>OX438949.1:12940000-15850000 GCA_949316185.1 Pyrausta nigrata | reverse complement strand
TCATAAAAACCGCATCAAAACTAGTCACGTAGGTAGTTTTAAAGATCTAAGCATACATAGGGAAACGTAAATCATTATACTATTTTTATATGTAAAGTTTCTACTGTTTGTTAATGACGTTGCAAAGTCCTGCGGCATATAAATCGTAATAACAAGTTCGCGAGTTCAACCACAAAAGTAAGTACTTATATACCTATATCGATACCTCTGGGCTCAAAGGTCGTAAAGGACATTTTGGCCAAAATCAGTTATATACACAGTTTTTCTCAGAATTAAATTCTCTATCGATCAGTGTATTCAGTTTAGCGAAATTAGCATTTTTTTGTCCTTTACGACCCATGAAATTATTCATATTCGACAGGATTTACTCATAAAATGTGGAGGTAAAAGACATTTAACTATGTACACATGTTGACTATAATGGTAAAGACCAATTGAAAAATATTTTTTAGGTTGTATAGGTAATTGTGGTCAACACTCGTCCTTTACGCCTCTACAATATTATATGAAATAAGATCACTGTCCTTTACGCCCCTACAATATTACATACAAAAAATATCACTGTCTTTTACGCCCCTATAATATTACAGTCACTAACATCAATAGGAATACATCTGCATTCGATTTAAGACCTTATTAGGATGGAATAAAAACTTATTTGTATACATTTCATTGCCTGTGACTGCATAAAATAAGATCACTGTCCGTTGACAGAAGATAGTTTTGAAATAATAGTTTCCATACAGTTTTAGTACCAAAAAGTTCTATTGTTAGATTTATTTAACGAAATCTTTACAACTGGCATACATCTTTGTTTCCACTTAACCTTTATTTTAGTTACCTCGGTTGGAAAGATCATTAAATGATATTTTGTATGTAAGAAGAAGCACTTTTTTCTGTTGTCTTATACCACTTGGCATTTAATAATAACAATAAAATGTTCCATGTAAATATCTTCGCCTATGATGGTTTTGTACCTTCACAAATCAAGCTAAATTGACCATTCAGATACAAATTTATTTTGGTAGAATTTTCTACGAATAGTGAAAGTTGTATATATATTACTATTATAGTTTAGTTACTAGTGATTTTAATAATGAAATTTAACTATAATTCTTTAGTAGATAACATTTCAGATTCATTTCAGTTCTATTTTCTTTTTCTTTTTCTACATCAATCCGCACTGAGCCCGCGTGGTGGAGTATGGCTCGTACCTCCTCATAGTTGAGGTGAGGCCTTTTCCCAGCAGTGGGATATAAATAGGCTTTACTTTATTTTACTACTTTCTTTTTTGTGAATGTCACACATTTTATTTGGCTTTCGTATAGGATACAGTCCCAAAGTGCGTGATCGTGGTTGTTTTAAACTTCTTCTTCACTACAGGGACACAGTGCTGACTCGCAAAGCGCAAGCCTGTGCAGACGCTGTCTGAAGCAACCATTTTCTATAAGATTCTGCGAAACAACATAATCAGGTCCGACCCAGTCAAAAGACAACCTCACACCAACATCGAAAAAGAAACTTAACCACTCTCGTCCGTCCTCACTCGAAGACCACCGCTTCTTGCTAAGTGGCGACCACCTTCTCTCTGATGCGGCGTTTAAATTCCAGCGCTCCCTGGAAGCCAGCTGGATTCTCTCTTCCTCAACTTGTACTGCACGAGCAACTTCCAGATCGTCATAAAGAGTTCCTGCGAGCACCGAAAGTGCCGCGGAACTGCACGTTCTGTAAGCTTTCGTAAGCAAAATAAGCGCCGACCTCTGCCTGCTAAGCAACGCTCTTCTGACAATAAATAACGACGAGGGTCGGTACCATACGGCGTATGTTAAAGACGCTACATAAGTCCCTGAGTACAGGATCTTAAGGGCCGGGAACTTAACGCCCCAAGTCGACGCGGAAACACTGACCAAGATTCGGTAGATGTTAGTCGGGCCAAACAGGCGGGAGTTTGGCCTTCAACAAGATTATTGGCCACCATGCGTTGTCAAAGGCACCAGAGATGTCCAAAAAGATCAGCTATACTTAAGACGCAGCGCTGTTTTTTGTAGACTGTAGTTGGTAAAAATATAAAATGAACATTATTTCCTAAACTAACCACATCTAAAAGTTATGCTCGTAAGAAAAAATGAAGCACATATTCATAGCTAATTATATCATAATTTAACTTTAGATTCTGAAGTGGCCGCTCACTTTTATTTTAACCTTCGGTTCGGTTTCGGGTCGGATTTTTTTTTGTCTGTAATTTCTTGGAAATATAGTCGTAGCACACTATTTATTAAATCATATACAGAAGTCACAAGTAAAGCTGAATAATCCACTAAAAATATCATAATTCATTATTTATTTCATACTATATTTATTCTTTACCACCTAAAAGTATGTAAAGTTTGCCCTTTAATGCCCTAATTTTATACAGATATACATATAAAAATAGACTTACACTTTTACTTTTAAAAAATAACGAAAATTCAAGGGGTGTAAAGGACATTTTATGTTAATTTCAAGGGCGTAAAGGAAATTTATCTCCTTAATTATAGCAGTAGGTCAATTGTGTTACACACCTTTGGAAAATACATGAAATTCTAAGAACTTTGTACCTTGGTATCGAAAACATAGCTCAAGAAACAAAAAAATTTTACTCAATTGAAGTTTTAAAAAACGGTTTTTTGCTTCTCCTGTAAAGTAGCCTTTTGTCCTTTACGACCTTTGAGGTATCGATATACTATGTACGTAATTAACTATGTAAAAATCTTTTTATGTAGTTAAATTGTTTTTAAATCCAAATGAAGACTTATTTCAGTAAAATTGACTATCTGCAATATTTAATATACTTTCCCTCCATGTGGCAAAGCCGTGGGACGACCTGTATAACGGAACGCGGCACCAAAAAGGTTTACGTAGGTAGGGGAGGTCAGCTCAAAGCGGCCACAGAAGGCAAAGCAGCCATGGCTCCGAATACGGTTCTATTAAATGTCATAACGAACTTTACCGGTTCATCTCACAGCTAACCTCCTGTCCTATCCCGATCACTCATTTGGCAGCGATCGCGGCAAGCACGCGCGTGCAGTGACGATTTTTAAATATTTCGCGGTTTCCTTAAAAAAATTCCAGGTAAGTCCAGATTACTTTTATCTAATGTGCCTTGTCTCATTTATTAGACTATGCTTGTGTATTATTTGCTTACAAAGTTAATGTAAAATATGACAGCAGTAAATTTTTAAAATAAAGTACACGAAAAGGGCAAAGCGGCCAACTGACCGCTTTGCCCTAAAATAAATGTGTAATACTTCGTATTATAATATAGTTATTACTGTTGTTATTATTTTTAGATAGAAGCAATAAAGATTTTTATTATTATTAATACTTGATTATTTTGTTTAAATGGTCAACAATTCTAAAAAAAAACTACCCAAGGATCATGGGGCGAAAGTACAATGGTGCAAGCAACCAAAGACGTGAAGGAACAACAAAGCTCAATTAAATCTTTAGCAATTAAATTTTTAGCAGTTTTTGTTTTTGTATAACGTTTAAAAATATATTTTAGGTATTAATAATACAGTTAATTAAAAGTGACAATAATTTTAACAGCTTAAATGTGTTATTAACACCAAAGGTTATTGGCAATCTTTTTTTTTCGAACACTACCTATTTTTTTGTCAAAAAATGTATATTTCACATACACTTCTGGACTGGCCGCTTTGCCCTTACCCCCATGGCCACTTTGGGCGGCATCTTGGGCAAAGCGGCTTTTTGCCACTTTTTCGTAATTTACGTGTCGTATATGTATTTTCAACTTTTTGCAAAGTTGGATTGCGCACAATGTAAAACAAATATTTTTTGTAACTACATATTAGTATAAAAATCTTTTCGAAAATAATTTTATTCAATAGGTTTTTTACACTTCAAAGTAAAGGTTTTCGCTTTGAGCGGACCTCCCCTACGTATTTTATGGAAAAAGTATTTTCTAACAATGAAAGCTTTGACAGACACCTTATTATGACATCTTGAAAATAGCTTATCTAAAAATGGTTAATAGATCACAATACAAATATTGTAGAAGTATTATATTATATCATTTTGGTGGTAGCACAGCGCATCCCGTCGACCTAAACAGTGTCTGCCAGATAAGATCTGCTTGCCAAGTTGGTTTTACTTCAAGGCTAGGTTTACCAAGGTGAAACGAGGATTTTTGGGAGAAATACTTGTTTATGCTACCTACGCATGTAGTTTTTAGGATTGCCGCAAAGTTCTGGATCTGACAAATATGCCTCTTATTTGCAAGAAGGCTGAAAAGTGGACTCCGGCCTTAGTATATGCGAGGTTGGCGAGATACAATCCTTCGACGGGATAAAAAGGTCTACGATGCTGTAATCTGTCCTATGATTGTGCCATTGCCACAAAGATGTAACTAGTTACCTTAATAAAAGTTGAAAAAGTTAAAGTCGTTGGTTTTTTACTAGTTCATAACATATTTATTCACTTTACATGTACAATACCTATTATTGTTTAGTTTAAAAAGATTGTATTCGTGTTTCTCATTTTCAATCACTTTCTTAGATCGTGTCAATCGCTGTTTTTAGAATATGTCCATACCATCAAGTTCTCACTTTACTTCTTTATTTTGTATACTGTGGAAGTCCCTCATGTAATTGTTAGATAGCATTTAGTCCATAAGAAACCGGGCTGGGGGCCTGCAGACCACATCACCATTCTCATTTCGGCCGCAAGCAGGCGTCTTTCTGATGTTTCTTAGGCGGCCATGAATCTGCTTTTTAACAATGAATTTAAAATATGAGTTGCAAAACCCTACCAAACAAAATATTCGGTGTATTTACCAAATAATTAACCTCGAATATAATAATAATTCTGACGTTTCTGACAAAATCAAAAGGATTGACACTTCGTGCCGGTATTGCAAAGATCGTGAAGTCTCTTCCTTAAACAATTTAAAATTAACAGTGATCTTGTTTTTCTTATTAGGGCCTTTAGGTTTTAAATAACAATAATTTATTTAATTTACATCTAATATTACCTACACATTGAACACTATATTACTTTTGCGTTATGTTTTGTGCTCTTTACTATAAAAATCAGAGTAATAATTGTCGTCATTTAAACAAAAATCTGTCTATCTTACAAATTATTTTGTGAAATTATGGGAGAATTTGTATATGGTATTATTATTGCAAAATCACAATAATGAGGATTTGGTTATGAATACGACATACTTAGCGAATTTCCACGTTGTCGCAACATGATGTTTTATCGGCCTAACGATTCCACGCTAACTTGTAGAGAATACCACCCCTGATTTCATCTTAACTGATGGTTAAATATTTGTAAAAATAATTCCATTGGATACATGCGGCTACATTCCCCAAGTATTGATGAAATCGAACGCCGGCTCACTGGCGTAGCAAGCACTTGCAAAAATTCGTCAACTGACTAACATCCTCCGTAGCTTAGTTAGTAAGAGCACTCGCCCGGATAGCGAAGGGAGGGACGTGGGTTCGAGTCTCACCGGATGACACAGTCGATTAATTTTTGTAAGTGAAATTGGATTTAATTTCGTAAACACACTCGTATTACAAGACTTGTAACGCTTTGTAAAATAGGGCCATGGGGCCATGTTTAAGAAAGTGTACAAGACTTGTAACACAGGTCTGTGACCTCGTGGTAACACATAGCTAGTAACACAAAGTAACCCATAGCACAGAATACTAGTACTTCGTACAGAAGTATGACTTAGAAATTGTATTCAAAGAAATGTCTACTCAATGTCGTCAACAATATGGCGTAATTTAGTTCGCCTCAGAGTCAAGCACATTTTCGTGTAGACACCTACAAAAATCCATTGCAAGATAATTTTATACTTATTGCACTGGAATATGATTCATAATACACTAAACCTATTCAGTGACGTAATATCACGCGACGCGATAGGGTTGACTGCTACGAGAAGCTTCTAACGCCATCTAGCGCCTCTTTCTAGTACTTTATTCATTCTCGTCCAGCCAGCAACGTAGCCGCGCGGCCGCCGGTGAATAAAACGCGCGAGCGTGTCACTGACCGGTAGCGACACGCAACTTGTTTTAGCCCCTAAGTAGGGGCGCCGCGCGTAGGTACGTTTTTGCTACCTCCGCGGGGAGATACACAGGCCTGCCCATAGTAGAAAATTGGCGGTACTATGGTTACACACTTGTATTACAAGACTTGTAGGTACGCTTTGTAAAATGGGGCCGTTTTAAAGCGCTTTCATTCTCCTACTAACTATACCAGGGCCCGTAGCCAAGTGGCAATTTATTTTCAAGCGAAGTTAGTTATCGTCACAATATGCATGAAACTGAGACATCACGTGACTTGCATACATATTTTGACATTTTGATAGCGAAGTTCGCTCCAGAATGATTGTCTACGGGCCTTGTTGCGCCAAAACAGAAAACAGGTGGCATCATCGGCGCGTTTACCTTTATTGACCTTTATGGTGCAATTGTCCAATTGGTTGTAAATATCTGTCGATAAGTTTCGCGCAGGGTTCATACCTCGCTCCAGTGGGCTTTTAACGCGAACTATAAAAGCCCGGCCGTGCGGAACTAAACTCTGGGATGCGATAGGCTGTCCCGATTTTTTTAGGGCGTCCCTATGAACATTGTCCCAATAACTTTTCAAACAAATTTGCCTAATATTGGCTGTTGGTTAGGCAATACCTGCCCATAGTGGTAATCTATCGAAGTATTTTTTTTTATTGGATGATTGTTAAAGTTTTGTTATCCTTACTTAGGTGAGTTACTTGCTACATGCACAAAAGAGAAATTAAGTATGAATTTCTTCAACAATTTGCACCCAACAGAATTACTTATCATAGACTTACAAGTACAATAATACTTCTGATTAGCACTAGCCCTAACCTGACTTCCTGACAATGGGACAACATCAGGGGTAGGTATACATACCTTATGCTTATGCTCTTTCATAAAAAAAGTGATTTTAAATATCGGTCCACGATTGATGCAGAAATCGGTGAACATACATAAAAAAACACATACCTACAGTCGAACATAGAAACTCCTTCTTTTTGAAGTCGGTTAAAATACTACTTATTAAACTAAATAAACTTTATGTGGGTGTAGTGACTGTCCCATTTCACGTCCCAAATATGCCGGAACTACAGTCGACTGACCGTTTTAAACACAGTTAAGTATCTGTCCGCTATTAAGCTCGGCGATAATTTTGAATTAACCGGCTTATATTTTAACCACGTCTATTATTACGAAGCTTCATAAAAGGCACATCAGTTTATGTAATGTTAGTATACATTCATTCATGTAGGTTTATGAGAGTAAAGTGACACGAATATTAGGTAGACGTGCTTTTGAGCATTCTACCGTCTCCCCTACGCGAAAACTAGTACTAGCCGTTCAGTTCAAGTTGGCCGCTACCACCCATCCCGCTTCACCATACCACGCCCCACCAGTACGGTTAGCAAAGTCAACGGTCTGTATGTAGGGCCAATAAATCTGTAATGTGTTTTGACAAAAAAAAAAACGATTTTATACCTATTTATGCTATGCACTTTCTAAATTTTTATTAGAAGAGGATCTTTATTGGGAAAAAAAATAATAAGAGCTTGTCTGTATGAGTATGATGTTGAGGTACGTAATCCGCATAAAAACCCGTAATCAATCATGGTTCTTCCATATTCGACTTTTAAAATACGGGGATAAATCAGTATTTATGTATGGCAACGCTGCCTAAGCTAACCGTACCGTACTGAGTGGGTCTGCGTTGAGGAGTGGTATGGGGAAGTGGGAGGGGAGGTAACGGCCAACTTGAACTTAACGGCTTATACACTCAGCCAAGTAGGTAGGTACTTATTCTGTGACTCAGCCCCGCCAGGCCTGTGTATCTCCCCGCGTAGGTAGCAAAAACGTATCTATGCGCGGCGACCCTTACTTAGGGGCTATAACAAGTTGCGTGTCGCTACCGGCCATCGACACGCTCGCGCGTTTTATTCACCGGCGGCCGCGCGGCTACGTTGCTGGCTGGACGAGAATGAATAAAGTACTAGAAAGAGGCGCTAGATGGCGTTAGAAGCTTCTCGTAGCAGTCAACCCTATCGCGTCGCGTGATATTACGTCACTGAATAGGTTTAGTGTATTATGAATAATATTCCAGAGCAATAAGTATGAAATTATCTTGCAATGGAGTTTTGTAGGTGTCTACACGAAAATGTGCTTGACTCTGAGGCGAACTAAATTACGCCATATTGTTGACGACATTGAGTAGACATTTCTTTGAATACAATTGCTAAGTCATACTTCTGTACGAAGTACTAGTACTTATTCTGTGGCCCCGCATCAACCTACCCTGATCTGTCAAATTTCCGCAACCATATTTCAACCTTATGTTGATCACATAGAGTTCCATATCATTTGAGATATTTTGACAGATTTGGGTATGTTGATGCGGGGCCCACTGTACATAGGTACCCAAGCTATGTGTATCGACTAGTACTAACCAACCTTTAAATTTCTCATTTATATTGATAAAAGGGATAAAGATGTTGCAGTTTATCTGCTTGTCTTATAACTAAGTAATCCATTTTTCACTAAGAAAATCACTGCTGCCTACCAATTATGTATGCTGGACATCTGATAAGTAAGGGTACGGCCCTTGAAATTCTCAAAAAAATAATTGGATTATGTTCTTAGGTAGGTAGGTACCTAATTAAGTTATTTTTAGGTATACATTTAATATGACAGGAATCTCACTTCTCTATGTCACTAAAACTGCTTGTTATATAGTCAACTCGTTATAAAAGTTCAGCACAAAATTCACGTTAACATTCCGCTAAGTGGAACTTTAATTAATAAGTAAACTTTTAACAAGGCGCTGTCACCGGTGTTTTGGCATTACTCATAAATATGGGTAGCCTACATCATTTGGCAGATTTCATTCGGTACCTTTTATCTTAATATGTATGTTTCCGTCATTATAAATCAGAGGTAGGGTGAACGCCCCGAATAACAGCCTTTTAGTCCCTTTTCAACTTCAATACTTAAATCATAGATTTGTAACTTATACTTCAAATTCGAATGATGATTTTTTATGAATGGGTTATTTCATTAAGAATGTAATGTGATACAACACAAATAAAATAAACTAAAGATAAAATAAATAAAAATACGGATTGGAAAAATGCCTCTTGGCTCCTTTGCTCAATTGCACCCACCCTGTACCTAATAATAATAATATAATATTTATTTTCTCATCACAAACTTATATAGAAACACTTAAGCACAGCAAACCAGATGTAAAGGAGACTAATAATGGCGTCCTTTTGTGTACCTTATGCCAGCCTTGTATAGGGTCATGCCTGCCAGTTTTGGCATTGTATACATCACCTATCTACAGAATATTATTACAACATCTT
Source organism: Pyrausta nigrata (assembly GCA_949316185.1). Lineage (NCBI taxonomy): Eukaryota > Metazoa > Arthropoda > Insecta > Lepidoptera > Crambidae > Pyrausta > Pyrausta nigrata. Next base: position 15,840,567 of record OX438949.1, on the reverse strand, counting down.
TAATTAAATGATTAATTTTTTAGGTAAAAATAGTCATTTTAGCATGTAGTTGTTTTATTTATTACATAATTAATTTGAAAATTTGTAAAAATTGTCGCGTAAGGAATAGATAAAATTCGAAAAGAAAATGCACGATTATTAAATGAATTTTCGAACTTAAATATTATGTACCTTGCACAATATTCAAGTTTGTGGCATCCCTGAGTCATACCATGAGACTGGTATTAGGTACTTGCTCAAATCAAATACCAGCCTTTGACGTTTTGTACTCAGATCATTTCAAGTTTTATATTGCAGCCCCCATTAATTATCAATGATAATACAGAAAAATCTTTACGATTTTCTAAGGAATACAATAATTATAAGATCAATAATCACTATAATAGGTAACAATCACAAGGTAAGGAAATGTATGTAAAGGGCCAAAATTTAGCACTAAAATTAGAAAATGGCGGATTTCCACACTTAACATTAATTATTGTAGTTTACAGGTGTTATCAATTTTGGAATGTAGTTTCTAGTTTCTACTTGATGTAAAGTTTTTTTTAAATAAGTACTTTGATCGTTAACACCAACAAAAACCCTATTATCAAAAAAAAAGCCAAAGGCTGCAATTAGGGGCAGGGCTGGTATTCGGGGCACCCACCCTACCTACTTAGCATCGGACGTTTACTGTAGGACATAGAAGTGGTTTGCCGTCTTCATCTCGCAAGCTAATCAAAAGGGTAACCTATCTTATTTTCGAAACTTTGCTGTTCGAATTTTAATTGGTCGAAAACGGTTTGACGGAAGGACAGCACGTCTCGCAGCACCGGAGAAGAGCGGATCATATGCACGCTGCATGTCTGCCTGCATGCTGCATGCCTGCTTGCATGCCTTCTTACATGTTGCATGCCTGCTTGCATGCTGTATGCTTGCTTGCATGCTACGAGCTTGCTTGCACAGTGCATGCCTGCTTGCATGCTGTTTGCTTGCTTGCATGCTACGAGCTCTCTTGCACAATGCAAGCCTGCTTGCATGCTGCATGCCTTTTGAATGTATTTTACTTGTTTATTTGTAATAATATAATATTGAAAACATTTTTCTGGAAACTGAAACATCTAGCAATAATAGTTTTTTCAAACGATGAGTTATAATTCAAAACATAATATTGAATTTAAAAAAAAAACAAATGTAAATCGGTCTTTCAAAAGAATGTCAATCGTGTTTTCGGTCAAATGAAAATATGGCAAATAAAAAAAAGGATCAACGATTTCGGCAAATTGAGATTCGCACTAGTAAATTTCGGATTTAAGATAGGTAACCAATCAAAAGACAGTCCACTCACGATATTTTCCTTCACCGTTACGCAGAGATAAGTAACTAAAAGACTAGCTGAAGTTTTGTGGGTACCTACGTACAACTTTTACTATTATTTTGAGGTACTTAAAGCGAACACATTATAAAACATTTAATGAGTTCTATTAAAATACTAAGCACTAGTACATACTTAATACAGTTTTTTTAAATCTAAGAGATTCATATTTTAACCATTCATACATACTCCATTTACGTAAAATTTACAAACAGAATAAAATAATGAGAAAAGAACTCCAATTTCATAGTAAAGACCTATTATAGGTATACCTGATTAAATCAAATTTCGCTCACAAAAATTAATAGAATGTGTCAACCGGTGGGACTCACTGGCGTGGCAAGCACTTACAAAAATTCGTCGTCTGACTAACGTCCTCCGTAGCTTAGTTGGTAAGAGCACTCGCCCGGATAGCGAAGGGACGTGGGTTCAAGTCCCACCGGATGACACAGTCGATACATTTTTGTGAGCGAAATTTGATTTAATTTCGTAAAAACTTGCAAAATAATTGCCTAAGTTATAAAAATATTATAATTATATACCTACCTACCGTTGACATCTTCGAAGCGAAAAATAATAAAAATTGTTGCTTTTAATGTACCAATACTTCTCAGACTCAGATTTGCCATGTACCTGCAACTTAGCTAAGATGACTTCTGACTTCATTGAAAACAAAGTGTTGGGCCATCATAATAAAGTTGCAGATGTTAATTTCAGTAACTACCGGGGCAATTTCATCAAAGTGACGACGGCACAGCGAGTAATTAAAATCACGGAAAGTTAACTCAAGTTGGGGCCCTATTGTAGGAAGTCGTCGACCTGTTTAAAAAAACTGGCCAAGTGCAAATTGGACTCGCGCACAATGGGTTCCGTACTATTATCTATACAACATCAGACACTATATTATAAAATTTTGTTTAAACGAAAAGACAAAAAAATCATGTTTATTGTATTTGGGCCTTAATTTTTTTGGCCTTATTGTTATAGCGGCAACAGAAATACATAATCTTTAAAAAATTTGACTGTCTAGCTTTCACGGTGACAGACAGAATATAAATATATATGTATAAATATTTAAGGGGGGGGGGGGCTCCCATACAATAAACGTGTTTTTTTCCGCCATTTTTTGCTCTATATAAAGGCAAAAGATAGACGCTTGAAATTATCACAGAATAACAATATGTATATAAACTTTAAAATTAAATCAAAATAATTTAAGTGGGGTTACATCCAAACGTGATTTTTTAACCGTTTTAAAACTAAAAAATATCATAATGTAGTGTCTAATGTTGTACGGTACCCTTAGTGCGCGAGTCCGACTCGCACTTGGCCGGTTTTCATAAGTGATTTCCGTCCATCGGGATCACATAATAAGCAGTTCCTCTGATCTGCAAAGTGGAAAGTCCTCAAAACAGTGGTAGGGCCCTTCAAGATAACTTCAAGCTAGGCTAGGAGCGTGGCAAAACCATTAATAAAGCAGGAAAAAACACGAAACAAAGTTTTTCTTGTACAATTTCCTATGGGCTGAAATTGACAGGCTTCAATATTGTTCGAGTAGCTTTGAAAAGTTGTAACAATCAAGAACAAATGGAATTTCTCTTACTTGTTACGTCTTTGTTCACTCATAATTTGAGGATAGCTGGTTTAAAGCCAAAGTATAAACCTATATTTTATGGAAATTGATATTTTATGAATTATCTAACCTAACCTGTTTTGGACCGTATTGTTATTAGCTTAAAACTTACATAGGATTTTATTCCTATTTTTTTACAAAAGGGCGCTGTCTTTGGTTAACGATAAAAAAAAAACGAGCGCGAGCAACATACTGCTTCCGAGGTACGGGGAGTCAATATTTACACCACCAACATCCTGACTCCAAACTGTGTCTAAGTTATAACAAAACAGAAAACCCGGCCGAACGGCCCGACCCGGTAATCGAACTCGGGACCTTTTGAATAACAGCCAGCGCGCCGGCCTCGTTGGTCTAGCTAGGTAGGTATAAATCGATTACCTATCTAACAAAAATGTTAGAAAACCTCCTTTGCACGTAGACTTGACTATTTTCCAATCAAAGACATGCTTTTTACCTTAGCGTCAAAATCAGAAGCCAATATGGTGCGCAAATTTTAAATGGGGTTGCACAGTCCCTGATGACCTAGCGTCAAAAGATTTGTTCCCCGTGCAATAACATTAAAATTAACCATTTTCCTTTCAAGAATGGATGTCGGCCATCAATCTTTTAACGGAGTGAAATTGAATTAGAAATAAATTCGATTCGGAAGAAACAGTTAAAGTCCTCTGTAATGGACGCCATCTTGCCTTTTGATGGAGTAGGGGACTTGCATTTACGTAAAGTTGATTGGTAGATATTTTAGGAAAGCTTTTGTCATTGCTATTATTCTTGTACTAGTAGGTAGGTAATTGTAAGTAAATTGCTAACTTTCCGTGAAAAATACACTTTCTTAGTAATGTTACTAATAATGTACTCAAGGTAAATAACCATTTCATAGTCTGATTATAAGTACTTACAACGAGTTTATGAAAGAATACTTCGTAAGCGATGATCCTGGTACGCAAATACAACAATTTTGTTTGGGACTAAAATCGAGAACTTAATTTTTTGATTTTTCGATGTTGGTCGCATAAAGAAAGTTGTTATTTTCAGAACCATAATCTTCTCTTAAGAGGTTTTGGGTTATTTCATACACGTTGTATGTATCCATAGCTTGTAGTTCAAGTCAAGAATACAGCTTAAAGTAATGCAGATAAATTAGCAACAGCAGAACAGATGTACTAGTAATAGCTACCTTTATTACACTTAATTTGGCGCAACTGACTCTACCGTTTTCCAAACACCTTGGCAGTTAGAACCTAACTAATGTAGAATTAAAGTTCAAAATCAAATGGTGTCATAGACTCCTGTGAAGTTTTCAATAAAGCTGAATGTATCGCTCATGCTGTCAGAATAGCTTTTAGCTTGATATCAGCCTTCAGTAGTTTCGGATAGTTTATAGATATTTTCACAATGTTAAATCCACTTTATTTCAAAGTCAAAGTCAAAGTCAAAAATTCTTTATTCAATTTAGGACACAAAATGCCACTTATGAACGTTAAAATATCAATCAATTATGGCCCATATGGGGCAGAACATGTCTCCTTATCTTTTGGGCCCTACTAGCGCTTCGTATATATTGTCTTGGATATAAAATTTCAAATTAGAAGGTACACCTACGTCTGAGCACAGATCAGATGATAGTAAGTAGGTACGTTATATATTAAGTACCTACATAAGAATTTCACAACTGGACTCGCATCCGAATGGCTAAAGTAATCTTACAGCGATTTACTTTACCTTAATTTAAAAAGTTTAACAACTTAGATCCGTCTCTAATACGTATCTAGTAATTACGAGTAGATACACAAACAGACATACGTTCGCATTATAATATCAATATGGATGTCAGCAGGGTTCAAATTTTAAAATTGGAACGGAAGTTGTAACGGATTTTGGCAGCAAGATGGCTGCCATTGCACACTGCCAGTAGAGTCGGTTTAATGAGGCTGTTTGTGTAGTTCTCGTGCCAAATCTATGGAGCTTTCTAGACTCATTGTATTGTTGAGATGACCTTTGTTTTTTAACACATTTAGCTCACATTGACCTAAGCTTAACAGCTGACCTTTAGGGAAAATCTCGCGGGTTATTCCAAGGATGTTAGTCTTAAGTCGATTTTACCTAGGAAGGAATATTCGTCGAATAGAATACAAAACGCCTAATTTGAAAACGTCACCTATAAGTTAGTTTTTATTTTATTTATGTTTTGATTATTTTATTTTTATTGTATTTACTGAATTTTAATTTAGATTTTGAATTTTGCTATTTTGTATGGGTCTCCGTTGCCCGAAATAAAGATATTTAACTTATTTATTATTAGTCAGCAATCATTTAAATAAATGTCATTTTAAAATCGGTCGTTTTATCCTTATTGCGTCGGATAAGTCTTATCCTGACTTTGGTAAAATCGACTCTTAGTAGATTAGTACGTACTTAGTCATAGTTAGCATTTTGTAAAGTATTGTTGTATGTTATGTCAGTACACCTACACTTTTACAAGTCTATTATAAATGTTGTAAGGTAAGTTGTTTTGTACAATCATTACTTAGTTAGACATTTATACATTGACGATTGATTTATATATTATGATGATAGACTTGCAAATGTTGTGCTCTGGTCAAAGGTGGCGCTAATGGTTATTAGCATTTTACGTCGTAAAAACGTAAACACGTGTAATATTTCCGTGTATATATTGTTAAATATAACTTTTTTTTTGTAATTTTACTCAAATGTTGCGATTTGTCTTTGGATCCGACGTTAAGGTGATCTTATAGCTGCAAGCCATCTCTACATATACATTATAACTACCTACCCCTCCCCATTCCATTCACTGATATTTTCTTTATACAACATTAAGTGGCGACTCCCTTAAAGGGTATAGTTTTACGAAGTACAGCCTGTTGGCATCGCCATAGCCATAAATGAAGGGTCAGCTCCCCGCGCGGAAATGTCAAAATTATTTTTTAGGGAGCCGGCTCTTAAGACGATATGCTCGATGCCTTGCAAATGTATGAGAAGTTCAGTCAGGAAGGGAACGCGTTCGAAAAGTTAATTTTTAAGATTTGATCGAAAGAGATTGAGATCTATATTACATACCAGAAACTTAAGTGTAACTTTGCCCTTTATGCACGGTTAACAATGTTTTATATGTTTATTTGTGCTAAAAGTGCGGAGCCTTCTCTTTTGTTTCATTCCTAATTACACAAAGACAAAAACAATTGAAACACAATTTTGATTTATTAAAATTTACCTAAAACTAATTTTCATGTGTTAAATCTGCGCAGCGACGACTCAATCAAGTTAGGAAGGAAAACCGAAATGATCCAACTCAGAAGTAAGCTTGGGGTTTATTCTCTTATTTTTAAATAAACTCTCTAAAATTGTTCCTCAACGTTCTGTCTCTGTGAAAGATAACGCAAGAATGAAAGCAAGTATCATTATTGACATCGTCGACATAATTTGACTGTGCTTTATGTACAGGAATCAAGGCCCAGATTGCTCATACATTTTACGTGGAAATTGCAATTTATTTTTCCCGAAAGCAATCTGTGAGCCGCGGGTGAGCGCATCGTTTGGTGCCAGTCGCATTAATGCGCTTTTATTAAAAAACCTTTTCATTTTCCAACGAAAATCATTTCCGCACTTAAACATACAAACGAGTTCATTATGAACTCTTTGAACTGACATGAAATTCATATATTTACTGACTGAATATTTAATCAGCTTAATAATTAAACCATAACGGTACCACTTTGTACCGTTTGGAGTCGAAACACTGGGTCCGTGGGGTCCCAACGTTATCTCTTTTTTAAAAGAGATTTTTAGAAGAAAGTGGCGACCCAAGAGCTGGCAGCTACCTTGCTCAGCGTATAAGCATTGCTATCCAGCGGGGTAACGCTGCCAGCATCCTGGGAACCTTACCACAAGGACCCTTTTTATTATTAACTGAACAATAACTATTATGGCACCAAAATTATATTAAAGCCAGCCAAGTGCTAGTTGGACTCGCAAAAGATGGGTTTCATACTTTTGTTTAAAGACCCATATAATTTTTTAACTTTTTCTAGTTTTATTACTGTTGCAGCAGCAATAGAAATGCACAATCTGTGAAATGAAATTTAATTTATTTGCGTAAGAAAAAGGTTAGATTTTTGATGGAATTACCGATTCAGTTAAGTTCATGTTTTTCACACTACTTATATAAATAGCATGCAAATAGTATAAGGTATACAATAAATTACATAATTCGGACACATAAGATCTAAAATAGCAATTAAGTAATTTAACATGTTCAGTATATAATTATTATCACAATCAACATGTCAAGTCAACTAAATTAAAATAAAAAATATTCAATTTATACAAAAGACATCAAATAAAATTTTAAAACTCATTAACTTAAAGGAACAATGTCTAATTAACCAAATAAAAAGTGCACGTTTATATCTACTGATAGGTAAGTCCTAAATTATTATATTACCTATCGTAATGTCCAGTAACAGTTTTTCATACACCTAGCGCTCTTGGGAATTTTGTCAGATACTTATCTATTTCCATTCTTGTGTTTCGCATTTACGTCTTTTGCTTGCTTAAAATTGTGCATGTTCTGTCATACACAGATTCAGAGATACAGCTCGCTGATAGACAGATGGAAACAAAGTGATCTCAAAAGGTTTTTTCTTTGAGGCACGGAACCGAAAAAAAAACCGGCCAAGTGCGAGTTGGACTCGCGCGCGAAGGGTTCCGTACCATTAACTTAAAACATTAGACAGTTTAGGCAAAAAAAGTATATATTTCAATTTTATTTATAATTTCAAAAGTATTCATCACAGGATACCCGAAACAGTTTTAAATAAGAGTTTCCGCGCCTGTTTCTTTACGTGAGTGATTTGAAGTTTATAGGTCCAAGACTTTAGAAATTACAGGGGGGGGGGGGGGGGGGACGACGACCGTGTAAACGACTTTGGCGGGCTAAATCTCGCAAATGGTAAAGCAGATAAAAAAGTTGTTGTATGGACACCCTACCTTATTTTCATAGTCCTTTTCAACGATACCCCACACAAGGGGGTGCACTCAAAAAATAATTCATCCCACTTATACATGTATGGGGTATATTAAATATTAAAAAGGGGTAAGTTAGTTTTTTTGATTAAAAATGAGATCTTTATGTGAAGTATCCTCGAACCAAGTTACTTGCAAATCAGTCCATGGAACGTAGAAGATATTCTGCTGTGACAGACTAGGACGGACGGACGGATGGACTGAACGATCTTATAAAGGTTCCTTGTCGGACTGCGGAACCCTAAAAACTATGCAAAATTGTTACAGGGAAAGTCATGCATAATGTTATTTGCGTAAACTGTAAATGACGTCCAATTATGTTGAATACACGCATTTTTTTGCATTCAATGGCAGCAGTGTCGGAAGAAGTCCCGTTGGTTACACATGCTTTAGGAGATTAGCTTTTAACAATAACATATTTAATTAAACTTTATAACATATTTAATTAAATGATTTAACAAATGAAAAAAAGTAAGTTATTAAACTAGAAATATGAAGGCAATATTAGAAAATGGAGAGGAGACATACTCTTTTTGGGAATTTAAGGGCCAAGGTAAGTCATAATTTAATAATTTGATTTATTGGAAAATATTGTGAGACTTTGTTATTAATTAGGTTAATTGATTGAAATACTTCCTGTTCAGCAAAAAGGTAAGTTTATGGCACTTTGTAAAAAGTTATTAAAAAAATACTATACACTACTTTAAAGTAAGTACCTACTTATTTAGTAGTATGTTATCGAAAGCGCGTGTTCGTATTATTTTTGTACCCGACTGCGGAAGGAGGGTTATAGTTTTCGAGAGTATGTATGTATGTATGTATAATTGGTTGACACGCCCTAGAATCATGAAATTGGCAAGAAGGAAGGTCCTACAGGACAGGACAGGGAGCAAGTCTAAAAACCGCAAAATAGGCAAGATGACAGATTTTGAAAAAGTGTTCTAAAATATTCTTAAGTATCTTCTATTTCCAAAAAAATATATATTTTTGCAATCAACAAAGGTAATATTTAAAAAAATGCAATTTAAATGAAATGTTCATAAATTGGCGCCAAAACGCGGCAGGGTGTCATGGCGTCTGCTGTGACGTCACACCTCAGTAAACATAATTCAAACGTTAGTGTTATAGTCGAAATTTGTTTTATAATTCAGTGACAGTGGCTGACAGTGACAGTATTTTCTGAGGTGTGACGTAATTCGAACCTGTTAAGAAACATGGCGGATTTCTACTACTACTACTACTGGGGTGACGCAGCGACCCAAAGTGAGTCTTGGCCTCCGACACCAGATCACGCCATGCATCTCGGTCTTGCGAGAGTTCTTGCCAGTCGCTATGGCCGAGGTTGAGCAGGTCTTGAGCTACGACGTCTTTCCAGCGGTACCTAGGGCGTCCAACCGGGCGTCTACCATTTGGTCGTCCCAGGTAAGCTCTCTTCACGGCACGATCCTCTTCCATTCTCTCTAAATGTCCGAGCCATCGAAGCCTAGCTGCTTTGGTCTCTCCGATAATGTTTGGTTCGGACACTAGATCTTCAATCTAGTGTCCGGCGAATTTCAGTATTATGTTATTTTATTTTCTAAAATAAACTAATAAAATCGTCTTAAAAATTAAAAAAAAAAATTCCATAATCTAAATACTATATTTTACTAGAAAGACATTATTTTAAAGATTTTTGCTTACTGTCATCTTCCCTATTATATCACAAGAAAAAACACCTTGTTTGTACGGAACATTCAGTGTGCGAGTCCGACTCGCACTTTCCCAGTTATCTGTCTTGAAATCGGAACTCAGAAATAGCTCTGAGTCAAAAAGATGGCGGTGTCACACCTCTGTGCTTAGGATACCGTGTATTTGAAATTATCGTTCGCTCATGTCGGATAGCCGTATCGTCAGACTGTAAGAGTGCAGGAACACAAGACAATTTATTTAACACTAGCTGTTGCCTGCGACTTCGTACGCGTGGACTTGATGATACAAAATATTTTATACCCCGTCGGCATCCAGCTATCATGATCTCTTAGTCTACCATGTCGTAAGGAGAAAAGAGGAATGAAAAATCAAGGTCAATAGGCACTCTTTTTTTAGATAGGTCACTGTCACCTCGCCATCTTCCTCTGGTAAGAAAATTTCGCATGGCAGTGACATCGACTCCAAAACTAAATTTTGTCGTATAAGTATCTTTCTTAGTAAAAGTGTATAGGATTTTTTTTGCTTTTCGGTTTACATAAAAGCAGTTTTATTCGTTTGTAAAAAAATATAAGTGGATAACTTTAGTTTTAGTGTTCAGAAAAAAGTTAGTCTCAAACCTCCCTACCGCAATAGATGAATGCGGTTATAAGCTTTTATTTATTGTGTCCCTAGCCTTCTCAAAGGTCGGTTTGTAGGTTACTACTATCTCGTACAGTTATTACCTATTATTATTAGGAGCCTGTCGTGTCCCACTGCAGGGCAAAGGCCTCTCTACCCTTTCTCATAAGTGCCAATTGACTTTGATTTTTCATTAATAATACAGTAATTCAACAAAATTTCGACAAACTGTTTGTGGTGAAAGTATCCACGAACTACTTAGCGTTAAGGTCAGCACCATCAAATTATGACTTCTGAATGTAAACGCTTAAATATCTAAATTAGTGCTGTGGCATATATGGTGTACATGCCTATAAAATATGAAGGATTCTTGCGATTTCTCCAGGTTTCCGTCACCAGGTCGTGACTTGGAGACAGTAGGATTACCTTGGGAGTTTGAAAATCAGTCTAAAGTAATTTAGCATATCAATTGCTCCAGACCGTCAATTTGTGTAAGTCAATAGAAAATGCTCATCACGCTGAACAATGTTTTCTACGGCGCTCTTTTCATATCTCTTATACTTAGTTGAGATGAGCTGCTAGGATTCTATATCAGTTGCTCAATACTTTCAATTCGTGTACGTCAATAGAAAATGCACATCACGTTCAACAATGTTCCTTAATGCGCTCTATTCATATCTCTTATAGTTGAGCTGAACTACTAGGGTTCTATACAGTTACTCCAGATCTTCAATTTGTGTACGTTAATGAAAAGTGCTCATCACGCTGAACAATGTTCCCTGAGGCGCTCTATTCATATCTCTTATAGTTGAGCTGAGCTGCTAGGGTTCCGTATCAGTTGCTCGAGACCTTCAATTTGTGTACGTCAATAGAAAATGCTCATCACGCTGAAACACTTTTCTTAGGGCGCTGCTTTCATATCTCTCTTAGTTTAAGTATACTGCTAAGGTTCCACGTCAGGTACTCCGATCTTCAAAATAAATTATAGCCTAGTATTTGCCCAGACTCAATAGCTACACAATAAAAAAAGTTTCATTCAAATCCGTTCTGTAGTTCCGGAGATTAGCGTGTACAAACAGACAAACAGACAAAAAAAATAAACGTTGTAGATTCCTATTCTGTTACTATTTTAACATCACTCTCAATTAGTTTTTTGTAAAAATACTCAATGTACAGACGCATCGGTTTTACAGTTTTATTATATGTATAGATTTCATATGAATTGACCTTTTTATAAACAGACTACAACAGAGGTTGCGGGTTCGCTTCCCGCATGGCAAATGTTTGTGTGATGAGCACGAGCGCTTGTACTCGTACCTACCTCAATCGTGGATGTTAATTAACGTATATACCTATATATCAGCCATAGCACAAGCTCACACTTAGCTCACACGTAGAAGCAAGTGTGTTTGTCAATTTTTTTTATATATTTCAGCGGACTACGTGGACTCATGGTTCCTAATGAAAACGCCCTATCTTCCGATGCTCATTCTTGGGCTATACCATCTCTTCGTGCTGAAGATCGGTCCAGAGTTCATGAAGGGACGAGAGCCGATGAAGCTAAGAAATGTTCTCATCGCATACAATGCTGCTCAAGTTGCCATGTCCATTTTTTTGGTCTCCCTTGTAAGTGCCAAATAGAAGGATCTAATATAGGATGCCAATGTGCCCTGTCTAACATTAATTTAAGGTTCTGTCTCTCTCTTTCAAATCAGGTGATGCGTTTACTTACTTATTTCTACAAGTTTTTTTTTGGTGTTAGGCGATGGTCAATGGATTCTGCAATTTCCTTGACAACTGACAGCTGTTAAGTCTGACGTTTCTAAACTATTACAGTCCGTCTCTTTTTGTTTGTTTGGCAGAGAAAGAGAGAGACTGAACTTTAATTTAATCATAGGGCACATTGGAACCGACCCCGTTGTCATTCGTTAAAGAATATAAAAATACAAATTAGACTTTATTTTTATTAATTATTGCTTTGTCCCTTGTCTGGTCATTGGATGATCCCAGATGGTTTACAGATTTCAATGACTATTTATTCATTGCGGCATTCAAAACCGCCCAAGTGTTCTGTTCCATTTAAACAACATTAGACTCTTTTTTATAAGCTTTTTTGTAGATTTAAAGTGGCAAAAAAATCACGTTTGTTTTTATTTTATTTAAGTATTTGTTTTGAGCTACAGACTACATCATCTGTAAACAACCTGTTTAGCTATCACCCTTCATGAGATACAGACAGACAGACGGACAGCGGAGTCTGGTAATAGGGTCCCGTTACCTCCTTTATACCGTTTTGGTATACGGAGCCCTAAAAAACAGTAGGCCTAAAACTGCAAAACAGATTTCTTGTGTGACATGGCTTTCGATCAAATTGGAATGTAGGTATCTCCTCTGTTGTACAGCCCCTAGCCCCAAATCAACCTACCCTGATCTGTCAAATTTCAGAAACCATATTTAACCTTATGTTGATTTCAGATTTTGACAGATCTGGGTAGGTTGATGCGTGGCCCACTGTACGTCAAACATCTTCGGTGTTATAACAAAAAAAAATAGACCAGGTTTAAATTAGGTATAAATATTAGCCGTCAACAGAGGAATGAATGACACATTCGTGACATAACCTAATAGAGAAACGCTTTTCTAATCGGCTAGCTAATAGTTTAGCCCTGTCTTAAACCCGGTGCTAAGTTTTTGGAATAACGGGGATAGAGTCTGTCTCTGTCGACTCTGTCTGTGCCACGTCTGGCTTAGTCTAGAGTCAAGAGCAAACGGGTCAATCTTGAAAGCCAAAAAAAGCAATGTCCGGGGGCAAAAACTACCCATAACGTTTAAAATTTAATAAACTTTATCTTTTTCTTTTACTTTAATGTTTAAATTAAATGGGGCACAACAAAAACGGTGTTTATTTTAGCTTAAAACATCTGAAAAAAATCTTCGAAGCCTTGATATTTGATTCCCCTGGGCTGTCCCTTAGTCATTTTTTGAACAAACCATTAAAAATTTACCTATCTATAGTCATAAATTTAGGATTTTTTGGAATTTAAGAGTTAAAGGGTGAGTTGTTAAATGATTTATTAAATACACAAAGTCGGTGCCAATCACTGTTTTTTAAAAAAAATACTTTGTGTTTGTCCGAGCACAACAATTGATTCCCTTGGCGCGTCACTAAATGCCACCTGCCTTGCTATTATAAATGTCTACGCCGAAGGCGTGCACATCGGCAAGGTGGCTTTAGTCGCGCTCTAAACATAACTTAATAAAACATAGATTCATATGGTAATAAAGTTTATTCAAAATGACCCCCGCGATTTTAAATACAGGTCTTCAATCTGCGCGGCCAGTTGTCTATCGCAGCACGAACGAGGTTCATGTCAATATGGGCGGCTGCCTTAATCAAGGATGCCTTGAGTGACTCCAAATCAGGATGAGGCTTTGAGCAGGCCTTTTCCTCCAAGTGTTGCCATATCTTGTAATCTAACGGACTCAAATCTGGACTGGAGGAGGGCCAGTCTTCGTGCCGGATGAAGTCGATTTTACGCGCTGCCAGCCAGTCTTGTGTGCTTTTCGCTCTATGAGCTGGCGCAGAATCTTGTTGGAATACCCAGTGCCTGTTATTAAACATGGTATGAGAAATAGGTTTCACAAGGTTCTTGAGGGCTGTATTTTGATTCGTTTCGCATTCGTTTTTACGCCTTTCACACAAAAATGTACCTCAGTTAAGCCCCAATAAGAGACTCCCAACCAAACCATGAGTGAGGATGGAAAATGACCTCATTGGACACGCGGAATACGGTTGCTCGCTTCTTCACTGTTGTGTGCGTACACCTACTCATTTTGTTTGTTGTAGCTCTCTTCCACAGTCAAAATTTTTTCATCCGAAAAAAGAATTTCTCGATGCGATTTTCCCGCGTACCGCTTCAACAAATCGCGGCACCTCTTCAGTCTCAGGTCCATTAAACGAGCGTCCAAACGATGTCTTGTTTTTCTTCGATATGCCTTAAGCCCTAAGTCTTCATTTAACACCCTTTTCACCGTGGTCCTGCTTAACCCTATCTGAAGGGCCAACAGTTTCTGCTTACGTATGGGATTTCTTTGAATGCGCGCCTTCACAGCTTTTATCACTTTTCACTGACTATGTATATTATCCTAGCGGCCGCCAGCGAATTCGTCCGCGTGGCCTTTCGGGGTCGAATTTAAAAAATCCTCACTTAGTTCTTCCTTACACTCTCAAAGTAACATGAATGCCAGATTTCAGCTTCTTGCGTTCAGTAGTTTCGGCAGTGCATTGTCTGTCAGTCAGTCACTCAGTATCAGAAGAGATTTATAATGTAGATATTTGATTAAAATTGAATTAAAATAAACGATTATTCTATACAACATGATTTATTTTGATTCCCCTGGCATCTTATATTGATTCCCCTGGCATCAAAATTTTAAAGTCATAAATCTTTATATCTAAACATGTGACAGTGATGCCTATTTGTCAAATATGTTTAAAATGATGTGATATTTAGCCTTTTGTTAGTAATAGTTTAAACTCTTAAGTTTTAAAAAGTGCCAGGGGAATCAACCGAATACGCCCAATTTCAGGGTTGACCCAAACCCATTTCAAAAAAAAAGAAAAAAAGAGTGCCATATCATTTGAGATATTTTGTCAGATTTAGGACTGTCGATGCGTGGCTCACTGTACGTCAAACATGTACCGCGTTATTCTTAAAACTTAGCAACGGGTTTAAGTCAGGCAGTGTTGCTAATTTAGTGGGGTTTCCACTAAAGCTGGTGGTTTTCACATTTTTTTAGTGGGTAAATTTTCAATCTTTTCATATAAAATAAATGAATCTAGTGGGTTTAAAAGCTCCATCTAGTGGGTTTCAAAAGTTTTTTTTAATACAAAATAAGTAAATCTGGTGGTTTTAACAGATCTAATTAGAGATTTTACAAAAACATTGTTGGCAACACTGAAGCCAGGATTAAGCTATTAGCTAGCCAATTAGAAAAGTGCTTCTCTATTATGTCACGGATGTGTTATTCATTCCTCTGTTGTCGGCTAATATTTAGACTTATTTTAAACCTGGTCTAATTTTTTTGGTAATAACACCGCTAAAGTCGGGGATCATGAGCGGTGCGGGCGGTGGGCGCTTGTGATTTTATTAGGTAATTTGAATTTTAAAACCCTAAAAAACCCTTTTAAAAAAAAATAGTTCCCGTTCTCGTATACCCCAGCATCCTTGTTGTCCTCGCCAGCTGTCAAAGATGAAAGCACTGTATAGTATGTTAATACTTGTGTATACAAAGTATTTGATTTATTAATTATGTATCAAGTAAGTACCTAACTGTGTTACACCAACAAATAGTTGGTAATATATTAGTTAGTATGAATAGATAATAATGCACTTATTAAAACTTAGTAATTAATTAACGATACGCTTCCGTCGTCGGTCTAGTGAATAACAAATATTCAGGGGGCGCACGGTAACTTAGGCCAAGTTGCATTTCCCTTTTCCCTTTTAATTATTATATTTAATGGGTACTGTTTATTTTTAGCAGATAGTTTTCTGAAAAGGTAACATAATTTATTGTTACCAAAAAATAATAATCACATCGTTTTTTATTTTACATTTCCACTGATTTGCTCTTCGTATCCACAGAATAAACAAGTATCTACCCTGAAATAATTTGAAATATGTTATTTTCAGGGAGTTAACAGCATTTTCCGATTTGGTGTCTTTCATCGGACTTGCTTATTTGAACAAGAGGAAATTAGGAAAGAGGTAAAGACTGACAGAATGATACTCGTCATTATCTAACAGATATTTCTTTGAGATGAAAAAGAGGAAATTATTTATTTGCAAAACCTTTGACATAAAAGATCACGATGTTGCCTAATGTATGTTCCTTTACATCAATGTTTCCAATTTTCTACTTCACTACGTACCAGTCAGTTTCAAAGTAGCAGCTACCTCAAACGTACCCGTTGAGTGAAATATTCATAGCTTTAGTTTTGTGTCTAAATAGATATTTATATTGAGTAGTATTTTACAGAAAAGCTTTGTAAGCGGAACCTTTTCTGCTTAAACAGTGGTTCTAAACAAATTAATACTGTATTTTTTAAATTTTAGTCTAGAGTCAAGAGCAATCCCACTTCAAACAATAAAAAAATATTTATATCAGGCTATCCTATATTATTTATGTTATGTTACTTAGTCCAAGACTCGTTAAGGTACCATCTATAGGAGCGACGCTATTTAAATATTTTAGTAGGTATTTTTTTCATCGAAGGTCAAATTTTTTATCAATTTTTATACTATAATTAAGACAACAACGAACAAGTTGACAACCACTGGCTTAAAAATAGAATTCTATTTTCAGATCCTATCCGGCTCATATTGGTACTTGATGGCAAAGGTGACAGAGTTATTGGACACAGTATTCTTTGTGTTGCGAAAGAAACAAAACCAAGTGACGTTTTTGCATGTGTACCACCACACTTTTACTATGACGATAAGCTGGCTTTTGGTCAAGTATGGGAAGACTGATGACCTGATATTCATCGGGACTTTGAACTCTTTTGTGCATATCATCATGTATGGGTATTATGGACTGTCCGTATTTCCCGGTATAGCTAAATACTTGTGGTGGAAGAAATATTTGACGAAATTGCAATTGGTAAGTTGCTTTAGAATTCACAGACTTAAACCTATCCACAGATTGGCATTGGATTGGTTCAATCCCTGTGTCCAATATTCAATGTAATTTAATTTTGAAACTTTGATTTTAACTTAGTCTTATTTAGTTTCGCAATCCAAACTTTCTCTAAAGTAACTTAATGAAAAAAGTTCATGTATCCATACTACAATAGAAAGTATTCTTAAGGGAAATCAAAAAGTTACTTGAATAGAGTTTTTGAACTTGTCCTTTCTCAATTTATATCATCTTTTCTTTATTGATTAAGAATAAGAGGTAGCAAGATTTTTCGTTACGATCGTGATCAAATGGTAAGTTTTATTTTTATCGATCCCGCGATTTGAAAAATGTCAGTCTGCCTGTTCTCAAAGGTTGCAACTATGGGATATTAAAGGCTATGAGGCTTTATCGTTGAAAAAAAAACGATCACAAAAATGGTCAGTTTTTGTACCGATTCAAAGAGGTACCCGGTACATGAACTGGCCATTTTGATGATCGTTTTTTTCCAACGATAAAGCCTGTTCTAAGCGCAATATCTCATAGTTGCAACCAACTGAGAGCAGGCTGACCGACATTTTCCACATCATGGGCTTCGCTCTTCAACACAAAGAAACAAAACTACCGGTTTCATAATTGTTACGAGAAATCTTGGTACCTTTTTTACTAATTCACTGTGATTAAAACTTTTCCCTAAACATCTTTGGCATTTACTTAGTACCTATAAATAGTAGTGTTCTATTTTATCGCACTGACCGTATTGACACCCA
Source organism: Pyrausta nigrata (assembly GCA_949316185.1). Lineage (NCBI taxonomy): Eukaryota > Metazoa > Arthropoda > Insecta > Lepidoptera > Crambidae > Pyrausta > Pyrausta nigrata. The sequence continues at coordinate 15,822,782 of OX438949.1, read as the reverse complement.
TTTTACCCTAAATCGCGGTAAAGGAGTTTCAGTTATTTTTTCTTAAATATTTTTTCAGATACAATTCATGTTGGTTTTGGTGCAGATACCGATAAACTCAATAACATCAAAATGTCCGCCGTCCAAGATAATAATATTTTTAGTATTTTTCAACGGTTTGTTATTTTTGTATCTGTTTTCTGATTTTTATGTTAAATCTTACGTAAAGAGTAAGAAAGAGAAAAGAGATTTGGGTCTGAACAAGCAAGATTTAAATACACCTGCTCGTAAAATTGCTAACGGTCATGGTAGTAAATCAAAGAAGATTAGGTGATTGTATTGTAAATTTGCGTACCAATAAAATGTTAATCAACTAATTGCATTTTTGTTCCGTCTTTGTTTCCGTGAACCACAGAAGGACATGATACCTTCCAAAATAACGGGTAAAAATAATTTAATAATAATTAGTTTTCGACGACCATCTTGGTGTAGTGATTCGCGCTCCGAAGTATAAAACCAGAGGTTACGGGTGCACAAATCCTGCAAGGGGCAAATGTTTGTGTAAAGTGAAGAACAGAGCATTAGAAAAAATGAAATGTCAATATCGTTTATTTCTCGTAGGAGTTAAGTTACAATACAAGGTTAGTTAGGGGCTAGGTAATTGGTATGTGTGTTGAAACAGATTATTATTACTATTTTAACACATAAATGCATAGTATTTACCACCAAATTAAGCTTATAATAAAAAAATTTCTAGGAACGTCAGTCTATAAGTATTTGGGTTTAGTAAACCAGCTTTCATTGCATTTTATTATCAACTGATTAAGCTACTTTGATACTTGATTTCCTGTATGTTAGGAGCAGAGCAGTTAATTGCAAAGTCAGCCTATATAGATCCCACTGCTGGGAAAAGGCCTCTTCCTCAACTATGAGGAGGTACGAGCCATACTCCACCACGCGGGCTCAGTGCGGATTGGTGGAGGGGTGTATGTAAGGCAAGTGACAAACCTTACTGTCAGATGTTATCAAGCCGCCCTAGGGCCTCTGACTGGGCTTAACGACTAATACCAACCAATTAAAGTTAATTGTACCATTTGTTAAACATTATTATTAAATAAAACAAAACACCCACTGCAAAAATTATTATATTTATTATTAGTCTTTTGACTGGCTTTCATTTGATACCCATATTGCTATAGTAAGGAAACAATTGATCTTCCCTCCCCTTTTATTTCCATTTAGGGGCGCCATTTTTTAAATGTATATAGCCTATGTCACTCTCACAATTTTGACAAATTCAACGACACCTCATATTATGTCAAAAACTGTCCAGCCGTTTGGGTTGTAGGGCGTGCCAAACATACATACTCGTACATACGTACTCTCAAAAAACATAACCCTCCTTCCGCAGTCAGGTAAAAAGGGAAGGATATTGTTATAATTTGGCGCATCCCTCTACCGTGCGCCCTCGTTAACGATTAAATATGCACTGAGTTGTATGTCAATCAATGCAAATTAATGATTCGGGACAGCTCTGAGGCCCTACTCCTGTTGACGATGTCCGTATTTTCGAGTCTAGCCATCACGCTCGTTCGCGTTGTCATTCTGTCGTGAGTGAAAGGGACGGCGACATTCGAAAAAACGTACATCGTCAACAAGAGTAGGGCCTCTGATTGGACTGTCGTCGGATCGCGACTCAATGAAATTCCAATCAGACAATTTAATGTAATCTGTCAACAGGACCGTAATCTGTGATCTATCTGACCAATTCTGAGATACTTACCTACTACCTACAACATGTTACAATTAATAAATATTTGGGTGATTCTTCGAGCAAGGCATTCTTTAGTGATTTGCGTGGCAATTTTCAAAATTAATGTATTTTTTAAATCGACATTTGTATCTTTAAAAATACCTAAAAGTATAATTTTTTTTCAAAAAGGCACCTCAGAGAGCGATATACTTACAGAGATAATCGAGGTTAAAAGATTTAAGAGTTGATATTCCAACGATACGAACTAAGCGCTTCTTATAAACATATACTGCGCACAGCTAAGTTGTGGAACTCACTACCCGCTTCAGTGTTTCCAACGGATTACAACCCAAAGACCATCAAACTCAGAGTGAAGAGGCTTCTTCTGGGTGAGCTCGCTCCATCATCGACTCTCTTTGCGCCACGTCTGGCTTAGTCTAGAGTCAAGAGCAAACCCATTTCGAATAAAAAAAATAAGACCACGCAAATCACAAATCATCCCACAAAAATGATTTGTTTTTAATTTCACTATCTTAAATTAGTTGTTTAATGTAACTTTAAACATATAACACTTATTTAATAACATTTTATATATTTAAAAACATTAACACCTATAGGTTGCTAATATGACATTATTTTTGCTGCTTAACTTAACTGCGTCATTTTTAGTTTGTTAAACGAATTAAGATATCACTACAGTATTAAAATATAATATCATTGTATAAATAATATTACAAAACTCAAATTAATTTCATTTGGATGGCTAATAATTTATTTGCGTAGGTCAAAACTACCACGTAAACCACGCAAATCATGACCACGGAAATCAAAATAAATCTTTTATTCTAAAAATATATAAAAACCTATTCAGCAAATAAACTGTGTTTAGAATATAAGTAACGTGACCTTATATTTGGTCGTTACAATATTTTATTCAATAAATAAATTCGCAGACACCACACAAATCAAAGTTTTGAGAAACCATGCCATATTTTTTGGAAACTCGACGCTTCGTCACACAAGACTTTGCCCGGCAGTCGAAGCGCGACTAGTTCAAGTAACGTGTATTAGCATGACACAACATCAGGTCGCGAAGTTTGGGATATGCAAGTGAATTTATAATGATTTACGAAAATCAGTAACTACCCCGGGACAGTTACATTTTTTTTTAGATAAAGTAGTTCTTTTAGAACTACGGTCAAATTTTTTATAGCACTGTCAACTTCTTAGGACTTAGTATTTTTTTGGTAAGCAATTACCGTTTAGTTTAAAATATATAATTTACTAAGTGATTAGATCGGGGTTTGGGACACTCCACGAAAATCAAACAATCGGGGTGTTTATTTTTCTTATGATATTACATTTAAAGATAATTAAATTATTAATAAACATATTGAGGTGCTTGTGGCGCAGTGGCGGCAGCGCTTTGGTAGTGATACCAAAAGTTAAGCAACCACGGCGCGGTCGTGATTGGATGGGTGACCATTCCGACCATTAAAGTGACGACCATGACAAGCATCTCCGTGATTCGGAAGGCACGTTAAGCAGTTGGTCCCGGCTAATATCTCTTGGTATTAGTCGTTAAGCCTAGTCAGAGGCCCTAGGGCGGCTTGATAACATCTGACAGTAAGGTTTGTCACTTGCCTTACAGACACCCCTCCACCAATCCGCACTGAGCCCGCGTGGTGAAGTATGGCTCGTTCCTCCTCATAGTTGAGGTGAGGCCTTTTCCCAGCAGTGGGATCTAATAGGCTGACTTAACTTTTTTTTAAATTATTAATAAACAACCCATTTAATAGAAGGCTAAAGTTTGCCAGAAAAAAAGGGGCTTGCTGACTTTTCGATGTTTATTCTTTTAAGGCGATGCCGCTTGAAAAACGTGTCTTGAAGAATAACCCATTTGTCAATATTTTATTCTACAATTTTTGTGGGCATGGTTCACGTAGGTACAGTGGGTCTCGCATCAACCTTCCCAAATCTGTCAAAATATCTCAAATGATATGGAACTCTATGTAATCCACATAAGGTTAAAATATGGTAGCGGAAATTTGACAGATATAGGTAGGACATAATACGTACAGTGGGCCCAACATCAATGTGGGGCCCACTGTACGTATTATGAAAAAGTATAGTTTTCTATTTGTCTCTGCGATAGGTCGCTCACAGACCTGGCAGAACCATAACTCCGTTATTCTAAAAACTTAGTACCAGGTTTAAGACAGGACTTAGTTATTAGCTAGCCAATTAGAAAAGCGCTTCTCTATTAGGTTATCTCAGGAATGTGTCATTCATTCCTCTGTTGTCGGCTAATATTTAGACCAATTTTAAACCTGGTCTATTTTTTTTGTAATAACACCGGGGTTTCTTGTAAACCACGGAACCCTATACAATAAATTACAACAACAGTAGGAAAACTTAAAACGCGCAATAAATCGGGTACCCATAAAAAAAAACTTTAGTGAGTTCAAAAGAAAACACGAATTAAAAGTTATAAACAAGTCCAATAACTTATACTGAACTCTAAGTGGCTCTGATAAGCCAATCCACAATAACGCGCTTGCTTCCAGGCCTTACTTCGATCACTTCGGTTGACGATGTGTATTTTAAAGCCTAGCCATCACGCTCTTTCGCGCTGTCATGCTAGCGTGAGTGACAGGGACGGCTATACATTCGACGTAATGTCCATCGTGATCCGGAGTAAGGCCTCTATAACTTTGTCGATACTTTTTTTAGGGTATCGTACAACGACCGCAGAAAAAAGCGGGACCCCTGAGCCCTTAGACAACATGCAATCTTTCTATAGCGAACTTCGCTATCGCCAACAAAATGTATGCAAAAGTCACGTGATATTTCGATGGCTTATGCCAGTTTCATTCATTGTGTTAGCGATAACGAACTTCGCTATAGAGTAGATTGCATCTTATCTAAGGGCTCTGTTATCTAAACGACAGATTTAATTTTGATGGGTATAAAAAGTCAGCCTATATATATCCCACTGCTGGGTAAAGGCCTCATCTCAACTATGAGGACGTACGAGCCATACTCCACCACGCGGGCTCAGTGCGGATTGGTGTCTGTAAGACAAGTGACAAACCTTACTGTCAGATGTTATCAAGCCGTCCTAGGTGGCCTCTGACTAGGCTTAACGACTACTACCAACAGATATTAGCTGGGACCAATTGCTTAACGTGCCTTCCGAAGCACGGAGATGCTTGTCATGGACGTCACTTAAATCCCGGGCTTGAATGAACCTAGTAGTGCATACAGTAGACCGAAGAAGAAGATACAAGTTCCGACACAAAGAAAGAAAAAAACATTTATAAATTTGGGAAATCACAAACAAACACCGTACAAAATCACTAAAGATATCACACCTACACACTAAGACAAGAAAATAAAAACTGGGAAATTAAAACACAAAACTAAAAAATAGTAACCGACAATGCTAGACAGTGGTTTTGTGTCTGTATGTGATTTTCCCTACAACATTTCCCCGCTGACATCTAGCGTGCCTCGCCCCCCGCACCTCTGGCGACCGCAGGAAGGTCGCGCACGAACTTATTGGAGGGAGTACACATAACTCCAATAAATTCGTGCGGCTCCTAGCCGAATTTCGACTACAGTGGCCAATCTCAACAAAGATTAGCCAGTGCTCAATACACACGTGCACTCTCTGTTCCTTCATCCTCATAATTCGGTGAGACGGCAGTCCGACATGACCGTAGAGAGATCAGGCGCAGGACCAACGGTTTAACGTACTTTCCGGCACGGGGTTGGTGTTAACACCACCGACTTCCTGACTTCGGAGCTGTGCTTGAGTTGTTTCAAGACAGAAAAACCCAACACTTTTCGGCACGACCCGGGACTATCTCTGTTCCTTCATCCTCATAATTAGGTGAGACGGCAGTCCGACATGACCGTAAAGAGATCAGGCGCAGGACCAACGGCTTAACGTGCTTTCCGAGGCATGGGGTTAGTGTTAACACCACCAACTTCCTGACTTCGAAGCTGTGTTTGAGTTGTTTCAACACAGAAAAACCCAAACCTTTGGCCCGACACGGGATCGAACCCGGAACCTCGTGGATAGTACCCAAAGGATATTGACCAAAGCCGGGCCCAGATTACGTCTTTGTAAGTTTATATTTTAAAAATCTTATTATTGCACTGGTATTTTTGAAATAATGTAACGGATAGCCGTGACGAATAGGGGTTTAAAAGTAACACTGAATCACAAAATTCTTAAATTAACCACATAATTAATTCTGCAATCACAAAACATAACCTCAAAATGCCTAATCTGCCATTGAATTCCTTTACGAGGAATTAAATGGCAGATTAGGCATTTAATTATTATAGACCCCTAATTATTTTTCAAAAATATTTTTTGTGTGTATTCTTTCAAATATTTATATATCTTATCTGAACATTTTGTAAAGACGCATGCTCACGCAGTGTCAAGATACTTTACATCCCTTTTCAACCATTCCCTTCTTACACTTATAATAAATCTCTTTTCATCCAAGTAGAAAATAGTATATGTAAAGTGCCTTTTCGTTGTAAGGACACCATTTATTCATGTCACGCAAACATCAAGCAAAATATCTCGGTTCGTTACGTCTTTTTTTCAGGTGAGTAAAATCTCTTTTGTTCAGAACGTGGCGTCTTCATTAAGAAATACGCTGAATCTGCTTTATTTATTTAATTTATTTATATTCTCTTGTACAAATAGCGGACTTATAATGATACATGCATTTTTTTCAGTCAACGAATTTTGTGTAACTTTTACAAAACAAAAATCGTGTGAGGAACGTGATGCGTGAAACATCATACGTAATTTAGTCCCTATTGTTATACGAGTAAGACTTTTTATTATATCCGCCAAGCCATTAACCGTGACAACCGTCTTGGTGTAGTCGTTCGCGCACCGGCCTACTAAACCAGGCGGTTGCGGGTTCGAATGCCGCAAGGGGCAAATGTTTGTGTGATGAGCACGAGCATTTGTACCTAAGTCATGGATGTTTATATGTATATAAGTATTTCTATCCGATATCCTTGTCACCATAGCACAAGCTCACGCTTAGTTTGGGGCTAGGTACTTAATTGGTGTGTTTGTTGAAACAATTTATTTATTATTTATTTATTAAATGCATTAAGTCCAAGGCTTTTAATAATTGCATTTTATAAAATAATAGAAAGAACGTGGGCCGAAAACTGTCCGAAAGTCTCCTCTCTGAGCCAACCAAGCGTGAAAATGCAGTTTCCAATTCAAAAATTTCTCAAGCTTTCTGTGAATTTACTCGCTAACTTTTAGAGAGAAAATAACGTGCGCATCTCTTATTTAAATTTGAAGGTATTTTATGTCGCTCGTTAGCATTGCGCTTGGGTCTGAAACAGATTTAAGATCGACATCCGACACTTTTTACTGAAGAAAAAGAAATAAAAATGAGATACTTCTACTTTCAATTTTTTTTCAAACTGAGAATTATATGGTCAAACCAACTGGGTTTCCATCTATCTGGCAGAATCTTTTTGCTCCGAAAGTCACTTGGCATAACACACATGGCATAATTTTATTTAGTCGAATATTATTCAGGCAGAATTTTCTGTAAGCATAATTATTGTTTGGTCGAATATTTATATGCCCGAATTTACAATGGCATACTTTTAAGATAGCAGAAATTTATAAGGCATAATTACCTTTGGCAAAATTTTACTTTGCATACTTTCGCTAAGCATAATGTTTATTAAGTACGATGTTTATTTGGAATAATTAGACTAGGCATACTATGAAGAAAGCAGAATTTCGTTTAGAATAATTTCACTACGCATATTGGTATTTCTCTTAAATAGTATTTTACCCTAAAATTAAATTAAAACGTCGTTAAGTTGTGGTACAAAAGTTGGTGACAGAAACGAATCGGTGCAAAACCGACTCCACGCAGTCTTGTTTGCCCCACCCCTAGAGTGTAATTCAAAATCGCGTAGGCGCGGAGGGGCGAGGCAGCCCGCGAGCTGAGGAGCAGGTGGTTTGAACACACGGCTTGCTGGCCGGCTAAGCTGGCCAGCAAGCCGAAGCTGCGGTGGTGAGCGAAAACCATCTGCGACGATAAGCTCGCGTGGGACTGCCAGAGCCCCGCAGCGCCGGAGCCGTGACAGAAACCATGCATGTTGCATGCTTGCATGCTGCATGCATGCTTACTTGCATGTTGCATCCTTGCTTGCATACATGCAAGCTGTTGTGCATGCATGATTGCTTGCATGCTTACTTGCTTGCTTGCTTGCTGCATGCTTTGCTTGCATGCTGCATGCTTGCTTGAATGCTGCATGCTTGCTGGCTCGCTTGCTGCATGCTTGCTTGCTGCATACTTTGCTTGCTTGCTTGCATGCTGAATGCTTGCTTGCATGCTGCATGTTTGATTTGCCATGCATGTTGTATGTTAGTATTGCTGAGATAGAACTACTTGGGATACACAGAGAAATAAAAACCATTTAAATGTTAACAAAATCTGCCTTGTAATGATTTTAAATATGAAAAATATGCCAAAAGTCGATTCGGACTGTGAACTTTCTGCGATAGGATGATTCTGCCTATTAATGACTATATATACGAATTGTATGCCACAAGACGATTCTATCTGTGAACTTTCTGCGTTAGGATGATTCTGCTTTAAGACTATTATAGATATTAAATTTCTGCCTAAAGATGATTCTAGCTTACACGATTATGCGTTTTGAACGTCTGATAAATGAGTGAATGCTAATTTATGTTCTGCGAAAGGAAGTTTATGCTATTTGATGATATGCCAAATAAAATTATGACAATAAAAATTCTGCGAAACAAGGAAGACCCCAAACCAACCACCTAAATGACGAAAACTTCGTCTATGAATGAACTTTTTTTATTGACATAAAGATAACACAGACACAAGAGAACAAGTCGACACAAAGATAAATGCGATGACTATAACAGACTATGTAAGTTATTTCATAATATGCGCGTGAATATAACGTGTTTTATATAAAATACTCGTGTATAAGTAAGTTTATGGACATTTGACGCAGTCCGTATATCTTTTCACTAATAATGATTTTGTCGATGTTCATAATTCCATCCTTGGTCACCATATTCCAGGCTTTTCCTCTGTGTCAAATTTGATATTAAGTTTAAATTAAATGTCAACTAGAGAAGATGGTTGGAAAGTTCCACCGGCATGGGATCCTATTCTAGCAAAAACCAAAGCAACACCTAGCACTGCAAGATCTCAAGACACGGTTAGCTCTTTCTGCGTAAATAGGAACGTAAATTAATATTATTGAGTGACGGTAGTTAAAATTTTTCAAAACTTTGTAATGACAAATAATACCTTAGTCTCCCTGTGACCACGATCGCTGTAAAGTGTTCGAAACGTCAGGTTTAAAATAAAATGTAAATAAATCGCGAAGTAATCCGTAAAATTGTGTTTTAATGAGGTATACAATACTTTTATAGGTGATGTCATTATAGGCGATATTTATGAACAAGAAATGCTTGTGAGATATGTACTTCACACTACTATTTTGGCGTTTATTTTTATACAATAATGATAATCCTTTTCCAAGGGTGCGTGCATTTTAAGGCTAAAATTAAATTTAGTAGCACTTATATGAACTACAAATGTCACGAACGACAAACCAAGGACTAACTCCTACGACGTAGCAAGAGCTGAGTGGTACGATGTAGCAAGGAGTGCTAAGACCACTGACCTCTATAGTACAAGTACGCTGGACTGCATACTGTCAACCTAACAATGAAGCCATTTGATTATCGTCATTTTGGCGCTGACGGCTATAATGAGCGTGTGGTGACCGTCCACGGAACTAATGTGAATTGACATAAATGGAAGTTACTCTATTTTAGTTCCCTATGCAGTCGGTAGGGGCACTTTGATTCGGCACAAAAATTATCTGTCATTTCTAAGAGAATGTTTAGTCCAGCGTACTTGTACTATGGAGGTCAGTGGCTACGACGAATATAGCATGGAATGCAACGCACGCTCGTAGCAAGGACAGCGTAGCAAAAACTAGTAGATAGATAGATAACTCTTTATTGCACACCATAACAGAAAATACAGTAAGTACAGCGATTTACACAGAAAAATGTACAATGTAGGCGGTCTTATCGCTATAAGCGATCTCTTCCAGACAACCTACCTAACCTAGTACTACGATGTAGCAAGTCGAGCTGTTGACCTGAGTGGCAAAAGCTGCTTGCTACGACGCTACTGTCAGATGCTACGACGTAGCAAGAACCGAGGCCATGAGTTGAACTAAAGCTTTAGCAAATTCAAAGAATGTTGACCTGTTTTTACTAAGCAAAACCGGCCAAATGCGTGTCGGGCCACGCACAGCTCCGTGTCTGGCGTGTGTAATCTGATGTGCTGGGCACTGTACAATTTTAAGATGGCATCTTTAAGATAGTGAAATAAATAAATTGTTCCAAAAATCACACCACCTACCTAGCTACAAAATACGCGTGAGCATATAGAGATATGCTCTATATGCTCACGCGTATTTTGTAGTGACTTGGATAACGGATAGACCTTTTATACGTTTTTATATACATCCATTATTAAGGTACAATGCTCATCACACAAACATTTGCCCCTTGCGGGATTCGAACCTGCAACCGTTGGTTTTGTAGTGATGAGCGCAAACCACTACACCAAGACGGTCGTCGATGAAAGCAACAATTTCTTAATTTCTTTAATTAAACAAAGAAACCGTTTGGTGTGGTTCGCGCTTCGGACTACAAAACCAGAGGTTGCGGATGCGAACCAAGTAAGGGGCAAACGTTTGTGTGATGAACACGAACATTTGTACCTAAGTCATGGATGTATAAACATTATAAGTATGTCTATCCGTTATCCTGGTCGCCATAGCACAAGCTCACGCTTAGTTTGGGGCTAGGTAATTGCTGTGTTTGTTGGAACAATTAAAAAAAAACCACAAAACATGTTGTGTCGGCTAATTGTTCGCTTATTATACTTGGTGAAACTGTGTGATGTTTTACCCTAATTGGGCGTTTTCACGATCTGTCTAACCTAATTAGGATGCCTTCTGATCGCAGTAATTTGTTAATTAACTACTTTTATTTTATTTTTATGAGATGAAAGGCTGGTAACTTTAGTTTTAATTTTGACAATAATAATCATGCATGATGAACACACGTGAATATACTTAGCAAGTATGGGAGTGCCGCAATGTTTTTTTAATTCTTTAAATTAAGTCTTTACCTCCATAGATAGCCACACATTATTTTCATCGCCAATATATGTACCTGATACCTTCTTGTCCACCTTGTACAAGAATTAGTAGACTTTCAATCAATTATGCGTATTGACGCTAAAAACTTCAATTCCTTAAGACCTGAGTTCACCAATTTTTAAACAGCGGGTAAACATCAATTGAAGGTTAATTTGATAGCATTCCCATACAAAATATGTCAAATATTGCTTAACCGGCTGATTAAAATTAAACATGCGTTGGTGAAATTGACCCTTTATAATCTGCTGCTAGTGCCAGTTGAATGTGGTGCCATATTAAATATATGTGTTGTTTTTGTAAGGCGTAGTTTATCGTAGAGTTATTCGTTTAAGATTTAGAAGAACAAGTTGCATAATGTTAAATACACCTTATTTGTTTTCCTAAAAATGGTGATACCTAGCTACTGTGTAGTTTCAACTTAAACTTGTTTCCCCCAATTTTGCGTGACATTTTTCACGGTTTGGCTCAAACAAAAATTGCGGCTCTAAATATCCGGCATGACTGAACTGCACTAAGGTTTGAGTTATTCAGTTTCAATTTTCTTTGCATAAAACGAGTTCCCGGATTTCCCCAGGAACATCTGCCCGATTCGGGGGTAGGAATAAAGAATAAAATATGAAACGTTGTAAGCCACATTTTATATTTTCTCGACCGCCATTTTGAATCTAATAAAGTTGAAGAGCTAATATTTGGGCTTAGATTAATTCTGGCTTTTTTACCTGCATTCTTGAAATATGAATATATTTTGTTGAAATAACTGTTCGATGGTATTAAATTTTTCGTCCATTTTACCATTTATAGCTCTAAACTATGTCTTGCTTGGTGTAATAAGAATCTTGCTGAACAGATGCCGCCTTACTACTGTACCACTGTCACAATAGATAGCCACATCTATACTGTTAATACTGCTACTTACTGACGTCATTCACATCACCTGTCTATCAATAATACCACATCTATGTGGTTTATATAAGGTTGAAATATGGTTGCGAAAAATTGACAGATCAGGGTTGATCTGTTACATAAATAAACAAATTGTTTCATAAAACCAGTCACCTAGCCCAAACTAAGCGTGAGCTTGTGCTATGGCGACTAGGATAACGGATAGACATACTTACATACGTTTATAAAAATCTATGACTTGGTTCAGATGCTCGTGCTCATCACACAAACATTTGTATCGAACCCGCAACTGCGGGTTTACTAATACGGAGCGCGAACCACTACACGTCGTAGTTTCTACACATATGTATATACATATAAGACATTTTCTACATATACGACTATTAAGAAGAATTACCTATGGGCTATGGGTAGAGTGTCTATTCCAGTATGTTAATAGTTCATTGGCACCAAACATTAACATTGCAGAGTCAAGTAAAAACTCTCGCATAAAACTTCCGACATAATAACATACTATTTCATAACATATATTTCGTGAACCGTGTCGTGGTGGTGCATTTAAAACCTTGAGTTTTCCTTTAAATTTCCTTAAAAAACCATTATACACTGACTCTTACAAAAGATTCTTTATTGCAGCAAAATAGAGTTCTCCTAAAGCTGGTCGTTTTTTAAGTTTTTTCGAGACAAAACACGGCAAGTTTAAAAGTAAAAGTCTTTGAAGGAACAAAACTTGAAAAGCTCTCAATTTAGATTTCAATTTTAATATTTTAGAGTGAAGTTGTAACCAAGAACCACTGGAGGGTTAAACTTGTTGCCAAGGGGACACTTAATTAAAAAGGAGCTTAATTAAATAGGTGATTAACTCCTGTTTTGCCGCTCTTCATAAGTAGGTAGGTACTCTTCAGAGCAGAATACTTTTTTAAGAACCATTAAATTTTGTTGTTATAATGTTATAAATGGTTTCTATAATAATGTGGGATAGGATTTCTTTGGGTGAAAGACTTCATGGAAGAAAGTGTGCGAGCGAGATTTGAATTTGTTTGGAACGCGTGAGAATTATTATAGGTTTTTGTTAGGAAGTATTATCTATATATATTTTTTTAATTAAATACCATATTTTATTATTATTTCATGTGAGTACAACTTTTTATTAATATTTTTTAATTATATATTATCTCTAAGTATTTAATTTATTCTTTTTGAATGATGATCCTCGCTCAGGGTCATACCTAATCCAGAAAATAGCTTTGGCCATTCAGCGGGGTAACGCAGTGAATGTCATGGGCACTTTTCCTCCAGGGTTGACATTGTGTTGATTTATTAATCATCATCATTCGCTTGCCCTGTTCCCATTATATTTGGGGTCGGCGCAGTATGTTTTTCTCTTCCATACAATCCTATCACTCGTCATTGACTCATCCACTCCTTTCACAATCATATCATGCTTTATACAGTCCATCCATCTCTTTCTAGGTCGGCCTCTTCCCTTCCATCCACTAACATTCATACTCATCACTCTTTTTGTCACATGATTCTCCTCTCTTCTCATCACGTGTCCATACCAAGATAAACGGTTTCCCGTCATCTTTTCTGTCACAGGCGCCACTTGCAAACTTCCCCTTATATATTCATTTCTTACTTTGTCCATTCTTGTCACTCCACACATCCATCGCAACATTCTCATCTCCGCTACATGCAGTCGTTTTTCATCCATCTTCTTAACGGCCCAGCATTCCGATCCGTACAGTAAGGCAGGTCTTATGATGGTCTTGTAAATTTTGCCCTTCAACCTGTGTTGATTTATTAATGTATTTTATAAAAAAAATTGTCATTGTATTTTTATTATTAGATAATATTAATTTTAGATCTATGGTTATGCAAACTAATTAGAAAGTATTTCATATCTCATATTATATTATACATCATATTTTATTTTAAAATGTAATGAATTAGAAGATTTACTGAACGAACAATCCGTGTGGTTTTCTCTACAAGCCCCGAGTTCCACAATAACACTATAATATAAAAATACGTAAGGTTTTTTTAGTTCTATGGGCGTTCGTTTGTATCAAGTATTATCTGAAACTACCTAACTATTTTGAAAACTTTTTCACCATTGGAATTTTACATCATCATGACACTAAAATAAATAAAAAATATATAACAGCATAGTTTAAATAAAGCATTGAAATAAATGTAAAAAGAACTCGTTTAAACTGTCGTCAAAAAACCAACATTGCAAATACTAACACAATGGTAGCTAAATATAAAAATGTTAATAGGCAAACACGGCAAAATATTTTAAGTCAAAATATTTTTTTAAAGAAAATATAACATAGCGATTGAAGATATTTATTTACATATTTTACTTATTATGTAAATAAATAAATGGTTTTAACAAACACATCAATTACCTAGCCCCAAACTAAGCGTGAGCTTGTGCTATGCTGACTAGGATAACGGATAGAAATACTTATATACATATAAACATCCATGACTTAGGTACAAATGCTCGCGCCTAAAATTTTAAAAGAAGGTTGCACAGGCGGACCGGTAACAGCTTCTTGAAAGTCAAATGCATTTATTACCATTATGAGTAAGTACATAAAAGATCACTTCACTCCGTATGTGGGGTTTAATATTTCTCCTTCAAAATATTTTTTCAAATCTCTTGCTCGTAAAGTTGTCCATATACGTCGAGGAAAGGCTGAAATGACTTTTATGCACAAGAGTATAAAAGTATTTTTGTAAAGACTTTAGGCGATTAGACAGTTACATACAAAATACACCATAATTTAGTAGATATGTTTTTTAATACGGGCAGTGTCACATAAAACACAAATAACGCACATTTTATAAGTTTGAGGATTTGCCACACACGGACCGCAGAACGCATCCAGTGTTGAAAATCAATCCTTTAGGGTCTGACCATAGTCAAATGTAAAAATAATGTCAAAATTAAAAAAAATATATGTAAAAAAAGTGTGGTGGGAAACTAATTACATATGATTGTCAAAACAAATTTGTTGTGTTGCTGTTGAAAATACCATTTCCTCGCAATAGAAGTGAAAAGCAGAGTCTAAAAACCCAATTTACCCACGATCACTATCCGCCCTCGGCATTTTATGTACTGTTTTTTGTTCCGTTATACACTACAATGCACCAAATGCACTTCCTACGTCCCATAGTATTCTAATCATTATTTTATCTTTTTAATGTTTTCATATTTACCAAATCGTCAATAAACCGCCTTAACAAAAACACCGCTTTGAGATCAGGTGTTTACGAACGCGATGAGGTTATAAACAAAATGAGGTATTTTACACAATTTATATTCACCTGCGATCAAATTCAATTTCCCTCATCGCTCCATGGATTGAGCTCTCAATTGAGTTCCAGATCAAAATACGTGTCTATGCAAATAATGTTAAGATGGGTCGAGCGTTTTAGTCGGAACTGACAGGTTGGGATCAACGATGTATTTTATTGGTACGTCTATTAAATAGACGTTGTTGATGAAAGAATGAAGATATTATAATAGTAGATTATTCACCAAGGAGGTAAAGTGATGTCTTACGTCACGGGCGTCATCTTGAATCTCGAGCGTAATGAAGGACTCGACTCGAGAGTTAACTCCCGAGCGCAGCGAGGGAGTTTAGTGTTTACTCCCGAGCATAGCGAGGGAGTTAAATGTAGAATCCTGAGTGGAGCGAGGGTTTTAAGCTCGTCCAAGACGAAGACATCTTTATCCCCGACGAGAATACTCTGCTTTTCACACTTCCTACGAGGCAATAAAAAAATGTACTACAAAAAACTTATTTTATCTATAAGTACGAGTATATCCTTTGACTTTTCTGGCATTTAATTATTATTATTAACAATACCAGCAGCTATACATCTAATGGACTCCAGTGTCATAAACTTCGTTACTCGACAGTTTTACGAAAACATTGTTTGTAATTTCTTAAAATACATAGGTTTTTTTCTATATTTTTTTTAGAAGCACGCGCTTTTTTTTCATTCCATTCGTGCTAAAATTCTTGGCTGCCAGGTTCAAATTTCAAATATGTTCTCTTTGGTGCGGGACGGGCTAGTGTGCAGAAATTAGAATTGTTTATCCTCAAAAGAATTGTTAATATTCACACACCTCCAACTGTCGCAATGATAAATCTGTTAAAGTACCTACAAAACAGTTGCACAAAACAAAATTTTATTTTATGTTGTTGCACACATATGCCACCATACTCGTACTAAGCAAGTGTATTGCATTTCATTTTCTAGGTGTCACGGTGCGGTGTGCCACCAACCTATCCGTACGTAAAATATGCATAAAGTTTGTCCGCTGGCGAGCGCGAAGTGTTCATTAATTCTCTTTGAAATAAACGCGAACAAGCGCTGCACTTGTTTAGACACTTATTTGGGAAGTTTTTTATAGTGCTGCGCTAGATTTTATAAATTAAAAAGTTTTTATACAAACATGCCGCGGTATCAGGCTATTGACAGTAGCGTAGTAACTATTATATAATCTGTGGCAGCGCTGAGCACTGAGTGATGTTTTCTTATAGTTTTGTTAATGCGGTTTCTTACTGGGACTGGGACATCTGGAAAGAGTGTAAATAGGAGTGTTTTAAGACGATGACATTCGAGTAAGATGAGATTTTCTCAAAATCTATTACGTTTTACACTTATCAATAATTATAAATCCGTTGTTTTATGTAATAATATTATGATAACAGTCAGTCAAACTTTTTATGCGTTCTAGTTGAAAAGTAGTTTACAACAGACTGTCAGATAGCAGATTAATATCGAGGTAAGATAATATGTTCATTGATACAATTCTGAGCATTAATCGACATCTGAAAAAAGATGTCCAAAAAACAGGTGTTTACTTTAAGTTTAGTTACTTTAAATATTAGTCTGTTTAGTTTAGTTTATTTTGTCATGTGGTGTTTACCAGTAAATAGTTTATGTACACACATCAACACTGTTTAAGGATTTTTTTGGATTTACTCAATTTACTAAAACGCACGTATATTTAATAAATTTTAGTCATCATATCATCATCATATCAGCCTATTGCAGTCCACTGCTGGACACAGGCCTCTCCAAGACGGCGCCAACTTTCACGGTCCTCCGTAAATTTTTAGTAAATTAAGTAAATCCAAAATATCCCTAGACAGTGTTGATTACTATATTTAGATAGTATAAATAAAACTTTATATACTTCGAAAACAAGTTATATCTGTTTTAGTATTTACAGCAACTCACAGCCTCAAACTGATTTTAATTTAAAAATTCACGAGTGTACAAACGACAATAATAAAAAAACATGTCACTGTCCGTCCATTGGAAAGGTATCTCAAACAAAGTACCTGGGGGTAATTGTGGACCATAGATTATCATGGTACCCACACTTAGATTACGTCATCAATAGAACGAGGAAACTAATTTGGATCTTCGAAACACTCAGACATGTTATGCCATGTAACTCGGACAAAGACTCACCAAATTATCTACTCAATTCAATTTACACTGCTCTGGCTCAATCCATACTGACTTATTGCATTCCTGTCTGGGGTAGTGCAGCCAAAACTCAATTCCTTGAGCTAGAGAAGGCGCAGCGTACTCTCATTAAAGTCATGTATTTTAAGAAGAGACGTTTCCCTACTGACACTCTTTATAGCATCAGTGGATTACTTTCGGTCAGGAATCCCAATAACATTGATGAAAACAACGCGGCATTACAGCGTTAAGAAGCACTTGAAAATTTCGACAGGCTCTGCCAACGCCAGGGTGGCCGAGAGATTAGGCAATCGCCCGGTATGCGAGGAACGCGGGTTCGATTCCCGCCTCTGGTAGTCATTTTTTCAAGTGCAAAAATATATTCGGTCAGGAAGTTATATGTAGTCTGTACAACCCTCAGAACGTATAAATCATTATCTTACGACCCAAGTCAAGTAAATGAACGACGTAGAAATTTTGTTGCTCAATCCTATAATATTAAGACCACATTCGCCCGTAGACAATTCATTTCAAATTCTACCTTCCTGTATAATAAAATAAATAAAATTATATGTATATATGACAAAACACATTACGTATTGCATAATTATTTATTTCATAGCTTATTATACACTCTCATATTAACTCTCACAAACACTATAACTCTCTCACACACACACAAACTCACACACACACACACACACACACACACACACACACACGCACACACAATATAGATACTCAAATTTAATTAATTTAATACTCAAACTTCCTACTACAGGGTAAAAGACATGTTGTTTAGGATAAGTTTACCCATACTGCCTTGTTTTAAAGTATGGATATAATGTTGGAAGAGCGGGTCCTCCAAACACAGGCATTTTTTGCTTAAATGGAGGCTCCAATGTACTAGTTTTAAGGCATTACCTTTGTTAATGAAATAAACTTATGAAATAGTTCTAATAACAAGGATATTTTATAGTAAGCATGCATTAATACAGCAAACTGTTGGTAGACCTAATCGATACCTACATATAATAAAACTGTAGAAGGAAGAATTCTGTACATTGATTTAAAAAAACCTACCAGGCCCTAGGTCAGTAGAGTAAAATGTAGTTTTTAATGTTTTTGTCTGTATGTTAGTATGTAATGTATGCGTCTTGAACTTTATAGACTCGAAATCTGCTAAACGAATCTTGATGCACCTAGCACAGTTTAAATATAGTCGACAATTAAATATAGGGTATACCTATATTTAGTGATACAGGGTGACCTCCCTCCCATACGACAGAGTACAACTAGGACGGACGGACTGAACGATCTTATAAGGGTTCCTTGTCGGACTACGGAACCCTAAAAATGAGAGACCACGATTGCTAGACGGCGTTAGGAGTATGAGTCAATTTTTATCATCGAGTCCATGCAGACGACTGCGGTTTACTTTTACTAATGAATTTTAAATAAATTTCAAACTATTAGTCTAAAAGAGTAGCGCACTCTTCAGCCAAAACATAGGTTAAAGTCCAATGGCGCCAACAAGCAAATATTTTACGTCTCTGTTTGCATTTATATCGGCTTTCGTGTGTTCATTAATGTTTGCGATCGCCCAAATGGGACATTAACTGTGCTTAAACGTTAATGGATGTTGCGGCTTTAATTAACAACGGTTAAAACGGTGATTGTGACGGATTTAAAGTTAGTAAATCGTAGTCGCTTACGAACGAACTCTAATGTTTGCCGGGAGCCTAGAATTTATTAAGGCAAAGTAGCAGTAACAATAACAAAACTTAACTTTTATAAGTTATGTTTTGTTTTATGTACCTTCTGGGGTGTTTTTTGCTGCCCCATGGCAGATCTAAGGTGGACGTCTAACGCCCTTCGCCGTACAACGGCAAGAAATACTTGGTGGATTGTTGTTTTTTTTTTCTTTACTTTTTCAGAACATTATGACGTGACTAATGCATACACATTTTGATATTTCATTGGCGATAGAGAAGTTCGCTGTAGAATATATTTTATCTTGGTTAAGCGCCCTGATTATTCAGATTTCTTTTGCGCATTCTCCGGACGTGCAAGATAAACTTTTTGAGTGGTCTCTAGTGTCCGGCCGATTTTCACAAAACACGTGCCGCGATCGCAGTGGCGCAAAACCCCTCTGAGGATCCATTTCTTTTGCGCATTTAAAAAAAAACTGACACAAAAAATAAAAATTTTACTCTCTGCCAAACTGTGCAACAGTTTGTCGGCAGCCGTTCTTGTGGGTATAATACCTATATAATCGAAGGATGCACTTAGGAATCAATAATGATTATGCATGACTCAGCTTAAAGTTAAACTTATGACTATAACTTGTGATTTAAACATTCTCTATATGGGCATAGTGATAGGTAGGGTTTTGTCAACTATATTTTAAGATGCTTTTTACATACATACTTAATTTACTTAACAATGTAATAAAAGGCCAGATTATCGCCTCCAATCCAATTATCTATTGCCAGTTATAACTCTAAGAAAATTTGCGTAAAGAATAGCATTTTAATATTATCTATTATTTAGGTTCACTAGGGTCAAAACAGCAGTGGCGTGCCTGGGGTATCGCGACAGGGCAAGCCAAGCTACAGCTTCGGCACAAGTTAATGGTCTTTTTTGATTCTTGAAAATGAGCACTGCTGTTGTTGAAATGAAATTACTTGATTCTTCATGTTTCACTGTACTCTTTCTTCATACCTCTAATACATTCAGTTCTTTGGGCTTCTGGCGAGTTAATCACAGCACACTGAAGGCATCATAACCAGTTGTATTCCAAACATGGTTTTCATTAGAAAAAAATATGCAACACCAACAATATAATTTATTGGGCAGCCAGCTAACCAATGAGTTTTATAAACTGATCTGTTAAATTGTCTCTTGATTGAGACTTATTTGTTTGCGAAATATTCAAATCCGGTGTCGGCTTTGGCGAAGCTATGAGTTGTTTTTTCTCAGCAAAATTAAAAGATTTTACCTTGCTCCCGCTTGTTAACACTTACACACATTTCAAACCTTCACAAGGAACAATGTTATTATCACTAGCGGCACTCGTTTTGTAATGAAACAAACTATCATACAATTTAGAAAAAGCACAACGAAATTTCCTCAAACTCTCACTCGACTGACAATATACGTGAAGGTCGCCTCTTTCGGTCATAAACAAACCCTATTCATTCATTACCTACTCCCGCCCGCATTTAGTTCGCACTTGCACGAACTTCATTTGAAAGCCCGGCTTAATTCTTTATACTGACCGACTATAGATACTCACCAGTTGTTATACGTCTTTTACACACTTTCCCATATGTGTGAAGAGTACGTCCGGAGCCGTGAAGCAAGCCTCATAAGAAGCCTACTGGTGCGAGAGAGACGCTAGATAACGTTCTAAAATCGCGGGTTTGTTTGCTCGCACGCTAGATGACGTTACGTGTCGCGTTTTCACGCAAGTTTCGATGAAGAATTAATGCACGCGCGAAAATTTAAGTGTAAATAAAATGTGTTCGATCTTTTTTATTTTTTTACACTAAGGCAAGCCGGGTTTTTTGGCTTATATGGTGGTCCCGCCACTGCAAAACAGTCTGCCCTTTAATAGGTAGTCAGCTTCTTAGTTAAACTTTTTAGACTCCTATAAATTGAACTAAAAGGACACAAAGGCCTTACTCCGGATAACAAAGTCCGTATTTTCGAATGTAGCCGTAAAATGGGCGATTATTACTAAATCAATCGAATAATTCGAACGGTCTCTATAATCGAATGTATTCGATAAGCAACCGCAGTCATTCGATTGTCCTTCGATTATGCGGCGAGCAATACCGGAGCGTGCGGTGCGCAGGCCGTACTACTAACAAATGAATCGCCAATCATCGCGTCGGTTAATCATTCGTTCGCTGCCTGTCCTGTTGGGCTAAGATGCACAACATCGTTAAATTGTCGTTAGACATAAGAAAATTTGTCATCGTGTCTTATTTTATCATTTTTCCTAACATGGCAACCACTTACGATAGAAATACTTCCCACGAGAAGCCTTTATCCACACGACCACAGATTATATACAACATTTCGTTGATATTCAATCATTCGTTCAATTTTACTACCGATTTGGCTTAAACACTTAATCCCAAGCACGACTATCGATTTAAAACTAAATTACTTACATCTGTTTTTGACATGACATTGATAGTTTTGACAGCCGAGTCCCTACTCTAGTTGACGATGTCCGATAGCCATCTCGCTCGGTAGCGATGTCATTCTGGCGTGAGTGACAGGGACGGCTAAAGTCGACAATACGGACAACGTCAATCGGAGTAGGGCCTCTGTTTCATAAATCAAAGTCAAAGGCGTACCCATTAATATTTTCCAACAAATTGTGTTATTAAACTAACAAATGGAAAATAAACTAATATGATCATTTACTTTTAAAACTGTGATGTAATATAGGTACAGATTACTTATCATACATGAAAGCGCACCTGGGTTTTGCTACCTTCCTGACTCCTCAAGGAGCTGCTAAGGTGGAGCAACCAGTAGGATTACCTTAGGCCTATATTGGTTGGACGAACTGGGTCCATATCGCTCAGTAGAGCAGTGAAAAACAGTAAGTATTGAAGCATTTAAGTAGACATGCAACATTTTGTCATAGAGTGTTTTCTTTGGTATTTGAAAATTTGGTAGTAACTAAACCAACTATACCTACATACTTAGACGTTTAAGTATGCACAAAAAGAAAATACATATTAGTTTATTAAATAATAATATGTTTACATTGTATTTCAGGATTTAATTTTGGAAGGTACGCTGGAACAGAACAAAATTGGATTCAAATGTAAGGAAAAGTTTATTTCACAGAATACTTGTAGTAGTACCAACATGCATCACTTTGATAGTAATTGTGAATAATTTTTGATCCCTTCAAGCTTGTGATATGTTAGTAAAAATGCAGGTTCTATTGACATGTTCATTTGATTGTTCATAATTATTATGATTTAATTGCTTTCAACATTTTCCACCTTTAATAGATACCTTGAGTCACCTGTAACAAAATCAAAAGATATCATGAAAAACATAGTATTAAAGAGTATGTATTATTTTTCAGAAAATGTCATCGCAGTCAACGTTGACTTGTAAGAAGCAGTGGAGACTATGGTGATAAGACTTATCGTATTAAAATTTTAAGAAAAGGTTTATCGTTTGTAATACCTTATTATTATTCTATAAAATTACATATTATTGTTTATTTGACTAATGATTTTTCTACTTCAATTAATTTTACTTTTATCCACCTTTATATATAATAAGGTATATAAGTATATGGTACATAGGTAAAAGTAGGCTCCCCATAAGTTATTTAAAAGCAAGTTAGGCGCAGATATTGACTGGAATACTTTTTAGTGCACAAAGCTACATTAAGGAAGTTTACATATCTAAGATATTTTAGTGTGCAAGTTTTCACAATTTATTTCACCGATTTACATACACTTAATATATGCTTCCTACTACTGGTCCTAGACTGTAGACACTGCTTACAGTAGTTTGGGCTTAGCACAGAGAGCGGTGTTGTCCAATTTGCTGTTGTTTTCATGGGTCAAAAGGAGGCAACATAGGTAGACCCTAAGAAACAAAAATAATGATTACCTAACCTATCCTACCTATGTCAAATAACATACATTATAAAAGGTTAGGTTCTGTTTTCTATACAGTATTTTGTAAGTTTATAAAACACAACAATAACAGCTATTCTTTGCTTTTGTGTAGGTGAAAGAGCTCTTTGTGATAAATGATTTACGTAAGTGTTTATATTGGAGATCTCACCTTCAAATAGGCTAGATTCTATAAGCCTTCTAGCCGCTAGAAGGCTTATAGACTAGTTGGGGCCAAGCTAAGCCTGTCAATGATGTGAAATATCAGTATCCATGGGCTTAAATATTCGCCAAAGTGACTGAAATACACTCTCAAAAATCGACTTGATCGCAAATATCACCGATGCGTTTCTGTCGTATTTCTTACACTGGTCGTTCGTCATATGCGTTTAACACAAAATATATAATGGTATTATGGTACGGACATATTTTTCGCCTTTTACACAGTTTTTTACCGACTTTAATCAAGTTTTTTCCTTTGTCGTTAGCACCAAGTGACCACGATAATATGTCATGCGAAAATGTCAAAAATAGATTAAAATAGACAAATAAAAGAGACTCATGTTAGAGTGTGTAGACAATTTTATCGTTTTCTATCGTATTTCGTATTTTGACAGTTAGACATGACATAAATGGCATGACATGTTAGCAGCGGTAGACTAATGATATAACGCTGTCAAAATACGATAAACGGCCGCGATAATGATATGTTGTTTAACTCATGCTAGGGCCACTGTGCGCACAGTCGCGGCAATTCAATCGAATGCATCGAAGGGCCGAGTATAGATTATCTTTCAATTGACGATTATTATTCGATTATTTTTTTCCGAATTACTAAATCGACATTCGATAATTTGAATGGTCGATTGTCAATTCATTCGATTATTTTATTTCAAACAATCGCCCATCGCTAGTGCAAACAAAGGTAGTCGGTGGCCGCTACAATTTGATACTCACCTGTTGTACAGTCTACCGATCCTTTGATGGCATGTGGCTGCCACCGGTGGCGTGTCTGGAACACTGAGTAGCAACTAGCGAGTGGCCGTCACTCGCCACCCGTGGGCGCCGATTCCATATAAAACGTATTATAATTGATGTAAACAGCTTGTCGCTAGCCACCGGCGGTGGTCTGTGGCTTATCTGCACGGAGCCTTACTGTTTCCAAGAAGGAACTTTGACTGACACGATGCTAAAAGCTAGTAAGAGTATACACTTCACGACTCAAACGGGAATTAATGCAACTAATTAATACTTTTTAAAAGGCTAATTTGTATTTACCTTCCCGACGTTTCGATTCGGTTGCACGAATCATGGTCGCGGGTTGACTGTAGTAGCTCGGCGTCGTCTGCTCGTGCACGTTATTTATTAGTTAAGTACGAGTATACTCGTAGTTACGGTTTTTGTCAATTTGAATCCTGATTTAGGAGCTTTGGCGATACAGCTGGATTTTGGATGCACATTTCTTATTCAATAATTTCTACAGCGATAAACTATTGTGTGGCAGTATAATTTGACATTTAAAAAATAATCCTTTAATAATCCTTCAGAAAATAGAACCCTTAATAAATGTCAGTAGAATTAAGGCCTAGTAAAATAATAAAAAAACAAAAGGTATCAAGAATAAACGATTAGGTTTAAAATGAAATATTTAAAAATAAAAATACATAGGTAGTTATTTTTATCTAAATGGCGTCGGCAGCAGTTATTGTTAAAAGCGCTCTAGCGTAAAATTAACTAAACTAATCCTGTTTCCTCGCACAAGCTGTTTAAAGATAATTTGATTACAAAATAGGCGCCTGGACGCGTGACGTCAAACATTATTTCCAATCCACTATTAGCATGACCACAGAATAAGTATTAGGACTTCGTACAGAAGTATGACTTAGCAATTGTATTCAAAGAAATGTCTACTCAATGTCGTCAACAATATGGCGTAATTTAGTTCGCCTTACACTCGAGCACATTTTCGTGTAGACACCTACCAAAATACATAGCAAGATAATTTCATTCTTATAACTCTGGAATATGATTCATAATACACTAAACCTATTCAGTGACGTACTATCACGCAACGCGATAGGGTTGACTGCCACAAGAAGCTGCTTACGCCTTCTAGCGCATCTTTCTAGGACTTTATTCACGCTCGTCCAACCAGCAACCTAGCGTCGCGCACCTCCGGTGTATAAAACGCGGGAGCGTGTCGCTGCCGGCTAGCGACACCCAACTTCTTTAGGCCCTTACCTAGGGGGCGCCGCGCGTAGGTACGTTTTTGCTACCTACGCGGAAAGATACACAGGCCTGCCCTAAGTAAGGGTTGCCGCGCGTAGGTACGTTTTTGCTACCTACGCGGGGAGATACACAGGCCTGGCATGACGGAGTCGACCATGATATTAGCACGGCCTACTGCTAAGTAAAATGTGGTTACTACAATGCACTGCAAATCAGCCAACGCATCTGTGTTAGCGTGAAAATAAATATGGTCGACAACCTGGTTATATCCGATGGATTTGTTTAACACATAACAATTGTGACTTGTTACCTAATAATATGTTCTTCATATTTTTTTCAGCAGTGGGATCTAATAGGCTGACTTTCCTTTTTTTTCATATTTTTTAAATATTTTCCTGAATATACCTTTTTTCTGCTACACGTTCATTCATATTATTCACACTAATGGGGATCCACACTGCCAAATTCTCCCTGTAGGTTGCGCATTGTTGATGCGGCCAAAGCTATCTGTCATTCCAGTACAGAAGCTGTGTTTTTTTGAGATTTTTTTTTGTGTTTTCAATCTACGAAAGCATAATGCCGTTATGTGCTGTGCCAGGTTGTTACAATAATGGTGTTCATGTATTTTCAAAAGACCCAGTTTTAAAAAAGAAGTGGGAAACGGCTATTAAAAGAAAATTTATTATTTTTAGGTAGTTTACTGGAACTATTTACATTATGATAAGCTTCTGGATTGGGAACATTCATCGTATAACTAGATTGTGAAGCTACGACACCAAAATTCCCGGTATCATCGCGGTTCTGATCATAGAATTCTAACCTAAAAAACAAACATGTACGCGTTTTATTATTTTAGTTGTATTTATTAAAAACCTTGTTATGTAGTTAATTTGTAACACAAATACAACAAAATCAATTTTAACAACCAATTAAATGTAACATTCACAGTAATAAAACTAGATTAATACCCAAATGATTACCTCGCAATAAGATCGGCTTTTTTACCACATACTTTTGATCCTAGTTTCCGAAGTTCGTCTTTTAGTTCAGATAACTTCATTGACTAATTCATTATGATGAAATAACATTAAATAGTCACGAAAAACTGTAAATTAGATACGAAAAAGCCCGACATAAACAATAGCAAAATGTTTGACATAGCCGTATCTATGCTGCGCCATCTGCATCAAGCTTTGCCTGTGGATCCCCATTGACATCGTTTATGAAACAGCAATTTTGTTTAAGTAGGTATTGTATAGAGGACAAATCTATCATTATACAGGGTGTCCGGGTTTCGACTAGCGATAATTTAAGGGCCTTATACTTACCAAATTCAGAAAAAAAAAATTTTTGGGTTTAGTTTTGTAATAGTTATAAAAAGCTATTTAAAATTTTTAAATTATTAGCACGATAAATTTAAAAAAAAATCCTCTATGACGGTTAATAATTTTGAATTGATCTTTATTTCACTTAATAGGCTATAGCGTTACCTTTCAAAATAATCATTTTCATAACTTTTAGGACCTCCAGATCCATACAACAAGCGTTTTAAAAAAATAATTAAAATGGCTGCCATTTCGATAGGGGGTTTTTTGTCGATAACATTTGATGACCTAATAGCCCATAAATTATCTCCAGTCGAAACCCGGACATCCTGTATATTCTGTGGCTTTGATCGCCCTAAGTGGAGCTTTCAGGGAACAGATAATACGAGGGTCAAACTGAAAGTTCTTAGAAAATCAAAAACTGATTACATTAGCCAGTTATTAGTTTTATTATATCTTTTCAAAATATTGTCCATTGACGTCAATACACCGCTGCATGCGATGGAACCACTGGGAAAAGCACTTTGCCCACTCGTCCTTAGGGGTCTCTTCAATGGCATCGCGATACGCAGCCACCGCTTCTTCAGCATTCATAAACCGCTTTCCTTTAAGTTTTTCTTTAATTTTTGGAAATAAATAAAAATCACAAGGCGCGAGGTCGGGGCTATACGGCGGGTGACCCAGTAATTCAACGTTTGATGTCGCCAAATAGTCGATCGTTCGCTTGGCGGTGTGCGACGAGGCGTTGTCGTGGTGAAGGAGGATCCTACTGCGAGGTCGTTTCTCTCGAACTTTTTCCAAGACAAGTGGCAAACAATTGGTAGTGTACCATTCTGCAGAAACTGTTTTTTGATCCTCGAACACAATTGTTGCGAAATGACCTATCCTTCCAAAGAACGAGGCCACCATTTTTTTCCCGCACTTCGATCTCTCTTCACTTTAGTTGGCAACTCCTCGAAAGGAAACACCCACTGAGCAGATTGTCTTTTGGTTTCAGGATCATAACAGTAAATCCAGCTTTCGTCACCTGTTAGTATGTCGAACACAGCATTTGAGTCACCTCCGTTAAATCTTTCAATCATTTTACGGCACCAATCCACACGATGGAGTTTTTGAGCCTTAGTCAAATTATGAGGTATCCACCGGGCGCAAAGCTTCCTGACCGCTAAATGTTCGTGGAGGATTTTGTGCACTTGACTCATACCGATGCCTAAGCTTGTCCGAATCTGCTGATAGGTCACTCTTTTGTCAGTCTCTATCATACGCCGCACAACACAGATGTTATTTTCAGTCGTCGCCGTAGAAGGCCGTCCCTCACGTACATCATCAGTGAGATTAGTGCGACCACGTTTAAACTCATTAAACCAGTTGTAAACAGTCGCACGAGATGGGGCTTCATCGTGAAAGGCCAATCGTAGTCTATCATAACTTTCTTGTTGACTTAAATGACATCGAAAGTCATAAAAAATCATTGCACGAAAATTTTCTCGTGTTAAATTCATTTTGACGTGACACAGACAATTTTCAATTTGCCGCCAAGTCGTAAAACAAATGACAAATGAATGAAATATATACTCAGTAATATTGGCAGAGTTCTATTTTCAAATTTTAGAATATTTTTTTTATTATATTGTTTATAAGTGGCCAGTTCTAAGAACTTTCAGTTTGACCCTCGTAAATAATGTATGAGGTTATATTTTCGGCGTTCCGTCACACTGAAAAAGTCGTTTATACAAATTTGGAATGTAAGCTCTTGACTAGGCGTTTACAATCAGGAGGGAACCACTTAGGTTACAAAATTTTAACCTCTTTACTAATATTGATTTGCCATTAAATCAAATTTCACTTACAAAAATTAATCGACTGTGTCATCCGGTGGGACTCGAACCCACGTCCCTTCGCTAAAAATGTGGAACGCTTCACGATTTTGCGTGTCATCCTTGCGCAGGGGCCATGATTAGATTAGCAAAATAATTGCTTAAGTTATAAAATATAATTTGCCATTGCTCTCGTTAACTGTCTCGTTGGTCCAGTGGTCAGCACGCTGGGTACTATCCAGGAGGTCCCGGGTTCGAAACCGGGGTCGGGCCGAAAGTGTCGGGTTTTTCTGTCTTGAAATTACTCAGACACAGCTCCGGACCCAGGAAGCTGGTGGCGTTAACACCCCCGTGCCTCGGAAAGCACGTTAAGCCGTTGGTCCTGCGCCTGATCTCTCTAAGGTCTAGATGGATATTATTATGTCATTGCTAAAACACTTGAATATATATGAGACGGCTAATTTGAAATGTTTGTTTCCACTATGTCATTATTTTATTATTTATTATATAACAGTGTGCATGCTGGCTTACAGTTTGCCCAAAACGCTAGCATGCTAATTTACAAAGTACAGTTTTAATTATAATAATATTAATACTCAAGATTTATGTCAAATTAAAAACACATGTCAATAGATTAGCTGATGTCAAAAAAAAGATTATGGTTAACATCAAAAAAAATAGTAAGTTGTCAAATACGTAGATAATAACAACACAATGAATAATTAAAAATACATGTCAAATAGATGATGTCAAATGTCAAAAGATTATATCAAATAAATTAAACAATTGTCAAATCACCTAAGATTAAACTGTTAAATTACAATTATATAAAAATAGAAGGGCTTTGTTGCATAGTTGTCCAAAGCTATCAAAAAATAAGTCAGTCTCGTAGTCATATGCGAGCATATCGCCAATAAGGCGTATAGCGCGGGTAGTGGGCGCGTGCGCGCCGGCGGCCACCACAGCAGGCGCGGCCGCCGCTGCGGGGCCACCGTCGTCCCCTCCACATCACAGCCCAGACGCCTAGGAGCCAATAACCATACTCTGCCTAGAATCGTAGGGCTATCCTTTCATCTCATTTCATATCATGTCGCTTTTCTGTCATCAATCCCAAACTAGTCGTCTCATATTCATACAAGTGTTACAGCATTTGGCAATTTTAATTAACGGGGGTTATTGTAATATTCAACTTTACACTTGTTTATTTTATTTTAAGGTCACGTCCGTACGGTACCTACTTTCCGATTGGTGGTGCGTTGCAAACCGTTTTGGGGTCAATCTCCAAAACGGAGGCACTCGTGTGATCGCTCTGGCGCTTCTTAGACACCAATACCTAAGTTTGATTATGTTATCTCATTTAAAAGAATGATGTAGGTACTAAAAGTGTACATCACTCCTTTAAATGAAATACACAATTACAACCAAACACCAATATCCGAAAAGCGAAGCGATCACACGAACACGCCTGGGGGGCGATTCACCAACGGCAACATCACCACTGTGTTCGACGTTGAGCTTGAATTTCAGAATAGCTTGACGGTTCTAAATTCACTGCTCAATGTTGAAGTAAAAGAAAATCGTCAAACTATCTTATCGTTCTCGATGATAGCATAGTCATTTGCTTAGCGAATCGACATGCTGCTTTGGAGATTGACACTTTGACTGTTTCGTATGTCTTACTGTCAAACCATTATTTTGTATCACAAGTTGAGCATTAAAGGGGAATGAACTCTGTGACACATTGTCGAAATATTGAAAATCCTTTATAATAACTTGTATTATGATTAGAGTGCTCCAAAGATATGCTGAAGGTTCTTATCGTTCAATTTTAAGCCTTCCTTTTTTCTGACTGTACACACAGACCTCACATCAACCTACCCTGATCTGTCAAATTTCCGCAACCATATTGCAACCCTATTTAGATAACATAGAGTTCCATATTATTTGAGATATTTTGACAGATTTGGGTATGTCGATATACGAGTAGATGTAAGTGATAAAAAATATAAGAAACCAAAAATTCGCACACAGGTAGGATTTGAATCCACGTCCTTTAGCTAACCGGACCAACGCTCTTACCAACTGAGCTACTGAATACGTCATTTCGTAACGTATTCAACGAAATTACGTATTTAAAAGAGACCAAGAATTTCACACGGCTGGATAGACTGCACAGTAGCTCAGTTGGTAAGAGCGTTGGCCCGGTTAGCCAAAGGACGTGGATTCAAATCCTAACTGTGTGCGAATATTTGGCTTCTTATTAAATAAGAAAAAACACTGTGAGTGTTAAAAATATTAAAAACTATTCATAATAAATATTAAGAAATATACTATGCTACTATGGTAAAGTTAAAGGAAAATAGATGTAACCACATAAAGTAATCAAATTTATTGTCAATCAATTTATTTACAATAAATACTAGGTACATTATTATACAGTAGTGATAATAAAACTTATTGCCTTATACTGGTGTGGTGGTACCGGAAGCAGAACTGCAGACATTCCAATTAAGTTAACACTTTCATGATTGGATCTAATAAAAAATCAA
This sequence comes from Pyrausta nigrata, assembly GCA_949316185.1. NCBI lineage: Eukaryota > Metazoa > Arthropoda > Insecta > Lepidoptera > Crambidae > Pyrausta > Pyrausta nigrata. The sequence continues at coordinate 15,791,759 of OX438949.1, read as the reverse complement.
TGTCATACTTATACACTTAGTAATGGTGTATCTATAGACGGTGATAAAACGTACGAGCCGTATTTTAAGGTTTTAGTTTAGAAGCGCCTTCAGAGTACAGAATAAAAATAATTTAAAAAAAGAATTACGTACAAAAGTTTAAGGTTAAAAAGGGTACTTTACAAAGGCTTGAAAATTGTTTTGGATATATTACATCACATATGTATGTCTATGAACAGTGGGCATAAAAATATTCATGGACATTGTCCCGTGAGTAATTTCTCACTAAACTCATTGCCATCCTTCTTCATAGCCTAGAAGGTTTGACTGGCAAAGAATTTTTAAAGCATTTATACACACAGCCTACCCTGATCTGTCAAATTTTCGCAACCATATTTCACCCTTATGTTGATTACATAGAGATCCATATCATTTGAGATATTTTGCAAGATTTGGGAAGTTGATGCGGGGCGTACTGTACACGTTTATTAGTGCAATGAATTAAAAAAAGACGGCTGTCTTGGGAGTTAGATAATCGTTTTAGCGAACGAGTCCATGAGTGAATATAACTTATGTATTCCTCGGGCCCAATTTGACCGCAAATTTGTATATTATAGTCATCAGGGACCAACTAGCTAAACTCGGAGGCTATGAGGCGGGCCGGAAGGGACGGCATGTCGCCTGGGAGACGTGTTGAGCATTGGATGAAATAAGACTGGTTTAACTGATAAATTATGTAGGTGTTCAAGCTAGAAAACTATCAACTTTCATCATTTATCATTACTTTAACTACAGTTAACTTAGTAACAGCTTTTTTAACGGTAGTACTTCTTCAAATTTAAACGCCTCGAGGATCATGACAATTGATTTTATTTGTGTCTGGAAACATGATACGTGAAGGATTTAATATTTTTTAGTTTAATTGTAAGACACGAGTAAAATAGAGTTAGTCTAATAGATCCCACTGCTGGGTAAAGGCCTCACCTCAACTATCATAGTTGTGTGGTGGAGTATGGCTCGTACCTCCATGAGGAGGCCACACGGGCTCACTCAGTGCGGATTGGTGGATGGGTGTCTGTAAGGCAAGTGACCAACCTTACTGTCAGATATTATCAAGCCGACCCTAGGGCCTTTGCCTAGGCTTCAACAGATATCAGTCGAAAGTAAGACAAGCTAACTAAAACGAAAGGGCGTAAATACCAGTCTAGACATTTCAGAACATTAATCAAATTCTCAAGTTAAAACCTCGACTTGGTAATTGCACAAATCAAGTTCGGGTCGAGTAAGATGAGCGTTAGGAATATAAATTGAATTCGTGAATCAAATATATCTACATATGTACTCGTACTAATTGTCAATTTAAAATTACAAGTTCATTTGCTATTCTAATGATGTTATATGAGTATGTTGTTTGGCGAGAATAATGCATATTTAATTTCAAACGCTAATAGAGTTTGCAGGGATTTGACGCTTGGTAACGAAATGAATATGCTACCAGTTGCGAGTAGGGTTACCAGATGAAAAAATCAAAAGTCCGGAGAAAAGGCCTGATTTCCATGGAAAAGTCCTGAGATTTTCTACAGATGAGAATTTTCTCTCAAAAACGTATTTTTATCGTTGTATACACTGCGGATCTTGCGATTTAACTGCAATTGTTACCAAAAGAAGATTATTTTAAGTTTGTTTTAAATTAATACATAAAAAATATTGATTGTAACTGCAATTGTTACCAAAAGAAGATTATTTTTAGTAGTTTAATAAGAGAGATCTTTATTATTGAAAATCCTGAGCTATCACTAGATTTGCTAAATCCGGCCGGAATCCTGAGAAGAGTCGAAAAATCCTGAAATCTCAGGACAAATCCTGAGATATGGTAACCCTAGTTGCGAGAGATATTTAAATAAAATTTTGTTAATGGTTTAACTATCGATCTTTTCGGTGTTATTACAAAGAAACTAGACCAGGTTTAAAATTGGTCTAAATATTAGCCGACATCAAAGGAATGAATGACACATTCGTGACATAACCTAATAGAGAAGCGCTTTTCTAATTGGCTAGCTAATAACTTAGGCCTGTCTTAAACCTAGTACTAAGTTTTTAGAATAACGGGGTTTGAGTTAAACGAATTATTTTTTTCTATGAAATCGGGAAATATTGCGCCTCAAATCAAAAAAATTGCAGATACGAAAATATTTTACCAGATAATTAAAAATAATGATATAAAAAAAAATGCGTAAAAATGTTAAGCTTAAAAAGGTATGTTTTTTATAAAGGCAAATTGATCTTGGAATTATTGCATCACATAAATATGTCTATGTCTAGTGGAGCAAAAAATAAATGATGATATGTGAATATAATAAAAATACTTTTTAAAAAGTTCTTGACTTCAAAAAAAAGTATAATAAATAGTTAAGCTAAAATTTTTAACACCATCTGTATTGGAACTCTCATCTGGATACATTTTATAACTAGGTAGGTTGTGCGTATACAGAAAAATAATTCTTCATACGAAACTATCGAAATTAGTTTCGTATGAAGAATTATTTTTATTACAAGGATCATTTTATTGCTTATTCGTAACTGAGGCCTTACTCTTGATGATGCCCGTAGATTCGACTGTAGCCGTCCCTGTCACTCACGCCAGAATGATAACGCGAACGAGCGAGATGGCTACTCGATAATATCAAGTCAACCGGAGTAGGGCCTTTGGTTACGAACCTACGGCTTAGTTCACTGACCTATATAATACAAGTACACTGGACTGCATACTGTCAACCTAAAATTGAAGCCATTTGATTATCGCCATTTTGGCGCTGACGGCTGTAGTGAGCGTGTGGTGACCGTCCACAGAACTAATGAGAGTTGACTTAAACATAATGCTAGTTACTCTATTTTAGTTCCCAGACACTCGGTGGGGGCGCTTTTATTCGGCACAAAAAATATCTGACATTTCTTAAAGAATGTTTAGTCCAGCGTACTCGTATAGTACAGTGAAGTAGTTAGACGACCGAAGGGGTTCTACTTGGCTAGTCATTTAACACGTTCGGTACCACCACAACCGTTCCATAGGCACTATGCGACGCAAGCTCGTAAAAATGCTTTATAGCGCATTCTCCTGACAAAAAGACAGCTAAGCGGAAAACTATTGCGGTACAATTTATTTTGTCTGGGTACCCAATAAAATTGTGTGGTTGGAATAAGTTTATACAGGGTGTCGATTTGTTGTTTCAAGTTTCATGTTTCATACAGAGTTGTTTCTTGTCTACATTATAGATAGATAGAAAACTTCTTAGATAAATTCTTAATCTACATTATAGATAGATAGAAAACTCTTTATTGCACACCATAAAAGAAAAAAGAACTTTACACAGAAAGATGTACAATGTAAACGGTCTTATCGCTGTAAGCTATCTTTTCCAGACAACCTTTATTCGTCATAAATATGAAAAACTTTTATTGTCGGACTAGATTAGCGAAATCGATGAAAAATTATGTTTAACTCAAAAGTTTGTTATTACTTCCATGCCTGTAAAGAACTGCTGACTGTCTGTTTATGAAAAGTTTAGCTAAAATACTTAAAAAGCCCTGAAAAGTGTCATTGATGTCGCATTGTCTGTACGACAATAATATCACGAAAAGTTAACACAATAGCTCTAAATTACTCGTAGCTGCTACGGCGTAGCGACTACGAGAGTTGCTACGAACTTCGTAGTTGGTCTTGTTAAGTCTAGACTTCTGACTAACTTTAGTTTGCGTCTCGCGGATAGCGTAGTGAACGTGTTAACACACCGATAGCGAAATAATGCCGAAGCGCTTAATATCGAAGTTTGAAGCGCTTAAGCACCAAATGTATTAAGTGTAACACAAAATGTTTGTTGTTTTTTATTACAAAGACAAAATATCAAACGAATGAACTGTAATACCTACATGTAAATTAATACAATTTAAGTATTTATTTTTTATACAAAGTTATTTGCTCAGTAAAAGTCATTTATATTCAAGACAAAACTGCTTGCTCGAAACAGCCTGTATAAAGATAAAAAGACTACTTATCTTCCGCCTATAGCCGTCTTTTTGTGTTAGGAAATGTCGTCATAATAATAACTACTACAAATTATTCATATCAACTTACGAACTACAGTATAACTATGATAGCTTCGCTCGAATAAATGAGAATAATAAATATGATCGAGAACAATCTTGTTGCAAAAGGTTACACTCAAAAAACAGGAATAGATTACCACGAAACATTTGCACCTGTAGTAAGATATTCAACAATAAGAATATTGCTAGCTTTGGCAGCTCAGTATGACATGACTATAGAGCATATGGATGTCAAAACTGCCTTCTTGAATGGTGATTTATCGGAAACTGTTTATGTAGAACAACCAGAAGGCTTTATTTTACGGGAAAATAAGGAACAAGTCTACAGACTAAATAAAGCAATTTATGGCCTAAAACAGGCGGCAAAGTCTTGGTATGAAAAGATGGATTCAGTTTTAACCAATAAATTGCAATTCAAACGGTTATCTTCAGAACCATGTGTTTATATTTATAATCAAGATGGAGAGATTATGATTATTGCATTGTATGTTGATGACATAATGCTATTTACATCCAAAATGTCAAATGTCGTTAAAAAATATATAATAAAGAAAAGGCTAATGGATCTGTTTGAAGTCAAAGATTTAGGTCCAGCCAGTCATATTTCGGGCATGAGAATTTCCAGAAAAGATGATGGAAGAACCACATTGGACCAAACAAGTTATATCAAACGAGTGTTAGATAAATTCAAAATGACAGATTGTAAACCTATGAAGACTCCTATGGAGGTTGGTTTAAAACTACAAAAGGAAGAAAACTCAAAATGTGATTATGATTACAGAAGCCTTATAGGTTGTGAAGAAGACGTTGTAGTAGCACCCGTAGGAAGGAAACCCTTGAAGATTTGGAACGTAATATTTATTGCGAACACTCAGCGCACGGACAAAAATACAATTTTGGCAGAGGGTTTGCGTGCGATGTCGCGGTCGGTTGGAAGCAGACTGACTCGACAAAAGAACGCGTACGAACCGCCACATCGCCTGCGCATACCCTCTTCTATATATATAAAAGAAAGTCGTGTTAGTTACTTCACTTATAACTCAAGAACGGCTGAACCGATTTAGCTGAAAATTGGCAGGGAGGTAGTTTAGAGCCAGGAGAAGGACATAGGATACTTTTTATCCCGTTCGACATCATTCCCGTGTGACTTGACATGTAACGTCAGTCACTATAAAACGTGGTATAACAAAAAAGAATCAGACTTGGAATAACAAAATTGACGTATAATGACAGCTATGTAATGACGTATGGATGACTATTTGATATTTGTAAGAAATCAATAATATAACTATTTCTATTAAATAAATAATTAACATTATTGCCCAATTGCCCATTCGTATAAACAGTGAAGTGAACTATAAAACTCGGTATGGTTAAAAATTTAAGTTTTTAGGTGAAGTGAAGTTTAATTAATAATGCCGCGACCAAGACGATCGAATCTTTCCCGACAAAGCCGTGATGCAAGAAGAATACGAAATACTGCAAATGAAAGGACTGAAGAAGAACAAGAAATTGCACGTGAACAGCGCCGCGATAGTATGGCTCGACTTCGTGCTTCTCAATCACGAGAGCAAAGTGAAGCAGCCCGTGAAACAGCTCGGTTGGCAATGCAGAATCGTCGAGCGAACAACAGAGGTCAACAAATAGATAATTTGCGACGCAGAACAAGATATTTATCAAGTGCTGATTTGAATCGAGCAGCGTTTCAATACGATTGCAGCAATGATTACAGCTTGCATCCTAGCGTTTGCATTGGGCAAATGGACGTAGTTTGCGAGTATTGTGGTGCATTAAAGTTTTCCGGAGAAACGCCTGGATTATGCTGCCTTAATGGTAAAGTGAAATTGCCATTGTTGACTCCGCCACCTGAGCCATTGTATTCATTGCTTTGTGGCGAAACACAAGAATCACGCCACTTTCTTGCAAATACTCAAAAATACAATGGTTGTTTCCAGATGACGTCATTTGGGGCAGATATTATCGAAGAACGGGGATTTAATCCGACATTTAAGGTATTTATTTTTGTACTTATATAGAATGTAGTTAAAGAATAACTTACTTTATCTATTGGTACCTATGTAGTATATTTGCTAATTCTGAACTCTACTCTCCCACCGAAAAAAGTGTTTATAACCCAGTTAATACTGTCTGGTTTTTATTTTGTAGATACAAGGACAGATTCATCATCGAATTGGATCATTACTACCTTTCGAAGATACACAGAATAAATTTTTACAAATATATTTCATGGGCAACATGGAAGAACAACTTGATCGACGCCTAGAGATCAATGCAGGAATGAAGCGAGCAATTCTTCAAGACTTGCAGTGTCTGCTTCATGAACATCATGCGTTGGTCAGGTTGTTTAAGAGTGCTTTAGAGCGCATGCCAAGTGATGACTATAAAGTTGTTATCAAAGCAGATAAACGACCATCTGGAACACACGAAAGGACATTTAATGCTCCAACAGTAGACGAAGTTGCCATCCTGATTGTTGGTGAACAATTGGAAAAACGCGATATTGTGCTTACACGTCGCGATACTGGGCAACTGCAACAAATATCTGAAACTCATCGATCATATGACACATTGCAATACCCGCTGATGTTTTGGCAAGGAGAAGATGGATATTATTTTAATATTAAAATGAAAAATCCATTGAATGGTGAGTATCAGTATCATAATTTATTTCATTTATTTGTGAAAGACACTGATTTAAAATAATGCTTATTAAAAAAATGGTTAATGTCTGTATTGTTTGCCTTTAAAATTTGCCTTTGAAATGGTTAATTATCAAATTTTTAATTTCAGGTGAAGAAACTACAAAGAAAGTTAGCTCAATGAATTATTACGCATATCGTTTGATGATTCGTCAAAATGCTGACAACTATTTGCTGCGGTTTCGTCGATTGTTTCAGCAGTATTGCGTTGACATGTATGTAAAAATAGAAACGGAACGTTTAACATTCATTAGGTTGAACCAAGCCAAACTGCGTTCTGAGGAGTACATCCATTTACGTGATGCAGTTAATACTGAAGGAAATGCAGCTAATATTGGTCGATTAACTATTCTGCCGGCGACATACATTGGTAGTCCACGTCATATGCATGAATATGCACAAGATGCAATGACATATGTTCGTCATTACGGTCGGCCCGATCTCTTTATTACTTTTACCTGTAATCCAAAATGGATAGAAATTACTCAATTGCTGCTTCCCGGACAAACATCAAGTGATAGACACGACATCACAGCACGTATATTCAGGCAAAAAATTCGGTCCCTGATGAACTTTATTGTTAAACAACGCGTCTTTGGAGATACTCGATGCTGGATGTATTCAATCGAATGGCAAAAGCGAGGCCTGCCGCACGCACACATTCTTATTTGGTTAGTGGAAAGAATTCAGCCTGACCAAATAGATGATATCATATGTGCTGAGATTCCTGATTATGAAGTCGATCCAGACCTACATGATGTTGTTACTACTAATATGATTCATGGACCGTGTGGTGCCATCAATCCCCAATCACCTTGCATGGTCGATGGAAAGTGCTCTAAACGATATCCACGGAAATTAACGGCGGAGACTGTCACTGGCAATGATGGTTATCCGCTGTATCGGCGTCGATCACCAGATGACAACGGTCGAACTGTCACAACGAAAGTGAAAAGAATGGATTTCGTTGTCGACAACAGTTGGATTGTTCCATATTCGCCACTTATTTCTAAATCGTTCAAGACACATTGCAACGTTGAATACTGCAATTCAGTTAAGTCCATAAAATATATTTGCAAATATGTCACGAAAGGCAGTGATATGGCGGTTTTTGGATTGCAATCCTCGAATACCAACGATGAAATTTCACGCTATCAAGTTGGTCGTTATGTGAACTGTAATGAAGCGATTTGGCGTATATTCGCATTTCCCATTCACGAACGTCATCCTACTGTTACGCATTTGGCGGTGCATCTGGAGAATGGTCAACGAGTATATTTCACGGCTTCGAATGCTACGCAACGTGCTGAAACACCTCCAGCAACTACATTGACCAGTTTTTTTGCAATCTGCCAAAGCGATCAGTTTGCACGAACTTTGCTTTACTCGGAGATGCCACGTTATTATACTTGGAATGCTTCATCGAAGAATTTTCAAAGACGGAAGCAAGGCGATGCGGTTCCTGGGTATCCAGATGTGCGTTCTACTGATGCTCTTGGTCGTATGTATACAGTTCATCCAAAGAATAATGAATGTTTCTATTTGCGGTTGTTGCTGGTAAATGTGCGTGGGCCAACGTCATTTGAGTCACTACGAACTGTTAATGGTGTAATATTCCCAACATATCGTGCTGCATGTGAAGAATTGAAGTTATTAGAAAACGATAGTCATTGGGATACGACAATCGCTGAAGCCATTATCTGTGCATCTCCAAGTCAGATACGCACATTATTCGCTATCATAATTTCGACATGTTTTCCATCAAACCCATGTAACCTGTGGCACAAATACAAGGATAATATGTCAGAAGATATTTTACATCAAATTCGTGTCAGTTCCAGAAATCACGATATTGAGATGAATGAGGAGATACATAATCGTGCTTTACTCTTGATCGAAGATATGTGTTACCTCATGTGCGGTAATTTATTAATCAGGTTAGGAATGCCAGCACCATATCGTGAAATGAATGACGCATTTAATCGAGAATTGGAACGGGAACGTGAATATGATCACCAGGAATTAGATTTAGTAGTTCAAACGAATGTACCCCTGTTGAATTACCAACAAAAGAAAGTTTATGATACTTTAATGAAGGCAATCGATGATGAAAATGGTGGTTTATATTTCCTAGATGCCCCTGGTGGAACTGGCAAGACATTCCTCATGTCATTAGTTTTAGCAACTGTTCGGGCGAGATCTAACATAGCGGTTGCAGTTGCTTCTTCTGGAATAGCAGCCACATTGTTAGAAGGATGCCGTACGGCTCATTCAGCATTCAAATTACCGTTAAATCTTCAAACTATTGAAGAACCAACGTGTAATATTGCAAAACACTCAGCAATGGCCAAAGTTTTAGCGGTATCGAAAATCATCATCTGGGACGAATGCACAATGGCGCATAAACGTGCATTAGAAGCACTTAACCGAACATTAAAAGATTTACGCAATGACTCGAGATGTTTTGGAGGAGCAATGATTTTACTTTCTGGTGATTTCCGCCAAATACTGCCAGTAATTCCAAGATCTACGGCTGCCGACGAAATAAACGCTTGCCTCAAATCGTCAAATCTATGGCGCCATGTGAAGAAACTGCAACTGACAACAAACATGAGAGTTGCATTGCTTAATGATACATCTGCTGAAGATTTCTCGGAGCAATTGCTGACTATCGGTAATGGTCAAGTACCTGTCGATGAATCGAGCGGATTAATATCATTTCCAAATAATTTCTGTAATTTTGTCTCATCAAAAGACGAACTTATCAACAATGTATTTCCAGAAATTATTTCTAACTACAAAAATTATGAATGGATGAGTGAGCGAGCAATTTTAGCGGCTAAGAATAAAGATGTAGATGACCTAAACAACATAATTCAAAATAAGATCATTGGAACAATGCATTCATTCAAATCTATTGACTGCGTCACAAATGAAGATGAAGCCACCAACTATCCAATTGAATTTTTAAACTCTTTGGACGTGCCTGGCTTACCACCGCACAATTTACGCCTAAAGGTTGGCTCCGTAGTAATCATGCTTCGAAACATAAACCAACCAAAACTGTGCAACGGTACGCGTTTGGTGGTTAGAAAATTGATGAACAATGTAATTTACGCTACGATAATGATAGGAAAATTCAAAGGTGAGCAAGTTCTCATTCCGAGGATACCGATGATCCCAACCGATATGCCGTTTGAATTTAAAAGACTTCAATTTCCGATACGTCTTGCATTTGCCATGACCATCAACAAATCACAAGGCCAATCCTTAAAAGTTTGTGGTTTAAATCTAGAACATTCATGTTTTTCCCATGGTCAATTATACGTGGCATGTTCACGGGTCGGAAGACCATCTGCGTTGTTTGTTTTTGCGCCTGATAATAAAACAAAAAATGTCGTGTATCACAAGGTACTTAAATGAAGAGCAACCTATGTACTAAAATACAGAAATAATTATGAATGATTGATGTAGAAATTTAATTTTTTTTGTATTTTTTCCAATAAAAAAAAAAACTGCTTATTTATTGACATTAAGGCGGAACAAAGTTCGCCGGGTCAGCTAGTATTTAATAAAATCAATGAGTCTACCGACATTTTTTCCAATATTTACCATTTACGAAGCTAGGTCACACTCAAGTATCTTTTTTAAAATACAAACAAATATTCAATGTAATAATTAATAATATCAAATGTGCGCGTCGCCAACAGGTTGTTTGATGTACTTAGCTGTATGTACTAGACCTGATATAGCACACACTGTAAGCTATTTGAGTCATTTTAATAACTATTATGGGGAAAGCCATTGAAAAGCTGCCAAGAGAGTTCTTCGGTATCTACAGGGTACACTGAACTACAGTTTAACTTTTGAAAAAGGTGATTTCAAAATTACAGGTTTCACAGATGCGGACTGGGGCGGAGATCAATTAGATCGGAGATCATATACCGGGTATGTGTTTAAAATTGGTAACTCTACAGTATCATGGGAGAGTCGTAAGCAACGCACGGTAGCGCTATCCAGTACGGAGGCTGAATACATGGCAATTTCCGATTCTTGTAAAGAGGCTTTATTTTTGAGAAAATGTTCTCAAAAATACACGAATGTACTGGTGTAATTTGTCATATTACTTTGTTCAGTGATAATCAATCCGCTCAGAAACTTTGTATGAATTCTATGTATCATAATAGAACTAAACATATTGATATCCGGCACCACTTCGTAAGGGATATTGTAAAGAATAAGTTATTGCAATTGTCATATGTGGCTACTGAAAATATGTTAGCAGACTTATTAACAAAACCTTTAACAAGAGAAAAACATTCAATGTTTGTTACTCGGTTGTTTTAATTGTAATTAACGATTACATATAATATTTTATGTTTTGTTTAGTATATTATGAATATTTAAAATGTTTAAGGTAAATCTTGGACATGCCAAGTAATTACATTTGTAAAATATTGTTTCTTTCTTTGTGAGACTTGATAATGCGTTTAGTTTAAGGCCTAGTGTTAGAAAAATAAACTTCACACATATGTCACGTTGACATCTTTCTCTTGCCAAAATTAATGGTAGCCGTGTAGACGTGTTTTCTTACTCAATATATTAATCCTTTATTATTTCTTATAAGATATTTAAGTCGAAAAATACAAATACCTAGTAACTTTTAATTTACACACGCTGTGAGAATCAAAAAGTAAGTCATAAATCGCGAGCGAGGCGAGGGCGAAAAATGTGCTATCCTACATTTTTCGCCCTCGCCTCGCTCGCGACACGACGCACTGGTTGAAATAGGGCCATTAACTGCGATTGATTGAAGCAGGCGCATAATTGTTTGCAAAAAAATTAGTAATTACTTAGACATGGGGGCGAAAGAAAGGTACAAAGGCAAACATTTTTGCGTTACATACGATTATGACATAAAGGTTGAACTAAGAGTGTCACGCCCCCACTTAGCTATGCCTCTGATCCTAACCCATAAATGCGAAAGTAGCTCTGTCTGTGTGTGACAGAGATAGTTTACCCTGGAAAGGATATCATAGGCTACTTTTTGTCGCAATATAAAAACATCAAGAGAGGGAGGGAGTGATGAAAGTTTGTATAGCAGATCCGACTTTTGCGGCAAAGTCGCGGGGAACTGCTAATATGTATATAACAGTGTGTCCCATCACCGATGTCGGAGCCTTTTAGAGGTGACTAAGAAGCAAAATTGCAACCACTTTGATAATAGGATCGAAATCAAATTGATTTTCGCTCACAAAAATTAATCGACTGTGTCATCCGGTGGGACTCGAACCCACGCCCCTTCGCTATCCGGGCGAGTGCTCTTACCAACTAAGCTACGGAGGACGTTAGTCAGCCGACGAATTTTCGTGAGTGCTTGCTACGCCAGTGAGCCAGCATAGTAGGATCAATAATAGTAGCAGTAATAGGATTGACTTTAAAACGCCAATATTATTATTTTTTACTTTCCCATACTAATTAGTAAATCAATTTTGTAGATTTGTATGGAAAGGTGATATTTTTTGGTCTGAGGTTCATGTAAAAGAGAAAAATGTCGTAGGTAAACTCATCTATCACATATTAAAGGCTCCGACACCGGTGCCGGGACACATTGTATAATCCTCACCTGCACAGTATAGAGGTCTCCGCCGGCCTGAAACCTGAACGCGTAGTCGCGGGGAGCAGTCCCCCCCTCGCCGTGCTGGTACAGCTTCAGCTCCACCCACTGCACCGGCAGCACCGACCCGTCGGGGAAGGATATGGTGCCCACCTCGAATCTGGACAGTGATTCATTTATTATTAGAGATTTTCGATGAATTATCAATTTATCGTGTTTGCAAGCTTCATCTTTCGATTGTTAGTTAAATACTTGCAATAGTGTTTCTTTCGAGTATTGAGGGTGTAATCCCAATAACATTGATGAAAGCAACGCGGCATTACAACTTTAAGAAGCACTTGAAAATTTCGACAGGTTCTGCCAACGCCAAGGTGGCCGAGAGGTTAGGCAATCGTCCGGTATGCGAGGAACGCGGGTTCGATTTTCGCCTCTGGTAGTCATTTTTTCAAGTGCAATAATTTAGATTGCAAAGTGAATGCTTATCACTTAGAAACAATAATGTATCATACTAGAACTGTCAAAATCTTGCTATTTATAACGATTTTGTTAAAATTGTAATGGAATAGCAAGATAGCGATATACAGCTAGCGCTATTTAGTAGACTTGGGCCCCAGGTATAATTAGTCAAAGGGAGAGAAGTTACAAGTACTTATTTATTCTGACGTTTCTAAAATATTTTCGTCTTAAATTTTTTTCATTACCAGAGAAGGACGATGAGTGTGAACTTTTGGAAACCCACTGACCCGTTAGACCCATTGGCACAGAATAAGTACTAGTACTACGTAATAAAACGCGCGCGCGTGACACTGGTCGCTCGCGAGTCGCGCCCACCACGGTTGGTCACCGCGCGTAGGTTAGTTTTTGCTACCTACGCGGGGAGGTATGCACAACTGCCATTGGCTCCAACTGTGGGCCAGTTAGGGCCAATGGCAGGCATTATGATAACTTACTCAGAGGCAGTGGAGGGTTGGCAGATGACTCCAACGCTGATGCTGATGCCGTTCTGCAGGAAAATGTGGTGGAAAGCGTACCGGTGCATCAGGCTCCAGTCACGCTTGTGTCCTAGAGACAACACATAGATAATACCATACGTAGCCAAATGGCAATCTTTCTGAAGTGAACTTCGCTATCGCCACCTAAATGTCAAAAATATATGTATGCAAAAGTCACGTGATGTTTCGATGGCTTATGTCGGTTCCATACATTTTGTTAGCGATAACGAACTTCGCTTAAGAATGAATTGCTATTTGTCTACGGGCCCAGATATTAATATATAGCAACGTTGTACGTTAATAGATAAATTATTTTAAGTACGAGTAAGGTTTATTAATTAGTTAAATAGATAAGAAATAATAAATAAATAAATTGTATCAACAGACACCAATTACCTAGCCTAGCCCCAAACTAAGCGTGAGCTTGTGCTATGGTGACTAAAATAACGGATAGACATACTTATATACATTAATAAACATCCATGGCTAAGGTACAAATGCTCGTGCTCATCACACAAACATTTGCCCCTTGCGGGATTCGAACCCACAACCGCCTGGTTTAGAAGTCCGGGGCGCGAACCACTACACCGAGACGGTCTTCATAGTTAAGGGGCTACATTGATTAATACCCACGCCTAACTGAGGGGGGGTATTAAAAAGATAGGGATTCGCGTCAAAAAGCGATGATCCGGTCTGCTTAATTTTGGTCAACATGAAATTTAAATACGACTGTGAATATTTTATTTACAATTTGAGCAATTTTGTAATCGAATATGGTTTACTGATACTAACAAAATTTCTTATACAGGCATTTACGAAAATAAAAAGTATTAGGTAAGATCGAATATTTTTAAAATTATGTTTCCAGCTCTTGACACGTCCAGATAAAGATACCTACTTATGTATGAAGAATTTATCTGACTTTCAGATCTATAATATCTTTCAGTGACTCATAGGTCAAAATCGATAGGACGAACCTTTCGGAAGAATCACCTAACTAGACTCACCAAAGCTGTGATCTCTGAAAGATGGCAGTGTGTATTCAAACGACTCGTTTTCAATCTTGAACTTGCACTTTAGTTGGCCAAACTGCTCGTAGTGGGATTGGTGGGCACTGAAATTAAAGAAAATACAGAGTTCAAAAAGCATATTTTTACTATTTGAATAGGCCATATTAATTTGAAAAATTGTATTTAAAATATTGATAGTACCAAAATCTATCGAAATACACATTTTTCACGGTATTAAAATTGTAGGAAAATATAAGGTAAAATTGTTTAGAGACCACGGAGAAGTTATTTCGATCAAATAAAGGATAAATAACGTCATGTCGTACCTATGGCCCGATTCTCGCGCCTTTGATATTATATCACATAAGATATCTACAAAACATGGCGGATAACACAAAATGTGATAAATATCCAACATTTTCATACATCGAGAATAAATGACATCTACATTTCGTTATATTCGCCATGTTTTTTCGATAAATATCGCATGTGACAATATCGAAAGCGTGAGAATTAGGCCCCCAGGAGCCCGATTCACGCACCTTCGATATTATATCACATACGAAGTTTATCAGAAAAAACATGGCGGATATCGCAGAATATGATAAATATCCGACATTTTAATACTTCGAGAAGGCGGAACATTTAAATTTTGTGATATCCGCCATGTTTTATGGATAAATATCGTATGTGACATAATATCGAAAGCGTGAGAATTTGACCCAATTGAGAATCGGGCCAAAGGAAATCAAAACACAAGAAAACTAAAGAGAGGAATGGTGATTACTCCACTGCCAAGCTTCTAAGTATTTGATCAACAATCGAGAGTTTCAAACTCAGGTCATAGAAATAATACACACATCAACACTGTCTAGGGATATACAAAACATAGTACATATTATTATATCCAAAATATTCTGTGTTGATTAGTATATAAAGAAGAGATATGAAATGGGGGCGTGACCGTAACCCGTGCGAACGCGATATGGGCAAAAGGAATTAACGATCTTCGCAGCGAATTGGTCACTTTTCACAGTTGTTTGTGTGCGTGCACAGTGCGCCAATAAGCGCTTTGAGTTAAATTACTGTACCCTTTATGCTTACAACAGTGTTTAGTAGTTGTTATTGCACAGATAAATATTTGGCGACTCAGGAGCTCTATTTTTGAATCACTCGTATGACATTTTGCTGGCGAATGCGACTTAATTTCACTCGTCTAGTCGCATGACTTATTTCATATTGACAGACACAAAAAATCACAGTTCTAACGATTCAAAAATACGGATTTTTAGATGACGACCGATATTCAGTAGAAATCTGCACGCGAGTGATTCAAAAATAGAGGCCCTGGAGCTCTATTTTTGAACCACTCGTATGACATTTTGTTGTCGAATGCGACTTAATTTCACTCGTCTACCAACTCGCTTGACTTATTTCATATTGACAAACACAAAAAATGACGGTTCGAGCCGTTCAAAAATGCGGATTTTTAGATGACGATCGATATTCAGTACAAATCTGCACGCGAGTAATTCAAAAATAGAGCTCCTGGAGCTCTATTTTTGAATCACTCGTATGTCATTTTGTTGGCGAATGCGACTTAATTTTGCTACAAAAATTGAGCTTCTCGGTCGCGAAGGATTACCGAGTTATTACATGTCTTTCATTGAGTATTCTTACGTTTTCAAGTTCTCAAAGTACGCCCTGCTCCATTTCTCCCTAGCAATGGACTTGATGACGGCGGGCGGGTACAGATCCGTGTCAAAATCGAAGTACTTGCTGGTAGCTGTCCACTCCCCTGTGAAGTCCACATCGACCAGTTTCTTCGGCTCGTTTTGATACCTACAATAATAACCAATACATGTATAGTCACAAGCAATGAAATGTATACAATAAGTTTTTATGCCCTTTGTAATAAGGTCTCAAATGGAATGCAGATGTATATATTGATGCTCCTGACTGTACAGCGGCAGCACGTCAGTTACCCATTTTAACTACGAAAACAGATTTTATTACGTAGGGAACGTAAGGTCGGGCACATCCCTATGCACATAGACAAGAGGGGAGTAACTCTATGTAATCGGTGATCCGGGTGGCCATTGTGAAGCCTCATGGTTCCTAATATTATATACTAGCTGACCCGGCGAACTTTGTTCCGCCTTAATGTCAATAAATAAGCAGTTTTTTTTTTTATTGGAAAAAATACAAAAAAAATTAAATTTCTACATCAATCATTCATAATTATTTCTGTATTTTAGTACATAGGTTGCTCTTCATTTAAGTACCTTGTGATACACGACATTTTTTGTTTTATTATCAGGCGCAAAAACAAACAACGCAGATGGTCTTCCGACCCGTGAACATGCCACGTATAATTGACCATGGGAAAAACATGAATGTTCTAGATTTAAACCACAAACTTTTAAGGATTGGCCTTGTGATTTGTTGATGGTCATGGCAAATGCAAGACGTATCGGAAATTGAAGTCTTTTAAATTCAAACGGCATATCGGTTGGGATCATCGGTATCCTCGGAATGAGAACTTGCTCACCTTTGAATTTTCCTATCATTATCGTAGCGTAAATTACATTGTTCATCAATTTTCTAACCACCAAACGCGTACCGTTGCACAGTTTTGGTTGGTTTATGTTTCGAAGCATGATTACTACGGAGCCAACCTTTAGGCGTAAATTGTGCGGTGGTAAGCCAGGCACGTCCAAAGAGTTTAAAAATTCAATTGGATAGTTGGTGGCTTCATCTTCATTTGTGACGCAGTCAATAGATTTGAATGAATGCATTGTTCCAATGATCTTATTTTGAATTATGTTGTTTAGGTCATCTACATCTTTATTCTTAGCCGCTAAAATTGCTCGCTCACTCATCCATTCATAATTTTTGTAGTTAGAAATAATTTCTGGAAATACATTGTTGATAAGTTCGTCTTTTGATGAGACAAAATTACAGAAATTATTTGGAAATGATATTAATCCGCTCGATTCATCGACAGGTACTTGACCATTACCGATAGTCAGCAATTGCTCCGAGAAATCTTCAGCAGATGTATCATTAAGCAATGCAACTCTCATGTTTGTTGTCAGTTGCAGTTTCTTCACATGGCGCCATAGATTTGACGATTTGAGGCAAGCGTTTATTTCGTCGGCAGCCGTAGATCTTGGAATTACTGGCAGTATTTGGCGGAAATCACCAGAAAGTAAAATCATTGCTCCTCCAAAACATCTCGAGTCATTGCGTAAATCTTTTAATGTTCGGTTAAGTGCTTCTAATGCACGTTTATGCGCCATTGTGCATTCGTCCCAGATGATGATTTTCGATACCGCTAAAACTTTGGCCATTGCTGAGTGTTTTGCAATATTACACGTTGGTTCTTCAATAGTTTGAAGATTTAACGGTAATTTGAATGCTGAATGAGCCGTACGGCATCCTTCTAACAATGTGGCTGCTATTCCAGAAGAAGCAACTGCAACCGCTATGTTAGATCTCGCCCGAACAGTTGCTAAAACTAATGACATGAGGAATGTCTTGCCAGTTCCACCAGGGGCATCTAGGAAATATAAACCACCATTTTCATCATCGATTGCCTTCATTAAAGTATCATAAACTTTCTTTTGTTGGTAATTCAACAGGGGTACATTCGTTTGAACTACTAAATCTAATTCCTGGTGATCATATTCACGTTCCCGTTCCAATTCTCGATTAAATGCGTCATTCATTTCACGATATGGTGCTGGCATTCCTAACCTGATTAATAAATTACCGCACATGAGGTAACACATATCTTCGATCAAGAGTAAAGCACGATTATGTATCTCCTCATTCATCTCAATATCGTGATTTCTGGAACTGACACGAATTTGATGTAAAATATCTTCTGACATATTATCCTTGTATTTGTGCCACAGGTTACATGGGTTTGATGGAAAACATGTCGAAATTATGATAGCGAATAATGTGCGTATCTGACTTGGAGATGCACAGATAATGGCTTCAGCGATTGTCGTATCCCAATGACTATCGTTTTCTAATAACTTCAATTCTTCACATGCAGCACGATATGTTGGGAATATTACACCATTAACAGTTCGTAGTGACTCAAATGACGTTGGCCCACGCACATTTACCAGCAACAACCGCAAATAGAAACATTCATTATTCTTTGGATGAACTGTATACATACGACCAAGAGCATCAGTAGAACGCACATCTGGATACCCAGGAACCGCATCGCCTTGCTTCCGTCTTTGAAAATTCTTCGATGAAGCATTCCAAGTATAATAACGTGGCATCTCCGAGTAAAGCAAAGTTCGTGCAAACTGATCGCTTTGGCAGATTGCAAAAAAACTGGTCAATGTAGTTGCTGGAGGTGTTTCAGCACGTTGCGTAGCATTCGAAGCCGTGAAATATACTCGTTGACCATTCTCCAGATGCACCGCCAAATGCGTAACAGTAGGATGACGTTCGTGAATGGGAAATGCGAATATACGCCAAATCGCTTCATTACAGTTCACATAACGACCAACTTGATAGCGTGAAATTTCATCGTTGGTATTCGAGGATTGCAATCCAAAAACCGCCATATCACTGCCTTTCGTGACATATTTGCAAATATATTTTATGGACTTAACTGAATTGCAGTATTCAACGTTGCAATGTGTCTTGAACGATTTAGAAATAAGTGGCGAATATGGAACAATCCAACTGTTGTCGACAACGAAATCCATTCTTTTCACTTTCGTTGTGACAGTTCGACCGTTGTCATCTGGTGATCGACGCCGATACAGCGGATAACCATCATTGCCAGTGACAGTCTCCGCCGTTAATTTCCGTGGATATCGTTTAGAGCACTTTCCATCGACCATGCAAGGTGATTGGGGATTGATGGCACCACACGGTCCATGAATCATATTAGTAGTAACAACATCATGTAGGTCTGGATCGACTTCATAATCAGGAATCTCAGCACATATGATATCATCTATTTGGTCAGGCTGAATTCTTTCCACTAACCAAATAAGAATGTGTGCGTGCGGCAGGCCTCGCTTTTGCCATTCGATTGAATACATCCAGCATCGAGTATCTCCAAAGACGCGTTGTTTAACAATAAAGTTCATCAGGGACCGAATTTTTTGCCTGAATATACGTGCTGTGATGTCGTGTCTATCACTTGATGTTTGTCCGGGAAGCAGCAATTGAGTAATTTCTATCCATTTTGGATTACAGGTAAAAGTAATAAAGAGATCGGGCCGACCGTAATGACGAACATATGTCATTGCATCTTGTGCATATTCATGCATATGACGTGGACTACCAATGTATGTCGCCGGCAGAATAGTTAATCGACCAATATTAGCTGCATTTCCTTCAGTATTAACTGCATCACGTAAATGGATGTACTCCTCAGAACGCAGTTTGGCTTGGTTCAACCTAATGAATGTTAAACGTTCCGTTTCTATTTTTACATACATGTCAACGCAATACTGCTGAAACAATCGACGAAACCGCAGCAAATAGTTGTCAGCATTTTGACGAATCATCAAACGATATGCGTAATAATTCATTGAGCTAACTTTCTTTGTAGTTTCTTCACCTGAAATTAAAAATTTGATAATTAACCATTTCAAAGGCAAATTTTAAAGGCAAACAATACAGACATTAACCATTTTTTTAATAAGCATTATTTTAAATCAGTGTCTTTCACAAATAAATGAAATAAATTATGATACTGATACTCACCATTCAATGGATTTTTCATTTTAATATTAAAATAATATCCATCTTCTCCTTGCCAAAACATCAGCGGGTATTGCAATGTGTCATATGATCGATGAGTTTCAGATATTTGTTGCAGTTGCCCAGTATCGCGACGTGTAAGCACAATATCGCGTTTTTCCAATTGTTCACCAACAATCAGGATGGCAACTTCGTCTACTGTTGGAGCATTAAATGTCCTTTCGTGTGTTCCAGATGGTCGTTTATCTGCTTTGATAACAACTTTATAGTCATCACTTGGCATGCGCTCTAAAGCACTCTTAAACAACCTGACCAACGCATGATGTTCATGAAGCAGACACTGCAAGTCTTGAAGAATTGCTCGCTTCATTCCTGCATTGATCTCTAGGCGTCGATCAAGTTGTTCTTCCATGTTGCCCATGAAATATATTTGTAAAAATTTATTCTGTGTATCTTCGAAAGGTAGTAATGATCCAATTCGATGATGAATCTGTCCTTGTATCTACAAAATAAAAACCAGACAGTATTAACTGGGTTATAAACACTTTTTTCGGTGGGAGAGTAGAGTTCAGAATTAGCAAATATACTACATAGGTACCAATAGATAAAGTAAGTTATTCTTTAACTACATTCTATATAAGTACAAAAATAAATACCTTAAATGTCGGATTAAATCCCCGTTCTTCGATAATATCTGCCCCAAATGACGTCATCTGGAAACAACCATTGTATTTTTGAGTATTTGCAAGAAAGTGGCGTGATTCTTGTGTTTCGCCACAAAGCAATGAATACAATGGCTCAGGTGGCGGAGTCAACAATGGCAATTTCACTTTACCATTAAGGCAGCATAATCCAGGCGTTTCTCCGGAAAACTTTAATGCACCACAATACTCGCAAACTACGTCCATTTGCCCAATGCAAACGCTAGGATGCAAGCTGTAATCATTGCTGCAATCGTATTGAAACGCTGCTCGATTCAAATCAGCACTTGATAAATATCTTGTTCTGCGTCGCAAATTATCTATTTGTTGACCTCTGTTGTTCGCTCGACGATTCTGCATTGCCAACCGAGCTGTTTCACGGGCTGCTTCACTTTGCTCTCGTGATTGAGAAGCACGAAGTCGAGCCATACTATCGCGGCGCTGTTCACGTGCAATTTCTTGTTCTTCTTCAGTCCTTTCATTTGCAGTATTTCGTATTCTTCTTGCATCACGGCTTTGTCGGGAAAGATTCGATCGTCTTGGTCGCGGCATTATTAATTAAACTTCACTTCACCTAAAAACTTAAATTTTTAACCATACCGAGTTTTATAGTTCACTTCACTGTTTATACGAATGGGCAATTGGGCAATAATGTTAATTATTTATTTAATAGAAATAGTTATATTATTGATTTCTTACAAATATCAAATAGTCATCCATACGTCATTACATAGCTGTCATTATACGTCAATTTTGTTATTCCAAGTCTGATTCTTTTTTGTTATACCACGTTTTATAGTGACTGACGTTACATGTCAAGTCACACGGGAATGATGTCGAACGGGATAAAAAGTATCCTATGTCCTTCTCCTGGCTCTAAACTACCTCCCTGCCAATTTTCAGCTAAATCGGTTCAGCCGTTCTTGAGTTATAAGTGAAGTAACTAACACGACTTTCTTTTATATATATAGATAAACTAATTAGCTACCTAGCGTACTGTTATGGATGTGTGTTCACGTAATAAATGTACAACAACAGTGATAGTGTTTAATTAACCCAGACACTACATGGTGTCAGGTGTAAACTTAAAATTGGAAAAAGCAAATGACAAGATGGAGGCCCACCTGCAAATACGACTGCCAAGCCTGGTGTGCATGAGCAGGGACATCTTAAACGAAGAATGGCAGCGTTTCAAACAAGAATTCGACATCTACATGTTGGCTTCGGGTATGGAATCGCAATCAGATAAGCTAAAAATAGCTCTTCTGCTGAATTTGATCGGGACCCAATGTTACCCAATTTACAACACTTTTGACCAAAAACAAGATGGCCAACAAACCTTACAAGAAGTTCTAAGCAATTTCGAAAAGTACTTTGCCTCTAAGAAAAACACAATATTTGAAAGATTTCGTTTTAATCAAATTACACAAAAAGTGGGACAAAGTGTGGACAACTTCATTACACAACTCAAGGCCGCCAGCACATCATGCGAGTTTGCTGACAAAGATCAACAGGTTCGTGATCGAATCGTCTTCGGTATTCTGTGCCGAAATACACAGGAAATGCTTCTAAGGGAGCCATGCCTAACCCTACAGCGCGCAATTGAAATATGCAGATCGGCTGAAGCAACATTAGTGCAATTTAAAGAAATGACAACTGCCCCATTAACAGTCGAAGCTGTCACAAAAGTGCGAATAATAAAGAAGTGCACCCGCTGTGGCATGTCACATCCAGTGGCTGCATGTCCGGCTTATGGCAAAGAGTGCGAGCGTTGCAAGAAAAAGGGCCACTTTCGCAAATGTTGCAGAACCAAACTTAAGAAAAACATTGAGATGATTGAAGAAGTTGCACCGAATGAAGAGGATAGCCTCCAAATATATACAGTCAACTCGAGCAACCAAGACACCCTCTACAGATCCATCAAAGTGAAAGGGTTGGAAGTGACATTCAAAATTGACACAGGAGCTGAAACTAATATATTGCCGGTCAAAGTCTTCAACAAAATCTCCAGTGCCCTGAAACTAGAGCCTACTGATACTATCCTTATGGCATATGGTGGTCAGCAAACAAAGCCCTTGGCACAGCGTCTCTTAACTGCCAATATAGGGATGACAACTTTATCGTAATTTTCTATGTGGTTGACTTGGATTCAACACCATTACTAGGACTCAATAGCTCCAAATTGTTCCAAATTATAAAATGTGATAGCATTGAAACCAAAACAGATCTCGTGCTAAAATACCCATCTTTTTTTGAAGGGTTAGGAAGATATCCAAAAAAGTACGAGATTCAAATTAAGGATGACAATAAACAAACAGCCCAGCGTGCGAGAAATGTCCCCATAGCAGTGCAAGATGAATTGAAAAGAAAATTAGAAGAAATGGAAAAGCAAGAAATCATAGAAAAAGTAGAAGGTCCAACAGATTGGGTAAACTCTCTGATATTTGCCAAGAAAAAAGACGGAAGCCTTCGATTGTGTATAGATCCCACTCGGTTGAACGAGGCCATCCGCAGGGAGTATTTTCCAATCCCAACAGTAGAAACGATTGCAGCCAAACTAACTGGAATGCAGTTCTTCACAGTTCTAAACATGAAGGATGGGTACCTGCAAGTAGAGCTAGATGAAGGCAGCTCGGACCTCACAACCTTCAACACACCATTTGGCCGCTACAAATTTCGTCGGCTAGCATTTGGGTTATCGTCGGCACCAGAGGTGTACCAGAGAATGAACTATGAATTGTTCGGTGACCTTCCTGGGGTAGGTATTTACTGTGATGACTTAATTATAGCTGGTAGAACAGAGAAAGAACATGATCAAAACCTGTTGAATGTTCTCAATGTTGCACAAAAGTATAACATTAAACTTAATAAAAATAAGATTCAGTTTAAACAAAATAGTGTAAAGTATATGGGCCAGGTATTCTCAAGCCTTATGTAAATGCCATTAACAACTTCAAAACACCTGAGAATAGGACAGATTTATTACGATTTCTGGGATTAGCGAAATTTTTAGCTAGGTTTGTTCCCAATATGTCCAGAATCACTGCACCGTTAAGACATTTAACCAAACATGATGTACCATGGTATTGGTCACATGAGCATGATAAGGCCTTATCAAATATAAAAGACATATTCACGAAAGCACCAGTCTTGCAGTACTTTGACCCAATGAAAGAGGTAACTATTCAATGTGCGCCAGTAAGGATGGTCTAGGGGCATGCGTATTGCAAAATAAACACCCCATATGGTTTGTGTCTAGAAGTCTTATTAAATCTGAACAAATGTACTCCCAAATTGAAAAATAATTGTTAGCTATCTCTTTTGCTGTAGCAAAATTTTACTGCTATATCTATGGCAGAAAAGTCACCGTTCAAAGTGATCACAGGCCTTTAGAAGCAATTTTCAAAAAGAATCTTAATAGCGTCTCTCCACGACTACAAAGATTATTATGTAAATTGGCAGGTTATAATCTAAGTGTATGCTTTACTCCAGGGAGTCAGTTGCATATTGCAGACTTTTTATCTAGAGCCCCCATAACTGATGATATGTTAATTTCAGGAAATACTGATGTAAAGGTGGTCCATGATTTAGCCAGCCAAGCCCCAATCAGTGAAACAAAGAAAGAGGAGTTCAGAAGAGAGAGCGGAGAGCGGCCCCATCCTAAAAGAGGTGAAAGAGTATACTATAAATTCTTGGCCAGACATTAAGAAACTGTCACCAGAGTTAAAACACTATTACAAACTGAAACAAGACATAAAAGTCGACCAAGGATTGCTATTTTTCAATAAAAAGATCATAGTTCCAAGTAGTCTAAGACAAAACATGTTGCATCTGATTCATGAGGGTCATTTAGGCATCAATAAATGTAAACGCAGAGCTCGTGAATGTTTGTACTGGAAAGGTATCACAAGTGATGTCGAAAAACATGTAAAGGCATGTCATGCATGTGCTAAATTCAGTTATGCCAATGTAAAGGAACCCTTGTTGTCACATAAACAGCCTAGCCGTGCATGGCAAAGAATTGCATGTGATATCTTCACTTTTAACAATAAAGATTATCTGGCTGTAATTGATGCCTATAGCAATTGGATAGAATTAGCATTAGTCCCAACTAAGGAATCTCACAATGTAATCAAAGTCTTAAAGTCAATTGGAATCCCACAAACTTTACAAGCAGATAACATGCCGTTCAATAGCAGTCTATTCTTACAATTTGCCAAGGAATGGGACTTTGAAACCATATTTTCAAGCCCAAGATATGCACAGTCAAATGGGCTAGCAGAAAAAGGAGTAGCAATATGTAAATCATTATTGAGAAAATGTTATGAAACCACAACAGATATTAGTGTGGCCCTCATGCATGAATTATAGAAACACAATCTTAAAGGATATGGGTTATTCTCCAGCCCAACTGCTCTTAAATAAAAGCATAAAAACTAAAATTCCTTGTACCAACAGCTTATTAAAACCTAAACTTAATACAAACATCAAGCAGACACAAGAGAAAAAAATTGTAATGCAAAAATGTTATTTTGATAAGCATTCTATGACTTTGTCAAATTTACATGTAGGTGATAAAGTGTACTTATTTGATTGTTGATTCACGCATCTGGCTACCTGCAATAGTTAAGTCAATCTGCAAGGAGCCTAGAAGCTATATTATAGAGACTCCTGATGATAGAGTACTAAGAAGAAATAGAAAATTTCTGAGAGAGAGGACAGGAGATGGATGTCAGAGCTATACACGCAAAAGCAGTTTGGCAGTCCAAAACCCATTACGTGTAAACATTACTAATAATCATACTAATAGTGTCCCTAGTCAACCTGCTTGCAATAATAACTCTAACATTGATGACAACAATGGCTACATTGTCATATCCTACGAATGCTAGAAATGATGATTTAGCTAACTCTAGATGTAATGATTTAAGCTTGTGTGATAATGATAATGAAATAATCTCCCCGAGTTCTTCCATGCCTAGGGATGTGAATGTGAGCCCTCGAAGATTGAGGGACCGCTCCAGACTTGAGGTACCATGTAGATATCGGGAGTAAGGTTCTATTAGCCTAAGAGAAGAGGTGTAAGGTCGGGCACATCCCTATGCACATAGACAAGAGGGGAGTAACTCTATGTAATCGGTGATCCGGGTGGCCATTGTGAAGCCTCATGGTTCCTAATATTATATATAAACTAATTAGCTACCTAGCGTACTGTAATGGATGTGTGTCACGTAATAAATGTACAACAACAGTGATAGTGTTTAATTAACCCAGACACTACAGGGAATAGAAGCGGTTTCAAGGTCAAAGTGGGGTAGTCTGACGTGCGGCCATGTGTACCTAAAACTAATAGGAAAAGTGATGCCCGTACGTAAGTACATACAACTTCCTCGTTGGTCTAGTGGTCAGCACGCTGGGTACTATCCACGAGGTCCCGGGTTCGAATACCGGGTCGGGCCGAGAGTGTTTGGGTTTTTCTGTCTTGATTACTCAGATTATTGATTACTCAGACACAGCTCCGGAGTCAGGAAGTTGATGGTGTTAACACCCCCGTGCCTCGGAAAGCACGTTAAACCGTTAGTCCTGCGCCTGATCTCTCTCATGTCGGACTGCCGGCTCACCGAATTATGAGAGTTAAGGAACAGAGAGTGCACCTGTGAATTGCGCACACACTTGTGCACTATAATATGTCCTGCGCAGTTGGCTAATCTCTGTTGAGATAGGCCGCCGTAGTCGAAATCGGCTAGGAGGACATCATCACATACTACTGCAATACTTACATCTTTACTTGCGTTCCGTTTAGGAGATAATTTCTCGAATAGAACAACTTTTACTATTTATATGTATGGGACCAATGATAGTGCATTTAAAAAGAGGCAGATGTGTCATTAGCGCACGGAAATTGCTTGCCTCAAATGAGGAAATTTGCTCAAATTTGCATTTGGATTTCGTACACATATGACATTTGACACGTAAACGAACGTGTGCTCGGCGCATCAAATTCGAATCGCCACGCAGTAGGCGATGACAGGTTCACCTCTTTTTTAAATACACTGTCATTGTATGGGACCAACTACTAAATTACAATAATATCACGATTATGCAAATTTTCGTATTCGTCTTTCTTTCTTTCAAATGGCTGTTTCTCCTTACCACATCTTCCCTTGATAGCTGACGGTCCACTTGACCATAGGTTCGACTGGCGTCATCTTGATGCCCTCGGCGCCAAACTCTCCGATCGGGGCTCCGAAGAGGACCGTGTCTGGGATCTTCTTGCTGCATAGCAGGCCTTTTCCTGGCAACTGAAGAAAAACAAAACGTCAGAAAGTTTTGAAATCTGCGACCATAACATAATTGCAATAAGAGGTACATAGACGCGGCCGAGAAGTTTATTTTAAAATACTTAGGTAGATAATATAATACTTAGTGACCAAATTAAATCAAATTTCACTTACAAAAATTAATCGACTGTGCCCTCCGGTGGGACTCGAACCCACGTCCCTTCGGTATCCGGGCGAGTGCTCTTACCAACTAAGCTACGGAGGACGTTAGTCAGTCGACGAATTTTTGCAAGTGCTTGCTACGCCAGTGAGCCGGCTTACTTAGTGACCAGTTATATTCAACAGTTCAAGAACGAACTTGAAAGAAGATCCTGCAATATTAGGATTTTATTGCAAGTAATAAAACGCCTACTTGCGCACGTCCGGATTAGCTATTCCGGACTTTTTCAAGGCTTATAATCTGAGTTGAAAGCCCACTTGCACAAGTCTGGATTAGCTAATCCGAAAGTTCCACTTGCGCCAGTCCAGTTTAGCTAATGCGGACTGGCGCAAGTGGTTTTTGAACTCAGGTCATCGCTTGATCCTCGAACGAGCCTCGGCTGCCTTGTTTGTCTAGTTGGCTGGCTTTCCAACCAAGAGGTACCAGATCCAGGTTTCTGTCTAGGAATAACCTGAAAACAGCTATGGAATCAGGGATTTGGTGGTGTTAACACCCCCGTGCCTCGGAAAGCACGTTAAGCCGCTGGTCCTGCGCCTGATCTCTCTCCAGTCATGTCTGACCACGTCGTTTCACCGAACTATGAAAGTAAAGTAACAGAGAGTGCACCTGTGTATTGCGCACACACTTTTTCACTATAACATCTCTTGCGTACCCGATCTAGCTCTAATGGGATTGGCTGCCATAGACGAAAAATTCAGAAGAATATTACTAACCCCAATATAGAATAGTCCGTTGCACATGCCCATTGGGCGCCTCTCGCAGCCGGATATCACGTAGACGCCTTCGTTCTTGTCATTTTCTGATGCGGATATGAAGAAGACAGCGTCGAAGGCCTGGAAAAAAAAACGTGGGTAGTAGCATGGATACACTTATTTCTTGAAAAAAAAATGGTTAGGTACAAGTAAATAGGTATATATTAACTCAATAGGTACTTCTAAGTAAATGAAAGCAAAGAGTACTTATGAAAGTTATTGAACTTAGATATTCTTCTCTCTTCATTGCACATAACCTACGAGTACCATAACATTTCGTAAAAAAAATACGTTAACATTTCATAATATTTCAATTTATATCATACTCGTAACTGAAAACGAGTTCTCTAAGGCAATTTTTTATTTTTTTATTCGAAATGGGTTTGCTCTTGACTCTAGACTAAGCCAGACGTGGCGCAGACAGAATCGACGGTGGAGCGAGCTCACCCAGAAGACAGTTCACTCTGATTTTAAAGATATTTGGGTTGTAATTCGTTGGAAACACTGAAGCGGGTAGTGAGTTCCACAACTTAGCTGTGCGCATTATAAATGTTGATGACAAGCGCTTAGTTCGTATCGGTGGACAAGTTCAGTTATAGGCCAGTTTAATTAAGAATGGAGAGGGGAAGGGGTCAAAGGATGTTGAGTTACCTTAGAATGGTCGCTGAGTAGCTGCGCGCGATCCATCTGCGCAGGATCGGCTATCGCCTTGACGCCCTGCCCCGCGCGACCTTTCGTGCCTGCGCCCGAGTTTCTGTTAGCATACTGAAAAAAAAATACCGATACCTACCTGTAAATTCTATGGCAGGTAAATAAATAATTATTTGTTTTTTTACACTATACTTACAATTTAAACGATTTCAAATTCCCTAAATAAGAAAGCCAAACCTAGCACTTTAAAACAATTTAGGCCCAGATACCAGCAAGGCGAGCGGGGAGAAGAGGATATGTGTGGTGTTTTTCTAATTGAGTCCTCGCCTGCGGGGTACAGGGGCACGGGGTGGACGAAAACGGGAGCCGTGAGCGGTGCAGGCGGCATAGGTACATGAGCATTCTTGTCAAAATTCAACAACTAATTAGGCGGTCGGACTATAAGTAATTAGGCATTATTTTTTAAGTATCAGGAAAATACCACTGGACTTAATGAACTCCTGACATGACTTCATTTAAGTCCGGTTTGTAACATTTAAATAAATCTTTGACATTGCCCTTGATTTTTATCACACCTGTGTGCTGCTTACCTGTGTGTTATCTATTTTTACATGTAGGTAGACACAGGTGAATTATATTAATGACGATATGATAAGAATATTGATTAACACGAAATACGACTCGGCAACAAAGTATAATATTTACCTACTTAACTTTATACTTGATACTACTAATAGCAAAATATTAAAAATCTATCCGTTTCTCGAGTATTACCCACTTTCTTCGGTTTTGTACAGAACATGTTATTTTTAGGAACTAACTGTGTATGATCATAAACTTTCATGTGTCAGGTTTTAAAAATTACCCTCTTAATAGTTTCCTACATTAATACCTAATTAGTTACACAATTTCTTCGAATGGATTTATGTAGGTGTAATTACATATAGTAGAAATCAATACTAACTCCGATACAATGTTTACAGTCCACAAAACTATAAAGATAACACATTATCTCGCACTATTGTTAGATGCAGAATGATTCATAATTAATAAAGTCAATGCCCTATCGAGATAGAAATTTAATAAGAACTCAACTTTAAACACACTATTAAGAGTATCTGTGACACTACAC
The DNA here is from genome assembly GCA_949316185.1 of Pyrausta nigrata. Taxonomy (NCBI): domain Eukaryota; kingdom Metazoa; phylum Arthropoda; class Insecta; order Lepidoptera; family Crambidae; genus Pyrausta; species Pyrausta nigrata. The sequence continues at coordinate 15,761,852 of OX438949.1, read as the reverse complement.
TTTCGTATAAGGTCCACAGCATCAAAGTAAACTGATGCATCTTATTTAGTTGTCACAAGGGCGATTTAGCAACGAAAACGTTCTTAGTGTTGATACTGTACATCAATACAAAATAAACGTTTTCATAGTAATGTTAACTTAAATAAAAGTTCTATTTACAAAAATTTATGAACTAAAAAACATTTATTTCACATACCTTTCTAAAGTAATACAAACAGGCGAACACCACATATTTCAAATAATACCACTTTCCGGGCACTGCGTACACCCCAAAAATGGGTTTTGGGTCTTTATACCTCACATAATACATTGCTAGAACGGCTAATACACCGATCCCTACTAGTAGCACGGACATGATTGACCAAAGTGCCCCACTATCAGACTGTACAAAATAACTAGGCACCTTGAGGTATTTAAACAAGATAAACAATATGACAAACGATAAAAACACCGCGTGCAGTTACGGAGATACAATATTACTACGCTACTTAAAGTAACTCAATTAGGCCTGATGAGGTAAGTGATTAGGTGTTTTAATTTGCTAATCCGACAGGCTAGCTAGCTCACTTACGTAAGAGTACAATCTAATAATGTTGGTTTGACAAAATCTATAAAATTATTTCATTTAAGGGAGTAATTAGATCCATTTGCTTTAAAGTTTTAGACTTGATGATTTAATTAGAACAATAGTTTTATTCTGCGCAATGCGCCAAACCATCAGACCATATTTTCTTATTTATATTTTATTCGTGTATATTAAAAAGATAGGGACCTGCGGAATATCAATACAATCATTTTCATGTTCAAATTATTGCTTCATGTGTAAAAATCACAAAGTTTTCGAAAAAAAATGCTCTTAGATATCATTAGCTACAACAAGTCATGTTTAATATATCATAAAGATTTTTTTCCAAATTTGAACAAGACCAGGACCTTGTGCAATGATTAGGCTAACGTAAATAAGTTGTTTTAATGTATTCAGCTCATCGTACAAGTGATTTAGAAATACGTAAATTTTCTCAATTTCGTGCAGGACCGCTTTAAGTGATAACACAGAATAGTACAAGTGCAAGTAGTGTGATAAGCTTTCACTTGGCAATCTATAGTTTAGATATGCACCCGCAATTGAACCCGCGTTCCTCGTATATCTGGCGAATGTTTAACCACTCCGGCCACCCAGATGTTGGCAAGGCTTGCCAAAATTTTCAAGTATACCGCGTTGCTTTCATCATTTTAGTCAAGGTTATTTGTTCAAGTGCAAGATATAAACAATAAAAGTTACATTAATTCAATTGAGTCTGGGATGTGTAGCATACTCTCAACGTTCGCATTACACTGGTTATTACAATTACCGTAATTTTCGAAAAAACAAAACACCAGTCTGCAAAAATTTTTATACTTTGAAATGGATTTTTTACTGGCTTTCATTTGATACCCATATTGCTATGGTAAGGAAAAAATCAATCCCCCTCCCCCCTTTATTTCCATTTGCGGGCGCCATTTTTAAAATTTATATAGCCTATGTCACTCTCACAAGTTTGACAAATTCAACGACACCTCATATGTCAAAAACTGTCCAGCCGTTTGGGCTGTAGGGCGTGCCAAACAATTATACATACATACATACTCTCGAAAAACATAACCCTCCTTACGCAGTCGGGTAAAAAGTATCTGCAAATACATCACAAAAGATCATCCTTTCAATAGGCGACAAAAGTGGAAATAGGAAAGTAGTATGATTCGTACTTTATAAGTGTTTACAAAGATTTATCTTTTTCTGCATTGCAGACTGCTTTATCAAAAAAAGTCGCAATAAAATGAATATGATTTGCAACATGAGAAGTAGGTGGATGTTGTTTACTATGTAAAATAAAATCCCGATATGAGACGAAGATAAATATTTATTAATACGAATATGTAATTTGTACAACAAAACAATACTTAAGTAATGAAGCGGCGGTTTATTGTTTCCGAAAGCTAATATGGAATGTATCCGCAAAGTTTGATCAAAACAGGTTCATTCTAAATTCATCAAGCTTCAATACCAAAACTTTCGGAAAAAAATAAGCCGCTTAATACTAAATTAGAAACGCATTATATAATTACTAAAATATAGATAGATACACATACTAAATAGATTAAATAAATAATCTACCTCTCGTTAACTTACAAATTCAGTCCATACCTTCAACTCTATTTCAAAACAGTGTTTCTTTATTATAATCATATCACATAAAGATCACCTATTTCACTCACTGGTTGCTATGTACTTCAGTGTTTTATTAATGGGGAATTACAAATTAATCAATTATACGAGGCCAACGTGTATTAACGTGTAATATTTCTTATATAGCTTATATTTTTGTCAATTTGTCATTTCAAAATACGCCAAACTTCAGTATAACATTTTTCTTCCAATCAAACCAGTTATATCAAGTCTAAGAACAACTAGAACTTACAGAGAAAACAAACTGGTGGTTTTTCGGAACGCAGATTCAAAAATGAACGCAGATGCAATACAGTTATGTGAAACAATACAGAGACCAGTGACGAGGATTAGGTACCATTATATACCCAACACACTCGGATTTCCAAAGGTAAGTATGTTTTCCATCAATAAATCTTCTTATCCTTGCGACCTATATAGCTACTGCACAACAACCTACTTTAAATACAAACACAGTGTAAATATATGAAAGCTTCGTTATTTGTTAAACTACATCTACATATAAATAAATAAAGAATCGGTAACAAGAAATCAATGCATTGGACAAGTATTTATCAAATTTAACTTGTACACTTACCAATAGATCGATTTTATTTTTACCCACCCAATGCTTTAACATCGATACTAACGATAGGCAATACTGAGTTTTAAATAAATTTCAGATTGATTCTCATTTCATTTCATCTAAAATATTTATGTTTATTTCTTGGTCTGATAATATTGTGCTACCTTTGACTCGATGTGCTACTGTGTAACTAATTTTATTTTAAATCGATGCTCGAAAATCGTAAATACCGAGAAATGCCAGTCATTTTAAGATTACGATTATATAATATCAGTACCGTTACTAAAAAGCCAATGTTAAGGCTACCGTTTGACTAAAGCAAAATGCTTAGTTCGTGAAGTTCGTTGCATTTCAGTTATTAGACCCGATTTTTCTAAAATGCACTAGTCTAACTGCCGCACTCAGAGACGTCAATTAAAGTTAATCTTTCATTAAGTCTCATGCCGTCTTTTTCTACTTCATTGACAAAGCAAGTGACAGTACGAAACTAAATAATGAATTAAATTTAATTAACGCCTCTGAGTGCGGCAGTTATTAATAAGTTTATGACAAACATTTTGACTCTTGTCAAACGGTGCTACATCTCCTTAATTATAATTATTGTTTAATTTGGTTCCTTAAGACTAGGGCATAATACAGAAATTGTCGTGATGAACGTGAAACCGCATCATTAAAAAAAATATTTACATCGATTTATTTCAGGCAATATACATACATAATTGATACAAGCCATGAGTGTTAGTAGCCAAAAATAAGAAACCCCTATTAGAAACAAAATAAAAACAAAACTAGTCCGACCGTTTGTCTGAGACGTCGGCTGCGGGAGGCGGGGTGCGGGGTTAGAAAACGTAGACCTGAGCGGAACGGGCGGGGCGGGGGGCGCTTGTGATTTGAATTTTGAAATCGATTAGCATACCTTTCAAAATTCAAATCACCCAATCAAATCCCTGTGCTCGTCTACCCCCTCAACTCTGTATCGCGCAGGCGAGGTCTCAGATAAGCAATCAGACTAGTAGTAATTAACTGGTAACATCTGGACTCGTCACACAACACTATTCGCATCACGCGATAGTCGCAGATCCAGTGCCCTAGCATTGAAAAGTCCCATCTGTGCGCTGGCCTGCTTAGAATGTTTTTGGGCAGGCGTATAAGAAGAGGCACCGCGTTCTAGTGGTAGCATAGAATCCATCAATGTTTGCCTCAGTATGCATACACTAACATAACCGACGCGCTACAGAAACGCAACGTTAAATAGATGTAGATAGAGTATATTTTACTATGCTTGTTTTCTGAAGTTATGTAGATATTTTTTTCTGAATTAAGTTTTTATGCGTAGCGAAATAGAGATGTCATTGCCTTGCAAAGCTCTCCAACCAGTTAGCTTCCTTACTCCCTAAAAACACCCTCCGAAAATTTTAGAAAAAAAAACTAAGAAAATGTACTTTATTGCTAGGCGATAAGGTTCAAATACTTGTAAAACGGCAGTTATCCGATATTGGTCAGTTGACTTTTTATTTCCAGCTACCTGATTGGTCGGACGTGAGGCGATGACGTCACTATTCATAGACTAGAAAGAAACGAGATTTTTGGACGCTAACGTTTATTTAATACAATTAAAGAATACGTTTTAAAGCACATCGAAGCGTTATTTTACTTTACAGCGTTACAACAAGTGTTGTATAGGAAAGTTTTAATATTTGGATCCATGTAACTTATTCTATGTTTGCCGAGGTATTTCAGTTACATATTTGATTACAATTTTATAAAGCCAATATAGGTACACATTTTAAGGAATTGACTACCAAATATGTATAGGTACAAAAGATGTTGAAATAATTATATAAATAATATTAAACAGTTCTAATAATATCTTAAAACATAAAACTACCAATTATGACACTTATTGATAGTCGAATTGATATTTTGTACATCGAATATCGACATTTACCAAGGCAAGTATTGTACCAAAAGGGAATTGTGATTTAGCCAGCGTTTCCACCAATGATGTGCACGGATGCATAGGTGGAAACGCAACGAGGAATGTGCACTAAACCATTTTTTTGAGATCTAAGTTCAACTATCAACAGGAGTCAAGGACTTGCTACAGACGGCTTAAATAAAATATATCGAACTGGAAAGTGCTAACTACTTTATTTTTGTAGAGCGTCGTCTCTGTTCTTTTATATTTAAACGACAAGGACGACGCTCTACACTTAAAGGTAGATAGATAACGAAATTCTATCTGTTTAAAGCCTGATGTGTTTTTGGTATTATACTACAATTCACTAGGAGAAAAAATCAAGTACATTAGTAGCAATTAAAGGATGCTCGTCTAGAACTAATTATAGATGTTTACAGCTTGACCAGCCACCTGGTCTAATATCGAAGGTACATCATATTATACTGAAGTATGACTGGCATTTCTTAACTCTTTCGTCCTGGTTTAAGCTGCGTTTCCACCGAGATGTGTGAGGACACATAGCGAGGGGTGTGTTCGTTGAGAACCTATACAATTCACTGTATTCCTATCAGGGGACGATTTTGCTACTCTAAAACAAGAACTTTTACTATGAGACCAACATTAAATCTCAAAAAAAATTATGATTTTTCTTAATTAAAGACTGTAACAGCTGATCAGTGGTCTAGAATAAATAAGCTGTATTTGTCGCTGATTTTGTATTAGGGGTGCGTGAATTATCAAATGTAACAACTTTTAGTATCGGTTCAACACTGCAATACTGGTAAATTTACGCACAAAACCTCTGAGAAGTGATCTGTTTTTTTTTTGTAATTTCCATATTGGCCCCTAATAAAAGTTGTTGTATTAGAACAGCCTTCACCCCTGAAAAGAATACAGTCTCTTTTGTTAGACTAGTAGAATCGCTTCATTTACCCTGCCTCGGTTCGCTAATACTGGCTAGGATTTTAAGGCCTACTTGCGCACGTTCGGATTAGCTAATCTGGATTTGTTCAAGGCCTATTATTTGAGTTGAAAGCATACTTGCGCCAGTCCGGACGGGCGCAAATGGATCTTCCGGATAAGCTAATCTAGACTTGTGCAAGTGGGCTTTAAACTCGGATGATAGGCCTTGAACAAGTCCGGAATAGCTATTTGGACGTGCGCAAGTGGGATTAAGAAGCTAGGTAGCGATGCTATAGGTTCTGAAAGAACACATCCCAGCACATTTCTGGTGAAAACGCACCCTTAACCACACAGGTGATCATCATTGTAATCACTTCACACAAACTTCACGTTTAATATTGTGATGTAGCTGATCAAACTGTAAAAAATAGACCAAGAGATAGCACAAAGATTAATACATTATTTGGTTAAATATGACTACGCAACATTAACATTTATTACGAGGAACTCTCCTGGTCTATTTATTTAATTCGACATTCATTAATTTTTCATTGTATTAGTAAGGGCATCGGTTGTATAAAAAGTGTACAGTCATACACTAAAGTCTTAATACAATTTTCTCTATTATTTTAATATATTGAGAGAAATAATTGTATAAACATTTTCGCGAATGTCTGTACAAATAAATGCGTTTTAAATTAATAAAACAATTCTAAATTAAAAAGAAATATATCCAAACGACCCTTTCAAGCTTTCCCATTGATGCATTAACAATAAATTTTTGTACATATGAATAAATCTGAGTTTGGGTTGGACCAAATTTAGTGGAAATTTAATCTAAGTTGATGCATGAATAAATTATTATTCCAAAAATCACTTTTATACAGTTAGTAACAACACCTCTGTCGGTATTTTACACCAATATGTTACAATACAGTGTAACCTAATTAAAAAAGAAAATGCCAAACACTACTCACAGTACTAATCATAAACTTCTAAAAGAAAAAGATCAATATAGTGAAATCTGTTGCGTAGAGTTTTATCTACACGAAGATTGTATTGAAATAGTTTGAGCACATCTTTTTTACACAAAACCTTATTTATTATGATTTCATAATAAATAATTTTCTTTAAGTGTTTAATATTTAATAATATTTGTTAAGAGAAGGGCGGAAAGCAGAGAGGAATGGAAAAAATTCCACCGACAAGAGCCTAGCTCTTAAATTGGATGATGATGATGAATATTGTGTTTTTAATTTGTGTGTTTTTAAAATATAGTTTTTTTGACTTAAACTGTCGATATTTAAACTCGTTTCGAGATCAATTATCAAGCAACCGTCCGGTCACTTGGGATCGTGAATTCGATTGTAGCCTGATATACGGCCGATATTAATAACCAATCCAGAGTAATCCATAATCCAAGGTAGCCAAGTGTCATAATACGTGTTAAATGGAAACTCAAACAAGCGACATTGACTTACATCTTCGATCTTTGTTCGGTTATTTTTCCGGATTCAATAGACAAATTCGATCGAGAGTGGAGAGTACTGGCTCTCTGTAATGCAGGCTCCTAGCCTACGTCGAGATACCAGTCCTTCTCAATCTATTGTTGTGTCATCTAAAATTGTAACCTGTGTATTATTTACTTTAGGTTTTGGAGAAAAATAAATATGTTATTATTATTATTACTTCCCAATTAGTTACTATCAATATAATCATCCAATTACTATCAAGGTTATATTCAAAGCTACTGCTGTATATCCTTAATTCAAATTACTATCGAGACTGAATATCCTTTATTGCAGGTCAACACTAATAACTCTTTGACAGAACCACATCAAGATGTGCTCACAAAAACGGGAACGCTGCAAACCTCGCGCCAAAAAAAAAGAAACCATAGAGTAGACGAACCGAGCCCTTACTCTCTGTCCTAGTCTTTGGTCGCTCCGATGATGGCCAGAATGTACATGAAGATGTTGATGATGTCGAGATACAAGTTCAGAGCGGCGAAGATATATTCTTCAGGGGAGATGGAATACTTGTGTTTCCCTCCCATCATGAGCTGAGTGTCGTATACGAGGTAGACTGAGAAAAGCAGAGCGCCTAGAGATGCATACACCAGGTTTAGAATCTTGACTTCGCGGAAGAAAATCGCGATGAGACCTGCAAAGGAATGAGGTTTGGTTATTACATGAGTTCTATGGTCTTATGGATTCTTTAAGACATACTTTTGAATATTTTTCTTTTTTTATAAATTATTTAAAAATATACATATATAATTTTTGAAAAGAAATACATTTATTGGCACATCCTGGGGCGTCATCATTACAAAATAAACATTTTATAGCCTGACCAGGAATATATGGGACCTGAATTAAGGGCGCTTCGAATCCACTTTATATGACAACACTTTGTATAATCATACCAGCGTAGATTGGCAACTGAACCTAAACAACATATTTTTTTATAAGTTTACATTTAGGTATGTTCATTTTGATGGTAGTTGAGGCAAAAGCAATAGTATCGATAGCTCCGTTATAACAAATATGTAGTATCGACAGACAGCAATACTATCGATAGTATCGATTAAACGTTCAATATCAAACGCACTAACTATTGCTGCTGAATATTGCAAAAATATTCGATACTATCTATAGTATCATAACTATCCATAGTAAGTTCATTATTGAGCTGCAATACTATGAATATCTGTCCGTGACCTCACTCGGCTAGGGCCCACTGAAAACCAGCGTCGTGGCCCCTAGCGGGTCATGACCTAAGCTGAGTGGGGTCCTTTTAATGTGGACATCAGAGGCGCACAACTGCACAGGCCGACTGGTGTTGCCTAAATTAAATTTATTTTTTTCTTTCTTTTTTTCAATAATATTGCTGGGTGTCGAAAGTATTTACCCTAATGGACCTATCGAGAATGAAACTATCGACATTGCGGCAACGCTAATCATAACTCACCGAAGAGCAGGAAAACGACGGTGGCGCACAGCAGTATCCCACCCATGGTGGTGAAGTCCCACTTGGTCTGGAACGCGAACAGAGTCAGCGCCAGGCAGACCGCCGCTGTTATGCCGATCGCTATCATCACCTGCAATCGAGTGTGGACACGTTATTATCAGAGATCGGAGTAGGTACATTGTTTTGATGTACATTGCTGGAATAATATGGTATCCCGGTTCAGGCCGAAAAGTGTTGTTTTTCTGTCTTGAAATAACTCTGACACAGCCCCGAAGTCAGGAAGTTGGTGGTGTTAACACCCCCGTGCCTCGGAAAGCACGTTAAGCCGTTGGTCGTGCGCCTGATCTCTCTACGGTCATATCGGAGTGCCATCTCACCGAATTATGAGAGTTAAGGAATAGAGAGTGCACCTGTGTATTGCGCACACACTAGTGCTCTATAATATCTCTCGCGCAGGCGGCTATTCTCTGCTGAGATTTGCCGCTATAGTCGAAATTCTAGGCTAGGAGGACATTATTAATAGGGTATGCTTTTTTTTGAACCGATAACGCAAAATTCCGGTTTATATCGTAATATCATATCCATTTTATGCCACCTGGAATTACTAGGTTCGGCACTTTACACAACCTTGTTTTTTTATTTTTACGACTAGAATACCATTTAAGTCCATGCTTTTGAGATTACGGAATACCGGAGGCATGTCATATTAATATCAATGTTTGCGGTCACTGCCCCAAATCAATCTACCTACTCCGATTATCATTAAATGAATAGTTTCAAAACACACCAATTACCTAGCTCCAAACTAAGCGTGAGCTTGTGCTATGGCGACTAGGATAACGGATTGACACACTTATATACGTTTATACATCCATGACTTTGGTACAAATGCTCGTGCTCATCACACAAACATTTGCCCCTGTGGGATTCGAACCCCCAACCTCTGGTGTTGTAGTCCGGACCACGGACCACTATACCAAGAGGGTCGGGCGAGAAAGCGCCAATCACACGCGATTATCAAAGCAAATCCATTCCCTGCAACATCACGCGTCACCCGCTGACGTCTAGCGTGCCTCGCCCCCCGCACCTCTGGCGACCGCAGGGAAGTGGCGCACGAACTTATCGGACTATAGTCACTATACATTTTTTTGTAAAGTGCTTACTGCGCCAATGAGCCTGCGATAATGTCATTACTACTTTTGGAATGTGTTCGTAAACCTCCATCACAAATTACAGTTTGTGATGGCGGTTGAACGATCCTGTCAGCGGTGGTAGGCTCCGTCAGGTGCCGCCTGGTAGCTACCACCCTCCCATCGGAGCCCGGCGCCAAGCAGCTTGCTGTGTTCCGTCGGCGAGTGGGAGTGCCAGAACCTTCTGGGTGAGCTCGCGCCACAATCGACTCTGTTTACGCCACGTCTGGCTTAGTCAAGAGCCAATAAAAAAAACTGGGCAAGTGCGAGTCGGACTACGATGTAATCACAAATTCGCGGATTACGTTTTCCTTTATTTGTACTGTTAGACCTTCCTTCTTGCCAAATTTCATGGGTCTAGGTCCATGGGAAGTAGTACCCCATAGGTTTTGGTTCCTCTGAAAAATGATACAAAATAGGGCAAAAGTGGTTATCTTTTGATAAGCTTGATTTTTGTGTAGCTTTAAGGGACCATAGACATAAGTATTTAATGTTAATTTTAACTTTATACCTCCACGCGTTCCTGAGAAAAAGGTTCCTGACAGACAGATGGACAACAAAGTGATCCTATAAGGGTTTCTTTCCTTTTGAGGTACGGAACCCTAAAAAAGCCAATAAGTAAACTTGTATACTCACAGACGAAGTGTCGTACACGCTAGACGAGATGCCGAGCAGGAAGCTCTGCGCGAAGGTGAATATGCCGAGGAATATGAAGTTGGTGGGCGACGTGCGCCGCACCGAGTCGCAGCACGCCATCGCGATCAGGCACACGAACACCAGCACCAGCGCCACCCAGCTGGGTATCACAATAGTATATGAAACAAGTGAGTAAAATTGCTCATTGTACACGAGGTTGTGGGTTGCAGTTCGAGCATTGTAAATGGATTTTCTGTCGTATAAAACCTCTTTGTTGTTACGAAAAAAATTGAAAATGCACTGATTACTCGCATACAATTTGCAAATAGGAACTATCTTAACTTTTTAGGAATAATTCCACTATATATATGTAATAATATTACATACTAGTGCGTAGTGGAATTATTACGCACGCGTATATTATACTCGTAGTTCGGTTTATGGCTCTAAAAACGATGTAATTTGACTCACTTGACGAGCAAGTGTGTTGAAAAAATATTAAGGATGTCTAGTAGCTATTCCATTATGTAAAGGTGCCTAACGAGGCGCTTAACACTCCTTCTTACTATTATTTGGCCAATGATATGTTAATCTTTATTTAGCAAATGTATATGAACATAACCATGAGTAGTTTAAAATAATCGATGTGTACATTCCGCTGTTAATATTTCAATATATAAATAAATTGTTTCAACAAACACACCAATTACCTAGCCCCAAACTAAGCGTGAGCTTGTGCTATGGTGACTAGGATAACGGATAGACATACTTATATACATTTATAAACATCCATGACTTAGGTACAAATTGCTCGTGCTGATCACAAAAACATTTGCCCCTTGCGGGATTCGAACCCGCAATCGCCTGGTTTAGAAGTCCGTGGCGCGAACCACTACACCAAGACGGTCGTCAAATAACCGACAATTCTTAGGTAATATACGACTACGAGACTACAAGAAGCGGAGGACCGTGAAAGTTGGCGCAGTGTTGGAGAGGCCTATGTCCAGCAGTAGACTGCAATAGGCTGATATGATGATGATGATATGAATATGACTACGAGTTCAGAAAGAATCCGTAAAAATGACGCAAGCTTATGTATAACGTTCGCTATTCAATAGCTATCAATAGGTAAGAGCGTTGGCCCGGTTAGCCAAAAGTTGTAGGTTCAAATCCTGCCCGTGTGCGAATTGGTTTCTTATTTAAACTTATAACAATAAGAAATGACACTAAGAAATGACACTGTTAGTGTTAAAAAATCTTTAAGCTGTTATTCGTGTGTTACATATTAAAAATGGGGTAAATCACTTACAAAAGCCAAGAGTTACGCACGACCCACAACCTGGTGCGTTGCTCGAAGAGAAACAGCGCGATGAAGCTCATCGTGACCAGCAGCTGACACATCAGGATCGAGTACACCTGGAGACGACAAAGATACATTAAAAAACCGGCCAAGTGCGAGTCGGACTCGCGCACGAAAGGTTCCGTACAATTATCCATAACATTAGATACTATAATTATTATAACCTTTCTTTTAGTTGGCAAAAAAACACGTTTGTTGTTTGGGAGTCCATCTCAAATATTAACTTTATTCCGGTTTTAGTATTTGTTGTTATCGCGGCAACAGAAATACCAATCATCTGTGAAAATTTTAAATGTTTAGCTATCTCGGTTCATGAGATACAGCCTGGTGACAGACAGACAGAGACAGCGAAGTCTTGGTAATAGGGTCCCGTTTTTACCTTTTGGGTACGGAACCCTAAAAACTAGCCAAGTGCAAATCGTACTCGCGCATTGACAGTTCCGTAAAAGGTTTTTTCTGCGATGTAACTACATAGTGGTTTTCGGACTTTTATTTTACTTGTGCTGTAAGATCTTCCTTTTTGCCTTTCATAATTCTAGGTCTATAGGAAGTACCCTGTAGCTTTTGATTCCTCTGCGAAATGTTAGAAAATACGTAGTTAGTTGTGCTCGTCGTCCGTTCCGGCCGTCTCCAAACCAGAGGCCCTACTTTAACGATATCCGTATTTTCGAGTCTAGCCATTACGCTCAATCGCGTTGTCATTCTGTCGTGTGTGAAAGGGACGGCTACATTCGAAAATACGGACATGTCAACCGGAGTAAGGCCTCAGTTGCGGACGATAACCGTTTCGACAACTAGTTTCAGTTTTAGAAAAAACAGATGCATTTCGTTGTTGGGCTTGCTTGCATGGCTTGCCATGGCAATAAAGATGAGTGGAAACCAATTAGGTTTCACTATTTATAATATAATGTTTTCATTTTTATGATCATTTTTTTATTGTCAGTGAACCAAATAAATTACTTTTCTTTCTTTCTTGTTAAAAAATTTGATAACCCAGTCGTTATCAAATTATTTAACAACAAAACGCAACTGTTTTTTCTGGGTCAATCAACTTTGCGTTGTCACCTTTTTTCGACTCTTTCTCAAAAGACGTCTTATCATGATAAGACCCGAAATAAATTTAATACTTGACCATTGCATTCAAGTACTCAAATTATTAACCTGCCATTTACAAAATTAAATCAAATTTCGCTCACAAAAATTGATCGACTGTGTCACTGGCGTAGCAAGCACTAACAAAAATTCGTCGGCTGACTAACGTCCTCCGTAGCTCAGCTGGTAAGAGCACTCGCCCGGATAGCGAAGGGACGTGGGTTCGAGTCCCACCGGATGACACAGTCGATTAATTTTTTTGAGCGAAATTTGATTTAATTTCGTAAAAAACTTGCAAAAAAATTGCTTAAGTTATAAAAATAATTATACTACCATTTACAACACTTTTCGCCGTAATTTATCTTCTATAAGTACATGCAAGGTTAGTGACTCAGGGGACTTAATTGTCCCAGGGTTTGTATGGAAAAATGGTTTACCACTTTTTTTCTTTGTTTTAATATTGTTTTGATGGTGCGACATTCATTACAATACATAAGTAAGGGTTAATTAAAATTTAAAAGCTTTTTCACTTCACACAAGAACCTGAGTAACTTGTAATTTGGGAAAGATTAAGAAACAACGAAAAGTTGATTGACCCGACTACAAACTAGGTACAGTAAACTGAGTGCACACACCTTGCGAATGAAGGACTTCCTGATGGACTGCTCCGTAAAGTCGAACCCCTTGACGGAGCCATCCTCGCCCAGACTGCTGCCCGGGGGGCCGTATCCTGGCGGCTGGAACAAAAAATAATAATCTACATTAAAAAATCATGTTTTATTATGCGTATAGCTTCCGCGTCCGAACGACTGCACCAATTTAGTTTTTTTTTTCGTTACTGTCAGGACAAGATGTATTTGTATAAAAGCCAATATTTTTAATCTCTTAGTTAGTAGTAGTTAGTACTAACTTTTGTATTTCTAATACAAAAGTTAGTGGTTTCAAAATTGCAACCGTCAAAGCTAAACGTATTAGGTGTGGTTGGTTTCAAAAGTGGCATGAAGTAATATTTAAATTTTTTACTCTCGCGTGGGATATAAAACTGTTAGCGCATATTTGGTTATAATAATGACATGCCAAAGGCCTGGAAAATAAACCAAAAAGCGCATAGTAGTTACTAGAGAAAAATGTAAATTTTTCATTAGAATTTCTACAAATTGCTATAGGCGGAGTCAAGAGAGAGAAGACTGAATTTTCATACTTCGTAAAAATAAACCTAATCGTATTTTAAGCAACAACGACGTAGGTATCTTTGCACGTGTGTGAATACAGCATCACTCTATTATAATTCAATTTTGCCTTTTCAATCATGTCACAAGCGGTCATCACACATTTACGTCACTTGCATTTTCACTAAGACATTCACTTTCACAAATGCACGTGTACCAGATAAATCTAGGTAATATTACCTGAGACATGACGGAACTAAACGTATTGTGGGTCGGGTTGACACAACTGTGTGTGTTTCGTAGCGATACCCGGCGATAATGGGGTAGATAAGCTCTAATAATGTTGTATGTCCAAACGAAAATCACAGATAAACTCTGTGTGCGATTGATCACTAACATTAATTTTGCACTGGTAACTGGTTCAGTTACAGTCACTTGAAACGGTTCGCACTTCCAAGAAGTAAGGCTAGACATATTAACACAGCACACAAACAAGGTCAGAGTCCAGGTAGGCTATTTATTATATACTAATATTATAAATGCGAAAGTCTGTTTGTCTGTCTGTTGCGTCTTCACGGTTAAACCGCTGGACCGATTTGAATGAAACTTGGTATGGCGATAGTTTAGTACTCTGAAAAGGACACTTGCTACGTTTTGTTGCAATATACAAACAGAAGAGGGTAAATATGGGGGTGGAAGTTTGTGGTAAAGTCGACATTTTGGCGGAAGAAGTCGCGGGAAACCGCTTTGGCTATAAATACATAACTAGACTGGTGCCTATTTATTCTCAAAAAAGCATTTATTTATAAAAACAAGTAAAAATTGAAAGAGTCACACAATAATTACCTTGAATATTCGCATAGCAAAGAACTGTACGGGATACTTTTCTAAATAACACTGGTGATTCTGTTCTTTACTAGATGAATATATTAATTATAAATTATCGCATTTGACACGCTTTGGGACAAACCCTCACTATAAATAATATGTACCTGATATCATTATGTACTGTATATTGTAAATGGTATAACCAAAACTGTGGATAAAAAACTGACGTGTAGCCGCGTTTAAAAATAAATATAAGTACACCTTTCATCGTCTCAAGAAAACTGAACCTATATTCAAAATATCCGAACAATTATGGCCATAAATTGTATAATTATTCTTATAACTTAAGCAATTATTCTGCAAGTTTTTACGAAATTTTATTAAATTTCGCTCACAAAAATTTAACGACTGTCATCCGGTGGGACTCGAACCCAGGTACCTTCGCTATCCGGACCAGTGCTCATACCAACTGAGCTACGGAGGACGTTAGTCAGCCGACGAATTTTTGTAAGTGCTTGCTACGCCAGTGAGCCGGCGTTCGATTTCATCAATACTTGAGGAATGTACCCGCATGTATCCAATGGAAATATTTTTACAAATATTTAACCATCAGTTAAGATGAAATCAGCTTAACTTATTATATTTTTATAACTTAGGCAATTATTTTGCAAGTTTTTATGAAATGAAATGAAATTTCACTTACAAAAATTAATCGACTGTGTCATCCGGTGGGACTCGAACCCACGTCCCTTCGCTATCTGGGCGAGTGCTCTTACCAACTAAGCTACGGAGGACGTTAGTCAGTCGACGAATTTTTGCAAGTGCTTGCTACGCCAGTAACTGACAGTGTGGTAACTGATCTGAACATTATGATCTAAGGTTTGCTGAAAAATAGGTGTTACAGAAGAAATGCTCCTTTCGGTAAGTCTCAATAATACTGTTTTTACATTAAACTGAAAATATGTATTAAAAAATTATCCTCATACGTTTACCAGCAACGTTGCAAATTACTCATTGTTGTATGTGTGATCATATGAGTAGATGTTTATGTACGTTCATGCATGATGATGACACATACCCAGAAATAAGTACTAGTACTGAAATCAGGGGAATACCCTATCAGCTGAATACGTAAAACAGAGGATGTCCTGTATGAGATTAATAAAATACACAACCACATAGTGTGTCCGGGTTTGGACTTGGACTGGCGATAATTTATGGGCTACTAGTGGTTCGCCGCGACTTTGCTCGCAAGAGTTGGAGCCATTTTAATTATTTAAAAAAAAAACTATTTCTATGGATCTGGGAGGTCTTAATAGTTATGACAATGCTTCATTTGAAAGGTAACGCTATCGCCTATCAAGTGAAATAAAGATCAATTCAAAATTATTAACCGTCGTAGAGAAAAACATTTTTTTTAAAGAAATCTTGCAAAAAAATTAAAACAGGTAGATTTTTTAAACTGATTACAAAAATGCATGAAAAAAACATTTTAGGGTTCCGTAGTCCGACAAGGAACCCTTATAAGATCGTTCAGTCCGTCCGTCCTAGTCTGTCACAGCAGAATATCTTCTACGTTTATGGACTGATTTGCATGTAACTTGGTTTGAGGATACTTAACATATAGATCTCAGATCTCATTTTTAAAAATACAAAAAAATAAATTTCCCCCTTTTTAAGGGTCCCATCCATGTAAAGGGGGAGGCGAATTATTTTTTTGAGTGCACCTCCTTGTGTGGGGTATCGTTGAAAAGGACTATGAAAATAAGGTAGGGTTTCTATACAACACTTTTTTATCAGCTTTACCATTTGCGAGATATAGGCCGCCAAAGTCGTTTACACGGTGTCCCCCCTTCCCCCCTATCTGTAATTTCTAAAGTCTTGGACCTATAAACTTCAAATCACTCACGTAAAGAAACAGGCGCGGAAACTCTTATTTAAAATTGTTTCGGGTATCCTGTGATGAATACTTTTGAAATTATAAATAAAATAAAAATATATACTTTTTGCCTATACTGTCTAATGTTTTAAGTAATGGTACGGAACCCTTCGCGCGCGAGTCCGACTCGCACTTGGCCGGTTTTTTTCATTAGGATTAATTAATTAATTACTTAAAAGGCCCTTGAATTATCGCTAGTCGAAACCCGGACATCCTGTATATAACAATATAGATTGTTCTGTGTATGCGATTATTTAAAAGTAAAACACATCCGTATACATAACAATTTACAAGCCTCAACATGAAGAAATTAGACATACACACACACTTTCATAAAATATAATTGGACTTAATTGTTTTTGTTTACTATCCCCCATCATAAACAAATACTGTCTTGGAATTTTACTTTCATTAGTCAAAGAATACATTATTTCCATAATGTTGTTTAACGTGATGCAATAATAAGTAACATAATGTATATTTAAATTATACAAGACCTTTGGCACAAACATGTCAAACGGGATCGGAACCAACTAGATTAGATTCATCATTTGATAATGATGATGAATTAGTGATCTAAGGCCCACTGTCCACGGTGGCTTCGTTTGACGGACGCTGGCAGGCTGCAATGACGGTAGGCGTAGGTACCTATTTTGAATGTGATATCGCACATGAAAATCAACAGTGTAATAACTCAATATTTTGAGTAATATATATTCGAATTGTAGATTTTTTTCTACACACACGTCATTTAGTTCACCGGCAGAAGCCGCTAGAAGTCGCTCTTCTCTGTTCTGCAGCCCCACCTAGCGCCCGTGTTGTATAGTCGCATCTCAGTCAATTTGGTGCCCGCTCTACATCGATTCTACACTACTTCATTTCAGTTACAACATCGATTCGTCAAATGGGGATCCACACGCAAAGCTTGATGCAGATGGCGCTAGCATTGATACGGCTATGTCAAACATTTTGCTATTGTTTATGTCGGGCTTTTTCGTATCTTTACAGTTTTTCGTTACTATCTAATGTTATTTCACGATAATGTATTCTTCAATGAAAGATACGAACTTCGGAAACGAGGATAAACAATTTTTTGGTAAAAAAGCCTATCTTATTGCGAGGTAAACATTTTGGTGTTAATCCAATTTTATTACTGTAAATGTTACATTTAATTGGTTGTTGAAATTGTTTTTGTGTATTTGTGTTATAAATTAACTACATAACAAGGTTTTTAATAAATATAATTAAAATAATAAAACACGTACATGTTTGTTTTTTAGGTTAGAATTATACGATCGGAACCGCTATGATACAGGGAATTTTAGTGTCGTAGCTTCACAATCTAGTTATACAATGAATGTTCCCGATCCAGAAGCTTATCATGTTGTAAATAGTTCCAGTAAACTACCTAAAATTAATTAATTTTCTTCTTAAAGCTGTTTCCCACTTCTTTTTTTAAAACTGGGTCTTTTGTAAATAAATGAACACCATTATTGTAACAACCTGGCACAGCACATAACGGGATTATGCTTTCGTAGATTGAAAACACAAAAAAATAAACTCAAAAAAACACAACTTCTGTACTGGAATGACAGATAGCTTTGGCCGCATCAACAGTGCGCCACCTACAGGGAGAATTTGGCAGTGTGGATCTCCATTATCTGCGTAGCAGAGTAATCAACAGCGTATTAACTTTGATTTAATACTTTTTGCATGTTGATTTTCATGTGTGTGTCCGACTAGTTCATGCGCGACCTTCCTGTGGAACGAAATACGTTTGAGGGGCGAGGCGAGCTAGATGTCAGGGATAAGGATTTTCTTTAAACAGTCGAATGCGAGAAGTTATTCCTCGCCGCGCGCCCCCAGCACGTCTTTCGCTTTGTAGCAGGAGGGTCGCGCATGAACTTGTCTTGTCTGACTTACAGGCAAACGCGACCTTGCTGTTTCGAGATCAAGATGCAAGCATACGTCAAATGACGATAGCGTGCGTATGACGAATGGTTTGCGAACGTGAACAGTAGGCCTAATTCTATAAATAGACTACATAAATTAGTGTCTAGACAGACTCATAAGTCATACCTATGTCTAAAATTTTGTCTACCTACCTGTCTAGCGGTCCAATACGTTTAGTCCCTTGAGTGAGTGAGATAGCAATATTTAATCGCAATGAGTTTTTCAGTTTTAGATAGCGGTAACAGAAGTTTTGAAATTCGTGTCTTGTCAATATGTGAAATGATGTTTTGGCCACTAAAAACAGTAATAAAATACTGCAAAACACAAAGTGGTTACAATGTATGGAAATAGTAATGGCGAGTAATGTAAAAAGTTATTCGGTTGCATGTTTTGCATTGCTTTAAAAATATTCCGAAGAACACTAGAGGGAGACATCTTTCAATTTCAAAATCTCATAATTTTTAGGAAAAAAAAACTTGTCGAATCTGTCGATCGGTAAAGTTTGTATGAGGAAGTTTAAATAGTGGTCTAGTCACTATTTATTTACATTGTATGACCTTGAGATCAACCCACGCACGCCTAGCGTACTTTGCAAGATGTTTGTATACAGACAAAAAATAATATTACATATTAGCACGCCTCTAACCTACTAACTAAGACTAAGGTAGTAAGGTGTTTTTTTTAATAAACGTACCGAATTCCTATTCCTGCAATTGTTAAATGAATAGTCTAGCAGTTCCCTGCGACTTCGCCAGCGCCAAGTCAGATTCCATACAAACTTACAAAAGTAGCCCATATGTCCTTTCCAGGGTCTCAAAACTATCTTTGTACCAAATTTCATTTGAATCGGTTCAGGAGTTTTGGCGCTATTACGTAACACACAAAGTCTAAAGTCTAAAATCATTTATATGTTTTTAAGGCACATTTTTTTAAATTGTTTCAACAAAGACACCTATTACCTAGCCACAAACTAAGTTTGAGTTGTACCATTAATTATTCTGTGGTGTGAACTTGTGCTATGGCGACTAGGATAACGGATAGACATACTTATATTCGTTTTATCCATGACTCAGTTTCAAAAATGCTCGTGCTCATCACACAAACTTCTGCCCCTTGCGGGATTCAAACCTGCAACCTCTGGTTTTGTAGTCTGGAGCCCGGACCACTACATCAAGACGGTCGTCAAAATGTCACTTATGAATGTCAATCCTTAATATCAATGAATATTGGCCCTTAAGGGAGACAGAGTTACGTTCGCATTTATAATATTCATAGAATTCGACTGCCTCGTTGGTCTAGTGGTCAGCACGCTGGGTACTATCCACGAGGTCCCGGGTTCGAATCCCGGGACGGGCCGAGTGTTTGGGTTTTTCTGTCTTGAAATTTCTGATCAGACACAGCTCCGGAGTCAGGAAGTTGGCGGTGTTAATACCCCCGTGCCTCGGAAAGCACGTTAAGCCGTTGGTCCTGCGCCTGATCTCTCTACGGTCATGTCGGACTGCCGTCTCACCGTATTACGAGAGTGAAGGAACAGAGAGTGCACCTGTGTATTGCGCACACACTTGTGCACTATAATATGTCCCGCGCAGTTGGCTAATCTCAGTTGAGATAGGCCGCTGTAGTCGAAATTCGGCTTGGAGGACATTATTTATTAATTAGGATAATTATAAATGTAAAGTTTTTATTTACCTCTCCATACCCAGCCCCTCCATAGCCCGCTGGTTGGAACCCGGGTTGCGGTGGTGGCGCATACCCCGGTTGCGGGTACCCGCCCGGCGGTGGGTAACCTCCCTGTGGGTACCCACCCTGCGGGGGGTAACCTCCCTGTGGGTACCCACCTGGCGGCGGTGGGTAGCCGCCTTGAGGGTAACCGCCTTGTGGGTAGCCGCCTTGATTTTGATCTGTGTGAGTTAAATATTTAGTTTTAGTATACAGCGGAGTTAAGATTGGTAAGGCCACTTGATAATTTTATGCGAAACAAATTATTGAAACATTTTTGACAATCATAATCGATTTTTTTCATCATTCGCATGCATTCCATTACGTTTGAGAACGACGATATTTTTGCGATTCCGATCAATATTTTATCAAATGACCTAAATACAAAAAAACAAATACTGCCGGCACTGAGGCACTTAGAATTGTCACTTAAATTCAATCTTTAACTAAGTCTCCTTCTGTCAATTAAATAGAAAAGAGCTACATGAAACTTAATAAAAGATTAACTTTGAGTGACGTGTCTGAGTACGGCAGAAACTGGGTCAGATTCCAAGGTTACCAATAAAACTGTCGTATGGTTTGAATATCCTTCAACCCATTATCCCACTTATAATAATATTATAAATGCGAAAGTTTGTGAGTGTGTTTGTTTATTACTTCTTCACGCAAAAACTACTTAACGGATATGGATGAAATAGGGCACAGAGATAGATTATAGTCTGGAATAACATATAGGCTACTTTATATCCAGAAAAAAAATACAGTTACTGTAGGATACAGAAATAGTAGTTTACGCGGGCGAAGTCGCGGGCAACAGCTAGTATATAATAAAAGAAAACGACATATTTATTTAACAGGACAGTTCTTTAGTTAATCCCTTTCACTCATCCAGGAAGGGAAAATTAGGTTCACAAACATGGAATAAGACCCAGTAAACAGTTACACGATGCAAGCAGACATGTGTATAGACAGAATTGGCTCATAACACAGCACAGGGAATGTAGCACATTCACGTTTTTCACAAGGCATGTGTATGTACAGTCAACTTCAAAAATATCTGTGTGAACTTTTATGTTCAAGTGGGTAAATATCTAAGTAGATGACTGTACAGTAGAAAGCAGGTGCCGCAAGTTCGTACACATATTAGTTAGGAGTAGAAATATGACCTTTTTGAAGATACTCTGCTACCAATGACTATATTCAGTACAAATCTATTTGAAATATGATGCTTTTAAAACAGGTACATCACAAGAATTAAGCAGTTTTTAAAATATTTAAAACAAGCAGTTTTCTAATGCAATAACGGTTAAATCAATTAGTTATTCGTAATACCGAAGTCTGATGGTTGCAGATCATACGCAGAGTCTGTTCGAAAAGGCCAATGAGTAATATTATACCTTGGGTAAAGCACTTGTTTGTAAATAGCGTGTATTTACACAACTGTCAAGGAATGAGTGTGTGTGTGTGGTTATATGTAGTGGGTGGATTTATGGATCACAGCATCAAACAAAAAAAACAATTTTATGCTTTTATTAAGTTATTTTTAAGTTTAACAGTCGACTGTATCAGCTTAGAAGACTTGCGGGTTTCTTTTGTTTTGTAATCTTATTTGATAAGCTGTAAAACAAACAATAAATTCCTTATCATTAATTAAATATGCATTATTTTATACGTCATGATAATACGTCGACGGTATGGATTCCAAGTTTGATTTTATCGGCGATGGACTACTAAATTCGTCAAGTCTGAAGCTGCAAAACGCTATGAAATTGATAAAGTTGAAACATAGGATTTTGCAGTACATAACTTTTAGTTACAATAGTGTGTCTAAAAACAAGTACGCACACAATGAGTAGGTAGGTATTTCGCATTACGTTAATAATGACTTAGGTACATAATTTTATGAACACAATGCCACGATAATTGGCTTTTGTCCGCTTACATCGGTCCAAGTATGAGTTCTGTATGTTGTATTTTGTTTATACGAGTACACCAAGAAGTCGCGAAACTATTGATGTTAATTATACGTGTGTGCCTAAGTATGTATAATAAGTATCTACCTTCACGAGGCCGAAGCCAAATAATTATATTATTCACGTGGAAAACTAAGTATTATATGTTATAAATATCGATAAGACTAAATAATCATCGACAACGTTAATTCGGGAAAGCCCAGAATAAATAGGTACTAGGAAAACAAACGTGTCTCAGAATAAACCATACCTGGGCTCTATTTCACTAAGGCGATAGGCGCGACAATTGTCATAAATCTTATTTTAAGTTTTTTTTTAATTATTATATATTCTACAATGGTTTTATTTATTCTGTATTTTTCTTTAAACGCAAACCAACCAATTACAATTAAGATATTTGAGGGGTGTAATTTCAAAACCCCCTAATGATTTCGGATACATTTTTGTATCAAAAAAAAGATTTTTAAATTTACTTTGCTATACACCAAGTGTTTTTTTGCAAATTCCGGTAAAAAACACCGTATATTCAGTTTGAAAAGCGACATTAGTTGCAAGTGCCGCTAAAATATCAAATGTTACTATCAAATTCCTCTAAAATGAAATCGACCAATCGGAGCGACGCATTGCAAACACGTGACCTTTAAAATAGTATGGCGATTTCAGTTGTGCTGATGGTAGATGCACGCGGTTTTTTAATGAACAATTACCAAAAACATGGATGATCTTGCTCAATTTGACAAAAAATGGAATCCCAAATATGCTCGGAAGCGTCCACGCAATCCAGAATCATGGAAACGTGAAAAGGAGCGCCGAAAACGGTAATTACAATCTAGCCTAAAACTCACCTAAAAGTTCGTTAGAAAGTTTTATGCAACAACGTAGGTAAGTCACGCAATTATGGTACTCAATGGAATCAAGGAAAACATACATTTTTGACATGAAAGTATGTTACGTTCTGAGTAAAGTAGTTACCTACTTAAAATAAAATAAGGGCCTCCGTATTTTTTATCGCCTATATATTTTTATACTTGATCGATTCATTTAATTGACGACCTCTGTAGCCGAAAGGCGGAAATTCTGAACTTGGCGTCTCGGAGTTTTCAGGTTCGATTCCCGGTTTTACCAATGTAGAAAACAAACTTTTCCGTGTCTTCTGTTTTCTGTATTTAACAGTAACTTCTTACTTACTACTAACTTCTAAGCTGCCTAAACAATGGGTATGATAGGTAAAAAAAATATGGCAATAAACTTTTTACTTTAACATTTATACATATGTATGTTGACGACCTCCGTGGTCAAGTGGCGTTCACATCGGTTTTCATGGTGTCGTCAGCTCTGAGGTACCGGGTTTGGTTCCCGGACAAGTCTAGGTAGAAAAATACTTTAAGTTTAACCGGCTAATGATAGAAGAAACTAACATTAACATCTCCTTGACAATAAACTTAAGTTTAGCCGGATAATCTTAAGTTTATGTTCACACCTACCTTTAGCCGTAACATACAATATTTTTCTCGCTCTCTGTTTTTAATTTGTTCATTTTCATACATAGCCACATACAGTTGAGTCAGATTGTTATCTAGGCTTCACAGCATAACGCCATCCATCGAGCAATAAAGTTTCGTTGCAAAACCCCCTTAATAATAAGTCAGCCTATTAGATCCCACTGCTGGGAAAAGGCCTCACCTCAACTATGAGGAGGAACGAGCCATACTTCACCACGCGGGCTCAGTGCGGATTGGTGGAGGGGTGTATGTAAGGCAAGTGACAAACCTTACTGTCAGAAGTTATCAAGCCGCCCTAGGGCCTCTGACTAGGCTTAACGACTAATACCACAGATATTAGCCGGGACCAACTGCTTAACGTGCCTTCCGAAGCAAGGAGATGCTTGTCATGGACGTCACTTAAATGGTCGGAATGGTCACCCATCCAATCACGACCGCGCCGTGGGTTGCTTAACTTTTGGTATCACTACCAAAGCGCTGCCGCCACTGCGCCACAAGCACCTCGTGACCCCCTTAATGATGACGATTAATTTTCAAAATCTACTATAATGACAGGTTGCCTGCAATTTCCTCTATAATAGAATTAAATTTTAATTTTTCTTGAAAATGCTCTTAAATATGAAAAGGCTTTTTACATGTTTATGGATTACAACGCCGTAGCAACCAATTTATCACGATTACGAGCCTTAGCATTAAATTAACTGCAGTAGATTCAATAAAAACGTTTTGTACAAAACTGCCTACAGATAGTTTAGTGGGTTTTGAAATTACACCCCTCATTTATCCGTTCTCTATTTATTCTTCTGTATGAGAACCCGAGGTGCCTGTGGCGCAGTGGCGGCAGCGCTTTGGTAGTGATACCAAAAGTTAAGCAACCCACGGCGCGGTCGTGATTGGATGGGTGACCATTCCGACTATTTAAGTGACGTCCATGACAAGCATCTCCGTGCTTCGGAAGGCACGTTAAGCAGTTGGTCCCGGCTAATATCTGTGGTATTAGTCGTTAAGCCTAGTCAGAGGCCCTAGGGCGGCTTGATAACTTCTGACAGTAAGGTTTGTCACTTGCCTTACATACACCCCTCCACCAATCCGCACTGAGCCCGCGTGGTGAAGTATGGCTCGTTCCTCCTCATAGTTGAGGTGAGGCCTTTTCCCAGCAGTGGGATCTAATAGGCTGACTTATGAGAACCCGTCTAAATCGCTATCACAGCCGTACCTTTTGTTTGTATGGCGAAAACACTACAATTGTCACGCAAAACAGACACAGCTCCGACCTCATGTCTAGAATTCCCGACAATTCTACAAATATGTCGAGTTGTAAAAAATATTCCTGTTTCACAACTGTACTGATACTGACAATTGTCACAGAAATGCTAGGAATGTTTACAATTTTTAGCCGACTTATGTCACTGACATATGTCGGTTTGGTGAAAGGGTCTCCAGGGTCCTAACCCTGGAGATATTGCATTGCATTAAACTGACAATCGCGGTACATTCGCCCTTGTAGTGCCAGCTGGAAATTGTGCCCTGACTAGGTTTTGATTTTGTTAGGAGTAGACATCATCGTGATCATATGAAGAACCACTATTAAACTAGTAAATACTAGTAGGATGTAATAATTGTAGCGGAAAAATTAACGTTGAAAATCGTTGAAGTTGCTTTGCAATAGTGTATTTAGTTGACCTTGTATCAAATCGGTAGTGCAGATAGGTAGATAATAGATAGCAATATTTTACTTTCAAAATTCAGCTAACCAAATTTTTCATGCACCTTCCGCGCATTCGAGTAGACATCTATCATCGATCTCAGAGATTCCCAAACTTAATCTAACGCCTACTTTGAAAATCAGTTATTTAGTAACGCCCCCCAGTTTTTTTTTCACCTTAAAT
The DNA here is from genome assembly GCA_949316185.1 of Pyrausta nigrata. Lineage (NCBI taxonomy): Eukaryota > Metazoa > Arthropoda > Insecta > Lepidoptera > Crambidae > Pyrausta > Pyrausta nigrata. The sequence continues at coordinate 15,735,977 of OX438949.1, read as the reverse complement.
ACCACAACATATTAACCTCATCTGGAGTTTAATGAAACCTGTATTCTAAACGCGACTTTTCTTACCAGAGAGAGCAATAATAATGCAGTTTTACAATACTAAATCACATCAGCAACCCCATTTTTTCTGGGCCCCTCACCGCCCCTTTCTAGGCCTCCAGCGCCCACAAGGGGGCGTTATCGCCCACTTTAGAAAAGACTGATCTATCTCAATAAATCATTCAAAAAATTTTTGAAATATATGAGATCCGTAGCTCAATTACGTTTCGCTTTTACAAGGTCTTGTTGGTACGACTATTGCCATGGCAATAAACTAAAAATTGTCGACTAGTTTCATGCTTTCGAAGATAAGTCATCAAAAAAGGTAAAGGAAGGGACGAGAGGGAACTTATACACGTCCCAACATGAATAAAAGCCCACTTATCAACAGGCTGGTGTTGACAAGAAGCAACAGAAGAAATTAGTAACTATTGTGGAAGGCTTTTTTAAAAAGGTTGTTTAGATACAGAAAAAGTGCTGGTTGGCGAGCTGGTCACCACATTTTTACCTAATCATCTAAACAATAGCATTTTGTCATCTTAAGATGTCGTTAACAACAATTAAATAGTTAATTCTACAATATATTGTAATAAATAATGATGTCCTCTACAAAACTGTAGAACATTACTTTGCTCTATTGTCAATAGTTTTCGCAGGGTTCGCAATTTAATAATTTTCCTTTTACACCTTTGGTTACATAATCGAAGATTTCATACGGGACCTTAACTTTTTTGATAATGTAATATAGCCTATGTTCATCACAGATAATGCAGGATTCTAATGGTGAAAGAATTTTTCAAATCGGTTTAGTAGTTTCGGAGCCTATTCGTTGCAAATAAACAAACAAACAATCAAATCTTTCCTCTTCATAATATTAGTATAGATTAATTAAATAAAAAAACATTTTCCCATGAAAGGAAGGAAAACATCGTGAGGAAACCTGCACACGGTGGTGGGTTTTCTGTTGCAGTTCTTCTGGCTAGTGGGTGAAATGGAGAATCGGCAAGAAACTCCATTCGATTGCAAGAACGTCGTTGTTTTAGCCAACATAATGATACTAACGAGTAATAAAGGAGTCATACAAATGCGGAGTTTGATGCACTCGGCCGCATCGAGTTGACCGTTGAGTTGACTGTACCCTGATATTATTAGGCCTGTACACCAGTGAGATGTCAAGTACCGATAAACCGTACAGGACGTGTGAACGAGCCGTAATCATAGTGTACGTTTACAAAGAAGTTTGTGTATTAGTAAAAAGGAATTTACTGCTGGCCGAAGTGTTACCTTAACATTATGATGACGCATCGGCACTTACAATCGTGGGATTGCTGTCAAATGGTTGCCTATTAATTTTTAAAAAAACTTTTTTATTTTTAGGGGCTAAATAATTATCTACAAACTCTCTGTACCTATGTCCTTTCTGAAATCCGAAAGTTTAGCTAGCAAAACGCGTGGCTCTGTAGCTCATAATCATAATATCCTTTATTTTCGAAGCGATTCGCCTTGTTTATCTATCGTATCGATTTATCATCCTGTCCCTACAATGGAATGATAAAGATAAGCGTTGTCGTACAATTGCGTTTAGTCAGATGTACCTAGCCTAGCTTGTTTAAAATGAGTCATCCCTACATCCAGGATCTCAGGAATTACCTGAAATAAGTGACTTCCTAAATTGTGTAAAGATAAAAACGTAGCGAAACATTATCCTCGACTGTTATTATTTTTATCCAATGTTTTTGGATAGGACAGACGTGACGAGCAGTAATTATCTCAACTCAACACTATTGTTGCTAGCCTTCATACGTCGCAAAAGGACGAGGCCTTTTTGAGAACTTTTTTGGAACCTGTCTACCTTGTGCGTTTGCAAACATTCCCGAGGAGTAAAACTATTTTTTTTTAGCTTTAAATTTAAAAAAATGGGGTGGTGAAGGATATATAGTGGTCCACCACGGGCAACGAAGTCACAAACTCCTGTTTGTGATGGCGGCTGAACGATCCTAACAGCGGTGGTAGGTTCCGTTAGGTGCCGCCTGGTAGCTACCACCGGAGCCCGGCGCCAAGCAGCTTGCTGTGTTCCGTCGAAGAGTGGGAGTGCCAGAACCTTATAGATGATCGCCCCACCGTCGACTCCGTCTACGCCAAGACAGACGGCTTAGTCTAGAGTCAAGAGCAAACCCATTTCTAATAAAAAAGCTTTAAATAAAAAGCTAATTCTTGTGTTTTAAAATGCAACTTGGGTTTGCATACAATTAAATGATCGCGAATTCCAATGACTTGGACTTGGCAGGGAGAAATTCGGATGATAAAAGTTTATTTTTGGGTTCTTTTTTTAGAGTCGTGATAATTTGATCACGCTAATCTGTGATGCCAAAAAACATAATTTTATAAAAAAAATCATTTTTGTTATATTTCGACGTTGGATGATATCAATATTTGTTTGAGCACCAGAACCGGTCCGTAAAAGGTTATTAATCTTTTTGAAATAGCACTGTATAGTAATTAGGATCTCTTTTGTATAAAATCTTGTGTATATTTTAAATTAATTCGGCTATCATTTTGATGAATTCATTGATAAACATATTTATAAAAACAAGCAGTTATCCTAAGAATATCACAGAGCTAAAACCAAATGTAAAGCAGTGCCATCATTGAGGAAGCACGAAAAAATGTCAAACTCACTTCGACGAATTTTGATTCACTATTTTATAAGACTACAAACTGCTATGATATCAGCCCGGCGACATTCAGACATTGATCTTTTACAGTAGGTATTATTGATTTTTTTATATATATTTGAGCCTTTGCCAAGATGTGTAATGCATGTGTCTTTATTTATAGAGGAGAGAATGATGCTTGTTTTTTTTATAACATTTTATTATTATTTACCAAAGTCTTTTTGTTTACAATACTTTGCTTTCATCCATTTTGTGTATATTCAAACTTTAACGGTGTTATTACACAAAAAATTGGCCAGGTTTAATTATTAGCCGACAACAGAGGAATGAATAAAACATTCGTGACATAACCTAATAGAGAAACGCTTTTCTAATTGGCTAGCTAATAACTTAGTCCTGGCTTAAGCCAGGTACTAAGTTTTTGTAATAAATAACAGGGTAAAAGTCCAAAAGGATATTTAAGATGTCACCAAAATAATTAAAATTACCCCTTAGTGGGCTTAGAATAATTCTAAGTTAATGGGTACAAAAGTAGGTGTAGGGTCTCGCAAAATGTGACTGTGTAACCGTCCCTAATGTAATGAGTCTTAATGACTGATGACATTTTGTTTCTCGAGTACATTTGCACAGTTTCACAATCGATTGCAATGCAATGGTCTACGCTGCGACGCTTCAGAGACTTCGATCGATTATTGTAATATGAAGGCTCGATCGATTATTGTATTGAATTACATGTCTGGGGTATTAATTAATTAGACAACAAGCGCAAAAAGGTCGAATGGTATTTGAATATTTAGATCTTATCGTGCGAGGTATGTATGAAAACTAGGGATTGCCCGCGATTTCCGCGAATTTGTCGGATTTCCCATACAAACTACCCTCTTATCACACCGTAAAGGAAAATTTCTGGGTTATAACCATGCTACGACTGAAACTATCTTATTTCTATACCTTCTAAATTGGTTCAGCGGTTTCATTGCGAATAGGTAACAGACAGACACTTTCGCATTTAAATATTAGTATGCATGGATCGTATTCGGCATCGGATGCTCGTCCAGCCACCAACGTAGCGCCGCGCGCCGACGGTGAATAAAGCGCACACGTGTCATCGCCAGTGTTGCCAATTTAGTGGGGTTTTCACTAAAACTGGTGGTTTTCACATTTTTTTAGTGGGTAAATTTTCAATCTTTTCATATAAAATAAATGAATCTAGTGGCTTTAAAAGCTCCATCTAGTGGGTTGCAAAAGTTTTTTTTAATACAAAATAAGTAAATCTGGTGGTTTTAACACATCTAATTAGAGATTTTACAAAAACATTGTTGGCAACACTGGTCATCGCATGCTCGCGAGTCCCTGCTAGATTAGTGCCGTGCCAGTACGCGTAGTTACAGCGTAGGAGACAGAGGCCTAACTCCGGATGACAATGTTCGTATTTTCGAGTCTAGCCATCTCGCTCGTTTGCGTTGTCATTCTGGCGTGAGTGACAGAGATGGCTACAATCGAAACTACGGGCATCGTCAACCAGAGTAACTCATGCGTGGCGTAGTAGTGGCTAGCGGGTTGCCTTTTAGGCGGGAGGTGCGGGTTCCCACGCTAAGTGCCGCCATATACCAATGACCTTTTCTGAGTTAGGTACATACATTAGTTCTTCCAATCAAAGCATTTTGATAAAAATCTTATCTGATAAATATTCATGTGTCGTGATCGTGATGGTCAAACCCAATATATTAGTATATTCTTTTTTTTTATAACTGACTAAGTGGAAATATTAAATTATATTTATAAATTGGAAGGTCTCCTCCTTATTCTACCTCCCTACTTGATGCTCGTGACCAATAAATGAAATAGTCAATAGTGTCTATTAAGAACAGTGCTTGTGCTGTGTGGTTGTTAAGGATTTTAGATAATTAAAGATATAATGTAAAAAGTTCATATAAAATGCATGAATGAGTCAAGCATAAAGCAACATTTTTAACAATTTAGTCAAACAATAAAGTTTGTTGAATTTATGTAAATGATGTTATGATGTTGACATTTACAATTCAAGGCTACCCCACCATAAATATTCAAGTAAAAAAAAAAAGTGTATTGTATTAGTAATTTATTTGATTGATAAATCAAATAAAGTTAAATTAAAGTTTATCTTTAATTATCTAAAATGCCAACAATACAGGGCGACAGACATAAATAATATTTATATAATGACCTCCCAGACCACCCGGATACACCCCTGGACTCTGCCACATCCTCAGTTAGTAACTGTACAAAGAAATTGAAAAATTTGAAAAAATATTATACATACACATTGCGTTGTAGGTTTTTTGATCGGAGCTGTTGAGTTTGTCGGTCTCCGTTTTTACTGATTCAACTTACAGTGTTTGGGGTAAACTGAAAAAAAAAAAGGTTATCAAATAAGTTTCTGATCATAAATAAAAAAAATACTAATTTAAATTCTTCAGATTATTCATTAATCTAAAATTTTTTAATTAGTAATGCAATTAATAATAATTTAAGCATTGCAACATACTGGTGAAACACTACAGACATAATTAAAAGTAAAATTTGATCTATATGTTGTAACAAAATTAAAAATTACATCCTTAGTCAATCAAAAAGGGATGATACAGCATAAGCACATCATTATTGGTTCAACTCAGTTAAGTCCAGGCATTCAATTTTACTCTCAAGCAATCTTTGTTTTGGTGTAGTATGACATTGTTGGTTTTCATTAGCTAATACTATATAGTTCGACAAGTTCATGCGCGACCCTCCTGCACCACTACAAGATGTGCATAGGGCGAGGAAGCTCCAATTGTATGCACTGTCATAAGAAAATCTTTTTCCCTGCAACTCGTCTGCATGCAACTTGTTGGACTATAATAAGCTACTAGTATAGGCCTAAAAGCAATGCGGAGTGGTTGCAACCGAATAGTTTTTGAATTGCTATTTCACTTATTAGTTCACTTTTATTTCCAAATTAATTATCATGTTTACATCAGAATTGATAAAGACATACAGATTGCAAATAGGATTATAAACAGAACATTTATCATGTATCACAAAACTTATCATGTTGACTTCACAGAGGGTCAGTCAGATAGGAACTATAAGGATTTTATTGATACTTCAAAGTTAATTTGGAATACAAAGCAGTAGTAAGATGTATATGTGCTAATCCTTTGATTGATGGATTAATAATAGCAAGTATAGAGACATTCACGTTCATTGCAATATCCATACTCACTAAAAGACAAGAATGAAATGCCATACATGAATGAATTAAACAAAAAATCTCCAAGGTCAAATGTGTTCAATTCAAAGGTAATTTTGAGTTATTGTTTACGTTAAGCTAACAATAGCTAAAACGGCGCCTTTATTGTTTTTTTAAAAAATACAGTGATTATGGAATTGCATGTTTACATTGCCAGTCTTTGAAAATAATTATTATCCTACCTACCTGTGAAAAGCAGAAAATGATAATAATAAATAGAAATAAATACATCATAATAAAAAAAAGCTGCAATTACACATGAAAATATCATATCATCATAGATCACTTAAAGACACTATGCCGAGGATTCACAAAAATTACTTACATGCCTGCCTGGCACTTGAAGGCCTATGTCAGGAATGATGCAACGTATGTGTAACAATAAGCAACGGTTGTTTAACTACTGAAAGCTATGTTTAAAGCTGGTTCAATAAGAAAACTGTAGAATATTCGATGGAAAGTGCTAGATAAACGGCGCAGTAAAGAATCGATCTATTTTCAAACATGTTTTTTGGTAGTAATAATTAGACACTTTCTTACCTGCACTTGTAATAAAATAAACACCACACGTCTCACTAGGTTTAGAAAGAAAATAAATCACTTTATTTTCACACCTGAATTTATTTTACCTTGCGATTTCAAGAAACAAAATCCTCATGCAATTTCTAATTTCTTCATTCAACAAAACTGAACTGAACTGACAGATAGAACACAGATCACTTCACTCACTCACGCACACTCGTACACTTAGATAGGTACAGTCGACAAAATTGAATCATGACCCACTTGCCGATTATTCCTTTGTATTCATTAATGTAGTAAGGTTTTCTTCGCTGTCATGCATGTTGCACATAGTACGTTTTAAATATGAATATAAATGCGTCATTACGGGTTAGAGATCTATGCAAGTTTAACCTTTATTATCACTGCACTAGACATGTTTTAGATAAACCAGTCTTAATATGAATTTAAAATAAGTCCATAATCCAAACTCTTTTCACTACGAAGAAAAATGTATTATAATTTTAAAAACAAAAAACGTCGTGTGTCAGATGTCAAGTATATCTAGTAAGTCTGAAATTTTATAAAAATCTAAGTCAATATCTACAAACAAATCGTATAATGTCCAATTCGGCAGAACAAAGAGCTAAGAATAAGTCGGAACACAGTCAGAACCTGGATCAGACGGCATGCTAAAGAGGGTACCCTCGAAGACAAACGACGACATAATCATGGCGTTCGTTGAATCACGAACCAACAGAGAGCGGAAATGCAACACTATTACGAATAACATCTTTACAGACGAGAAATCATTTCGCTCTTCTCAACATGGTCGCTTAACTTCGTGGCGTTACGATATCACGCGATACACAGAGGATCACGTAGTGCCCAACCAATTATCCGGCTGAATTTCAGCTAACATGTGTGCCTGGATGGACACCGGAAGTGTCGGAGAACTTGTTCAAATTTCTCCTCGTCAGAACACTATAAACTATGTCAATTTATTGGAAGAATCAATGTTACCGACTTTGCGAACAGTTTACTTGCGTGAAGAAGTGCCAGTATTCTCCTTTGTTCATGATAACTGTCCAGTGCATACTGCCAGAATTGTCGCAAATTGGTTTACCCAGCATGAAGATGAATTCACTCGTATACCATGGCCGTCTAGGTCTCCAGATCTTAATCCAATGGAAAATTTATGGGGTTTGGATTGGGGAAGTGACATTTGTAGTCGTCTAATCGGGTCACTTTTCACTTTACCAATTTAATGCCACTTGTTAAATATATAACTAAAATAAATATTATATTCTTCAACTAAGTATACTGTTTTATTTCATCATGGCTAACACAAGTTCCAGTGGAACTTTTATGAAGAAACTGGTTCCCGATACAGACTTGGCGCCCGGCTGTGCCGAATGCCGAATATCTACCTACCTACCTGTGTGTTGCATAATTAAGTTCTCGCCGATTTTCATACAAACTTATTCGTTCAGATAGCGATCCTAGCCTTGTCAGTAACTGTCAGTGTCTAATAAAATGATAACAGTTTGTTTCTAGGAAATGTATGTTCAAGCTAATTTCAACCTACTTGTATAGAATGACAGTAGAAAAATTACCATAAGGTGGGTCATGATTCAATTTGGTCGACTGTACCTATGACTATGCTGTGCACACTGCACAAGTAAGACTACGAAGCTAATCATAAGGCCCTTCGTTCACGTGTCGACTTGATTGGACTCGTGACTCGTCTCGTCTACAGGGCTTAGTACGAGTTTTTTCACGCGCTGACCTTTATCCGTGTGACGAAAATTTGTATGAAAAATGGCTTAGTGCGATTTTTTATTTGAGAGCTTCACGCGCACACTATCGACTGAGTGACAAAAACTTCTATAGATTTTATAGATCTACCTTTAAACGCTTAGACAATTTAAAAATAAGTAGTAGACTACTTATTTTTAAATTAGCCTAGAGGCTATAAACAGGTTTTTAACACACTTGCTCGTAAAATAATAACTCACGCGTGCATAATAGTATTATTCTGACTGACTCTAATGTGTATTTTTTCTGACATAATATATAATATTGGTGACATATTTTATTGTAATCCTGATGTATCTTCTTTGTTTTATTTGATTTTCTGTATTGTAATGTTTGTTCGACCATTTTTTTACTGTGTGACTAGCATACTGACGCTTTGGGCGACTGTAAGTCAGTATGTTTACTGGTAAATAAATAAATAAATTACGCACTAGTGCGTAATAGAACTATCCCTAAAAAGTTAGGTTAGTACCTAACTGCAAGTTATATGTGAGTAAACAGAGCATTTTCAATTTATCCGGGTAGTAATATTTTTCTGTAACAACAAAAAGGTTTTATGCCGCCGAAAATCAATTTACCTATTTGGAATAAATAATAAAATTGTGTCCGCAATCAAGAAAAAACATTTATTATTTACAATTCGCAATAATTCGTTACAAAATAATTGCATTTTATCACTAAATTATAATTTTGTAGTAGGCTTTATGACTGTATGTAATTAACCACCATACATTTGGCACGTGAGAAAAAAATTGGGTGCCATTTGCCATTTTGTTTGTTATCGCATTTGTTGCTTGTGTGGTACCTATATTATTGTGAAAATGACAAGTTTCAGTACAGAAGATGAACAATTAATAGATTTGACCCCACCAAAAATGCTGAATGTAGCACAATATGCAAACAAAAGCATAATCTAGTGAAAACAAACAACCCAATATCGTTTTGAAAATTGTAGTCACCAAGTGTTTTAATAATTAAACAATTTATACAATACTTGTTTGTTTTTTCCTCGCGAGTGTGTTAAAAACTCCGTATGAAACCTTATATGAAACTCGTGAGCAACTTGCTAAATAGACACTCGGCTGATTTACGCAACCCACAGCCTCGTGTATAATGAGCATCTTTACTCACTTGTTTCATAGTGTACTATTGTAAGCGTGCAATAAGGGCGCTGACGAAATTCTATACAAAATTTCGCCCCTAGCGGAATGTTATAATCTTGTTTTTTAGGGTTCCGTAGCCGAAGAGTAAAAACGGGACTTTATTACTAAGCCTCCGCTGTCTGTCTGTCACCAGGCTTTATCTCATGAACCGTGACAGCTAGACAGTTGTAATTTTCACAGATGATGTATTTCTGTGGCCGTTATAACAACAAATACTAAAAACAGAGTACATGAGGCCTTTTCCCAGCAGTGGGATCTGAGGCTGATTTTACTCACTGTGATTCCTATTTTATTGGAAATATCGGTAACAGAATGGTCCTACTCTTTTAAAACAACAAATTTTTGTTTCTCATGTGAAGAAATCCGGTACGGCACATTGTCATTACTCACTTCACTATAAAAACAAACACCACAATAGATATCTAACGCTTTTCAATAAAATGAATTCCTGAATTCCGCTGCAACTCATTACAATCACAAACAACGAATTAGAACTCCTCTAGACTGGCTAGTAATGTACAAGGCTCGAGGCGTCCGAGTCCTTTTGCCTAGAGCTCGGTTTAGTTTACAAGGCTCGCCTCGTTTGTATGGCGCCCGACGACTCGGGAGTTGGGAGTCTTTTTCAGAGCTCGAGCTTTTTTAAGGCTCGAGCTCTTTTGAAGGCTCGAGACCGTATAAAAGCTCGAGTTCATGTGTAGCACCTCATTCAATGTACTATTTAGTTTGACATCAAACTTAAAATTAAGCGCAACTATAATGTGATTTCTTGCAATAAATAATAATATTATAATTTATCCTAATTTGAAAAATGTATTATTTTAACAATCAGTAGAAAAACAAACCACATTTTTCTAATAATGTAGTTGTATTTTCCGACAGGTTAGGAGTTGGTTACGGTTTGTTATTAAATAAGAATTTAAATGAATGTAACATAGTGAACCATTGTATGCCAGATGCACCACTCGATAAAATAGTTCACAGTATACAAAATAGTAATCTAAACTCTAACTCTATAGTTATAATAATGATAGGAGATAGCCAAAAACTCACTAAATCAAAAATTATACATAATTACGCAATTTTGTCTAGGCTTGATGTACAAAAAAATATCTTTTGTGCACTTCCATATTCAAAGTGCCACACAGTACAAGAAAATGACAGTATTCATTTGTTGAATACTTTACTTTATAATATGACTCAACGCCACAGTGACAAGTTTGTGTTTTTTGACACAAATAAATTTATTGACAATAGATTTTATTTATCTGGCAGCTCTTTACATCTGCCTTATAAATTAAAAAAACGAATTGCTAATTTGTTAGCATATAATAATTATATTTTAGTTAGTAAATCAAAAACATGTACTAAACATATCAGTACTAGTAATTTAGTATTACCATTGACAAACCCGCAGCATTTAAACTGAGGGAGAAGACAAAAGCCAGGTCCAAATTCAATATTGTACACCAAAACATACAAGGCCTGGCCGGCAAAGAACTAGAAGTATCTCTATTTTTACAAGATTTGGATGTGCACGTTATGTGTGTGACGGAGCACTGATTCATTAAACATGAATTAATGATTAGCATCGATAACTACAGAGTCGGTAGTTCGTTCACTAGGGAGACCACTACAAGAGGGGGGTCACTCATTCTTTTAAAAAAAGAATTAAATTGTAAAGATCGTAAGGATATAGTGGCACTTTCTATTGGGCGCACTATTGAATTTGCAAGTGTCGAGTTAGAACAATATATTATATTGAGTGTATAGTCCCCCCGATGCAAGTTACCAACTTTTTGAAGACACTATGGAAAAAGCTTTAGATAAACTTTGTAAATAAAATAAAAAAATAATTGTATGTGGAGACTTTAATGTCGATATTTTAAAATCCACTCAATATACTATTCGGTTTTTAGGTCTCTTCAAATCTTTTGAACTATTTCATGTCTTTTACGAACCAACGAGAGTAACTCCTACAACGGCGACTTGTCTAGATAACTTCTTTTATCATACAGAAATTACAAATAAATCAATTTTACAAAAACTCAGTTCAGACCATAGGGGACAAATGATCTCATTGGAATATAATCATATTCCCAATACAGTGGAAACTGTTTTTAGGCCGGTCACTGCTAATAGATTAGATAGAATCAAAGATAGAATTGTTAATAGTCTCAATTTGGTCAAACCTAGCACCACCATCAATGTGGATAAACTATATGAAGATCTTTTTAACCTCATTAAGAATGAATTTAATCAAATTTTTACCAAAAAAACAAAAAGCAATTGTACAACTAGATGTAAGTTTAATGAGTGGGCTACGCCTGGTATTCATAAAAGTAGGAATAAATTATACGATTTATATAGTATCGAGAATATTCTAATGACCCACTTTTTATCGAATATGTTAGAAACTATTCTAAAATTTTTAAAAGAGTGTGTGTTGCCGCTAAGTCTAACCATCTCCGTAGATTAGTTTTAGGTTCCCAGAATAAAGCAAAGGCTACATGGAATATCATAAATAAAGAAACATGTAAAACTAAAACAAGAGACTGTACATCATCATCAAATTTAAGAGCTAGGCTCTTGTCGGTGGAGTTTTTTCCATTCCTCTCTGCTTTCCGCCCTTCTCTTAACCTTTATCTTTACCTAACCTAACGACCCGACATTTATCTTTTCTTTTATTTGCTGCATGTAGCTTATTCTTGGTCTTCCTCGCTTCCTTTTTCCTTCTGTTCTTCCTTCTATTATCGTTTAAATAAAATTGTCGTGTCGAATCAGGTGGCCTAACATTCGTCCCCTCCTACACTCTATTGTTACCATCAATCTCCTTTTTTCCCTAACCATAGACAAAACTTCTTCATTTGTTTTCTTCTCCGTCCAACTTTTACGCTCCATTCTCCTCCAGCACCACATCTCGAAGGCTTCCAGTCTCTCTCTGTCCCTCTTTGTCAATGTCCACGCTTCACATCCATAGAGTGCTATACTCCAAATGTACACTTTAACAAGTTTTTTGCGAACTTTGCTTGATATTCTGGCCTTGAGCAGGTGCTTTTTTGCATTATAAGCTTGTCTCGCCATCGCTATCCTTGCTTTTATATCTGGTGTACATCTGGAGTCACTAGTTATCAAGCTACCAAGATATTTGAAGGTTTTAACCTGTTCTATTTTTGTGTTATTTATTGAGATAGGGCTATATTTTTCCTTTTTAGAAGCAATTAGTGTTTTTGTTTTATTTATGTTAATTTTGTGACCAAATTCTTTAAAAATAGTGTCCATTTCTGTAACCAGTTCTTCCAACTCCAATCTGTTTTCTGCAATGGCTGCAATATCGTCGGCAAAACGAATGAATTTAAATACGTCCCCATTAATTTTGACGCCCCCCTTTTTTGATTCCGTTATTCTGCGTATCGCACATTCTATGAATAAATTAAAAATTAGCGGTGAAAGTGGACATCCCTGCCTAACTCCCTGTCTTATTTTTGCCTTTCCGTTTTCCTCTTCTACTTCTATTACCGTTTCTTGGTTTTTATATAATTCATAAATAATCCTTCTGTCTCTGTAATCCAATCCAGCTTCTTTGAGTACTTCCATCATTATTTTCCAATTGACCTTATCGAACGCCTTTTCTAAGTCGATAAAAGCTATATGTGTGTCCATGTCAAAATCCAGTCTCCTATCTATTACCAATCTCAAAGCTAGTATCGCTTCTCTGGTTCTCTTCTCTTGCCGAAACCCATATTGATCCGGTCCCAAAAAGCACTCTGTTAACGGTCTTATTCTGTTCTGAATTATTTTTATTAAAATTTTGCTTGCCTGTGAAATAATACTTAGTGTTCTATGTTCTTCGCATTTGAGTTTGTTTGCTTTTTTCGGTAGTGTCACAGTTTTGCTTAAATTAAAATCTTGAGGTATTTTGCCTGTTTTATACATTTCTTGAATTAAATTAAAAATTTCCCCTTTCAACTGATTGCAAGCTGCATATTTAACCATCTCAATATAAATATTATCAACTCCTGCTGTTTTCCCGTTTTGAATACATTTCAAAGCTATTTCGAATTCTTCTTTCAATATCAGAGGTCCCAGTTCTAAAGTATCTACATCTTCTTCTTTTTCCATATAGCTTTCTGACATCCCTTCTCCTGAATAAAGCTCTTCTATATACTCTATCCATCTTTTAACAATGTTTTTAGAGTCCATTAGTATTTTCCCTTCTTTATCTAATATAGCTGTACTTCGTCTCTTATGTTTCTTGTCCATTTGTTTAATTATATTGTAGGCTTTTTCCATTTTCCCCCGTTTCATCATAAACTCTATTATATTGCATTTCTCTTCCGTATGTTTTTCTTTCGCTTCCCTGCACAGTCGTGTTATTTTTTTGTTAATATTCTGTACTCCTTTGCCTTGACATCATCCGTCTTGTTTCTTAATTCTCTTCTCTCAAGCATTAGCGCTATAATTTCTGGGCTAAGCCAGTTTTTCCTCGGAATCAGCTTCTCTTTCTTTATCGTCTCTTCTGCGCTTTTGACCATTTTGTTTTTGATTTCATTCCACCTTTCTTCAATATTAATATTTTGAATGTTATTCTTACATCTATCAATAAATTGCTCTAACTTATGACCTACTTTATTACTATATTGCACTTTACTATCACTATTTATATCCTTAAGTTTATTGAGATCCAAGTTCTTTGGTTTGTGTTTTCTTTTTAGTTGCTTAGTTTTAAAATTGTGTAGACTTATAAGAAGGTTGTGATCAGAATTTAAATCGGCCCCAGGTAAAGTCTTACACAAACTTATCTGTTTTAGAAATTTACTTTTAATTATTATGTAGTCAATCTGGTACCTAGCAATATCTCCCGGCATTTTCCACTTATAGAGTCTTCTTTTTGGTTGCTTAAACATTGTATTTGTAATAATCAAATCATTTTCTTTACAAAATTGTACCAGTCTGTCCCCTCTCTCATTTCTCTTTCCCAACCCAAAACTTCCTACTGAGTTTTCTTTCTTTCCTTCACCGACCACCGCATTGAAGTCACCCATAATAATCAAACTATCTGTATCTTTAACTGTATCTAAAATTGAATCTATGCTGTCATATGTCTGCAACAACCAAAGACCTAGCTTCTTCTTCAGAAGAAGCCGAGTCTATCCTTAAATGTAAAGTTGATAAGTGTGATTCTCTGCTGCATTTCAGGCATGTAAGCTCTAGTGAAATTATAAAAACATTCAAAGAATTGAATATTAAAAAAACTGAGGACTTATGGGGATTATCTGTTTACATTATTCAAAAAATCATTGACACGATAGCCCCACATTTAGCAGTTATTTTCAATAGATGTATCGACGAAGGACAGTTTCCTAATTTAATGAAATTCAGCAAAATAGTTCCCTTATTCGAATCTGGTGAGAAAAGTGACCCCTCCAATTTTCGACCAATATCTATCTTACCTGTATTAAGTAAAATTTTTGAAAAGCTTATATTTAATCAACTTTTATATCACTTTAGATCAAATAAACTATTACATAGTAATCAATTCGGATTCACGAAAGGTAGAAATACTACCGATGCAGGAGTTGCTCTCTTGAAACATGTATTTGATGCTTATGATAATAAGCAAGATGCTATAGGTGTCTTTTGCGATCTTTCTAAAGCTTTTGATTGTGTAGATCACTCGACTTTACTGAAAAAATTACATCATTATGGTGCCTCTATAAATTCATTAAATTTATTTCATTCGTACCTTACTAGTAGAACGCAAAAAGTTTATGTTAATGGAGCTGAGTCTTCCGGGGCACTTCTTACTATGGGTGTGCCACAGGGTTCGATATTAGGACCTCTTTTATTTTTAATCTATATAAATGACCTTCCATACTTTGTCGAGGGTCTTTGTGAGATAGTATTTTTTGCTGATGATACGTCACTATTATTTAAGACCCCTAGGGGTAAAAATAATTTTGACGATGTAAATAGTACCCTTTCACAAATATTACATTGGTTTACAGCTAATAACTTGTTATTTAACGCAAATAAAACGAAATATGTTAAATTCACGATGCCAAATGTTTGGCAAGTCTCAACACATGTTAAAGTAAAAGACGAACTAATTAATACTTCAAGCTCCACAACATTCCTAGGAATTACTCTAGACTCGAAACTTCAGTGGGGTCCTCATATCGAGACCTTGTCAAGAAGACTTAGTTCAGCTGCTTTCGCGGTAAGAAAGATAAGGCTTCTGACTGATATTGAAACGGCAAGATTAGTATATTTTAGTAATTTCCACAGATTGATGTCTTACGGTTTGTTATTATGGGGATCTGCTGCAGATATAGAAACAATATTTGTACTGCAGAAGCGAGCTGTGCGAGCAATTTACAACCTCAAATCTCAGGATTCACTAAGAGAAATATTTAAAGAAGTTATAATATTAACACTAGCTTCCCAGTATATTTATGGAAATCTGATTTATGTCTGCAAAAACTTGCATTTATTTTCAAAAAAGAGCGACACGCATAACTATAATAAAAGAAATAAAAATAAACTAGCCCTTCCAAACTAAAGGATTCAAAAGGTTGGTAATTCATTTTTGGGGAGATGTATAAAATTTTTCAATAAGCTACCCGATCATATTGCTGAATTACCTATACATAAATTTAAAACAACTGTTAAATGTATTTTAATGTCTAAAGGATATTACAAAATAGATGATTTTTTAAATGACAATAATAAAAATGTATGGAATAATTTTAAGGAACACAAATCTTGTAAAACTTTGAAAAGAGGCTATGACAATAGTGACTGAGTTTCTTTGCTGCTTCTTCTCAGCACTAGCCCACAATTGTCCCGAAGCAGTGGTAGGGTTCTATTTTATGTTGGGACGTGTATAAGTGCTCCTTGCGAGCCTATGTACAGAAATAAATGAATTTTATGAATTTTTTATTTTAATAGTGGCTTCATATTTTTGCTTATGAACGTGTAACCATACGTCTGAAATCCATTTGTAATCAAAAATGTGTACTTTATTGCGAGAAACTCCGATTGTTACAAGTTACAAAGTATGTATTGATACAGTGACCATTTGTTTTTGAAATTTTCAGAGTGAACATTTATTCAAAATTCATATACAGAATTTTGAACATATACATTTCATTGCACGTGACTATACCTATATCCTATGTCATACTCAAATCACGAGCAAGTTCTTAACGCGACGATTACGTGGACGAAGGGCCTAAGTCTATGACTCACACATAAATGACATAGAAGAATGAATCATTGGTCTCCTTAAGAGAATGAATGTCCGTCCGTTTCACTCACTCACACCACAGATTATATAATAGTACGCACACCTAAGTCAACTCACGACGCCATCGTGAAAAAATACAAGCAAACAAAACGATAAAGCAGAGTTTTCATTTGAAAGCTACACGCGCTCACGATAGACCGAAAATTTCTATAGAAAAAAAAAAAGGTTTCGCTAACCTGCTGCTAGGGGAGCTCACCCATTTTAGGGCCTAGTGCGAGTTTTTTCATGCTCTCGCCTTCGTCTGTGTGACGAAAATTTGTATGGAAAATTGGTATCGGAACGTTTGCGAAACCTGTTTTTTTTCTATGACACTCAATCAATCGTGAGCACGTGTGAGTAAAAAATGAAAACTCGCACTAGGCCCTCAGGGCGCTGGCGTTGCTGTGTTTCCATTTTTGCCATTAATTTATTTTGAGTAAAATATATGTTTATTATTAAATTAGGCTCAATTCCAATGCGCCCTGTCTGAGATTAAATTTAGGTTTAGACTCTTTCTTTCTCTGCCAAACAAACGAAAAGAGAAAACTATATCAATTTAGAAACGTCAGACTAAACAGCTGTCCGTTGCTAAGGAAATTAGAGATTTTAGTATGGATTTCGTTCGATGACGACTAAAGTTAGACGAAAACACGCAAAAACTTGTACAAATACGGTAGAAATCGCATCACTTAATTTGACTTACTTTTCGTTTGTTTGATAGAGTAAGATAGAGACTGAACCTTTAATCTTAGACAGGGTGCATTGGAATTGAGCCAATTGTCTTAGTATTTGGCTGTATAGCCTTGTGAATCTTTGCCTACCCAGTCAGTGTCATTGATTAAAAAAAAGTAACATAATACACAAATTAACATAACCTAAAGTAGTACTGTATACTTACTCAAAAATATAAAATTATATTCGAAAAATGAGTAAATTAATTAGGAACTTATCACACCTTCCACCTAAAAGTGAGTATACACAGCACAACGTCGTTAACACAGAAGAAGTTTCCATTGCTAGCTTTTTAATGTCCCGTTTCCAGTTACTTGCAGAGCGTTCAGCTGTACTTCAGTTAGTAACACAAAGGAATGGCGTATTTCGCGAGGTTTAGCAGAGAACCGAACCTCTGAAGGAATTCTTACCGATGGACCTGATTACACATTTTTGGATGGCCGTCCAACGCCGCTACTGGTGTGTACTAAAGATAGCACTGCTATTCACTACCTGCTATGTTGAGATAATGATAAAGAGGTACCAAGTAGTTTTTTTTATGGAATTAAAGACAGCAGGTGCCGTTTATAGACATCTGTAACAATTATAGAATTTGTAAGGTATAAAGAACTTATTCAGCAGTAGCAAAGTGAAATATTTCAAATAGCCATTTTAGTTTGGCTTCTGACAACTTAATTAACACACATAACTCAGGAGGCCTATGAATTATCTATAAAATTATCACCAATAGTAAAATAAGGGAAAAATATACTTGGTATCTATAACATAAAAATATTACAATTACATGTTGCTAGAATTTGGTGGTAGGGATATAGTCCCTACAGGTAGTAGGTTGCTATATCTAACAATTGGAATGGGTACTGTACAATCTAAATTGTTATGAAATCTAAATATTGTTATAAGTTTAGTTATAGTAATATTAAATCTGATGTCCCAATTTTAGTGGAAACAGCCCATACATCCAACATCAGTCAAATTTTTATTCAAATAATATTTCCTTTTTTTCAGCACAAACAGAAGTTGCGAGTGCTGAAGCAACGTGAATATGCATCCCGAATAGTCGAAATGTGTTCAGAACTGGACTTCGCTAAAGACAGATACCAGAAATTACTCAAAGATGATGCAGATAAAAAACAGAAAGTCAGAGACAATTGGCTCAAACCTAAAGGAAATGCTTTGTTTAAGAAGTAGTCCTTATTTGTAGTCAGTAGCTAGTGTTAGTTTTAAATAAATTATTTTAATTTATATTTATATTTATTTCAGACAAAGTCCATAGTGTTAGTAACAATATTATTATGCTAATATTAATATAAAAAGAGACAAGTAATAAAAAAGACTAAAACTGATTAAAACATGACTCACTTCAGTGCAAGTCCATGACAAATTGCACTGCAGCGATTCATGTATGCACCATTCTGTCTGCAATCATGCATGTTATGTTCATGAAAGACCTAAGTGGGATATCATGTCTATTAACCTGTCAGCATTGATCTGCACATGGGTGTGGTGCCATAAATCCACATCTGTATCAAGCTCAATGTTGACAGTTTAAGCGTACAAAAATAGCTTTTCTAGAAGGATACTCATTTTCATGAAAATTATATTACATATATTGATGAATTTTAAATTGAATTTCCCAAATGATGAAATTCCACAAAAAAAAACCTAGCCTCGTCGATATTTGTTTTGTTGATAAATGAAACGCAGGTTCACTGGTATGTGGGCCACATACAAAATCGTAACAGGATGTGGTTCAGTATACGTGAGTCGTCGTACTATTTAGTGAGGCTTTTTTTAGTAGTCTCACAGGAAAGTTTATGTATTCAAAAGGGGATGATTCTGGTGCTTGAGCTGAGCACTATGCTTTTGGAAAGGATTTTTTTACTTGAGAAGTAGCATAAGTAGTAGGTGATATTAACTACCTACATCTTACCATTACCACTGTCGCTTTTACGTGCTTTTACTAGTAATTTCTACGGATGCGATAGCGACTCGCGCTGACTCGGCTCCCAAAGGCTAGGTGCCGCTGTCAGCCGCTCCATACTTACAACATAAACCTAGGATTTATAGATAGACAAACCAAGACGGTGTCTATCGGACTTCGTCTGGTCCCCAACCATAAAAACACTGGCCCAAGTCTGCTAAATACACTAGCAAAATTGTTATAGGTATGATCGTATTTACTCGACTGCGGAAGGAGGGTTCTGTTTTTCGAGAGTATGTATGTATGTATGTTTAATTGTTTGGCAAGCCCTACAGCCCAAACGGCTGGACAGTTTTTGACATATGAGGTGTCGTTGAATTTGTTAAAATTGTGAGAATGACATAGGCTATATACATTTTAAAAATGGCGCCCGCAAATGGAAATAAAGGGGGGAGGGGGGATTGATTTTTTCCTTAGCATAGCAATATGGGTATAAAATGAAAGCTAGTAAAGAGACTGTTTTAAAAATAGAATAATTTTTGCAGTCTGGTGTTTTGTTTTGAATAATGAAACTAAAAATAATAAAATAAAAAAGGGTAATTTAAAAAACTAAAAAACCCGACTGCGTTTCTGTGTAATTGGAAATTAAAAAACCCCAAAACAAGAAAGAGGTTATACCCGAGTGAAATTGGTACCCATATTAAAAATTGTAGCAGTCGCGGGACCCATATTGGTATGTACAATGGCACATGTATGTACAATGCCGATAACTCGAAAAAAACCTGTTTTTTTCGAGTTATCGGCATTGTACAAACTACCGTTTTAAGCAAAATTCGATACCGCAACGTTACTTTCCAAATGTCATGATTCTTATCGTTCGGTTCTGTCATGATGTTTCTTAGAAAATTATTAATGAATTACTTATGCTCCATGAGCAGTCCTTAAAGACCATACTTGTGATCTGTTGTTGTAACTATATATCTATAATATCCATACAATTATTATTATAACTATCTACTAGCGATCCGCCCCGGCTTCACCCATGCGATGCGCTATGTTCTTGCATTTTAAGTCTGTGATACCGATCTTCGAAAATTATTTAAATAACATGCTTTAAGGACCATATTCATCTATATTAAATGCAAAAATATATTATTAGTATATTTACGGTACTAAATTGGATAAATAATTATGCTGTATTGCTTGAAATCGTAAATAAGGTGTACAAACTGTGCTACATTATTTTGATCTATCTCGTAGTGTTTCTCTATCATAATATGCATGTTTGATACATATAAACCTTCCTCTTGAAATACTTTATCTATCATAAAAACCGCATCAAAACTAGTCACGTAGGTAGTTTTAAAGATCTAAGCATACATAGGGAAACGTAAATCATTATACTATTTTTATATGTAAAGTTTCTACTGTTTGTTAATGACGTTGCAAAGTCCTGCGGCATATAAATCGTAATAACAAGTTCGCGAGTTCAACCACAAAAGTAAGTACTTATATACCTATATCGATACCTCTGGGCTCAAAGGTCGTAAAGGACATTTTGGCCAAAATCAGTTATATACACAGTTTTTCTCAGAATTAAATTCTCTATCGATCAGTGTATTCAGTTTAGCGAAATTAGCATTTTTTTGTCCTTTACGACCCATGAAATTATTCATATTCGACAGGATTTACTCATAAAATGTGGAGGTAAAAGACATTTAACTATGTACACATGTTGACTATAATGGTAAAGACCAATTGAAAAATATTTTTTAGGTTGTATAGGTAATTGTGGTCAACACTCGTCCTTTACGCCTCTACAATATTATATGAAATAAGATCACTGTCCTTTACGCCCCTACAATATTACATACAAAAAATATCACTGTCTTTTACGCCCCTATAATATTACAGTCACTAACATCAATAGGAATACATCTGCATTCGATTTAAGACCTTATTAGGATGGAATAAAAACTTATTTGTATACATTTCATTGCCTGTGACTGCATAAAATAAGATCACTGTCCGTTGACAGAAGATAGTTTTGAAATAATAGTTTCCATACAGTTTTAGTACCAAAAAGTTCTATTGTTAGATTTATTTAACGAAATCTTTACAACTGGCATACATCTTTGTTTCCACTTAACCTTTATTTTAGTTACCTCGGTTGGAAAGATCATTAAAAGATATTTCGTATGTAAGAAGAAGCACTTTTTTCTGTTGTCTTATACCACTTGGCATTTAATAATAACAATAAAATGTTCCATGTAAATATCTTCGCCTATGATGGTTTTGTACCTTCACAAATCAAGCTAAATTGACCATTCAGATACAAATTTATTTTGGTAGAATTTTCTACGAATAGTGAAAATTGTATATATATTACTATTATAGTTTAGTTACTAGTGATTTTAATAATGAAATTTAACTATAATTCTTTAGTAGATAACATTTCAGATTCATTTCAGTTCTATTTTCTTTTTCTTTTTCTACATCAATCCGCACTGAGCCCGCGTGGTGGAGTATGGCTCGTACCTCCTCATAGTTGAGGTGAGGCCTTTTCCCAGCAGTGGGATATAAATAGGCTTTACTTTATTTTACTACTTTCTTTTTTGTGAATGTCACACATTTTATTTGGCTTTCGTATAGGGTACAGTCCCAAAGTGCGTGATCGTGGTTGTTTTAAACTTCTTCTTCACTACAGGGACACAGTGCTGACTCCCAAAGCGCAAGCCTGTGCAGACGCTGTCTGAAGCAATCATTTTCTATAAGATTCTGCGAAACAACATAATCAGGTCCGACCCAGTCAAAAGACAACCTCACACCAACATCGAAAAAGAAACTTAACCACTCTCGTCCGTCCTCACTCGAAGACCACCGCTTCTTGCTAAGTGGCGACCACCTTCTCTCTGATGCGGCGTTTAAATTCCAGCGCTCCCTGGAAGCCAGCTGGATTCTCTCTTCCTCAACTTGTACTGCACGAGCAACTTCCAGATCGTCATAAAGAGTTCCTGCGAGCACCGAAAGTGCCGCGGAACTGCACGTTCTGTAAGCTTTCGTAAGCAAAATAAGCGCCGACCTCTGCCTGCTAAGCAACGCTCTTCTGACAATAAATAACGACGAGGGTCGGTACCATACGGCGTATGTTAAAGACGCTACATAAGTCCCTGAGTACAGGATCTTAAGGGCCGGGAACTTAACGCCCCAAGTCGAAGCGGAAACACTGACCAAGATTCGGTAGATGTTAGTCGGGCCAAACAGGCGGGAGTTTGGCCTTCAACAAGATTATTGGCCACCATGCGTTGTCAAAGGCACCAGAGATGTCCAAAAAGATCAGCTATACTTAAGACGCAGCGCTGTTTTTTGTAGACTGTAGTTGGTAAAAATATAAAATGAACATTATTTCCTAAACTAACCACATCTAAAAGTTATGCTCGTAAGAAAAAATGAAGCACATATTCATAGCTAATTATATCATAATTTAACTTTAGATTCTGAAGTGGTCGCTCACTTTTATTTTAACCTTCGGTTCGGTTTCGGGTCGGATTTTTTTTTGTCTGTAATTTCTTGGAAATATAGTCGTAGCACACTATTTATTAAATCATATACAGAAGTCACAAGTAAAGCTGAATAATCCACTAAAAGTATCATAATTCATTATTTATTTCATACTATATTTATTCTTTACCACCTAAAAGTATGTAAAGTTTGCCCTTTAATGCCCTAATTTTATACAGATATACATATAAAAATAGACTTACACTTTTACTTTTAAAAAATAACGAAAATTCAAGGGGTGTAAAGGACATTTTATGTTAATTTCAAGGGCGTAAAGGAAATTTATCTCCTTAATTATAGCAGTAGGTCAATTGTGTTACACACCTTTGGAAAATACATGAAATTCTAAGAACTTTGTACCTTGGTATCGAAAACATAGCTCAAGAAACAAAAAAATTTTACTCAATTGAAGTTTTAAAAAACGGTTTTTTGCTTCTCCTGTAAAGTAGCCTTTTGTCCTTTACGACCTTTGAGGTATCGATATACTATGTACGTAATTAACTATGTAAAAATCTTTTTATGTAGTTAAATTGTTTTTAAATCCAAATGAAGACTTATTTCAGTAAAATTGACTATCTGCAATATTTAATATACTTTCCCTCCATGTGGCAAAGCCGTGGGACGACCTGTATAACGGAACGCGGCACCAAAAAGGTTTACGTAGGTAGGGGAGGTCAGCTCAAAGCGGCCACAGAAGGCAAAGCAGCCATGGCTCCGAATACGGTTCTATTAAATGTCATAACGAACTTTACCGGTTCATCTCACAGCTAACCTCCTGTCCTATCCCGATCACTCATTTGGCAGCGATCGCGGCAAGCACGCGCGTGCAGTGACGATTTTTAAATATTTTGCGGTTTCCTTAAAAAAATTCCAGGTAAGTCCAGATTACTTTTATCTAATGTGCCTTGTCTCATTTATTAGACTATGCTTGTGTATTATTTGCTTACAAAGTTAATGTAAAATATGACAGCAGTAAATTTTTAAAATAAAGTACACGAAAAGGGCAAAGCGGCCAACTGACCGCTTTGCCCTAAAATAAATGTGTAATACTTCGTATTATAATATAGTTATTACTGTTGTTATTATTTTTAGATAGAAGCAATAAAGATTTTTATTATTATTAATACTTGATTATTTTGTTTAAATGGTCAACAATTCTAAAAAAAAACTACCCAAGGATCATGGGGCGAAAGTACAATGGTGCAAGCAACCAAAGACGTGAAGGAACAACAAAGCTCAATTAAATCTTTAGCAATTAAATTTTTAGCAGTTTTTGTTTTTGTATAACGTTTAAAAATATATTTTAGTTATTAATAATACAGTTAATTAAAAGTGACAATAATTTTAACAGCTTAAATGTGTTATTAACACCAAAGGTTATTGGCAATCTTTTTTTTTCGAACACTACCTATTTTTTTGTCAAAAAATGTATATTTCACATACACTTCTGGACTGGCCGCTTTGCCCTTACCCCCATGGCCACTTTGGGCGGCATCTTGGGCAAAGCGGCTTTTTGCCACTTTTTCGTAATTTACGTGTCGTATATGTATTTTCAACTTTTTGCAAAGTTGGATTGCGCACAATGTAAAACAAATATTTTTTGTAACTACATATTAGTATAAAAATCTTTTCGAAAATAATTTTATTCAATAGGTTTTTTACACTTCAAAGTAAAGGTTTTCGCTTTGAGCGGACCTCCCCTACGTATTTTATGGAAAAAGTATTTTCTAACAATGAAAGCTTTGACAGACACCTTATTATGACATCTTGAAAATAGCTTATCTAAAAATGGTTAATAGATCACAATACAAATATTGTAGAAGTATTATATTATATCATTTTGGTGGTAGCACAGCGCATCCCGTCGACCTAAACAGTGTCTGCCAGATAAGATCTGCTTGCCAAGTTGGTTTTACTTCAAGGCTAGGTTTACCAAGGTGAAACGAGGATTTTTGGGAGAAATACTTGTTTATGCTACCTACGCATGTAGTTTTTAGGATTGCCGCAAAGTTCTGGATCTGACAAATATGCCTCTTATTTGCAAGAAGGCTGAAAAGTGGACTCCGGCCTTAGTATATGCGAGGTTGGCGAGATACAATCCTTCGACGGGATAAAAAGGTCTACGATGCTGTAATCTGTCCTATGATTGTGCCATTGCCACAAAGATGTAACTAGTTACCTTAATAAAAGTTGAAAAAGTTAAAGTCGTTGGTTTTTTACTAGTTCATAACATATTTATTCACTTTACATGTACAATACCTATTATTGTTTAGTTTAAAAAGATTGCATTCGTGTTTCTCATTTTCAATCACTTTCTTAGATCGTGTCAATCGCTGTTTTTAGAATATGTCCATACCATCAAGTTCTCACTTTACTTCTTTTTTTTGTATAGGTACTGTGGAAGTCCCTCATGTAATTGTTAGATAGCATTTAGTCCATAAGAAACCGGGCTGGGGGCCTGCAGACCACATCACCATTCTCATTTCGGCCGCAAGCAGGCGTCTTTCTGATGTTTCTTAGGCGGCCATGAATCTGCTTTTTAACAATGATTTTAAAATATGAGTTGCAAAACCCTACCAAACAAAATATTCGGTGTATTTACCAAATAATTAACCTCGAATATAATAATATTTCTGACAAAATCAAAAGGATTGACACTTCGTGCCGGTATTGCAAAGATCGTGAAGTCTCTTCCTTAAACAATTTAAAATTAACAGTGATCTTGTTTTTCTTATTAGGGCCTTTAGGTTTTAAATAACAATAATTTATTTAATTTACATCTAATATTACCTACACATTGAACACTATATTACTTTTGCGTTATGTTTTGTGCTCTTTACTATAAAAATCAGAGTAATAATTGTCGTCATTTAAATAAAATTCTGTCTATCTTACAAATGATTTTGTGAAATTATGGGAGAATTTGTATATGGTATTATTATTGCAAAATCACAATAATGAGGATTTGGTTATGAATACGACATACTTAGCGAATTTCCACGTTGTCGCAACATGATGTTTTATCGGCCTAACGATTCCACGCTAACTTGTAGAGAATACCACCCCTGATTTCATCTTAACTGATGGTTAAATATTTGTAAAAATATTTCCATTGGATACATGCGGGTACATTCCCCAAGTATTGATGAAATCGAACGCCGGCTCACTGGCGTAGCAAGCACTTGCAAAAATTCGTCAACTGACTAACATCCTCCGTAGCTTAGTTGGTAAGAGCACTCGCCCGGATAGCGAAGGGAGGGACGTGGGTTCGAGTCCCACCGGATGACACAGTCGATTAATTTTTGTAAGTGAAATTGGATTTAATTTCGTAAACACACTCGTATTACAAGACTTGTAACGCTTTGTAAAATAGGGCCATGGGGCCATGTTTAAGAAAGCGTACAAGACTTGTAACACAGGTCTGTGACCTCATGGTAACACATAGCTAGTAACACAAAGTAACCCATAGCACAGAATACTAGTACTTCGTACAGAAGTATGACTTAGAAATTGTATTCAAAGAAATGTCTACTCAATGTCGTCAACAATATGGCGTAATTTAGTTCGCCTCAGAGTCAAGCACATTTTCGTGTAGACACCTACAAAATCCATTGCAAGATAATTTTATACTTATTGCACTGGAATATGATTCATAATACACTAAACCTATTCAGTGACGTAAATTCACGCAACGCGATAGGGTTGACTGCTACGAGAAGCTTCTAACGCCATCTAGCGCCTCTTTCTAGTACTTTATTCATTCTCGTCCACCCAGCAACATAGTCGCGCGGCCGCCGGTGAATAAAACGCGCGAGCGTGTCACTGACCGGTAGCGACACGCAACTTGTTTTAGCCCCTAAGTAGGGGCGCCGCGCGTAGGTACGTTTTTGCTACTTACGCGGGGAGATACACAGGCCTGCCCATTGTAGAAAATTGGCGGTACTATGGTTACACACTTGTATTACAAGACTTGTAGGTACGCTTTGTAAAATGGGGCCGTTCTAAAGCGCTTTCATTCTCCTACTAACTATACCAGGGCCCGTAGCCAAGTGGCAATTTATTTTCAAGCGAAGTTAGTTATCGTCACAATATGTATGAAACTGAGACATCACGTGACTTGCATACATATTTTGACATTTCGATAGCGAAGTTCGCTCCAGAATGATTGTCTACGGGCCTTGTTGCGCCAAAACAGAAAACAGGTGGCATCATCGGCGCGTTTACCTTTATTGACCTTTATGATGCAATTGCCCAATTGGTTGTAAATATCTGTCGATAAGTTTCGCGCAGGGTTCATACCTCGCTCCAGTGGGCTTTTAACGCGAACTATAAAAGCCCGGCCGTGCGGAACTAAACTCTGGGATGCGATAGGCTGTCCCGATTTTTTTAGGGCGTCCCTATGAACATTGTCCCAATAACTTTTCAAACAAATTTGCCTAATATTGGCTGTTGGTTAGGCAATACCTGCCCATAGTGGTAATCTATCGAAGTATTTTTTTTTATTGGATGATTGTTAAAGTTTTGTTATCCTTACTTAGGTGAGTTACTTGCTACATGCACAAAAGAGAAATTAAGTATGAATTTCTTCAACAATTTGCACCCAACAGAATTACTTATCATAGACTTACACGTACAATAATACTTCTGATTAGCACTAGCCCTAACCTGACTTCCTGACAATGGGACAACATCAGGGGTAGGTAGGTATACATACCTTATGCTTATGCTCTTTCATAAAAAAAGTGATTTTAAATATCGGTCCACAATTGATGCAGAAATCGGTGGACATACATAAAAAAACACATACCTACAGTCGAACATAGAAACTCCTTCTTTTTGAAGTCGGTTAAAATACTACTTATTAAACTAAATAAACTTTATGTGGGTGTAGTGACTGTCCCATTTCACGTCCCAAATATGCCGGAACTACAGTCGACTGACCGTTTTAAACACAGTTAAGTATCTGTCCGCTATTAAGCTCGGCGATAATTTTGAATTAACCGGCTTATATTTTAACCACGTCTATTATTACGAAGCTTCATAAAAGGCACATCAGTTTATGTAATGTTAGTATACATTCATTAATGTAGGTTTATGAGAGTAAAGTGACACGAATATTAAGGTAGACGTGCTTTTGAGCATTCTACCGTCTCCCCTACGCGAAAACTAGTACTAGCCGTTCAGTTCAAGTTAGCCGCTACCACCCATCCCGCTTCACCATACCACGCCCCACCAGTACGGTTAGCAAAGTCAACGGTCTGTATGTAGGGCCTATAAATGTGTTTTGACAAAAAAAAACCATTTTATACCTATGTATGCTATGCACTTTCTAAATTTTTATTAGAAGAGGATCCTTATTGGGAAACAAAAATAATAAGAGCTTGTCTGTATGAGTATGATGTTGAGGTACGTAATCCGTATAAAAACCCGTAATCAATTATGGTTCTTCCATATTCGACTTTTAAAATACGGGGATAAATCAGTATTTATGTATGGCAACGCTGCCTAAGCTAACCGTACCGTACTGAGTGGGTCTGCGTTGAGGAGCGGTATGGGGAAGTGGGAGGGGAGGTAACGGCCAACTTGAACTTAACGGGTTATACACTCAGCCAAGTAGGTAGGTACTTATTCTGTGACTCAGCCCCGCCAGGCCTGTGTATCTCCCCGCGTAGGTAGCAAAAACGTATCTATGCGCGGCGACCCTTATTTAGGGGCTATAACAAGTTGCGTGTCGCTACCGGCCATCGACACGCTCGCGCGTTTTATTCACCGGCGGCCGCGCGGCTACGTTGCTGGCTGGACGAGAATGAATAAAGAATACTAGAAAGAGGCGCTAGATGGCGTTAGAAGCTTCTCGTAGCAGTCAACCCTATCGCGTCGCGTGATATTACGTCACTGAATAGGTTTAGTGTATTATGAATCATATTCCAGAGCAATAAGTATGAAATTATCTTGCAATGGATTTTTGTAGGTGT
Source organism: Pyrausta nigrata (assembly GCA_949316185.1). Taxonomy (NCBI): domain Eukaryota; kingdom Metazoa; phylum Arthropoda; class Insecta; order Lepidoptera; family Crambidae; genus Pyrausta; species Pyrausta nigrata. The sequence continues at coordinate 15,707,034 of OX438949.1, read as the reverse complement.
CTACACGAAAATGTGCTTGACTCTGAGGCGAACTAAATTACGCCATATTGTTGACGACATTGAGTAGACATTTCTCTGAATACAATTGCTAAGTCATACTTCTGTACGAAGTACTAGTACTTATTCTGTGGCCCCGCATCAACCTACCCTGATCTGTCAAATTTCCGCAACCATATTTCAACCTTATGTTGATCACATAGAGTTCCATATCATTTGAGATATTTTGACAGATTTGGGTATGTTGATGCGGGGCCCACTGTACATAGGTACCCAAGCTATGTGTATCGACTAGTACTAACCAACCTTTGAATTTCACATTTATATTGATAAAAGGGATAAAGATGTTGCAGTTTATCTGCTTGTCTTATAACTAAGTAATCCATTTTTCACTAAGAAAATCACTGCTGCCTACCAATTATGTATGCTCGACATCTGATAAGTACCGAAGTAGCTACTGCTTCGGTACGGCCCTTGAAATTCTCAAAAAAATAATTGGATTATGTTCTTAGGTAGGTAGGTACCTAATTAAGTTATTTTTAGGTATACATTTAATATGACAGGAATCTCACTTCTCTATGTCACTATAACTGCTTGTTATATGTATAGTCAACTCGTTATAAAAGTTCAGCACAAAATTCACGTTAACATTCCGCTAAGTGGAACTTTAATTAATAAGTAAACTTTTAACAAGGCGCTGTCACCGGTGTTTTGGCATTACTCATAAATATGGGTAGCCTACATCATTTGGCAGATTTCATTCGGTACCTTTTATCTTAATATGTATGTTTCCGTCATTATAAATCAGAGGTAGGGTGAACGCCCCGAATAACAGCCTTTTAGTCCCTTTTCAACTTCAATACTTAAATCATAGATTTGTAACTTATACTTCAAATTCGAATGATGTTTTTTATGAATGGGTTATTTCATTAAGAATGTAATGTGATACAACACAAATAAAATAAACTAAAGATAAAATAAATAAAAATACGAAATGGAAAGATGCCTCTTGGCTCCTTTGCTCAATTGCAGCCACCCTGTACCTAATAATAATAATATAATATTTATTTTCTCATCACAAACTAATATAGAAACACTTAAGCACAGCAAACCAGATGTAAAGGAGACTAATAATGGCGTCCTTTTGTGTACCTAATGCCAGCCTTGTATAGGGTCATGCCTGCCAGTTGTGGCATTGTATACATCACCTATCTACAGAATATTATTACAACATCTTTAATTAAATGATTAATTTTTTAGGTAAAAAGAGTCAGAGTTAATGTAACCGAATAGTCATTTTAGCATGTAGTTGTTTTATTTATTACATAATTAATTTGAAAATTTGTAAAAATTGTCGCGTAAGGAATAGATAAAATACGAAAAGAAAATGCACGATTATTAAATGAATTTTCGAACTTAAATATTATGTACCTTGCACAATATTCAAGTTTGTGGCATCCCTGAGTCATACCATGAGACTGGTATTAGGTACTTGCTCAAATCAAATACCAGCCTTTGACATTTTGTACTCAGATCATTTCAAGTTTTATATTGCAGCCCCCATTAATTATCAATGATAATACAGAAAAATCTTTACGATTTTCTAAGGAATACAATAATTATAACATCAATAATCACTATAATAGGTAACAATCACAAGGTAAGGAAATGTATGTAAAGGGCCAAAATTTAGCACTAAAATTAGAAAATGGCGGATTTCCACACTAAACAATAATTATTGTAGTTTACAGGTCAATGCCAGTGTTATCAATTTTGGAATGTAGTTTCTAGTTTCTACTTGATGTAAAGTTTTTTTTAAATAAGTACTTTGATCGTTAACACCAACAAAAACCCTATTATCAAAAAAAAAGCCAAAGGCTGCAATTAGGGGCAGGGCTGGTATTCGGGGCACCCACCCTACCTACTTAGCATCGGACGTTTACTGTTGGACATAGAAGTGGTTTGCCGTCTTCATCTCGCAAGCTAATCAAAAGGGTAACCTATCTTATTTTCGAATTTTAATTGGTCGAAAACGGTTTGACGGAAGGACAGCACGTCTCGCAGCACCGGAGAAGAGCGGATCATATGCACGCTGCATGTCTGCCTGCATGCTGCATGCCTGCTTGCATGCCTTCTTACATGTTGCATGCCTGCTTGCATGCTGTATGCTTGCTTGCATGTTACGAGCTTGCTTGCACAGTGCATGCCTGCTTGCATGCTGTTTGCTTGCTTGCATGCTACGAGCTCTCTTGCACAATGCAAGCCTGCTTGCATGCTGCATGCCTTTTGAATGCATTTTACTTGTTTATTTGTAATAATATAATATTGAAAACATTTTTCTGGAAACTGAAACATCTAGCAATAATAGTTTTTTCAAACGATGAGTTATAATTCAAAACATAATATTGAATTAAAAAAAAACGAATGTAAATCGGACTTTCAAAAGAATGTCAATCGAGTTTTCGGTCAAATGAAAATATGGCAAATAAAAAAAAGGATTAACGATTTCGGTAAATTGAGATTCGCACTAGTAAATTTCGGATTTAAGATAGGTAACCAATCAAAAGACAGTCCACTCACGATATTTTCCTTCACCGTTACGCAGAGATAAGTAACTAAAAGACTAGCTGAAGTTTTGTGGGTACCTACGTACAACTTTTACTATTATTTTGAGGTACTTAAAGCGAACACGTTATAAAACATTTAATGAGTTCTATTAAAATACTAAGCACTAGTACATACTTAATACAGTTTTTTTTAAATCTAAGAGATTCATAATTTAACCATTCATACATACTCCATTTACGTAAAATTTATAAACAGAATAAAATAATGAGAAAAGAACTCCAATTTCATAGTAAAGACCTATTATAGGTATACCTGATTAAATCAAATTTCGCTCACAAAAATTAATCGAATGTGTCATCCGGTGGGACTCACTGGCGTGGCAAGCACTTACAAAAATTCGTCGTCTGACTAACGTCCTCCGTAGCTTAGTTGGTAAGAGCACTCGCCCGGATAGCGAAGGGACGTGGGTTCAAGTCCCACCGGATGACACAGTCGATTAATTTTTGTGAGCGAAATTTGATTTAATTTCGTAAAAACTTGCAAAATAATTGCTTAAGTTATAAAAATATTATAATTATATACCTACCTACCGTTGACATTTTCGAAGCGAAAAATAATAAAAATTGTTGCTTTTAATGTACCAATACTTCTCAGACTCAGATTTGCCATGTACCTGCAACTTAGCTAAGATGACTTCTGACTTCATTGAAAACAAAGTGTTGGGCCATCATAATAAAGTTGCAGATGTTAATTTCAGTAACTACCGGGGCAATTTCATCAAAGTGACGACGGCACAGCGAGTAATTAAAATCACGGAAAGTTAACTCAAGTTGGGGCCCTATTGTAGGAAGTCGTCGACCTGTATAAAAAAACTGGCCAAGTGCAAATTGGACTCGCGCACGATGGGTTCCGTACTATTATCTATACAACATCAGACACTATATTATAAAATTTTGTTTAAACGAAAAGACAAAAAAATCATGTTTATTGTATTTGGGCCTTAATTTTTTTGGCCTTATTGTTATAGCGGCAACAGAAATACATAATCTTTAAAAAATTTGACTGTCTAGCTTTCACGGTGACAGACAGAATATAAATATATATGTATAAATATTTAAGGGGGGGCTCCCATACAATAAACGTGTTTTTTTCCGCCATTTTTTGCTCTATATAAAGGCAAAAGATAGACGCTTGAAATTATCACAGAATAACAATATGTATATAAACTTTAAAATTAAATCAAAATAATTTAAGTGGGGTTACATCCAAACGTGATTTTTTAACCGTTTTAAAACTAAAAAATATCATAATGTAGTGTCTAATGTTGTACGGTACCCTTAGTGCGCGAGTCCGACTCGCACTTGGCCGGTTTTCATAAGTGATTTCCGTCCATCGGGATCACATAATAAGCAGTTCCTCTGATCTGCAAAGTGGAAAGTCCTCAAAACAGCGGTAGGGCCTTTCAAAATAACTTTAAGCTAGGCTAGGAGCGTGGCAAAACCAGTAATAAAGCAGGAAAAAACACGAAACAAAGTTTTTCTTGTACAATTTCCTATGGGCTGAAATTGACAGGCTTCAATATTGTTCGAGTAACTTTGAAAAGTTGTAACAATCAAGAACAAATGGAATTTCTCTTACTTGTTACGTCTTTGTTCACTCATAATTTGAGGATAGCTGGTTTAAAGCCAAAGTATAAACCTATATTTTATGGAAATTGATATTTTATGAATTATCTAACCTAACCTGTTTTGGACCGTATTGTTATTAGCTTAAAACTTACATAGGATTTTATTCCTATTTTTTTTCCAAAAGGGCGCTGTCTTTGGTTAACGATAAAAAAAAACGAGCGCGAGCAACATACTGCTTCCGAGGTACGGGGAGTCAATATTTACACCACCAACATCCTGACTCCTACTGTTTCTAAGTTATAACAAAACAGAAAACCCGGCCGAACGGCCCGACCCGGTATTCGAACTCGGGACCTTTCGAATAACAGCCAGCGCGCCGGCCTCGTTGGTCTAGCTAGGTAGGTATAAATCGATTACCTATCTAACAAAAATGTTAGAAAACCTCCTTTGCACGTAGACTTGACTATTTTCCAATCAAAGACATGCTTTTTACCTTAGCGTCAAAATCAGAAGCCAATATGGTGCGCAAATTTTAAATGGGGTTGCACAGTCCCTGATGACCTAGCGTCAAAAGATTTGTTCCCCGTGCAATAACATTAAAATTAACCATTTTCCTTTCAAGAATGGATGTCGGCCATCAATCTTTTAACGGAATGAAATTGAATTAGAAATAAATTCGATTCGGAAGAAACAGTGAAAGTCCTCTGTAATGGACGCCACCTTGCCTTTTGATGGAGTAGGGGACTTGCATTTACGTAAAGTTGATTGGTAGATATTTTAGGAAAGCTTTTGTCATTGCTATTATTCTTGTACTAGTAGGTAGGTAATTGTAAGTAATCAAAATATCAATTAATTATGGCCCATATGGGGCAGAACATGTCTCCTTATCTTTTGGGCCCTACTAGCGCTTCGTATATATTGTCTTGGATATAAAATTTCAAATTAGAAGGTACACCTACGTCTGAGCACAGATCAGATGATAGTAAGGAGGTACGTTATATATTAAGTACCTACATAAGAATTTCACAACTGGACTCGCATCCGAATGGCTAAAGTAATCTTACAGCGATTTACTTTACCTTAATTTAAAAAGTTTAACAACTTAGATCCGTCTCTAATACGTATCTAGTAATTACGAGTAGATACACAAACAGACAAACGTTCGCATTATAATATCAATATGGATGTCAGCAGGGTTCAAATTTTAAAATTGGAACGGAAGTTGTAACGGATTTTGGCAGCAAGATGGCTGCCATTGCACACTGCCAGTAGAGTCGGTTTAATGAGGCTGTTTGTGTAGTTCTCGTGCCAAATCTATAAAGCTTTCTAGACTCATTGTATTGTTGAGATGACCTTTGTTTTTTAACACAATTAGCTCACATTGACCTAAGCTTAACAGCTGACTTTTAGGGAAAATCTCGGTTGCGGGTTATTCCAAGGATGTAAGTCTTAAGTCGATTTTACCTAGGAAGGAATATTCGTCGAATAGAATACAAAACGCCTAATTTGAAAACGTCACCTATAAGTTAGTTTTTATTTTATTTATGTTTTGATTATTTTATTTTTATTGTATTTACTGAATTTTAATTTAGATTTTGAATTTTGCTATTTTGTATGGGTCTCCGTTGCCCGAAATAAAGATATTTAACTTATTTATTATTAGTCAGCAATCATTTAAATAAATGTCATTTTAAAATCGGTCGTTTTATGATTATTCCGTCGGATAAGTCTTATCCTGACTTTGGTAAAATCGACTCTTAGTAGATTAGTACGTACTTAGTCATAGTTAGCATTTTGTAAAGTATTGTTGTATGTTATGTCAGTACACCTACACTTTTACAAGTCTATTATAAATGTTGTAAGGTAAGTTGTTTTGTACAATCATTACTTAGTTAGACATTTATACATTGACGATTGATTTATATATTATGATAATAGACTTGCAAATGTTGTGCTCTGGTCAAAGGTGGCGCTAATGGTTATTAGCATTTTACGTCGTAAAAACGTAAACACGTGTAATATTTCCGTGTATATATTGTTAAATATAACTTTTTTTTTAGTAATTTTACTCAAATGTTGCGATTTGTCTTTGGATCCGACGTTAAGGTGATCTTATAGCTGCAAGCCATCTCTACATATACATTATAACTACCTACCCCTCCCCATTCCATTCACTGATATTTTCTTTATACAACATTAAGTGGCGACTCTCTTAAAGGGTATAGTTTTACGAAGTACAGCCTGTTGGCATCGCCATAGCCATAAATGAAGGGTCAGCTCCCCGCGCGGAAATGTCAAAATTATTTTTTAGGGAGCCGGCTCTTAAGACGATATGCTCGATGCCTTGCAAATGTATGAGAAGTTCAGTCAGGAAGGGAACGCGTTCGAAAAGTTAATTTTTAAGATTTGATCGAAAGAGATTCAGATCTATATTACATACCAGAAACTTAAGTGTAACTTTGCCCTTTATGTACGTTTAACAATGTTTTATATGTTTATTTGTGCTAAAAGTGCGGAGCCTTCTCTTTTGTTTCATTCCTAATTACACAAAGACAAAAACAATTGAAACACAATTTTAATTTGTTAAAATTTACCTAAAACTAATTTTCATGTGTAAAATCTGCGCAGCGACGACTCAATCAAGTTAGGAAGGAAAACCGAAATGATCCAACTCAGAAGTAAGCTTGGGGTTTATTCTCTTATTTTTAAATAAACTCTCTAAAATTGTTCCCCAACGTTCTGTCTCTGTGAAAGATAACGCAAGAATAAAAGCAAGTATCATTATTGACATCGTCGACATAATTTGACTGTGCTTTATGTACAGGAATCAAGGCCCAGATTGCTCATACATTTTACGTGGAAATTGCAATTTATTTTTCCCGAAAGCAATCTGTGAGCCGCGGGTGAGCGCATCGTTTGGTGCCAGTCGCATTAATGCGCTTTTATTAAAAAACCTTTTCATTTTCCAACGAAAATTATTTCCGCACTTATACATACAAACGAGTTCATTATGAACTCTTTGAACTGACATGAAATTCATATATTTACTGACTGAATATTTAATCAGCTTAATAATTAAACCATAACGGTAACACTTTGTACCGTTTGGAGTCGAAACACTGGGTCCGTGGGGTCCCAACGTTATCTCTTTTTTAAAAGAGATTTTTAGAAGAAAGTGGCGACCCAAGAGCTGGCAGCTTCCTTGCTCAGCGTATAAGCATCGCTATCCAGCGGGGTAACGCTGCCAGCATCCTGGGAACCTTACCACAAGGACCCTTTTTATTACTAACTGAACCATAACTATTATGGCACCAAAATTATATTAAAGCCAGCCAAGTGCTAGTTGGACTCGCAAAAGATGGGTTTCATACTTTTGTTTGAAGACCCATATAATTTTTTAACTTTCTTCTAGTTTTATTACTGTTGCAGCAGCAATAGAAATGCACAATCTGTGAAATGAAATTTAATTTATTTGCGTAAGAAAAAGGTTAGATTTTTGATGGAATTACCGATTCAGTTAAGTTCATGTTTTTCACACTACTTATATAAATAGCATGCAAATAGTATAAGGTATACAATAAATTACATAATTCGGACGCATAAGATCTAAAATAGCAAAATAATATTCTTCTAATAATATTCTTGTTCAGTATATAATTATTATCACAATCAACATGTCAAGTCAACTAAATTAAAATAAAAAATATTCAATTTATACAAAAGACATCAAATAAAATTTTAAAACTCATTAACTTAAAGGAACAATGTCTAATTAACCAATTAAAAAGTGCACGTTTATATCTACTGATAGGTAAGTCCTAAATTATTATATTACCTATCGTAATGTCCAGTAACAGTTTTTCATACACCTAGCGCTCTTGGGAATTTTGTCAGATACTTATCTATTTCCATTTCTTGTGTTTCGCATTTACGTCTTTTGCTTGCTTAAAATTGTGCATGTTCTGTCATACACAGATTCAGAGATACAGCTCGCTGATAGACAGATGGAAACAAAGTGATCTCAAAAGGTTTTTTCTTTGAGGCACGGAACCGAAAAAAAAACCGGCCAAGTGCGAGTTGGACTCGCGCGCGAAGGGTTCCGTACCATTAACTTAAAACATTAGACAGTTTAGGCAAAAAAAAGTATATATTTCAATTTTATTTAAAATTTCAATTATAATTATAATAGGGTGTCCATACAAAAGTTGTTGTATGGACACCCTACCTTATTTTCATAGTCCTTTTCAACGATACCCCACACAAGGGGGTGCACTCAAAAAATTATTCATCCCCCTTATACATGTATGGGGTATATTAAATATTAAAAAGGGGTAAGTTAGTTTTTTTGATTAAAAATGAGATCTATATGTGAAGTATCCTCGAACCAAGTTACATGCAAATCAGTCCATGGAACGTAGAAGATATTCTGCTGTGACAGACTAGGACGGACGGACGGATGGACTGAACGATCTTATAAAGGTTCCTTGTCGGACTGCGGAACCCTAAAAACTATGCAAAATTGTTACAGGGAAAGTCATGCATAATGTTATTTGCGTAAACTGTAAATGACGTCCAATTATGTTGAATACACGCATTTTTTTGCATTCAATGGCAGCAGTGTCGGAAGAAGTCCCGTTGGTTACACATGCTTTAGGAGATTAGCTTTTAACAATAACATATTTAATTAAACTTTAGAAATGATTTAACAAATGAAAAAAAGTAAGTTATTAAACTAGAAATATGAAGGCAATATTAGAAAATGGAGAGGAGACATACTCTTTTTGGGAATTTAAGGGCCAAGGTAAGTCATAATTTAATAATTTGATTTATTGGAAAATATTGTGAGACTTTGTTATTAATTAGGTTAATTGATTGAAATACTTCCTGTTCAGCAAAAAGGTAAGTTTATGGCACTTTGTAAAAAGTTATTAAAAAAAATACTATACACTACTTTAAAGTAAGTACCTACTTATTTAGTAGTATGTTATCGAAAGCGCGTGTTCGTATTATTTTTCTACCCGACTGCGGAAGGAGGGTTATAGTTTTCGAGAGTATGTATGTATAATTGGTTGACACGCCCTAGAATCATGAAATTGGCAAGAAGGAAGGTCCTACAGGACAGGACAGGGAGCAAGTCTAAAAACCGCAAAATAGGCAAGATGACAGATTTTGAAAAAGTGTTCTAAATATTCTTAAGTATCTTCCATTTCCAAAAAATATATATATTTTTGCAATCAACAAAGGTAATATTTAAAAAAATGCAATTTAAATGAAATGTTCATAAATTGGCGCCAAAACGCGGCAGGGTGTCATGGCGTCTGCTGTGACGTCACACCTCAGTAAACATATTTCAAACGTTAGTGTTATAGTCGAAATTCGTATTATAATTCAGTGACAGTGACTGACAGTGACAGTATTTTCTGAGGTGTGACGTAATTCGAACCTGTTATGAAAAAACATGGCGGATTTCTACTACTACTACTACTGGGGTGACGCAGCGACCCAAAGTGAGTCTTGGCCTCCGACACCAGATCACGCCATGCATCTCGGTCTTGCGAGAGTTCTTGCCAGTCGCTATGGCCGAGGTTGAGCAGGTCTTGAGCTACGACGTCTTTCCAGCGGTACCTAGGGCGTCCAACCGGGCGTCTACCATTTGGTCGTCCCAGGTACGCTCTCTTCACGGCACGATCCTCTTCCATTCTCTCTAAATGTCCGAGCCATCGAAGCCTAGCTGCTTTGGTCTCTCCGATAATGTTTGGTTCGGACACTAGATCTTCAATCTAGTGTCCGGCGAATTTCAGTATTATGTAATTTTATTTTCTAAAATAAACTAATAAAATCGTCTTAAAAATTAAAAAAAAAAAAATTTTACTAGATAGACACATTATTTTAAAGATTTTTGCTTACTGTCATCTTCCCTATTATATCATAAGAAAAAACACCTTGTTTGTACGGAACGTTCAGTGTGCGAGTCCGACTCGCACTTTCCCAGTTATCTGTCTTGAAATCGGAACTCAGAAATAGCTCTGAGTCAAAAAGATGGCGGTGTCACACCTCTGTGCTTAGGATACCGTGTATTTGAAATTATCGTTCGCTCATGTCGGATAGCCGTATCGTCAGACTGTAAGAGTGCAGGAACACAAGACAATTTATTTAACACTAGCTGTTGCCTGCGACTTCGTACGCGTGGACTTGATGATACAAAATATTTTATACCCCGTCGGCATCCAGCTATCATGATCTCTTAGTCTACCATGTCATAAGGAGAAGAGAGGAATGAAAAATCAAGGTCAATAGGCACTCTTTTTTTAGATAGGTCACTATCACCTCGCCATCCTCCTCTGGTAAGAAAATTTCGCACGGCAGTGACACCGACTCCAAAACTAAATTTTGTCGTATAAGTATCTTTCTTAGTAAAAGTGTAAAGGATTTTTTTTTGCTTTTCGGTTTACATTATTAAAAGCAGTTTTATTCATTTGTAAAAAAATATAAGTAGATAACTTTAGTTTTAGTGTTCAGAAAAAAGTTAGTCTTAAACCTCCCTACCGCAATAGATGAATGCGGTTATAAGCTTTTATTTATTGTGTCCCTAGCCTTCATAAAGGTCGGTTTGTAGGTTACTACTATCTCGTACAGTTATTACCTATTATTATTAGGAGCCTGTCGTGTCCCACTGCAGGGCAAAGGCCTCTCTACCCTTTCTCATAAGTGCCAATTGACTTTGATTTTTCATTAATAATACAGTAATTCAACAAAATTTCGACAAACTATCCACGAACTACTTAGCGTTAAGGTCAGCACCATCAAATTATGACTTCTGAATGTAAACGCTTAAATATCTAAATTAGTGCTGTGGCATATATGGTGTACATGCCTATAAAATATGAAGGATTCTTTCGATTTCTCCAGGTTTCCGTCACCAGATCGTGACTTGGAGACAGTAGGATTACCTTGGGAGTTTGAAAATCAGTCTAAAGTAATTTAGCATATCAATTGCTCCAGATCGTCAATTTGTGTAAGTCAATAGAAAATGCTCATCACGCTGAACAATGTTTTCTACGGCGCTCTTTTCATATCTCTTATAGTTAAGCTGAGCTGCTAGGATTCTATATCAGTTGCTCAATACTTTCAATTCGTGTACGTCAATAGAAAATGCTCATCACGTTCAACAATGTTCCTTAATGCGCTCTATTCATATCTCTTATAGTTGAGCTGAACTACTAGGGTTCTATACAGTTACTCCAGATCTTCAATTTGTGTACGTCAATGAAAAGTGCTCATCACGCTGAAAAATGTTCCCTGAGGCGCTCTATTCATATCTCTTATAGTTGAGCTGAGCTGCTAGGGTTCCGTATCAGTTGCTCCAGACCTTCAATTTGTGTACGTCAATAGAAAATGCTCATCACGCTGAAACACTTTTCTTAGGGCGCTGCTTTCATATCTCTCTTAGTTTAAGTGTACTGCTAAGGTTCCACGTCAGGTACTCCGATCTTCAAAATAAATTATAGCCTAGTATTTGCCCATACTCAATAGCTACACAATAAAAAAAGTTTCATTCAAATCCGTTCAGTAGTTCCGGAGATTAGCGTGTACAAACAGATAAACAGACATACAGACAAACAGACAAAAAAATAAAAGGTATAGATTCCTATTCTGTTACTATTTTAACATCACTCTCAATTAGTTTTTTGTAAAAATACTCAATGTACAGACGCATCCGTTTTACAGTTTTATTATATGTATAGATTTCAAATGAATTGACCTTTTTATAAACAGACTACAACAGAGGTTGCGGGTTCGCTTCCCGCATGGCAAATGTTTGTGTGATGAGCACGAGCGCTTGTACTCGTACCTACCTCAATCGTGGATGTTAATTAACGTATATACCTATATATCAGCCATAGCACAAGCTCACACTTAGCTCACACGTAGAAGCAAGTGTGTTTGTCAATTTTTTTTTTATATTTCAGCGGACTACGTGGACTCATGGTTCCTAATGAAAACGCCCTATCTTCCGATGCTCATTCTTGGGCTATACCATCTCTTCGTGCTGAAGATCGGTCCAGAGTTCATGAAGGGACGAGAGCCGATGAAGCTAAGAAATGTTCTCATCGCATACAATGCTGCTCAAGTTGCCATGTCCATTTTTTTGGTCTCCCTTGTAAGTGCCAAATAGAAGGATCTAATATAGGATGCCAATGTGCCCTGTCTAACAATAATTTAAGGTTCTGTCTCTCTCTTTCAAATCAGGTGATGCGTTTACTTACTTATTTCTACAAGTTTTTTTTTGGTGTTAGGCGATGGTCAATGGATTCTGCAATTTCCTTGACAACTGACAGCTGTTAAGTCTGACGTTTCTAAACTATTACAGTCCGTCTCTTTTTGTTTGTTTGGCAGAGAAAGAGAGAGACTGAACTTTAATTTAATCATAGGGCACATTGGAACCGACCCCGTTGTCATTCGTTAAAGAATATAAAAATACAAATTAGACTTTACTTTTATTAATTATTGCTTTGTCCCTTGTCTGGTCATTGGATGATCCCAGATGGTTTACAGATTTCAATGACTATTTATTCATTGCGGCATTCAAAACCGCCCAAGCGTTCCGTTCCATTTAAACAACATTAGACTCTTTTTTAAAAGCTTTTTTGTAGATTTAAAGTGGCAAAAAAATCACGTTTGTTTTTATTTTATTTAAGTATTTGATTTGAGCTACAGACTACATCATCTGTAAACAACCTGTTTAGCTATCACCCTTCATGAGATACAGACAGACAGACGGACAGCGGAGTCTGGTAATAGGGTCCCGTTACCTCCTTTATACCGTTTTGGTATACGGAGCCCTAAAAAACAGTAGGCCTAAAACTGCAAAACAGATTTCTTGTGTGTATGCGTTTATGTTTATGGCTTTCGATCAAATTGGAATGTAGGTATCTCCTCTGTTGTACAGCCCCAAATCAACCTACCCTGATCTGTCAAATTTCCTAAACCATATTTAACCTTATGTTGATTTCAGATTTTGACAGATCTGGGTAGGTTGATGCGTGGCCCACTGTACGTCAAACATCTTCGGTGTTATAACAAAAAAAAAATAGACCAGGTTTAAATTAGGTATAAATATTAGCCGTCAACAGAGGAATGAATGACACATTCGTGACATAACCTAATAGAGAAACGCTTTTCTAATCGGCTAGCTAATAGTTTAGCCCTGTCTTAAACCCGGTGCTAAGTTTTTGGAATAACGGGGATAGAGTCTGTCTCTGTCGACTCTGTCTGTGCCACGTCTGGCTTAGTCTAGAGTCAAGCAAACGGGTCAATCTTGAAAGCCAAAAAAAGCAATGTCCGGGGGCAAAAACTACCCATAACGTTTAAAATTTAATAAAAGATATTTTTTTCTGTTACTTTAATGTTTAAATTAAATGGGGCACCACAAAAACGGTGTTTATTTTAGCTTAAAACATCTGAAAAAAAACTTCGAAGCCTTGATATTTGATTCCCCTGGGCTGTCCCTTAGTCATTTTTTGAACAAACCATTAAAAATTTACCTATCTATAGTCATAAATTTAGGATTTTTTGTAATTTAAGAGTTAAAGGGTGAGTTGTTTAATGATTTAATAAATACAAAAAGTCGGTGCCAATCACTGTTTAAAAAAAAAATACTTTGTGTTTGTCCGAGCACAACAATTGATTCCCTTGGCGCGTCACTAAATGCCACCTGCCTTGCTATTATAAATGTCTACGCCGAAGGCGTGCACATCGGCAAGGTGGCTTTAGTCGCGCTCTAAACATAACTTAATAAAACATAGATTCATATGGTAATAAAGTTTATTCAAAATGACCCCCGCGATTTTAAATACAGGTCTTCAATCTGCGCGGCCAGTTGTCTATCGCAGCACGAACGAGGTTCATGTCAATATGGGCGGCTGCCTTAATCAAGGATGCCTTGAGTGACTCCAAATCAGGATGAGGCTTTGAGCAGGCCTTTTCCTCCAAGTGTTGCCATATCTTGTAATCTAACGGACTCAAATCTGGACTGGAGGAGGGCCAGTCTTCGTACCGGATGAAGTCGATTTTACGCGCTGCCAGCCAGTCTTGTGTGTTTTTCGCTCTATGAGCTGGCGCAGAATCTTGTTGGAATACCCAGTGCCTGTTATTAAACATGGTATGAGAAATAGGTTCCACAAGGTTCTTGAGGGCTGTATTTTGATTCGTTTCGCATTCGTTTTTACGCCTTTCACACAAAAATGTACCTCAGTTAAGCCCCAATAAGAGACTCCCAACCAAACCATGAGTGAGGATGGAAAATGACCTCATTGGACACGCGGAATACGGTTGCTCGCTTCTTCACTGTTGTGTGCGTACACCTACTCATTTTGTTTGTTGTAGCTCTCTTCCACAGTCAAAATTTTTTCATCCGAAAAAAGAATTTCTCGATGCGTTTTTCCCGCGTACCGCTTCAACAAATCGCGGCATCTCTTCAGTCTCAGGTCCATTAAACGAGCGTCCAATGGATGTCTTGTTTTTCTTCGATATGCCTTAAGCCCTAAGTCTTCATTTAACACCCTTTTCACCGTGGTCCTGCTTAACCCTATCTGAAGGGCCAACAGTTTCTGCTTACGTATAGGATTTCTTTGAATGCGCGCCTTCACAGCTTTTATCACTTTTGGAGTCCTAACAGAGTAAGGGCGACCACTTCTTGCCCTGTCATCTACACTAGAGTCTTCATTGTATCGTTTTATGGTACGATAAACGAATCTTTTGGTTATATCCAAAATTTTTCAGTAAGTCGAAAATCTGAATTGGCGCGTAACCGCAACGATGCAACGCAATAACCGCGACACGGTCTTTTTTAAGTGTCCACTCCATATTCAAAAATGAGGAAAATTCTGAAAAGTACACATTTTTATTTTCATGAAAAATTCTAAATTCGAATTCAATAAACTTTTTTGTGGCCAGCATTATAAATTCAAAAGTTTTTATTGTGTGAGAGAACTCATGACCTGACTATGTATATTATCCTAGCGGCCGCCAGCGAATTCGTCCGCGTGGCCTTTCGGGGTGGAATTTAAAAAATCCTCACTTAGTTCTTCCTTACACTCTCAAAGTAACATGAATGCCAGATTTCAGCTTCTTGCTTGCTTTTAGTAGTTTCGGCAGTGCATTGTCTGTCAGTCAGTCACTCAGTATCAGAAGAGATTTATAATGTAGATATTTGATTAAAATTGAATTAAAATAAACGATTATTCTATACAACATGATTTATTTTGATTCCCCTGGCATCTTATATTGATTCCCATGGCATCAAAATTTTAAAGTCATAAATCTTTATATCTAAACATGTGACAGTGATGCCTATTTGTGAAATATGTTTACAATGATGTGATATTTAGCCTTTTGTTAGTAATAGTTTAAACTCTTAAGTTTTAAAAAGTGCCAGGGGAATCAACCGAATACGCCCAATTTCAGGATTGACCCAAACCCATTTAAAAAAAAAAGAACAAAAGAGTGCCATATCATTTGAGATATTTTGTCAGATTTAGGACTGTCGATGCGTGGCTCACTGTACGTCAAACATGTACCGCGTTATTCTTAAAACTTAGCAATAACACCGCTAAAGTCGGGGATCATGAGCGGTGCGGGCGGTGGGCGCTTGTGATTTTATTAGGTAATTTGAATTTTAAAACCCTAAAAAACCCTTTAAAAAAAAATAGTTCCCGTTCTCGTATACCCCAGCATCCTTGTTGTCCTCGCCAGCTGTCAAAGATGAAAGCACTGTATAGTATGTTAATACTTGTGTATACAAAGTATTTGATTTATTAATTATGTATCAAGTAAGTACCTAACTGTGTTACACCAACAAATAGTTGGTAATATATTAGTTAGTATCAATAGATAATAATGCACTTATTAAAACTTAGTAATTAATTAACGATACGCTTCTGTCGTCGGTCTAGTGAATAACAAATATTCAGGGGGCGCACGGTAACTTAGGCCAAGTTGCATTTCCCTTTTCCCTTTTTATTATTATATTTAATGGGTACTGTTTATTTTTAGCAGATAGTTTTCTGAAAAGGTAACATAATTTATTGTTACCAAAAAATAATAATCACATCGTTTTTTATTTTACATTTCCACTGATTTGCTCTTCCTATCCACAGAATAAACAAGTATCTACCCTGAAATAATTTGTAATATGTTATTTTCAGGGAGTTAACAGCATTTTCCGATTTGGTGTCTTTCATCGGACTTGCTTATTTGAACAAGAGGAAATTAGGAAAGAGGTAAAGACTGACAGAATGATACTCGTCATTATCTAACAGATATTTCTTTGAGATGAAAAAGAGGAAATTATTTATTTGCAAAACCTTTGACATAAAAGATCACGATGTTGCCTAATGTATGTTCCTTTACATCAATGTTTCCAATTTTCTACTTCACTACGTACCAGTCAGTTTCAAAGTAGCAGCTACCTCAAACGTACCCGTTGAGTGAAATATTCATAGCTTTAGTTTTGTGTCTAAATAGATATTTATATTGAGTAGTATTTTACAGAAAAGCTTTGTAAGGGGAACCTTTTCTGCTTAAACAGTGGTTCTAAACAAATTGATACTGTATTTTTTAAATTTTAGTCTAGAGCCAAGAGCAATCCCACTTCAAACAATAAAAAAATATTTATATCAGGCTATCCTATATTATTTATATTATGTTACTTAGTCCAAGACTCGTTAAGGTACCATCTATAGGAGCGACGCTATTTAAATATTTTAGTAGGTATTTTTTTCATCGAAGGTCAAATTTTTTATCAATTTTTATACTATAATTAAGACAACAACGAACAAGTTGACAACCACTGGCTTAAAAATAGAATTCTATTTTCAGATCCTATCCGGCTCATATTGGTACTTGATGGCAAAGGTGACAGAGTTATTGGACACAGTATTCTTTGTGTTGCGAAAGAAACAAAACCAAGTGACGTTTTTGCATGTGTACCACCACACTTTTACTATGACGATAAGCTGGCTTTTGGTCAAGTATGGGAAGACTGATGACCTGATATTCATCGGGACTTTGAACTCTTTTGTGCATATCATCATGTATGGGTATTATGGACTGTCCGTATTTCCCGGTATAGCTAAATACTTGTGGTGGAAGAAATATTTGACGAAATTGCAATTGGTAAGTTGCTTTAGAATTCACAGACTTTAACCTATCCACAGATTGGCATTGGATTGGTTCAATCCCTGTGTCCAATATTCAATGTAATTTAATTTTGAAACTTTGATTTTAACTTAGTCTTATTTGGTTTCGCAATCCAAACTTTCTCTAAAGTAACTTAATGAAAAAAGTTCATGTATCCATACTACAATAGAAAGTATTCTTAAGGGAAATCAAAAAGTTACTTGAATAGAGTTTTTGAACTTGTCCTTTCTCAATTTATATCATCTTTTCTTTATTGATTAAGAATAAGAGGTAGCAAGATTTTTCGTTACGATCGTGATCAAATGGTAAGTTTTATTTTTATCGATCCCGCGATTTGAAAAATGTCAGTCTGCCTGTTCTCAAAGGTTGCAACTATGGGATATAAAAGGCTATGAGGCTTTATCGTTGAAAAACAAAACGATCACAAAAATGGTCTGTTTTTGTACCGATTCAAAGAGGTACCCGGTACATGAACTGGCCATTTTGATGATCGTTTTTTTCCAACGATAAAGCCTGTTCTAAGCGCAATATCTCATAGTTGCAACCAACTGAGAGCAAGCTGACCGACATTTTCCACATCATGGGCTTCGCTCTTCAACACAAAGAAACAAAACTACCGGTTTCATAATTGTTACGAGAAATCTTGGTACCTTTATTACTAATTCACAGTGATTAAAACTTTTCCCTAAACATCTTTGGCATTTACTTAGTACCTATAAATAGTAGTGTTCTATTTTATCGCACTGACCGTATTGACACCCATTTTACCCTAAATCACGGTAAAGGAGTTTCAGTTATTTTTTCTTAAATACATTTTCAGATACAATTCATGTTGGTTTTGGTGCAGATACCGATAAACTCAATAACATCAAAATGTCCGCCGTCCAAGATAATAATATTTTTAGTATTTTTCAACGGTTTGTTATTTTTGTATCTGTTTTCTGATTTTTATGTTAAATCTTACGTAAAGAGTAAGAAAGAGAAAAGAGATTTGAGTCTGAACAAGCAAGATTTAAATACACCTGCTCGTAAAATTGCTAACGGTCATGGTAGTAAATCAAAGAAGATTAGGTGATTGTATTGTAAATTTGCGTACCAATAAAATGTTAATCAACTAATTGCATTTTTGTTCCGTCTTTGTTTCCGTGAACCACAGAAGGACATGATACCTTCCAGTAAAAATAATTTAATAATAATTAGTTTTCGACGACCATCTTGGTGTAGTGATTCGCGCTCCGAAGTATAAAACCAGAGGTTACGGGTGCACAAATCCTGCAAGGGGCAAATGTTTTTGTAAAGTGAAGAACAGAGCATTAGAAAAAATGAAATGTCAATATCGTTTATTTCTCGTAGGAGTTAAGTTACAATATAAGGTTGCAGAATTTGTACCTAAGTCATGGATAGTTACGCTTAGTTTAGGGTCAGGTTATTGGTATGTGTGTTGAAACAGATTATTATTACTATTTTAACACATAAATGCATAGTATTTACCACCAAGTTAAGCTTATAATATTTTTTTTTCTAGGAACGTCAGTCTATAAGTATTTGGGTTTAGTAAACCAGCTTTCATTGCATTTTATTATCAACTGATTTAGCTACTTTGATACTTGATTTCATGTATGTTAGGAGCAGAGCAGTTGTAAAGTCAGCCTATATAGATCCCACTGCTGGGAAAAGGCCTCTTCCTCAACTATGAGGAGGTACGAGCCATACTCCACCACGCGGGCTCAGTGCGGATTGGTGGAGGGGTGTATGTAAGGCAAGTGACAAACCTTACTGTCAGATGTTATCAAGCCGCCCTAGGGCCTCTGACTGGGCTTAACGACTAATACCAACCAATTAAAGTTAATTGTACCATTTGTTAAACATTATCATTAAATAAAACAAAACACCCACTGCAAAAATTATTATATTTATTATTAGTCTTTTGACTGGCTTTCATTTGATACCCATATTGCTATAGTAAGGAAACAATTGATCTTCCCTCCCCTTTTATTTCCATTTAGGGGCGCCATTTTTTAAATGTATATAGCCTATGTCACTCTCACAATTTTGACAAATTCAACGACACCTCATATTATGTCAAAAACTGTCCAGCCGTTTGGGTTGTAGGGCGTGCCAAACATACATACTCGTACATACGTACTCTCAAAAAACATAACCCTCCTTCCGCAGTCAGGTAAAAAGGGAAGGATATTGTTATAATTTGGCGCATCCCTCTACCGTGCGCCCTCGTTAACGATTAAATATGCACTGAGTTGTATGTCAATCAATGCAAATTAATGATTCGGGACAGCTCTGAGGCCCTACTCCTGTTGACGATGTCCGTATTTTCGAGTCTAGCCATCACGCTCGTTCGCTTTGTCATTCTGTCGTGAGTAAAAGGGACGGCGACATTCGAAAAAACGTACATCGTCAACAAGAGTAGGGCCTCTGATTGGACTGTCGTCGGATCGCGACTCAATGAAATTCCAATCAGACAATTTAATGTAATCTGTCAACAGGACCGTAATCTGTGATCTATCTGACCAATTCTGAGATACTTACCTACTACCTACAACATGTTACAATTAATAAATATTTGGGTGATTCTTCGAGCAAGGCATTCTTTAGTGATTTGCGTGGCAATTTTCAAAATTAATATATTTTTTAAATCGACATTTGTATCTTTAAAAATACCTAAAAGTATAATTTTTTATCAAAAAGGCACCTCAGAGAGCGATATACTTACAGAGATAATCGAGGTTAAAAGATTTAAGAGTTGATATTCCAACGATACGAACTAAACGCTTCTTATAAACATATACTGCGCACAGCTAAGTTGTGGAACTCACTACCCGCTTCAGTGTTTCCAACGGATTACAACCCAAAGACCATCAAACTCAGAGTGAAGAGGCTTCTTCTGGGTGAGCTCGCTCCATCATCGACTCTCTTTGCGCCACGTCTGGCTTAGTCTAGAGTCAAGAGCAAACCCATTTCGAATAAAAAAAATAAGACCACGCAAATCACAAATCATCCCACAAAAATGATTTGTTTTTAATTTCACTATCTTAAATTAGTTGTTTAATGTAACTTTAAACATATAACACTTATTTAATAACATTTTATATATTTAAAAACATTAACACCTATAGGTTGCTAATATGACATTATTTTTGCTGCTTAACTTAACTGCGTCATTTTTAGTTTGTTAAACGAATTAAGATATCACTACAGTATTAAAAAATAATATCATTGTATAAATAATATTACAAAACTCAAATTAATTTCATTTGGATGGCTAATAATTTATTTGCGTAGGTCAAAACTACCACGTAAACCACGCAAATCATGACCACGGAAATCAAAATAAATCTTTTATTCTAAAAATATATAAAAACCTATTCAGCAAATAAACTGTGTTTAGAATATAAGTAACGTGACCTTATATTTGGTCGTTACAATATTTTATTCAATAAATAAATTCGCAGACACCACACAAATCAAAGTTTTGAGAAACCATGCCATATTTTTTGGAAACTCGACGCTTCGTCACACAAGACTTTGCCCGGCAGTCGAAGCGCGACTAGTTCAAGTAACGTGTATTAGCATGACACAACATCAGGTCGCGAAGTTTGGGATATGCAAGTGAATTTATAATGATTTACGAAAATCAGTAACTACCCCGGGACAGTTACATTTTTTTTTAGATAAAGTAGTTCTTTTAGAACTACGGTCAAATTTTTTATAGCACTGTCAACTTCTTAGGACTTAGTATTTTTTTGGTAAGCAATTACCGTTTAGTTTAAAATATATAATTTACTAAGTGATTAGATCGGGGTTTGGGACACTCCACGAAAATCAAACAATCGGGGTGTTTATTTTTCTTATGATATTACATTTAAAGATAATTAAATTATTAATAAACATATTGAGGTGCTTGTGGCGCAGTGGCGGCAGCGCTTTGGTAGTGATACCAAAAGTTAAGCAACCACGGCGCGGTCGTGATTGGATGGGTGACCATTCCGACCATTAAAGTGACGACCATGACAAGCATCTCCGTGATTCGGAAGGCACGTTAAGCAGTTGGTCCCGGCTAATATCTCTTGGTATTAGTCGTTAAGCCTAGTCAGAGGCCCTAGGGCGGCTTGATAACATCTGACAGTAAGGTTTGTCACTTGCCTTACAGACACCCCTCCACCAATCCGCACTGAGCCCGCGTGGTGAAGTATGGCTCGTTCCTCCTCATAGTTGAGGTGAGGCCTTTTCCCAGCAGTGGGATCTAATAGGCTGACTTAACTTTTTTTTAAATTATTAATAAACAACCCATTTAATAGAAGGCTAAAGTTTGCCAGAAAAAAAGGGGCTTGCTGACTTTTCGATGTTTATTCTTTTAAGGCGATGCCGCTTGAAAAACGTGTCTTGAAGAATAACCCATTTGTCAATATTTTATTCTACAATTTTTGTGGGCATGGTTCACGTAGGTACAGTGGGTCTCGCATCAACCTTCCCAAATCTGTCAAAATATCTCAAATGATATGGAACTCTATGTAATCCACATAAGGTTAAAATATGGTAGCGGAAATTTGACAGATATAGGTAGGACATAATACGTACAGTGGGCCCAACATCAATGTGGGGCCCACTGTACGTATTATGAAAAAGTATAGTTTTCTATTTGTCTCTGCGATAGGTCGCTCACAGACCTGGCAGAACCATAACTCCGTTATTCTAAAAACTTAGTACCAGGTTTAAGACAGGACTTAGTTATTAGCTAGCCAATTAGAAAAGCGCTTCTCTATTAGGTTATCTCAGGAATGTGTCATTCATTCCTCTGTTGTCGGCTAATATTTAGACCAATTTTAAACCTGGTCTATTTTTTTTGTAATAACACCGGGGTTTCTTGTAAACCACGGAACCCTATACAATAAATTACAACAACAGTAGGAAAACTTAAAACGCGCAATAAATCGGGTACCCATAAAAAAAAACTTTAGTGAGTTCAAAAGAAAACACGAATTAAAAGTTATAAACAAGTCCAATAACTTATACTGAACTCTAAGTGGCTCTGATAAGCCAATCCACAATAACGCGCTTGCTTCCAGGCCTTACTTCGATCACTTCGGTTGACGATGTGTATTTTAAAGCCTAGCCATCACGCTCTTTCGCGCTGTCATGCTAGCGTGAGTGACAGGGACGGCTATACATTCGACGTAATGTCCATCGTGATCCGGAGTAAGGCCTCTATAACTTTGTCGATACTTTTTTTAGGGTATCGTACAACGACCGCAGAAAAAAGCGGGACCCCTGAGCCCTTAGACAACATGCAATCTTTCTATAGCGAACTTCGCTATCGCCAACAAAATGTATGCAAAAGTCACGTGATATTTCGATGGCTTATGCCAGTTTCATTCATTGTGTTAGCGATAACGAACTTCGCTATAGAGTAGATTGCATCTTATCTAAGGGCTCTGTTATCTAAACGACAGATTTAATTTTGATGGGTATAAAAAGTCAGCCTATATATATCCCACTGCTGGGTAAAGGCCTCATCTCAACTATGAGGACGTACGAGCCATACTCCACCACGCGGGCTCAGTGCGGATTGGTGTCTGTAAGACAAGTGACAAACCTTACTGTCAGATGTTATCAAGCCGTCCTAGGTGGCCTCTGACTAGGCTTAACGACTACTACCAACAGATATTAGCTGGGACCAATTGCTTAACGTGCCTTCCGAAGCACGGAGATGCTTGTCATGGACGTCACTTAAATCCCGGGCTTGAATGAACCTAGTAGTGCATACAGTAGACCGAAGAAGAAGATACAAGTTCCGACACAAAGAAAGAAAAAAACATTTATAAATTTGGGAAATCACAAACAAACACCGTACAAAATCACTAAAGATATCACACCTACACACTAAGACAAGAAAATAAAAACTGGGAAATTAAAACACAAAACTAAAAAATAGTAACCGACAATGCTAGCCACACAGTGGTTTTGTGTCTGTATGTGATTTTCCCTACAACATTTCCCCGCTGACATCTAGCGTGCCTCGCCCCCCGCACCTCTGGCGACCGCAGGAAGGTCGCGCACGAACTTATTGGAGGGAGTACACATAACTCCAATAAATTCGTGCGGCTCCTAGCCGAATTTCGACTACAGTGGCCAATCTCAACAAAGATTAGCCAGTGCTCAATACACACGTGCACTCTCTGTTCCTTCATCCTCATAATTCGGTGAGACGGCAGTCCGACATGACCGTAGAGAGATCAGGCGCAGGACCAACGGTTTAACGTACTTTCCGGCACGGGGTTGGTGTTAACACCACCGACTTCCTGACTTCGGAGCTGTGCTTGAGTTGTTTCAAGACAGAAAAACCCAACACTTTTCGGCACGACCCGGGACTATCTCTGTTCCTTCATCCTCATAATTAGGTGAGACGGCAGTCCGACATGACCGTAAAGAGATCAGGCGCAGGACCAACGGCTTAACGTGCTTTCCGAGGCATGGGGTTAGTGTTAACACCACCAACTTCCTGACTTCGAAGCTGTGTTTGAGTTGTTTCAACACAGAAAAACCCAAACCTTTGGCCCGACACGGGATCGAACCCGGAACCTCGTGGATAGTACCCAAAGGATATTGACCAAAGCCGGGCCCAGATTACGTCTTTGTAAGTTTATATTTTAAAAATCTTGTCTTGAATTATTATTGCACTGGTATTTTTGAAATAATGTAACGGATAGCCGTGACGAATAGGGGTTTAAAAGTAACACTGAATCACAAAATTCTTAAATTAACCACATAATTAATTCTGAAATCACAAAACATAACCTCAAAATGCCTAATCTGCCATTGAATTCCTTTACGAGGAATTAAATGGCAGATTAGGCATTTAATTATTATAGACCCCTAATTATTTTTCAAAAATATTTTTTGTGTGTATTCTTTCAAATATTTATATATCTTATCTGAACATTTTGTAAAGACGCATGCTCACGCAGTGTCAAGATACTTTACATCCCTTTTCAACCATTCCCTTCTTACACTTATAATAAATCTCTTTTCATCCAAGTAGAAAATAGTATATGTAAAGTGCCTTTTCGTTGTAAGGACACCATTTATTCATGTCACGCAAACATCAAGCAAAATATCTCGGTTCGTTACGTCTTTTTTTCAGGTGAGTAAAATCTCTTTTGTTCAGAACGTGGCGTCTTCATTAAGAAATACGCTGAATCTGCTTTATTTATTTAATTTATTTATATTCTCTTGTACAAATAGCGGACTTATAATGATACATGCATTTTTTTCAGTCAACGAATTTTGTGTAACTTTTACAAAACAAAAATCGTGTGAGGAACGTGATGCGTGAAACATCATACGTAATTTAGTCCCTATTGTTATACGAGTAAGACTTTTTATTATATCCGCCAAGCCATTAACCGTGACAACCGTCTTGGTGTAGTCGTTCGCGCACCGGCCTACTAAACCAGGCGGTTGCGGGTTCGAATGCCGCAAGGGGCAAATGTTTGTGTGATGAGCACGAGCATTTGTACCTAAGTCATGGATGTTTATATGTATATAAGTATTTCTATCCGATATCCTTGTCACCATAGCACAAGCTCACGCTTAGTTTGGGGCTAGGTACTTAATTGGTGTGTTTGTTGAAACAATTTATTTATTATTTATTTATTAAATGCATTAAGTCCAAGGCTTTTAATAATTGCATTTTATAAAATAATAGAAAGAACGTGGGCCGAAAACTGTCCGAAAGTCTCCTCTCTGAGCCAACCAAGCGTGAAAATGCAGTTTCCAATTCAAAAATTTCTCAAGCTTTCTGTGAATTTACTCGCTAACTTTTAGAGAGAAAATAACGTGCGCATCTCTTATTTAAATTTGAAGGTATTTTATGTCGCTCGTTAGCATTGCGCTTGGGTCTGAAACAGATTTAAGATCGACATCCGACACTTTTTACTGAAGAAAAAGAAATAAAAATGAGATACTTCTACTTTCAATTTTTTTTCAAACTGAGAATTATATGGTCAAACCAACTGGGTTTCCATCTATCTGGCAGAATCTTTTTGCTCCGAAAGTCACTTGGCATAACACACATGGCATAATTTTATTTAGTCGAATATTATTCAGGCAGAATTTTCTGTAAGCATAATTATTGTTTGGTCGAATATTTATATGCCCGAATTTACAATGGCATACTTTTAAGATAGCAGAAATTTATAAGGCATAATTACCTTTGGCAAAATTTTACTTTGCATACTTTCGCTAAGCATAATGTTTATTAAGTACGATGTTTATTTGGAATAATTAGACTAGGCATACTATGAAGAAAGCAGAATTTCGTTTAGAATAATTTCACTACGCATATTGGTATTTCTCTTAAATAGTATTTTACCCTAAAATTAAATTAAAAAGTCGTTAAGTTGTGGTACAAAAGTTGGTGACAGAAACGAATCGGTGCAAAACCGACTCCACGCAGTCTTGTTTGCCCCACCCCTAGAGTGTAATTCAAAATCGCGTAGGCGCGGAGGGGCGAGGCAGCCCGCGAGCAGAGGAGCAGGTGGTTTGAACACACGGCTTGCTGGCCGGCTAAGCTGGCCAGCAAGCCGAAGCTGCGGTGGTGAGCGAAAACCATCTGCGACGATAAGCTCGCGTGGGACTGCCAGAGCCCCGCAGCGCCGGAGCCGTGACAGAAACCATGCATGTTGCATGCTTGCATGCTGCATGCATGCTTACTTGCATGTTGCATCCTTGCTTGCATACATGCAAGCTGTTGTGCATGCATGATTGCTTGCATGCTTACTTGCTTGCTTGCTTGCTGCATGCTTTGCTTGCATGCTGCATGCTTGCTTGAATGCTGCATGCTTGCTGGCTCGCTTGCTGCATGCTTGCTTGCTGCATACTTTGCTTGCTTGCTTGCATGCTGAATGCTTGCTTGCATGCTGCATGTTTGATTTGCCATGCATGTTGTATGTTAGTATTGCTGAGATAGAACTACTTGGGATACACAGAGAAATAAAAACCATTTAAATGTTAACAAAATCTGCCTTGTAATGATTTTAAATATGAAAAATATGCCAAAAGTCGATTCGGACTGTGAACTTTCTGCGATAGGATGATTCTGCCTATTAATGACTATATATACGAATTGTATGCCACAAGACGATTCTATCTGTGAACTTTCTGCGTTAGGATGATTCTGCTTTAAGACTATTATAGATATTAAATTTCTGCCTAAAGATGATTCTAGCTTACACGATTATGCGTTTTGAACGTCTGATAAATGAGTGAATGCTAATTTATGTTCTGCGAAAGGAAGTTTATGCTATTTGATGATATGCCAAATAAAATTATGACAATAAAAATT
The DNA here is from genome assembly GCA_949316185.1 of Pyrausta nigrata. NCBI lineage: Eukaryota > Metazoa > Arthropoda > Insecta > Lepidoptera > Crambidae > Pyrausta > Pyrausta nigrata. The sequence goes on along the minus strand of OX438949.1, from coordinate 15,680,280 downwards.
CTGCGAAACAAGGAAGACCCCAAACCAACCACCTAAATGACGAAAACTTCGTCTATGAATGAACTTTTTTTATTGACATAAAGATAACACAGACACAAGAGAACAAGTCGACACAAAGATAAATGCGATGACTATAACAGACTATGTAAGTTATTTCATAATATGCGCGTGAATATAACGTGTTTTATATAAAATACTCGTGTATAAGTAAGTTTATGGACATTTGACGCAGTCCGTACATCTTTTCACTAATAATGATTTTGTCGATGTTCATAATTCCATCCTTGGTCACCATATTCCAGGCTTTTCCTCTGTGTCAAATTTGATATTAAGTTTAAATTAAATGTCAACTAGAGAAGATGGTTGGAAAGTTCCACCGGCATGGGATCCTATTCTAGCAAAAACCAAAGCAACACCTAGCACTGCAAGATCTCAAGACACGGTTAGCTCTTTCTGCGTAAATAGGAACGTAAATTAATATTATTGAGTGACGGTAGTTAAAATTTTTCAAAACTTTGTAATGACAAATAATACCTTAGTCTCCCTGTGACCACGATCGCTGTAAAGTGTTCGAAACGTCAGGTTTAAAATAAAATGTAAATAAATCGCGAAGTAATCCGTAAAATTGTGTTTTAATGAGGTATACAATACTTTTATAGGTGATGTCATTATAGGCGATATTTATGAACAAGAAATGCTTGTGAGATATGTACTTCACACTACTATTTTGGCGTTTATTTTTATACAATAATGATAATCCTTTTCCAAGGGTGCGTGCATTTTAAGGCTAAAATTAAATTTAGTAGCACTTATATGAACTACAAATGTCACGAACGACAAACCAAGGACTAACTCCTACGACGTAGCAAGAGCTGAGTGGTACGATGTAGCAAGGAGTGCTAAGACCACTGACCTCTATAGTACAAGTACGCTGGACTGCATACTGTCAACCTAACAATGAAGCCATTTGATTATCGTCATTTTGGCGCTGACGGCTATAATGAGCGTGTGGTGACCGTCCACGGAACTAATGTGAATTGACATAAATGGAAGTTACTCTATTTTAGTTCCCTATGCAGTCGGTAGGGGCACTTTGATTCGGCACAAAAATTATCTGTCATTTCTAAGAGAATGTTTAGTCCAGCGTACTTGTACTATGGAGGTCAGTGGCTACGACGAATATAGCATGGAATGCAACGCACGCTCGTAGCAAGGACAGCGTAGCAAAAACTAGTAGATAGATAGATAACTCTTTATTGCACACCATAACAGAAAATACAGTAAGTACAGCGATTTACACAGAAAAATGTACAATGTAGGCGGTCTTATCGCTATAAGCGATCTCTTCCAGACAACCTACCTAACCTAGTACTACGATGTAGCAAGTCGAGCTGTTGACCTGAGTGGCAAAAGCTGCTTGCTACGACGCTACTGTCAGATGCTACGACGTAGCAAGAACCGAGGCCATGAGTTGAACTAAAGCTTTAGCAAATTCAAAGAATGTTGACCTGTTTTTACTAAGCAAAACCGGCCAAATGCGTGTCGGGCCACGCACAGCTCCGTGTCTGGCGTGTGTAATCTGATGTGCTGGGCACTGTACAATTTTAAGATGGCATCTTTAAGATAGTGAAATAAATAAATTGTTCCAAAAATCACACCACCTACCTAGCTACAAAATACGCGTGAGCATATAGAGATATGCTCTATATGCTCACGCGTATTTTGTAGTGACTTGGATAACGGATAGACCTTTTATACGTTTTTATATACATCCATTATTAAGGTACAATGCTCATCACACAAACATTTGCCCCTTGCGGGATTCGATCCTGCAACCGTTGGTTTTGTAGTGATGAGCGCAAACCACTACACCAAGACGGTCGTCGATGAAAGCAACAATTTCTTAATTTCTTTAATTAAACAAAGAAACCGTTTGGTGTGGTTCGCGCTTCGGACTACAAAACCAGAGGTTGCGGATGCGAACCAAGTAAGGGGCAAACGTTTGTGTGATGAACACGAACATTTGTACCTAAGTCATGGATGTATAAACATTATAAGTATGTCTATCCGTTATCCTGGTCGCCATAGCACAAGCTCACGCTTAGTTTGGGGCTAGGTAATTGCTGTGTTTGTTGGAACAATTAAAAAAAAACACAAAACATGTTGTGTCGGCTAATTGTTCGCTTATTATACTTGGTGAAACTGTGTGATGTTTTACCCTAATTGGGCGTTTTCACGATCTGTCTAACCTAATTAGGATGCCTTCTGATCGCAGTAATTTGTTAATTAACCACTTTTATTTTATTTTTATGAGATGAAAGGCTGGTAACTTTAGTTTTAATTTTGACAATAATAATCATGCATGATGAACACACGTGAATATACTTAGCAAGTATGTGAGTGCCGCAATGTTTTTTTAATTCTTTAAATTAAGTCTTTACCTCCATAGATAGCCACACATTATTTTACATTATTTTCATCGCCAATATATGTACCTGATACCTTCTTGTCCACCTTGTACAAGAATTAGTAGACTTTCAATCAATTATGCGTATTGACGCTAAAAACTTTAATTCCTTAAGACCTGAGTTCATCAATTTTTAAACAGCGGGTAAACATCAATTGAAGGTTAATTTGATAGCATTCCCATACAAAATATGTCAAATATTGCTTAACCGGCTGATTAAAATTAAACATGTGTTGGTGAAATTGACCCTTTATAATCTGCTGCTAGTGCCAGTTGAATGTGGTGCCATATTAAATATATGTGTTGTTTTTGTAAGGCGTAGTTTATCGTAGAGTTATTCGTCTAAGATTTAAAAGAACAAGTTGCATAATGTTAAATACACCTTATTTGTTTTCCTAAAAATGGTGATACCTAGCTACTGTGTAGTTTCAACTTAAACTTGCTTCCCCCAATTTTGCGTGACATTTTTCACGGTTTGGCTCAAACAAAAATTGCGGCTCTAAATATCCGGCATGACTGAACTGCACTAAGGTTTGAGTTATTCAGTTTCAATTTTCTTTGCATAAAACGAGTTCCCGGATTTCCCCAGGAACATCTGCCCGATTCGGGGGTAGGAATAAAGAATAAAATATGAAACGTTGTAAGCCACATTTTATATTTTCTCGACCGCCATTTTGAATCTAATAAAGTTGAAGAGCTAATATTTGGGCTTAGATTAATTCTGGCTTTTTTACCTGCATTCTTGAAATATTAATATATTTTGTTGAAATAACTGTTCGATGGTATTAAATTTTTCGTCCATTTTACCATTTATAGCTCTAAACTATGTCTTGCTTGGTGTAATAAGAATCTTGCTGAACAGATGCCGCCTTACTACTGTACCACTGTCACAATAGATAGCCACATCTATACTGTTAATACTGCTACTTACTGACGTCATTCACATCACCTGTCTATCAATAATACCACATCTATGTGGTTTATATAAGGTTGAAATATGGTTGCGAAAAATTGACAGATCAGGGTTGATCTGTTACATAAATAAACAAATTGTTTCATAAAACCAGTCACCTAGCCCAAACTAAGCGTGAGCTTGTGCTATGGCGACTAGGATAACGGATAGACATACTTACATACGTTTATAAAAATCTATGACTTAGGTTCAAATGCTCGTGCTCATCACACAAACATTTGATTCGAACCCGCAACTGCGGGTTTACTAATATGGAGCGCGAACCACTACACGTCGTCGTTTCTACACATATGTATATACATATAAGACATTTTCTACATATACGACTATTAAGAAGAATTACCTATGGGCAGGCCTGTGTATCTCCCCGCGGAGGTAGCAAAAACGTACCTACGCGCGGCGCACCTACGTAGGTTCTAAAACAAGTTGCGTGTCGCTACCGGCCAGAGCCACGCTCGCGCATTTTATTCACCGGCGGCCGCGCGGCTACGTTGCTGGCTGGACGAGAATGAATAAAGTACTAGAAAGAGGCGCTAGATGGCGTTAGAAGCTTCTCGTAGCAGTCAACCCTATCGCGTCGCGTGATATTACGACACTGAATAGGTTTAGTGTATTATGAATCATATTCCAGAGCAAAAAATCCATTGCAAGATAATTTCATACTTATTGAGTATGAAATTATCTTGCAATGGATTTTTGTAGGTGTCTACACGAAAATGTGCTTGACTCTGAGGCGAACTAAATTACGCCATATTGTTGACGACATTGAGTAGACATTTCTTTGAATACAATTTCTAAGTCATACTTCTGTACGAAGTACTAGTATTCTGTGCTATGGGTCGAGTGTCTATTCCAGTATGTTAATAGTTCATTGGCACCAAACATTAACATTGCAGAGTCAAGTAAAAACTCTCGCATAAAACTTCCGACATAATAACATACTATTTCATAACATATATATTTCGTGAACCATGTCGTGGTGGTGCATTTAAAACCTTGAGTTTTCCTTTAAATTTCCTTAAAAAACCATTATACACTGACTCTTACATAAGATTCTTTATTGCAGCAAAATAGAGTTCTCCTAAAGCTGGTCGTTTTTTAAGTTTTTTCGAGACAAAACACGGCAAGTTTAAAAGTAAAAGTCTTTGAAGGAACAAAACTTGAAAAGCTCTCAATTTAGATTTCAATTTTAATATTTTAGAGTGTAGTTGTAACCAAGAACCACTGGAGGGTTAAACTTGTTGCCTAGGGGACACTTAATTAAAAAGGAGCTTAATTAAATTGGTGATTAACTCCTGTTTTTGCCGCTCTTCATAAGTAGGTAGGTACTCTTTAGAGCAGAATACTTTTTTAAGAACCATTTAATTTTGTTGTTATAATGTTATAAATGGTTTCTATAATAATGTGGGATAGGATTTCTTTGGGTGAAAGACTTCATGGAAGAAAGTGTGCGAGCGAGATGGAAGATTTGAATTTGTTTGGAACGCGTGAGAATTATTATAGGTTTTTGTTAGGAAGTATTATCTATATATTTTTTTTGAATTAAATACCATATTTTATTATTATTTCATGTGAGTACAACTTTTTATTAATATTTTTTAATTACATATTATCTCTAAGTATTTAATTTATTCTTTTTGAATGATGATCCTCGCTCAGGGTCATACCTAATCCAGAAAATAGCTTTGGCCATTCAGCGGGGTAACGCAGTGAATGTCATGGGCACTTTCCCTCCAGGGTTGACATTGTGTTGATTTATTAATGTATTTTATAAAAAAAAATGTATTTTTATTATTAGATAATATTAATTTTAGATCTATGGTTATGCAAACTAATTAGAAAGTATTTCATATCTCATATTATATTATACATCATATTTTATTTTAAAATGTAATGAATTAGAAGATTTACTGAACGAACAATCCGTGTTGTTTTCTCTACAAGCCCCGAGTTCCACAATAATACTATAATATAAAAATACGTAAGGTTTTTTTAGTTCTATGGGCGTTCGTTTGTAGGAAGTATTATCTGAAACTACCTAACTATTTTGAAAACTTTTTCACCATAAAAATTTTACATCATCATGACACTAAAATAAATAAAAAATATATAACATAGCATAGTTTAAATAAAGCATTGAAATAAAAGTAAAAAGAACTCGTTTAAACTGTCGTCAAAAAACCAACATTGCAAATACTAACACAATGGTAGCTAAATATAAAAATGTAAATAGGCAAACACGGCAAAATATTTTAAGTTTTTTATAGTATATTTTTAAAGAAAATATAACATAGCGATTGAAGATATTTATTTACATATTTTACTTATTATGTAAATAAATAAATGGTTTCAACAAACACACCAATTACCTAGCCCCAAACTAAGCGTGAGCTTGTGCTATGCTGACTAGGATAACGGATAGAAATACTTAAATACATATAAACATCCATGACTTAGGTACAAATGCTCGCGCCTAAAATTTTAAAAGAAGGTTGCACAGGCGGACCGGTAACAGCTTCTTGAAAGTCAAATGCATTTATTACCATTATGAGTACATAAAAGATCACTTCACTCCGTATGTGGGGTTTAATATTTCTCCTTCAAAATATTTTTTCAAATCTCTTGCTCGTAAAGTTGTCAATATACGTCGAGGAAAGGCTGAAATGACTTTTATGCACAAGAGTATAAAAGTATTTTTGTAAAGACTTTAGGCGATTAGACAGTTACATACAAAATACACCATAATTTAGTACGAGGGTCAAACTGAAAGTTCTTAGAACTGGCCACTTATAAACAATATAATAAAAAAAATATTCTAAAATTTGAAAATAGAACTCTTTGCCAATATTACTGAGTATATATTTCATTCATTTGTCATTTGTTTTACGACTTGGCGGCAAATTGAAAATTGTCTGTGTCACGTCAAAATGAATTTAACACGAGAAAATTTTCGTGCAATGATTTTTTATGACTTTCGATGTCATTTAAGTCAACAAGAAAGTTATGATAGACTACGATTGGCCTTTCACGATGAAGCCCCATCTCGTGCGACTGTTTACAACTGGTTTAATGAGTTTAAACCTGGTCGCACTAATCTCACTGATGATGTACGTGAGGGACGGCCTTCTACGGCGACGACTGAAAATAACATCTGTGTTGTGCGGCGTATGATAGAGACTGACAAAAGAGTGACCTATCAGCAGATTCGGACAAGCTTAGGCATCGGTATGAGTCAAGTGCACAAAATCCTCCACGAACATTTAGCGGTCAGGAAGCTTTGCGCCCGGTGGATACCTCATAATTTGACTAAGGCTCAAAAACTCCATCGTGTGGATTGGTGCCGTAAAATGATTGAAAGATTTAACGGAGGTGACTCAAATGCTGTGTTCGACATACTAACAGGTGACGAAAGCTGGATTTACTGTTATGATCCTGAAACCAAAAGACAATCTGCTCAGTGGGTGTTTCCTTTCGAGGAGTTGCCAACTAAAGTGAAGAGAGATCGAAGTGCGGGAAAAAAAATGGTGGCCTCGTTCTTTGGAAGGATAGGTCATTTCGCAACAATTGTGTTAGAGGATCAAAAAACAGTTTCTGCAGAATGGTACACCACCAATTGTTTGCCACTTGTCTTGGAAAAAGTTCGAGAGAAACGACCTCGCAGTGGGATCCTCCTTCACCACGACAACGCCTCGTCGCGCACCGCCAAGCGAACGATCGACTATTTGGCGACATCAAACGTTGAATTACTGGGTCACCCGCCGTATAGCCCCGACCTCGCGCCTTGTGATTTTTATTTATTTCCAAAAATTAAAGAAAAACTTAAAGGAAAGCGGTTTATGAATGCTGAAGAAGCGGTGGCTGCGTATCGCGATGCCATTGAAGAGACCCCTAAGGACGAGTGGGCAAAGTGCTTTTCCCAGTGGTTCCATCGCATGCAGCGGTGTATTGACGTCAATGGACAATATTTTGAAAAGATATAATAAAACTAATAACTGGCTAATGTAGTCAGTTTTTGATTTTCTAAGAACTTTCAGTTTGACCCTCGTAGATATGTTTTTTAATACGGGCAGTGTCACATAAAACACAAATAACGCACATTTTATAAGTTTGAGGATTTGCCACACACGGACCGCAGAACGCATCCAGTGTTGAAAATCAATCCTTTAGGGTCTGACCATAGTCAAATGTAAAAATAATGTCAAAATTAAAAAAATATATGTAAAGAAAAGTGTGGTGGGAAACTAATTACATATGATCGTCAAAACAAATTTGTTGTGTTGCTGTTGAAAATACCATTTCCTCGCAATAGAAGTGAAAAGCAGAGTCTAAAAACCCATTTTACCCACGATCACTATCCGCCCTCGGCGTTTTATGTACTGTTTTTTGTTCCTTTATACACTACAATGCACCAAATGCACTTCCTACGTCCCATAGTATTCTAATCATTATTTTATCTTTTTAATGTTTTCATATTTACCAAATCGTCAATAAACCGCCTTAACAAAAACACCGCTTTGAGATCAGGTGTTTACGAACGCGATGAGGTTATAAACAAAATGAGGTATTTTACACAATTTATATTCACCTGCGATCAAATTCAATTTCCCTCATCGCTCCATGGATTGAGCTCTCAATTGAGTTCCAGATCAAAATACGTGTCTATGCAAATAATGTTAAGATGGGTCGAGCGTTTTAGTCGGAACTGACAGGTTGGGATCAAAGATGTATTTTATTGGTATTTAATAGACGTTGTTGATAAAAGAATGAAGATATTATAATAGTAGATTTTTCACCAAGGAGGTAAAGTGATGTCTTACGTCACGGGCGTCATCTTGAATCTCGAGCGTAATGAAGGACTCGACTCGAGAGTTAACTCCCGAGCGCAGCGAGGGAGTTTAGTGTTTACTCCCGAGCATAGCGAGGGAGTTAAAAGTAGAATCCTGAGTGGAGCGAGGGTTTTAAGCTCGTCTAAGGCGAAGACATCTTTATCCCCGACGAGAATACTCTGCTTTTCACACTTCCTACGAGGCAATAAAAAAATGTACTACAAAAAACTTATTTTATCTATAAGTACGAGTATATCCTTTGACTTTTCTGGCATTTAATTATTATTATTAACAATACCAGCAGCTATACATCTAATGGACTCCAGTGTCATAAACTTCGTTACTCGACAGTTTTACGAAAACATTGTTTGTAATTTCTTAAAATACATAGGTTTTTTTCTATATTTTTTTTAGAAGCACGCGCTTTTTTTTCATTCCATTCGTGCTAAAATTCTTGGCTGCCAGGTTCAAATTTCAAATATGTTCTCTTTGGTGCGGGACGGGCTAGTGTGCAGAAATTAGAATTGTTTATCCTCAAAAGAATTGTTAATATTCACACACCTCCAACTGTCGCAATGATAAATCTGTTAAAGTACCTACAAAACAGTTGCACAAAACAAAATTTTATTTTATGTTGTTGCACACATATGCCACCATACTCGTACTAAGCAAGTGTATTGCATTTCATTTTCTAGGTGTCACGGTGCGGTGTGCCACCAACCTATCCGTACGTAAAATATGCATAAAGTTTGTCCGCTGGCGAGCGCGAAGTGTTCATTAATTCTCTTTGAAATAAACGCGAACAAGCGCTGCACTTGTTTAGACACTTATTTGGGAAGTTTTTTATAGTGCTGCGCTAGATTTTATAAATTAAAAAGTTTTTATACAAACATGCCGCATTATCAGGCTATTGACAGTAGCGTAGTAACTATTATATAATCTGTGGCAGCGCTGAGCACTGAGTGATGTTTTCTTATAGTTTTGTTAATGCGGTTTCTTACTGGGACTGGGACATCTGGAAAGAGTGTAAATAGGAGTGTTTTAAGACGATGACATTCGAGTAAGATGAGATTTTCTCAAAATCTATTACGTTTTACACTTATCAATAATTATGAATCCGTTGTTTTATGTAATAATATTATGATAACAGTCAGTCAAACTTTTTATGCGTTCTAGTTGAAAAGTAGTTTACAATAGAATGTCTAATAGCAGATTAATATCGAGGTAAGATAATATGTTCATTGATACAATTCTGAGCATTAATCCACATCTGAAAAAAGATGTCCAAAAAACAGGTGTTTACTTTAAGTTTAGTTACTTTAAATATTAGTCTGTTTAGTTTAGTTTATTTTGTCATGTGGTGTTTACCAGTAAATAGTTTATGTACACACATCGACACTGTCTAAGGTTTTTTTTGGATTTACTCAATTTACTAAAACGCACGTATATTTAATAAATTTTTTGTAAATTAAGTAAATCCAAAATATCCCTAGACAGTGTTGATTACTATATTTAGATAGTATAAATAAAACTTTAAATACTTCGAAAACAAGTTATATCTGTTTTAGTATTTACAGCAACTCACAGCCTCAAACTGATTTTAATTTAAAAATTCACGAGTGTACAAACGACAATAATAAAAAAACATGTCACTGTCCGTCCATTGGAAAGGTATCTCAAACAAAGTACCTGGGGGTAATTGTGGACCATAGATTATCATGGTACCCACACTTAGATTACATCATCTAATTAATTTGGATCTTCGAAACACTCAGACATGTTATGCCATGTAACTCGGACAAAGACTCACCAAATTATCTACTCAATTCAATTTACACTGCTCTGGCTCAATCCATACTGACTTATTGCATTCCTGTCTGGGGTAGTGCAGCCAAAACTCAATTCCTTGAGCTAGAGAAGGCGCAGCGTACTCTCATCAAAGTCATGTATTTTAAGAAGAGACGTTTCCCTACTGACACTCTTTATAGCATCAGTGGATTACTTTCGGTCAGGAATTCCTTGAGCTAGAGAAGGCGCAGCGCACTCTCATTAAAGTCATGTATTTTAAGAAGAGACGCTTCCCTACTGACACTCTTTATAGCATCAGTGGATTACTTTCGGTCAGGAATCCCAATAACATTGATGAAAACAACGCGGCATTACAGCGTTAAGAAGCACTTGAAAATTTCGATAGGCTCTGCCAACGCCAGGGTTGTCGAGAGATTAGGCAATCGCCCGGTATGCGAGGAACGCGGGTTCGATTCCCGCCTCTGGTAGTCATTTTTTCAAGTGCAAAAATATATTCGGTCAGGAAGTTATATGTAGTCTGTACAACCCTCAGAACGCATAAATCATTATCTTACGACCCAAGTCAAGTAAATAAACGACGTAGAAATTTTGTTGCTCAATCCTATAATATTAAGACCACATTCGCCCGTAGACAATTCATTTCAAATTCTACCTTCCTGTATAATAAAATAAAAAAAAATATATGTATATATGAAAAAACACATAACGTATTGCATAATTATTTATTTCATAGCTTATAATACACTCTCATATTAACTCTCACAAACACTATAACTCTCTCACACACACACAAACTCACACACACACACACACACACACACTCACGCGCACACACAATATAGATACTCAAATTTAATTAATTTAATACACAAACTTCCTACTACAGGGTAAAAGACATGTTGTTTAGGATAAGTTTACCCATACTGCCTTGTTTTAAAGTATGGATATAATGTTGGAAGAGCGGGTCCTCCAAACACAGGCATTTTTTGCTTAAATGGAGGCTCCAATGTACTAGTTTTAAGGCATTACCTTTGTTAATGAAATAAACTTATGAAATAGTTCTAATAACAAGGATATTTTATAGTAAGCATGCATTAATACAGCAAACTGTTGGTAGACCTGATCGATACCTACATATAATAAAACTGTAGAAGGAAGAATTCTGTACATTGATTTAAAAAAACCTACCAGGCCCTAGGTCAGTAGAGTAAAATGTAGTTTTTAATGTTTTTGTCTGTATGTTAGTATGTAATGTATGCGTCTTGAACTTTATAGACTCGAAATCTGCTAAACGAATCTTGATGCACCTAGCACAGTTTAAATATAGTCGAAATAAATATAGGGTATACCTATATTTAGTGATACAGGGTGACCTCCCTCCCATACGACAGAGTACAACTAGGACGGACGGACTAAACGATCTTATAAGGGTTCCTTGTCGGAGTACGGAACCCTAAAAATGAGAGACCACGATTGCTAGACGGCGTTAGGAGTATGAGTCAATTTTTATCATCGAGTCCATGCAGACGACTGCGGTTTACTTTTACTAGTGAATTTTAAATAAATTTCAAACTATTAGTCTAAAAGAGTAGCGCACTCTTCAGCCAAAACATAGGTTAAAGTCCAATGGCGCCAACAAGCAAATATTTCACGTCGCTGTTTGCATTTATATCGGCTTTCGTGTGTTCATTAATGTTTGCGATCGCCCAAATGGGACATTAACTGTGCTTAAACGTTAATGGATGTTGCGGCTTTAATTAACAACGGTTAAAACGGTGATTGTGACGGATTTAAAGTTAGTAAATCGTAGTCGCTTACGAACGAACTCTAATGTTTGCCGGGAGCCTAGAATTTATTAAGGCAAGGTAGCAATAACAATAACAAAACTTAACTTTTATAAGTTATGTTTTGTTTTATGTACCTTCTGGGGTGTTTTTTGCTGCCCCATGGCAGATCTAAGGTGGACGTCTAACGCCCTTCGCCGTACAACGGCAAGAAATACTTGGTGGATTGTTGATTTTTTTTCTTTACTTTTTCAGAACATTATGACGTGACTAATGCATACACATTTTGATATTTCATTGGCGATAGAGAAGTTCGCTGTAGAATATATTTTATCTTGGCTAAGCGCCCTGATTATTCAGATTTCTTTTGCGCATTCTCCGGAGTCGAACGTGCAAAATAAACTTTTAGAGTGGTCTCTAGTGTCCGGCCGATTTTCACAAAACACGTGTCGCGATCGCAGTGGCGCAAAACCCCTCCGAGGATCCATTTCTTTTGCGCATTTAAAAAAAAAACTGACAAAAAATACAAATTTTACTCTCTGCCAAACTGTGCAAGCTGCATATTTAACCATCTCAATATAAATATTATCAACTCCTGCTGTTTTCCCGTTTTGAATACATTTCAAAGCTATTTCGAATTCTTCTTTTAATATCAGAGGTCCCAGTTCTAAAGTATCTACATCTTCTTCTTTTTCCATATAGCTTTCTGACATCCCTTCTCCTGAATAAAGCTCTTCTATATACTCTATCCATCTTTTAACAATTTTTTTAGAGTCCATTAGTATTTTCCCTTCTTTATCTAATATAGCTGTACTTCGTCTCTTATGTTTCTTGACCATTTGTTTAATTATATTGTAGGCTTTTTCCATTTTCCCCCGTTTCATCATAAACTCTATTTTATTGCATTTCTCTTCCGTATGTTTTTCTTTCGCTTCCCTACACAGTCGTGTTATTTTGTTTGTTAATATTCTGTACTCCTTTGCCTTGACATCATCCGTCTTGTTTCTTAATTCTCTTCTCTCAAGCATTAGCGCTATAATTTCTGGGCTAAGCCAGTTTTTCCTCGGAATCAGCTTCTCTTTCTTTATCGTCTCTTCTGCGCTTTTGACCATTATGTTTTTGATTTCATTCCACCTTTCTTCAATATTAATATTTTGAATGTTATTCTTACATCTATTAATAAATTGCTCTAACTTATGACCTACTTTATTACTATATTGCACTTTACTATCACTATTTATATCCTTAAGTTTATTGAGATCCAAGTTCTTTGGTTTGTGTTTTCTTTTTAGTTGCTTGGTTTTAAAATTATGTAGACTTATAAGAAGGTTGTGATCAGAATTCAAATCGGCCCCAGGTAAAGTCTTACACAAACTTATCTGTTTTAGAAATTTACTTTTAATTATTCGAGGTCGACAACCTGGTTATATCCGATGGATTTGTTTCACACATAAAAATTGTGACTTGTTACCTAATATGTTCTTCATATTTTTTAAAATATTATACTAACTGAAGATACCTTTTCTCTGCTACACGTTCATATTATTCATACTAATCGACATCGTTTATGAAACAGAAATTTTGTTTAAGTAGGTATTGTATATAGGACAAATCTATCACTATACAGGGTGTCCGGGTTTCGACTAGCGATAATTTAAGGGCCTTTTACTTACCGAATTCAGAAAAAAATCATTTTTGGGTTTAGTTTTGTAATAGGTTTAAAAAGCTATTAAACATTTTTTTAATTTTTAGCAAGATAAATTAAAAAAAAATCTCTATTACGGTTAATAATTTTGAATTGATCTTTATTTCACTTGATAGGCCATAGCGGTACCTTCCAAAATAATCACTTTCATAACTTTTAGGACCTCCAGATCCATAGAATAAGCATTTTAAAAAAATTATTAAAATGGCTGCCGTTTCAAGAGGGGTTTTTTGTCGATAAAATTTGATGATCTAATAGCCCATAAATTATCCCCAGTCGAAACCCGGACACCCTGTATATTCTGTGGCTTTGATCGCCCTAAGTGGAGCTTTCAGAGAACAGATAATAAATAATGTATGAGGTTATATTTTCGGCGTTCCGTCACACTGAAAAAGTCGTTTATACAAAAGTATGTAAGCTCTTGACTAGGCGTTTACAATCAGGAGGTAACCACTTAGGTTACTAAATTTTAACCTCCTTACTAATATTGCTTTGCCATTGCTCTCGTTAACTGTCTCGTTGGTCTAGTGGTCAGCACGCTGGGTACTATCCGGGAGGTCCCGGGTTTGAATCCGGGGTCGGGCCGAAAGTGTTGTGTTTTTCTGTCTTGAAATAACTCGGACACAGCTTCGGAGTCAGGAGGTTGGTGGTGTTAACAACCCCGTGCCTCGAAGACCACATTAACCCACCGTCGTCAACGCCGTCTCACCGAATTACGAGAGTGAAGGAACAGAGAGTTCACCTGTGTATTGCGCACACACTAGTGCACTATAATATCTCCCACGCAGTTGATTGGCCGCTGTAAGTAGTCGAAATTCTGCTACGAGGACATTATTATGGCATTGCTATGACAGTTGAATAAATATGAGATGGCTAATTTGAAATGTACTCCTTTATGTCACAACATAATGACGACCGTCTTGGTGTAGTTGTTCGCGCACCGGACTTCTAAATCAGGCGGTTGCGGGTTCGAATCCCGCAAGGGGCAAATGTTTGTGTGATGAGCACGAGCATTTGTACCTAAGTCATGGATGTTTATATGTATTTAAGTATTTCTATACGTTATCGTAGTCACCATAGCACAAGCTCACGCTTAGTTTGGGGCTAGGTAATTGGTTAAAAAAAAAAAAAAAAAAAAATACATGTACGACATGTCGCATCTGTCATCAATTCCAAACTAACTAGTCGTCTCATATTCATATAAGTGTTATAGCAATTGGCAATTTCCATTAACAGGGGTTATTGTAAGATTCAACTTTACACTTGTATATTTTATTTTAAGGTCACGTCCGTAAGGTACTTCCCGATTGATGGTGCGTTGCAAACCGTTTTGGGGTCAATCTCCAAAACGGAGGCACTCGTGTGATCGCTCTGGCGCATCTTAGACACCAATACCTAACTTGGATTATATTATCTCATTTAAAAGAAAGATGTACTAATAGTGTACATCACTCCTTTAAATGAAATACACAATTACAACCAAACACCAATATTCGAAAAGCGAAGCGATCACACGAACACGCCTGGGGGGCGATTCACCAACGGCAACATCACCACTGTGTTCGACGTTGAGCTTGAATTTCAGAATAGCTTGACGGTTCTAAATTCACTGCTCAATGTTGAAGTAAAAGAAAATCGTCAAACTATCTTATCGTTCTCGATGATAGCATAGTCATTTGCTTAGCGAATCGACATGCTGTTTTGGAGATTGACACTTTGTTTCGTATGTCTTACTGTCAAACCATTATTTTTTATCACAAGTTGAGCATCAAAGGAGAATGAACTCTGTGACACATCGTCAAAATATTGAAAATGCTTTATAATAACTTGTATTATGATTAGAGTGGTCCAAATGATATGCTGTAAGTTCTTATCGTTCAATTTTAAGCCTTCCTTTTTTCTGACTATACACACAGACCTCACATCAACCTACCGTGATCTGTCAAATTTCCGCAACCATATTGCAACCCTATTTAGATAACATAGAGTTCCATATTATTTGAGATATTTTGACAGATTTGGGTATGTCGATATACGAGTAGATGTAAGTGATAAAAAATATAAGAAACCAAAAATTCGCACACAGGTAGGATTTGAATCCACGTCCTTTGGCTAACCGGGCCAACGCTCTTACCAACTGAGCTACTGAATACGTCATTTCGTGACGTATTTAACGAAATTACGTATTTAAAAGAGACCAAGAATTTCACACGGCTGGATAGACTGCACAGTAGCTCAGTTGGTAAGAGCGTTGGCCCGGTTAGCCAAAGGACGTGGATTCAAATCCTAACTGTGTGCGAATATTTGGCTTCTTATTAAATAAGAAAAAACACTGTGAGTGTTAAAAATATTAAAAACTATTCATAAGAAATATTAAGAAATATACTATGCTACTATGGTAAAGTTAAAGGAAAATAGATGTAACCACATAAAGTAATCAAATTTATTGTCAATCAATTTATTTACAATAAATACTAGGTACATTATTATACAGTAGTGATAATAAAACTTATTGCCTTATACGGGTGTGGTGGTACCGGCAGTGGAACTGTTTACATTCCAATTAAGTTAACACTTTCATGATTGGATCTAATAAAAAATCAATATCATACTTATACACTTAGTAATGGTGTATCTATAGACGGTGATAAAACGTACGAGCCGTATTTTAAGGTTTTGGTTTAGAAGCGCCTTCAGAGTACAGAATAAAAATAATTTTAAAAAAGAATTACGTACAAAAGTTTAAGGTTAAAAAGGGTACTTTACAAAGGCTTGAAAATTGTTTTGGATATATTACATCACATATGTATGTCTATAAACAGTGGGCATAAAAATATTCATGGACATTGTCCCGTGATTAATTTCTCACTAAACTCATTGCCATCCTTCTTCATAGCCTAGAAGGTTTGACTGGCAAAGAATTTTTAAAGCATTTGTACACACAGCTTTATTAAAGCATTTGTACCCTGATCTGTCAAATTTTCGCAACCATATTTCACCCTTATGTTGATTACATAGAGATCCATATCATTTGAGATATTTTGCAAGATTTGGGAAGTTGATGCGGGGCGTACTGTACACGTTTATTAGTGCAATGAAATAAAAAAAGACGGCTGTCTTGGGAGTTAGATAACCGTTTTAGCGAACGAGTCCATGAGTGAATATAACTTATGTATTCCTCGGGCCCAATTTGACCGCAAATTTGTATATTATAGTCATCAGGGACCAACTAGCTAAACTCGGAGGCTATGAGGCGGGCCGGAAGGGACGGCATGTCGCCTGGGAGACGTGTCGAGCTTTGGATGAAATAAGACTGGTTTAACTGATAAATTATGTAGGTGTTCAAGCTAGAAAACTATCAACTTTCATCATTTATCATTACTTTAACTACAGTTAACTTAGTAACAGCTTTTTTAACGGTAGTACTTCCTCAAATTTAAACGCCTCGAGGATCATGACAATTGATTTTATTTGTGTCTGGAAACATGATACGTGAAGGATTAAATATTTTTTTGTTTAATTGTAAGACACGAGTAAAATAGAGTTAGTCTAATAGATCCCACTGCTGGGTAAAGGCCTCACCTCAACTATCATAGTTGTGTGGTGGAGTATGGCTCGTACCTCCATGAGGAGGCCACACGGGCTCACTCAGTGCGGATTGGTGGATGGGTGTCTGTAAGGCAAGTGACCAATCTTACTGTCAGATATTATCAAGCCGACCCTAGGGCCTTTGCCTAGGCTTCAGATATCAGTCGAAAGTAAGACAAGCTAACTAAAACGAAAGGGCGTAAATACCAGTCTAGACATTTCAGAACATTAATCAAATTCTGAAGTTAAAACCTCGACTTGGTAATTGCACAAATCAAGTTCGGGTCGAGTAAGATGAGCGTTAGGAATATAAATTGAATTCATGAATCAAATATATCTACATATGTACTCGTACTAATTGTCAATTTAAAATTACAAGTTCATTTGCTATTCTAATGATGTTATATGAGTATGTTGTTTGGCGAGAATAATGCATATTTAATTTCAAACGCTAATAGAGTTTGCAGGGAATTGACGCTTGGTAACGAAATGAATATGCTGCCAGTTGCGAGTAGGGTTACCAGATGAAAAAATCAAAAGTCCGGAGAAAAGGCCTGATTTCCATGGAAAAGTCCTGAGATTTTCTACAGATGAGAATTTTTTCTCAAAAACGTATTATTATCGTTGTATACACTGCGGATCTTGCGATTTAACTGCAATTCTTACCAAAAGAAGATTATTTTAAGTTTGTTTTAAATTAATACATAAGTATTGATTTTAACTGCAATTGTTACCAAAAGAAGATTATTTTAAGTTTGTTTTAAATTAATACATAAATATTGATTTTAACTGCAATTGTTACCAAAAGAAGATTATTTTTAGTAGTTTAATATGAGAGATCTTTAATATTGAAAATCCTGAGCTATCACTAGATTTGCTAAATCCGGCCGGAATCCTGAGAAGAGTCGAAAAATCCTGAAATCTCAGGACAAATCCTGAGATATGGTAACCCTAGTTGCGAGAGATATTTAAATAAAATTTTGTTAATGGTTTAACTATAGATCTTTTCGGTGTTATTACAAAAAAACTAGACCAGGTTTAAAATTGGTCTAAATATTAGCCGACATCAAAGGAATGAATGACACATTCGTGACATAACCTAATAGAGAAGCGCTTTTCTAATTGGCTAGCTAATAACTTGGGCCTGTCTTAAACCTGGTACTAAGTTTTTAGAATAACGGGGTTTGAGTTAAACGAATTATTTTTTTTCTATGAAATCGGGAAATATTGCGCCTCTAATCAAAAAAATTGCAGATACGAAAATATTTTACCAGATAATTAAAAATAATGATATAAAAAAAATGCGTAAAAATGTTAAGCTTAAAAAGGTATGTTTTTTATAAAGGCAAATTGATCTTGGAATTATTGCATCACATAAATATGTCTATGTCTAGTGGAGCAAAAAATAAATGATGATATGTGAATATAATAAAAATACTTTTTAAAAAGTTCTTGACTTCAAAAAAAAGTATAATAAATAGTTAAGCTAAAATTTTTAACACCATCTGTATTGGAACTCTCATCTGGATACATTTTATAACTAGGTAGGTTGTGCGTATACAGAAAAATAATTCTTCATACGAAACTATCGAAATTAGTTTCGTATGAAGAATTATTTTTATTACAAGGATCATTTTATTGCTTATTCGTAACTGAGGCCTTACTCTTGATGATGCCCGTAGATTCGACTGTAGCCGTCCCTGTCACTCACGCCAGAATGATAACGCGAACGAGCGAGATGGCTAGACTCGATAATATCAAGTCAGCCGGAGTAGGGCCTCTGGTTACGAACCTACGGCTTAGTTCACTGACCTATATAATACAAGTACACTGGACTGCATACTGTCAACCTAAAATTGAAGCCATTTGATTATCGCCATTTTGGCGCTGACGGCTGTAGTGAGCGTATGGTGACCGTCCACAGAACTAATGAGAGTTGACATAAACATAATGCTAGTTACTCTATTTTAGTTCCCAGACACTCGGTGGGGGCGCTTTTGTTCGGCACAAAAATTATCTGACATTTCTTAAAGAATGTTTAGTCCAGCGTACTCGTATAGTACAGTGAAGTAGTTAGACGACCGAAGGGGTTCTACTTGGCTAGTCATTTAACACGTTCGGTACCACCACAACCATTCCATAGGCACTATGCGACGCAAGCTCGTAAAAATGCTTTATAGCGCATTCTCCTGACAAAAAGACAGCTAAGCGGAAAACTATTGCGGTACAATTTATTTTGTCTGGGTACCCAATAAAATTGTGTGGTTGGAATAAGTTTATACAGGGTGTCGATTTGTTGTTTCAAGTTTCATGTTTCATACAGAGTTGTTTCTTGTCTACATTATAGATAGATAGAAAACTTCTTAGATAAATTCTTAATCTACATTATAGATAGATAGAAAACTCTTTATTGCACACCATAATAGAAAAAAGAACTTTACACAGAAAGATGTACAATGTAAACGGTCTTTTCGCTGTAAGCGATCTCTTCCAGACAACCTTTATTCGTCATAAATATGAAAAACTTTTATTGTCGGACTAGATTAGCGAAATCGATGGAAAAATTATGTTTAACTCAAAAGTTTGTTATTACTTCCATGCCTGTAAAGAACTGCTGACTGTCTGTTTATGAAAAGTTTAGCTAAAATACTTAAAAAGCCCTGAAAAGTGTCATTGATGTCGCATTGTCTGTACGACAATAATATCACGAAAAGTTAACACAATAGCTCTAGATTACTCGTAGCTGCTACGGCGTAGCGACTACGAGAGTTGCTACGAACTTCGTAGTTGGTCTTGTTAAGTCTAGACTTCTGACTAACTTTAGTTTGCGTCTCGCGGATAGCGTAGTGAACGTGTTAACACACCGATAGCGAAATAATGCCGAAGCGCTTAATATCGAAGTTTGAAGCACTTAAGCACCAAATGTATTAAGTGTAACACAAAATGTTTGTTGTTTTTTATTACAAAGACAAAATATCAAACGAATGAACTGTAATACCTACATGTAAATTAATACAATTTAAGTATTTATTTTTTAGAACAAAAGTTATTTGCTCAGTAAAAGTCATTTATATTCAAGACAAAACTGCTTGCTCGAAACAGCCTGTATAAAGATAAAAAGACCACTTATCTTCCGCCTATAGCCGTCTTTTTGTGTAGGAAATGTCGTCATAATAATAACTACTACAAATTATTCATATCAACTTACGAACTACAGTATAACTATGATAGCTTTGCTCGAATAAATGAGAATAATAAATATGATCGAGCACAATTTTCTTATTATAACATGAGAAGGCTACCATCGAATTTTGACAGAAAATCGTTTTTTTGAAAAATACTCGTAACATAAATAATAAATAAAAAATCAGAGGCCGCTATGTCGCAGCAGGAAAATTTATTCAAAATTTTAAAATAAGTCATTACTTCAAAATCATCAAAGTTTTCTAGAAAAGTGCACTAAAATGTTATCTACTTTACTTTAGTGCACTTTTCATTTCATTGGCTATGTTTGAAAAGAAATGAATATTAATTACAAGGTCTATAATAAGTCACTTCTTTAGACATATTAGCGACATCCGATTTTTTTGATTTATTGTATAAATATTTAGTATTAAAAAACGATGTAATGTCAAATTTAGTAGTAGCCCCTATAATGGGATTGCAGTACATTTAGTTAATGAAAACAAAACCGTTTGATTTAATGTAACATTTAATGTTACATAATCTGTCACTAGTCATTTTGTTCATTAAATGGATGTAAGTACATACATGTTACAATTTAACTAGATTTTTAATAATCAACTAACCGAAATACACATTGGTATATAATACAATTTTAACAATAAAAAGGCACTGACTTGAATCGTAATTCAAAAGGTTGTAACAATTTTATAGGATACAATTTTAGGACTTACATAAATAATGTTTTTGGTATAGGAGTAAAGTTTTAGTAGAGGTAGGTTTGCCAAGGTGTTAATTATAAGTATATCAATTTAATTTAGATAGAGAATATTTGAGTCTGAGTTTTTAACAATATTTATGTAACTGAGAAGTAGAGTGAGAGACACTTATAGTATATTTTGTTTGTCTTCAAAAAAGAAGACTTATTAGTAATAAATTGGTTAATGTGGAGGGTAATGGGACTAATAGGAAAACTTCAGTTAAGTTTGTAGTCAGTCGTAAAATGATCGTTTAGAAAATTATAGCTAGCAAATACATTAGTAATAATTTTAACACATAACGTTTATACTTAGAACTGTTAACCATCCAATTTTACATAGTTGCAGAGTTGCAAGTACTTTATTCAACATAGTTGCGATATTACAACTATGTAGATAGTAGCAATATTGCAACCAAAGAACAGAAAAAATATAAGAAGGGTCATTATACTCCGTTTATATCGAACGGACAAATTACAATGACTTCAGAAACTTTTTGATTGGTAGTAAGTTCGCGCGTGATAGATTCAATTATGATTAAAATGTCAGCCTATTAGATCCCACTGCTGGGAAAAGGCCTCACCTCAACTATGAGGAGGTACGAGCCATACTCCACCTCGCGGGCTCAGTGCGGATTTGTGGAGGGGTGTATGTAAGGCAAGTGACAACTACCTTACTGTCAGAAGTTACCAAGCCGCCCTAGGGCCTCTGACTAGGCTTAACGACTAATACCACAGATATTAGCCGGGACCAACTGCTTGACGTGCCTTCCGAAGCACGGAGATGCTTGTCATGAACGTCAATTATGATTATCTGATCATAACTGTGGGGCACCTGTCCTGCTTACATTACCCTTCTATCCTTTTTCATCTATTCTTATATGTGTACATGTACCTGATCACATATGTAATTGTAACCATGATCCAAACTGGTCAGGGGAACCTGGTAACAGGGAGGTCAGATGGCAGTCGCTCCAATGTAATTACCTGATCTGCTAAAACCTGGATCACGGTCAAGCGGACCCTGGGCCCCCGCCTGCGAGTGCACAACCGAGATAACGCTAGGATGTGGATGATGATATGTGTATACGTACTTAGTTGCAAATTGCAACTATGTAAAGTTGGAAGTTTGATTCGAAAAACGAGTGTGCTTATAGTTAGTTAGTTAGTTAATTATAAATAATCCAATAAAACACAGGTACAGCAAAACGAACATTAAGTATAAAATGACACTTATATATAAATATCAAACTATATTACACAGGTTTATATACCACATCAAATCCGTGAGTGCATACGCATCGCATTATGTACATATTTCTTACAACGTTCTTAAATATGGGGGATTATTTTGCTTACATTGGTTGATTTTTAGGTTATAAGTTTCTTAATTAATTGGTGTTTATAAGGGGGAATTCGGTTCAGGCACTGAGGTATCAAGGAAACTTGGAAAAGAGGGGTAATGACAAGGACATAGTAATAATTAAGAAATTACTTGACATACAAGGTACGGAGCCATTAAGTAATTTATATTTAATAAATGCCCAATTTCAAGTACATCTTCACAATGTTTTATCAACAGTATGGTAGTTATTCATAGGTAATGGACATTTAAGGCATAATTTTGTACACAATCTATACGTGTCCTTTTAAAATATCTAATAATTTTAATGATACGAGTGCTAATGTAAATAATAGGTTTAGCTTTATCTATGAATTTGGAGTTTTTGGTCAAACCTTTTTTTTTGTTTGTTACTTTCACATGCAAAATACAAAAATATTTTGCATACAGATATTAGAATACGCAGTGGATAGCTTTTTCCATCTCACTATCGTAGGCAATTGCATCAAAATTGGTTCAGACATTAAAAGTAGTTTGTTCTCGATTTAATGCATGCAAATTTCCAATTTCATAGTTAAGTCAGCCTATTAGATCCCACTGCTGGGAAAAGGCCTCACCTCAACTATGAGGAGGAACGAGCCATACTCCACCACGCGGGCTCAGTGCGGATTGGTGGAGGTTCCAATTTCATAGGTAAAACCCTATTCTAAACTTTTGCTTAAAAAACAAGTCACATCTTAACTATCCCTGAATGATTTTGTCTAAGAATGGATGGATCTTATCATAGATTCAATATCCCCGAAACTGCTATAACAACTTGTTTTGATGACATAATTTAAAATTAATCGAACCGTTTTATTTTTATTGACTTAAGATAATCTGCTACCCCCTGAACAACCTTTAATATTTACCGCTTAGCTATAGGAGGGGTCAGCTTTACTGAGCCAATGGGCAAAAATGTGAATTATTTATTTAGGTTAATGAATTTCCGCGTAGATGGAAGGAGTGCTGTGGCCCCGAGTAGGTTAGGTCAAAGATAACAGATGAGTACAAATATACAGGGCTATTTTTCATTCAATAAAATGTATCGATACAGGGTTACGTTTAAGACGGTCGCCATAATATGGCGATATTATGGTATTAGAAGAACCATAGAAAGTAAATACAATCATAGTACCTACCATCAACAATTACTATGAAGTCATTATCGAAATTACACACATCAACACTGTCTAGGGATATACAAAACATAGTATTATTATATCCAAAATATCCCTAGATAGTGTTGATTAGTATATAAAAAGAAGTATTCTCCTTAGAATACATTATTAGGAAGCAGAATTACTTATTTGTATGGAGCATCTAAAATTTTATTAACTTTTCGAACATCGGTGCGTAGCAAAAGTTGTAGGTATTGAAAGTCATGGCGACTGATCAAAACAACATCTGTTATTTTACTAATTCTTAAGGCGTGGGCCTTGCACCACAAGTCCGAATTACCTAAACCGGACTCGCTCAAGGCCTTCGATCTGCGTTGAAAGCTCACTTGCGCAAGTCTGGATTAGCTAATCTGGAAGGTACATCCACTAGCCTGGATTTGGACTAATCCGGACTTGTGCAAGTGGGCCTAAGTATCGCAGGTGTAGAGTAGAAAAAACATAACTTAAATGTTAAACTCGCGCTTTTTCATTTTTCGTTTTATGAAAACCCTTGCATCACTTATTTACCTAATGTTGTAACCTTGATAGTGAGGAACCAAGGCAAGTTTAGTATATATTTTTGTTTTTATATATGTAGCCTTTAACTATTACTATCGTGTACAATTAGCTCTTGAAAGTTACTAAGCCCCCATTACTGATCTTCTCGTTTACCACCTGGAGAGAAATGAGAGTGACTGAAAATCAGCGCTGGCTAGGCCGGTAGGGCCTACCCAGCATACGCTGAGTTACTTCCATTTGCCTCATACTAGCTATAATTAAGTATGTATATGTACCTCTCATTGTAAAGGCAATAAAAAAATTTCAAATTTCAAATTTCAAACTATTTTAAAACAGCCCTGTATACCTCGTACGTGTCATTTTATTATAAAACACGATTAGATATTAGAAATGGATTTTAATCTTATATTTATATTGTGCAGCGTTAAATACATAAATACGAGATACAGCTTAAGCATACGATATTATATACAGAGACATATATTCGTTATTATACTATACAAATGGTCCAATAAAACATCTATTTAAATATAACCTAGTAGACTAGAGATATATCTTATGGATAGTAATATTGCTGATAAGTCGATAGAATAACATTTTGTTCCGGGAAATACTGTTCACTTGTTTCTAACGTTTCTTAACTAGATTTATAACTAACAAATTAAATGTACATACGTTAAATTCTCTCAAAATTGGCACATAATGATGTAACATTGATAAATACCAAGTTATTATTTGGCTTCTTAATATTATTTTATAAATATCGTTAGCAGCACAGTGATACCCTATTTTTCTTACGTTAACACTCATTCTCGTTTGAGTCTCGTTATGCAGATTATAGTATTTATTTTCTTTATAGAAAACCCCTCTAGATGGCGAAACTACCCAAGACCGGATAAGTAGAGCCTAATGTTTTTTTTTCAAAGTTTAATTTGCACACGGGTAGGATTTAAACCCACGACCATTGTCTTAATGGGCCAATGTTATTACCATCCGAGCTACCGTGCACCCGAGCGAAATTCTCTCCTTTGAATACGTCATTGCGTGACGTCAGCGATATCTATATTTGGCCCGGATAGCCAATGGCCGTGGGTTGAATTCCTGCCCGTGTGCGAATTTCTGGTTTCTCTAAAAACTTATTAAAAGTAGAGACTTGGTATTAAAATGTTGATTACAGCTTGAAGTCTCATATGTTTTCTATGTCAATTTGAATACGGAAAAACACGAAAGATAGGAGCATAGGTGTGGTATAAATGTAGATTTTATGTTTTTTTTTGCCCTTAGTCGCCTAGATAGCGACTAAGGCAAAAAAAAATTAATTAAAGGGCGACTGCCCTTTCCTCTTTAGTCCCTTAAATGCAGTTGGAACGAAAGATACCCCAAATAAATTATTGGTGGGGAAATTCGACATTTTAAAAGCACATTTATTCTTTCCTGTCTCGTTAAAATACAAGTTGTCAACGCTTCAGCTATCCATTGATATAATACGTGAAACTGGCATCTATAGAATACTGAGCTCAATAGAAAAGTGTGTAGGAAAATAATGGAGCGAGTTGGCGAGTGCGGCAATGTTTATTTTGCAATTCAATTTTGACAGCGCTCCGCAATATACAGTCTCGTTTCAATCGGTTGAGAAGAAAAAAGACAAATTGTCCTCAGGTGCTTTAGAATGCCTTCGAAGAATATCTAACGGAACGTCAAAACAATTTTTGCTCTAACTGTACCTAGCTAGGTCCCTTCAGCGTTTATACCTTAGATCTACCATACCTGTAGATATTGCATAAATCTGACAGCTACGGTACATTTTCAAGTCTATCTTTCACAACATTTCTATATCCAATTATGCGTAACATTGTCGCTAAAACTTAAATGTTATAAGATATTACCTTTTTAAAACCGGTAATGGATAACTAAGTGTCAGAGGGTTTGAAACTTTTTGTATGGAAGCTGGCTTATCGAACCCCGCCGGCATTTTATTTCTTTTTTTGAAATCGCTGCGCACAAATAAGTGATATGCATGGATAGAGGACACATATAAGAACAAATATCATTGTGCTAATATGTTGATCTCTGCTTTCAAATATCTCGGCATAGTGTCACTTTAGAATACCATGTTACTTGACATTGTCTGTTCCTCTATGTGTCCTCTATCCATACATATTACTTTCATAGTGCGCCGCGATTTCCAATAAAAAACCAAATGGCGGCAAGTTCGATATGTCAGAAAGTTTCAACCCTCTTTGTGGCACGTTTAGGTTTTAATTTTGTAAGGCGTGGATTACGTCCTACTGTAAATCATCTAAGGTACTATAAAACTGCATAACAAGACCTACCCTCCAACCTTTTTAACTCGAACATGTCACTGGCAACAGTCTCATTTCAGACGAACACTGGTCCGTCATTCTCCACTCACAGTACGTTTAGATTCTCACAGTTCTTGAACTTCGAATCTTCCTTCCCAAATATCCAGGTCAGCATTTGTCTAGCCTTCATGCTCGCCCTGACCACGCCTCTGGACTTGTACCAGTGGGCTGGTGAGGATTCCCTTCCTCCTTCGGCGTATTGCTGCTTCTTCAGTCGGATCTGGTTGAGGATCCCCACTAGGAGCTCGTCTACGTTGTGGTTAATGCCAACTGATACTTCGATGAACTTGGCCTTGTAGGTGCAGGCGAGGCACTTCCCGTCTGTGGAGGAAAATGACATTAGAAGTGGGGTTTAAGATGTTTAAGTTGTAAGAAGTTGTGTTGTAAGCATAAAGTTAATATTCCCATGGGAATAGAGGAACAAACACGAACTGTCAAACGAAACCGAAATATGATGACATTTGTGTGTGTAAAATTGTTCATGAATGTGTGTCAGTGATGTATGTCATGTCGCTTGTTACATAAGTATCGATATTGATAAAATTAATAACATTAATAGTAGGTATTAATAAAACAAAAATAGGATGGGATGGGATTTTTCATGGCTATGCTTCTGGAGTGAAGTAAAACATTTAAGAAAAACTCAGAAGATACGGTTATTCCAAAAATAATAAGTGAAATAAAAAATATGATATATTGTTGTTTAAATCGTTTATTTAAAAAAAACAAACATAGAGATGCAACTTAGTGCATTTAGGTTAGACATAAGCTTCTTTTCCTTTGGCGTCAAATCTAGTTGGAGAGAGGTCGATGGTGTGGACTGTTGCAATAGCGGCGGGGTCGATCTAGACTGCGATGAAGATGATTCACATGTGAATGTCTCTGGTACAATATATTTGTAAACATAGGACGAAACTTTGCAGCTAGGCTTTATCTTGACCTGTAAAAAGAAATATAGAACATATGATCTAGTCCCAAACTAAGCAAAACATATAATTTGTGGACATAACGATAAGTAGACATTGCTATCCAATGAAACATCAGAAGAAGAATATTATTATTTTTATTTTGCTCGTGAGTGTGTGTGAAAGTGCTTGCTGTACTTGTATTTTAAATACTGAAATTTTTGTTTGGAACCCAGTTTGGACGATTTATAAATTTTAGGCATGTATTTTTTTATCCTAGTTATTCGGAAATCTGAAAAATACATTTATTACTAATGTTAGTAACTACTCTAACAGGTAAAAACTGCATGGATTGGCTAAGTATCTTAAATAGTAATTACATTCCCAGCTAACTCTGAAGAACTGATAGGTATTTAAACAATAGTAATACATATTATTCGTTTATTACGTAATAGACAGTGGAAACGAAATATCGATAACTTGATACAACCCTAGTGTAAAACGAAAATTATTTCTTTACACAAAATATTCGTAAATTCTGCATTATGAGTATTGATCTTTGCTTTTTACAT
This sequence comes from Pyrausta nigrata, assembly GCA_949316185.1. Lineage (NCBI taxonomy): Eukaryota > Metazoa > Arthropoda > Insecta > Lepidoptera > Crambidae > Pyrausta > Pyrausta nigrata. The sequence goes on along the minus strand of OX438949.1, from coordinate 15,652,288 downwards.
TAATAAATGTTTAGACAAGAGAATTATCACACTAAGCACTTAAAATTCGAAACGCATTGGCAAAAATAAACCTAAAATAGGTGGTGTCCATTTGATACTATTTACCTGTAAAATGATGATTTTTCGGGTTTATTTCGCTGCGTCGTACAACAATTAATTACTGAACAAGTCACCACGTTTCACCGAGAAATATTTCAAAAAAATATCCACGATTTCATGTAATATTTGAAAAATAAAATAGCTGAAATTCTCAGCGTGCCGATACGTGCCGACAAACTGTTTGACAGTTTCAAAAACGGTTCTGTTACATCACATCCCACATCTCTTTTTATCATACAGTGTTGCTGCTAGAGACATCTGGCTTGCTCAGCCCTTTGTTCCTCTATTCCGCTAGGTATATTAACTTTATGGTTGTAAGAAGAAGTTCTTGTATAGTAAAATTGGAAAAATATGACAGCAGAGTGACATGTAAGGTATTGAAATGCAAAAAGTTTAAGACTTACAAATAATATAACAAATACATTAACCTTACCACAAGGACGTTTTTTTTTATAATTTTGTACATAATCATGTATTATAATATTTATTTATTGTTAAGCTACAGATTATATTTTTAGAGACAGTCTTAGAAAATAAAAATAATAACCAACATATAAAAGCTGAAATCAAATTGAATTTCGCTCACAAAAATTAATTGACTGTGTCATCCGGTGGGACTCGAACCCACGTCCCTTCGCTATCCGGGCTCTTACCAACTAAGCTACGGAGGACGTTAGTCAGCCGACGAATTTTTGTAAGTGCTTGCTACGCCAGTGAGCCGGCGTTCGATTTCATCAATACTTGGGGAATGTACCCGCATGTATCCAATGGAAATATTTTTACAAGAAGATAGCGAAGGGACGTGGGTTCGAGTCCTACCGGATGACACAGTCAATTAATTTTTAATATAAAAGCTGTGTGAACAGGGCAATGCAACGTGAAAGTTCAAGATAGGTAACTACGTTACAAATAATACGAGTATAACAACAACATTTCAAATATAATATTCCTGTAAGGAAAGTATTTAGTAAAATGATCAATTAGATGTAATGATAATATACAATTAGTGTGAGGAACCCAGGACTAAATATGGCTTAATATACAAGATATTTCCCAAAGTGGAGGGAGAGTTCTACACCACACCAGCACACCACACAATGGGGAATCACAAAAGAACCTATTGGGCAAAGGCGCTTCGTGGGTAAATGCCCATGGCCCCTATGAAGATAGGAGATTATCAGATTACGCGTAATTCAGACAGTTTTACTAAGACAGCGTAGTGAAATTAGAGTTAGCCTGTAAGTCTGTCTGCCCCATCTCTTTCTCTCACAGGATGAAAGAGCGAGATGGGAGAAATATAGTCTCAATAAGACTGTCTGAATATCGCGTAATCTAATAACCCCTTAAGATAACTCCAGTATACAAGTAACTTGTAGCACCCTTATTTTTTTCGTAAGGTCAAAAAAACACATACTAGAACCGTCACCTAATTTACGTGTATGAAGGAATAAATTAGAATTAAAATTTTGGGGTTTCGTGACACGTGACTTATAAAATTGACAGTTCTTTACTTAAAATTCAATTAATTATCCCCACGCAAATCCTGGTTACATGTAATCTGAGCGAAGCCTCCACCATGACGTTATATTATCCAAAAGCAATTTGTACTAAATTGGGGGAACAGTGGCGAGTGGCGTCACCGCGCCACGGGAAATCGTTTCTATTTAGAGTACCTACTCTAAAATACGAAGTCCGTATTATAGATTCGGGCCATCCTTGTCACTCGTGCCTTAGTACAAGTGCGAGTGAGTGGGATGGTTAATAGAGAGAGAACAGACAAGGTTATACAGAGTAGCATATCTGCATAATAGCGGATAACGAACAGAATGTAATGGAACCGAAGGTTGCTAGAGAAAATGCGATATCAAGGTTCGCTTTTGTTAGGCTACTATTTTATCTCTATCTAAAAAAATGCCATTAATCTTGTTTAGTTGGTTTTTACTTAAAAATAAATAATGAAAGGACTTGTCCTCTTTTTGTATGGAGGCTGGTTTTTTATTCTAAGATATCACCAACCACTAATAAACCTATATTTATCTTTAAGCTACAAAAATATGAAACACGTTACCATAGAAATCAGAATTTTAAACGCCTCCATTTTTGAGAAAAAATATGTTTTGTAACAGGCATCATCCATTGATCACTTACTTGTATTTCCTGGCTGTATGGCTATGTACCATTGCCTTTCCACTGGTGGATAAATACTACTAGGTACTACCACAGATTATATAATAGGTACTACTGTCAATGGAATGTCAATTTTGCTGTCAAATTTTTTTCATGCGTTAATTGATATAGGCGAAGGTGCGGTTTCTGTACAGTCAAAGAGAAAAATTAATTTCAATTTTTCTCTAAATCGGAGGCCTTAAAAAATATATTAATTATGCAGAAAGGCTAGTTTTTGTGAACTCTTTAATATAATATTTAGTTTATTCTGGTTAAAAAATTTGACGAATAAAAAACCATTAATGGACAAGTCCTTTCTTTTATGATTAATTACGAATTTTACGACAGTTTATCTTTCTTTTCAAACTCTTTGGAATCTAACTTTCATTGATTGCTTTTATCTCTTCATCTTTGGTTAGTTACCAACTATTTTTTTTTATAAAAAAATACGATAACAATGCTTCAATTGTAATTAGATCTACCTACGTGATACCAGAACTACCTGTTTATCTTGCCCTTATTTATCTTTACCCTAACGTGTAGCCTACAATTTGTAAAAGAAAATCTATAGGCAAACATACGATTTGAAACGAATTAGAAGGTTTACAAGATATTCAGTATAGAAAGATAGCTATTTGTAACTAGTTATTTAATGTACAAATTAAAGATAGCCTATATACTCTACAGCAATTCTAAAATCATTATTCTAGTAAAAATGTAGTTTTTTTTACTTATTACATGTACATTGGTACATTTACTTTATTTTTACTTCAGTTCAAAACTTACACGCAAGCTTTTTGGACTATATTTTGTGAAATAATTACAACAAAGCTTTTAACAAGTAAAAGGTACCAATATGTTACATGTAGTTTATAGTATAATGTAATTTCATTTCATTTCATTAGTATAATGTAAACCGTGAAAGACTTCCACGGTGACGTCATAAGCCAAAAGTAATTTTGGTAAGAAAATTAGCGCCAGTCGTCGCGCCGGGAAATCAAGCGGGCTTCATATAATAGAAGATAATGAAGGTCAAGATGGAACCAAGTTTGGTCGAGAGGAGACTGCAGGGGAATTGTGGTTAGTCGCTAAGTTACAAAACTTTTGGATTAGTTGAACTAGACCTCTGTAACTTTCAGATGTTACTTATTCTATGGATGTACGTATATGGAAAAAGAAACATGTAGGCAAACAAAGTGCCTAATAGGGGGCCTCTAGAACTAGTAAATTAACAGGTTATAATCAATTAAAAACGGCGCAGAGAGAAACTGACAACGCTAGAAAGTGATGAATAAATAGTATAAATACTATATAAGTTTAAATAAGAAGCCCAAAATTCGCACACAGGTAGAATTTAAACCCACGTCCTTTGGGTAACCAGTATAACCGGCTAGTATACATACTACTACCCATGTATATGAGGACGTCATCATAATACATATACCTTGTGTGGACACTGCCCTGGTCCTGGCCAAGTCGATCTTGTTGGCCACCAGCAACGCCGGCCGGGTCCGCAACATGTCGCAATCCATCGTCCTAGCTAGCTAACTCCTGCTCTACCCTCTGGAAGGACGCCATCATAATATACCTTGTGTGGAAACTGCCCTGCTCCTGGCCAGGTCGATCTTGTTGGCCACCAGCAGCGCCGGGCGCGCCCGCAGCATGTCGCAGTCCATCAGCCTGGCTAACTCCTGCTCGGCTTTTTGGAAGGACGCCTTATCCACCACTGAGTAGATCACCACGAACGCGTCAGGTGGTTCGCTTCGCTCGATTTCTTCCTGTTTGACAGAAGGTTTTTTTAAAGTTTATGGTTCTTGGGACTTACGAATAATTTTGTTCTCTATTTAAGCCATTTTTTTAATGTATAAAAGTTATTCAGAGTCCCAGACTCGGCATTTTAATCTTCTCTAACCATCAATCAAGAAGAAAAAACAAGGCAATTAAAGTAATCACAAAGTTAAAACCTAGTAATGAAGCCTTATGTGTATGACGTTTAAAAGCCGTTTAACAGGGTTCTTGCGTAATAAAACCATCAAGGAAGCTGTATAGGATGTTGAGAGGCAAGTTAGAATATCCAGGCCAGTGAAGCCTTCGAAATAGAAAAACATGTCTGTTTGTATGGAATATACTTATTATCACCTCAACGTCCTAGACAACCTTACGTTAGATTACCATAAACAAAGTGCCGGCAACGAGACCTCATGCAAAATACATGAGTACAAATAGATCCAATGGAATACAGAATATCGTTAGCAAAATCCTAAGAGATAGAGTCTCTAAACGACCTGTTTTTAAGCGAAGTACTTAGTATTTTACGTGAAGCTTGGCAAATAGTTTCTCATTAATTAAGCGAGACTCTACGAACTTCAAAAAGTAAATTAATGAGAGCCAGATACAAGTGTGTTGCTAGTACCTACATACAAGCTGTTCTACTAACCGCAGAAGTACCCAGTAAGAACAGTAGCCAGCACATTCTGATGTATATTAATTTGTTGCAAAATCGCTCCTAGTCCAACTGCATTTATAAGATGCCGAATTGTTTAGCTTGATATGCCGCCGTTTGTATTTACTTAGAAGCGATGCATAGTTAGGTACTCGTTAAATATTAAACATTGAGTCCCATACAAACCCCCCCCCTTTTGACCTCTTTAGAGGTAGAATTTTCAAAAATCCTTGAATTAAGTACGAACATTCATTCTACAGGTTAGTAGTTCGGTTGAACGTGTCCGTATACGCAACAGGACCCTGCCTTTAATTCGATTTACAGTTACAGTTTACGATTCGTGGTATTTAATACCTTCCAAATCGTATAAATAAATAAATAGTACCTCAATTGCTACAAAGAAATCTTAATTTTTTGTCGAGCAGGACCCTCCGCCGTTTGAAGGTCTTCAGACCAACGGTATACGGCCCCGTTTAGCGACATATCAGTACCTTAAAAATACATTGGTACTATTTTCAAATTATTATTAGTTTATGAGGAATGCACCTGCGAAACTTTTTTCATGCCAGCAGGACCCTATTATGTTTGACGTTTTCAGCCCAGACAGTCAGATTTATCATCAGCATTTTATTAGTACTTCTCAATAAACCATACGTTTAATTCAAATATATTTATATTTCAGCAGAAAATTTGTTTTAAAACTTTTAGTTTTATGTAGCTAACGAACGTTTAGTTTGTCTGATATATGAGTGTCCTCAGTCAGTTTTCAGCATGGTCGCTATTCATTGAGGATTTTATTCATTATAAGTCAGCCTATTAGATCCCACTGCTGGGAAAAGGCCTCACCTCAACTATGAGGAGGTACGAGCCATACTCCACCACGCGGGCTCAGTGCGGATTGGTGTAGGGGTGTCTGTAAGGCAAGTGGCCAACCTTACTGTCAGATGTTATCAAGCCGCCCTAAGGCCTCTGACTAAGCTTAACGACTAATATCAACGATATTAGCCGGGACCAACTGCTTAACGTGCCTTCCGAAGCACGGAGATGCTTGTCATGGACGTCACTTAAATGGTCGGAATGGTCACCCATCCAATCACGACCGCGCCGTGGGTTGCTTAACTTTTGGTATCACTACCAAAGCGCTGCCACCACTGCGCCACAAGCACTGCACCTTTTATTCATTATATGAACATAATAAAAACACTTATGGTATGTGTATTCAATGTATTTTTAGAATAATTGTGTTTTGCCTATTAAGCAATCGAATTAAAGCCAGGGTCCTGTTGAGTATACGGACACCGGTTGAACAGCTTAATACCTTATCGATTTAGCTCAAAACTGACAGAGTTTCATATAAACTTAACCCTCTTTTTACCGCCTTAAGAGGAGAATTCGAAAGGGTTACATTGAACTGTATATGTTACAATACATAGTATAAGTAGGCTTATCGCATTGGGTATTACCTGTAATGATAGTTGTAAGAAAGTTAATAAATAAAAAAAAATTCTAGAATTCTTTCTTAGTGCTGACCTACACTATGAAAGGAAGCATGGCGCAAAATTTCAAGGTTCTTTCCCAGTAGTTTGGGCTGTGCGTTGATGTCAGTTTGTTATTATTTTAATTACGTTTTTTTTTTAATTTAACATTATTTTTAATTGCTTAAGTTGTAGAAATAATTTACCTAGGTCAGTCGTTAAGTTATTGTTTTTTATATTATATATATACCTTTAAAGAATAGATAGATTACCTTTGAACTAGTGCAGTTAACGAAATATAATTCGGATTCCTCTCCATTCAGCATTATTGACACTTTCTCCTCTGAACTGTCGACATCTGAAAAGAAAAAATGAATTTTAATATTCAAATCACACAACGTTATTACAAAAAAATTACACCAGGTTTAATATAGGTCTAAATATTAGACGACAACAGAGAAATGAATGACACATTCGTGACATAACCTAATAGACACGCGCTTTTCTAATTGGCTAGCTAATAGCTTAGTCCTGGCTTAAACCCGGTACTAAGTTTTCGTAATAACGGGGTTAGTCTGAAGAGACTTATCATGGGCCCAATTTAGCGCCACTTGTCACATTTTGTTTTTGGGATGATTTTTCGATAAGAATAACTTATTAAAAGTTGAAGTATAAGTATACATATCAACTTATTTTGAAATGTCATCAACTCATAGTGACACCTTTATGTCATTTGAAATTTGTAGTTCTGTAGAAATACCTAATCAATGTAAGTATAACCTAATAATGCTCAGATAAGTTTTATCTGTTTTTTTTTGAGAATTGGCCCTAATTTCAATATTTTAAAATAAATTGTCAAATAAATATTGATTTACTAACCAAAGATAATAAAATATTTTATGCGTACTTATAATTTTATTCTATTCTGAACTGGAAATTTTTGTAAAATCAACATTCCTATCACACAAAAGGTTGTGGATAAAATGAAAATGTGGCGGTGAGGCCTCATACCCGCCCAGCAGAAGGATGTACCTATGTGCTTTACATTTTTTTCCGAGTAGTTGTCTCTTTACACCGGAATCGAGTTTTTTCTGTGGGCCCATAATGTATAATGCATGAAACGGGTTTGTTTTCCATACTAGTATAAAATGGGGTATCTACTGCATACTAGCTCCCCGAGCAATTGTCGAATTTCTCAAACAACCTTCAACTCTTTTTGCCCCCTATATGAACAATTTCTGGGATAAAAACCTTCATGAGTCTTATGTCCTTATTATTATAAGTATCATCTTATGTCGTTTCCCGGGAATTAAAATATCTATAGACCTTAGGACATGTAAATCGGTTCAGCTGTTTAAGCGTGAAGAGGTAACAGACAGACAGACGCACTGTCGCATTAATATTATTTTCGCTTTTATCTTCATATTGACACTTATTATTCGTACTGTAATAGTTAGCGTTGGAAACTTTTAATGCTAGTGTATAAGCTATTAGATGTATAACGCTTAGATGTACTATAATAAGATAGCTGTTTGTTTCCTGAATAAACATAAAAAAAGAAATTACTATGGATTGAATTGGACTTGCTTATGGCGTAGTGGCGGCAGCGCTTTGGTAACTAGTGATAGGTACCAAAAGTTAAGCAACCCACGGCGCGGTCGTGATTAGGTTACCATTTTTCGGACAGGCACGTTAAGCAGTTGGTCCCGGCTACTATCTGTTGATATAGTCGTTAAGCCTAGTCAGAGGCCATAAGGTGGCTTGATAACGTCTGACAGTAAGGTGGTCACTTGCCTTACAGACACCCCTCCACCAATCCGCACTGAGCCCGCGTGGTGGAGTATGGCTCGCACCTCCTCATAGTTTAGGTTAGGCCTTTGCCCAGAAATGGCATCTAAGTAATAAATAGGCTTACTTTACTTTTTTAATGGACTGGCTGAGGACTCAGTTACCCTTCTCTTGTATCCATTGCCGGTGTAGCTCAGTGCATTTTCTGTAATACTTTTATTCTAGGATATATTCTAAAGATGCAATTTGCGAGAAAATCCCCTTTCTTTAGTAGCTGACAGCTACAAGTGCAAAATAATATAGAGATTGAAATATGTGGAGATTTTATTAAATGACACATATTTTGTTTACTTGTATCTTCATTTTTTTTAAAGTGATAAGTATTTCTGCCTATGGTGATCATATTTGTTTAAGAGCAATATCTAAATTATTACATTTATTATATTTACCCAACTCATAGCACACAAAATATACGAGTAACAAAGGCGATTTCTATATCAAACTTGAAAATTGTTTCCTTTTCTAATATTTTTCAACCCAGGAATAAAACCAAGTGCCACACCTGTACATACGAGTAGGTACTACTCGTACTGGGCCTGTAATTAGAATATGTGCGTGAATTTGGCACCGATCACGAATCGTCAAACATATCAAATTAGGGTTGCGACGCGTGAACTCCGCCATTTCGAACCATTTACCTGTAGGGCCACTAAACATGCGACTGTCAATTTGACGATAAAAACAAGCTTTTAATTTAATTACACTCCTAGTTGAGATAGCATGATAAAAATATATATTTAAATCAGTGGAAGTAGGTACGTACTCGTACCTCTACTAGATATGCCATCTTCTACTGTCTACTACAGTGATACGAATAATACTTCCTCGTTGGTCTAGTGGTCAGAACGCTGGGTACTATCCACGAGGTCCCGGGTTCGAATCCCGGGTCGGGCCGAAAGTGTTTGGGTTTTTCTGTCTTGAAATTACTCAGACAGCTCCGGAGTCACCCCCGTGCCTCGGAAAGCACGTTAAGCCGTTGGTCCTGCGCCTGATCTCTCTACGGTCATGTCGGACTGCCGTCTCACCGAATTATGAGAGTAAAGGAACAGAGAGTGCACCTGTGTACTGCGCACACACTTGTGCACTATAATATGTCCTGCGCAGTTGGCTAATCTCTGTTGAGATAGGCTGCCGTAGTCGAAATCGGCTAGGAGGACATTATTACGAATAATACTTATACGCCGAGCATACCCACATGCTTATTTAATTAGTATATTCATTCAACAACAGAACAATTAAGTACACACAGATCCCACAAATATATAGTTATAGTTATGTGTTTACATGTTAATTGTCGCGTGTGGAGTGTTACATAATTTACTGCCTCTTTTCGTTACCTCTACCTACTCATCTGTCTTTAATTATCATAAAACCTCTAACGTTAAACTATCGAAAACCCCGAATACATAAAAGTGACTACATTTTTAATTCAACGTAAAGCAATAAAGTCTCTGCTGAAAGAGAAATAGTCTAATAAACTGCAACGACCTAATCGATTTATATTTTTGCACTTGCTTAATATGAGTTACATAAATGAATATCAATCTACTCATAGTTTGTAAAAGATAGACAAAACAAACAATCAACCCTTATCCTACTATATCCCTTATCTTACTAACCGCAATAAAACATTTTACGATAATGACGTGCGTGAAATCACAATAAAGTATCTGAAAGGGTTTGGTTATTATGATGAATGACAAACGTAATAAAACCGCCCGTCTTATGGCCCCACACTCGTTTGAATGATAAGTAATTCGAGAAGATGGCTGGTAATAGTGCTATTAGTAATACTTCAGCTATGTTAATATTGTCTTAGAACAGTTGTATACATAAGCAATGGGATGGTAATTCAATGTGAAAAGTGATAACACAGATGATATCACTGTGCCAAGTTTGGGAAAAATTGTAAAAGCGTTGAGCTATCGAATAGGTGAACCGCCGGTAAAGTATCTCTGAAATCGGTTATTGGCCTTTGATTCGTTATCAGAAGAAAATTTGCGTACCTACGCACGAGTTTTTTAGACTACTAATCAAAATTCAAATTATCAACACAACTACTCTTCTTGATTAAATGAGTTGTGGCTTAGGTAACCCTGCTTTCCTAATAAGTATGACATCTTTGATAAAGGTGTAAAGTATTGTTATCATTTTGAATCGCTAATCACATAAATGGTTAGATTTTCGTCGCATTAACCAATGTCTAGTGACTATTTTAAAAATCGCATACATTCATGCGATTTTGGATTTTTTTTCGGCTTTTGATGACCTAAGTAGTTTTAGAAATATGATAATTTTGTCGACGCGAATAATTTATCGACGGTCGCATGTTAGCCCGGCTGATTTCAGTCCTAATGTCATTGAAACGAAAATGCAATACAAAGTCCTAAACAACTATAAGTGGAGTTTATGATAGAAAACATGATCTTAAATTTTCGAAGTAGTACTAGCAGGACATTACGATCATAGCATATCTATACCCCGATTTTACATGAAAATAAATTATCTCTTCTCTGAATACACCCAAGTTGAGGCGATATAATCTAATTGGAAAAGTTTCTTCGCTAAACTCAAATTGAAACAGTATGTAAAACATTGACTGTACTCACCGATTGTTCTTACTTCCAAAGCGCCCACAATTTATAATTTAGAAATTAAAATTTACATTGGAAATTTTTCGAACAATCATTCGTATAAACCGTAGGCAATATAATAAGAAAATGTAAATAAAAATTACGTGTCACGAAATGGCTGCAGGAAAAATGAACAACATGAGTGTATCGTTAAAATAAAGTTTTCATTCGAAATGGAGAACCAGTTGGTGTCGTGCAGTATCGTGCAGTTTAAAAAAGACAAGAATTTTCTGAACCGATTTGATTGCATCCATAAAGTCCATCTGTTGTACAGTGTAAGCTATGCATCGCGATAAATATTGTATTTATTTTCCATGTGATATCTTTTGTAATTTTGGACTGTGTTTGTTTGTGATGTCCCGAACTAATAAATGCTTATTTTTTTCTCAATAATATTTGCTGTAACGAAATAAGTTGTACAGGTTATCGTTCTGTTTTGCATTAGATACACATCAAGTTATTGTTTTATTTACTTGGTAATTTTAATGTTAAACATCTGAAATAATATAACTTATATAAGATTATGATTAGGTTAAGACGAAGTGAAATGATTTGTTTATCTTGACACAGCACAGCCATCATGGATCATGGAGTCACGTGATAGAATATTTAGCAATATCATCAATTATTAATTAACATGCGTATTTGTGATTCGCTGTTGCTAAATTATTTCAAATTTTATTTAGCGAACGTAGCAGAAGCGCGCGGACCGAGCGTGCGATTGCTTTGACAGATTTGCAGGCACTGCTTGTGCTTTAATAGCAGTTTTAGCATGTGAAGTGAAACGGTTGCGATTGGGCGATCTCGGTTTTCCAAACGGTAAACGAATGAATGATAAAGAACGAGAATACTTGCAACTATTTTCATACTTAGCAATGCATTCACAATTTCGCTGTTTAATTATATGCTATTTGTTTGCTATCAACGAAAAATCAAATTAGCATAGCAACAGAACTTAGCATGCTGTGAAATTAATAAAAATTAGCAATAATTTCCATTACTAACAGACATATCATCGATATTAGGTACACACAGTTTCTGCTACATTTAACTCGTTATAATGAACGGGAAAAATAAAATTATTTTGCTTTAATTTCCGCTAGGAGACCCTAGAGCAGGCACCAAAACCACACCAACCGCAACCACGTTGAGTATTAGTTCAGGCAAATGCGTAATGCACCGCCCGCTTTCTCTCAATACGCATGAACTACAGCTAATGCTGTTGTTAGTAACCAACACCAACGTGCAAAAAACCTCTTTATTATAACGATATGACGTGTTAGTTTCGCTTTCACTATAGCTGAGGGTTAACCGCATACTGTGGATGCGATGGCTGTCCATATCGTCTGCCAGCGGCGACCCCGTAATATCGGGGCATTGACCCCACGCTATACCTATACTTCACCATCGTGAATATTGATCGTAATGCTTTTTAAGTCTATGGGAAAATATAGTTCACAGTTTATTCTGCTTTTCATTCACATATTTGGCAAAAGTTTTGTTTTTAAAGATTGTAAAATCGTAAAAAGTGAACCCTTTTTTTCGTACAAGTTATCATGAATTGGATGTAAAAAAATGTTGTATTTTACCTTACATTTCGCAAACCTATGTCTTCTATTGGCACTTATTGTAAATTTTAGATTTGAAAACATCAAATGCTAGTTTATAAGCTAATTCGTTACTTATTTAGATGTTAAATCAAATTTCACTTACAAAAATCAATCGACTGTGTCATCCGGTAGGAAACTTGCAAAATAATTGCTTAAGTTATAAAAATATAATTATTTAGATGTACTAGAAGACAGTTCCTTACTGAAGATAAATATATAAATAAAATGTGCTAAAGGAATTTTTAACAAATACCAATTAATTAGCCTCATACTTATCGTGAGCATGTCATTGTGCTATGGTGACTGGTATAACGGATAAACATACTGATATACGTTTATAAAAAATCATAACTTAGGTAGGTACAAATGCTCGTGCTCATCACTCCAACATTTGCCCCTTGCGGGATTCCAACTCGCACTCTCTGGTTTTGTAGTCCGGAGCGCGAACCACTACACCAAGACGGTCGTTAACAAGACAAATGAGTTTTTGAATTCGAAATAAAATCTTTTCCTAATATTATGTAGCCGTAGAAAATATGTCGAGGACATATCCTACTAGAGGCGAAGTAAAAACTATTTTACTCCGAAACTTTATCTGCTCTGACAACCGCAATAGAAGGTGTCAGTTCTGTCAAAACCGTATGACAAAAACCAATTGATCTGTGTGGTATGTCAACGTGAATACTTGAGTTGTTACGAAAAAATGAGATTTGAGAAATAATTAACATAATGTCGTATTGTTCTATACTGTGTTGTAAGAAAAAAAGCAAAACATCGAATTTTAAAACGGATGTGATGTCATTTCATCGGTAAGTATTAGTAATTATGCAATTTTAAAAAGTTCATAAAATTTTCCTACGGCTCAAGATAAATCGGTCAATCGTACTGACGTTTAAGTCTCATCTTGCTCCCACTAAGTGGTTAGCACATAATGTCATCTCATTCTATTCGTTAACACTCGTTACTAGTGTTGCGCTGAATTGGTTATACGACTTATCGACATTTATGTGCATAGTTTACACAATAATTATTTTAGTACTTTGGCAGCACGGAGGTATAGTGATATAATCGGTAACACAAATATTTACACTCGCGCACTAGAATCAATACCTATGCAAAAATAACATTAACCTACCTATACCGAGGAAGGTTTTGTTAGAATTATTGATTTTCTTGCAAATAACAAAACGCTGACACTTGACATGACGTTTGATAGTTTTCTTGGTTTAATGGATTATGAACAACGAGATGCGTAGTGAAAGCAAATGGTATGGATATTTGCGTGTGTAAATATATGTGTATCAATTCTATTACTGTAAGGTGTGTGACGATAATAAAGGTGATGAATGGATGTAATGAGAAGCGAATGAGGAATTGGAGCCTTCAAATAGATAGAAAATCTTTATAGCAAACCATACCAATAAACAAAATAAGGCAATTTACACAGAAAGATGTATAATGTAGGTGGTTTTATTGTTCCAGACAAAATACCTACCGTATTTACCTACATTCTCATTCACTGAAAAACCTGAAGTGACTAAGTGACTATGAAGTAGATAATGGTATAATTTCGTGTGCGAGTTCGCACTCACTTAAAAAAAAAAAACCTTGTCCGGGCTTTAAAACTTTGAAAGTGAAGCCTCTGTTCTTAGGTAAATAGGTAGATATATATCGGAAAAGATGGTTTTAAGAAACTTGTTTCCTGTCGTATATAAAGTATGAGCCTTATTCTTAATTTATAGAAATTAGAAAACAATAAACGCATTTTAATAAAAATACTTACTGTATTTAGATTTCAATGTAATTTCTCTGTGCTTGGCTTTTAAATTCATGTTTTTATAATTTAAGCAATTTATTTGCAAGTTATTATGGAAGTTAATTTGTTTTACAAACAAAAGTTTATTTTTTATTATATACTAGCTGACCCGACAGACTTTGTCCTGTTATTTAGTTTTTTTTAATCTTCTTTGACGATATCTGTCAATTTTATGTCGAACGCACTGACCTCTATAGTAAAAGCATGCTGGACTAAACATTCTCTAAGAAATAACACATAATTTTGTGCCAAATCAAAGCGTCCCCACCGAGTGTACAGGAAATTAAGATAGAGTAACTACCATATGTTTATGTCAAATTAGTTCCGTGGATGGTCACCACACGCTCACTATAGCCGTCAGCGCCAAAATTGCGATAATTAAATGGCTTCATTGTTAGGTTGACAGTATGCAGTCCAGCGTATTTGTATTATAGAGGTCAGTGGTCGAACGTCATAGGGTTACATTCAAAATGTTTTAACGTCCAAAGCGCTAAGGTTTGAATAGAAATAATTTTATATGCTGGTTAAGTATTCCTGAATTTAATAATTTTCTGCGCAATTTTCTTATTTTATTCTTTCATTAGAACCTTCTTCTGACAATAACAAACAACAAAAAAAGAATTAGTGAAATCGGTCCAGCCGTTCATGCGAGATGGCGTGACCAAGGGAAATAGGGATAGATTGATAACAATTTTGATGATTCATACTTTAAATGGTTATTTTTGATGACTAACTTAAATTTCTTAGGAACAAGAATCAGATATTATATTAAGGATATTGCACATTAGTGAAAAGTTTAACCTTAGGTGTAATAAAATATTGTTCCCATTAAATTAAACAATAACATCGACTATCGATACTAATTTCTTATTGACCATCACTAATACGGTGTTTGACATTCAGTCGGTTCATTCGGAATCTTTCGGATTTGGCGGAATTTTTCTGGAACAAAATTAATGCCATTTCCCTTCTAGTGGGATATGTCCTCGTTGGGAAAATATATACCTACTATTTTAGAATACGGAAATGAAAAAAAGGGGTAACATTTACGAGTAGACTTTAAAGATATCTCTCCGAATCCAATGGAAAATATAAATCAAAGAAAGGCTTAAAACCAATTTGTCATCCAACAGGAAATGAATTTTTTGATTGCAAATGTAATTAATTAAGTTTCATGGCAAACAATGGGAATGCTATTGTTTCAATTCTAGGCCAAAATTCCAATTTTACCAAGTAAACTTTAGGACACCTTTACAACGCCCTGTATAATAACTGAACTAAAACTGATGAACACAATCAAGAATCACACTTCATAACAACCCTCTGTTCCAAATGCAAACGAATATTCAAATCCTGTCTCTCATTTAAAACCAAAAGTCGTCTTCACATATATTCACATATTCAGAGACACAGAGCATAAAACATAAGGCTTCGCTTAATCTAAATACCGAGCGAAACAGCGAATTTGCGGAGCTATAACGAGTTAAATTGAAAAAGTTTAACACTGATAGCATTCTGTCATGCCAGAAACTTTATGGTACACCACAACTTTGGGCGTGTAAGGACATCAAAATGTCGTAAAATGTGACTACAATATGTTAGGCATCTTATTTTCTTAGTGCGTAAATAAGTAAGGGAAATAGCGAGTTTTATACATTGCATGTATCAAAATAAAGGTAAAATAAAAAAAATATATTTAGGTAGTCAATGTATTATAAGTAAAAGCGCTTTCACATTAAGAAGACGACTTTAGCAGAGCGAGTGTAGCGCTACAGTCGCGCTGTAAATAATTATAATTTAATAGATAATTTCATACTATAAGACCGCTTAACTTACGGGCGTCAGTAAGCGTGACAGTAGCGGATGCCCTTACATTATAAAAACAGCCGCGTAAAAGTTTATAGTATGAAATTATTAGTAGACTGTAGCGCTACAGTCGCGCTGCTAAAGTCGCCTACTTAAATGTGAAAGCGCTGTAAGACTGAAACGAATAACGTACAGGAATCAGCAGGCCTACAGTCTAATTTAAAATCTATTGATATTACGATTTATAGTCGAAGAAATGACATATGAATTGCCATTCCACTGGGGCCCTATTTTTGATTCATTCGTATGACATTCTGTTGGCGAATGCGACTTAATTTTCACTCAAACATTACATTTTGACGTTTATTCTATCGCTCGCCTTCTGTGACGAGTGGGTAAGGGCATTCTTTGCAGTTCCGAGTGGTCGAGTGCAGTCGATCGAGTGATTCAAAGATGCTAAGTTTAAAATGACGAACGAAAATCAGTAGAAATATGCACGCTAGTGATTAAAAAATAGAGCCCCTGGTTTGATAGCTATCATTGTTTCCTGACATGGTTTCAAAGCTACTATAGATTTCCTACAAGCGATTATTATTGCAATTTGAAAGCAATCATGTTGATGTCATTGAACCTTTGGCCTGAGCTAGACATTAGCCGATCGTTTTTTTTACAACGTTTCTCAGTAACATCACGTACTTGATTTGCAAAAATTTTCCATTGTAACTTTTAAAATACTTACCAGGGAAACTTCCCGACTGTTTTCAGTAAATAAAATTAATATTTTTATGAAACGAAACTGCGCAGTGCCACCACATTTGAATGATTCGTATTCATCACGCAATTAATCTATCAACGTATCGTATAATTTGTGGTATCGTGTTTTGCGTTTAGAAAAACATGCGGTATTAAAATTTAACTCTGTGAATTGTGGCTTGATTTATTTCAGAGATTAATAATATGTTTTTGGACGGCACAATATTATTTTGTATTTTTATTTGTGTCAGGAATTTTCCAATGCTTTTTACAGCGTTGAGAAAAATAAAACAAATTAGATCAAAATTTACAATGTTGGTTTGTTGTTTACACACAGATAAGTATTTATTTGAATTAAACAAAAAGTATCATTATCTTTTCGGTCTTCCCAAGATTAATTGGTATTTGAATAGATAACCATATAATAAGTGCTTAACGTCCAGATTGCTTTGGTCTATAATTTTCCGTTTATTATCAAGGTCTTGTCACAGAGTATATAATAGTTACTGTCTTACATCAAATCGATAAAATTGAGAATAGTAGAGCAATGCAAATGAGTTGGTAAATTAAGTTTCCATTGATGAATGAAAAATTGCCTTTCATTTGCCTCTGCTCTTTTCATGTCAACAGTGCCTTTATCCGTAGTAGTGTGACCAAATAGCCTTCCGTGAAAGCGGGATAACTATAAATGCATAATAGTTTCGGAATGCATAGATAACAAACTTTAATTTCTATTTATAAAAAAGATCCTGTGTATGATATTTCTACTGGGCAGGATCGGAAACATGTTGAGTTTGTTAATTAACTTAGCCTTAGTGTTGAAATATTCGTACATACCTACTATTACATATGTATGTCGGAAAATGATTCGGTTTATTTTGAAGTTTCGAGCTGTCAGAACGCGATGACAGACTTCATTCGGATTTGTTGTTTAACCATAGAGCTTCCTTCGCAAATCGTATCATACGATTACGTCAATCTAGCGCCATCTATTGAGTTTAGTCGGAAAACGCCAAGTAGTTTACTTAGCATGGTCGATACAACGATGGCAGTACTTGTTACCGTCGTTTTAACGTTTCCTTTGACGGGAAAGTGAAAACATTGGGCAGTCTATCACTGAACACTATTGCGTCGCTGTATCGAACTTGCTGCGTTTCTCGATTGTAATCCGAAGCCATCCATGTGATCTTCTGTGATTGTGTTAAATTGCTTGTGATACTAAAAAGAGACGTCTGTATTAAATAACCGGACTATTATTTCGAGTACGCCACCATGTTCAAGCCACCTGACAACGATTCCTTACACGCCTCCGACGACATGTATTAAGCGAGTAAGTATAAGATAGACAATACAATTAACACAGAAAAATGTACAAATTATTAGATATGAATGTAGGATGAAAATTCTAAGGGTCGAAACTTTTTTTGTGAAAATTTTTGGTAATGGAAATGGTAGGTCATGAACTTAATTAACTTTTTGTGAATGTTGTTTTTTTTGAGAACGATTAATTATTTGACTGCGTCTTTTGAATTGAGTTGTTGTTATTGCATTCTAGAAAATAAAGGTTTCCTCTTTGTTATTACTTCAAGCAGACTGGGGGGCTTCAGGTGATGCATTTGTGAGGCGATAGGCTAGAGTTAAGCCGAACAGGGAGTGCATTGTTCTATAAGACCTTTACTATGCTATACTTAGGTTTGATGGGTTATGGTTTGATGACAGGATGTCAGTGACGGTGGTGACCACTGTCACAACAAAGTAACCATGAATTCGAACGATGAGTGGTCGATTGCTTGGTTACCCTACTCTGCCAGTACAGAAACGACATCAGGCGAAATTGGTGGCTGTCACTCTGTTACGAGGTTAGCTTCATGTTCGACCAATATCGAGCTTATCAAGATTTTATCGGAAAAGTTTCATTGGAACACAATTTGTTAACATTCTAAAATTATGGGTCGTAGTCATAAAGTTCAATTTTGCGAAACAACTCGAACAATTGTTGAAAACTCTACTCATATGTTTCGATAGGACTAGGTAATTCTTTCCTGAATTATTTTCCAAGGGGTCACGTAAGTTGAATACAAATTAAATACAGAAGTGCATCTTGCAAAAAATTAATACCAACACCGATTTATGATAACTACACTAATAATATAAAGAGAAAAGAATTGACTGTTTGTTTGTTCGTATTGAAACTACTGGACTGATTTAAATGAAATTTGGCACAGAGATAGTTTGAAACCCTGCGAAGGACATCTACATAAAACTACTTTTTGTCGCGATATAAAACCATCCAACCAGGGAGGTGAAATGGGGGATGAAAGTTTGTATGGAAAATCCGACTTTTGGCGCGGGCGAAGTCGCGGGGAACTGCTTTCATAAAATAAAACAGTAATGCGTCCTTGTACTTGACAAGAGCCTTGGAACGTTAAGTCCCTGTATCTTAGCAATAGTATCCTAAGCTGTTACAATTAACAAACAAAGACAATAATTGAAGATAATTCTCGCACTTTACCCTCATAATTTAAGTTAACGAGAACGGGCAAGGTTAGGACTAGAAATATAAGTTAACATAACTTTAAAACGAGTGTATGTATGTATACAGGGTGCCCCGTAAAGAGCGTGCCAGACTGACACTGAAGATAGCTAAGGTAAACTCTAAAATTCAGATAAACTCTAAAAAAAGTATTTTGGTTTGAAAAATAATGTCACTTTTTGTCCAAAAATGCCACGCCAGACTGACACTAGACATAGCTTAATCAAAATCAAATCAAATCATTCTTTAAGTTACAAAGACTCATATTTTAACATTTACAATTGCATTAGTCACTTTACATTAAGTTAATCAAAAACATACTTATCTCTTTTATACAACTTTTTGATGTCGTTATTATAATAGGGAAGATTACAGTAAGCAAAAATCTTTAAAAAAATGTGTCTATCTAGAAAAACAGTATTTAGATTATGAAAAAAAAAAACTTTTTATTTTTAAGACGATTTTATTAGTTTATTTTAGAAAATAAAATAGCAAAATACTGAAATCCGCCATGTGTTTTATAACACCATTCAGATTCGAGTTACGTCACACCTCAGTAAATACTGTAACTGTCAGTCACTGTCACTGAATTATAATACGAATTTCGACTATAACACTAACGTTTGAAATGTTTACTGAGGTGTGACGTCACAGCAGACACCATGACACCCTGACCGCGTTTTGGCGCCAATTTACGAACATTTCATTTAATTTTTTTTTTTAATATTACCTTTGTTGATTGCAAAAATAATCTAGTTTTTTGGAAATCGAAGATACTTAAGAATATTTTAGAACACTTTCAAAATCTGTCACCTTGTATTTATGTAAGTAGGTATTTTTTTATTATTATAGCTTAGCCCTAGGCATTTTAAATAAAAATAATATGACTCTTAAAAGCGTCATATTTTGAGAGATTATGCCATTTTCATTTATTCTTAAAAAAAACGAAAAATTAGAAAAAGTTACCTATTTTTAAATTATATGGAAGATAAGGCTAAGCTATCTCCAGTGTCTGTCTGGCACGCTCTTTACGGGCAACCTGTACATAGCAGTCAGTCAGAACTGTTCTGCTAAACAGACCTAGTCTCTTTTTACCTGAACATGATTGAAATGTTAATATGCCAAATTACAGCTCTCATTTTAGTCTAATTTATGTTGCAAATTTACCTCTATTACAACTGCATAAGAGGCTACAGTGTTTACGTCTCAGATCTGATCTGAGATTTAACTTGATGTGGTGTCGTTCGTCCGTACGAAGTAGGTTTTTTAATAATAATTTGGGTATATACAGAGTACCTTTTCGTATTAGATAACTTTTATTGCATTTTTTGTATACTACAATATTACAAAGCATCAATTTTCGAAAGATTTTTATCGTCATGAGTGCTCTTTCTAACAACAACTAAAATGATTGCAATTGTATTACTAAATTTATTTGTTTATTTATTTGAGTAGGTGTTTAAAAGTTGCAAGTGAGCTTACAGAATGCGCCCATTGCCCACATTGCAAATTTAGATACATAATTTGTTAGTAGATCGATTTAAAACTATCAGTAGTTAGTAGACAAAAACAAACATAATCTAAGTATTTACAAAATCATTAAATGAATTTGAAAGGACATCGACGTCTTAAATGGTTTGTGTTTAAATATTTAACAGAGATAGTGCTCGGGGTAAAACATTTGGGGGTTGGGTTAAAACATTCAGATTGTAAGCTATTGTGATTGCTGTTCGTTTTCCCAAATAAGTATATTTATTCAACCTTTGGGTGAAGAAAAATCTACCATATTATTTTAGTACGGAACCCTAACGACACGTCTCACGAAATCCTTACAGACTTGATAGTTACGGGATTACCGTGATAAAATCTTCGCCCGATTTATAGGGTTGGCGAGTTTGTAAGTATCGTACACGAGATGTCTTACAAAGTTGGCAGCCCTATAAATCTGGGGTAAAGCCGCGGTGCAAATACGCGATATCATCGTAGTTGAGGCCCTGACGCGTCGCGCTGATAAGCAGCGGCGGACGATCGGGCGTTGATTGAATTTCCGTTGAGGGCCACGAAGTTAGCGGTATACTGTAACGGCAATACACTGTAATGTGTGACGCGTCTCCTTTATTACCCGACTGCTGAAGGAGGGCTATATTTTTCGAGAGTATGTATGTATAATTGTTTGGCACGCCCTACAGCCCAAACGTTTAACAGTTTTTTACGTGTGAGGTGTTGTTGAATTCGTTAAAATTGTGGTAATGACAAAAGCTATATACATTTAAAAATCAGATTAATAAATATACATAAAAATAGATAATAATCAGCCAGAGGTCGTTGAATGGCGCCTGCAAATGAGAACAAAGGGGGAGAGGGATTAAGTTTTTCCTAACCATAGCAATATGGGTATCAAATGGAAGCTAGTAAAATGACAATTTCAAAAATATAATAAGTTTTGCAGTCGGGTGTTTTGTTTTTTAATAATTCAACAATCATGACTTATAGCACCTTATCATAACATCTTTAGTAACAATCCCGGATACCATCCTTACAATAATTGCAATTTTCGCAGCGCGGTACAGAGATATAGCCTGGTGACAAACAGACAGACCGACATTGAAGTCTTAGTAATAGGGTCCCGTTTTTACTCTATGTGTACGGAACCCGAAAAGCGATATATTTGTAAATAAATTACAGAAATATGTAATTTATTTACAAAATAAAGTAAGTAAAAACAGTAAGGTTAAAGCTTTTAATTACAGTTCTTATTTTTAAAAAATACAAACTAAATTCACAATATAATTATAAAGCTGACAAGTAACAAATAATAATTTGCTTACTCTAAATCATTCAAACACAACGTTATATAAATGTATTAATAAAAAGTGGATTACCCATTTTCTCGGGTAAAGTTCCCATTTATTTTACAAGACACTAACACGTGTTGTAGAGGTTTTGTGTTCCAATACTATAATAACTTAAAATATGGGTTAAAACATTAAATAACTAAATTTATGTTTTGCCTGCCTATGGAAGGTAACCCCTTGATACGAGTATTTTTTTGGGATATTGAATTGTTTGTACAACACTTAACTACACATGAAGGCATTTTATATCGCGCGGAGTACCGCGTCTGTCATAGACGATGGCGGAATGTTATTTTAAAAATATAGGTTTCAAAAGATGGATTAAGATTTTTCATTTCAACGCCAATATTCCAATTCAACGCCTTCAAGTTATAATTTTATGACATGTTTTTCTTCAAGAAGGTCATAACTATTTCTATACCGTTATTCTTAAAAATAAATTTAGTAATTTAAAACAAAAGGTAAAATTAAGTTACCACGAATTTTCATAATTTTGATTATGTGCATGAATATAACGCTTTTTTCCTGGCCTCACCTTCTCTGAAATCTTTCCGTATTGCTTTCGGCGCGTTGGCAGCCTCCTATTAGTTGCGCGAATTGACACACACTACCGAATCACTTTCTATCCTGTTCTGTTTGCCGTAAATCTTTTCCTCTGCGAAGATTTTCTTGCGGCAATGTTTGATCACCTTTTATACTTCCCGATAAGGAAACTTTATGTATTATAAATATGAGATTGTGATATTGAGGTATTTGGTGGATTACACGAACCAGTTGCCTTATCTATTTTTTTTAACAGGCCATAATTATTGAATTCAATAGGACATATTAATACTATTTATATTTTATTTTTTTGGGTAGTATTTAATATTTAAATCATTTGCTTATGTATACCTACTTGCTTCTCAGTGCTGAGCTCGATACGTAGTCTTTTCTTTAGCTTAAACTACTGTTATCTGTGAAGACTTATAAGTAGTTTTATTGTTTTTGTGACTGTACTTTTATCATCCATATGTAAACCCTGGTTTTCCTAAAATAAATAAATCTATAGTTATGCAGGGATCTGCATGTTTTAACAAAAAATATGCAGCATAGGTAGCATTATTCGGGTTGTGTTACAGTGACTCGACCTTCAAATAGAATATTCGTATAGTCATAAAAGCGAAATAATTACTAATTATTCATAGTCAGACAAAAGCTGGAGAGTGCAATGGGATAATCAGCAGATCTACCGCCTAATTTGAAAGATATCAAAATTATTACGATTGCAATTCCAAAACAATGACTATGTCTTGACAACTCCTCAGTATTTTTAAAGCTATCATTGCTTTCCAGAATTTAGTTTGAAAAAATTTCTTGATTAAAAGCAGTAAGCATAGACAGTAGACCAGTGGGTATTGCGTTTTGATTATATACCTACGTTAGGAACAACAAATTTTTTTCTAACTTAGATAAGTGGGTACTAGATAGGCGTTTGAACAACCAAACTAAAATTGTAAAATAAAAATCAAATTAAAAAGCGGGAGATACCCTTCTCATACCACTCTTTACAACCGCATCAGAACCCCACAACATTTTTTATCGAATCCCAATTTGCTGTAAAATTGAACGTCCAACATCTTTACGTGACGTAAAGGGAGAATGGAATTCTTTTAATAGGTCCATTTCTTCCTAGCGTTGGAATTTAAGCCTTATTACATTGGTTTAAGATGCGAGACTTAGATTCAATTACTTGCCGGTCACTCGCATGTCAGTAAATCTCTGCAATTGATTAGAAGGGGAATAAGTCAGTGCAATCCCTACCTACTCTGTTTGACGACGGCTGTATTTCGTTCGATTTAAGCCATGTCTGTCACTCAAATACGCAACAAAGTACAACAACAAAGTATCTAAAGAACTGCTAGAGCAAAAAAGAAACAAAACATGTGGAGTGACCAGAATATTGACGGGTCACTGCAAACTCAACAAACTCATGGAAACCATGAAGTTGACCGAGGTAGCAATGTGCCGATTCTGCCACTCAACAGAAGAAACTGCTATGCACATACTCTGCTTATGCGGACCGCTAAAGAGCAAAAGAAGTATCCATTTAGGCAGCATATAATGCACCCGGATGAGATAATAAAACTCACTCCTTGAAAAATCTGGCGATTCCTGTATTCAACGGGCATAAGTAGTAAGCGATAATCAAAAGGTGATGATGATGATGACCTCCTAGCCGATTTCGACTACGGCGGCCTATCTCAACAGAGATTAGCCAACTGCGCAGGACATATTATAGTGCACAAGTGTGTGCGCAATACACAGGTGCACTCTCTATTCCTTCACTCTCATAATTCGGTGAGACGGCAGTCCGACATGACCGTAGAGAGATCAGACGCAGGACCAACGGCTTAACGTGCTTTCCGAGGCACGGGTGTTAACACCACCAACTACCTGACTCCGGAGCTGTGTCTGAGTAATTTCAAGACAGAAAAACCCAAACATTCTCGGCCCGACCCGGGATTCGAACCCGGGACCTCGTGGATAGTACCCAGCGTGCTGACCACTAGTCCAACGAGGCAATCAAAAGGTGGCACATTACGAGAAGACCAACCACTGGTCGAGTTGGCTTGCCTTTGGCCCAAATATCAATACAATAAATCTCTGTCACTCATGCCAGGAAGGTAGTGCGAGTGAACGTGATGCCTTACAAGGTATAGGGTGTCCGGGTTTCGATAAGCGATAATTTAAGGGCCTTTTATTTATCAAATTTTAAAGACATAATCCTAATTAAAAAAAAAATTGCCAAAAAATGTTGTGTTTAGTTTTGTAAAAGGTTTAAAATTAAAAAAGTATTCAACTGTTTTAAATTTAAAGCAAGATTTCTTAAAAAATTTTTTTCCTCTATGACGGTTGATAATTCTGAGTTGATCTTCATTTCACTTGATAGGCGATAGCGTTACCTTTCAAATGAATTATTTTTATAACTTTCAGGACCTCCAGATCCACTGAAATAGTATTTTTTTTAAATAATTAAAACGGCTGCCATTTCAAGAGGAGTTTCATGGAGTTAGAACCCAACATGGGGGGTTTTTGTCGATAACATTTGATGGACTAATAGCCCATTAATTATCGCTAGTCCAAACATGGACACACGAACTGCTGAGCAGAAAGGGTGAGCCGGGTGCCGACAAGATAAATGTAGACATCGGCTTAGAATAATAAGGTAGCTACATATACGAAAACGAAAATGACGATTTATTCGTACAACATTATTTTAATCTGATTTGGGGTTCCGTACCTAAAAGGTATCATCGGGACTCTATGCGCTGTGTACCTACAATATATGCTACTATTTATTGAGATCTTACGTCGATGATTGAAATGGCTCATTTGAAATTAATGACAGATAAGTAACATGACATAAAGGACGCTACGGTTGAGATACTATAATCCATACTAATATTACTACTCGGACATATGTTGCCCTGGCTCAGTCGATTCTGACTTACTGCATATCAGTGTGGGGTTCTGCAACTAAAACTGCTTTTCTAAGTCTAGAACGAGCTCAACAGGCTACTGATAAAAGTGATGCTCTTAAAACCGTATAGATACTGTACTGAAAATCTGTATCAGGAAGCTAATCTTCTTTCGGTTAGGAAGTTATACGTGCTTAACACAATACTAAGAATGCATCAATCTCTTTCATTTGATGACACTCTACAAAATAGAAGAAGAAAGGACAAAGTTGCCCCTATTCCCACGGTGAGATCAGACTTTGCAAGACGGCAATATTTGTGGCAATCCGCGAGACTCTATAACATGATCAATAAGCAGCTAAATATTTACCCCCTTAATAAAACAAATGTAAGGAAACGGTTTTGGGTTGGGATGGTTAAAATCTATAAGTTACACGGACACCGAAATGATGCTGAAAACCAATGTAAAATAACTAATTCTTACAAACTCACGTATATTCACACACTAACATATTCATGCACCTACACATTAGCACATGCACACACATTAACACACGCCTGCATACTCTCTCAGACACACGCACGCACGCACACACACACACACACACACACACACACACACACACACAAACACACACACACACATATACACGCACGTGCGTACTGTTTATTCTAATTATTTTTATTTTTCTTTTATTAATAATGCTTTGGTAATTTAGTACTTTTATTAACCCATTGAAGAGCGGTTCTTCCTAATACAGACGATGTTTCGTCTAAAGGGAAGTTCCTACACATACAATTGTAATAGTTACTAAGTTACTGAAATATATATATTTGAATTTGAATTTGAATTATAAATGCGAAAGTGTGTCTGTCTGTCTGTCTGTGTGTCTGTTACCTCTTTAAGCTTAAAAACCACTGAACCGATTGAGATGAAATTTGGCATGGAGACAGTTAGAGACCCTGGAAAAGACATAGGCTACATTTTGTCGCGATATAAAAATATTAAGGGGGTGAAATGGGGGATGACAGTTTATATGAAAGATCCAACTCTTGCGGGCGAAGTCGCGGGTAACCACTAGTATTTTATATCCACGCATCTTAAGATAAAATATTATAGTATCTTCGCCATGCGATGCGCCCTTGGAGACAAACATTTTAAATAAGGCGTCTTATATTTATTTAAGTATATAAAATGCATTTATAAAATTCATAGGGGGCACTTATACACACATAAGTGTTGTCTGGTGTAATTAGTATGGCAGTTATAAGTAGAGTACGCCACCGTTATACAGATAGCTAGATAGATTTGACAGTTAGCCGTGTCGACACCTGCATTTTTAACATAATTTTGAAACAGACTATTAAATAAATAAAAAATAAAAATCATTTAAGACAACTTAGTCCATAGAGTATTAGCACCTCAGAAACGAACTATCGTAACGAACCAACTATGAAATCAGAACAAAGAGCTTCGCATTTCTAAAGCGCATTTTTAACAAGCGGTACCTATTGCTTGTTCAGTGTTGCCAACTTAGTGGATTTTCCACTAAAACTGGTAGTTTTGACCCTCCTTTTAGTGGCGAAATATTGCGTTTAGTGGCTGGTGGATTTTTCTAGTGGTAAGTAGTATTCGGTCGGAAAACGCTATCACTCGTTTCAAAATCAATGATTTCCACCTTACTAAATTTTTATAAGTTTTTACTTTTACTGTGTAGTTAATAAATTCATTTTGTTGAAATGGAATGAGATCAAAGATAAAAAAAATTTGGAATGAAGTATTACGTTTCAAAGATGCTCGAGGGGAATCCAGATTTGCGGAATTAGCAACTATTGCTATGACTCTTTTAATACTGCCTCATTTTAATGCCGATGTCGATAGGCTATTCAGTAGTATGAATATAATCAAAAACAAACAAAAAGAAATAAAATGAAGCTAAAACTTTTAACATCTCTATTACAAATACGCTGTGGTTTGAAGTTAGCAGGACAATGTTGCAGCGATTACGAAATTCCAAGGAATATCATAAAACTAATTGGTACGAAGGAATCGTATCAATATGAAACCGACAGTGCTAACAAAAATGATTCAACTGAAGAAGACGAATGAATTTAGTAGTAGTACATCATAGTGGAAAAACCGCTATTCTAAATTAATTTGTTTTCTTCAGACCAACAAATCAAGATAAGGATATTACTGGTCGTGATTTTTTACTGGCGTATGTGTTGTATGTTGATTTACTTTTTGTCTAAGTATATTTTATTAAATAAATAAAACTTAAGTACTAAAACCTACTTATTATTATTATTTTTATAACTTAAGCAATTATTTTGCAAGTTTTTACGAAATTATTGTTTACTACTTATTGTAAAAACCCAAAAAGTTCAGTGGAGAATTTAGCGATCTTGAGATTATGACCGTTTTTGTTAGTCGTTTTCTGGTGGATTTAGAAGTTGGATCTGGTGGAAAGCTAGTATAACAGTTGGCAACACTGTGCTTGTTATTCAAGTCAGTAATAAAGAGGCATGTCGTTAGATGTGTTAGTGTATGGGAAATTCAAGCTGTATAAGCTGTTGCCAGTATCATAATCATTAATGACACACACGACAGACAGACATCTACCTACACTTATCTATGCCGCAATACAATTTCAACGTTACATGTGTGTTACATAGAGTTTAATATCATTTGAAATATTTTGACAGATTTGGGTAAAAGAGGCGACAAATGCAGTCAACATGGCACATGGCATGAACCTTTTTTAAAAAATAAAAAAATACATATTATCCGACTTTTATACAACTGAGGCTTAGATATGTTCAATTAGATGAAAACCTATTAGAATAAATAAGCGCCTCATTATTTATGACACAAAAAACATACAATTGTAATATTTTTTAAGGTACTTTTTATTTCTTAAACATTTTGTACGTGGATTAAAACCACCGTGAAAAAGTAATTCCAACTTTTCATAAAGTAGAAACAGCAAATATGAAATCGGACGCAAACAAACCTAGAGCCGAATTTATAAAACCTTGATAAGACACATTAGTCTGTAAGACATTTTTTTTTAATTGTGCTGGATTTTAACTATTCCCTTTTTATTGTCATGAATTTAATTATGCATACGAATAACGGAAAAACTAAAGGCTACTTCAAAATAAATCCAAGTTTTCTTGTTATTTAAAAATATTGTGTTTACAAAAAAATATTCCAAATAACTGCAAAATATTTTTAACTGACTGACTGTTTTTGTTATACAATTTTTTTTTTCTCGAATCAACGTGTATCCAATATTAATTAATACGAAAGTTGATATTTCGGCAGTTGTTAAATATTTTTTGTGTCTGATAAAACCTTTTATTTAGAAAACACTGACCTCTATAATACAAGTTATGGAGGTCAGTTCCAGAAACACAATCTTTCAATCAAATGTCAAAGATGTAAAAAAAAAGTTCCCTCTCGTTCTCGCGTAAGATAATACAAGCATCTTAGACACTTCAAGGGAGTTTTTGGCGGGAAATGAGCCGGTCAAAATGGGCTTCGTTTCTTAATTTTCTAAATTAGTTTTTCGTGGTCATTGTTGTGATTGTGTGGTGGAATTATCTTAATAATGTGCTGCAGAGGAGAACTAATGACGTAAAAGTGAAAAACAAAGTAAGGCGCTCCTATATGATCCGCTCGATGTTCCCGCTCAAAATTTCGTTAGAGCATTGAAATGCGAACCATTCTCGCATTTCAATGAGTTAGGTAAGGTTAGTTGTTAGTTTAGTGTAAGTGTAGTTGTAAAAGAAGAAGAATACAAATGAAAAGGATAAAACATTTATATAAAATAAAGATACTGAAGACGTGGCTGTATGGACTTGATCCTTTGCCTACCCAGAATGGACAGTTTATTGTCAATTACTGGTTAACAACAGACAAAGATTTAAAAAATTGATGTTTTATCGACCTGTAGTATGCATAATTGATCTAAAGTCTCCCAAATATTGTCAAAGGGGACTTGAAAATGACCCGCAGCTGCCTGTTTCATGCAATATCAGAAATAAAAGAGTTTTCCAATAATGGTTTTAAATTCGTTAATATTACTAACCATTATAAATTAAATTTATATTCCCAAAAGCTAGACTTTTTGGAAATAATTTTTTGATGCCTCCGATTTTGAGAAAAAATTAAATTAATTACTGTTGAGCTGTACATAAACCGCGCCCCTTTGGCTGGAATAATAACGCATGAAAAAAAAGACAATAAAATCGACATTGACATTTGATCGTGTAAGATATGTAACTTTTTTTTTGACTAACTAAATGAAGTAGTTTGTAATAGGTTGCCAGAGTCACATACATAAGTATATATTGATTTTTACTATGTACGAAATGCTTCTCGACCTATAAATTACTTTTTTTTCTCGAAAATGGAGGCATTTAAAATTATAATTTATATGGTTTCGTGTTTCATATTTTTAAAGTCTATAAATAAATATATCTTTATGGCGGTTAGTTATATCTTAAAGTTAAATAAAAACCAACCTCCATACTAAAAGTGGACATGTCCTTTATTTTATTTAAGTACTATCTTTTTCACTACCGGTTTGGTCGATCTAAGAAAACCACTAAATCTACTGAACTCCATTCATGCAAACTGCCATAAATCACTAAAACAAGTTACGTATTCACAACAATCTAAACACAATAAGGGACTTGTGGAAGTTTCTTTGTCCTTTAAGGCTTCTAGTTCAATGGGATCCACCAAGAGGGCCCATCGAGATCCTTTACCTTTGTAGATGACACAAATTGCACGAAGAATGAGTATGTATTAGTGCCACAGGTAGACTTCTTGTCACTTACAATATTAGCTGGGCAAAAAAGAATAGGGTTTTCAAATTAATTTGATCATTGTTTTTTCTGATGACATTCGTTTATGTATTCAGAGAAAAATAATAAAATAAAAACAAACACAGAGTAATGTATGTATATACAATAAAATAAAAAACTGTGCACTTAAATTTTAATAGCTCATCAAACTAGTTGTTAGTAGACTAGGAAAAAAAACACAGGAAAACCTACTCTTGTTTTTAATTATTAACCAGTAACCCTGTTATTCCAAAAACTTAGTACCAGGTTTAAGACAGGACTAAGCTATTAGCTAGCCAATAAGAAAAGCGCGTCTCTATTAGGTTATGTCACGAATGTGTCACTCATTCCTCTGTTGTCGGCTAATATTTAGACCCATTTTAAACCTGGTCTATTTTTTTTGTAATAACACCGTAAAAGTTGAAAAGTTTGGACACGTTTGACAGACACTTTTTGTTAAAAGAGTTACCCTATAAAACATTAATGACTTCTTTTAATCAAAAAGAAACGAAAGTCATCATTGTTTTAAAATGAGAGAATTTATCGAATTGTCAATTTTATTTGATCCAGCGCCTATCAATATTCGGTCGAATTAAGTCTTGTCAACAAATGTTCGGCGCCCTGAGAGGTCCGGGGCTCCAAACCTTTGGTTCGATAATTCAGGTTTACATAATTGATTAAGTTTGCTCTTGGCATTTGCCTTGACGTGTTTTGTTGGTGTACGTAAATTGATTTTGTCATTAGAATTTAAGTGACAGAATGGACGGTTTTAATAATTAACAAATCGAAGCACGTTATCAAAATTTTAGCTTTATAAACTGTGCTTCTCAATAGGTTATAATGTTATTTTGGTTAGTTTGTACTAAACCAAAAATCAATACCCCTCCCCCCTTTTTTCCATTTTCGGGTGCCAGTTTTAAAATTTATATAGCCTATGTCACTCTCACAATTTTGACAAATTCAACGACACCTCATATGTCAAAAACTGTCCAGCCGTTTGGGCTGTAGGCCGTGTCAAACAATTATACATACATACATACTCCCGAAAAACATAACCCTTCTCCCGCAGTCGGGTAAAAAATGAGCCGGATGGCTAGCAATACCTACTCCAGCAGGCGAGAATGCCACTGTACCTACATTAGCAAGTCAGAGCGTTGTAGGATTAAGGATTTTTAAACGCAATAGCAAAAACGAAACGCTGTCTGAAAAAGCCAATAGTGTCCAAAGCCCTCTATTAGCAGTTAGCTCATGGCGCTTCCAATCTAATCTGGCGCAGAAAAAGTTTTTAAGCAAAAACGAGAACCAAACGCAGAAAAGAAGCTGCCGGCTCATAGAGATGGGAATTCATATTTTATTGCGGATTAATTCGCAATATTATGAAACATATATTATTAGGATTAGTGTATGATAAATGGTATAGCTCAGTTATGTTATTCATCAGTCGTTGCACTAAAAAAAAAAAAATATTTAAATATATTGTATTTTCTCTTATGTTATGCTGTAGTTGTTATGCTGAAGATAAAACCCATTTACTTTAAACAGAACTCATTGCTGACGGTTTTTCGTCACGTACGCAGCTTACTATGTGTGTTTAATTGTTTCTTACTTAGTTGCACAAAAAATACTTAATTAGACATGACGGGTCTTAACACGAATTCAACGTATGAGTATTTGATACTCACGGCTCGAGGTTAACTTATTGTATCACAATGCAGAAGTCTTAAATCTTTATTTTATTGATAAGTTTCTATTTTTAGTTTTTGTCAAACGTACTGGTAAATAACCTCACTATTTTTTAAAGTCAGATAAAAAAAAAACTCAAAGATAACCTTGGGTAGGTAGGTATAGTAGTTAAGACTCAAAGCGGACTAAATTGAAATACTGTCCGAAAACACAAACGGGACAAAGGCTTTTAGCTATTCAGCCAGCCTATTAGCGCGTCGCTCAGCCAATCTAGCGTAGGAAAAATTACGCGAGAAACGAAACGCAAAAAGAACAGCAAACGGGGTAGTGTTCCGAGTACAAAAGGTATTTAACTGTATTGTTAGTTTTTTAGCTCAGGATGATTACTCTTAGCTTTGTTTTTTTAAATACTGCGAGTAAATGGAAGGTGCGCGCATTGAATGGGTGGTTTTGTTGCAAAATGGAGAAGTAATATGTATAAACGGATTGTGATTATTATCTGTTGTCTTTTTACACGTTACTACGTTCATTTTGAATTACAGTAGTTAAAAACCTTTAGTAGAATTTGGAATGATCTTAGTTATTTGAGGTTCAAATTACTAACAATGCTTAAGATTTTGTGATGACGCGATGACGTTTTGAATTTCGCGTGAGATATTGAATTCTTCATAGAATCATGCCTACAATTTTTTATTGGTTGCACGAAGAAAAAACAATTAGGTAAGTACGTTTGCCGAAATAATAAATAAATAAACGGATGCTAAGTACATAACATCAGGCAGTACAAACAACTTTGTGAAACAAAACATCAAGTTCCTTTCCTATCTCAATATTTGAAGTCCAAGTACTAGAAAAGCACATCTTTAGTTCTCTAAATGCTTGTCGAGTTTGCTCGGGAACGCAATAAACTCCTTACTAAGTGTGCAACGAAATTCATTTGCTGGAAATATTTTTACTGCTTCTTATACATAGCTGAGCAAGAAATAAATATCGGATATTTACTGTACAATGTCGTTATGGTTTGTTTTGCTTCTGTTGATTTATCAGACAAATTGGTTTAATTTACGTATGCATTATTGTAAATTATAATGCATTTTTGAACCAACTACAAAATGTATATTATTAATTGAACAAACTATCATTGGGTTCTATTGTTTTATCATCGTGAAAATGCTATAGCTGCAAAGTAATTTAATTACTTTAATTTTATTTAACAATTGGCTTTGATAAAATTATGATAAATATATTTATTTGAACAGTTTTTGATCTATTGGTGCTATGGCGCAGGCTATCTACTTACTTAAAATGGTGCAAGTTTAAATAAGAAACCAAAAATTCGCACATGGGAAATATTTGAAGGTATTGGAGCGTTTTGATACTTAAGGCAGTTGTCTCACTGCCGACGAGTAATGTAAGATGCGATTTTCTTGCTCAGGAAACGTACAATAGATATCTATTATACGTTCAATACATATCCGTGTAAAATAAAGAGCTGCATACATTAATAGTTATTCGCTGATTGTTCACAGTCGACAGCGAGTAGGTACTCGCTTTACTCGTTTGTAGCTATCAAAGATGAAACTCGCTCGGCGATGCTCACATTGGCGAACAACTAACAGTCAATTCTATTCCAAATTTAAATTTCCGGTCGGAAACTCGTTTCTAGTTTTTAGCTATACTCGCTTTTCGCCCATCGTTGCTGGTGGGACAACTGCCTAATGTAATGGTACCCCAATATTTAGTTAATTTGAGTTGTTTACTTTTTTAAAGTCATAACACAGTTAATAATTATGTCAGACTGTGCTCTGCGTTGCATTGTGCTATTAACTAAAAATGAGATTGCTAGCGTCTTTTGTAGAATGAATCGATCTTGTTCAGAATTTTTGGCATTGAATGAAATTTTTAACGAGGATTGTCTTTTCTGTTGATCATTACGATGGGTAAAAATTATGAACCTGGTTTTATATTAACGGGAAAAGATAAGAAAGCTAAGAATTACATAAGTTTTTATAACTTTTAAGTTTTATCATAAAACTCCGGGCTCCGAAGTTAGGGTTCTTATCACAGGTTTTGAAAATACGACTCAAGGTAGGCTATCAAACAAAAGTAAGTAACACCATATTTTTCGAATTATTAATCTCACTAGAGAGGATTTAATTTCATATAGAGATCGAACACATGCATTGTTATTATTGGAAGCCTGATTGAAACAAAACTAAAAACAAAATGACAATGACGTAGACCGAGGGTACGGAATTATGACTGAGAATCTGACTATTTCACACCTGCCGTCTTAACTAAACCCGACTTGAAATCAATTTAGTTGTTTTTAGCAGTTCCCCGTGACTTCGCCCGCGCCAAAATTCTGATTTTCCATACAAACTTTCATCCCCTGTTTCACCGCCCTCATGATTTTATATAGTGACAAAAAGTAGCCTAT
The DNA here is from genome assembly GCA_949316185.1 of Pyrausta nigrata. Classification (NCBI taxonomy): domain Eukaryota; kingdom Metazoa; phylum Arthropoda; class Insecta; order Lepidoptera; family Crambidae; genus Pyrausta; species Pyrausta nigrata. The sequence goes on along the minus strand of OX438949.1, from coordinate 15,617,813 downwards.
GCCTTTTCCAGGGTCTCAAACTATCTCTGTACCAAATTTCATTTGAATCGGTCCTGTAGTTGAAACGGTCCAGTAGTTTTGGAGCCTATTTAATACAAACAAACAATCAAATCTTTCCTCTTTATAATATTAGTGTAGATTGCAGGTAGAGATTCCGAGGCTTTGGGTTGCACATTTAGTGGGCCGACATAAATCGGAACAGCGGAATCTAATTATGTAAAGATGAATGTTCGGCGGAAAAGCCGCAAACCTGATGATGATGTGTCGACCCAAATGAACTACCCGATAACAAAACCAAAGTTCTATGTATACATTTCTGCGATTGTCCAGCTATTTTGCAGAGGCGCCGAAGGAGCGTAGATATTATGTATGCCTCTTTTGTTTCACTAGCAAAATCAAAACTAAAGAAGTAAAGTTTTCCCATTGATACCACTACTGCTGGGCGAAGGCCTCACCTTTGAGGAGGTACCAGCCATATCCTACCACCACGCGGGCTCAGTGCGTTGGTGGAGGGGTGTCCGTAAGGCAAGTGACAAATCTTACCGTCAGATGTTATCAAGCCGCCCGAGTGCCTCTGACTAGGCTTAACGACTAATATCAACAGATATTAGCCGGGACCAACTGCTTATCGTACCACCCGAAGCACGCATGAGAAGCTTGTTTCGGACGTCAATTAAATGGTCGGAATGGCCACCCATCCAATCACCTTGCATGTTTCACTAGCAAATTATTAAAAAACGTCATCATTCAAGTTGAATTTATTCTGTAAAGAATAACTACTTGGCCCACTGCTGTTGCAATACAGCTCGGGTGGATGTCGCTGCCATCACGCGAAGAGGGTAAGACAAAGAGACCAAGAATTTCAGACAGGTGGATTGACTGCACAGTAGCTCAGTTGGTAAAAACGTTGGCCCGGTTAGCCAAAGGTCGTAGGTTCAAATCCTACCCGTGTGCGAATTTTTGGTTTCTTAATTGAACTATTAAACAACTTACCAACAGGCCTGTCGTACGCGTTGATACATTCACTCGTCTGGAACTGATTGATAAGTGCAGTCTTGCCGACGCCAGGGGCGCCCACCATGGCGACCCTGTGGCATGCCACGGGCCTGCGCTCCTGGGGTTCAGGGGCGGACTGTGCAGGAGACGAGGGGGCGAGGCTGCCGGACCGAGATCTCCGTCTGCGGAACGAGTCTCCTCTGTTGACGATACCTGGAATACAAAGGTTGGGTTCAATTTTTATGGATCTCACTCAACATAGAAGCTCCACAGACAAAATATTAGAGTGCAAAAGTGGGCAATACATCGTTTAAACTATGGAGAGTTTGCCCTTTATTTTCAGAATGTCGTCTGATGAAACAGCAATTTAACATGATCAAAGTGACTACGGTCAAATACCTGCTTAGATAAGTATAAAAAAATGATGGTATTTCCATCTCATTTAAGAATGTGTACCTACAACGAAAGCATTGGGAGAATTTGACAAGGAACTAACATCAAACGCTGCGTTGACGTCAAGAGCTTAGAGAGTGAGCGAGATAAACAAAATAAAATACGGAAATAACATCCCTGGTGGAGGCTGCTGGATGTTAACTATACCTCATTGTACCACTTAGTTTGAGCATAAAAATAATATATGTGTGTTTTAGTTTGAATCTACTTTCATGCTTGACTTTAGCAGTTTTAGACTTTAGGAAGTTGCTCTGCAGCAGTTGATGGGTTGTCATTAATGTTGACCTCTGTCGCCGAGTGTCTCGCACACCGGTTTTCAGGGTGTCACCATTTCTGACGTCCCGAGTTCGATCCCCGATCGGGTCAATATAGAAATTCTCATTTTCTATATTGTCTCGAGTTTGGGTGTTGGTTCAGATTTCCATAACACAAGTTCTTTAGCTACTTACTTTTGGATCTAAGCAATATGTTTGACGTTGTCTAATTTATTTTTTTAAGTTGTTGGTTTACACTCGTAATGTAACTGGTATTGTATACCTAATATACTGAATACTGATTTGCATTATTCCACTTCGCGTTAGCATTGCACTGCTTGCTCTTATTTGCGTCATATGCAGTAGATCCATTCATCAGTGGATAAGGCATTAATTCAACTTAGAATATCACATTTATTTGAATGTATTCATTAGCCGGTTCCCAAACATCCACACTTCGTCTCCAGCTAATAATAAAGAAGGCGCGGCGCTTTGACGTCACGCTGGTCACGTGCGTCTGCGCATCTTGTGTACGTGGCTTGCAGTTGCACTGTTATTGTTTTGGCTTTTGGAGTCTTGGCGGGAGAATTGGGAAAACTGAGTCAGAGAGGATGAGAGTTCCGGAAGAACTGGCAAAGGCGTTGAAGAATCTGTAGTAATTTATACCTCGATGCCTTAATGCCTTGCTGTGCCTACGTACAATAAAATAAAATGTATTTATTTTTGCATATAGTTTGGCATTTATTTTTACATCTATATGCAAGAATACCTTTTTAAAGGGCACTTAAACACGACCCAATATTACCCTACAATTGCTTCGAGCAACACTATTGAGGGCTAGTGCTTAGAAGAAGCAGCGTAAGAAAATTATTCATTGTCATGTCCTCTTTAAAAAAAACACAGAAACTTGTATTTAATTTGAACATTTTCTGTCTGCATCAAAGAAGGAAAAAGAAGATGTGATGTAAGAAGATGTATGATGACTATTTCTGCCTCGCCCAATGGTTGACTGGTAGAGAACGCCTTAAGACATTAAGTCCGCCATTTGTACTTCTTTGTTTGTGCAATAAAGAATAAATAAATAAAAAAAGATGTTGTACCAAGAAGTTAAAATACAAGCAAACAAAAGGGAGGAATCGGGAGTATTCTACCGAGAGCCAGGCTCATAAGTTTATGATGATAATGGTTCCTTCAGATTGGGGCCAGGACCATCAGTCCACAAACCACAAGACTCTTTAATGTTTGTTTGTCGTCATTACTTTTGTATACGAAAACCATTTTCTATATCAGTACTACAACATTGATTCCCAACATACTAAGTAACTCGTAAAACGATTCGGCACGCCCCGAGCTATAACCGGGGCTCGAATCCGTCAATTTATTAAACATGTAGCTCACCTTGATCGCAAGAATCACTCCTCAGATTTAGCTGGATGTAAACACGGCCCTCCGAAACGGAGTTGTTTGTAAACTGGGGTGACGTAAGAATGAGTTGTGGTTACGGAGGTTATTTTTGTTAGCATTGTTTATTTGACTATACTAATTTAAATAACTTGTATAAAATGTAAATAAATCGCGAAGTAATCCGTACAATTGTGTTTTAATGAGTTCAACAATTCGCGTAAGCGTAAGAAACAAATATATACTAGTTTGATAAAATAGGTAAACATATCGTATTTAAAATACTTATCGATTTATTTTTAGGCAAAAAAGTCGTTGCGCTTATCTTTAGAAGATCTACCTAGTTTTTTTTTACAAAAACGTACTTAAAAACACAATAAAAATTGACTCCTTGGCGTTGATTTTAAATTGTGATCAATACAACGTCCTTCTTAATGATTACCTACATCCTATTTCAATTGCTTTCAATAATTACTTTGAGGGAAAGCAATTCAAGCTTACAACTCAACATCATGAAAGCAACGATAGCTATAAAAATAATGACAATTCATATGTTATGGTTTGGAATTGCAATCGCTGGTTGCCCAAATGAATGATTTAGTTACTTCAATATGCCCATACACTCTTAAAGCACTTATTATAACAGTCCCAAAATTTTAATATCCTCAAGTCAAGTCACATAACATAACCCGAAATGCCCGAAACGTTAACAGATTCCTACTCTGTAAGACGTTTTGTCCGTATTCTCGACTCCAGTCGTCTCTTTCGCTCGCACTGCAATGCTTGTATGAGTGCCCAGGACGGCCTTGAAGTTAAAAATTTGGCCGTAAATGGTAGAACCTCGAATATAAGTCCCAGCACTCAATCTGGCTCAATAAAACGTAAGCGTCTCTTCAGTTTTACTGTCAGTTTTGGTGTAAAGGACTACATAAACGACGCACATCTCTCGCGAAGTCTATACGAGCTCTTTGCACTTTGCGATACGTTGACCTTTTTGTTGAAGTTTTGGAAACTTTATGACTACGTAGTAAGGATGCGTCCACAGCTGAGGCCTTTTCTAGTCTAGCCATCTCGCTCGTTCGCGTTGCGACAGGGACGGCTGATATTGAACTTTGTTACCGTCAAGATATTTCTCTAACAGTCACTACGTAGCCAAGTATGTTCATTACGAATTTATTCGTACCTAACGAACATTTGTACCTAAGTCATGGACGTATAATCGTATATAAGTATGTCTATCCGTTATCCTAGTCGCCATAGCACACGCTTAGTTTAGGGTTTGGTAATTGGTGTGTATGTTGAAACAATTTATTATTATTGCTCATTCATATAATCGCAAGATTTTTGGAATAATTGCACCTAAATTAAATTCAGTTTTGGCAAATAATATATTAATAGGTACTAGTCTAAGGATAATAGTTATAGATATCGAACATGGTAACGTAGCCAGCATCCTAGCTACTAACCTACATACAGTTTGTGAAGAGAAACTTGTTTACACTTGCACTTGTGATTTGCACTTAAAAGCTGATATTATTTCGCAAACGGATTTCTGATGCGAGAAAATATTTTTAAAGACCTTTTAAACACATGCAGCCTTATTACAAAAAATTAGACTAGGTTAAAACTAGGTCTAAATATAAGCCGACAACAGAGGAATGAATGACACATTCGTGACGTAACCTAATAGAGAAACGCTTTTCTAATTGGCTAGTTAATAGTTTAGTGTATGATGCTCAGTGATTCGTTTAACGTTTTTCAGTTTAGGTCAGGATCAGGTCTTTCCATTGAAGTCGTATATTAACATTTATGAAATTATACGTTTATTTAAAATATAACAGAGAGTGGTATATCGGATTAGGAGGTATATAACGAGAGAGAGCGCAAAACCGAATGAATTGTTTGATGTGAAGCTCGTCGCATTTACATCCAATACGGTGCGGGCTGACGTCACACGCTCTTCAACTTCACTCTGTCGGTGCTTTGCTCGATGCATAAAAGATGGCGTTGGTGGCGCCAACCCTCCTGGCTTAAACCCGGTACTAAGTTTTTTTGTAATAACGGGGGTCGAGTTAGCGATGTGCGATTATTACTAAATTAATCGAATTATTCGAATGGTCTCTATAATCGAATGTTTTCGATAAGCAACCGCAGTCATTCGATTATTCTTCGATTATGCGTCGAGCAATACCGGAGTGTGCGGTGCGCAGGCCGTTCTAATAACGAATGAATCGACATTCGTCGCGTCGATTAATAATTCGGTTGCTGCCTGTCCTATGCGCACAGTCGCGCCAATTCGTTCGAATGCATCGAAGGACTAGTATAGATTATCATTCGATTGTCGATTATTATTCGATAAAAATTTTTTCGATATACTAAACCGACATTCGATAGTTCGAATGGTCGATTCATTCGATTAATTTTTTTTCGAATAATCGCCCATCGCTAGGTCGAGTTTAAAAGGAAAACCGGCGTAGTTATTTTCCTTAAACTCAAACAAAACTTAAATAATGGTTCCTTGTGGACTACGAAACCCTTAAAAATACGTCTTTCAAAAAATTTACAATGGCTCGGTCGTTAAGTTAATTTTGGAAAGTTTGTTTTGAGGTTTTGGTTTCTTTACACTCTTTGTTTTAAGTTTCGCCTCTGTAGATGGAGTTTGAAATCAAAAATAAGAAACATTTATTTGCTGTAAACACTGATAACTTAGTTAGTGTTTACGTTTGACTTTTTATGTCAGGAATATTCTAGATTTGGTACATTTTAATCTATAATCAGTAATAAATTTAAAAAGACAATTAGATTATAGTAGGAGAAACGATTAAGACCCAAGTTCACTAACTTTAAACAGCCGGTAAATATAGATTAATGGTTACTTTGACAGAATCCCTATACAAAATATGTCAAATAATGCTAAACCGGCTGATTAAAAATTAAATTTGTGTTGGTAAACACCAGGCTAAGGAAATATGCACCTTGATGTGCGATTTCATTATGAGAAACACAATATAAATAAATAAATAAATTGTTTCATCAAACACACCAATTACCTAGCCCCAAACTAAGCGTGAGCTTGTGCTATGGTGACTAGGATAACGGATAGAAATACTTAAATACATATCCATGACTTAGGTACAAATGCTCGTGCTCATCACACAAACATTTGCCCCTTGCGGGATTCGAACCCGCACCCGCCTGGTTTAGAAGTCCGGGGCGCGCACCACTACACCAAGACGGTCGTCGACTATGGCAGGCAGGACTTACAAACTAACCCCTTAATATGGGCTGATCGGCCAATCTGATAGAGATGCAATCAAATTATAAAAATTGATGGAATCAGGCGTTACTTTGCGAAAATTCATTATAAAATGGGAAAAATAAAATTATTTTGCTTCAAATTTCCGCTAAGAGACGCCAGCGCAGGCACCAAAACCACACCGACCGCAACCGCGTTGAGTATTAGAGCATTAGCTGTTGTGCATGCGTATTCAGGGAGGGAGGGCGGTGCATTCTGCATTTGCCTGAACTAATACGAACTGAACTGACTACTGAACGCGATTGCGGTCGGTGTGGTTTTGGTGCCTGCACTAGCGTCTCTTAGCGGAAATTTAAAGCCAAATAATTTTATCTATCCCATTTAAATTATTAAAATATTTATAACTCGTTACTTTATTTTGTTATTTATGCAAATGGTATTTTCCTTTAAGGATGTAAATACTAAATCATCAGACATCAGCGAAATCGTGAATAAAAAAATTGGTATTGCCATATTAACCCTTATAAAGGATAAGACTGCTTACACTAACACCCTCTATAAATCTAATATATTATAACCTGGCAAATGTCACTTGAGGGACAACACTTCCAGTATTAAGGCCCGTGTTCACCAATTATTAAACAGCCGGTAAACATCGATTGACGGGTAATTTATTATTATTATTATTAGTTATCCAGTTCTTCACATTAGGTTAAGCGAGTTTAGATGAGTGTCAAGTCGGTTTTCGAATGACAGAACTTCAATACAAAATATGTCAAATGATGTAAAACAGGCTGATTAAAAACTAAACATGTGTTGGTGTACTTCAGGCTAAGTCGCATTATGAGTTACCCGGCGGAGACGCTGGCAAATCGAATACCTCTTCCAATTTGCATCTGATTAACCATTTTAACGCTAACTTTGTGAGCCTGTCATGATATTTTCGTCACCGAGACACACCATCGGCTTAAAAAAGGTAATTAGTCCCCTCTGAAACCGTTTTAATAATGTAGTACCTGGACCCTGGCACCTTTTGGACAACACGCTTTTAATTTTGTGTAGCGGACATTAAAGTCAACAGCTGTGCGTAGTAAAGGGACGAATGTCATACCTGCCTAGTTTACCTACATTATTTTCTTAATTAGGTAAATGTATACTTACTGTGTCAAACTGCCTCGTTGGTCTAGTGGTCAGCACGCTGGGTACTATCCACGAGGTCTGGGTTTCGAATCCCGGGTCGGGTCGAGAGTGTTTGGGTTTTTCTGTCTTGAAATTACTCAGACACAGCTCCGGAGTCAGGAAGTTGGTGGTGTTAACACCCCCGTGCCTCGGAAAGCACGTTAAGCCGTTGGTCCTGCGCCTTATCTCTCTACGGTCATGTCGGACTGCCGTCTCACCGAATTATGAGAGTGAAGGAACAGACAGTGCACCTGTGTATTGCGCACACCCTTGTGCACTATAATATGTCCCGCGCAGTTGGCTAATCTCTGTTGAGATAGGCCGCCGTAGTTGAAAATCGGCTAGGAGGGAATTATTACTGTGTCAAAACGTAATGTCATTTATTAATGAAACTTGAATATTTCAATTTTCTTTAAAATGTGGTGTACTAAATATTTACATTGACAGTATAATTATAAGTATTCGGTTATGATGTACAGTCGGCAGCACATCAGGTTACCCATGTAAGCTACCAAAACCGCTTTTATTACGTACGGAATACAAGCGGTCTCAAGGTCAAAGTGTAGTGAAAAAAACATATTAGAACATCGCCGCTAGAAGACGTCTGTCAGCAGTAAAGAATTTCTATTCATCTTACGCTGTATCACAGATTATATAATCTGTGTATAATAGTTACTACGTAACATAAAAATCACTCCATACAAAATCGTCCACACCTACTTTTATAATAGCCTACAATTTTTTGCAGCATACCACTGCGCACGAAAATTTACCTTAAGCATCGAACATTACGTTATTATTCCTCTGCAGCTGCGCGGGGCCGGTGCGGCGCGTCGGTAATAATAATTAAGTCAGGGTTGTCTCTTCAGATACCAGATTTTTTTATTTGTAGATTAGCTTAAAATGTTTTACTATGATCTAGTGTTTTACAAAATGTTTACATGTGCGAAATTCCCGGTTGTCCCGAAAAAAAAACACGGGATAGTTCAAACAGTTTTAATAAGTAAACGTCATGCGGAAAACAAGGGCAAGGTGGGATGAAAGTCACTTTTTAACGAGATCAAATACATGATTATTTTTATAACATAAGCAATTTGTTTGCAACTTTGTGCGAAATGAAATTTTTCGCTAACGTTCTGTGATAAATGATTTTTAAAAATGTATACACACTTAGTTATAAAAAGAATCTAAGGGAACTTTCAGCTTGCCGTAAAATTAAGTCAATGACTAATTAAAAGATTTAAAAAGTGCAAACATTCGAGACTCTGATAAGTCCAGAATTTTATTTAAATCTGAGACTAATTCAGGACTTCATGCTTCTGGTTGCATTTAAATTTGTACAGTAAATTAAAGGATATGTAAACCATATTACTTAATTAGTTTGCTTAAAAACGAATCGACCGTAACACATATAATTCAACAGTGCGCGCGCCCGCCTGTTGTTGGCAGCCTACTGATTTACGCACCGCCGTCGGTGCGCTCGAGAGTACGCTATTATTGCGCGCAAGTACATTGAGTGAGAGATGCCTGGCTTTATGTAGAAAATATTACCTAAAATGTCGCATTTGCATAGTTTTAAGTCAGTGCTATTATTTTTTTCTTGTTTTAAAATCAAAAGCATTTTATTTTCATTGTTTTATGTGTTGTCTATGGAATTTCTCCGCATACACTGCTACCTTCTGTGATAATTCGGAGCTGTCAAATTGAACCTATTATATTATTCAGACTATAACCTTCGGGTTCCAAACTAGCTAGCTACTTTATTGTCCACGTTGATCAATTCCCAGTTAATTGGTGATTCTGATTGCCTGAGTATGATCAACCCACTCTTGATGTCAGCTGCTATGTTATCTGAATTCAATGACGGAACATTGCTAGATATTTATTAATAGGTTGGATTATTTTTGGAAGAAATTACCTCAATACATACAATTAGTTATAATCGGTTGGCCAGTTATTATATGTTTTTTACCATGCTGTCGACATATTTTCTTAAACACACAAAACGTCGCTAACTGTACAAAAACTTACCAATCGCCTTTTTAAAAAAAAGTAAAAAGTCTACTAACAATGACAAACGATTTACGATTTACACAGACATATAGAATAAATACTAAATGATCTCGTATATCGAATCTTTATGTGGGAGATATTACACAAAGGTACTTCGGAGGTTGCAAAGGATCTCCGAACTAAAATATCTTATCCCGAGTTGGTCCCGCCATATTTTTTATGGACGGCCATTTTTATATTTCGTAAAAATTCCCTGTTTTGTACGGAGGGAAATTTCCTGTAGCTCTTTGTGCTGGGTGTATTGAAGTTTTTAAGAAAGTGGCTTAGTAGATTATTCTTGCATGGTATAGGTATAGCTTCGGTGAATTTTTAATTGTAACAATCTTTTAAGGCTTTTGGCTAATGGAAATTTACTGATTCAATAATACTATAGTAGGTATTTGCTAATGGAAACTTCCTGATTAAATTGGTATGGATACATTAAATCTTAGAAAACCTTAAGGGGTTATTTGACTTCGAGATATTCAGACAGTCTTACTAAAACTCAGTGTAGTGTAATAAGAGTTGCCTGAGAGTCTGTCTGCCCCATCTCGCAGTTCTCGCACTTTTGAAGAGCAGGATGGGGCTTAGACTGTCTGAATATCGCGTAGTCTAATAACCCCTTTAATGTAAAGTCTTAATGCTGATCATTCTACTTATATATAATTTTTAGATTTTTAAATAACTTATAACCGATCCCGATACGTGGCTGTTTGGGCTGTGGTGAGGTCAAAAGAGTCACAAAATACGGTCTCTTTTTAAATTGTTAGATAGATAGATATATAGATACTCTTTATTGCAACCAGAAAACACTTTACAAACATATAATTGAAGAAAAACCATGTTGGTAGGTACAATTAGGCGGTCTTATCGCTGGGAGCGATCTCTTCCAGACAACCTTTGGGTAAAGGAGAACACTAGTGATAACAGTTACGGTGCAAGCTGAAGTTAATAATAATTAAATTAAATTTGATGATCTTTGTATGTACAACGTTTTATTTATATCAAGAGGTAAAATTTGGTCACAAAAACGAAACTTCAAATGGTCAAAATGGGTGGTAAAATGTTGCATAGGAAATTCAAACTTTATGCACCGTCGATGTTTAACCAAACCCAATTATTTTACTAAACTATCATTCCCTCGTTTACATCACAATTGCAATAATGGCGGCAACTGGTCGGCTTTACTGCCCAGCAGTGAGCTATAAGTATTTTATGCCGGCGATCACGATCCACCGGTTTATCTCGCGATCGGCAGATCAAAGCTATCGTAACTTTATTGTGGTTGGTCGTATACGAAGCAATGAAGCTTAAAAATCAAATGTGTAGACATTCGAGCAGATAAGTAACGCATTAATGAGGTTTTATGGGTGAGAGCTGCAAAAACAAATGTTGCAGAAAACATTGTTTGTTACAGAGCGTTCTATTACTTTGTTCTATTTCAGATTCGCAACTGAAAACTATTAACAAACCTAAGTCCCAAATAGGAGGTAGGTATAGCATTCAGCTACTGAGTTTAGTCTGCGGCGGCACCCAACAGAGAATAGCCAAGTACGCGGGAAAAATTGTACCATGGGATGAACAGGTGAACGCTTTGTTTCTTTACTCTCATATTACGATGAGAGGATAAATTTTCCCATTGAGGTATTAAAAATGTTTTACATAGATATTTGTGTGGTGAAAGAATACCAAAGATTTTTACACACTTTGAACGCCGGCCTAATCGGACAGCAAGCTCTTTCAATATTTAATTTTGTTGACTAATGTCTTCAGAAGTTTAGTTAGGAGAGCATTCGATCGGATATCGAAGGGCCGTAGATTCGAGTCCCCACCCACCTCAAGACGGTCGATCAAATTTTGAGTGCAATATTTACTGTCACATAATTAAGCCTCGGTTATTCGCTTCTTAGCATAATAAATAGCGAGTTTTCAATATGACGTCACCGCGTGAGCAAAACGCTCCGCTGATTGTAAGCGGGCCAATAACACAGGGTTTGTTCACACATGCGCCATTTTTAAGCCAAAATGTAAATCTGAATAATGCGGTAGACAATTGAGTTAAACGACCTTTGTGTTAAAGGTCAAAAGAAAATGCTTCGAACGAGCAATTTTCCAATTTTGCTTAGGAATTAAAGCAGCCACTCAAAATAATTAGGTTAGATACGCATACTGGTGCCACAATATAACAATGCAACAACTAAGGGTGCTAACTGCTTAATGACTTCATAATAAAAATGTCCAAACAAACATTAAAATGTTCGAACAATTTTTGAATCGAACATTTTGGAATTAATACCTTGCACAAGTACTCAGCTAAACCAATCACATGTTGCCTCCGAAACGACGCTTTTGTATCTGAGCTAGTATTTTAATGTTAAGTTGTACTATTAAAACATAACATGCCTTTATGTATAAAAGACTGGTCAGTGACGTTAACTTTACTAACTACTAGCAGTTCTCCGCGACTTCGCCCGCGCCGATAGCCGGATTTTCCATACAAATTTTCATCCCCCATTTCACCCCCCTGATGATTTTATATCGCGACAAAAAGTAGCCTATGTCCTTCCCAGTGTCTCAAACTATCTCTGTGCCAAATTTCATTTGATTCGGTCTAGTAGTTTCGGAGCCTATTCGATGCAAATAAACATACAAACAAACAAATCTTTCCTCTTTATAATATTAGTATAGACACATGCCGATGGCAATTGCAAAATAAATATTAATGTGATTTGAAATCCACGTGTATTTGAATATACCCTTATGCTGCACAGATATATAATCTGTACCAAGTAAATAAATGCATATGCTTGGATATTTCGTTGCACGATGAAGCTTGTTTGCACCGCTGCGGAGTAGTTAAAATTATTTAGAATTTTGAGTATCATCAGGATAAAAATAATGGAATAGAAAGAAACATATTTTTATCTTCTCTCTTTATTTTGAAACTATGCAGCGAACTATTTTAAATTTCATTCAATAAGAAGTGGCACAGATAAAGTTAAGACATTTTAAAATCAGTCGTCATACTAAATTATTTCTAAATTTATAGCCCACGCGGTAGACCCAGAAGGCGGTGGCGTGGCGAGCTGAACTCATATAGAGAACACTGGGAGGCAGTGGTCTTTGCCCTGCAGTGGAACACGACAAGTCCTAATAATAATAATAGGTATTTAAAAACAAAGTCGGGTTTGTTACAACACTATGTTATAGCTCGAGAATTACTCTTTTACCGATTTTCATGATATAATAATTTGTGAGATTCGTATTTTGGCCAAATAGAATAAGTTTAAAATATAAAAAAACACATCTCCCCGCGTAGGTAGCAAAAACGTACCTACGCCACAGAATAAGTACTAGTACTCCGTACAGAAGTTTGACTTAGCAATGAAATTCAAAGTAATGTCTACTCAATGTTGTCAACGATATGGTGTAATTTAGTTCGCCTTAGACTCTAGCACATTACCGAGTAATCACATTTTCGTGTAGACACCTACAGAAATACATTGCAAGATAATTTCACTCTTATAACTCTGGAATATGATTCATAATACACTAAACCTATTCAGTGACGTAATATCACGCGACGCGATAGGGTTGACTGCTACAAGAAGCTACTAATGCCATCTAGCGCCTCCTTCTAGGACTTCATTTATGCTCGTCCAGCTAGCAACGTAGCCGCGCGGCCGCCAGCAAATAAAAAGCGCGAGCGTGTCGCTGGCCCGCACGCAACTTGTTTCAGCCCCTTACAAAGGGTCGTCGCGCGTTGGTACGTTTTTGCTACCTACGCGGGGAGATACACAGGCCTGCCTACGCGAAAGAGGCGCTAGATGGCGTTAGTAGCTTCTTGTAGTAGTCAACCCTATCGCGTCGCTTGATATTACGTCACTGAATATGTTCAGTGTATTATTGTTCACGCACTAGCCTCGTGATATGTTACGTACGACACGCACGGGACGAGGACCTCCGAGCACCGGCGAAGAACATCGAACCGAGCGATGTTCGGCTCGCCGGCGAACATCGATGCCCGCAAAAACACTCCTCTCCATAGCACCTAAGTGAGCGGTCACTGTTTCTGCGTTATAAACCTAGTCGTCTTGAATAATAACTTTCATTTAAAATACAGTCCGCTTTTAATTTCCACCACCTCTACTATCGAAGAGCATTTACAATTATGAATCATGTTCCAGAGTTATAAGAACGAAATTATCTTGCAATGTATTTCTGTATGTGTCTACACGAAAATGTGCTCGAGTCGGCGAACTAAATTACACCACATCGTTGAGAATATTGAGTAGACATTTCTTTGAATTTCTTTGCAAAGTCAAACTTCTGTACGGAGTACTAGTACTTATTCTGTGACATCTGTAAAGTCAACAGATCACAGTTTGTATGGGTAATAAATATGTCCATTGCGCGGGCAAAGTCGCGGGGATCCGCTAGTTTGACTATTGAATAATAAGCCTGGACATGATTTGTGTTACATAGACAGTAGGCAACTCAGAAGTTGTGCAAAGCCTGACAAACACGTGCTTCTTAACGCTATAATGTGTGCAAAGTAAATGATTATCACGTATCACGGTCTCATCTTTGTATGACCCAGATTCGTTGCTCACGACTGTATTTCGCACCATCAAAGAATTAATGGAATTCTCGGTTAATTCACAACATCGTTGTTGTAAACGACACCCTTGATCGAACGAAACACCTTGCGGCCGTAAACGGGACGGAAGTTTTCATTCCATCCACCTTATATTACTCGAATAACACCGACTAATGAAATCGACGCACAGAACCCGAATATTCAAACGTGGGCAGAAACTGGTAAATTGCGAGACGGACCCACGCACGGAGGGTTCCGCACAAGATTGTATTATTCACGGATAATAAATAAATAAATTGTTTCAAAAAACACACCAATCACCTAGCCTCAAACTAAGCGTTTGTGCTATGGTGACTAAGATAACGAATAGACATACTTATATACATTTATAAACACCATGACTTAGGTACAAATGCTCGTGCTTATCACACAAACATATGCCCCTTGCGAGATTCGAACCCGCAACCGCTGGTTTAGAAGTCCGAGGCGCGAACCACTACACTAAGACGGTCGTCAACGGATGATGACTAAAACGGATTTCATATTTTTTCCTTATGCTATAGGATATTTGCCTTCTTGCGTTTGATAATTCAAGATACTCGTAGTTATTTAGGTATACCACCAGCCAGCCGTATCTGAGAAAAATAAGGGTTCTGACAGACCGTACCAAATCCTATCCTATAAACTATTTCCGCATACTTTTTGGGTAGGTAATACCCTACCCAGAACCCTAACAACAAAGTAATCCCACAGAATAAATAATAGAATAATTTATTGTATTTTTATAACTTAAGCAATTATTTTGCAATTTTTTACGAAATTAAATCAAATTTCACTTACAAAAATTAATCGACTGTGTCATCCGGTGGGACTCGAACTCACGTCCCTTCGTCACACGTTAGCGAAGGGACGTGGGTTCGAGTCCCACCGGATGACACAGTCGATTAATTTTTGTAAGTGAAATTTGATTTAATAGAATAATTCTAAAGAGTCTTTACTAGTTTTTTGTTACGGAACCCTAATAATCGGGATGAAAATTTTAATACAGTCCCTAGAGCCTGAAAGAGAGTAGAATGACGTCTTCCGTTTCGCAATAATACAAGGATGAAAAATCCCTTTTTGATGGTTATAAATTGGCTTGCTAAACAGCTTTTAATAAAGAATCTTTTTTTCACAAGTACCCTCGGTTTCTACAGGTATTCGCGTAGTGAAGCATCAAGCTGTGCGCAGAGGCACATAATACACGGGGTGTCCAGTAAATGAATGATAATATTTTAAGTACGGATTAGTCACGTCACGCCCTAGTATATAAATAAATAAATAAATTGGTTCAACAAACACACCAATTACCTAGCCCCAAACTAAGCGTGAGCTTGTGCTATGATGACTAGGATAACGGATAGAAATACTTAAATACATATAAACATCCATGACTTAGGTACAAATGCTCGTGCTCATCACACAAACATTTGCCCCTTGCGGGATTCGGACCCGCAACCGCCTGGTTTAGAAGTCCGGTGCGCGAACGACTACACCAAGACTTATTATATGGCTTTTTTAAAATTATAAATGCATTTGTTCAATTGGTTTAAGATTCCGTATTCCGTATTTTCGAGTCTAGCCATCACGTTCGTTCTGTCGTGAGTGAAAGGGACAGCTACATTCGACAACGGACATCGTCAACCGGAGTAAGGCAGGCAGGCCCGCATTCAGACTAGATAAGGGCGCGTTACACTTTTATTCATTCGTGCTTGCGTGTACAGAGGCGTTACCTACATTCAGTATTTATTCACAGAACTTATCTTGATTATGTTTTAGGCAATTAAACAATTCTTTTCAATTCTTGATTTTGCAGTTTATGAGAAAGAGATTCTGGGCTAAGGTTGATTATTTACTAAACCTACTTCAAACTAGTCATACTATAGAAAATATTCTTATTTCATTCATATGATGTATTGGGCTTTAATGGAAAAGACATGTCCACTTTTTGTATAGAGGCTGGTTATTTATTCTAAGATACATATCACCAACCACCAATAAACTATATTAATTTATCTTTAAGCTACAAAAATATAAAACACGTAACTATAGAAATCATAATTTTAAACGCCTCCGTTGTTGAGAAAAAATATATTTTGTAATGTGGCATCATCCATTGATCACTCACTTATATTTTCTGGCTGTTTGGGCTCAATCCTTGGCCTACTCATAATGGTGAATTGATTAAAAACTATTTTTGTTTTCTTTTTTGATTCTTTATGTAATCATTCATTCCTGGAATGTCAATTTTGTTGACAGTTTCTTTTTCATGTGTTAATAGTTGTTATAGCCGAAAGTGCGGTTTATGTACAGACAAACAGTAAAATTAATTTCAATTTTCTCTAAATCAGAGGCCTTAAAAATATATTATTTATGTAGAAAGGCTAGTTTTTGTTAACTCTTTCATATAATATTTAATTTATTCTGGTTAGAAATATTGACGAATAAAAAACCATTAATGGACAAGTACTTTTTACCAAACATCATTTTAACAAAGTAACTCATAATAGGGCTTTGTGTAAAGATTTTTATTAAAATACAACCAGTATTTTTAATTCAAATCAACTGTGACTTATATTTTTGAACTCGGTTTTTAGTCTTTTTGCATTAGGTGACATGATGATAAATAATTTTGAAAGTATTCAAATAAGGTTATGGAATAAAGCAAGGCAAATTTACCATTAATCGAATAAACCTAAATAAACACGGATACATGTTGTTGTGCTGCCCGTTCGAATGTTTTTATTTTATTTTATGCCAACAGATTGTCCCAAGTTATTAGAGTCACAGCCAGATTAATATTTACTCAACGAGTATTTGAATAATGTGTTCATTTTTAATGTCAACAATGTTCCCGCCGTCTGACATTTTAATGAATTTGCCGTTCATTCATTCGTTCACTGTGGCTAATGAAGCGTGTCGGACTCCGCGGATCAAAGGTGATGGTCGCTTTGTCCGATTCGGAGTGTAGTGTGTAATTTTAACTATTTTAAGGCGTAGATTATCTACTAGAATACATAATCACATATATTATATGTATTAGGTTTTTATCTATGAAATTGCTGAGATGTTATGAATTACGTAATTTTTTTTTGTTTTATACTATTTTTAATGTTTTCTGAAAATGTCTAAACCGATTTTGATGCAATTGCAAACCATATAGATGGAAAATGAGCAATACACTGAGTATTTAAATTTCTTAAAAACAGAGTACCTATATGATACAAATATACCTAGTTGAAGTTCTTAAACCGACGACACTTCCATAAAATAATTAGAACTAGTAATACAGTTTTTAAAAATCTAAAAGATACACAATTCAACTTTACTTATGTATATGAAAAAATAAAGTAGGACAAAATATTACTAAGCTTATTAGTTACAAACGGAATAAAAACGTCAATCTTAAAAAAAGGTTATCTTTTAATAACTAGTCATAGTTAAGGTATCCGAAGGGCGGAATAATGGGATTTGCGGTCTGCGTTACGCGGCTCTCCTATAGTAGCGCATTTGGCGCCGGGAGAGGGGTGTACTATTTTATTAATATACTAGTGGTTCCCCGCGACTTCGCCCGCAAGAGTTGGATTTTCCATATAAACTTTTATCCCCTATTTCACCCCCTTAATGTTTTATATCACGACAAAATGTAGCCTATGTCCTTTCCAGGGTCTCGAACTGTCTCCATACCAAATTTCATCTCAATCGGTTCAGTGGTTTAAGCGTCAAGAGCTAACAGACAGACAGACAGACACACTTTCGCATTTATAATATTAGTATGGATATTTGTCGTAGCCGGTTAATGAAAATGGACACTAAACGGAACGCAAGTGCGCCCCCTAGCGGCGTAGGCCACGCAACTACGGTTTGGCGCGCTTCGACAGAGTCGTGGCGATACCGGTGGACCCGACTGGACTCACTTTCGATCGAGCCGCCGAGGAGAGAAGACATCGCACGGAACTGTCCCACGTTTCGTATAGTGCCTAGATTTCCCTAAAGTACTAAGTTTCAATTCTGTTTTCCTAGTAGGTAATTTCAAATAAACTCTGTACAAGTGAAATTAATCGTTCTCATTGCACGATCCCTATGTCTGCCCACACGATGTCGAAAAGTTCGAGCCCAAATCCTGACGCTGCCCCGACATATTGTATTAGGAAATATCTTAATAAATAGCTGTTTAGTAACTTTTGTCTCAAATGTTTATGGAAAAAAATTATCCAATATCCGAGTGGATGAATCCAAGGATAAAATTCGCTAGTACGGAACAAATATATTTCCCAGTCCCAGCACATCATACTCACATCTGCATACGTTTGTGAATTTTTCATAGAATAATTTTCGAATGTCTTCATTTCCCGCCTCATAAGTATGTATATTCAGGAAAAATCTCGAGTGTGGTATAATGACGTGTTTCTAACATTTAATTTGGGAGACGAATTGCGGGTATTATTGTAACAGATGAGCCTGGAGACATTTTATTATTTCCTTTGCGTTTTTCAGACGGGTTTTGAGGAAAAATATTTCTTTATCAGATTTTTTTCTTACTTGATGAGTGCACAAACCTCCCCTAATTCCACTTATAAAGCAACTTCTATGAATTTTCTGGTACCTATTTTAAAATTGCTTTAAAATCCTAAATGCTTATACTTGTACATAGTACACACTATGTGTAGCTACCTCAATACTCACAAGATTATGGACGACATTAATTTACAAAAGCATGGATGAAGGAAACTACATTCTTGCAAAAGAAGGGTGTACTCCCATCATATCTTTATTAGCTTAATTTAAACTTTAACCAGAATATGGGATAGAGCACTTAGCCACAAGTAAGTTATCTAACTTCTGTTTAAGTAGAGCGATCAAATAGGTAAGTTTGCCTTACTTGCTTCCGGCGGAAACTTGGCATTGCTTTTCTATTGTTTCTCGGTTTCCAGCTTAAGTTTTGCCCCTATGGAGAAGTAAATACTTCATTTTCACGCGATGTTTGGAGACCTACCACCACAATAACTGGTGAGCGTCAGGATGACGGGGACTTGGGGGACTTTCTGTGTACCTTTGCGTACCTATGATATTTTTTCGTGTACCTGCCTCAGAGTAAAGATATGCTGTAGATAAGGTACACAAAGGTACACGGAAAGTCCCCCAATTTTGGAATCGGTGACACACACCGTCATCTTAACGCTCAACAATAATTTTAACTAACAATTAACTTTATGTAATGTGTATAAAAACCTATCTGATCTAAAATAAGCTGATTCTGGAGATCTTTATAAAACTTTTTGTACAGGATCGACATCGTTATTTAAAAAAAAAAACACGACTCTCTTCTCAAAATTGTAACATGATCGGCCATATTGTATGGAAGACGTGAATATTTATTGAGATTCGATGTTGGCTTTATACAAAAAAATTGTTTAATTAGAAGCAGATTCACCCTTTTTAGATCCGACACGGTTTTTGTTAGACACTGCATATAATTCGTTAATTTATTGTTTTCACGACACCATGAAAACAAGACCCTTGAAAGACTCCAAGGGCATGAATTGCATGGGCTTGTACAATGATAGTGGTACAATAATTTAAGAGGTAGATAATGTCACTAGCGCACTGAAACTGCTTCGCTCATATTAAGCCAATTGGCTCAATTCAATTTAGCTATATCTTTTGTGTAGCATTATGTTCTATCTATACTTCGCATTCAAACGTAGACACATGACGTTTAACACGTAAACATAGCATGCATGTCTGCTCAGCGCATCAAATTCGAATCGCCTAGAAGATTATCTACAACTAATCTACAGAATCATTGGTGTTCTATAATTAAATTAATTATTTATCGTTTCTACCCGACCTGTTAAACTGATACTTAAACCTCTGTTAGGGTAATTAAAATGCAAATCCCTTGAAATTCAAGCAACTGACCACTTTGGGTTTATCATCGATGCTGAAAGGGGTATTGTTATTCTGAAACCCGAGTTTTTATAATCCGATAAATCTCTTTTACTTAAGTGGAAAAGTGTTAGGAACGAGATAATATTTTCTGCTGAAGTGTAATGCATAAATTAACGGTCTTTTTATACAGTGTCTTACACAGGTCGCACATTTTCATGAAAATATTAGGTTATAAAGGTTTTGTAGTTCTGACAAGGAACCATTATAGTTTCGTCATGTCCGTCTGTCCGTGGTTTTGTTAAGAGGCCGTTAGTAAGGTACTAGAAGGCTGTAATTTTGTAGGTGTATAAAATATATATTTTTATTTCATTTAATCCTTACAAGTAACACAGTACACTTACATATTTATTAATTCTGCCAAACTGTGCAACAGTTTGTCGGCAGTAGCTCTCGTGGACTATTACTATGTTTACCTATGTTATTTATTATTAATGAATTAGGTTTTTTACACTAGGTTACATTAGTTCGGTTACACTAAGTTAATGTGGATACATTATTGTGGGTACAAAGACAATATTCAAGCCTAACTATAAATTAAGTTACAGAAAAAAAGTTGACATTCAAATTAATTAATTTAAATTAACGTAGATTCACCGGTTACTTAAAGTTACCTGAAGTTGGTAGGCATCCATACTAATAATAAATGCGAAGGTGTGTCTGCCTGTCTGTCCGCGACCGCTCGGAAGCACACACCGCTGAACTGTTTTAGGTGAAGTTCCGTAAGGCTTATTTGAAACTCTACACCGGCCACTATTTGTCGCGATATAAAAACACTAAGGGGGTGAAAGGGGCTTATACGGGCGCAGCTGCGGGAAACCACCAGTATGCTGCAAATTAATAGCAGTGGAGTCGGGCGGTATGCCTGCAGGCCCGGTTCACGGACATAATGACAGATAATGTTTTTTAATATATTTTTTAGATGGTTTTTACTTATTGCCGATTTGGTCAGCTTGTGAGGTAGTTCATTTAAATACACAGGTGTTAACCATCGCCTCTCACGTTTATCATAGTAGTTTACTACCCTGGGAACCACCAGTTTTGGTTTCTTTGACATACGGGTTATATCTTTTAGGGTATCTCCCCTACATGTGAAGTAGAGATGATTTTTTTTCGTTGTCTACTCCATCATGTATGTATCGTTGAGTAGGTCATTTAAAATGACTAAGGGATTTCTAATAGAATCGTCTATATGACGTTTACTTTATTTCCACAACTTTCAGTCCTTCTACTAAGTCGGTTGCTCTTGACAGAGCAGTCGTGGTCACGGTGGTTGTACATATAGGAAGTAGTGTGCGTGGCTCGGCACACAGTCTCTCTTTCGCACGTCTCTCTCGCTGAGGCACACTACATTTTCAGTCCAGTGGCTTTTTTATTCTCTATAAGGAAAAGGCTTTTCCTCGGTTCATTTTTCAGTAACTTGATAGGTACCATTATTTGAGTCGTGCTAAAGCTGCATTCTAGCAGCCAAGAATAAAACGACGGCTGGCACGCAACGGCACGGCTGAAATTTTTATTTTTTTGCAAGAAGTTAGAATGTAGTCTGAACGATGGAATCCGTTCAGCTCATAGTTTACTATGAGTGCTGAGTGAGCTTCAATTAATTGAAATTAAATCAAATTTCACTTACAAAAATTGACTGTGTCATCCGGTGGGACTCGAACCCACGTCCCTTCGCTATCCGGGCGAGTGCTCTTACCAACTAAGCTACGGAGGACGTTAGTAAGTCGACGAATTTTTGCAAGTGCTTGCTACGCCAGTGAGCCGGCGTTCGATTTCATCAATACTTGGGGAATGTACCCGCATGTACACAGTCGATTAATTTTTGTAAGTGAAATTTGATTTATTTTGTAAAAACTTGCAAAATAATTGCTTAAGTTATAAAAACATAATAAATTCAATTAATTGTTCAGTGGGCGATGTCATTATTTTGCAATTCTTAATATTTTTAACTTTATCTAATTCTTCGCCTAAGTCACATAGTTTTAACCGCCTTCACATATTCTGTTTTTAGGCTGTCTGGAAAAAAAATTGAGCAGGAAATAAGAGTAAATACCATTTTTGAGTAACCAATTTTTCGAAGAACTTGATGTCTAAGTTAAATAAATGTCAATTGCTTCCTATTAATAGTCCTAGCCTTGAGAGCGTCTGTGGCGCATTGGCTAGCGTGTTGGCTCTCATGCAGGTGGTACCGGTTCGATCCCACGTGCCAACATGTACCAATGACTTTTTCTGACTTATGTACATTTGTTGTATTACAAACCGATGCTCTTACGGTGAGGGAAAACATCGTGAGGAAACCTGCACATTCAGGTGCCTGAATGTGTAATCATGATTCAAACTGGAGGTCAGATAGCAGTCGCTCCACTGTAATTAGCTGGGCCCGTAGCCAAGTGGAAATTAATTCTCAAACGAAGTTCGTTATCGCTAACAAAATGTATAAAACTGACATAAACCATCGAAACATCACGTGACTTTTGTATACATATTTGGACATTTCGTTGGCGATAGCGAAGTTCGCTCCAGAAAGATTGCCATTTGGCTACGTGCACTGATCTGCCATATTTTGGATCATGGTCTAAAGCGGACCCTGGGCCCTCGCATGCGACTGCACAACCGGGATAACGCTAGGATGATGATAACTATTATCATCCTAGTGTTAAGACCACTGTCCTAGCCTTGTTTGTAGCCATTCCGATGATATTGTAAATATTTTTATAACTTAAGCAATTATTTTGCAAGTTTTTACATTTTGATATTGTAGTTTAAAATGTATTAAGGATGTGTGTCTACAGCTTCCTCACTGACATAAAATAAACTCTATATTTTAAAGGATAATTGGAGCAATCAATAATAAATTGATAACTCAAAATATTTAACACAATTGAATTAATAGGTTCGGAATTTTGAAACTTTAGTTAGCTAAAAGAGTTAAAGCTGAAGCTGTAGCTGCACACATATTTTCAGGTGCCGGAATCAGGGCTCAAACAGAGTATATAAAATAAATTGCAAATATTTGATTAAAATGCTTTTAGAATGTCCAGTTGGGCTAAGATGTACAACATCGTTTAATTGTCGTTAGACATAAGAAAATTTGTCATCGTGTCTTATTTTATCATTTTTCCTAACATGGCAACCACTTACGAAAGAAATACTTCCCACGAGAAGCCTTTATCCACACGACCACAGATTATATACAACATTTCGTTGATATTCAATCATTCGTTCAATTTTACTACCGATTTGGCTTAAACACTTAATCCCAAGCACGACTATCGATTTAAAACTAAATTACTTACATCTGTTTTTGACATGACATTGACAGTTTTGACAGCCGAGTCCCTACTCTAGTTGACGATGTCCGATAGCCATCTCGCTCGGTAGCGATGTCATTCTGGCGTGAGTGACAGGGACGGCTAAAGTCGACAATACGGACAACGTCAATCGGAGTAGGGCCTCTGTTTTATAAATCAAAGTCAAAGGCGTACCCATTAATATTTTCCAACAAATTGTGTTATTAAACTTACAAATGGAAAAGAAACTAATATGATCATTTACTTTTAGAAAACTGTGATGTAATATAGGTACAGATTACTTATCATACATGAAACCGCACCTGGGTTTTGCTACCTTCCTGACTCCTCAAGGAGCTGCTAAGGTGGAGCAACCAGTAGGATTACCTTAGGCCTATATTGGTTGGACGAACTGGGTCCATATCGCTTAGTAGAGCAGTGAAAAACAGTAAGTATTGAAGCATTTAAGCAGACATGCAATATTTTGTCATAGAGTGTTTTCTTTGGTATTTGAAAATTTGGTAGTAACTAAACCAACTATACCTACATACTTAGACGTTTAAGTATGCACAGAAAGAAAATACATATTAGTTTATTAAATAATAATATGCGTTTACATTGTATTTCAGGATTTAATTTTGGAAGGTACGCTGGAACAGAACAAAATTGGATTCAAATGTAAGGAAAAGTTTATTTCACAGAATACTTGTAGTAGTACCAACATGCATCACTTTGATAGTAATTGTGAATAATTTTTGATCCCTTCAAGCTTGTCATATTTTAGTAAATATGCAGGTTCTATTGACATGTTCATTTGATTGTTCATAATTATTATGATTTAATTGCTTTCAACATTTTCCACCTTTAAAAGATACCTTGAGTCACCTGTAAAAAAAACAAAAGATATCATGAAAAACATAGTATTAAAGAGTATGTATTATTTTTCAGAAAATGTCATCGCAGTCAACATTGACTTGTAAGAAGCAGTGGAGACTATGGTGATAAGACTTATCATATTAAAATTTTAAGAAAAGGTTTATCGTTTGTAATACCTTATTATTATTCTATAAAATTACATATTATTGTTTATTTGACTAATGATTTTTCTACTTCAATTAATTTTACTTTTATCCACCTTTATGTATAATAAGGTATATAAGTATATGGTTAGTAGGCTCCCCATAAGTTATTCAAAGGCAAGTTAGGCGCAGATATTGACTGGAATACTTTTTAGTGCACAAAGCTACATTAAGGAAGTTTACATATCTAAGATATTTTAGTGTGCAAGTTTTCACAATTTATTTCACTGATTTACATACACTTAATATATGCTTCCTACTACTGGTCCTAGACTGTAGACACTGCTTACAGTAGTTTGGGCTTAGCACAGAGAGCGGTGTTGTCCAATTTGCTGTTGTTTTCATGGGTCAAAAGGAGGCAACATAGGTAGACCCTAAGAAACAAAAATAATGATTACCTAACCTATCGTAGGATAGGTTAGGTAACTAAGCTATGTAAAATAACATACATTATAAAAGGTTAGGTTCTGTTTTCAATACAGTATTTTGTAAGTTTATAAAACACAACAATAACAGCTATTCTTTGCTTTTGTGTAGGTGAAAGAGCTCTTTGTGATAAATGATTTACGTAAGTGTTTATATTGGAGATCTCACCTTCAAATAGGCTAGATTCTATAAGCCTTCTAGCCGCTAGAAGATTTATAGACTCTAGCTGGGGCCAAGCTAAGCCTGTCAATGATGTGAAATATCAGTATCCATGGGCTTAAATATTCGCCAAAGCGACTGAAATACACTCTCAAAAATCGACTTGATCGCAAATATCACCGATGCGTTTCTGTCGTATTTCTTACACTGGTCGTTCGTCATATGCGTTTAACACAAAATATATAATGGTATTATGGTACGGACATATTTTTCGCCTTTTACACAGTTTTTCACCGACTTTAATCAAGTTTTTTCCTTAGTCGTTAGCACCAAGTGACCACGACAATATGTCATGCGAAAATGTCAAAAATAGATTAAAATAGACAAATAAAAGAGACTCATGTTAGAGTGTGTAGACAATTTTATCGTTTTCTATCGTATTTCGTATTTTGACAGTTAGACATGACATAAATGGCATGACATGTTAGCAGCGGTAGACTAATGATATAACGCTGTCAAAATACGATAAACGGCCGCGATAATGATATGTTGTTTGGCTTATGCTAGGGCCACAGGGCATCATTTTGACCCAAATACTTTTTTGATTCAGTACTTAAAAACGAACGTCTACAACTAATCCGAAATATGGTCTCTTTCTATGGGCGTAATAAAAAGTTTAAGGACACACAACGAGCTATGTTTGGTGTTTCTCCACGGGATTGAATTGAAGAGATACGTAGAAGAACTAAGGTAATAGACCTATGTCCAAATGATCTACGGGGCTATCCTGTAGATCACCAAGCTCAAGCACCAGTAAGCAGGGCGCAGTGCAGGAAGGTTCTTGATTGAATTCCATTTGGTCAAGAGCGTAGCGTAGGGCGTCCACCAGCAAGATTGACAGACGACCCTGCAAAGGTCGCATGATCGCACTGGATGCAGGCCGCATGTAACCAGTCGCGTTGGAAGTCTTTGGGATAGGCCTATGTTTATCAGTGGACGTCCTGCGTCTGATTATGTTATTGATATGCATGTGTGCATTTAGTACATAAGCTTACAATAATAAACCTTATTTTTTTGTATAGGACTAGAGAAACTTTACTTTCTATCTACTCGTATTTTTTTTTTAATATTACACATTTTATGCCGTTACTGTCCGATAGCTGGGCATCGGCCTCCCCTAAGTGTGTCCATTTGTCTCTATTGTTGTTGTTAGGAAAATCCGCAGCAAAATTAATCATCTAAACAATGAGTTGTTTTGAATTAATGTAAAGACCATAATGACTAGTCAGCGGTCAGCGCATAAGTTGAAACAAGAATCGCTATCTCAGTGTAAATTCAATGGCTTTTTGTATCTCATATTAAATTTAGAGAAAACATCTTATAACCCATAAGATAATAGAAGAATAATTCAGATGGAGGTGCTGCGGTGAGCAGCAAAAGTGATCTGACACGTTAAATGACGTTACGAGTGAACGAAGGTAGGTGACGCGGAGAATGCTTTCCGGAGAATCACTCATAACTATCATCATCCTAGCGTTAGGACTACTGTCTTAGCCTTGTTTGTAGCCATTCCGATTGATACTGTAGTTTAATATGTATTTAGGATGTGTGTGTCTACAGCTTCCTCACTTACATAAAATAAACTCGATATTTTAAAGCATAATTGGAGCAATCAATAATAATTGATAACTCAAAATATTTAACGCAATTGCATTAATAGGTTCGGAATTTTGAAACTTTAGTTAGCTAAAAGACTTAAAGCTGAAGCTGTATTTGCACACATATTTTTAGGTGCAGGAATCAGGGCCCCACCAGAGTATATATAATAAATTGCAAATATTTTATTAAAATGCTTTTAGAATGTTTTATTCATCTCATGAAAATGAGAAAACGAACCTTGATTTAATATAAAGAAAAACAGTAAAGGGAAATCCAGCATTCTAAAAGCAAAGTAATATTAATGGTAGGTACTCCCATAGCGGGCAAGATAACCAGAAGTGTTCTTTTATTAAAACGTTCCATTTTACAAGCTAGAAAAGCCATCGCAATTTTCAAGTTTTTGTTTTATACCTGGGTGCTATAACGAGAATGGTTTTTACATTTTATTTGGAGCTGGATCGGGTGATATAATTTTTAAATTTAATAGATCACGCTAGCTATATGCATTTTGGTACCTAGCTCTATATTAATATAGCACTCAAATACACTTATAATAGTGACAACATACGAGTATGATTTGAGTGAGTTGATTTTGGAAAAATCAAGTAGGTAGTTTTATTATGGATAAAAGAAATTTTCACTACGCGGTTTTGATTAGTTAAATGCTTAGTTTGGCTTTTATTCATAAAACAGCCAAGTTAGTCCGGCCACGCGCATTGTTGGGTTCCGAAGTAGCCCGTCATCACAATATTATAAAGTTTTTTTTTGCAAGTCTTTACCTGGATTGAATAAGCAACTACTTCATCATAGTCACTATTTGGTACAACATTGTTACTGTTACTGCTAAGCTAATAAAGCTCTCTTAATTATTGTATATTTTTGTCGGCGTAGTTGGTAGCGTCACATACACCTACAAAATTACAACTGTCTCGTAATAACGCTCTCTTAGCAAAACCTCAAACGAACAGACAGACATGATGAAACTGTAAGGGTTCCTTGCCAGAACTACGGATCCCTGTAAATAAATTCAGGAACCAACGAGGTTCCCGTAAAGTTTTTTTCATTGAAAACAAAAGTAGTCGCCGTTTTCCTAGTAAGTAGAAATAATGCATTCTGGTCACGATACGCCCTTTAAAGACTTTACGGAGAATAGTAAGAAACTCGTTGATTTTTCCCTTCCGTAGGTAACATTTTCGAAACTTAAGCTAATGAAGTGTTTGCAAAAGTACTTGTTGTATTGTAGGTGTACGTAAATACGTCGTGATGGCTATGAATGATTTTTCCATATTAAAACAGCAACTTACGGTTATTTTTATAACTTTTATTTGTTTGCTAATTTTTACGAAATCAAATTAAATTTCGCTCACAAAAATTGATCGACTGTGTCATCCAGTGGGAGTCGAACCCACGACTCTTTGCTATCCGGACGAATGCACTTGAATGCGATGACACTGTCGATGAATTTTTGTGAGCGAAATTCAATTAAATTTTTAACAACTTACGTCCACTTTTTTTTTACTTTTAGGACCTTAATTTGCACCTGTTTCGTTACAGCTAAAATCTTTTTGTTTTTCCTACAGAACCAGTTGCAAGTGACGTCACTTTGGAAAGTGCAGGAACTATACTCAAGTAGGTACTTAGCTCGGAAACTTCCCTTTTGAATCCTTAGATAAGACTAGCCGACTGTTGAGTAACTATTTTATCTGGTCTCTCTTAGGCTCCGCGCAGATGGAGCACCGACCACAGCCACCGATGGCTAGCGACAAGCTGTTTACATTATTTTCAATACGTGAAGCAAGTGACGGCCACTCGCGACTCAGTATTCGCGACACACCACTCGCCATTTTGACAAAACATCTGTTAAAGGATCTAGCAGATGAGTGTCAATTGTAGCGGCCCCCGACAACCGTCTTTTGTGCAGGACCAAAGGGTGTGGCGAGCGATAGCCACCAGTGGTGGTGGTCGGTGGCACATCTGCGCGGAGCCTTATAGCCGCTAAAACGTTTGTCCGTTGTGTCCGTGCTTTCTTATAATGGTGCAACTAGAAACATCTAGCTAAACATGAAAAGCCAGCCAATTTTCAACATTTTTGTAAACTAGAACATTGTGGAGTTCATGTCACAACCATACATTCAGTAGGCATTTAACTGTTAAGTATTCTGTGGTGATTATTGCCAATATTTTTAAAGGATTGATAGATAACTTGCAAATGGATGGGCTAAAAATCGGAACGCATCACAAACTAGGGTAATACTTATTCGCAATCTTGTAATTATTTGAAGCTTTTCAGAAGTATGTTAAAAAATAGGGAAAATGTGTATGTATATATGTTAAAGGTGTTGTTCCAAAATTTCAAAAAGCCTTTCGGAGAGCGGGACCTTTGAGAAAAAAATACAAAATTCGTCAATAATAAAATAAGCAAAGAAAATGATAAACAAACATACAAGCAAAAAAACACATTTGGATTGTAATTGTAGCTTTTGAAGTCAGTTAAAAAGTCAAATTTATCTAGTCGATATTTTAAAACACAATTTTACGGATTACTTCGCGATTTATTTACATTTTATTTTAAACCTGACGTTTCAAACACTTTACAGCGATCACCTCACCATCTCACCATCATCCTTCACAGTTAGCTACCGTGGGCAAAACTTTGTTTCAGAGAGCGAGGGGCATCTGTGACGACCGACACCTGGCTGCTGAGCTTCAGCATGTAAGGAAGGTACTACGGGACAACCAGCTTCCAGTACCACGTCGTTGCAGACCCCGTGCCAAGCCTACGACAGTTGAACGCCAACCTGCAGTACTACCATACATGAAGGGAGTCACTGACAAGATTGGGAATATCTTGAAGCGTGCTTCAATCAAAACTTACTTCAAGCCGCAAAAGAAGATAAACCAATTCCTACCACCTGTCAAGTGCAACATATCTCTTCAAGATGCAGGGGTGTACAAGCTGGAGTGTGACTGTGGCCTCTCCTACATCGGGCAAACAAAGCGAATTATAGGCGTGCGGATAAAAGAACACATAGCTGACGTAAAACATAGACGGAACACGAAATCCGCAGTGTGTGAACATGCCTTAGCCCAACCACTTCATTCGTTTTGACCAACCTAAAATACTTGCAAAAGAACGGCGTTTTATTCCTCGAATGCTACGTGAAGCCATTAAAATTAGAAAACATCCAAATTTCAATAGAGAAGATGGTTGGAAAGTTCCACCGGCATGGGATCCAATTCTAGCAAAAACCAAAGCAACACCTAGCACTGCAAGATCTGAAGACACGGTTAGCTCTTTCTGCGTAAATAGGAACGTAAATTAATATTATTGAGTGACGGTAGTTAAAATTTTTCAAAACTTTGTAATGACAAATAATACCATAGTCTCCCTGTGACCACGATCGCTGTAAAGTGTTCGAAACGTCAGGTTTAAAATAAAATGTAAATAAATCGCGAAGTAATCCGTAAAATTGTGTTTTAATGAGTTCAACAATTCGCGTAAACGTAAGAAACAAATAGTCGATATATCACTGAATCCTGATCTCTTCACGATAATTTTGGACTGCCGTCTTACTAAATTATGAGAGTGAAGGAACAGAAATTGCACCTGTGTATTGCGCACACACTTGTGCACTGTAATATCTTCCGCGCAGTCTGCTAATCTCTGTTGAGTTGGCCACTGTAGTCGCAATTCGGCTAGGAGGACATTATATCACTGAATACGAGGCGGCCAATATTTTCGTATGATAGGTTAACTGTTTTCTCCGAGCATTGACCATGGTGACTTTAGTAAAGTCAGTCACGCGACTCCCTTGTTAAGGCGCTATAAATCAGGACGACCACACAATCTGAAACTGTTCCTTTTATGCAGTAATTACGGTGTTTACCAGAATGCTTGTAGTGTTTACTGTGGAGCTAAATACGCACGGATAACAGAACAACGTTCAAGCTGAACATAATGCATCTTATGCTTAAGCAAAATAATTATTATGGGTGGAACTATAATGTCCTCCTAGCCGAATTTCGACTATGGCGGCCTATCTCAACAGAGATCAGCCAACTGCGCGGGACATATTATAGTGCACAAGTGTGTGCGCAATACACAGGTGCACTCTCTGTTCCTTCACTCTCATAATTCGGTGAGACGGCAGTCCGACATGACAGTAGAGAGATCAGGCGCAGGACCAACGGCTTAACGTGCTTTCCGAGGCACGGGGGTGTTAACACCACCAACTTCCTGACTCCGGAACTGTGTCTGAGAAATTTCAAGACAGAAAAACTCAAACACTCTCGGCCCGACCCGGGATTCGAACCCGGGACCTCGTGGATAGTACCCAGCGTGCTGACCACTAGACCAACGAGGCAGTCAAAGTTGGGGGTGGAACCATACCGGTTGTTAGAAAGTAGAAGATTTATTTAAGCCGTAAGAAGCGTTATCTAACATTTAAAAAATCCTGTATTCTACAATCGCTTCTGAGCAAACCCGTCAGTATGCCTCATGCTTTTTAACACCATGTGAAAAAGATAGCTAAGTGCGCTGGCGACGATATTTTAATTCTGAAAGATAACACGGACGGCCATATTGGTGTAGTGGTGCGCGCCCCGGACTTCTAAACCAGGCGGTTGCGGGTTCGAATCCCGCAAGGGACAAATGTTTGTGTAATGAGCACGAGCATTTGTACCTAAGCCATGGAAGTTTATAAATGTATATGAGTATGTCTATCCGTTATCTAGTCACCATAGCACAAGCTCACGCTTAGTTTGGGGCTAGGTAATTGGTGTGTTTGTTGAAACAATTTATTTATTATTAATACTTTTTTATTGATCTCGATGTGGGAGTGGGACCTGAGGTAGTTAAGCTTTTTCTT
This sequence comes from Pyrausta nigrata, assembly GCA_949316185.1. Classification (NCBI taxonomy): domain Eukaryota; kingdom Metazoa; phylum Arthropoda; class Insecta; order Lepidoptera; family Crambidae; genus Pyrausta; species Pyrausta nigrata. Next base: position 15,586,150 of record OX438949.1, on the reverse strand, counting down.
GGGGTAACTAGCCTTTGCTAGGGTTTTAGATACTCGCTAAAGGTGTTAGAGTTTTGGATTCATTACCGATCAGTATAGACCGGCCTTCTCGTACCTAATTGTCAAATTAAGAGCCTTTTAATATTAAGACAATTATGGGAAAATGCGACTCACAATTTGAGAACCTATGACTCCCCTGTGATTTTCCCGCGCATTCTTACTATTTGTTCTACCGCCTTTTCTTTGTGTTTAAAATGTTGTTTTGTATAAAATATTGCAACTCTCAGCGGTTTCTCTTCGAATAAAAGTTTCATATCTTCGCGACGCTTGGGTAAGCAACTCGAGGCAAGGCAACAAAGCGGCAGTATTGAACTCTGAAGTTTGTTATTAAGTAGGACAGTGGAGCGATGCTCTTTCTGACTGTTGACAAGAAATCGACTGTGCTTCGAAAGCCGTCATACTATTGTCACAGATTATATAATAGTTACTCTATAGTCTTTCTATAGAGACGACGGAACGAGACATTAAAAAAACCGGGCAAGTGCGAGTCGGACTCGTGCACCGAGGGTTCCATACAAACAGAAGTTTTTTTCTACCGTGTAATCACAAATTCGCGGTTTTTAAACTTTTTCCTTTACTTGTACTTAATGTTGTGTTACTGTAAGCCCTTCCTTCTTGCTAAATTTCATGGTTTTAGGTCCATGGGAAGTACCCCATAGGTTTTGATTCCCCTAAAAAAGTTTGAAAATAGGGCAAAAATAGCCGTATCTTTTAATTGCGTTGACTTGAAGCTAGATTTTTGTACAGCTTCAAGGGACCATAGACACAAGTAATACATAAGATATAAGTATTTGATGTTATTTTAACTTTATTCTTCCACGCGTTAATGAGAAAAAGGTTCTTGACAGACAGACGGACAACAAAGTGTTATAAGAGTTCCTTTTTTCCTTTTGACGTACGAAACCCTAAAAAATAAAATAAGTAAAACTATTGTAGAATATACAGGGTGGCCCGTTTACAGTGGTCCAAAGATTTTTTTCAGCTTAAGAGCACCATAAGTGATGGTTTAAAACATACTTTAGTTAAGCGAAAACTTATGGTTTAGATATTTTTTTTTTAAATCCGAAATTTTAAAATTAGGACACAGTCGATTAATTTTTGTGAGCGAAATTCAATTTGATTTCGTAAAAACTTGCAAAATAATTGCTTATGTTATAAAAATAATTATAATAAAAGCCGTTTTCGTAGTTCAGCTGTTTACCTTGATGTGCATCTGCTGCACTAGCGTTTCCCTGAGATTTTGTCTGCTCGATATTCGGGATTCCCATACTCTGTATTTTTGTTTGTTCTATATAGGATTAGGATTTTACTTACTTATTATTGACAGGAAAAGTGAACATAGTTTTCTTATTGACCCAGTCAGATTTATATATTGGCTTCACATCCACCAGCGAAACATTCTCTTCATATACTTCAATCCACGCTAGATCTCGCTAAACGGACGTATTCAGAAATATAAAATTTTGATTTATTTCGAGTTGCCTCCAGCGGTATAATCGTGAAAGTTACTAACGCATTTATTTATAACATTAGTAGGGTTTTATATATCGAGGTGTCTTTCTTGTTTTTCATCTTGCTCGTCCCCTTGGGATGCAGGTTTGAGTGAGTATGAAAGCACGAGTCGAAAATACGGACACCGTTGTACAGATTAGGGGTTTTGGGTTGCCAGTGACAACACAGGTAAACACATAACTCATGCCTATCTTTGCTGTCGGAGCAGCAGGCGGACATTGCCTATGCAGTATTTAATTACTTATTTATACTTACTATATTCTTAGTTACTTTTATTTTGCTCCAGGTCTGGTATTTTTCATACTTCATGAGCATTGTCCTTTTAAAGCTTTTGCGATTACAACAGTTGCAATTCTAAAGAATGACTCGTCAATTTCTTATTATTTTGAATCTATTTATTGTGGAATGTAATGTCCTTATGGTGATAAAAATATCTACCGAGCAAGTTCGAGTTTGACTCGCGTACTGAAGCGGCCCATTCTAACATGTGTATTTGTAACAAAAGTTTAATAAGGATTCTATTATTTTCGTTTTAAGTTCGTTATTTCAATTCTTCAATTACGTATACCCGTTAAATCTTAACGCACACCTACCGATTTGTAGTTAATATCACGCGATATGTGCAAAATTGCACATGTAATCATTTCCAAAACAAAACAATATCGCTTCCCGGCAAGAAAAGTGTCACAACACATATTGGGTTTGTACCCAATGTGTGCTTTTTTTGTTGTTAAAATTATAGCCCTATAAATAAGCTTTTTACTCATAAAATCTCAGTAATCTGACTAATTATAATTATATATTATTGACGATTAAATGAACAAAAACACTTATTCTCGAATTGGCTATTTCTTGAATTAGTTATTTTTGTATATGATTTGTGACTCTTTTCTTGCCGGGAAGCGATATCTAAAAGATATACACCAAGTGAAATCGTGACAAGTCCTTGAAGCGTAGCACAATGTTTATCGCAGAACAAAACCGGACTAAATCATGTGGAAGCACGTAGCTAAAAAGGGATTCTTATCGCCAAGACAGAGGGATGATAAATCTGTCCCTAAACGGTGGACTGCGACACAGCCGGGCGGAAAATGCGTGGAGAGTAATATCACTGATTACCTAATAATATTACTGATGAGGAGAAAAAAACAGTTTTCACTGAGATAAGTCTAAGTCAAAAAAGTTGGGGTGTATAAACTACTACTTACTTATCGATCGACTGTGTACCTGAAATAAATAAATAAAACTAGCGGTATCTATTGTCGAATATCATAAACAAACTTCAACCCTTCTTATCTTCTTAGAGGTTTAAAGATTTTTGATCTTTAAATACGGAATGATGTATTTATTATTCCTAATTTTTATACCCTTTTTAAAATCTCCTAAAGGGTGAATTTCCAAAAATCCTTTCATAATGCTCACCTACGACAGGTGCAAAATTTCAAGTTTCCAATCCTAGTAGTAGCCTGCATTGATATATCAATAAGTCAGTTTTAATTTTTGTATTTTTTGGAAACAGCTTTTATTACGTTGGGAATAGAGGCGGTCTCAAGTTCAAAGTGTGGCAATCTGACGTGCGGCAGTGTGTACTTACTATATTATAATTTCTTTGACCGCTTGCACCATGTTTGTTTCCATTGAAAAAGTTGTTGCATTTAAAAGCAGAAGAACAAATGACTTTAGTTGTGAAATACAAAATAATCACGTTAAATAAAGTTACATAAAACCTTAAAATCTACTTACCTACATTAAAAAAAATCAGCAACGCATGTTACAGGCTTTTAAAAATACTAGGCCATCATTTATTTAGCTCGAGCGCCTCGAGTACGCAATCTCTTCGGCACTTTAACGATAGAAATAAAATTGTTTGCGTGTAGTATACCCAGGTGAAGCTTTTCATTACCGGTGTAAGCTGAACTCGCTTTTTACTAGCGGATCTTTTACCAAGAGATCAGTTAATGATGGAAATGTAGTTGACTTGTTGTACCTACGTATTGTATGATATTATTTTTATGAGCATCATTCAGAGGAATGCGGCATTCAATGGGAGGAACTCTTTGCTGAATTGCATTAGTGTAAAGATGTACAAGTAGTGCCAGCGATGCGATGAAGCGTCGAACTAGTGCAAAGCGATTTCCTAGTTTAAAAAATCAGTAACTTTAAAATCCGATAGATGGCGTTGACCAAACTAACTCTGGTAGAATTTTATTTAAGTTAAAGGCTGGTTTTAGCGTTTATTATAATATAATGTATATGGTTAGCATGATTTTTATTCACGAGTAACTAACAGAACGTTTTTTAACAATTTAATGATTATCTAGACGTTTATTCCATTAAATTTTACTTTTAACAGCAATATGGTTAATAGCTAAAGATTGTCTGGAAGAGATCGCTTACAGCGATAAGACCGCCTACATTGTACATTTTTCTATGTAAATCGCTGTACCTACTGTATTTTCTGTTATGGTGTGCAATAAAGAGTTATCTATCTATCTATGAACTTGCTACTTTTAAGGTAAGTAGGTACTTCCACTACATGTTTGTACATGTAAAATGTTATTATAATATATCGCGAATAGCGCGATCTATCAAAAAAATATATAACTAAAGTTTTGAGTTCTCCGAAAATCCCTCATTGTGGTTGTCTTGCTCAATGTGTGGCACAGATTCTGTGCATCGTTCTAGGTCTATAGTCTATGCCTGATCTCTCTACGGTCATTTCGGACTGCCGTCTCACCGAATTATGAGAGTAAAGGAATAGAGAGTGCACCTGTGTATTGCGCACTCACTTGTACACTATAATATGTTCCGCGCAGTTGGCTAATCTCTGTTGAGATAGGCCGCCGTAGTCGAAATTCGGCTAGGAGGACATTATTATAGTCTATGCGATAAATGACGTCATTGGCATGCAACAAATTCTGATCGATTGAGCAGAGGTACCGGTAGGTAACCCATTTTTTATTGACTAATAGGTAAGACATTTGACCGCAATCTTACTTAATGATAAGAGACGATGCGGCCGAGAATGGATCATGTCTGGTTAGTAATATTCAGTACTAGCTGTTGCCCACGACTTCGTACGCGTGGACTCGATGATACAAAATATTTTATACCCCGTCGGCATTCAGCTATCATGATCTCTTAGTCTACCATGTCGTAAGGAGAAAAGAGGAATGAAAAATCAAGGTCAATTATAGGCACTCTTTTTTTGGATAGGTTACTGTCACCTCGCCATCCTCCTCTGGTAAGAAAATTTCGCATGGCAGTGACACCGACTCCAAAACTACATTTTGTCGTTATCTTTCTTAGTAAAAGTGTAAAGGATTTTTTGTACTTTTCTATTACATTATTGGAGGCAGTTTTACTCGTTTGTAAAAAAATTATGGGTAACTTTAGTTTTATTATTATTATTATTTATTTTAAATCAGATTACAAGGATCCATAAAAGTTAGTAGTCACTTAGCCTATATTAGTAAATAAATAATAACTTAACTGTAATTAAATAGCACAGGATCCCAAAAATCATGCCCCAGAGACATGAAGTCGGATCCAGTGCTTTAAAATGGGACAATCCACTCTGCTAGACATAATTTTTAGAATGCTGTTGGCACTACCTCGAACGCGATAGAGCAGTGAAGCCACTCTGTTCCTGATGATGGCGGAAAATCCATCAGTACGAGCCTCCGCGAACATACCGGAAGCGCTACACCACCTCGGCAGCCCCAACAACATTCTAAAACCGTTGTTGTACTGTATACGAAAGGCGTTGTATGCTTTCTGCGTATAATCGACCCATAGGCTGCAGGTATAAAAGCTCTGGCAGTAGGCCTTAAAAAGAGTAATTTTAACTGCTTTACTACATCTAGCAAACCTACGGGCCAACATATTGCATCTTACAGCCAGCGCCCTTCGTCCTCTCTCTATATCTACGGTGTCTGAGAGACTACCCGAGACCCAGTGACCCAGGTACTTAAACTGGTCCACCCTGTTGAGCACTGCTCCACACATACGAACCGGGGGGACGCTCGCAATCTTCATACCCTTCGGCTGAAAGATGAGAAGTTCGCTCTTGTTTGTGTTGTACCTAAGCCCATGCACCCTCGCATAGTCCTCACAGACACACACTAGTTTTCTCAATGCACCGATTGAGGGACTTAACAGGACCATATCGTCAGCGTAACTTACGTTATTGATAAAAGTACCATCTATGGAACAGCCTACCTTAGTCCTGCTAAGTCGTCCAATCAGCGCATTGACGTACAGATTAAAAAGACGAGGAGAACTCAGCCCCCCTTGTCTTACCCCACATTTCAATCTATACGCATCAGACATTGCTCCCGCCCAGCGTACAACATTAATTTGGTTTTTGTACCAATAATCAAAAATAGCTACGACTTCGTCGGGTACATCTGTCTCATTTCTCATCTTCGTCCAGAGCAACTCGTAGGTTACCATATCGAAAGCCTTCGAAAGATCAAGGAAGCAGGCATAAACCGGCGTTTTCCTGTCGGTGTAGTACCGGACAGTGTGCTTAAGACAGTATATAGCTGTGTCCGTCGACAATCCGGCCCGGAAACCGAATTGCCCGTCATATAGGTGTACATGTGTTTTTAATATATCATCAAGCAAACCGTCCAGCACCTTTGCTATTATAGTGGCCAACGATATGGGCCTATAGTTACCTTTATCAGAAGAGTCGCCGGTCTTGTTCTTGATTATTGGCACAACCACCGTCTTCATACAGTCCTCCGGCAGGAAAGTATGCCTCACACAGAATGTATAAAACATGCTCAAAACCCTCGGCAAGTGCACACCCGCGTGACGGAGGTGCTCAATGCCAAGACCATCATGCCCAGGCGACTTACCTCTAGTCATGGAACGTATCACGCGATCTATGTCTTTCGCCGAGAATTTTACTTGCGGCTTGTAGGAATGACAGTCTTTGACACCAGGCACCCCCGCCGCAGAACTACCCGTTTTCAACAAAGGCTCGACATAAAAATGCTTCCTAAAAACATTAGCGATTTGATTAGGCTCACTGACACCGTCGATATTCAAAGGAGCAGTTTGCTTGGGATTTAGCTTTTTTGTACTTTTCCAGAAGGTTTTAAAATCCTTTTTTGAGTGTAAACTAGCAAGAATATCCATCCTGATCTGCTCAGCATTATTTTGGCACCACTTTAATCTTGATTTGAAGACTTTTCGCGAGTTTTTCATATTTTCATAATGTAAGCCACAAGTCGGCTTGCCATACAATAACCATGTCTCAAAATTTAACCGAGCAGCCTCGTGCGCAGACCGAACATGGACATTCCAGCCGACAACAGACTTATTTTTTAACTTAGACCTATCGCCGGTGCCTTTGAAGCTAGCAATGGCTGAATCAGTCAATATACCTACAATCTCTTTATACATGTTATTAATGATTTCTCGATGTTCTGGGTTTGTACACATATGATCACAACAATTTGAGAGATCAGATGGAAAGTCAACCTGTCTAAATTTATCATTACATAACTCCTTAAATATCTCAATTTGACTGTCATCCCGCTCTCCCCACACTATCTGAGAGTTTGTATGACTTGTAACATTATTAAAACGGTGAGGTTTTACTTTCTCTAAGTTTATCTTTACAAGTAAGGGGAAATGGTCAGACCACGTACAATTATAATCTACATGAACGTCTACCACAGATGGCCAGGCAGCCTCTGTAACTAGACAGTGATCGAGCCAACTCGTCCCGCCGTGGGAATCACTTAAAAACGTTAATGTATTCATATTGTTCATTTTCCTAATATCTGCGCAAACCCAACGTTGGTCATTACAAAAATCAATAAGTTCATTTCCAAAAAGTTCCTGCGGGTGTGCATTAAAATCTTCTAACATATAAACAAATTCTACACCAGCATTTTCAACAATTGCATACATTTCACTCAAGCAGTCCGTAAACTCGATCAAGTTGTCCTTAGAATCTACCGGCATGTACACCGAGAACACAAGCATCGAACGATCACTCACACATAATTTAATAGCGGTGAGACGTATGCTATTACACTCAATCACACTCACAGAGTCAAATGCACTTTTTCTCCATAGAAGGGCAACCCCACCATAAGGCCGACCTCTAAGTATACCAGAGGATGTATCTACAGCTGACTTCCCTGTAAACCCAAACTCAGAGTCTATACCACCTAAGAACGTCAGGTTATGTGGGTATAGCCATGTCTCTTGTAGGGCTATCACATCTGCAAGTTGACATAGGGTCTTGACGTAATCGACGGAACGTATGACCGATTTAAAATTAAAGCTTATCAAGGTACTATAAGGTAAGGTTTTAGTGTTTAGAAAAAAGTTAGACTCAAACCTTCCTACCGCAATAGATGAATGCGGTTTAGCATTTATTTATTGTGTCCCTAGCCTACTCAAAATTCGGTTTGTAAGGTACTAATATACTTATTACCTATTATTATTAGGAGCCTGTCGTGTTCCACTGCAGGGCAAAGGCCTCTCCTTTAAGTGCCAATTGACTTTTCATTATTAATACAGTAATTCAACAAATTTTCGACAAACTGTTTGTGGTGAAAGTATCCGCGAACTACTTTGCGTTAAGGTCAGCAACCATCAAATTATGACTTCTAAATGTATACGCTTAAATATCTAAATTAGTGCTGTAGCATATATGGTATAAAAGCCTATAAAATATGAAGGATTCTCGCGATTTCTCCAGGTTTCCGTCACCAGATCGTAACTTGGAGACAGTAGGATTACCTTGGGAGTTTGAAAATCAGTCTAAAGTAATTTAGCATATCAGTTGCTCCAGACCTTTAATTTGTGTAAGTCAATAGAAAATACTCATCACTCTGAACAATGATCCCTAAGGCGCTCTATTCATATCTCTTGTAGTTGAGCTGAGCTGCTAGGGTTCCGTATCAGTTGCTCTAGCCCTTCAACTTGTGTACGTCAATAGAAAATGCTCATCACGCTGAATAACTTTTCTTAAGGCGCTGCTTTCAAATCTCTCTTAGTTTAAGTGTACTGCTAAGGTTCCACGTCAGGTACTCCGATCTTCAAAATAAATTATAGCCTAGTATTTGCCCAGACTCAATAGCTACACAATAAAAAAAGTTTCATTTAAATCCGTTCAGTAGTTGTGGAGATTAGCGTGTACAAACAGACAAACAGACATACAGACAAACAGACAAAAAAAAAAGTTGTAGAATCCTATTCTGTTACTATTTTTACATCACCCTTAATTAGTTTTTGGTAAAAATACTCAATGTACAGACGCATCGGTTTTACAGTTTTATTATATGTATAGATTTTCTTGAAAGTATCCAGATCATGGTATTTAGAGAACAATTCAGCGGCAACGAAACCCACTCTCAAACCGAACGTAAGAGAAACGTATATTCAAAACTATATTACTGGTTCCTCTTAATATCAGATGGTGCGGCCTGCAGATTCAGTCTGCGGTTACTGTCGAATTTGTACCTTAGATCGGTGCAATGCGGCTTGCGGTCTGTCCGCGTAATGCGTCATCTACAAGTTCTGTAGTGTTTGCCTTTTGGTACTAAATAAATATATATATTTAAGTACTAACTAAGTAACTACTTTACCTACTCGTAACCTACTATAGTCAGGGTGATTTATTGGTATTTTTTAAGTTAATTTACTGAAATTGACTAGTGGTATTTTCTGTTACTTCGACTTGATAGGTATATTTCTTTTTTTTTCTTAACTCTGTAAAATATGGTTGTTACATCTCATTTAGCGAGGTTAAAGGAGCTTTAAACATTCAATATACGCACCTAAACTCATATTACCAGTTTACGGAAAATTTTTATGAGGTCGACTGTATGAGTTCATATCGGGATTCCGTGGGGGAACGAGATGTGTATTTCCTTTAAAATGGGAATATTTTCATATTAAACTCTGTCTACGTCCAAATTGTATTTCGATTTGGATCTTGAATGAACCGATGTGCCTCTAGGCTCAGTTGCTCTGCTTCGCTTCACGTCAAAAAGGTTTAGAGTTGTAGAGTTTTATAAATAAATGTTGAAATTCTCGTATTTTAGTACATATCTTAGATCAACCATATTTGTAAATATTACATGAATTTGACAGCCTCGGGACATTATCAACAACACAAGCCCCGATTGGTGTAACTTTATGATACATATGTCGTCAAAGCTTCACAATTTAAATTATAATCTGTTTATCCACTTGGTTGTCTGTCACTTGCAGTGTCATGTCTGTTTAAAATTATGGCATTTTTATGATTTCGAAGGACGTAGTACCTATAGTACAATTTATCTTAGTCACATATAAAAAGTTTTTCTTTCGCTTTCGAGTTTTGTAAATTTTTGTACTTAGTAAAAAGGTGTCTAAAGTAAGCTTTTGATGAGACAGCTTTATTATGAAATGGTTCATATTCAACAGACTAGCTTTACTATACTCAGAAAGCTCATTTTCAGAGTTGTCAACGTGAAAATCCATACTAATATTATAAATGCGAAAGTGTGTCTGTCTGTTACCGCTTGACGCTTAAACCACTGAACCGATTGAGATGAAATTTGGTGTGGTGACAGTTCGAGACCCTGGAAAGGATATAGGCTACATTTTGTCACGATATAAAAACATTAAAGGGGTGAAATGGGGGACTAAAGTTTATATGGAAAATTCAACTCTTGCGAGCGAAGTCGCGGGAACCACTAGTAGAATAATAATTCTGAACTTAAATTTAGGTACTATTTCAAATGTTTAAGTAAGATTAGTTCTCAAAGAACCGTTGAATCTAAATAATTGAACCCTTTTGCCAAATAAACTGACTCATTTTGACAAGGAAACTATAGTGAATAAGACAGTAACTTCTAGTCGCGGCATTAGTCATGTTTATGAAGACTTGCTCAATTCACAATATGAATGGCGTCATTTATGAAATAGTTTACATAAAACAATAGGAACCTGTTTAAATGATGCTTTGCTTAAAACCGTTAAAATTAATAGTGACATAGCAGTACGCGAATTTGTGATAGCAAAATGTATTTTAAAACTTGATTTGATCGTATGAGTCAAAAGTATCTAGAAACCAGATGCAACTTTAGAATACCAGATGAAATTTTAGGATTTAGTATGAAATAAAGATTACATTCAAGGGAATTCTTTCATCTAATAACATGGAAGTATTTTTATAATATCCTATCGCTTTTTAAAGATAATAATAATATATTGTTTTAACGCACCAATTCCTAGCCCCAAACTAAGCTTGGAAGCTTGTGCTATGGTGACTAGGATAACGGATATACATACAACAAATTAACAAATTAAATTTATCAAATAAATAAATAAATTAATTAATTAGATTAATTTTACGTTTTTTTTTTTGACTTTGGTACAAATGCTCGTGCAAAGATATTTTCAATCTAGTAGGAATCATCCCGATATTTCTTTTTTTTTTCTATCTGCTATTCTAGTCGCCATAGCACGCAAGCTAACGCTTAATTCGAACTAGGTTACTGGTGTGATTGTTATAACAGCTTGTGGTTATTATTATTTAAACCAAGGATATAAAAATGGGTAATCTACGTTTGAAGTATAAAGCTAAAACATGATGTAGGTTATGTCCTACTTACTAGTAATAAGGTATAATTTAATTCAAACCAATGAGTTTGCAACAAACTATGGGATGGAGATAAGTAGTCTGCAATAAAGAAAGCGAAAAGAAATTCCTTTCGAAAGATTTCCAATCTTATTATGAGTCCAATTTTGGACGGTAGAAGTATTAAACTGATGATATTGCAAAAAACCGATCGAGACCCAATGTAAGGAATCAAACCGCAAAATCTATGTAAGATTTTAAGATCAACTATTAAGATATAGCTTAGCATTACCTAAGATTCATGAAAAAGTACTTAATTTTGTTTTTGATCTTGGAATAAACACATAAAATTATGAGGAGCTTTATTATAGCGCCAATCTTATATTTAGTAGAGCTACAAATAAATATTAAACCAATTTGGGAGGTTCCGTTAATCCCGCGTGGTTTGAAAAAAAAACAGTCATTAGCAAAGTTGCGGACTAGCATTGACAGTAGGGTTGTGTGTATATGAAAAATGGATATAAGTAACGACGCAGCTACGGTTTTTGTCGACCGCAGGGATAGTAAATGGTTAGGAGTGCGGGTGACGGCGCGGGGCGCATATTAACTTTGTAAAGTCTGATACGTACTCCACCATCCATGCTAAGAAGTTTTTTTGAATGAAAGAAAATACATTTAATAATCAATGAACATCACATAGAACACTTTTTGGTTTCTAGGTACTTCTTAGCAGGTATTACCGCCTTATTCAATTGCTTTGAAATTGCAACAGTTATAATCTCTCAAATAAATAAATATTATCAGTCTGATGAAGCAATGATAACTTTTGAAATGGTGAGAAAATTCCTGCTTTGGAATTTTATTGCAATCGTACTTACAAAAGCTTTCAAATTTAGTGGTAGTGGTTGTTTCGATTTTATATGTACTAGTGTTTTAAACGTCAAAATAAATGCCACAACTGCCGTGTTTGACCTAACAAACCCGAGATTCATCTATATTCTGTACACGTATGACCCTTGATTCGGGATAAACGTAAATATTTACTTATTTCCATCTATCCCGATCCAAAGTTTGAACTAAATCTCGCTGGAAAGGCAGCCGCATGGATGCCTCCTAATGGCCCAGCTAAATTGAGACACGTATAGTAGTACGGATCTCTTCGTTTAACCCGCTAGTTCGTGGTGTTCACGGTGAAATGTCAAATTGGCCAGGTTGAAGTTTTAGGAAAAAAGCGGTTCAGAGGTGTTTCAGTAATCGGCGAATATGTACCTATATTAAAAACAGATTCCGACGAATTACTATTAGAACCTGCTCCTTTTTTGAAGTCGGTAAAACACTATGTACAGTGGACCTCGCATCAAGTTACCCAAATGTGTCAAAATATCTTAAATGATATGGAACTCCATGTGATCAACATAAGGTATTGGTTGCGGAAATTTGACAGATCAGGGTAGGTTGATGTGTGGTCCACTGTACATCTTATGATATTTATTTGTTTATATTATTAATTATTAGGTACTATTAATTTATAAGATGTTTATTTATATATACTACGCCCAAATGCCAGGTTCATTCTTATTTAGCGCATGCACGACTTCCCTGTTAGCAGTTTTCATTTTTAAGTGGCGTTCAGAGTTCTCGGCTTTGGTTATTTACTCATGCGATCATCCCCTTTCATTAATCTTGAACAGCGTTTGAGTAAGCGGGTATGTTATTTGAAGTTTATAGTTTGCTTTATTCGTCAAAACAGGTTTTACTGTATTTATATCGCGTTGGCACCATTGTTCGCGGACCTCGCTCGGTAGGGGCCCACTGAAAATCAGCGGCAGGGCCTTCTGGGGACCTGGCTTCAGCTGAGTGAGGCCCCCTTGATTTGGACATCACAGACACACAAAGGCACTGTCTGGCTAGCGTTGACAGTTACTGATTTGTTTGTGTGGTTTTTATGTTGTATTGTTTTTATTTTCTTTGTTATCGTTGTAATTTTGTATTTTTTTGTAATTTTGTACGATGTTTGTTTGTGATGTCTCAAATTAATAAATGCTTCTTATTTTCTTTTTTCTATAAAATAAAAAATAAAATAAAATAAAATAAAAAAATTCAGAGATATCTGAATTTATTTGTGGGTATTTCTGTTAGAAAATTTTATTGAATTTTCTAACAGAAATACCTACACATGGCCTAGTAGTCCTCGCTTAGAAAATTCTTCATACAAATTAAAATATAGAAAAATTTTAAAAATGTTAATTGTTTTTTGTTGATTCACAGGCTTCTATGAATAATGTTTTCACATATGCAATCGAAAGTGTTGCATTTACATTAAAAACAAATTTGAAATAATAACAATTTTGAAGCTGACAGTTTCTAGGGTTAGTAAAAAAAACAATCGTGTTAATCGTTGTTCATTACAAATAGACGTTTTTATTCAAAAATTTCACGCAAAATATTGTCGAAGAAATGTTTTGACTTTATTAACTTTGAAGAGATTAAGTGCAATTTGGTCGTCCAAAAATAAGTCTTCCTAAATGTATTAATAAATCTCTTCACATTATAACAATAAGAGTTTATTTATTTGGCACTTAATTAATATAATTTAAAATAAGAAGAAAAAATTAAATTAAAAAAAAAAAAAAATGACGATGATTGATTACACAGTGTGCCAAAAAAGGGACCTTTTTGGCTCAGTTTGAATCGTAACAGCGGGTGGATAGCTTGTCACCTTATATGAAGTAAAAACACCATTTCGGACATGGTTTGTATGAAACTTTCATTGTTTTTGAAATAATGTCAAACAGTAAAGACTCGTTGTTCAATCCTTTAAAGCTCCATTTTCACTAACCCTAAACTATCAGCTTTCAAATTGATTATTTAAAAGGATTGCCAGCACTTAACCGCACAAATTTCGGCAATTTCAAACCTTCTAGGACACCATATATTATGAATAATTTTTGCATTGACTGGTCGCTTAATGTCCTCTTAGCCGTTTCGACTAGGGCGACCTATCTCAACAGAGATTAGCCAACTGCGCGGGACATATTATAGTGCACAAGTGTGTGCGCAATACACAGGTGCACTCTCTGTTCCTTCACTCTCATAATTCGGTGAGAGGGCAGTCCGACATGAACGTAGAGAGATCAGGCGCAGGACCAACGGCTTAACGTGCTTTCCGAGGCACGGGGGTGTTAACACCACCAACATCCAGACTCCGGAGATGTGTCTGAGTAATTTCAAGACAGAAAAACCCAAACACTCTCGGCCCGACCCGGGATTCGAACCCGGGGCCTCGTGGATAGTACCCAGCGTGCTGACCACTAGACCAACGAGGCAGTCAACGTGTCGCTTACAACGATGCTGTATCGCGTTTGAGTCGATACTTTAAGTAAAACATTGGTGCCAGCTACTGATTTGCTATTGCATAGGAACTGTAATGCGACTGTTGCGACGATTAGTCCCAGTGTTAAAAGGGCCTAAGAGATGCATAAAAACGTGTCAGGAAATCCTACCTTTTTTTTGTTACCTCACACACCCGTGTTAATTACTGGCATTCATGTAATGGTCCTATTCAGCTTGAATGAGTCGTGTGAGCCTAATTCGTTTATTCAGCGAACGTGTTGTCGTTTAGCTGCGATTTTGGGAGGGTTATGACCGGATTTCCGTGCACAAGGTTTAAATGCCGTACTCAAAGACGTCAATTAAAGTTAATCCTTCATCAAGATGCCGTCCTTTTCCATTTCATTGACAAAAAAAAGAGACAGAGAGTTTATTATAAATTAAATTTAATTGACGTCCGTGAGTGTGGTAGTAAGTGATATAGTCAAGTTTCTATTCATTTTTGTCAATTTTGAGAAATAGATAAAGCTTATGCATAATATTCTGAAAGGCATTTCAAGATTTGTAATTAATCATAAAAGCAATATTAAAGTGTTGTGATACACCCATAAAATGCGATTAGGCAATAAAATGGTTATCAGGTGTTCTCTTGTCACATAAGACTAAAATGTGTCCATAATTTTTTTTAGTGTAAATTCACTATGAAGTAGCATAAAAAGGTTTTTTTTATTGAATTTTAGCAAATTTAAGCCCATAACATACAGCTTAAGAGTATTGCAGCAGTGTATTGTTATTTAAAATAAGTATTGAGATGTTAGGTATGAGATAATGCACAAAAATAGGATCAAAATAGAACGATTACTTAGAAGCATATATTTTTTTGCTTAAAATCGGTATTTAAAAATAAAAGCACAAAAAAATTAATATCTCAAAAAGTAATCACTATCGGCTAGGGTACTTCATGACAAAATCTATTGCAAATGAGCTCTACTTTTACTACTCCAAGGGAATGTATCGAATTTCCGGTAACCCTGTATATTGATATAAATGTGTTTATTTTTCATCGACCTCCTGACTACGTTTTCAGTACCTTTGAACCTAGTGTTGATTCGTAGAACTCAATATAATTTGGAATATTTTAACAGTATTAACGACCCCCATTCCTGGGCACGGTTTTTGCATGTTACCAAAGTGACAGAATTTGTCAAGGTAAAATGTAAATGCTTTCTTTCGTCATTCTAATTCCTGACCGCACAAGTGTCAGGGAAACATTCCTAGCATTCAGAGTGGCTCGTGCGAACGCATTCCTGTTCCTGGTTCGACGTTTCACATTCTGTGGGGTTACCATGGATTAAAAAGAAATAAGGATTTTATGGGACGATTCTTAACAACTGCTGGATAAAAAGTTACGGGCTGAAAAATTACACAGCGATCTGATTAAAATGTCATTCAGTTAAAATTGACATAGATATGGTGATGTGATGACATTTGAAAATTAGTCGTACTTATTTTATTTTAAGAATACTTCGTAACTGACTATAGAAAAGTCAGCCGCTAAAAGGATAAAAGTTACGATTTAGAGCTATAAATAAAGCTAGCGATGATAAAGGTTCGATGCTTAATAAAACTGATTAAGAAATGTTTAATAATTTGAGGTAAAGCATGCGATTCTTAAGTCCATAAACATAGTTAGGTTCTAAATTGAATTAGGTATAGCATGATAATAACAGCAGTTTTTAAAAACCTACTGACATTTAGTGGTCAGTTCAGTGGCCTGTCTTTAGACTACGGTACGGTATTTCTATAAACTTTATTCCTGGAACTTTTGTTTATAGAAATACCAAGAGCACTTGAGAGGTGCTTGTGGCGCAGTGGCGGCAGCGCTTTGGTAGTGATACCAAAAGTTAAGCAACCCACGGCGCGGTCGTGATTGGATGGGTGACCATTCCGACCATTTAAGTGACGTCCATGACAAGCATCTCCGTGCTTCGGAAGGCACGTTAAGCAGTTGGTCCCGGCTAATATCTGTGGTATTCGTCGTTAAGCCTAGTCAGAGGCCCTAGGGCGGCTTGATAACTTCTGACAGTAAGGTTTGTCACTTGCCTTACATACACCCCTCCACCAATCCGCACTGAGCCCGCGTGGTGAAGTATGGCTCGTTCCTCCTCATAGTTGAGGTGAGGCCTTTTCCCAGCAGTGGGATCTAATAGGCTGACTTATTATAAGAGCACTTTAGTTAGTAAGTTTTAAAAACAGCCTTAGGCAAATAATATTTATTTGCCTTAGGTCAACAATATATTATAGGTAGTCATGTATATAAATATACAAACACAGGATATTTCTTCAACTATATAAACTTGATGAGTTAGTTTCAATCAAAAGTAACTGAAACACGTGAAATATTGTGTGAATTTCAGTGATAGTACGAACTAATTTTGAATGTATGTATTAATGACGTCATGCATATAAATGGTATAAAATATTAGTGATAATGATAATGATGTGGTCTCACTTTATTTACGTCCTACCCTCTAATCGGCTTTTGATAAGTAGGTACATTGTCAAAAATATTATTCTTGTATTAACAATTCATGCAGCCTTCTGAAACTCATTACATTGTTATTCTCGATCGTTAATGTCTACAAGCGATACATTATTTATTACATTAGAAGTGGAGTAATCGTGTGGACGTACACACAGACTACAAAGGGCTTAATTCTAAACAGCACCGTCTAAGAATTTAATAAACACTTTTTCTGCTAAAGAATCGAAAAGAAATAGACTATAATAATGTAGAAACGTCAAAGTAATTAGCTGTCAGTGCCTAAAGAAATTACAGAAACCGTAGACAATTCAGTAGGGATATAAAACGAGCAAGACTAAAATAATACAAAACCACGCGACAGTAAATTGTGATGAGTTTTTTTTTGTATATGTGTACAAAAAAAACGCATTATTTACTTATACAGACGTTTCTTAATTATTGTATTTTGTCTTTTTGTTTCATTACTTCAGAGAATGTGACAAATTATATTAAAATTTATTTTAGAAAGTGCTTTTGGGAATCATGCCCACTGTTAACCAGGTGGTTACCTACCTAATGTAAAAAAATCTCAACCGATTTTCATCCTAAAGTCTAGCAGTAGAGAGTTGAATTCCAACTGCGAACTTTTGGCGTTGTATGGCAGGTTGATCTGCGTGTTTGTAGTGCGATCATCAATCTTGTCGTATGTATGACGTTGCATTTGTTTATCAGAGGTGTGAACGCTTTGAGTGCAATGACATCAAAAGATTTATAACGTACCCGAATAAGAATGTCAACGCTTTTTAATGTTAATTGTCATTTATTTGCCTTCATTAAACATTAATACTAATGATCGATAATGCGACAGGCATCTACAGGGTGTAAAAAACTACAGCAATATATTTAGGTCTTTTAAATCTAATCTGATGAGAAAAAAATTAAATTGAAAATATAGTTTTGACACTATGCAACGCTAAATTGATATTTCAAACTGATCTGAAATTCACACAAAGGTTATTTTGACAGTTGCAGCGTCAAGGCCAACAATATGCAAGTGTTTCATTCAGTTAAGTTCCTACATTTTCTATTTGTGTTTGAATATAAGTGCCATACCTACTCGATAGAAAGTGCCTATATTTACTTTTCAAAACCTTGTTAGAATTGGACTGGAATTGTGATTTAACATTGAAATTACAAAATTTGGGACAACAACAAAACAAACATTCTGTCCTCATTGTTATTTTAGTACTCGCAAATTGCTTTTGGTGTAATCGAAGTATTTACGCTAAAAATAGCTTTGTCCTTCATTAACAATAGCACGTGGTGCACGCACAATCTAATTTTAGAACTTAAGACATTTCTGAAATAGGGTCAAGAATTACGTCGGGTTCTGCGCTTGCGTGCGTTCGGTTATTTTCGGCGCGCTTCGGGTGCGTTCGCCTATTTTCGGCGCGGTTCGGGCGCGATCGGCTATTTTCGGAACTCGGGTTCGGTTTAAAATTGGAAAACGCTTTCGTTCCGTCTTTGATGTGAAACAAATGTTGTTTATGTGAAGCGGTGCGTCACTGAAACGGCAAGGGCTCTGTATTCAGTGGAACAATTATTATTTCTCAAATTTTGTTTCAGTGAACACGTCTGCGTTGTACCAATAACCTAATTAAGGCTGTCACAGTGATCACACATAAAGTCTTACCCCGTTATTACAAAAACTTAGTACCGGGTTTAAGCCAGGACTAAGCTATTAGCTAACCAATTAGAAAAGCGTTTCTCTATTAGGTTACGTCACGAATGTGTCATTCATTCCTCTGTTGTCGGCTAATATTCAGACCTATTTTAAACCTGGTCTAATTTTTTTGTAATAACACCGATAATGTTTTTATTTTAGTCAACAATCGCTGTTACAATAACAATTATTTTTGAAAGAATTACCTATTGGAAGATTATTTTGCACATATTTTTACATAGGTACTTTATTTGTCTGTTAATTCAATAATTGGGTCCACTATGTCAAAATTAATAGTAATGTAGGTAACTTATTTTTAATCGAAGAACGGTAAGGCATAATGTTAGATATAGCACACACACTACTTATTTATTTGTTCGCCTGATCTCTCTACGGTCATGTCGGACTGCCGTCTCACCGAATTATGAGAGTAAAGGAACAGAGAGTGCACCTGTGTATTGCGCACACACTTGTGCACTATAATATGTCCCGCGCAGTTGGCTAATCTCTGTTGAGATAGGCCGCCGTGGTCGAAATTCGGCTAGGAGGACATCATCATTTGTTCTCTTAACAAAATGTAATTAGCTTTTGCATTCAATAGCTTTTGCATGTTGAGCATAAGCGCTTCTTCTGGAGAGATCCAGATTATTTTCTTCCAATAGCCTAATTATTTTTTCCCCACTTTTCTACTTAATATTAGTTTTTAGGGTTTCATATCCGAAGGGTAGAAACGGGACCCTATTACTAAGCCTCCGCTGTCTTTCTGTCTGTCACCAGGCTGTATCTCATGAACCGTGATAGCTAGACAGTTGAAATTTTCACAGATGATGTATTTCTGTTACCGCTATAACAACAAATACTAAAAGCAGAATTAAATAAATATTTAAGGGGGGCTCCCGTGGAACAAACGTGATTTTTAACCGTTCTTTGCTCGCTATTAATAACAGCACCAGGTAGATGCTTGAAATATTCACAGAATATTAAGTTGTACCTATATTCACTTTAAAAATAAATAATTACATTAAAAATATATATACTATATTTATCCCATACAACAAGCGTGAATATTTTACTTTTTTTTCGATTAATTTATAAGGGCAACAGGCAGACGCTTAAAATATTCACAGAATATCATGTTGTATTTTATTTTAAAAATGAATAGTTAAATTAAAATTTAAAAAATATTTTTAGAAGGGCTCCCATAAGTACAAACGTGTTTTTTTGCCTTTACTGTCTAATGTTTTAAGTTAATGGTACGGAACCCTACGTGCGCGAGTCCGACCCGCACTTGGACGGTATTTTAAATTCTATCCCCATTGCATACTATCCGGATACATTTGTAAAGCTACGTACACACCGACGGGCGAGTTTCTGGCCCATTGGCGACGCCAGCGGACTGTGAATGAGCAAGTAAGATCCGATTTTGAGCTCACCGGTAAACAGGTCATTTGGTAATGGATTTTGTATAAACGGAATAAATTTTAAGCTTTAACTATACGGGATAACTTACTTGTAGTTGGAATGGGATGCAGTCTTTTGAATTTATATCGTGTGTTTGGTTACCAAGGCACAGATTGTATAATAGTTACTACGCAGCTCTGGGAACAGAATTAAAAGCTTTGCAACAAATGTTAAAGAACCGTCTCCGTCGCGTTTTTTTTACTAAAATATCCGGCTCAGCGATTTTATCATGAAAATACAAATTGTTATAATATTTTTACATAGTTTGTTAGACGCAGTTTTGTCGTAAAATAAATATTAGAAATGTGGAGTTCACACTGAGACTGCAGAATGGCTTGGCTTTGGTGCTCTGAGCAAACGTTCTTTTACGTGTCAAATGTCATATTTGAATGCAAAATTGAGTAAGTAACACATCCGACGACCGTCTTGGTGTAGTCGTTCGCGCACCGGACTTCTAAACCAGGCGGTTGCGGGTTCGAATCCCGCGAGGGGCAAATGTTTGTGTGATGAGCATGAGCATTTGTACCTTAGTCATGGATGTTTATATGTATTTAAGTATTTCTATCCGTTATCCTAGTCACCATAGCACAAGCTCACGCTTAGTTTGGGGCTAGGTAATTGGTGTGTTTGTTGAAACAATTTATTATTATCATTAATTTGATACAGTCAATTTCCGCGCGCTAAGGACCAAAATGCCAATTTTTTTACGATCTCGGCGATGACTTTATGTCTTAAAAGTTGTAGGTACGAGTATTATCGGTTATATTATCCTCTTAATCCTTCAAGTAATCGTGTTTCCAACCACAATAGGCAATTAATTGCTATAAAAATAATGACCTCCTAGCCGAATTTCGAGTACAGCGGCCTATAATCTTAACAGAGATTAGTTAGCTGCGCGGGAAATATTATAGTGCACTCTCTATTCCTTCACTCTTATGATTCGGTGAGACAGCAGTCCGACATGACCGTAAAGAGATCAGGCGCGTAGGACCAACGGCTTAGCGGTATTTAATTGTTATCGGGACCACGGCGTCCTTTGTGAGACTCGAGGCTTTAAAGGATATTGCCTGAAGATCAGACTGTTTACACCAACAAGTTGTATAATATAAAGTATTTCTTCCATAATAATGACTAAGCTGGGGCAAACAGATAGGTGCTCACATTCCGTCTAAGCCATGAAATGTTCTTAGCGCCTGAAATTCGAAATCATCCTGGGTAATGATATTTGCGGCTAAAATACGGTGACGTTTCGCACCGATACGAATGCATCGACCGCGAAAGCAATCAAATTGTAGTTTAGGTAACGTCAACGTAGTAACTAATCGTATTATATAGGGTGTTAGTGTAAGTAGTTTTATCCTTTAAGGGGTTGAATATGAGCATCAATACCTACAACTTTTACTATGGGACATGGTCGAAATCTTTAAATTAATAATTATAATTTTGCTACCTCGGTGACAATATATGGAGAGCTTAATTTTTTTACGATTTCAGTGTTGACTTCATAGTAATAGTTGTAGGTATTGATGGCCATATTCAGACCCTTAAGTGCTTACAATAACACCCTATATAATCTGTGGTAACGTCAACAGTACTTACAGTACTTACAACCCTAACAAGACAGATTTCCCCGATATCGTAATTAAGCTCAACATAAAAAATGACATTTTGAGTCAAGAAATTGGGCAGAATGTTGTTGCTTCTGCCCTTAGATCAAATACACCTGTAGATAAAGAAACTAACAACCTTTGTGGAACTTTGAACCTGATTATGCGTACACATTGCCGATACATTTTCTGACGTGGCGTAGTAGGGTAGTACCAATACGAGTATAATACTTTGTTTCGTACGGTTTAAAATATTTCATAATGAAAATACCTTGACGCCCTAAAGGTCACCAGTTATTAAAAAAGTGCGTGACCCGGCTAATTTCGGCTCTGATTTGTGGACGAAAGCAGGAATAATTAAAACACACCGGTTATTATTAATTACTTAGTAACATACGCGGTTTCATGATATGCACGCATTTTTACAACCAATTAATGCTGAAGCACGAGTGGGCTTAAACATAATGTCCCCTTTTCGTAAAATCATCATCTTATCCCGGTTGTGCACTCGCAGGCGAGGGCCCAGCGTCCACTTTGGACCATGGTCTAGGATGTGGGAGATCAGTAATTACTGTGGAGCGAATGCCATCTAACCTCCGTGACCCTGACTTTTGACCGTTGACCTGACGTGACTTACCAATTTAGTCAATACATCATCTTATTTTTTTTTAATTTTGCTCAAAGTATTATTTGCTGCTTACATACCTGAAACAAACAACAAGAAATTAGTTAGTGATAGTCGATGGTGATAGTCAATCACATCATTAGGGGTACCCTTTTTTTAGGGTTCCGTAGTCCGACAAGGAACCCTTATAAGATCGTTCAGTCCGTCCGTCCTAGTCTGTCACAGCAGAATATCTTCTACGTTTATGGACTGATTTGCATGTAACTTGATTCGAAGATATTTCACATATAGATCTCATTTTTTAAATACAAAAAAATAAAATTACTCCTTTTTAAGGGTACCTCCCCATATATGTAAAGAGGGAGGTGAATTATTTTTTTGAGTGCACCCCCTTGTATGGGGTATTGTTAAAAAAGGACTATGAAAATAAGGTAGGGTTTCCATACAACACTTTTTTATCAGCTTTCCCATTTGCGAGATATAGCCCGCCAAAGTCGTTTACACGTATTCCTAAAGTCCCCCCCTGTATTTCTAAAGTCTTGGACCTATAAGCTTCAAATCACTCACATAAAGAAACAGACGCGGAAACTCTTATTTAAAATTGTTTCGGGTATCCTGTGATAAATACTTTTGAAATTATAAATAAAATAAAAATATATACTTTTTTTGCCCATACTGTCTAATGCATTGATTTAATATATATAGGGATATCTCATCACACTGACAGCTATGGCACATGCTCTAATCGGCCGGATTGCCATTTTAAGCCGATTAAGTATCTAATGATGTGTGGTCCGTCAAACAATGAACATGCCTAAGTGTGTCGTCAAAAATTGCAAAAATCACAGCTTAATGAATCGTAAAAAATATGTAATGACGTTTCATCGGTAGGTAAATATTATTGATAAGGTTTGAAACCGAAATAATACTTGAAACCTGCTTTAATATTTTATTTTCTAATTTATTTACGTAAAACATTGCCAATCTTCTATCACTTTCACACCTAAAGTTAAAATGAAACAAAATACGTGACGTCATCGGAACAAAGTCAATTTTAAGGATGGAGTCGCCAGTGATTTTTTTTTTGTTAAACAAAATACTTGAGTTTTTAGGTTTCCACAAAATTATGTTTGTAAAGAAAATGAAGCAAATTTATCGCAATAAACCAGGACGATGAGTTTTATGAGAAGGAAAAATATAGCGTTGTGTGTTCGTATATTTTTTCTGAATCTGATATGTAGGTATTACACTACACGTAAAGGGATGTAGATGCAAAAAGGCTGCAATTAGGCTAGTATTCGGGGCACCCAGCCTATGTTTTTATGTTGTATTTCACTTGCTTGTTGTTTAACTGTCATATATCTTAGCCATCGGTAAAATCCAATGTAGTAGTTAGGTATAACGAGTACCTAGACTAAAGAAACGGTTTTTAATTTTAGTACAGCCAGCAGTACGTCAGGTTACATGTGAGCTATAAAACAGCTTTTATTACGTAGTTAATAGGAGTGGTCTTAAAGTGAAAGTGAGGTAGTCTGACGTGAGCCGAGTGTACTTACACACCGCAAGTCAGACTACACGTGTTGACCTTGATACCGCTTCTACTCCTT
The DNA here is from genome assembly GCA_949316185.1 of Pyrausta nigrata. Taxonomy (NCBI): domain Eukaryota; kingdom Metazoa; phylum Arthropoda; class Insecta; order Lepidoptera; family Crambidae; genus Pyrausta; species Pyrausta nigrata. Next base: position 15,562,124 of record OX438949.1, on the reverse strand, counting down.
ACATGATAAACGCTGTTTTTGTAGTTCAAATGTATGCCTTGATGTACTTCCGACTGAACTTAACTAGGTTACCTTATTCACCTCATTTTTAAATTAAGTTAGCCAACTGTTTAGAAGAGAACCTTCTAGCTACCTTAGCAGTAAATCAAAGTATTTTCATAAAACCACACTATAATAAATAACTGTAGCTAAAATAAAGACAAAAAAAGTGTTTTATAAATAGTAATTTCTGCTGGAACTCTTGTCTTTTAAGCCGTGCTAACAATAAAAACAGCTGCAGAGAAATAATAACGTAATGTTCAAAGCATAAGATACATTTTCAATAGAATAATTTAGTAATCCGATTATAATACTATTACACTCATTAATTAACTAAAATAATACCTGTGGCAGTAGCCTTATGCTTCTTATAAATCTGTGGAACATGTTGTTGGTGTGTGTGTACTATAGTACCTATAGAATATTTGGCCTCAAAATCAATTCTGTACATTATCGTTTGTGTCATTGTCAAGCATCGAAATGTGAACCATCCCCGCATTTCAATGAGTTAGGTTAGGTTAGTTTGTAATTTAGTGTAGTTGTAGTGCACCTACCCAGAATTGGTGAATTGTGTCAATATAATTATTATTGGTTGTAGTATGACAAGTTTGGACCTGTATAGTAGAAATGTAGAAATATGATTATTATGAAAGTGTCTTCATTAAAAAAAAACTTAATTACTAATACGTATTCTCATACACATAATATACAAAATTTTATGAAAAGTAGTAAATAAAATATAAATCATGACTTTTATCAGTTACAACATGAATAAACAATCTACTCCATTACTTATTTGTTCGTATTATTGGCTTATGAATCTTCAAATGAATGATATTTGACATATGACGTAGTGTCGTCATCCATTGCTGCGTAATTACACATGACAATTTAAATAGCTGAAGCTTAAGCGGCAATGTATGAACTTAGCCAGTTGAAGCTTCATAAGGTGAATAATAACATGTGCCATGTTTGGGCTTTGATTTTGTATGGCGTAGTGCATCCTTATATATAATAAATCAATGGTCTAATGTTTTAAGTTAATGGTACGGAACCCTTCGCGCGCCTCGCACTTGGCCGGTTTTTTCGGTCTACCTATCTATCTATAATTTAAGAGCTACGCTCTTGTCGGTGGAGTCTTCTCCATTCCTCACTATTCAGTGTGTGTGTGTGTGTGTTTGTGATGTCCTAAGTTAATAAAGCATTTTTCTTTCTTTCTTTCTTGTAGTGCCATTTCCTTCACTTCTTGGTACGACACAACACCTAACTATTCCTTTGTTTGGTACATGTAGGTCCTTTTTTCGGTCATGATACTTTAAATGTTCACACGTCCTTTGGCGGATCCCTTTCGAAAGCAAGAGTGACTACTTTTGGTATAATATAATATATAATTTTTAATATATTTTCAGGGTGGTCCGTGACTGCCATTTGAAAATACCCACCGCTGATATACATTATCACAGCCGCACGGCCGACTACTGCACATTGACCTAGAGAACGCCTCTATTCCCTATGAAATAAAAGCTGTATTCGTAGTACAAAAAATACAAAATATCTTTATTTTTAACTACAAGTAGTTTTTACAATGTGTGTGGGTCTCATCTTTTATGTTTAAAAATCTGTATAAGAAGAGACCTCTCTCTACTGTGAGGGGTAGTAACTCTAGTTCACATTACATTTACAACCTGAAGTGTGTCTGTACCTACTATACTAGTAAGATTATAGTCATTAACCAATTTCTAATTTAAACTTTAACTATCTTACTAACAAGTTTAACAATTAACCTTCAAATGATCAATGAAGTCTTTAATTAAAATCGTATCAAATGTCCATAATAAGTCAGCCTATTAGATCCCACTGCTGGGAAAAGGCCTCACCTCAACTATGAGGAGGAACGAGCCATACTTCACCACGCGGGCTCAGTGCGGATTGGTGGAGGGGTGTATGTAAGGCAAGTGACAAACCTTACTGTCAGAAGTTATCAAGCCGCCCTAGGGCCTCTGACTGGGCTTAACGACTAATACCACAGATATTAGCCGGGACCAACTGCTAAACGTGCCTTCCGAAGCACGGAGATGCTTGTCATGGACGTCACTTAAATGGTCGGAATGGTCACCCATCCAATCACGACCGCGCCGTGGGTTGCTTAACTTTTGGTATCACTACCAAAGCGCTGCCGCCACTGCGCCACAAGCACCTCCAAATGTCCATGGACATCCTAAATTGATTCAGTAATATTAGTCCTCAGACCAACATCTTGATCGACCATAGATTAATTCAGTGTATAGGTTTGGTTAAGCCAGTGTTTGAAGTAAACCTCACCCTACTTATAATTTTCGCTCTACTCATCTCTGTCTACTATACTAAAATGACCACGTGAGTGAGAAGGATGGCTGCTAAAATGTTCGGGTTGTATAGAGCCCTGACCATTAGGCATGCGAATCAAATACGGATATTTTAAGCTTCGGTAAGTCGGAAGTAGAAAGGCAGTGATTCCAATTCGCCAGTAAAACAATGAATATTGAAATTAAATCTTTTGGCATAATAGATTAATCTATGCTTTTGGTATTAATGCGTTTTATGTTCGTGAAACATTTCAAATAAAGTAGTAACTTGTTGATTTCTACAAGGCAGCAGTTTGTAAGTAGGCTGTCGACTGGTAATAGATAGGTACCGCATTATTTTTCTGAAATCAAAAATGTTATGATATGGCCGTAGTTTAATTTTGAAGCACCAATTACCTACTTCAAAAACAAAAAATAATTTTCTTTCGTTTTTTATTCAGGCTAGTAGTAGTATTTATTTATTCAGTCATACACAGCAGTGGGCTCAATTGGCTCCTTTTCTGCCAAACAAATGAAAAGAGACAGACTGTATCAATTTAGAAACGTCAGCTATCCGTTGCTAAGGAAATTAGAGAATGCATAAACAATTTAGTAGGGATGTCATTCGATGGCGACTAAAGTTAGACGAAAACACGCAAAAACTTGTACCTACGTAAGTAATCGCATCACTTAATTTGACGTTTCTAAATTATTGCAGTCTGTCTCTTTTTGTTTGTTTGACAGAGAAAGAGAGAGACTGAACCTTAATTTAATTTAAGACAGGGCGCAGACAGGGTGCTTGTGGCGCAGTGGCGGCAGCGCTTTGGTAGTGATACCAAAAGTTAAGGAACCCACGGCGCGGTCGTGATTGGATGGGTGACCATTCCAACCATTTAAGTGACGTCCATGACAAGCATCTCCGTGCTTCGGAAGGCACGTTAAGCAGTTGGTCCCGGCTAATATCTGTGGTATTAGTCGTTAAGCCTAGTCAGAGGCCCTAGGGCGGCTTGATAACTTCTGACAGTAAGGTTTGTCACTTGCCTTACATACACCCCTCCACCAATCCGCACTGAGCCCGCGTGGTGAAGTATGTCTCGTTCCTCCTCATAGTTGAGGTGAGGCCTTTTCCCAGCAGTGAGATCTAATAGGCTGACTTATAGGGCGCATTGCAATTGAGTCCTGCAGTGTTTGAGGTCTACCGCTGCCTCGGACGATCATTTGGTATGTTAATCAATCACGTACAATAGACGCGTATCCAAATATAGGTTTACTCAGTGAGCAAATACACTTAATATGGTAGTGGGATCAAAAGATTATCAAGTGATTAATTTTAAGAATCCCTAATCATAATCGAAAAAGTTGCCATCATGTCTTTAAAGAAAACCCGTGTACCTAATGTGAATCAGTTTTTCACTGTTTTCCCACTAATATTATAAATGCGTAAGTTTGTGAGTGTGTGAGTGTGTATGTTTGTTACTTCTTCACGCAAAAACTACTGAACGGATATGGATGAAATTTGGCACAGAGATAGATTATAATCTGGAATAACATATAAGCTACTTTTTATCCCGAAAAAAACCACAGTTCCTGTAGAATACAGAAATAGTAGTTTACGCGGGCGAAGTCGCGGGCAACAGCTAGTTCTTTATAAAAATAAAATAAGTTTTCTATTGCTTCAGACGAAAATAACTAGAACACTCATTTGTCCCTTTCTTGCTTGGGCAGCCGACAGAGATTGCATCGAGGCAGCAACATTTTATTCAAAAACCTATAAAATACGCGGTTTCGTGGCACTTAAAGAATAGGTATTCTTCAAACGCCACGTTACCGCGTTTACTTAAAAAAGTACAAGCCCAGAACCAGTTTCAAAGCTGCTTATGTAGCCGTAGCAATATTGTAAACAATCGTAGTCCGTAGCATGCTACGGACGTAGCACCTATTAACCATACTAATATTGTTAATGCGAAAGTGTGTCTGTCTGTCTGTTTGTCTGTTACCTCTTGACGCTTAAACCAATAAACCGATTGAGATGAAAATTGGTATGGAGACAGTTCGAGACCCTGGAAAGGACATAGGCTACATTTTGTTGCGATATAAATACATTAAGGGGGTAAAATGGGGGATGAAAGTTTATATTAAAAATCCAACTCTTGCGGGCGAAGTCGCGGGGAACCACTAGTTGTTTTATAAGTGCGTTACAGACTGTCAATACAATGTTCTCCTATCATAATACTTTCCTCTACTACCCCCATCGTGTAAATGAGTATGTTCCTTTACCTAAAAATTGTCTGCAAGATAACCTACATTGGACTACGACTCAGTCGAGTCGTCCATGCTCAGCCGAGGCGACAACATCTCCTGAGGATGCCGCGTGGAGTGGCGAAACGCGTCGAGGTTTTTTGCACGTTGGTGTTGGTAACTAACAACTGCATTAGCTGTAGTGCATGCGTATTGAGGGAGGGAGGGCGGTGCATTCTGCATTTGCCTGAACTGGTACTCAAAGCGGTTGCGGTTGGTGTGGTTTTGTTGCCTGCGCTAGCGTCTCTTAGCGGAAATTTAAAGCAAAATAATTGTATCTTATTTTTCCCATCTGATAATGGATTTCCGCAAAGTAACGCCTGATTCTATTAATTATAACCTACATTGTACACTTTCTGTTTGAATTGCTGTACTTTTGTCAACACAGACGTTTTGTCTGTTTTGCAGTGCAACAAAGAGTGATCTATCTATCTACTTTCTACTTAATTACTGACTGTCAATACTTACATATATGTCGTAATCGTAACACTTTCTAGTAATTTTTCTACATCCATGCCTACCACAAATGGAAACTTTCAACATTAATGTCACCACAAGAGTCTTTTCCTCTGCAATATCCTGCCGGTTCGATCAGGACATTGTCTTTCGATTCTAAGAAGAAGTGGTATTAGCTAGAAGCCGGAAACCATATATGAATCACAGATATCTATCTATTCATTGTCGACTGGATATTTCTTAGGAGCTTGGGGTAAAATCCTTGTTTCTAGTATATTTTATGTATATTCTGCGACTGGGTTTCCTTAAGAGTTGCATAACTTTCTGAGCTAAATTGTGCTGTTATTTTGATGCTATCGATACTATTGATTATTAAAAATATTATTGGTTATTAAAAATACTGCCCTGTTTCACGCTACGAGAGTATCAATAGGCTATCGATACTATCGATCGATACCATACTATGGCCCTTTATCACACTTTCGATAGTTTTAACTATCGATACTATCAGAACTAATTTATGCTAATGTTTTCTATACTATTGATAGTTATCTTGCCCTATTAATAGTTTAGCTATAGGCGACTATCGATAGGCAACTCTAGTTTTCTTTGGTAAAAGTTATAGAGGTAAAGTATCAAAACCTTCCCAGTTAACAAATTTAAGCTGATTTACGACCCGCCGATTTATTTAAAGCGAAGGAACTAACTTTATAGCAAGCTCGTTTCTTGTGTTTGTAATTACTGGGGCATGTTGATTGACCCATTTAACTTCCATAGACTTTAATACAGGGGCCCAAGTCTGCTAAGTTCTAAATTACACTAGCAAAATTCTAATAGAATCGTAATTGGATAGCATGTTGGATATTGACATTTTGGCCCATACTAGAACTGTCAAAAGCTTGTTATTCTTTTAATAACGATTCTGTTAGAATTTTGTTAGTGGAATTATGCAGAGTTGGGCCCCAGGAATCGCCGTTCACCAGCCAACCACTGAGCAAATTCTAGGTTCTGTGGGTTACCTGCTATAAAATGTAAATTTCCCGAAAACTTATAATCTTTAAAAGTAAATGTCTTTTAAAGTAGGCAAATACGCAATATAAAAATAGAAAGTGAAAAATACTAGAGTTCACTTATAAGGTAGGTACAGTCGGGAGCACGTAAGATTAAAGTCAAAGTCAAAAATAATTTATTCAATTTAGGACAGAAAATGCCACTCATGAACGTCAAAAAATTGAAAATCAGTAATATTGGCCCTTAGGGGCCCGGACATGTCTCCTTATCTTTTGGGCCCATTACCTATTTGAACTACAAAAACAGCTTAAATTACGTAAGGAATAAACGCGGTCTCAAAGTCAAAGTGGAATAGTCTGATATCCGGAAGTGTGTACATTAAGTATGCGCAAATAAAGGTAAGTAAAATAGTTAGATGCATTTCTATTGCACTTCGCGCAAATTAAAGCTTGTTATCTTGCATTCAGAGGTGAACCCCAGTCTATTTATACAAGTTGAACTTACGGAGTAAAGTTGAATTTTCTTTTTATTCGCGAAGATTCTGTGAATGTTCGCTCGCTTGGTAGAAACGACACGCAAGCGCAGAAACGTTTACCTACCTACAGTATTCTTTCGTATTCGGCTTTTTGTCCGTTTGGTGTAATCGCACCTTTACAACTATCATTTCCTTTGTTTGACTTTGTTTTGTCTTTCTCCACTCTTACTAACCGTGGCTAAATCTTTATAACCACCCGTTAATCGTATATAAGTAGTCAAATTGGAATGACAAAGGCATTTTTCAAATGCAAACCTTAGATATCTGTAGACTAAATAAATACGAGGTCAAAAGAAAACTTACCAAATGGCTCTTACAACAAAACTATGATGACACTGAAAAACTACTACCTGCAATAACAATAACTAACATACTTTACTGGCATACTTAAAATAATCACACATATATATCACATTTCACCCTACACCATTCAACATCACACTTACCTCTAGATATGGACATTGCACATAACCGAACTATCTCACTCACACTCACTATTAACACATACCTCAACATTAAAAATCCACTCTCATCTCACACACTCACTTCATCAGCACACATACATTCACACACACTTCTTTCGCATACAAAACGCATGTTTGTACTACTGCTTTTTGCATTAATCTACTTTTATTAATAATAAAGGCGAAAAAAATAATAATAATGGCGAGCTGAAGTAGGTAACTTCAGCTTGCCTTTATTATTATTTTTTTATTTTTGTCTCTTAGTTATTTTGTTAAGACTTTTGCACCTAAAACTTGCAATTTCTCAATAGGTTGTTCCTTTAAATAAATACGGTCGAACACTGGCTTCCAAAATACAGACCCCGCCTAGTTTGGAATTCAGGGTCTAAAACTTAATTTGTGCTACTTTATATATTCACCTTCTTCCTATAACAACCTTCTTTTGTATAATCCTGAAAAATGTTTGTACAAATCTTTAAGTGAATAAATAAATTTATTATTATTATTATTTTTTAACCGTACAATATTCGGCCTTATGAAATAAGTTTTTATTCTTGAGCTTTTACTAAGTTAAATCCCCATATCAAAACAAACTCTCCTAATGCCATTACCTACTAGATCATTCAGCGTACACGTCAACATACACTTGATGGATGACATGGGACAATGACACATGTTACAAAGAGCTTAAAGCACAAAGTTACGCTATCTAGCTTCAAAAATTTGTCGTCTAGTAAGGCCAGAGCTACATATACATTTAAAAAAACGGCCAAGTGCGAGTTGGACTCGCGCACGAAAGGTTCCGTTCTATTATCTATTATAATACATATGAACTTTATTTAGTTTTAAACACGAAAAAATAACTATTTTGTATAGGAGCCCCCCTTTAACATTTATTACTAGCAGTTCCCCGCGAGTTCGCCCGCGCCAAAAGTCGGATTTTCCATATAAATTTTCATCTCCCATTTCACCCCCCTGATTATTTTATATCGCGACAAAAAGTAGCCTATGTCCTTCCCAGTGTCTTAAACTATCTCTGTGCTAAATTTCATTTGATTCGGTCCAGTAGTTTCGGAGCCTATTTGATGGAAATAAACAAAAATACAAACAAATCTTTCCTCTTTATAATATTAGTATAGATAGTTGAGCCGAGCTGCTAGGGTTCTATATCAGTTGCTCCAGACCTTCAATTTGTGCACGTCAATAGAAAATGCTCATCACGCTTATTAACTTTTCTTAAGGCGCTGCTTTCATATCTCTCTTAGTTTAAGTGTACTGCTAAGGTTCCACATCAGGTACTCCGATCTTCAAAATAAGTTATAGCCTAGTATTTACTCAGACTCAATAGCTACATAATAAAAAAAGTTTCATTTAAATCCGTTCAGTAGTTCCGGAGATTAGCGTGTACAAACAGACAAACAGCCAAACGGACAAACAGACAAAAAATTTAAAAGATGTAGATACCTATTCTGTTACTATTTTAACATCACCCTCAATCAGTTTTTGGTAAAAAAACTCAATGTACAGACGCATCGGTTTTACAGTTTTATTATATGTGTAGATATGTTTTTAGTATTGGTTGTTATAGCGGCAACAGAAATACATTATCTGTAAATTTCAACTGCTTAGCTATCACGGTACATAAGATACAGCCTGGTGACACACAGCAGAGGCTTAGTAATAGGGTCCCGTTTTTACCCTTTGGGTACGGAACCCTAAAAACGAACAAAACTTATCCACCAGCATCGGATGACAAGTTCGTATAATTGGAGATTTGATGTACAGACATGGTTGTTTTGCCAAAAACGTGGTTTGAAGCGAGTTGAAATCATTTCGTAGGTACCTGCACCGAGTCAACTAAACTAAACTACGATTTAGTTTACTTGCAGACGTGCACCCGGGTAAATGTTTGTGGAACGTTTATGCACACTTAGCTCTTATCTATAAGCCCGCATACATTTATGCGGGCTTATAGATAAGAGCTAAGAGATAGATAAGATCTCTTCCAGACGCGTTATACTATGTACTAGCTATTAGCTAAACACACACGTGTTCACCAATTTTTAAACAGCTGGTACACACCAATTGACGGTTATTTGACAGAATTCCCTTGCAAAATATTTCAGATAATGCTAAACTTTGACTTGAATGATTTCGGTTTGACTGCTGTGTATTACGCATACTTTGTGCGCTATAATATCTCCTAGTACCTAAACAGGTTGATTAGACGACCGTCATAGTGTAGTGGTTCGCGCTCCGGACTACAAAACCAAAGGTTGAGGGGTCAAACTGAGTCATGGATGTTACAAACGGGTAAATATGTATAGCCCTTTATCCTAGTCGCCATAGCACAAGCTTACGCTTAGTTTAAGATTAGATACCTAATTGGTTTGCTTGTTGAAACAAATTATTTAAGTTGTAGCCGTAGCACATGAGCTTTTCTGAAATTTGGTAAAAGAAAAATACTAACTTTACGTATGTACATATGTTTTTAAGTATATGCAAACTTAAAAACTTATGTACATACGTAAAGTTATGAATGAATGAATGAAATTTATTTCAGACCATGGTCCATATTTACATTAGTAACAAAGAGTTTAACCTCTCTGTCCCTGAGGCCCTACTCCTGTTGACGATGTCCGTATTTTCGAGTCTAGCCATCACGCTCATTCCCGTTGGCATTCTGGCGTGAGTGAAAGGGACGGCTACATTTGAAAATACGGACATCGTCAGAGGTGCTTGTCACACGCGACGCAAGCAACCCACGACGCGGTCGTGATTAGATTGGTGCCCATTCCGACCATTTAAGTGACGTCCATGACAAGCATCTCCGTGCTTCGGAAGGCACATCAAGCCTAGTCTAGCCGCCCTATCAAGCCACCCTAGGGCCTCTGCCCTAGGGCGGCTTGATAACACCTGACAGTAAGGTTTGCCACTTGACTTACAGACACCCCTCCACCAATCCGCACTGAGTCCGCGTGTAGGAGTATGGCTCATACCTCCTCATAGTTGAGGTAGAGGCCTTTTCCCAGCAGTGGGATTTATAGATTTATAGACTGTAGTTTTTAATATTTTTTAACACTCACAGTGTCTTTCTAATTTATATAAGTTTTAAAATAAGAAACCAAAAATTTGCACACAGGTAGGATTTGAACCTACGACCTTTGGCTCGTTTGGACCAAAGCCAAAGGTCGTAGGGTCAAATCCCACCTGTGTGCAAATTTTTGGTTTCTTATTTTAAAACTTATATAGACTAACTTTACGACCGGAGTAAGGCCTCCGAAGTTTGTTGGACAATGAGCGCTACGTTCAAATTGAATGCAGGTGACGTGAATTCCATTAAGTGCGTACTTACGCGCCGGTAAGTGGTGAGCCACTACATATAGAACGGTGGAAATGCGTTTCATCCTATAGCAGTGTGATAAGTCAATAAAATGTAAACTTAACTATTTTATAGATTGCTCGTAAAATAGGTAACCTTTCTTGTTATTTTCTTTAAGAGAGTTCACGAACACATTTTTTATTTGTAGTCAGTTGGTTTAGCATTATTTGACACTACTTTTTATACGAATTCTGTCAAATTAACCTCCAATTGAGGTTAATCGGCTGATAGGCCCTCTTTTTTTAAAGTTTTTACTAAAACTAAAAAGGGAAATAATAACTGGCTATATAGCAGGTTTGAATTGTCATGATTACTGGGTAGCATGTTAGTCAGTTCAGGGCCCGTAGCCAAGTGGCAAATTATTTTCAAGCGCAATTCGTTATCGCTAACAAAACTGACATAAGCCATCGAAACATCACGTGACTTTTGCATACATATTTTGACATTTCGTTGGCGATAGCGAAGTATCGCTTCAGGAAGATTGCCATTTGGCTACGGGCCCAGGACAGTCAAACAGCCAATGCAATATTATCGGCAAGACTTGAGACGATTCACTACGAATACAAATCTCAGAAATGACAATTTATATCCGTCACTGGTAAACTTCTCGTATACTGATATTGCTTGTAACAAGTACTCTAGTTGCTAATATTAATAAGGTATAATGAGATAATATTCCTCCAGTCTTCCTTCCGACTTCATGGCAATTAACAGCTTAAGCTTATTAGAAGGAAATAATCCGACCCCAATATTCCAAAAATTAATATCAAACTGAATGGGAGAGGAAAGATATTGAGATATTGATAATAAAATTGGACAGTTACAAGTATTCGTAATTACAGGTAAGATTCTGGCTAAATTGTGAGAAATTAAATTATTCAATATTATTCAGTGGGGGCTTGGCATATTACTACGAGGACATTGAAACTTTTTCAATAGAGAAGTTTGAGTTTTTGGATTGTATTTCACTTTCTGATTTGATCAAGAGTACTGACTAAGTGGTGCTTGTGGCGCAGTGGCGGCAGCGCTTTGGTAGTGATACCAAAAGTTAAGCAACGGTCGTGATTGGATGGGTGACCATTCCGACCATTAAAGTGACGACCATGACAAGCATCTCCGTGCTTCGGAAGGCACGTTAAGCAGTTGGTCCCGGCTAATATCTCTTGGTATTAGTCGTTAAGCCTAGTCAGAGGCCCTAGGGCGGCTTGATAACATCTGACAGTAAGGTTTGTCACTTGCCTTACAGACACCCCTCCACCAATCCGCACTGAGCCCGCGTGGTGGAGTATGGCTCGTTCCTCCTCATAGTTGAGGTGAGGCCTTTTCCCAGCAGTGGGATCTAATAGGCTGACTTAACTTTTAACTGACTAAGTAAGAGGTACTTACCATTCGATGATTAGGTATGTTTATGTTGTTACACAATGCTATTTCCTACTTTTTGTTTTAGAGATAGCAGACATAGTAACTACTTATGAAATAAATTTAGTAGTTTATAAAATGTGAATAACAAAACTAGAAACCATATGAATTGGCATATCGTCTATAACAGCGGTTGCGGGTTCGGATCCCACAAGAAACAAATTTGTATGACGAGCATTTGTTTGTTTGAACCTACGTCTTGGATGTTTAAAAATAGTAAATACGTATACGTTATTCTCTTCACCATAGCACAAGCTAACGCTTTTAGGACTTTTTTCACTTATTATTACTAATATTTTATACCTTTAAATGAGCAATTTTTGTATATTTCTTTATTTATGTATGTAATCTCAATCTCGGAAACGGCTGTAACCATTTCGCTGAAAGGTATGTGGGAGTTATCGGCGGTGAAAAATCTACCTTTGGGAAAACGCGTGTTTTCATGCGTGACAAACAATGCGAAAGACAATTTCGCATTGATTTACGCAGAATATGGTCGTTAATTTCGCTCCGGTAAGCATGAGTGTCGTGGCCGAGTGCATACGACGTGGACTGATAGTACTATGTGTCTGGAGTTCAGATCAAATAACAAAAATTTTTTTACTTGTATTTATTTAAATTTATTATATCTCTTTTACGTTTTTTATTAATAATACTTGCGAATTATAAAGCTTCCGAGCTAAGCACAGGTACTTAACAATAAACTACGTTATGATTATTGGGAACACCGCACATGAAACTAAATCTGGAAGGAACAATAAAATCATCGATGAATATATTCATGAGCTGTGGTCAACCAGCAACCACAATTCAAATCAGCGGTCAAAGGTAATATAACCAAACAAGGGTTGAATATAAATGCGGTCCAATATTGGACACGCTAGCCAGAAATTAATCAAATTGCCTCGCAGGCAATTTAGTGTTTGATACGATGAATGAATTGACAAAGTGTTTGCGGATAACACAGTAGGTAGTGTACTGTACCTAAATAGTTTTGAGCGAGTTATACCTGCGTATCTTTATCTTTTTTTTCAGTTTCTGCATCACACATAATGCTGTTTTTAAGAGGAAACGCGGTCTAAGTGATATTTGAAAAATGGGTTTTTTGAATAAAATGTTGCTGTCTCGATGCATGCTCTGGCGGCCGCCCCCGCACCTCGCACTGCTTTATCCATGTGTGAGTAGCGTAAGTTAGTGTGTGTGTGCACTGGACCTCGTGTAAAACTCGTTAAAATAAAATATTTTCAAGAAACATGATGTACTCTTTGATAAACTATAACCACAGATACAGTACGCAATACAAAATAAAGCCTATGTATACACAATTCTTTTTGGTGGAAAGTTTCTTAAAACTATAAAAACAAAGAAGACAAAGTTATTCAAATTCAGGTTATTGTAGAATCAATATTGAATAAAATTCGTGTTTTGATTCTAATATTTACGTTATTATATATTTATAACAGGGCATTATGCAAGATGTAGATACGTTGCTATTTATATAGGAGCTTGAACATGATACATCATTAAATAAAAAGAAAAAAAATAATGTAAATAAGTGCCGTGGCTGTGCTTCATCATTATATCCTTTAATATAGTTTATCAAACATATACCTAGAAACACGAAGGAGAGGTGACAGATAACATTTTCCGGTTCACTCATACTACGAGTAGGTAACTAAATAAATATTTCACAAAAATAATAATTTACATAAAATTTTTATATCTTTACAAACATACTAGTAAGGTACGACACGACAATCTACTTTAACAGCAAGAATGATTTTGCAAAAGCTTAATATTTATGAAATTATAGAGTATTTTTTTATTTTATTTTGTGCATACGTGGAACGGAACTTTTTACTTATTAAGACTGATTGACAACAATGACAACACCTTTCAACAAGACTATCTAATTGTGCAACAATGAAAAGTTGAAATCCACTATATTTTAAAGAAATGAAGTAATTTCGTTTATTTATGACAGCTAAACGGAAGAACATCATTTATTCGTATAAAATGCAGGATTCATGAATACTTATGTTTCATATGCCCGACACAAATAAGTCAACCTGCACAAGCATCATGTGCTTTACACGAAGCGATCGCAACAAGAGAAGAGGCCAATTATTCTAAATATTGGCGTGGACGGAAAACGACGGAATTCCTTCAATAATAGTGGTCAGAGATGGATCTTGGGCGAAGAGAACCGACAAAAGTGGATACAATACCCTCGAACAATTACATATCAGGTGCAGGATTATGCTGCGTGTGTAGCACCTATAACAACGAATTCAGGGCTCTGCTTGGACTTTTTCATTACTGTAGCGCATCTGCGATGTTTGTGAAAATTAGAACTGATAATCTTTACTCAATCATTCGCAAGAAGACGGGCTCAGTCTGACCAGAATGTTGTTGTTACAGTCTTAATATGTTCGTGTAACGACATTCATAGATGTAATAAATAAATCGTTTTTCTTTCTTTGTTACTTACCTTAGTTTTAAAGATAATTTTAAATATCTACTAACAAGTGGTTCGCAATCGGCGCAATAAAAACTATATTATGAAACAATTTGTTTAATTGGTTCGAAGTTGACATAAGTGTGTCCTTCCTGTAGAAATTAAAAATTGGTATTTTTCTTATAAGATTTAGTGACCTGCATCTGCAGATTGTTGACAGTGTGCTTATAAACCATACAATAGATAATGTAATTTATTAGACGTCTTGGTGGATATTCCAACAAGCCTTCACTCAAGGTGAGTGAAGGCTCTCTTCTAAACATGTATATAAAAATGAAAACTGACTTAATGACTCACTGACATATCAACCCACAGCCCAAACTGCTGGGTCTAGGGACTCCAAATTAAAGGTTCCATTAGAGATGCACTAAGAAAAGTTTTTTGGAAATTCATTCCCTAACGGGATAAAAAAGGAGGGACAAGTTTGTATGAAACTCCGTCAGTTATGGAGCTAAATCGATAAAATGTTGTATTTAGCTTTTTGGTTAGAAATTAGGAATGACGTAGGTAACAGGATTTTTGGAAACTCATCCTCTAAGGGCGTGAAAATGGGAGTGGAAGTTTGTATGGTAAATTCGACATGTGCACGGACGAAGTCGTGGGCAACCGCTAGTAAAATCTATTTCTTATAATTAGCTTCCACCGACATTAGAAATCAGCTAGGCTACAATCTATCGAATTGAAATGAATCAACTTACATTACGTCCTCAGTAAATGCTTACATGTATGTGCACAGTAATTCTAGGAGTCAGCAACGGAACTGCTTTTTTCTTCTATAGAAACACCACTGAGGAGTAGGAGTAGTTGACCTTTAAAAGCCATAGTGATGAAAGCTAATGATATAAAATATTAAGACAGATTATCAAGACAATATAATAACTTAATGCATCGATGTTGATTAGGCCAACAATGGCATATCGATATAATTATCGACTATAAAGCATCACTGTACGTATACGTTTTTGTTATGACATTACCCATCCCCCAAACCTCTCCTCTTAAAGCAAGAAAGGGACAAATGCAGCTCAGACCAAAATTCGCTTCATAAAACTGACCAAAACAGCATTTCGTAGTCCCCTGTTTTCTCGACGAAAACTTTACCAATGATAATATTGTTTTCAAAAATAATTAAAAAAAGGATGGGACTATGCTCCTATGTTTTAGTTTTTGTCTTAAAGTGCGTAGATTTTATTTGGCGAGCGTCTAAAGTTTGAGGTTGAAATTTGGCAATTTTCTTAGTGTTTGAAGGCCCATATTTCCTGTGTTAATTCGAATTTCGGAAAAAACGAAACATAGAAGCATAGCCGTAGTAAATGCAGATATTATAGCAAAAACAAATTTTCGACCTTAGCAAAGCGGCGTCATTTGGCAGATAGGAGCTTAAATCGCTCGACGAATAACCAGACTAAAAGGTCTTCTCCACCAACATTGGTTATATTAAAACAGATAAACTCATCATCACCCTTGCGTTATCCAGGTTGTACACGGCCCAGGGTCCGCTGACCAGTATCCAGTACCGTTACCATGAGTTTACGGCGTATTTACTCGCTAGCGACGACGTAAAAAAAGTGTATGGAAAATTGCACAGCGCCTCTAGCGGTTAATTGGAGAACTAAAATTTTCAATACACTTTTTTACGTCGTCGCTAGCGAGTAAAACCACCGTAAACTCATGGTAACGGTACAGGATGTGGCAGATCAGGTAATTACAGGGGAGCGACTGCCTTCTGAATTCTGACCGTGACCCTGTTAACAGGGGAAGCTGACCGGTTTGGATCATGGTTACACATTCGGTTGCCTGAATGTGCGGTTTCCCAAGATGTTTTCCCTTACCGTAAAAGCATCGGTTAGTGAAACAACTAATGTACATATCTCAGAAAAAGTTATTGGTATGCACATGGCGGAACGTGGAATCGAAACCGGCACTTCCCGCATGAGAGGCAACCCGCTAGCCACTACGCCACCGACGCTTAACGTATACGGACTAAAAGAGATTAATTAATCAATTTCGGTTTGAGCTGTGTTTATCCCGGCACCAATTATTCCGGGCTAGCACACCGCAAAACCGCGATCGGCATAGGAGCCAGCAGATGGCGCTTTCATCTTCTCAATTACCAAGTTTCTGGTATTTATTAGGTTTCAATATTTGCGATCGAATCTTTAGGAACTATTTCGGTGCGGATTGATTTTTGGTGGGTTCATTAGGGTTACGAATTTATCTAGGGAAATTAAAGGTTGATTAGTAAAACTTTAGGGTAAGATGAGTTTTGTCAGTCTTCTTGTACGTAGCTTTTATTTTATATATCTTTTTAAAGAAATGTTTTAATTTTTATTGCAAAAGCTAAGTCCTAAAACATCAGATGAGAATACATTAAATATTGCTGTTTACTACAGTATTTTGATTTGTTTGTGTACCCTATTGATACTACGCCGCGCACACTTACAAGCATACCTGCCTTATTTTTATTTGTTTAAAACGTACCGTGAGAACCCCGGAGATCGACTCGACATCGAGACGTTCCCTATGACACATGTACTAGACTGACCAGAGTGCTTTCGCCGAGTGTGTATCCTGTGAAGCTCCTTACAGACATTTCGAGTGATTGTGGCCTGTGAAGTGATACCTGAACCCTCGAAAGCTGATGCGGCAAGTACCTAGCTATAAGTGCTCAGACCTGACTGATTTTCCACCTATCATTGTCGCCCTCCACGTGTAATCCACTGCCTAAACTCTCAAACAATTGCTATGTCTTTGCATATCCGTAAATACCAAAAGTAATTATAATAAGTTTATACAACCGATCTTTTGTCATGATTGTATGTATGTGTACTGTACTCGGCACACAGACGGCTGCAAGTCAGAATAACCCACTTTGCCCTTGAGACTACCTCTATTCCCTACGTAATAAAAGCTGTTGTATAAGTTCACATGAGTAGCCTGACGTGCTGCCACTACGCACAGTAGCACAGAATAAGTACTAGTACTTTGTACAGAAGTATGACTTTGCAATGAAATTCAAAGAAATATCTACTCAATGTTGTTAAAGATATGGTGCAATTCAGTTCGCCTCTGACTCAAGCACATTTTCGTGTAGACACCTACAGAAATACATTGCAAGATAATTTCATTCTTAAAACTCTGGAATATGATTCATAATACACTAAACCTATTCAGTGACGTACTATCACGCAACGCGATAGGGTTGACTGCCACAAGAAGCTACTTACGCCATCTTGCGCAGATAAATAAATATACCGCCGGTAAATAAAACGCGGGAGCGTGTCGCTGCCGGCTAGCGACACCCAACTTGTTTAGTCCCTTACCAAGGGGTCGCCGCGCGTAGGTACGTTTTTGCTACCTACGCGGGAACATACACAGGCTTGACAGTAGTAAGCACATCAGTCTAAATACATAGGTATTTGTATTAAGATCTCCCCTATTACAATTGTATAAGAGGCCACAGTGATCACTTTGACTTGCAGTCGACCGAACTTGCCAGTTTTGCATTGATATATTTTCGAATTAATAAACTTTAATAAACACAACTCCCAAAATTACTCCAAAAGTGAGCAACTTTGATTGAACACAGCTTATTCGGTGATTGGGAAACTGGTCTACCCTACTTAGCTCTGTGTAATAGTTCGGCAAACATAGTTAAGCCGGCGTGCTGACATTTAAGCCTCTGGGCGATTCGCCGCAGCTTAAGGTGGACGCACACTAGTGCCGGGGCGGAAAAATCCGACGTTCTGGCTACATTCACACTTTGCTTTACGGGCAGTTTTGCCGGAGCTGGCGAAATTGTATGTTATTATAGGTTTTTTATCCTTTCATTTAGATGTACGGTCGGCAGCACGTCAGGTTACCCAGTTGAACTACGAAAACAGGTTTTACTACGTTGGGCAACGGTTCCTAAACTTTTTTATCACTCCTCCTCACGGTGTTAAATAAAATCAACGCCCCAACCTCTCTACGCATAAACTTTTTTTTTGTGGGAATCAAATGTTCATTAATAAAAATATACTTATTGTAATGGAGGACAATAATTGTAAAGATATCTAAAACTTTCGATTTGTCTGCCTCTGCTTGGCTTTGGCTCTGAAGGCCCTCCGGTTAACAGAATCTGTATTTTTGCCTGTACTAACTTACTCCAGCATAACAACCCAAAAGAGCGTGATGGCTTCACTTGAAAATACGGACATCATGATCGGTAGTAAGGCCACAGAATAAGTACTAGTACTGCGTACAGAAGTTTGACTTTGCAATGAAATTTAAAGAAATATCTACTCAATGTCGTCAACGATATGGTGTAATTTAGTTCGGCTCAGAGTCAAGCACATTCTCGTTTAGACACCTACAGAAATCCATTGCAAGATAATTTCATTCTTATAACTTTGGAATAAAATTGTCGTGTCGAATCAGGTGGCCTAACATTCGTCCCCTCCTACACTCTATTGTTTCCATCAATCTCCTTTTTTCCCTAACCATAGACAAAACTTCTTCATTTGTTTTCTTCTCCGTCCAACTTATACGCTCCATTCTCCTCCAGCACCACATCTCGAAGGCTTCCAGTCTCTCTCTGTCCCTCTTTGTCAATGTCCACGCTTCACATCCATAGAGTGCTATACTCCAAATGTACACTTTAACAATTTTTTTGCGAACTTTGCTTGATATTCTGGCCTTGAACAGGTGCTTTTTTGCATTATAAGCTTGTCTCGCCATCGCTATCCTTGCTTTTATATCTGGTGTACATCTGGAGTCACTAGTTATCAAGCTACCTAGATATTTGAAGGTTTTAACCTGTTCTATTTTTGTGTTATTTATTGAGATAGGGCTATATTTTTCCTTTTTAGAAGCAATTAGTGTTTTTGTTTTATTTATGTTAATTTTGAGACCAAATTCTTTAAAAATAGTGTCCATTTCTGTAACCAGTTCTTCCAACTCCAATCTGTTTTCTGCAATGGCTGCAATATCGTCGGCAAAACGAATGAATTTAAATACGTCCCCATTAATTTTGACGCCCCCCTTTTTTGATTCCGTTATTCTCGCACATTCTATGAATAAATTAAAAATAAGCGGTGAAAGTGGACATCCCTGCCTAACTCCCTGTCTTATTTTTGCCTTTCCGTTTTCCTCTCCTACTTCTATTACCGTTTCTTGGTTTTTATATAATTCATAAATAATCCTTCTGTCTCTATAATCCAATCCAGCTTCTTTGAGTACTTTCATCATTATTTTCCAATTGACCTTATCGAACGCCTTTTCTAAGTCGATAAAAGCTATATGTGTGTCCATGTCAAAATCCAGTCTCCTGTCTATTACCAATCTCAAAGCTAGTATCGCTTCTCTGGTCCCCTTCTCTTGCCGAAACCCATATTGATCCGGTCCCAAAAAGCACTCTGTTAACGGTCTTATTCTGTTCTGAATTATTTTTATTAAAATTTTACTTGCCTGTGAAATAATACTTAGTGTTCTATGTTCTTCGCATTTGAGTGTGTTTGCTTTTTTCGGTAGTGTTACAATTTTATAAAACGATAATAGAAGGAAGAATAGAAGGAAAAAGGAAGCGAGGAAGACCAAGAATAAGCTACATGCAGCAAATAAGCGGTGAAAAAGAAAAGATAAATGTCGGGTCGTATCAGGAGGTTAAGAGAAGGGCGGAAAGCAGAGAGGAATGGAAAAAACTCCACCGACAAGAACCTAGCTCTTAAATTTGATGATGATGAACTTTGGAATATGAATCATAATACACTATACCTATTCAGTGACGTACTATCATGCGACGCGATAGGGTTGGCTGCTACAAGACACCCAACTTGATTTAGCCCAGTCCAAGGGGTAGCCGCGCGTAGGTACGTTTTTGCTACCTACGCGGGGAGTTACACAGGCCTGGTAAGGCCACAGGCCCCTTAGACAAGCTGCAGTCTTTCCGCAGCGAATTTAGCTATCGCCAACGAAATGTCAAAATACGTATGCAAAAGTCACGTTATGTATCGATGGCTTAAGTCCAGGGGTCGGAGTAGGTAGATTGAATTGATGTACTTTGACATACGGATATGCCTTTCTTTTAAGAACCGATAACGCAACATTCCGGTTTATGTTATTCCTATACACGCTGAAATTTTAATGGTTGTTCTCCCGCACAAAAATTAGTGCATAAACTGCACTAATTTTTGTGTTGCTGTATTGCTGAGAGCGTAGAGCTTCTTTAGCTTTTAACATTGATTTCGTGCGGCATGCAATACCCAAATACGTGAATTCTCGTAAAAGAAACTCACGTTTTCGAGTTGATGATTATTTTTTTGATTACTTTGAGAACAAAAATATTTTTAGTTTAAAGAAAATTCTCGCATGATTCGATAGTACTACTAAAGGTAAATCGTTCTGCTGCGGGAAAACAACCACAAAAATTTCAGCGTGTATAATGTCTTACTCGTTTATATCACCTGAAATTACTTGTTTTGGCACTTTACAAAACTTTGTAAAACTAGAATTCAATTTAAGTCTTAATACTTTAGAGATTCCGGAATACCGGAGGCATGTCCATATTAATATCAATGTTTGCAGTCATTGACCCCAAATCAATCTCCCTACTCCGATCTCTGCTTACTTATCTCAGTTTCATACATTTTGCTGGCGATAACGAATTTCGCCTTAGAATAGATCACATGTTGTCTACGAGCCCTGGTGTACGTCCACCTTTAAGCCTCTTATACCAATTCACTACAGGTACGCCGCAACTCATATTGGCAGCTCAGTGAGCTTCACCATCAAAGGTGCAGCCTGCCTACGTAGAATTAATATAAATTTATTCTTTACTTTTATAGAAGTACAAATACACTTTCCCAAAATAAAGGCTATTTTAATTTCCTAAAGAGTTGCATCCGCCTTTAAATTTCAAATGACATTTATGAATGAATATTAGATCCGTGTCTGTGCTGAAATTAAGTGATTTTTTATAGTTGTAATTTTGTTACTGAGTTACACATTCATTTCTACTCATTTACTGTATGCTGCGATTTATTTTACCATATCTCTTTTTGAAATAAATACAAAATTGAAATTTAATTTATCACAAAAATTAATAGACTGTGTGATCCGGTGGGACACAGTGGATTAAATTTGTGACCGAAATTTAATTGAATTTCGTAAAAACATGCAAAATAATTGCTTAAGTTATAAAAATAATTATAAGAAATAAATACATTTTGAATAACGGAAGGTTTTAAAATTAATATTGGATGCAACACAAAATTGTGCAATGCGCATCCCTTTGATCGCATTGAACATGAAAACTGTTAATAATTTGACATTTCCGTTCAATATTATAAAATAACTATGTCACAATATCTAAAATAACTCTACAGCGGTTTTAGTTTAGGCTGTAACTACATCGTGACACGTCTATGGTATATACTACACTCACTAGAATCAAACATCTAAGTGATCAACTAATTACTTGCCACTGAATGCCGTACTCAGAGATGTCAATTAAAATTAATCCTTCATTAAGTCTCTTGCTGTCTTTTTCTATTTCATTTAAACAGAAAGTGATAGAACGAGACTTAATCAAAGATTTAAATTAATTGACGTTTCTGAGTGCGGCACTAAGAATACCATCAACGCGGTGTGACAAAGCCTTACAACGTGTTCAGTGTTACGTATTAACGCAACTTAATTAATTAAACAAGTGAGTTTAACATCTTGTTAAGTATACTGACGTTAATTTGGCACTTGCTGCATCCTGCAGTGTACGTACTCCGCTTTAGTAGCTTTATTCATAGTCGTATACCTTATGACTGAGGGCCGTGATCATTATGTGGAATGAAACACACACAACGACTTTCTTAGCAAATTTTAATGGAGTGGTTTGCCATTGCCTTCTCCATTTCACACACTAGCCATCTAGTGTGCAGGTTTCCCCACGATGTTTCACCGATGGGCAGCGATATCTCTGAGAAATACTGTACTTAAGTTTTCATTAAAACTCAGTGGTACAGGCCGGGATCGAACTCACGACCTCACGAATGAGAAGTGAAGTTTTCTCCGCTCGGCTATCGCGCCTATAGTTAGTAGCTTTAGAGGCGTGTAAACTCAGCTTTATTATAGCAACGTTTAGAACCGCCTGTCATATGCAACGTGAAGTGATCTGCAGGAAATTGCAAGAGCTGCGAATAAATGTGGGTGGGAGGATTCCTAGCTATCCACCGCAGAGTGGACGTCTGAAGTCTGGTGGCCATATTGTATGTAAGTAGTTCAAGGAATAACTGTTGAGCTGACTTTAGAAAAGTCTAAGTATAAGTTACATACTTGACTTTAAAGCTTTAAGAAAGTGGTTGCAAGGATGTCTTGGAATAAAATACGAGCTGCAAAAAATCTGTGTGCAATGAAGAAAAATTACCTAAACATAAGAGAATAACAAGAGAAAAACAGATAAGTTCAAAATCAGATTTAATAGTTCAAGAACTACTGTAAAAATCTTTCTACAAAACTGTCTTTTTAAATCTACTTTCCTACTTCCTTCCGCTTTAAAGTTGTAACTTTAAAACTGACTTAATGACTGGCTGACTAACTGACATATCAACGCACAGTCCAAACTACTAATATTAGACACTTAAATTTTGGACCATATTTCCTTTTACGGTGTAAAGGAGCACTGAAAAGGTTTTTGGAAATCCACCCCCTAAAGAGGTTAAAAATTGAACGTAATTTTGTATGATACTTCGTCAGTTTTGAACCGAATTTTCAGGATAATTAAAAATTCAACCTTTAAGACTTACAAACTACTTTACCTCTTTATGATATTAGTATAGATGTTGATTTAGGTGTGATGTTCATAGATGTAGATTTAGATTTAACACAACACAATTCCAAAACAAAAAGAGAGTCCAGGCTAACATGATTCTGTTGATTAACCAGCAGTTATGTTGGCAGCTTTAATAAAATCGAACTGTAGTTGTGTCGCGGTCCAAAAGTTCATGTTGACAAAAAGAGCAAAATGTTATTCAATTTATGAAAAAATATCCATTTGAATTCGAGTACCCGGCAACCGTGTAGTTTTGTTATTCTATTTTATTTCAACAAGTTTCACGTTTGAATCAATGGTCCTTTAATTTTAAAGTTTGTATCCGATCCGCGGGGAAATGTTTATTTTTGCAAGTGATATCGTTTCTTTGAGTACATATTTTTTATTAAAATTATATACAATATCACATACATTGCTCAGATCCCAAAGTAAGTAGCTTAAAGCACTTGTGTTTTAGAAATCGGAAACAACAGTGGTATCACCCGAGACAAAAGGGAAGAAAATTTGTAACTATCCTTAAACCACAGTCTGTCTATGAAAAATATTTATTTATTTTTATCAATCCATTACTTTAATTCTTTTATTGTAGGTAATTTTAAAGTCTCAAATGTTTTTCTATTTCATAATGTAAACTTCTCTCTAAAATTCAAACATATTTTAAACTACTATCATCTTTTCCGTCTGCACCACGAACGGCATAATGGCAAACGTCTGGTTATTCTGTGAAACGTATTGTAGAGGCGGTCCATTAGCAAGAAAACTCCTTTGTTCGGCGAAGCGCGCTGCGTCATTTCGTTCCAGTTGTACCCGTTTGTGCGCGGGAGATATTATCAGCCAATGAGTCAATGTAAGTGCGACTGTATAATCCTCTTACTGCCGCACTATGAGACGTTAGTTTAATCGATAGTTAAGCCTCGTTCTGTCACTGTCTTTGTCGATGAAATTGAAAAGGACGGCATGAGACTTAATGCAAGATTAACTTTAATTGACGTCTCTGAGTACAGCAGTTGGTTAGATACCGGCTACAGTGGTCAATCTTATCAAATTAGCCAAGTACGTAGCAATTATATGGGTATAGCTCAAGTTTGGAATGCACCATACATCCAAAAATATTGAAATACAGTTTATTAGAATTAAGATAGTAACTATTCCACGACTATTTACCAAAGAGACTCGTCAAATTTTTGTAACAATTTTTATTGGAAACTAGCAGTTCCCCGCGACTTCGCCCGCGCCAAAAGTCGGATTTTCCATTCAAATTTTCATCCTCTATTTCACCCCCCTGATGATTTTATATCGCGACAAAAAGTAGCCTATGTCCTTCCCAGTGTCTCAAACTATTTCTGTGCCAAATTTCATTTGATTCGGTCCAGTAGTTTCGGAGCCTATTCCATGCAAACAAACAAGTCTTTCCTCTTTATAATATTATAGTATAGATAAATGTATTTTCATTTATTGATTTATTTACTTAGGTGCTACTTATTATTAATGTACATACGTTGTAACGTGATTCGTTATTGTAAAATTTCGGATCGTTATTTGAGAAAACGAGTTCTGTACTATACACTATGACATTGAGTTTGCTTGTCGCTAAGCCAAAATCAAGCGTGCCTCTAAGTTAACCTTCAAGCGTGTTTTTCAGCGACTTCCCAGCAAGCCACCCCTGATGCAGTCATATGTATCGAATCATCAAGCGTACCTTTAAGCAAGCATGCTTCTGCTTCGTACAAGTGCTCCTTGCGTGTCTATGTCCAGTCGGAAGCACGTCAGGTTTCCCATGTAAAATACGAAAGCAGCTACAATTTTATTACGTAGGGAATAGAGGCGGTCTCAATGTCACAGTTTAATGAAAGAGCACTGAAATGTATACAAATAAGTTTTTATGCCATTGTTATAAGGTTTCGAATCGAATGCAGATGTATACATATTGATGCTCGTGACTGTACACACGAACAATGTTTTTTTTTGAAATTATTTATTTTTAGTTTTATATTAGTTTATTTTTAGTTTTGCTACCTTGCCTCTTATGCTGTTTATAGTCGTGTGTTGTGATGTCCATTTATTGATAAATGTATATTATTACTCTCTTTCAAATTTTTTGTTTATGCCAGGGCTGGTGCGGAGTAAGCATTAGTTTGCGATTAGTTTCTGGACACACAGCTGGATTAATCGACTGCGAGCCACCACTGTTAATCACTGAAGTCGGGGATCACAATGGATATTAATCATTCAAATTGCATTCCCATTTCCGAATTGTTGTTGTGTAGAAAATATTCAGGCATAGAATTATCGGCATAGTATTAATTCGGACAGGTACATTTATGTTCACGAAACAAATAAAACAATGTTTGATATTCAAATTGATAATTGCAAATAGATACAAGCTTTTTATTTCATGCTACTAATAAACAAAATTAATAAAATAGGTATGCATTCATACCTGCCTTATAAATGTAAGTAGGTAGCACCAAAGGTAATAATAGATATGTTTTTAGGGTTCCGTAGCCGATTGGCAAACAACGGAACCCTTTTAGTTTCGTCAAGTCTGCCTGTCTGGCGTTTTTTCGCTTTACGATTCTCATACGAAAAATAATGATATTGTAGGGGGGCTCCCATACATGAAACTAAAACCAAAAAAATTTTTTAGTCAATCCTATGCGTGTGGGGTGTTTATGCATAAGTCTTTTAAAATGACATCGAAGTTCCAAAAACCATGTTCTCTAAAAGTCTAACGTTTGAGAGATGACCGCTCCCAAAGTGGTAAAATGGGCGTTCCCCCACATCTAACTTTCGAACTAAGCAAGAGTAGTTAAATTTTGAAAAAATACATGATGTAGATCGTAACGAATTATTTTAACGAAAATTGGTTTGAACGAGATCGAACTAGTAGTTTTTGAGATATAGCCCATTTTCAACAACCACAAACATAAATTTGTTCTTTATACAAACACTATGAAAAACAGTTATATTTGCTGTCAAGAAAATATTGTGGTATTTTGGCTAAGTGGAAGTAAGTGGATCCTAATTCAGTTAAAATTGTCACGGAATCCTTAGTGCGCGAGTTCGACTCGCACTTGGCCGGTTTTTTGTAATTTGCGAACACAGACGTAACATTGATCAAAAGAAACTTAACTGTAGTCAAATGTGACATTTCTGCTATGTTACGATGTCTATAAGCCGGCCCTAATAAAATAAAAACACTATTATAGTTGACTGTACCTATCTAATATTTAGTTGACGCCTAACATACGATAATAGCTCAAGAAGTTAACGGGATAAAAGGGCAAACGTTGTTGCAAGGCTTAACTGTGAATAAGTCCTAACACGTCAATATTTTATTACGTCACGCACAAGCCTCAAACGGGAGGTCCTACTACAGATATCTGTATTTTCGAGTCTACCCGTTCTTGTCACTCACGCCAACATGACAGTGCGAGCAAACGCGATGGCTAGACCCCACTGACCTCTATAATACAAGTACGCTGGACATACTGTCAACCTAAAAATGAAGCTATTTGATTATCGCCATTTTGGTGCTTACGGCTGTAGTAAGCGTGTGGTAACCGTCCACAAAAATATTACGGACATCGTCATGTGGAGGCTTCAGAATAGGCCCTCCCCTTTCACCCGTAAGGGAGCTACAAACGGTGACGTAGTTAGCTACGAATGACGTAGCAAGCGACTACGTCGTAGCTGCTACGCGCTACGAGGGGAGTCTTGCGTAGTACGGCTACGGAGTAACGGGTCATAGCTAAATGTAGGTTAGATATTTTCGTATTCAGAGAATATTTTCGTGGATAGAAAAGTTTTTTGTAGAAGGCTGTGGTTTTTTACGCGTTAGTAAAATTGTGCAGTATTAAAGGTGTAAAAAGGGTGTTGGTTTTAGCTTTCAGTTTTTGCCTATATAAATCTTACATTGCTTAGACAGGAACTTGTATTTTACGTTATATATAAGTGAAAGAGCATACTTAAACAAAACATTGATTACGTCTTACGACATATTTTGACGACTTTTTGTTTTTCATAATAACATTTTTTTGTAAGTAACAATAATAAATAAAAACCTACACTACAATTTAAGAAGCATATTAACAATCCAATAAAAACATCTCAGTAATGTTCAGATATTTAGCTAGGTAAAGTATTCAAGGTTTTTCCAACAAATTGACAAGACGACTTACTCTAAATTAAACCCTAGGTCCGGATTCGTAATTGAATCCATCCCTTGCAACTCGCTACAATGGAAACTAAAGTTTAACTTTATATTTTATTTAAACTATATTTGACAACCAGCGCGCCTACTATCTCGACTGCTTTTTAACTGACTTCAAAAAACAGGAGGCCGATTTTCGTCTACAGCGGCCTATCTCAACAGAGATTAGTCAACTGCGCGGCAGATGTTATATTGCACAAGTGCGTGCGCAATACACAGGTGCACTCTCTTTTCCTTCTCTCTCATAATTCGGTGAGACGACAGTCCGACATGACCAAAGGCAAAGAGAGATCAGGCGCAGGACCAACGGCTTAACCTGCTTTCCGAGGCACGGTGGTGTTAACACCACCAACTTCCATACTCCGGAGCTGTGTCTGAGTTATTTCAAGACAGAAAAACCTAACACTTCCGGCCCGAACCGAGATTCGAGCCCGGGACCTCGTGGACTATCCACCGAGCGTGCTGGCCTCTAGACCAAAGAGGCAGTCGTACATTAGGGCTAAACAGAAATAAAATGCGTATAAGACAAAATATGTTTTTAGATAAGTTAGTATCTTGCTTTAACTAGATTAACGCTGAGCCCGCGTGATCAAGTATGGCACTTACTTCTTCATAGTCAAGGTGAGGCCTTTGCCCAGCAGTTGGATCTAATAGGCTAACTTTACAAGCTCTAATCATGTTATTGTGCACATTTCAACTGTGAACTGGGGGAATGGTTCCGTATTCTCTGGGAAACCAATTTAATGTTCGGTTTGAGTGACTGCACAGGGCCGCATCGAGGGCAGAGCCGAGTCAGTCTGGTCTTGAATCAAAAAAAACAAATTTAAGTAAAGTTTGATTATTATAGTAATAAAACCGATAATTGACTATGGCCAATTACTTAACACTTAGGCTACACGCAGATGGTCCACCGACCACCGCCAAGCTGCTTACATTATTTTATGAAAGCGCTGAACAAGTGAAGCGAGTGGCCGTGGAGTGGAGTCCACTTGCGCCTCAGTGTCCGCGACACGCCACCGATGGCGACCACTCGGCACTTTCCATTTGACAAAACTTCTGTCAAAGGGTATTGGAGGTAGACCACCACCACCACCGAGCACGGATAGTGGCCACCGAACACTGATGCCGGCCACCAACCACTAGTGGCGACCAGCGAGTTTTACTGGCGGCCACCGACTACCTTCGTTTCCACGGGACTAAAGGACCGGTGGCTATGGTCGGTGGTCCATCTGCGCGCAACAACGGTCGTTGTCTAATTTGTAAGTTGGGATTTTGCGAGGCGTTGTATACCTATGTACCTTAGTGTTTAATTTAGAGCACGTTTAAAATCCTAATTCTAACTTCCTAACTAATATTTTAAACACGCAAGTAACTCTGTCTGTGTGGTATACAATCACGCCTAAGCTACTGAACCGATTCAAATGAAATTTGGTACAGAGATAGTTTCAGATCCTGGAAAGGACATAGGCTACTTTTTGTCGTGATATAAAAACAAGGGGTGGGGCAGTAAAATGGGGGATGAAAGTTAGAATGGAAAATCTGACTTTTGGCGCGGGCTAAGTCCTTGGGGAACTGCTATCTGTTTTTTATAATAAAAAAAAAATCTTTTCAAGCTTTTACATAATTTTCGCACAAAAAATCTTTGACCGTATTCATGTACCGTACTTTAAGCCAGTGAACTTCATGCACTGCGTTTACCGTAATGTCGTTAACCTTTTAAACAAATAAACCCTGACTCCGTCCCTGTTTTCGGTGACCTTTTGTTGTTTTAAGGCAGTGCATGCGACACGAACCTTGTTAGAACTTCAGCATTGAACAACGGAACCGAACTCAGGACCGAACTTGGACGGTTTAATCGGATTGCGGATCTGTTAATCTTGTTAATCACGTGTTTGTGGAACTCAATTAAGATTCCTTGATTGAAAACTGCGAATCGGTAGCAGGTTTAAGACCCGAGTTCATCAATTCTTAAACAGCCGGCAAACATCAATTGACAGTTAATTTGTCAGAATTTCCATACGAAATATATCAAATAATGATTAACCGCCTGATTAAAAAAAATACATTTGTTCTAGAACTCCAGTTTAAGTCGGGATCAAAGTTTGGTAATTAGTTCTTAGGGTCCCTTAGTCGTTTTTAATCTCACCTGATGGTAAGCGACGATGCGGAAGAGAATGGGTCATGTCTGTCAAGAAACAGACTATTCTTTTCTTAAAAAAATTCAAATCGTAGTGTTTAGGAAACACTTCAGCCAGCAACGAATTCTACACTCTAGCCGCAATTGGAACTAACTGCCGCACTCAGAGTCGACAATCAAACTTAATGTTTGATTATGTCTCGTTCTGTCACTTTCTTTGTCAATGGAATAGAAAAGGACAGCATAAGACTTAATAAAGGAACAACTTTAATCGACGTCTCTGAGTACGGCAGTTAGTATATTAAAAAGCTCAGGGCCCTTAGACAAGATGCAATCTTTCTATAGCGAACTTCGCTATCGCCAACAAAATGTATGCGAAAGTCACGTGATATTTCGATGGCTTATGTCAGTTTCATACATTTTGTTAGCGATAACGAACTTCGCTTTAGACTAGATTGCATGTTGTCTACGGGCTCAGTTGCCAGAGCAATCGCCTGGATAGCCAATTCAATATACAGTCAATTCAATATTCAGTCAGTTCAATATGAAGTATTAATATTGAACTGACTGAATATTGAATTGACTGTGTCGTTGGTCTAGTCAGCACGCTGGGTACTATCCACAAGGTCCCGGGTTCGAATCCCAAGTCGAGCCGAAGAGTGTTGGGTTTTTCTGTCTTAAAATAACTCAGATACATGCAGCTCCGGAGTCAGGAAGTTGGTGGTTTTACACTCCCGTGCCTGGAAAGCACGTTAAGACGCTTTACTGATTTACGGACACGCCCACCTGCAAGGGTAATAAAAAAAGATAGCGCTATTACTGATCGCGCGTGATAAGAGAGATGCCATCATCATAGGTCTACTTATTCTGGTCAACATAACATGTAAAATAATTAAACAGTATTTTATGAATGAAAATTGTAGATTTCAAGCAAAATGCTTCTATAGGATCCTGGATATTAGTAATATCCACGTATTTGAGATGTTTCCTATTAAATATCTAATATGGTTTAAAAATAAAAACAAAATTTCTTAAAACTAAAAGGCATTTTCGAAAATAAAATGTATCAAGGCAAAATCTTTTAATCGTGTTTTAGGTTCATGACAAATCTAGATAAAGGTATGAAAAAAACTGATAGATTTTGGCTCCGTCAGATTTTTCATTGGCTTATAGGTCAAAATCGAAGAAGAAGTACCTTTTCGATATATAGGTCCCGCGCCTGATCTGTCTACGGCTTGCTCTACGTTCATGTCGGACTGCCGTCCCACTTTTGAGAGTGAAGGAACAGAGAGTGTACCTGTGTATTGCGCACACACTTGTGCACTTTAATATCTTCCGCGCAGTCGGCTTATATCTGAAATTCGGCTAGGAGGACATTATTAATATTGAACACCACGATTCATGATGACAATTTATGGTTATTACATTTAAGTAATAATTGTCTAGGCAGAAATTGTATTATAACCCGAGCAGTACGCTTATTCTCAAACGGTCGTTATAAAGTCAGTGTTGTTCAATGAGAACATTCGAATAACTTTACTCAGAATTATGTTTAAACTTACTGGCATCTAAAGCTTTTCAATGTTCAGTCTTAACGTAAAAATGATCGTACCTGAAACAAACAAAAATTACAATAAGCATTATAACATTATAAAAATTTAAAAAATACATATATGTACGTTGCACGTCGTTATGTTTGGGGTCACATGAAAATTGTGACCCTATAATGACTTGTCACTGCTATAACACTTGTTTATATATGAGACGGCTAATGTGGAATTAGTGACAAATAGGTGACATGGACCTGAAAGACATGGTGTCGCCAAAGACCTGAAAGAGCTAGAAGTGCCCGACTGGTCAGATTTGGCACAGAATAGGGAAGAATGGCGCACTTTAATGTCGGAGGCCAAGATCCACTTCGGGTCGCTGAGCGAAGTAAGGTGACATGAAATATTGTGGTGACACATTTAAAATTCGCTGTCTAATATTTATTTACATGTTATAGCAGTAGAATGATCATTATTAGACTAGCTATCCCCTCGACTTGTCTGCGAAGACTCATACTCCCTTCACAAATAACTCATACTGTCTTCACCGCCTAGTAATTAACTGCCATATTCAGAGACGTCAATTAAAACTAATCCTTCATTAAGTCTCATGCCGTCCTTTTCTATTTAATTGACAAAGAAAGTGATAGAACGAGACTTAATAATATTTTTATAATTATCGTCTCTGAGTTTGGCAGTATGACTTTATAATTGTACTGTGTCGATTGGTATAGATTAGTCCCACTGTATCTCTGGATGTACTCACTTGAGCAATTAACAAAAAACCGGCCAAGTGCGAGTCGGACTCGCGCGCGAAGGGTTCCGTACCATTAACTTAAAACATTAGACAGTATAGGTAAAAAAAGTATATATTTTTATTTTGTTTATAATTTCAAAAGTATTTATCACAGGATACCCAAAACAATTTTAAATAAGAGTTTCCGCGCCTGTTTCATTACGTGAGTGATTTGAAGTTTATAGGTCCAAGACTTTAGAAATTACAGGGGGGGGGACACCGTGTAAACGACTTTGGCGGGCTATATCTCGCAAATGGTAAAGCTGATAAAAAAGTGTTGTATGGAAACCCTACCTTATTTTTATAGTCCTTTTCAACAATACCCCACACGAGGGGGTGCACACAAAAAAATAATTCACCCCCCCCCCTTTACATGTATGGGTATACCCTTAAAAAGGGGTAATTTTATTTTTTTGTATTTTTAAAAATGAGATCTATATGTAAAGTATCCTCGAACCAAGTTACATGCAAATCAGTCCATAAACGTCGAAGATATTCTGCTGTGACAGACTAGGATGGACGGACTGAACGATCTTATAAGGGTTCCTTGTCGGACTGCGGAACCCTAAAAACTAGTCAATATTCATAAAACAAACACAGGCAATATACATAAAAATTGGTCCGGCAATTGAAACAAAACTTGCCCATTCACTTTACCGAAGAGTTTTTATCGTCAACTTTACTGCTATCGACTTAAAACATGTTTTTTCTTTGAGGCTCATATCAAATAAAAAATGTGTTTCGTGCACCACGGAATGTGGTGCACGAAACACATTTTGTGTTTGATTGAAGGAAATTGTCAAAGAAAGGTACGGGACACGAAACCTGAATGTGTATGGCCTTTTTGATCTCATTTTACTGATAGAAAAGGTTTACTCGTGCACAACTATTTTATCAAAAACTTTTACTGGATATTTCTTTTTAGATTTTTATAGGGTTCCGTAGACCTATAATGTAATGTCCTCCTCCGATTTCGACTACGGCGGCCTATCTCAACAGAGATTAGCCAACTGCGCGGGACATATTATAGTGCACAAGTGTGTGCGCAATACCAGGCATCTCTCACTCAATGTACTTGCGCGCGATAATAGCCTACTCTCGAGCGCACCGACGGCGGTGCGTAAATCAGCAGGCTGCCAACAACCGACGGGCGCGCGCGTACGCACTGTTGAATTATTTGTGTTGCGGTCGATTCGTTTTTATGCAAACTAATTAAGTAATATGTTTTATACATCTGGTATTTACTATACAAATGCAACCCGAAGCATAATATGTCCTGAAAGATTCTCAGATTTAAATAAAATTCTGGACTTATCAGAGTCTCGAATGTTTAAACTTATTAAATCGTTTAATAAGTTATCATAAATTTACGGCAGACTAAAAGTTCCCACATATGCTTTTTATAACTATGTATGAAAACATTTTTGAAAATAATTTAGCACAGAACAACATCTTAGATCTTGTTTTCCACATTACTACTTATTAAAACTGTTTGTACGATTCCAATTTGTTTTCGGGACAACCGAAAATTTTGCACAGGTAAACATTTTGTAAAACACTTTATCATTGTAAAACATTTTAAACCAAGCTTCAAATAAAATAGCCCTTGTATCGAAAGAGGCAACCCTTACTTTATTAGTTTTACTCCAAGGTCGAGTTGCTGCAGAGGAATAATAACATAATGTTCGAAACTTAAGGCACATTTTCGGGCGCAGCGGTCTTCGACAAAAAATTGTAGGCTATTATAAGCGTAGGTATGGACGATTTTCCTTGGAGTGATTTATCTGTTACTTAGTAACTATTATATAATCTGTGGCAATACACAGGTGCACTCTCTGTTCCTTCACTCTCATAATTCGGTGAGACGGCAGTCCGACATGACCGTAGAGAGATAAGGCGCAGGGCAACGGCTTAACGTGCTTTCCGAGGCACGGGGGTGTTAACACCACCAACTTCCTGACTCCGGAGCTGTGTCTGAGTAATTTCAAGACAGAAAAACCCAAACACTCTCGGCCCGACCCGGGATTCGAACCCGAGATCTCGTGGATAGTACCCAGCGTGCTGACCACTAGACCAACGGGGCAGACCTATAGACATATAGACATTAGATGTAAAGGAAACAGGACAAGCAATGATGATTAGACTTGTAGAAACCTTAGTTTCGTTATTACCATCTGTGAGTCTGTCCATTAAACCTTTACGTATCATGTTTCCAGACACAATAGAAAATTAATTGTTATCGGCCCGCCCGCGGGTCTTATGGGGTTTGACAGGAAGGGTTAAGGTTATTAAAGGATTCTGCTGGTTCTTGTATACTTGTTGAATAAAACGACGTCTTCAAAAATATAGATTTAACTGTATTTCCACAGACAATTTGAATTTATAGTAAGAAGAGCTTACGACATCGTGTTAGGCCGATGGCGGCTAAAACGGAAGTAGTTCACAGGAAAAAAGCATAAACTAAAGAATTATTCTAAATTGACACAGATATAAAATACTAGTGGTTCCCCGCGACTTCGCCTGCAAGAGTTGGATTTTCCATATAAACTTTCATCCCCCATTTCACCCCCTTAATATTTTTATATTGTGCCTACAAAATGTAGCCTATGTCCTTTCCAGGGTCTCGAACTGTCTCCATTCTAAATTTCATCTCAATCGGTTCAGTGGTTAAAGCGTCAAGAGGTAACAGACAGACAGACAGACAGGCTTTCGCCTTTTTATATTATATTAGTATGGATAACTTCTCAGAGATAATATAAATGTATGGCCAAATCTCACAAGGATTTGAACATTTATCATTTTTTATTATATATTTTTTTTATTTCATTAATCAAAAATTAATTATAATAGAAAAGCTTATACCTACCAATTAAAAATATTTGAGTTTGTTTTATTTAATAACATTATCTTTGAAACTCGAACTAAAATATTCGAAGGAACGGTTTTGCTCAGGAGTGCTAACGAAATGGTTTCGCACACTGTTATCGTTTATTTTTACCCTTAATTACAAGTTTCTCGTCCATTTCAGATGTTCGGGTTTTTCCTTTTTTTGTGGGTATGTTTCTAGGAACTAATAACTGCAACTACTAAACCCATTTTGAAACATACTTTACTAGTAGAAAGCTACATTATACTACTCGACCAAGCCAACAAGACGAATGTCAAACGACAAACGACGACGAATACAACGATAACACCGATGGAAATAAAAAGTAATGGTGTTATAATAAACTTAACTTACCTAATAACTAATTAACCTATTAATGGCCTTCAGTATTTTTATTTATGTATTCTTTATTACACAAACTAACTGCCTCGTTGGTCTAGTGGTCAGTACGCTGGGTACTATCCACGAGGTCCCGAGTTCGAATCCCGGGTCGGTCCGAGAGTGTTTGGGTTTTTCTGTCTTGAAATTACTCAGACACAGCTCTGGAGTCAGGAAGTTGGTGGTGTTAACACCCCCGTGCCTCGGAAAGCACGTTAAGCCGTTGGTCCTGCGCCTGATCTCTCTACGGTCATGTCAGACTGCCGTCTCACCGAATTATGTGAGTGAAGAAACAGAGAGTGCACCTGTGTATTGCGCACACACTTGTGCACTATTATATGTCCTGCGTTGGCTAATCTCTGTTGAGATAGGCCGCCGTAGTCAAAATTCGGCTAAGAGGACATTATTATTATTTATTAAGTAGTAAAAATGGCGGACTGAATGCCTTAAAGCATTCTCTACCAGTCAACCACTGGGTATTTTCGTTGTATTTGTCGTTTGACATTCGTCTACATAATGGGCTTGGTACCTGAGTGAAATAGACTGAATTTTATTTGTTAAATAGTACCGTGCCCAAGTTGATCGCCAGTTACTTTGTAAAGTGCATAACTTCAAATAAATTCTAGCCGCATAATGAAGTTCAACCCTATACATATAGGTAGGTACATAATAGATAAACAATTTTTTATGATATTTTTCGACTTGTAACATCTTTTGTAACCGTTTTGAAGTCTTAATTTGACTTCTAACATCTTCCTTAAAGATTTTTAAGGTTTTAATTAATGACATCAAGGTATCATTTTCCTCAATTATTTTTAAGTAAGCCTTTAATGTTTAGCAATTAAACATTTCAATAGACTTTGATAAAAATTTAGGGCTATGATTTTTTTTGAAGATGTCACTATACGTTTAGTGTACTCGTATAATTTAACACTGTAAATCTTCCTAAAATAAAAATAAAAAATTCTATGCGCTATTACATTGCCCTCGAGAGACCTTAAAAATCAACCCTTAGTGAATAAAATTTCCTTAATCTA
This sequence comes from Pyrausta nigrata, assembly GCA_949316185.1. Taxonomy (NCBI): domain Eukaryota; kingdom Metazoa; phylum Arthropoda; class Insecta; order Lepidoptera; family Crambidae; genus Pyrausta; species Pyrausta nigrata. The sequence goes on along the minus strand of OX438949.1, from coordinate 15,525,880 downwards.
AAGTAACTTTCCCACCAAACTACGAGCCGTTGGGCTGGAGTGTTTAAAATAACACTAGATTGATTAATGTAGTTTGTTTATCTTTTCATAAACCGAATTCATGGTGAAGTAGAATATTTTCTACGGATAGCATATAAAACTCTAATTTAAGTATTCTTATAAAATAGTCTCTAAATAGATAAATTCCGGGGAAAACAATAATCAATAATAAAATAAATTTTATTAGTAAGTATAATAGTAATGTTTATACAGGGTGTCCAAAAACTCAGCGTTAAGCGGAAGTGACGCGATTCAATTGCTCAAACACAACAACTTTTTGTATGGGACCAACATCGAAATCTCAAATTTTCAAATTCTTCATACAAACTGCCCTCAGCTGATCGGCACTTTTGTATGGGGAAGCCAAAAATGTTTCTGAGATTTCGATGTTGGTCCCATACAAAAAGTTGTTGTGAATGAGCAATAGAATCGCGTCACTTCCGCTTAACGCTGAGTTTTGGGACACCCTGTATAATACATTCAAGTCAAAAGTCAAAGTCAAAAATTCTTTATTCAATTTAGGACACAAAATGCCACTTATGAACGTCAATTACTATTATAGTTTACTTTCCAGTGTTTTTGTTAGTAAGTATGTAACAATATTCACAATAAAAGTGATTCTTAAAATGAGGTAAGGATAGTATTTTTTTTTTCTAAAAAATTAATATTTTTGATCGTTAATGCGAAGTCTTGGGCATACATGTAAGTTCCTAATACACATGGGCAAGGTCTATATCTGCTTCTGAATATGTCAACAATAAAATACATAAAGTATAAAAAAATATAAAGTTTTAGATACGTTTTTTTGTTCTGACACTACTACTCCACCGTTTTAGCAGAACACTAAAACGAAGTGCCTAGATGAACGTATGTTTATTTTATCTATGGTATAAAACGTAAACAAAACTTTAATGTTAAAAAAACACCTGTTAAAAAATGTTTTCAAGAAAAACAAACAACCATTACAATTTAGGCGGTATAGAAAAAAGGTTTGGTTCTATAGTTTTTCGCTATGAGGTCAAGGGTTCGAATCTCAGGTTGGACCGAAAGTGTTGGGTTTTTATATAACTCAGTCAGACACAGCTCCGAGCCAGGAAATTGGTGGTGTTAAAACGCCCGTGCGTGCTCGGAAAGCCCGTCAAGCCGCTGGTCCTGCGCTTGATTCACCGAATTATGAGATTGCAAAGAATATAGAGTGCACCTGTGTATTGCGCACACACTTGTGCATCATAATATCTCCTGCGCAGTTGGCTAATCTCTGTTGAAATTGGTTGCTGTAGTAGAAATTCGGCTGGTGGACATTTTTATTTTCACTTGTTCTATTATTTTTATTATTTAACGACCGTCTTGGTGTAGTGGTTCGCGCCCCGGACTTGCGGTTGCGGGTTCGAACCCCGCAAGGGGCAAAGGATTGTGTGTGAGCACGAGCATTTGTACCTAAGTCATGGATGTTCATAAATGTATATAAGTATGTCTATCCGTTATCCTAGTCGCCATAGCACAAGCTCACGCTTAGTTTGGGGCTAGGTAATAATTAAGTAGTGTGTTTGTTGAAATAATTTATTTATTTAATTCATTTATTTATTCTTTGGTTTTGCTGAAAAAAAATAGCAGTACTTGGGAGAATCCTTCGTCCAGCATAGGAATAGTACTAGTTAAAAAAATTGTGCGATTTTCAATTCGCCCCTGTCCAAGCACCTTTACAGCCCATTTCGCAAATTAAAATGGCTTCGATCACCCTTCCAGTGTAAGAGCGAGCCCTTTTAATTTATTGAAATTGCCCCAGCTGCTTCCGGTCGTATATAAGGAGATCTAAATTGGATTGGAAAGGCCTTTTACTTACATGCAATGTAGAATTTCTGCTCATTGGAAATAGATCGAATGTGTTTCATTGTTTTGGGTAGAGAGTCAATTGTTTAAATTTATTATCAGTCAGTTTACCATTTAAGGGATTAATTAAATCCTTTGGCTGTCGCGAACCTGGCTATTTGAAATCTATTGTCTTACTATACTATTCTGTTGTGAGGTGCTTGTGGCGCAGTGGCGGCAGCGCTTTGGTAGTGATGCTAAAGTTAAGAAACCCACAGCGCGGTTGTGATTGGATGGGTGACCATTTCGACCATTTAAGTGAAGTCCATGACAAGCATCTCCGTGCTTCGAAAGGCACTTTAAGCAGTTGTTCCCGGCTAATATCTGTTGGTATTAGTCGTTAAGCCTAATCAGAGGCCCTAGGGAAGGCTCAAGCCATCCCTAGGGCCTCTGATAACATCTGACAGTAAGGTTTGTCATCTGACAGTAAGGTTTGTCATCTGACAGTAAGGTTGATAACATCTGACAGTAAGGTTTGTCACTTGCCTTACAGGCACCCCTCCACCAATCCGCACTGAGCCCGCGTGGTGGAGTATGGCTCGTACCTCCTCATAGTTGAGGCGAGGCCTTTTCCCAGCAGTGCCAGCCAGCCTATATATCTATATAGGCTGACTTTACTATACTATTCCGCAAACTTGTGGCAGACAGAGTAATAAAACGTGCAAATGGAACAGCGCATATCGTGTTCTCCCTCGCACTTACAATGTTTATGGTAACGCCACAACGACGGAAAGATGCGCGTTGTTTGGGTATGTTTGACTATTGAAAGCTAAGTTTTTTATCGATAAAATAGATTTCAAGAGCGATATTGGAAATGACAAATTAAAGTTGTTAATAGTATTTATTTTAAGAGAAATTTATTAATTGAAATTATTGTCGTATTTGCTACTTGAATCGTCATTGATTCTGTTTTTAAAAGCGCCGATATTAACGCCGGTTTTTTTGGTGTGCTATCAGTATCACGCTTTCATTCAGGCGGCAAATATCATAAAGTAATCTGATAAGGGTCGATGTTTAAATCAATAAAGTGATAAATGTTAATGTATGAATGGAGCTGACGTAACGTATGATTGCCGATGGTTTGGTGGATTAACGGAGTACCGTATGATTGCTGATGGTATGGTATTGCTTTAATTTACATTTTTTTTTGTATCTAAAACCAAAATTTGAAATTTGGCTCGTGTTAGGAGAGGAAATAAGAGCGGAAGTTAAACAAATCAAAGCCGTAAGATTACACAGTTGCCAATTTCGTGAAAAGCCCTTGGAGAAGTTTCTTTACCCTATGTTGGGATATGTGTCACTTTGTTATATGCAAGAGAGAATGGAACTTCCCATTCTCTTACTCAAGTAAGTGTCATCAATATAATATCGGTCGGATCAAAATAGACAATTATATTTGCTTTTATTGGTTCTGGGTGTTGTGATTCACAGTTATTTAAGATTACTATAACACACGTGCTTTAGCTACTTAGTTTGAAATCTGAGCAATGTATGTGATGTTGTCCAATATTTTTTTTTAATTATAAAAATTTCAATGATACAATTATTTCATATATTGTCTTACAAACAAGTAAAAACTGCCACTATGAACAAAATCTTTTGCTTCGTAAGTTTTTTATAGGTCTTTATCTCATCAGGGTTATTCAAAATCAGGGTGCTTAGGGACCACTAACTTCGCGCGACCGTACATGGTGAAATTTTATAATGCCACCTGAAGCGGAAGTATTTACTTTTAATACTGTAGATAGAAAATTTTAGTACTCCAAGAAAACATTCCTAATTTTTGTATTACACTGACCCTTGAAACATGGCTCAGATGTCACCACTGCCACAATATTATGTACTTAACTAGCTTTAAAACTGCGGCTTTGTCCGCTTCGAGAAATTAAGACTTTTTTCACACAAACTTTCATCCACTTTTTAAGCCCTTTCGGAAGAATTTCATAAATTCCGTTCTTAGCATTCGTTGCATTGCTAACTATGAACTATCAAATAGTTTTTAAAACTTCGTGATTAATTAATGAGTGAGTTTTGGCTTTTATACTTATTTTGTTCATTGAATCTCTACGCAGACGAAGTTACAGGCAACATCTAGAGGTAAATAAAAAAACCGGCCAAGTGCGAGTCGGACACGCCCACTAAATGTTCCGTTCCATCTATACATCATAAGACACCTTATAATGTACTTTTGTTAGTTTTAAAAACGAGTGTTTTGTATGAAACCCCACATAAATATCTATTTAATTTTGTTTTTAGTAATTTTGGTATAGCGGCAACAGAAATACATTTTACATAAAAATTTCAGCTGTCTAGCAATCACAGTTTTATGAGATACAGCCTGGTGACAGACAGATGCCGGAGGCATAGTAATAGGGTCCCGTTTTTATCCTTTGGGTGCGGAACCCTAAAAAGGAAAAACGGTTTCAACTAAAATGTAATGCGTACTAGAAAAGTTCGAATTTAAGATTGAGTAGAAGATGTAAAGAAAATTAATTATACTCATTTACCATCTTAGATTCCTAAGCCTGATCTTTGTTCATCAGATACCAAGTACAGGGCTTTGAAGATTTTTACATTTCATATAAACGGTTTTTACCAACTACCGAGGAGGTTAATAATAAGCAAATATCTGAATAAAAATAACATTCACCTTATTTGAATATATAAAAATGAAAATTGTCTGACTATCTGACTGACATATCAACGCAGAGCCCAAGAATTTGAGCACCACCTTCCTTTGTGTTGTGTTAATTCAATTGTGTTTATTCAAAAGCACTAATAAAGGATTTTTAGAATTTTTTAATTTATTCTTTATTGCAGAAACAGAGAGAGAAATTCATCCCATCTTATTCCCTGTAAAAAGGAAATGAAGGCAAGGGGAGTTTGTGTGAATCTTCCTAAGTTTTGAAGTTAAACTAACTAGTATTTGACAAGAAATTTCGAATTAAACAAATTTTCAGAATTTTTGAAAAAGGGGGTGAAAGTTTAGATAGATAGATAGATAACTCTTTATTGCACACCATAACAGAAAATACAGTAAGTACAACGATTTACACAGAAAAATGTACAATGTAGGCGGTCTTATCGCTATAAGCGATCTCTTCAAGACAACCTTTAGGTAAAGGAACATACTCATTAACAGGAATGGGGAGTTTGGTGCAAAAATCATAGAATAGGTGTAATGAACAAATAAATAATAATATTAAATAATCAATAAAATACATAAAAATAAATAAATATACCTACATATAAATCATACATATTTATTAAGTTATATATTAAGTTTGTATGTAGCTGTTCACTATGACATATCTTTATTAATTTAATTAACCTAGTATAATTGTTACAAATGTTTGAAAATTTTCTATTTCAATAAAAATAATCAATTAATTAAATATGTACACTTAACAAAACTTAAAAATCTACTTATTCGAAAATGTAACCGTGTCCATGAGGCAAGGAAGCGAGAATGCTAGCTGCGTTTCCGCGTTGGATAGCCAAACTTAGCCTCTGAGCGAGAAATGAGCCAGCTTTTTTGTTTTCCAGAATTGTATTTAATTTAGGGGCTATTTTTCTAAAAAGTAATTTGGCGTTAGGTCCCCATGGTCCAAAAGTTTCAACGCCAAACGGTGCAAACACATAATCACCTACAAGAGACTAGTATTTGCGCCGCTTGGCGTTTTCTGCCGACTCAGCGGCAGACCCAGCTTTAAGAGCTGATTCCCTGAGATGAGAAGGGGCCAAAGTATCAACACAAGTTGCGTCCCATACCAAGGCCCGTCCCCGCTCCCAGGGAATGAGCGTGAGGCCATCAGGTCTCCTGCCATCATCACGGACCAACCCACGAGGTTCTAATGTGGAAGGAACGTTAATGCTGTTTGTATGTTAAATTCGACATTCCACAGTCGCGGGCAGCCGCTTAGTATAAAAAAATATTTTTTATGAAGCGTTTCTATTTATTTCATTTATGAGATATTATTTGCGACAAACGATTTTAATTATGAGCAATTTTGAATTAAATTAGTAGAAAATCTTTTTTCCATTACGTTTTTGATGAAATATTTTACTGTTCGTAACCACTTAGAAAGTTTTTAAGAAGTGATTTTCGGAGCTACTTTAATTTTGGAGGCTATTGTTCTGTTTTCATTGTTACGTGAGGATAAAATTTGGAATAAAGTTTTTTTTTTTATGTGGCTTAAAAGCTGAATCGTGTTCGTAGGTTGCAAAAATATCCATTCAAAAAGGGTTTGGCAAATAATATGTTTTTTACAGCAGCGATTTGGAATCGCTACTGCTGTCCTATTTTGAGGCGCAAGAAAGGAGTACATGTGGGTACAAGACCACCACATGTAAACCTAAAATAGAATTAAATAAATAAATATTAAAAACGCTGTATACTAACTCAAGCTTATTAAGTCCTTGTATATACTAACCCATTATATGCATGCCATCCTTTTCCAAATAAATTATTATTATTTATTACCGTGTATATTACAGAATAATTAATCTTACTATATGAGTATGTTGTATATTTGTTACTATTTTACACAAAAACTACTCATCGAATTTGAATGAAATTTGGCATGCAAGTAGCTTATAACCTAAATTAACACATCTAGGCTATCTTATAAATATATTGTTTGAATTGTCCATAATATAACGGATAAAAAATAAGTTATCCAAACAACTAACTCCACGCGGTCGAAGTCCCGGTCAATAGCTACTTTGAGATATGAGTATAAGTACGAGAAGCAAGATGGACAGATTTCCTTGTCTGTGGGTGAAGCCTATGTTCAGCATTCTACTGCTGAACATAGGCTTCACCCACGAGACTCTTGCGGTGATATGACGAACATAATGGTGAGTTCGTTTAACATAATTTTTACTAGTAAGAGTTTCTGGCTTTGAAATCCAAGTTATGCCGAAAGAATCGTCTGGGTTGAGAGCAATGAGTAAAGTAAGTATACCAGTTGAGAGTAAAAGAATAGAGAACGCATATAGTCTGTGTTTAGCGCACACACTTGGACACTATTCTTATTGTAGTACACTGCCTACAAAAACAAGGGTTAGGAGATAAGGAACAGGTGTGTTGTATAACGCACACATTTGTGCACTATAGGTACCTAATAGGTCGTCAATTAGGTATAGCATTTTATAATAAATCAATGGGTATAGGCACAAATGTGTCTTTTTGTAATGGTTTGCGCTCCGGACTACAAAACCAGAGGCACAGATTATATGATAGCAGAGGTGGCGGGTGCAAATCCAGCTAGGGGAAAATGTTTGTGTGGTGATTAGGTAAGTCATAGATATTTAAAAACATATCTGTATAAGTATGTATCCGTAATCCTAATCGGCATATCACAAGCTTACGCTTAGTTTAGAGCTAGGTAATTGGTGTGTTTGTTAAAACAATTTATTTATGATCTGCGTACTTAGCTTATTTTTGTTGAGATCAGCCGCCGTAACTAAAATTCAGTGGGAGCGTTTATTATATTAACGTCTTTATTTTTTAATTTCAGATGGTACAAAGATTTCAAGCCCACGGAAAATTGTTTACAATGTAAACTTTTTGGCACAATATCATTTTATTGTTCACTATTTCTGTCAAAATTGTCACGCGTAAGAATTAGGTACTTATAGTACCTGCCTACTTTCATACAACTGAGGCGAGTTTAAATTATTTTCAGCTTCAAATCAGAATACGTCTCATGAGAACTTTCCTCATAAACAGATGTGAAGTTAGTTCGAAAACTTCTCGGTTATTTTGGCGGCAAGTGATTTATAAATAGCGTATTAGTCAATGGGTTAGAAGTCATAATGGAAAATATACAGTAGGCATACCCCTAACTAAATTAAGTTTAGTTCAAGATGATGATTTGGTTAAAGGATGTCGAAGGAGTCCCTTAACGAAATCAAAACAGGCATTAGACAAGAGTTTTCAAACTTGCTACCACACCACCCACCTTTTCCCACTATTGCAACTCCTTGGTCAGTATTAACTAAGTGGACCAATTATATCTATTTACATTATGACGACTGGTGTGCTTACAATTTACTCAAGTCATGCAACGCGTCACTTTTAAAAACAACGGATTTTCCCAAATAATTGTATACCTTTACACAATAAAAATTAAGTCGACAATAGCAAAAACCGCAAATTTCGTTTTTAAATCCAATAAAATACCTACTCGTATCGTAAATTCGTAATGCGTATAAAAATGTAGAAGAGACTTGTAATTGTGTAAACACACGGCCTTTATTACGACCGTGCGCGGTTTACGATCTCGCTAAATGCTTTCAAATCGAGAATCGTAAAAAAATATAGTTTTAATTGTATGCAACGTACATACATAGCGAAGAAAATGATTTATTTATGTTAGAAACGTTTATTCAACAGAAAACTTTTTTTTTCCTACGCGATTGTCATGTTTTTTTATAGAGCGATTTGGAGGAGGTACTTCTTTTAGTACAGTTCTAATCGTTGAAACATAGTGACGTAAACAAAGTTCCATTCAATCAGACTAGAAACGAGTATATTGATAAACATTAAAAGTCTGTAAATGTCTAAATAAAAATCATGTTTGTGACGTGGTTAAAATAACTTGGTGTAACAGAGTATTTAGAGGTAAATATTTTAAATAAATAAAACTAAACGGCTTTGATTGAAGTGATACGTGCCAATTTATTTATTGGGTTTTTATTGTTGCAGCTTTTCAAACATATAAAACCAACGTCATTAAATTAATGATTCTGGTAATCGATACCTAAAGCAATTTCAGTAAAATTTTAACCCAAAAGTAAACACAGCTGGCTGGATATCAACTTCCAAAGTAACGATCTACAGCAGTGACGTACGCAACCGATCTCCGTATGTATACACGTCGCCATATAAACCTAGCTAAATCTGTCAAAATATTCCAAATGATATTGAAATCTAATGTGATCATCATTAGGTTGAAATTTCGTTGCAGTAATTTGACTGACATGACGATCAGCATCAAATGTAGTGAACAGTGCTTTATCACAATTAATTAATAAAACTAAAAGTGTCATGGCTACGCTATCGCAAATGGTAAAGCTGATAAAAAAGTGGTGTATGGAAACCCTACCTTATTTTCATAGTCCTTTTCAACGATACCCCACACAAGAGGGTGCACTCAAAAAAAAGATTCACCCCCCCCCCCTTTACATGTGTGGGGAGGTATACATTTTTTGTATTTTTAAAAATGAGATCTATATGTGAAGTATCCTCGAACCAAAGTATGCCTGGTTCACTCCACAATTTAGCTTAAAGTTACAAGTACATACATGGATCGACAGGTCGGTGTCTAGTCGTTATGGATGTCACACACAGACACAACACAAGCCGGCCGGCTTGTGTTGTGTGTGTGTGCATCGCATGTAAGATCGACGACTCACGCGCGCGTTTGGCGACGCGTCCGTCAACCCTACCGTCAGGTGAGATGAGATTACGCGAGAGGAAGAGAGGAAATATCTAGGTGTTTATAGCGATAGGCTATTGGCGTGCCGCATTCACAAATTCGGTATGTAGAGTGGTTTTAAGGGTATAAATTTATTTTAAATTTTATCTGAAATTTTAGCCTATTCTAAGAAACTAATTTGAATAAAATTGTTTTACAAGCAGTATTTATTTTTTAGGATGTTTTTAACTTTGCCTTTTTTATTTCGGTATGGCTGTATTAAGTACAGTTTCTTCTCAGTCTTTGCCACGTGCAGAATGACAACTAACTTGCACGCACTCATTCTTGACAGCCAATCACATTTGACATACCGGAGATTTGACAAGTCATACATACACACCGGAAACCTACACATGCGTTTAGGCACCTATTATATTAGTTTAGTGGCGGATATGATGTCACTCGGTCGGTGGTTTCCGCCTGCTTAGAGGTCGTATGAATGTCAAATAATTGTTTGTATTTTTGTAAAAATAAACCCCATCTTTTATTTCTGAGTAACTTAAATAGTGTTTAAAAGTGTAAAATCTCTAAATGGGTTTGGAATTAGCATCTGTTATATTTTCTTTACATACCGAATTTATCCTTTATTGTGTCGTAGCAAGAGCTGCGATTTACTAAATAACTATGCGGAGTGATCCTTCTGTACTTGCACTATTTATTCTGACCGTACCTCATCTGTTGCGTATAGCTTGGCTGCGATCCAACCTCTGACAGTGTGGACACGCCTCTAGGTATTTACGTTTAGAAAATAACACTAAATATTATTTGGGATACGAGTAGATTTGCTTGAAAGAAACATTCATTGCACGCTTCATTTCAGAATGAATTTTCTAAAGTGGGTGGCTCGGATGTGTATTCAATCTAAGACTGTTTGGAAAATGTGTTTTTTGCATTTACTAGATTTAAATATAGAAATGATTGATATTTTACTAGCATATGATAGCCTTAAAAGACTGAAAAAGTATTTCGGAGGGAAATATTAGTGACTGTTTTTTAAAAACTATAGTTACTGTTCGGGTTAACTAAATGAATATGGGTGTTGAAAATTTACTTTTATGACTTTTGAAGATCTCCAAAGTGACTTTAATTAACTTTTTTTGATATCTGATACCTATACTAGTGGACTTATTCGAAGTTATGTTCATAAATTGTTTTACTAACCGATGCTCGATGCCCTTGCGATGAGGCAAAATATCGTGAAGAAACCTTGACATTCAGGCGACTAAGCCTAGTGTTCACCAACACGTGTTTAATTTTTAAACAGCTGGCTTAGCATTCTTTGACAAATTTTTTATGGGTTTCTTACATATTAACCGTCAATTAATGTTTAACGGCTGTTCAAAAATTAGTGAACTCGGATCTAAATGTTTAACCGTTATTCAAGCTTTTAACAGAACCTTTTAACGGAGTCACGGAGGTCAGATGGCAGTCGCTCCACTGTTATTACCTGATCTGCCACATCCTGGATCACGGTCCAAAGTGGACCCTGGGACATCGCGCGCGAGTGCACAACTGGGATAACGCTAAGTAGAAGATTCTTGTAGACTTATGTATAAATTATTATTTACTTAAAACTTTTTTGGAATCAGTTGGCAAGTACAAGTGCCTGACATTACGAAATATACCGACAATCAGATAAATCACAAGATTAAATAAGTTTTATATGTGTTGACATATAAAATTAACGGAAACGGAAATCGAACCCGACGTCAAACGTGAAAAGGCTCCAACCGCCACACGACCATGAAAATTATTCCGTTCTGTGAATTATGACAATTGTAATCTTTCTTTTTTGACGATAATAATAATGGATGTGACTTCATTAGAAATTCAAGAACAAAAAACTTTTTTTTGCTCTTTTGGGCAACTTTTTGCATGCTTTTTAGATTTTTGGGCAGGCTAACAATTACACAGTTATAAGTATTGAAACGCTTGTATATTCACAAAATAATTACCATTTTAATTATAAATAAAAAATAAAATAATTAATTAAGTTAATTTAATTTATTTATTATTATTATTTTTGTTGGTAGTATTGACAAGGCAATGTAATATTGTTATGTTGGCACTAGTGTGTGTCAGCCATCTTGTTTGTAAGAAAAGAGAAGTACGTTATGTTTGAGTTTTGAGTTTAAATAAAAGCAAGCCACCATTATAACCTATCGTTTTACTCATATTTCATCAGGTTATGGGCCCAGGCACATGATCCTGTAGTATTGGTAAAGCGATAGGGTCGAATACTGTTTCGTCGAAAATAAAAAAAAGACGGTCGCACCGGGGCGGCGGAGCTCAGCCGGCTTGAAGGGAAATACTTGTTTTTAGCAAGGAAGGGACGATCAGGAAGGGAACACAATAATGGAAGACACCTGCAAGGCGACCAGCTCACACATCAGGCTGGAGGGAGCATCGAATTGGAATTTGTGGAAGTTTAAATCTATTATTTGCTCAGAGGTCAAGGTCTACTGGAAGTGGTAGAAGGGAAAAGTGTGAAGCCTACGGATGATTCTGAAAAGGCAGTGTGGGAGAAGAAAGACGCGAAGGCTCAAACATGGTTGGTGACAAGGATGTCAGAAAAAGCTTTGATGCATATTATTACTTGTATTACGGCTGCGGATATGTGGAAGAAGCTGGCGAGTGTTTACGAGCAGAAATCCGAAACGAGCATTCACATCGTGCAGCAACGGTTCTATCAGTTTAAGTACGAGGAGGGTACAAAGATGGCTACGTTTTTGTCCAAAATAGAAGAGCTGCGAAACCAGTTAAACCAGATGGGAGAGGAGATCTCAGAAAAGTTCGTCATTACAAAAGTGCTGATGTCACTTCCAGATTGCTATAAGCATTTTGTATCCGCGTGGGAGTCAGCGCCAGATACTAAACAAACGTACGATAATCTCGTTGCTAGATTGTTGATAGAGGAGGAGCGATTTATAGAAAGAAGTTTAAAAAGAACGTAAAATGTTATAAGTGTAAAAGACTGGGACATTATCAAAGTGAGTGTAGGAGTGACGTAGAGGAGGGACATAATAACAGTTCGGCGAGTGTAAATAAAAGGGTCAAAAAGTGTTTTTACTGTAAGAAAATGGGACATGTTAAGAATGAGTGTTGGTTCAACAAAAATAAAGGTAAAGACGGTAATGTTTATGCATTCGTGGTTGTAAACTCGGGTGAACATTTTGAACAATCGCAGTGGTTAGTGGACACTGGGGCGAGTCAACATATGTGCCGTGATCGCAATTTATTTTCGTCATACACTCCATTGGCAAATAAATCCGTGATTGTCGGAAATGGCAACGTCATTAGTGCGCATGGCATTGGAGTGGCGCAAGTGTCAAATGGCCGTCATTGGTTAAACACGACCATGGACAATGTCTTGTATGTGCCGGACTTGAAAACAAATCTTTTTTCTGTAATATGTGTGACAGATAAAGTATATGTCATGGTGACAGACAATAACGTGTGTAAAGGACTTGTCCATTAGTGGTTTTTTATTCGTCAATATTTCTAACCAGAATAAACTTAATATTATATAAAAGAATTCACAAAAACTAGCCTTTCTGCATAATTAATATAATTTTTAAGGCCTCCGATTTAGAGAAAAATTGAAATTAATTTTTCTCTTTGTCTGTACAGAAACCGCACCTTCGCCTATATCAATTACCGCATGAAACGCATGAAACATACCATTGACAGTAGTACCTATTATATAACCTGTGGTAGTACTTAGTAGTATTTATCCACCAGCGGAAAGGCAATGGTACATAGCCATACAGCCAGGAAATACAAGTAAGTGAACAATGGATGATGCCTGTTACAAAACATATTTTTTCTCAAAAATGGAGGCGTTTAAAATTCTGATTTCTATGGTTATGTGTTTCATATTTTTGTAGCTTAAAGATAAATATAGGTTTATTAGTGGTTGGTGATATGTTAGAATAAAAAACCAGCCTCCATACAAAAAGAGGACAAGTCCTTTACAAAACAAAATAAAATTTGTGCGGTAGCGTATCGCAATGGTGAAATGTACTATATGAACATGCGTTACAAGTGTTAAAAAGCGAACTTAGCCCAAGTAAAATCTGATCTGAAAAAGTTTGACATGAAACATTTGAAAATATTAGACAATCCTGTATTTGTTTATTTCCCAAAGGAAAAGGGAAGAAAGTACTATTCCAAATGCCAGAAAGGTCTTATGGTTGGGTATGCAGAGGACACAAAAGACTTCAGAGTATATTCTAAAGGAAATAACACAGTGAATGTAAAGAGAAACGTTTCGGTTTTTGTAGAAAATGAGAAGGGAAGACAAAAAGAGAAAGTACAACACAAATATAATGAAGAACAGACAAAGAAAGAAAACCAAAAAGAGAACAAAGAACAGAAAGAGAAGGAAGAACAGATCAAGAAGCAAGATCAGAATAAGAAGAAAGAGCAAAAAGAAAACAGAAAGAGAGGGAAGAACAAAGAGAGAAGTAAAATCAGAGAGAGAAGGTATACCAGAAAGAGAAGGAAGAAATTGAGCAGATAGTTTCGCTGGATAGTGGTGACATAAAGAGGAGTGAAGAAGAAGAGAAAGAGGAGGCTATCCTGAAATGTGGTGCTGTAGAACAGTTAAGCTGTGATGACAATCAGGGTAAGGAAAGTTTGCCAGAAGTGCAACTTAGAGGGGAAGAAAATAAAGACCTGTTATGTCAAAGAAGCACAAAGGAGAACAAGAAGCGAACCTTGTTATACATATCATGTCAATACAGAAGGCAGTGAACCTACAACTTACCGACAGGCGATGCAAAGCAAAGATGCGAATAAAAGGCAAGAAGCAGTGCAGACAGATTGCCAGAAAGAGAACAACACCTGGAAAGGTTGTGAAGGACCTATTAGTAGTAATAGTAGAATTAGTAGAATTAGTATATGTAGTAGTAGAAATGTTAAGAAAGTTAGTAGCAAGTTTAAGTTTAGTTTTAATAATTTCATGTTATCTAGGAAGCTTGATTATGGTTAAACTGTCGTTGAAAGATGGTGGTAATTACCTTTTGCCAAAAGAAATGATAAGTAGGGTATGTATTACTTATTTTTATATGCTAAATTGTAAAAATACGAAAATATTTTAAGAAAATAATGAATCTCAGTAGGTTAAGAGGAGATTTAGTAGACAGAAAGAGTACAACTGGCTATTGTTATCACTTTGCAAATTTTTTAGTATTTTTGTGTTTAGAGAAGCAATGCAGTTGCAGTGTTATTCTCTCGTCTACTGAGTCTGAATACATAGCACTGAGTTTGGCAGGTAGTGAAGCTTGTTGGCTTATTAATTTTTTTGACGAATTAATTAATTTAAAATATGTAAAGACAGGAAAGCAAATAGCTGACATATTTACGAAGGTTTTATGTTAAGATTTTTAATAATGTTTATGGATAGTAATTGGTTTGTATTAGTTGTATTTGTTCTGTGTTAGATAAATGTAATATTACATTGAAGGGGGATGTTGGTAGTATGGGGATCCACACGCAAAGCTTGATGCAGATGGCGCTGGCATAGATACGGCTATGTCAAACATTTTGCTATTGTTTATGTCGGGCTTTTTCGTATCTAATTTACAGTTTTTCGTGACTATCTAATGTTATTTCATTATTATGTATTCGTCAATGAAGTTATCTGAACTAAAAGACGAACTTCGGTAACGAGGATCAAAAGTATCTGGTAAAAAAGCCGATCTTATTGCGAGGTAAACATTTGGGTGTTAATCCAAATTGTTTTTGTTGTATTTGTGTGTATAAATTAACTACATAACAAGATTTTTAATAAATATAACTAAAATGATAAAACACGTACATGTTTGTTTTTTAGATTAGAATTCTACGATAGCAACTGCAACGATACCGTGAATTTTGGTGTCTAAGCCACAATCTAGTTATACGATGAATGTTCCCGATCCAGAAGCTTATCATGATGTAAATAGTTCCAGTAAACTAACTAAAATGAATAAATTTTCTGTTACCGACTTCTTTTTTAAAACTTGGTCTTTTGGAAATAAATGAACACCATTATTATAACAACCCGGCACAGCACATAGCTGCATTATGCTTTCGTAGATTGAAGACACAAAAAAAATAATCAAAAAAACAACTTTCGTACTGCAATGACAGACAGCTTTGGCCGCATCAATAATGCGCCACCTACAGGGAGAATTTGGCAGTGTGGATCCCCATTGACAAGGCAATGTAATATTGTTATGTTGGCACTAGTGTGTGTCAGCCATCTTGTTTGTAAGAAAAGAGAAGTACGTTTGAGGTGCGAGTTTAAATAATAAAAGCAAGCCACCATTAAAACCTATCGTTTTACTCATATTTCATCAATTTTGTTCATATTTTTTTTTATCTATTCGAATTTTACGGTAACGATTGCTTGTAAAAACAAGGCACTCTTCAAAACGGCCAGTTCTTGCCCTAAAAAAACTAGGTAGGGAGGACAGAACAATGGAGCCCTAGGAAAACAAAAGGGACCCAAACAAAGTGCCAGCGATATTTGGTTCAAATGATGTGACGTGACGAGACATAAATGGGTTAAAACACCTTTTGGTAAGTGAAATATTTATGCCAAATAGCAGCTTTCTAGTACATACCTGTTTGATGTTTTGTCGACCGTCTTGGTGTAGTGGTTCGCGCTCGGAACTACAAAGGTTGTAGGTTTCCCGCAAGGGGCTATTTTTTGTGTATAAGCGCGAGCATTTGTACCTAAGTCATGGGTATTTATAAACGTATACATATAAGTAAGTCGATCTGATACCCTAGTCGCCATAACACAAGCTCACGCTTAGTTTTGGGCTAGGTAATTGGTGTGTTTTTTGAAACAATTTATTAATATTTGTGTATTATAAATGTATAATCAGCCGATTTAGCATTATTTGACATATTTTGAAGGAGAATTCTGTCAAATTAACCGCCAATCGATGTTAACCGACTGTTTTAAAGTTAGTGAACTCTTTCTCTTCGGGTATTAGCGCTAGGCCGCGGTCAAAAAAACAGACAAACAGATATATTAGCGAAACTACAAAACCCCTTTTGAACTATGGAACCCTAAAAAGGGAATTAAATAAACACTGTTTTCCACTTCAATGGGCTAAAAGTTGTAAAACTCCGTAAAATTGAAAAACCCGAATAACTTTCCACGTCTTAGCCGATTATGCCGCGAAAATTTAACTCGAGCCTTAAAAGTCGGAACTACCTAAAATAAGATTATTTCGGGGCAAGTTCCTTAAGCTCTTGGGAGCTTTTAAGACCCCACTTAAGCGAATGAGCTTAATGTCTCAATGATAATCCAAGGGAATGCGAAATGAGTAACTGTTGTGGCGAACTTTGACGAGTTTCACGATTTGTTAATTGTGTTCAATGATTGTCTGATTAATGTTATTACATTGGTTAACGTTCAGATTCGGACTGCCTCGTGTTCAGAACGCTGGGTTTTATCCACGAGGCCCCGGGTTCAAATCCCAGGCCGGGCCAAAAGTTTCAGGGTTTTTCTGTATAGAAATAACTCAGACACAGCTCCGGAGACAGGAAGTTCGTAGTGTTAACACCCCCGTGCCTCGGAAAGCACGTTAAGCCGTGTGGTCCTGCGCCTGATCTCTCTACGGTCATGTCGGACTGCCATCTTACCAAATTATGTGAGTGAAGGAACAGAGAGTGCATTGCGTTCACACTTGTGCACTATAATATCTCCCGCGCATTTGGCCAATCTCTGTCGGGATAGGCTACTGTGGTCGAAACTCGGAGTACATTATTAACGTTCGTAACTCAAATGGTGAAATAAGTAAGACGAAAAAATATCATAACAATATGAAACCCTCAATCCAGAACACAACAAAGCTGTCTGTTTACCTTTAAAAGTAATGAAGGCAGGGGTATGTGTTCAGAGAAGAATAAACAAGTCTCTAAAACTGAATACCAGTTCCTGGATAAAGTTTCTTCTACTTCTTTGCAGTCAAGATACAACAAAACCATACCTAACTAAGTTGTTGCTAAAACTTTCCTGTAGTTCGTATTGTAGTCATGTAGACACGGCCCTGCATCAACCCTTCTTATCTGTCTTTCGCAACCATATTTCGACCTTATGTTGTTCACATAAGAGTTCCATATCATTTATGATATTGTGGCAGATTTAGGTAAGTTGGTGCGGGGATCGGTATACAGGTGTGATTCCGAACGCGACGGCAGACTGCAACCGCAAACTTGTATATTTTTACTAGAGTTAACTGCATTGTAAACTTTGAATCAAGGTGAAATCATGAGGGTGAATCTTGGCTGACTGCAGTCAACTAACAAGCCTTAGTTATGTACGCCGCGCTCGCAATATTTGCTGAGTGACATTTCTTTTGTTTGGAATGGGTTTGCTTTTGACTCTAGTCTCTAGAATAAACCCCTCGTAGCGTGGACAGACTCAACGGTAGAGCGAGCTCACCCAGAAGGTTCTGGCACTCCCACTTATTGACGGGACACAGCAAGTTGCTTGGCACCGGGCTCCAGTGGGAGGGTGATTAGCTACCAGGTGGCACGTAACGGAGCTTACCACCGCTGTAAGGATCGTACAGCCACCATCACAAAGTAAAGTTTAAACTCAATGTCGTCCGTGACACTACTGGTGCATACGGGCTCACGTCAGATTTCCTCATTTTGACCTTAAGACCGTCTCTATTCCCTACGTAATAAAAGCTGTTTTTGTAGTTCAAATGGGTAACCGGACGTGCTGCCGACTGTACTAGCGCATGCCGTGCTTGGAATTATTTCCAAAGTGACATATGCAAAGCAGTACTATCGCTCCAAAGCCTAGTGAGGTGTCAAAATTTTGCAGTTTGCAGTCTGTCGCTGAGCGTGGAGTAACACTTTTACACAACGGTACATTGTGAAACTGTATACAGACACCGACAAAAGTTTCTTTCATTTTATCCTGAAAACAAAATCTATGAATGACATGTTGAGTGTACGCATGAGGCATTAAGTCACTGGCATTTCTTCACATCCCTGACTCGACAAATGGTAACATTACACTTGCCATCGAAAATAGAAATTCCCCTTCGTTTTGATACAAATCCATATTCAAATTTCATTTCTATTCACTTACGAAATAGCTGAGATTCGCAAAACAAATAACTGAATGCGATCCTAAAATACACATTGGAAATTGGGATTTATATTTAAGGTTAAAGGGTGACTTTTGCTTTTGCTGCAGGTAGGGTTGTCCCAAATTTGTCATTGCTGAGCCAACCGTTATCGTTTTTGACTGTTCTCGTAAGATCCCTGGCCCAGCCTGGGTTAAGTAGGTAAGTATTTGAAATCTATCCGAAGAGTTTATTATTGGAAGAAAAAGTACCAATATAAAGTATTATTTTTACCATGTTGTTTACCATTTCGATCTCTTAAAGTTGAAAAAAATGAGAAGTCATGAATTATTACTATTGAAGACCCTTATTTCAGAAATCAAATAAACATTTACAATCAGAAAGAAGGTAGCAAGAATAAAAAATAATCTTCTAAAAAGATGATTAGATTTCTTAATAACTTTTTCCTACAACAGCAGCATTAACATATTATTTTGCTTTTGTTTTGATACGTTTTGGGCCAAAATGTCTTAGCTATATATCTTAATACCCACATTTGAGCATTTTTGTGCGTATTCCGGTTACAAGAAATACGTTGGAAATATCACAAATAATATTCTTTGTGAAAATAAAAATTTTCGAAACATGAGTGGAAAAAAATTGCCATGTTTGGTCATATCAGTTCAAAAAATCTACTACAGCCAGTAGTAAATATTCATAACTTAATAAAGACTTAGGTATCTTATCCATCATTGTTATTTGTCATTTCTACGATTAAGGAGCTCATGCTTATGCGTTCACTGGGTCATGCATGCATGTTGAAAAAATGTTTTATTTTCATTTTTTCAAGTGCAAAAATATATTTAAATTGCATAGTCAATGCTTATCACTTTAAAACAATAATTTATCGTATTTGCAAGCTTCATCTTTCGATTGTTAAATACATGCAATAGTATTTCTTTCGAGTGTTGAGGGTGTGTAATCCCAATAACATTGATGAAAGCAACGCGGCATTACAGCGTTAAGAAGCACTTGAAAAATTCGACAGACTCTGCCAACGCCAGGATGGCCGAGAGGTTAGGCAATCGCCCGGTATGCGAGGAACACGGGTTCGATTCCCGCCTCTGGTAGCCATTTTTTCAAGTGCAAAAATATATTTAGATTGCATAGTGAATGCTTATCACTTAAAAACAATAATTTCTTGAAATACCTACGTTCAAAACTTACATTTGTCAGAAAACACGAGTCGTGAAATAGTGACGGATTTGCTTGTTCGTGTTCGCAACACATCATGTTCGGATGTTGATCCAGGAGAACCATAAATGACGAAACGCATGTGAAATTTTAAAACATTGAATTCATATAACTTATGTTACGTTCTATGAACCACAAACAAAATTAAGTCTCTAAACTCAAAATTGCTATTGAAAATGTTTTTCAATACCAACAGATTAATCGATAAATCTGTACCTCTGCGTAACAAGTAAAAAGTGAACACTAAAATTATAAATGAAAAACATTGCCGTTTTAATACGTCTGTCAGCAGTGAAGAATTTCGATTCATTTTACACTTTAGGTAGAAAATATGAACTAAAATGTGTCGCATAACATACTTTTAAGTTAGTGCTATTAATCTTATCTTATTTTAAAATTAAAAACATTTTATTATGATTGTTTCTATGGCATCCCTCCCCGTATACTGCTACATTCTGTGATAACTCTAAGCTGTCAAATTAAACCTATTAGATTATTCAGACTGTAGTAATAAATCTAACTCCTTACTTATCATGTTTAGTGGGTAACGGCTACATATCGAAAATATTTGCCACACACCGGTCACGAGCTCCAAAAACGTGAGACAAGGCGTAGGAATGTCTTGTGAATGCGTTATATGTCTTTTGGGTTCAAGAAATGAATACAAAACCCATTTTAATTCAAATAATTAAACTTTTCTGATATTTTAACCTTAAATGTAAATATCAAGGAGTGCGTGCGACGTGGTTAAAATGACGTGTTTATTTTACTTACATTACACGTTAATAAACATATAATACTAAAAGTCCCTTTCCAGTATTTTAACTTGAAACATTTTAGGGCTTTTTAACACAATAGTTTGTATACCTAAAATTAATACTAATCGTAACGCAAAATGTACAAACTCTGACACTGAATTTTTTATTTTATTTTTTAACATGAAAACTATTTTTCTACGTAATAACATCTGATTTAGTTACGTCTACATAATTACTTGCAATATGTTTTGTAGGATTGCGTATTTTTTCAAAATAACTAATGGCTCATTTGGCACTAATTCGACAATTACCTACTTACATTATATTATGTAAACTTCATATGTAATAAATAAATAATAAATTGTTTTTGACAAACACACCAATTACAAATCCCCAAACTAAGTAAATAAATGCTCGTGCTCATAACCCAAACATTTGCCTCTTGTGGGATTCGGTCTCGCAACCGATGGGTCTGACGACCGTCTTGGTGTAGTGGTTCGCGCCACGGACTTCTAAACCAGGCGGTTGCGGGTTCGAATCCCGCAAGGGGCAAATGTTTGTGTGATGAGCACGAGCATTTGTACCTAAGTCATGGATGTTTATAAAAGTATTTAAGTATGTCTATCCGTTATCCGTTATGGTGACTACCATAGCACAAGCTCAGGCTTAGTATGAGGCTAGGTAATTGGTGTGTTTGTTGGAACAATTTATTAATTTATTATAGTCCGGGGCGCGAACCACTACACCAAGACTATCGACACAACAACGGACTGTATGGTTTTTATTTAGAAAATAAATATTCTTTAAACTCATTACAGTCTGCTACTTTTCTCTGAGAGGAAAGCAGGATATTTAATTTACTACCGTGCAATTTTAATTTCCCAATTTACACGGTCTAATTTAACTCAAAGGTGCTAAAGGGAAAGCCACTTATTCAAGTTATTTTTGGCACCCCTGGCGTTACCATTGGGCAGTCGGCTCACGCACTCGTCCGCAACTCAACCCTTATTGCACGTTTCTGTTACGTGCTGTGTTTCAAAAGTGACTTTTGACTTTCGAAGAATTGCACGATATTTCGTAAGCAGGCGAAAAACTCAAAATTTACTACTGTCTTTAGCTTAGTTAAGGGGTGGAACCTCCTCCACCCCGGGCAACGATATTACATATTGGAATTTGCGGCTGCATGATCCTATCAACGGTGGTTGGCTCCGTCAGGTGCCGCCTGGTAGCTACCACCCTCCCACCAGAGCCCGGCGCCAAGCAGCTTGCTGTGTTCCGCCGGTGAGGGGGAGTGCCAGAACTTTCTAGGAAAACTCGCTCCACCGTCGACTCTGTCTACGGCACATCTGGTTTATCTGGTCTAGAGACAATGGTCTCTAGACTCTAGACTTTTTTATCTGGTATGGGATTCTATACCAGAAAAAGTATTTTCATACTACCTACTCGGCAATGTTCAATGGGGATCCACACTACCAAATTCTCCCTGTAGGTGGCCCATTGTTGATGCGGCCAAAGCTATCTGTCATTCCAGTACAGAAGTTGTGTTTTTCTAAGTATTTTTTTGTGTTTTCAATCTACGAAAGCATAATGCCGTTATGTGCTGTGCCAGGTTGTTACAATAATGGTGTTCATTTATTTCCAAAAGACCCAGTTATAAAAAAGAAGTGGGAAACAGCTATAAGAAGAAAATCAATTAACTTTATGTAGTTTACTAGAACTATTTACATTATGATAAGCTTCTGGATCGGGAACATTCATCGTATAACTAAATTGTGAAGCTACGACACCAAAATTCCCGGTATCATCGCGGTTCCGATCGTAGAATTCTAACCTAAAAAACAAAATGTACGTGTTTTATTATTTTAGTTATATTTATTAAAAACCTTGTTATGTAGTTAATTTGTAACACAAATACAACAAAAACAATTTCAACAACCAATTAAATGTAACATTTACAGTAATTAAACTGGATTAACACCCAAATGATTACCTCGCAATAAGATCGGTTTCTTTACCAGATACTTTTGATCTTCGTTTCCGAAGTTCGTCTTTTAGTTCAGATAACTTCATTGACGAATACATAATAATGAAATAACATTAGATAGTCACGAAAAACTTTAAATTAGATACGAAAAAGCCCGACATAGACAATAGAAAAATGTTTGACAAAGCCGTATCTATGCTTCGCCATCTGCATCGAGCTTTGCGTGTGGATCCCCATTACACATCAAGTAAATCTGACTCAAAGTGAGTCATTGCATCCCTAGGGACGTAATGTTGTATGAAATTTCATTACGCCCCTAGGGAGGCAAAGTGATTTGAATTTCGAATAAGAGTTCGTAGGCATGATCACACTAGCCCGCCCCGCACCAAAGAGAACATATTTGAAATTTGAACCTGGCAGCGAAGAATTTTAGCACGAATGAATGAAAAAATAAAGCGCGCGCTTCTAAAAAAACAAATAAATAAAAAAAAACCTGTGTTTGAAATTTGATACTTAGGTAGTGAATTATTGAGTTACAGCATGTTCAGATCTAAGCGGTACCTAACGCTACAGGTGCCGGTAAAGGTATTATATTAACACTATTTTATTAACAAACTATTTTCATTCAAGCCTATGTACCAATTTTAAGAAATTACAAACAATGTTTTCGTAAATCTGTCGAGTGACGAAGTTTATGACACCGGAATCCCTTAGATGTAAAGCTGCTGATATTGTTAATAATAATAATTTACTGCCAGAAAAGTCAAAGGATATATACTTTTAGATAAAATAAGTTTTTTGTAGTAGGTACATTTTTTTATTGTCTTGTAGGAAGTGTGTAAAGCAGAGTATTCTCCTCGGGGGTAAAGATGTCTTTGTCTTAGGCGAGTTTAAATCCCTCGCTCCACTCAAAATTCTACTTTTAACTCCCTCGCTATGCTCGGGAGTAAACACTAAACTCCCTCGCTTCGCTCGGGAGTTAACTCTCAAATCCTTCGTTTCGCTCAAGATTCAAGATGACGCCCGTGACGTAAGACATCACTTTACCCCCTTGGTGAATAATCTACTATTATACTGTAATTTGATGCCGTTAACACAGATTAATACGCTTACAACCGTCGCCTTTTTATTTACCACCACCAAAGAATTAGTCGAGAAGGTTCGTGAAAATCTTAATTTCCTAACACAAAAGACGGGAATCGAACCCCAAGCCTAGATCGTTTACCACTGGCACAATACAGCGATTGTTGTTGTTAATTAATTCGTAGGAGAGCTTCTAAGGTGCTATTCTAAAGACGATGATCGTACTTTCGACTGATTTGTTGTTCTACTTGTTTTTCATTTATTAATTTATTATAGCAGAAACAGTAATTATAAAAAAAATGTTCAAACAATCACACCTATTATAAACATCCTCCGTCCGACAGACTTTGGCACAGAATAAGTACTAGTACATTTTATTTTAGCTTTATTAAGGAACAGCTGTCTTATAGTACATTTTAAAAAGGTAACAAATTAGCTTATACACTAGCATTTAAAGTTTCCAATGCTAACTTTTACAATAAGTGCCAATAAGAAGACATATAAGTATGCGAAAAGTAAGGCAACATACAACATATATTTTTTTACATCCAACTTTAATAATATATAACGAAATTAGTTTGTATTTACGCAGATCCTAAAAACTTGTCAATCGCTCATGAAAAATATTTATATGACTATAAGATGCATTGTATTTGCATGTGGCTCTTATTATAAAATTATTTTTACAGTAATTAGTCGTACAAACAGGTATGTCAAAGGTGATTTTATGTCGAGTTCGATACTTTTTACTGTTCAAGGCTAGTCTGCCTAATAAATATATGTACAAATGCTCGTGTTCATCACACAAGTACTTATGTGCTTCGTAAGGGATTTTAACCGGCAACCGCTAGTTTTGTATTCCAGAGCGCGAACCACTACACCAAGACGGTCATCAATATAAAACTATATGATTTAAATAAACTTAAGGTAAGAGAAAAACAGTGCAGAAAGAATTCAAAGTTTTACGTTTTTGTTTAAGCTATGGAATCATATTGTTTTTTACAGTCACCGTAAACATCGAATTATATATAGCATGTAATTTTTATTTAAGTTTACTACATCACAATAATAAATGAATATGTAATAATAATGTGTCGTCCTAGCCGAATTTCGACCACGGCGGCCTATCTCAACAGAGATTAGCCAACTGCGCGGGACATATTATAGTGCACAAGTGTGTGCGCAATACACAGGTGCACTCTCTGTTCCTTCACTCTCATAATTCGGTGAGACGGCAGTCCGACATGACCGTAGAGAGATCAGGCGCAGGACCAACGACTTAACGTGTTTTCCGAGGCACGGGGGTGATAACACCACCGACTTCCTGACTCCGGAGCTGTGTCAGACAGAAAAGACAGAAAAACCCAAACACTCTCGGCCCGACCCGGGATTTGAACCCGGGACCTCGTGGATAGTACCTAGCGTGCTGACCACTAGACCAACGAGGCAGTCAATATATGGAATATGTAATGGCCGGTCAAATAACAAGAATTCCAAAAGACTCTTACGTGCTCGGTGTTTATTTATTTATACTTTATTGCTTGCACCAAAAAAAAAAAACTTTGTCGGACTTAATTCCTTAAAAGTTCTCTTTTTATGCTCTACCAGTCTGTCAGTTTATGGTCCAATTAAAACGACAAGGATTTTCCATTTAATTTTTAGAAATAATGTAATGTAAAGTAAAAATCGCCAAGAGTTGAAAATACGGCCAATTTAATACAGGGTAGGCCTCTTTTGCGCGACAAACGATTGAGGAGTGATTTGACGGAGTTTATATTAGTATCTACCTTCCCTCTAATTTAAGACCTTGCGATAGTGAATCAAGAAGTCAAATAACCACTAAATTATTGTATAAGGCCTCGAATTAACTGAAGTAAAACTCAAAACTTTATCGATTCAAATACTCAAACCGGGCGAATGCTTTTACAAATGAGCTATCGAAGACGTTAGAATATTTAAATACTTGCTGCGCCAGTTAACCGGCGTTTTGCATTAAGTTCGCTTATTCAGGGTGATCTAAAAAAATATTTTTTACGTTATACAATTAATATGGACATATAATAACTTTTCTATGACAGACAGGTTCAGGATTAAATACCAACATAACAAGTTGTGTTTTTAGTGCTGTGATATCTACGATCCGAAACCCTATAATCTTTGCAAGAATTTTACCGCTATATAAGCAATAACAAACATAAATTGTATAGATTTGTTCAGCCCTCGTTTGTTAATAACAAAGACAGCCCTTTTCTTCCATCAATTCCCAGTAGAAAACTCTCTTAAAGAACTACCTACACGTCTTTCAAAAACTATATGTTCAAACCCTTTCACTCAAGTATAATCGAGTTTGAGACGTGTTCAATCGATTCTCGCGTATTTTAACAAAGTTAACTGTTGAAAATTAGGTTGTATCTCAAAGGAGAAACGGGCGACAAAACAATGACACCGAACGCTTGGAGATGTCAAAATTTGTTGTACCCTTGAGGGCGCAATCACCGAATAGATTAGGGTTGCAGGCAAGTATGGATCAATGAGAACAGGCCCTATTTATGAATTACTCGTATGACATTCTGTTGGCGAATGCGACATTTATTTTCACTCGAAACATTCATGTTAGCGTTAATACTGCCTGCTGTGACGAGTAGGTAGGGTCTCGTAGCGGTTTCGAGCGGCTGAGTGCATTCGATCGAGTGTTTCAAAGATGCGGAGTTTTCAATGACAAACAAAAATCAGAAGAAATCTGCACGCAAGTGATTAAAAAATAGAGCTCCAAGTTGATCATTATTTGGATATCTGACGATGTATTACTTACTAGTTTTATTCACAACTAATATTTACTTTACTATTCTGTAGGCAGGTCGGTACATTGATTTCAAATAGGTAACCAAAAATGTCCGCCAGGACTGGAGGACTCGTGAGTATTCTCAGTTAGTTGTTATGTGTTTTTTCTCAGTTTGGTAAGCAAAGTGCGAGTTGAATTGAAATTGAAAATATTTTTCCATAAAAAACACACTTCTATATCTTAACAATACTAAAGTGATTTCAAAATTGCTACGAGGCTAAAATTGAAATTGCAAAGTTTTTACAAACAAATTCGTCTTTCTAATTAACGCATTCCAAGGTAATTAAGCAAAGGAGGCGTTGCTTTATTTAAGAAACGGTATTTTCATTTCTTTTGTAGCAATTATCTTGAAGAAAAACAACACAATGTTAATTAACCTCACTGTAATTCTGAATAACATACAGGGTGCTGTTCTGGTCAACGGCTTCCAACTCAGGGCTGGTAGTATACATAACACTGATGCCAAAAAAAAAATTGGACTTCTTCATACAAAATTGGCCGATCACCGATCGATTTTGTATGAAGAAGTCAAAAAATATTTTTGATATTTAATTTTTTAAAATATTTTTTTGGCATCAGTGCTATGTATACTACCAGCTCTGAGTCGGAAGCTGTTGACCAAAACAACAGCCTGTATTTTTTTCATATAAGTAAGGCCCACTTGCGCACGTTCGGATTAGCTAATCTGGATTTATTCAAGGTCCATTGTCTGAGTTGAAAGCCCACTTGTGGATCTTTCGGATTAGCTAATCCAGACTTGTGGAAGTGGGCTTTCAACTCAGATAATAGGCCTTGAACAAGTGTGAATTAGCTAATCTGGAGGTGCGCAAGTGGGCCTTAGTAGTATCTAACTAATCAGAGATGGTACTGGTCGGACGTCAATTCTTATTTTTAATTTATTGACATTTCTTAAGTAGCCATGTAGCAATATAAATCTACGTACGGGCATGAATTTATTGTTGAATTTAAATGTCGACTCAGGTCGCGTCAATACAAACCTCAGTGGTTTCAGAATGCGACTTTCATAATTGTGTCTGTAATGTCTTTTTGATATCCATACTAATATTATAAATGCGAAAGTGTGTCTGTCTATCTGTTACCTCTTGACGCTTAAACCACTGGACCGATTGAGATGAAATTTGGTATGGAGACAGTTCGAGACCCTGAAAAGGACATAGGCTACATTTTGTCGCAATATAAAAACATTAAGGAGGTGAAATGGGGGATGAAAGTTTATATGGAAAATCCAACTCTTGCGGGCGAAGTCGCGGGAAACCACTAGTGGTAAAAAAAGAATACGTACATTAAAGGTACATATGAAAAATATACTTTTTTTCATATATCATACTTACCTTTTTCTTAGATCTTGCATCATACAAAAGGAACACACATGAAAGGCTGCGAAATTAGGGTTGCCTTGAAAAACAGTAAAAACAAAAGAGCCGTGATTGTTTCCGTTGCCACACAAGGGGATTTCTTTGACATTTTTTTTTTGTTTATTTGTATCTATTTGCGTTACGCCAACGCCAGGGTGGCCGAGAGGTTAGGCAACCGCCCGGTATGCGAGGGACGCGGGTTCGATTCCCGCCTCTGGTGGTCGTTTTTTTTTTTCAAGTGCAATAATATATTTAGATTGCATAGTGAATGCTTATCACTTAAACACAATAATTATAATACTCTGCTTTTCACACTTCCTACGAGGCAATAAAAAAATGTACTACAAAAAACGCATATTATTAAACTTGAAAAAATGACCGCCAGAGGCGGGAATCGAATACGCGTTCCTCGCATGCCGGGCGATTGCCTAACCTCTCGGCCACCCTGGCGTTGGCATAGCCTGTCGAAGTTTTCAAGTGCTTCTTAACGCTGTAATGCCGCGTTGCTTTCATCAATGTTATTGGGATTACACCCTCAACACTCGAAAGAAATACTATTGCAAGTATTTAACAATCGAAAGATGAAGCTTGCAAATACGATAAATTACTGTTTTTAAGTGATAAGCATTCACTTTGCAATCTTAATATATTATTGCACTTGAAACGCGGGTTCGATTCCCGCCTCAGGCGGTCATTTTTTCAAGTGCAATAATATATTAAGATTGCAAAGTGAATGCTTATCACTTAAAAATTCGAAAACGAAGCTATTCGTCTCATATTTAATCAAGTGTTGAAGCCAAATGTCAAAAAAATATTAGTAAGGGGGTTAGTGCTTTTATTTTCATACGTGTATTAAGTACTGTGATTAAATTATTTAAAACAAATAAATTTTTTTTTTTTTTTTTCGACAATATACCAAAAAATAACAAAAAATACATATTTAAATTTCGCTTACTAAAATTGATCGACTGTGTCATCCGGTAGGTCACACACAGTCTATCAATTTTTGTGAGCGAAATTCAATTTAATTTCGTAAATACTTGCAAACAAATTGCTTAAGTTATAAAAATAATTATAACATATAATTACCATCAAGGACTTAAGCTCTGCTCTGCTAACACATAAAACGTTTTCCCATAAAACTTCGGGACGGTATAAAAGTTATGACGTGACAGCCCTATTCAAGCGAAGGCTCGTACCAGGTGCAAACGCGGAACAAAACATGTTGGGCTCAGCGGAGTAAAATGAGGCAGAATTTTCCCCGCATAGCTTCAGTCAGGCACGTGCGAGGTAACTTACGTCCCTAATTTAGGATATTGGTAACATATTCCTAATTTAAAATATTAGTAACATTCTGGAACGGTGTGGAAAAATTGACGATAGCGTTTACCGCGAAAATAGTCTACAATAGATAGGCCTATCGAAAGTATTGATAGTGCATTCGATATTGAACTTCGATACTAATAACGATGTGCGTCGATAGTCTATTTACGCTAATGGAACTATCAATACTATTGATAGATACTATTGCTTTTGCCACAATTATCGATAGTCTATCGATAGACTATCAATAGTCCACTATCGAGCGGCAAAGATAATTGAATCGAAACAAATAAAAGAGAGTTAAAGAAAAGGAAACGTACTGCACTTACGGCATTATGAAAGTAGTTATGATCAGAATGTATATGAACCGATTGCAGAATAAAATTAAATGTCTATTATTAATTATGAATCAAAAAAATAGGAAAAATATCAAATTTTTAAATATTTTTTTAACACTCACAGTGTTCTTTCTTATTTATGAATCAAAAAATTAGGAAAAATATCAAATTTTTTAATATTTTTTTAACACTCAGTGTTCTTTCTTATTTATATAAGTTTAAATAAGAAACCAATAATTTGCATACGGGTAGGATTTGAACCTACGTCCTTTGGCTGCCAAAAGTCGTAGGTTCAAATCCAACCCGTGCGCGAAATTTTGGTTTTTATTTAAATTTATATCAATAATCAAGTTTTTAATTGCCGATAAGACACAATTTTAGACTATTCTCTAAAGAATTTCTTTAAATGAAA
This sequence comes from Pyrausta nigrata, assembly GCA_949316185.1. NCBI lineage: Eukaryota > Metazoa > Arthropoda > Insecta > Lepidoptera > Crambidae > Pyrausta > Pyrausta nigrata. Next base: position 15,496,035 of record OX438949.1, on the reverse strand, counting down.
ATAAATTATTGAGTAATTTTAAGAACCACTTGGGCTTCCTTCAGCCTATGTCATCTATTTGGCGCATTTTTCTGAAAAATATGCAATAACCATACAACTATGATATATAATACGAAAAAAACTAAAAAATACCTTTATTTACCACAAAGTTTATAACATTTCTTATAAATAACTAAGTTAAAACATGAAGACTTAAATAAAATCAATCTGAGTTGCCAGAGGCTCCCAAACTAGGCTGTGCCTGTATTTTGGGAGAACAAATATTTACTTTATGTATGTAAGTCAGTACATAAATGACATGCCTATAAAAGGTTTCACACACACACGATTTATAATGCTTAACGGATCGCACACTCACTATAGAATATTCAGGGATCTGCAGAGCAATCCATATCATTTAGCCGACTTGTAATTTATTACTGTTTGATCCGCTTCCGCTTGCCTTGGTTGGGGGGAACATTCAATATACGATCCAATATCATTCAAAGGGTACTCTGCAAAACGACGTCCATATTAAAATGAATGTTTGCAATCATTGACCCCAAATAATCTACCTACGCCAATCTCTGAATTGATTACTAAATTGAAAATTACTTGTAGGTACGCGAGATTCAAAAACATGCTTAAACATAAAAATATAACATGGTCAACGCTAAGCAAAATAAGCCTTTTTTTTAAATAAAAATCTACCTAACTTACAATGTTCAACGCCATCTAGTGGATTTTTAAATACGGATTTTTGACATTAGGAAAATTGCTCAACCTTACATAAAGGGTAAAAACCGCCAAGTGCGAGTCGGACTCGCGCACTAAGGGTTCTTCCACTTAACCAAAATACCACAATATTTTGTGGACAGCAAATATAACTTTGTTTGTGGTTGTTGAAAATGTGCTATATCTCAAAAACTACTATTCCGATCTCGTTCAAACCAAATTTCGTTGAAAGAATTTGTTACGATTGACATCATGTATTTTTTTCAAAATTTACACTTGCTTAGTTCAAAAGTTAGATGGGGGGACGCCCATTTTACCACTTAAGAAGTGTCTATCTCTCAAACGTTAGAACTTTAGAGAAAATGAAACTTAGAGAAATTTAGAAACCTCGGTATCATTTTCAAAGACCTATCCATAGACTCCTCACTAAAAATGTTTTTTTGGTTTTAGTTTCATGTATGAGCCGGGGCCCTTAAATTATTATTTTTTGGATAAGAATCGTAAAGCGGTTAACAGGATACATCTGCCTACCAAGTTTCAACTGTTTAATGCTAACAGTTTCAGAATAAAGTGGCTGTGACATACGGACGGACGGACAGACAGACAGACAGACTTGACGAAACTATAAGGGTTCCGTTTTTGCCATTCGGCTACGAAACCCTAAAAACGGAGCCCCATTATTTTAAGACTTCACTGTTTGTATGTCTGTTTGTCGCCAGGCTGTATCTCATGAACCGTGATAGCAAGCCAGTTGAAATTTTCAGAGATAATGTATTTCGGTTGCCGCTGTAGGCATTACGTTTTAAGTGCGAGTCCAACTCGCGCACGAAGGGTTTCGTATACCTACAACATTAGACAAAATACTATTATCAACTTTTTTATTTTTAAAAACGGCATAAAAATCAAATTTGTATGGGAGTCCCCATTAAATATACCCATAAGTCAAGGTCAAGCCCAAATGGGGTGATGGGCCAAGGGTTATGGAAATATGGAAAGAAATAAGTAATTAAATTGACATACCGCCTAAACTATAACCCCGTTATTCCAAAAACTTTGTACCGGGTTTAAGACAGGACTAAGCTAGCCAATTAGAAAAGCGCTTGTCTATTAGGTTATGTCACGAATGTGTCATTCATTTCTCTGTTGTCGGCTAATATTTAGACCCATTTTAAACCTGGTCTAATTTTTTTGTAATAACACCGTAAAACTTTAGTTAGGGTAAGTAAGATCCAATCTTTAGCAAATGATCTCCTCTATATGTTGATTTCTTGTGGATTTGCTATAGCGGGTAAAGTATCAGTCACCCTGTATATTTTTTAAATTTAATTACGGTAAGTATTTATTTTTCAAGTAAATATCTAAATATTTTGTGAATATTTCAAGCGTCTAAATGTTGCCGTTATTAATATCACGCAGGGAGCGAGTCCCGTTTATACCGTTGGGTCATCATCCTCCTAGCGTTATCCCGGTTGTGCACTCGCACGCGAGGGCCCAGGGTCCGCTGACCATGATCCAGGATGTGGCAGATCATCTTTAACTAATATGTTTATGCCCTTTGGGTATGGAACCTTAAAAAGGATCTAAACTAAACATAACCTCTGCTTTTGTAGTCCAGAGCGCGAACCATTACCAAGACAGTCGTCAAATCTCTTTCAAATATAATTTTCGATTCTGTGCGACAGATCAGAAGAACGAAAATCCAAGCAAAATCTAAAACAATCGGCGGCATAATAGAATCTATCTCAAATGCAAATTGAGTTTTGTCTAGTAAACAAAGTAGATAGATAGATAGACAAATAAACAAAGTAGAGCACATGGGTATGTAAACAGCATCAAATTCATTTAGTGGGGAGCTTTGTTTTGAATACCGGGAATATCCCTTGATCTCTGATTTCCATCAGGCTCACATGAAAAAGTGCCTTCATTCTCGCGAAGTCGTGAGGGCACCAAACGTTTGGATGTTCCAGGACTTAGTTATATGAATTACACTAGGCTAGGACAGACTACGCCTTAGAATATCCAAACCTAAATACAACTTTTAACTGACAATTCAATTAGTATATTTATCCATAGTGGTCAACAACAGATTATAATTTATTATATTATTTATAACATTAAAGCCAACCAATTTACAGCAAGGTAATTGCTAAATAATATAAATTTAAAGGAAGATATATATAACATTTACAGGTCGTGGGGACGAAAAATCAAAATGTCTCATCATTTCAATTTTGGCATAGGAACTCAAAAAAAAAACTTGTGTCCTCCTAGCCGAATTCCGACCACGGCGGCCTATCTCAACAGAGATTAGCCAACTGCGTGGAACATATTATAGTGCACAACTGTGTGCGCAATTAAATACACAGGTGCACTCTCTGTTCCTTCACTCTCATAATTCGGTGAGACGGCAGTCCGACATGACCGTAGAGAGATCAGGCGCAGTACCAGCAGAACCAAAAAAATCTTACGCCAATATAAAAAAAAACAACAGAGCTTAGTCACACAATAAATAATAGTACAAGTAGCTTTAAGCTAAATTTCGGAATGAACCAGTCCTGGTTTAGCTAAAAAGTTTTGTCATGACTAATTATTGCGAACCAGTAGTCCTAGAAATAGTGATCAAAAGTTTGGTAACCCTTTTGCCGCAATGGAAAAATGGGGAAAGTAATCCGTTCACGCCGCATTATTAAGGTTTATTCACGATGATGCTATCTAACTTGGAATAATTTAGTTCGTTTTTCTTGAAAATAGCACGAGTAAAGGTGAAATTTGTTTACTACGTTACTTCTACAGGCTTTTTATCAGATTCGACGTTTTGTCGATCTTTAAACCCTTGAGCATCATAAGACCGCCGGCGGTCTCATAAAAATTGATTTTCTATTGTGTCTGATCTCTGAAATTTTTTTTGGTTTGAACGTAAGTATAAATTCATAGCTATAAAACTTTTGCACATAGTATGCCAATGAATCATTAGTATTTTTAATGCCTTGAGGCCAGGGAACACATGACTCTTTCAACCCCAACGTGCAAAATACCACGACGCGTTTCGCTACTTGACGTCGCATCACTCAGGAGAAGTTATCGCCTTTAAATGTGTTGCCAGATGGCCCTTTTTCTCCAAAAAGGGTTTTTGAATTCTTTAGGGGGTTTTAAAAATATTAATTCCATACAAATAGAATTATGTTAGGGGGAAATTTGGGCTTTGTGGGGATAACTGAGCGTCTTTCCGTACAAATGTTATTATTTTGGTGGGATTCCGAGTGAAGTTTAGGGGAAAATCATGTTTACCTGGCAACACAGTCTTTAATTTAAAATGTATGGACCTCGGCTGAGCACTGTCGTCATCCGTTCTCAATCGAGATTCATACACTTTTATTTATTTATTATGGAACAACAAACAGTTACACATTTCACATTAAAACAACATGTCTTAAGCTAAATACATTAGTAAATGTATAACCCACTACGTACACAAGCCCCAATCAAGAGGCTAAGTGCGGAAAACACCCCAGCCAAACTAACTAACTAACCCACTACGTTATCCACAGATTAGGCAATAGAGTTTACTTAAGGTCGCTAGGTGTTGCAACACTGTAAATAGAGATATATTAAAATTTAATTTTAAGTTGACATAGTTGTGTACTTTTATATATATGAAAATTACAAAATTGATCTGCTTATAAATTACTAAAAACCAATTCTTTAAACTTAGGCGCCGTAACTGCAAATACATATATCTATATTATCGAAGTTTTGTTATAAATGTCTACCAGTCTGCGCAATGGCGATCTTTTACCAGCATTTGTTCTGCAAGCCTTTTAAATTCTGTACTCATAGAATCTTTATGGAGGTTATGTGATCAAATCGGTAGCAAAAAATATTGTTTTTAAGTGATAATATAATAGTTATAAGCATTCACTTTCAAATTTAAAAATTAGGTATTGAGAAATGGGTAGCCGTGTGGTAAGGCAATCGCCCGGTGTGCTCGGGAAACGGCCTCAGGCGGTCATTTTTTTCTAGTTAAATATTTAATTCGGTAGGTGATAACCTAAAAGTTATGCACGTATTTATTAAAATAATAAACATTCCACACTAGTCATACACACTTATATTACTGCAATATAGATGCAAACATGAAACTTTGTCATTAGTTACGTTACGTCGCATTATTATCGCGTTGCTGTCACATCTAACGTTGGCGTGCTGCGATAGAACGAGTCAAGTAACAATGTGAACTATTTCCGATGGTTTGCTTTTGTATCGCTATTATGCAAGCCATATCCAGACGCGTGCCTGCGGAAGAATGCCTAGGGCGAATGCTCAGGGCGATAACTCGCTGGTTCCACCTCACTAATGGCACCGGTGGGCTCCGAGTGGTTTTAGTGGCTACACCCTTTTTAAGCGGGGGAGACCCACATAACCTTTCCTTCGAGACCAGTGTGCATTTTCTAGTCGTAAAAAGGGTATAGCTCATTCTTGATAATCAGAGACACCTGTGAACAACACAGGCTAGGGGTCCAGTCACTTTTTTAATTTAATATTAAAAGGCCTATTTATTATACATTTGACCGCAATCTCACCTGATGGTAAGTCATGACAGTCTAGAAGCAGCGTTTTCACTCTTTTCTTAAAGGAATCCAAATCGTAGTGTTTAGGGAACACTTCAGCCGGCCAAATTCCACTCTCTAGCCGTACGCATACTCTTGTATCACGTACGTATCACTTATGTGATACCTAAGTATGTAGCAAAAGTATCAAATTCTACAGGTGCCGCGCTGTATTAAATCTGGTATTGGATCTATTGGAGTGCGGATCGAATTACTATTATGCTCCTACTTATAGATCCTAGGGTTTGTAATAAACATTTAGCATCGAAAGCCGAGGGACAAAAAATGTTACTACTTTATCCATGATGCCGTAAGGTAGATCCCCGGCTTGTACCAGTAAGTTTGTACAAAACTTAGGTACAGTTTCTAAAATATCGTTGTCAAACGGTAAAGAACATTTATTTATATACAGGTGATGTTTTAGTCAGCGCTCCCCGACTCAGGGATGGCGGTATGAGTTGTGTTAATTCTAAAAAATATTTTCTTCCCTTTTACAATATGCCTAGAAAAATTCGCAACGAGTGGGGACACTCGCTCCCTCGCGCGTAGCTACGTAACGCTACGCCGTAGCTACTGATAGGCAGGTAGATTTTTGACTCGCTCGCTAGGATCGCAATAATAAATTGATTTTGTAGTTTCTCCAATGAAAAATATAGTACTTTTTTGGCATCAGTATCGTTTGTACAACCACCCCTGAGTCGGGGGTCGGTGACCTTAACAGCAACCTGTATATCTAAATTGTAGGATTTTGTAAGTTTCTTAGCAACTGATAGCTGATTGGTTTGACGTTTCTACAGTTTTGTAGTTTGCCTCTTTACGATTCTATATATAAGGTTACATTTTAGCAAGTGACGATATTTTACGACCTGAACATTATTTTCCAAAAAACGGGAAATATTTTTATTTTTCCTACCAAAAAAAAAAATCCTGTTTAGTCCTAAAAACTAAGTTTTTGCCTCTGTCTCTCTCATTTTGATTTACTAAAACACCATACTTGTGTAAAAAACGTAAGGAAGAGAGTTATCACAACACTTTTTACTTAGAAATCGACTCTTGGCGTTTTTCTCGAAACCTAACGTATAAAAATAAAAGTTTTTTTTACAAACAATATTTACTAATGCTGTTGCCTTTGCCCTCTAAGTTTCATCCGTTACTAAAATTTAACCTTATATAGCAGAGAAAAAGATAACAATAAACTAAAATTAGTCTAAGAGAAACTTATTGGGAATCAGATTCTGTTCCATTCTGATTTATTATTTCACTTGAAAAAATGACTACCAGAGGCGGGATATTTAGATTGCAAAGTGAAGCTTATCACTTAAAAACAATAATTTATCCATTCTGATTTGCCTCTGTAAACATTGTTGGCATTGGAATACATTACGACTAGCTTACCTCCCTTTTCCTTTTAGTCTAAAGTATTTTCTCGATCTTCAAAACCGTAGCCCGAAGCCTACCTTCAGCGATAAATTTGATCGCAAACAGAGATTTAACCAAATATTTATTCGATTTAGTATACCTACTGAAGACTTGACTTTTATTCAAGTGTGAATTCAATGAATAATGTGATTGGGAGAGTGGAAAAATGAAGGAATCAAACGCTGGTTAAGCATTTCGTTTTGTTATGAGAAAATTGAGAGACGTGCTCATGAATCTTTATTAAGAGTGTTAAAGATACAGTCGGAAGCACATCAGGTTTACAAAAACAGCTTTTATTACGTAGGAAATAGAGGCGGTTTCAAGGTCAAAGTTAGAAGTGCGGCCGTGTGTACTAAAATATTTTTTCCAACATTATACGACGTTTTTAATGTTTTTTAACACTCACAGTGTTTTTCTTATTTATATAAGTTTAAATAAGAAACCAAAATTTCGCACACAGATAGGACACAGCGACATCTACCCGAACTGCATTGCATCAGCACGTCACGCAATAACGTAAGACAAAAGAGACCAAGAAATTCACACGGTTGGATGAACTGCACAGTAGCTCAGTTGGTAAGAGCGTTGGCCCGGTTAGACAAAGGTCGTAGGTTCAAATCCTATCTGTGTGCGAATTTTTGGTTTCTTATCTAAAATTAAACGACGTAGCAACCCAGCCCAAATAATATTTTAAGCAAACTTGAGACCACCACATCTTCGTTTTTTTTTTTACATTTTGCAATGTCAACTCTTACTCAAACGTATCAGACGTCATATCCATCACGTTTTATAATTTCATTAGAGCATAATGCCCTGAGATATGCCGTAGGTAGTCAGTGAGTCTTGAGTGAGTGAGTGAGTCTTGAACAACTTTACATATTTTAAGCTATTAATATCTTCGCTAATTTATCTGTAACACCATTTACACAGTAGGCCCTACAAGAACTCAGTACCGTTACCATGTGTACGGTGGTTTTACTCGCTAGCGACGACGTATAAAAAGTGTATAGAAAATTTTAGTTCTCCAAGTAACCGCTAGAGGCGCTGTGCAATTTTCCATACACTTTTTTTACGTCATCGCTAGCGAGTAAAACTGCCGTAAACTCATGGTAACGGTACAGAACAATGTATCTTACGGTAATTCAATTTCAGGCGATTTCGGCAAACCTTGCCGAATCTACGGTGTATATCAGAATTATAGGGCGAAATTGAACTCCTAAACTATGTAAAGTTGGATCAAGGCTAATATTGTCGAGTAACTCACTTGTGAACACACTTGTTTAGTTCTGAATTTATAATTAGGATTGGGAATAGTTTTGATTGTAATTTCGAAGTGTAAATAAACTTTTACCAACTATGAAGTGTGAAGATATCTTAAAGTTTACTTTAAGGGTTACCCCAGAAGGAAAAGCGAACTTTCAAATATAAATAAAATAAATTGTTTTAACAAACACACCAATTACTTTGTCCCAAACTAAGCGTTAGCTTGTGCTTTGGTGACGAGCATGGACGAACAACCATCCGTCCGTCTGTCTGTCAGCCCACTTTATAAGGAAAGCGTGGAGTAGGTACGTAACGCGCGTATCAAATTGAAATTAATACTTACTATTAAATATTCAGGCTCTGGAATTCCTGTGATTTCTGGAACTGTAGAAAAATCAAGCTTTTGAGGCTCCGCAATATAGGATAATTTTCCGTTGATCATGAATGATGAAAGGCATGAAATAAAACAAAATCAGGAAAAAATCGAAAACCTTTTTGTGATCGGAACGTCACAAACAATCTTTGGTTGAAATCACAATGCGTAAGCACAATTCACAATTGCCTGTCCGGTTTCATACATTAGTCAAGCATATTGTAGCTAAATTAAATTAAATATCGCTAACAAAAATCGAGTTAAATGCATCATCCGATGGGACACGAACCCATGACCCTTTATACTTTGCTATCCGGGCGAATGCTCTTACTAACTGAGCTACGGAAGACGTTAGTCAGTTGACGAATTTTTTAAGTGCTTGCTACGCCAGTGTGAGCCAGTGTTCGATTTCATCAATACTTGGGGAATGTACCCACATTGTATCTAATGGAAATATTTTTACAAACATTTTAGTATGATTTATAAAATATCACACGATTAAAACGACGTCTTCGTTGGCATTACGTTCTTTCGGTTCGACTTTCAATACAAATTCAATTTGGCAGATGATAATTTTTGGCTAAGCTCTGACTGGTGTTTCGTAACATTTTCCTTAATTTGAGATGATGACATATTGTATTCTTAGACTTCTAGATAATGATCATGTTACATCCGCTTCAGGCACCGTTACCTTACAACCGGGGAATATATTTTATTTATTAACAACGCTAGCCACCATAGCCAACCAAAGCCAGCCATAGCCACCACAGCCAGCCAACACCAAGTCACCGCTGGCCACCTTTCCCCACCGCCAATGTGCCTATAATGGAGGGGGAAAGCCTTTATAAGCGACGGACAGCTCAGTCTAGCCGACTTGTACACAGCAGCCACTGAATAAGCTAAAACTATGCCAGTTTGAGTAACCATAATCATAGTTATTTGAAAGTAAGTGATTCAGCAATTAAATCTGTGTGTTTAAGCTATTGTGCGTTTTTTATTTATGCCACTCGTTTACAATCATGAAAGTGAATAAAACACCTATGCGCTATGTATTACACATTTGATGCGATGAAGTATGGATTGTCATATTTCTAAAATTTTGAAAGCTATCGTGGCTTTCCAGAGTTCACTTAGAAGGTTTTACTGTCTTCCATAAGCTTTCATGGTCACTAACTAACATTAGAATAGTAATTTACGAGATTGCTACCATGTACCAGTAAAAGGTAGTGAGTTTGCATAACGGTGGTACCAAAGGAGAACGCAATAAAAGACCCAACAAGAAGTTTTCTCATAACGTCCCATCCGTCACAGAATAATTACTAGTACTTCGTACAGAAGTATGACTTAGCAATTGTATTCAAAGAAATGTCTACTCAATGTCGTCAACAATATGGCGTAATTTATTTCGCCTCAGAGTCAAGCACATTTTCGTGTAGACACCTACAAAAATCCATTGCAAGATAATTTCATACTTATTGTTTTGGAATATGATTCATAATACACTAAACCTATTCAGTGACGTAATATCACGCAACGCGATAGGGTTGACTGCTACGAGAAGCTTCTAACGCCATCTAGCGCCTCTTTCTAGTACTTTATTCATTCTCGTCCAGCCAGCAACTTAGCCGCGCGGCCGCCGGTGAATAAAACGCGCGAGCGCTGTTTTAGCCCCTAAGTAAGGGTCGCCGCGCGTAGGTACGTTTTTGCTACCCACGCGGTGAGATACACAGGTCTGCATCCGTAATCAAAAATAAAAAGGTACCTAATAGTAACAATCCCATAAATAACTATTCTAAAGTTCACATAACTGAAATTCATCGTAAGCATACAATCTACGAGAGGCATCGCTCACCTGAATAAAAATATCGGTGAAATCTTCCTTTGTGTTTGACGGAGCTATAGTCTATCGTTGGAGCGCACTCGATGTCCTGTGAAGTATGACACTCGAGGCTTTTGAGGTAATTGTGTCGGCGGATCACAATGGGGTAGATAGGTAGGCCATTCCAAATTACAATCGATAAGTCGATATAGGCATAGTCTGTACTCCACCAGGAGTAGAAATTGCATTATTAGATTAAAAAATAAAGTACATTTATTGCTGTACATAGGTTCGCAAGGAGCACTCATATACGTCCCAACATAAATAGACTGAACCCTACCACTGCTTCAGGATAATTGTGGGCTAGGGCTGAGAAGAAGCAGCGAAGAAACTCAGTCACTATTGTCATAGCCGCTACTTTGTAATATCCTTTTGACATTTAACAGTTTCCATTTTCAGTGTTGATTACTCCTTAATAAAACACATAAATATTATCTTCCTCGGTCCCTTACTGATGAGGGTCGTGACCACATAAGGTCCTCCACAGATTACAGTCATAGGCTGTGTGTACCACACGATGTGTACCTACTTCCGCCCACCGTCTTTCTCACCACGTCTGACCATCACGTCGTGCCCTACCCCGAGCACGTTGTCTGCCTTCCATTTGTAAAGTAAAGTTAGCCTATATAGATCCTACTGCTAGTCAAAGGACTCACCTCAACTATGAGGAGGTACGAGCTATACTCCACCATGCGGGCTCAGTGCGGATTGGTGGAGGGGTTGTCTATAAGGCAAGTGACCACCCGTACTGTCAGATTTTATCAAGCCGCCCTACGGCCTCTGATTAGGCTTAACAACTAATATCAACCGATATAAGCCGGGACTAACTGCTTAACGTGCCTTCCGAAGCACGGAGATGCTTGTCTTGGACGTCACTTATATGGTCGGAATGGTCCCATCCAATCACAACCGCGCCGTGGGTTGCTTAACTTTGGTATCACTACCAAAGCGCTGCGCCACAAGCACCATCCATTTGTACCAAGATAATTTGTTTCTCCAGACAATACCTTGGAGACCGCATATTGTGTCCGAAGAAACACATAAATACGTCGCCGAAATTATCATGTGCTAGAGACGAACGTGTAGTGCGAACATAATTTTGTAGCAATATTCTGACGTAAGTAGGGAATTCGCATGAAAGTACACGCATAAATAAGCTGAATACCGAGATAAAATCAGGCTGAATCACATATAAATTCGTTTCTCATAAAAATCAAAATAAGTGCTTATACTCTGTCAGTACAATAAAATAGGTATTTCTAAAGCGAATTCTGTATGAATCTTACTATAATGCAACGCTACCGGAATGAATCACCTATAAATAAATTTAAATCAGTTGTTAAGATTCTTTAATGTCAAAAGGCTATTCTAAAATATGTATATGACTATATGGTTTTTAGCCGCTGTCATTTGAGTTATCTTGTATTATGTCTTTTTTATTCGGTAAATAAATAAATAAAAACAAAACACAATTATTTTTCCCATCTAATAATGGATTTCCGCAAAGTAACGCCTGATTCTATTAATTAAATAAAAACAGTATAAAAATTAATAGAATGACTTGTATGAGAGAAACAATTGTAAAACTTTGAAAAGAGGCTATGACAAAAGTGATGAGTTTCTTACTACTTCTTCTCAGCACTAGCCCACAATTGTCCCGAAGCAGTGGTAGGGTTAAGATTGGGACGTGTATAAGTGCCGCTTGACTTTGGGTCTAATTATATGCAGAAATAAATAAATTTTACTGTATTATATTTACTTAATTATCTCAGCCAGCCTAGTTTTCTCTCAACATAGAGAACAGATCACGTTGGTACCCTTATTATTCGTGACACATTGTTTAATCGCAGAATCGCAAAAAGCCCAGACCCTCGAAATAACTTCAGAAGACTCATCCGAAAAACAAACCCTCCAGCGCCCTCCATCTTAAGTGTGCGCGAGTGCACAATCAAGATTCCTACTATGTAAACCGATTGCTTTAGAAATAGAAATACAAAGTCATTTTATTTTATTATTATTTGGGAAACATACAGTAATTGTTGTGGCATAAATATAAATAACACTTATAGATAACACAAAAACCAATTAAGTTTCCTCAGACTAATATTACATTTCATTTAGAGCAAACCAAAAACCTACAAAAGATTACGTTTCAAAAAGAATTTAAAGAAAAAAAAGTTAATGAGTCATAATATAATTACCACGAAAACTATTGGCAGTCACATGACAGATCGTGGATTTGTTTTTTAAAAAGAAGTACTAAAGTTGAAGCAAAAATATCAACTCCTTGGTACCTGTCATTGTGACTGCGGCAAGTACGCGGCGGAAAAGTGTTGGAAACATATTTAGTCCTATATGTGGGCACATAAAAAATACTTTTATGACGTGCACTAAGTCGGGAACATCGTAAACTAATTTCGCTCAAAAGAAAGGGGGAGTCGATAAGGTTGTGCAGTAATTTATAAAGAAATAATTGATCTCTTTCAATTCGTCGACTATGTCACGAAGTTCTTATAAATATGCATTTATTCATTTATTCACATTTGCGTACTAGGTATGTGTATACATTTAAATGGAATATCATTAAAATGAATTTAAATAAGGAATCGTAGGGAGTAAGGGCGTTATAGCCGAACGGAAAAAACTTCACTTCACATCCTTGAGATCGTGAATTCGATCCCCGCATGTACACTAAGTTTATATAAAAACTCAGTACAGTATTTTTCAAAGCTATCAACAACTACGATAAAAGAAAACAGTTGAAATATTAGTTTGTACTTTATAGTAAATTTTGCGCCTTGCCACACTGTTTAATCTATGGTCAACTCTCTCTACTCTCCATGGTCTATCTCTTACTGCCGCACTCAGAAACGTCAATTATCTTTAATCTATAATTAAGTCTTGTTCTGTCACTTTATTTAAATTAATGAAGGATTAACTTTAATGACGTCTCTGAGTAGGTACGCAGTTAGTGTAACAAAAACATCGTGAGAAAACCTGTGTGAAATGGAAATGCAATGGCACTCCGATCAAAATTGCCAAGAAAGTCGTTGTGTGTGTTTCATTCCACATAATGATCACGAGACTCGGTGATGAGGTATCTATCCATACTAACATTATAAATGCGAAAGTGTGTCTGTCTGTCTGTCTGTTACCTCTTGACGCTTTAACCACTGAACCGATTGAGATGAAATTTGGTATGGAGACAGTTCGAGACCCTGCAAAGGACATAGGCTACATTGTCGCGATATAAAAACATTAAGGGGGTATAATTGGGGATGAAAATGTATATGGAAAATCCAACTCTTGCGGGCGAAGTCGCGGGGAACCACTAGTAAGACTATAAATAAGAAAGTACGAGAGTAGGGGCTCAGAAGTAATCAAAGCGCTTAAGTTCAAATCTTCCGTCTTAAAGGGAGTTTTACCTACAATGTAGTATAAGTATACAACGTATATTCCTCTATGTAGGTATTTGAAGAAAGAAAGGACTTGTCCTCTTTTTGTATGGAGGCTGGTTTTTTATTCCAAGATATCACCAACCACCAATAACCTATATTTATCTTTAAGCTACAAAAATATGAAGCACGTAACCATAGAGATCTGAATTTTAAACGCCTCCATTTTTGAGAAAAAATATGTTTTGTAATGAGGCATCAACCATTGATCATTACTTGTATTTCCTGGCTGTATGGCTATGTACCATTGCCTTTCCACTGGTGGATAAATACTACTAGGTACTACCACAGATTATATAATAGGTACTACTGTCAATGAAATGACAATTTTGACAATTTTTTTTCATGCGTTAATTGGTATAGGCGAAGGTGTGGTTTATGTACAGACAAAGAGGAAAAATAATAGCAATTTTTCCCTAAATCGGAGGCCTTAAAAATATATTAATTATGCAGAAAGGCTAGTTTTTGTAAACTCTTTCATATAAAATTTAGTTTATTATGGTTAGAAATACTGACGAATAAAAAACCATTAATGGACATTTCCTTTGGTACCTTGTTTTATTATTAAGATACTTACGATATTTATAAACCGGCCAAGTGCAAGTCGGACACGCGCACTGAGGGTTCCAGAGTTACGTCCAAACAAAGGTTTTTTTCTACGATGTGACCACAAGTTTGCGATTTTCGGACTTTTTCCTTTACTTGTACTGTAAAACCTTCATACTTGTCTAATTCCATGATTCTAAGTGTTCTAAACCTATTAGAAGTATAATAAGTATAAGTATTTTATGTTAATTTCAATTTGATAACTCCCCCCCCCCCCACTCGTTCTTGAGAAAAAGGGTCTTGACAGACAGACGGATAACAAAATGATCCTAGAAGGTGATCCTAGATGATCCTAGAAGATTCCGTTTTCTTTTAAGGGTAGGATGTGACCCCAAAAATAATTTAACAAAAACAAATATTCATTTACAATTAAGGTTTTCTTCTGATATATAATATACAATGATTTTAATCATGATAAACTGATAATAGCTCAGATTAATTAAAACTTACAGTCGTTTTTTTAATATTTTTAACACTCACAGTGTTCTTTCTTATTTATATAAGTTTTTAATTTGACACGGCTGGATAGACTGCACGGTAGCTCAGTTGGTAAGAGCGTTAGCCCGGTTAGCCAAAGAACGTGGGTGCAAATCCTACCCGTGTGCGAATTTTTTGGTTTCTTATTTAAACTTATATAAAACTTACACTTTACAAAATCATTAACCTAAACATGGCACAGCTCAAGTGGCAATGGGCAGGGCACATAGCGCCAAGAACTGATGGCCGTTGGGGCAGAAAAGTTCTAGATTGGAAATCCTTTGATCAAAGGAGCAGCGTAGGACGTCCACCGACGATTGATAGACGACCTTGTAAATATTGCAGGATCACACTGGATGCAGACCGCTTGCAATCGGTCGTTGTGGACAACCATGGGAGTGGACGTTCAGCAGTGGACGTCCTACGGCTGACAATGATGATGATGATGATGATCAAACATGGCACAACTTTCTACTGACCCTACTGACTGAGATAATTTTCAAAGGAGGTCTTGACAATATTAGTACGGTAGATCTAAGGACAACAGTAAGTAATAAGTAGAAAAGTCTCGGAAAATGCCCGAAGATTGTTCGTTATATATATAACAAATCAATTAACTATCGGAGCAGTAACAGATATCATTTCTATCTCGAAAAGACAAGTCTTCATTAGCGAGTATCGGCCAGAACATGATATTCCGTCAAATGTTCTTATTTTTAGTGCCCTAACGACGCGCTCTGCTTTTCAAACAAAACGAACTCCCTGACCCTCCGAATTGTAGTTTGTGTAGTATTTTTTTGTGCAATATACTATTATAATACTCTCCATACATATAGGTACTTGTAATTCTGACCTACTTGAGAGGCGATAGAATCAAATTCGTCAGCGTACCAAATTATTATATTTTATTTTTACTTATTCATTTTGCTTCAATTCATATCTGCTTAATAAATAATGTCCCTCTAGCCGAATTTCGACTACAGGGGCCTATCTCAACAGAGAATAGTGCACAAGTGTTTGCGCAATACACAGGTGCACTCTCTGTTTCCACTCTCATAGTTTGGTAAGACGGCAATCCGACATGACCGAAAAGAGATCAGGCGCAGGACCAACGGCTTAACGTACTTTCCGAGGCACGGGGGTGTTAACACTACCAGTTTCCTAACTCCGGAGCTGTGTCTAAGTTATTTCAGACAAACCCCAGAAACAAATTTCGGCCCTACTCGGGATACCAACCTGGGAACTTGGTCATAGTACCTGCGGCGTGCTGACCACTAGACCAACGAGGCAGAAAATAGACTGACTGTCTATTTGTCTATTTACTTAATATACTTTGGAAATCGTTACTATTAAGATTAAAAACCTTGGATTTCCTCATATAAATAAACAAATATATAAATCCGTTATCCTAGTTACCATAGCACAAGCTCACGCTTAGTATGAGGCTAGGAATTGGTGTGTTTGTTAGAACAATTTATTTATTTATTATATATATACTGACCTAACAAACAGCCCGAAGCAACATTAGGGAAAACTTTCCTGTTACGAAGAAAACCTTAAAGTTTTCGTAGTTTTATTGTCAATCCTTCTTGTGTTGTTGTTCTTCAATGTCAGAAAAAAAAGAAATCTAAGTCTAAATGTATATTTAATGACAAAGGACTTGTCCATTTATGGTTTTTTATTCGTCAATATTTCTAACCAGAATAAACTAAATATTATATTAAAGAGTTCACAAAAACTAGCCTTTCTACATAATCAATATATTTTTTAAGGCCTCCGATTTAGAGAAAAAATTAAATTAATTTTTCTCTTTGTCTGTACATAAACCGCACCTTTGGCTATATCAATTAACGCATGAAAAAAAATTGACAGCAAAATTGACATTCCATTGACATTAGTACCTATTATATAATCTGTGGTAGTACCTAGTAGTATTTATCCACCAGTGGAAAGGCAATGGTACATAGCCATACAGCCAGGAAATACAAGTAAGTGATCAATGAATGATACCTGTTACAAAACATATTTTTTCTCAAAAATGGAGGCGTTTAAAATTCTGATTTCTATGGTTACGTGTTCCATATTTTTGTAGCTTAAAGATAAATATAGGTTTATTGGTGGTTGGTGATATCTTGGAATAAAAAACCAGCCTCCATACAAAAAGAGGACAAGTCCTTTGTCATAGCCTGAGACCACTAGATAAACTTTGTAAAACATTTTATATTACTTTTACTTCCATTTTTTTTAAATATAAACGTGTAAACTTTTTTTTTCTCTTTTCTTGGTGACCTGAAAAAAGTCCATTGGGAATGTATTTTAAGGATTTTATGACAATACATGATACAATACATTTGCCTATCATTATAACAGCATAACAAGGTAACTAGGTACTAAAAGTTTCCTCAGCAAAACAAATGTCTACATAAGTATAAAATATTAATGGATTGACTTTACTCTTAAATAGTAAACCATTTCTTTTTTAGCATGTGTTAAAATATACTGTTTTAAACTTTCATGGTCATTATCATTAGAATAGTTATTTACGGGATTGCTACCATGTACCTTTTTATTTTCGAGTTTCCGATATTTCGGCGCTGTTGCAAGCGCCATGATCACGGGATAACTGAAGATCTTGCGGGTGGGATGTTATGGGCAAACATATCGGTCTTCCCTCCTTCGAAGTCTTTTATTGCGTTCACCTCCGGTACCACTGTTTGCAAACTCACTATTTTCTCGCGTCTGTTCCCGACACACAACACTAACAGTGTCCGACCGCGAAACTACAATTGGTTGGTTTTTCCGGTTTTTGCACATTCGAATCACTGGATTCCAGACACTTGACAATTTAAACCCGTCCTCGCGATTGAAATTTTTTGTGTTTTGAAATGTTGTGGTTTAGATGTTCTCCATCACACAGATCATAGGCTCGGTTTGTCAATGAGATCACTACAGAATTAAGATGATGAGGGTGATGATGCGAGGCGGCGTTGAGATAGCGGTCAGTGTGAGTAGATTTTCTGTAGACAGAGTTACCTAATGAACCGTCACTCCGCACACGAATCTGCACGTCCAAAAATGCTAGACTTCTGTCTTCTTCTACCTCGTAGGTAAAGTTTATGTTCTGATGGATGCCATTTAAAAAAAGTAATTTGCCATTTAAACTCGAAAATAAAAAGGTACATGGTAGCATTCCCGTAAATAACTATTCTAATGTGTTAAAATATGCAATACGAGTAGGTACTTTCTGTCAAAATGGCTTTTAAACTGACGTATCACTACTACACATAATTTCCATACGGCAGTTATGAAAAGCATCGAGTTAGACTGTAAGCTTGCTGCAATATTCACCGACCGGCTAGTATTTTTTTCATGACATGCACTTCCTTATTGTGAAAACTGTGAACCTAATGTTGACAAGCCAAGCGACAGCGACACTTCTTCATTTTCCGTGCCAAACTTTTCGCTCGGTCATTGCACTTGTTTCCTGTCTCTTCCCAAGGTCATTACCCTCACAAGATATCATTTCTTAAATTTGATTTTCATATATGCACTTACTCTTTACTCTGTTTATACTCTGTATTTTTTTACTCTTTTTCGAATGGGAAAAAATCGAATGCCGTTCGGAAAATTTTCCGCGCAACGTCACCAATCGTTTTTCCGCGCGAAATTGTTCTATTGACAAATAAAGTGGTATTCACTCATACACGGATTTTTACGATAAAATGAATCGTGTGTCGCAAAAAATATATAAAATCATATCGAGGTAACTATTCCATCATTTATAGTATAATAGTGTACGTACTACTCTCTTAGGAGTTGCTACAGTCAAAAAAGATTTACAAATAAAAAAGGCTTTAAAAGGGTTTTACGTAGTCCACAATTATTGTTACATCATCCTCCTAGCGTTATCCCGGTTGTGCACTCGCACGCGAGGGCCCAGGGTCCGCTGACCATGATCCAGGATGTGGCAGATCAGGTAATTACAGTGGAGCGACTGTCATCTGACCTCCGTGACTCCGTGACCCTGTTACCAGGGAAACCTGACCAGTTTTGTATCATGGTTACACATGCAGCCGCCTGAATGTGCATGTTTCTACACGATGTTTTCCCTCACCGTAAGAGCATCGGTTAGTGAAACAACTAATGTACATAACTCTGAAACAGTCATTGGTACATGGCGGCATGTGGGATCGAACCGGTGCCTCCCGCATGAGAGGCAACCCGCTAGCCACTGCGCCACCGACGCTCTAACACACAATTATTGTTACATATTTTGTATTTTATTTTAGTTAAACCTTGTGAACTCAAAAAATACGTTATATCTATTATTAGCGTTTTCACGTTCTTTTTTTTAAAGTATTCTGGAAAAAAACAAAAACATTTCAAAAGCGCACTTCTATATTGCTTCATTTACTGGCCAGTATTATTTGAAATGTTTTGGAAAAATAAAGTTATAGTGGGACCGAAACACATTGAGACTTGACAACTTATGTAAAGAAAAGTTGTGTAAGTAGTTTTCAGAGAGGATTCGAACGAGGAAGTTCTTATGATGAAATCTACTGTGTTTCCGGAAAAGAAATACAGTGCATTGTTCTCGTAATGATCTATCTTTAGCAGAGGGAATAGACAAAGAGAAATGAACGGAAACCCAACATAATACCTAATGCTGTGTACTAGCCAGGTAGGTTTATTAACCGTTGTTGTTATTTTATAACAATGAAATTGTATCATGAGTAGAAACAAAAAGTTAGCCTGTGATAAAATTTTTGGAGGCGCTAATTCATCGCCTGTTCTAGCATTTGAAGCACACTCTACAAGTTACAAATTCAATTCCACATAAAAGGAAATATCAACCTGTGGCAACGCAACGCACATAATAAGGTTAATTTTATCTAAACCAAAAATTTTCGTTTTAATTTCAACATCTCAGATTATTATGATTACTACCTACTTCTGAATTACAAAACATTTTCTTGGAATATTGAAATAAGAGGCGTACAATCCTTACAAAGACTTTCTGAAGCTGGAAGCATAAACGGCATACTTATTAATAACAAAATTTCATTTCGTGAAACTCAAGAACCCTCATAGGTACGAACCCAAGAAAATGTCGGGTTTCCCTATGGGCCAACCTTTGACCACAATAAAATAAGTTTAAATAGTTCCACTCAGTAATGTTTGAGGTAACTTTGACTGCTATTTATCTTTGCATTTTGTATGGCTATTGAATTGATAAACCTTCGTCAATGTACCTCAGAAAAGGTGCGTTATGTCCCGACAAGTTCATCTGCGATCTTCCTGCGATCGCCAGAGGTGCGGGGGGAGAGGCACGCTAGACGCAGGCCTGTGTAACTTCCCGAGTAGGTAGCAAAAACGTACCTACGCGCGGCGACCCGTTGTAAGGGGCTAAACAAGTTGGGTATGGATAGCAGGCAGCGACACGCTCGCGCGTTTTATTCACCGCGGCGGTAGGTTGCTGGTTGGACGAGCATGAATAAAGTTCTAGAAAGATGCGATAGATGGCGTAAGTAGCTTCTTGTGGCAGTCAACCCTATCGCGTTGCGTGATAGTACGTCACTGAATAGGTTTAGTGTATTATGAATCATATTCCTGAGTTATAAGAATGAAATTATCTTGAAATGTATTTCTGTAGGTATCTACACGTAAATGTGCTTGAGTCTGAGGCGAGCTGAATTACACCATATCGTTGACAACATTGAGTAGATATTTCTTTGAATTTCATTGCAAAGTCAAACTTCTGTACGGAGTACTAGTACTTATTCTGTGCTAGACGTCATTCAGAGGTTGACGAGTGGTATTGCGGGGAAGGATTTGCTTTGACAATCGCATGTGAATTGGCGCTTCCTCACGTCTTGCGGGGTGCAACGAGGTTCGCGCAAGACCTAGTCGGACCGTGGGCCCGATTCTCACGCCATCGATATTATATCACATACAATATTTATAGAAAAAAATATGGTGGATATCACAAAATGTGATAAATATCCGTCACTTTCATACTTCCACGTAACATCAAAATTTTGTGATATCCGCCATGTTTTTTGATAAATATCGCATGTGATATAATATCGAAGGTGTGAGAATCGAGCCCCGTTCTATGGCAATAGATTATGATGGTAAGGCTTGATAAAGCTCTTCCGAACTTCGTCAATGATTAGACAAATCGATTCCAAAGTTAAATTAAGTGAAGAAGATTGAGTACATCCACGCATTTGATTTGTGAAGTCTTGCACAAAAAGCTTTTTTTGTGTTTAGTTATGTCGTAATGATATGCATTACAAAATTCCTTAAACTTGAGTGACATGATGACAAACATGTCTCCATTTCTGCGCGTTTCACCGTGAAAAGAGCCTAGGATACTAATCCCATTGAAATGAGTTTAACAAGGTTTTCAAAAGGAACTATCCTTGTCTACGTAACTATCAGAGCCTACTGCATCTAACATCTATTACTTCCCGCGCCCGACATTGAATTTTATTAGCATTACGAACATTGGGCTAGATAACTCTTACTTTCGATTACAATATAGTAAGTCTGTTTGGAAGAAAATATATGGCCGCTCTATCTGTTGTATGAATAGAAAGGTATTATTTATTATTAAATCTTTTAGGAAAGCTGGGCAATTGTGAGTCGGACTCATGCATTGGGGGTTTCTTACATAGTTTTTTTTTGTCCTATTATTTTTCTAAGATGAATGAAAGATTGAACCACAAATGAACGGTTCTGGGACTTTTTCCTTTTCTTGTGCTGAAACACCTTCCTTTTTGCCAAATTTCGTGATTCTAGATCTATAGGAAGTACCCTATAGGTTTGGATTCCCCTGCGAAATGTCATAAATAAGGCTAAACTAAAATAGCTTTATCTTTGTACTAGTAGTTCCCCGCGACTTCGCCCGCAAGAGTTGGATTTTCCATATAAACTTTCATCCCCCATTTCACCTTCTCAATGTTTTTATACTCGTATCACGACAAAATGTAGCCTATGTCCTTTCCAGGGTCTCGAACTGTCTCCATACCAAAATTTCATCTCAATCGGTTCAGTAGTTTAAGCGTCACGAGCTAACAGACAGACAGACACACTTTCGCATTTATAATATTAGTATGGATATGGAAGTATGGATTGCGTTAACTTAGAAGCTTGATTTTTTAAAGGGGCCGCAACCATAAGTAATTGATGCTTATTCAACTTAATACCTTCACGCGTTCCTAAGAAAATGGGTATTGATGGGTGAATTTCAACAAGGTTGATTTTTTTATCATTTCGGTGAACTTTTTAATTTTTAACAATTTTCGAATTCAAACTATGGTTTATGATATTTCTTGATGTTGTTTATATCCGTACGTAACGCCATCAAAATATCTTAATAAAATAAAAAGATACAGTAGCTCAAAGTTTTGATGCCACCGAAATGAAAAAACGATTCGCCGAAATGAAATAACTCTCCACCGAAATGAAAACACTTATCCACCTACTAAATACCTGCAACAAAATTACTTCTATACACTATAAAGTTTATGTATAAGTTACTTCGAATGTTTTTGTCCCAATATAAAAAATAACAATATCAAGTTCTCAGTGAATATGTGTTGAAAATTTCGTGAAATTTTGGAAATCAATTAAAAATGTAAATTCTAAAACTAGTTTACCCGTATCTGTTAAGGGGAAAAATGGACCCAAAAAAACATTGCCAATGTTTTTGGTATATTTTTACAATAGAAATGTAATTTTTCCCCCTATTTCTAACCCGAATGAAAATAGTTATGTAAATGACAGTAAATCTAAAGAAGATCGTCGTGAAACGGGGGGTTGCGGCGTCTCCTCCGATGATATTATGATAATATTAAGAAGGATGAAACGTGCCAGGTCCCCGGGTCACGACGGCCTCAGTATTGAGCACCTTCTGTGTGCGGGCCCGCTTGTCGGTGATGTGCTTGCTCGATTTTTTGGTCTCTGTTTGCGGCATTCTTACCTACCAGATGACCTCTCAAAAACAATCGTTGTCCCTATTGTAAAAAACAACAACTGCTGCAGTTAACTCATTCGATGCAATCATGAGGCATCGAATAGCGTCTTGCATGGACAGTGTTGGTAGGTGTAAGAATACAATTATGAGGGAGCTAAATGACAGGTTAGTCGAAACCAATATGTATGGACACTGGTTGGATACCGCCACCTAAGTAAAGGCCGTTAACGGCATTTAGTATTGGATGTGGTCCACCAGCATCCTATCCTTAATTTTATTTTAAAATAAATTATTTAACTTTTTATAACTTTTTTATATCTTTTATTTTAATTATAAATATGGATCCTGTATCTGCAATAAATCATTATTATTATTATAAAACCAATCTGGTGCGAGTAAGACTCGTGCCCGGGGGTCTGTACAAGTTTATATAACGAAGTAAATGAGTTATTGTACTGTTTTCAGATTTTATCATTTAAGTGTGCTGTTAGATATTAGTTTTGCCAAGATTTATAATTTTAGGTCGAACAAAATAACGGACAACCAAAATGTTTCTACATAAGTTTTTTTTCCTTTTGAGGTATAAAGATTTCACCGAAATGATATAATGAAGCCATTGAAATGAGAAAAACAATCACCGATATGAGAAATTCTGCACCGAAATTAATAATATTCACAGAAATGATATTTTTTATCATTTCGGTGGTCAATCTAGGCCACCGAATCAACCAAAATGAAAACACCGATATTAAAATCAATAACAAAATTTAATATAACATTAAAAGTTTTAAAGTCATAACGTTATTAATACCACCATAATAAACGTACTTCGGGAAGGACACTAATAAATATTTCATACATTTTATGGCGCATTGGATGACAATATATTCCAATCTGCGGAAATGAAAAAAAAACCATGTCACCAAAACCAACTACTTACTTTTTTTGGCGGGAACACCGAGCAAGCGTTTTAGCGCGAGGGGAAGGAGCTAGAGTAGTCCCACGCAAAAATATTCTCGACAAACTAAAATTCACCGATATGAAAAGTCTAATTTGACCACATACATTTTTACTTATAAATCATTTAATTTAATAGATTTATTCACGATTTAAATTAAATAATCAATAATACTTAATAACTAAAAGTGTTTACTATATAAGGGAAATTAAACAGAAAAATGGATTTGACCGCGCAACCGAAATGAAAAATATGGTTCTTCTTTCGTCTTCTTCATTTTTTATTCCAAATTTGACGCAGTTCTAATCAAAAAATATTTATGATCTCGCATAAGGGATAACGTCTTCTATCAATTAAAAAAAAATAAGCCACATTGTATCACCCTGCACTGCCTATTTCACTCATGCCGCGTAAAATTAGCTGTTGGGAAATTCACCCTGATATTAGATGGACAACAAATTTCCTATTTTACTTTTGAGGTACAGAACCTTAAACATGGGTGGGCACTATACTCGTAGTTCGGTATAATTCCAACTCAGTTTCCTGCAAGACATAACAGAATATTGTGATAATGGATGGACTTTATAAAGCACAATATGATTCTGAAAAGAGTGGATGCCGACCCCAAATTTAATGGGAACAGGGCAAGCAATTTATAATCATGATATGTAATAAAATATGAATGGCAGGCATAGATTAGGGTATTAAAATGACTGATTCCTCATTTTTCTTTTTCGATATCATATTATTTTGCACGCAAACAAACAATATAATAATATTGTCGCAGTGTCACCTTGTAAGTCTATTTTTTAAAGGTATGTCGATATGTTTTCGTTACAAATCGTATAATTTGCCATAACTAAACAGTTTTTAAAAATATATTATTATATAATAAGATACCTACAGATTTACTGACCTACCCTCAGTCTTTATGTTATACCAATATATTTTTATGGTCGTAAAACTTGTAACTTAATTGTGCCCTTACTTAATTCTAAGTTTAAATAACTACGCTTGTAAGTTATAGTAATAATATAATATTATCTCCCAGCGTCATCAAAGCGTTTCTACATTTTCGAGACAATATTATAGTCGAAGGGTCCCTGAATGAAATCGCTCTGACAGGCGGCGCCCATTCAACCTGCATTATGTTGAAGAGATGCGACGAGTATTGTTTACGGACGCCATTTTGATAAGCAGTATTGGAAAACTTGTATATGTCGCAGGGATATTATAAAATCCGTGATATTATAATTTCACTAGTGACATTATAATTACACTGATTTATTGTCAATTGTTTGCATTACTTAAAATTTAACTGGCTAGTTTTAGTGCCATTATAATTCCACTAGACTGATACATTGACATTTTAAGGTAATGATATTTAACAGTAACACTGGTTTAAGAAAGCCGTTAGATTAACAAAGCTATCGCTGACTGGTCTATTTTCTTTACCAACTGAACTACAAGTATTGAACATTTCCAAATGCTCACGATCACTCATTTTGAAGATATTGCCAAGAATGATCAACTAAATACCTCATAAAAACACCAAAAATATGTAATGTACTGATATTTAAAAAGGCACGCTCCAATGTTTATAAATGTGTATTGCGACTAATTAACTTAATTGACCAATCAGGACACGCGGGGCTCCCACCACAAACTCAACTCATAATAAACCTAGATTTATTATAATATCACTATTGCAGCCCAGTGAAATTACAATATCACTGAACAGAGCCCTTTAAATTATACGAAGCAGTCGTCATTGACAATAATCAGTGTAATTATAATTTCACTAGTGAAATTATAATATCACGTCTTTGACAAAATCCCTGCGACATATACAGCCCCTGGACTATTTGCACCTTGAGCGGGATATCCACTTGACACAGTTATGAACCGCTGACTCTTATCTGGGAGTACTACTATGTCACTAGCGTTAAATGTAATGTCCCATATTGGTAGTGACAAAATGTCAATTACGGGTAGAATAGGGCCGAAAGTTATTGGGTTTTTCTTTCATTTACTGTCATTTATTACAAAGAGTTGAAAGCGATTTGAATGGGATTGTCACAATCACTAATCAGAATCACATTATAAAGTCTCCAGTCAAGTTTGTCTGTGTTTTCCTAGTGTTTACTCGTATGTATATTTGCGATAATCTCAAAAAATACTTAACAGATTTTCATACGGATTTCACCTATCAACAAAGTGGTTCCTGACGGAAGGTTTAGATTTTTGATTCGTTAAAGTTTTGTTTAAATTGGTTGAAATATAATAATAACTGTTGAGAATATCGGAAAAATCCGTTTAAGATTCATCAAAGTAATGTATGGCTCGTTTGTTGATATTTTTAGATCTACAACAAAAGACGAAAAAAAAAGAAGTTTCTTTAACTTGTTTCTTTCTTCTCAAACAAACTCAGCAAACATTTAGTGATGTTTTAAGTAAGTAAGTACTCATAAAGTTTCAAAAACAATCTTTGGGGCAATAGCAACGTAGTGATATAAATTGAAAACAATACGCTTTTAACGTAATGCTCGGTTGTGCGTGTAAATGATAAGCTGGGATAAACTTTTGAATAAAATTAGACGGTTACACAACATGACAACACAGCTGATTCATTCCCGTAAGAATAGTTGCGTTAGAGTAAAGATATTTAGTGTACACGGACTATTAGGGAACACATTAAAACTCCAAATTTCAACGCCTCAAAGTTCGCAAAGGACGATGGGCGAGCCCGCATCGTCCGTCTATTTTTACCTCAAAGTAAACCCAAATGTTCTTGTATCACGACTGATTTATGGTGGCCTCGTAAACGCTATACTCCAGCATGATTCACTGGCGATGCTTTCAATTTTTAACCGTGTTAACCTTTCTTCCGCTTACGCTGAAAATCAGAATCGGCACTCAAAACCTCATCGGGAACCGGCGCGGACGCCTGCCAAGTTTTCGATCGAATCGAAAAACGGAAACTTTCAAATATAGTTCGAGGTGAACGAACGGCACTAGCACTGACCTCCTTTCTGCGTGATGTTGAAAGTGCGGAGTCGGTAGGAGTCCTCGTCTGGTTCTTCGGATTCGGGCTGATGAGTGGTTCTGGGCACGTCGAGGAAGGCGTTGGAGCGTCGTGGCTGCGAGTGTTGTCCGGGAGGCGGTCTGCGGCGAGCGGAGGCCTGTCTCCGGACTTGTGGTGGGGTTTCCGCCTCAGCAAGCCTCGGTTCGGAGCTGTATCGCGCTCTGGTTTCCCTGTCGAGTTGTTGTTGCTGCTGCTGCCGGCGGTGGCGGACGGAGCGGCCGCCGGTGATGCGCGCGGACTGCGAGCGGGCGGCGGGGCGGCGGCGCGGCGCCGGCGTGGTCTCCATCGGCGCCGCCAGCGCCTCCATGCTGGCTGAAGCCGGCGCGCATATCGACTGCGAGCGCTTCGTGCGTGCGTTCGAAGCCATGGTCGCGGCGGTACTGAAGCGCCCGCCCGCCCGACCGCTCGACCGCCCCCCTGGGCGGGCGGACTTGTTGCATCGCGGATTATAAGATCACTGCTCTTTTAAATGTCACTAATTTACTCCTTTATAAACTTGTGTGTACGTTTGTAATTTACAGTCATAGTTTTGTTGTTTGGTATTCTTTCTCTTAACAAAATAGACACATTGTGAGATGTATTTTTGGAAATTACGATAATTGATTTCTTTTTTTAGCGATGACTGCGATTAGAGCGATTAGTGGTTTCAGTGAAATGTAACATGCGCCCGATGAAAGTTTAATTGTAAAGTCTTAATAATAGATTGATTTTAGCAAGACGGTAAACAGGTGTAAGTAAGATTAATTTACTCTTTTTTTAGCCATGAAGCTTACATTTACTGCAAAACATTAGATAACTAAAAAAAGGAATTTTTCATTGTAAAATTTCCATCACATTAAAATACCACTTCATTTGATACGTAAAATAGGTACTTCAGTTTTATAAACTTTAAAGACTTTTGTAGAGGTATTTTTAAAATGTTAAACTGCATTGTATGAACCTTATTTAGTAGCAATTTTCATTCTGAAGTGGTAAGTAATCCATAATTCTAATATATTTACGTGCATTATGAAATTTAGAGCTCATTTCCCCTACTTCACATGTTATTCCGGCGTCTTTACAGCCAAGGGCAAAAGTTCGATTTCCATTACCACGGTTCACTGTAAAAAAGGTGGTTGCTTATTATTTTAATGGGCGAGCCTTGAAACATTAAACATTCAGTTTTCATTCAACAAAAATAATTCATTGGTGTGAGCGTGAATTAAATCCTTTTTACACCTACTTGAAATTTTTGTGCAGTTCCGAAAGACTTATTTCAAACTTAGGTCCACTTTTACGAACAAAACATCATTCTGTCTTTGTCAATCATTCGGCAGAAACGGGATGATATTTTAAACATGATAAGCGTTAACCGGAATTACCGAGTTTCGTAAAAGTGGGCCTTAGAATTTGAATTCCCTGTGGAAGTAGAACACACACATCTTGTTTGAGACCACTACGACCATACGACGCCAACGTCAGACGTTCAAAAAGACATTCCTCAGGCTTACCACCTAACGCAATGGCTTTCAAAATAGCTTTCAAACTGACGGCTCATTGCTTGGTGTCAAACGAGATAGCCTAAGAAGAAAAGAAAAACATTGAGAAGCTTGACAAAATCGTTTTGAAACAAAAGTGTTTATCTAAATCATAATACCGACGAAATTCTAGTTTGAATTTGATGCTCCAACAATGGCAACATTTTACCCATACTTAAACTATCAAAGTCTCGCCTTTGAACAACCATTCTATTGCACTATCTAAGCAAAATAGGGATAGCCCTATTTTGCCATAGGGCTATCAAATCAAGGACTTTCAGGTCAACTACAAGTCCAAATATATCCTTTTAATAAAATCCGTTTAGCACTTTAAATATGAAACCAAATTTCCTTTGGCCTTAATTAAAAGACTAGTTATGAAGTCAAATGGTTCATGACTGCATAAAAGTAAGTGTTTCAATCTTCTCTTCCTAATTACTTGGTCGTAACTTTCGTTGAATTTTGTGAATGACAATCGAGTTTCAGAGTTACACAGTTTGGGGATGCTGTTATTAACTTTACAATCGATGCAAAATTGTTACATTTCTTGTACAGAAAATGCTTTTCTACTGCTGGTATTAAGAAAGTTTCAAGCAGTTTTTTCTAACTATCGATCTACAGCACCTACACCAAATATACAACCACCTTACAAAATGCACTTGAAATTTTGAAAAATCTTTTTTTATTGCCAAGGAATGAAACATGGAAGGAAGTCGGCGCCATCATAGACGTACACGTGACATAGGTGACAGTGTAAATACTTTCTTACATTGCAATACAGGATGTTAAAAAGTATATTGAAATCCTTATTCTTGAAATCCTCCATCTGTGTGCATCATGCGATTCATGAAGATAATATTAAGTACCTATTAAATAGGTACATTACTTTGTTCTAACACAGTCCTTTGTTGTCTAGCTGGCCTGCGTTTGAGAACGTTAATTATTTAGTTGGTCTAGACTTCACATGATCAAATATGTAACTTAATACATCACTGTCTTATATAATTGATTTCTAAGTCCAATGATAGCGAAACAAATATGTAATGTATTTCATTTATCACCGTAGATTTGTATAGCCATCTCTGTGGTTTATTTAATTACGGTACATTGTTCATATTCATATTCAAGTAAATTGTCGATTTTTGAAGATTTCTTTGCTGGAGTCTACTTACTACAGCTGTGTCTGAGTAATTTCTGAGTAATGTCAGACTGCCGTCTCACTGAATTATGAGAGTGAAGGAACAGAGAGTGCACCTGTGTATTGCGCACACACTTGTGCACTATAATATGTCCTGCGCAGTTGGCTAATCTCTGTTGAGATAGGCCGCCGTAGTCGAAATCGGCTAGGAGGACATTATTATTATTACAGGTAAAGATTCTACCATTGAGAATCACCATCATCATCCGAGCGTTATCCCGGCTGTGCACTCGCACGATAGGGCCCTGTATCCGCATTAGACCATGATACGGCAGATTAGGTCATTACAGTGGAGCGCCTAAAATAATATGTTTGTAAAAATCGAATTAAAGGCTTCTAAAATATTATGTTTTTAGAGAAAAGCAAACATTTTACTTAATAATAATACGTTCGACCGTCTTCAGATGGGACTCAAACCCACGACCTTTCTCTATCCAGGAACCAGTCACGCCAGTGACCAGATCAGTTGGGAGAGCATTCAATAGTAAAAGGTCGTGGATTCGAGTCCCACCCGCTAAAGACCATCGATGATTTTTAAGTGAAAAAGGTACATACGTAAATATTTACTTTAGTTAAAACTTGCTAAGCATAATTATTATTCAAATTATAAAATTGTTTTAGGACAATATTTTAAAAGGACTGTTGCACAAAACTGCCCCTTCCTGTGAATGAGTATGTTCCTTTACCTAAAAGCTGTCTGCCTACATTGTCCCTCTTTCTGTGTAAATTGCTGTAATTTTTCTGTTTTAGTCTGCAATAAAGAGTTATCTATCTATTTAAAAACAGGTGACAAAAGAGAGCCTAATTCTCTTCACTGTGTTTAACAATCAATCAACTTAAGTAAGTAATAGTATCTTTAGTCAAGCCGGCTTATACATGTGCATCAAAGGCAACAGCAGACCCCGGGCAAGAGGCATATCACTAGATTGGCTTGCATAGGGAATTTGAGAGGATCGATAGTCTTTAGTGTATGATAACAAAGTTATTGCTTGTCAAGTTATGTTGTTTTCTTTGGGCAGTTTTATTGCTAATATCTACTTACATGTAACACACTCAGAAGGATAAATTAACGCATACTAGTAGATCTAAAAGCATGAATCTTTTCAAAGAAATTAGTCTCATAGCTAGCACAAATATTTATGGAAAGTTAACTCTTATGAGGTTAAATGATGGATGAAAATTTGTATGAAAGACAGTGTTTTAGTTATAGTCTGAAAAAATGCACAAAAGCTATTCAGACCATTAAATAAGCAATAAAGATGTATGTATATGTAATCTGTCATTTGCACGAAGAACGTCACAAGAAATCGCTAGTCAGTAAGAATTAAAATCGATATGCACAAAACTCGATCGATATGCTTAAACAAACCCTTTATTATCAAATTGAATTTCGCTCACAAAAATTAATCGACTGTCATCCGGTGGGACTCGAACCCACGTCCCTTCGCTATCCGGGCGAGTGCTCTTACCAACCCTATATTAAAATCGATCGATATGCTTTAACAAAATTTTATTGAAGTTTCAGGCAAAGCCACGAGACAATGCAAGTCGTAACCTATGTAGTAATTAGAGACCCGACCTAGGTATAGTGCATCACAAAGCCTGTCTGGCCGGATCAGAATGACGTAGATTAGAGTAGCAAAAGGGCCCTTGATTGCCGTTCTGTGTTTCGCTATCTATCTATCTGCTATCTATGTTGTAGCATCTTTAATTCAAATGGATTTTCTTAGTCTTAAACAATACTGATAGATAGTAGAAGCACAACGTTTATTTGGATAGGTACTTCGCAAAACTATCGTAGGCAATTAGTATAATTCTACTACATTATAAGTACATAGTTAATTTTTATTCCGATATGTCCAACGAATGGAATAGCGCTCATCTGTGAATGTGACTAACTAAGGGCTCATTTACACGGGATCCGTCATTGACGATTCGTCAAAATACAGGATACGTCATGACGGATGGACGTTTACATTGCATAAGGAATCGTGTTTTTACACGATGAGTCAAAATATTCTAGTTGAATTTGCTTAAAAATCCGTGTATTTTGACGATTCGTGATTTTTAAAAACACGATACTAGATTTAAGACCTATCGTCATTTTTGACAATTCGTGATCCGTGTGAACATGAGCATTCAAAAAGCATTGCCGCCGTCAAAAAAAAGAACAAGTCGTGAAAAAAGACGAATCGTCATAAACCACGAATCGTTTTCGTGGCAACGGGCTCTAAATGTAGGCACACAATAGATCAACGCCAAATAAACACTTATTACAAAAGCAATTCTATAGGATTCGGCAAATCGTACTTTTATACCACCACATAAACGTTTAATTAACAATAGATAAAATGGTGTCGACGCGTGCGAAATCCCTTTTTACGAGTACGTGTGACGTTTTGTCTCTTTTAAATCACGCGACTTTTAAATTACGGCTGTTTATTTTACGTTGACAAATGCTCATTTTATGGGTGTTGTCCAACCTGCAAAGGACGTAACTCCAGAATAAACCTGAAACAGAAATGTACCGGCAGGTAGCCCAAGTATCGAAAATCTTGTATACATACTTTGAATTTTCAGTAATATTTTTGAGTTCAAGCTTTGTATTAGCTCAAAGATTTGATTGAACTCTCACAGAATTATAAGTTTAAATTAATTTGGTTTCTTATTTAAACTTATATAAAAAAAAACTATAGACAATGCGAATGGAAAAAAATAAAAACACGACTGCTGTTAAAATTTGAATAGAACTAAACTGTTTGATAATATAAATCAGTAATGCTACA
Source organism: Pyrausta nigrata (assembly GCA_949316185.1). Taxonomy (NCBI): domain Eukaryota; kingdom Metazoa; phylum Arthropoda; class Insecta; order Lepidoptera; family Crambidae; genus Pyrausta; species Pyrausta nigrata. The sequence continues at coordinate 15,463,717 of OX438949.1, read as the reverse complement.
CTACATTTGTACATACACGTATTTGAATGCTCACATTAAGACCTTTCAAATGATACCTACCCATATTTTTATAATTATTCTATTGTTGTTATATCCATTTTAACAGTTTAGGTAGGTATCCTATGTCACCCGGGATGGTAAAAGGATTCTAACGAAATTACACAAATCTAGATCAGGCGCTTAGAAGTTATGGTGGAATAAAGAAACTATCATACCTACATACATAAAACCTGAACCCTGAGATGTCGTGTAAAAAGCAATCGAGTAGATACAAAATTATGACTTCAGGAATATTGTTTTTGTTAAGTTCGACTCCACTGGATCTGTCTCTGTTACACCCCTTACAAACATAACTTTTAACGCGTCAACGCTTTTACAATGAGCGTATATTTTATACTTTTTTCTGCGGACGCATTTGGGAGCTCGATTCCAATAAACAGCTCACACAAATGTTTGTGATGGAATCAATTTACACTAAACTGGAGTTTGCGCCAGTCTGAGTGAGTGGACACGGACCGACACTCACACCAAACACCATAAACATGGTTTGAATCCCGCAAGGCGCAAATGTTTGTAATACGTAATATAAACGTATATAAGTATGTATATCCGTTATTCTAGTCGCCATAGCACAAGCTCACGCTTAGTTTGTGCTAGGTAATTGGTGTGTTTGTTGAAAATATTTATTATTCTATAATTTGTTGATTTCATTTTACAAAAATAATATGTAAAAGGACATTATCAACATGGACCACTTTACCTGTATGAATGAATGTTAAAATAGAGGCCTACTGCAGAGAGACGATTCTCATACAATTAAAAAAACTCCACTTCGTTCACACCACATTCGTTAAAAAATTCAAAATTTGATTTTTTCGAACGTAACACAATTTGTGTATTCTTAGAAATTCAAATCGAAATCTATCCGAGCTTTTTAGTAATACTCGTACGAACAACTTCGAAGACGAGTTACCACACTGAAGTTCTAGTAATGCATAAGTATCGTCTCCCTGATCAGTAATAACTGGGTTTAGCAATTTTACTACCCTCTTCAGGATTTATTTCATTGTCAATTCTATCTACGCACCCACCGCTTAATTTTAAGGCATTCAAAATGTTTGTTTTTCGACTGACGTCTGTAAGCAATGAGATGTCAAACAGCTACAGATTAAAATAACAGAATTAGCTAACTTACGAGAGTGTACTAGTAGTTTTGATGACCGTCCTCACCATATATCGCAGGTTACCATTTTCGTAATATTTTTTTTAAGTTAACTTGTTACGTAACTCATTTCGGTGTGAGTGTCAGTCTAGAACAAATACGTGTGCACGCGTTCGTGGCGGTTTGCATTCAATTTTGCACTACACAGAGCGTTTACACAATACTCGGTTTGTGCTAGTTATATTGGCAGGTAGCCACAAAAATATTAACCAGTTAGCAACCGTATTTTATTTTTTTAACAATGTATTTCACCCTTAGTAGTAGAGTATTTAGTGACATGGTTTGTATGGAGAACCTTGCAGATCTTCAACAAAGGAAGCCGCTTGGCGCAGACGTACCTGGTGGTCATCTGAGCTGTTTTAGCCCGGTACCCAAGTGGCACCTCCCTGCAGGTAGCTGGGGGGAGGGGGGGAAAAACCTTGCTGTACTCTCACGTCCATATCTCCAAATGTTTAGCAAATTGGTTGTGTTTAGTATCATTTCCGTATAATTCAAGGACGAGGAATTCATTTCTTGAACAACATTTGCACTCGTTCATAGAAAAATAACGAGTATAGCACGAAAATAAAAAAAAACTTGAAAATATTTTTTTACAAAATCGATTCTCACAATTTAACTACGAGATTATATTTTATAAAAAAAAATACGTTTGAATAGCTCTGTTTATCTAGAATATATAAACATAAACTTCATTAACAGTTTTGACTTATATGCATGTCAAAAAAAAACCTTTACGTCGCGCGGCGTTTGGATAGGATTTGTCACATACTGTTTAATTATGACGCTGATTTAATCAATCAGCGTCATAATTAAACAGTATGTGTAAATGTTATTTTATACCTCAAAATGGTATTGTTAAAGGTATAACTAGTAAATATTTGTACATAATATCACAGAATATATATTTAATAATATTTGAACAAATGTTTTAATTATCACTGACAACTATAATTCTGTATTATTTTTTTGATCATTTTATATAGTAAAAATTGGTAGTTACTTGTAGTATTCACATAATATGACATAAAAAGAAAGTAGGTAACATAGTACCCTACTAAAAATTATAAATTGTACTAACAAACACACCAATTTACCTACCAAAATTTTTATTACAAAACCGACCATATTATAACAGCATACTATATATGATAACATAACATATTACAATACTATCACAGATACTACAGTGTCTACCTTGCAAAGTGTTGTCGCCCGTACTGTACCCGTACAACAATATTAAATTTTGTTACAATATCGAATGATTTTTATCCGCTGCAACTACACAATTCGGTTCACCTTAAAAAAGAAATATTACACCTTACGAAAAATTACACCAACTTTAACAAGGTCATAATTATTAGTCTAAACGCAGTCAACAGAACATGAGAGGATAGTAGATATTGGTTCTAAAGTTCCCTTATAATGCTTTCAATACAATCGCTTGCAAATTATCTGCGGTTTCGCAGGGCGTCTTTCTGGAGATAATTAACATCTCTAGGACCGCCGACATCTCCATCAGTCGAGAAGCATTACAAGAGGAAATCGTCTCTACTAACCAGACACCATCGTTTTGCTGCCCGCACTTGGCCACCCCCGCACCTTTGGTTGCTAAGAGATTCATTTGAACCGGCACGAACAAAGATTGCCTCGCCTGCCAGCGCAGCAAGCTTCATAACGCTGCTCGGCAAGTTCCCCACTCTCACCAAGCGTTTCCGTCATATCCACAATACATAGACATAATCGGCCCACTTCCTCGCGGCAAGGTTTCCAAAACTGTATTTTAAAGGTCGATAGATTCTCTAGCTGGCCTGATGCTTTGCCAATCCTTACAATAAATGGGGGTGAAAAAATGCGCAAAGGCATTTTCCAGAGTATATCGCTCTTTTCGGTGGTCCATCTCTCGTTATGAAAGTTACCGGGCGAGTTCATGGCTCATTTCCATATTTGCAGCGCAGCTGCGTAGACACATGGCCTAATTAAGGCCAACGACCGCCACCTCACATCCACCACTGACTGCCTTTCTTGTTCAAGAACTTAAATCAATCCTGCAAAGACAGGCATGGAATCGGGCTAGGCAAAAAGGTGCTTAGGCTGACTAGCTTCGATGCAGATACCTTAGAGCGAGGCAGTGGCGCTATAAGCGACTCCTGCCTCCTAGTAGACCTAGAATCGATGGGCTGGAAATCTTGGGCAGTCGCAAGGGCGAAAGGTATGCTTCATGGTTGCGAGGCATACTCTCGAGTGCTGTGCCCGCATTATTAGGTGCGGTTAACCGCTGGGACGGCAAGTGCATGTGAACAGCGATTTTTCGTCGTTCAGCACCCTGATTCAGAAACACTCGGAAAGTTTCTGTGTCGGATCCTTTCCGAATTCGAATCGGAGTGTCAAATCGTATCTGATCCCATCGACGGCGTTTGTCAATAGGGTTTTCGAATCCGTTCGGAAAGAAGGTTTTGTCATTCGAATACGGGAACGATCCGAAGGGTGCTGATCCCTTCAGCGGCCTGAATGAGAGAGACTTCGCAGAGGTTTTAGTGGTACTTGGTCACTCGCTAACTCGCCCTACCTAACCTGTTCCCATTCATAAGGCGGGCTATAATAGAGGAACAACTGTGTTTAATACATTTCTTCTGCGGAAAATACTAGGTTCACCAGCTGTCAGACATTTTCCGTGTTCAAATAGTAACTAATTTTGACACCGATTCCTGTTTTTTAATCCATATGCTTAATCTATACGATACGATACGCATTCCAAAAGTGAAGCACACTTTAAATCATAACCAACAACTACCTACCTATAAAGCAATGTATTTTTACAGGTATTTAGTTATAATATTAAAAAAAAAAACTACAAATATTTTAATAAAATAAATAAACTCTTATTACTTAGTTTTTTGAGTATTTAGCTAACCTAACTTTTGACTCTTATACGAGTAGGTACCAATTTTTACGAATAAAATAATTAAAATATGCCAGAATTATGGTTGTCAGTGTCAGTGTTCGAATATTATGTACAAATTATTACTAGAGAATCCTTTAATAATACCATCTCGAGGTATAAAATAACTTTAATTAATCAATCAGTGTCATAATTAAACAATATGTGACAAATCCTATCCAAATCACAAACTTTTCCCGCCGCTCGCAGCTCCGCCGCGCGACGTAAATGTTTTTTTTTGACACGCTTATAAGTCAAAACTGTTAATAAAGTTTATGTTTATATATTAAAGATAAACAGGGCTATTTAACCGTATTTTTTTTATAAAACATAATCTTGTAGTTAAATTGTGAGAATCGATTTTGTAAAAAAAAATTTTCAAGTTTTATTTTATTTTCGCGCTATACTCGTTATTTTTCTATGAACGAGTGCAAATGTTGTTCAAGAAATGAATTCCTCGTCCTTGAATTATACGGAAATGATACTAAACACAACCAATTTGCTAAACTTTTGGAGATATGGACGTGAGAGTACAGCAAGGTAGATGGGGTTTTCCCCCCCTCCCCCCAGCTACCTGCAGGGAGGTGCCACGTGGGTACCGGGCTAAAACAGCTCAGATGACCACCAGGTACGTCTGTGCCAAGCGGCTTCCTTAGTTGAAGATCTGCAAGGTTGACGTCACTAAATACCCTACTATTAGATAAATTGAACGCATAGGTTAAACTATGAAAGCACGATAGTCGAGTGAAGAAAACTTAACATGTCATCGGTGAGGTCGCGAATTCGATCCCCGCCTGTACCACTGAGTTTGTAAAAAAACTTAGTATTTTTTAAAGATATCGCTGCCTAAAGGTGTGAAGAAAAACATCGTAAGAAAACTAGTTAGCTAGTGTGTAAAATAGAGAAGGCAATGGCAAACCATAAAAAATTGCCAAGAGAGACGCTGTGTGTTTTATATTTCATAATGATCAGAACCCTCATTAATGAGTTATAACAACTATGAAGAAGAAGGATATACCTACTATATCAATTTACAAAACACAATTTGCCCTAGGCATTCTTCTTCCGTTGTTAGTCGTTCCCTCTTCTCTGTTTTCCTGTTCTATTCAGAACTTTTCAAATGCTGTATGAACTCGTATCACACAAATACATATTTACAACAATTCAAAAGCTATACCTATGATAGCGATAGAAGCATGTCATAACAGCTGATAACATTAATCAATAAGTGGTGATAGCAACCATGCATTGATTTTAACTATCGAACAAGTCAATGTACATTGTACACGTAAAACACAAATTACCTACTTATACAAAACTGTTTTTGTTTTAATCTTTGCCATTTTCGACTCAAGGGAGCAAAAGGTAGCCTACCTAAACCTAACCTAACCTAGAACCTATTTAAAACCTATGCTAATTAAGTAATATTGCATTTGTAAATTAAACAGGAAAGAGAGTAAAAAACTAGTGACAGTCTTTACTTACCTTACCTTTTTTACCTGGTAGAGTGAAATTTTGTCTTAAGGGTAGGGTCTTTTCAAAAAACAACCACCATTTTTTATCGTTGACCAAACGTCAAAAATGACCAGAAGCCCCTAACCATTTTTCTATCCGTTATCGTAGTCACCATAGCACAAGCTCACGCTTAGTTTGGGGCTAGGTAATTGGTGTGTTTGTTGAAACAATTTATTTATTTATTATATATTTATTATTTTAAATACGAAAACAGCTTTTATTGCGTAGGGAACAGAGTTCTCTCGTCGTACGTGCCATACCTACATTAAATATTAAATTTAAATCTTTCTGTCAATCCTTAAAGAATCAATGCTGCACGTTGGCAAACAAGCAAGTTTTCAATCCCATAAAAAGCTTTTCATATTTTTATCAAATATTAGCAGAACACTGTCCTATCACAGTAAATTACTGCAGTTCCTGGAAAAATCCTACGTAGTGCATGTCGTGTGCCAGCAATAATGCCTAATCGGTGTGAGTACCAGGAATTTAATAAACTTGTTTTAGCCATTTTGTAGATTTGATTTCGGATGTTATATTTGTTACAATTACATATAAATAACCATGTAACAAATCAAATTGATTATCGCTCACAAAAATTAATTGACTGTGTCATCTGGTGGGACTCGAACCCACGTCCCTTCGCTATCCGGGCGAGTGCTCTTACCAACTAAGCTACGGAGGACGTTAGTCAGACGACGAATTTTTGTAAGTGCTTGCTAAGCCGGCGTTCGATTTCATCAATACTTGGGGAATGTACCCGCATGTATCCGATGGAAATAATAAATATTTAACCATCAGTTAGGATGAAATCAGCTTAACTTATAATTATTTTTATAACTTAACCGGATGACACAGTCGATTAATTTTTGTGAGCGAAAATCAATTTGATTTCGTAAAAACTTGCAAAATAATTGCTTAAGTTATAAAAATAATTATAACCATGTAACAGCGTGATTTTAACATCATCCTTATGTGTTGTAATTTTTTCTTACTTCAGTGAATTACATTAATTTCAATTAATATTTGACAACACATAAGTATATTGCTCTGATCCTAAAGTAAGTAGCTTCGGCAAATGTGTTACGGAAATCGGAAACAACGGTGATAGCACAACACCCAGACCGACCTGAATTGGGATCGAACCCGGGACCTCAGTGATGGCGACACCTCGAAAACCGGTGAGCGAGCCACTCCGCTACGGAGGTCGTCAAAATCCGATACGTCGCTAGTGTACGAGTACAATGTTTCATACCAAACACAGACAGGCGTATTTACCCGTATAGTATGTATGTTTTATTGTTTGGCACGCCCTATAGCCCAAACGGCTGGACACCTAACATAGGTGTCGTTGAATTTATAAAAATTGTAGAAGTGATATAGGCTACGTAAATTTTTCAAATGGCGTCCGTAAATATAAAAAGGGGGGGTAAAGCAGGGTAAGAATAACAATATGGGTATCGTATGAAAGCTAGTCAAAAGATCATTTCAAAAATATCACATTTTGCAGGGTTTTTTTTTTAATTAGGCATTTTTTTAAATTAGGCATTGCTCGTTTTGTGTTGCGTTGCGGCCGACCCGACCCGTCTGGTGGACGCCAACCCTAAATAATAAGTCAGCCTATTAGATCCCACTGCTGGGAAAAGGCCTCACCTCAACTATGAGGAGGAACGAGCCATACTTCACCACGCGGGCTCAGTGCGGATTGGTGGAGGGGTGTATGTAAGGCAAGTGACAAACCTTACTGTCAGAAGTTATCAAGCCGCCCTAGGGCCTCTGACTAGGCTTAACGACTAATACCACAGATATTAGCCGGGACCAACTGCTTAACGTGCCTTCCGAAGCACGGAGATGCTTGTCATGGACGTCACTTAAATGGTCGGAATGGTCACCCATCCAATCACGACCGCGCCGTGGGTTGCTTAACTTTTGGTATCACTACCAAAGCGCTGCCGCCACTGCGCCACAAGCACCTAAATAAGTCTGACACAATACTTGAAATATCAAAGTTAACCCGCATATAACGTTAAAAGTATAAGAGCTCGTTCACACGAGGACGTTTCGTGATATTTGACGATTCGTTTTTTTCACGATTCGTTCTTTTTTTGATGGCGGCAATGCTTTTTGAATGCCCATGTTCACACGGATCACAAATCGTGAAAAATGACGGATACGTCTTAAATCTAGTATCGTGTTTTTAAAAATCACGAATCGTTAAAATACACGGATTTCTGACAAAATTCAATTAGGATATTTTGACGAATCGTGAAAAAACACGATTCCGTATGCAATGTGAACATCCATCCGTTCCTGTATTTTGACGAATCGTCAATGACGGATCCCGTGTGAATGAGCCCTTATCATATTACCATATCCATACATTACACGTTAATGCCTACAAGCACCTTGCTTGGTTTGTTTTTCACCAAAATCAATTCCGTAGGCGTCGGATAAAGTACCGATATTTTCGACAAAGGATGCTGAAGGAAATGCTAATAAAGGGACGCGGGAGACGTTTGTGTTACAGTGACGACATTCAGATTTGGTCGTTAGACATTCGCGACTGGCAATATAGGTACAATAGATAGGTAGGTACAGGGTGTTCCAAGAAGTATGGTAAAGCTGAAGTCCAGAGATAGAGTACCTCTTGGGGTACCCGAATCACCCCTATGTATGTTCCGTGATCTTTCGTAGTTTTTGAAATATGATTTTTTTCTGAATTTTTGAAAATTTTCGACCTGTACGACAAAAAAAGTTAAAGATTTTTTTTTAATTTCTTTTTGCAGCTAAATCTTCTTATGTTGTACTTTTATGCCTGAAATATTTAAATTCGTAACTTTGACGAAAATTACAACAGTGGTGGTCCAAAGTTTACGTTACATGAAATATGGCTTAAAATTTCAACTTAAAATTAAAAACCGAAACAGGTGATTTTTTGACTTTATGATTTTAAAGTAGTTTTTAAAACTTTTCCAGACTCTCAGCTTTACTACTTACTTTTGGCTTAAATCGGTCTTCAAAGATATCGAGGCAGAAACTTTTAAACAATTTGGCCATCAGATAACAAAAATTTTTTTTTACCATTTTGTTATTCATAGCGTTAATTAGTTTGTTAACTAACCAAAGATGGCTCTAAAATCATTTAAGTTTTTTTTTTCAAATTCATTAAATTTCAAATGTTTTTTTTTTCAGGTGTCAGGCATGGGTTTTCCATATTCCAAGAGTGATAATTGTAGATAATGTTTTTTTATTGTTTTTAAGTGATAAGCATCTACTTTGAAATGGATAAATAGTACTTCTTTCGAGTGTTCAGGATGTGATCCAATTATTATTTATGGAAGCAACGCGGCATTAGCTTTAAGAAGCAGTCAATTTCGACAGCCAAGGCCACGGTGGCCGAGCGGTTAGGCAGTCGCCCAGTATCCGATTTTTATTTTTTATTAATTAGTTAAATCCCTAACAAGAAACCAAATGGTAATCGCGCTCAGGTACAAATTTAGAAAGTATCGAAAGGCGCAAAGGTAGGCAATCGAATAGCCGCAGAACGAAATAGACAAAGCAAGCTCTCGCCTCTCAAAATAAATGTTCAAGTGCTTCTTAACTCTTATTCCGCGTTGCTTTCATCAATGTTATTGGGATTAAGCCCTCAACACTCGAAAGAAATACTATTTATCTAATCTAAAGATTTCAAACTAAATGCTTATCACTTGAAAACACATTTTAAAAAACTTTATCCATAATTATCATTCTTGGAACAAAACCCACACATGACACCTGAAAAAAAATTTCATTAATTAAAAAAAAAATACTCTTAAATGTTCTTAGAGTCATTTTTGTTTAGTTAACAAACTAATTGGCGCTACGAATGACAAAAAGGCAAAAAAAAAGATTTCTTATGGCCGAATTCTTTAGAATTTTTCGCCTTGATGTCTTTGAAGGCCATTTTGAGCCAAAAGTAGCCTATTCAGTGCTCATTTTTTAATGGTTATTAAAGCTGAGAGTCTAGAAAAGTTTCAGAAACTACTTTAAAACCATAGAGTCACCTGTTTCAATTTTTAATTTAAAGTCGAAATTTTAAGCCATATTTCATGCAACTTAAATTTTACACTTCGGACCATCATTGTCGTAATTTTCGTCAAAGTTACGAATCTGATTTTTTCAGACATAAAAGTACAACATAAGAAGATTTAGCTGCAAAGAAGAAATCTCAAAAAAAACAGGTAATTTGTATTTTAAACTTAAGTTCTTTAGCTGTTTTACCTTTATATTATGAATAAATGATTTACTATTATATTATTATTATTATAGTTCATCTATTTTAATGTACGTTACATTACACTCATATACATGTATGGAGTAAGCTATTTGTTCGATTTCTCTCAAACTTTACAATCTACCTGACGTTCACCTTTCACTGTAAGTGCCTTAGATTCAAATATGTTAATTTAAGATTAACCAGCAACACATTATTTTATAACTTATGGAAAGCCTATTATTGTGAACCTAATCTTTTGGGATATCCTGGTGTTGTTTAGATAGAAAATCGGGATAATCTTAAAAGCACTTTAATCCCCTTTACTGACAACATCAACCTAAATCATAAAACAAAATCTATCAAAAATGCAACCGTAAAAAAAGTAAAAAAACATAAATAACTAAAAAAAGGTTGATTAAACCATCGGTGCTCAACATTCCACAGAACAGAAGGGATTCTTAATCTTTGTTGTTCTTATTTTTTGGGTCCATATTGTCTGTCCAAAAATCACCGTTACGAACATAATTTAAAGCCTACTAGTCGATTTTTCTGGACTGACTCAATGAACGCCCTCGGTTGACTGCGAACCGAGAGTCGTTGCTTCAAAAGGTTCGTGGCAAACAGAGTTGGGAAATTTCAGAGGAAACTAAGGTAAATGAGTGGCACTGGGTTCCTTCTGAACTCAATGTAGCGGATGATGCTACTCGATTAGGTGAAGGAGTTTCATCTAGATGGTTTAATGGCCCATCTTTTTTGTTTTCATCTCCTGATACCTGGCCCTCTGAAACAACATCAACTTTGAGCTCAGAATGCTTACGGGAATTCAAAACTCCTGTGGTTATTCTTGCTACAACCGACTCAGTTCCTTCACCGCGTTTATTGTCATCGCCGGTTGTGGCAGATACCACGCGGTTTTCATCATGGCTTAGATTAATACGTGCAACTGCCCGTGCACATCAGTTCGTCCAAATTCTTCGTCAGCGAGTAAATTCTAAATTTTCTGGAACTCGTTTAGGCAATCTTTCAGAACATCACATCTATCGCCCATTAAATCCACATCACTTCATCAAATATTTGAGACCTCTTAAAGCAGAAGATTTGGCGATGGCTGAGCAACATATAATCCGGAGTAGCCAGATTTAGTCTTTCCCAGAAGAATAAGAGGCACTCCGAAAGTTCATTCCGATCGAAAAGCGAAGTCGAATTTGGAAATTTTCACCTTATCTAGACACGGAAGGAGTGATTCGCCTGCGCGGACGGATAGATTCTGCAGATGTCAGTACTTCGACTAGACGCCCCATTCTCCTGGACGGCAGGCATCACGCCGTGCGGCTCTTGCTTACTCATTATCAATATAATGCTGCCCATGCTCACCCTAGATTGATCATAAATGAGATAAGACAGTCGTATTGGGTATTACACTTACGAGCATCGATCCGATCAATAGTTCTGCGATGTGCTTGGTGTATATTAAATAAATCAAAACCCTTAAGTCCTCCCACAGGCGACCTACCACCAGAAAGACTAGCACACCACCGGCGTCCTTTTACATTTGTGGGCTTGGACTACATGGGGCCAATACTTGTGACAGTGGGGCGGAGACACGAAAAACGATGGGTTGCTTTATTCACATGCTTGACTGCTAGGGCAATCCATTTAGAAGTCGTAAACAGCTTGTCTTTAGACAGCGCGCTAATGGCGCTTAAACGCTTCATCGCAAGACGCGGTACTCCTACGAAAATATTTTCAGACAACGGCACGTCATTCACAGGTACTAACAACATTCTGGAAGCCATGGCCACAGCTGGAGCGAATAGTGTAATCTCTTGGTCCTTTTAGCCGCCTGCTGCACCTCATATGTCTGGAGTATGGGAAAGACTCGTTCGCACTGTAAAAACTGCATTGTATGCTATGTTGCGAGATCGCGCCCCAAAAGAAGAGTTATTGCATACTGCGCTGCTTGAATCACAAGCCATCGTAAATAGCCGCCCTCTCACCAACCTGCCAGCAGACCCAGATAGTCCAGAAGCCCTCACCCCATTCCATTTTATTCTTGGTTGCTCATCTCCATATCACCCAGTACCATTAGGCGTTGATGATGGTGACCTCCTAAGCCGAAGGGATTGGCGTAAGTCCCAGCGCCTTGCTGACATGTTCTGGTGTCGATGGGTGCGGGAATATTTGCCATCGCTTCTGCCACGGGGTTCGTCGGGCAGATCCCAACGCTCGGTGGCCGTCGGCGACGTGGTCCTAGTTGTGGACCCCTCGCTACCCACAGGAACTTGGCCCAGAGGTCGAGTTGCCAAAGTTTTCCCTGGACGGGACGGGGTAGTTCGGGTAGCTGAGGTCTCCGCGGTCACGTTGCGCCGACCGTTGACAAAGCTGGTTAAGCTGTCGGTGTTCACTCAGTAGTGTGGCTTCGCCACAGGAGGGTGGAATGTTTAGCACCGATGGTTTAATCAACCTTTTTTTTAGTTATTTATGTTTTTTTACTTTTTTTACGGTTGCATTTTTGATAGATTTTGTTTTATGATTTAGATTGATGTTGTCAGTAAAGGGGAATAAAGTGCTTTTAAGATTATCCCGATTTTCTAACTAAACAACACCAGGATATCCCAAAAGATTAGGTTCACAATACCTATCATTGGACTTGATGTTTGTCAAATTATGGTCTTCGTTAAATAATCATGTAATCGCTGTTAGTTTTATATAAATAAATAAATAGCATCATTAAACATGCATTTTACAATCTCCTGATTACATTTATATAACATACCTAATAAAAATTTTAATAAATGAAATTTTAATTCTTAGTTTTAAAATCGAACTATTCTAGCTTTAAGCTTTATTTTAATTAAGCTTTGATTTAACGAAATAGGTAAAGTTGGATCTTTTTTCTTTGTTCTGTAAAGCACAGTACTTAAAGTTTCACTATTAATACTTAAATCTTAGAAAAAAAAGTACCTTCCTACCAACAAACATTTTTTTTGCGTTCAATTTGTGTATCAGTCTTCAGATTTTTTGCCGCTAACTGTAGGGCTACTACAATCTTCTTAGATGTTTGAAAACTTGCTATTTTATAATAATAACTACTTAAGAGCAGGTGAATATGTAATTGTGAATAAAAATGTCTTTTACGGTTTGTTTTTACAATTTTACGATATCAGCATCACTTTTATTGTAAAAGTAACTAACTTCTTTTTTATCTTTACTTACATTCTTTAAATGTAAGAATTTTACTTTTACTGTATATAAAATATACCAATATTTTATCGATCTTATACGCTTTAGTTTGAGTTACTTTAGTTAGATCTTATACGATAGCAGTTGATGAATTACATGATGCTAACTCGCCTAAGTGAACTGCGTGACTTGTAAAGCGATTCGTGGTAGGCCCATAGACCGAAGACCGGTATCTATCAGCGGTCATTACCATTAGTAACATAGACACAACAACTACTAGACATGGCAGAGTACGGTAAACAACGCGATACACAATACCTTTTACTTGGCGATTAGAGAAAAGTATGAGGCAATTAAATCAGTTCATACGATTGGTCTTATAGTTAGATAGGTATTTTGTTGTTATATAGGGATTTTTTGTCTCAAAATAACTTAAAATAGCTCCGGAGTCAGGAAAGTGGTGATGTTACACCCTCAATACCCTCATGTCTTGGAAATGCCATGCGTTAAATGCTATGCGTTGGTCCTGCGCCTGATCTCTCTCCGGTCAAGTCGGACTGCCCTCTCACCGAATTATGAGAGTGAAGAAACAGAGAGACCTGTTTACCTGTGTATTGCGCACGCATGTCAGTTATGCACTATACCCAATTGGCCGCTGTAGCTGAAATTCGGTAAAAGATAAACGCAAGGCCAAGTCTGCTAAATTACACTAGCAAAATTGTAATAGATTCGTAACTGAACAGCATGCATTTCACATTTGGCCCATACTGTCAAATCTATTTAATTAAGGCGGTCCTGCACGAAATTGAGAAAATTAACGTATTTCTAAATCACTTGTACGATGAGCTGAATTAGTTAAATACATTAAAACTACTTATTTACGTTAGCTTAATCATTGCACTAGGTCCTGGTCTTGTTGAAATTTGAAACAAATTATTTATGATATAATAAACATGACTTGTAGCTAATGATATCTAAGAGCATTTTTTTTCGAAAACTTGGTGATTTTTACGCATGTAACAATAATTTGTACATGAAAATGATTGTATTAATATTCCGCAGGTCCCCATATTTTTAATATACACGAATAAAATATAAATAAGAAAATATAAGCACTTTTCAGTTTTTAACACAAATGTCTGATGGTTTTGCGCATTGCGCATAACAAAACTATTGTTCTAATTAAATCATCAAGTCTAAAACTTTAAAGCAAATGGATCTAATTACTAATATTAATAAGTTCGATTCTGTTTGAAGATCGTTTAGACTACTCCACTTGCTTCGCGCTGCACCCCTTAAAAATTTTGCTAGTTTACCAGACTTGAGCCCAGTTATTTGTCCGTGGTATACCTATTCACCTTTTCCCCGCCCAGTCAACTTGAGCTTAGGTATTTGTCCGAGGTGTCCCCTTTTCCCCGCCCAGTCATCTTAAGCTTAGGTATTTGTCCGAGGTGTCCCCTTTTCCCCGCCCAGTCAACTTGAGCTTAGGTATTTGTCCGAGGTGTCCCCTTTTCCCCGCCCAGTCAACTTGAGCTTAGGTATTTGTCCGAGGTGTCCCCTTTTCCCCGCCCAGTCAACTTGAGCTTAGGTATTTGTCCGAGGTGTCCCCTTTTCCCCGCCCAGTCACCCGATTTCTACTAAAGAAATCTGGAAAGTCAATACTAAGCTTTCGAACTTCTCCTTTTAAGTGAATATTCCTGATTAATTTTGTAGCGGTACGTAAGACTATACAGCATTCTCCCGGGACTAAAGCCCTCCAATAACCCTCGCTATTCGAGGCTATGTTGAGGTCAAGGTGTAAGTATATCTGAAGTGGCTGTACTAAAGTAAAGCAGTAAAGTGCTTTTTGAAAGACTATATGGACAGTCTTTGTAAAGAGTTAAACTACTCTGGATGAATAAAGCGAATGGGTTATACGGGGTTATTGGTAAAACACTTATAACCTCTTGATACTTCAGAGATTATGTTTCTAGACACAATAGAAAATCAATTGTTATGAGAGCACCGGCTGTCGTCTGATCCTCAAGAAGTTAAGGTGATTCTGATGCAATACATCAACTGTCTCTATAAAGTCAGCGAACCCAGGAACCAACATTGAAATTAAATAAATAAATATTTCTTTTTAATATTTTTTTTCAACAAACACACCAATTACCTAGCCCCAAACTAAACGTGAGCTTGTGCTATGGTGACTAGGTAACGGATAGATTGTGCTCATCACACAAACATTTGCCCCTTGCGGGATTGGAACCCGCAACCGCCTGGTTCAGAAGTCCGTGGCTCGAACCACTACACCAAGACGGTCGTCAATTTCGTCAATTTCGAAAAAACTAAATACTTTACCTACAAAAAGATATTGGTGGCTGGCGATTTAGTATGCAGAAGCGGTTTTTTTTGCGATTTTGATGATGATGATCTGTTTATTTTTTCTCTTTCTCTTCTTTTATGAATAGGCACCTGCCTATTTGTTACTGTTCACTGTACGTTTAAAATATATGTAAGCAGAAGTAGGTATTTGCCTTGAAAATTTTTACTTTACCCTCACAAATCATGCACTCAACGAATACATGCACTCATAAAACGAAGTGCTCTGTAGTTACCAACTCATTTTGTAATAAAATTAGCAATTTTAGTTGAAGTATTTCGGTGCGTAATAAAATTTACGTGTGCTGGAAACTGCTGGTTTTCAGCTCGAGACGTTTCAGTTTACGTACGTGTTTCAAATTTACGCCAGGTGCTTTAATGATTAAGGTAGTAAATTTTTTCAATTAGTTCGATTTATACTGGTACCGAATAGTTTGCGAAATACAAAACTAGATCGCCATGAGCTTTCGTACCTAGCCTTCATTAAAGTTGGTAAGAGAAAATATGCAGTGGTTCGAAAGTCATGAAAACCTCAAAATTCATGCAGACTGGAATACTGGAAATGTGTATATCTCTCTGTAACTTATTCTCGCTTAAACCCCTGGAACGATTTAGATGAAATAGGTATAGATAGAGATAGTTAAGAGTCCCTGGACCTCAGACCTAAAGCTACTTTTTGTCACGATATGGGGATGAATCTCGGGGGATCGCTGCAAAACACGAGATCTAAATATTACAAAAGTGATACTCACTTGTTTTCCTTTTACTTAATCACAAGCAATTACTTCACAATAACAACACTAATAGAGATTATCACAACCAAATTGACCTGTAACTGTATACAACGATTGTCACCTCTATTTTTTCCTTATCCTATGCAGATGCGCAAACGCAGATCCACTGCCTTGAGGAACCGGTCAGTCTGCCGGCGGCTGTCGCGGTGAGCAGACATCATGTCTTCCAAACTTGTTTATTTATTCGCGCTGGCAGCGTGCTGCGTGGCTCAACGGCCGGGGCAATACCAGGTGCCTCCAGCGAAGCTAGAAGCCATCTACCCTCGCGGCTTGAGAGTGTCTATTCCCGGTAAGTTTTAGTCATGTTTTTTTATTTTATAATCGTGTTTGTTTGTTAGTTATGTTTACACTGTTTTTGTAAGAAAACAAAGAGCTTGCGTTAGAAATAATACCAACAAAGGCCAGTGTTTACAACGCCTAATTGTAACAACAAAAGAAGAGATACCCACTTTAAAAAGTTTAACGTAAATAAATATAAGAAAAAAAAAACACTAATGACAAAATAGCTAGGCACTTACAAAAAAGCTATCAAGGAAACTGTTATACGGAGCCAAATCTAATTCATATACTTACTTATTTATTAGCTTTATTTTCCTCATTCTGAACCTCGTCATAACCTACTTACATAGAATTATTTATTATCAATCACATAATATCGAATACTATTAGAAAACAGTAACTTTTTTATGTATGATATTTTAGCTTCCCTTATTTTTGTAGGTACACATTTTAATATAAACAATACGCTCCTATTGGCGCATTCGAATACAAAACATTCAATTATTTGTTACTGTTTTGTGTTGGTCTTCGTATATTTGTTTGTTGTTGTATGCCTTGTTTGACCGTTTGTTACTAGTAATTGGAATGCTCGATTATGATGTCCAAAAATAATGAATATAGGTAGGTAAGTATAGTAAACATTGTGTCCCGTCACCGATGTCGGAGCCTTCAAGAGGTGATAGATCAAATCACCTGCAACATTTTTCTCTATTACATGAACCTCGAAAACAGACCAAAAAATATCACCTTTTCATACAATCTACATTGCTGATTTACTAATTACAATTTTGGATTTTAAAGTTGCTCCTACTAAGAAAGCGGTTGCAATTTTGCTTCTTAGTCACCACATGTAGGCTCCGACACCGGTGCCCGGACACATTGTACAATCATTTTTAATTTACTTACTTAATTTATTCTTTTGTGAAAAATATGACGATTTATTAATTGAAAGCATTACAAACACAAAACAAAATTAGGTTCAAGACACAATTATCAACAAAATAGTTAAAAACACTTCAAAATTCATTTCAAAAGTCATTGATAACAACAATTACGTATCGGTCAATGCCAGCCACACGGTGCCTTTTATGTTCAAAATCTAGAGGCAACTCAACATAACTCAAGATAAGCCAGGCCCTCTGAAGGCCTTGGCACTGATTTTCAGTGGACCCTTCCCACTTTTTCAAAAGATTAACATAAGTATTCGGACAATCAAGTTAATTGTGATATCTAGATAGAATTGTCTTTCTAAGCCACATCTTTATTCTTTTAAACCTACCTGCTTCAAGTTTCAAGCTTGTTTCAAATCTCCCTATCCATTTTAATAACACAAATTAAAATTAAGTGCTCCAACACTTCTAAAAGACTTAGCAATTCCTTTATTTCAACCAATGGCCATTTTGAATGCCAACCCACTTTGCATAAACACAAGAGTCAGAAACAAGCTGAAATTCTTTATTTCATTAAATGTTCTCACCAACACGGTCAAGGTCGGACCCTTGTCACGGGGTGCGCCTGTCACGAGGTCTAACTCCGAAATTTTGAACGTGCTTGTCAAAACTACAATGGAGAGAGAAGCAGAGGGTTTAGGTTTATTTTTTTAATGGATTTTGCTCTTAACAATCGACAAACGTAGCGTAGACAGAGTCAACGGTGGAGCGAGCTCACCCAGAAGGTTCTGGCACTTCCACTCACCGACGGAACACAGCAAGCTGCTTGACGCCGGGCTCCGGTGAGAACCTTCCCAGCTAGCTACCAGGCGGAACATAACGGAGCCTACCACCGCTGATAGGATCGTTCAACCGCTATCGTTGCCAAGGGCTAACCACTAGGAAATAGATCCTTCACCACCTCAATTAATAGGCAGATATTTGACCGCATTCTCACCTGATGGTAAGCCACAATGCGGCCGAGGATAGGTCATGTATGACTAATAACAGCTTCTGCCCTTAATAGCATCTACAAGGGATATACTTCTCGCATTTTCTGTCTACCTATGTGTCTCACAAATGGTGGTAGGGTCAGCCTTCTAGATTTTGTTCCTCCATTTCGCTCTGTCCTCGACATGTTTGGTGCAATCAGTCACTTATATCATGCAGCACTTAATCTCTCCATCTTGTTTTGGAGACGAGACGAGGGATACTATCCTAAGTTTCCTTGTACCAAAATATGGTCTAATTTCTAAGTTACCAATATTACATTTAGCTTATATTCACTTTTGTATGCTAGAAAAGTAATTCATCGTCAAGCTAAGTATATTTACGACCTACTTTTCAAACAAAGTCCGTCTACAACATATGTAGAATGAAATTGTAAAAATATGCACATGGTTGATGTTTCTCATCTTCCAATGACTTTAAAGTAAATAATAATAATAAATGAATACATTCAAAATCATATCAATCACCTAGCCCTAAACTAAGCGTGAGCTTGTGCTATTGTGACTAGGATCTTCTTAGGCTTTTCGTTTTTCCATTTAGTAGATTTTTTGCATTTTGTGACGCTACTGGTAAGTTATGCTTCGAGTGTGGTATGACTGTCGCAAAACCCAACTCCTGTTTTTGAACGTCACAGATCTGACCAACTTCAAAAAAGTTTTGAAATAACAATAATTAAAGCGTTAAACGGTAATTCAGATATAATATTTTAAAATACATAACATATTGTTGTGTGCAGTGCAGTGTGCATTATAGATATCTATCTATCTAACTCCAAAGTAACAGGTTTTCCTCTTAATATCTCGATGAATGAGGAAAAAAAAGCTTAAAACGATAAATACTAAGCTATTATTAAGGTGATTTGTGTTAATTGTACTTATTATTTGGTTAGTATTTAAAACGTATTTTCTGCATAAATTGATAATTGCAAAGTAATCAGCGGTGGTTCTTTTAAAATTGCATACTTATTTTTTTTTCCCATTTTAAATTAACAAAAACAAAGTCTTCAAGAAAACCACCTAAAGGAAAATACATAACAGAAATGCGTAACAATAGACGGAGGATGTGGTATTTTAACGCAATTGCAAATGTGTTAATTGATTAGGTATTTGCAATGACTCAATCCAACTTATAGGACCTACTTATGTATCATCTTTTTTTTAATAAACTACATACGTTTTTTTAAAAAATACTGGTAAACTACAACAATTTAGAGACAAGCATTCTGTGTATCTGCAGTGCTGATCTATGACTTTTTCATTAAACTCCCTTCCTTTGTGTAATAGAGAATTTTCCTTGACCCAAAGGTTGTCTGGAAGAGATCGCTTTTAGTGATAAGACCGCTTACATTGTACATATACTAATCAACACTGTCTAGGTATATTTTGGATATAATAATACTATGTTTTGTATATCCCTAGATAGTGTCGATGTTTATTTTGGTGTGCAATAAAGAATATATCTAGCTGGTCAAATCACTGAAGCCTTCTCTAACGAAAAGCAAGCAAGTATATCTTCGGAGAGTGGACAGTAACCCTAAAGTTGGCTAGTACAAAATTGTCAAGTGGCAATGAACTATAATCTAAGTTTGTTACCCGCGGCAACCGTGAGAGCGGCTTGTTTTTGCGCTTAAACCAGTCGCAAAGATGGCCGCCCAATAAAATACGGTGGGCAATTTTGCATTTATGCTGTCCTTATTAAATAACCAGTTATGTTGAGGATAAGACGAAATTTTTGATTTTGATGATGGGAACAAAAAATCTTTAGACTTTTCTGCCTAATATCGAAAACTTCGAATCTCGAGCCTGAATTTCCAAATTCTGAATGTTCTACTGCATAATACACAAGTTAAAGAAACTATACCTGAGGATTTTGTTACTTTTGTTTTAATAATAATAATTGGCAGTGTTGGGAACAATGACAATACTTAAAATAGACTTCTTGAAATTTAAGTGGCCTATGTTCAGTAGTTGACATCCTAATTTCGCATATGATGACGAAAACTAAAATTTTCTCCTACCGAAGTTCAGCTACGGCAGCCAATGCCAACTGATGTTATTAGGTATGCAGGAGATATCGAGGTGCACAATACACAGTCGCACATTCAGTTTCTTCACTCTCATAGTTCGGTGAGACGGCAATCCAACATGCCGGAAAGAGGTTAGGCGCAGGACCAACTATAACGTACTTTTCAAGGCATGAGGGTGTAATACCACCAACTGCCTGACTCCGGAGCTGTGTCTTAGTCATTTCTATACAAAAGCCAAGAACTAATTTTGGCCACACGCGGTACCTCGTGAATAATATTCTAATAATAGTTTCCCAACTTACAGATGATGGATTCTCGCTATTTGCTTTCCATGGAAAGCTCAACGAGGAAATGGAAGGCCTGGAAGCAGGCCAATGGGCAAGAGACGTTGTAAAGCCCAAAGATGGACGATGGTGGTTCAGAGACCGCAACGCTCAGCTGAAGCTGGGAGACAAGATCTACTTCTGGACTTACGTCATCAAGGATGGTCTAGGATACAGACAAGACAATGGAGAATGGACTGTTACTGGTAAGTTTGAGGTTTTTAAACTACCATCAGCGAATCGTTACATTCTGCCTATTTAGAGAATCGTCGAGGCTTTTGATGCCTTTTCATAAGATCCATGTCTTGGCGTAGAATTAATATGTTGTGCTATTTAATATGTTATTATAATAATAATAATAAATTGTTCCAACAAACACACCAATTACCTAGCCTCATACTAAGCGTGATCTTGTGCTATGGTGACTAGGATAACGGATAGATATACTTAAATACTTTTATAAACATCCATGACTAGGTACAAATGCTCGTGCTCATCACACAAACATTTGCCCCTTGCGGGATTCGAACCCGCAAATCGTAACACGATCATTTTTAATTAATGTAATGCTAAATAATTGCTGTTGCTGATATTTCAAAGGTTTACGTAGGGAATTTAATGTACTACCAGTCGCACCAAGTTTTTCTTAGCCCTAAACTCTTTTCAGAATTCGTGAACGAGAAGGGCGAAAGAGTTGACCCGACTATTATACCTGAACCATCATCTACCTCAAGACCTCAAAATACCAACAACTGGACCCCAGCCCCTCCCCCTCCCCCCACTCCAAGCTGTACCACCTCCGAGACTGTGGTTCAAGGTCGCAACAACGTCTGCAAGGGAACTCTGATCTTCAGCGAGGAGTTTGATAAGTCGGCGATGAAGGATCTGAACAATTGGGACATGGAAATCAAGTTTCCGGAACAGCCTGTAAGATTATAAATATAATTTATTTCATATTAACAAAAAATACAATGATACAAAAGAACTTGAACAGGAATATTATTCTTGTATTATCATCAATGTCATTGTGCAGCTAAAAAACCTCAACGGTGGACTCGTCTTAAATTTTTTTTTATCATTAGTTTAACTCTCTCGTTTGCTTAAATTTTTTACGCTACCAGGTCCAAATAAAAGTAAAGTCAGTAGTTCCTATTTTGCAGGTTCAATAAATATTCTCCCAGCTCCTGAGTGGGTAGCCCGTATTCAACTAGAGATGATGTACGATAGTAAATATCCACTTTCTATTTCAGGATTATCCATTCAATGTTTACATGACTGAGGGCACGTTGAAACTGGATGACGGAATACTTTCTTTCACCCCTGTACTGCTGGAATCTCATTACAACGAAGGCAAGATCAACGATGCTTTGGACCTTACTAACAGGTAAAATTGCTGTACCTAGTATATTCTACGAAAAAAACCCTTAAATACAGCCCCAAAAATATGTTAGGTAACATCAGCAGGTTATCGATTGTACCGATATCGATCTCTTTTTTAAAAGTTTTATTTATTTAGAGGCCAGTAACGGACATGTCAGACCTATCAAATTTTACTCTAAATACTAGAATCACGTTTAAATGAATCGTTGGGGCAAAACCATGTCGACAAGTTTTTTTGCTTCGCTTGTTGATGGTTGAAATTGAATTGATCTCGAATCTAAAATAAAAAGAACAAAATGTAGGTAGTTAACAAAGTACTTTGTTTCCAGGTGTACCGGTACCATCGACACTACAGAGTGCCGAAGAACAGCATCAGGCGCTCAAATTCTACCTCCAGTCATGACTGGGAAGATCACCACTAGGAACAAGTTTAACTTCAAGTTTGGACGTATAGAGATCAGAGCTAGACTGCCGGCTGGAAACTGGCTTATACCTGGTAAGAATTTTCGCTTTTTGCATCAACATTATAATCCTATGTTTCGTAGTATCCAAGCTGAACACTGCGGCCTCGTAAGCCGTTGTTAATAGAGGCGATTTTGCAAAGAGAATGATTAATCTGATGTGCTGGCTACTGTAGGTACATTCCTGATAAACGCAACAAACCAAAACGCCTAACACACGACTAATGTGTAGGTTATGGTATAAACCCAAAATGCGGGCCAACTATACGCACGCTTTCTTTTTACTTCGTATGTACGTTATCATTAATTGAATTACCATAAAAAAGTCATAGTCGATATTCTTCATTCATCTTAAAACATAAACACTTATGACTTTTTTCTTTTAGAATTAAATCTGGAGCCGCACGACAACGTATACGGATTCCGTCGATACGAGTCCGGATTGATGCGAGTGGCATTCGCGAGAGGGAACCCCTCATACGCCAAGAAACTCTTCGGAGGACCAGTCCTCTCAGACTCGGAGCCTTACAGGTCCCTCCTGATGAAGGAGAAGATCGGAATCGACAGTTGGAATAAGGACTTCCATAACTACAGTTTGGTTTGGAAGCCAAGTAAGTTAACGTTCAGTGGTAACTTTAGGTAGTTCTTTCTCTCCTCATGTTGACTGACTACTACCACGCAGATTAAATAACCTGACTATTACAAAAGGTCTGAGCAGAATTTGAAATTTTGATACTTCTTCAAGATATCAGAGAACAAGTTTCTTCTGCAACCCTTACATCTTCAGTTAATAAATTGTCAGTTCTACGCGAAGACTGACCGAACGTCATATCTAATACCGAAAGTTTAAAATGTTATTCGTTGCAAATCAGGTAATTTAGTAAAAACAAGCATATTACACACATGCTATGTGATATGTGCGTAGGCTTTCCATTCCATCGTATGCTTAAATCCTATATCAGAGATGAGATTAGAGTAAATGTAGGCCGGGCCAAATTGTTGGTATTGTCAATTGATGTTGATGTGGTAATGCCAACAGTTACCGAGGCCAAATGTAATGCCAACAGTTACCGAGGAGGTTCAGTCGAATGTTGATTTTATTAACCACTACTCTGATGTCTCTTTTACAGCTGGTTTAGACCTGTACGTGGATGGAGATCACTACGGAAGCGTTCTTCCGGGAGATGGGTTTGCCGCAAGTGGTCGTGAGAACCTTGTGCCTCATGCTGGGTTGTGGAATAAAGGAACCATTATGGCCCCTCTTGATGAAATGGTGGGTATTCTATGACCTTTCAAAGCACGGTTCTCGTGTTTATAATCATTTAACTTCTTTGAGGTCTAATAATGTTACGATGAAATCAGAGAAGAAATTATATACAGTCAGATACTCGATGATCCCTAGTCATCTAGCTGTATGAGAAAAAGTTTTTTTTTAGAAGTATGTTTTAAAAAAAAAAAAGAAAATGTCACTTTCAAGATAGTACTAACAATTCATCCTAAATAATAATATTTTGAAACTTTATGGCTACTTGTACGAGCATTTACCTTTTTTGCATCATTAGAAGACTAGTTACATAAAACATTATCTCTATAATCGATATTATGACAATGTAAAAAAAAAAAAAAAATGAAAAAAACACCCCAAACTAGTCAATTTGCAGTCATACCGTAAAAATATATTTTTGCCGGGAATGACCTCCTTAATCTCCTTGTTGAGTTACCCTACTGCGGAAGGAGGGTTATGTTTTTTGAGAGTATGTATGTATAATTGTTTGGCCCCACAGCCCATACGTCTGGACAGTTTTTGACATATGAGGTGTCGTTAAATTTGTCAAAATTGTGAAAGTGACATGGGCTATATACATTTTTAAAATGGCGCCCGCAAATGGAAATAATCGGGGGTGGGGGGATTGATTTCTTCCTTACTATATCAATATGGGTATCAAATGAAAACCAATAAAAATAACATTTGAATAATATATTTATTTTTGCAGTCGGGTGTTTTTTTTTCAAAGATTATGTTTGCTTGTTTGATTCACGATTTACAGTGCCACCCTGTATAAGTAACATATGTCTATCCGTTATCCTAGTCGCTATACTTGTCGCCATAGCACAATTTCACTATTAGTTTAGGGCTGGATAATAGGTGTGTTTATTGAAACAATTGAGAAATGATGAATGAAATGAAATGAAAATGAAAAATCCGAAGATTTTTTTTTGATACCAGTAATTTATCTACCATTAATCTTTCTTGTCATGATCTACCTACTCTTCGCGCTCCTGTTTATGGGAGTGAGTGATTCCCTAACATTACTGGTTCAGTGAAAATGTAAAAACTTAACCAACAGATTTTTCCGCATTTAAACATCTTGTTACGATTGGTGCTGATCAGTAATCTAATATTGAACACTTTCAGTTCTACATCGCCCTTGGTCTCCGCGTGGGAGGTGTTCACGACTTCCCTGACACCCCCGACAAACCCTGGACGAACCGCGGCAGCAAGGCCATGCTCACCTTCTGGAACGACCGCGACACCTGGCTGCCAACCTGGTACGATGCCAGCATGCTCGTGGACTACGTCAAGGTCTACGCTCTTTGATGGAATAACTTGGGATAGTACGTAGGTTATAATGAAGACTGTGATGATTTTTTGATGCTCAATAAATTTTAATTGTATTGTGTTTTATTATTCGATACACAAAGCTTTTGGTCTCATCATAAATATGTCTAGGTTACCCATTCAGCGGTGGGCGGCTAAAATTTAGTAGATAAAATACCAACTGACTGTCTCCTCAAAAATCTTGCGTTAGTACCAGGGTACTAACCCAAGGACATAGGGATCTGTATTCCAGGGGATACAGATCCTTATGTCCATCCCAGGACACTAACCCCCAGAACAGAAAGAGCCAGAAGATAGATTTGTTTAATATCTGGTTTCTTGTAACTACTACCTACAGACTCACTTAGAAGTCCTCGGTTACTATCATCCTAGACATAGCCTATGTTCCGTGACATACAATGTACTTATTTCAAGTAGTCCTTCCTGTCATACATGCCAGTATGACCGTGGGAGCAAGTGCGATGGCTATCTAGACCCAAAACAAATAAATGATCCCAGTGCATAAAAAAGTAAATTGTTGCCTAGTAACTCTCTGGGACCCTGGATAAGCCTTGAAAGAACCGCATAAGCGACTCCATGCTGACGTTTTGGAAAGACACCTGGCCGGACGTCAAGGTCTACGCGCTGTGATAGAAGAACTTGGGACCTAGTACGTAGGACATAACGAAGACTGTAATGATTATTTGATGCTCAGAAAATTGAGACTGTTATGAAGGAATTTGAATGACGACCGACTTGTTGTAGTGGTCCGGACTCCCAGACTACGAAACCTGTGTTAGCGAGGTCGAATCCTGCTAGTAGCAGATGTTTGTGTGATGACCACGAGCATTTGTACAAGTCATGGGTTTATAAAAAATGTATGTAGGTATACCTGCTATCAAGAAAATCTTCACTCTCGCCACGCACCTCGCGCTTATTTTGATGCTTGGCAATTAGTAAGTATTTATGATTGTTTTAAAAAATCCATCTATTACGAATAATACATACTTACAGTTAGTACTCATACTTATGCAACAGTTATTCATTTTTTTGCCAGGGAAATCTGGTGTCGACATTAATTTTTGAAAGACTTTGAAACCAAAGCAGAAAAACCCCTTTTAACATTCACCGCCATGTTGTACTACTCTCTATGATATTTTTTCAATGTCTACTGCGTGTTGTGCAACAAATACCTTGTATCATTATACGAAGACAAGTTACAATAAAAAATCAAAATCACCGAATTAATATTCTACGACAAAGCAATGATGTTTTTTTTTTAATCGACCGGCTGCCACGGCATCATAAAATTTAATAAATGGAAAAAATATCGGACAGTTCAGAACATTTTTTTTTCAATAAAATTAATTTAATTTTTGAAGGCACGAAATAAATTAAGCAAGTTTTGAAAATTATCCTCAAACCTCCGCTAGTCTGCAAGTATTAATTATAATTTATTACTAATCCCCTTAGAGACGGACAATCAGTTTTATTATATGTTTAATGTAAGCAACCAGACTACTGGGGATTTCCTTATGGCTTGTATGATAAGTGGTGTATCACTTTGCTTGAACTCAAACTATTTTCCTGTTTTGTTTAAATTATTAGAACAATATTAACATACAAGCAAGTGCTATGTAATACAGGCGCATTCGACTTGAAATCTTATTACAATGACATAAAACCGTATCTCTATATATTTAATTTAAAAAACCTGCCATAATCCGTCTGAAAACCTTTTTACCCCTTCTGGATAAGGATTAAGTCCCTCATGTTAGATAGATAGATAATTAAATGCTATATTATGCACACCAGACACAGTAGACATTAACATTTTTTTTTTAGTATAATTTAGGCGATTTTATTGCTAAGAGCAATATCTGCCAAGCCTCAGGTATAGTTGAGTCTGCAAAATGAAATTATGGTGGTGGTAAAAACTAATAAATTACAATTAACTTGTTTTGGTAAATTATAAAAAGTGGTGGTATGTGTGTGTGATAGGTCTATACTTCTTTTTCAATTGAATAATTATAAAACTTTGTGCTATACAACCAAATCATGAAACGTAAGCGTGTATTATGACATAAAAGTTCATGAAACCAAAATAATAATAAGCTGAATCAAGGCCATAATCACCTGCACAAAAACCTGAGCGTAGGTCCTTCTATGGCTGTCAACAGAGAACGGCATCTTGCCAAAATCTTTATCCAAATGTTTTCCGCAAAAGTTTAATTTGTTTACCTTATTATATTATACTATGTACTTATATTTACATTGGTTAAATTAAAAATTTCTTTTTAAAAAAAAAAAAAAACCGACTTCAAAACTGCCTTCAGTGCTAATTAAAACTTAAAATTTTATAAACAAACAAACTAAAAAGTACAAAATAATATTTAAATTACCTAACTGTTCTACGAAATTATACAAGAAACCTATTTCCAATTTATTATCTGTTATTTTTTGGAGTCGGTGCCAGAAATTCTAATTCTAATGTTTTTTTGCAACTAAGGACAAAATAAACCATCTCTTGGCTGCTTACAGACGTAACAACATGTCAACATTAAGATACTAGTACGAAAACACTATACGTGCCTTCAAAATTTGAGGGTTTCCCTCGATTACACCAAGATCCCAGCATCAGATCTCGACTGGGCCAAAATAGGACCAACTAGAAGGTATAGCCTCTAGGTAAACAATTTTTTTTTCAAATCGGTCCACAGCTGACTGAGATATGCGGTAATATAGCCACAAAAAAAAAACATACAGTCGAATTGATAACCTCCTCCTTTTTTGAAGTCGGTTAAAAATAAAATTTAGGGGTATAAAGAATGCTATAGTCCTATAGAAAGAAAGAAAGAAGACAGAAAAGAAAGAAAGAGAGATCAAATTATAGGTGATAAAAGAAACAGATTATAAACAAAGGGTGATCCACCGAAAAGTCATCCTCAATATACTTTCCGTAAGAAAAATATACACACTCGTAGATCCGAGCAATCTATTCGATTGCTTTTGTTTGGTAAGTACAATCATCAGCTTCCTAGCGTTATCCCGGTTGTTCACGCGAAGGCCCAGGGTTCGCTGACCATGATCCAGAATGTGGCAGATCAAGTAATAACAGTGGAGCGAGTGCCTTCTGACCTCCATGACCCGGTTAACAGGGGAACCTGACTGCAGGTTTCCTCACGGTGTTTTCCCTCACAGTAAAAGCTAACCTCGGTTAGTGAGACAACCAATTTACATAACTCAAAAAAATATTAAATTGTTTGGTAAGTACAAACCCTACGAATACTCGTACTAGTCTACGGGGTCCTAATAATAAACCTGGGCTTTCCAACATAAATAGCGGTTCGGATATAGTACAATCATCAGTAGTTGCCCACACACCGCAATAAGTGGACGTACTAATCCTTATTTCAAAATGTTTGGTTTGAAAGTAGTTTTATTACTGTTTCTGTTATATTATTTTGATTATGTTCTTTGTGCAGACTTCAAGGTACCAGATGCAAAGCTAGAAGCTATCTATCCGAAAGGACTGAGAGTTTCTATACCGGGTATGTTGTATTTTGTACGAAATAAATAAGCGTAACATTATCTATTTAGGTACCTGTACTGTACTGTACCTGTGTAGACTGCCTCGTTGGTCTAATGGCCAGCACGCTGGGTATTATCCACGAGGTCCCGGGTTCGAATCCCGGGTCGGGCCGAGAGTGTTTGGGTTTTTCTATCTTGAAATTACTCAGACACAGCTCCGGAGTCAGGAAGTTGGTGGTGTTAACACCCGTGCCTCGCAAAGCACGTTAAGCCGTTGGTCCTGCGCCTGATCTCTCTACGGTCATGTCGGACTACCGTCTCACCGAATTATGAGAGTAAAGGAACAAAGAGTGCACCTGTGTATTGCGCACACACTTGTGCACTATAATATGTCCTGCGCAGTTGGCTAATCTCTGTTGAGATAGGCCGCCGTAGTCGAAATCGGCTAGGAGGACATCATCATCATCAGGTACCTGTAAATATCGTTTATATTAATAACCTTAATTGAGCCTATGAAATCTTCTTTCTCCTTTTCTTATACAATAAAATAAACAGGGGCTGATTCTGGTCATAAAAGATGTGCAGGATCGTAAACCGGTTATGCATGTAAATATTTTTATTTTCCTTCGGGTACTTACTGACAGACTGGCCGGTTCGTAACAAGACTTGCTAAATTTGTTTGATAGCTTTGTAGCACATAAGAAGTCATTGAAAACAAGGAATTTATAATACATTTTTGTATAGGAACAAGGAAATTATAATATAATTCATTTCTTCAAATGCAAAAAAACTAGATTTATTAGGTTGCATACCGGACAATACGAGGGTCAAACTGAAAGTTCTTAGAAAATCAAAAACTGATTACATTAGCCAGTTATTAGTTTTATTATATCTTTTCAAAATATTGTCCATTGACGTCAATACACCGCTGCATGCGATGGAACCACTGGGAAAAGCACTTTGCCCACTCGTCCTTAGGGGTCTCTTCAATGGCATCGCGATACGCAGCCACCGCTTCTTCAGCATTCATAAACCGCTTTCCTTTAAGTTTTTCTTTAATTTTTGGAAATAAATAAAAATCACAAGGCGCGAGGTCGGGGCTATACGGCGGGTGACCCAGTAATTCAACGTTTGATGTCGCCAAATAGTCGATCGTTCGCTTGGCGGTGTGCGACGAGGCGTTGTCGTGGTGAAGGAGGATCCTACTGCGAGGTCGTTTCTCTCGAACTTTTTCCAAGACAAGTGGCAAACAATTGGTAGTGTACCATTCTGCAGAAACTGTTTTTTGATCCTCTAACACAATTGTTGCGAAATGACCTATCCTTCCAAAGAACGAGGCCACCATTTTTTTTCCCGCACTTCGATCTCTCTTCACTTTAGTTGGCAACTCCTCGAAAGGAAACACCCACTGAGCAGATTGTCTTTTGGTTTCAGGATCATAACAGTAAATCCAGCTTTCGTCACCTGTTAGTATGTCGAACACAGCATTTGAGTCACCTCCGTTAAATCTTTCAATCATTTTACGGCACCAATCCACACGATGGAGTTTTTGAGCCTTAGTCAAATTATGAGGTATCCACCGGGCGCAAAGCTTCCTGACCGCTAAATGCTCGTGGAGGATTTTGTGCACTTGACTCATACCGATGCCTAAGCTTGTCCGAATCTGCTGATAGGTCACTCTTTTGTCAGTCTCTATCATACGCCGCACAACACAGATGTTATTTTCAGTCGTCGCCGTAGAAGGCCGTCCCTCACGTACATCATCAGTGAGATTAGTGCGACCACGTTTAAACTCATTAAACCAGTTGTAAACAGTCGCACGAGATGGGGCTTCATCGTGAAAGGCCAATCGTAGTCTATCATAACTTTCTTGTTGACTTAAATGACATCGAAAGTCATAAAAAATCATTGCACGAAAATTTTCTCGTGTTAAATTCATTTTGACGTGACACAGACAATTTTCAATTTGCCGCCAAGTCGTAAAACAAATGACAAATGAATGAAATATATACTCAGTAATATTGGCAAAGAGTTCTATTTTCAAATTTTAGAATATTTTTTTTATTATATTGTTTATAAGTGGCCAGTTCTAAGAACTTTCAGTTTGACCCTCGTAAGCACGGCCGGCTGCAGGTTCAAATTCAGAAGAGTGAAAAAAACATTCACATGAAAAATGAAGTTAGCATTTAAAAACTTCGATAGGCCCTGCTGCTAACGTCTGGGTGGCCAACCACAAATAGGCTCAATGGCCAGTTCATGTGGAAATAAGTATTTGGTTTCATTTAATTCCCACAATTTGATCCTATTGTGATTAAGTATTTCCTATACCCAAAGGTTGTCTGGAAGAGATCGCTCTTGGCGATAAGACCGCGTAATTTGCACATCTTAGGCCCACTTGCACGTTCGGATTGGCTAATCTGGATTTATTCAAGGCCTATTATCCGAGTTGAAAGCCCACTTGGGCCATTCCGAATTAGCTAATCCAGACTTGTGAAAGTAGGCTTTCAACTTAGATAATAGACCTTGGAAAAGTCTAACTAATCTGGACGCACGTCCAGATTAGTTAGACAGGCAAGTGGGATTTACTGTGTAAATTGTGTTTTTGTTACATATATGGTGAGCAGTTAAAAGTTATCCATCTATCTGTTTTCACAGACAAAGGGTTCTCTCTCTTCGCATTCCATGGCAAACTGAATGAAGAGATGGATGGCTTAGAAGCAGGGCACTGGTCCCGGGACGTAACCAAGGCAAAGAAAGGAAGGTGGATCTTCAGGGACAGGAACGCAGAGCTGAAGATTGGAGACAAGGTCTACTTCTGGACGTATGTGATCAAAGGAGGACTGGGGTACAGGCAAGATGATGGGGAATGGACTGTTGAGGGTGAGTGATTACTTTGATAGGTGAACCGATGACCTGAAGAAGGTGGCCGGTGGAGCCTGGAAGAGAGAAGCGGAGGACCGTGAAAGTTGGCGCAGTCTTGGAGAGTCCTATGTCCAGCAGTGGACTGCAATAGGCTGATATGATAATTAGTTTTTGATCACCGATTAAACACAGATTACGTGACCGGAATCCATACTAATATTATAAATGCGAAAGTGTGTCTGTCTGTCTGTTACCTCTTGACGCTTAAACCAATGAACCAATTGAGAAGAAATTTGGTATGGAGACAGTTCGGGACCCTGGAAAGGACATACGTTACATTTTGTCGCGATATTAAAACATTAAGGGGGTGAAATGGGGGGTGGAAGTTTTCTATGGAACATCCAACTCTTGCGGGCGAAGTCGCGGGAAACCGCTAGTAATTCAATAATTTATGATACAATTCATTTTTCATGGTTTAGCTTTACATGAAGTAAGTAAAAGTAAAGTTAGCCTACATAGATCCCACTGCTGGGTAAAGGCCTCACCTCAACTATGAGAAAGTAGCAGCCATACTCCACCACGCGGGCTTAGTGCGTTGGCGGAGGGGTGTCTGTAAGGCAAGTGACTAACTTTACTGTCAGATGCTATCAAGCCGCCCTAGGGCCTCTGACTAGCCTTAACGACTAATATCAACAGTTATTAGACAGGACCAACTGCTTAACGTGCCTTCCGAAGCACGGAGATGCTAGACATATAACTTTACATGCTACTTTTTATTGATGCCTCCTTTACTACGCTAGGTATGATGAGAACGTAAATACCTGCTAACTACTATTGTTTTTTCAGGATACGTCGACGAGGAAGGAAACCCCGTGAATCCCAGTCAGTAAGCTGTATATGAGGAGCTCCAGAAACGTCCCAGTGTTATACCAGTAAATTCCAGTCAAGTCGATAAATCAAAATATATAAATTAAAAAAACAATGTTGGTATTCCTGTCCCCTATGCGTTCTGAAACCATTTATTAGATTGTAATGAAACTTTGGTAGTGTGTTCTGGGTACGCGAAACTATCTGAAAAATATATACGTGGCATAGCAACGCGCATACCTTAAGGGACCTACAGTTAGTATCTGTTGCCAGACAGAACCCTTGTATCGTTAGTAAAGTCAATAAAATAGAAAGATAGATACGCTTTATTGCACACCACACATAGTAGAGAATTTATATAAATGTTCATAGAGAATAGTTCAATATTGGTGCTCTTATTGCTAAAAGCAGTTTCTGCCAAGCAGTTTCCGGGTGGATGGCAGTTTAAAAATCAAATATAGTCGTACATATATATTTATCTTGCATTTAAAATAAGTAAGTAGGTAATTAAAGAATTGTGTACATACATACACATTTGAATATTTTTTAATCTTTTTCAAAATGATACAAATTAGTAGGTAGTACTAATTTGCTAGCTATTCACTATATTGGTATTGCGTTATTTTTTAAATAAGATAAGCAATGAATATTTTTGTGTTTTTAATATACCTATATTGTGTATGTGTATTTTTAAAATTATTATTATACTTATGTGCAAACCCATCACATTGCTGAAATACACTACTTAATAATAATAAATAAATACCTAAATGTGATTTTGATTTGGAAACAATATTATTTATCCCTCTTATGTAAAGTATTCATAAGGTCTATTATAAGGATAATTAATGAGTCAAGCGATATAATAAGAACAAGTTTTGCAGGTATAAGTATTTTCCTCAAATAAAAGATAAGTGGGGCACAAACTTGTAGCCGTGTGACTTTAGCAGTTTTCCTGTTGTCTGTGCAGGTTACTGTGTGAAAATTATACTTTACCTGTTAAATATTTGCAATATACTTATGTCTATTAGGAAAAGATAAAAAATAAATATTGGACAACATTACATACATTGCTCAGAGCCCAAAGTAAGTAGCTTAAGCACTTGTGTTATGGTCATCTGAAACATCGGTGGTACCACAACACCCAAACCCGAGACAATATATACAATTTGAATTTCTATATTGACCCGACCGGGGATCGAACCGGGGACCTAAAGATGACACCTTGAAAACCGGTGTGCGAGCCACTCCGCTACGAAGGTCGTCTAAAATATTTAAACACAAATAAATAGGAAGGTACTTATAATTCGCATAAAACCAATTGAACACTATGAATAAAATACCTATATGCAAATTGTGCGAACAAAAAAGAAGAACGCCGGCTCACTGGCGTAGCAAGCACTTAAAAAAAATTCGTCGGTTGACCAACGTCCTCCGTAGCTTAGCTGGTAAGAGCACTCGCCCGGCTAGCAAAGGGACGTGGGTTCAAGTCCCACCGGATGACACAGTCGATTAATTTTTGTGAGCGAAATTAAATTCAATTTCGTAAAAAAGTTTCTATACTTTTTACGTGAAGACCAACTTGATTTCAGATTTGCATACC
Organism: Pyrausta nigrata; assembly: GCA_949316185.1. Classification (NCBI taxonomy): domain Eukaryota; kingdom Metazoa; phylum Arthropoda; class Insecta; order Lepidoptera; family Crambidae; genus Pyrausta; species Pyrausta nigrata. The sequence goes on along the minus strand of OX438949.1, from coordinate 15,429,578 downwards.
ATCCCAAAATCGAAAATAAGAACTAACGATACGTCTATTTACTCAATGTTAAACTTCAAATGCTTAACAAAACAAAAGATGGTGCTAATAACCGTCAAAAGAACGAGCAGATTGGAAGGAGGGCTATGTTTTCCTTTTTAACAAGTGCCATTAAGTATGTTTTTGGTCGAAATCATCAGTAGTGGACCACACGTTGTATCGGGCAGACATCAACAAGTGCAGTCATTAGCTTGAATTAAAAAGTTATGAGCTAAACAAAATGTATATCGCAAAATTCATTGCTGTGTTGTTTTTAGCATTAATAGACTCAATTCTGTGTCAACAAGTTGAAGTGCCACCAGCTAAGTTGGAGGCTATATATCCAAAAGGATTGCGGGTTTCCATACCAGGTAAGTAATGGAATATTTTTATTTCAATATTGAAATGTTGAATTGTTTGTTTTATTTTATTATTACAGTACGTACGTGTTCAATGGGAATTTCATATAAAATACGTGTGCATTAACTTAAAACGTACAAATAGCGAAGAATAGTTATATAGGTATCTAATCTATTGATAACTACATATAAAAATACATACAGATGCACAGGTCAGTTAGTAGTTATGAAGGAAGTTTAACATTTCGCCTCTCTAAGTTTTGGTGTTTGCTATGGGATTAATTCAAATTAATTATTGATAGTATTTGGAGAGTGATTGTTAACAACATAAGACATTTAAGCGATTGGAAATTGTTGACATCAAAGTAATAATTAAAATGTTATCGAACCTCAAACCGCCTGCGGTTAACTTTGATTGCTTTGATTATTATATTACAAGTTTCACATTGAAATTACTTCTAGTTTGTTAAGTGAAGAAATTACTTTTTAATATATTTAAAAGTACTAACAGATGCTCCTCCTACGTCATGACTCTTCCAAAACACTTTGCGTAAAATGTCTGTCTACGTGTAAAAACACACCATGTTTTGTAAAGCAAATTAACAACCTCTCTTTTTAAAAGGTTCAAGATACTCTACCATTTTTAAATAACGCTAGGATTTCTAAAACAAGGTTTAATACAGTTTATAGATGTTATTCAGTGAACCATTTCAAACAAAAATCAAGAATAAAACTAAGAACAAGTTCTGGTGGTAATGACCTTACTGGTTTGGCGTCATCGGTAATAATTTCTAACGGTGATATCAATGTAAATAAGTTACTTACTATTGAGATGACACTTTACTTGCTTACTTAGTTAACTTTTTCTGCAGTCGACTCGCAATATTTACGTGAAGCGAAATTAATAGTGACACATAGATATAAGTTTGTAAAAATTTACTAAGTACGTTTCGAGCCTCGTCCAAATGTTGGGCGGAACCCGTCTATCATATCATTAACCTTTAATAAAAAAACTACACAAAAATATCCCTTTGTCCGATAGGGCGTGGGACACTTGATTCTTATAAAATTTTACACTTTGAAGCTTTGAATTTCGCAAGCAGATTTTGTCACAGTCGAGAAATATGACGAATTCAGCACACCTCATATCTATGTCAAAAACTGTCCAGCCGTTTGGGATGTATGGCGTGCCAAACAATTATGCATACAAACATACTCTCGAAAAACATAACCCTTCTTCCGCAGTAAAAAGGTGTTCGTTAAAAAAACAACAAAATTGCCGACTGACCCGTCGTTTACATTTGACGACGATTTATGATTAGTTAAATAATTACAGACAATGGCTACCAACTGTTCGCTTTCCACGGTAAACTCAACGAGGAGTTGGAAGGTCTCGAAGCTGGTTTCTGGTCCCGGGATATCACCAAGCCGAAGGACGGTCAGTGGATCTTCAGAGACAGGAACGCCGAACTCAAGCTGGGAGACAAGATCTACTTCTGGACGTACATTGTCAAAGACGGCTTAGGGTACAGACAAGATAATGGGGAATGGACCGTTACCGGTAAGTTTCCAGTTTAAGTTATTATTAAAATAATTTTATCTACATACTAGAGCACCCGTATCAACACACACATGCATACACGTCAGTTACACGGCCCGTTGAGCAGACTTGGGCAGACAAACCCACGAAGTGACACGCGGGGCGCGAGTCGTTTCGCTGTCAAAGACTGACTTTCGAAATGCAGATAGATATCATTGAACACAGTAGGTTATATGAAACATGTAAAAAAACATGTTTATTTCGGATGACAGGTGTCAAAATTGAAACTGCCATATCTCGGTAACTACCCACCCTAGACTACTGGTGTGTAGGGACACATTCTCGACGACATTTTCATTTCGGATGACAGCTGTCAAAATTAAAACGGAAATATCTCCGAAACTATCGACCCAAGACTACGGGTGTGTAGGGACAAATCGTAGGGCTCGGCGAGATCTTTATTTCGGATGACAGCTGTCAAATTTGAAACGGCCATATCTCGGAAACTACCCACCTCAGATTACTGGTGTGTAGGGACAAAATTTAGGGCTCGTAGAAATCTTTATTTCGGATGACAGCTTTCAAAATTGAAACGGAAACATCTCGGAAACTATCCACTCAAGACTACGGGTGTGTAGGAACAAATCGTAGGGCTCGACGAGATCTTTATTTTGGATGACAGCTGTCAAAATTGAAACAGCCATAACTCGGAAACTACCCACCCTAGACAACTGGTGTGCATGAAAAAAATATATTTTCGCAAAATTTTTAATGCCTCCGAAGATTGCGGGAACTGCAGGGTCTGTGGATATTTTTCATACAGGATTTAAATATATTTTTTAAGGCTCAATGATGTGTAGGAGCAAACTCGTAAATTGTACCTGGTACAATGTAAAAACGGGCCCGTTTTACTAGGAGTCCACTGTCCGTCTGTCTGTCATCATCATCAGGCTGTATCTCATGACCCGCAATAGCTAGACAGTTTTCACATTACATATTTGAACTATGAAAACAGCTTATGTTACGTAGGATAAAGAAGTGGTCTTAAGGTCAAATTGCGGTAGTCTGGCATACTGTGCTGTTTATAGATAATAAATTTATTATTATATTTGATATGATAAATAATCTTTAATAAAAATATGACTCATTCCTAAACCTAAAACAATACACATATGAAGAATGAAAATCTAGACATTTTTTTACTTTTTGTGTACCAACCCTAGCGCTTCACCCATCCGTAGGTTCTTATTTCAAAAATACGGCTCAGTCACACTACTGTTCTGAAAACAAATCTTTCTATTGTGGTTAAGGCCCACTTGTGCCCGGATTAGCTAATTCAGACTTGCGCAAATGGGCTTTTAACTCAGATTATAGGCTGTACTCACAATAACTTACCCATTTTATGTAATTTCAGAGTTTGTCGACGAGCAAGGCAACCCCGTGGATCCTACCACTGGTTCAGTTATCTCTAGTGCCACACCAGTAGTCCAAGGGTCTACCACAGTACTGAACGCGGCCCCTATCAGGAACCCCTTGACTGGGAACCTGCCCTGCGAACTCTCAGTATCCAAAGTATCTGTGCCTGGGTTTGTGTGTAAGGGCCAGTTGCTCTTTGAAGACAATTTCAATGGTGATTTGAAAAAGGGGAAGATTTGGACGGAGGAGATCATGTTCCCTGGTGGACCGGTAGGAATAGTTTTCATTTAATTTTTATTATTTGAAATGGGTTTGCTTTTGACTAAACAGGACGAGGTTGAGACAGAGTCATGGATGGAGTGAGTTTACCTAGAAGAAACAGGTTCTCTCAGACTTTTTTTTTCGTTGGAACGTTAATCCGATATAACCGGAGAGAGATCAAGGGCCAATGGCTCAACGTTCACTTTCCAAGGCACGGGGGTATTAACACCTCTTACTGCCTGAATTCAGGGCTCAGGGCAGCTATTTCAAGATACAAAAACCCAGAAATAACATTTCGGCTCAACCCGGGGTTCTAACTCGCATTCCATAGCAAATAAACTTTAATTTCATTTCCATTGATAGAGCCAGTGTACCGACCACTAGACCAACGAGGTAGTTCTACTAAGGATTTGACCCTGAAAATTATTCATAGCAAGTATTGTAGCTATCAATACTGTATTACTTATTCCAGGACTACCCATTCAACGTGTACCTGAACGACAGAAACCTACGAGTAAGAGACGGGAAGTTGATAATCAAGCCTGTAACTCTTGAGTCCAAGTTTGGAGAAGACTACGTCATGCAATCTCTGGATCTTACGGCGAGGTATGTAATGAAAATGAAATGCATGTGGTATTGCCTACCTATGTGTTGTATTTTTAGCTGAGCTTTGTGAGGCTCAAAGAACCAACTCAACAGGATGTACGTAGTTGCCTGGGTCTGGAAGTGTTTTGGAAGACATCTAGAAATTGTCACGGAATTTTTTTCATGCTTTGTCTTAAACAAGTCTGGCCAGTAACTAGATTTCTTCGATTCAACATTGGACTTATAAAAAAGTACTTGCAAAAATTTATAAGGCCTACTTTAAATTTTTTTTACTTAAAAGTAATTGATGCACCAGATGCACCGGTATGGTGGGAACTGAAGAGTGTTCCCGTGAGGCGTCTGGGGCTCTCATCCTGCCGCCCGTCATCACTGCCAAAGTAACCACCAGAAACAAGTTCAGCTTCAAGTACGGGCGAGTGGAGGTCCGCGCCAAGATGCCTGTGGGAGACTGGCTGGTACCATGTAAGATTAAAGTATACCTTCTGTTTTCCCTTTTTGTAATCAAGCCACTTTCGCTCCAGTTAAGAGGATTTCAAGTTTCTCACCCTTCCTTGCAAAACTACAGTGATATCTATCTAGCATGCCTCGCCCCGGGGGGCGTTCATGTGTCCCTCTATCGCCGCCGTGTGGAATCGGACCTAGTGTGCTTGCATAAGTTGGTGCATTCTACATTGGACTGTCCGGAACTATTGCACTTTCTCAATTTTAATGCCAAACTCAACCAACGTAGACCGAAAACTTTTATTACGCAGCTTTATCACAACAATGTCTCATATAATCAGCCCTTGGCTAGATTTTGTCGCCAGTATGATGAGTTTGTTCATCAGTCTCAAGATCTTGATATATTTAATTCGAGCTTAGCTCGGTTCCGGAAACTCGTCAAAGATATCCTCAAGGATATTTCCTAGGCGATCAGTAAATCATAATGTATGTGTGCTATTTGTGAAACCTGTGCAATTTTTGCTTTTATTGTTATTTATGGTGTATTTTTATGCAATGTTTTGTTTTGTTCAAGATAAGCCACTATATATATCTTAGCCGTGAAAACATGTCTAGGATTACTATCTAGTACAACACCATTTATTAGTCTGTTATTTTACTCCATGATTGTAATCTGTTATGTTTTCCTTAAATAAATAAATAAATAAATGTGTGCGGTCGCCAAAGGTGACATGAACTTATCAGACTATATTGAAGTAAACGCTTTCTCGCTGTCAATATTACTTATTTCCATGATAAATAAAAACTAAGCCATGATGGGATATTCTAACCTAATACGATTACAAAGAAGTTTTCTTCAGAAGAGTGCACAGTACCCTCGTTATCTAATGAGATTTTTGTAAAAGGTGACCAAAGAAACTTACGTCTTTTCTTCTTATCCTCAAGCAGCTATATAATTTTCTGGTATTACTGCTTCACTATCCATTCGTTTACAGTGATCCAACTGGAACCCCGCGACAATGTATATGGCGTCCGCAACTACGCATCCGGTCTGCTCCGCATAGCCTGCGCCAAGGGCAACGCAGAGTTCTCCAAAAAGCTTTATGGTGGGCCCATCATGTGTGAAGCCGAGCCTTACAGGTAAGACGGTTATTAACTATTGCATATTGGTATGCCAGGACAAAGGCTGGTGTACCTTTACTTTTCTAGGAGGAAATACCTTGCGCATATCTGATGTCCTGGGGATGGCAGCAGGTTAAATGGGATTCCTTTACGATTGGCCAAGTCATCATCATCCTAGCGTTATCCCGGTTGTGCACTCATACGCGAGAGCCCAGGGTCTGCTGACCATGATCCAGGATATAGCAGATCAGGTAATTACAGTGAAGCGACTGCCATCTGACCTCTGTGACCCTGTTAATAGGGGAACTGACCAGTTTAGGATCATATCTACACATTCAGTCGCCTGAATGAGCAGGTTTCCTCACGAAGTTTTCCCTCACCGTAAGAGCATCGGTTAGTGAAACAACTAATGAACATAACTAAGAAAAAGTCATTGGTGCACCGCGGCACGTGGGATCCAATCCGGCTCCTCCCACATGAGAGGCAACTCGGTAGCCACTACGCCATGGGACTCCTTGAAGATTGGCCAAGTTTACCTACTAAAACCTTCAGTACCTTAGACCGCTTATAGAGACGACAAAAGATCACTATTCACATGCACTCTGTCAAAGGCTGATGTACCTGGTGCCTTGTATCAAGTATGATGGGATGCAAAGAGATTTTTTAAACTTAAGCTGCTAAGCTTCACAAATTTTAATATTGACTGCAAACTTAAAACTTCGTTCATTTTGTTTTATAGGAGTGCACATCTGAAGCAGAAAGTTGGTTATGAACAATGGGCGAAAGACTTCCACAACTACACCCTCGAATGGAGACCCGGTAATTAAAAATATTTTTCTTTTGTAAAATAGGGAGAGCTAATGAGTTTTATTTTTATTTTTTGTAAAATAGGAAGTGATGGTGAAAGTGGAAACATTATAACTAATACGAAAACCTTGAGTTGATAAATTTACCAGTTTCCATAACCTAGATCAATAACTAGGAGTTGGCAATCTTCAATATTAAAAAAACGATGTGTGTTATTGCAGATGGCATCTCCCTATTCGTGCTGGCTGCTGGCTTCTCTGAAGACGCCAAGCAGCAGAACGTGGCTGCGGCTCCTCAATGGCTCAAGGGTACCATCATGGCGCCGTTTGACGAAATGGTAAGAACTCTACCTTTTACATCTAAAATATGATGCCAGTTTGACAAGTGATTGATAGAAGTCAGCAACACATACATAAATAGACCCTCAAGTGATGAGAGACTCGTTTTTTTTATACCTACAAATAATTCTTTATGAATGATCAAAGAATGATCAATGTGTTTGCAGTCGAACAACAAGGCAACCAACTGAAATATTTTACACAGTTAATATGACTGTCAAGTTATTAAAATCCTGATTCTGTGTAAAAATAAATAAAAATAATAATAAATTATTTCAACAAACAAATCAATTACCCAGCCCCAAACTAAGCGTGAGCTTGTGCTTTGACGACTAGGATAACGGATAGACATACTTATAAACGTTTATACATCCATGACTTGGTACAAATGCTCGTGCTCATCACACAAACATTTGCCCCTTGCGGGATTCGAACCCGTAACCTCTGGTTTTGTAGTCCGGAGCACGGATCACTACACCAAGACGGTCGACGGATCTAATACATATTAAGTAGTTTTTTGCCAATTAAGTATTTTGATTCTTACCCTTTTACTAATAATGTTAATGCCATGGCCATAAAACTTGAATAAAATGAGACGATTTTGAAATGTTTGTCTCACAATGTCTTGTCATCTATTCGTCATTAATTACAAATTAGCTGTCTTAAATTTTTAAACAAGTGATATAACAGATGCAAATTCATTATTAGTGAAAAATGACGTTATTCTATAATCATGACGATTCAGAGCTATTAGAAGACCATTGACGACCGTCTTGGTGTAGTGGTTCGCGCGCCGGACTTCTAAACTAGCGGTTGCGGGTTTGAATCCCGCAAGGGGCAAATGTTTATGTGATGAGCACAAGCATTTGTACCTAAGTCATGGATGTTTATAAATGTATATAAGTATGTCTATCCGTTATCCTAGTCACCATAGCACAAGCTCACGCTTAGTTTGGGCCTAGGTAATTGGTGTGTTTGTTGAAACAATTTATTTAAAAAAAAAGAAAAAAAAATATTGAAACACCTTGACGATCTTAAACTATCCGATTCAAAATCATTTCAGTTCTACATATCCATCGGCCTCAACGTGGGCGGGGTCAACAACTTCCCCGATAGCCCTTCGAAGCCCTGGAAGAACCGCTCCTTCAAGGGCATGCTCAACTTTTGGAACGCGCGGGAGCAGTGGTTCGGCACCTGGTTCCAGGACACCAATCAGCTGCAAGTCGAATATGTGAAGGTCTTCGCGCTATAAGATGCTGTCGCGACGAACTGATTAGTTCATAAGGTGCTGCCTAAGTTTCAGACTGGGTTAATCTGACAATATACGAAATCATTATTAATTAAGGTGGTGAAACTCGGCCTTAGTAAAAGACGTTTAAAATGTTATTTTGTGTTTTATTTTTATGTGCTTTGACACGCACGTTAGACTATACATTTTGGTTGCAAAATCACCCATATTAGACCCACATGCACTTGTTTAAGGCCTATTATCTGAGTTGACTGCCTCGTTTGTCTAGTGGTCAGCACGCTGGGTACTATCCGCGAGGTTCCGGGTTAGAATCCCGGGTCGAGCGAGAGTGTTGGGTTTTTCTGTCTTGAAATAACTCAGACACAGCTCCGGAGTCAGGAAGTTGGTGGTGTTAACACCCCCGTGCCTCGGAAAGCACGTTAAGCCGTTGGTCCTGCGCCTGATCTCTCTAAGGTCATGTCGGACTGCCGTCTCACCGAATTATGAGAGTAAAGGAACAGAGAGTGCACCTGTGTATTGCGCACACACTTGTGCAGTTTAATATGTCCCGCGCAGTTGGCTAATCTCTGTTGAGATAGGCCGCCGTAGTCGAAATTCGTCTAGGAGGACATTATTTATTATTATTATTAATATCTGAGTTGAAAGCCCACTTGCAAAAGTCCGGATTAGCTCATTCGGACCAGGGGAACGCCTATGATCTGATTTGAAAGCCCATTTGCGCAAGTCCGGATTAGCTAATCCAAACTGTCACAAGTGGACCTTACAGCTGCATAAGATGTCACAGCGTTTACCTTGACATGATATCGTCCAAACTTTAATCATAACAAATCCCACTAATCCCACTTAATATTATAAATGCGAACGTTTGTGTGTGTGTGTGTGAGTGTGTATGTTTGTTACTTCTTCACGCAGAAACTACTGAACGGACATGGATGAAATTTGGCACAGAGATAGATTATAGTCTGGAATAACATATAGGCTACTTTTTATCCCGAATAAAAAACACAGTTCCTGTAGCATACAGAAATAATAGTTTGCGCGGGCGAAGTCGCGGGCAACAGCTAGTAGTCTAATATGGCAAAATAAGTATCTACTTAGGTATCTAAGCAATATGGCTAGGTTCAATCATTCACGAGGTAAGGACTTGTTTACAGCCACCAAGCTCATAACCTATAGACAAAATGTCAATAATTTTATTTCAGAAAAATTCCCTCAATATCCCTTGGCACTGAATACCTCCGTTTTTTCTTCAACACATTTTGTCAAACAAATTGACTTATTTCTTTATATATTTTAAAATAAGTGCTGTTTAAATGATTGTTATTTACAATCAAAACCGAAATATTTATTATTTCATAATATCTATTATAAAAAACACGCTTAATTGTACACTTTTCGTATCAGTACCGAGCACTGATAAGTTTCGTAGAAAAATCGCGCTTACTTCGCATCTATAGGTTACGCGCTCGATCATCATTATCCTCCTAGCGTTATCCCGGTTTGTGCACTCGCACACGAGGGCCCAGGGTCCGCTGACCATGATCCAGGATGTGGCAGATCGGGTAATTACAGTGGAGCGACTGCTATCTGACCTCCGTGACCCTGTTACCAGGGAACCTGACCAGTTTTAGATCATAGTTACACATGCAGTCGCCTGAATGTGCAGGTTTCCTCACGATGTTTTCCCTCACCGTTAGAGCATCGGTTAGTGAAACAACTAATTTACATAACTCAGAAAAAGTCATCGGTACATGGCGACATGTGGGATCGAACCGGCACCTCCCGCATGAGAAGCAACCCGCTAGCCACTGCGCCACCGACGCTCCTATGTATATACCTATATATAGGTTACGCGCTCGATGTTTATAGCTAATGGCACAGCTTATTAACAAATAGACAGCGAAAGGTGTCGCGCCCAAAGAGTAGATGCGTATCGTCTTTCATGACAGCTTCGCGAAAAAATCCGTTAATAGTTGTTGTACAAATGTCAAACTTTCCAAAATCGAATAATATAAATGAAATTAAAATAAATGCACGTTCGAATCATCAGTCACCACTATAACTATATATGTATGACTAGAACATCATATCACAGAGCGATAACTTTGACAGAGTCCACAACCAGCTCGGGCTGGCTCCACGTGGGCTGCCAGGAGTCCGTCTGCTCCCAGAAGCTGAGCATGGCTTTGCGGCCGGTGTCTCTCCAGGGCTTGTCTCTGTCTCCGGAGTACACGTCATCCCGGAACTCGCTGATGCCTCCCACTGCCACGCCCAGAGTTAGGTAGAACTGAAAGAGAACCGTTGTTTGACAATAATTGAATTCAGCAACAATAATTTATAAAGCAGCTGCCAGTTGCTATGTCACTGATCCGCAGGCCTAAGCTACCGCATAACCTGAAGGATATTGCAATTGCAGTGAAGTTCCAAAGCAATGACGTATGAATTGCTTGTCATTAGTTTAATATTCAGTCATTGCTTAACTGACGTTATTTATCTTATGTATTTCAGCTAACATACTAATTAACATTGTCTAGGGATATTTTGGATACAATAAGTACATAATACTGTTTTGTATATCGCTAGACAGTCTCGATGTGTGTATATAGCTTTCGAAGTCCCAGACAATGAAACATCTATTGGCCTGCCCTATGTGCCCCTACAAACACGTGAAATCTATTTTGCAAAAAAAAAATGGCTCTCCATACATTGTCATATTTTAGATTTGGGTCATAATCCCATTGTAAAAGTTGTAGAGGTTGATGGCCGTACTCACCCCCTTAAAGGATAGAACAGTTGACACTAGCACTCTAGACGCCAAGTACGAGCATCTATGGGCTCTCAAATATACAGTGTCCGGGCTTCGACTAACGATAATTTAAGGGCCTTTAATTTAATTTTTTCTGTTTTTTTTTAATTACAAAAAACACATTTTGTGTAACAGTTTTGTAATACTCAGGTTAAAAAAACTATTTATCTAGATGAATTTTAACAAGATTTCTTATAACTTACTTTTTTCTCGATGACAGTAAATAATTTTAAATTGATCTTTATTTCACTTGATAGGCTTTTTTTTTAATTACAAAAAACACATTTTGTGTAACAGTTTTGTAATACTTAGGTTAAAAAAACTATTTATCTAGATGAATTTTAACAAGATTTCTTATAACTTACTTTTTTCTCGATGACAGTAAATAATTTTAAATTGATCTTTATTTCACTTGATAGGCGATAGCGTTACCTTCCAAATGAATCATTTTCATAACTTTTAAGACCTTCAGATCAGATAAATAATTAAAATGGCTGCCATTTCAAGAGGGAGTTAGAACCCAACATGTTTTTTTGTTTAGAACATTTGATGAATTAATGGCGCATAAATTATCGCTAGTCAAAACCCGGATACACTGTATAACTCAAGAGTCAACACAAAAAGAAGAAGAAGTTCTCACGTGGTCATCAAAGGCGCGAGCTTGGTGCCCTTCGCGAGCAGCGAGCGAGGCAGCGCGCACCGCTGCGGGAACCGCTCGCGCAGCGCTCGGTCGTCGCCTACCCGCGCCCATTGCTTGCCGTCCACTGACAGCGTTATGTGCTCTGGAATGAAAACATATTTTTTTTAAAACACAACACCCGACTGCAAAAATAGTTATATATTTGAAATGGTATTTTTAAAAGCTTTCATTTGATACCCATATTACTATGGTAAGGAAAAAATCAATCCTCCCTCCCTAAAATAAAGGGTATTTCTATTTACGAGCGGCATTTTTAAATGAAAATAGCCTATGTCATTCTCACAATTTTGACAAATTCAACAACACCTCATATGTCATAAACTGTCCAACCGTTTGGGCTGTAGGGGCGTGCCAAACAATTAGAAAAAGAAAGAAAGAAAATACATTTATTAACAAATGGACATCACATTACACACCAAAATAACTATACATAAAAGGCGCCTGTGATGTCCAAATTAAAAGGAACCTACTCAGTTTAACTCACTAAACTTAATTATACATACATTAGGTACATTCATACTCTCAAAAAACATAACCCTCCTTCCGCAGTCGTGTAAATACATAGTGCATACACATGGTATCGAAAGCCTGACTCGTTGGTCAGGTCTAATTAATTCTTTAAAAGCTAGGTCAGCCGACGAACTCGGCTGGGAAGCGTTTGGGAAACTGCGCAAGAGCACCTTCCTGTCTCAATTACCTCGGTGCCTACAGAGTGATTCTCCGAGGGTCGGTTTTTGGTGGTCACGCGTTCTTAATTCCCAACCCATTTAATAAACAGCTTCGAAATCAATTTTAAATGATCCTCTGTTTATTCATCTACACGAACATAGTTTTGAAGATAAAATAGGGCTTACAGTTATTTTTTAAATAAAACTTAACCGCCAAAAACGGGAGCAAAACCGGTGTTCTCCGCGCGTCCGCACGACCTCGCGCTCAGTTTAACCACTAATATCTTTATTGTTTGTTGTGTTATGTACACATACTATATGTCAAAAAATTTGTTAATAAGTCAAGATTAATTAATTATAAAAACAATAATGATATCGTTTAAACAGAAAGAGTTAGAAAATATTTTGTCTCGGTCACACGATTGTGGTAGATTCGTGAACGCGACATATAAAGCCTCATAGCATAATTAATAGAATCAGGCGTTACTTTGCGGAAATCCATTATCAGATGGGAAAAATAAGATACAATTATTTTGCTTTAAATTTCCGCTAAGATTATTTAGTTTTTATATTTATCAAGAAACAACTTGTAAATTTTTGAAAACGTAAAATTTTCGTAACTTTCGTGGCATGGTTTTCGTGGACATTTGACCACGAAGGTTATCTTTTACTCCACGTGAGGTTACGAAGGTCTCTTTATGCAATCTTAATTTACTTCTCTATCGGTCTGTAGATGTTTTTAAATAACCGTGTTATCGTTTTCTCCCAAAGGTATTAGCAAACGATAGTTTGTATAGGTAGAGGCATGAGTTTTTCTTGTATTTATCTATTTTAGTCAAATATGGTTGATATGCCTATTTAATTGAACCCTGATGTTCTATTAACTAAATAAATGGTTGGCTTATTAATTTATCGACGTCAATAAGGAAAGTTCTCCATAGAATTCATATACGAATAACTTGATAAACACTACCCTTGATTGAATGTGTGCACATATGGAATAAAAAGGATTTGTCATAACCAATACATCACACACTTTTGATTAATAGCATCACACTCACAGTTGGAGCAAAAAAGCTGGAGGGTATTGGCACTATGCTTGTCTCCCAACAAGTGAGCCTTAAAATTAACTTGAGCCAGACGAATTTTAGTCCAATTCCCGTGTTCAAATGGCACTCTCTCCTGTATCTATTATTATTATTAATAAGGTACTCGTAGGTTCACCTTGGCTAGACAGAGTCCGAAAAACTACGCGAGGGCATCATTTTGACCCCAATACTTCAGTGCTTAAAAATGAACGTCTAGAACTAATCCGAAACATGGTCTTTTTCTATGGGCGTAATAAAAAAGTTTAAGAACACACAACGAGCTATATGTTTGGTGTTTTTCCACGGGATTGAATTAAAGAGATACCTAGAAGAACTAAGGTAACAGACCTATGTCTTAAATGATCTACGAGACTATCCTGTCGATCACCAAGCTCAGTGGCAGTAAGCAGGGCGCAGTGCAGAAAGGTTCTTGATTGGATTTCATTTGGTCAAGAGCGTAGCGTAGGGTGTCCACCAGCAAGATTGACGGACGACCCTGCAAAGGTCGCATGATCGCACTGGATGCAGGTCGCATGATCGCACTGGATGCAGGTCGCATGTAACCAGTCTTGTACTGGACTAGAGAAACTTTACTTTCTATCTACTAATTGTTATTAAAATATTACACATTTTATGCCGTTGCCTATCCTATAGCTGGGCATTGGCCTCCCTTAATTGTGTCCATTTATCTCTATTGTTGTTTTTAGAAAAATCCGCAGCAAAATGAAACATCTAAACAATGAATTGTTTTGAATTAACGTAAAGACCATAATGACTAGTCAGCGGTCAGCGCATAAGTTGAAACAAGAATCGCTATTTCAGTGAAATACAAACAATGGCTTTTTGTATCTCATATTAAATTAAGAGGAAACATCTTATAACCCATAAGATAATACGTTAAATGACGTTACTAGTGAACCAGACGTTTTCAAAGTGGCTCCTGTTGCAAAAAAGATGGTTCAAAGCTAACTGAGATAGATTGGGCATGTGTAACGAAGAAATGAAAAATACGCTAAATAAAAATGAGTTAGTAAAAAGAAAGACTTTTGTAGACAATAAAGAAGACTGCTGGCTACATGGTGAACAATCATTGACAAAGTCATGTAACAAGAACAGCCGACCAAATTAACAAAAGACAAAATGATCTGGCCCACAGTTAATAACAGCTAGCAGATATTATATTATCAGTCATTTGCCTGCTGATACATGAAATTTATTTTATGTTTTAAGTTGTTTTATGTATTAACTTTAGCTATAGTTATCTGCTAACAAAACATTTATTTCTACTTCATCGTCAAATCGGAACCTTGTACTATATTAAAGGTTTAGAGATTTATTTATTAATGCTTTTCACGCTTTTAATAAAAAAAAACTATATTATTTTTAAAAAACAGGTATAATATTACTTATTTAGGTTTTACGTCAAGTATTTTTATGTAATAAAATAGGACTTCGCTATGAAAATACGTTTCGTAACTTTCGTGGAGTCAGAAATAACTTTCGTGGGTACCGAAATTTCAAAATTAAATATCGGAGGGAATAACAAACCGATTTGTTTGATTCCAACAGGATTCATTATAATTTTAGGCCTTCTTTAGTGTAGTATTTTTTTCTTGTCATAAAAACTTTAACTCAAAATCGCCACTAAGGTGACGCGGAGAATGCTTTCCGGAGTATCACTCTACAGATGAAAGTCTTCAATGAATATGTGTTACTAGTGATGACATAGTACGGATCCGAAACATGGTCTCTAACTATCGGCCTTATAAAAAAGCTTAAGGTCAAGCAACGAGCGATGGAGAGGGCTATGCTCGGTGTTTCTCTACGAAATCGAATCAGAAATGAGGAGATAGAAGAACTAAGGAGACGGACATAGCCCTGCGAATCAGTAAGCTCAAGTGGCAATAGGCAGGGCCCTTAGCGCGAAGAACTGATGATCGTTGGGGCAAAAAGGTTCTAAAGTGGAGACCCTTTGATCAAAGGCGAAGCGTGAGACGTCTACCGGCAAGATGAACAGACGTCTTGTAGTAAAGATCGAAGGATCGCGCATTGGATGCAGACCGCTTGCAACCGGTCGCTGTGGGAAAGCAAGGGGGAGGCCTATGTTCAGCAGTGGACCTCCTACGGCTAATAATAATATACGGAAAATGATGAGGTCAATAGCGCTCGCTCAACTTTCTCCAAATCTCAAATTGCGCCAAACAATTCTGCATTAGATGGCAGCTGAACAATCCTAACAGCGGTGGTAGACTCCGTTAGGTGTCGCCTGGTAGCTACCGCCTCCCACCGGAGCCTGGCGCCAAGCAGCTTGCAGTGTCCCGTCGAGTGAGAGTGCCAGAGCCTTCTGAGTGAGCTCGCTCCACCGTCGACCTTGTACCTACGTCACATCTGGCTTAGTCTAGACTTCTAGAGTCAAGAGCAAACCCATTCCGAAGAAAAATAACATTATTATATTTGTATAACTTAAGCAATTATTTTGCAAGATTTTACGAAATTAAATCAAATTTCACTAACAAAAATTAATTGACTGTGTCATCCGGTGGGACTCGAACCCACGTCCCTTCGCTATCCGGGCGAGTGCTCTTAGCAACTAAGCTACGGAGGACGTTTGTCAGTCGAAGAATTTTTCCAAGTGCTTGCTACGCCAGTGAGTCTATGTTTTCTATTCTATTCTATTTAATTTCGTAAAAATAACATTATGAGTGTGATGGAGCCCTTAATTCCTATAGCATCGATAGATTATGAAATGTATTCCGCATTTAGTGAAATATGGAAAAATATTAGAAGTTAGTTTAGGTTAGGTTAGGTTACTACTAATTGATTACTTGAACTTGCGTATCACACAAAATACGTAATTACTATGTTCTTAATCCTACTTTGGTAAAGAAAAGCTTACGAAAAATATTTCGTCAGCTCTTGGTCTATATTTAAATACTTTAACTTGTTTATTCTTCATTGTTACTATTAGCAATAGTGTAAAAAACCGCGGCACGCGAATAGGTACCTATAATACCTATCGACTATCCGTGCGACTCGGCCGGCGCGCGACAGCCCCGCTGAATTAACCGACCGACAGGCCTGCTAGTAGTCAAAAGTGTTAGTTACCTATATGATGTATAACTATGTAAATACTCGTATGTGTGGTTTGATTACCCGGCGTCCAAGTGAGAGAATACAGGTGGAATTCGTCACCCCACTGCTTGCCGTTCGTCAGCACGTTGTTCGTTAGCAGCTGCCCACGGCACTGGAAGTCCATCTCTGGGCCTCCGTACAGGACCTGACAACCACAAAATATACGGTTAGTTAAAGCACTGTTGCGAATGTAAAATGGAGTTGACCGTTCACAATAGACAAGCCAAATATGCTGCAGTTATTTCTATTAAAAGAGCTACACAACATCAGAGTTAAATGTTTAATTGAATCGGTCAACCATACCACAGAAAGATACTTCGTGCATAGTGTGTGTGATTGTGCAATAAATAGGAACTTACATGAAATTTCTATTCCTACTACACCCTCATACTTCAATAATATATAATAATAATAAGTCAGCCTATTAGATCCCACTGCTGGGAAAAGGCCTCACCTCAACTATGAGGAGGAACGAGCCATACTTCACCACGCGGGCTCAGTGCGGATTGGTGGAGGGGTGTATGTAAGGCAAGTGACAAACCTTACTGTCAGAAGTTATCAAGCCGCCCTAGGGCCTCTGACTAGGCTTAACGACTAATACCACAGATATTAGCCGGGACCAACTGCTTAACGTGCCTTCCGAAGCACGGAGATGCTTGTCATGGACGTCACTTAAATGGTCGGAATGGTCACCCATCCAATCACGACCGCGCCGTGGGTTGCTTAACTTTTGGTATCACTACCAAAGCGCTGCCGCCACTGCGCCACAAGCACCTCTTCAATAATACGAAGCATGATTAGAGAAAGACACAGAGATATATCCTTAAGTCGTGAACTTTTCCCAAAAACTATTCAGTCACATTTATTGGTAAGAACTGGCTGAGATGTAAAATCCAGACTTCACATTCCAGCCAGTCTTGGTCTCAGACCAGCCGGGCATTCGACATTAATAACTGATTTATTATAACTAAATATGTATTAGACTTTCAAAATGTACCTTATTCCCATACTCGTCTGACCCTGCGCGTAGGTCTCTGTTACCGCGAGCAGAGGCGATCTTGATGACTCCTGAAGCGAAGTTAAAGCTTCCATACTTCTTTAAGAATGGCTCTAGAAGAATTTCTGTAACGATGAAAACAATTATGTATCAGCAGGTATTTTATAACGTTAAGCATATTTCTAGCTACAATACTTAATGGTGTACAAAACCCCCTGTTACATTTACGACTAGATTCTATTCTCTCTGTTCAATTAGTAGTATAATTTATTGTTTCCTTGGTTTAGGTTATATTAACGCTGGTAGGCAGCTGGTAGGCCTGTGGCCTTAACCCTGATAGCCATTTGGAACATTGATACCTATGCGTGAGAAGCATGACAGCATTTTACAAACGAACAAACATAATGATTGAAAGAACAAAACACCCGACTACAAAAATTATTATATTTTTGAAATTATCTTTTTACTGGCTTTCATTTGATACCCATATTGATATGGTAAGGAAAAAATCAACCCCCCTCTCTCCTTTATTTCCATTTGCGGGCGCCATTTTTTAAATGTATAGTCTATGTCAACGACACCTCATATGTCAAAAACTGTCTAGCCGTTTGGGCTGCTCTGCAGGGCGTGCCAAACAATTATACATAACATACTCTCGAAAAACATAACCCTCCTTCCGCAGTCGGGTAAAAAATGACGAAGTAGGTAAGAATCGACTCATGCTAAAGATGACGAATAGGGTAATGATCGAATGGCTTCGCTTACATTATATCAGCACTTATAACACTAAAGATGAAGAAAATGAAGAAAGAGTTATTTATATTTAATAACAGCTGAATAACCTATACCAACCAAGGTCCAAGGCATGATAGACAGACCTGGATATATCCAATCACCCTGCGGCAGCTTGGCACGCACTTCCACTGTGCCGTATGTGAACGCAAAGCTGGAGCTGGTCAGCCTCCCGCTGGCCACTGGTGGGAGGATATCAGCACCTGAGGCCTGTCGGTAGCACGCCTCGGCACTTGCAGTGCACCTGCAATCAATCAAATTCCAATTGCAAGACAGGTTACTACATAAGAAGAGTCCTGCCATAGTGGTTGCGCTCTGAGGCTAACCAGGAAGAGATTTAAAGGGGCAGTTTTATCAGGCGTCTGAAACTTGGAATTCATTTTTATCAGGGTCGAAAAAAAACAGCTTAGTTTAAGGCTGCAGGTAGGAGTAAGACCGTTGGAACAGTTTTGTTTAATTAATAGTTTAATAGGAGTACTAGTACTTATTCTGTGATAGGGCAGGGTTTTAAGATTTTACTTACCCACTGAATAGATCCAAGCTACCCAAATAGATAGAATCATTAGTAAACCCTGGCAGAGTCTGCTGCAGTATCGGCTTGATGTGCAAGTTTCCTCCAGACACTGACACTGGTCCATTCGGTGATAGTCTTTGGTATGACACGAAGGGATATTCCTGTGAACAGGAAAATTTATTCTTCACATAGAAGCTATGTTCATACTCCAGGTAAATCCCCCAGGCCTACTGCTTAGTTAAAAACGAGTAACGCGATTTACATTGCAATTTCAAAACAAATGCGATGGTCATTTTCTCATGATCTATTTTGAAACCTATCATTGCTTTCTAAGCATGAGCTTGAAAACTATTACTTTCTTGAAAGCTGTAACTATTGCAATTTGAAAGCAATGGAGTGAAGCGGTAGGCATGTCTTTTGAGCCGGATATCATTATTTTCCCTCATAGCAATGCGCATTCTACGGACGTATGATCCAAAATTACTAAGAAATTTTCGGAAATGTTATCGAACCCCTAATTAATAATTTTCACAAGCGTAGATACAAATATGCTTAAAACAACCGTCAAAAATATCAGATGGACACAAGCGCCCCCTTTGGGAACCTACGTTTGCAAAGCCGAAAGAAACTGATCCGAACCAGAGGAAAATCATGTCGCTGACATAGGCTTACACAGCCATCAAAGTAGATGCCTAACTACACCCACAGTGTAAGTCGTCTGTAATAGACTGAAAAGGCCAATGATGATAACTGAAGATGATCTTTGCAATTCTACGAACATTAAATAGAAAGCTCTACTAAGCTATGAGACAAACCAATTTACACAAAAAGATGTACAAAGTGGGCGGTCTTTTTGTTAAAAGAGCGATCTTTTTGAGACAACCTTAGCGTACAGGATATTCCTAGTCACAGAAAGAAAGGAATTAACATAATTACAGGTAAAAAAAAGTAAAGTTTGTCTACATAGATTCCACTGCCGGGCAAAGGCCCATCTCAACTATGAGAAGGTACGAGCCATACTCCACCACGCGGGCTCAGTGCGGATTGGTCGAGGGATGTCTGTAAGGCAAGTGACAACCCTTACTGTCTGACAGGAAAATTAATTACAGGTAGGAATTATTAAACTCATTACGGCTTACAGGATGGCTGATCGGTATATACTGCTCAATCTGCCATAGTTCATTGTTGAGGGAGTCAAAGTTGTCTTCAAATATGGTCTGCCCAGCGCAGGCTTTACCCCCTCGCACGCGCGTCACTGAGGGCCTGCAAGCGGAGTCAGGTTTAGATGTGGCTCCATCAACTCCTGAAGGAAGTTCATACCCTGAAAAAAGAAGACGCATTTGTCTTTCGAACAAATCTAAAATAGATTGCTTTCAAAACCAGTCGAGTTCATTTTTAGGGATCCGTACCTCAAAAGGAGAAATACCCTGGAAAAAGAAGACGCAGTCATTCGTCTTTCAAACAAATCTACTTAAAATAGACTGTGTTAAAAACTAGTCGAGTAAATTTTTAGGAATCCGTACCTCAAAAGGCAAACGGAACCCTTATAGGATCACTTGTTTTCCGTGTGTCTCTATCTGAATCTCAGTAATGCGTGGGCGTGGGCGTGGGCGTGGAGGTATCAAGTTGAAATTAACATAAAATGCTTATGGCTGCGGTCCCTTGAAGCTGTAAAAAATCAAGCTTCTAAGTTATTGCAATCTAAAGACGACCATTTCGTCGTATTTTCTAACATTTTGCAATGGAATCAAAACCTATAGGGTACATTAAGCACGCAATCAATTTTGGGTCACTATATGTTAGCAGGTAGTAGCACCGTGCAGTACGCTAATCGGCATACTTGTTTAAATGTCTTCTTACCATTGACAGTGAACTGGAGATTATCCTTAATATAACCAGCTCTGTTGACAGAAACGAAAACGTAATAATAGATGACGTCGCCGATATTGAGCCGGATATCCGGGTTGTCGTACACCCAACGGCCGTTGGTGGCAGCTGTGATTTCTCCTTTGAGCCGGCCTACTGATGTGCTACTGATGTTCCTGTTCACGTTCCCTTGGAACGCGAAGAATGTTATCCCAGGTGAATCTGGTAGAAAAAACAAAGAGTTGAATTCCTTATTTGGAAAAAAAATCCTGTAAGCCGAATTTCGACTACAGCGGCCAATCTCAACCGATTAGCCAACTGCGCGGGAGATATTATAGTGCACAAGTGTGTGCGCAATAAACAGGTGCACTCTCTGTTCTTTCACTCTCATAGTGGTGAGATCGGGCAATCCGACATGATCGGAGAGAGATCATGCGCAGGCCCAAAGGCTTCACGTGCTTTACGAGGCATGTAGGTGTTGACACCACTAACATCCCGACTTCGAGCTTTTCAAGTCAGAAAACCCCAGAAACAAATTTGGGCCCGACCCGGGATTCGAACCCAAGACCTCGTGCGTGCTAACCACTACACCAACGAGGCAGCCAATTTTTGCCTTTTGTACCGTACATTAGCTATATGGTTCAATACCGTAGGTGCTTTAAACTTATAGAACTTTGTCATTTAGGTCAAGATTTATAATAATAATTTTAATGAGCAGGTATACAAATCTGCACTGAATTGTCTGCACTATGTTTTTTATTTAGGGGAATAACATTAGGTCGGTATAATGAGCTGACAGTATGATGACTAATTTTGTTTTCATTACAATTTGTGGCTACTTTTAGGTATTATTATAGAAATCAATATTGGCTACTGGGGTAAGTTTATCTAAGCAATTGACCTTATACTACGAGTACCTACTATATTTTAGCGCATATCTAATCAATTCGGAAATAAATAAATTTTGCATTCTTTTATACAGTCTTCAGACAAAAGGACTGGACTAATGTTTTAAAAAACTGTTTCGATATATTTTGAAAACCGGTACCTATTTATCCGATCCTACATAAGATAACTACTATTTAACTTAGTACGCATAATCTAAAAATAAAATAAGCCCAAAACTTACCGGGTATAGAAGCTCTGAATCCCTTAGGTTGGAATACCTGTATCTGGACATCAGGGACGTTGTACTCTTCGGTACGACAACCCTGTATTATTATTAATAAGACACTGAGAATAACACGTCTGACCAGTGGCACGGCCATTTTGAAACTGGATGGGTTGAGGTGATAAACCGAAGACAAAGACAATTTTGCAAGCGAAGTAACATGACGCATACAAATTACTTCAACCACTTTTGATTTTGTTAGAACTGTTTATTTATTAGTATAGGGGCAGTCCTTATTACACGGCTAAATAAATAATGTTATTACCTATATCGTTAAAATTGCCATTTCGGTATGGGGCCGTATTCACACTAACACTTCAATCTTGCTGGCTGACAATCTGTTTTTATTTAAGGGGTGTAGCATTCTAAAGGTGTAGCGTACTTTATCAACATACAAGCCACTATAATGAGTGTATTTATCTTCACCGATAACCTCTCTCACTGTTATAAAATTAATCTTATGTAGTGCCAAATCAGTCGGTTTTCTGTCGTGTTAAGTTTCATAGGTACTTTACCGATATGTAATACGAGTAAATAAGCTGAAATTAAGTTACAGAGCTTCCAAGTTTAAATAAGTAGCAGGAATAACTGGGGGTCTTATATCTCCAAAATTATACTTATTTTTCTCCATAAGTTACAGTTAACCCCTGAGTTCATTTTAAATAGGTAACAGGGTAGAGACAATGAAAAACAAGTGTTAATTTGATATTCGGTCTATTTATTTGTATCTGCTCCCGCACAAAATGGTCACTTGTAGTTTTTTCTGTCACAACTCAATATTACTGTTACATAGCTAACATGTTAATATGCTTTACACGTCTATAAATTGAAGCTTCATTGTAAAAGCAAAAGCTCAGGTGATAAGATGGATCTGACGCTGTACTCTGTAACGCCCAGAATGTATGAGGAATCCGTAATATGCCGGCTATTTGCGTATCCATTAATCTGTCCACAGTAGCTTAGTGGTAAAGTTCGTGTTAAATGGATACTCAATTATCAACCGAGAGCGATTCCCTTTAATCTTGGATTGATTATTAATTTCAGGCGTCATACATTGGGCTCGATCGCAATATGCCCTGTCTAAGACTAAATATTTTAAGTTCATTCTATTTCTTTTTGCGCTAAGCAAACGAAAAGACACAGAATACAATAAATTAAAAATGGCAAATTAAGTGATGCGATTTCTTACGAATTTTACAAGATTTTGCGTTTATTTGTCTAACTTGAATCGTCATTGAATAGCATCCCTAGTAAATTGTCTATGGATTCTGTTTTCCCTAGCAACTGACAGCTGTTTAGTCTGACGTTTCTAAATTAATATAGTCTGTCTCTTAACGATTGTTTAGCAGAGAAAGATAGAGAACTTAAATTTAATTTTAGACAGGACACATTAGAATCGAGTCCGTATCCGTATAATCGGCCATAGCCGAACCTGTCACTAAACATAACAGCGAGCATAAGAAAATACAACCATAAGATTATTGTGGTACAAATCTCACACAGTTTCAAAAGCATAAAGCAAAGCATTGCTCTGACTTTCTTTCGTAAACGCTTAATAGTTAACAATAATTGCTCAAGTTTCATTGCATGTACTGTATTTATTAAGCTATTTATTTTACGTTAAGCAATTTTCAGTGCATATTTGCCAATGCAAATGAAAGTTTACGTCAACGACACAAAACACATACTTGCTTAAACAATCCGGAAACGGTGTGACAGATAATTATTGATCAAGTTACTGGTCACAACTATACTTAGTAGTCAGATTGATAAAAGATGACGATAAACAGTTATATGATTGTTATTAAGAGAGATCCCATTTTTGCGAAACAATGTAGGCGGCCTCTGTATATTTAGGACTGATTTTTATAATTCTAGTAGTCGGAACCGTGCTATCAAATCATGCATTGATTGAATTTCATATAAAGTTACATACGTTCAGCCTCTCTGACCAGCAAGCGCAGAACTGGTACTCGGTAATGTATTAATAATTGCGCAGTGGATTTCATTTGTGGAATTTATTTTACTTTACATTTATTATTATAAATAGAAGTGAAAACAGTTGAGAGAACTGTATGTAGAATACAAAATCGTCAATTGGAAATGAAATGCTCTAGGATTTTTTTACTGTGATTAGTTCTTTATTAATAATTCAAGACCATCAAAAATGCAAAGAATTGGATGAACGTATTCATTTCAAAATAACCATTTGATTGTTATTTGTTTACTATGTCCCAATTTAGTGACTAAGTTATAATCGATAAAACAGACTCCAAGGAGCATTTCATTTCAAGTTGACTTTATAAAATACTACAAATATTATTTTTATCAATATTTTTTTCACGTACATTTAATTTTTAACATTCTACAATAGATTAACATTAGGATAAAGTGATAGATAGATGCCTCAATTTCTTAGTATCTACAGAGAGTCGATCCCTACATACCTTTTTATAATACGGTATATTAAACATCAAAATGTATGCCTAGAAATGCCGCTACCAAAAAACTATAGAGCCCATTTATTAATTTTAGTTTTTGCTTTTTCATCATTAGCTTATCAGCTAATCTACACGAGGATAGTGTATTAAATCCACCAATAACATCAAAATGTATACGAAAAAAGTGACTAAACACCAAGTGACAAAAATAGTATAATAGTAGTGGCATCTCGAAATGAAAATCAGCTAAGATTCAATGAGATTGGACTATGTGTTACAACACGCTAAATGTAAGACAAAATTCTTCCTTAGAGATATGATTCGAATCACAATGATATCTGTGCGTGACACACAAAGTAGCAAATAATAATTAAGTTTAAATTGCCAAAACTCAAACGCTAGTACCATTGCCATATTGTATGTTCTGTCACGGTTTCTATGACATTAAAATTCGTAGTGGTTTGTTCCGAAAAATTAGAAAATGTTAAAAAACCTTGTGTAACTTCTTTGAGTACATGATGACACAACACAGAACAAGTCATCGGTATTTACATATGTGTGACATACAATGACATTGGGTATTGTAGTTAAATAAAGTTTATAAGCGTAATAAAAGTGAAATATTTATCATTCCAACTTCACTACTTTATGTATCTCGGAGACATAATATTTCTACAAACACCTTTCAATTAGTGTCATGTTTATAAAAACAAAGGTTTAAGTACAAAGAAGAGAACAGACGATTTAATACGTTAATATAATAAAAAATAATACAACACTTTAGCAAAATAAATTCGGACAAATGTCTATGGCAACACCGAACGACGCCATTACATGTCGTCATAACAAGCTCTTGTTTTTCAAACAGACAGACAAGAATACCTCTTTAGCATAATGAAAGAACAAAAATGACACTTTCGGAATCATGTTACAATAATTAAGCCGCACGGATAATAAACCGAGAGAACCAATCATAGATCGAAAGTTTTTCAAGTCTGAAGCTCTACTCCTGTTGACGATTTCCGTATTTTCGAGTCTAGCCATCACGCTCGTGCTCGTTGTCATTCTGTCGTGAGTAAAAGGGACGGCTACATTCGAAAATACGGACGCCGACAACCGGAGTAAGGCCTCTGTTTTGACTATAACACTTTCACTTCCCTTGTAAATGTTGCCAGTATTTGGCATCAATGACAATGTTTAACAGGTTTAATGACTGCTTTTGAATTGATGAATATCCAACGTATCAAAGAAAATAATAGTGTCAGGTTGACCACTTTCATTAGGCTAAAGGTGAAGCGATTGAATAGCTACCTACCGCCGAAATTCTTCCCAGTATCAAGCACCAATATTAGACCTATGCACAATCTTAGTCTGTATGACAGATATGACTTACTATGTCTATGGGTTATCATATCGGTGGCGATCGCATAAACTTATGAAAGAAATAGGTTACACACAAGTGTTAACAACTGTTACACACAAGTGTTAACAACTGTTACACACAAGTGTTAACAACTGTTACACACAAGTGTTAACAACTGTTACACACAACTGTTAACAAGAGTACAATAGTCGTTTTTACAGTGGTGGTGAAAAACGACTATAAAAGGCCGGAAAAAATAATTAAAAAAATATGCAGTTTTTTTTTGTTTTAGTTAAAAACAATACCACCCAGGAAACGAGTGTCATACATAAACATATAAAACATATCGTTACCAGTATGTCGCCACTGGATAGTAAGTCATCTTCAGTATACATAGAAAATTCATTCCTTCTAGCTAATACAAACGCTAACAAGACATCAATATCAATTCAATTAGTTTTACAAAAAGAACTTCACTGGACAGAACATTGAGAAAGAACAATAAAATGACGCAGTACTGAATTTTATTTTACATTTTTTACATACTAACAAAAAAACATGAATTTTTGGTTCGTCTTAAAATGCTGGGGCTAATTTTTCAATATTTAATTAATAATATTTAACAAGACCAAAAAATATTTAACTAGTTTCAGTGGCGGCAATTATGTAGGTTTATGTTAAATTTTATTTAATATGTATAATGTATATCATTTATTTGATCTAGTTGTGAATTTTAAATGATACTAACATTAGGCTAAGGTTCTCATGTATTACTAACAAATGATCTTAGTTGGTCGATAAATATATGTTTTATCATTATAACACTTTCTGAGCAGCAGAAACGAACGTACAAAAGCGAAAACCTTTGATAGTGTGCGTAAGTACTGCACGATTCTTAGTAATAACAAGAATTATGTTTTTAACTATCTCATTAATTTAGACGAATCCTAACCCGATCACAAGACTGCTAATATTTTAATTTAACATTGTGTGCTATTGAATGATAAATAATGTTTTTTTATCTCTCTACTTTTCTTGCTACTTATATTTTAATCGTGATATTTGAATTTTATATACAGTCTGATTTATAAATGAAATCAGTTATTACCTAATTTTCCTATCATCAAGAAGTATTTTGATGAAAAAATTATAATCAATAATGTCAGAAAATAAAATAATCACAAAATAAGAATTCATTATACATCAATTCACTAAATTATATAAAATATAAGCATTTGATGTATCTTTCTAGCGAATGAATGCGTTAAAGTTTTTAATTTTATCAAATCATAATAATAATTGTACTTCCCCTTTTGTTTCATCAATATATTTTAACCTTTTATTTCTCCATGCGAACAGAAATAAGTTCTTTTTTAAATGTTTTCTCTGTTCCTGTCACATTTTTTATACTTATGAGTCATAAGTATGAAAAATGTGACAGGAACAGAGAAAATTGCATTAGTAGTACTAATGCAAACATATCCAACAATTCTATTAGAAGGAATGCAAAGAAAACGTTGAATACTTTCCTATTATAACAGTTTATTTAGGGTCCCACTCGCACGCGGAAAACATGTAAACTGTGCGAGCAAGACAGATATTAAGACTTCCTAAATGTCGAACTAATTAATGAGCATGATTCTTTGAAGCCACTCTCAAAACTATACCCAAGTTACCCAATATCTCTCTTTTCAATGAAGACGTAATAAAAAAAACGTAAGTTTGACATAGTCTGTCTTATTTTATTTATCGTCGTGAAGGGAAAAAGTTAGAAAGTGAGAGAACGGCGTCAGACAATCATGCAAAATGTCTCACTATAAATTATCTTGATCAGATCCGATATATTTAACTACAATGTACAATCAAACAGCCAGTCAGCCACACACTGTGAGGTCATAAGTTGTCATACAACCAACCAATTTGATTCCGAGGCATTCTTAGATAGACAAGTACATATCAGTAAATTATTACCACAAGGTTTTATATCCAATGCCATTTTGCTATATTATATTATGACGACACTTTTTAGACCCTCGTTTCTCACAAGTCATAATATGAACTTTACTGACCGAAGAATCAAATTGAATGACGTACCATTCATACAATTATGTGGACTTCGTTCGCTACTTCACGCAAAAGTAACTTTTGTCATTTCTAAGAGAATACACTTACGCATTCTGAGCAGTGAAGGGAGTCCATCATAGTTTAATATATCATGCATTACATACAACCCTGCAATATGAGCCATTTTGTAGTGTGAAAACAAAGTTTTGGTTGTGATGAATGCGTCCTACTGCAACAAGGTATGCCTTTAAAGGCGGTTTATTTTTTCATTGTGTAAGACTGTCGAATAGAAAAAATACATATTGCAGAGTAAATGTATTAACAGTAATGTACAACCCTTGAATTTAAGTTTTCTATTCTATAACTTTGCCAAAGTCAAGTTTCTATTTTCATGCAACAATCATCAAAACGCTGAATCGCACAAAATCACTACATCACACAAAAATGCACGTTCACTCTTTCTGGACCCAAATTCCACACCACAGACAAAAATACAACGTCGATTGGCTACCTTAAGAAATAAAACACAAATTTCACTATTACCACTTAACGTTACATTAAAAAAAAGTATACGAAAAATAAATAAATACTACTAAAACTCGTTTAAAAAATACTGCATTCAATCATCGTTACTAGTAAAAATAATTTAAATACGAACAGGAATATCGATTTTGCCGTCGTAAATCGAGATCGGTCCATGGCCTTGGCCGCACTCACAGCTGTCACTGAAGACGCACCCGTCACCCGATCGCTGCGACTGTGACACGTGATAAATACTAGGTTCTGTCATTAGATACGCACTGTTTGTCACTGGTTGATACACGTGCGTTGGCGAGTCAGTAGAACGGTATCTACCGGCCCTGTGATAAATACTAGGTCCGGTCATTCGATACGCACTGGTTTTCATTGTCACTGTATCTGATTTATTCACGTGCGTTGACGAATCGGTAGTGCGATGTCTACCAGCCCCGTGGTAAATACTATGCTCAGTCATTCGATACGCACTGGCTGTCACTGAGTCAAATTGATAACCATGCGTTGGTCTACCGGCGACGTGATAAATACTGGGTTCTGTCATTCGATACGTACTAAGAGTCACTGTGTCAGTCATGCGATATTCGGAGCAGGTCGCGTCACAGCTGGGGTCGCTTACTGCGCCTTGCGTTCGGTCTCGTGTCATACGAAGTCCATGGCGTCGTGGGCCTTCGTCGAGAACTTTCCGTACGAGCGCTTCTTGACCGTTCGCTCGACCAGCTTCTTCACTTCGCTCACGATGAACACGCTCGATGTGAGGCAGACTAGGAATATGAGATCTGGAACGAATGGAATGTATGTAATACTAATAACCCTTATTCTACTTCTTAGGGAGAGTTAGAAGTTCGTTCATGGACCAATAGAAGAAAAAGTTAGGCGTAGGGTCAGAATAATGTCCACCAACATGAGAATAAATAACATTTTATGGTGATCATATAATTAGAAGGTCGCGTTTTTACTCAAATTTAAGCAGAACTAGCTGATGCAGCATGGCTGAATATATAGTTTATAAATTACAAAAAAAAACACCCTTTAATTAAATTATTTTTATTTATTTCGAAATTCCTATTAAAATCCATATTAGTGTTAGTATTTATATTGGTAACCTTTAGCCATCTTACTTTTATTAGGAACGACTAAGTAACATTTTGGGCCCATTTTATCCTAACGATAAAATGGGCCCAAAATGTTACTTTTAGTAAGTTAAGTTAGCCTATCTAGATCCCACTGCTGGGCAAAGGGTTTACCTCAACTATGAGGAAGATAAACGTTTATGTACATTTGGCCTGCTTAAGGCACTGAAAATGCCTCAGTATTCACATATTTTAATTCGTTACTTAAGGTGACTGTCTATCTAAATAGAGTATCTAAATAGTGATAAACACCTCTAAAGGTGTTCTTATTTTCATCACCCAACTTTGGCCAAAATTAATTCGGGACACCCTGTATAAACATACCATGTCCAGTGAGCGCCTCTGTCTGAAACACGCGCTGCAGCGGCGGGAAGTACACCACCAACATTTGTCCCACTAAGCTCAGCGTTACGGCTAGCAGAAACATTCTACAAATAAAAAATATACCGTCAAAAGACAGCACAGAATAAATACTAGTACCTACTATGTACACAATTATTACTCTGCAATGGTATTCAACGAAACGTCTACTCGTGTCGTAGAAAATATGGTGTAATTTAGCTCGCCTTTGAGTCGAGCAACTTTTCGTTTAGACGCCTGCCGAAACACATTGCAAGCGAATTTCATTCTTATAACTCTGGATGACGATTCATAATACACTAACCTATTTAAGGACGTCAGAACATGCGGTAAAATAGAGTTGACAGCTAACAAGAAGCTACTATTGCACCCTACGAGCAATTCACTCGTTTGTCCAGCCAGCAACGTAGCGCCACGCACCGCCGGTGAATAAAGCGCACGCGTGTGTCACCGCTAACTCACGAGTCCCTACTACACGAGTACGGCGCGCGTAGGTTAATTTTTGTTACCAACACGGAAAGTGAGACAGGCCTGACGAAGTTTAAATAAGAAACAAGAAAAAAAAAACTCGCACACGGGTAAGTTTTGGACATACGATTATTGGCAGGCTCGTGTAACTCGCCGCGTAGGTAGCAACCGAGCGGCGACCCACCGTGGCGGGCTTATCAAGATGGGACTCGCGCGGGCGATAAAGAGCTAGAAAGGTGCGCTAGATGGCGGTAGTAACTTCTTGCAGCGCTAGCGCGCCGCATAATAGGAAATCGCTGAAGAGGTCTAACGTATTATAAATCATATTCCAGAGTTATAAGAATAAAATTATCTTGCAATGGATTTTTGTAGGTGTCTAAACGAAAATGTGCTTGACTCTGAGGCGAACTAAATTACACCATATCGTTGACGACATTGAGTAGACATTTTTCGAATAACATTGCAAAGTCAAGCTTATGTACGTAGTAACTATTATATAATCTGTAGTACTCGTACTTATTCTGTGCCTTTGGCTAAACGGGCCAACGCTCTTACCATCCGAGCTACCGTGTAGTTAATCCACTATAGCGAAATTGCTGGTATCTTTTTGATAACGTCACTGTGTGACGTCAGCGCCATCTACCCAAAATGTATTGCAACAATATTTAAGCTTATAAAAATAAAAATATCACTGTGAGTTTTAAAAATATTAACACCATTTACACATACTTGTTAGAGAACAGCCCGATTTGCAACACGGACTTGGTCTGCGAGCGACAGGATAGAGCGTTGAACATGTCGAATAGCACGAAGCATGTGAACGTCATCGTCGTGTCGCGAGGGGTTATCTTGTTGTCCGACATCTGGGGGTTAACAATGGCTATAAGTTCACTTCAATAGGTTATATCTCGAGCCGCCCTTAGAGCCACATAGCATACCAGATTATCTACATATTAAAATTAATAGCAATTGAACTAAACGTGGACAAAAGCGAGCGTACGTGGTAATAAGATGGTCGCTTTAAGAACACGGTGTACTAAGACATACAGTCTTAAACATACGAGAACATGGTTATAAAGACACCCCTTTACAGAATAACTTCGCAATTTATTTGCACTTTATTTAAAAGTTGACGTTTCGGCGACGATTTGTGGCTTAGCTGAGGGACTTGTGACTTATCTGAGGGACCTGTAACTTAACCATATAGCCTCTTATGACAGAAAGAGACAAGACAGTGTGTCTTCTGACTGACTATCATAAACGTACCTCACTATTAAATACCCACAGTGTGCCAGCGATGATGATGGCAGCAGACAGAAGCACGTTGAGTAGCAGCGACTGGGATATGATCTGTCTTACTTCTGACTTAGAAGGGGGATCTGTGACTTATCTAGGAGACCTGTGACTAATCCATATAGCCTCTGATGAAAGAAAGAGACAAAACACCGGACGACAACGTAGTACCTCGTAGTCTCCTAGCTCGTGGAGCCAGTAGACCAAGATAGAGACTTAGCTGAGGGACTTGTGACTTATCTGGGAGACCTGTGACTTAACCACAGCCTCTTATGACAGAAAGAGGCAAGACACATTGACTATCATAAACGTACCTCTCTATTAAAGTATTAGTTGATGATGGCGGCAGACAAAAGACGGGTCGCTACGCGTGGACGACGACGTATCTGACGGACCTGTGACTTATCTGGTTGGCCTGTGACGTATCTGGGGGACTTGTGACTTAGCTGGGGGACCTGTGACTAAACTGGGGGACCTGTGACTTAGCTGGGGGACCTGTGACTTAGCTGGAGGACATGTGACTTAGCTAGAGGACCTGTGACTTAGCTGGGGGACATGTGACTTAGTTGGGGGACCTGCGACTAAGCTGGGGACTTGTAACTTAGCTGACGGACCTGTGACTTAGTTGGGTGACCTGTGACTCATCTGGTGGGCCTAACACTCAGCTGGGGGACTTGTGACTCATTTGGGAAACCTGTGTCTAATCCGTATAGCCTCTGATGAAAGAAAGAGATAAAACAGCGGACGATGACGTAGGACCTCGTGGTCTACTACCTCGTGGAGAAAGTAGACCTAGAGACTTGCTGAGGGATCTGTGACATAGCTGGGGGACTTGTGGTTTAGCTGGGGGACCTGTGACTTATCTGGAGGACCTTGTAACTTAACCGTATAACCTCAGATGAAAGAAAGAGACAAAATAGTGGATGGCGATGTAGTGCCTCGTGGTCTTCTAGTTCGTGGAGCCAGTAGATCAAAATAGAGACTTAGCTGGGGGACAAAATAAGATACAACGCAATGACTATCATAATCGTACCTCTCTATTAAACACCCACAGTGTACCAGCGATGATGATGGCGGCAGACAGAAGCACGTTGAGTAGTAGCGACCGGGATATGATCCGGCGGGTCGTGTCGCGCGGACGACGACGTAGTACTTCGTGGTCTACTGGTTCGACGCCTAGGGACTGTGCTGGGGGACCTGGAGGGAGTGAATATTGTGTAATAAAGAGTATT
Organism: Pyrausta nigrata; assembly: GCA_949316185.1. Lineage (NCBI taxonomy): Eukaryota > Metazoa > Arthropoda > Insecta > Lepidoptera > Crambidae > Pyrausta > Pyrausta nigrata. The sequence continues at coordinate 15,396,799 of OX438949.1, read as the reverse complement.
TGTAATAGTAATAACTTAACTGTGGTGATTAGGTTACTACTTGTCTCTGAAAACATTAAGGGGGTAAAATGAGTGATAAAAGATGCGAAATCCGACAATTACGCGGAGAAATTTCATTGTCAATGCCACGTTATTGTCAAGTACAATCTGAAAAGTTTTTAATGGCTTATTTCATTGAAACCAATTTATATCTTATTTTATTGAAACCAATTTGTAGTGCTAACGCGATCGGCACGAAAATAAACAAAACTAATAGCCGATCGACAGTTCGCCACCTAGTTAAAGGGACACTGATAAAGTGATGAAATTTTTAATTAGTCGGCATTATATCTCAAAATCATTGTCATTTTCCTTTGGACCCGATTACACTTGTTTTATTAGACTTGTATGATGTGAAAAACGATATTCACAAATGCCGTCGCTTTCCCATAGAATTTTATCCCCCTGTGGCCGACAATTTGGTTCAGTTTGGAATGCACGGGGACGGTACACAACTCATATACCGCGAGCCATTCAGTAACTTCTAGGCTAGCCTGGCCTGGGTGGAGTTGTCAAAGGCTTTCGAATTTTTAAGTGCTTCTTAACGCTGTAATGCCGCATACTCACCATCCATAATGATGTTGATCCACAGTATCTGCATGGCGTTGAGAGGGTTCGGTATGCCCATGAGGGTAGCTAGCGCGATGAGCGATAGGGCGGCTATCGACGTCGAAAGCTGGAAGCGGACGAAGTTGCGGATGTTGTAGAATATGCACTTGCCCTCTTCGATTGCCGCGCTGAAAAGATACAGTTCTTTATTTATCTAATTTTCTTGATAAAATGAGAATATTGTAGCCTCAAAGACGTCAAAAGGCTGGTGGTTCTGCAATTAATGGGAGTTATCCTCTTAATAATCTGGGTGATTTATATGCGACCGACTAATTACTTAGCGACCGACTAATTTGACTGTCTCATTGGTCTAGTGGTCTGCACGCTGGGTACTATCATGGACGAAATATATAAGGACCAACATTCGCCATACAAAGATGCGTTCCCCGATTTTTGGTTCATTTGTTTCTCACTAGATGTCTATAGAGGTATCAATCGCTGATAGAATGCATATTTTTAACAACACTTTGCAAACTGGAACCTCCAACCCGACTAGATGACGTAGTAAATTTAATTAAATACAATAGATGGCGCTTAATATATTTGATTCCGTAAATCTGCTGGACTTTTATACATTATACTGTTTATTGAAACTATTTTCGTTTTGGACCTTTTAATTAGCCATAATGTGGTGTTTAATATATGTAATTGTCGAATAAAAAAAAGAAATATGTCGTTCTCAGACAAATTATTACCGTACTTTTGGTAGTGATTTTTATGTTTTTTTTTTTTTAAATTTACTTCATTTCACACACTCTTTTTAATTTATGATTATTTGATAACAAGTTGAAAATCTTTTAGAACTAGAGGATAACTACTCAGTAAGACGATATCGGTAGTTTTGGATGTAGCCGTCCCTGTCATACGTAATATTCCAGCATGGCAGTGCGACCGAGCGCGACGACTCAAAAATACTCTCACTCTACTACACTCTCCGAACAAAACCGAAGCCAATATCTGGGCTGTCGCGCGGTAAATTTAGCACTAAGTTTCCATACAGAGGCATGATTTTTGTCGTCAGTAGGTAATATGTTTTTAATAAACATGGTAAGTTGTAACGTACAATATGAACACACTGACCTATGTAAAAGACTAATTGGATTTAAAGACTACCTAATCGCGTGATTTGTAGACTATACAATGGATTCTGTGCTTAGGTACATTGTTTAAAAAAACAATAATATTTCTTAGGCTTTAGTTTAGTTAGCAGTTAGTCATAGGTTTAAGTTAGTAAAATATATTGAAGTGTTTAGGTATATTATATTCGTATTTATCGTCTGTGTGTACTGAATTAAACAGAATGCATTACTTTAGAAAATATTCGCTTTGGTTTTAGAGAAATAACAACGTTTTTTTAACCGGTTTTTTGGTTACTACAGTCCCGGAATGGATGGATGATGATTTTTGAGATTGTAGTCCCCGAAATTCATTTGAGCGGATAGGCTCGACCTGTTAATTAATTTTAATGCAATTGGATAACGAATATTTTTTATAAACATCACGGAAAGATTATACCTTTCGGATTTCGAACCCGCAACCACAGGTTTGGTAGTTCAGAGTGACAGGACACGTTTACTAGATGGTGATCTGGGTATGGCCAATTCATCTAAATATTAATTTAAGTTGCAAAACTACCTCTATTACAATTGCATAAGATGCAACAGCGTATACCTAGCTAGACGTTGTCGTCCTAGAATGCTAAATGTTATCGTTTGTACAATTTGAACCTAGTTTGGAAGATTTATTCATTTAAGCCTTTTGTTTATCAAAGTTAGTCGGAAATCTGAAAAATACATTTATTACTAATGTTAGTAACTATTCTAACAGTCAAAAACTGCATGGATCGGCTAAGTACCTATCTTAAATAGTAATTACATTCCCAGCTGATTCATATCAAAACGTCATAATTATAGGTACCTATTTAACAACAGTAATACATATATTCGCGTGATAGACAGTGGAAACGAAATATCGATAATTTGATACAGCCCTAGTGTAAAACGAAAATTATTTCTTTACACAACATATTTGTTATTTCGCTGTGTCGTACAACATGTTTCACCAAGAAATATTTAAAAAAAATATACACGATTTCATGTAATATTTGAACAATTCAAATATATATTCAAATAATAATTCTCAGCGTGCCGATAAGTGCCGACAAACTGTTTGACGTTTCCAAAAACGGTTCTGTTATGTTGCATCACACATCTCTTTTTATCTTAAAGTGTTACCGCTAGTGACATCTTGCTCGCTCAGCTCTTTGTTCTCAGTTGGCTCAGTTAAAAGGAAACGTGGTCCTGGTTTGGCGGCTGCCGAAGCAAGACAAATAAGCTCAGACGATAAATCGCATATTTGACCAAACCAGCATTTCGTAGTCTCCAATTTCCTCGTCCAAAATTTGACACATAATAATACCTGCTTATTTCCGAAATAATTAATCAAAAGTTTGGACTATGCGCCTGTTTTAGTTTCAGTGTTAATTCGCCTAGATTATTAAATTTTGTCGAGCGTCTGAAAGTTAAGTTTGAAATTTTCTAAGTTTTTGAAGGCTCACATTTCCTTTGTTAATTCGAATATGACAAAAATCTAACAATAAGAGCTGTGGTAGATAAATGTAGATTTTACTGTAAAAAAAGTTTTGCCTTACTTAAATAAAGGAGATCATTAGTCTTAAAATAGGAATGTGTATATTTAGGTCCCCCGATCCCCTCAAATAAATGACTTTAATAAAAAAAACAATATCATATCGTTTGTTGTCCTAAATAAATGTAAAAAAAAGATAAACAAAGAAAATGTACAAAAATATAGACCGGGGATCGATCCCGACACTTTCAGATTTGATATCTTCCACAACTCAACGAATTGCGCCATCCGATCATTACATTACCAGTTTGCCGCTGTTTGTCAACTACTACAACCAAGAGCACAATAGACAGATTTGTTTTCGTACGGTATTTTAATAAACGCCATCTATGACTTTTAAGAGTACTAAATGAAATTGGCAACAAGCATGGAAGTCCGCTGATAGCAGGGAGATAGACATTGCACGAAAATTAAAGCATTGGCTAGCTATATTAGCAACGTCATCTGGATGTTACTCATTTTTTGTGAATTACAGGGGAACGCTCTTTTGTATGGCGATTGTTGGTCCTTATATATTTCGTCCATGGTACTATCCACGCGGTCCCAAGGAGGATTCGGATACCAAAACGGGCCGAAAGTTTGAGACAGCTCTGGAGTCAGAAAGTTGGTAGTGTTAACACCCCCGTGCCTCGGCAAGCACGTTAAGCCGTTGGTCCTGCGCCTGATCTCTCTACAGTTAAGGAACAGAGAGTGCACTTGTGTATTGCGCACACAGTTGGCTAATCTCTGTTGGGAATGGTTGCTGTAGTCGAAATTCGGCTAGAAGGACATTGTTATGATAATACTTATCAAAATCCTTCTATGCGAACTCATTCTAACAGATAAAAAAATATACAGTAATAATTATAATGGCTAGAAAAGGTTCAATACAGACAAAGCCTAAACAAAAACTTACATGATAGTAGCAAAGTCGTCGTCAACTAGAATCATATCGGCAGCCTCCTTGCAAACGTCAGTGCCATTTTTACCCATAGCAATACCGATATCGGCGCGCTTAAGCGCCACACCATCGTTAACCCCATCACCTGAAAAAAGTCAAAAGTGAAGCAAACAATTGAGCTGGATTATGATCCAAATCATCCTCCTAGCGTTATCCCGGTTGTGCACTCGCAAGCGAGGGGGCCCAGGGTCCGCTGACCATGAGCCAGGTTGTAGCAGATCAGGTAATTACAGTGGAGTGACTGCCACCTGACCTCCGTGACCCTGTTACCAGGGGAACCTGACCAGTTTGGATCATGGTTACACATGCAGTCGCCTGAACGTGCAGGTTTCCTCACGATGTTTTCCCTCACCGTAAGAGCATCATTTAGTGAAACAACTAATGTACATAACTCAGAAAAAGTCATTGGTACATGGCGGCACGTGGGATCGAACAGGCACCTCCTGCATGAGATCCAACCCGCTAGCCACTGCGCCACCGACGCTCTTAAGATTATGACCCAATATTAGTACAAGATTTGGATTATGACCCAAATCTTGTACTAATATTATAAGTGCGAAGTGTGTTTGTCTGTTTGTTACCTCTTCGCATTTAAATCCCTAAAGGATTTAGATGAAATTTGCTACAGAGATAGTTTGAGTCCCGGGAGAGGACATGGCATAGTTTTTATCCCAGAAATCATCTTTTGCGGGGATGAAAAGGAGGAGGGACGTTTTAATGAGTAGGAAACGGCTAGTTAGTTCAGTTCACAATAATCTAGATGTACTTTAGTCTATGATTACCTTAAATTGCAGTCAGTTCAAAAATATGGGTTACATTTTATTCTTTTATTAGTCATACAGTGGCCAACACATCAGACAAGTGCATAAAATACCACAGTGTTTACGTTGACGTGCTGTCGTCTAATCATTGACAGCGGTTTACCTATGAGTTTTGACATGGCTATCAAATTGTCAGTGTCACCGGACAAAAAACCGCTAGCGAAAATGGAGTTATGTCGACCGTACCTGTCATTCCAACTATGTTTCCAAGCCTCTGCAAAGATTTCACTATAGCTAATTTGTGTTTCGGCGTCACTCTGTAGAATACGCTGACCTAAAAATAAATACACACAATATAGAAAAGGTATATACTTTTAAAACTCAGAATTTTTTATACAGCGTTTGCTTCACTCATACTATCGTGCAAACATGAGTGACAAGGACAAGGAGAGTTTAAATTAAAATATATATATGAGCCTTAGCTTCATCTTTTAATAACCCTGTTGTGCTTCTATTACATCTGGGGTCAGCGCAGGTTTTTTTCGATTATTGGGTTAAATAATCCTTTTACGCTTCTTATTTCATTATTTTTATTACGAAAAGCTCTAACCATAACTTCTGAATGCGCTTTACACTATATATATGGTAGCCATTTGAAATTAACGACAGCGAAAATGACAATGGCGCAATTTAAGCAGGCCTGTGTATCTCTCCGCGTAAGTAGCAAAAACGTACCTACGCGCGGCGCCCTACTTAGGGGCTAAAACAAGTTGCGTGTCGCTACCGGCCAGGGCCACGCTCGCGCGTTTTATTCACCGGCGGCCGCGCGGCTACGTTGCTGGCTGGACGAGAATGAATAAAGTACTAGAAAGAGGCGCTAGATGGCGTTAGAAGCTTCTCGTAGCAGTCAACCCTATCGCGTCGCGTGATATTAAGTCACTGAATAGGTTTAGTGTATTATGAATCATATTCCAGAGCAATAAGTATAAAATTATCTTGCAATGGATTTTTGTAGGTGTCTACACGAAAATGTGCTTGACTCTGAGGCGAACTAAATTACGCCATATTGTTGACGACATTGAGTAGACATTTCTTTGAATAAAATTGCTAAGTCATACTTCTGTACGAAGTACTAGTATTCTGTGATTTAAGGTTAATTTGTGTAAGGCCCGGATTAGCTTATTCGGACTTGCGCAAGTGGGCCTTATTACTGTCTTTCAATTCAAACACAAATCTACGTTCGTCCAAGTTATTTTTGTTGTTGTTGTATTTACTATTGAAAATGACGGGTAAGAAACAGTAAGACAATGTGTAGCGCCATTTTACTTCATTCATCCAAGATGCTAATAATGTGAATTGTGACTTCTTCACTATCCTTATCGTAATGCATCCCGATAAAAAAACATAGACTGTTTTCCAGTGTAAGTCGTTCAATCGTTATCAAACACAGGAATCGGCGCATCACTACTTCCATCTATTAACATTCGTACTCATCTCTCATTCTCAGCTTACCGTGTCAATAATCCTGTCGAGTTCGTCGTCCGACATCGTGTCCAGTTGCTCCCCAGACAAAGACTGCGAGTGTAGCACGTCCAAGCCGACCATTTGTGCTGAAACAATTACATTTAGCTCAAGTGGCAGTGGGCACATTGCGCGAAGAACTGATGGTCGTTGGGGCAGAAGGGTTCTTGATTTACCATATAAAGTCTTCTTGATCTCGTTCGATTCCGAAGTGCCTAGGATTGATTTCAAATACAGTCTATTTCTTTCTGTGCTAAATAAACGCAAAGGGACAAACTGCTATAATTTAGAAACGTAAAATTAAGTGATGCGATTTCTTACGTATTTTTTTTTTATTTTTGTCTAACTTTAGTCGTCATCGAATCACATCGATCTAAATTGTCTATGGATTCTGTAATGCCCATCTGCGCGAAGCCTAAGTCCCTCAAATTGTGGTCACATATCGGCCGCCAAGACGTTATCAGTGTGGTCACTTTGGACCTTCTTAGAAAGGTCAAGGTCACGCAGCGAGCGAGGGGCTATGCTTGGTGTATCTCATCGATCTCAGGATCGAATCAGAAATGAGGAGATACAAAGAAGAACTAAGGTAACTAGCATAAAATTAAATGGTAATGGCAGTAGTTGTAACGCTCATATAAGTTTTGGCGACACAGGTTCGCGCAGGTTTACCGAGTTATTATATAATATATATCTCTTCTTTCTATGATCTGAGGTAGTTGCTCACCAATAGCCAGGGCGGAGGGTCGCGCGTCTCCAGTGACCATCTTGACGGCGACGGCAACTCGTCGCAGTGTGGCCACTGCGTCGCGAGCGTTCGGTCATGGCGGGTCGCATACGCCCGTGTATTTAATCATGGTGATCATTGTGGTCACTCACCAATAGCCAGGGCGGTGGGTCGCGCGTCACCCGTCACCATCTTGACGGCGACGGCAGCTCGTCGCAGTGTGGCCACTGCGTCACGAACGTTCGGTCGTGGCGGGTCGCACACGCCGCATACGCCCGTGTACGTTAACGCTTCGAGACTCTCGCCGCGGCATAACGCTATGATGCGGAGACCTGCAGTGTAATAAAAAAATGGCATAAACGGTTAGGATTAAATTATTAAATATTTGAAAAATAAATTAATAACACTCATGTGCCAAATAATTAAGAAGTTAAAAAACACATTTGCCTTAAGAAAATGGATCAAAAAAGTATTTTTTTTTCGTTTTACAGGCGAATCCACTTATTAATGCTACTACATTTGTATACAATGTGGCCCGGCACCGGTGTCGGAGCCTTCGTGTGGTGACTAAGAAGCAAATAGGATCAACTTTGAAATCCCAACTTATTTTTTTACTTCCCCATACTATTTAGTAAATCGGCTAGAGGTTCTTGTAATAGAGAAAAATGTTGCAGGGGAACTTATCTATCACCTCTTAAAGGCTCCGACATCAGTGTCGGGACACACTGTATATTTAAGATGACTGCCTCGTTGGTCTAGTGGTCAGCACGCTGGCATCCACGAGGTCCCGGGTTCGAATCCCGGGTCGGGCCGAGAGTGTTTGGGTTTTTCTGTCTTGAAATTACTCAGACACATTTCCGGAGTCAGGAAGTTGGTGGTGTCAACACCCTCGTGCCTCGGAAAGCACGTTAAGCCGTTGGTCCTGCGCCTGATCTCTCTACGGTCATGACGGACTGCCGTCTCACCGAATTATGAGAGTGAAGGAACAGAGAGTGCACCTGTGTATTGCGCACATACTTGTGCACTATAATATGTCCCGCGCAGTTGGCTAATATCTGTTGAGATAGGCCGCCGTTGTCGAAATTCGGCTAGGAGGACTTTCTTTATATTTAAGATGGCCACATTAAGATATTAACTGATGGTCAAATATTTATAAGAATATTTCCATCGGATACATGCGCAAGTATTGATGAAATCGAACGCCGGCTCACTGGCGTAGCAAGCACTTACAAAAATTCGTTAGCTGACTAACGTCCTCTGTAACTCAGTTGGTAAGAGCACTCGCCCGATAGCGAAGGGACGTGGGTTCGTTCTAAGCCTAATTTGTACATATTTCTGTGTAAATTGTATTGTTGTTACTTTTATGGTGTGCAATAAAGAGTTATCTATCTACCTAAAATCTTTAAAATGTTAACTAAATATTGTAGTAATTAAGACTTTTTAACAAACAGACGGACAACAAAATAATCCTGTTGGGGTTCCTTTTTCCCTTATAGAACTCTAAAAAATGGAATTGTCTAGTAATCCAATTTTCATTAAAAATTTCATGTGTCATTGGTATGTATGATTTGATTGAACACGCACTCTTATAATTATTCTACTTTTATCATTAGCAGTATAATGAAAGTATGAACAACCACTTACCCATTCTCCCAATATTATACGCTTCGCTCATGAAGTCGTTCTGCTTGTCTTTGGTCATCGGCGCGTAATTGCCCGAGCTGTCGATGTATCGCGTGCACAGAGGTAGTACCTTCTCTATGGCTCCCTTCACAAATACCTCCTCTTTGGTTTTACCATCGCCGAGTTTTGGCGCGCATTTCACTACCATCATTTTTGTTTCGGAGCTGCGGGAAAGAAGGATGTTTTCAAAGTTAAGCAAATTTAAGTCATTTATTTGATTAAGGACATGACAACGTTTGAAACATGCTAAAGCGATGCAATACCTAACAAGTAAACATAATTTTCGAAAACACCCGACTGCAAAAAAATATATATTTTTGAAATTGACTTTTTACTGGCTTTTATTTGATACCCATATCGCTATGGTAAGGAAAAAATTAACCCCCCCCCCCCCCCCCCCTTTATTTCCATTTGCGTGCGCAAATTTAAAATTTATATAGCCTATGTCACTCTCACAATTTTAACAAATTCAACGACACCTCATATGTTAAAAACTGTCGAGCCGTTTAGGCTGTAGGGCGTGCCAAACAATTTATACATACATACATATATATATATATATACATACATACATACACTCGAAAAACATAACCCTCCTTCCGCAGCCGGGTAAAAATCATATGCTGATGAGCTACAGTCGAGTTCATTAATATACGAGTATGAGTATTTCCAAGGCTCCAAACATAAATGTACATGGAAAGGTACTTATATCATCAATCAAACATATGTACACACGGCACCTGTCATATTAATCTGAGCAAGCCTTTCAGTAATATCTTAACAACCGAAAACTAAAAAATACCTGTAGGGGAGCGAGGGGCTTGTTGTAACAGGGGTAAGTAGTAACAGGCTCTTTTCACTAGGACCTTAAACTTTATTAACGTATTTCTTTAACTCGATTTGACCTATAAACCGCGCCGCATCATGTTGCCATAGCCAGTGTCCCGCCGGCCGGCGCAGTGAGCGGAAGTGTGCACGCGCTTAATTTTTGCCACGTAATATAAAATTGTACTGTCGTAAAATTTTGGTTTGCGTTATTATTATCGGCTAATTTTAAACTTTCTCTAACTTATTTACATTCAAATTTATTTATCTCTGATAATGTGTAACAGTTTTTAAGTTAGCAATTTTTTTTTAAATAGTTATCTTGATAAATGTTAAAAATCATACCATGGGGTTAGTTGTAACAAAATCCCGGGGCTTGTTGTAACGTGTTACACCCAGTACAATACTTTGTTAGATAGATATTAAGAGAAAGTTACGAAGCATACGTAAGATATAAAGAATTTAATTACTAACTGTGATTAAAAAGTGCCATGATGATTATATAAGTAGTGTTTGACTAAATAAAAATGTTAATTACTTAATTGTTAGGTGTTAAATACTTAAAAAGTTTATTTGAGTTGATTTTTGATAAGAATTACATAATACCTACTTTAGATAGATCTCTATTTTGTTAAAAATAAAGTAAAAATAAATGATTAGAGGTATTATTGTCGTTTTTTTTTGTCGTTACTACTTGCCCCGGTAGACGTTACAACTTGCCCCAAGCACGAGGTAATTATAAATAAATTAATGTGGACAACATCACATACATTGTTCTGATCCCAAAGTAAGTAGCTAAAGCACTTGTGTTATGGGCATCCGAAACAACGAAGGTACCACAAACACCCAGACCCAAGACAATATAGAAAAATATTTTTCTACATTGACCTGACCGGGAATCGAACCCGGGACCTCAGAGCTGGCGACACCATGAAAACCGGTGTGTACACCACTCGACCACGGAGGTCGTCAAACGAGGTACGTTGTAACACCGCACTTCTTCTAAAAAATAATTGATTGTAAAATAATTACCAATACTTATAGTATTATTTTTACTTGATTTCGTAGAGGAAGAGTTATAGCATCCATTCATCTTTATTTAGTAGCAATTTAATAAATAGATCTCAATATATATTAGTTTTCATGAAAACTGTTACAACAAGCCCCTCGCTCCCTTATATTTTTCAAAATTATTTAACCAAATGAAAGTATGTACATAAATATCTACGATCTATTTTTTACATTTGATGCTGTAATTTTCAGTTTTCTTAACTTAAATGATACAGTAAAGTGTACATTTTAAAAAACAACGTAAAAATAATTGCGTGATCTCTGAGAAGAGCTTTTTTACATTTTACTTCCATAAATAGTCCGAAAAGTTCATGCACGGCCATCCTTTGGAGTGAAAGGCGTGCGGGGGTGAGGAAGCGCCGATCGCATGCGAATGCCATCACCATAGGAAGTCCCCTTCCCCGCAACGCTACCTGTCCCCGATGACAACTAGCATGCCTCACTTCCTGCACATCTTTCGTTCGGCAGAAAGGTCGCGCACAAACTTGTCGGTAAGCATGGAATCTTCCATGCTTACCTTACTTCATGAATAGCAGGTGAGAAATCATATGAAATGAATTTCATTGTTTACAGCTGCTACTTTTTTTTCATATATACTGCTAAAAATCGCACTCTGCTAAATCATAGATCATGCTCATTTAATTTCATTCATTGATGACTGCATGTAGCAGAGAGAGTCTAGCGAGTGAAATCCTTGAGCGCGAGTGAGCGAGTAGGAATGATTTGCCCTAGGTGCGTGTTAGAAAAAGACAAACACACTAGTTATGGGATCATAGGTGACGATCGATACTGGGCGGGCATTTTAAAAATAAACTAAGTTTACATTCATTTGTCACGATATTTCATGACAACTGAATCTTTCTTTCGTTTTCTTTCATACGAATAGCAGGTTGAATACTGCTTGTTTGTTACGTAGCGCACGAACTAAATAGGACATTTCATATAGTAGAAAATTAGCAACCGTTTACAATAATTCATATTTCATTATAAGTAGCAAAAAGCAAAAAGTGTTACATTATGACACTGCGAAAAAAATCATTTCCAATGAAATTTCACATGTGATTTCATATGAAAAAAAATCTTCATTTCATGAAATGAAAATGAATTAAAAATAGCAATCATTTCTATGCCTACTTGTCGGACTATAGTCCGTTAAGTTTTGAAGGACCATATTTGTTTATGGGGATATACGCATGTCTTAATTGTAAGGAGAATAATTTCGTTAAAAAAGAGTTTCAAGATTGATTTGGACAAGCAATGAAATACGGACTTTACAAGAATGAATAGATCATGTCAAGTGGACCTGTTACCATAACCTGTTTATAAGTCAGCCTATTAGATCCCACTGCTGGGAAAAGGCCTCACCTCAACTATGAGGAGGAACGAGCCATACTTCACCACGCGGGCTCAGTGCGAATTGGTGGAGGGGTCTATGTAAGGCAAGTGACAAACCTTACTGTCAGAAGTTATCAAGCCGCCCTAGGGCCGCTGACTAGGCTTAACGACTAATACCACAGATATTAGCCGGGACCAACTGCTTAACGTGCCTTCCGAAGCACGGAGATGCTTGTCATGGACGTCACTTAAATGGTCGGAATGGTCACCCATCCAATCACGACCGCGCCGTGGGTTGCTTAACTTTGGGTATCACTACCAAAGCGCTGCCGCCACTGCGCCACAAGCACCTCCTGTTTATCGCATTATAATATATTACCTAAAGGGTATCTCGTGTAGTCGCGTCCACGAGTCCCGCACTTCGGCCGTGCCGTACTTCATGGCGCACGCGAGTAGCGCGCCCTCTGTCGGCTGCCCATATAGCGTCTCATCGCGAATCGTCGCGTTGTTGCATAGGACGCCGATCTGTGGCAAGAAATAACATATTTATAATTGTTTATCTGCAGGTTACAAGCCTCACGAGGCCACTAGCAAGTATTTTACTATTTTTACCAAAAAGGTGACAGTTTCATTACAATTTTAGGCTGCAATACAAATATAAAATTTTCTAGACTTATTAAAATATTTGTCGGAGCTTGAGACGGTTGGCGCTGTTTATTTTAAAGTTTCGAGCTGTCAGAATGCAATGACAGACGTCAATTGGGTTTGTCGTTTAACCATAGAGCTTCGAATACGACGTACGACTACATCAATCTAGCGCCATCTATTAAGTTTAGTCGGAAACGCCAAGTTGTTTACTTGGGCATGGTCGATACGATGATGGCAGCACTTGTTTCCTGTTTCGTTTGACGGAAAAGTGAAAAATCCGATACGAAAGCGGTTGTCTTGGCTACTGCGTCGTTGTATCGAACTTGTCGCGTTTTAGATTGTAATCCGAAGCCATCTATTTGATCGTTTGTTACTTCGTGTCGATTTGTTTGTAATACTGAAAACAGACGTCTTTATTAACCGACCGGACTATTATTTCGAGAAAGCCGCTATGAAGAGCCACCTGATAACAACTCCTCACGCCGACGATATACAATTAAAAATTTTTGACACGCAGAGGATTTTTGACACGGCCCATAACGTTATTTCGGCTTAAAATTAGCTTATGTGACATCCTGTATAGCGTACTTCAAGCATGGTGTTGACGCCCATTCTAGCGATGTCCAAGTCGCGTCCCTTGTACGCGCGAAGCTGTACGTCGCCGCGCGCGTTGTACCCCGTGCCTGTCACTTCCGCTATGTGCCCGCCGGAAGTCGAAATCGTTGTCACTGTCATCTCGTTCTTCGTTAGAGTTCCTGTGGGAATAAACGACGGGATATTTTTTAGTTAAGCTGGGTTTTTTCTGCATTTAGCCATTTGATTGGGTGGGCTATTGTGACAGAAATTCACAGTGAGAATAGATTACCAAATAGTCATAGCGCAGAAAAATAATTTGCATTGATTTCGAAAATATATCCACCGATATGGCCTGTAACACCGCGGATCCGGTTTATCCAAACCTATTCCAAGCGCCAGACCCCCGGTCTCGGACATAAGAAATAATTTTACTAATAACATGTTTTCTTCTATTCGTAGGTATTTTACAATCGGTCTGATAGCCGGCCTGGCTCACTTCACAATTTAGGTATGAATTTAGAAGTACATGCGTAGGTTTAACAGTCGGCAGGGCTGTCACACGCTGTCAGAATTGCACTTTATTATGTCCTCCTAGCCGATTTCGACTACGGCGGCCTATCTCAACAGAGATTAGCCAACTGCGCAGGACACATTATAGTGCACAAGTGTGTGCGCAATACACAGGTGCACTCTCTGTTTCTTCACTCTCATAATTCAGTGAGACGGCAGTCTGACATGACCGTAGAGAGATCAGGCGCAGGACCAACGGCTTAACGTGCTTTCCGAGGCACGGAGGTGTTAACACCACCAACTTCCTGACTCCGGAGCTGTGTCTGAGTAATTTCAAGACAGAAAAACCCAAACACTTTCGGCCCGACCCGGGACCTCGTGGATAGTACCCAGCGTGCTGACCACTAGACCAACGAGGCAGTCAAAATTATCTAAAAACATACTGTAGAAAAATGTAGAAAAATAACACATGCACGTTCGGACAACAGCACGCCAGAGTAAACACTGGGCATCTTATTTAGTTGTAATATGGGCTAACTATGCGCAAGTCTAACAGTCGGCAGGGCTGTCACACGCTGTCAGAATTGCACTTTAGCTAGACGACTTACGCGCACATTCAGCATCGTCACGCAGGGAGAGAGAGAGAAGCAAATAATAAAATATCTAGGAGATTCGGAGATCGGTAGGCGTTTGGCGTTCCGTGCTCAATTTTCACTTTATTGTGCCGTAACAAGAATCGCTATTTAAATAAATAATTTTGCGGAGTGTTATTTCTATATTTGTACTATTATTCATTATATTCAAATAGGTTATATGGACACAAAACTTACCAGTCTTATCGCTGCAGATGACATTAACACAGCCTAAAGTTTCCACGGTGGGCAGCTTCTTGACAATCGCGTTGCGTTTCGCCATGCGCATCACGCCAAGAGCTAACGTCACTGTCACCACGATTGGGAGCCCTGAGGACAAGAAAAATACGTCACATTTTGAATTTCGAACCTTTGGTAAGATTCATCATCATTCGCTTGCCTTGTTTCCATTGTTGATAAGATGGCAACAGACAGACTAAACAATAATGTGTAGAAAATAAGTCTTTTTTAACCCGTGACACGATTTTGACCTTGAATTCAAAAATGGCGGCTTGTGATGGCTACTTGTCAGATCGACCCAGTCTCGAATTTCCCCACCGAAAAAATGATTTATACCGTCGATACGGTCTTTTGATGTGTCATGAAATATATATCACCGCAATCTGCACAAAATTTCCAATACGACAATAATATCTAATACACGTATAAAAACTTACTTGAAAGAGAATTCGTGTGATGAATATTTTGTAAGGTGCATTTTTGCACTATCCATTAACTTTGACCACATTTTTTCACTGATTTCTCATGCACTAGCACTCAAATAACACTTCCACAACAAAGTTTACACAATCAGGAAACAATCACATAAATTACAAACTCTGAAACACGATATATTCACTCCAAAAGTTTTTTTATAAACAAAGCAGCAAAAACTAACACGTGCGCATTACGCGGGCGCTATCTCGACTAAAAAAAGTACTGTTGACAGAAAAGTCGTAAGGTCAAATAATATTTTCTTCGTGTTTTGTTTATTTGTTTTAGTAAATTTTGTCACTAATCTAAAACTATAAAATTATAACCACATCGTGCTTTAGAGTAAATGAAATATGTGATTGTTAATTAATTGTGGTTGTGTTATCATTTTTGTGATTTTGCATTATGTTAGGCCTAGTGAGTGGTCCGTATAAATGTTTTACTTTCTATCATTTTTTTTTGCTCCAGATATATTTGTGATCTTAATAATATAAAGATAAAATAAATTAAAATGCCGCG
Source organism: Pyrausta nigrata (assembly GCA_949316185.1). Taxonomy (NCBI): domain Eukaryota; kingdom Metazoa; phylum Arthropoda; class Insecta; order Lepidoptera; family Crambidae; genus Pyrausta; species Pyrausta nigrata. The sequence goes on along the minus strand of OX438949.1, from coordinate 15,381,046 downwards.
CCATCAGGCTAATTTTTCCCAGTTTCATGACTTGTTTATTTATTTTAAAATAAAAGCTAGGCTCGCAACTTTGTGTACCTACAAAATTGCTAGTTTTCTGCTGCATTATGAAGGAGGAAGAGGAATGGAGGATGAAGTTATAGGGAAAATAAAGTTGATACTTGCAAATACAAGCTGTAATATCACAAAAACTGAAAAACTGCCGTAAAATCACTGCTGCATAATTAACTAGTTACCACTATTTCATGATATAATGGGCAAATGTCTAGTAATGTATTACGACCTCCATGGCCGAGTGACTCGCACACTGGTTGCAAGATTTCGCCATCTTTTGAGGTCCCGGGTTCGATTTCCAGTGGGGTTAATATAGAAAACCATATATTGTGTTACCGAGACATACTCGATGTGGTGATGTGATGCTATCACCATTGTTTCTGATTCACACAACACCAGTGGATTAGCTTCTTACTTTGAGATAAGAGCAATGTATGTGACGTTGTCCAATATTTATTTATTTATATTTTATTAAAAATATATGTACTTGCAAAACTAAGCATGTAATTTAAACAAAAGTGTTAGCTACAGTGATAGAAAAAGAAATAAAAACTGTGATCTAAACGTCTTTTTCTTATATATCATACACGAAGGGAGTTTAGTTAATGTTATTATGTCTCAATTACGGTTTTAAAATGATTTTACCATTTGAATCGCCTTACCGAGCTGTGTTGTGAACTACATCAATGTGTCAGGCTTTTTCATTATACGGTTATATATAAAAAAACGGTTATTGGTCAAGTCTATTATAGGATTATTTTATAAAATTTTGATATTTATTGATCAGAAAGCATCCTACATGTAATACAATTTTAATACATCATAAGTAAATACAGGGTTAAAGAAACAAATAAAAAAAATCAATGGTTTTTATTAAAAACATAATTAAAATATTACAAACTCTTTACAAAAAAATATACTATAGGACGTCGGCATCAGTGTCCCTTGTCATCGAACTATCACTCAAAATCACTGCCTTGGCTAACCCCACCCACTAGCATTGACGTCCTATCGACGTGAGCACCGACGTTGGAGGGCGAACGACACCATCAGCAGAGGCTTTTCAGGCAACGCCCTGAACAACATTGCTAGGTTCGAAAACACTAGCAATATCTGAAGCGTTATTTCACAAATCCTCAGCTGTGGTAGTGAGGACTTTAGGGTACAACATCCCCGATCCTGATCTTGCCCGCAGTTGTCCAGCCTTGTCCAACCGTCACACGTGCCACGGAGCCTGCTCCATCAACTCTTTTGTCTCCTCGTCAGATGACTTCATCGCCTCCACAATTTAAGAACGTTGAAACTGTAAATAAAAATTGAATTAGTGTGTGCTAATTCAATTTTTACACACTATATTTAAATGCTTATTTTCTTTGCTTACGATAAACTTGAGAACGTCTTTCCTTATTTAATTCATCTTTTTTACAGGTTTTTAATGCTTTGTTAAAAGTCGTTTTGAAAATACAAAAACACTAAAATTTTCGAAAACAAGTTTGCGTCTAAAATGGGAAATTATTACTAATTTCTAGTTATATTTCTGTAAACTTTACCAAAAAATCTTACCTCAGAGGTGGTGGTTTCACCGTTATACGTAGGCTGCCTCAAGGGGTTTGATCGAAAGGGAGCGGGACCCCAGTAAATCGCATGGACCTTCCCCGAGTTTGTCTGACTATGAGAGGTCTGTAACCCTAACCTCAAAATTTATGAAATTTTTATTTTTTTATTAGTAAAAAAAACTAACATCAAAATGTATGAAAAATGATTGATGTTACACTGGCTGTATGTTGGCATTTTGGTTTTGTAGTGTTCAAAAAAATACGGAATACCTAACGCTCAAACCTATTTATAGCGAAATTGTTTTTTCCCTAAAATTTTTACTATTAAAAAATAACCTCTTAACCCCGCCCCCTAAATCGTGGGTACTTATTCTAGTCCTTCCCCCCCCCCCCCCCCCTCAAATTATGAGTACTTAATCTAAACTACTTCCCAAACATTCACTCATATGATAAATTTTAGTTTTTAAAAATATTACATTAATACTTATACAAAAGTACATCTTAAAAAAAATTAGAGGCTACTGTTATTTTTTTACACATTAAAGAAATATAGTTAATCCATAAAATATTTACAACCATTTAGAATAATCATATTTGCATCATTAAATGTTTACAAAACTAAACTGTCGTGCTATCGGTACTTTCATACCACGGTCAAGGTCGCTAGCTATAAAAAGTTATGGTTTGCGGAATTTTTGATTTTTATGAATGGGAATAGACGTTATATGCAATAATACTTGGATTATCCGATTCCTAAAAGAAGAATTGAGTGAATTATAAGCATTTGTTACCACTCACAACATAAATAGCTAGGAAAAAATGGCATTATATGGCGCGCAATTCACTATTTTTTACACGACCACGTTTGAACGTTTTTTCACAAAGTTTAGAAAAATAATCCGGAAACCATTACTATACCCACGATAAACGTTATTTTCCCAGTAATTTCAAAAAAAGAATACTCACTGTTTACTCCTGTACAGCATTTTTATTGCGGAGGCGTCACACACAATTAGCACTTATCACTAGGAAGATGGCGGCTGTCAAGGATCGTCAAGAAAATTTCGTATATTTTTTATTTCTTGTTCCGAATTGTGCTCAATGCTAATGCAAAACGGACAGTTTATGAACCAAAGATAAAAATAACGCACCAAATACGTCAGCAGAACGATACGGACCATAGAAATCTATTAGCCAATCATAGGTGCTAAACCGCGCCACCCGTGCGTCCGAATTTCACGTCGCGCCAATAATATTGCTGGACACCCGTGCGTCCATCAAACATTTGTCGGGTTAAGAATCACACACATCTGCAAACAGCTTTGGGTGTTCCTTTTCATTGGCGACGTTGCCAAACTGTCGCTAAGGTATGTTAAATGTAGTATATTTAATTTCATTGTTGGGATAAGTAGCCGGTATTGTAGCCATGACGTCATATTCAGTTATGGCCTTGCAAGTTTTACCTAAGGTATAGCGTTCGTTTAGTCATGGATTTCCGCAGTTATGTTTCGAAGAACCTACAGTCTAGACAACTATAAAGCTTCTCTCCCGCTCAGGTCATTTCCCTCACTGCTAAGGATTGTGGCTCTTTCTGGCTCTATCAACTAGTTGTCTCTACCGTTTCTCTCTTGTAATTGGTCTGACCAGCGTTTACGACTTCATCCGTCTCTAAGGCTTACCTTCAGGTATAGCGGCGACGGCCAAACTGACGCCAATAGTGAACATGTCCTGCAAGGCCTTTCCCTGAAGCCAGCCAGCCACCATTATGAACCCGATGATGCAGAACGAATACATCGACAGCTGAGCTCCGAGGGTGTCCATCGATTTCTGTAGAGGAGTTTTCGGCGCCTCTTCTGCTTGCATCATGCGGAATATATCGCCGAATTCGGACCGCTCGCCTGTGCTTACCACGATACCCTGAAATAAAAAAGATTTTTTTTATTATTGTGGACGATAGTAAAATACGTACAGGTTGTTTAAGAAGTTAATAAAATTTTCAGACAAAGAATCAATAAATACACCGGGCACTGACACATTGATGCGCGCTTCACACCATTGTGTTCCTTCCTTACAGGTATATGACAACTGCATATGATACTATGGTGTTTATTGACATGCCATCATCCGTACCACCATCAGCATTCAGTCACAGATTTAATCGACGCATGTTATGATACTAGCGGAGTATGACCTTTCTAACTTATTTCCTCAGATCCGTAGATGTCACTGACATGGATACACGCTTCGTTCTTTCAAGCAACAGATAATTTTAAAGGTCGCACTGGAAGCACGCCTCTTCTAGGAGGCACTTTGAAAATATGAAGGTCAGAGGATCGCACTGGATGCAGGCTGCTTGTTGCAGGTCACTTTGGAAATAGATAATTATAAAGGTCGCAGGATCACACTGGGTGCAGGTCACTTTGGTTGGAAATCTGTAAGGAAGGCGCTTTAGCAGTGTACGTCCTGGCCGACAACAATGATGAATGAATAAAGAAGAATACAGCTAGACAAAAAAATAAAAAAAACACAAGCATCCTAACCTTGGCATTCCCGCAGCGGACCAGAGTGCCCAGGAAGGCGATGTTGTCCTTGTTGACGCGCCCGGCGGCCGCCGCGCTCGGCAACACGCTCTTCACCGCCGGCTCCGTCTCGCCGGTGAACGACGACTCGTCTATGGCCAAGTCCGTGGAATCATAGAGACGCAGATCGGCCGGCACTCGGTCTCCGACGTTTAGGTGGACTATGTCGCCGGGAACGAGGTTGCGAGCGAGGAAGTGCTCGAGACTGCCTTCGCGGAGGCTGGAAGAGAGAACAGTTGATGAAATAATAGGTCAAAGGTCAAGTGGATCTATAGACAAGTTGATATCGTATCGTGGCACTAAAGTAATTGTTGCACTTTGAGACTTTAAGAAATTCTGTGCTTGTAAGATAGCTTCTCCTATCCCATATACTTAGGTAGGTAATGCAAAGTACTGACTGGTACTATCTTACAAAGTTAACGGTAAATTATGGTGGTGAAACTTATGTTCGCTCTTCATTAAAAGATGAAGAAAACTGTCAAACTGTCGTCTAAATTATTCCTGGCTCTCACGTCAATTTGAAAGCGATCAAGTTAGCCTGGAGTTACACATGTTTAGTTTTTAATCAGCCGGTTCAAAATTATTTGACATATTTTGTATGGGAATTCTGTCAAATTAACCGTCAATCGTTACCGTTAAAAGTCGTTTACCGACTAAGGATTAGTGTAATCGGGTCTTAGGCGGCAGGCCTGCCGGTCGGTATTGGAGTCAGTGTTAAAGAATGGTCGATTTTAATACTGGCGAAAATAGGCGGCAAAAGTACTCACCAGTTGCAAGACGGAGGCACCAGTTTATTCAGCTCCTCCAGAGACTTCTCCGAGCGGTACTCCTGGACGAAGGCGACCGTCACCACGATCATAATGGCGACCGTGATCGAGAAAGCGTCGTCGAACTGCTTCATGCACACGCTCACCACAGCTGAGCCTGGAAGAAGAGGCGATACATATTGAAGTCAAAAATTCATCGTCTTCTGTTGAGACTCGACCCCACGACCCTTCGCTATCCAGGCGAATGATTGTGCCAACTAAAGAGGACGTTATATTCTGACAAGTCTGCGCGACCCTCCAGCGCGTGCGGGGAGCGACGAAACGTCAATAGCACGCGACTGTCATAGAAATTGCCATCACTCGCATACCATGCACCTGTGGCAACCGCTGGAAGGTCACGCACAAACTTGTCGGACCATATTGGCCAAGGAAGTGTTCTACCAGTTTTGTCAAAATTCATGAGTAAGTAAAATAGCGATAAGGTTAAACTCACTTATGGACTTCAATACTTTTTTAACAATGAAAGGGATGCACATTTATTTATTTATTTTAGGGATTACAAACAAATGCGTTACAACAATTAATAAGAATGTATAAACTTATATAACACATGACGTATTATTAGTACCTAGTAGCTGTCAGAATATTTTTACACGGGAAAATTAACCATGTTGTTCGATAGCGCGCGAATGATTTTCAACCTTAGAGTGATAAACCACTTTCTTTTCCGACCGTACCTACATTTTATATCTGGTACGTAGTTTCTTGTTAAGAGCTTACAAGCCAGGTGTAGTCAAAAGCGTTTTATACCTTTTTACATATTAAAGCCACTTTGAAAGTTGGATCTGGCCACTTAGACAAGTGTAAAACCGCAAAAACCATTTCTTTGGAGGAAAAACTGGCTCGTAAAGTAAAACGATATAGATAGTGTCCTTGTTCAAATCTCAATAACAAACAAACAATAAGTTATATGTACCTACAGTCAAGTTTGAATTACATCAGCAATCTGTATTGTAATTTTAAACCGTAACTAAAACTAAATCATTCAAAAATGATAATATCGCGAACAAAACTCATTCATTACTCACGATCTCATACTTAAAATTAAAAGGACATTTAAAAATAACAAATTAGTTACGAGATAGGACTACATATTTTTGAGTAAAAGTATACCTTAACTAGCTGTTCGTTCAGCCATACCTAATTTATTTTAGATTACTCTGATCTATTTATAAAGTTTTCTGAGAAACATCCACGTTTGAATGTTATTTTTTCTTTTAGATCTCTAGCCGAGTGATACTGGCCGGAGATGAATCATAATCTCGAATAAGATCTGAGAATATTATTCTTGGCCGTATACCGCATCAATGAGCATCTTGATATTGTGGAGATAAATCATGATTCAGGAGCTTTACTCTTTAAGGAGATAGTTTGTAACTGCCGTCCTTGTCAGTTATTTAAGCCAGCAAAGCAGTGCAAGTGAAGAGGCTATAGATCCGAAAATTCGAACATTTTACAGAGTAGGATCACATGGCTTGAATGCGGTTAATCGTTATTTCTAATTATACTTACTGTAGCCCGACCGCCAAACTGAGACTGACTTCGGGGTACAAAGGGGTGCAGGGATAGACGAGAACGGGGCAGCAGGCGCTTGTGATTTGATAGTGCGATTTTAATTTAAAAAAGAATGTATTTTCTCTGTTTGGAACTATGGTTGACTGGTAGAGAATGCTTTTAGCATTAAGTCCGCCATTTGTACAGTAAACTGTGTGCAAAAAGTTTTAATAAATAAATATTTTAAATACATTTCGAACTTCAAATTTCAAATCATCCAATCAAATCAATCATCGCTCATCACAGACTTGTAATATACAAGTACGCTAGACTAAAGGTTCTCTAAGAAATTACAGATAATTTTTGTGCCTAATCAAAGCGCCCCACCGAGTATCCAGGAAACTAAAATAGAGTAACTTACATAAGTTCATGAGTTCCGTGGACGCTCACGACACGCTCACTACAGCCGTCAGCGCCAAAATGGCGATAGTGAAACGGCTTAATTTTTAGGTTGACAGTATGCAGTCCTGCGTACTTGTATTATAGAGGTCAGTGCCGCTCATGGTCCCCGTTTTCGCCAACCCCCGCACCCCTGTCCTCCAGCGCAGCTGTGCAGGCGAGGACTCATTTAGGCGGTGGGATTATACACTTATTGGGAAAATGCTATTTTCGCCCATTTTATCCAAAAGATCTAAATTTTGAATGTTTTTTCCACCAGCTAACTTACCTAACCAGCTAAATTAAAAAAATTACGATTGCAATTCCAAAGCAATGACATAAAGTTATTTCTTATCACTTTGAATCATTGCTTTCCTTGACGTTAGTTTGAAATCAATTATTGCTTTAATTGCGTAGCAAATACAATCGTCTTTTCGAATACAGGAGCCCATATTGTATGTAGTAGATGATATTTTAGCAAGTGTAGATATACCTCTGAGATGGAACAATGTTTACAAAGAAACATGAATCCGGAAAAAATACACTCTTCAGAATTGGGCACACGCGTCAAATAAAATACGTACCTAAGAACTTTAGTCTAGACATTAGTTATGTTTCACATAAAACATTATTCATGAATAGCTAAATGAAACGTATTCATCATCTTTGAGCCCATCAATTTAGACAAGCTAGTAGTTAGCTATAATTGGCCAATTCACTGTCATGGCTTATTACGCCTTGTGATACGATGCCATAATAACAGCTCCCAAGGTCGGAGAGGGTATGAATGTCAATGCCATGGACGGACAGGTGCAAAGTCAATGATGATTCTTGCAAGTAGAAGATCATACGAAACTTGAATAGGCCAAAAATATTAAACCGCTTTAAGCAAGCAGACTTTTCCAAATCTCAATAATGTGACCTTCATTCATACCTTCATATGACTACTATTTGTGTGTGGAGATTGTTTTTTTTTAACTTATTATTTAAATCTTTCCTTACATTTTGCATTTTTGACCGTAAGATGTGTGAGCGAACATTTTGTTTGACGTACAACCGAAAAAGAAGTATGTTTTAATAAATTAATACCACACTGACAACGTGCACCTCGTGACCGTAATATAAATATTTTCATAGCTTTTGATATTTTTATGCAGCAATATAAAAAGGCGTGAGAAGCGTGTTCGTAGACATTAATGGGAAGTCATTATTTACATTTTTTACGATTAAGTATGCGCGATAAAGATTTATACATATACAAAACAAGTGCGAATATTTCTTCAGACAATAAAATACACAAATTGCAATAGACTTTTTGCAAAACACGCAGGCTTATTGTTACTAGGAACTAAATATATATATTTTGTATACATTTCCGGGCGTAAAAAACAACTTTAAAACGGAATTATTAGTGGGTAATTAATACAAAAATCTTGTTATTTTTCTGTAGGCCACAATTTTTTTCTTAGGTTTAACTCTTTGGAACAAAGTTTGTCGATATATTTTATGGCGGTTTCATGCAAATATCAATTACTTAGATTTACATCTGTTTCAATAAATTTATATAATACAATAGCACCACTTAAACATACAAAATTGTGGATTAAGAACAGTATTACCCATTTGACGTCAAACAATTGTTTGTGTAGGTCAAACTTATTAATAAAATTTAAAAATATGTAAAGTATGTCTTCAATATCGTTGTAATTCCCAATTAATGTAAGCCAATCGAGACAGCAAAATAACCTTTAGGTGTAAAAAAATAAAGATATGACGTTTAAATAAAATTGGTTTTTGAGAGAGAGACACTCTCTTTGTTCTGGTTTCTTTTACTTATGGCACGAGTAAGGCTAGTTTTTCAACTTCAACCAGGCGGTTGCGGGTTCGAATTCCGCAAGGGGCAAATGCTTGTGTGATGAGCACGTATTTAAGTCATGGATGTTTATCAGTATGTCTATCCGTTATCCTAGTCACCATAGCACAAGCTCACGCTTAGTTTGAGGCTAGGTAATTGGTGTTTGCTGAAACAAAAAAAATGTCTTTTGGTGGGACTCCAACCCACGACCCATCGGTATCCGGGCGATTGCTCTTCCAACTGAGCTACAGAGGACGTTAGTCACTCGATGTTAAATTATCCGACAAGTTCATGCACGAGCATCATGCGTCCCGCAAGACGTGCGGGGGTGGAGAAGCGCTAATCACACGCGACTGTCATAGTAAAGGTCATCGCACACTTTACCGGCCGTGCTGCAGCCGTGCTGTTGCAGTGCCGGTATAGTGTGCCATGACCTTAAGTCCCCTTCCCCGCACCACGACCCGTCCCCGCACCACGACCCGTCCCCGCTGACATTTAGCGTGTCTCGCCCCCCGCACCTCTGGCGAGACCGTAGCAAAGTCGCACACGAACTTGTCGGACTATATATACTACTCAAAACAAAATAAGGGCCACGAGGTATTTTGTCTGTACCATTAAAATAATAATACCAATATATTTTTTTTTATCTCCATAACGAAAACTAATATTGTTTTTAACGTATAGACCAATAAATGTATTCCAATAATAATGATTAAAAAGTTTATATGCTTTTGAAAGAAAAAACTCATTTAAGGTTAAAAATAAAAAGAATGTAAAGTTACTGAAAACAAAAGAAAATACTCCATGCTCATCTTTTAGTAACGGGTATGCCCCCCTCGTTTCGCTAAGCACTCCTGAAGCCTAGAGTGCATGCTCTCAATCAAATGCCTGACATTTTCCATTGGAATCTCTTCCCAGGCCCTTTTAACAGCGTTGATGAGTTGCTGTTGCTTGTGGATTTCCTGATCACCGTCTCTAACTCTTCGTTTCAACTGATCCCACATGTGCTCTATTGGATTTAAGCCCGGACTGTTCGCCGGCCATGGCAAGACTTGAATTTAAACCGAGTACAAACCGAGCTTCCAGTACAAACCGAGTCGCTTGAGCCGTGTGTGCACGAGCATTGTCTTGCATCAAGATGAATCCAGGACCCGCTCGCTGGGCAAATGGGATCACATGTGGTCTGACAAGTTTCTCAATATACCGCTGAGCAGTAACAGTACCCTCATTTAAAACAGCGAGCTCAGTTTTGCCGTGTAAGCTTATCCCGCCCCAAATCATTACATTTGGACCGCCAAAACAATCGACTTCATGGATGCAGGCTTCTGAAAATCTCTCGCCGCGTCTTCTCCATTCTCTAATACGCCGATCGTCGTTTAAAATTTTAACTTTGCATTCGTCTGTGAAGAGCACCATGCCCCATTGGTTTATGTCCCAGTCCAAATGTTGACGGGAAAATCTTAAACGATTTGCACGATGATTTCTGGTTAATGGAACACGGACAACTCGCCTTCTTGATGCCTGCTGGTCTTCATGCAATCGATTGAATAGTTTGGTCACTGACACGAGTACCCGTTGTGAGCCGTAAACGATTTTGCAGCTTGCGGGCCGTCGTTGTGCGATCTCGGCGCGCACTTAATCGAATGTAACAATCCTCTTGAGCTGTTGTAATGCGAACTCTGCCCGAACCAGGTCTTCTTCTAACACTGCCGGTCTCTTGGAAACAATTCCATAGATTTTGAATAGCTCTTCGAGAAAATCCCAGTTGCAAACCCACAGATCGCTGCGAATGACCTTCTTCAATCATTGTAACGGCTCTGGTTGCTGTCAGCGAGTCCATATGACGCCTGCGTGCTTGTGGCATATTGCAAAAGATGTTTCTGACTCGAGATATCAATGAACTCTGATAATTTCTAATAAACCAAGAAGCTAAGAAAAGCAAAACGTCAAAGAAAATGGAAACAAAATTTTCAAAAAGAATTTTAAATCAAATTTTATTTAAAATTGTTGCCAGCATTAGATGAATACTACAATATTTAAAAGTTTAGGTATCAAAGAGTTTGTATACTCAATATTTTACTACTTTCAATATGAAAATGTTTAATAATTTACACCAAAATGAAAAAATACCTCGTGGCCCTTATTTTGTTTTGACAAGTATAGTATATAGCTGCATACCGAGGGATGGGTGGGAATTAGATACTCGTATGTATAGTATAGATGGACCCCTGCTAGATGGACTGATGACCTGAGGAAGGTGGCCGGTGGTGGCTGGATGCGAGAAGCGGAGGACCGTGAAAGTTGGCGCCGTCTTGGAGAGGCATATGTCCAGCAGTGGACTGCAATAGGCTGATATGATGATGTATAGTATATTCGCTTATAGGTTAACTTCAATTTCCTATTGTCGAATCATTCATTGCTCGCTGCACAAAACGAAAATAGAACTAAAGAAAAATCAGAAAAAAAGGTTTACAAAAACCTTGTATTTTTGTGCTGTTATTATTTTAGGTTTATCGCCTTTTTGACCAAAACGTGTTCATTCTATATACATATTATTAACTGACCGTTTCTATGCAAAAATCTTTTATTGGATTTACATTGTTTCAATAAATTGATATGATTAAGCACCAGTCGAACGTACAAAATTACAAGTGGATTAATAACGTTGACATTGGCCAAATTATTTTTTCTAACGAAACGTCAATAAAAGGAGTAAGTAACGAAAGTATTCAAAGCACAATATGTTAAGGAATAAATTTATTTAAAAAAAAACCGACTTCATAACTGCCTTCAGTGCTAATTAAAACTTAAAATTTTATAACCAAATTTAAACTAAAAAGTACAAAATAATATTTAAATTACCTAACTGTTCTACGAAATTATACAAGAAACCTATTTCCAATTTATTATTTGTTATTTTTTGGAGTCGGTGCCAGTAATTCTAATTCTAATGTTTTTTTGCAACTAAGGACAGGATTAAACCATCTATTGGCTGCTTAGAGTAGATAGAATATCCAGCTTGGTTGGCACCGACTCCAAAAAATAACAGATAATAAATTGGAAATAGGTTTCTTGTATAATTTCGTAGAACAGTTAGGTAATTTAAATATTATTTTGTACTTTTTAGTTTAAATTTGGTTATAAAATTTTAAGTTTTAATTAGCACTGAAGGCAGTTTTGAAGTCGGTTTTTTTTTTTAATAAATTTATTTTTCTATTTTTAGTTTAAATTTAGTGTAAGGTGCAACATGGGTACACCTACTAAACGCGCTGTTCAAATGCGACATGTCAACATTAAGATACTAGTACGTAAACACTATACGTGTCTTCAAAATTTGAGGGTTTCCCTCGATTACACCAAGATACCATCATCAGATCTCGACTGGGCCAAAATGGGACCAACTAGAAGGTATAGGCTCTAGGTAAACAATTTTTTTTTTTAATCGGTCAACAACTGACTGAGATATGCGGTAACATAGCCACAAAAAAAAAACATACAGTCGAATTGATAACCTCCTCCTTTTTTGAAGTCGGTTAAAAAGCATTTCGATTGATTTGGCTAAAGCTCTGGTCAAATACGTTTTGTGACGAATTCAATTTGGATTATTTTTCTTCTTTGAAGGTAAACAAAATGAAATTCTACGTAATACAAAAAAATATTGTATATAGTTTCGTGTAATAAAAGTCTAAGTACATGAAAAAAAAAACAAACAATTATAAATTAAAAATAAATAATCAAACAATTGCAAAAAGTAATTTATCCAGACATTAAATAATGTATGCTTAAAAACAGGTAAGACCACCTGACTAGAATGCAATGCATTGACACAGCATAAGTTGCTTATATATTATTTGCTGGCACCTGCTGGCCTCACATAGAGCCTATAAATAACAACAGAATTACGGTGGTACAGCTTGGAAATTATTATATTGCCATACATTGAATAGTTAGTTACACTTTTATTTGCAAAAATATCAATTTTGCAAGAGATTAAAAAAATAGGTTTCGCAATATACAGGGTGTATGGTAAAAGTTAAATTGTATGTTGGTATCAAAAAAAGGGATTTAGCACAAATTAAATCGTTTTTGCGTGTCTAAGGTTATTCAGATACAAATATACTTCTTGTATATTTAAATTCATTTCAACTTCCCAAACAGAACGCTAGGCCATTAAAATAAATATCCTGCCATTTTTTAGATGTCAAAGAATATTATAAATGTTTTTTTTAATCTAATAGCGCTAAAAACAAAAGAGCGTCTCTATTAAGTCGGTGAACCGTGACTATCGTAAAAAAACCTGCAAAAACCGGTCTCCGTCAAGTGCAGGCGACAACGACCTGAGCACCGTAAAACAAATTGATGTCGAGTACTTACGAGTACATCCGATGTGTGGTGAAAACGATATTTATTTATTGAACTTGGTTAAGCTTAAAGCTTCTGACATTCTGACAGGTAGGTAACACTGGCCTTACTCCGGATTCATGTTGTTTGCGTGTATTTATTGACTTTAGTAGGCGTCCCTGACATTGCGAAGTGTACCAAATGTTCAGGACTGATTCAAAATCAGTAAGTTTATCGGTGCAAAGAAAATTATGATTTAAAATTATTCTTATCCGCTGTTCAAAAATCATACGCGTGGATAATTTAATTTCACTCATTCGTAAAAAAATACGCACGCATGATATCTGTAACGATCAACTGAAAAGTGCAATACATTAATTACAGTCTTTGGCGCGCGATAGTTGTATTATTTCACTATTTTATTTCCGAATATTTTAAAGTAGGTAGATTTTGTTCGAAAAATACGATGCTTTAAAAGAATTGCGATTTTGTTTCTTTTTATTGTTCCTTAGACCTTATATTAAAAATTTGGCACCGGTTACCCTGAATAAATAGGCAACTTAACTATACTCTTGCTGAGCGCCAACATAACTATACTCTTGCTGAGCGCCAGAAGTTTATGGGGCAAGGCAAGAATATCTACATGAAATTGTTCAATCGGACTGTGAGAAGGATTCAAGATCCTGTAACGCACCCTCCATGTGAAATGCTTCTTGTCACATGCAATCAAAGTTATGCCTTTACATGTATTAACTAGGAGCGTAACTCTTACTCGTAAATATTACGATGATGATACGAGTTAATTCCGAATCCTCAAGGTATAGCCAAACTTCTTTTCTGATGATAAGCGGGTTGACCACGATAATAATTTAGTAACATCATGGGTAACATACAGTTAGCTAATACCACAAGTTAAATAGCGATTCAATATCCAACATCGCCATTGCACAGAATTAGCGATGGGCAAGGGAAAGAAAAAAATGGGATGGAAAAGAAAAATACGGGAAAGTATGGGAAAAAACGGAAAGATTCGGAAATATTCCAATTCGGCGGGAAAATACTCATAAGTGGACTTAAATTAATAAAATGCGAGAATTTAGCTACTGTAACAATGGTTTTGTGCCTGTAGCACACCCTTACATAAAACCATAACAGCGGGACCACGCTAGTTTTGCCTGTTTGTCAGTTTTATTACACCAAACGTAAACTGCATGTTGTAGTGCTTAGATTTATCTAAGTCTTTTTTTCTTTGAGATTCGACGATCCTGTAGTATAATTCCTATTACTGTGCCCACGATGTCGATGATGTTGTGCCCAACAATCAACGCTACTAAAGTAAAAGCAGGAGTTCGCGCCGCCTCTGGGCTTGAAGTTAGCACTTAGAACATTCTGAGTTGCTTGCACCAGGCTGGATTACGAGCACAGAGGTCGTGGCGAGCGCCTCTCAACGTCAACGACAGAGATTGGAGTAGGCTAGGCTTCGGCAGAATGAAGAAGATGAAGAAGAAAACATTTAGCAAAACTGTCTTTTCGTTGACGAATCGCGAATCAGTAGTCATCCAGATAACCGACGTGTCCATGTCTCGAGAAGACCAGGAGACTGTGAAAGGCAAAGAACTGCCACAGGAACAGTTCAGCAAGGCGGGAAATCGGTGTCCTTTTGAGGGTGGTATTATGATTGGAGCTGGAACACCTTTGATCCCGTATCGAGGCTTCATGACAGCAGGCATGTATAAAGCAGTTGCTATTGATGGAATTGTCAGACCATTCCGAGTTAACCATGGGCACCAATTTGTACTGGTCGATGATAATCCAGATCCAACTTTATTAGGGCTCTATGTATACCTTTGCTGACGACACGTCGTTGTTGTTCTTTGGGGACTCCTAAGACGAAGCTTTGACCAACGCTCAGGAGGGCTTCAATAGGGTTGCTTATTGGTTAAGGCATAATGTATTAACCCTCAACGTTGCTAAGACGAAATATGTTCCATTTGCCATGAGGTCAAATTATCTACCATCCTCGACTTATGGTGTTATAGCCCATAATTGTGGTCAATCCCTTCCAAACGAGTGTCTTTGCCCAGAGTTGCAACGGTCTGAATGCACTAAATACCTGGGAGTGTTAATAGATAACACACTTAGCTTTAAACCCCACATTGAGTTACTTGCAGTCAGAATGCGCAAACTCATCTTTGTGTTTAAATCCCTTAAGAATGTCGCTAATCGTAGGGTAATTAAGACGGTTTATTTCGCTCTGAGTCACTCTCTACTAGAATATTGTATTTCTGTTTGGGGTGGGGCAGATAAGACGCACCTCTTAACTGTGGAAAGGGCGCAACGAGCTCTACTCAAGGTCGCAGCTGGGCTTCCCTTTCTTTACCCCACTGTGGAACCTGCACAAGGACTGGGATGTGCTTACTGCAAGGCAAACTTTCTTCCTCAGGGCTGTCTTGAAAAAGCACTCAATTAAAATATCACCCTGAGCTGATGAGAGGCAAAAGGCGAACTGGCTCAGTTTGCCCAAAAATCACTCTGCGAACTTCTTTCTCGCACATTTTTTTCTGTTTCCTAGGTCCTTACCTTTATAATAAATTAAACGAACATTTTGCTATGTACCCTCTAAATGTAAGAAAGTTGTCACCAACTACCTAAAGTCTTTGAACTATGACGAAACCGAACAGATTTTATGCCCCTTGGAATGATGTTGTAGGTCAGTTCCACTTTGCTGTCGATACTTGTGAAGTTAAAATTTTTAACCTAACATCACATCACTATTTTCTGGCTTCGTTCTCATACACACGGCTCTCACGGCAGGACATGCACTCTCTCTCACACACACACAAACACACACTCACACACACTATACTCAAACAACACGTAACGATACATTTCACCTTAACTTCACTTTACTTTACTCTACAAAGTTACTCGTTTTGTGACTCGTAGTTTTTAATTTAGCACTAGTATAATGTTTTACTTTAGTCTCGGCCTTCATTTGTCCTATATATTCATTGGTCATTACATAAGAAATTGAATTGTAAAGAACTGCGAGGGTGGCCTGGTTGACCTGTAGAACAGGTACTATTCCGTTGATAGCTCACTTATCACACTCGGGACTTTAAAAGTATGTTCATCTAGATACCTCGAAGAAAACAAACCTACACGTTTTATTTTCTGAATTTCTTGTTTTTAATAACGAAGATTTAACTTTATTATCACTTGCCTCAAATATTCAAACTTAACAGAAGCCAAACTGCCGTTTCTAATGTAGAGATTTTACTATGACCCGGTTTGTTTATGTCGAGATTTCTCCAATCCTTATCAAACGTCTACATTTCTGCACCAATTCGCGACATCGTGGATACAGTAGTAGGAAGTATACTACAGGATCGTCGAATCTCAAAGAAAAAAAGATTCAGATAAATCTAAGCATTAGAACATGCAGTTTACGTTTGGTGTAATAAAACTGACAAACAGGCAAAACTAGCGTGGTCCCGCTGTTATGGTTTTATGTAAGGGTGTGCTACAGGCGTAAAACCATTGTTTCAGTAGCTAAATTCTATAAGTCAGCCTATTAGATCCCACTGCTGGGAAAAGGCCTCACCTCAACTATGAGGAGGAACGAGCCATACTTCACCACGCGGGCTCAGTGCGGATTGGTGGAGGCAATTGGTGGTATGTAAGGCAAGTGACAAACCTTACTGTCAGAAGTTATCAAGCCGCCCTAGGGCCTCTGACTAGGCTTAACGACTAATACCACAGATATTAGCCGGGACCAACTGCTTAACGTGCCTTCCGAAGCACGGAGATGCTTGTCATGGACGTCACTTAAATGGTCGGAATGGTCACCCATCCAATCACGACCGCGCCGTGGGTTGCTTAACTTTTGGTATCACTACCAAAGCGCTGCCGCCACTGCGCCACAAGCAGCTAAATTCTCGTATTTTATTAATTTTAGTCCACTTTTGAGTATTTTCCCTATTTTCCCGCCGAATTGGAAATATTCCGCATACTTTCCCCGAATTTGGGAATAAACCCAACAGTTGGAAATATTCCGGGGAGTAAACCCAACGCTACACAGAATACATAATAGTACCTATCGCTATAAATTTTAAACTGAACGTTGCATGCAATCATAGTGTTATTGTTTAGTTATAAACTAACGTCCAAAGACAATGAGATGATGTTAATTCTTTACAATCAAAGGCAAGCAATTTGTGTTTGCGTTGATATTATAAATCAATGGTAGCATTGTATAATAGGTACGAGTATAGTCAACAAAATGTTGATCAAACAAAAAGCATATAGTAATTTACCTATAAAAGCGCTATTTTTACAATTAACAAAGAGGTCGTTAGGTTATTTGTGGATATTATTATAGGGTGAAATATTGGTCGAGAATGTTTCGATATATCTTCGAATCGAAAACAGATTGGCTAACATAAATCAATAAACAGCACAAATTACTAGGATTAGAAACTTCAAAAATTGCAACATGCGTTTATAATGTAGGATGCTCTCCTAACAAAGGAATTTTGGAAAATTAATCGACTGTGTGTGTGACTGGGTTCGAGTCCCACCGGATGACACAGTCGATTAATTTTTGTAAGTGAAATTTGATTTCATTTCGTAAAAACTTCTTAACTGATGGTTGAATATTTGTAAAAATATTTCCATTGGATACATGCGGGTACATTCCCCAAGTATTGATGAAATCGAACGCCGGCTCACTGGCGTAGCAAGCACTTGCAAAAATTCGTCGACTGACTAACGTCCTCCGTAGCTTAGTTGGTAAGAGCACTCGCCCGGATAGCGAAGGGACGTGGGTTCGAGTCCCACCGGATGACACAGTCGATTATTTTTTGTAAGTGAAATTTGATTTAATAAAGGAGGTTGTTTATATGAGACTCCGTCTATTTGGAAGCTTAATCGATGATATTTCGTATTTAGCTAATTAATCAGAAATTAAGAGTAACGTATTGCAGCTTAACTTCTTTAAAAACCCCTGACTTCTCTCTGGTTACAACAGATTACCGTTTCATTTGACTATGTGAATGATCTGTGAGAAACAAAGTGTGCATCTGTGTATTGCGTATAAAATTGTGCACAATCATTACTACATCATCATTAGGGTCGCAAAGAGGGTGGGTGAGGGGTACAAGTAGGTTGGTATCCTCTAAGTCTAATTTAACACTTGTCTGACAAGTTTGTGCGCGACCTTCCAGCGGTCGCCATGCGGTCGGGGGCTTTAGAATACCACCGACGTATCCCTGCGTGTCGTAAGAGGCGACTAAAAGGGCTTTCGGGGTTGCGGAATGCATTGGCCGGGGGGCTAGTGTGCTCGTTTCAACGTGACCCCGGAGAAGGCGATAGCGTGATAGGTAGGCGCACGCTGTCGTGGGAGGAGAAAGTCCTCCTCCTCAGAGGTGGGCCGCGGACCTTGGTGCTAGCCTAGACCGCGGCACTGCGCGCTTAGAGGCCCACTGGTGAAGCCCAAACCGGGGAATACCAGGGTCTCCAATGTGCGCGAGGAAGTCCACCCCGGAGGTTTTAGTGGGTTCGAGTCCCACATAACCCTGCTGCTCCCCCGGGCGGCAGGGTATGCGAGGGCATTTCCTGACGGGTCAAAAAAAAAGGTGCGTGGGGCGGGTCACAGTTTATGTCAGCAGGGACGGATGATGTTGCGGGAAAAGGGCGGGAAATATCCTATGACAGTCACGTGATTGGTGGTTCCTCACCCCTCGGACGTCTTAAGGTAGACATCGGAGCAATGCGGCTTACAGCTCCGCGTGCTATCATGGAACTATGGGCACAGAATAAGTACCAGTACTCCGTACAGAAGTTTGACTTAGCAATGAAATTTAAAGAAATATCTACTTAATGTCGTCAACTATATGGTGTAATTTAGTTTGCCTCAGAGTCAAGCACATTCTCGTTTAGACACCTACAGAAATCTATTGCAAGATAATTTCATTCTTTTAACTCTGGAATATGAATCATAATAATAAATAAATTGTTTCAACAAACACACCAATTACCTAGCCCCAAAACTAAGCGTGAGCTTGTGCTATGGTGACTAGAATAACGGTAGGACATACTTATATACATTTTTATAAACGTCCATGACTTAGGTACAAATGCTCGTGCTCATCACACAAACACTTGACCCTTGCGGGACTTGAACCCGCAACCGCCTGGTTTAGAAGTCCGGGGTGCGAACGACTACACCAAGACGGTCGTCATACACTAATAATACACTAAACCTATTCAGTGACTTACTATCATGCGACGCGATAGGGTTGACTGCTACAAGAAGCTACTTACGCCATCTAGCGCACCTTTCTAGCACATAAGTGCCGTGCGCCGCGGTGAATAAAACGCGCTCTCTCGGGCGTCTCGTTGCTCGCTCGCGATAACCAACTTTATTTAGCCCCTTCCAAGGGGTCGCTGCGCGTAGGTACGTTTTTTATACCTACGCGGGAAGTTACACAGGCCTGCTATGGGAGTGTATGGAACAAGCCACATGTGGCCATGGCGCATCGCTCCATGTTACCCGCACAGCTCCGAATGCGGCGAGCGGGAGCCGCAAGCCGCATTGCTCGGAAGTGTACCTTTACAGAGGTACCTTTACGGCGCAAGGACGATAATGCACGAACAATGTCGGACAATAGGATCCGTAGATAGAATACATCTTGCGACAACCTTTATATTAAAAGGTAAGGTATAGTGCTTACCAAGCAGCAGCAAAATGAGCGGGTTCTGAAACTGCTCGATGTACTTCTTCCATAGCGGATCCTGTTCCTTGACCTGGAACTCGTTGGGGCCGATGAAGTTCATGCGGTCGTTGGCCTCCCGCCATGACAGCCCGCGGCGTACGTCCACATTCAGCCGCTCAGCTACCTGGTGGTTAGAAAACAGAGTTGATCACACCTGTATCTTTCCCACTGACCTCTATTAAACAAGTACGCTAGACTAAAGGTTCCCTAATAAATGACAGATAATTTTTGTGCCTAATCAAAGCGCCCCCAGCGAGTGCCCAGGGAAGTAAAATATAGTAACTTACGCACGTTCACTTCAACTCATATTAGTTTCATGGACGCTCACCAGTCACCACACGTCCGCCACAGCCGTCAGCGTCAAAATGGCGATAGTCAAATGGCTTAATTTTTCCTCGTAGGTTGACAGTATGCAGCGTACTTATATTATTTGTACTATTATTTATTTTGTGTTTTTATAGAGGTCAGTGATTTTCTCCTCTCGAACAAAATTGCCTTGGACGATCCTTGGAGGAAAGTGAAACATCTGAAGTGAAGACCTTATTACTAGGCGATAAGGTTTACAAGTTGGTTAATGATAGTCGCACCAATATGCACCTAACTTGCCTTGGAGTTGAATTCGTTGCCGGCTGAGAAGTTCCCTACACACTATGATCTGGATTCTTTCAAGAAAAGAGTGAATAGGCTATTATTAGCCAGTAATGATCCATCCTCGGCTGCATTGTCGCTTACCATCAGACCAGGTGAGAGATGAGATGAGATTGTGGTCTAATGTCTATTAAAAAAAAGTTATCCGATCCAAATCTGTCGCTATTGGAGTTGGTAGTAGTGGGCAGAGGCTCTGTTATATCCGAAACCAGCTCTAAAATCGAAGATCTAAGTCCATCTCAGTTGTTTGCATATCCATTAACCCAGATACCGCAACGGGGTCTTTAAAAGATTTTGACAGTGTCGCTCCATGGTTACCATGGACTGTTGAATGAAAACGCAAAATAGCCGGGATTGGTTTGAATGTTGGATTACGGATTATGTATTTATTTCGGCCGTAAAATGTTATCCATACTTTCTTTTGGCTCTAGCCATTCGAAATCGTAAGTGAAATCATAGTCACGGATGTCAGTCAAGAAAAGATCTTTTGGAGGTAATATATGATGGAGCTATCCTCAGTGTAGCGGGGTTTGAATGAATTATCCCATTAGTACCAGTTATCTGCAGATTTAACACGATAAATTATACGACATACATATTATGCCACAAAATATATGAATACATTCCCAACCAGACCTTGACTTCAACAGCTAAATTGAAATCTGTTATGTTCATGAATACTTTGATGTTTTTGTGGTTTCGTACAAAGCAATATACATGTTATTAAGCCATAAAAAAGCCCGAATAATAAAGACTGTTTTTGCCGTAAACGATTCTGATTCTCATGATTTTTTTGCTCTTTCTTTACCGCATCGCTCGCTAGCTTGTTAGCTACTCAAACTTTGGATGTATGTCCTCCAAACGAAACTCAAATAATTATTATGTTGCTTGTTAGCTACAAGAAACAGTAACTAAACTAACGTTGCCAATTGTTTTGTTACAATATTAGACGTTGGCTTCGAGGTACCTTGTGGTTTCGAAACAAGAGACAGTAACTAAACGAATGTGACACAAAAAACATTAAAAAATAAAATGCTTCTCATTGCAGCTCGAAATTTCGTAAGTATTCCAAGAGCCATGATCGTGTGAAACGCTCACACGATCAAATGAGACGACGAAAACGCAAGCTCTTGAACATTCAGTTGTATTACGAGTAAAAGCGACGCGAGTTGCTGTTGGGAAGCCTAAGGAACTGACGATACTATCACATAAGCCAAAGTATCCACAAAGTTTTTCTGACAACAGAACCTATTAGTAAAACCATTCAATATTTGAAAGTGGCAAACTTCATCCTGAGGTAATGTAAAAAAATACTGTTTTACTTTTCACAGACTAATGCAATTGCAAGTGGTCTACCAGGTAGTGGATTATGTACTTTGAATGAAATTATTTCAATCAAAGTTATGTTGCTAAAGTTGGCCATTTACGGCCAGTTACACTAATTAGTCGGTCTGAGGTACGACCAAAATTTTACGTTTTCAATATCGGTAATAAAAATCTAGGCTATAGGCATAAGTCCTAAAAAAGTAACTTAACGTTTTTTTTCCACAATTGCCCATATTTTACCGGTTCTAAGACTGAACTGACCGTGAATGGCCAGCTTAACAGAGTAACTGAAGTTGTCAAATGTGTCATTTTCAAGCGATTTCAATCCTGTTAGCAACAGAGTTACGTAATTAGCCCCCAGTTTTGACAAAAGAAGAACGACAAAGTTCTTTGATTGAAAGTTCTTTGATGCTCAGCCTCAAATGCTGGCATGTTTTAGTCTTTAGTGAAAAGCCCAAAACTGTAAAGAGGATAAAATAATATAACTGACATTGAACACCATTTTATTTGGTGCATTATGTCGGACTGACTTTTAAACAATGTATGATCCGGTCACCATTGACGTTTGATATAAAACATATAAGTACTGCATGTTTGACTGACACGTCAAAGTACACGTCGTTCGTTTTGTTTTTGCATCCTTGAAGATACGTTTAGTTGTTAAAATTTGTACATTATGAAAATATTTTAAATTTTAATTCCCTGCTTTTTAAATGACCTTAAAATCGCGCGCTAATAAAGTGACATTTATATTTCATGTGTCTTACTCAGTACGGTGTCTCTAACTATTGGGTCGATTTATGCCAATCTTCTTTCATGTGTTAAAAGGGCGATAAGGTTGAACTCACTCATGATCTTATTACCTTTTTAATAATGACAGATGCACATGACGTATTATTAAACGTAGCTCTCAAAATATTTTTGCATCGGAAAATCGATTCTGTTGTTGTACTCGTATGACGCGCGAATTATTTTCAACCATAGGGTGATAGACCTCTTTCTTGGCCGTACCTATGAAAATTGTCTAAATCTTAAATAGGTTCCCAGTTTAGTTTAACAGATCTGAATAAGACCCTGTTTTAGTTACATACGTAACCCACACCTAACACCAATTTTAGGGAGAAAGAACTTGTAAAGACGGACGTCATTAATACGTGTTTACTACAATATTTTGATTTGTTTGTGTACCCTATTGATACTACGCCGCGCACACTCACACGCATACCTGCCTTATTTTTATTTGTTTAAAACGTACCGTGAGAACCCCGGAGATCGAGTCGACATCGAGACGTTCCCTATGACACATGTACTAGACTGACCAGAGCGCTTTCGCCGCGTGTGTATCCTGTGAAGCTCCTTACAGACATTTCGAGTGATTGTGGCCTGTGAAGTGATACCTGAACCCCTGAAAGCTGATGCGGCAAGTACCTAGCTATAAGTGCTCAGACCTGACTAATTTTCCACCTATCATTGTCGCCCTCCACGTGTAATCCACTGCCTAAACTCTCAAACATTCTGGTAGCAGAGCGTAGTTTTTATTAGGACCCCTTATTAGTAACGTAATTTGTTTAATTGAAAGTTATTTATTTGCTACTTTCCTTTGTAATTTGAAGAAAACGTCTCGTCATATACCTAACCTATTTACAGTAAATTCCTTAATACCATTCGAGTACAACCCCTTTTACATAAGTGTCGATTAAATCGATTAGCGCGTTAATTACCTACCCTTTGAGTGCAAGTGAGGTGCGCGAGCGCTTTGTTTCCCTATTGATCACGCTATCACCGCGTGACAGCGTGCGAGTTGTTTACGAGTTACGTTTGCTATACCCGGTGCATCTGTGCCGTCCCTTACTATTTGTTCCTTTACGCATCCTATTGAAATCTTTTGTGAGTTTAATTTACCTACCTTGTTTCTTGCGATTTAAAGTAAATAAAATGTCGGATACCGAAACCGGCAACGAGACCGTAAGGGCCGTACTTTACACGGATACAGCTGAATACCGTGAAGCTATAGGTGAACTCCGTTATATTAGCGACTGGGTTGATGATTCCCACCGAGTTCTTGAGACCTTTTCCTCCAATCGTATGCGAGCACGTCTTTCCGACCTGCCACTTATGTGCGATAAGTTTTCTGCCGCTTGTTCCAAGCTGTTAGGTAATCTCGATCCTGCGATTTATGAACAAGAATATGTGCAAGTTAAGAACGAGATGCGCGTAGTAAGGGACAAAGTAGACGACTTAAAAATTAAGTTAGACGAAATACGACCTCACCAATTTGAGACGTCCCGTACTAGCACCCCCTTCAAGGAGAATAAATCCCTGGCTATTGATAACCCGGCTAGTAAATTGCCTGACCTACCTATACCTAAGTTTGATGGCCGTCCCGATAGTTGGACCAGTTTTATAGACCAGTTTGATAGCGTGGTGGACAATCAGCCTAGCCTTACCCCGACTTTAAAGCTACACTATTTAGTGGGAGCCTTATCGGATGAACCTCGTCGATTGATACAACACCTCAAGATTGAGGCGGGCAATTACAACGTGGCCCGTGACCTCCTAAAACGTAGGTACCATAACCTTCGTGTTTTAGCGGATACTCACATAGCTCAAATAATGATGCTCCCTATTATAACGCCTAAACTTTCCGGGTTACGTGTGTCGTTCCTGAACCCGCTGCTTTCGACTTATCGATGCTTAGAGAGATTGGAACTTCCTGTTAAACATTGGTCATACCTATTAGTTCACTTATGCCGTGCTAAACTGCCTTCAGAGTTAAAATCGAGATTTGAACGTCGTTATGGCGATGATCCTAATCACCTCCCTACTTTTGATCATCTTATTACCTTTCTTGAGGATGAATGTAGGCACCACGACAATGTAGGTAGTGCTTCTGTCGTTGACACTACTACCCCCCCTACTGTGAGCTCACCTTTCTTGAGGATGAATGTAGGCACCACGACAATGTAGGTAGTGCTTCTGTCGTTGACACTACTACCCCCCCTACTGTGAGCTCCCCTTTGCCTAAACCTAGCGCGCGTTCCCCACCTCCTGCAAGAGCCTCTGTTACTTTTGCGACGACATCTAAATGTCACCTTTGTAATAGTACTTCGCATTACTTACGCGAGTGTCCCGATTTTATTCGCCTTCCTACAGGTCAACGTGTTACTTTTGTAAAAGAAGCCCGACTGTGCTATCGATAAATAATAAATAAATAAATAAATTGTTTCAACAAACACACCAATTACCTAGCCCCAAACTAAGCGTGAGCTTGTGCTATGGTGACTAGGATAACGGATAGACATACTTATATTTTTATAAACATCCATGACTTAGGTACAAATGCTCGTGCTCATCACACAAACATTTGCCCCTTGCGGGATTCGAACCCGCAACCGCCTGGTTCAGAAGTCCGGGGCACGAACCACTACACCAAGGCGGTCGTCAAAATCGATGCTTGGATAAACACTCCATATCCCAATGCACGCGAAATTATCGCTGCCGCACGTGCCGCCGTTCCAGTCATCACACGTCACTGTGTTATGATGACTCCTCTCCTGTGAATTACGATCGCGAGCGCTCATACCGAGACGTCGCGGCCTTAGCTTCTAACCAACCGCGGCAATCTCCACAAAGTCACTTAACGGACCGTGTGTCACCCCCACGTACTGAATGGCACCGTGTTCGTACCCCGCCACCTCGTGATTCCCGTAGAGCATCACCTCCCCGTTCGGGCGGGCGATCCCCACCTGCACCCAGCATTAACTGTACTTATAATGCCCCTCTAGGTCAAAGAACCCAGGCTGAACGTGCAGTTCATCATAAGTACAATGAGGCCCCACAATTCTGACTAGATAGCAGCCCCCCTTCCATACCCGCTTTTACATCTTTACCTCGCAATTCTCTCGTTCTTTTACCTACGGCCTTGATTCATGTTAAAACCTCGTCTGGATATTATGTGGAAGCGCGTGCCTTATGTGACACTGGTGCTCAGGGCTGCCTTCTTACTACTGAGCTTGTTGTTGACCACATGAACTTACCTATCATTTTTTCTCCAGTTCCTGTTCGTGGAATAGGTAATGTTCAAGCAATTAATTCCCCGGGCATTGTATCCTTTTCATTTAAGCCAGTTAATTCTGCCTCTCCAGAAATCTCCACCAGTGCAATAGTTGTTGATGTGATTGCTGGTACCCTCCCAGAGGTAGACTTACCTAAAAGTGTAATTACCTGTACTTAGCACCTCCCTCTTGCTGACCCTTTATTTTACAAACCTGGTACTATAAGTGTACTTCTTGGAGCTGACGTCATTGGTCGCCTTTTAAGGTCCGAGTTGTTTGTGTCCCCTGATGGCCTTACTGCTATCTCGACGATATTTGGTTATGTCCTGTGTGGTCCTGTTTATGGAGGATTTACTGATTTGGAACTCCCCATGACTGGAGTCTCGCTGTCCCAAATAGTTTGAAAATTCTGGAAATTCGAAGAGGCCCCCCAATCTCCAGTTGCGAACCCCTTGGATATAGAGTGTGAAACCTTTTTTATAGCTACCACCACTCGTGAAAGCGATGGTAGATTTATGGTTAGACTCCCTTTTCTTCATGATCGTCCACCTCTCGATGATTCTAAAACCAATGCCTTACGGCGATTCCATAATCTTGAGAAGCGTTTGCAAGCCAATCCTAATTTTCGAGAGAAATATATTTCCTTTATGCGTGAGTACCTTGACCTAAACAATATGTCACTTTCTTCATATGACTCGACCCGGGAACATTATTTTATCCCTCATCATGGAATTTTTAAGTCCGTTGGCGACAAAATACGTGTTGTGTTCGATGGCAGTAGTCCTACGTCCTCTAAAGTGTCCCTGAATCAATGTTTACATACAGGCCCTAAGCTTCAGCGAGATATTTCTCACATTCTCCTAAATTTCCGCAGGCACGAGGTAGTGTTTGTTACAGATATTCGTATGATGTTTCGTATGACTTGGGTACATCCTGATGATAGAAGGTACCAACTTGTGCTTTGGCGTGAGGATCCCTCTCAGCCACTTCTTGCCTATGAACTTAATACCAATACCTATGGTCTTCGTTCCAGTCCATTCATTGCAATTCGTGCCCTTCTTGAGCTCGCTGAACAAGAGACTTACCTTCCCTCGAGCTGCTGAAGTCCTTGAGAGAGATATTTATGTCGACGATTGTCTTACTGGTGCTGATACTGTTGCGTCTGCCCGGGCTTTGAAAACTGAGCTTATAGGAATAATGGCCTCTGGTGGTTATGAGCTCCGTAAGTGGATTAGTAACAGGCCCGAGCTCCTAGATAATATGCCCCCGGATCATTTGCAACTTCCTCATTCATTCTCAGACCCAGATAATCCTCAGACTGTCGCTATTTTAGGTGTCCAATACAATCCTGTGAGTGACTCATTTACCTACAATTATACCTGTGATACCCGTGATACAGTTATTACAAAACGCAAAGTTTTATCTTTGATTGCCCGTATGTATGACCCTTGTGGCTGGATATCTCCCGTCGTATTTAAGGCTAAGGAATTTATCCAACGCTTGTGGATGTCAGGCTTATCCTGGGATGATCCTTTAAATGAACCCCTGTCTTTAGAGTGGACTGCATTTGTTCAGGACCTAGCGAAGGTTAGTGAAGTGGCCATTCCGCGACATATTCTTCCCAGAGGTTCCTCCTCCTTATCCCTACATGGGTTCTGTGATGCTTCTGAATTGGGATATGCTGCCGCTGTTTATTTACGTGCGGAACTTCCGTCTGGTGTTAGCTCCGTCCATCTTGTTATGGCTAAATCTAAAGTTGCCCCTGTTCGGACCCGTTTAACAATTCCCAAGTTGGAATTGTTGGGAGCTACCCTCCTCTCTAAATTACTTCATCACGTCGCTCTTTGTCTGCAAAGGTCGTCTGTGTTGACTTCAATCCATAGTTGGACGGATAGTGAAATCGTGTTGTGTTGGTTAAAAACCACTCCTCACCTCCTTCAGACTTTTGAGGCTAATCGTGTCTCCCAGATTAATAATAGTCCTACATCTAGTGAATGGAGGCACGTCCCAGGCTACATGAACCCTAGTGACTGTGCATCGAGAGGTATGTCAGTCACCCGACTGATCGACCACTCCCTTTGGTTTTCACCTTTGCGGTTGACGCAGTCTCCTGACAACTGGCCCGGTATTTCGGAACCTAACCCAAGTAGTGATCTCCCTGGACTACGTTGTTTAGTAGTCTCTGCCAATGTTCCTACCCCGGATCCCTCATTCTTATTAGAGCGGTATAGTTCTTTCAACAAGCTAATAAACGTGACTTGTTACCTAAGACGGTTTTTATTTCCTAAATCTTACTCGTCCTACCTGAGCCCTGAGGAACGGAGAGATTCCCTTTTGTTTTTGGTGAAAATTATTCAATTTGCCTCCTTTTCTAGTGAACTTGATCGCTTACGGCGTGGCGATCCTATCACTAACTCCCTGAGAAAGTTGAATTTGTTTCTGGATGACGGAGGCCTGATTCGAGGTGGAGGTCGATTACGAAACTCCGATCTATCCTTTGATGCGCGCCATCCCCTTCTTCTGCCTAGGAGTGGTAATTTCGTGAACATCCTTATTTCACATTACCATCGCGAGAATGCGGGTGTTGATGCGGTTCTTGCCATGTTAAATAGAGAGTTTTGGATCTTGTCTGCACGCAGAGCTATTCAGCATGTGATTTTTAAATGCCTTCCCTGTTATCGTCTCAAGGCGGCTGTATCTCAATCCTTTATGGGTGATCTACCTAAAGACCGCGTCACGGCTGCTAGACCGTTTGACGGTGTAGGTACCGATTTTGCAGGACCCTTTTTTACCAAAGTCCAGGCCTATAGAAACAAAAGGTTAGTAAAAAGTTACCTGTGTGTATTTGTCTGCCTTTCGACTAAAGCCGTTCACCTTGAGGTTGTGTCAGACCTAACTACTGAAGCCTTCATTGCGGCCTTTTCCCGATTCGTGTCGCGTCGTGGTGTACTTCGCCTAATCCGAGCCGATTGCGGTCGAAATTACATCGGTGCCAACAATTACCTGAAAGAGTTAAAGTGTTTCCTGTCTCAAAACCAGGCGGGTATTGGTTCTGAGCTTTCAAAGCGGAACATATCCTGGGTTTTCGAACAGGAGGATTCCTGTTTGCCCTCATTGGGGAGGTCTTTTTGAAGCTGCGGTTAAACCGGCGAAATCGCACCTTAAACGAGTAGTAGGTGATACCCCCCTTACGTTTGAAGAGCTGACCACTGTTTTTGCTAAAATTGAAGCAGTTTTAAATTCACGCCCATTGTGCCCACTTTCTCCGGACCCTAATGATGTTGAAGTGTTAACTCCCGGTCATTTCTTAATTGGACAACCCTTAACTGCACTTCCGGAGTACCATTATAAAGACGTTAAAATTGCATCGCCTTACACGGTTTCAGCTAATCCAACAAATTACCCAGCACTTTTGGTCTCGCTGGCATTTAGAATACTTAAATACATTACAAATTAGAAATAAATGGACCTCTCCTTGTGATCCTCCTAAAGTCGGTGAGCTAGTACTCATAAAAGATGACAACCTTCCCCCTTTGCAGTAGCGTCGTGGACGCATTATTAATTTATACCCTGGCCAAGACCAAGTTGTTCGTGTGGTAATTGTTAAAACTCCTACCGGTAGCCTAAAGAGATCTTTGACGAAATTAGTTCGTCTTCCTGTCCAGTGAACTTCCTTTTCCTTAGCTTCCTAACCTTCTCGTAAACACTTGACGTGTTTAGGGCGGGCGATATGTTTACTACAATATTTTGATTTGTGTACCCTATTGATACTCACACGCATACCTGCCTTATTTTTATTTGTTTAAAACGTACCGTGAGAACCCCGGAGATCGAGTCGACATCGAGACGTTCCCTATGGCACATGTACTAGACAGACCAGAGTGCTTCGCCGCGTGTGTATCCTGTGAAGCTCCTTACAGACATTTCTAGTGATTGTGGCCTGTGAAGTGATACCTGAACCCTGAAAGCTGATGTGGCAAGTACCTAGCTATAAGTGCTCAGACCTGACCAATTTTCCACCTATCATTGTCGCCCTCCACGTGTAATCCACTGCCTAAACTCTCAAACAATACGGAATTGGAGATTCGATGTATGTTTAGGATCGCTTATAATTTTATTTACTGGGCCTATCCATACTAATATTATAAATGCGAAAGTTTGTCTTTCTGTCTGTCTGTCTGTTACCTCTTGACGCTTAATCCACTGAACCGACACTGAAATTTGGTGTAGAGACAGTTCGAGACCCTGGAAAGGACATACATATAAAAACATCAAATGTATGTCCTTTCCAGGGTCTCGAACTGGGGTGAAATTGGGGATGAAAGTTTATATGTAAAATCCAAATCTTGCGGGCGAAGTCGCGGGGAACCACTAGTAATCTATAGATCTCCAGTGTAGAGTCAGTTGTAGAGTCTAGTGCCTAGCAAATTGAGATCGACTTTAGTTAATTTCAAATGTATGTAATAACTCTCATCGTATCGCTTCATCCTCTCACTGGAGTCCAAGTCTAATGTTAACAAAGATTTCATGTCTGTCACGCACGCGCGTGTTGCTAATTAAAAATTAAATAGTCAATTAGCGTAACTACCAATGAACCGGGACTAATTTATTCAACCGCTTGGACGCACGGCTCAAATCCAATCTGAGCCTGAAATATAGAGGTATATTCTCATTGTAAGCTGACCTTTCCTTTTCTGCAGGACTTAGTGCAAATATCGAATTAGCCATGCATACTTTCATCTTCTATTTCAACCACTTTCGTGTTTGGCGCAACTGCTTAGTAAGAAATAAGTTCCTTCCGAACGAATATTCAGGTCATGGTCTGGTCAAAGGTCAAGGGATGGTCAGGGACCACCAGAACAGAATCTTATGGTCAGCGCCTTGATCCATCTTTGGTTATTCAAACTCTTGCTTAATCTTACATAAGTATTACGAGTATATCGCGGTTCAGGTTTTATACGGTTAGATACAGCTGTGTCGTTACATGCGGTGACAGATGTCACCACAGGTTTTATATTCACGACAGAAAGTAGCTTTCCCTAGAAGTCCCAAGAATCTATATATGAAAATTAATTCGGCTGTTTAGGCGTTAAAATTAACAAACAGGCAGTTATATCTATTAATTTTCTGTACCTTTGTGGACACAATTCCTCTAGCGTGAGATCAGCTTATGACAGTATCAGGGCAAGACACGAGTCCATGTTATTATAAGGGTTAATCGTAATGTCCCGTCCGAGGCCCAGGATTATAAGATTTAACCGACGGATTTCACCTCAAGTTACGTGACATTCGGAACGATAGCTATAAAAGATGAAGGGAGCAATGAAGTTATCTTACACAGCAGATAGATCAGCAATATGACGACCGTCTTGGTGTAGTGGTTCGCGCACCGGACTTCTAATCCAGGCGGTTGCGGGTTGTGTTTGTGTGATGAGCACGAGCATTTGTACCTAAGTCATGGATGTTTATAAATGTATATAAGTATGTCTATCCGTTATCCTAGTCACCATAGCACAAGCTCACGCTTAGTTTGGGGCTGGGTAATTGGTGTGTTTGTTGAAACAATTTATTTTTTATAATATGCACATCACATAAACGATATGCAAGTTCAACATGTGTTTACTGCTAGACTTCGTCTTCTTCAGATACGCTAAAGAATATGATAGGTTAGTGAGGCATTTCTTCTCAATGACTCTATTCTTCAAAATTTCCGTATTTTATACCAACAGGACATTGTGACTAAGCACGATGACTAGCGCCAAAAATATGGAGTTTTCGGCCGTCTTGGTGTAGTGGTTCGCACTACTACTACAAAACCAGTCGTTGCGGGTTCAATCAAAGCCCGCAAGGGGCAAATGTTTGTGTGATGAGCACAAGCATTTGTAACTGAGTCATGGATGTTTATAAACGTATATAAATGCCTATCCGTTATCCTAGTCGTCATAGCACAAGCCCACGAATAGTTTAGGGCTAGGTAATTGGTGTGTTTGTTGAAACAATTCATTTTATTATTTTGAAAGAACTATCACGCTATGTTACTGAACGCAAGCTAGTAACCATTTAAGAGGTGTCTTTTATAGGAGCATAGCTCATTTAAACGTCATTCCGGCTTGTAATAAATAAATAAAAAGTCATAGAGAAACCCTAAATCCAATCCTATTTCCAAACACCTATGTAAATAAACTATGTGTGATATTTGTGTTTCTACTCACTCATTGATGTGGTATATTATAATTAATATTTAAGTCGTATTCGGCCTTGCTCCTAACCGCATTTCTCTATTTTATTTAAAAATCGTGCATAGGTACCTAACTTTACGGCGTTCGTTAATAATTTAGTGTTAACTCTTACATAAACTTTATATCCGTAAGTCACGAACCAAGGTGAAGTAGAGGAAAAGTACTAAGATAGAAATAAATAAGGCAGGTTTGTTTATTTACTCAATACGTGTAAACCTATCCCTGTAAGATGTGCAACATTTTCTAGCTTCCAGAATAGTTTTAAGGTCATGCACACTATACCGGCACCGCAACGGGACCGCCTCAACCCAGCAATTAACTTGTCGTTCAAATCAGAGCATTACGTTGTGAGTCGTAACTAAATATTTTGTAAATTGGGGGCGGCGCCGTGCTGCAGCCGTGCTGTTGCGAAGCCGGTATAGTGTGCCATGGCCCTAAGGCCCACTTGCGCACGTCCGGATTAGCTCATCTGCATTTGTTCAAGGCCTATTATTCGAATTGAAAGCCCACTTGCGCTAGTCCTGATTAGATAATTCGGACTATTGGTAGAGGAGCTTCCGGATTAGCTAATCCAGACTTGTTCAAGTGGGCTTTCAACTCAGATAACAGGCCTTCAAAAAGTCCAGAATAGCTAATCCAGACGTGCGCGAGCGGGCCTAAGAAACTCTATATCCGTCAGATAATGTGAAGACTTCTGAACCGATTTAAGGTTTCAGCCTATTAGATCCCACTCCTGGGAAAAGGCCTCACCTCAACTATGAGGAGGAACGAGCCATACTCCACTACGCGGGCTCAGTGCGGATTGGTGGAGGGGTGTCTGTATGGCAAGTGACAAACCTTACTGTCAAATGTTATCAAGCCGCCCTAGGGCCTCTGACTAGGCTTAACGACTAATACCAACAGATATAAGCCGGGACCAACTGCTTAACGTGCCTTCCGAAGCACGGAGATGCTTGTCATGGACCTCACTTTAATGGTCGGAATGGTCACCCATCCAATCACGACCGCGCCGTGGGTTGCTTAACTTTAGGTATCAATACCAAAGCGCTGCCGCCACTGCGCCACAAGCACCTCTCTAGGTCATAATATCATCAAAATATTGGAACCTGTAATATCCAAACAAAGATCTGTAGTGTGTGATCATACCAATTGCGCAAAACTGATTTTGATGAAATTGATGAAGAAAACAGGAAAAGAACTTATAGGAGGCGAAATACACGATGAAAGTTTGTATCGCAAATTCGACATCTGACGAAATAAAGACTGGAGTTTTCGATCAACCTATCACTGTAATTTTATAACCATCAACTCAGCATATTGGAGCTCTTACCTTATTTAGTGCCCTTCAAACATAGATAAAACGTCCCTTTTTTAGGTTTGTCATGTCCGTCTGTCTGTGTCCGAGGTTGTGCTAAGAGTTAGTTAGTACTAAAAGGCTTTAGAATTATGCCGACAAAGTGGTAGAATAAAATTTTGAAAAATATTTTTTAGAGTATGAAGTACTCGTATATGTGACATATTCCCTACATGTAAAGTGGGGATGATTTTTATTTCGTCGTCTACCTCATTGTATGGAGTATCGGTGAATAGGTCTTTTAAAATTACTGAAGGCTTCTAAGACTATTTTTCGTTTGAATGCTCCATTTACGTAGTATTAAACTTTAAATGCAATTTTTAGTTCGAGTAGAGGGTTATTAATTTTTCTATCACGCCCCTATCACTTTTTTGTTTGATCTGCTTTTATTTTGTAGAAGCGTTTTAACGCCCCCATTTTAATCCAATATCCTTCAGGGGGGGGGGGGGGGGGGGGGGAAGCGCCAACGTTTAGAAACACTGGTCTAACACTAGACCAATTATAGGAACAGTGTGACCTATGCAAATTAAGCCCGAAGTGGGTCAGCCAGCCCATTGGAGTTATGGCGTATGTTTATCGGTTAGTTGTCAACGCGGCATTGAACACATACAGTGTTTACTGTTTACTGTATTAACTATACATTACTCGTAACTTACAGATAGTTTGTGATTTCATGCATTGCTTCATATGATAGACAGGAAAGAATCCAGTACTTTCAATGAAATTTTCAGAGTGTCATCTACGTATGTACCAAACGACATGTCCTATAGGCAGTATTTCTACGCCACACCAACCTACCCTGATCTACCTTCTTTTTCCGGAACCATATTTCACCCTTATGTCAAATCACCTAGAGTTTAAGATATTTTGACAGATTTGGATAAGTTGATGCGGGGCCCACTGTAAATCTTATAAGGAAGGGACTTCTAAGAATTAATAAGAATAATTTCTACACCTTAAGAGAGTGTGAAGTAATAAAGTAGCTAATAAGTGTAGAAATCTTGCATTTTTAGAACTAGGAAAGCGCCATTTTAAGTTCCAGGTTCCGTGAAAATACTGTCATTAATGTAAATAATAATAACTAGCTATCAAATGGTCGATGACAATAAAAATCGACATTGATACATCGACGTCACTAGACCACAGCCAGTGGGCGGGGAAGCCTACTGTGAATCTATTTAAGGGTTGAAAAGTTGGACACGTGTCCAATTTGTGGTTAATATGATGAGCACATTACTAATTCAACGTAGACATATGCTTACGAGGACTGAGTGATTGCTACATTTGTACGGCTTTGTTGATTAACGATTGTTGCTATACGAGGTTTTTAGGTTACGAGTAGGAAGTTTTAGGCGTCTAATTTGACGTTGGATTGTAGAAGTCATGAGTCGAAGATGGAGCACGCTATATTAGAGCATGAATTTCTATATTTCTTCCCAAATTGTGCGAAATACAACAAAAAATTGATAGAGCCAAAACTAAGCTATGAATAAGAATAGATATGAATAAGAATACTTAAGTATTCTAATCCCAAGTCTAGTATTGAGCCAATAACATTAGTATTGAGCCAAGCCAGGGATTACCTACTGGCCATTATTCAAACTAAGTTCTTATTACAGCATTGGAGATATCGCTTCCAGAATTCAATAAGTCCATAGACGCGTTTTGAGTTATTGGAGCATGATTTTTTAAAAATAGGTTTGCAAACTTAATAAGTAGCAATTCGGTTTCGTACCACTATTGGATTTAATGGGCGAGTTATCAAAAAACATGCCAGAAAAATTAGAATCCTCCCAGAAACAAATTCAAGTACTATATTTCACTTTAACTCCTATGCTATTTGCTTATTTATTTAAATTTATATTGCACCAAAAAAAAAGTTCAATTGGCGGACTAAATGCCATAAGGCATTCTCTACCAGTCAACCGCATGGAAATAAAGAGAGTTAATAAGTGGCAGGATATTAAGTAAAGTAAAGATAATAATCTATGGTAAAACTAAATTACAGCTGAATCAATAAACATACATACTAAGATACATAAATAGGAAGATACATATACATAAGCTAAGTATTAAAAATACATATATAATTATATAATAAATACAAGAATTAGTCAGGAAAAGTAACACGACAACATTATTACGGTAGAAAAATTTGCTTGCTATACCATGGCAGTTAAAGGTTAAAACGTAGGTATTTAAGGTTAAGAACCATAAAATCCATGAAAACACCGACAAAATGAGATGATTAATCCGCAGAAAGAAACATTTATACGATTAGCCTTGTACGGTCGAGGAATAAAAATTAAGTACTTTTTAACAACTAACAATAGTGGACCCAATGTGAATCCTTATGGAACACCCGTATTGAACAACTTTCGGAAATGTAATTTCGTTTCGGATTCATATTGAATCCTTGCAAATCCGATTTGCGCCTGAACGTTTATGAAAGGGAGGACGATTATTAGATTCACTAAAGAAATCCACGTTACACCGATTTGAATGAAATGCAGGATGGATTACTAGGACCATTTCTGGTTGGTTATTAGACAATTCAATAAAACGTATTTTACTGACGAAATATCAATTGATCACGAGTAAAATTAGACAAAAATAGGCGTCAGTGGCACCTCGGAATGAAGCTCAATACCTTATAATACGACCAGCAATTTACATAAAATATTTAATAAAGCGCTGGAGTCGAACTTAGATTAGACTCTTGACCACTATCGGTAAGAAAGTATTCATTCAGATCGAGGTCTACTGTTATCATTAGCCAAAATGATGAACCAAAACAACGATGATCACCATTCGAAACCATATTATTGCACTTGAAAAAATGACCGCCAGAGGCGGGAATCGAACCCGCGTTCCTCGCATGCCGGGCGATTGCCTAACCTCTCGGCCACCCTGGCGTTGGCAGAGCCTGTCGAAATTTTCAAGTGCTTCTTAACGCTGTAATGCCGCGTTGCTTTCATCAATGTTATTGGGATTACACCCTCCTTTTTTTAAAGTGCAATAATATATTTAGATTGCAAAGTGAATGCTTATCACTTAAAAAAACAATAATTTATTATATTATCCGAAGATATAAAATCAGTTTTGAAACACGTGCCGTAGCCTGGTGTTATTAATCAAACAATTGAATCCACAGTTCCAAACACATTCGAACATGACATGATGTGTAATGTATATGTTATATTTTTCCTACTATATATTACAATCCAACGCAATTACGACTGTTATGGTGTACCTCAGCGCCGTGGTCGAATGCGTATAACGTCGGACTGACAACTCCATGAGGCCAGGGTTCGAATCTCGCTCGGTGACGAAACATTTTAAACCTTTACGTAACAGGTTTCCAGACACAATAGAAAAAATAATTGTTATTGGCCCGCCCGCGGGTCTAATGGGGTTTGACCGGTTAAGAGCCATGAAGTCGCAGCTGTTGCGGGTACACCGCAAATACCGCAAATGTTTGTTTGAACCCGAGTCATGGATGTTTATAATAAGTATACACCTATTTCTATCCTCTATCCTAGTCTCCACCAACAGCCCAAGTTTAGCTTATTTTGGGACTAGGTAATTGGTATGATTGTTGAAACAATTCAATATTATGATTTATACATAAGGCTTCCGTGTTCGTTAATACATAGCTAAAATGGTTACCACAGACCGTACTTTTAAAAGATTTGCATTTTCAATTAAGATATAATTGTTTTTCTGCATTACGATTGTTATTACAGAAGTAGCGAGTTAATAAAATGAATTAATAATGAAGAAGTGTCTGTCTTGTGTACAGACAGAGAATATAGAATAAGCAGTACTTGTAAATATTAAAGTAATTATGCAAAGGTATTTAAAAGAACTAATAAAACGTACTATGTCTGATAAACTGTTTTTGGATCATTGACTTCAGGCTTAGTGCAATAGACTCCATACAAGTACTTATTAACCATGCATGCTGGCAATTTTTATAACATTTTCATATTGCTTACAACGTCAAAAAACTATGTTTTCGTGCATCTTTTGCGACTATGTCATTATTATCTTTGATGTGGCTTGTAAGGGCACACAACCAACCTTAATTCCAACCTAAACTAGGCTATGACAATTTAAGACCGCCAGTAGAAATAAATAATATATACAGGTATATATTACATAATGATTTTCTATGGTAGCTTCAAAACTCTAAATACCATTATTGGTAATGAACGCAAACCCAGTGAGACACATGTCACTGTAACAAATCCTATTAAGCATAACGTGTTTCGAAAACAAGCAGAGGACAAAAACTGAATTACCAATTCGGGCGTTTCGTAAACTATAGTTATAATTTCAGCAACGAAAATACACATGATGATGTCCTCCTAGCCGAATTTCGACCACGGCGGCCTATCTCAACAGAGATTAGCCAACTGCGCGGGACATATTATAGTGCACAAGTGTGTGCGCAATACACAGGTGCACTCTCTGTTCCTTCACTCTCTTAGTTCGGTGAGACGGCAGTCCGACATGAGCGTAGAGAGATCAGGCGCAGGACCAACGGCTTAACGTGCTTTCCGAGGCACGGGGGTGTTAACACCACCAACTTCCTGACTCCGGAGCTGTGTCTGAGTAATTTCAAGACAGAAAAACCCAAACACTCTCGGCCCGACCCGGGATTCGAACCCGGGACCTCGTGGATAGTACCCAGCGGGCTGACCACTAGACCAACGAGGCAGAAAATACACATAAGTAAGAATTAAATACAGGGGAAAAAAAATCGAACGTTTGAGACATAAATGATGGACTGTGTAAAATACGATTTGATAGTGAATAGTGTGTGAAAGTAGTGGATAATTTAGTCTCATTTTTCGGTTCGATTCGGCTATCCCACATGACTGGAGAGAGATCAGGCGCAGGACCAATGGCTTAACTTGTTTTTCGAGGAACAGGGTGTAACCACTACCAAGTTCCTGATTTCGGATTGCTCGCTCATGGATTATTTAGTAGGAATAATAAAGATAACAACTTAAGTACTTCCACATACTACAATACAATGTAATGTAATTTAAATATTAATTTCAAGAAAATTTTTATGACAGACATAGAATTGAATATACGACACCCAAAATGTTGTGACAAGGACTCACAAATACCTTCTCCATTGACACTCAATGTGCATGCGTGACCCTATCGAATGTGTTACAACAAATCCATCATAAGACATTTTTCTTATTCAAGCAGGTAATACGAAAACATATGAAATGTTTGTGCCGTGACATTGATTACAACGTGATACACGCTGTCAATTGTAGAGAACTCAAATTCCTTTTACTATACGAATACTACACGCAACTCATAACTATTAATTTCTTTTCAGGTAATAAGCATTCTTGAAATCAACTACCACATTTTCTGGTTTTCAACATTTGGTTTCTAAAACACACAGTGCTTCAAAATATGATTCGACCGATCAATAAAGCCTTTTATCAAACCAACTTATCTAAATTGCTGAAAGAATTAATCGGAGCGACGTCTTCAACAATTGATGTCCCAGCTTGACGCCATATTCCATCAATGTCAACGAACGCGTTATTATTAGTACCACCTTAAGAGCAAATTTTTCAAGAAAGAAGTAGCAGCAAAGAAGTAGCAGTCACACCAATCACACCTAATGAGAGAGGTGTAGACACCGTCTACAGTTTTCATATTTTCATATTTCATATTTTTCATCGTTCATATTTTCCTAGTAAAAACCTATTCGCTCTTGTCTTAAACCCAGGTCGTAGTCTTTAGGAAACTCATATGTCATTATGTCATAGATCGGAGTAGGCAGAGCTATTTTTTGTACTTGCGATACTTTGTTGTAATATGGACATTCCCAAGAATCCCAAGTGTTAATATAATTTCTAGTTCGAGAGCCCTGCCAATGCATAAGACAAGCTTTCTTTTATGTTAATAAAGGGTTTGTTAATGTAGGAAGTTAAAAATAAGCTATTCCTAAGAAAGAGCGAGGTCGCCTAACACACGTATTACACTTAAAAGGAGGCCTTATCCATTTGTAATTTAAATGTGTAAAAGATACCAATATTTTTTTTTTCATTTTCATTCATTTTCAATAAAAAAAAAACAATTTATTTTTACACTACGTACTAGCCGGAGTTTCAGTTTGATTCCCGGGGAATGTCCATACTAACATCAATGTATGCGGTCATTGAACCAAAATAGCTCTACCTACTCCGATCATTGGTCATTACAATCGCTGTAAGTTAGGTGCTAGGCTGTGGACTATACTTGTCTTTAAGAGACCCAGGTCGCCAGGTCGTAGCCTTTAGGAAACTCATGTCATTGCAATCGCTGTAAGTTAGGTTCTAGGACTGTGGTCTACACTGCTTTTATCTAAGAGTCTTCATCCAAAACTTTCAGTTCCGAAAATTTAAATTTAAACGAGTAGAAAAAACTCTCACCTCCTCCCAAGTGAGGATGGAGCTCTCGACGGCGCTGAGCCACATGTCTCCTGCGCCCGCGGCTGCTTCGCTCGCGCCGCGACGCCCGCCTCCACCCTCTTCCAGGGCCGAGTGCTGAAACAAGAGGTGAAGATGTTTTCAAGAACAGTTGAAAGATCAGTCAAAATGGGGAATAGGATAGGAAACGGTTTCTCGTATACAGTGTTAACTCTTTATAACGTCGTTCGGTATAATGAAAAACTTTCAATAACGTAAAAATTAGTTCAATTTGGTTTACAAAAAAGTTAGCCTATAAAGATCCCACAACTGGGCAAAGGCCTCACCTCAACTATAAGGAGGTACGAGCCATACTCCACCACGCGGGCTCAGTGCGAATTGGTGGAGGGGTATCTGTAAGGCAAGTGACCAACCTTACTGTCAGATGTTATCAAGCCGCCCTAGGGCCTCTGACTCAATTTAGTTGGTTTACCACAAAACCCATACGTTAATACTCTCAGTCCTACCGTGACTGTCAGCTGACAGTCACGGCAGCCAATCTCAACCAAGACTAGCCAACTGCTCGGGAGTTCTCAAGTTGACAGATATTTTAAAAATGGTCTGAATTGGACAATCGGTGGTAACATGAAAACCAATGGTGGCGCAAGGACTGAGTCGCCTGTTTGTTTTGTAGTTTTTGGAGTTAAATAAATACTTTTTCTTTCTTTCTTTCAAGTTAGCCTTACCCTTTGCCATGAATTGTAAGTCTTGGTTCCCTAATCAACATTTCTGGAATAAGGCGGTGTTTTCACGCAAAATTATGCTGTCAGTCAGTCATAATTAGGTTAAATCAACGCTTAACCGCTGTTGAAAGGTCTTACTCGCGCTTACGAGGAATTAGCTACGTCTGTCGCTATCGCTACGCTAATCGGATTTTGAGGCAAATTAACGTTCAGTATTCGCCACACCTCCGGGTGTGTAGTAGGTAGAAAAACGTCTACCGTTTGGTTATTGGTGCGTATTACAACTGCATAAGCTGCTGGCAGGCACTATGTTTACCTAATGTTGTAGTGCACACGGCCGCACGTCAGGCTATCCCATTTTAACCTTGAGGCTAATTACGTAACTCTGTTGCTAACAATTTAGGATTGAAATAGGTAGAAAATGTCACATTTGACAACTTCAGCTACTCTGTTAAGCTGGCCATTCACGGTCAGTTCGAAAAATTACTCCACTCACTACCATAAAAATATTCTGAAAACTGAATTTCATTCAGTGAGGCCAGAACGTGGGCACTTCCCCACGCAAAGGGTACTTTTAGTTTTTTAATTTAGTGGGTAAAATGGGCGGGAAGGTCTTAGAACCGGTAAAATATGGGCAATTGCGGAAAAAATTATAAGGTTAAGTTACTTTTTTAGTACTTATGCCTGTAGCCTAGATTTTAATTACCGATATTAAAAACGTCAAATTTTGGTCGTAACTCAGAATGACTAATTAGTTTGACTGGCCGTGAATGGCCAACTTTAGCAACAAAACTTTGATTGAAATAATTTCATTCAAAGTTACATTATCCACTACTTTGAGACCGCCTCTATACGTAGGTTATAAAAGCTGTTTTCGGTATTCACATGGGTAACCTATTGTGCTGCGGACAGTACTATTACTTTTTTTGTGCTTATGAATTTGTTGTTGTCGGTACCTACCTGTCTCTCAGCAATCTCTTTCTCAACTCAATTTAGATTTATCTGTATCTTTCTCTTGCAAGGGAGACAGACTTACTATCGTAAGAAAGTTCCTTTTGTTGCGATATGCGATAAGTAACAAAACATTATTTGAAGAAATTACTAAGTTTTTATTTTTATACGATATTTAAATTTATAAGTGATTTTATCCTTTCTTAAATAAATATAATAAGGATGCTGTAATTGGCTAGTAATCTTTTTTTCTTTGATTTCAGAAAATAAATTCTAGCTAAACAATTACTTCGTCTGAGAAAATAAAATACATTAAAACCTGGTCATTGTTTATTCTTCAGCAGCTTTACAAGCCCTAAGTAACTTTCAACTCGCATTAATCCAAATTCTAAGCCCGACAGCCAACAGGTGAATAAAGCTAAGTGATATAAGAGCTCATAAAATATTTATTTACGCCCCTTTTAGAGAAGCATTACAAAGTTTATTGCTTTTTATAGGTCTCTGATAATAGTAACAATACATCTTTACCTAAATATCGGACAGCCGGGTAAAAACACGAGTACCTGCGGACACCTCGGGGTGTATACTTTTATACAGATAGTTAGGTACTCTTTATTGCACACCACACACAGTATACATTTACATAAATGCTCATATATAATGATAATGAGTGTGGCAGTAGGGTTGTTGATATTTCGATTTGTCTCTTCAAAAGTAGGGTTGACTGATAAGTCTCTATCAGCCATTTAAAGAGTGCACGGATTTGCAAGATAGTACTGATAACTGATAAAAGGTCTCCAAATTGGGGCAATAAGAGATATTAAAACGTCGAATAATTCTTAAGAGACCGACGAGACGAATAATTCTACAATTCTTATACAACATAATAGATTTTCCAAACACACATGTAGGCAGGTACTTAGAAATAAGCATCAATCACACAAAGCCTTTTCAAAAATAACCTTTTAAGAAAATAAAAAAAAATAATTGTCGTATTCCAGCAGCATCTTTTTTCCCTGCATGGTTTGTCAGGGTTGTTCAATATGTCTTTACAAAAGGCATACTTCGTTTTTTTTACTATTGCAACTGAGTAATCATACGCAAAATCACCGCGCATTCTGTTGAATCCTATTTCGTAACAAAAACAACAATGTTGCCAGTAGCAGCGAGCGTGAAAAATGCAAGTGCAATTTTCTACGTCTCGTTAGAAATGCAACTCATTACATATTGTGTGGATGATAGTCATCGTAATCTGTCATTGAAATGTTCGCAAACATTGCGACCTAGGAGTAACTTTTATTTTCCTCATTTATGTTCTAACAATGTAATGGAAATCTGTATTACTTTTGCATAGAAGTTATGTTTATTAGAATTATTAAAAGTGTGATTTGCAAACAATTATAGTTTTTTATCTTACTTTTAGTCAGGGGCCCAAGTCTGCTAAATTACATAAGCGAAATTGTAATAGAATCGCAATTGAAAAGCACGCTTTTGACAGTTCTACCACAGATTATATAAGTTCTAATATGGACCAAATGTGAAATCATGCCATTCAAATACGATTTTATTACAATTTTGTTACTGTAGTTTAGCAGACTCGAGCCCCAGGCCAGCTACAAAAGTTTGTCTATAAAATACCTTTCTAATCAAAATACAAGACGCTTATATCATTTATTTTAATCTAATCTTCTTCTTATGCATACCCTCGGGACTTTCCAACCCCGCAATATTACTTTTGACCGCCTCAATGGTGAAACATATGGGAAAAGTTTAAGGCAAAACAAATTGAACTCGTAGACGTAATTTAATTCTCATGAGGACTGTAACGGATGACCCTTAAATTGTAGCGGACGTGCAATATGTTACTGAATATTATATAGATGATCGTAAAAATGCCCAAAAATACGGATACTTGCTGCTACATTTTAGAATTTTAGTCATGTCAACCTTTCACTTTTTTTTTTTACTTTGTCAATAAATAATAGGATCGAATTGATTAAAGCTTATACAAAATGATTGCACAAGTTCCATCCAAGAGTAAAGTGGCCTTGGTGGAACTACTTACCAGAAATAAGCTAAATTATGGAAATGACAAATTGATTTATTAGTTTTCAAACGACATATCTGTAGTTAGTATAGCTTTATGACATAGTTCGATAAAATGTAGTTCTAAGGGCATTTTATCGAAAAAAACAAAATTTTTAAAGAGGTTGAAGAGTCGAGCTTCTGACAACGTAATTTTTATATTTTTTCTTAATGATCAGTTCGAAAGCTTTTTAGCAGATGGCGCCACCTGGGTGTGGACATGACAGTCATTGTTCATCATCACACCAAACAATTCAAATCACAGAACCTGACTGACTTCGACAAATTCCCGCATCGGCGATGCGCCATCTAAGGACCCTTTACCACGGAGATATTCAGTTTTTTGCATGCAGATGTTTGCAGTGTACCAACTAGCAGTTTCCTCAGTACAGTATTAAGTACGCAAAACCGTACCTAGAAAAAACGGGTTCCTGCCGTGTGAACACAGAAGTGCTTTCTGCGGGAATCCCGCAGAACTGGACTGCCAGGACAGGATAAATGTTCAGTAAAATAACCCATTGGACTGTGTAATCTGCAAACAACATAACCCTAATACCTAACAGCCAGAAGTAGATTCTTAAATCACAGTGTTCTGCAGCATCTATAAATTAGCCCAGCATGCGCGATAAGCTCTTGCTTGCACTTCGGAGACAATAAACACTCGACCCAGAATACTGGATTCAAAGCAACTGAAGAGGCGATGGCATAGCTA
Organism: Pyrausta nigrata; assembly: GCA_949316185.1. Classification (NCBI taxonomy): domain Eukaryota; kingdom Metazoa; phylum Arthropoda; class Insecta; order Lepidoptera; family Crambidae; genus Pyrausta; species Pyrausta nigrata. Next base: position 15,336,585 of record OX438949.1, on the reverse strand, counting down.
CCTAGAGAGTGGATCTTCCTATTGTGGATATATATTAAGATATTTGGTTTCGTTACTGCGATCCCACTGAATGGCAAGTGAAGTAAAGGATTCTATCGAGACGGACGTCTACTTGCCAGCTTTTTAATGTCAAATAGCAAATTAAAACAAATATGCACACGACGATAGTATTAATTCCGCAAAATCACCATAGCCAAACTTTAAACAGTAATATTCATAATATATCATACATTGCCTGAATTTGCCTGCACCACGCACTCTTCATTTTGCCTACGCATTGTATAGAATGCCTACATTATACATATTGCCCGTAACATTCACATATTATATCACTGTTCTGTGCAGACTTCAGACTATTTATCCACCGATAGCTTTGGCTTCTTAACCAGCGTAAAGAAACATTTTTATCGGCCGATTGTAATGTGCACACTTGCATACCTCATTTACTGATTAAGAAGCTTAGCCGACCTACCGATAGAAAGTCTGTAGTCTGCGCGGTATCTTGTGATAGATACTAATTTTTTTTTTTGTTAGCCAAAGCTGCTGGGCAAAGGCCCCTAAACTGATCTGTGTCCAGTGCCAGAGTCTGCTACCCTGTCCGGTAAGTATCGTAACCTTTTTCATCTTTTTCATGACCTTTCGGCGATAGCCGTCCGAAGGCGTCCACTGGGAGACGATTCGAGCCCACCTTTCATGATGCATTCTGCATACACGTATGCAGCATGCATCATGAAATGCATGCCGGCCCACTCCCACTTAACTTACTATAATAATAAAAAAAAACCTTACATTACAACCGGCGGAAAATCACACGCAAAACATTGACGCACTCGCGCGAGCGCGTGATGATTATACGGCGCGGCTGGGACAACTGGCCGAGTATTACAATTACAATATACTGTGCAAATTGATTGCCATTTACCAGAAATACAGGGTGACCAGGCTATAAGTGGGAGAAATTGTTAAAATAATAAATGAGATAATACATGTTTTTTTTATTCCCACAACTTGTTCTTTTGCTTAGATGCAACAATTTTTTTTCTATGTAACCAATATGATGTTTACATGATTTGGTTATTTTGAGCATCTAAGAAGTAGCATAGCGATGTCTACACAGAACAAAAACCAGTAAATACTTATATATTCTAAGGTAAATACCAATTTTCACACATTGATACATTATAATACATACAGTGTGTCCAGGTTTTGACTGGCGATAATTTATGGGCTATGAGATCATCAAATGTTATCGACAAAAAACCCCCATTTTGGGGGTCTAACTCCTATCATATAGGAAAAAAAATTTTTTTTCTCTATGACATACCCTGTATATGTTATGACTCTTGTAATGTAAATACAAAGTATCTGTACATTTTAAATTTAAACAGCTGTGGTTTGTGTTGTAGGAGTGTCATTCAATAATCATAAATTTAAATTCACTATTGTGTGTGGATTTTTCGTCTTTTATTTAAGGATTTTAATAATATGTCAAAGATGCTAAAATTAAATATTACATCATCAATTCAAGTTTTCAATATGACATACAACAGAATTTCTTGCCAAAAAACAATGATTAGATTTTAATTCAAACAAAGTGCTATAATTTTACTAAACTTTAATTTATTATTATTAAAACAGAATGATATGATGGTGATAAAAACACAATAACTATGTATAGATATAAGTATTTGAAAACTTAAAAACCCTATGCAATGCAGTCACAAGCAACAACTTTTCGTAGATGGCCCCACTGGTCCGGACTTTTCCGGATCAATTTTTTGTTTGATGATCAATAGTGACTCTGACATTATTAATCATCAAACAAAAAATTGATTAATAAAAAAAAATCGGATTTAAGAAACTGGCTGTAGGCAAATTCACACACTGATGATGTGCAACCTGAATAAAGGGAACCCCACACCCAAGAAAAAAAAGAAATATGTTCTTTGGCACACCATATACATAATAATAGATTTAAGTAATACAGAAAAAATATTCCGATAATATCGATTTTTTCTTTCAATACCTTGAACAATAAGTGGATGAGTCAAACCCAGGGGTAAAGTTTAGGTAAAGTTTACGTTAAGATAAATTAACAATTCAACAACAATTTGTTACAGTAAGAACAAAATATTTTTGGGCATCAAGTAGAAATTAGAAGTTTGAATAACATTTTTCAAGTGGCTGACCTGTGCTGTGCCTGGTGCATGTACTTATCATAAAGCATTTTTTTTGATCTGATATGACAGCTGACTTAAGATTTTTTGGTATAACTGAATAAATACCTAGCTATCCTTATATCACACAGAGCAAACTTAGAAATCTTGAAACAAGATTTCAACAATCCACAGAATAATAGGTAGGTATTGTTCTAAAAGTTAAACCACTAGTACCTACTAGGTACAATAAATATTATTTTCTAAATATACACACTTCATCCATGTGAATTATGTATAAGCTCAAGTGTGAATATTTCCACTTAGATGGTGTATTAGCATTAATGAATAATTTTACTTTCAGGATCAAAATGTCATGGCATGAGATCCAGAAGTATTTGTTGCTCTTTCTATTACCTAGATAATAAATAATAATCCAAATAGATCCAATTATAGCTTTAGTTCTAAGTTAAAATATGTATTCATTGATTGCTAAAAAAATATTTGTATTATCATCATGAGAAATTTTAAATTCAACTGCTTTGTTTTCTGAATAAAAAAAATATATTAAAAGGACAATTGCTGTTTTACTAAGTAATTTTTAATGTAACGATTCCAATTTTAACCATTGAAATAGTATCTCCATAAATGATTCATAGTAAAATACTAGCTAAGAGGTCTATTGACACATCTGTTATTGATCCTACATGCAACAAAACAATGATACAATATACTTAAGCAATTATAAATAAAGAATTAAAAATAATAGGCACTTCTGTAATGAGATACCTAGCCTAAAGATGTCACAAACTTGATATTTGTGTAGTAAATTATAAATATTATCTTTGAAGAAATCAGTAAAAGTTTAATTAGAAGCAAACAATCGCGGTAAAAGTGCTATCACGAGTAGTGGAGAAAGTGAGAGGACTGCTTTCTGTCGATCATATGTGGGGCATACTAGGAATCGCGCATTCAACATACTAGCATTCTTATGATTTTATTTAGACCTGCTTGGCATTTTCCAGCCCTGGAGTGTCGCATACGACACTCCTAATCATGGTAGAAAGATCTAGGCCGTCAGTCAGCATCAAAAAGCAGGCAGTATCGTCAGTCATGAGTACAAAGAAAGTCCTAAACGTATAGCGAACTACTTGAAGACACCTCATCTAACTTACCTTCATTAAATATTAACAATCGAGCAAATCAATAACTTAAAATGGTACACAAACAAAATCAATAATTTCAACAAAATGACTAACCACACTTGCGGTGTCTTGGCTGTCTAGCGAGTATTTATCCGTTTCTTTCCCTTGGTGGTCGTTGGAGAAATTCTCATATTTGCGCGTGGGGCTACTTTTCATTGTTCACACGAAGCTTTTGAGCTTAAGCCTTGAAAGACATTTTTACGCACCGAAAAGACAACACGAAACACCAGCGCAAGAAAATTCACTGACTCGATTTTCTGGAGCTGACCCCGACTGACAGTTGGTTGACCGACTGACTGACGGACGCGGGACGGGACAGCCGACGGACGACGCGGCTGACAATGACAGTGACAGTAGTATTTTATCCACCAGGGGAAAAGCAATGATACGTAGCTATACAGCCAGATCTTTAATAGTCTCATTTCGAAGTAAAACAACTATTATTTATTCTGTGACTAAATTACAAACTAACCTAAGCTCTCAAGGAAGTTTTGAACAACCAGCGGGAACAATGAACCGGATCAGATAGAAGCGCATTACTTTTAATTCATTAGTTCTCCTCTACAGCGCATTATTAAGATTATTTCACCATGCAATCACAACAATGACCACGAAAAACTTAAACAAAACCCATCTTTCCCGTCTCGCTTCCCGCTAAAACCTGTCAGTGACATCCGTTTTGACATACCTAGCCTACTCATTTACCTTTTTTACGGTTTTGACGTGTTCTATTTTTATTTTTTCCGGCATACGCAACGACATCAGTATTTATTGTTCTTTATTTTTCATGCACAGAATCACAGCATGGAACCTTTAAAATGAGTGGGAAGGGATTCCCCAACGAGTCCTCAGTTTTATGTTGTTTATAAGTTTTATATTGTTAACCTAAAACCTTAACTTAATTTTCTCGTACTGCAAAACTTTATTAACTATCTTTTCAACGTATGTTGTACCTACACAAAATTTCGAACTTATGTTAGGTAACCTGCTGTACCGACTCCAACCGACACAATTCGACAGACAATCTCATAAAGCAGGTACCAAATCTAAAGATATCGAAGACCTACAATATTCTGTTAGCCTTTTTGAGTCACTAACTTGTTTTAGGAACCAGTATTAGTAGGATCACAAATTATTCAAACCTGTCAATCCCCATAAGACCCGCAGGCGGGTTGATTACTTACAATTAATTTCCTATTGTGTCTGGAAACTTGATTCTTACTTATTAATTAATAAAAGAATATGTTAACATACGTTAGCCACGGCATCTGCAAGCTCTGCTCCACTCTCGAATATCGGAATCGTCGTGTAATCATTAATACCAGCATAATTTTTAAAATTCCGACGAAACATTTGTACAGAACCTTTTTTCACACACCTTGTATCACTTGAAAAACCTAGTTGTATCTAGTCAAAACATTGTCGATAACATAAACAGTTAGATACTATCTATCATACATAGTTTATTTATAAAAAAAAATTACTACACAAAGCACGACATATTAAATTATGAGTTACCTCATGAACTGACTAAACAACAAAGTCGTGCGAGTGAGGATAAAATTAAATACTTTACTGATATTAACAACAGAGACACATACAGTGAGTCCACTTATACTTAAACGGGAAAACCACATCACCAGCAGTTACGTAGTAACTATTATATAATTTGTGGTTATAGCCCGATAGCCCGAGTCCTTGTCTGCGGGTACAGAGGCGCGGGGATAGGCGATAACGCGGACCATGAGCGGTAATGGCGGGGTACTCGTGATGTGATTGGGTAATTTGAAATTAGACATTCTGGCATTCTGACATCAAATTACAAGCGCCCGCCGCTGCCCGCACCGCAGTTTACTGTTTCCATTCTCATCACTCAGTGAACAGGGGTTCCGGATCGCCTGTACCCCGCAGACGAGGACTCGGCAAGGCAACGGACTACAGTGATTTCGTTCCAAAGGAAACAGTATTTAGCAGGCTCTGAAAATCCTTTAATATTTTTTTTATAAAGCTTACCATTATCCTATAGCGTCGAAACACTTAAAATATTAGTACAATACAATAAGTATTTATCAGTAGTTCGTTCAGCACGACATCAACCTAGCCCAAATATTGTAATTTTCTCAGTGAATCTTCAACCCAATAGCCAAAAGATTTATAGAGTAGTAGATTAAGAGTTATATTTAGGCGACCGTCTTGGTGTAGTGGTTCGCGCTCCAGACTACAAAACCTGTGGGTTCAAATCCCGCAAGGGGCAAACATTTGTGTGATGATGAGTAAGAACATTTGTACCTAAGTCATGGATGTTTATAGGACGTACGAAAGTACCTACATAGTCGCCATAGCATAAGCTCACGCTAAGATTGAAGCAAGGCTGTGATTGTTGGAACTATTAATTATTATTATTTATTATTTCACACATACAAAATTCATTTTAACTCGAGTGACCATACACTTATAGTGTCTGATATCTTAACAGTCAAATACTGTTAACTTTGCCTATCAAATGTGTGTAAGTCTACTGTATGTACTTAAATTGTAATATTAGTTTGACGTGTAAGTATAGGCTTATCAATACCGCTCTGATAACAATACCAATGGTATTCTGCTATCTGTGTAGAACTACGGCGTTATGTGAATAGTTTTAAAGATTTTTCATTCAAGAAATTGGAACAGGTGTTACCGATTTCAACGAGTAAAAATTACGTAATTCTAACTGAAAAGTAATACTTAACCAGTCATATCAGCAATATTTTTATTAACAGAGTTCACATTGTACAGCAGTAGTTCTCAACATTTTAGGAATGAGGGGCCATTTGTAAAGTATTTCTTGGTTATGATTAATTGGTATTACTGTTAGGCTTTAGATACAGTTAAAGTAATTAAATACTTATATACTATTCTATTCTAAAATTCTATGTAATGTAATTAAGTCGGTACCTATTTCGGGTAGTCTTCCCGTCCGGAACTACCAGTGATCCTCGGACCACCGGTAAAGAACCACAGTTGTACAGTAATATTAATAATGTCCTTCTACGAAATTAAATCAAATTTCACTTACAAAAATTTATCGACTGTGTCATCCGGTGGGACAGTCGATTAATTTTTGTAAGTGCAATTTGATTTAATTTCGTAAAAACTTGCAAAATAATTGCTTAAGTTTTAAAAATATATAATGTCCTAACCGAATTTTGACTACAGCGGCCAATCTCAACAGAGATTAGCCGACTGCGCGCGAGAAATTATAGTGCGCAAGTGTGTGCGTAATACACAAGTGCACTCAATGTTCCTTACTCTCATAATGCGGTGAGACGGCAATCCGACATGACCGTCGAGAGATCAGGTGCAGGACCAACGGCTTAACGTGCTTTCCGAGGCACGGGGGTGTTAAACACTACCAACTTCCTGACTCCGGAGTTGTGTCTGAGTTATTTCAAGACAGAAAAACCCAACACTCTTGGCCAGACCCGGGATTCCAACCCAGGACCCAGCGAGCTGCAACTAGACCAACAGTAATAAAATGAGACAATGATGCCTGATGGTGATAGAGGGCCTGGTTTACTACAGCCCTTTCTAAGACTAATTTTAAGACTATGCTGTCTCTTGCTCTGCTGAAGAAACGAAAAGAACAAGACTACAATAATACCGTAACGTAAACTACTTCCAGTTTATGACGAAATCACAAATTCTATATCCAAATAAAAAAAGAACCTGTTTTGATCTAACGTGATTTATTTAAATATTGCCTATGAAATAAAATTACAAAACAATGTACATTCGTCTAAGCCTTGAGCCCATCTTGGAGGCCAAAGCCGGGGCCTGTCGGTTCCTCCGTGAGGGATGTGAGGCCTCCTAGTGGCTCTGAAGCGAACCTTCCGCTCCTGGAAGAAATAGTTACATTTTTATTTGCATGATTATCATAAGATAAAAGCTAAAATACTCTTCTCACTTCTCATTATGTCGAGGAAAGGCTGCCTAAAATAACTTTTTATGCACAAGAGTAAAAACTATTTTTTTAAACTAGGCCTTACAGCCAATACATAGATATACACCTTCATTTAGTAATGCCTTTTTATGAGACTTAGCTTAGGTATAATATTATTCAAATTATCTAAATATTAAGATTTATACGTATGTGCATTTATATACATAAAAAATAAATAACGTACATATTTATAACTTGGCAGTATGTGGTCTGAACATAGTTGTCTTACCTAATATTAAAAAAAATGTGTGGCGAAAGGAGTTCTGCGCGGGAAGCGAGAGGATAAGGATGGGCTTCGTTTCTTAATTTTCAAAATTAGTTTTTCGATGTCATTGTTGTGAATGTGTGGTCTAGCTATCCTAATAATATGCTGCAGAGGAGAACTAATGAAGTAAAAGTGAGAAAATAAGGCGCTCCTATCGGATCTGGATCGTTGTTTCCGCTTAAAACCACCTTGCGAGCATTGAGCATTGTCACTATACGCCCTCATATCGGCTCGGGTGGCTATATGAACGCGTCTGGTAAAATGGCTTGGATTGAGAACCTCCACTATTTTGGAGTCGGTTGCAAAAGAAAAAGTTGTTTTTAATCGAACGTGATAGTACATTAAGAAATAATTTATTTGTTTACTTTTAATTTTTCTCCTTATACATTAATTATTTTTTCCAAACTTAAAACTAAAACCAATACAATCAACTAATTTTGTTTTTAATCGTCAATCTTGCTGCGTTTTTGACAACACTGCCTACAGCCCAAACGGCTGGACGGATATTGATATGAGATTTCTTTGCATTTGTCAGAAATTGTGGTAGCCTATGTGGCTACATAAAGCTTTACAATAGCGTCCGCAAATGAAAATAAAGGGGGTAGGGAAAGGTAAAACAGGGCAAATACAAAGATACGTTATTCATATGAAAGCTAATAATAAGACCATTTCAAAAATATAATAAATTGAATTGACGAAAATGCTTTTATTTAAAAATATATGCAAATATATTGACAGACCAAGGTGTGGAGAAACAATACACATACGCACCTACCGACTATTTTTGGAAAAGTACTTATTTTATCAGGTGTTCTTTTAAAAATAAAGACTGTAAGCTGAGACGCTTATAAATACTCTTTGTACACTAGCTTCCGCCCGCGGCTTCGCCCGCGTGAAGTTCGGTCTGACACTTCATAGAAGTCTTTACACTGACCTCTATAATACAAGTATGCTGGACTGCATACTGTTAACCTAAAAAAAAAGCCATTTAATTATCGCCATTTTGGCGCTGACGGCTGTAGCTGTGAGCGTGAGGTGAATAATGAGAGTTGACATAAAAATATGCAAGTTACTCTATTTTAGTTTCCTGGACACTCGGTGGGGGCTCTTTTAATCGGCACAAAAATTATGTAATTTCTTAAAAAAACGTTTAGTCCAGCGCACTTGTATTACTATAGAGGTCAGTGAGTCTTTATGAACGACCTATTTTATGTACACACGGCCGCAAATCAGACTATCCCACTTTGACCGCCTCCCCTACGTATATTTTTTTATTAATAGGCAGACGGCCTAGGATGGGTCATGTTTGTCTAGAAGCAGCCTATTCATTCTTTCCTTATCCAAATCGTAGTATATAGGAAACACTTAAGCCGGCAACAAATTCCACTTTCCAGCCGTATGCAAGAGGAAGGCTCTTTTCGTGGTACAAACGGGTATCTTGACAAGCTGACGAGCTGTTACTAAGCCGCATCTTTTATTGAATATTGCAGCAAAATTATACAACAAGACTAAAACCATGATTTACAATACTATACGCAGACTCGTGGCAGACGGAGCAATAAAACGTGTAAATAAGACAGCGCATATCAAGTTCTCTCTCACACTTACTGTGTTCGTGGGTAAAGTCAGAAAGACGTAGAGATGCGCGTTGTTTGGATACGTTTAACTATCGATAGTTATTTTTTATCAATGAGAGCGGTATTTGAAATGTGATAAATTAAAATGTTTATTAGTAGTAATTAGTAAAGTTAGCCTATATAGATCCCACTGCTGGGCAAAGGCCTCACCTCAACTATGAGAAGGTACGAGCTATTAGGTAGTAGTAATTATTTTAAAAGGAAATTTATCAATTGAAATTATTGTGTCATATCTGCAAGTGGAAGTTATAACGTTCAACTAGTAGGTAACCTAATGTCTAATTATTTTTAATTACCTTCAACACATTGTATTTATACTTGTATTGTATAAATAGTAATTAGTTTTGATCAACACATTTTATTTGGTCTGTACACATTGTGTAGCCATGACTCGCACATATTGCATTTTATCGATAGTTCAGTAACTTTGCGCGTACGCATGTCTTTATAAAAAAATATTTGTGGCCCCACTTGTCACAAATCTTTGCGAATAGTATAAGTCATAACATACCTGGGTCCTGGCAATGGTTTTTCATCTTTCTTTAGCTTTTCAATAATTTCCTTCATATCCTCAACGGTAAGGTCCTCCTGAAAAAAAAAATAAGTATAAAGATTTCGCCTCATTCTTAGTAGTGTTTTTTTAAGAGAGAGGAAATGTTTTAGATTGAGGATTTAAAAAAAATACCAATTTAAATGCATGACAAGCAGAATTCATCCATTGTGCTTGTTTTACCCCACTTCAGATGAACATGCTTATTAATACCTACTTTCATGTTTTTTTTATTCAAGGAATGTTCGTTATTTGAACAGGCATATTACGTAGGCCCTTTTAATGTGACATCACAGGCGCACAATTGCACAGTCCGACTAGTGAATTCGTGTTGCTCGTTGTGTCAAAATGATTTTACTGTGTAGGTTCATTATGAGGGATTTTCTGACAGCTCAAAATTTTACTTTTATTTTATGTTGACAGATGGCGCTATTTATCTAAGCTAAGTTATATAAATATCGCGTTGAAATCATTGAGCATAATACTAAAACAAATTATTTTAATATTGTGTGTACAAATAGACATGTAGTGGAAGTACTACGTAAAAATTTGCGAATTTCAAAATGCAGTTAAAACCAAAATTTATTTAAAAAAAAAAGTCTTGATGATGGCTAAGTTGTTAAAAAATATCTGATAGTACGCGTGATTCAAAAACATGCAAAACATAAATATTATTATAACATAATAAATTATAAAACCAGCTTTTATCTTACATAAAAATATACCTGACTTAGTTTGGTCAGCGCCATCTAGCGGATTGTTAAGTACTGAGTTTTGACACTAGGAAAACCCCTCATTGTCACCAATATTGTTTAATAGACATTTTGTCAAAATGGCAAGTAACGGGTAGTTGGCGAGTAGCGGCAAGCTGTTTACATTGTTTTTAATACGTTTTGAGTGGATGGAGCCGTCGCACAAGTGAAGCGAGTGGCGTCCACATGTGATTCACTGTCCGCGACATGTCACCGGTGGCGACCACTCGCCACTTTGACTAAGCGTCTGTCAAACTATATTGGCCACAGCAAGGAAGTGGCACGTGCTGGCTACCGGTGACTGTGGTCGGTGGGCCATCCGCACGAAGCCTAACTGTATAAATTATGTTTAGTTTATTATCGTTTGTTGTGTGATGCCCACATCTATTAATAAACGATTTTTTTATTTCTTTCAAATCATAAGATTTATTCATTTAATACTCACATAATAATCGTCGTTGACTTGAATCATAGGCGCGTTGACGCAGGCTCCTAAGCACTCAACCTGAAAACAAGCAAAATCGATTTTCATCTCACCTGTTCGGAAAGTTGAACTTTCATGTGTAGATAGCCGGGTGGGAAATAGTTTTTCCCTCCTACTTTATACTCCTACTATTGAATAAAAGGCCACTATAGAGAGTATTGATAGTTATTGCAATAGTCAGAGCTGTATCAGCTATCGATAGTGATTTTAATATTGAACTTTGATACTATCGATAGTAATTAATAGAATCAGGCGTTACTTTGCGGAAATCCATTATTAGATGGGAAAAATAAAATAAAATTATTTTGCTTTAAATTTCCGCTGAGACACGCTAGCGTAGGCACCAAAACCACACCAACCGCAACCGCGTTGAGTACCAGTTCAGGCAAATGCAGAATGCACCGCCCTCCCTCCCTCAATACGCATGCACTACAGCTAATGCAGTTGTTAGTTACCAACATCAACACGTTGGTGCAAATTTAAAGCAAAATGATTGTATTTTATTTTTCCCAACTATCGATAGTATTGCTATGTGTCGATAGTATTTATATTAACGGACCTATCGATACTATCATAACTATCGGTAGACTATCGATACTATTGCTTTTACCTCAACTATCGATAGTCTATCGATATTCTATCGATACCATTGCTTTTGCCTAGGTTATCGATAGTCTATAGATACTATCGATATTTTATCGATACTATTGCTTTTGCCTCAACTATTGATACTCTATCGATACTTTTGCTTTTACGTGGAATGTTCACTTTCGGCCCTTGTATAACAGTCTACTATTGTTTCGAATAAAATCAGTACATACGACCGCACGTCAGACTAACCCACTTTGACCTTAAGCACTTATTACACCACCAAACAGGCAGTTGAAACCACTGCCTGATACAGTCTGCATCTCGCTATCATAGCTTATCCTGTCTTTCCCGTATATGTTCGTCAAGTCTGTTTTTGAATTGGTTTGTAGTATTCACTGATACCACTTCTGCTGGCAATTTGTTCCATGCCTCGTTTACTCATTGCTGAAGTGCTTGTGGGGGTTGGTGGCAGAAGTGGTCTTCACTAGTTTAAGATGGTGGCCCCTTTTGTGTTTATTTTGAGAGAGTTAGAATAATTCTTTGTCAAAATTATTGAGATCATAATGGCCATGTAATATTTTATACACTTCTATAAAGTCCCCTTGCTCCCTATTTGTGTGGCATCCTACTTAGGAAATAGGAAGATGCAATCGCAGTTCACTACTTAGGTTCCTACCTTCCTAGTTAGAAAGCGAGCTTGCTAACTAGAAAGGTATCTGGGGCCTCACTCTGTAAAACGAAATCCGTAGTTGCGGCTGAAACTGACCGTGTCACTAATGCCAGCATGTCAGTGCGAATATTTTTTTATTTTTATATGTTTAAATAAGAAACCGAAAATTTGCACACAGGCAGGATTTGAATCCACAACCTTTGCCTAACCAAGCCAATGCTCTAAGTGGGCTACTGTGCAGTCAATGTTACTAATTCAAAGTTGCTCCTGAAGAGGCAAATCTTTGCAATGTAACCCTATTTAGCCAAAAAGTTATAAAAAATACCTCAGAAATGGAAAACTTTCCACAAGGGCTGTTGCCTCCGACCTCACAGCCGGTGGCTTCTTTGATAGCGTTCAGCACTGCATCAGAACCCCTCAGCCAGCAAGGTGTTGTTGTACACACTTGTACGTGGAATTTACCAATTGGTCTCCTGAAATGTTGAACAATAAGAACATTGACAATTAAAAATTTACTAACTTTGCCATTTATAACTCAAGAAGAGTTGCAAAGAATAGAAAACAATGGAAATTGTTGGAGGAGGCCTTTGCCAAGAGGCACACCAAACTCCGGGACATATTATAACAAAACATACATAACAAGGATAAAAAACAAAACACCCGACTGTAAAAAATTGTATATTTTTGAAATGGACTTTTTACTGGCTTTTATTTGATAACCATATGGCTATGGTAAGGTCAAAATCAATCCCCCCTCCCCCCTTTATTTCCATTTGCGGGCGCCATTTTTAAAATTTATATAGCCTATGTCACTCTCACAATTTTTTCAAATTCAACGACACCTCATATGTCAAAAACGTTTCAGTCATTTGGGCTGTAGGGCGTGCCAAACAATTATACGTACAAACAAACATACATACATACATACATACATACTCTCGAAAAACATAACCCTCCTTCCGCAGTCGGGTAAAAAGTGAAAAATATAATAATAAGGAGTTTTGGGATGTAAAGGTTATATTATTATTATAACTGCATAAAGAGTTTGTAGTACATAAAGAAGGCTATATTATTTTTATAACTGCATAAAGAGTTTGTAGTACATAAAAGGCTTTTATGTGTATGAACCATAAAGAGTCGGCAGCTTGTCAGGTTACCCGTGAATTATAAAGTCAAGGTTAAAGTCTGATGTCCGGCCATGATCCTACAGAATGTTGCTTTGCTACAAAATATTAATTCAAAAGTCATGAATATTTTGTAATTAAAAATTGCCTTATGCTCTATTTTGTAATTAAAAACTTTTTACAATTCCATTCAAAAGTTTAGAAACTTTTGAATGGAATTGTAAAAAGTTTCCAACAATTATAAACTAAATTCTTACTGAAAAATTCAGACCACTTAGAATTAAGTTTATTACTTTCTATTTTAGTCCAAATCCATGCTGGACATAGCCATGCTTCAAGAAACCTCCCAATAATCAGTTTACGCTAACCTCATCCAGCGGCTCAGAAACATTATTTATTGCATGAATTACATGTTCACAAACTAAACAATATTATTATTATCAGAATCACTTACCTAATAAACATAGTGTAGAATGTAGCAACCTCGTAAACCCTCATGCGGGGTAAATTAAGGATTTCAGCTACCTTGTGCATGGCTGAGATGGGCAGCCAGCCACCGTTTTGACGCTGCGCGAGGTCCAGTAAGGGAATCATGGCGCCTCTTTTGTGACCTTCCGGGTAGATTGCCAGAAGAGCATCGACTCTCTAAAAAATAAATAAAATTTGCTGCATGTAAGGCTGAAGTCAGTCAAAAGTCAAAAAGTTTTAGTGTGAAGGAATAATAATTGAAAAGGCTGTATGTTTAAGACCCGAGTTCACAAATGTTTATATTTGACACAATTCCCATACAAAATATATCAAATAACATTAAAATGACTATAATTATATTCATGTTCGTGAACTTAATTGAATATCAACATTTCACTACCTTTAGATCCAATCCCTAAAAATTATAAACAAAATAGAAGAACTTCATTCTTCATTTGTTATACTTTGTTTTTGACAGCAAGTTTATTTCATATTGTTTTGTATACAATGTGTGTGGTCACTGTGATCATTTTAAATCGTAGAACAGAACAATAAAGGCCGTAAATTAAAAAGAAATAGGCGACAGTTCTAACCAAAACAAATGAAGGTTACCTTTTGGTTCTGTGGCGTAAATTCGAACGGTATGTTAGGATTATCCTCAGGGGTGTCTCGGTGCACGAATAGGCTGTCATGCTGCAGGGTGGAGCTGGTCTGAAGAGCCCTGGATGTGGCGCGCCACTGAAAACAAACATTTTCAAGCTGGTTACGATCGGGCAACTGTCAAACGAATATTATATAACGCGTTTGTTTACAACATGAAGCACTTAAACACAATATTGTATTTTTGTAGCACGCACCAAGCCCTGAACTCCTGTCCTGAAACTGGACAGCATGATTTACTATTGTTTTTCTAGTATTTTGGATAAAAATTATTGCGAAACACAGTTCGCGAACAAGCGGATTTGTTGTTAACTTCAGAGTGCTGCTGAACATATGGCCTGTTTCTAAACGAAAACTCTCATCTCATCTTTTCGTATCACTCTTTCTGTCTATTCATCTGTTTACTTAAAGTTAACGTTTTTAAAAATTCGCTATACAGCAGATATGTACTGAAGTATCCAGTACTGTTGTTGGTTGATTTATGGTGTCGTCCCACCCATAGGCCATAGCCATACATATACTCGGCTTTGCTTTGCAAGCTTTTTGTTTCTGGACGAAACTCCTCTCAATTATTGGCTTACTTCAGATTGTGAAAAACCGCGGTAAAATTTTCAAAGTTAGCTTTGATCATTAAAGCTTTAACTTCTACGATGAGTAATTTAAATAAAATTAAAAAATACCTACCTTACGTGTTCCTATTCTGATATAATAATTTTAAACACTTAACTGTGCGAGATGGTCGCGATCGCAACATGGCGAGGGCGACAATTGCGACAAATAAAACACGTCTTGTATAAAGTATGTTGTATGCTGTTGTATGTTGCTTTATAAATATACTGGTTACTGCTAATACTTAGTTAAAAGTAGGTAAGTAGTGAATGTAGCAACGATTAATCCATTAAGTGTTAAATTAGCACTTTAGATTATAATAAACGTAGATTATGTAGTTAAATATAAAATGTAGGTACTGTAGGCAGTTACTTTCCTAGTAAGTTACTTAAGTACGATTTTTAGCTCAATTTAAAGACTGCAAACTGAACTAGAGCTTAATACTCCAGATAATAGAGAGTTAAAATAATTTTGAAATGCTAACAAATCATGGTTTTCTTCAGTACAATGAATAATTTTGACTACAAAACTGTTAGCATAGAAACTGCCTACCTAGATATACTTTTCGTTTTCCAGTAAAACGCGAACATAAAGCCTTTAAAAAGCATTGTCTGCTTGTGCCATGTGCCTATATTTTCGTGCGAAAAAAGTAAAACAAGACAAAATGAATGAATAGACAAAGCCCGATCGGCAAAACAACGACTCGGTTGCCATGGCAACTGCCGCACCCGTTGCTCCTGCACCAAAAATGGACCGACATTCATAGGTACAACCTAGCTGCATATAGGCCGGCCATTAACCGTGTGGCCTGTAGTTTTAAATTTTGGCTACACGATATGACGATGCCTAGTAAAATATGTAATATTTTATATTTGTTGTAGCTTTTTAAACGTTTTTATTTAACGAGTTACCTCTGGTTGGTTTCATTTACATGTCATAAAATGTTAGAGTGGAAAATAACTACTTGATCTTTAAATGTTTAGGTATGTGCTATAATAACTACTCGTATAAGCCTCAGATCATTAACACCTATGATATAAGAACTATTGCATCCAAAATTACCTTCTGTTATTGCGATTTCGATTTCTATAACAAGAAGGCAATTAGGCATAAGTATTTGTAGTATGCCACTTTTCTATCGTAGAGTCATCGTGATTCCGATAAAACTAACGATAATCACAGTTGTCGTCAAAAGTTGAAAACTAATGAACGAGCGTAGATACTTACTAACTAAATGAACTGAAACACAGTAGCTTTAACCAGCTAGAAAGATAAAACCCTACTCTACTCTACTTTACTTACATAAAAAACCTTCTTTAAGTTCAAGTACAGAAAAACCTAGATATCATTAAAAAATCCATTGAGCCATGCAAGATGATCTACTCGTACTTAGATAAAATACTGCACCTACTCACATGATATGCAGTGTGGTTTGGTAGAACTAGAAAACTATAATGTGTATAAACCTTACATACACAAAATAGAGTCTCGGAATCATTTTCAAATTTGATTATTTTGGAAGCTTAATTAATGTTAAAAGCGGTGTCTTCACCAACATAGACGCTCTTCCCTGTTTTTTTAGCACTGGCCCTACTGCATTCCCATTTCGATACCTAGCGATCTCGATCGGCTGAATGAGTTTAATTCCTTATCAATGGTGCCACCACGTCCCGTTAACTAATTTTCGAACGAATGAGTAGACCATTTTTCGCGCCACCGTATCAAATGCTTCGCTTTGGCGGTTATTTTTTGTGGGTACTTCGGTAAAAGCATGGTAAGTTGAGCACCTCTTGGTCATTGCAGTTCTTGCTGGCTCTACCGAAGTTTTTGATCACTATCTAAGTTACCCATACTTTATTCATTTTATTGTACCACCGTAAATATATCTTAGACCTATGTTTTATTAATTTGGCTGTAACGCCGAAAATGAATAAATTGTTCCGACAGTGACACCAATCCTAGCTCCAAACAAAGCGTGATCACAGATTATATAATAGTGGCGTGATCTTTGTGTTAGTGACTAGGATGACGGATGCACATAAGTACCTATATTCTAAACATCCATAGCTTAGGTATAAATGCTCGTGCTCCTCACACAAATATTTGCTCTTAGATTTTAACCTGCAACCGTTGGTTATGTGGTCGGAGCGCGAACCACTACATCGAGGCGGTTGTCTTAGTGGCTTAGTGGGTACTCTTAAGTCTGCTGTATAGTCTGAAATTAGTTATTAGTAGAGTTTTAACCGACATCATGCCAAGAAGATATCGATATGAGTTGACTATAAGCAGCCCCTAGTAGAGCCTATTAACTTGTCAAGATAGGTGAAGTAAGTAATTTTTAACGTTTTCTTTTGCCAAAAATTGCTATTCAAGATCTTATTCTCATTTAAGTTGGTAATAAGTATTTACAAGTAGACCTATCTAGGACCATGAAAATTCCGCCTGCACCGATTTCGCCATAATTTTTGTGCCATGGATTTTATCATTGAAATCTTTTGCATAAACTAGAATGATCATCGATGTAAAACTAATTCTGGGAACGTCTGTAGGTCGAATGCTTAGCGTCGTGGGACATAAAAACAAAAGGTCGGTATGACCCTATGTCTGCCACTCGGAATGGATATGGCGTAAGCTTGTTATAACGCTGATAATGTCCTTTGATTATTATACCTACATATATTTAGTTTAGCTATTAAAATAAGAAACAAATAATATTCAAATATTACATTTATTTGTGAAGGACAAAACATTATGATCAAGATACTTTCAAGAAAAGAGTGAATAGTCAAACTCAGGCCGAAAAAAGTTAAAATAGTCGCTTACCATCATGTGAAATTGCGGTCAAATGTCAGCCTGTCTAAATTAAAAATGAAAACTGACTTTATGAATGACTCACTAATTGACTGACTAACATATTGACGCACAACTCAAACTACTAGGATTGGAAACATGAAAGGACATTGTTAAAACTCGCCTATTAATTAACACACATTTGACAATTACCAAAATTAAAATTACCTAGAAAGGTAGTTTTCATAACTGTTGGTTCTTAGACGAACTATCTAATGAATGCATAACAATGTCCTTGAGTGTTCTTAGTGAAGGGATTATTGGAAATTCACCCCTTAAGGGGGTAAAAAATGGGGGGGGGGGTATGGGTTTACCAAAATTATCTCCCATACATACATATTACCTGTGCCCATACTATTACAACTGCATTTGATCATAGTGGCAGCAGCTTAAGAATGACATATTAGTTATTCAGGGCCCGACGACAAGATAAAACTATTCTAAAGCGAATTTCATGTTCAAGCGCTAACAAAATGTATGAAACTGTCATAATTAAGCCATCGAAACATCATGTGGCTTTGGCATTTTCATTATATCGGCGATAGCTGTAGAATAGATTGCATCTTGTCTAAGTCCAATTGTCAGACTTTTATAAGATATACGAGTATGCTTAGAATAATAACACGTTATTATTCTAAGAAGATATGTTTGCAGACAAGAAATGCAAAGGTAGATAGGTACTCGTTTGTCATGTCCCTAAATAGGTACTTTCGTATCTAACTATGCTAAGTGATACAACAATCAAAACTAATCTGGCATATTAATTTAAAACGGCCTAGCTTGGTAGAATCTAGATTAGGTAGCTCAATAAATTCGTCAGCAACTTTACATCTACGATTGCCGTTCGTTATTTTAAACTGGACTTATTGATGTACCTACCAATGATTGTTTTTATCTGTTTCTGTTTTATTTCTTAACTCCTAACTAAATATAGACATGAGTTATTCCACATCCATGCTTCTAAACTTATATAAAACGTGTCAGTATTATTTATCCAGCAAATGCAACATTATGTGCTCCATTCCGGGCGCTCATACGCTTCATCACGCGATAAGCACATTTGGACCGCGACGGACAGATCTACAAGCAGTCGTTACAGTAAGTAGCTACAAATAACAGGTCCCGATTTGTGAATTGATTTTTATTACAGTCATGTTGGTTCGGAAAGGTGTGTCGCTGCCGGCCATTTTTTAGTTCGACGTGGAAATTAGAGATGGCGCTGAGCGGTACAATTTTGCGATATTTCATGAGGTGATGATCTTTATGAATAATATAATATACTTAATTGAAAATGGTTTTCAATGATTTATTTTGATAGTTTTATGTAGTCAAAGATTATGTGCTTTTAAAGTGTATTATACTTTAAAAGCAACATTGTGCTTAATTATCTAGATTCGTAATATGTAGTTGGTTACAAACAATAGATTTTTATGAGTCTTTATTTAAAAATTAAATATGTAGGGAGTACTTAAGTGAAGTGAATACCAAGATGATAAATATGTTTAATGGTTCACCAACCACAGCTAAATCTTCAATGTACGCTATTGTCAAATAAAATGAATGTATATTACATTTTATTAAATTTAAAAAAGAAGACATTATTGAAACTTTCCACTCTCTTTTGACTTTTATTTCCCAGTTTTCCGTTACACCTAAATTAATTTTGTCAACATTGTATGGGTCACGTCTACGTAGTAATTGTGCACGTATCTGCGATCTCTCGAGAGTCGAACCCTAGACAATAGGTGAGGCTCGCTAACGGTCAGCGATCAGATTGTCGCTACACTATGCTTTTTGCTGGTGGCATTCTTCGGCGCAAAAAGTTAAAAAGTTTGGTCACAGTCGAGTTCGTGTGTATTGGCTACTGGTTTTGCTACGAAAATAATCATTTCTGGTAAGAAATCTATCAATGTAAGCATTTTTGTGTAATACGTAATTTTATTATTCTTATTTACCACAATTCGAAAACATATTGAATGGAATGACCATTTAACTTGTTCGTAGCAAATGACATCAATAATTCGCTAACTACGCTACGGCTACTACGAAAACTTGATGGTCCACAACAAAGTTCTGAGTTATGCCCGTCAATAGATGGCGCTACGCGTATCTCGTAGCCACGTAGCACTTTACGTTTAGTTTGCGAAATAAAACATTACAAATTCGGTTTTTATTCATATTTTCTATTGAGAATAACTTAGTAGCTACTTGTTATCAACATTTTTGGTTGCCACTCGAGGTTGTTTTATTGTTTGCGGTGTAAAACTCATGATTCATTTTTCAAATCTACCGGTAGGTACGTCGTAACAGATTGGTACATGCTGGATTGCTGGCCTTTTTTCTCCTTTTTGGCCAGTGACCACTTTTTACGTAGCTCAGTACACCGGCGCACGGGAGCGACAAGTGTTAAATTGGTACCGAGGCTGCAGCAAAGAAGAAGCGACAGACAACAAAAAACAATATCTTACGTTTAGGGCTAACACTTCAAGTATTGCTTTCTAGGATCGGTGGGTGAGTTGTCGAAAATAAGAAAGGAAAAGACTGACTTTTCAAACACAAATCGCTATCAACAGAATATCTTTAGATTCTGAAAAGATAGTAATTTTAAATTACCCCATAGAACTTGCAAACGCTTCATTTAAAATGAAATAGACGCGGCTACAACGTGCAATCTCAATCCGATCACTCAAGTTTCACGGTAACAAAACCAAAAACTTATCCAATTCTAACACAATGATCCTCGCAACATTGTACGAGGCAATCTCATATGGTTAAAGCCACCGACCTTGCCGAAGTAAAAAGCATAAACAACAGAAATCGTACGCATCCCGTAATTGTCCCAACAAAAACAGTAACCGCGTCCCAATCTGCTCATTCATGAAGCGGTTTGTTCGGGAAAACGATAAAAACGACGCTCCATATTCGAGAAATGATTAAAAAAGGAACACGGAAAAGAAAACGAACGAGACAAGAGTTCGCGGCACGTACCGGCGTCTCTTTAAAAAGAAAACTATTCCACCCAAGCGTGAATGAGACGCCGCTCGCCGGCTAACCGTAATCTCGTGATTATTATTTTTATTTTTCGGACTTCCTTTTTTGTTATTATTTAGTCTTATTACTTGTGTTTTTTCGTTTTATCGCATGAGTTGTCGTATGTAGGTTAGGAGCCGTAGGTTTTTTTTTTTCGCCCGCAAGGTCGTGTCTTGGTTGTAATTATAGGAGCAACGAACTGCGCTTGAATTTGAGCTAACGTTTAGTTAGTCAGTTGTCGAGATGTTAGTATTTATTATTGGTTTTGTCTTTTTTTGTCTGTCGGTCTGTAGGTGAACAATGTAATTGGAAGCGTCTTGTTAAATGTAGAGCAAGCGATAATTGCTTTTCAAATTAATCAAAGTGTAATAAAAAGTTTTAGTTATCAATTTTCTTAGGTGTTTTAAGACTAATTACGTTGGCTATATTGAAAAATGTATTGAAACAAAGATAATCATCCAAATGACTTTATAACTACTCCTTCTCCCTTTACCCCCTTTTATTTAGTGTTCAATTATTGTGGAATTGAAATGTAAAATAATACGTTATCTAGTGTCTGCTAAGATTTTCTACTTTAAAGTTTTCTTTCAATCCCTTCTGTTTATCAAATGACATGACAGGTCTGTAAGGTTTATCTTAAGAATGTTTTGATAAAATAATAAGTGTGGGTGTTTTTTTTTTCGTTATGCATCGATATGATTAGTCACGATGATGTTTTAATCATGAATAATCAATTGAAAAAAAAAGATACTGACGTCACAAAGTTAAATCCTAAAGAAAATAATTAATAATAGTAATTTCTTTATTCAAGACTGATTACATTGATACTTACTTAATAGTGAAGTATAACACTTAAGAGAACTTAAAAAAACTTATTACTATAATTGATAAAAGTCTTCGCTCTATTTATGACTAGCTGTTTCCCGCGACTTCGTCCGCGTGGACTTGATGATACAAAATGTTTTATACTCTCTTCGCCATCCAGCTATCATGATTTCTTAGTCTATTATGTCGTAAGGAGAAGAGAGGAATGAAAAATCAGTCTAAAGTAATTTAGCTGACCTGCTATTGTTCCATATCAGTTGCTTCAGACCTTCAACTTGTATAAGTCAGTAAAAAATGCTCATTACGCTGAACAATATTTCCTAAGGCGCTCTATTCATATCTTTTATAGTTGAGCTGGACTGATAGGATTCCATATCAGTTGCTCCAGATCTTCAATTTGTTTACGTCAATAGAAAATGCTCATAACGCTGAATAACCTTTCTTAAAGCGCTTTTTGATATCTCTCTTAGTTTAAGTGTACTGCTAAGGTTCCACGTCAGGTACTTCGAAATAACCTTCAAAATAAGTTATAGCCTAGTATTTGGCCAGACCCAAAAGCTAAACAATAAAAAAAAGTTCATTCAAATCCGTTCAGTAGTTCCGGAGATTAGCGTGTACAAACAGACAAACAGATGAACAGACAAACAGACAAAAAAATTAAAACTTGTAGATTCCTATTCTGTTACTATTTTAACATCACCCTCAATTAGTTTTTCGTAAAAATACTCAATGTACAGACACATTTGTTTTACAGTTGTATTATATGTATAGACTTTAACGAAATTAAAATGCCAATTGAATAAAATGAAGTTGGTATAAAAGTTACCTGAAATAGTTTACAGGTGCCAATTATCTGGCCACATCATACCTAAGTAAACCAGTTACCAATTTGTCATCTTCTTAACTACGTAGCAAAGGAACGTAGTAGGAATCCACTAAATCCGCGAAGACATTGGACCCGATCGGGAATTGAACTGTGTTCTTTTCGAATTCACTTACATTCGCGAATCATTTCATTTAACTGCACTTATTGATGTTGAGCTAAGTAATTTATTGTTTATTTTAACTACTATCGACACTCCCTGTCTCATTCAGGCGCAATCTATACTAATAAAGAGGAAGGATTTGATTGTTTGTTTGTTCGTATTAAATAGGCAGCGAAACTACTGGATCGATTCAAATGGAGTTTGTTACAGATATAGTTTGAGAGCCTGGGAAGGATATCGGCTACTTTTTGTCGCGAGATAAAATCATCACGGGGGTGAAATGGAATATCTTATAAAGGTATAAGGTAACCATTGCCTTTTAATTCTAGTATGTTATAGTATAAACCTTCATCTTCTGCATTCAAATCCACACAGTTTTAAGCGGGAACAACTTCGTTTTTATACTATGTAAAGATTATGTATCTTATGGCTTTATCTATCATACTGCGACATATACATAGTATAAACAAATAATTGTACCTTTCTATTTTACTGGTAGTATACATAAACATATAAATGTCCAGAAAAAAGTTAGCAAAGGCGTTTGTCATAGAAATCAAATGCTTATTAATTTATTGTTTAAGAATTTAAAAAAAAAGAAGATTATTTTGGATATTTAATTACAGTACATCTAAGAAATTAATATAGGTACTTAACCTACACATTCATCATGTTAGGGTAAATACATCTAATGACACCACTGGTCTAATTATTCGCTTAATAGTCAAAATGTTTATTACCTCATAACAAAACCGTATTTATTTAAAATTGCTCCTTACAAGTCATAAATTATAAAAGCAAACACTTTTATGAGACAGCTCTACGCTTCATAACAACAGCCAGCTTGTTCTCATAGTGCAAGTCACCTAAGAAACAAGATAATCCTCTATTATTACTCGATTTAATCTCCGATCAACCTTCATCTAAAAACTTTAGGTAGACGACACAAAACATAACTCGCGCAGGATCAAGCCACTGGCTCATTTAGTCATCGTTCCAAGTAAAAAGTAAAAATAGCTATGACCAGTCTGCATCTTATTCTCAAGGCCAAATCCTGAACGCTGAAAGAGACAGACAGACCCAACTTTATAGTTCATGACAAGGACAGGTGCACCCGGTGTCTTCGTCCTTTGAAAAGGGAAAGTGGTAGTATAACCAGTGGTGAGAGTGAGATGAAAAAATGTCCGAAGGGCAGAGCGAGAGGGTTGGTGCGGCTGTGCGTGGGAGGGAAAGGGATGGGACACGGGAACCGGTTAATTTTAAGGACTCGAGACCGTGGTCCTCCGCGATGCTGTGGATTAGGTGATTTTCTTTATGATTATGTTATGTATTGGTTTAGTGTACTATTGAAGGCTAACAAAAAGTTTTTTGTCGTTCCCAAGTTAAACATGACTGTTTTGTTATTCGTAACATTGCAAGGAAGTAAGTGCGAGTATCTCTACAATTCTGTGTTCACAGAATAAATAAATATGTAAAAAAGTTTCATATTTTCTGTTCTAACAAAATGATTCGTCTCTATTTAATAGATGTTTATTTTTTATAAAAACAAATATTTTAAAAGTACGGTAGGCTTTATAAGTATTTGCATGAATAATGATTGACATAAACGTAAAAAAGAACTTCTTTGTTTGTTTTTTTTTTCAAATATGTATTTAAATACAAAATTAAATTAAGTACCTAACTAATATTTTCAATAAGCCGTAAAAATGCGTGAACGTAATAAGTTCTTATGACAGGCTCCTAAGTATTTAAAACACTATTTGTTTTTTTTTTAATTATGTTACGTCGATTAATTAAAAAGTTATGTTGATGCTAAAAATTAAAAAACACATATATGCGCTTACAACATATTTTTTTATCAGCATAGCACCAGCCTGCGCTACCTAGCTGCTACAGGCGGATTTTTCTGACTACGAGTATTTTCTCAGAGCGGGTACAACCGTCTTTTTTTAAATATTGATGTGAATAACCGCCAATAACCTTTACTGTGTCATCATCATACCAGAATTGCCGAGTTCCCTGTATTGAGGCATTTACCCTTGAATATCTTCTTTGTAACATACCTATAATGCAACGTATTTTCCAATCGGTTTGTGCATATTTTTGAAGGCATAGTTTATTGAATACCCAAGTTTGGAGAGAGTATAATTATTTTTGATAAGATAAATAATCATACATTTTTTCGTCTGTTGATAGGTCTCAAAATGAGGCATATTTTGCATTTGTATTATATTTATAAGTAGTTGGTGGAGGTCTCTGTTCAAAAATGTTTTTCTTTTTTTATCTATGAATTCTGAATTATTAATTGGCACTTAACAGAGTAAGACTTAAAAAATATAACACAATGCAAAAATAGTTAGACATTATTTTATTAAACACCACCCTACCTACACTACCTACATACAAAAAAATATTCACCGAAATCGTAAAAAATTACTCTCCTATCCGCATGGTCTCCATGTCAGTCATCGAGAGAGCAGAATTATTTCGAGAATCTAGTTTTTTTACATTTCGATCATGAACATGATACCATAGTAAAAGCTATAGATATGGATGTATATTCATAGGCAAATATAGATACTGTTTAAACGAACATCCTGTACTTATCCAAAAACACTACGGGCTCAAAACTACCAGTATCTCAGAGCCAACTCCTGGAAAGCTCACTCGCAGCACAGGTTAGTAGTCGCTACCCCGGCCGGCGGCTGATTCGCGGGAACGGGTCAACTTGCCTCAAGGTCAGGGGAAGGCGAACAGGAGCACCATAGAGTTGCATCTCTATATATATAAGATAGAAGGAAGCGAGGCAGGCCAAGAATAAGCTACATGCAGCAGGTAAAAGAAAGGATAAACGTCGTGGCGTATCAGGAGTCAAAAGAACTGTGGAAAGCAGAGAGGGATGAATAAAAATCCACCGACAAAGTTTGTTAATAATGTCACACCTATTAGTACTTTTTGTTATCAAATCACTGGGAGCCAGATATCTGTGCTATTACCCTACTACGAATACGGAAATCTGAAGCGTACGTTGAATAAAAAGATTATATACTTATTTCTAAACGAATACTAAAGGTTTTTATTTATAAGTCCTGTATAAATACTTCGCCGCATTTCAAATCTTTTAAGGTTATTCCTGAAATTAGTAATAAAAGTGAATGTTTGATTTACTTCCTTCTCGTAAAAGCCTAGTAATATTAACTACAATATTCATGCTTCGTCATTCTTTTCACATTATTATAGTCCACCCAGAGGGTCTTGGAATTTGCAAAAAATGTACTTAACAATTTCTTTGTCAGTAATGTGATGATGAATATAAATCATAGATTTGACATCTAAGAAACGTTTGTGTAGATAGTAAAATTTTATCAAGTGGCTTATTAAAATCCTTCAGGTATCGAATTTTCAGACACAGTGGACAATCTATTGTTATCGGGGCGCCCGCGGTCTTATGATCCTTAAGGCGTTTAAGTAATTCAAATTTTTCGTAGCATTTGTAGCAGTTATTAATTATAATAAACAAATCGTAGCACGTCGTAGCTGTTTTCGTAGCAAAGCAAGCTAAAGTTCACAAAAAACACTTGGGATTGTCGTTTATAATTTTTATTTTTTATTTGCTCAAATGTTAGTCCATCTAGGCTAAAACTACTGAAAAAATATGACGGTGGGCGCATAAGATGACGCCTTCTCCAATTGTGTCTACAGAAGTTACCCCCCAGATATGGTCAGATAAAACCCTTGCAACTCTATCGCACATCTTAACCTCTGTTCCCAAGTCAACATTTACCAATAAGTATTTGTGTCCGCACGCACACACAGTCGCTCATCTCGCGTTCTACACATGTGTGCGTGTGTCGTACACACTGCACAAGAATGCAACGCGCTGTTGACACAGCCAACTTCGATATTCCTTTATTTATTGCTATAAAAACTCATTCACCACGCCACACTCAAAATTCAACCTTAGCCTAATTGAACTTGGTCTTCATTACCCTAAAGAAAATTTTTCTTACTACCTTCTTTTGTTTCTCAGCTAGCATCTCGAATTAAACGAATTTGGAGTATACGGTAAAGGACTCAAAGGTGGCATTCCCTTTCAACGGACAAGTTGTTTATGCCTAAGCGAGTTTAGTTCGTAAAAGGTATATTTAAATAAGGATTTATGTGTTGTCTGGCTTTGGCGAGATTCGTGGATAAAGGATGGTGGCCGGATTAAAAGCGATTCGCGATATTGTGACCAACAATGGCAGGACGGTGCGTGAGCTATCACCCTGTTAGTGGGTTTTTGGAACTTTTTGGCAGTTTAACATGGTCTATGTAGGTTTAATGAAAGTTAATAAATATCAGCTCAACTATTGTGCGTAAACAAAGCAAAAATATGGAAGCTTTTGTTTGGTCTATAAAGATTTATCTCTAAAATGGAAAAAGCAAGCCTAGGTCCTTTATCTATATAGCACCACATAATAAATTGTTGTACGGGTTATGTCAAATTTAACTCATGGGTTTTAAATATTTTTCACATTAACAATTTTCGCTGTTAGCACTTATCTGTCATAATAAATAATTAAATTAATAAAAACAAAATCAATCTATTTAATTAATTAACAAAGCGCTGTCAAAAACACAGAAAGCCACGCATATCCAACCAGATGTACACGATTGTACAGTTAAAATATCAAGTGCATTATACGCACTTTGTAAAAAACGTATAAATAGAGACTATGTAGGGCCTCCACGCGTCAACTTTTGTTAAGACATGTTAATTTATAGATAATAATAGTTTTTTCTGGCTTTAAGCTGAATCAATCAGCTTAGTTGAGTAGCGCAAACTATTAACATAAAATTACACAAAAAAAAACAACCGTCAGAAAGTCTCACTGTCGACAGGAGAAAAATATTAAAGACAGGAAATACGTGGATGAAAATCAAATTACACATGAAAATATTAAAGGCACGGTTACAGTGTCAACATTAAAGTGGAAATATTTTTAAAATAATAATAACAAATTCAGAAATAAAACTTTTTGTAGTCGTTTCTAATTTTCTACATAAAATTATTATTAGTATTGCTACTTTTTACGCGTTATCAGGATTCTCCTCCATTCTCCTTATTTACAGCAGGCAAATTTTTACCTTACCTTACAATTTTTGTTACGTTTTGCATGTGTGTCAAAGAAGCAGGGCTAATCAAAAGCTCGATTATAAGCAGAGGTCGGAATTAGGTAGAGTTATTCATGTATACACTGATTTCATACAGCGAAAGAATGTGTGTTGTGTGATATGGTGGATATGCCTCAAATCCCGAGATTAATTTTAAAGAGCCGAAAAAATCCCGTGATTTTTTTAAATAATAAGTTATTTACTTTTACACAATTTCAACCACTGCACGCGCGACGTTGCCAAACTTACATCAATGACATCGGATGTCCAAAGTTGCGAAATTCCAATACGCACGATGTTGCCATAGTTGTAGTTCGCATAACATAGCTTGTGAGAACAAAATAGTACAATAGCGGAAATGCGGAGCATTCCCCGCATAACGGAATGTACTTACTAGATTTTGTCTCTTTCTACCGCATTCAAACTATCTATAAGCAATAAATCGGTTTACTCATTCACACAGCTTATTTGCTTACCTCGGTTCGTCGAATGCGCTTACTTGTTTTCTATTGTGTTTTGTGTGGTGAATCCTGTTCGTTTGTAATATTGTTGGCCACACGGGATTGTCCATTAGAAATCCCGGGAAGGTCCACATTAATATCAACATTTCGATGCAAGTACATAAATAACTCTAGTCTCTACCTAATTCCGACCTCTGATTAAAAGAGAAATTACGCTTATTTCTGAAGAAGAAGCTTCTTAAGAGTGTAGAGTAACTATCGTTATTTAGTTAAAAGTTTTCATAAGATTTTTCTAGTGTAATGTTTATTTTTTTTCCTATTATTCAAATTTTCCTACGTTCGATCCCTGGTCGGGTCAAAAAAAACTTATTTTCTATACTGTCCCGGATCTGGGTCTTGTGATACCAACGTCACAGATATTATAATACATCATCCACACAAGTGCTTTAGCCACTTATTTGGGATCTGATATGAGCAATGTATGTGATGTCTTCCAATATTTATTTATTTATATGTTTTCCTTAAATGTCACTTGTTTCTGGTCACCCCTAGTCTACATGCCAGCCAACCTGTCCGCTTGTCCACTAAGTAATTATCGACAATCACCACATACTTGTTTGGCTGTACGTACGGTGAATGGCACGGCATACATCGAAAACAATACTTAAACTTACGTTAACAAATAAATAGGTATAACTTGTAGTAGATAGTCTAGTCTAGTCTAGCTAGAGTTGTTTCAAAGATCATTGAAATTTATAGTTGATAAAGTCAGCTCAAAAATTATTTTAAATACATACATAAGTCATAAGTAGTGACATTATTATTATTAATATTAACATTTTTTTATAAAACGGCTTTTTTTGGTAAATATAGAAATCGTTTCCATCTTTATTTTTATTGAGGTAATGGCAACTAAGTAGGTACACTAATATTACTTAGATAATTTGTTGAATTTATTCACCCCTTATATTGACCTTACACAGGCACAGAATAAGGCTTTGGGATAATTGTGGGCTAGTGCTAAGAAGAAGCAGGGTAAGAAACTCAATCACTATTATCATAGCCATTTTTCTTTACAATTGTTGCCGTCATGCAAGTCGATTAGTCCTTCCATAGAAGCCATACTGATGGCAATAAAATTTCACGTCAATCACCTATTGGGTTATTTATGTTGTAAGTTCCACTAATAGGATTTCCCAAATATGTTTCTAAATCTTTATACACAAACAATCTACGCACCGGTCCGAAACGAAGCTGAAAGTACTATCGAAAACTATTGAGAAACGAAAAAAAAACACTTTCATTAAACCTTTCCCATACAAACCTGTTGCGATAGCATCACACAAAAAACATTATATTAATTTGGGATCCCCACAAAAAACGAAGATGGCCGGAGAAAAAAACTAATGGCCAGTAAAAAAAGAAAAGGATTGAATCGAAAAAAAGGATAAAATAAAAAAGAAACTGGCTGAAGAAAGGGTTTGGGACATACAGGCTGCTTCAATTTTGAGAGTATATTTTAATGTCCTATATAGTTTATAAACACGGAACTAAGTAATGTGATGGAATACTTATTGACTTGCTATAGCACTAGCAAATAACTTAATGGGGTCGATTCCTACCAAGAATTTCAGTGTTGTTTGTGAGACATGGTGTATGTGCATTAGTAACTGTAGGTACATATAAATATTCGTTGAATATTTTATAGGTAGTAATATAATACCAGAAATCATTATTCATATACGACCGTTTACTGATGAACATTTTTTTTTTAATTTATTGTTTTTCCAAAAATATCCAGAAAGTATACACTTTATTCACATCTGCCAAACTGCACAGCAGTTTGTCGGCCGTAGTAACAGCTGTTGCGGATTCGATTTCGGCAAGAGGTAAATGTTTGCATGATGAGAACGAACATTTTGTACCTCAGCTTTGGACTGCTAGGTAAGTAATGAGTTAAATTCTTTACTCTTTTGTTGTATTACTTGTATTGTAGTATGCTGTATAACTTTTCTTACATGTACCTATTGAATGAAAAATTACAAATGTTTTATTTGATAAAAACCAAAAAAGTAGGTAATTATAATAAAAATTTTAGCACTTGCATAGCGTTGGGTTTACTCCCCGGAATATTTCCAACTGTTGGGTTTATTCCCAAATTCGGGGAAAGTATGCGGAATATTTCCAATTCGTCGGGAAAATAGGGAAAATACTCAAAAGTGTACTTAAAGTAATAAAATGCGAGAATTTTGCTATTTTGACAATGGTTTTACACCTGTAGCACACCTTCACATAAAACCATAACAGCGGAACCACGCTAGCTTTGCCTGTTTGTCAGTTTTATTACACCAAACGTAAACGGCATGTTCTAATGCTTAGGTTTATCTGAGTCTCTCTTTCTTTGAGATTCGACGATTCTGTAGTATACTTCCTACTACTGTGTCCATGATGTCGTGAATTGGTGCAGAAATTTAGACATTTTAGAAGGATTGGAGAAATCTTGACATAAACAAACAGGGTCAAAGAAAAATCTCTACATTAAAAATGGCAGTTTGGCTTCTGTTAAGTTTGAATATTTGAGATAAGTGATAATAAAGTTCTTTATTATTCTTTATTAAAAACAAGAAATTCAGAAAACAAAACGGGTAGGTTTGTTTTTTTCGAGGTGTCTAGGTTAACATACTTAAAGTCCCGATTGTGGTTAGTGAGCTATCAACGGAATAGTAAAAGAGAGGCGCCTCATTTTTTATACTTTTTTGCTTGTAAACTTGAAAACTGCTTGTTATATTTTAAGACACATTCATTTAGATTATTTTTCTATAGGTCCAAAAGTGAACAAGATATTACAAAGTATCTGATTTATTAACAAGTTCAAAAACTTAATTCTATATGCGGACAAATCGCGCGATACTAATTTAATGTTTAAAACAAATAAAGGCGACTTGGCACATGTAATAGATTTAATTAATGAGAATTGTAAGGTTTTTTTTAGCATTTGTATGAATAACATCAAAAAAAGTTTGAGATCACTAGCATAAACTAATATAATTCTTTAAATTTAACTTTATCAAGAAAAATGTTTTGTTGTGTGTTTTCTTTAAACAAAAAACCCTTAGAAATTAAGAAAAAAAACTATTTTTATTTTTTAATAACAAAAATTGGGTAATTAACCATAATGTAACTGTAGGAGAAATTTGATATAAAGGAAAATACTGTTTAACCAAACTTAACCACAATTTATAAATAAAATGTTTTTATTTAATATAATATAACTCCTTCCCTGGCTCGAACACATGCGGAGATCCTCCTGGGCATGCTGAGGATCAAGTTATCCAGCATTTCTTAGGGTAACCTGTCCAATTCTTGAATAGCGGCTTCCCTGAGGTCTGGCACTGTCTGGAGATGTGGCTGACGGTTCCAAACAGCTCGTTTAAGAGCATCCCACGCGTGCTCTATTGGGTTTAAGTCAGGCGAGCGGGTAGGCCAGTCTAACCTTGTGATGTCGTATTCTCGGAGAGCAGCATTGACTCGTTGAGCTCGATGTGCGGGCGCATTATCATCGACCAGTACAAATTGATGCCCATGGTTTACTCGGAATGGTCTGACAATTCCAACAATAGCAACTGCTTTATACATTTCTGCTGTCATGAAACCTCGGTACGGGATCAAAAGTGTTTTAGCTCTAATAACCATCCACAATACCACCCTCAAAAGGACACCGATTTCCCGCCTTGCTGAACTGTTCCTGTGGCAGTTCTTTGCCTTTCACGGTCTCCTGGTCTTCTCCAGACACAAACACGTCGGATATCTGGATGAGTACTGATTCGCGATACATCAACGAAGAGACAGTATTGCTAAATGTTTTCTTCTTCATCTTCTTCATTCTGCCGAAGCCTAGCCCACTCCAATCTCTGTCGTTGACGTTGCCGGGAGTTCAGAGGCGCTCGCTAAGACCTCCGTGCTTCAGCCTGGTGCAAGCAATTCCAAATAGTCTGAGTGCTAATTGCAAGCCCAGAGGCGGCCCGAATTTCTGCTTTTATTTTAGTAGCGTTTATTGTTGGGTTACGGGATGCCAGCAATTTAATAAAGCGCTTTTGGGCAGCAGTCAAAACAGTTGGGCGACCACTGCGGGGTCGGTCAGCTAAATTAGCCATCCCGTGGTACCTCTGCAACGTGCTCACGACACAGGATTGGGATATAGCAAGTCTGCGTGCTATATCTCCCGTGCTGTATCCTTCTTCCCTCAAAGTTACTATTCCTGCTCGTAGAACTTCTGATAATCTTGCAGCGATTCTTGAATCTTGTTTTGTAGGTACGAACTACGAAGTATAATGAGCGTAGCAATAATTACGTTTTGCGTGAGTTAGTGATCCGAATATCTGTCCGTGCTGTATTTATTGTTTTACACTTATACACATTATATATATATTTGACAATAATTTAGTTTTTTACTGTTTATTAATAATAGGTATTGTTATTTTTAATAATGTTTGGCGTATCAGTCCGTGACCTCACTCGGCTAGGGTCTACTGAAAACCAGCGTCGGGGCCCCCAGCGGGTCACGACTTAAGCTAAGTGGGGCCCTTTTAATATGGACATCACAGGCGCACAACTGCACAGTCCGACTGGCTTACCCACATAAATTGTAATTTTGTTGTGTTTCTTGTTTTATAACCGTGCCCGTTACGTTGTCTGTTTTCGTGTGTTATGTGATGTCCATTCATTAATAAATGTATTTTCTTTCTTTCTAATCCTCTTGGCATTTTTTCAATCACAACTTTTTGCGAAAAAATATTAAATATCCGTCAAAATTGACTAAATCAGATTTCTGAGTGAGCGTAAGCTATAACTAAAAGCCTTTTTACATGGAAAAACAATTGAACTGCCTTTCTTTCACTATTCCGTTGGTAGCTCACTTACCACATGCGGGACTTTAAGTATGTTCACCTAGACACCTCGAAGAAAATAAACCTACCCATTTGTTTTCTGAATTTCTGTTTTTAATTTACGAAGTTTCAACTTTTTTATCACTTGTCTAAAATATTCAAACTTAACAGAAGCCAAACTGCCGTTTCTAATGTAGAGATTTAACTATGTTACAATGTGTGTTTCTTTACGTCGAGATTTCTCCAATCCTTCTCAAACGTCTACATTTCTGCACCCATTCGCGACATCGTAGGCACAGTAATAGGAAGTATATTACAGGATCGTCGAATCTCAAAAAAAGACTCAGATAAATCTAAGAATTAGAACATGCAGTTTACGTTTGGTGTAATAAAACTGACAAATAGGCAAAACTAGCGTTGCCCCGCTGTTGTGGATTTATGTAAGGGTGTGCTACAGGCGTAAAACCATTGTTACAGTAGTTAAATTCTCGCATTTTATTAATTTAAGTCCACTTCTGAGTATTTTCCCGCCGAATTGGAATATTTCCCAATCTTTCCGTTTTTTCCCATACTTTCCCGTATTTTTCTTTTCCATCCCAATTGTTTCTTTCCCTTGCCCATCGCTACACTTGCATCATTTGCATCGTGCGTGCTTTGCATCGGTCCGTTCGGAACACCCTGTTTGTGAGTTTGACGTATTTTAAGTGTCACCTTTAGTGTGGTCAGAAATTCTTTTTGCCCCATTCCCTTTCGTTTGTTCTGAACGTCTGCAGTTTAAACAACTTTAAAAGAAACATCCTTAATTAGGTCTGCTTTAGTTTCCGATTCTAATAATTTGATTTATGATAATAATGACCTTTGTTCGCTAATGAGAAAAGAAGAATGTTGCATGTAAATGGATTCCAATATTTATATTAAGAAAAACGTAATACCACTGATGTTTTAAATTAATAGATATTGCATATATAATTTGTTATATGCAATATCTATTAAAAGTAATGATTTTTTTTTTAAGTGATACTAAGCATTCACTTTGTGATCTAAAGATTAGATATGCATAAGAAAAAATGACCGCGAAATTGAACCCGCGTCCCTTGCATATCGGGCCATTGCCTTACCACTCGGCTATCAAGACGGTGTCAAAGCCTGCCGAAATTTTCAAGTGCTTCTTAACGCTGTTAATGCCGAGTTGCTTTCATCAATTTTATTAGGATTACATCCTGAACAAGTCAATTAAATACATACTGAATATCGTTGCATTATTTAATGAAAACGCCAACAATCTTACCTCCTTGGCCTAGAGTTTAAGTCATTTTGCCAGTTTATTTATTTAACACACCTACAGTACAGTCTGGTCTAATCAACCACGAAGCCATACTCGCCCGTATCACAGTCATTCAAGGGTTATGAAGATACGAACCGAGCCGAAGTGTTACGATCGCGCCCGAGCGCCCGCGGCGCGAACAGGTGCTCTATCCATCTTGCGCCGGACGCTGGGATGCAAGACATCTTGATACTTTAAGACCCAAGTTCACCAATCCTTAAATATCCCATGAACTTCGATTGACGGTAATTTTGACAGAATTCCCATACAAAATATGCTAAACCGGCTGGTTAGATAGATAGATAGATAACTCTTTACTGCACACCATAACAGAAAATACAGTAAGTACAACGATTTACACAGAAACTTTACAATGTAGGCGGTAAAATTAAACTTGTGTTGGTGAAGAGCTCACCAACACAAGTTTAATTTTACCGCCTTAGGCTAAGAATTGTGGGATCTGTAACCGTTTTCATGAAAAGTTTAAGTTCGTATAAAAAACTGTAACATAACTTTCCAAAGTTTTTTATAGAAAAAACTTTTGACTTTTATGGCGTCGTTCGCTCGTTTGGACTATTTCGGTACCTATAGGTAAATACCGTTTCGTTTTAGCAGTCCAAATATGAATTTTCGAATATAAGATAAGTATTTCATTCCATTGTTAGGGGAAATAATTTTTCTTAGAGTTTTATACGCAAGCGGTTTGAGACTGAGAGGGTATCATGATAACTATTTTTGAAAAATCTTCTTACTTTATTTATTTCGATTTTCCCCCCTACGCATACACAAAATTGCAACAAAGCTATCGCTCAAGAAATGATAGTGGTGCAAGCTCAACCTAATGTTAAAATAAATAGTTGAAATCAAAACTCACCAGTATCGAGATGATTCGATCGCAGTATACATCTCTCCAGGACGCGTTGGAAGGGTTAATAAAGAATGTCGGTTTTTGGATCGGTGTCTACTAGCGCACTGCATTATAATATTCGGTTGATCACATCATAGCAGTAATTTGTTATAGCTAACAATGACTTAAGATTTTTAGCTTGAATTGTATCTTCGTCAGTCGTAGTTAACCTCATAAGCCCATCATATTCAAGAAAACATCAACTACCGAATCCAATAATTGTCAATTCTTTGTTCCATCTCAAAAACAGTAATTTGTTGCTAATCACACAAGTTTCTACGGGCCCTTCAGCGCGCGAGTCCGACTCGAACTTGCCCGACTTTTTTATTCTTCTTCTTTTCGTATCGAATTTGGCGATATACTTTTAGGGACCACTGCTCAGCGGCTAAAGAAGATTGGCATAATTCGACCGAATATATAGAGACACCGTACTAAGCGAGACACATGACATATAAATATCACTTAATTAGCGGGCTTTTGTATGATTTCATGGTAATTTAAAAAGCAGGGAATTAAAATTTAAAATATTTTTAGAATGTACAAATTATTAATAACTAAACGTCTTCAATGATGCAAAAACAAAACAAACGACTTGAACTTTGACGTGTCAGTCAAACATGAAGTAAATGTTTTCTATCAAACAATATTGACCGGGGGCTAATTCCGTAACTCCATTGCTAACAATACAGGATTGAAATCGCTTGAAAATGTCACATTTGACACCTTTAGTTTCTTTGTTAAGCTGGCCATTCACGGTCAGTTAAAAAAATGACTTCATTCACTAACATAAAAATAATCTGAAAATTGACTGTCATTCAGTGCTGCTAGAACGTTCACCTTTTTTTTATTTAGTAGGTTAAATGGGCGAGAAGGTCTTAGAATCGGTAAATTATGGGCAATTGTGGAAAAAAAACGTTAAGTTACTTTTTTAGTACTTATGCCTATAGCCTAGATTTTTATTACCGATATTAAAAACGTAAAATTTTGGTCGTACTTCAGACCGACTAATTAGTGTAACTGGCCGTGAATGGCCAACTTTAGCAACAAAACGTTGATTGAAATAATTTCATTCAAAGTTGCATAATCCACTACCTTATCATACATTGTTTAAATGACAGTCCGACATAATGCACCAAATAAAATGTCGTTTAATGTCAGTTATATTATTTTTTCCTCTATACAGTTTAAG
Source organism: Pyrausta nigrata (assembly GCA_949316185.1). Taxonomy (NCBI): domain Eukaryota; kingdom Metazoa; phylum Arthropoda; class Insecta; order Lepidoptera; family Crambidae; genus Pyrausta; species Pyrausta nigrata. Next base: position 15,299,817 of record OX438949.1, on the reverse strand, counting down.
GCTTTTCACAAAAGACTAAAACGTGCCAGCATTTGGGGCTGAGCATCAAAGAACTTTGACGTTCTTCTTTGTATTATCTTTGTTTTATTTATATTTTTTTCTATTTCCATCTCTATTCTCGTTGCATTTGACATAATGACGTCATATTAGCTTATAAAGTGCGTCATTCCAATGAGCATGATATTCAGTTTTTTTTTCATAATGTCATGTGAACATGCAATCCAGATGTCCGATAACACGAACAGCGCTGTTATTTATGTTCTACCATAAAAAATAACTAATAAACAGCATATATGATATTTTTCACCAAAAGACGTCATAGTCGTAGGCTTATTACCAACCCATTATAGTATTGATTGGTAATTAGTTGCTTGGAATTTTCGGAGTCTGCCGAAACTGTAGACTCAAGAATAAGTATGAGGAATCATCCATATTCAGAAAACTATTTTATACGACCATTAATGCTTCGTACAGTTGGGCTACCGAACACCGCGCTACCAGTGGCTGTCGCGCGCCGCACGCTTTGCCACACGCCCACGGAAACAAAGGTGGCCGCTACAATTGACACTAATCTGCTAGATCCATTGACAGATTTTCTGTTAAAATGGCGAGTGGTCGCACCGGTGGTGTGTCGCGGACACTAAGTCGCGAGTGGCCGCCACTCGCTTCACATGTGCGGCGACTCAAAACGTACTAAAAGCAATCTGAACAGCTTATCGCTAGCCACTAGCACAGAATAAGTACTAGTACTCCGTACAGAAGTTTGACTTTGCAATGAAATTCAAAGAAATGTCTACTCAATGTTGTCAACGATATGTTGTAATTTAGTTCGCCTTAGACTTGAGCACATTTTCGTGTAGACACCTACAGAAATACATTGCAAGATAATTTCATTCTTATAACTCTGGAATATAATTCTTAATACACTAAACCTATTCAGTGACGTAATATCACGCGACGCGATAGGGTTGACTGCTACAAGAAGCTACTAACGCCATCTAACTCCTCTTTCTAGGACTTTATTCATGTTTGTCCAGGCAACAACGCAGCCGCGCGGCCGCCGGTGAATAACGCGCGAGCGTGTCGCTGGCCGGTAGCGACACGCAACTTGTTTTAGCCCCTTACAAAGGTTCGCCTTGCGTGGGTACATTTTTGCTACGTACGCGGGGAGATACACATGCCTGCCACTGGTGGCTGTGGTTCGTGGTCCTTCTGCGCGGAGCCAAATATTATTTGACACATTTTGTACAAGAAATGTGTTAAATTAATTCAGGTTTACCGGCTGTTAAAAAATTGGTGAAGACGGGTCGCAGGGAAAGGTGAATTGTTCCTCTTTGTAAAGTTCAATTACACAACACATATCATCCTAGGCTTTGACCGTTACTTATCTTTAAATCCGTGGTTATCTTGTCACCAAGAAAACAACGATGACACGGCCCGTTGCGTTTTCGCATTAGTTGCGGCCATTTTGATTTTTAATAAGTAATTATTGACTGGAAAATTCAGAGCAAATTAATTGCATTACCGTTGAGAAACGCTCCATCGAAGCAATGCTGGAATTTGAAAGCTGGGAGATGCTTTGGAAGAAAAAATTCGTTGCAACGTCAGTATACTTACTTACGAGTTCACCTATATACCAAACTGATGTTATATATGCAAATTTTAACAAAGATCTAAACTGCTGCGTCGTTATCACTTTGTGATTTGCTTTGGCAACGAGTTGTGTCAATTGTGCAACTTAATTTTCAACCTAGTGAGACTAATACTGTGTTAGTATAAACCTAACAACCTAAACTACAACTACGTCAGCAAACCTCAACTGAGAACAGCCGGGTAACCGGGCAACTGAATAGATATTGTAGTGCACAAGTGAATGCACAACACCCTCATGGCGGGAGGAGCCGAGTTCGATCCCACGTGCCGCCATGTACCAATGACTTTTTCTGAGTTATGTAGGTACATTAGTTGTTTCACTAACCGATGCTCTTACGGTAAGGGAAAACATCGTGAGGAAACTTGCACATTCAGGGAACTGAATGTATAACCATGATCCAAAACTGGTCAGCCTCCTTTTAACAGGGTCATGGAGGTCAGATCGCAGTCGCTCCACTGTAATTACCTGATCTGCCAAATTCTGGATTATGGTCAGCGGACACTGCGCCTTGGCGCGCTAGTGCACAACCGGGATAACGCTAGGATGATGATAAAGTGAATGCGCAACACACAAGTGCAGTCTGGTTTTCAATCAGTAGGTATAATTATATAGTTTACGAAAAGAGACAGACTATATTAATTTAGAAACGTCAGACTAAACAGCTGTACGTTGCTAAGGAAATTAGAGAACCCATAGACAATTTAGTAGGGATATCATTCGATGACGATTAAAGTTAGACGAAAACACGCAAACACTTGTACAAATATGTTAGAAATCACATCACTTAATTTGACGTTCCTAAATTATTGAAGTTTGTCCCTTTTTTGTTTGTTTGACAGAGAAAGAGAGAGACTGACCCTAAATTTAATCTTAGATAGGGCGCATTGGAATTGAGCCCATTGGCAACTAGTTTTTTTACAGCCAAGACATCAAATATCAAACGTCAAGTGATGGTCCGAAACATCCACACCACACAACGTATTAAAACATTAAATATTTATAATAAAAAAACTACCGTATAACTTTACTATTTCTATAATTTAATTAAATTAATATATCTAACAATAATTTTGCGTAACCGTAGCCAACATCAGCAGCGTCAAACGACAGAATTTTAGCCGCCAATTTCACAAGCCGACGCGTAACTAAGGGCCCGTTATGGCCGCGACAAAAAGATAAAGGTACGGTCACACGGCGCGGGCGCATTGGTCTCGCTGTTCCGTGGACGCTGGTTAGCTTTATTAGCTGTGACCGCGGCTCCGGTTGACGACCGAAGATCTTCCGAGAACACGGTAATTCAGTAAAGTATGTCGCGTCGTGGAAATTATCAAATTATCGTATGGGCAATATAAATTGGACTAAACTTACCTATAGAAAAGCTGCCAATTGATAGTGCCAATGACTTAAATCGAACTTTCCAACTTAACTTATCAGGGCTTTAGTTATGTACGAGCTAGCATCGTACATTACATCAACCACGGCGTCAGCGACCTACATTCAAGCGGCTGACCGATGAACCCTCAAGCAGCACCGTCGGCACTCAACACCGACGGCACACATCTTCATACTTTTACATATTTACTAGCAATAAGTTTTTTATAAATACATGTGCAAAACAATCAGTGAATTAGATATCAACCGTCCGTGTTGGTTCTCGTTTCCCTCCGCTGCGGCCAAGACACCCTTAGCCGTCGCTATGATCAGTCTAGTGAGTCTGCCAGACTGGCAGCGGGTCCACGCCACCTACCTACTGTCCTAACGCTGCTACCCTGGGCGACCTGAGTGCAGCTATCCTATTACAACATTCCTTATTATATCTTTGTATCTATTGTTTGGCCGGGCTAGGGCTCTAGAAACTTAGTGTTTTGGGGTAAAGGGACATCTACGCTCACTAGGGAGTTAGTTTCCTTCCTGAACTTATAGTTTGACTGACAGGCGGGACTCCTTGCCGAATGTTCAAGTTATTTAAGAACGGTAATGCTTTAAAAAATACTATTTTAGAGGCTGGAAAACTAAGTACTTTGTTTGTGTTTTTTTCCCTTTAAACCCGAGTTCACCAATATTTAAACAGCCGGTAAACCTCGATTAACGGTTAATTTAACAGAATTTCAATACAAAACTTGTCAAATAATGCTAAACCGGCTGATTAAAAATTAAACACGAGTTGGTGAACTCCAGGCCGAGTATAATTACGTCACCCCTATTATTAATAAAGTGTGCCCTTGAGGTGATTAATCGCCATTATATAAAGTAATTATGTAATACCATATAACCATCGATCATATAACGTTAACCTAAATTATCTTACAACGTACCTAAAATTTAAAACAGCAGACGCTCAGAGGCCTGAATGAAAAATAATATACATTTGATGGAGTGTAGTTTATCTTACAACTGGGAAAACACTCTGAAAAAATATCGTACGCCAAGGAAAATATTCGTAAATGAAAAAACAGCAGTCGCCAGCCCCTGCTCTACTAGGGTTGCTAGCAGTGCTTCAATTGTGTAAAGGTAGAGTACGCTTGTGTGTAAAATTACATTATATCCTGTTGTTCATTTTATCAAATAACATTTTTTTACATCGGACCCATCCAAAGATTTATATTCTTATATCTTTATTCCGTCTTTACGTATACCATTTGTCGAAATTCCGAAACTATATCAAGTTTCAAGTACTATACAAATGGTGCATAGACACCATTTGTCAAAATCAGTTCAGGCGTGAAAGCTAGGTTAACACACAGGAAGGTAGACTACCATCTTTGAATTTAAAAAACGAAAAGCAACGATTATTTGATCAGAATAATTCACTGTGTCATTCTTTTAAGGTTTGATTTTTCAATAGCCAGTTCAAATATTTTTAAAATAAAATACAGTACGACTGATTTAATCATGTAATAAACTCACCTGTGACAGTTATAGTTGAAAAAAACCGTGTACTGGTAGTTGAGTGTTATTTTAAATGGGTGACTGCTACGCAGGGTGAGGGCCATTCGCAATAGCGTACTGAAGGCATTCACAGAAAGTTTTGACTGTCAGTACCTGAACCATTGCAATATAGTACATTTACTGACTGAAATATTATTTTAATAATTGCATTGTATTGAAATTTAATTGTAATTGTAATTAATGAATGATCCTTGTTGGTTGAAATAAATGACATTCATATCAGCCTATTGCAGTCCACTGCTGGGCATAGACCTCTCCAAGACGGCGCCAACTTTCACAATACTCCGCTTCTCGCATCCAGCCACCACCGGCCACCTTTCTCAGGTCATCGGTCCACCTACCAGGGGAGCGTCCAACACTACGGTTCCCGAGACGTGGTACCATTCGAGAACCTTCTTACTCCAACGCCCATTCTACCAAATTCTGTCATTGTCCAAATGACATTATTATCATGTTATTATTGTTCAAAGTTTTGTTACACATTATATGCTAGTTGGCAACCCTACGTATGCCCTCGTAAACGCTCCCCCGCAGACAGATCACAGAACTAAATGAGCGCCAACAAAGGTGATCTCCTGTGTAATCGCTAAACATTGGACTATTGGCGCTGTTTACCGAACACCCTGTATGTTGTTGAAGACCTTTGAAGTAGAGCTCCTTTTGTTTATGGCCAATTCAAAAAATATTGGTCGTTCTCCGACTGTCGAATTTAGTGACGTCAATTATGAAAATGTTCTCTCAATGATCAACTCAGATCATAGGTATTGCGCTAGTCCGAATTAGCTAATCCAGAGTATCCGCAAGTGGACCTTCCAGATTTGCTGATCCAGACTTGCGCAAGTGGGCCTAAGTATACTCGTATGTTTCCCCTAGCTATGTTTGCGCACATACAGGTGCACTCTCTGCTCTCTGTTCCACCACTCACAGTTCGGTGAGACGGCAATCCGACATGACCGGAAACGGAAAGAGATTGCGGGTGCGAGAGAGGTTGCGGGTTCGAATCCCGCAAGGGGCAAATGTTTGTGTGATGAGCAAGAGCATTTGTACCTAAGTCATGGATGTTTATATGTATTTTAGTATTTCTATCCGTTATACTAGTCATCATAGCACAAGCTCACGCTTAGTCTGGGGCTAGGTAATTGGTGTGTTTGTTGAAACAATTTATCATTTATTTAATTATTTAAAAAAAAGATTAGGCACAGGCTTAACGTGCTTTCCGAGGCAGAGGGGTGTCAATTCCACCAACTTCCCGACTCCGATCTGTTTCTGAGTTGTTTCTATTCAGAAAAACCCAAAAATCAATCATTATTATAACCAGCGAAGCAGTCAGATTTTTTTGACTAAGGTAGTCTTAAAAACCAAATGCTACACTCTGTTTTTCATTAGATAGAAAGTTTTTTTTATGCTTCAACACTAGGTGCTATGTCACGAGGGACACGTATGGGACTAAAAAGTTATCTACACTAATATTATAAAAAGGAAAGATAAAGTCAAAGACACATTCGTTACTTTGCCATTTTATAGTCAACTAACTTGGTACTTATAAATTAATCAAAATGACGCAAGCAGTATGGCTTTTCTTGTACCACAGCATTTTTATTCCCTACCCAATGGGATTCACTATAAAAAATTCCGTAACAAATGCTAAAACCTCCACATTTCAGTGTCAGACTTCACTCCCAACTCACGCACCAAACGCTAGTACACTGCGTTTTGCTACTGGTTAAAGGTAAACTCACACCGGAGCAGCTGAACTGAGCAGACGAATCGAAAGCTCTTGCAAAAATTTGGCCCGAGGTTCATAGCATTTAATGTATCATCATATCAGCCTATTGCAGTTCACTGCTGGACATAGGCCTCTCCGAGACTGCGCCAACTTTCACGGTCTTCCGCTTCTCGCATCCAGCCACCACTGGCCACCTTCCTCAGGTCATCGGTTCACCTAGCAGGTTTTAAAGTATTTAAACAAATAAAATTCTTGTCACGATTTATATGATTAAAATTGTATAGCAAAGCATTTGAGTCCAAAGGTAAAGCGATAGAGATCGGCTCTTCGTATAATACGTGACTGAAATATTAAGATAAATAAAATCTGAGTAAAACATAACTTCACTGTCATACTTTTGGCGCTGCAACTGTTAAATAGGACTGAGGACCGTGAAAGTTGGCGTAGTCTTCGAGAAGCATGTCCAGCAGTGGACTGCAAAAAGCTGATATGATGATGATGACTTCCAACACCCCTGCCTCGGAACGACTGCAGTGTACGCCCACCTTAAACCCCCCAAAGTAGGGGTTGCAGGAGGACAAAAGGGAGTGAATGGGGGCTAAAGTGGCGCCCTCTGCGCACACGCCACTGTTATTCTTCGCTTACCGAGCCTAATATTTTCGGAGGCCTAAAACAACATGGTTGGTGGATTTTTCCTCTGTTTTTATTCGCGACGAACACTCGCTTCATCTGTCTACGTTATTATCTTTGTAATCTCGTTTACCTATATTAATAAAACATTTTTCTGGTAGGTTCGGCGATTTTGTTGCTAGGTAGTACCAATTTGTACAAATTTGTTTCTAAGAAGTTCTAAGTTAGTTCTTGCTTTAATGTTAGGAATGTCTGTTTACTGGGCATTTAAGTAAAAACACGCCAACTTAAATAAGACGATGTATACTAATCAACACTGTCGAGGGATATTTTGGATATAATAATTCCATGTAAACTTTCATCCCCCATTCGCCTCTATCATGTATGGACAGTCCAGCCTGCACCAAACTGATGTACATACCTACCTGTTTATTTTGATTTGTTTTATTTTTGTGGCAGCTAGTGGTAACTGAGTTTGTTCCGGCGTTACTTCTCAGCACTTGCCAGATTGTCTGTGTTTGTCTCGAAGCGCTAGTAGGGCCCAAAAGATAAGGAGACATGTTCTGCCTCATATGGGTCATAATTGATTGATATTTTGACGTTCATAAGTGGCATTTTGTGTCCTACATTTAATAAATAATTTTTGACTTTTGACTTTGACTTTGACTATCACCCCCTTAATGTTTTTTATATCGCGACAAAATGTAGCCTATGTCCTTTCCAGGGTCTCAAACTGTCATACCAAATTTCATCTCAATCGGTTCAGTGGTCAAGAGGTAACAGACAGACAGGACAGACAGACACACTTTCGCATTTATAATATTAGTATGGATATCCCTAGACAGTGTTGATGTGTGTATATTAAAATATTGTTAACTACTAATTCATAAATATATGGACATGTATAGTAGTCTATTAATAGGTAGATAAGTATATAGATCTGTCTGTCTGTATAAAACATATATAATGGCGAGACGAGTGAAATGAATTGAATGTTGTTTATGTTTTTTTTCTGTCTAGTACCTATCAAAGTGTTCATTAGAAATACAAGAACGTGTTTCTGACATCATTACCCTTCCTTTTTAAGTCGGTGAAAAGTAACAGCTTTGACAGAAATGAAGCAGATTATTTAAATATCAAATAAATAAGTAATAAATATTGGACAACATCACATACATTACTGTAATCACAAATCTGGAACAAACGATGGTACCACAAAACCCAGACTCAAGACAATATAATCCATACTAATATTATAAATGCGAAAGTGTGTCTGTCTGTCTGTTATCTCTTGGCGCTTAAACCACTGAACTGATTTTTGTGAAATTTAGTGTGGAGACAGTTCGAGACCCTGGAAGGGATATAGGCTCCATTTCGTCGCGATATAAAAACATTAAGGGGGTGAAATGGGGGATGAAAGTTTATATAGAAAAACCAACTCTTGTGGGCGAAGTCGCAGGGAACCACTAGTAAGGAATGAATATGATGTTTTGAGTATTGTGTACTTTGTTAATATGTACCTAATATATTCGAATTGTCTTTCTTTTATTACCTACTACGGTTTATAACATACAATTTTCTAGGTAGAACACCTCCTGAGTGTGACAACCGATTTATTTCGTTACGAGCCACGAGCGACTCTTGAAGAAAACTGAAAATCGATTTTCGCATCGACCGCTCGCCGAGCATGCGCGTGCGTCACGCACGTTCTCCACCGCTCGATTCGATATCGATTTCTAATCGATCTTTTTCGTCCACTTTTTTGGCGCGCGTCTGTTTGAATGTGTTACGTATGGCGATAGAGATTGGCTTTACGTATAATACGTGACTGAAATATACAGCTACATCCTCATGATATAACTGAGTTATATTATCGTTTTCTTATTTTGGCTTACCTATTTATTTGACTGACTTTTGAATACGTCACCGTCTCATTTTAAAATGTGTTAAAAGTTTCCCTTTTTTTATTGTAAGTCGATACATAGACAAATATTAAGGACCAGTCGATTTACGTGACGTTGTCCGCGCAATCGTCCAATTTCCTATAAAAACTTACATCCCTAGTGCACAAGTGTGTGCGCAATACACAGGTGCACGCTCTGATCCTTTACTCTCATAATTTGAAGAGACGGCAGTCCGACATGACCGTATAGAGATCAGGCGCAGGACCACGACTTAACATGCTTTACGAGGCACTGGGGTGTTAACACCACCAACTTCCTGACTCCGCAGCTGACTAATCATAAAGCACTCGTGTGATAAAAGGCAATTTGTATCTAATTTCTATCCAATTGTATTGCTTTTTCATAATAGCGTCTTGCAATCTCTTTGGGCGTTTGGTCGTCTTTTTTCAGCTTCCCATTGTGGATCGGTTGACAGAGCAACTTGTTTCGGCCCCAAGATTCCGTTGCTTTGAATTAAATGTACACCGTTAGGTGTCGGGAAGAGTTTGTAGTTGTGGTACAATTTGAGAATTACACGTAGAAGTAAAAGCACTTACTTACTCATATATATTTTTAAAGAAAAAAAAAAACAGTTACGTGTTTTATACATTCAATGTTCTTTTATAAGTCAAACTTACTACTTCGTTAGTCTAGTGATCAGCACGCTGTGTATTATCCACGAGGTCCCGAATTCGAATCCCGGGTCAGGCCGAAAGGTTGGGTTTTTCTGCCTTGAAATAACTCAGGCAGCTCCGAAGTCAGAAAGTTAGTGGTGTTAACACCCCGGGCACAGATATTATAATACGAGTACATGAATACCCCGGGCCTCGGAAAGCACGTTAAGCCGTTGGTCAGAGGGTGCACTTATGTTTAGCGCACACACCTGTGCGCTATAATATTTGGCTAATCTCTGTTGAAATAGGCCGCTGTAGCTAAAATGCGGCTAGGAGGACATTATAAGTCCGAATTCTATCATCACATCGGCGCGTCAGTCTACGGGTACCTTACCGACGTCAACCAGCTGCCTATGTATGTACATACAGCCGCAGGTCTGGCTACCCCACTTTGACCTTGAGACCGCCTCTATTCTCTACGTAATAAAAAATATTTTCGTAGTTCAAATAGGTAACCTGATGTGCTGCCAACTGAAAGTCACAGATAATATATACACTAGTCTGTAGGTACATCGAAAGCATTCTGCACCACAACAATTAACATGTAAGTAGGTAAATTACAAGTGAAGAGAAAAGATTGACTCATTTCCTTCGTATAGTAAAGTCAGCCTATTAGATCCCACAGCTGGGAAAAAGCCTCACCTCAACTATGAGGAGGAACGAGCCATACTCCACCACGCGGGCTCATTGCGGATTGGTGGAGTGGTGTCTGTAAGGCAAGTGACAAACCTTACTGTCAGATGTTATCAAGCCGCCCTAGGGCCTCTGACTAAGCTTAACGACTAATACCAACAGATATTAGCCGGGACCAACTGCTTAACGTGCCTTCCGAAGCACGGAGATGCTTGTCATGGTCGTCACTTTAATGGTCGGAATGGTTACCCATCCAATCACGACCGCGTCGTGGGTTTCTTAACTTTTGGCATCACTACCAAAGCGCTGCCGCCACTGCGCCACAAGCACCTTACCTTCCTTCGTATGCTTAATGACAATTTTAAACGAGATTTTAAGAAATTTGTGGTTTTCTTGTTCCGACTAATGTAATTCTGTATCCTAGTAGCTATATCTATAGCTATAAATATTTTTATATCTCTACGAAGAAAAAATAAATGTACGAGTACACGCTTAGATGCGTTACAATTTTAAGACCTAGAAAACTTAATCAATTTGTCTAGAACTAATCGTTAGCTTTTACTTTGCCACAAAAGAGTTTCACGATGTGTAATGAGAAAAGTGGTCAATTTAGAGAGAATCTAAGAATCCATAACGGGAAGTAATGTGAAATTATCGTTAATATCTTTTTACAGTTGTCATTAATTGATTAAATGGCTTTAAAAGCTTCGAATGGGCTTTACGAATTAATTATAGAGGGAAAAAAACGAGTGAAGCTTTGATTTATCGCCTAGTGGTTAACGTGACGACAGTCTTGGTGTAGGAGTTTGCGTTCTGGACTACTTAACCAGCGGTTGCAGGTTGAAATCCCGCAAGGGGCGAAAGTTGATGTGCACTTTCGCCCCTTGCGGGATTTCAACGTGATGAGCACGAGCATTTGTACCTAAGGGTATTATATAGTTCACCAACACACGTTTAATTTTTAAACAGTCGATTAATGTTATAATAAGTCAGATTTCGTATACGAATTGTGTCAAATAAACCGTCAATTCACGTTTACCAGCTGTTTAACAATTGGTAAACTCGGGTCTAAGTCATGGGTATTTAGTGTGATTGTTGGAACAATTTATTTATTATAATCATCAATTAATAAAGCCGTAGAAATGTAGCACTCGACTGAGTAGAAAAATATATGACGGTTTTTAGAAAATGATTAATTTTCTGGCTAGAGACTGCGATCCTAGAACAGCTGAAACTGCAAGCATTTAAAATATGCATTAACCAATTACTAGCAAAGATGCTAAGATAACGCGATTCCCACTGTCAGTGCTGAACTGGTGACCTCAGCTACCACTCGGTGAGTGAAGGCACTTAACGTGTAAGACAGGCTTGCACGAGCTGGCTTCCGTCTGGTGAACCGTGATGGAGTAAAGTCCGTGACGTACTGACAGATGCGCTGTTGAAGCTAACAAATTGGTGATAACTCTTTGAAATCCACAAATGTTTGGTAGTGATTGTCATTATTACTCGAGTAAAGAAATAAATTAATTCATTCAGTGATAACCCCAACGCGAGAAAATAAATAAAATAAAATAAATTCCATTTATTTCAGACAAAGTCCATACTTGCATTCATTTGACATTCAGATAAAACACAATTAAAACCAAATTAAAAATAAGATAAATTACATTAAAAATTAAACCAATAAAGTACATTATATTGGTAATTAAAATAATACAACATTACAAAATTAAATTACCGAATAAAAATTAAATATTAAATAAATACCTACATACTGAATTAAAATTAAACATGTTATGTTACTCGTATATTAACTATTAATAATAATAAGTCAGCCTACTAGATCCCACAGCTGGGAAAAGGCCTCACCTCAACTATGAGGAGGAACGAACTATACTTCACCACGCGGGCTCAGTGCGGATTGGTGGAGGGGTGTATGTAAGGCAAGTGACAAACCTTACTGTCAGAAGTTATCAAGCCGCCCTAGGGCCTCTGACTGGGCTTAACGACTAATACCACAGATATTAGCCGGGACCAACTGCTTAACGTGCCTTCTGAAGCACGGAGATGCTTGTCATGGACGTCACTTAAATGGTCGGAATGGTCACCCATCCAATCTCGAGCGCGCCGTGGGTTGCTTTACTTTTGGTATCACTACCAAAGCGCTGCCGCCACTGCGCCACAAGTATATTAACTATTAAGTTCATTTAAATTCTGAAATTAATTCAGGTACCTGTCATGTTCTGGGGCACCGGGTACACGCACTTGTGCTTGGATCCAATGCAGCAGAAGAGGGCAGTCCGGCTTATCACTAAGGACATTCAGGATAGTGTTGGGGCTCACGCGCGCGAATTAAATAACGAAGTCGGGGTTTAACTAAAAAAATATTTATTTTCTCAATCGGGCAGCCTTACACTACTACAAACAATTCATCTTAACTAACTTAAACACTAGCATTTATATTATAATTATTGCTAAGTAAACTATACTAAAACTAGTTCACTTGTGTGAGTGGTGGTCGCTGCTGACAAAGCGTAATGGCTCAGGGCTGACGGCCCTAACACCGCCCTCCCCTGATGAGGAATTTTCTACGGGCAATACAGTTGTCCTTTGAAAATTCCTTTTAAAACGTGACATAATTAAGAATACAATGAGTAATGCTGTTATTATATAAATACTTATGGTCCATACACTGATTTGATTTGTAACACAAAATACGTTTTCATTATAGTCACTTTCTACGTCACTGATTTGATTCACTACTGCACTTATGTCTCTTAGATCCACGTTGTGAAAGTTGACTGGTGTCCATCTCGACAGGTCCTTGTGTGTGGTCAATGTGGGTAGCTGGCGTGGTATTGGCGGTAGGCTAATCACTGTGGTCGTCGTTTTGTTGAGTGGTGGTATTAGTGTTCCTCCAATCTCTATTTCGCATTTGCCACTGCGTGACAATATGTACGTTCCTCGTAGTGTTTGTTTGTAGATTTCGTCGTGACATTTCTCGGTTGCGATAGTGTCATCCTTGAGGAATATCATCCACTGGCTATCAGTGATGGGTTGAATCCTTGTTTTTTCTATGTGTACCTCTCGTTGTAGTTGCACTGTAGTTACTGCTCAGGAGCATTAATTGTATAATGCATAGTTCTTCGGTGAATTGAACGATCTCCTCGTTGCTACAGAGATATCTACTTCTGTCTGTGCTGTCTTCTACTTCGTCGCAGGGTGTGGCTACGGGAATGTATTTCATTCTTTTCACTATTAGGTGGGGTATTGTGGGATGAATACGTGGGTAGTGCTTGTAGTGGAATTATGGATTGGGATAGGCATAACTTTATAGTAGTTATATGTGTTATTTTCTATTAACGGTATTTCTAAGATAAAAACTAACTTCTTATCAGCTATATAGGATTTCATTATCATATTTTGTTCTAGTCTTATTAAATTACTATAATTTACTGAATATAAAAGGTTTGCATGTTTTTCTACTTCCAGCAAAATGTTCACTAGTTCCGTTGAGTTGATAATGAACTTGTGTACGGTATGGAGCTTACTAAAGGCAATTGCGGTTTCCAATTCGTAGATTATTTGGTAGAGTGTGCGAAAGTTATTTAAAATTTGGTACATACTATTCATTATCCTAAATGACCTAAAAATAGCACTTTGATTATTTGTTATTAGTCCCAATCTGTTATTATTAAAGTTTATATGATTTACATAGCTATTAATATCGTTTGTAACGTTAACTAATTTTTCGATCGCAATATTCATTAGTGACATCTTTTTTTGTACACTATGTTGTTGATTTCTTAGATTGCCTATTTCTTGATTATATTTAATAGCATCTTCATTATCTAAATTACCTGAAATTAACTTAATGACGGATCCTAATGGGTTTAATATACCTCGTTTGATTCTAGGGGTTGGAAGAATCTGTGCTAACCTATCTTTTGTTAAATTAATTATAGATTCTATTTGTAAAGTTAATCCTATTAGTTCCCTATGCGTTTCCGTGTCTTTATACGCTAACATTTTTATCTTATGATATTCATTAATGTTACTTTCTATTTGTTTTTCTATTAACTCTAAGTCTAATGTCTTAATAATACTCCAGTGGTCAATCTTCCTCGTCGCTGTCCCGATCCGAATGGGTGCTATTCCGGGATTCGGGTCTAGCCTCTGGAGGTTCAGACCGTGTGCCTGAAGGGCCAGGGTTAGCACCATCGCGAACCACCTGCGAAGGGCGTTTAATATTCTTAATAGCTACTCTAGTTTTCCTATTTTCCACTTGTACCGGTAATATATTCCTACTACATTTCCCTAATACTTTAGCCTCTTCAAACCGTGGTAAATCTTTAGCTTTTCTAATTCTGGCATTTTTCATAAAAACTTCGTCCCCTGTGTTTATTTTGGGTGGTTCTTCGCCTCCTTTTTTGTCTCGAACCTGTATTTTATCAGTTTCCAATTTATTTTTAACGAATTCGTAAAGTACCTTCAGCCTTTTTCTATGGTCTTGGACTAATAATTGAAGAAGATTTAGCTCTCTATCAGTATCAAATACGTTACCCGATTCGGTGTGACCAAATACTATTTCAAACGGTGTAAAGTTTGTGGCTGTGTGAATCGCATTATTATATGCCATGATTGCGTACGTCATTACAGAACAAGCATCTTGTTCGCTCCGTTCGTATTTAGCAATGCGATAAATTTCTATTATAGTCGAATAGAATCTTTCTACTACGGCCATTGAAGTTGGATTATTTGGAGTTCCTATATGAATATTAATTTTATAAAAGTTCAAAAGTTCTTTCAATAATTCGTTGTTGAATTCTGCTCCTGAGTCGCTGTTAATCTTTCTAGTTAAACCATAAATACTAAAGTATTTTATTAATGCTCTAACTACTTCGGGGGTGCTTCTGTTTGGAATCGGTATAGCTTGAGCTAATTTACTAAATGCGTCTACGGCTGTTAAATAATATTTTCCCTCTATAAACTGTAAATCAATAAAGATCTCTTGGAATGGTGCGTCTTGTGTTGGTGTTAGTTGAATGGGAGCTTTGATGGGCTTTCGTTCGTACTTCATTTTTTTACATTGATCGCATCCATTGATAATGGCGGTTATTGTCTCTTTCATATTGTTCCACCAATAATTTCTCCTAAGTCTTGCATAAGTCTCGTCTCGGTGACAAGTTTTACCTTCATGATATTTACGAATTAATTCTATTTGTTCATCCTCAGAACTTGTTAAGTTTATTATTCGTTCTGTGCATTCAACTAAATTAACTGTGCCCTTTTTGTATAGTTCAGTAACTACCTTCGTAAATATAGTTCTGAATTCAGTATCCTCGAAGTGAATGAAATATTTATGCTTAAAATCTACATATTCCTTGAAAAAGTTTTTGACAAGTCTTTCCTTATTTAATGGTAAGTAAACATCTAAGATCCTCTGTTTTTTATTAGAAATATCCTTAACTTGTAGCTTATCCATTAACCACTTGTGTACTAAAATTTGTTTTGGTTTTGTGTCGATGGCTTCGTTTAATATAGGTATACCCTCATGTTCCCTATTTGAAATGGAATGAGCTCTGGCTCCGTCATCGGAGTCTGAAATATCCTCAATGTCTAGTTGTGGTTCCCTATTAGCATATCTGTTAATATCTTGTTCTATTTCCATAACAACGTCCTGTATTCTCTCGTCATTCGCGTCTATATTTACTAACATTGACTCTATGTCATCATCTAGTACGTTAACTCTTATCCTGGACAGAGCATCGGCGTTAGTGTTTTGAGAACCTTTTTTATATTTTATCTCAAAATCATATTCTTCTAGTCTTAATCTCCATCGCGTGAGTTTACTATTTGGTTCCTTTAACGAGTACAACCATGCTAGAGGCCTATGGTCTGTGTATATTGTAAACTTATTGCCATACAAATACGGTCTCAAATGCTTTACTCCTTCGATTATTGCCAAAAGTTCTTTCTCTATCGTGCTATATTTACTCTGAGTTTCGCTTAAAGTTTTACTGAAGTATGCTATAGGTTTGTCTGACCCTAACGAACCTTGTGATAGTACGGCACCGATCGCGTAATTAGACGCGTATGTAGTTAGGATAAAAGGTTTTTTAAAATCTGGGAACTGTAGTAATGGGGCATTAGTTAAGAGTTTTTTACATGTTTCAAAGCAATTTATGTATTCTTCGTCCAGTACTATTTTACGGCCTTTCTTTAAACATACAGTTAGTGGTCTAGTTATTTTGGCGAAATCCCGAATAAATTTCCTATAATATCCTATTAAACCCAGAAAACTTTTTATTTCTGTGGTAGTTTTCGGTATTGGATAGTTCAAAATTGCGTCAATTTTATCGGTGTTAGGTTTAAGGCCTTCACTTGTGATAGTATGACCTAAATAAAGTACCTCTTTTCTAAGAAAGTGCGATTTATCTAACTGAACTTTAAGATTTGTTTGACGGAACCTCTCAAAAACTGCTCCTTACTTATGAATGTGTTCAGGGAGGATTTTTGAAAATATTATGACGTCATCAAGGTAGACCAGGCAGTGTATACCTTGGAGACCTCTCAACACATTGTCCATAGCTCTTTGAAAAGTAGCAGGTGCTGTCTTTAAACCAAACGGCATCCTGTTGAACTCATAATGTCCGAATGGTGTACTAAAAGCGGTTTTCGGCCTATCTTCTTCCTTGACCTCGAGCTGATGGTAGCCACTGGCCAAATCCAGCGTGGTAAAGTATACGCTTTTACCTAGCATGTCAAATAAGTCACTTATATTTGGGAGTGGGTATTTATCGTCGACCGTAATTTCATTTAAACGACGGTAATCGACTACCATTCTCCACTTTTGTTTCCCGGAGGCGTCTATTTTTTTTGGTACCAGGTGCACTGGTGCACTCCAGGGAGAATGGGATTCTTGTATGACATTATCCCTTAACATCCTGTCTACCTGATTTTTGATTTCTGCTGCTGAGCTGGTGGTAGCCTATGTGCTCTATTAAATATAGGGTCCTCATTTGTCGTTCTGATTTCATGTTTTACTTGGTTTGTGAACGACAAAGGGATATCCTCGCAGTAAAATATGTCTTATATTCCTTGCAGATGCTACTTATCATTTCTTTCTCCTCCTCGTTCATATGGTCCAACCTTAATTTTGAAAGATTGTTACATAATAAACTATCTATTTGACTATTTTCTCTATTAAAGTTTAATTGACATTGGGTCATCTGAAAAGGCTCTACTCTGAAAGGTGAAGTCACTGTAAGAGTCATATTTTCAGACCTACAGTTTTGTATCACTGTAGTGGCAAAGCCATCTTCACATGAAACTAGGGCGGCTGGCATTCTAACTCCTTCACTAAAAGTAACATATTCTAATATGCCATTGCCCTTTAATAAGTTAACGGGCAGTTTCACGCGTATTTCGCTTCGACCTGGTAACTCGTAATGTATTTTCATGGGCGGTTTAAATATAATAGGGATACTAGTGTCCCTAGTAAAAAGTGTTTGTGACTATGTTCGCGTCTAATTGTTTTAATAAATCGCTACCTATTAAACCATCGTACCTATTATCGACTTATGTTTCTGTGTGCTTTGAAAAATGGGCGGTAATTGAATATTAATCCTTTCATTGTGCTGGCTCGATGCATGGGTACTTACTACCTCGAAAGGTTCGTGTTGTTTATTGTTTTTATAAAACTCGTCCGCCTTTTGTGGGCTTATAAATGAACGAGTGCTGCTAGTATCTATCATAAAACTGCTTTAAGTTCCGGTATTCTAATATGTGGAAGGTTAAGTTGTTTATTGCAATTTAACAATATCGTTTCTCTATCGGTGAGGCGAGTATGCAAAAATTTTCGACGCTGTCTGGCTCTCCAGACGTTCCCGCGACAGGTTCGTCATTGTTTACATTATCATACGAGTCGTCTGTGAAATTGATACGTCGCGAACTAGCTGTGCGCATTGTTACGTCGGTGTTGCTACCTGACCCAACATATGGGCTGCTCGTGTTACGCGGGGCAATGTCTCCTAATTGCTGATTCTGCATCAGCCGGTTAAAGGTCGGTTGTTGCCACTGACTAGGTCGCGAATTATTAGATCGAAAAGAATTCCGCGATTGCATCGAGCTATTGGGAGAGTTATTAAAGTTTTGCGTTCTAAAGGTATCGTTCTGAGGTCTATTATTAAAATTCTGAACTCTATTCTGGGGCATGTTGTTGAAATTCTGAGCCCTATTATTGAAAGTTTGAGGGTTTTTACCGAAATTTTGGGGTCTACTTGGTGCCTGAAAATCAGGTTGACGCTGAACATAATTTTGATTAAATTGTTGAAAATTATTATTATACCTAGGGTTTCTGAAATCTCGATTCCTATTTTTGTGGTCGTAAACAGTTTAAAAGTTTTGTTCTTCTAAAACAATTTTCAACGCGTCTTCTAATGTCAACCCGTTTCTGAGGCGTACCAAACGTACAAGATATGCAGGCAAATTATACATGAACACATTTAGAGATGTGTGTGTGTATATTTCCTGTTTAGCTCTAATCATATTTTTATCCCTAATGGTCTCATTTACTTTTGCTAATAAAATGCTCCTAAGGTTCTGAATCCTATGACAAAAATCTAAATAACTTTCACCTCTCTGTATTTTCATTGCTTCTAATTCGAGTAAGAGGCACTCTTCTGTACGTGGGTCCCCGAAATGTTGTTGCAAAAGGTTTATAAGATCGTCCCACGTATCAATATTGTCCCTTTCTCCAACTAGATTTGCTGCTCTACCTGTTAATCTTCTCGTCACTACGTGAAATAGGTACTGGTTTTGTACGTCTCCACCCCTATAGGTGTCTAAAATATATTTACATTTTTTACTGAACAACGACAGTTGCCTTGAGTCGCCCTCGAACAGTGGAATCATGTTGACCATTTCAGACGGAACGTGATTTATGTTCTCCATTTTATTGCAAGTAAAAAAAAAACTAAAGAATATATAACACTTGAAAGTACCGAAACAAAGCGACACCAAAGTAATTAAATAATTATTAAAAATGAAATTTAATTTGAAAAAAGAATTCTTTAAAATTGTATTTAGATCAATAAACTAATGCGGAGATTTATATCCTAATGTTATTACGGCGTTATCTAATCCCTAATAACACATATAATTAAAATAAAGTTCATAGAGGAAAAAAGACAGGAAAGTGAAAAGTTTTACTCACAAACCCGCAGTTATTCCCATGACGTGGAAGAGTTGTAGTTGCTCTGGCTGCTGCTGTGTCCCGACGTATTATTCAATGAATTTATTTGTTCGCCGATCCCAGTTGAACTGTAGAAACAGACGTTGTGCGGCGACTATGTTTACTAGTTGATTTTAAACTTGGTAAAAACACTCGCGAACCCAACTACTGGGATCCTACCGGCTGCGCCAATTAAATAACGAAGTCGGGGTTTAACTAAAAAAATATTTATTTTCCCAATCGGGCAGCCTTACACTACTACAAACAATTCATCTTAACTAACTTAAACACTAGTATTTATATTATAATTATTGCTAAGTAAACTATACTAAAACTAGTTCACTTGGAGTGGTGGTCGCTGCTGACAAAGCGTAATGGCTCAGGGCTGACGGCCCTAACACGCGCGGCGCATCAGGTAGCGAGGCGATACGGCGAAAATTCTATTACCGTTTACGAAACGCGGGCGATTAGTTTGAAATAATGACCGTATTTTCGAATGTAGCCGTCCCTGTTACTCACGACAGAATTACAACCCGAACGAGTGTAATGGCTAGATTCCAAAATATGGACATGGCCAAAAGTAGTAGGTTAATAACTCGAAAACCTAACATTTTACTTACAGAAGTATAGATATATAATTTTTTACGTAACGCGGGAACTACTTATAGTTAAAAACGTAAAACTTTACTAGGCGGCGGTACCACGCAATTTCAACCGCTGAGTTTCTGGTCACACGTCTTCAGTCCCATTTTTTTCACTGCAATAAGCTCCACGGCCCCCCTATTTATCTCTATCAAAAATTTATCTAAGTCGGTTCAATTGTCTATATACTATGTACACACGGCGGCACGTCGGATTATACATTCATAATGACCTTGAGACCTCCTCTTGACGTCCTGCCTAACATACGAACTTTGAGAATTGTAATATTATTTGTATCATTAAGAAAGTAAATCATATCTTCAACTGGAGCACAAGCTTTATCCCAAAGCTACCGGTAAAAACCAAAGCATTTCATATTAGACGTCACAGTTTCGTGACGGACGCATCGAGAGCTCGCTAATCGATTCATAATATCTCGTAGTCCAAATCGATTCACATCTCGAGCTGTGAGAATCGATTCGTTAATTTTAATCGTAGCGCCACGTGTAAAAAATGTAGGTTGATTTGAAATATGTTGTCTTAGGTTGGGTCTTAATTATGATTAAGATTTTGCTGTATAATTATATTCAAATGGCAAAACCTCTTGTTTGAGAGTTTAGACAGTGGATTACACGTGGAGGGCGACAATGATAGGTAGAAAGTCGGTCAGGTCTGAGCACTTATAGCTAGGTACTTGCCACTTCAGCTTTCTGGGTTCAGGTATCACTTCACAGGCCACAATCACTCGAAATGTCTGTAAGGAGCTTCACAGGATACACACGCGGCGAAAGCGCTCTGGTCAGTCTAGTACATGTGTCATAGGGAACGTCTCGATGTCGACTCGATCTCCGGGGTTGTCACGGTACGTTTTAAACAAATAAAAATAAGGCAGGTATGCGTGTGAGTGTGCGCGGCGTAGTATCAATAGGGTACACAAACAAATCAAAATATTGTAGTAAACATATCGCCCGCCCTAAACACGTCAAGTGTTTACGAGAAGGTTAGGAAGCCAAGGGAAAGGAAGTTCACTGGACAGGAAGACGAACTAATTTCGTCAAAGATCTCTTTAGGCTACCGGTAGGAGTTTTAACATCTACCACACGAACAACTTGGTCTTGGCCAGGGTATAAATTAATAATGCGTCCACGACGCCACTGCAAAGGAGGAAGGTTGTCATCTTTTTTGAGTACTAGCTCACCTACTTTAGGAGGATCACAAGGAGAGGTCCATTTATTTCTAATTTGTAATGTATTTAAGTATTCTAAATGCCAGCGAGACCAAAAGTGCTGAGTAATTTGTTGGATTAGCTGAAACCGTGTAAGGCGATGCAATTTTACGTCTTTATAAGGGTACTCCGGAAGTGCAGTTAAGGGTTGTCCAATTAAGAAATGGCCGGGAGTTAACACTTCAACATCATTAGGGTCCGGAGAAAGTGGGCACAATGGGCGTGAATTTAAAACTGCTTCAATTTTAGCAAAAAACAGTGGTCAGCTCTTCAAACGTAAGGGGGGTATCGCCTACTACTCGTTTTAGGTGCGATTTCGCCGATTTAACCGCAGCTTCTAAAAGACCTCCCCAATGAGGGCAAACAGGAGGATCGAAAACCCAGGATATGTTCCGCTTTGAAAGCTCAGAACCAATAGCCGCCTGGTTTTGAGACAGGAAACACTCTAACTCTTTCAGGTAATTGTTGGCACCGATGTAATTTCGACCGCAATCGGATCGGATTAGGCGAGGTACACCACGACGCGACACGAATCGGGAAAAGGCCGCAATAAAGGCTTCAGTAGTTAGGTCCGACACAACCTCAAGGTGAACGGCTTTAGTAGAAAGGCAGACAAATACACAGAGGTAACTTTTCACTAACCTTTGTTCCTATAGGCCTGGACTTTGGTAAAAAAGGGTCCTGCAAAATCGGTACCTACACCGTCAAACGGTCTAGCAGCCGTGACGCGGTCTTTAGGTAGGTCACCCATGAAGGGTTGAGATACAGCCGCCTTGAGACGATAACAGGGAAGGCATTTAAAAATCACATGCTGAATAGCTCTGCGTGCCGACAAGATCCAAAACTCTCTATTTAACATGGCAAGAACCGCATCAACACCAACACCCGCATGAGCATTCTCGCGATGGTAATGTGAAATAAGGATGTTCACGAAATTACCATTCTTAGGTAGAAGAAGGGGATGGCGCGCATCAAAGGATAGATCGGAGTTTCGTAATTGGCCTCCAACTCGAATTAGGTTTCCGTCATCCAGAAATGAATTCAATTTCCCCAGGGAGTTAGTGATAGGATCGCCACACCGTAAGCGATCAAGTTCATCAGAAAAGGAGATAAATTGAACAATTTTCACTAAAAACAAAAGGGAATCTCTCCGTTCCTCAGGGCTCAGGTAGAACGACTAAGATTTAGGAAATAAAAACCGCCTTAGGTAACAAGTCACGTTTATTAGCTTGTTGAAAGAACTATACCGCTCTAATAAGAATGAGGGATCCGGGGTAGGAACATTGGCAGAGACTACTAAACAACGTAGTCCAGGGAGATCACTACTTGGGTTAGGTTCCGAAATACCGGGCCAGTTGTCAGGAGACTGCGTCAACCACAAAGGTGAAAACCAAAGGGAGTGGTCGATCAGTCGGGTGACTGACATACCTCTCGATGCACAGTCACTAGGGTTCATGTAGCCTGGGACGTGCCTCCATTCACTAGATGTAGGACTATTATTAATCTGGGAGACACGATTAGCCTCAAAAGTCTGAATGAGGTGAGGAGTGGTTTTTAACCAACACAACACGATTTTACTATCCGTCCAACTATGGATTGAAGTCAACACAGACGACCTTTGCAGACAAAGAGCGACGTGATGAAGTAATTTAGAGAGGAGGGTAGCTCCCAACAATTCCAACTTGGGAATTGTTAAACGGGTCCGAACAGGGGCAACTTTAGATTTAGCCATAACAAGATGAACGGAGCAAACACCAGACGGAAGTTCCGCACGTAAATAAACAGCGGCAGCATATCCCAATTCAGAAGCATCACAGAACCCATGTAGGGATAAGGAGGAGGAACCTCTGAGAAGAATATGTCGGGGAATGGCCACTTCACTAACCTTCGCTAGGTCCTGAACAAATGCAGTCCACTCTATATCCAAGGGGTTCGCAACTGGAGATTGGGGGGCCTCTTCGATTTCCAGATTTTTTCAACTATTTGGGACAGCGAGACTCCAGTCATGGGGGGTTCCAAATCAGTAAATCCTTCATAAACAGGACCACACAGGACATAACCAAATATCGTCGAGATAGCAGTAAGGCCATCAGAGGACACAAACAACTCGGACCTTAAAAGGCGACCAATGACGTCAGCTCCAAGAAGTACACTTATAGTACCAGGTTTGTAAAATAAAGGGTCAGCAAGAGGGAGGTGCTTAGTACAGGTAATTACACTTTTAGGTAAGTCTACCTCTGGGAGGATACCAGCAATCACATCAACAACTATTGCACTGGTGGAGATTTCTGGAAAGGCAGAATTAACTGGCTTAAATGAAAAGGATACAATGCCCGGGGAATTAATTGCTTGAACATTACCTATTCCACGAACAGGAACTGGAGAAGGAATGATAGGTAAGTTCATGTGGTCAACAACAAGCTCAGTAGTAAGAAGGCAGCCCTGAGCACCAGTGTCACATAAGGCACGCGCTTCCACATAACATCCAGACGAGGTTTTAACATGAATCAAGGCCGTAGGTAAAAGAACGAGAGAATTGCGAGGTAAAGATGTAAAAGCGGGTATGGAAGGGGGGCTGCTATCTAGTCAGAATTGTGGGGCCTCATTGTACTTATGATGAAATTCACGTTCAGCCTGGGTTCTTTGACCTAGAGGGGCATTATAAGTACGGTTAATGCTGGGTGCAGGTGGAGATCGCCCGCCCGAACGGGGAGGTGATGCTCTACGGGAATCACGAGGTGGCGGGGTACGAACACGGTGCCATTCAGTACGTGGGGGTGACACACGGTCCGTTAAGTGACTTTGTGGAGATTGCCGCGGTTGGTTAGAAGCTAAGGCCGCGACGTCTCGGTATGAGTGCTCGCGGTCGTAATTCACAGGAGAGGAGTCATCATAACACAGTGACGTGTGATGACTGGAACGGCAGCACGTACGGCAGCGATAATTTCACGTGCATTGGGATATGGAGTGTCTATCCAGGCGTCGATAGCACAGTCGGGCTTCTTTTACAAAGGTAACACGTTGACGTGTAGGAAGGCGAATAAAATCGGGACACTCGCGTAAGTAATGCGAAGTACTATTACAAAGGTGTCATTTAGATGTCGTCGCAAAAGTAACAAAGGCTCTCGCAGGAGGTGGGGAACGCGCGTTAGGCTTAGGCAAACGAGGGGAGCTCACAGTAGGGGGGGTAATAGTGCCAACGACAGAAGCACTACCTACATTGTCGTGGTGCCTACATTCATCCTCAAGAAAGGTAATAAGATGATCAAAAGTAGGAAGGTGATTAGGATTATCGCCATAACGACGTTCAAATCTTGATTTTAACTCTGAAGGCAGTTTAGCAAGGCATAAGTGAACTAATAGGTATGACCAATGTTTAACAGGAAGTTCCAATCTCTCTAAGCATGGATAAGTCGAAAGCAGCGGGTTCAGGAACGACACACGTAACCCGGAAAGTTTAGGCGTTATAATAGGGAGCATCATTATTTGAGCTATGTGGGTATCCGCTAAAACTCGAAGGTTATGGTACCTACGTTTTAGGAGGTCACGGGCCACGGGGTAATTGCCCGCCTCAATCTTGAGGTGTTGTATCAATCGACGAGGTTCATCCGATAAGGCTCCCAATTTATAGTGTAGCTTCAAAGTCGGGGTAAGGCTAGGCTGGTTGTCCACCACGCTATCAAACTGGTCTATAAAACTGATCCAACTATCGGGACGGCCATCAAACTTAGGTATAGGTAGGTCAGGCAATTTACTAGCCGGGTTATCAATAGCCAGAGATTTATTCTCCTTGAAGGGGGTGCTAGTACGGGACGTCTCAAATTGGTGAGGTCGTATTTCGTCTAACTTAATTTTTAAGTCGTCTACTTTGTCCCTTACTACGCGCATCTCGTTCTTAACTTGCACATAATCTTGTTCATAAATCGCAGGATCGAGATTACCTAACAGCTTGGAACAAGCGGCAGAAAACTTATCGCACATAAGTGGCAGGTCGGAAAGACGCGCTCGCATACGATTGGAGGAAAAGGTCTCAAGAACTCGGTGGGAATCATCAACCCAGTCACTAATATAACGGAGTTCACCTATAGCTTCACGGTATTCAGCTGTATCCGTGTAAAGTACGGCCCTTACGGTCTCGTTGCCGGTTTCGGTATCCGACATTTTATTTACTTTAAATCGCAAGAAACAAGGTAGGTAAATTAAACTCACAAAAGATTTCAATAGGATGCGTAAAGGAACAAATAGTAAGGGACGGCACAGATGCACCGGGTATAGCAAACGTAACTCGTAAGCTACTCGCACGGGGTCACGCGGTAATGGCGTGATCAATAGGGAATCAAAGCGCTCGCGCACCTCACTTGCACTCAAAGGGTAGGTAATTAACGCGCTAATCGATTTAATCGACACTTATGTAAAAGTGGTTGTACTCGAATGGTATTAAGGAATTTACTGTTAATAGGTTAGGTATATGACGAGACGTTTTCTTCAAATTAAAAAGGAAAGTAGCAAATAAATAACTCTCAATTAAACAAATTACGTTACTAATAAGGGGTTCTAATAAAAAACTACGCTCTGCTACCAAAATGTTTGAGAGTTTAGGCAGTGGATTACACGTGGAGGGCGACAATGATAGGTAGAAAGTCGGTCAGGTCTGAGCACTTATAGCTAGGTACTTGCCACTTCAGCTTTCTGGGTTCATGTATCACTTCACAGGCCACAATCACTCGAAATGTCTGTAAGGAGCTTCACAGGATACACACGCGGCGAAAGCGCTCTGGTCAGTCTAGTACATGTGTCATAAGGAACGTCTCGATGTCGACTCGATCTCCGGGGTTCTCACGGTACGTTTTAAACAAATAAAAATAAGGCAGGTATGCGTGTGAGTGTGCGCGGCGTAGTATCAATAGGGTACACAAACAAATCAAAATATTGTAGTAAACACCTCTGTTTACCATAGGCTGTATGAGTATTTTAGGTAATATTAACTTAGCTTTAGCTTAACAAAATTCATCTTACGGGTTTTCGCATCAAACTTTTATCGAGGAGGCTCGATTTTGACCGAGTTATGTCGCATGCCTTTTTTATCTTTGTCATTTTACCTATTTTAAATAAATGTTATGTACTATTTTTTTTTATACGAAATCTTTAATTAAATTGATTTACGTTATCATCTAATGTTGTAAATTTTGAATTATTGTTATTTCTATAATTTTTTATATATTTTTTTCTTTGTATGTGTGAACATAGTGCCCCAAAGGGTCCCTGCTGAAAATCAGTATCGTGACATGCTTCGCGCTGTCACGATTAATGCTGAGCAGAGACCTTTTTGGCACACACTTAGTCTAATGATATTTACTGTACCTACTATTAATTTTATCTATGTGCCAAATAAATTAATGAATTTGAATTTATCCGTCAAGAATAGACCCCCATTAATAGACCCAAAAAAGTTTGAGAATAATACCTTGCTTTGCTCCATGCTTTTAGGGACATCTTGTTTTGTAAATCTTTGAAGTTTGAACAAAGATTAATACGCTCTAGCTCTACCACTTAGCTGTAGACGCAAAAAATCTAACTTTAATATGACTGATACAGATATGAAGCGATAATTAAGGTCACCAGCCACCTGCTTTCAGAGTCAAAGAAAAGATTGGTAAGTAAAACTCTACCTTACCACAATATACAGTTTTTTTTTCCTTACTGACGAGAATTTGTAGGCAATTCAGCCTGCACCAAACGAATGATGTCTATCGCAGCTGAATGAGTATTTTCCGACATTTCTTCTCAGCACTTGCCTTTTGTCTGTGTTATGTATATCTCGAAGCGGTAGTGTCCAAATATATTGAAACGTATTGACATTCACAAGGCATTTTATAAATTACAATTTTAATTTTACTATTGTATCTGCTTTGTGTACGGGAACGTGTAAAACTGTAAAGTAACTGTTCCAGTAGACATCGCAGTTTGTTCTCATATTTATTGACTGTAACAAAACAAGACTACGTCGAGCACTTTCACTCAACAAAAAGTGCTAAAGCTAAAAATAGTTTTAAACAGTCGACCGAATCTCAACATCTTTATTTAGTTATAGTCTGATCGCTTATCTGAGACGTCGCCAGCGGGGTTCAGGGATTTGATTGGGTGATTTCAATTTTGAAAAAAAAAAACTAATTTCAAAATTAAAAATGCAAATCACCAATCAATTCACACGCGCCCGCTGCCCGCACTGCTTAGGAGTCAGGACCCCCGTTCGTGTCTGTCGCACCCCGCTGTCGACGTCTCAGATAAGCGGTCAGCTTGCGCTAACATCGGATATAAACTTTCATCCCTCTTTGCACCCCCTTAATGGTTTTACCGCGACTAAAAGTAGCCTATGCCCTTCCCAGGGTCTCAAACTATATCTATATCTACGTAAAGAGGTAGTGAAGACGTATAATTCCGCACCATGCAAGTTAAACGACGTCATTTGTCGGGCGCTTGTCAGTGCTCCTTTTCCGGCCGTCGGAGAACCGAACGGCCTCGTACGTAGCGATGGCAAGCGTCCAGAGGGCATGCCCCTCGTTCCGTGGAAGTTAGGTAGGCCTTTGGTGTGGGATGCTACTTGTGTCGACACCTTAGCGCCTTTCTATCTTTCATTGTCTTGCCGCAGGGTGGGTTCCGCTGCTACTTCGGCAGAAGGCCTCAAGCGTCGCAAATATTAAGGTCTTGGCGAGGATTACATATTTGAACCGTTTGGGGTAGAAATGCTAGGAGCTTGGGGATCAAGTGCTCACAAGCTGCTTCGTGAGTTGTCTAAGCGGCTTTTGGAGACTTATCACGAAGCAAGGACTAATTCGCTGGCCTCTACCTGGGCCAGAGAATTAGTACCTTCCTAACCATCCAGCGAGGCCTCGCCTCACCTCGCGAGGTAATGTTGCCAGCCTTTCGAGCGCTTTCCCACAGGGCAACGAGCTTGTAAACGATGTATAATGTAAGTAGATTAGATTATTTTTTTGGTCTTTATTTATTTTTGTGATTTATAGTGTATTTTATTCTGGTAACAGTTTTTTTTTGGCATTTCTAATGTAAACAAATATTAATAATTTCCTTTTTTATTGGATTGGATTTTTTATTATTATTAATAGACGGACATTTGACCGCAATCTCACCTGATGGTAAGCGACGATGCAACCGAGGATGGATGGAGATATGGAGAATCTACTCACCGTTTGACATTTGTATAAACAAAATGGCGGGTTTTCCTAATAATGGTTTGTTTTCCTAATAGCCTGATTATTATTATCTGTGGTCTGGGAGTTAACGATTGGCAGCCCATCGAATACCAAAATGACTCGAATACCAAAAGGAAAAGGAAAGAGAATATTTTTAAAAGGTCACTTCTAAGCGATCTAAATAGGTTCCACTAAGTTATTCATAATCATGAAAAATTGGTACCATTCAAATAAAGACAACCTTTTATCATCGTCGGGTACAAGTAATATGACTTTATTAAAACTGAATTAGTTAGTTATTAATTAAAACTAGAAAAATATGAACTAGGTATCCATATCCATCTTGATCACTTCGTGCTTTAATTTTAGTTAAAGTTGCATTTGATTGGAGGATATTTTACTACATGAGACGTATTTTTCCCGATCCATATTTTTGGACACACTTTTTGTCTTCTTTTTTTTACAGTAGCTGTCTCATTTTGGTCCAAGGTGAGATGTAATGTCCCCAACGGTGATCTCCTAGACTAAAATGTTTTGTTTTTACTCATTTTGCGACGCTCTTGTAAATAATCGTGACCTTATTCTGGAAAATCCAGCTTCTTAAAAGGTCAATGTAAAGTTGTTGTTAAGTAGAGTTTATTTATACTAGTTCAATTTACTTACAACAACACAACAAGCTGAACACTGTGGCATCTTGTGCACTTGTAAGTAATTTGGGTTATTTTTCCAGTAACATTACCTATGTGATATTTAATTTCATCGGCGTATAATAATAAGCTATAAAAGCTTATAATTCTCAGATAATAAAGCTATTTTAATGCAGTTATAATAGCTATAGCGTCTGTAGATAATACCATCGCTAAAAGCGTAATATTTGATCGCATAATCGGCATCTATTAGTACTTCAGTTTAACGTGTCTACAATTATGAAAATATTTTATCTCAAGTTGCACATTCCACACATAAACTGATCTCTCACCGAAACCACCGCTTGTACATTGACAGCTCAACGTATATTGGTAATGTATAGCTTGTCTTGAATAAGTCTACAACCAAACTAACACTATTTTTGCTTCGCGGTTGCAAGCAAAGGGGCTAATTATAGCCGTCTAACCACAACTAGAGTAACCGAATCATCGCTCTTAACACGCTGGAATAAGGTTTATTTTTTGCAAAAAAAAACGATGGTACAGTCGAGCCAGACAGTGTTTTTGGGCTAGTTCTATATTTTAGAAAAGCAACGGTTGTGTGGTGACCAAATTTGACTGTAATGATTCAACGTCGTTTGTTTTAATGAAGATATTTTGGTGGAGTATACAATTAGGTATTCTGTGGTATGACATGCTACTCAAATAGCTTGAGGTGAAATCAACTTGAACTATTTTTTTATATAAGTTTTTCATCCACGTCATTGGTCCAAAAGTAAAACGTAAATAAAATGAAAATCACCATTCAGACTGCCCTCATCCTCTCAAACATTCTAATCAAGTCTTCTCGCTTCTTCCATATTCAAATTCATATCATCTTCTATGCTCTCACATACCTACACAGTCTTCCCTCTCTTTTGTACACCTTGCGTTCTTAGTAATAGGGCGCCGTTTTACGCTTTGGGTACGGAGCCCTAAAAACAACAGGCTGCATACAACTTTTTATTTTAAGGAGAACTGTTTGAAATCGGTTTGCTCTTGCCTCTAGACTAAGCCAGACGTGGCGTAGACAGAGTCGACAGAGCGAGCTCATCCAGAATTTAATAAAAGAAGTAGTAACCAATAAAATAAGACACCACGTTGACACCATGCCAACACACATGCCCTAAGGTATGCCCCGTTATCGATAATAGAGTTGTAAACCTATTTGTCGGGAGCATCGATATGAGAGCTGTCTCGATCTACAAGTATAACAGTACCCCAGTAATTATTATCTTCTTTGATGGAATACATTTGGCAAATATAGATGCCCACTCACATTTGGTTGTACGGTCGGCAGATATGTTTCTAGAGCACAATTTTGTATTTCTGGTTTTTGCACGCAAACAAAAATACAATCAATTTCCAGTGAGGAAAATAAAAAGAGGCTTTAACTTACGGACGGACAGACTGATAGACATGGCCAATCTTCCGGTATCGGTTTTTTGACATTTGACTACGGAACCCTAAAATGTGTTATAATAATGATGGTCTCATAGCCTAATTGTAGCTAAGGTGGCCGTCGGCCGATTTTAACAGAGATAAGCCAACTACGCAGGAGATATTATAGTGCACAAGTGTGAGCGCAGTAAACAAAGTGTAGTCTCTGTTCCTTCTCTCTCATAGTCCGGTGAAACTGCAACCTACATGACCAGATCTCTCATTAATCGCATGACCACCAGCGGGGCACCGATGGGAGACCAACACCAACTTGCTGATTCCGAGCCATCAGAAACTGCTCGGAGTCAACAAGTTATTTCGAGACACAAATAGCGGCCCGACCCGGGATTGGAACTGGGTTTATTTTTATCCAAGAGGTCTCGACCTCTTAGATAAAAATAAACCCAGCATGCAGACTACCACCGAGACAGTGCCTAAGTTCAAACCTTATAAGAAAAAATATATTGGATCAAACATGAAATAAATAAAAATATTGCTCTATTTATATGCTAGCTGTACAAAGTGGACGCATGCGCGTAGACACGTAGGGAGATGGGCATGACATGCACAACCCGAGGCCTGACATTACTTCATTAAAATTCTATTAACAGAAGCATTCTCCTCACTCTGCAACACCAAACCACTTAAAAAAATTGTCTAGTCAACCTAAATAGCACCCTATTGTCATAAAAATAAATCACAATTTCAGCCAATCCAGATTTTTATTGAAGCTTCAGATGGTCAAGCGAGAAACGTTAATGGAATCTGGAGCTTATTTGGAAGGTGTTAGTTGATATTTTTGATGGAATGCGATTGAAACATCTTAAATGCTTAGATGGACAGTAGTAAGCAGAACTAAATCATTGGTTATGATACATCAGTCTTTACATTTCGAATACAATTTGTGCAGAAGTCTAAAAAGTCCTTTAGATAGTAGATAGATAGATACTCTAGTGAAGCTTGAAGTTGAAAGTAGTTAAATTTTATACACAGGATGTTAAGATAGTTCCGAAACTGCCTCAAAAATTAAATAAATCTTTATTTTCATGTCCTGTGTATAATAAGTCTATGCGTTTTCCGATACTTTGGAGACTGCAAAGCAGTTCATCATAAGGGCAGTGTTTAGTATGTTCCATACCTATTTAACCATACACGCTCAGATGAGACTTTTCACAATTCAATATTTTCAAAACAATACTAAAAACTCATTTTTTTCAATAATTCGAAAACATTGCTACGACTTTACGGCTATATACTACGATGATGACAGTGCTACGAGGACTACGATAACTATTAACTAAACTTGTTTTTTTTTTAAATATTGGACAACATCCATCACAACACAAACATTGCTCTGATCCTAAAGTAAGTACCTACCTAACTTGTGTTATGGAAATTAGAAACAACGGTGGTATCACAACACCCAGACCCGAGACAATAAAGAAAATATGGATTTCTATATTGACCCAACGGGGGATTGAACCCGGGACCTCAGAGATGGCGACACCTTGAAAACCGGTGTGCGATCAACTCACCACGGACGTCGGCAAACTAACTAGTTACTAGCTGATATATTTAGGCTGTGGCGGCATCCGCAAATAGTTCGGAAGTCAATTAAGTTATAACAAAAGGTACGAGAATCAAGATGCAAGGAAATGTTACAGTACACTCGCGTCAACATATCGATCGAGATTATTTTGTCTCTATACCTGTAGAAATAAGGAATAAAATTAGAATCGTGTTGCCTATTGTATGTTGTTATTGTACCGAAATTGCTTTTAGAAGATCGTGCTTTAAATAAGAAAACGAAATGAGGAAAGGCGCTAATGTATGCAAAGGCCCAATTCTACTGCTATTTATAGAATCGCCTATTGAGTGGCTACATTAAAACCATGTACTTTCTATTGTTACGTTATGCATACTAAAGTAATTCACAAATTGGACGAACCATCTCGACGTGTAACTATTTATTTTTTGCAAAGTGTGATTGAGAAATTTGATGGGGATTTTACATTGTCTACAGATCTACGCCATTATAAATACAGGTAATATGAAATTCCATCATATCTTTACCATCTATATAAATTCTACACTATTTAGCTACTAACCTGTTTTAACTTTTTATCGAAAACGTTTTGAAAGTATAACAATTCAGTTCCATTCGAAGAGAAAATAGGTTTTCAGATAGAAATCCGAAATTCAGCTGTAAAAATAGAAACAGCTATTAGCTAACCATGGCACCAGTATTGAGTAAGCCCAAAGTTTTACCTGACATTCAATTTTCAAAACGAACGTACATAAAAACCTTGAAAGCATCGGCAAAATTTGAACTTAGGATCTCATTGAACTTAGGATAAAAACTTATATGACGTTTGTTTTACCACAATCGGTTGATCTTAGTTTTAATGTGTATGTCTTTTATTCATTTATTTTAACATTAAGCTGTTAGCTTGCAAAAAGGAGTTAGACAAAGCTGGTATCTATCTGGTTTAGAATAGATCCTGAGCAGAGACATTATTTTTATTTACGGTCCCCAAGAAGTTTGTGACGTGACAGACCGCGCCGCGGCGCCGGCTTCGCGCCAACCAGCTTCCGCACAAACGCATTGGGGAGCCAACATGGTAGTATTCTGGTTTTGCTTAAATCAAAATGTTACGAAAATAGCCAATTGCATGTTGAGATACGCGTAAAGGAGAATTGAATTTACTTGAAAATTAATAACCCAAAGTTCATATTGCTTATCGTCTATATATATATATATTATATATAAAAGAAAGTTGTGTTAGTTACAACACTTATAACTCAAGAACGGCTGGACCAACTCCAATGAAATTTGGTAATAAGGTAGTTTGAAACCCTGAGAAGAATATTTTTTGTTGCAATATAAAATCATCAAGGGGGTGAAATGAAGGATAAAAGTACTAGACTTATGGCGCGGGCGAAGTCGCAGGGACCTGCTAGTGATTTTCTATAATTAGTACCTATTTTACCATACACTTATTATGTTATTTTACTCAACGTTAAAACTAATCCTAGCTATTTTGTGTATACAGTGTCAAAATACGTTGTGTTAAATGATGTACGCCAAAAACCGAAGTCTTCAATCTCGGATCGGTTATCAGTTTTAGCCGTTTACAAATTATGTTACGCGATATATTAGATGGGAATCAGCCTTTCGGTGCTTCCGGAGAACAGATATGCTTGTAATAGACGTTTCTATTTAGTCGGAATGGTCACCCATCAAATCACGACCACGCGGTGGTGGTTGCTTCACTTTGGAAATTACTACCAACCTTAGTTGGCACCTAGGTTAACTAGGCGCTTTAATTTTTTTAAATCAAATGTTTGATTCGCCTAGAAGCCACAGTAGGTGGTTTAATGTAAATCGGTTAAATCAGCATTTAAGACGGGCGAAGACTATTAACAAAAATATCATAATTGAAAATGCCAAAGATTTAAAAATAGTTGTAATTAAATAATATCGTTGATGAAAAGTCAAGGTATCAAGTTAGTTAGCATTAAATTCAATCATTAATACTAATCGAAATTGTATGATACCGGCCTTGTTCTGTCAAAAGGTCATTAGCACTTGTGCAATTTGTGATTATACAGATGAGTGCAAAAAATTGTGGTCAGAAAATTATTCTCGAGAGTATACTTGTTGTTATGCACTATGATTAATATACCTGTTTAGTTGGTAAGTTCAGTAGGTTCGCAAAGCTTAAATTTAACTCCCTTAATGACGCTGGTTTTTGTCTAAGAGGTCCCGGGTTCGAATCCCGGGTCGGGCTTCGAACTTGTTTCTGAGTTTTTCCGTCTTAACATAGCTCAGAATCAGCTCGGAGTCAGGTAGTTGGAGGTCTTAACATCGCCTGATCTTTCTCCGATCTCCGATACTGCGCCTGATTTTTTTCCAATCTCCACCGAACTTTGAGAGTAAAAAGAACAGAAAGTGCGCATATTTTGAGCTGTCAAATCGAACCTATTAAATTATTTACACTCTATAACAGTCTTCTGCCTACAATGTAATTCACTGCATAGCTCCGTCTATGCGCACACGCATCTCTAGTATTCCAACAGCCTTGACAGCTAGAGCCTGGGCGTGTTATTGAACCAGCTCTATTTATATCGAGGACCAAGACTGAGATACCGAGTCAGTAGTGCTATAGGAACAGGTTATGCGTGATGCAGCCAAGCTAAGTGGTGTCATTACGGTCACTTTCCATTGCTACTGGACTAGAGTTGATAGATGACAGATGTGATGCTAGTTTTCGATTAAATTCTAACATTTTGATAAGATGATTAGCTTTTAAAATTTGTAGTATTTATTGTAAAAATGCAGTACTTTTTGATTAAAACCCTAATGTTACTCGTTGATATAGGAACACACATTTTTTACTACTTTGACTGTGCGAGTTGGATTTCCCATTCATCCCACATTTCACCCTCTTTTCGTTCATGTTATACGTATCTACGAGTATATACGAGTACCTATCTCTACATCACACAATTTTAATGAAATCAATCTCACGGGTGAGGAGTGAAAAAATTAAGCACTTACTTTATTATTACTAATTGAAGTCCATCATTCCCTGAACTTGTAACACATCCAGACAAACACTGCGGCATCTTATCCAGGTAATACGAAAATGTGTGATAAATCCTTATAGAATACGTTGGCCACTGTTCAATAGTAATTTGGATCAATGTATTTTTTTTATTCTTACATGTATTAGTAATTAAGTAGATTTTAATAACACCCATTAAAGAGTAGGTAAGTACCTACTTGATTAAGTAAGTATACTATTTGCATATCTGAACGTATTTTTATCTCGTCATCGCGCATCAAACGGACCAGTTTACGGAATTCCCGGTCATGTTACACTGACTTTGGCTTAATCGTATTCGCAACTAAAGTATGACCAGTAGGTGGGTTGCTAACGTATAAAAACAACCACCTGAGGCGGAAATTGAAGCCGCGTTCCGCGGGCGCCTAACCACTCGGCCACCCTAGCTTTGGCAGAGCCTGTCGAAATTTTCAAGTGCTTCTTGATAATTTTGTTGCTTTCATCAATGTTATTGGGATTCTCATCCTCGACATTCGAAAGAAATACTAATTGCAAGTCTTTAACAATCGAAAAATAAAGCTTGCAAATACTTTAAACCGGACTTTAATTTAATTATGCTTAAGCATAAAAAGTTTTTCGGTGCAATAAAATTTATTAAAAAATATTTTTAAATAGATTTTGAGTTGTGTTATTAACATTTCAATTGTATCTTAGTTTGTGTCTAGCCTTAGTCACGCCGTTATTACGGCATTTACATAATTCGGTGCACGCTCATGTAAGCGATTAATAAGTATAGCACTTGATAATTAGAATACCTACCAAGTCTAAAATTAAAAAATAATAGACAACTTAACACTGCGATGGACAGTAACCCCGTTATTCCAAAAACTTACTTACCAGGTTTAAGACAGGACTAAGCTATTAGCTAGCCAATTAGAAAAGCGCTTCTTTACTAGGTTATGTCACGAATGTGTCATTCATTCCTCTGTTGTCGGCTAATATTTAGACCCATTTTAAACCTGGTCTATTTTTTTTTGTAATAACACCGTAAACGTCTTTAAACGTTATAACAATACAAATCAATTGTATATATCTTAGGAATGGACACTATAACAGAAAAATACAGTAAGTACAACGATTTACCTACACAGAATCATGTTCAATGTAGGCGGTCTTATCGCTATAAGCGATCTCTTCCAGACAACCTTTAGGTAAAGGAACATACTCATTCTCAGGAAGGGGGTGCAAAAATCATCGAATAAGTGTAATGAACAAATTAATAATAATAAATCAAGAATCAATAAAATACATAAAAATAAGTAAATATACCTACACATACTCGTAAATCATACATATAAATACACATATACCAATATGAGAAGTACTTGACCAACGTCAGTAAATAAAAGTATTTATAATTGGAGAAAATGATCTTTAAGTCTATTTAGGAATGTATCTTATATGGAGTGTAACTGGAGTGTAACAACTTACTTTAGGTTTACCCCAAGGTTTGATCTAAGGAAGCTGAGTAAGTGGTGAAGATTTACCGTATAATTATTGAACATTTTTTAGGGTTCCGTAGTCCAACAAGGAACCCTTATAAGATCGTTCAGTCCGTCCGACCTAGTCTGTCACAGCAGAATATCTTCTACGTTTATGGACTGATTTGCATGTAACTTGGTTCGAGAATACTTCACATATAGATCTCATTTTTTTAAATACAAAAAACTAAAACTACCCCTTTTTAAGGGTACCTCCATACATGTACAGGGTGGGTGAATATTTTTTTTGAGTGCACCAGGGGGTGCACTCAAAAATTGTGTAGGGTATCGTTGAAAAGGACTATGAAAATAAGGTAGGGTTTCCATACAACACTTTTTTATCAGCTTTACCATTTGCGAGATATAGCCCGCCAAAGTCGTTTACACGGTGTAATTTCTAAAGTCTTGGACCTATAAACTTCAAATCACTCACGTAAAGAAAGAGGCGCAGAAACTCTTATTTAAAATTGTTTTGGGTATCCTGTGATGAATACTTTTGAAATAATAAATAAAATATTTCTTTTTCCAAAAGAACAGTATAAACATAAAAAGTTTTATTTGCCTACAGTGTCTAATGTTGTAAGTTAATGGTACGGAACCCTTCGTGCTCGAGTCTGACTCGCACTTGGCCGGTTTTTTTAAATGTCCATTAATTATAATTTTTTTTATTACTTGTAATATTCGATTTATGTAAATATACCTAATTTTATTTCCTCTTGTTACTTATATTATTGATTTATGGTAGGTACTATGATTTCCTTATTCCGTAACAAGTGGATTGCTTCAATATTAATTGCTTTAAAAGCATCCAAACAAATCCGACGGAAAAACCTAGTGTAACTAAACAGCCTAGGTCATTTAACACGGACGCAAAAACTATGCGCGCGCGCGCATGACGTGACATATCGCCTAACTGTTGTCTGTCTGTCTGCATAATCGCGAATTAATGACCGCAAGCTTTGATTAACCACACCTGTGGATATAGGCGCTTTAAACTAACCAGCGCAGTTTCTGTAGTAGAAACTACCTGTCTAAAAGAGCTTTTGACAATTGTGGCTGGATTTTTTCTGCTGTTTCTTCTCAGCACAAGCCTACAATTTGTCACGAAGCAGTAGTAGGCTCTACCTTAGGACGTGTATATTTGCCTCCAGTAGGTATACCTACATGTATGCATAAATAAATTACTTTGTGACTTTTACTAACAAAACCTAAACACTGCACAAATTCAACTTCCCTTTCAAGAAAAAGTAATGATAATCTAAGTAATAAATAATTTAATTTAACAGACCAAAAATATAACGTTTAAATTTAGCAACATATTGAATGCTAAGTCCACCAAACCACGAGTTTGGTGCACTTGAAACTTGAAAATGTGCCATGGCTGTAAGATTTCTGGGATATCTACAGGCGTAGCTTATTAAAGACTACTTAATCTAATGCATGATCCAGATTCAGGTAGCTTTTGTAGTGCTCAAAATGTAAGAACATGGCCTATGGCCTGTTTTGAAAAAATCTATTGTTGAACCATGCAGACAGGAAAGTCTGTTGTGATGTGACTAAGCG
This sequence comes from Pyrausta nigrata, assembly GCA_949316185.1. Classification (NCBI taxonomy): domain Eukaryota; kingdom Metazoa; phylum Arthropoda; class Insecta; order Lepidoptera; family Crambidae; genus Pyrausta; species Pyrausta nigrata. Next base: position 15,261,497 of record OX438949.1, on the reverse strand, counting down.
CTTGGTTAATTTAAATTCGATTTGGACTAGGTGGCCAAAAAATCTGTCTTACCGGGGGGCATTGGGTTTGATTCTCGTTGCAACATTATGCTTAGGAATCAAGAACCTTGCCTTGCGGAAAATATTTTTCTTAAGGGCTTAATCCATAGCTAGATAATTTAGTCAATTCATTAAAATAAAGGTTTATACTTTTAAGATTTTTTGTTTTTTTAATACAATAGATCATTTTATTATATTACAACTTCATACATGACTACAATCAGGCCAATTCCGTACGAGGTATTATTCTGTTTCAAAGACTTATCGAATTGATACATACGTCGCTTCCCGGCAAGAAAAGAGTCACAATACAAAAATAGCTGTTTCGAGAAAATGTAATTTTAATAGTTTTTCGTTCATTTAATCGTCAATAATTTAAAACTAAAACAGTCAGATAACTCAGTACTTTTAAGTTAATAACTTATTTATATGATATTTATAGAGCTTTAAATATAACAGCAAAAATTTCATTGTGTACCCAATATGTGTTGTGACTCTTTTCTTGCCGGGAAGCGACGTGATAAATAACCTTTCTCCGTCTTAGTTAGCGTTTTGTTCATGGTTATAAGTAATTAATATCAGTTAAATCTTAATAACTAGTCACGTGGAAACTCATTAGTAAGTGAACTAGTTTTGACGTTGAAAAATAACTAAAGCTAGGTATCAATGACTAAAGTTTGATTGATCAGGCCTATAATTTATTTTGGCACAGAAAAGAATGAGAGATTAGCTCCAATTGCTCCAATCCTAGTTTTAATTATACCATTTACTGGCTGCAGTAGGTAATTAATTTGTAATTAAAAAGTCTAATTATTTCTTAAATTGGGGTAGATATGCCGCTAAAGAACATCGAAAAACAAAAGGACAAAATAATTATATTATTATAGGGTTATTAGTTAGACTGGAGTTCACCAACACAGTCATGTTTGTTTTAATCAGCCGGTTTGGCATTATTTGACTTATTTTATATGGACATTCTGTCAAATTAACTGTCAGTTAAGGTCTTAATGGAAATATTGGTGGACTCGAGTCTTAGTCAGTAAACGAAAGTGAGTTCAGTTGACTACAGGAATTTAAAAAAAAAAATGTTTTAACAAACACACCAATTACCTAGCCTCAAACTAAGTGTGAGCTTGTGGTATGGTGACTAGGATAACGGATAGACATTCTTATATACATTTACAAACATCCATGACTTAGGTACAAATACTCGTGCTTATCACACAAACAATTGCCCCTTGCGGGATTCGAACCCGCAACCGCCTGGTTTTGAAGTCCGGGGCGCGAACCACTACACCAAGACGGTCGTCCTCTACACCAAGACATTACGTATCAACTCTAATCAATTCCAAGGATTGGTTTAGACCTAAGGTCACCATTTTTTATGCAGCCAGTAAATATAGATTGACGGTTTATTTGACACAAATCCCATACATAATATATCATTCTAAGGGAAAAAAAAGTACAGCAGCAGAAATGTAAGCGCGACGTGTTGCGACAAAGAGTCGGCGCCGATATATTTTTTCTTGCGCTGAAAAATATTTAAATAATTTAATACATCATAACCTTAAAAGGAGCTGCCTTAATTACCTCAAGATCACGGTAAAGTCAGCCTATTAGATCCCACTGCTGGGAAAAGGCCTCACGTCAACTATGAGGAGGAACAAGCCATACTCCACCACGCGGGCTCAGTGCGGATTGGTGGAGGGGTGTCTGTAAGGCAAGTGACAAACCTTACTATCAGATGTTATCAAGCCGCCCTAGGGCCTCTGACTAGGCTTAACGACTAATACCAACAGATATTAGCTGGGACCAACTGCTTTACGTGCCTTCCGAAGCACGGAGATGCTTGTCATTGTCGTCACTTAAATGGTCGGAATGGTCCCCATCCAATCACGACCGCGCCGTGGGGTTGCTTAACTTTTGGTATCACTACCAAAGCGCTGCCGCCACTGCGCCACAAGCACCTCATTTCAAGATCACGGTGCTGCCCATCAATTTATACTGCGTGTGGGCAACTTTATCTAGTGATTACTTATAAAAAGTATTTTTATAACTTAAGCAATTATTTTGCAAGTTTTTACGAAATTAAATCAAATTTCACTTACAAAAATTAATCGACTGTGTCATCCGGTGGGACTCGAACCCACGTCCCTTCGCTATCCGGGCGAGTGCTCTTACCAACTAAGCTACGGAGGACGTTAGTCAGTCGACGAATTTTTGCAAGTGCTTGCTACGCCAGTGAGCCGGCGTTCGATTTCATCAATACTTAGGAAATGTACCCGCATGTATCCAATGGAAATATTTTTACAAATATTTAACCATCAGTTAAGATGAAATCAACTTAACCTTTTATATTTTTATAACTTAAGCAATTATTTTGCAAGTTTTTACGAAATTAAATCAAATTTCACTTACAAAAATTAATCGACTGTGTCATCCGGTGGGACTCAAACCCACGTCCCTTCGCTATCCGGGCGAGTGCTCTTACCAACTAATCTACGGAGGACGTTAGTCAGTCGACGAATTTTTGCAAGTGCTTGCTACGCCAGTGAGCCGGCGTTCGATTTCATCAATACTTAGGGAATGTACCCGCATGTATCCAATGGAAATATTTTTACAAATATTTAACCATCAGTTAAGATGAAATCAACTTAACCTTTTATATTTTTATAACTTAAGCAATTATTTTGCAAGTTTTTACGAAATTAAATCAAATTTCACTTACAAAAATTAATCGACTGTGTCATCCGGTGGGACTCGAACCCACGTCCCTTCGCTATCCGGGCGAGTGCTCTTACCAACTAAGCTACGGAGGACGTTAGTCAGTCGACGAATTTTTGCAAGTGCTTGCTACGCCAGTGAGCCGGCGTTCGATTTCATCAATACTGTGAACTAGTTTTGACGTTAAAAAATAACTAAAGCTAGGCATCAATGACTAAAGTTTGATTGATCAGACCTATAATTTATTTTGGCACAGAAAAGAATGAGAGATTAACTCCAATTGCTCCAATCCTAGTTTTAATTATAGCATTTACTGGCTGCAGTAGGTAATTAATTTGTAATGAAAAAGTCTAATTATTTCTTAAATTGGGGTAGATATGCCATTAAAGAACATCGAAAAACAAAAGGACAAAATAATTATATTATTATAGGGTTATTAGTTAGACTGGAGTTCACCAACACATGTTTGTTTTAATCAGCCGGTTTGGCATTATTTGACTTATTTTATATGGACATTCTGTCAAATTAACCGTCAGTTAAGGTCTTGGTGGAAATATTGGTGGACTCGAGTCTTAGTCAGTAAACGAAAGTGAGTTCAGTTGACTAAAGGAATTTAAAAAAAAAAAAATGTTTCAATAAACACACCAATTACCTAGCCTCAAACTAAGTGTGAGCTTGTGGTATGGTGACTAGGATAACGGATAGACATTCTCATACATTTACAAACATCCATGACTTAGGTACAAATACTCGTGCTTATCACACAAACAATTGCCCCTTGCGGGATTCGAACCCGCAACCGCCTGGTTTTGAAGTCCGGGGCGCGAACCACTACACCAAGACGGTCGTCCTCTACACCAAGACATTACGTATCAACTCTAATCAATTCCAAGGATTGGTTTAGACCTAAGGTCACCATTTTTTATGCAGCCAGTAAATATAGATTGACGGTTTATTTGACACAAATCCCATACATAATATATCATTCTAAGGGAAAAAAAAGTACAGCAGCAGAAATGTAAGCGCGACGTGTTGCGACAAAGATTAGGCGCCGATATATTATTTCTTGCGCTGAAAAATATTTAAATAATTTAATACAGCATAACCTTAAAAGGAGCTGCCTTAATTACCTCAAGATCACGGTAAAGTCAGCCTATTAGATCCCAATGCTGGGAAAAGGCCTCACGTCAACTATGAGGAGGAACAAGCCATACTCCACCACGCGGGCTCAGTGCGGATTGGTGGAGGGGTGTCTGTAAGGCAAGTGACAAACCTTACTATCAGATGTTATCAAGCCGCCCTAGGGCCTCTGACTAGGCTTAAAGACTAAAACCAACAGATATTAGCTGGGACCAACTGCTTTACGTGCCTTCCTAAGCACGGAGATGCTTGTCATGGTCGTCACTTTAATGGTCGGAATGGTCACCCATCCAATCACGACCGCGCCGTGGGTTGCTTAACTTTTGGTATCACTACCAAAGCGCTGCCGCCACTGCGCCACAAGCACCTCATTTCAAGATCACGGTGCTGCCCATCAATTTATACTGCGTGTGGGCAACTTTATCTAGTGATTACTTATAAAAAGTAATCTTTCTACCTTTATCCTAGATCAATAGATAGTAGAGATACATATCTAAAGCGGTATTATCTTAGACTGGAACCAGTTATTACCGCGGCCAAAAACCAGTAAGTACACGCCTTGACACTTTCGCTAAAGTCGGTATTAAGATATTAACACGTTCCCTGTCTACGACTCCATTTGGAGTTGTATATCGTTTACAGTGCTAAGTCCACTCCTCCATATGGAGTCGCAAATTACATACTTTTTAAAAGAAAATATATTGGACTGGACGCATGAATTAGGGTTGGATTTTAGAGTAGACTTGTTAGTTGATATGTTCTAAACATGTGTCATGTGTTGATGTGAGTGGACTTGACAGGAAAAAGAGACTCTTGTTTGGGGGACTGTAAACGTGTTAAGATTTAAAATTGGTTTAGATGAAATCGTCGACTAATACAGTATTTAATAGGAAATGCTTGTTAAAGTTGATACAGTTATGTAAACAATTGACAACATTTCATTTTTGTAAAGGTACTAAAATTCAAAAACCATTTCGAGATTTGGCGATGCTTAACACGTTAAAAATATTTTAACAATTTTTTACGCTATAAATTCAGAGATATTTGAAAAAAACTGATGGGTGCTATGATACAGGCATTATAAGGAGCCATGCCTTTGCTTGGTTTTCTGGTCTGACTTAGAAAGTATTTTACCATACATGCAAGCTTGCTGTCATTTTGACATTGACATTTGACACTATGATGAGTGAGTGAGAGATTAGATAATCGTAGTGTTGTTCTATAGAAGCGAAGTCCATCTAGTTATCGATAGCTTTAGTATAGTATATTTAGGATTGCTAAAAATACACATGCATTTAAATGATTATCTAGTTTGGTGACGAAATCATAAAAAATCCTTTAATCATATTATTATTGTTTCATTTGATTCTAGAAACCATAACAATTTAAGTAAGGAAAATGGCAACGTAAGCTTTTTTTAGTAAAGTTGTGTTTGATTAATTGAAAGATTATTTATCTACTTCTTTATTTAGACTTTTGTATTATGATATACGTGCTTAGTAAGATTGTGTTTGGATAAACATACCTACTTACTAAAATTTTTATCAACTTCTTCATTTAGACTTTTTTTATTTTGATATAACGTGCTAACTGTCGATATCGATATCTTACTGCTACAACATACAACACTACAGACGTCAGTTATTTTTTTTAATTTAGAATACGGCAAAGGCGTGAAGTCGTCATATCCTTACTCTTGTACTTACGCTCTTTTAGAATTGAGAGTTTTGAAAGAATTAAATTCAAGGGGAATAAATGGAAAGAAATGAAAAAGAAAAAAATCTTTTTTGATGTACTACAAGGAAAAAAATAAAAATGTGCATGTAATTTTTTTGAAATGTTGTCAATTGAAACATTTAGTATGCCGTACGCATCTCAACGGCTCTATCGACGATCTGTTTAAATAATACAACACTAACTAAGTTCAAACAAGCTACTTTGAAGAGGGAAACTCATTTATTTACCAAAAAAGGAAAATTGACACTAATGTAAGCCATTTAAACACTTAAAATGCGCGTACGCACCTCAACGAAGGCCAATGGGAGTCGAGCGCGGGAATATCGGCCAATGAGCGAAAAGTGTTTATCCGGCCAAGGGCCAATAGTTTTGCGTTAATAAAGCTCTAAGGATTTATTTATTTATTCAATGCAAACATATTTTGTCAGGTATTAAAACGTGAATATAATACAAAGAATGCAAAGCTTTACGCTAACCGTAATACAAGGATTAGTGCGAAATAGGTACCTACTCAATGAAGCCCTCATAATAATCATTAAATATATCAAACACATAAACGAAATCTTTGAGTAAAACGCTTGAAATTTCATGGAAGTAATATAAGTTTATTTAGAACTTATTGGGCCCAAAAACAATAAAATATTAGCTATTCCTATCAAGTAATCATAAAAGTAGCAATTACTTGATCAAGAACATTGAAACATCACAAGCGATTACTAATCACATTACATCAACGAGAAGAGTTGAATAAAATAATGTTTTGTCACAGCCTAACAAACAAGAGCAAAGAACTAAACCAAACATGCGGATCCATTACAAAAAAAATAGACTAAATATTAGCCGACAACAGTGGAATGAATGACACATTCGTGACATAACCTAATAGAGAAGCTCATTTCTAATTGGCTAGCCAATAGCTTAGTCCTGTCTTAAACCCGGTACTAAGTTTTCGTAATAACGGGGTTGAAGTTTTTATTACCAGCTTTTTATTTGGAATGTTAATTTGTAAATAGCTGTTGCCCATCATAAAAGTAGTGTTTTTATTACACCTTAAAATATGATAAACGAATTTAAGTACCAAGAAAATTAAACATACTGGCACGAAAAAAACACACATTGAAATAAGGATTTGTTTTGGGACCGCAATGTACCTAATACCATAGGCGTCTTAAATTCATTAAATAAAAATACTAACATTTAATATAAAGTTTTTTAAGCTTCTTCCAAATAACTAAAATTTTATTTTTCTGTTCTCTCTGCACTGTGGTTAACTTTACGAGCGAGTTATCTTCAGTTATGGTCGTAACGATGCGCTCGCGCTAAACGCTTAAAAGCTGAGTGTTTTGATTTTACATTTTTTTTGGAAATTGTTTCAACAAACACACCAATTACGTAGCCCCAAACTAAGCGTGAGCTTGTGCTACGATGACTAGGATAACAGATAGACATACTTATATACATTTATAAACATCCATGACTTGGGTACGAATGCTCGTGCTTATCACACAAACATTTGCCCCTTGCGGGATTCGAATCCGCAACCGCCTGGTTTAGGAATCCGGGGCGCGCTACACCAAGACGGTCGTCAGTAATTACTTATACCGGAAGCTTGTAAAATTAGTTTTTTAGCCATACAATTTACAGACTTATTTTTAAGGTTGCTATTAACTTTAGTGCCAATGTCAGACTAATCGAATATCTTGTGATTCGTCGTTAGGGACTTTTCTTTGCCTATAAAGAAAAATTATGAGGAAAATTATGTCCTAGGTTGAGTAAACTGTGACTCTAGGTTTAAACCTCATATAAATAAGGATCTTCTCAATGATTGGTCTTGCGCTATCCTAAGCCACTGGCGGTGGCTTTTGCAACCTTTTCATGATTCAATATAATTCCTCCTAGCGATGGGCGATTATTACTAAATTAATCGAATTATTCGAATGGTCTCTGTAATCGAATGTATTCGATAAGCAACCGCAGTCATTCGATTTTGCGGCGATACCGGAGCGCGCGGTGTGCAGGCCGTACTACTAACTAATGAATCGTCATTCGTCGCGTCGATTAATCATTCGGTCGCTACTTGTCCTGTGTGCACAGTCCCGGCAATTGGATCGAATGCATCGAAGGGCCCAGTATAGATTATCATTCGATTGTCGATTATTAATCGATTAATTTTTTTTCGAATTACTAAATCGACATTCGTGTTCGAATGGTCGATAATCGATTCATTCGATTAATTTTTTTCGAACAATCGCCCACCGCTAATTCCACCAGACAGAAGAAAAGGCATACAGAATTTAAAGCAAACGTATCTATGCGGTTAATATCCAGAACCTTTCTGGTTCCCTACACTAGGTGTAATCTATTCTAAAGCGAAGTTCGCTATCGCTAACAAAAGTTATGAAACTAACAAAGTAAAGTTAGCCTAGAATATAGATCACACTGCTGGGCAAATGCCTCACCTCAACTATGAGGAGGTATGAGGCCATACACAAACCACGCAGGCTCAGTGCGTATTGGTGAAGAGGTATCTGTAAGGCAAGTGACAAACCTTACTACTTTCCATCGAAACTTTCGCATACATGGACTATGGTTTTTGAATGAGCACTTGATAATTTTGACAGGCTCTGCCAACGCCTGGGTGGCGGAGTGGTTAGGCATTTCCCGGTATGCGAGGAACGCGGGTTCAATGTGCGCGTCAGATGGTCATTTTTTAAAATGCAATATCTAGTATTTTCTTTTACAAAATACACATATATCTTAACCGTTCGTAGGCTATAGCAAAGTTCGTTGTAAGTAATATATTGCATCTTACCTAGAAGCCCCGGCCTTAATGAATAAAATGGCTGCATGCTTTAAGGGTGACCCTTAAAGCAAGCAGCCATTTTATTCATTTTATTCTTAAAGCAAGCGGCAAAGGACCATATTGGGGAGACCCTTTCGAGGCCTAAAGCCAGCAATAGTTGTTTCGGTTGAAACGAATGTCTTTTGAAATTAGAAGAATAGCAGTTGTGTCGCGTGTCGTGTTCCGTTCCGCGCTTCTCAGTCTCCAAAAAGACTGTCAAATTATAACAAAAAGCTTTTCATCCAACCTCGCCTACAGGTGCGCAAATGAATTCGCGACGCTCCATCATCCGTCAGATAGATTATCCACATTAATAACGGCTGGTTGCTACAAAAAAGCCACCGTTATCAGCAAACTACTTTTGGATTCCGAAATTAGTTCTGCTTAGTTCTTGTTTGGTGATACTAGCTGCGCCTGCGACTTGTAACGTGGTAGTTCAAAAGTCAAAAAATCAAAATTCGAAAATTATTTATTCAATTTAGCACAAAATGCTACTTTTGAACGTCAATAATTAATATCAATCAATTATGGCCTATATGGGGCCAGAACATGTCTCCTTATCTTTTGGGCCCTCCTAGCGCTTCAAGACAAGACACAGACAATCTGGCAAGTGCTGAGAAGTAACGCCGGAACAAACTCAGTCACCACTAGCTGCCACAAAAATGATACAAATCAAAATAAACAGGTAGGTATATCAGTTTGGTGCAGGCTGGACTGTCCATACATTCTCGTCACGAAGATAGTCTTGAATTTAATAATACCCCTTCGACATTAGAGTAGTTTTGACATGTGACTTAAATTTATTAACAGGTAACTCGATAACATTATGAGGTATATTATTGAAAAATTTGACACAATTTCCCAAGAATGAATTATCTGTTTTGGCTAATCTGAAATTTGGAATGACAAGTTTGTTATTATTTCTTGTGTTATACGAATGACTGGACTGAATGTTGGACTCAAGAAGAAAATGGCATTACCCACATTCCTGGATTAGGTTCCCAGTAAGACACCCGCTAGACAAGATAGCTCGATAAGGTCGTCAATAGTGCCAGCTTTAACATAAGATTTATCAAAATTTTATAAGTCCGTGAATTGTACTTTTTTCAGCGCATTAATTAAGGCCCACACGGCCGGGCCCGGATTAGCTATTCCGAACTTTTTCAAGGCCTATTAGCTGAGTTCAAAGCCCACTTGCACAAGTCTGGATTAGCTCATCTGGAAGACCCACTTGTGCAAGTCCGGATTAGCTTATAATAACACTAGTGGTTCCCCGCGACTTCGCCCGCAAGAGTTGGATTTTCCATATAAACTCTCATCCCCCATTTCACCCTTTTAATGTTTTTATATCGCGACAAAATCTAGCATATGTCCTTTCCAGGGTTTTGAACTGTCTCCATTCCAAATTTCATCTCAATCGGCTCAGTGGTTAAGCGTCAAGAGGTAACAGACAGACAGACACACTTTCGCATTTATAATATTAGTATGGATTATTTTAAACTTTTTAATAATTTTATTAATAATAATTAATTTTTAATAATTTTATTATTTTTAACTTTAGCTTACACCGTAACCCCTCCTTTTATCACTAGTGTTCTCCTTTACCCAAAAGTTTTCTGGAAGAGATCGTTCTAGCAATAAGACCGCCTACATTGTACCTACCAACATGGTTTTTCTTTTATGTATTATATGTTTGTAAAGTGTTTTCTGGTTGCAATAAAGAGTATCTATCTATCTTAGTTTTTTTAATACAAACAAACAAACAATCAAATCTTTCCTCTTTCTAATATGAATGTAGAGTAGAGATTCCCAAACTTATTTAATCTAGCGCCCACTTTAACATTTAGTTATATTGCAGCGTCCCCCATTTTTTTTCACCTTACAAACCTCAGTAACATATTAGTCCCACCCCAAGCTGCCAATTATCAAGGACTAGAAGGAATTAAATGTCGTCTTACAATTATTAAGCGACATGCGACAAGTGATGGTTTAGAAAATTGTTTTCTATAAAAATTGTAAATAAAATTACCGCCCCTCTCTAGACCTTCAGCGCCCACAAGAGGGCTTTATCGCCCACTTCAGGAAAAACTGGTGTAGAGTATAGATTATTAACTAAAGCTGGCATATAATTTAAAATTATTAGCGTCATCGGCCTTTGCTCAGTATTTTCAATTGACCGCATATTCTAACGCATCTATTGTTCTCAGATCAGAGCGTATGAGTAACGCTAAGGCGCTGTCGCTGGCGCGGCGCCAACGCAGACCCTGACGGATTTATGGGGAGACCACTGCTGGAGTCAGCATGCTTATTTTATTTTTATAAGCAGATACTTTTTCAACTTTTCTAATAATTTGCATGTTATGCCACTGCTTTGATCTAAATCCATACTCTGATCTCTCTACGGTCATGTCGGACTGCCGTCTCACCGAATGATGAGTGTGAAGGAACAGAGAGTGCACCTGTGTATTGCGCACACACTTGTGCACTATAATATGTCCCGCGCAGTTGCCTAATCTCTGTTGAGATAGGCCGCCGTAGTCGAAATTCGGCTAGGAAGATTATTATTATTATTATAAATCCACTCGCCCTAATCTTGACATTTCGGGTCATGTAACAACTAGACTCTTCTACTAACTTTCTAAATATGTTTCTTCTGAAAACTTCATCCTTATCGGAAAACTTAAAAAAAAATAAAAAATGGCGGCTCATTGGTCCTACGAACCGGATATTTAAAAAACGTTTCAATTTCCTTGCTAAGTTTGCGAATGCTTTTGTTTTTTCTCTATTTTTTATTACGTGTTACCAACCTTTGCTTGATCAATGGTCCTTATAACTGTACCATTGTAATATGTTTTTATTGTTTCTGTGTACGTGTTTATTTCTTCATATTCTAATGTCTATTAAATTAATATTTTCTTATAATTATTTTTATAATTTAAGCAATCTTCAATCTTTTTTTTAATCAATGACAAGTTTACATTATTATTTTATACACTATTACTTTTAAATTAGCTCCGCTAGACGAGCGTTAACTCGTAGGGTTGTCGACAAACGACGCACGCACATAAATTCGTCAGCTCGCCCTGGCGTGTGGCCAGCGCGCCGATACAACACTTTACTTGGAGTGCGCCTTCTGTGCCAATGATATACTGCTTTGGAGCGTATGAATATTGGAATTAAGAAAAAAGTAAATACGCCTTTTTTGTGGGCGGGTGCAGTGTCGGATTCGTATCGGCTTGAATGCGGCGTCAGGCAGGGCGGATTAACATCTCCGACTCTTTTTAACGTACGAGGGTCAAACTGAAAGTTCTTAGAACTGGCCACTTATAAACAATATAATAAAAAAAATATTCTAAAATTTGAAAATAGAACTCTTTGCCAATATTACTGAGTATATATTTCATTCATTTGTCATTTGTCTTACGACTTGGCGGCAAATTGAAAATTGTCTGTGTCACGTCAAAATGAATTTAACACGAGAAAATTTTCGTGCAATGATTTTTTATGACTTTCGATGTCATTTAAGTCAACAAGAAAGTTATGATAGACTACGATTGGCCTTTCACGATGAAGCCCCATCTCGTGCGACTGTTTACAACTGGTTTAATGAGTTTAAACGTGGTCGCACTAATCTCACTGATGATGTACGTGAGGGACGGCCTTCTACGGCGACGACTGAAAATAACATCTGTGTTGTGCGGCGTATGATAGAGACTGACAAAAGAGTGACCTATCAGCAGATTCGGACAAGCTTAGGCATCGGTATGAGTCAAGTGCACAAAATCCTCCACGAACATTTAGCGGTCAGGAAGCTTTGCGCCCGGTGGATACCTCATAATTTGACTAAGGCTCAAAAACTCCATCGTGTGGATTGGTGCCGTAAAATGATTGAAAGATTTAACGGAGGTGACTCAAATGCTGTGTTCGACATACTAACAGGTGACGAAAGCTGGATTTACTGTTATGATCCTGAAACCAAAAGACAATCTGCTCAGTGGGTGTTTCCTTTCGAGGAGTTGCCAACTAAAGTGAGGAGAGATCGAAGTGCGGGAAAAAAATGGTGGCCTCGTTCTTTGGAAGGATAGGTCATTTCGCAACAATTGTGTTAGAGGATCAAAAAACAGTTTCTGCAGAATGGTACACTACCAATTGTTTGCCACTTGTCTTGGAAAAAGTTCGAGAGAAACGACCTCGCAGTAGGATCCTCCTTCACCACGACAACGCCTCGTCGCACACCGCCAAGCGAACGATCGACTATTTGGCGACATCAAACGTTGAATTACTGGGTCACCCGCCGTATAGCCCCGACCTCGCGCCTTGTGATTTTTATTTATTTCCAAAAATTAAAGAAAAACTTAAAGGAAAGCGGTTTATGAATGCTGAAGAAGCGGTGGCTGCGTATCGCGATGCCATTGAAGAGACCCCTAAGGACGAGTGGGCAAAGTGCTTTTCCCAGTGGTTCCATCGCATGCAGCGGTGTATTGACGTCAATGGACAATATTTTGAAAAGATATAATAAAACTAATAACTGGCTAATGTAATCAGTTTTTGATTTTCTAAGAACTTTCAGTTTGACCCTCGTATATATGAACGACTTAATCGTCTCTCTCGGTAGTCAGCGTGTCGGATGCTATGTCGATGGCGTATGTGTAAACAACCTGAGCTACGCTGACGACATGGTTCTACTGAGTGCGTCGATCTGTGGCCTAAGAAAACTGATACGCATCTGCGAGGAGTATGCGAGTGGACACGGTCTAAAGTACAATGTGAGGAAGAGTCAATGCATGGTCTTCAAGGCGGGTACCAAGTGTCCCGGGGACTTACCACCAGTACTATTGAATAATGTCCCGTTAGAAGTGGTCGATCACTTTAAGTACCTGGGACACGTAATAACTCCTGACCTCAGAGACAATGCGGACATCGAGCGGGAACGGAGATCGTTGTCTGTTAGAGCGAACATGATAGCCCGCAGATTTGCGCGATGCTCACAGGCAGTCAAAATAACATTATTTCGAGCTTATTGTACATCACTCTATGGGGCCAACCTGTGGGCTGATTATAATAAACGGAGCTACAACGATCTTCGTATCCTGTACAATAACGCCTTCAGGGTGATTTTGGGGCTGCCCCGCTTTTGCAGTGCCTCGGGTATGTTTGCGGAGGCGCGCACTGCCTGTTTCCACGCGACCATGCGTAAGCGGTGCGCGTCAATGGTGCGCAGAGTGCGGGCCAGCTCCAATGTCATCCTGAAGGCGATAGGGGATAGACTGGACTGTCCCTTCCTCCGGCACTGCTGCCACAGACATGTCCCAGTAGTGGCTGGGGTAAGGGGCTTCTAAATGAATAATAATATTTTAATGTAATGGTTGTAATATAATAATAATAATATCTTTCCAATGAATTGTAATTTATATTTCTAATTTCGAATAGTATTTTCACTTTGACATGTTGTTGTTATTTTATTGCAATTATATTGATGTAATTTATTTAATGAATGTTATAATGTATGGATCAACGTTATCTGAAATAAAATAATTTTGAATTTTGAATTTGAATTTTTATTTGAAAAAGATTTGCTCTTAACTCTAGACTAAGTCAGACGTGGCGTAGGCAGAGTCGACGGTGGAGCGAGCTCACCCAGAAAGTTCTGGCACTCCCACTCACTGACGGAACACAGCAAGTTGCTTGGCGCCGGGCTCCTGTGGGAGAGTAGTAGGGCAGCTAGCAAACAGAATCTAAACATAAATATAGGGGCATTAAATATGGTGAAGGCTGTATGCTGCTGCCATCCAGCTGGATGGTAAGAGAAAGTGATGGAGTTGAATAGCGTGATGATCCCACAGCAACAGGTCTACTGTCTAACTCAATGGCTTGTAAAATGGCTTCCAAAATGACGTCTCACTGCTTTCCAGACGTCAGTTTGAACCCGATATCAAACTGATAACCATCGAGTTAGACGATACACCTATTAAATCGTATGTGCAAGGCCTATGTAAAATAAGGTGCCTAGGAAGTTCTTCAAGGCATCTTCCACCCTAAGACAGGGTTAGTTACGTACCTATAAAAGTGTTGTGTAGAACATTTTTTTATTATTTGAAATTGGTTTGCTCTTGACTCCAGACTACGCCAGACGTGGCGTAGACAGAGCCGACGGTGGAGCGAGTGCACACTAGCTCACATAGTTAGAACATTACAGATTTCAATTAGAAGGTTAGGTAACCTTCATACACATGAATCCGTGCTTCTAAAGAACCCGTAGGGATAGAAGATTTATTCATGTCAGACGCGAACATTGGGTTAAAAAGGTCTATCATGTGTTGTATAGACGAAAAGAAAGAAGAAAGTTAAGGCTAAACTGAGGCCTCTTCTGTGGAACTAGTCTGTCTCACTTGACTGTCACATATTTGTAGCGAAGTTCTTTTACTTATTTCTCTCTTTTGCCTTTTCGGTGGATCATCTTATTTTTTCAATATGTAAAAGGGTTTTATTTTGATCGCCGAATAAACAATTTTTCTTTCTAATTAATGTTCAAAGATCTGGAGAGCCATAAATATGTATATAAATTAACCGATCGCAAGGCGTTAACTTTGCCGCGACTGGCGCGCTGCCAATCATGGATTTATGTCTTTGTAATGTCACCATGAGCACCAAAGAGAGAGATGTAAGTATGCAATGAAAAATGCGATGCTTTATTTTTTATTCGACGCCTGAATCCAACTACAAGCGTTGCAACTGGGTAAAGACAACTTCGACCGCGAAATCGCCAGAAGGGTGCAACTGGGTTGGGCAGCATTTGGGAAGTTGCGTCACATCTTCTCGTCGCCTCTACCGCAATGCCTGAAGAGCAGGGTATATAACCAGTGCGTCCTACCTGTCATGACCTACGGGGCCGAGACGTGGAACTTGACAGTCAAGCTGGCCCACCGACTGCATGTCGCTCAGCGAGCTATGGAACGGTCTATGCTGGGGATCTCGCTAAGGGATAGAATCCGGAACGAGATCATCCGCCAAAAGACGAAAGTCATAGATATCGTTCAGAGGTGCAGTAAGCTGAAGTGACAGTGGGCTGGTCATGTCTGTCGCAGAACCGACGGGCGTTGGAGTAGGAAGGTTCTCGAATGGAGACCACGTCTCGGGAAACGTAGTGTTGGACGCCCCCCTGCTAGGTGGACCGATGACCTGAAGAAGGTGGCCGGTGGTGGCTGGATGCGAGCAGCGGAGGACCGTGAAAGTTGGCGCCGTCTTGGAGAGGCCTATGTCCAGCAGTGGACTGCAATAGGCTGATATGATGAATTCAACTACAAACTTACGATATACATCCACAAGCATTTTATCAAATAAAGCTGTAGAGCTTCATTAGATATAGTAGGTATATACTTCTAGTATTATGTATTAAAATTTTAAGATAGTTTATGGAGAAAATGTTCAAATTCAATGTTTTGATTTCGCTTGATAGTGATTTAACCTTAATCACACAGAGTTTGGCCACTGGAAAGATTGAGGACATCTTCTAGCAGTGCACATTACACTGGAGATGAAAGCAGGATTCAGGAAAAAGCCAATTAGCACTACTATTTACCAAATATTGCCCATCAAAATTGGAATCAATGGGGCTGCAATAAGCAAAAAAGGGAAATTTAACTTTTCCGTGCCTATTGGAAATTGTGGACACCCTACCTCTCAAGTTGTCTTTACACGAATGAGGTCGTAAGCGCGTTTTAAGAAATTAGAACACATCCCATATTCTCACTCTGATGAGCGGTTCTCGACCTTACACCGTTTGGTTATACGTTTTGTTTTGAATATTTTTTGCTTTTTCCCAAATGGCGTAATAGGTCAGGGTGCAGGACAGCGAGCGGGATCAACCAAAAGAGGTTATAGGTTAGTAAGTAGGTATGTATATTACAGTCAGAACTCTTAACTGGACCATTCTACATTTAACTGCAAACTCGGACAAAAGAACCTTATTCATTAGACCCTCCCTTAGTTTTTAGTACTATTTTGTAGTAGTAACAATATTGACAGATTATTGGGGTTAAAATTAGAAGTTTTGACGGTAACTTGCACGGTAACAACGCAGAATAAATAACTATTATTTATTCTGCGTTGTTACCTTGCAAGTTACCGTTTACAAGTAACACTTCGTTGCTTTATTGCAGGGTAAAACACACCATTTTTAATTTTCAAGTCGAGGACATAAAGTGGTAAAATTACCATTTGTGTTGTTTTCCAGCACATTTCTTTCATAAAATACGTATCTTTTTGCTGAATCCTTACAATCACATAAAAATATATCATCATATCATATCAGCCTATTGTAGTCCACTGCTGTACATAGGCCTCTCCAAGACTGCGCCAACTTTCACGGTCCTCCGCTTCTCGCATCTAGCCACCACCGGCCACCTTCCTCAGGTCATCGGTCCACCTAGCAGGGGGGCGTAAAAAAATATTGATAATAATAATAACACATCCTTCATGCGTCCATTTTAATAAGTTTGCCATTATGTCCAGTTAATTCGTACTTCGTACATACATGCGTGCATCGGATTACTGCAGCTACGGGGCTGACGGATCGATCCGATCGCGCGCGCGCCGAAATAAACGAAAACACCCCGGAAAAAAATACACACGTCAAAATGGACGAGGGGGTAGTGCGGTCGCGTTGGATTGGCACTTGTTGGATATTGGAATATGGGTATAAAGAGAAACTAATTTAAAGATCGCTAATGATTTTATTACACAGCAATCAAAGACACAGTTACAGTCGGAGAGCCGAATTTGCGGAGAGTGTGAAACCACAGTTCACATCTCATGACGTTTCAGGTCATTTACACGTCTAGTTTATTTAACATGGATTTATTTGTTTACGAAGACAAGTACAATATTCA
Source organism: Pyrausta nigrata (assembly GCA_949316185.1). NCBI lineage: Eukaryota > Metazoa > Arthropoda > Insecta > Lepidoptera > Crambidae > Pyrausta > Pyrausta nigrata. Next base: position 15,244,127 of record OX438949.1, on the reverse strand, counting down.
ACAATTTTGAGGCTTATCTTTTTTATTGTAGTCAATTAAAGGATTTTTGTCTGTAAAAGTAATAACAGTTGTCTCATTTTTATAATCCTGTAGTAGTTATGGGTATATTTCTAATACAGTTAAAATCAACATTTAGACACAGTCACAGCATAATTTTTTATTTTCAGTTTTAAGCTGTTTATGAATGTGATTGATTGAATGTGATGAACTAACATGATACTACCAGTTATTCAATTTTACTTACTAAAATAGTTCAGTTAGGCATACAATCATTGTTCGAGAAGACTTTTGCCATAGTTGTCACATCACATGACTTCTAGCGTGACTTCCTAAATATTTGTAATCCATTATTTGTTCAGGATTCATCCGCAATACTTACCTATAATAAAACTTGGGTAACCAATACTGACCAGTCGCACTATAGAGGTGCAAGCGTCACCAAACAGTCTGCCACCCTAAAAAAATTGCAGCGCCGCCCGCGGTCCCCCCTACCCCCTCTCTCTCTCTCTCTGTTTGCCGTAATTGGTCCGCTGCGAACCCATTACTAATTGATTTGGGAGATCCATACATTGACAGTATAGGAATGGCATTGAAAACTACCCAACAAGGTGATTCTAGGAAAGGTGCTCATTACAAAATGGGTGTCTTATAAAGCTGAGCTAACCCAGATAAAGGTTGATAGGTGTAGAGCGTGCTGTTTTATTTATAAATACTCATGTGTTGATACCCATAGGACAAGTCTATTACTATTTTCTTGTGAAATGATGAAAAGCTTTTAAGAGTTTTCTACGAAAGAAAAAGTTATTGTAAGTAATTCGACCTTTGTGTTCGTGGAGTGGCCTGCACACTAGTTTTCAAGGTGTGGCTATCTCCGAGGTCTCGGGTTCGATCCCCGGTCAGGTCAATATATAAAATCATATTTTCTATATTGTCTCGGGTATGCCTGAGGTGGTACCACCGTTGTTTCTGATTTCCATAACACAAATGCTTTAGCTACTTTGGGATCAGAACAATGTATCTGATGCTATTAATATTATTGGTTATTAGTAGTAGCAAATTATATAACATTAAAGATTGCAGTATTTTTTATATTAATTTAATTTCTTCATTTTAAAATCCACCAATCTGCACTGAGCCCACGTGGTGGAGAATGGCTCGTACCTCCTCATAGTTGAGGTGAGGCATTTGCCTGGCAGTGGGAGCTAGGCTCTTGTCGGTGGAGTTTTTCCATCTCTGCTTTCCGCCCTTCTCTTAACCTCCTGATACGACCCGACATTTATCTTTTCTTTTATTTGCTGCATGTAGCTTATTCTTGGTCTTCCTCGCTTCCTTTTTCCTTCTATTCTTCCTTCTATTATTGTTTTAATAAAATTGTCGTGTCGAATCAGGTAGCCTAACATTCGTCCCCTCCTACACTCTATTGTTTCCATCAATCTCCTTTTTTCCCTAACCATAGACAAAACTTCTTCATTTGTTTTCTTCTCCGTCCAACTTATACGCTCCATTCTCCTCCAGCACCACATCTCGAAGGCTTCCAGTCTCTCTCTGTCCCTCTTTGTCAATGTCCACGCTTCACATCCATAGAGTGCTATACTCTAAATGTACACTTTAACAAGTTTTTTGCGAACTTTGCTTGATATTCGGGCCTTGAGCAGGTGCTTTTTTGCATTATAAGCTTGTCTCGCCATCGCTATCCTTGCTTTTATATCTGGTGTACATCTGGAGTCACTAGTTATCAAGCTACCTAGATATTTGAAGGTTTTAACCTGTTCTATTTTTGTGTTATTTATTGAGATAGGGCTATATTTTTCCTTTTTAGAAGCAATTAGTGTTTTTGTTTTATTTATGTTAATTTTGAGACCAAATTCTTTAAAAATAGTGTCCATTTCTGTAACCAGTTCTTCCAACTCCAATCTGTTTTCTGCAATGGCTGCAATATCGTCGGCAAAACGAATGAATTTAAATACGTCACCAATTTTGACGCCCCCCTTTTTTGATTCCGTTATTCTCGCACATTCTATGAATAAATTAAAAATAAGCAGTAAAAGTGGACATCCCTGCTTAACTCCCTGTCTTATTTTTGCCTTTCCGTTTTCCTCTCCTACTTCTATTACCGTTTCTTGGTTTTTATATAATTCATAAATAATCCTTCTGTCTCTATAATCCAATCCAACTTCTTTGAGTACTTCCATCATTATTTTCCAATTGACCTTATCGAACGCCTTTCTAAGTCGATAAAAGCTATATGTGTGTCCATGTTAAAATCCAGTCTCCTGTCTATTACCAATCTCAAAGCTAGTATCGCTTCTCTGGTTCCCTTCTCTTGCCGAAACCCATATTGATCCGGTCCCAAAAAGCACTCTGTTAACGGTCTTATTCTGTTCTGAATTATTTTTATTAAAATTTTACTTGCCTGTGAAATAATACTTAGTGTTCTATGTTCTTCGCATTTGAGTGTGTTTGCTTTTTTCGGTAGTGTTACAGTCTTGCTTAAATTAAAATCTTGAGGTATTTGCCTGTTTTATACATTTCTTGAATTAAATTAAAAATTTCCTCTTTCAACTGATTGCAAGCTGCATATTTAACCATCTCAATATAAATATTATCAACTCCTGCTGTTTTCCCGTTTTGAATACATTTCAAAGCTATTTCGAATTCTTCTTTCAATATCAAAGGTCCCAGTTCTAAAGTATCTACATCTTCTTCTTTTTCCATATAGCATCCCTTCTCCTGAATAAAGCTCTTCTATATACTCTATCCATCTTTTAAAAATTTTTTTAGAGTCCATTAGTATTTTCCCTTCTTTATCTAATATAGCTGTACTTCGTCTCTTATGTTTCTTGTCCATTTGTTTAATTATATTGTAGGCTTTTTCCATTTTCCCCCGTTTCATCATAAATTCTATTTTATTGCATTTCTCTTCCGTATGTTTTTCTTTCGCTTCCCTGCACAGTCGTGTTATTTTGTTTGTTAATATTCTGTACTCCTTTGCCTTGGCATCATCCGTCTTGTTTCTTAACTCTCTTCTCTCAAGCATTAGCGCAATAATTTTTGGGCTAAGCCAGTTTTTCCTCGGAATCAGCTTCTCTTTCTTTATCGTCTCTTCTGCGCTTTTTTTGCTTTTTTATGCCTATTCAATTTAATTTACATATCCGTTCTAAATAAATTGTTATATAAAATCAATTCCACAAAAAAAAAGTTTCAAACAAAGGTTCTCTGTTAAAAAGGCAATGAGGCAACGATTGTAACTAAGTGCATCGGATGCCCCATTGCCCCGGCTCACGCGCTGTTTAGCGATGTGTGCCCTGGATGCACCTACATTATTTATACAGTGTGTACGGGCTTGGACCAGCGATAATTTATGGGCTATTAGTTCATCAAATGTTGTGGACCAAAACCCCCATGTTGGATTCTAACACCCCTCCTCTTGAAATGGTAGCCATTTTAATTATTAAAAAAAACTATTTCTGTGGATCTAGGAGTCCTAAAAGTTATAAAAATTATTTATTTGAATCGCCTATCAAGTGAAATAAAGATCAACTCAAAATTATTAACCGTCATAGAGAAATTTTCATTAAGATTATGTCTCTTAAGTTTGATAAATAATAGTACATAGATTATTCACCAAGGGGGTAAAGTGATGTCTTACGTCACGGGCGTCATCTTGAATCTTGAGCGTAACGAAGGATACGAGAGTGATCCCTGAGTAGAATACTCTGCTTTTCACACTTCCTACGAGGCAATAAAAAAATGTACTACAAAAGCCGCAGCAGCTTTAGATCTACTGGACTCCGGTATTATCATAAACTTCATCACTCGACAGTTTTACGAAAACATTATTTGTAATTTCTTAAAATACACAGGTTTTTTTTCTTTATTTCTTTTTTTAGAAGCGCGCGCTTTTTTTTTATTCTATTCGTGCTGAATTTCTTGGCTGCCAGTTCCAAATTTCAAATATGTTCTCTTTGGTGCGGGACGGGTTTGGTTTAGTTCGATCATGCCTACGAACTCTAATTCGAAATTCAAATCACTTTGCCTCCCTAGGGGCGTAATGAACTTTCATGCAACATTACGTCCCTAGGGATGCAATGACTCACTTTGAGTCAGGTTTACTTGATGTGTAATTGAACATTGCCGAGTAGGTAGTGTGAAAAAGTCCCTCAAATTATCGCTAGTCCGTACCCAGACACCCTGTATATACAAAGGATTTACTCCGGAAGACAATGTCCGTATTTTCGAGTCTAGTCATCACGCTCGTTCACGCTGTCATGCTAACATGAGGAACAGGGACAGCTGCAGTTGAAAATGCGGATGATGTCTTTCGGAGTAAGCCTTCAGACCATAGACAACGATACATAGACAGCGGCACCATAGACACAGGAGATTAACATAATACTGTATTTTTAATGGGTGGTGAACTGATGATAAATAATAACCGCTCTTAGATACCGGGTAAGTCAGACAGGGCGACTGAGATAATCTTGGGCTCTTAAGTTAATAAAAATTGTTTTAACAAACACACCAATTACCTAGCCCCAAACTAAGCGTGAGCTTGTGCTATGGCGACTAGGATAACGTAAAGACATACCTATATGTAGATATGTTTATAGGCATCCATGACTTGGGTACATACAAACAAAATATAGAAACCTAGTATTTTATATTTATTCTTGTGATCCGAAAATTCTGGGTACGATTCTGCGTTCGCCTCAGAATCACACGCTTATATAACTTATTAATAAAACTATTGAATAGCGAAAGCGTCATCATTCAAATTGACAGCGTCATCATTCTTTACAGAATAACTACTTGGCCCACTGCTGTTGTAATACAGCTCGGGTAGATGTCGCTGACGTCACGCATTGATGTATTCAAAAGAGACCAAGAATTTCACATGGCTGGATAAACTGCACAGTAGCTCAGTTGGTAAGAGCGTTGGCCCGGTTAGCCAAAGGACGTGGGTTCAAATCCTACCTGTGTGCGAATTTTTGTTTTCTTATTTAAAACTTACTAATATTTGTTGGACAAAATTGTCGTACTTAATTGCAGTTTAAGCAGTTACAAACAACAGGTTTACAAAAAGCTCGAGACTAAGTGCTGCTCCAAAAAAGTTTTAAACCTAGTTTTATATTCTGACATCTACTAAGGTGACGGAATATACAGGTGTCCCAAAAAGAGCATGCCAGACTGTCAATAAATATAGCTTAGCCATAGACCTTTCAAATAAAAAAACGTGACTAATAAAAGTCTTATTATAGTTTGGGAGATAATGCCACTTGTTGCCACACAAGAAAGTGGCATCATCTCCCAAACCATGACACTTTTATAAGAGTCATGTTATTTTTATTTGAAAGCTCTATGGCTAAGCAATTTCCAGGGTCAGTTTGGCATGCTATTTATTGGGCGAAAAGTAAAAAAAATATAAAAAAAAAACTTTTTTAGAGTATATCTGAAAGGTCTATATAGGCTATATAGGCTAAGCTAACTCAAGTGTCAGTTTTGCACGCTCTTTTTGGGACATCTACTACATCATGTATTACTGTTTCGGAGTACTGCATACTTTGTACTTTTTTAGATACGAAGGTTGAAAGCAACGTCACTTGCTTGGGATCAAACGAAAACCCTAACAGATAGAAGAAGAACTGAGCTACGTCGATAAAACTCTTCGTAACTACGCAACTTGTACTGTGCACTGATATAGGAAAGGCGCAGGTGCGTGTAGAGAGGGCCCGTATTCCCATAACTACAAAAAAGTTGGAAATTTCTTTTTTTCGCTAAGTAAAAGAAACGTGGAAGGAAGTCGGTGCCAGCATAGACGTAGGTCACATATTTACGTATAAATACCTGCTAATAATTAACAACGACCTTCCAAGTTTCTTTCACTTACCGACAGAAAAGTTATTTCATACTTTTCAGTGGCATTGTTTTAAAGGCGGATGTATATTTTTAGGATATAGATGTATTGACTCATATGGATAAAGATAGACGAGGTATTGGAGTAAACAAAAATAGCACCGACGTATACAAATTTGGGATTCTTGTTGATTTTCCAAAAACTGTCAGACAGATTTCTATTAAATTTAAACGAAAACCACTTGGGAAGTATACACTTTGAAAAAAAATCTGTTCCCAAAATATCAACCAAAAATCGGAACATTAATAAAACAAGATTTTGATTATTTTAGAACGTCTTCCTTTTTAAATTGGTTAAAACATGGTTAAATTACATTATGAAATGTCAAATACGCCTAAATTATTATTATTTACTTTTCATTCACTTGTTGGAAATCTCGTTTATAAATTTGACAGAGACGGTTTTTTTAAGCTGCAATGATATCGAGATATTTAAAATCAAATACTGGAATAGAGCCCCTGCACATGTGTACGGTGTACACTGGTTGAATTTACACTGTCCGGTCGAAAACGTAGAGACCATACCGTCTCCATCTAGATTTCACTACATGTAATGGTTTTAAAAATCTCAGAAACTACGTAGTTTTAGTTTCCTATGGCGACTATCACGCTTTGGTTATAAATAAGCATCATAGTTTAAAAGATCATAGCTTTATTTTTATTTAGCATGGAATTTCATAAAAAAAATTACCAGAAATAAAAAATGTTGCCCATTTTACGCTTCGGTGTTTTTATTTCAAAAGCAAAAATTGCTTCATTTTTGAATACCAAAAAATACTACCTGAAATATTGACGTATTTTCCTAAAACTTCCTCTACTAAATTATTTGTACATTTTAGGACTCTCTACCGTACCCTGAACCTAACTCACATGTCTATCAGTAATCAGACACCCCGGATGACCTGAATTCAAACTCAATTAGCATCTAACTTAGGGTCCAACATTGTTTGTATTATAAAATATTTATAGTAGCTACATTTGACGGGGTTAAATGTTATATGCAGGAAAGGGGTCTAGAACCTCGGATAATCGGATTTGATTCTCAGAGTAGGTATTTTGTGAATATTCTGTGATATAAACCCCACAATATTATATATATTTTTAATCCATACTAATATTATACATATAAATACGAAAGTGTGTCTGTCTGTCTGTTACCTCTTGACGCTTAAACCACTGAACCGATTAAGATGAAATTTGGTGTGGAGACATTTCGAGACCCTGGAAAGGACATAGGCTACATTTTGTCGATATGGGATGAAAGTTTATATGGAAAATCCAACTCTTGCGAGCGAAGTCGCGAGGAACCACTAGTATTTTTCATAATTTTGCATGCATGTTTAAATATAACACTATATTTTTGTGCACTCAAAAATTGATCAACTGTGTCTTCCGGTGGGACTTTAACCCATGACCCTTCGCTATCAGGGCGAATGCTTTTTCAACTGAGCTAAGACGTTAGTCGACGAATTTTTGTAATTGCTTGCTGCGCTACTGAGCCGGCGTACGATTTCATCAATACTTGGGAGATCCACCTACAAGTATACTATAGAAATATTTTTACAAATATTTAACCATCAGTTAAGAAGAAATCAGCTTTTTTTGAGTGCAAAACGAATTTTCTTTGTCAAAACTTGCAAAGAAAGTACTTATAAAAATAAATACACCTCTATATTTTTAGAAAATGTATATATGGTTGCGTTTTTAAATTTCTATAATAATAATTATTGGTTAAAAAATTATAAAGTCAACATCGGAGAAACAATAGAACACCATAGATACAGAACGTTATTAAATCAAGTAAATATCTTATAACAAGGTGAACTTTATTAAAACAAGCGGTAGAACACATTCCAGGTTTCTCAGACTAGCTTATAATCTCACACCTCGTTTTAAACATTCAATACTTAAAAACATGCTAATTAATCCACCCTAGTATATGACCAACAAATCACAATTCTCAATTAATTAAACATCTCTCGTAGAACAAAAACGCATTATACTTAACTCGTACTCAGCGTACACAAGCCAGACTCAAAAAGCGTCATTCAAACAACGACACACAACAGCCCATCACATACATGTGACCCGCGATCAGTAAATTAGCAATTAATGAATGCAGCCAGGGAGGGACGCCATTTTTTGTTGCTATATAGGTAGCCTGCGCTGGACCGACAGGGTTTGTATGAGGGTATGCTCTAGATGACTCGTCCGAAGATATCGAGGTGGTAATTAAACGGAAATTCGTTGATGAGAGAACGGGTTTAATGTTACTACAGCGGATACGATGTTATTTATTTAGCAATAATTAAGTGTGAACGTATGCTAATAAAGAACTTACAAAATCAATCAATCACTACAGCGGATTAATTCTTTCTGTCTGACTAATTGGTGCAATGCTGCCGTACCTAAGTAATTAATAGGTATGTCATTTCTTTGAGAGATTTTTAAGGTGGTAATGGAACGTTTAGTCTTCAAGAAGATTTAGGAAAGTAAAAAGAATTTGTGGAATTTAAACCTTCACGTAACATCATACACGAAACATGTTTCCAGACACAATAGAAAATTAATTGTTATCAAACCGCCCGCGAGTCTTATAAGGTTTACAATTACAGGTTAAGCAAAAAGTTTTGCTATTTTCTATTTCAAGAGTGACAACTACTAAAACTGGCTGTGTCATATTCTTCAATGAGAGATTTTCTTAATGTTAAAAATCAGTACTTAAAAATCCGCTAGATGGCGTTAAGCAATCTAAGTCAGGTAGATTTTTATTTAAGAAAAAGACTGGTTTCATTAATATGTTATAATGTTTAGTTAGCATGTTTTTGATTCACGCGTACTAAGAGATCGTTTTTTAACAATTTAGTGACTATCAAGACGGTTTTTTCTATAAAAATTTATTTTTAACTGTAATTTGAAACTTGCTAAATTTTAACGTAACTACTTCCACAACATGTCTGTACACATAAAATTTCAAAAAATAGTTTTTGTTTTATGCTCAATGAGTTCGACGCAATATTTGTATAACTTATATAAAAAGCGGCATCTATCAACATAACAATAAAACTAAAATTTACTAGAGTTGTCAAAAAATCCTTCATTAAACGCATGCGTTCACAGTAGTCCTCATGATATTCCAATTTTTATCTATTCCTATTTAGAGCCTCATATTTCTCATACTGGAATGATAATGAAATACCTTTCCACAGCAAGAGATAATTTTGGTTTTCGGATAATCTGTCTGTCTTATAACCAAAGTGAATTAGCTACTTAGGCCCACTTGCGCAAGTCCGGATTAGTTAATCCAAATTTTTTCAAGGCCAATCTGAAGTAAAAGCCCTCTGGCAAATGTTTGAATTAGCTGATCTGTGAGGTCCAATTGCTCAAGTCCGGATAGCTAATCCGGACTAGCGCAAGGCCTATAATCTAAGTTAAGTTAAGAACACCCATTTGCGCAAGTCCGGGTTAGCTAATCCGGCCTGGCGCAAGTAGACCTTAGGGAACTAAGTAATTTTATTGCATATTATTTGTGAATCTGGTCTACCATATTTTTAGGACACAAAAAAAATAATGCCATCTCGAGATGCATCCCGTGACCCCTCGCCGCTATGCCGCTCTCGTTTTCAGCTTTTTTCGCAGCGGAGCCCGCAGCATTCGTTTTTCTCATGCCTCTGCCACCCCCCTCCCCCTTGGGGGCAACGGTACGGGGGCGGCCCCCCCGATAGCACCGTGCGCGGAATTTGATTAATGCAATGTTCACGATAATTATTCCTGTTACTATTTTTTGACAGGATAAAGTTTTTTCAGCGTTGATTTTCGCATTTTTTCGGCCAGTGAGATTGCGTACGTCATTTTAATTTTTGCGCGCATACGGCTCTTTGTTGAATCTGCATATTAAGGGTTAAAAGCGTGTTTTGCATATTTTTTCTATTATTCACGTTGATGTGTTGTTTTTGTGTGACGTGGAAATGTTTTTGAGATCGACTTTAGAGGGTATTTCCTAAAATGGATTCACTGGACGGCTATAGCAGATTTTTAGCCGTGTACACAATTCTGAGGACTCAAGCATATCATATCATGCCATCCATACGGTATATACCTATGCCATATTATGATAAATAAATGATGACCCATGATGACCAATAATAATTCAAGCCTCATCTTCATTATCATCTTTCTTTCGTTCTTTCTCATCTCTTAAAATATTATACAAGAAAAAAGTATTGCCTTTCGGATAAAAAATATTTCGATTTACTTTCGTTATATCAGAATAATCGTAATATACGATTTCGTAAACCAAAAAGAGCGTGTGCAACTAAATTTACTATTACAATCGAAATTCATAAATATATTAAAATTTATGCCAAAACAAGATTTTAAAAACTTTTAAACAAAAAGCTTATCCAAGCCAATAACTCCCGGGTCAAATCTTATAAAAGCAGATTCCCAGTAAGAGCAAGAAGCAAACGCAAGTGCTATCTAAAACAATCTCCTGGAACAATATCCGGGGTTGGCGCCAACTTTACACGTAAATGGGAATTACTAAAACCATTACTTTCTTTATTTCAGAGATCCTTGGCGGAGCGCACGTGGTTGACGCGTCATCTATTAAGCATTGATCAATTATGGTAAGATTTGATTAATATTCTTTTCTTTGTCTAGAAATTGAATTGGTGCCCTTTTATGTGCATAAGCTGCAAGGCCCCAGACCACCTAAAAATATTTTGTTAGAAATGAGAAGACCCCTCCTGGCAACACTGCACGTCCGTGCTTATGTAAAGCCTCGAGCGCCTGTTACAAGCCTATTTGCCCGACAGCCACCGAAGAGGAAACATCAAGCCCGAAGCTCTGTCCGATTATTCCCTCCGATTTAGTTATTTTCTTTGCATTATTCAAATATTGAGTTTGGTTGATTAAAATTATTTTTGAAAGTGAAATCTTAGTTATTTATAAAACTTTATTATTTTCAAAAAGAACTCGGACAATTACTAAGATCCAATTACTAAGACTAACCTTGAACTGAAAATTGATATAAATAATAATAATAAATTAATTAATTACCTTACTAATATTGATTTTGCCATTGCTATACGAGTAATACTTGAATAAATATGAGACGGTTAATTTGGAATTTTTGTCTACCCTGTGTCATGTCACCTATCTGTCATTAATTCCAAATTATCATATAATATAAATAACCTCTCATATAAAAACAATTATTACAGCTGTAAGCACTTCATTATTAGGAAGGGGTATTTAATATTACAAGCATTTAGCACGGCACTAGTTTTTTTTTTAACAAATACACCAATTACCTTGCCCCAAACTAAGCGTGACCTTGTGCTATGGTGACTAGAATAACGGATAGACATACTTAAATACATTTTAAAAACATCCATGACTTAGGTACAAATGCTCGTGCTCATCACACAAACACTTGCCCCTTGCGGGACTCGAACCCGCAACCGCCTGGTTAAGAAGTCCGTGGTGTGAACCACTACACCAAGACGGTCGTCAAGTTGTTTATTTAATGTAACCAGTTATGAATTTCAAAAAAAATACTAAATGAAATAAATAATGTAGCTTCAAGTCAGTCAACTCTTTAAAACATTTTGAGCACGAACCAAATAAAACATACCAGAAAGAATAGAACCATAAATTTTTCCGACGAAAGTCGCAGAACTCTTCCTCCATTGTCTTCTGGCATATTGTCTTGTGTCCATTAACACCGTGCTAATTGCATGTTTTGTTCCTGTTTCCACATTTTCATATTAAAATCTTCAAGCCTTTCTTTTGAAGGCAAAGAAATAAAGACTGCAGGTGACAATAACGTGGGTAAACATACTTTTTTTACTTAGAAAACCACTACAGCACAACTTGTATGTTTTTGAAGCAAAATCGCCATCATAAGTATGGTGTTCCGTAAAGAGCGTGCCAGACTAACACATCAGGGTAGCTTAGTCATAGAACTTTCAGATAAACTCTAAAAAAAGGTCTTGGTTTGGGAAATGATGTCACTTTTTGTCCAAAGATGCCACGTTAGATTGACACTAGAGATAGCATAGCCTTTTAAATAAAAATAATATGGCTCTAGTAAAAGTGTCATAGTTTGGGAGATAATGTCACTTTCTTGTATTCTACATACAAGAAAAATACAGAAGTGAACAGAAGAAACACGAAAGTGGCACTTTCTTGTATTCTTCATACAAGAAAAGTACAAAAAGTGGCATTATCATCCAAACCAGGAGATTTATTAGAGATATGTTATTTCTATTTAAAATATCTAAGTTTAGCTAAGCTATCCCCAGTGTCAGTGTGGCACGCTCTTTTTAAGGGACGCCCTGTATAAGATATTTCATTATTTTTATGTTTTTATAACTTCTGATAGCCTCTAAAGTAAATACTAATAAGATCCGAGTTCAACAATTTTTAAACAACTGATAAACTCAATTCGACGTTTAATTTGACACATCTCATACAAAACCTGTTGAATAATATTAAAAGCGGTTGTTTAAAAATTAAACATTAGTGTAATCTGTATTCCAACTTACAACATGGTTAACTACCGATTGTGTTGATCATAATAATTCAAATAACTTTTGATAGCGATTGACCAGCGTTTCTAACACTTCACTATAACATAATTCTAGGTAAAACAAACGACCCGCCCATACATTCTCCATCTAACTTCCATTGTAGACCATTAACAAATTGCGAACAAAGTACAGTCGCTAGCACATAACACTATCAAATTTTAGTGCAAAATAGCTTCTATTTTAACTGCATAAGATGCCACAGAGTTCGACTTCCCTACTTTCAGACTACTCTACTTTGACCTTGAGATCGCCTCTATTACCTACGTTATAAAATCTGTTTTTGTTGTTTACATGGGTAACCTGACGTGCTGCTCACTGTACCTACCACACGAGCTGCAAGATTGATGCGCCCTGTGATAGATGACCGGCATTATACTGCACCTAATGTGCATCAGAATTCAATACTATCTATTAGGACGTAGGAACTAAGTTTATTAAAAAAATAGTGTCCAAATTAATAAAAAGATGTTAAGGTAAAGTTTATTGCATCGCTGCAATTTTGTATGAATGGTAGATTTAACGCCATGTGGCATTCTCTTCCAGTCATACCTATGGGCTAAGGTAATTCGTAGGAGAAATTCTCAGACGAATTTTACAGTTAAACGTCAAAAGTGCAATGATATTGCGTAAAATAAAATATTGAAATGAGGAATAAGATAGATATCATTTATGGTTCTTTTTGTAATACATAAACGACTTTTGTTGCTGTCTATTGTTATCTTGTGAATTTAGTACCTATCACTTGTCAATCAAGATACATAATATGATTTGTATTTTCTTTAAGCTACATATATGTGAAAACTATAGGCTAAATGTTCATTGTTTTGTAACTTATATTGCATTGTTAAAAGCTGTTTGTTTTCCAATAAAATAAAATAAAAATAAAATCATCTTCAGGCAACCTAACATAACTTTGTGAGGTATGGTGGCAGAATTTGACGTTCTGTGATCGTCAAATTTGCCAGGGAGAGAATGAGGGGTAAGTACCATTGGTGACATTAGATACTATGTTTGCAATTATGCGTAGGTACATACCTACGCATAATTGTTTGGCACGCCCGCGCCCTATAGCCCAAACGGCTGACAGTTTTTGACAAATGAGGTATCGCTGAATTCGTCAGAATTGTGGTAGTGACGTAGGCTATATACCTACATTAAAAAAATGGCGCCCATAAACGAAAATAAAGAAGGTGGGGTTTGATATTTTGCTTACCATAGCAATATGGGTATCAAATAAAAGCAAGAGAAAATATCATTTCAAAAATGTTAATATTTTTGTAATCGGGTGTTTTGTTTTGTCAATAATTAAGTATTCTTTTAACACTGTGTTTTTAGGATAGGTAATCAATGCCCTACAATATCCAAACAGCTGTCAGTCTTGTAGAAAGAAAAGACACAATTTGAAGTTAATCGTAAGTTAACTATGTAACACATGTCACACAAGCGGACCGTTAAAACCTCGTCAACCCCTTAGCAACCATAACCCTATTCTCTCATCGAGACCTATATTTGACACCTCCGAAATTCTCCTAAGTGCCATCATTAAGGCTTGTTTACACCATATGGTATATTTTTTTCACCTAATTATTTTTACATTAATCATGGGAATATCTTATAAAGGAATGATAAAATTATTGTTCCAAGAACATGCTATTGCTGTGCAATCATAAATGTGATCTTATTTACACAATTTCCGACGAATTCACGACCGTCTTAATGTAGTGGTTCGCGCTCCGGACTATCAGCTATTGTGGATTCGAATCCCGCAAGGGGCAAATGTTTTTGTGATGTGCACGAATTTTTTCCTAAGTAATGGATGTGTATAAACGTATATAAGTATGTCTATCCGTTATCCTAGTCGCCATAGCACAAGCTCACGCTTAGTTCGGGGCTAGGTAAAAGTTGTGTTTGTTAAAAAAAATATTCCGAGCTGTTTCCGAGTTATTCAAGACAGAAAACCCCAGATACTTCCGACTCGGCCCGAGATTCGAACTTGGACAGAAACCAGTGTTCTGACTGCTAGACCAATGACTCTACTTTCTTATACTTAAAGATCAATCAGTGTACTTGCGAGAAAACGTTAGCTATATTGACTTTCCTATGTTGATCCTTGATATTCTATCTATTAAATTGAACAGAATTTAGGTTACTTCTAGTGGTGGTTGAAGCGTAGTGGCAGCAGCGCTTTGGTAGTGATATCAAAAGTTAAGCAACCCACGGCGCGGTCCTGATTGGATGGGTGAACATTCTGTCCATTTAAGTTAAGTTTATCACAAGCATCTCCGTGCTTCGAAAGGCACGTTAAGCAGGTGGTACCGGCTTATATCGGTTGATATTAGTCGTTAACCCTAGTCACAGGCCCTAAAGTGGCTTGATAACATCTGACAGTAAGGTGGGTCACTTGCCTTACAGACACCCCTCCGCCAATCCGCACCGAGCCTGCGTGGTAGAGTATGGCTCATACCTTCTCATAGCTGAGGTGAGGCCTTTGCCCAGCAGTAGGATCTAATAGGCTAACTTTACTTGGTAACTTCAATTTAAAAACAAAAAGCATTATTGCAATTACAATCGAATTAACCTGTCCCACGCAACATCTCAATGAACCTCATTGAGGCAGTGACTTGACAAATTAACTGATTACAAAGTCAAAGTACAAAAACGCGTCGTTATAATCCCAGCGAATACTTATCGAATTGCCTTCCGAACATTCCCAGGACATTCGGCTTGACGGGTCAAGTGTCCGATAAAAATCAAAGGAGTTATTCATCTCGTACAACAAAACCCAAAAACAACCGTAAAATTGGTACCGATGGATCTAAAGTTGTGTGATCGCGCGCGCATCCTTACTTTTATCCTTGCGCTCAGGTCGTGACAACCGAATAGAAACCCTAACACTCCAAATTGAACTTTGTTCCTTAGCAGTTAGAGTTGGTTTTTATTTTTAAGGTTGGGGCTAAGTCGTCATGAGGGTGGGTTCAAACAAAAAGTGGTAGGACCGGTCTTCGGTCTCGAAACGGAGAATCATTCGGGCGAACCAAATGCCCTAATAATATATTCATATTTTTTAGATCGATTAGTTTGAAATGTTTGAGCTGGCTTCAACTCTGATGTAACGAGTGAGGCTGTCACGGAATTCCTTGAATATTTACATGGGAATGCATGTTGTGTGTGTCTGTAACTTTGCCAAAACTTGGATTTTAATAATAAGAGGATTTTCATTAACCTATACCTAATTGGTGATATTATCTTGCTATTAGCATCGGCAATTTAATGATCGTTTTCTAAAGGCCAATGCTAATCGTTAAGAACCTCTTGGAAAAATTAATATAGCACAAATAGTTGAATATGTTTATTTTTATTGAGCACAATAAACTGCCCCTTATTTCAAAGACCACTCAATTGATACATATGCATTGACAATTGGTAATAGCCAGCCAGAATAGGTACCTACCTATATCAACAAAAGCATTCAACTGTTACTCTCCAAATCTAGATAATGGGCTCAACTCAATTCCAAGATGCCTTAGACTTGCCTCTTTCTTTGCTAAAGAAACTAAAAGTGTTGGACGACCATGATTTAGAAACGTCAAATTAATTGTTACCATTTCTGATGTCTTTTTTCATGGTTTGGCTTGTTTTTACGCTCGTAATCAAAAAATATAACTACTAATAAATTGTCTAAGCAGTCAGCAACTGGAGTTTGACAGACGTTTGTAATAGTTCGTAAAATGGTGCAACCCAGCCTAAAATATGAGACGACTATAATAGCTTGGACTTAATGACAGATAGGTGACAAGACATAGTGGAGACGAACATTTCAAATTAGCTGTCTCATACTTAATGAAGTGTTATTGCAATGCCAAAATCACTATAAGTAGAAGGGATAATTATCCGCATACTTCCTACAGGGAAACACCAATCCTCTGAGTCACACTTGCACCCTTTTCCTCAACTTTTCTTTCTGCGAGCATTCCTTGAAACTGCAACATACAAGTATTCTGGACTATACTTGTGTGCTATAGTTTAGAACTGGTTCGTGAAACGACTCGATAAAAACGCATTCACGCTGCAATATACGAGAATGTCCTAATAATGATCTTTATAGGGCCTAATAAAATGGTCTTTAGTGTCTATACATGCAATAATTTACTATAATGACTTAAAATAAGTCTGGAATTTTGATTTAAATAAGAACCTTAATTTCTTACTCCATAAAACATGAAATAATTAGAAATGTAAAAATACGACTGCACTTTAAACAAAATTTAACTAAAAAGTCAATTAATCACGTTTATGTGAACTCGCTTATTAGCAAAACTATAAGAATTCCTTGTTGACTACGGAACCCTAAGAATTAGTAACAATAGCAATCAATATATACCTAAATTGATTATAGATTTTCTTAATATCAGTCTACCAAATATGTAAATTAATTTAAAATTATCATTAGTTAATTCGTTTATATTGAAAGTGCAAGTGTCGGCATTCTTTACGACGACCGGTCTGTTTGGGTATAATATGTTGATGTAGGTCTGAGAAAATCTTAGATCAATCACTCCTGTAGATATTACAGACAAAATATCTTGGGGACTTTACATCCTATTATTAGACCTCATAACTGCGCGTAGGTCACTTTGGAAATCTATGAGGAGGGGCTATGTTAAAGGACGTCCTATGGCTGATAGTAATGATATGATGAAATTCTGATATGTGTATACTTTGTCGCTAAAACTTTAATGCTACATTATTACCTGTAGATAACCAGTAATGGATAACTGTTTCTTGAAGTGTCAGTTGAAGTTGTGCCATATTTAGGTATTAAGACACTACGCTTCTGACTACGTAAAGTCTGTATCAGAGCAAGAACACTTTAAATCACTCATACAAGGGTACAACAAAAAGTATCTTTAAGACCTGCTAAGGCTTAAAAGCTTTTTATTGATTAATATTCTAGATATTGGCCAGTCACTGCAAAGTCAACAAACACATGGCAATAATAATAAATAAATAAATTGTTTCAACAAACACACCAATTACCTAGCCCCAAACTAAGCGTGAGCTTGTGGTATGGTGACCAGGATAACGGATAGACATACTTATATACATTTATAAACATCCATGACTTAGGTACAAATGCTCGTGCTCATCACACAAACATTTGCCCCTTGCGAGATTCGAACCCGCAACCGCCTGGTTTAGAAGTCCGTGGCGTGAACCACTACACCAAGACTAAATAAAGTTGACCGAGGATGCAATGTGCTGATTCTGCCACTCAGCAGAAGAAACGGCTATGCACATACTCTGCTCATGCGCTTACGAGCAAAATAAGTATCCACCTAGGGCAGCATGTAATGCACCCTGATGATATTGCAAGAGTCACTCCCCGAAAAATCTGGCGATTCCTGGATTCAACGGGCATAAGTAGTGAGCTATAATCCAATGGTCTGCCACAATAGACCAATACCTGGTCGGGTTGGCTTGCGTTTGACCAAATATCAATAATCCATACTAATATTATAAATGCGAAAGTGTGTCTGTCTGTCTGTCTGCTAGCTCTTGACGCTTAAACCACTGTACCGATTAAGATGATGGAGACAGTTCGAGACCCTGGAAAGGACATAGGCTACATTTTGTCGTGATAAACATTAAGGGGATGAAAGTTTATATGGAAAATCTAACTCATGCGGGCGCAGTCGCGGGGAACCACTAGTAATAAATAAATTAGGCTTTGATTTTGTAACATTCCAAGGCCGTAGTGATATCTTAGTGTAATTCATCTTAGGATAAAATTCACCAATTTTAATGAGACAGCGCAGAGAGGAGTGTTCCGAATATAATTTTAGCAGATTAGGTATCTAACTCATATAATGAAACAGTAAACCAGTGTGTCTGTACACTGAGTACATTTACTAGAAACTGAGGGCGATATAAAAATAGTAACAGAATATGAATCTATCATTTTTGGCTGTCTGTATGTCTGACTAATTTTATTAAAACGATAATAGAAGGAAGAATAGAAGGAAAAAGGAAGCGAGGAAGACCAAGAATAAGCTACATGCAGCAAATAAAAGAAAAGATAAATGTCGGGTCGTATCAGGATGTTAAGAGAAGGGCGGAAAGCAGAGAGGAATGGAAAAAACTCCACCGACAAGAACCTAGCTCTTAAATTTGATGATGATGTATGTCTGACTGTTTGTGCACGCTAATCTCCGGAACTACTGAACGGATTTAAAATTGTTCATCCTGATAAGCATTTTCGTTTGACATTGTTGATATACAACTAAGTGGCCACGATACGAGGGGATTGTCAGTCATTTTGTATCTTCGGGTCTACGCAGATGAAGTCGCAACTAGTAGTATATTTATATTTAATTAGTTGAACTAACCTTTCTATGTTAGCAAAATTTTGCTGCACCTATTACAATTGAGTCAGATTTAGATTATATTAGATACTGCTCTACTTAAAATATATTATTTAAGCGATATATTGATATTACATATAAATTTAAAAACTAATTTCTGAAAACTGTTCAGTTCTGTTGTGTTGTTGTTTGTTTAAATTCCTGAAATACAATGAAATCATATAAAGCTGGAACGTACAATGTTTCAGCAACATAGTATTTTAAATGTTCAAGATAACAACATAACTGAATCATATAATAAACAGGCTTTTCCACAACCACACTAATTGGTCATTAAATAAATTACCATACACTTAAATAGTTATTTAAATATGTAACATTGAGGCAGGTCAAGCAAGGTGAATGGCTTGCAGAAACTACAAGGACGAACATTAAAGTGCTAATAAAATGGTAAAATTATTGTCCATTCGTCACTGTATACATGTTTTTTTTCATCAATCGATACAGCCGCATTATTCATAGCGAGCCTTCCGAGAATGGGTCTCGAGTTGTTTATTTATGATTTTCAACTTTTCAGGCGTACCTATTAATAAGCTATTGATAGATAATGCATAATACTGCCATCACGCAATGACGTCAGACAAAGAGACCAAGAATTTCACACGTTTGGATGAACTGCACAGTAGCTCAGTTGGCCCGGTTAGCCAAAGGTCGTAGGTTCAAATCCTGCCTGTGTGCGAATTTTTGGTTTCTTATTTAAAATTTATATAAATAAGAAAGATAGAGGATTTGACTGCCTCGTTAGTCTAGTGGTCAGCACGCAGGGTACTATCCATGAGGTCCCGGGTTCGAATCCCGGGTCGGGCCGAGAGTGTTTGGGTTTTTCTGTCTTGAAATTACTCAGACACAGCTCCGGAGTCAGGAAGTTGGTGGTGTTAACACCCGTGAATCGTAAAGCACGTTAAGCCTATGGTCCTGCGCCTGATCTCTCTACGGTCATGTCGGACTGCCGTCTCACCGAATTATGAGAGTGAAGGAACAGAGAGTGCACCTGTGTATTGCGCACACACTTGTGCACTATAATATGTCCTGCGCAGTTGGCTAATCTGTTGAGATAGGCCGCCGTAGTCGAAATCGGCTAGGAGAACATCACATCACATCAAATAAGAAAGAACACTGTAAGTGTTAAAAAATATTTTAAAAAACCTATTACATAACTATGATAATGATAATCCAAGTTTTGCTTACAATAGTAACCGAGTTTCTGGCACTGCTTCTTCTCAGCACTAGCCCACAATATACAAAAGCAGTAGTAGGGTTAAGATTGGGACGTGTATGCCCCTTGTTGGGTCATATGCAGGAATCATCATCATAGTAGCCTTTTGGTTATCCATTCTTGGATGTAGGCCTCTTCCCTCTTCTTCCACTCCTGGCGGTCTTACGCCCGACTCATCCAGTCGAGACCTTTGTAATGGCTGCTATAGCGAGAAAAAAGTGGGCATTTTGGGACATATTGCGAGAATGGACAGAAGTCGCTGGACAAGACGGATCCTTGAATAGTGACCAAGAACGGACTCAGGAAGGCGCGGCAGACCACGACAACGCTGGACCGATGATATGCAGAAATAAATGAATTTTATTTAATTTTATTTTATTGCTTTGCTAGGCACTCGCCTGTGTATTGCGCACACACTTGTGCACTATAATATCTTCTGCACAATCATTTTTCTTGTCCTTGGATTGTCTGTTGTAGTTGAATCGATAGGAGAATACAAATAAATATTGAAAATCGATAAAAATGGAGTCGATATGTAGGTAGTAGATACATAACCGGCATTGCCTTTTATAAGAATGAATAACGTTCAATCGTATTTGGTTGCTTGATTGTTACTGTGGCTAATAAATGGATAACAATACCAATTTGAATAATAATATGTAATACGTTCCATTTTTGACGTGTATTTCATCATCAGCATCAGCCACCTGTCCGGAGCCTCAGGCAGGTGGCTGATGCTGTTGTAGTGAAAAGAGTCTATAAAGCCCTCAGTCAGTCTCTTCTGATTTACTGTGTTTCGTCTTGGGGAGGCGCCTGCAAAACCACTTTAATCCAACTAGAAAGAGCCAAAAGAGCTGTCCTTAAAGTCTGTACTTTTAAACCACTGCTTTATCCCACCTTTGACCTATATCAATTTTGCCAAGTCCTGTTCGTCAACTTTTCATCTTGTCTGTCATTTTGAAGCAACACAATATAACCGTTTATAACGAAAACAAAGCAAATAAGAGAAATCGATTAGTGGTAAACGCCACATCCTTCAACACCTTCTTTTTTCCACCTGTTTTTTCTGTTCCTTGGGCCCCTATCTCTATAACTCGCTAAATAAAATATTAAATATGTAAATCCAAAGTGTCGACCTATCTTCAAAGCTTGACCTTCTCCAATACCAAAAATCTTCTTATCCCTCCAAGGTGATCCGCATATACTCATACACACACACACTTACCCACGGACACACACACACACACACACACACACCCACACTCACTCATTCACCACACACACACACACACACACACACACACACACACACACACACACACACACAGAGACAAATATCCAACTGTATACGTGCTCTTTTGTTCCCTTGCTATTTTGCTATTTTATTTCTATTTTCCTTATTGTGCCCCGAGTAACACTGGGAGAGGAGAGTGCTGGTGCTCTGTAGTACAGGTTTTTACCTAGTACAGATGCCAGTCTCTCCCAATCTAAAACTGTCACCTGTAATATGTTTCTCATCCTGTACCTTAGATTGTGGAGCGAAAAATAAAGAATCTTTATTATTATTATTATTTTTATTTTTAATCTAACATGTTCTTAAATATTTTGCCAACTAATTGGAGGAACTTTAGGCTGGTATTTTGGGGTTAATTTAATAATATTGGCAGCTTATTTAAGTGCGTACAAATGAGTGCAATGTAAAGAGAACTATGCTTTAAAGTTATACGAGTTACGAGTATCTTATATAAACTGTTCTCTACAAACAATAAATTCATCGAATCTTATCTGGAAAATAAACTTATCTGGAATCAAACGAATTCTCAAAATTGTGTGACCAAATTCGTACCCATCTAGGCTGACTGTTATAGCCGTAAGTGTAGCGCGAAGTTTTTGGGGTTTTCCATAAAAGAGAAACGAAAAAGCATTTCTTTTTTTCGGATAGTTATGAATATAATTTTATCTCGAATTGCACTTTCAATTCTTACAATTTTGTGACAAAATTCGTACTCATCTAGGCAGACTGTTATAGCTCGTAAGTGTACGTTTGAACGTAAGTGTAGCGCGAAGTTCGCGGGGTTTTCCATAAATTAGCGCGACGGTGTCGTGACAGGAACCCACCCCTGCACTGGCGGCCACGGAATCTGGATCAAACAAACACAGCATTCACCCTTTCAAAAGCCTTTTCAGTTAACAAGCTGGGGTGGTGAAGGATCTACCTCTTTATGGTTCACCCCGGGCAACAGCATCATCCGCGGGGCAGTTAGTATGCTTAGTAATATATGTAGATGTATGCTTATATCGTGTCTTTTTCTTTTTTTTTATCCTTTACCCATTTCCCTTTATTTTGATAATTTTAGTTTAATATGTGAATATGTATGGCCCAACTCACTCTCTCCTCCTGTCACCTGTCAGGCTTGCTATCTGAAAACCTGTCAACTCTGAACACTCATGGTACAAGTTTTTTTAATTGCACAATTTCTGATTGCTGACATTCAAAAAAGATAATTAGGCAGAGGGGTATGTTTTAAACATTTTTTTTTAAATGTGTTTGCTCTTTTTGACTATAAACTAAGCCAGACGTACCGTAGAGAGAGTCGACGGTGGAACGAGCTCAACCAGAAGGTTCTGGCAGTCTCACTCACCGATGGAATACAGCAGAACAGAACATATTGATAAGTTATAATAGGCAAATAGTCCTATTTGCCTATTATTACTTATCAATATGTTCACGACTACAATAATGTGTCAATGATGTCCGAAAAAAACGTAACTAATTATTATTAATCGAAAAACAGTAGTGTTAAAGTAGTATAAGATACAAAATGCTAAGAAAGAACAAAATTACATTGTGATAAATTGGATATTAAGTAAATTTAAGTTAGCCTATATAGATCCCACTGCTAGGCAAAGTCTTCACCTCAACTATGAGGAGATAATATGATACTCAAATTGGATATTACTAGTACAAAATATGTTAAAAAGTTTGTATGGTTGAAGAATATAAAAATATATAATTTACAAGGACAAAACTATCTGTCATTTTCTAATTTACCTTAGTTTACCTCGTACAATAGTAGCATCCAGATCAGCTTCACCAAAACACCCAAAGCCCAGTATTTTTGTGCTCGAGTGTAGCAATCTGTCAGTAACTTTCCCCATGCCTCGCGCGGAGAGGAATGACGGAAGTTGGAGAGCCCACAAAAACTGCATCCGGTGTAAGCCAGAAAACATCGTGAGAAAACCTGCACAATAGTTGGCTAGTGTGTGAAATAAAGAAGGCAATGGCAAACCACTCCCATAGAATTGCCAAGAAAGTCGTTTCATTCTACATAATGATCACGACCCTCAGTCATGAGGTATGCGACTTTTAGAAGCCACAAATATGGTGACTACCTTACCTATATGCATCATTACGAAGGTGTGAACCTACCACTTTTGAAACCAATCATCCCCGCAAAGAATTAACAGAGTTTCCATGGATAATGGCGTGCATGTCTGTCTGTGTCTGTGGCTGCTCAAATGTTAGGTTTTCAGATTAAGCGCAATGCGGACCTGCATTTGGAATTGTTAGGGATCCGTAGGCATGGTCAAAATAGGCACTTAATTATGTGTTTTATTATTTTAAATCGTGTGAGGATTACCGTGCCATTGGAATCACTCCTTAGATTATGAACGGAACCTGAAATGTCTAAAGTAAGTGTTATTGCATGTGTGTAGAAATTTATAATACGATTCCCCACAATATAAAAATACTTCCGTCTAACCAATTTTAAAAATCATTACACAAGTGGCTCGTAGCTCGTTCGTTCCATTCCTTGCAAGAATTCCTTAAGAACAAAGGGACTTCTATACCTAACACTCATATAAATCAGTGCTTATCAAACATCAATTATTAGGTTATGAATGTAATATTATGTAATAAAATCGTCATTGTGGTATTTTTAATGTATGTACATACCTTAATTTATATTTAAATTTGTTAATGGCTGAATAGGCGATTATTTTATTATATTGTCAATCTTCTGTACACCTTTTTCAAAGCAAATAAACAATTTCATTTATTATTATTATTAGTTATCAGGCAGACAGTTGAGAAAACTGATAGCCGCCTGTATCCAGTTCTTCACATTAGGTTAAGCGAGTTTAGATGCGCGTCAAGTCGGTTTTTGAATTGATTGATATTTTGGGCAGAGATCACATCTTCGGGAAGCCCATTCCATGCTTTGACTACTCTATTGCTCAAAAAATGCTTGTGAGGGTTACACTTTGAGAACGGTCACACACGGAAACACTCTTGTCGGTACAGAGTCTGAGATGGTGGCCTCTTAGATGGTCATTTTTGTTACGCGTGAATAGTTGGTCAAAGTTTTGAAGGTCGTATTGACCATGTAGGATCTTGCATGTCTCAATCAGGTCTCCACGATCTCTGCGGTCCTTTAGTTTTGTTAGCTTCAAAATATCTAAGCGTTCCTCATATGGTCTTCTTTTTAGTAGTCCTGGTACTTTTGTGAATCTGCGCTGTACTTTCTCTAAGCAGCATTTTATTTCATGTTATTAAATTGGGAGAAAATTGTATTTTTATCGAAATGGGTTTGCTCTTGGCTCTAGACTAAGCCAGACGTGGCGCAGACAGACTCGAAGGTGGAGCAATCTCACACAGAAGAAGCCTTGAAGACTTTGATTTTGTAAATTATTAGTAACCACAACCAGAGGTGCGAGGGGCGAGGCACGCTAGACGTCAGCGGGTGATCCCGTGGAAAATGGATTTCCTTTGACTTCTTCTTCTTAGTGTATCGATGGAACACGAGAAAATTACATCGTAGCAGCCCAGAATTCAGCCACTTGTATTGCGGATCGACTGCCGTCCATTAAATCCGCTGGCGCGATGGCGTGCAGGTGTTGGGGCTCGCCGGGCCGGCATGTTTAGTGTGCCATAGTTTGACAATTTTGACAATCGCGTGTTTGTGTGTGTGATTGCGCCCCGCAAGACGACGGGGGGCGAGGAGGTTCGCGCCCGAACTTGTCGGACTACAGAGTGCTTCGACGGACACAATTATAGAGAAGAAAACATATGACGATTAATTTAATTACTTCTTAAAGATACCTTTGTTTGTTTACCAAACGTAAGATTTGCATGTAAACTGAACTGAACAAATACAGAATCAAAAGTGTCAAAGCCCAAAATTAAAAAGTCAATCGTACGGAACCATAAACTATATTGCATGTCAGGCCTACGCTCGGTAATTTTTTTTCAGCAATCGATTGGCTCTCGAATAAAGCAAATGAAGCCGGATTGAATCATATGTGTCGTCAGTTTGTGCATGTTCTGTGTTTCGCAGATATATGCACTATGATACAAGGTGTAAAAAAGTAAGCAATAAAACCGTTTCAAGTTCGGTGATATCGAATATTAAAGCCAGCAGACCTAAAATAATTTATTCATGGAGACATGACATTTACATTTAAGCCTTAGCCTAGTGTAAGGACCCCCTTACTAATATTGAAGTTACCACTGCTGTAAAACTTGTTTAAATATGAGACAGCTAGTTTGGAATCAATGACAGGTAAAATACATGACATAGTGGAGACAAACATTTCAAATTAGCTGTCTCAAATATGAGTAATTAAGTATGAGCAATGTGAGAATCACTTATTAGTATGGGTGTTAGTGTACTATGCTACAAAATATGAAAAAATGGCATACCTATTGAAATTGCGTTTTCGAAAAGAATATTAAACTGTAATAGCAGTTTGATTTATTACCTACATCACTGCGTACATTTACATGGTACACACCACTGACAGGGTATTTGATTAAAAAAAGAGGTAGACCTGTCATCTCGTACTGCGTGGCTATTAGAATTTGATGCTTCGAGCACACGTACTTTTGCGAGTCAAATGCCGTATTTGAATACAAAATTGTGCAAATTACACAATTTTTTGGCAATCGATTTTCGCGTGCAATGCACTATCATTGGTACACACACAATGCACATACGGTCCAATATTATTGCTCATTAACACCAATTTTGTTATTTACACCCTGTATTAAGCATATGAGCACTCAAACAGCCAATCGTTGCTTTCATCATGAAACGCGTAACTGGCGCATTGCAGCTTTCGCGTTTTTCCCTGTAGGCATAAGGCAATGAAAAATATGATTAATCTATACTAATATTATAAAGAGGAAAGATTTGATTGTTTGTTTGTATTAAATAGGCTCCGAAACTACTGGACCCATTCAAATAAAATTTTGGTACAGAGATAGTTTGATTTTTTTCGCCGTTTTTTGTTCTATATTAATAAGGGCAACAGGCAGATGCTTGAAATGTTGAGTGATATATAAACTTTAAAAATAAATTAAAATTTTCAAAAACTTTAAGGGGTTCTTCCATAGAAACGTGATTTTTTTATCGTTTTAAAACTAAGAAAAGATCATAATATAGTGTCTAATGTATATTCGGAACCCATCGTTCGCGAAGCCGACTCGCACTTGGCCGGTTTTTTAAAACATGTTTAATTCCATGACTATGGTTTTAATAGCTTTAAAATGTGTTTTTCAGTAAACTAGAAAATTCTGACCTATACTTTCAGTAGATACTTACTGCGTAACTTTTCAGTGCGGGATTTTTCTGGCTTACACCGGATGCAGTTTTTGTGGGCTCTCCAACTTCCGTCATTCCTCTCCGCGCGAGGCATGGGGAAAGTTACTGACAGATTGCTACACTCGAGCACAAAAATACTGGGCTTTGGGTGTTTTGGTGAAGCTGATCTGGATGCTACTATTGTACGAGGTAAACTAAGGTAAATTAGAAAATGACAGATAGTTTTGTCCTTGTAAATTATATATTTTTATATTCTTCAACCATACAAACTTTTTAACATATTTTGTACTAGTAATATCCAATTTGAGTATCATATTATCTCCTCATAGTTGAGGTGAAGACTTTGCCTAGCAGTGGGATCTATATAGGCTAACTTAAATTTACTTAATATCCAATTTATCACGATGTAATTTTGTTCTTTCTTAGCATTTTGTATCTTATACTACTTTAACACTACTGTTTTTCGATTAATAATAATTAGTTACGTTTTTTTCGGACATCATTGACACATTATTGTAGTCGTGAACATATTGATAAGTTATAATAGGCAAATAGTCCTATTTGCCTATTATTACTTATCAATATGTTCACGGCAAATAGTCCTATTTGCCTATTATTACTTATCAATATGTTCACGACTACAATAATGTGTCAATGATGTCCGAAAAAAACGTAACTAATTATTATTAATCGAAAAACAGTAGTGTTAAAGTAGTATAAGATACAAAATGCTAAGAAAGAACAAAATTACATTGTGATAAATTGGATATTAAGTAAATTTAAGTTAGCCTATATAGATCCCACTGCTAGGCAAAGTCTTCACCTCAACTATGAGGAGATAATATGATACTCAAATTGGATATTACTAGTACAAAATATGTTAAAAAGTTTGTATGGTTGAAGAATATAAAAATATATAATTTACAAGGACAAAACTATCTGTCATTTTCTAATTTACCTTAGTTTACCTCGTACAATAGTAGCATCCAGATCAGCTTCACCAAAACACCCAAAGCCCAGTATTTTTGTGCTCGAGTGTAGCAATCTGTCAGTAACTTTCCCCATGCCTCGCGCGGAGAGGAATGACGGAAGTTGGAGAGCCCACAAAAACTGCATCCGGTGTAAGCCAGAAAAATCCCGCACTGAAAAGTTACGCAGTAAGTATCTACTGAAAGTATAGGTCAGAATTTTCTAGTTTACTGAAAAACACATTTTAAAGCTATTAAAACCATAGTCATGGAATTAAACATGTTTTAAAAAACCGGCCAAGTGCGAGTCGGCTTCGCGAACGATGGGTTCCGAATATACATTAGACACTATATTATGATCTTTTCTTAGTTTTAAAACGATAAAAAAATCACGTTTCTATGGAAGAACCCCTTAAAGTTTTTGAAAATTTTAATTTATTTTTAAAGTTTATATATCACTCAACATTTCAAGCATCTGCCTGTTGCCCTTATTAATATAGAACAAAAAACGGCGAAAAAAATCAAACTATCTCTGTACCAAAATTTTATTTGAATGGGTCCAGTAGTTTCGGAGCCTATTTAATACAAACAAACAATCAAATCTTTCCTCTTTATAATATTAGTATAGATTAATCATATTTTTCATTGCCTTATGCCTACAGGGAAAAACGCGAAAGCTGCAATGCGCCAGTTACGCGTTTCATGATGAAAGCAACGATTGGCTGTTTGAGTGCTCATATGCTTAATACAGGGTGTAAATAACAAAATTGGTGTTAATGAGCAATAATATTGGACCGTATGTGCATTGTGTGTGTACCAATGATAGTGCATTGCACGCGAAAATCGATTGCCAAAAAATTGTGTAATTTGCACAATTTTGTATTCAAATACGGCATTTGACTCGCAAAAGTACGTGTGCTCGAAGCATCAAATTCTAATAGCCACGCAGTACGAGATGACAGGTCTACCTCTTTTTTTAATCAAATACCCTGTCAGTGGTGTGTACCATGTAAATGTACGCAGTGATGTAGGTAATAAATCAAACTGCTATTACAGTTTAATATTCTTTTCGAAAACGCAATTTCAATAGGTATGCCATTTTTTCATATTTTGTAGCATAGTACACTAACACCCATACTAATAAGTGATTCTCACATTGCTCATACTTAATTACTCATATTTGAGACAGCTAATTTGAAATGTTTGTCTCCACTATGTCATGTATTTTACCTGTCATTGATTCCAAACTAGCTGTCTCATATTTAAACAAGTTTTACAGCAGTGGTAACTTCAATATTAGTAAGGGGGTCCTTACACTAGGCTAAGGCTTAAATGTAAATGTCATGTCTCCATGAATAAATTATTTTAGGTCTGCTGGCTTTAATATTCGATATCACCGAACTTGAAACGGTTTTATTGCTTACTTTTTTACACCTTGTATCATAGTGCATATATCTGCGAAACACAGAACATGCACAAACTGACGACACATATGATTCAATCCGGCTTCATTTGCTTTATTCGAGAGCCAATCGATTGCTGAAAAAAAATTACCGAGCGTAGGCCTGACATGCAATATAGTTTATGGTTCCGTACGATTGACTTTTTAATTTTGGGCTTTGACACTTTTGATTCTGTATTTGTTCAGTTCAGTTTACATGCAAATCTTACGTTTGGTAAACAAACAAAGGTATCTTTAAGAAGTAATTAAATTAATCGTCATATGTTTTCTTCTCTATAATTGTGTCCGTCGAAGCACTCTGTAGTCCGACAAGTTCGGGCGCGAACCTCCTCGCCCCCCGTCGTCTTGCGGGGCGCAATCACACACACAAACACGCGATTGTCAAAATTGTCAAACTATGGCACACTAAACATGCCGGCCCGGCGAGCCCCAACACCTGCACGCCATCGCGCCAGCGGATTTAATGGACGGCAGTCGATCCGCAATACAAGTGGCTGAATTCTGGGCTGCTACGATGTAATTTTCTCGTGTTCCATCGATACACTAAGAAGAAGAAGTCAAAGGAAATCCATTTTCCACGGGATCACCCGCTGACGTCTAGCGTGCCTCGCCCCTCGCACCTCTGGTTGTGGTTACTAATAATTTACAAAATCAAAGTCTTCAAGGCTTCTTCTGTGTGAGATTGCTCCACCTTCGAGTCTGTCTGCGCCACGTCTGGCTTAGTCTAGAGCCAAGAGCAAACCCATTTCGATAAAAATACAATTTTCTCCCAATTTAATAACATGAAATAAAATGCTGCTTAGAGAAAGTACAGCGCAGATTCACAAAAGTACCAGGACTACTAAAAAGAAGACCATATGAGGAACGCTTAGATATTTTGAAGCTAACAAAACTAAAGGACCGCAGAGATCGTGGAGACCTGATTGAGACATGCAAGATCCTACATGGTCAATACGACCTTCAAAACTTTGACCAACTATTCACGCGTAACAAAAATGACCATCTAAGAGGCCACCATCTCAGACTCTGTACCGACAAGAGTGTTTCCGTGTGTGACCGTTCTCAAAGTGTAACCCTCACAAGCATTTTTTGAGCAATAGAGTAGTCAAAGCATGGAATGGGCTTCCCGAAGATGTGATCTCTGCCCAAAATATCAATCAATTCAAAAACCGACTTGACGCGCATCTAAACTCGCTTAACCTAATGTGAAGAACTGGATACAGGCGGCTATCAGTTTTCTCAACTGTCTGCCTGATAACTAATAATAATAATAAATGAAATTGTTTATTTGCTTTGAAAAAGGTGTACAGAAGATTGACAATATAATAAAATAATCGCCTATTCAGCCATTAACAAATTTAAATATAAATTAAGGTATGTACATACATTAAAAATACCACAATGACGATTTTATTACATAATATTACATTCATAACCTAATAATTGATGTTTGATAAGCACTGATTTATATGAGTGTTAGGTATAGAAGTCCCTTTGTTCTTAAGGAATTCTTGCAAGGAATGGAACGAACGAGCTACGAGCCACTTGTGTAATGATTTTTAAAATTGGTTAGACGGAAGTATTTTTATATTGTGGGGAATCGTATTATAAATTTCTACACACATGCAATAACACTTACTTTAGACATTTCAGGTTCCGTTCATAATCTAAGGAGTGATTCCAATGGCACGGTAATCCTCACACGATTTAAAATAATAAAACACATAATTAAGTGCCTATTTTGACCATGCCTACGGATCCCTAACAATTCCAAATGCAGGTCCGCATTGCGCTTAATCTGAAAACCTAACATTTGAGCAGCCACAGACACAGACAGACATGCACGCCATTATCCATGGAAACTCTGTTAATTCTTTGCGGGGATGATTGGTTTCAAAAGTGGTAGGTTCACACCTTCGTAATGATGCATATAGGTAAGGTAGTCACCATATTTGTGGCTTCTAAAAGTCGCATACCTCATGACTGAGGGTCGTGATCATTATGTAGAATGAAACGACTTTCTTGGCAATTCTATGGGAGTGGTTTGCCATTGCCTTCTTTATTTCACACACTAGCCAACTATTGTGCAGGTTTTCTCACGATGTTTTCCTTTACCGTTAGGCAGCGTTATCTTTGAAAAGACTGTACTTATTAAGACTCAGTGGTACAGGCAGGGATCGAACTCACGATCTCGAATGAGAAGTAAAGTTATCTGCGCTCGGCTATCGCGCCTTATGTTTGTGGAAAACTTTCTGAAATAAGAACGCAGTCTACGGAATTCTTCCAACAAACCTTTCTTGATATGATATTTCAAGACAGACTGACTATTTCTACACACAGTGGTGTGAAGAAATAGTCAGTATTATTAATAGAATATATGCCACAGCATCTCAGTAGTAGCCTATTAATAAATAATAATACAATACATCTTTTTTAATTATTATTTCTTTCGAATCATCATGGTGTAGTCGTTTGCGCACCGGACTTCTAAACCAGGCGGTTGCGGGTTCGAATCCCGCAAGGGGCAAATGTTTGTGTGATAAGCACAAGCATTTGTACCTAAGTCATGGATGTTTATATGTATTTAAGTATTTCTATCCGTTATCCTAGTCACCATAGCACAAGCTCACGCTTAGTTTGGGGCTAGGTAATTGGTGTGTTTGTTGAAACAATTTATTATTATTATTATTATCATCAAATGATAAAGATTGTTACGACTTCAGAAACTAACTTAATATTATAATAATACACATTTGAATCACATATCAGTGACTCATAGACAAACATGTACAAAGATATTAATAGTATAAACAATAATAGCTACCAAATAAAATATGTATTACGGCGTTTATGTGCTAATGTGGCGGTAAACCAAAAAAGTCGGCCGGGTGCCATCCTGACCATAATATTGGCGGCTGTAAAAGTACATGTTTATTATGGATTGTAATGAGCTTATTATCAGTCGATGGTTAAGTAACAATACTGGATAGGCGTACAGTGTGTTCCGAACCTGCTATAATATTATTATGTATTATCAGTGGTTCCGTAGCTTACAATTGTACTGAATAGCGAATATGAACCATTGTTAGTGCAAAATCAATTACTAATAACATTGGGTTTACTATGAAACCATTACCTGAAGCCGTGAAAACAAAATTAGGTTGCTGTAACAGGTAAATTCGTAGGTCCCAAATAATTAAAACGGTTCCGTATATCAAATCATAGTAGGTATATTTAACTTATTATGACTATCTAAAGTTTGAATGGGCTTTCCTTGATCTATGCTGAGAAACAACCTCAAGTTGGAGATTTTTCCCACGGAACCCTAGAGATCAAAACAAGTATAGCAAGGGCACCATTTGGTGCGATGGCTATTTATCCACCGATATTATGGTAATCGATTAGATCATCTTTTCAATCGATATATAACCATGTAGAGTAGCGACAAAAACAAATTATATTTTTTTTCATTATTTTGGTTTTCTATCATCATACATTCAGAAGAACTTCTACGTTAAACTTCTACGTTTTACGTACTTCTCTTTCTTCGTACTTCTTCTTTTTAACTTCTACGTGTCAGAATTGTCATTTTACCCTTTTTTTAATTAACATTTTTTTTTACCCAAGACCGTCTAAGTTCTTGCAATTTTTCTGTATGAATTGTTTCGTATCTTTATTTTTTATGTGCTTTGATGATTAACTATCTACCTCAGATAAAATCGCTTGAAAAATGTTAAGACCTCCATTATACCTTTATTTTTACATAAAAAGTAAGTTTAATTTCTTCATCAGAAAATAATAAAAAAACTAACAACTTCACAGTGTTTGCACCCGCACATTTTATACAACCTAATATATTGAATATATTATCCAAACCTACGAAAGATCAAACGGTGACAAGGACAACGAAGGTCGGTAAAGTGCATCTTGCCACAGTTGAAGCTTGATGCAGTATTATTTTTAATATTTTTATTTGGAACTGGAGAGTAAGCTGAAGTCGCAGTGGGCTGGTCATGTCTGTCGCAGAACCGACGGGCGTTGAAGTAGGAAGGTTCTCGAATGGAGACCACGTCTCGAGAAACGTAGTGTTGGACGCCCCCCTGCTAGGTGAACCGATGACCTGAGGAAGGTGGCCAGTGGTAGCTGAATGCGAGAAGCGGAGGACCGTGAAAGTTATCGCAGTCTTGGAAAGGGCAGGTCCAGCAGTGGACTGCAATAGGCTGATATGGTTTATGATGTATAGGTAGATGGGTTTGCTTTTCACTCTAGACTAAACCAGACGTGGCGTAGACAATCGACGGTGGGGCGAGCGAGTATGCTCACACATATTAATTTACCATTGTTTCCTGACGTTTTCGCCCGCCACATATTCCTATGTGCTATTTATTTAAATTAAAAAATATATATATATATATATATATATATATATAATAATAGCTATTTAGATCATTCCTGATAAAAAGCTTTAACATTGACAACTTACATCAAAAATTGGTTCAGTTGCAGTAATTGCTTGAATGGGCAAGTAACGAACATTCATCTATAATTAAAAGAAACACGGGACTCCATAAAGAAACATTTTCCTCATCCCTAAAAGGGAGCAACAAACAGGCTTTAGTATAGGCTATTCCAATAATTGCACGAGGAAAGAATTAGATAATGAACTACATTGCTCTGACTGATCCTAGAATAAGTATGTAATAAGTATGTAGTACGATGGCACCACAGACCCGGACCAAAATAGAAAATACTTATTTATTTCTTTAGTTACACTTTTATACACATAGCAAACAGTTATGTAAATGGTAAAATTTATTCCAATAGCTATCTCCATCATTGAACCATACTTTGAAGAATTTTAATTGTGAATAACTTTATTTTTGGTTTTGGAATTTAATTCTAGGACATACTCATTTAATAAATATCCAGTAAATCTTTAAATATTTTGAAATTTGAAATCATATCATATTTTGAAATCATTGTTTGGTATTGATCGTTAATCGATTCGTTATCTAGATCTATGATTCTACCTGCCAATTCGTATCACCACTACAGCTTATTTATATAAGTTTAAATAAGAAATCAAAAATTTGCACACAGGTAGAAAAAAAAATTTTGATTTCTTATTCAAACTTATATAAATAAGAAAAACACTGTGAGCGCTAAAAAATATTTAAAAAACCACTACAGCTGTCAAATTAAACCTTTTAAATTATTAGTAACACACGGCCGCACAACAGACTACCCCACTTTGACCTTGAGATCGCCTCTATTCCCTACGTAATAAAAGCTATTTTCGTAGTCCAAATAGGTAACCAGACGTACTCCTGACTGTATTATAGGTAGCGCTAATTCGAAATATTTTGTTATGAGACTACTGAAAATATTTCCAGTGGAATCTCGTCACATTTATGTGCATGTGCAAAATCTACGAACGAACGGTGAAGTGAAAAAAACATGGGCTAACTGGTTTTTAAGTTATTCCTTTTTTATCTAACAGCCAAAACAATGATATTGTTATATTTTTATGCATTCTACAATATTTTTACCTTGTTTGTATAAAGAGCAACGTTGCGCGCATCAGACCGTGGATGGGTTAGTGTTTAACAGGATTGTTAAAATAATATTTACCTCATCTATATAAATAAAAATTAACCGCTAAACGTGTTGATAAACGCAAAACTCGAGAACGCCGGAATCAATTTGGTTATTGGAAAGAATTCTTTCTTAGGAAGAAAAATAGTACATTTATTAACATTCACACACACACGGAACTTTACAATTACGAAAATTACAAGACTATTTACAAAGGTGTGAGTGCCGAAAAGGCATCCGCTCAGCATTATTCGTGGCAACCGAGCAGACACGAAACTAAATAACTAGGAAGAGACCAATACACAGGTACATCTCTGTTCCTTCACTCTCATAATTCGGTGAGACGGCAGTCCGACATGACCGTAGAGAGATCAGGCGCAGGACCAACGGCTTAACGTGCTTTCCAAAGCACGGGGGGGGGTGTTAACACCACCAACTTCCTTACTCCGGAGCGGTGTCTGAGTAATTACAAGACAGAAAAACCCAAACACTCGCGGCCCGACCCGGGATTCGAACCCGGGACCTCGTGGATAGTACCCAGAGTGCTGACCACTAGACCAACGAGGCACCTTGTGTATTACAGGTGTCGCAATAAGGTTATTAATTGAATTAAATTAAGAAATTACTTATGTATTACAACACAATTAATCATTACCTATACATAATGTATTGACATATTTTTAGTCTAGGAGGTGTCTGCAGTACAAGAGGCCTCCCTCTTGTACCTACCACAGATTGTCTCAATTCATACAGGCATCAGTGTTCTTCACACTAAGTAAAACTGTAACTGACTGACTAACTGTCTCGTTGGTCTAGTGGTCAGCACGCTGGGTACTATCCATGAGATCCCGGGTTCGAATCCCGGGTCGGGCTGAAAGTGTTGGGTTTTTCTTTCTTGAAATAACTCAGACACAGCTCCGGAGTCAGGAATTTGGAGGTGTTAACACCCCCGTGCCTCGGAAAGCGCGTTCCTGCGCCTGATCTTTCTACAGTCATGTCGGACTGCCGTCTCACTGAATTATGAGAGTGCACCTGTGTATTGCGCACACACTTGTGCACTATAATATCTCCCGCGCAGTGGGCTAATCTCTGTTGAGATTGGCCACTGTAAAACTGTAACTGTTTTTAATGTAACCAAAACCATGTTATTACCTTGTAATACTTTTTGTGAAGAAATAAACGGGTCGTCTTTAATATATTAAGAATTAAAACATAACACATATGTCATACCATACAGACAGATTATTACGTAAACGCTTTTTATAACTTTGTATTATTTGTTAATTAAAATAAATACACGTTCTTTGTTATTGTCTGCTTTGTTTTTGTGGTGTACGAAATTAAGAGTTAAAAATAATAATTACTTGACTAATTCGGCGTCTTTTTATCATAATAGGTAATGCGAAATTTAAAAAAATCATCTAAATAAATCGTGTAATATAAGGCCGGAAACATAAAATTGTCTTTGAGACTGACTTTGATTAAGCAGTTTGTCGTAATTTATTAGAGGACCTCCGATGTCGAGTGGCATGCACGCCGGTTTTCATGGTCTTGCTATCTCTCAGGTCCTGGGTGTGATTTCCGGGTCGTGTCAATATTGAAAACCGCATTTTTTATTGTCTCGGGTTTTGGTGCCGTGTTACCACCGTTAACTTTCTGATTTACTCGTACATAACCAGAGGTCGGAATTAGGTAGAGTTATTTATGTGCTTGCATCGAAATGTTGATATTAATGTGGACCTTCTCGGGATTTCTAATGGACAATCCCGTGTGGCCAACAATATTACAAATAAATAATAATAAAAACCTCAGAGATAGACAAATAAAACAAAGATAATTAACATCCAATTTTTATTAGTTAACATTAATTCACAATACAAATTATTGGTTCTCTTCGGACATCCGATGTCATTGATGTAAGTTTGGCAACGTCGCGCGTACAGTAGTTTAAACTGTGTAAAAGTAAATAACTTTAATTTAAAAAATCACGGGATTTTTTCTGCTCTTTAAAATTAATCTCAGGATTTGAGGCATATCCACTTTATTCTTTTGCTGTATGAAACCAGTGTAAGACCTCTGTACATAACACATGTGCATTAGCAAGTAAGTGATGCAATGATTGTATGTGATGCTGTCCAATACATCATTTTACAATCCAGTCGTCAGAATGTGTCGCCTTTACAATGATCTCTTGCTGGGTCATCCGGATATCGACATCTTTACGCCAAATTCAAGGATCTGGCATGAAATGCATGAGAGGGAAGGAACAGAGAGTGCAATTTTGTATTGTGCATATACTTGTGCACTATACCTATTATTCGATATTATTGCACTTGAAAAAATGACCAGTAGATGCGGGAATTGAATTTGGGTTCCTCGCATACCGGCCGGGTGATAGCCTAACCTCACGTGCAAGTGTTTTCAAGTGCAATTATATATTATATTTAGATTGCAAAAGTGAATACTTATGTCTCAAAAACAATAATTTATACCTTATTTCCCACGCAGTTGGCTTATCCTGGTTGAGATTGGATGCTGCGGTCGAAATTCGGCTAGGAGGATATCCTTCTATCATCATTATTTGAGGATAGTCACCACGGATAGATACCCAGCCACAGAATAAGTACTAGTACTTATACTTCGTACAGAAGTATGACTTAGCAATTGTATTCAAAGAAATGTCTACTCAATGTCGTCAACAATATGGCGTAATTTAGTTCGCCTCAGAGTCAAGCACATTTTCGTGTAGACACCTACAAAAATCCATTGCAAGATAATTTCATACTTATTGCTCTGGAATATGATTCTTAATACACTAAACCTATTCAGTGACGTAATATCACGCGACGCGATAGGGTTGACTGCTACGAGAAGCTTCTAATGCCATCTAGCGCCTCTTTCTAGTACTTTATTCATTCTCGTCCAGCCAGCAACGTAGCCGCCCGGCCGCCGGTGAATAAAACGCGCGAGCGTGTCGCTGGCCGGTAGCGACACGCAACTTGTTTTAGCCCCTAAGTAGGGGCGCCGCGCGTAGGTACACTGAAAAAAAATATTGGTTAACAGTAACCAAACTATAGTGACTTGCGAACTTTTGGTTATCAGTAACAAAACTATTTGTTGTGACTTGCGAACTTTTGGTTATCAGTAACAAAACTATTTGTTGTGACTTGCGAACTTTTGGTTATCAGTAACAAAACTATTTGTTGTGACTTGCGAACTTTTGGTTATCAGTAACAAAACTAGTTTGTTACTGATAACCAAAAGTTCGCAAGTCACTATAGTTTGGTTACTGTTAACCAATAATTTTTTTCAGTGTACGTTTTTGCTACCCACGCGGGGAGATACACAGGCGTGACCCAGCCTCCGAGTTTGTATACTCGACTCAAGGGCCCTACTCCTGTTAACGATGTCGGTTTTTTCGAGTTTAGCCATTACACTCGTTCGCTTTGTCATTCTGTCGTGGGTGAAAGGGACGGCTACATTCGAAAATACGGACATCGTCAACAGGAGTAGGTTGGGCCTCTGACTTCTGAGGATCTATTTTTTTAAAGGACAACATCACATACATTGCTCAAATCCCAAAGTAAATAGGTTAAGCACATGCTTGCGTGCTTATGGAACAACGGTGGTATCACATCACCCAGACCCGAGACAATATAGAAAATGTGAATTTCTACCAGGGATCGAACCCGGGACCACAGAGACGGCAACATTTTGGAAACCGCGTCTGCGAGCCACTCATCAATCCCCATCCTATCTTAACTTTTTCAAGGATAATCATACAACGGCTAATAGTAATAGGTAATTGCATTCATTTGAGGTTTCAAGTTCGAGGCGATGGGTGACCGCCGAACCCTGGATCATATATTAGGGATCCGTCCGCGGGAACAGGGATTAATGCATCATGCAGTTCAGGCTACACCCCAAGGGAAAACTTACAGCGATTTGAGACGTTGTACAGACGTAATACTGAAAGAGTACTCTTTGTCTGTGTGTCTGTAAAACAAATAACTGTTAAATTAGCAATGCCAATCCAACCTACCTAGTGTCCAGTTAACTAATTAAATTTGCTAAAGAAATATTGTATGTAATGGGTCATGGGGATATGTGGATGTGCAAGCATGTGTGCATGCTTATATCAAGTAGGCTGTTGTTTAAATCACGCTTAACATGCCTTAACTTTACGCATTTTTATCTATACAAAGCCTTTGCGCCCGCAGAACTTCAAACTATTACACACATCACTTACCCAAGACGAAACATTTTTTTCACACAAATATTTTTTCACAACACATCCATACTCTAACAACATCTTACTAGGCGAATTTGATGTCCTAAAATCTTGTACATTCCCGTAGTCTAATGTAAACTTAGATGATCGATCACCCATCCAAAATCTGACCACGCCCGACGTTGCTTAACTTCACGATCGAGTTTCAACCACCCAAGCTGCAGCACCACCGGGGCATACAAACAACGGGCAAATCTGGCCAACCCATTTGGCTTATCTTCTATCCCTTACACCACACCGGTCCCGTCTCTTCGTGAAGTAGATGGATTGCAGTCCTGAGCGCTGTTGTACCGAGCTATAAGCGGGTAGTTGCGTTTATTAAAACCCTACGTTATTGATGGCCAGGCGGCTAAGTGTCTTATTGGAAAATGGAAAATATTACGCTGATGTGATTTGTGATACTTGGAATATGTCCTTGATCACATCATGGGTTTTAGACATTAGTCCATTGCGGGTCAGAAGTCTCCTCAAAAACTTCCTGTGACCTTTTTAACATTGACTACTTAATATCGTGTCGGATGTTGTCACTTTTCTTAGATGGCAGAAGCCGGGTATAAGACTATAAAGTAATAAAGAACGTATTTTCCATTTACAATATTGATTGGTTCCATAGGCCCATCCTCATGAGGTACATCCAAAATGTACCGCTATAACAGATGTTATGGGAACTAAGGCTACACTGATTGAACTTAGTTTTCATAAATTAATAAAAAAGTCATTTCCACACAATCTTGCTTAACGCGAAATATTCATCACTTAAAGTAGTTTAAAGTTATCACAATCAATACCTTTATCAAGCAGTTTTATAATTAAAGTTCGCATTTTTGAATAGAGCCGCATGATGCATAAATATAAAATAATTTATTAATCAAAGATAATGCGGTGCGGAAATCGGCAACGACATTTAATGTATTTTACGGCGCTTTTATAACGAACATGAATCCAAAAGATATTAATTTGCACGAAGTTAATTAACGTACAGGCAGCACGTCAGGTTAACCATGTGAACTACGAAAACAGCCTTTATTACGTAGGGAATAGAGGCGGAATCTAGCTCAGAATGGTAGCCTTACGTACGGCCGTGCGTACAGTCGGTTGTAACATTAAAACACACTTTTATGCCCGAATTCATAGGCATATTAATATATGTATTATAAAAGTGAAGTAGCCTACGGATTCTCATAAGCATAAAGTATGCCTTAAGAGACCAATCAGTTGACTAGGTATCACATAACACATACATACAGCTTTTAACGCGATAATGGTATGTGTTATGTGTAACAATCGCGAATCTTTAAATCGTATCGTCGGAATTAACTATCGACTTTGTTATTTCTTTACAAACAATGAGATATGTCACTATTTTACTTTGCTAAAAAACGATCAATTCTGATATTTTTTAAGACCATAATCTAAAACTGTATTTCCTTATCACACTTATTTTTATATCACCAACTAAAGGATCGGCTTTTGTGTTAATTAAGATCGTAACCGGCTTTAGGATCGATAACAAACAATGATACCCTATTACGTAAATATAGCTCATAATCATAAAGAGGTTA
The DNA here is from genome assembly GCA_949316185.1 of Pyrausta nigrata. Classification (NCBI taxonomy): domain Eukaryota; kingdom Metazoa; phylum Arthropoda; class Insecta; order Lepidoptera; family Crambidae; genus Pyrausta; species Pyrausta nigrata. Next base: position 15,203,497 of record OX438949.1, on the reverse strand, counting down.
TCTGTGTAAGCCATATATTACCCACAAAACTGTACATACAGCACAAAAACGTAAGTACGCTCATAAAATTCACTTTCAAGCTCGAGATTGTTTTGTTTGACCAAGGAATGACCCTGAGACGGTTACAATCGAGACGACCAAAAACCCACATTCTTTCCGTAGCAGTGTAAAGTGCGTAATCACTTAATAAGACAATCGAGGCGCAAATGAATAACGCCATCCAATTCCAGAGACACAAGAACTCGGAGAAAAAGATTGTTGCACTCGCGTTAACACTTGCTTCGAGGATTCATTTCTTTGATACTCACTTCAAACAAAAACAACCCTAATTTGATCGCTCCAAAAGTTCTAATTTCGTTGTTAAAAATATTACAGTTACGACGTTTCTCCGAACGCAAATCGCTGAATCATTTCAACGAGAAACAAAGATAGCGACACAAAAGCCCAGAGCTTTACAAAGAGAAAGAAAGGGACAGATGCAGGTCAGTTGATGCTGCTGCACTCTGGCTAATGCATAGTCTGGCTGGTGACGAAGATTGATGATTCCTCTGCTTAGTTCAATGAGTGGAGCTGAGGGCTGTACCTCACTGGGATTCCGAGGGAACTATGTAGAGGCGTCTCTGAACACAGAATGTTAGGGTAGCTGCTTAAGTTTTACACAAAAATACTGAACACACGCATAACTTAATTAATGACACTTAATACAAAATTATTTGCTTCTAAGACACGCAGGCAACCAACCACACCAACCGTAACCGCGTTGACTATTATTTTAGGCAAATGCATAATGCGCCGCCTTCTGCCCTCCTTCAATACGAAAAACTATATAAAATCAGTAAAATTAAATATGACATTTATTAAATTACTGCCTGATAAGTAAATAATAAACATATCTTTGTTATTATGAAACAGTTTATTTAAAATGATTATAGTGTGAATAATTTAATAGGTTCAATTTGACAGCTTAGAGTCAACACAGAACGTATCAGTGTATGCGGAGGGATTCCATAGACAACACATATAAAAATAAATAAATTATATTTTCTACGTTTAGTTTATATTTTCTACGTTTAAAGTGCAAAATGAATCGAAATTCTATATTGCTGACAGACGTCTTAAAACGGCTATTTTCTACATAGTTTTTTTTCTTAATTTTAGTGTTGTTACCTTTTTACTTGTAACGGAGGTACAGTTTTATCGATTCATCGGTTGGTATTGAACAAATAACATTTTCAGTATGCAATTTTAAGTTTGAAGACTTAATTTTATTTTTGGTTCATAGAACGTAATTCTAAAACATACTCATAAAATAAATAGTTATCAAAACGTTAAATATTTTGGAATGATCAACAATGTTTTGAATCTATCGTAAATCGATTTGATGTCTGAATCGGTAATTCTACCTACCGATTCGTCAACACCCGACCCTATACTATCAACTGTCAAAATAAACCTTTTAAATTATTCAGACTATAACTTTATTATGACATGTCAAAAAATATCTAGCGCCAAAGCCCATGGCATCCCAGTGTTATCATTCTATAAGGGAAAATAAACGATTAAAATCAGAAGCACCCAAATAAGCTCAGAGTAAACAGGTAGTCCTTTGCGTCTTATTAACTGAGAGCTCTAGTTGTTATGAGTACACACAACATGATTACCAGACCAAAAAGTAGAGCAGTTCTTTGTTTTGCTCAGTATATTAACCTGAATGATCATAAAATGCAGACATGACATGATATGATAAAGCTGATGGAATTCCTAGACACGATTTTAGACAAAAAGTTTTGATAGACGAAATGAAACTAGCAAATAGGTACCTAGTTTGTGATTTAATTTATCTTATACCTGTAAACGAGCAATTCTTGTAAATATTTATTAAGAAATATATATTTGAGATCTCGGAAACGGCTCTAACGATTTCGCTAAAATTTAGTATTTGTGGGTTTATCGGGGGTAAAAAATCAATCTAGATTAGTGTTATGTTTGGAGAAACGCAAGTTTTCATACGTTTTTCCTAATTTCGCACCGGTCAACATGAGCGTCGTGGCGCAGTGCGTAAGACGTGGGACTGAAGAAATCTAGAAGACGTGGAATCGGTGACGAACATTTTTTTTGTATTTATTTAAGTGCATAGTTTTATTTTGTTTTTAAACAAGACATACGAATTACAAAGCTTTTTTTATTAAATAGTAGTAACCCGTTTGCCCGTGTTCTGATATAAATAAGCAATAGAATAGCGAGGGGGTTTGTTTGTGTATGATTATTGTGTACCTTGTAGGTATAATTTTTGTATTTGTTTGTTTGTTTGTTATTATATATATATATTGTTATTATATTTAGTAAATCTTAGTTAATCCTATTTAATGTATTGTGACACTCCCTTTTCACTGATTAAATTTAATGGCAAGTGCTATGTATGTCTATAATTAGCAAATAAACAAGATCAAAACAATGTCCTATCTTAAGTAAAAACTGTGTACATTGTGCTGTTGATGTACTTAAATAAATAAGCAATCATGTTGCGATCTGACTTAGATAAATATTGCACTTGAAAGTAATGTCTAAGTTCCTCTGTAAGTTCAATTAAAATAATATCCCTAACATGAATATATCAGATTATTTTGAATGGTTAGGATTCTCATAAAATTATAGTAGAAACTTTTCTGTCAGAACCTTTAGAAAACTGTAAAATGTTACCAAAAAGGTTTTTTGTGAAACTTTTTTAGATTTTTACAGAAAGTTTTAAGTACACGCTTGACAACCTACGTGGTCGAGTGGTTCGCACACTTGATTTGAAGGTGATGCCTTGTGTCTCAGATCCCGGGTTCGATCATTTAAAAATATAAAAAGATAGTAGCTGCCGATTGACCCTAAACCGTATAATTAAGTAGAACATAGCTCCAGTCAAAGTAAAGGCCATCATTATTATGCGTAGAGCAGCGAACAGACGAGAAGACCGGGGCAAAGCAGAAATAAGCCTCGAATGCATCCAACAAATCTCCCAGAACTTGACATTAACATTGAACGATGCGAGTTGTAAGCTTAAGCGTATTCACAAAAGTTTAATCTTTTCTCCGTCACAAAAATAAGGATAAATCAAAAGGTTTATTTACCCTGCTACACGGTTAATCCAATTGGTTGAGCTGCAGACTGCAGCTGCAGTTGAGAACGATTTGTATGTTACTGTCCTTTTTTTTGATATGTCAAAGGCATTTGACTTTGTATCGCATAAAGAACTAACCACAAAATTAGAAAACTGTGGCATTAGAGGCAAAGCCCTGAGCTGGGTTATGTCGTACCTTAATGACAGAATACAATCAGTAGAAATCACTCAACTTGATGAATCAAATAAGACTGTTCAGGCTCATAGATCAGAATATAGAGTCAATAACTTTGGAGTACCACAAGGTAGCATATTAGGTCCGCTGCTGTTTCTGGTTTATGTCAATAACTTTCCACACTGCATTCAACATAAAAGTATACTGTTTGCAGATGACATATCGGTGATAGTGACTACGAATAAAAACAAAGGACTACCAGAACACGTAGATGAAATAAATAAAACTCTTATGTTAGTTATAAACTGGCTTAGTTCACATAACCTAAAAACCAATATCGATAAGACATGTTTCATAAATTTTAATAGTGTAAATATAAATCTAAATATAAATTATCAAGGACAAATACTCAAACATGCAACTAGTGTCAGATTCCTAGGTATAGAAATAGACAATAAATTAAATTGGAAACAACATGTGGAAAATGTATGTAATAAAATAAATAGACTTGCATTTGTCTTATATAAATTAGTAAAAATTGCATCCAAGGCAACAGCCCTCAAAGCCTACTTCGCATATGTAGAATCGGTGCTGCGATATGGGCTGATCATATGGGGAAACAGCACCGACGTGCAAAACCATTCATAGCGCAAAAGAAATGCATTAGGGCACTCTGCGGTATGGCGCCGGGCGAATCCTGTAAGCCGCTATTTAAATCATTACGAATTTTGCCATTACCGTGTCTTTATATATTTGACATTGCTAAATTTACTAAACAAGTTATAATCATTTTATCCAGGCCAAAGATCTGTATCCACGAAGTACCAGGAACTGCAATAGATTGGTCCTGGACTTTATCCCAAGGAGTGCTCGCATGGAAAAAAATTGTTATTGCATGTGTGTAGAAATTTATAATAAGATATAAAAATACTTCCGACTAACCAATTTAAAAATCAATTACACAAGTGGCTTTTAGCTCGTTCGTTCTATTCCTTGCAAGAATTCCTTAACAACAAAGATACTTCTATACCGAACTCATTCATATAAATCGAACATCAATTTTTAGGTTATCAAAGTATTTTTAAGTATGTACTTACCCTAATTTATATTTGCATGCTATTTGTTAATGGCTGAATAGGCGATCATTTTATTATATTGTCAATCTTCTGTGCACCCTTTTCAAAGCAAATAAAACAATTTCATTTCATTTCAGAAAGTAAAAGACCCCCCGGCCGACCAGATGACCGGTCTCTCTGTACTGAACAACCTGAACAGAGAGAAAATAGAAGCTAATTATAAGAGACATAAAGGACTTCTATCAGGGGGTGGTAAGGGATCTCCCCCTAGTGGTTCACCCCGGGCAACGACATCAGAAACTCCAATTTATGATGGTGGTAGTGCGCCAAGCAGCTTGCTGTGTTCCGTTGGTGAGTGGGGAGTGCCAGAACCTTGTGAGTGAGCTCGCTCCACAGTCGACTCTGTTTACGTCTAAGTCTATGTAAAGTAAAGAGCAAACCCATTAAAAAAAAGGCCTTCAGTATAAAAGAAAACGACATAGAAGAAGAAATACAGTCCAAAATCATAGTGGTAGAAAAGTCACTTAAAAATATATTTTAGGATTCCGCATTGAAGTTTTAGTAACAGTGTATAGTTGAATTTTAAGTCCCCCAAAGGGGTACTGTAAAAAAGGCCCGCGACTCTCAGTTTAATGCCCACAGGTTTGGCCTAAGGAGGGCAAGAATAACAATACAACAGGTATGACGAAGCGCAGCAATTGACAGCCAAAGCTCAACATCGGCAATTCTCTCCTCTCTTGCACCACAAGCGGTCCAGAGGCAAGGAAGTGGGGGAGGAGGGGACCGGTCGTCCTTGCGCGTCCACTCTCCGTTTCGCCGGCCGTGGCCTATCAATTGCCTAGACCCGCTTCGAGCCTTCGTGTCTTACAATACAGGCACAAGCAGTTTTTATGCTCGGAGGCTTTCAAAAACCGTGAAGCGTTCCTCATTTTTAGCGAAGGGTCATGGGTTCGAGTCCCATCGGATGACATAGTCGATATTTTTTGTGAGCGAAATTTAATTTTCTTTTGGAGGCTATCGGTTAAACTTCATGGTTTAGCCAAGGGGAGTTGGATAACTGAGAGGATTTAGGTAAATAATGACAACATGTTTCCTATTGAAAGAATATTTTCAGTTTTCAGTTGGTAATCAGAGCAAATTAAAGAGTGGTTATACTCGTACATATGTACGTGTATTTACATAAATGTCATCGAGTTAAAGGGACAACAACTAGGCTGTCAAGCAAATTTTTACTATGTATATCGAAAAATATAGGTAAAGTGATCTTCAAAAATTGATATTCGTCATGATGTACGAGAATACCTCTATTGAAATGAAAAGTAAATTAAATTGAATTCGAATAAAATTCATAGGTTTACGAAAATAAGAGAATTGAGGCCCGAAGAAAAAAACATAGATAGATACCAAATCTCGAGCACCTTGAATTGTTTTTTTATAAAGACTGGGAAAAGTGGTGAGGCACTTTTTCGACAACTTAAATATTTATTAAGTTTAGTTTACAGTTTTTATTTTTCAATATTACGTTTTGACGAAAATATCCTGGGGAAACTTACACATTGATATTTCACTTATATATATTTATTGCCTCGTTGGTCTAGTGGTCAGCACGCTGGGTATCCACGAGGTCCCGGGTTCGAATCCCGGGTCGGGCCGAGAGTGTTTGGGTTTTTCTGTCTTGAAATTACTCAGACACAGCTCCGGAGTCAGAAAGTTGGTGGTGTTTGACACCCCCGTGCCTCGGAAAGCACGTTAAGCCGTTGGTCCTGCGCCTGATCTCTCTACGGTCATGTCGGACTTCCGTCTCACTAAATTAGGAGAGTGAAGGAACAGAGAGTGCACCTGTGTATTGCACACACACTTGTGCACTATAATATGTCCCGCGCAGTTGGCTAATCTCTGTTGAGATAGGCCGCCGTAGTCGAAACTCGGCTAGGAGGACATTATATGTATTTGATGAACTCTCGATTTGTATCGAATCAAAATAACGGAACTATTAATTTCTGTTTAGCCTAAAGGTATGACTGGTAAAGAATGCCACTTGGCATTAAGTCCGCCTTTTAACATTTTTTTTAAAAAACCTTATACAAACTTTCCAATGTCCATCGTGAAGATCTAGATTTCTATCCCTAAGCAGTATCAAGCCGTCTGAGTTCATGAAGTAATGTAAAATTAGAGCTAATGAAGCTGGCACAATTACTGGACTATTCGGAGCGACGATGAAATGATAGCCGATGGAATAACGTGGATAGGACACGATTATTTTGATTTCTTCTTGCTTCTTTGCGAGATTAACCGGTGGTTAACGTGGTTAAAGTGTCTTTAGGCTAGTATGACGATGATGATTTTATAACTAATAAAAGTATCTGACTAACTTACTGCATTGCATACTTAGTGTCGCACTCAGAGTCGTCAATTAAATTTTACCTTTAACTACCTAAGTAATTCTCGTTCTTACTTCTGGTCTTTTTTGTCAATGAAATACAAAAGGTGTACCAGTGGTATTTGTTTACTGTCGTAGTAAATTTTCTATTCCTACCGAACAAATACTACTCTTAAATTATACCGAAACAATATATATGGTATGATAAAAACAATATAAATTATTACAACACAATTTTACAGATTACTTGTCGATTTATTAACATTTTTTTAAGCCTGACGTTTCGAACACTTGACAGCGTTCGTGGTAACGGAAAATAAGGTGTAAATAAATAAATAAAAGTAATCTGTAGAATTGTTTTTTAATGAGTTCGCCTATTCGCGTAAACGTAAATTATTAAAAAGCGAAATGAATTGGTTCTGTTATTAAACCAAAATTATTTTTGTATTTGTTGGGATACATTTTGTACTTTATTGAAATATTTAAAATCTAGAGTTCGTTAGAAATACAACATTTTCTGCGACAAAAACAAATCCCATTCTTCTTCTTATCGTGTCGATGGTAAAGCGACTTACATTTGTTGTGCCCAGTAATCCCATTGGTATTAGTTTTTGGCATTAGAAAGGAATAAATCGATTCAGTCATGTCCACACTAAGCCGCGGTGGCATTGTTGCGATCGAGACAACACACACGCACCGTAACAGGTGTTTGCTTACACAGACTACCGCTGCTATGCTACTTATATAATATAATATATGTAGTTTAAATTTAGACCGGCGCAGGTTGACGATTTTATTAAACGTCAGCTTGTGCTACTGTGACTAGGATAACGGTTAGAAATACTTTTATACTATTTTATACATCCATCAGTACATACGAGGTGAATTTGGTATCAGTATCCAAAATTTTTCTAGAGGTATTTTTGCAAAAAAGTTAGTAGGTTTAAAATTTTTATTTTACCTATTCAATTATCAAAAAACGTGGTTACCCGTACCAACCGTTTTAGCAATTTTTCGGACGTTTTCTGCGTGCTTCATCTCGATATTTTATTTATTTATTTAAGAAAACCAACAGCTTTATAATAAGATATACAGACATAGTAGGTACTTAAGAAAAGTTAAGCCAATAACAGGTTTCACTTACTTGCAACTAGTTTAGGACGCGTCAAATTAAGTAATACGTTATTTTTATATTATTACAAATTACCAAGTTTTAGTGTGGCATGAAATATATATGTGTCTGAGACGAATACAAGTTGTTTATATTATACAAGCACAAGTAAGTGGCCAAGCAAGTAACTAAGTAGGTATACAGGATGGTCAATTACATATGGGTTAAGTATATACTTATTGCCACGAGTACCTTCACATTTTGTGTAACAGTAAATATGTAATTTTGTACTGGAAGACCAAAATAAAAAATACGGGTTTTGTTTTTAGCGTCAAAGATTATTATACTTATTCAATTTTGGATACCGATACAAAAGTCACCCTGTATATTCGTACTTACAAATTCTCGTGCTGATCACAAAAACATTAGCCAAAAAATGAGAAAGTGTATTTTTTTTTCTAAATCTCGCCCACCTCACCACGCTCAGTCCCATAACGATACCCGTATCTACCTATATTCTGGCCTCGTAGGTCTAGTTCTCAGCGCGCTGGGTACTATCCACGAGGTCCAGGGTTCGAATCCCAGGTGGGGCCAAAAGTGTTGAGTTTTCTGTGTTGAAATAACTCAGACACAAGTCCGGAGTCAGGAAGTTGGTGGTTTTAACACCCCCACGTGCCTCGGATAGCACGTTAAGCTGTTGGTCCTGCGCCTGATCTCTCTTCGGTCATTGCTGACTGCAGTCTAACCGAATTATGAGAGTAAAGAAACAGAGAGTGCATCTGTGTATTGCGCACACACTTGCGCACTATAATTTCTCCCGCACAGTCGACAAATTCTGTTCAGATTGGCCACTGTAGTCGAAATTCGGCTAGGAGGACATTATTATTATTTTTATATTCCTATACCAAGCTCGATGTATATCTTGTTGGTTGTGGCCGGTGAGCTCCGGCTAGTTTATCTTCCTCTCCCATTCCAGAGCGTGTCTCTCCTTATAAAAATTGAGCTATTTGGTGTGCCTGTTTTACCAGATCAGACCTAGATCATGGCTGAGTAGCACATCGTCCGTATCGTAAATCTACTTATCTCATATTTATTTAAGAACATTTTACAATTTCCGTTACTTATTTTTAGTCTTTTTAACAAGATTATGTTTGTTACTCCGCGATCAAGACGTATCATCATGACTGATGCGCGCCAAAATTTCGAAAACTCGTCAAAAATTAGGTGCATCAAAAAATTACATATAAAATTTGTTTATAGTTACAGAGCGCGTCGGTAACGTAGTGGCTAGCGGGTTGCCTCTTATGCGGGAGGTACCGGGTAGGCATGGAAATGATTGCTACTTTTAATTCATTTTCATTTCATGAAATGATGAATATTTTCATATGAAATCACATGTGAAATTTCATTGGCAATGATTTTTTTTCGCAGTGTCATAATGTTACACTTTTTGCTATTTGCTACTTATAATGAAATATGAATTATTATGAACGGTTCCTAATTTGCTACTAATATGAAATGTCATATTTAGGTTGTCATGAAAAATCATGGCAAACGAATCTAAACTTTATGTTCATAAGTTTAAAGTTCCTAAAATGTCCACCCAGTATCGATCGTCACCTATGATCGCATAACTTGTGTGTTTGTCTTTTTCTAACCCGCACCTAGGGCAAATCATTCCTACTCGCTCGCTCTGCTACATGCAGTCATCAATGAATGAAATGAGCATGATCTATGATTTCGCAAAGTGCGATTTGTAGCAGTCTATATGAAAAAATATAGCAGGTGTGAACAATGAAATTCATTTCATATGCTTTTTCATCTGCTATTCATGAAATCTTCCATGCCTAGTACCGGATTTGTACCCACGTGCCGTCATGTACTCCAATTACTTTTTCTGGGTTAAGAACATTAGTTGTTTTAGTAACAGATGCTATTACAGTGAGGGAAAACATCGTAAGGAAACCTGCACATTTCGGCGACTTAATGTGTAACCGTGATCCTAGCTGGTCAGCTCGCTCTAATGCGTGAGTGAACAACCGGGATAACACTAAGATGGTTTTAGTTATGTGTAACAGAGGTGCTTGTGGCGCAGTGGCGGCAGCGCTTTGGTAGTGATACCAAAAGTTAAGCAATCCACGGCGCGGTCGTGATTGGATGGGTGACCATTCCGACCATTAAAGTGACGATTATGACAAGCATCTCCGTGCTTCGGAAGGCATGTTTAAGCAGTTGGTCCCGGCTAATATCTGTTGGTATTAGTCGTTAAGCCTAGTCAGAGGCTAGGGCTAGGGCGGCTTCATAACATCTGACAGTAAGGTTTGTCACTTGCCTTACAGACACCCTCCGCCAATCCGCACTGAGCCCGCGTGGTGGAGTACGGCTCGTTCCTCCTCATAGTTGAGGTGAGGCCTTTTCCCAGCAGTGGGATCTAATAGGCTGACTTTAACAGCTTCACTTTCGTAAATAAACCGATATTTTAACATCGCCTTTTTAGTACCATCACTCTATCAACTATTAGGTAATGTGCTACTACTGTCGGTCCAGTTACTGACCTCTCTCCTCCGGTTTTTTCCTACACTTTTTTCCCCTCTAATAAGGCGGTACTCCGAGATTAATACGCACGCTCTAATGCATATCATTAGATTGAGTGGCTCGGACGAACACGTCTCGATTTTTGGACAGCAAGTATATACTCGGAGTAATATTACTATGACTGCCTCGTTGGTCTAGTGGTGAGCACGCTGGGTACTATCCACGAGGTCCCGGGTTCGAATCCCGGGTCGGGCCGAGAGTGTTTGGGTTTTTCTGTCTTGAAATTATTTAGACACAGCTCCGAAGTCAGGAAGTTGGTGGTGTTAACACCCCCGTGCCTCGGAAAGCACGTTAAGCCGTTGTTCCTGCGCCTGATCTCTCTACGGTCATGTCGGACTGTCGTCAAACCGAATTATGAGAGTGAAGGAACAGAGAGTGCACCTGTGTATTGCGCACACACTTGTGCACTATAATATGTCCTGCGCAGTTGGCTAATCTCTGTTGATATAGGCCACCGTAGTCGAATTCGACTAGGACGACATTATTGTTATTATTATAATATTACTATTTTCTAAATATTATTGTCTATAGTTGTTTAATCCATAATGATTACTTGTTTAATAAAAACTTTGACTCAAACAGAATCTATTTATAAAACTCAATGGTGTCTGCCTGACTGAAATTATGGCTTGTAATTATTTATATATTATTATTTTTTATGTTTGAAAAATTATTACAATTACTTTATTTGTTTCTGTTTAAAAATTGTTTTTTTAAACAAAAGATTAATTTTATCTCTTAGTAAATGAAGTACACAATTCTAAGAAGTATTCTTAGACTTCGATTTTTGTATACTTGTTTTCCTTCCTTATACATCCATACATTTAATTTGTACCTACATAACAAACAACGAAAATGTAAAAACGTTAAGGTTCTTAAAAGCTGCTCAGTAAATAAGCTAGTTTTACTGAAGGGGGTTTACACATTACTCAAAGTTAGAAGCATGCGGGCGTAACTCGGTGCAATAGGCAGTAACTTACCTACATACTTCCAATCGTTTTTCTGCAGACAGTGGCAAATTTTGGCGACATTCGTGACACCAGCCGATAAACTGCGATAAACCAATGGATTGGTATATTTTAGTTTTTCACAGCACCATAAAGTTAGCCCGCGAAATATTGGAGAAGCATTGTGTTCCTTGGCACGCGAGCGCGAGGAACTATTTCCATTGTAGTCCGGATAAACATCGGATCAATCGTGCTAAAAAATATGTACACTTCATCAGAAATTTACCCGAAACAAGTTCAGAAAATACTAATGGACATAGAGCGACGACAAAATCTCATGGATATTGATGACCTATGAAGAAAAATATTGATTATTTAGATTTTATTTATTTATTTATTATTCCAATGTAAAAGCTGAATACAAATACACAGTTTATATAAAAAAAATTACTACATACATAACTGATCATCAAATCAAATCAATTGTGAATGGACCGTGCTTATAGAATGAAATCACTATATCAGATTCAGATTCAGGTTTATTGCAAGTCACAAGTGGGTTAGAGGATGGCACGTGGTAATAAATATATTACAAGTGAAGCCCTGCTAGGGCACACTATTAGGACTTCTAAAGAGCTTTCTTTTCCAAAACTGCTTGATGTGAGTTTAGAAAAAATAGTAACTAGCGGTTAAAAATCCATTCGCTGTAAATATTTACGATTTACTTACACTACACACGATTCTTAAAGTCGGAATCGTCTAATGGAAAAAGAGTATCGCCGAAGTTAGTAAGAATTGCGTGATTTATCACCGTTGCACTGATGCATAATGTTCGCCTGAATGTCTGCGAAAAAACTTTTTGGGATTCCGCAGTAGAACAAAACTATGAAAATAATGTGGCACCTTTGGTTTATCGAGTATCAAAATCATGAAACTCGTCATTGTGAGCATAGGGATTGTATGCTGTAGCCAATTCGACTTACGGAGCTTCTCCAGAAGGTCAAGGGTCTGAATATCTTTTTTCAAACAACTTTCGATATTTTTTAGGTTTCTGGTCTACAGAATGAGTCCAATACAATCCCAGTTTCCTACAGATGAGGTGGAAAACATTAATTGAATTTCTTAGGCCCACTTGCGCACGTCCGGATTAGCTAATGCGGACTAATGATTGTGGCCCTTCCGGATTAGCTAATCCAGACTTGCGCAAGTAGGCTTTCAGCTCAGATAATAAGCCTTGAACAATTCCAGATTAGCTAATCCGGAATAGCAAACGTGCGCTAGTAGGCCTTCCTATTGTTAAGAGCAGAGCTAAAAAATGTAAAAATGTTACAGAACTCTGCCTGCTTTGTCCTTCTATCCTCAACATATCCTTGTTATATATGTTTGAAGCAAGTAACTACTTGCCTACCTTGCCATTTATCTGTAATTTCATATACACACTCATGATACGTTTATGATTGAAGCGATATTTTTTAAACTAGACAGGAATCCATTATTTCGCAATGCGTACATCCATCACGCATAACTTCAAAGCGTTTTGAATTCACCCGTCAGTGCAGAGCGCACTCACACCCATAATAATTAAACGATTTAAAATGCATGGAACTCGGAAAAAGTGCTTGTTTTAATACATGAAAATTTGATTTTACATTTCATAAAAGCTGTACTTTACCCTTTTTGCTGTATGTCAGGTTTTTGGATGGGATATACAGAGTGTCCGGGTACTAGCGATAATTTATGGGCTATTAGTTCATCAAATGTTATCGACAAAAAACCCCCATGTTGGGTTCTAACTCGAAAGGGCAGCCATTTTTTTTTAAATACTGTTTTTATGGATCTGGAAGTCCTAAAAGTTATGAAAATGATTCATTTGATAGGTAACTATCGCTATCGCTTATCAAGTTAAAAAAAATTAAACAAAATTATTAACCGTGTAAAAAATTTTAAACATATTTTTTGGACATAATTTTTTTATGTCTTTAAAATTTGATAAATAAAAGGCCCTTAAACTATCGCTACTCGAAACCTGGACCCCCTGTATACATGTATATAGTTAAAATTTTATTCATAGTTACCTACCTATTAGGTTTTTTAGTTTTTGGATATTTCTAAACCTAACATTTGGTTGTAAGGTTTAGGTTTAAAGTCATTAAAGACAATACATCCTTCCACGGGAACATAAATATAAATATATTATTGCACTTGAAAAAATGACCGCCAGAGGCGGGAATCGAACCCGCGTTCCTCGCATGCCGGGCGATTGCCTAACCTCTCGGCCACATAAATATAAAACAAAAATAGCATAAATTCGCTGTCGCATACAGTTGAAATAATAACTAACAAACAAAACAGAGATCGGTATGGGTAAACTTTTTAACATTATAGTTAAAAGCAAATTTCAAAGAAAGTAAGTTACAAATCAACCAGTAGTAAGTATGAGAGAGATATCACAGTTTGTGTCATACAAAAAAGTTGTAGTGTCCGTTGACCACTAACATTTTCATGGGCTCTACTCGTATCTATTCTCTTATTTTATTTTATTTAAATTAATTGTCGCGGCTAGTAAGTTACAGATTATTATTATCATTTATTATTAGAAGCGTGTTGTGTCCCAATGCAGGGCAAAGGCCTCCCTACCCTTTCTCCACTCTCCACGATTTTGGGCCATTGCCTCCCAGTCTTCTCGATATAAGTCCAGCTCGTCACGCCACCGCCTTCTGGGTCTACCGCGTGGTCGTTTTTCATTTAAAGGGACCCACTTGGTGCATATATTGGCCCAGAGGTCGTTTGACATGCGGCAGACATGTCCGGCCCAGTCCCACTTTAACTGAACAGCTTTCATGGAGATATCAGTAATGAGAGTTTTGGAGCGCGGTACGGTATTTCGAATGCGATCAGATAATTTTACGCCCAATACATACTGCTGCTCATACTGCGCTCCATTGCTTTCTGACAGACCTCCAGGCTGAACCTCTGACGATCAGTCAAAGACCAAGTTTGGGCGCCATACGTGAGGATGGGAAGAATACACATGTCCATGATCTTACACTTAAGGCATATTGGTAATTTGCCTTTCATAAAGGTTTTAAAGGACCAATAGCTCTTCCAGGCATCTTCACAATAAAGTTACAAAGTTACAGATAGATATTAATATTATAAAGAGGTTAAGTTTGCAAGTTTATGAGTATACGTTTGTATAAAGTATTCTATGAAACTACTGAACCTTTTTTGAATATTTACCAGTAGAAAGCTACATTATTCCCAAGACATAGTCTATGTTTTATTATTTAAACTGCACATGTGCGATACTGGAGCGGATCGTAGTCAAATAAGATTTCTGACTCACCCACCATAGGCTGCCTCGTCCAATAGGCAAGATGACAAATTTTGAAAAAATGATCCAAAATATTTTTAAGTATCTTCTATTTCCAAAAAAATATATATTTTTGCAATCAACAAAGGTAATATTTAAAAAAATGCAATTTGAATGAAATGTTCATAAATTGGCGCCAAAACGCGGCAGGATGTCATGGCGTCTGTTGTGACGTCACACCTCAGTAAACACATTTCAAACGTTAGTGTTAAAGTCGAAATTCGTATTATAATTCAGTGACAGTGACATACAGTGACAGTATTTACTGAGGTGTGAAGTAACTCGAATCTGTTTGGTGTTTTAAAAAATATGGCGGATTTCAGTATTTTGCAATTTTATTTTCTAAACTCATAAAATCATCTTCCCTATTCATGTTAGCCATGACTATATCTAAGCATAAGCAAGTCAAGTCCATTTGGGCCACTAGCCATCAATCAGCATTTATTCAAATTGCTTTCCTTCACTACTGGAGCGCACGCGCATGTACTCTTTACTAGTGAAAAAATATGCCAAGTGCGAGTCGGGCCACGCCCAAGTGTAGTCTCGCAGTAGCTGTATCTAATAATTTGTAGTAAAATGAAGTTATTGGTCTCGGCACTTGACCCCCGAACGAAGAACAAACAGACAGGCAGACATAGAGTCTAAGGCTAGGAACACTTAAAATCCTTGTTCATTACGGAACACTAAAGAGTAGTTAAGAAAAAGTTTGTCGTGAACATAAGAGTTCCATTTTATTTGTAACTCTACGACTGGTTTTCGACCAAAAGGTGGGATTTTCCAAAAGCGTCTAAATCAGGACTGAGTTCACCAACACGTTTTATTTTAATCATCCGGTTCAGCTTTATTTGACATATTTTGAATTCTGACAAATTAAACGTCAAGTGAGGTTTACCGGTTGTTTAGAAATTGGTGAACTCTGTTCTTAGTAATTTAGTTAACCAGCGCTCAACCCTAGTGGAAAAGTAGCCAACATATTGTTTTTTTTAATTTGGAATGGGTTTGCTCTTGAATCTAGACTAAACCAATAATTGTGATTACTATAAATACAGTTAACTATACACTTGTTGGCGACTACGAGGTTTCGTAGCAAGCGTCGTAGTCAGTCGTAGCCAAAACTATTCGCAAATGCTACAGAAAGCACATCCATTTGACGACCGTCTTGGTGTAGTGGTTCGCGCCCCGGACTACAAAACTAGCGGTTGCAGCTTCAAATCCCGCAAGAGGCAAATATTTGTGTGATGAGCACGAGCATTTGTACCTTAGTCATGGATGTTTTTAAACGTATTTTAAGAATTTCTATCCGTTATCCTAGTCGCCATAGCACAAACTCACGCTTAGTTTGGGGCTAGGTAATTGGTATGATAGTTGGAACAATTTATTTATTTTATTTTTATTTATTTCTCTAATCTTGCAATGATGCATACTTCCTTCCTATCATAACTCTCCTTTTTGCTTTGCCGTTGTCGAGTAAAACAAATAAACCCCTACCTACGGATCTCTCAAAGTTGGTTAGACGCTGCGAATCATGCGTCATGCATGTCTATTTACAATCACTTTAGACATTTGAAGTACTTCTGATGATTGGCTTTAGAACTACCTACAAGTCATTTATCATAGAAAAATCATCATCCAATCGAAAGTACCTACATTTTCAGTTTAAAATTATGAATGTGTCTAGCGAAGATATATTTCACGTATAGCTTTGAAGATATATTTATCTACTAATAGCTTTGTCTATAAATATTACTAGATGTAACGCGTTGATGTCTTTTTAGCTCAATAAAACTACTTTTATCACTTTATAATTAAAAAAGGAGGATGTCACAAAACACATATAGGAGACGAGCCACTTAAAAAAACTACGTATGCAAAACCCGCATCAGATTTTCGAGTGCTGTAGAGTGCCGAACGTAGCTATCATTCATTAGTAAGTAGATGTACTATCTAGAATCCAATACGACATTTTTTACAAACCCAGGGCACAAAGAACGGGCGGACACCCACACGTCGACAACCCTACACACACACCTACAAGTATGCGTCGCGAGAACTTGGAAAAAAATACTGACCTGCGCACTCACGTGCGAGGCCGCGGAAAAAATCACTGACACAAAGAAAGTCTATCCAAAACTTCTATACGAACTTTTGAACGCACATCGACGCGTTCCACTCACACACAGCCTACCACAAGGAAGTTGCGTCTGTGTGCGGGAGTGCACTGCGTACGGATAGGAGCTAAAGTTAGCGCGCTTGTGTGAGTGCCCACAGTTGCAAGAGTCCAAAAGTTCTCTTTGTAGTAAACATCCTTATATCTGGAGCTGATGTGCGCGCGAGATCGCACTCTAACACTTTCGAAATTAAGAGCAATTCTGGGTGAAAAGCTGTGGATTTGTAGCGTTCGAATTTTGGATCGTTCGATGCGCGGCGCGGGTAGTTTTCGTACGAAACTTGGTGGCGCGAGATGCAACGGACGAGACGGGGATATTTCAGAAAGCCCTTCTCTGTCTGCCGCCACCCGCCGCCCGGGGCGCGGGCGTGGGGGAGGGTGTCGTGTCGCGTTGATGAACATTTTTCTCATTTTTTTCCTTTATTTTTACGCGAATCGTTTTTAAAAGGGTTTCGTCATAATTGCGTCGCCGCTCCTGATTACGTTAGCGGCCGATAAGCGGTGCCCAAACGTAAGGAGACACTTCCGTTTCGTGTTTGTTAGCTGTCAATCTGAGAGAAGTTGTAATAACTAATTGAATTTCTAAAAAAAACTTGCAAGTTAATTAGCATAATTACTTTCATCTTCATTCGCATGTAAGTCGACGGGGATTATCTAATCAAACTATGTACCTAATCATAATTGCAAAAATTTGCTTGAGTAAATTAAACACACTTAGTATTGACTTGTTAGTAAAAGCATCAATATCACAAATCGGAAGCAAAGCAAAAAATGCATACTCTAACGGTTACCCTTTTTTCCTCTATGGCCAAGACCAAGGAAACAAGAGCAAACAGCCGATAGACGAAGCGCCTCGAGAAAAGAACGCAAAAAGGCTCACGTAAACACCGCGTTGCGTACGAACGTCTCGAGATGTCGCGCCAGACGCGGGAAAACTTATTTTCCCGCCTTTTCGCCGTCCGCCATTTTCGCAACTGATTTGAATCTAATTAGAATTGCCGTTTGTTATTGTTTAACTAATTGAGGTTGCTTTAAGAGCTTTTAATTACCTTATTTGCATGATAAGGTATAATCGATTAACATATTTTTACTTTGATTAGTAGCGGTAATAACTATATCACTTAATAGGATTTTCTTTCTTATGAGAAATTTTCGGCGGGTGGAAAATGTCGAAAAACTTTTTTTAGATACCTAACCTTTGTAAAGAGCCTCAATTTTGTTAGGAACTGTCAAAAATAAAGTCGCGGAAAACTAAATAACAACCAATTAAAAGCGTTAAAATAACGAAAAATGTTTAATCCGGCCGTTCGGGCATCCTCGCAACGCGAAGCTGTAGGGGAGAAAACAAAAAAAAGCCATCAGAGGCAGCAGTCTAGCTCGGACCGCGGCGCGCGCCGCCCGCCACCACCAACTCTTTAGTTACATTACGTGTTTCCTTTCGCGTAGAATTTGGACCGCGGTTGTTAGCAATGTGCCTAAAATTGTGACTTTCTCGAAACAAAAAAAAACATGCAACTCAACATTAAAATAAAATACCGGCAAATTTTTTGGTAAACACCGCACTAAACGCAGTTCAATCTAGTTTTATTTTTGTTGTTCGGTTTCGTTCGTTATGTTTTGGTTTTCGGTTTAACAAACTGTACGGGATCAAACTGTAAGCGACAGACTCGGTAGAGAAGAGAAGAGAAGAGAGGTAGAAGATGGCGCTCGCGTCTTCTGTCAGCCTGTACTACTCGATCGTGCAACGGGCTGCGAGGCACTATCTAGAGGACTATTGTCACACAGGTAAGTCTTGTCATTTTTATTATTTATTTAAGCTTTATTGCACAGCTATAGACGGACTTAATGCCAAGCGGCATTCACTACCAGCCATTTCTTGTGCAGAAAGCGGACTTAATGTCAAGCGGCATTCTCTTCTAGCTTACATCTTAGATACTTAAAACTAGTGGATAATTAATTCTTTTTATTTTCTTAATGACATTCGAGACTAAATCTCTACAACAAAACTGAAACTTGTATTTCTTTGTAATTTAATAACCTTGAATATTATACATTACAGATTAAAGTTTTAAAAATTAAAGCAATATTTTTAATGATACCTAAAGCCGCAGTTTGTTTTAAAGTAAATACTTAAAATAATTAGTTTATGCAAGTAATTAAAAATTATTAATAAAGCAAGTAATTAAAAATAATTATTACAATATTGCAAATACATCCAAAAAACAAAACAGAGCTTCGGCGCGAACTTTCGTTGACCCGCAAAGTTTGGACGACTTCAGGCATCTTGCATGCTAATAAGACATTATGATTTTAAGTAGCTATTTAAACAAAATAAAGCAATTTGTAGCAAGATACGAATTTAATTGTAACCTCATTTTAATTAGTATTGCCAAAAATATCGCAATAAAATAAAGAAACTTTAAAAATATATTTTATGTTGCATCTTTTTATAATGCTACAATAAATCTAAATAAGCTTTTGTCAATACTTTTACCTTGTTTGTCTATTAAAACTGTTTCACTCTTCACTCTTACCTGTACGCCTAGAATGCTCATTTTATTCACTTTATTCATTTATTGCAATGATTTTAAACAATATATATATATATTAGGTTTTTATGTACTTAAAAAATATTATTATTATATTATTCAGTAAAATCAAACTTAAATAAGAATTCAATATGGTAAAAATTTAATTATATAAGTAACTAAGTTTACTTTTCAATTGTAAATCTTCCGAACTTAATTTCAGTTCAGTGCATAAAAACTTCTACTACTAATTCAATAGAACTAAAATTTTTAACATCGCATTTTAGTATATTTTTAAATTGAACAGAACTTTAAGTGCCGAGCTTATTAAAAATTAATAACTAAGAAACACATAATCGCATCACAAAGCTCGCATGTAAGCAAAATGAATTTAAGGACACTTACATATATATTAAATAAACACGCGACGAAGCTCGAAAGCTCGGGCGAAAGCTTCCTCCAATTGATTCCGACTTCCGCGGAAATAAACGCTTCACCAATCACTTACTGCAAGTAATATTTTAAAAATAACATTAGAAAATATCACACATTTTCAATTTTGTTTAAAAGTTTCTGAAATGTGTCTTTCCCTGATTGTTGCTAGCACTATATTTTTAAAGATTTGAAATCATTGCAAATAGTTCTGCTCTGATATAATAAAAGCATTTTTACGTTTTGTATTTCTTAGGATAGTGATATAAGTATTTTTACTCATAAATTGATTTTAAATTGCCTTGAATACTAAATAATTATTATTTCTTCGCCAATCGCGGATGCGACGGCGCGCTGTGAAAAGTTGCTTGCTTGTATTTAGTCTGCGCATTTTATAGCTTCAGTGTAACGTCATATTGAAATCCTTATTTTAATGACTAGTAAACTAGTCCAGGTTTATTTTACGTACTTATCAAATAAGTCTAGCTAATCAGCCTATTGCAGTCAACTGCTGGACATAGGTCTCTCCAAGACTGCGCCAACTTTCACGGTCTTCCGCTTCTCGCATCCGGCCACCACCGGCCACCTTCCTCAGGTCATCGGTCCATCTAGCTATAATTACTTATATCGTTGACATACCACTAATACGCACTAAACGTTTTAAATCTACGTTCCTCTTGCGTACGGCTAGAGAGTGGAATTCGTTGCCGGCTGAAGTGTTTCCTAAACACTACGATTTTGATTCCTTTAAAAAACTGAATAGGCTGTTTCTAGACAGACATGTCCCATCCTCGGCCGCATCGTCGCTTAACATCAGGGTCCGTAGACAAAATGTAATTTATTTTAAAGCGAAGTTTGCTATCGCTAACAAAATATTTTTTAAGAATAATAATGATAATAATGTCCTCCTAGCCGATATCGACTACGGCGGTCTGTCTCAACAGAGATTAGCCAACTGCACAGGACATATTATAGTGCACAAGTGTGTGCGCAATACACAGGTGCATTCTCTGTTCCTTCACTCTCATAATTCGGTGAGACGGCAGTCCGACATGACCGTAGAGAGATCAGGCGCAGGAACAACGGCTTAAAGTGCGAGGCACGGGGGTGTTAACACCACCAACTTCCTGACTCCGGAGCTGTGTCTGAATAATTTCAAGACAGAAAAACCCAAACACTCTCGGCCCGACCCGGGATTCGAATCCGGGGCCTCGTGGATAGTACCCAGCGTGCTGACCACTAGACCAACGAGGCAGTCATTCTTAAGTATATTAATATAACATCATGTGACTTTTGCATACATGTTTTGACATTTCTTCGGCGATAGCGAAGTTCCCTGTAAAAAGATTTCATGCTGTCTAAGGGCCCTGGTGAGATTGCGGTCAAATGTCAGCCTATAAAAAAAAACTGTGCGTGACTTAAGTGGCAAATAGTCACAGTTATAAATTATTTTGAGTGGAAGTATGACTTCATAAAAGTAAAATAATATTTTGGTAACTAAAGCTCTAAAGGATTACGTTTCGTGTCTTAGAGCCCTATAAAGTTTTCAGAATTATTTTCCACACAATTATTATGACCCATTGCTGTAAAAGGAGTTGATATAAAAAGCGCTTTGAGTGTTATCGTTTAAAAAGTGTGATATTAAATATTTGTGTACGCCTTCTCTATCAATTGTTAATTTGTTTACAATTATAACCGCTCTAGTAAACTAGTGGAATATGAAGTTTCGGTCATAATGACGGACGGAGATAAACGGAATAGATAGATATTTATTTGCATTTGAATAGGGTATGCTGAAGTTCCTAATACATATGATTTTAAAATTCGGCCGGCGGTATTAGCGGTATTTGGTAGCTATTGCCAGGCCTGTGTATCTCCCCGCGGAGGTAGCAAAAACGTACCTACGCGCGGCGCACCTACGTAGGTGCTAAAACAAGTAGCGTGTCGCTACCGGCCAGAGCCACACCCGCGCGTTTTATTCACCGGCGGCCGCGCGGCTACGTTGCTGGCTGGACGAGAATGAATAAAGTACTAGAAAAAGGCGCTAGATGGCGTTAAAAGCTTCTCGTAGCAGTCAACCCTATCGCGTCGCGTGATATTACGTCACTGAATAGGTTTAGTGTATTATGAATCATATTCCAGAGCAATAAGTATGAAATTATCTTGCAATGGATTTTTGTAGGTGTCTACACGAAAATGTGCTTGACTCTGAGGCGAACTAAATTACGCCATATTGTTGACGACATTGAGTAGACATTTCTTTGAATACAATTGCTAAGTCATACTTCTGTACGAAGTACTAGTATTCTGTGCTATTGCTTGATGTGCTGCTGAAATTAACTTTAATAATTATGTTTGATAAATTTTGTATACCATTAAGTAAGTACATACCTACTAACGAATACAGTTAATAAGTGATGTAGCTGCGCTGCACCAAATCAATTATTTTATTAAGTAGCTAATAATAAGTATATCTCATTTTAAGTGAACTGTGTATCCCGTTAGATATAAGTTCTTATGAGAAAATAAACTTCTTGTTAAAACCTAGCTAATTAGTTGTTGATTAATATCGCTTAGCTACCTTACAATAACAATAGGCCTGAAAATTGTTGTTACCTATTTAAAGTCTTTCAAACATTTCGAACATCTTTGATAAAAAAAAAACCGCCTTTTTGTAAATAGGTTAGGATTTAGGTTTTTTTTTTATTATATATATTATGTTGTTAGTTTGTATTTAGTTTATAATTTTTTGTTATATTTGTGCTTAGTTTTAGGGTAATTTCTGTTGTATTTTTGATCTTTTTTTTGATAAAATGAACGATAGTTAAAACTTGCTTCCGTCAAATGGCCAAAGGTTGTCTGGACGAGATCGTTCTCAGCGATAAGACCGTCTACACTGTAGGTACATGTAAAACCCATCACCTTTCAGTTACTACAAAAAAGCTCATCATACTATACTTCATTGTTGTATTCTAATGATTTTAACAAACATTTCTTTTTATAGTAACTGCATTGTAATTTATTTAGTGGTAAAGAGTTAATATACCCGATTTGATCATTAAAAATAATATAACTTTTTAAGTTAGCCTTATTAAGTATAACTCTACTAAAAGCTTCCCCCATCGCGCGCTTTTTCTCTCGATAACTTGCCCTTGGCCCTTCTCAGACAGCTACGAGCAAAAATATTGAAAACTTCTAAAAACTATTAAAAGAAGATATTTAAAATCTCCATCGATATTTGTCGAACACCGAACGCGGACGCATTAAGCACGCCGGTGCCGATGCATCGTCCGCTACACGCCCTATCGATGCATCCACCCACGGTACCGTCGGGCACAAAACTCTATTAAGGATTTAAAACTTTGTTGTTGCATTCCTAAACATACACTTCACGACACATACGGGATTTAATGCAACTAATTAATACTTTTTTAAAAGGCAATTTTGTATTTACCTTCCCGACGTTTCGATTCGGTTGCACGAATCATGGTCGCGGGTCAACCCGCGTTTGTGTCGTGAAGTGTAAACTCTATTAAATTTTTTTGTAAACTGTAAACTCTATTAAAACTCTATTAGGTTTTTAACACTCGCAGTGTCATTTTATTTTTATAAGTTTAAATAAGAAACCAAAATATCGCACACGGGTAGGACTTGAACCTACGACCTTTGGCTTTTTATTTTTATTGTTATCTCAGATCATATAATATGTAATACAATTATTAAAAAAAGTGTGTACTGTAATGAGAATTATACACACTGAAAAAGAAAAAATATCGGAATTGTTTGTACATAACTGCTTAGGTACCTAGTAGGCGGTCGTAAAGTTAGACGACAAACTTTAACAATAGACACAATATAGATTAATGCTATTATTCAGTGTAATGTGAACGACTTTTATTGAAAAAACTTTAAATGGAATTGCATTCAATATTTAAGGATGTTAATTAAATACTACACCTACACACGTATAAAATAAAACAAATAATACTCTATCATCTATTTTACTGAATGGAGACGAGCCACAGAAAGCTGATCATTCCACATCATTAACCCTTTTCTGCCCTAAACCTGTTACATACAGAACCCTAATTACGCGGCCGTTAACCCACAATACGTGTTGTCGGTAAGTTCGCTCGTAGTTGCAGTTTGCATTTACTATGCGTCAGTCAGAAGTTAAAGACAAACTTGCTGTTTTAATTGTTGATGTTCAACTCGGTTTATCTGCCAAATCCTCGATCTTTTTAAACGTTTTAAACATTGTTTTACAATGTTAAGCACTTTTTTTAAACGAAAAAATACTGTAACATTACTTATCAACAGATTCAATTTATGAATTGAATCATTTTTTTTTTAAATAGGGTAAAATAGCAATACCTACATTTAAACTTTTTTACATTTTCGATATACATTTAATACAATAACAAAAGAAATCAAAAACATTTTTACTATAATTGAGTGACACAGATATTGTCCATCTCAAGCAATTGATTATTCTGATAAGCAACTAGTTAGTATAGCAAGAAACTATAGTTTTATTGTATGGCTCTAAGGTCCGGAATTGGGTTAGGTTAACTTTTTTTTGGGAAACGCCAAACAAAAGTTTTTCTTGTTCTTCTGCATATATTTGCCCACTGCAGGGCGTATGCCTCTCCAAATTTAACTTTATTGAATTGAGAACAATAATTTTTAATATTTTTTAACACTTAGTGTTTTCTTATTTATATAAGTTTTTCTTATATATGTAAGAAACCAAAAATTCGCACACAGGTAGGATTTGAACCTACGACCTTTGGCTCAACATGTTTTTGAACAAAAATTCACCTTTAACCCAATTCCGAGCCTTAGGGCTAATAAAACTATAGTTACTTGCTCCTCGCGCTTAGCACTTATGTCGGCAACTGCACCGAACCAGTCGCGGCTGTATGCTAATGCGCGAACGCAAAGGGCAAGGTCGCGCGACTGGTCGCGATTTTGCGCCGACCGGAGTGGCGAGACATCGCATCGACTAGGTTTAAATGCATTTTTAGGGAAATTCAGGCTAACCCTACGCTATAAGAGCAATTATATTAATTTTCCACGCAATAAAATAAAGCCTAGGTAAAACAAACTACATAGGTAAAACAAACTACATAGGTATTACAATTTATTATTTAGGGTGGAAAAAGTCCAATTGGTATAGCGTGCGCTATTTGAGGGTGCCATAGTCAACAAAGAAGCCTTAATAGTTTCACTAGGATATCCATCAGGAGAGCTCTTGCCAGCATCAATGTTCCTTCCACGTTGGAACCACGAGGTTTGGTCCGTGATGATGGCAATAGACCCGATGGCCTTACGCTCATTCCCTGGGAGCGGGGTCGGGCCTTAGTTTGGGATGCAACTTGCGTTGATACTTTGGCCTCATCTCATCTCAGGGAGTCAGCGCTCAAAGCTGGAGCGGTGGCGGAGTTAGCTGAAAACGACGCAAGTATGCATCACTTGCAAGTGATTATGTGTTTGCGCCGCTTGGCGTTGAAACTTTTGGACCGTGGGGACCATCCGCTAAATTACTTTTTGGAAAAATTGCACCAAAATTAAATTCTGTTTTAGCAATAGTAAAGCTGGCTCGTTCCTCGCTAAAAGGATAAGTATAGCTATCCAACGCGGCAACGCAGCCAGCATCCTCGCCTCCTTGCCTCGAGGACACGGGTTTAATTTGATTAAGTAGGTTTTAAGTTTATTTATTTTTATTTCATGCGTCTTTGTTTTTTTTTCTTTTATTGTAAAAAAATTTACCTACAATGGATATCCATCTGTCAATTTCTTCTTATGTATGCGAAGGGCAAATTGAAAAAAACTGTGTTTTATACAATCACAAAAGACACGAAAATGACTTATATAGTCTACTATCCCATATTTTACTATTTAGTTATATACTTATAACCTTTTCCAAATGTACTTTTTAATATTTTATGTTTTGAACAGGTTTTTATTAATAGCGGTAAACCACGACTTCGTCCGAGCGAATGGCGAATTTTCTCTACAAAACATCTTATCTCTTATCACCCCCTTTTCAATCCCTTAAAAAAAAATCTAAGATAAAAAATGTATGTCCTTTCTCGGGACTCATACTATTTCTATACCAAATTTCATCTAAATCGGTCCAGCAGTTTAAGCGTGAAGAGGTAACAGACAAAAAGATACAGACACTTTGGCACTAATAATCTAATAATATTAGTATTGATTTGCAGTCATCCCCCTATCTGCTTCTTTGCACGATATAGCTTTGGTGCTGTTGAGACGTCTTCACTTTAAAACCAAGGTTTACAACGTCCGTTCGGGACCTATATTATTAACATTCTAACAGCTTCGATCTATTTTTCTCGTCTAGCAGGCGCACGCGCAGGCCCAAATATGCGCTGTCATCGAATGCTCTGAATCATAGTCTTAGAATAGGCCTTACTTAAAAATGCTTTACTATGATACTTAATCATTTGGATCGGGATATCAAATCCTATTATTCTTTTTTAAGAGTTTAAGTTTGCTCTTGACTCTAGACTGAGCCAGACGTGACGTAGACAGAGTCGACGGTGGAGCGAGCTCACCCATAAGGTTCTGGCACTCCCACTCACCGACGGAACACAGCAACTTTTATTTGTTACAAATCCCAAGTAAGTAGATGACTTTAGTGGAAGATACAGTTACCAATCTTAGTTTAATAGTTAGTAGCTAGCTTTAGTTAAAGTAAACGGTTCGCTACAAAGACTGACAAATCTAAAAATTTTCATGTTTTTAATCAACACTTAATATCATTGTTGCCTGTATGATTATGTTAATAGGTACCTAACAATAAAGTGAATAAACCATTTGCCGCAGGTAGATGGTAGGGTAAATGACGCACAGACAAAATCAGGTACCTACGAAGAACTTGAACTGTGAAACTCTGACGGAATCATCAAAAATATATAGATTTTGACATTAAAATTCAAATGTTTTTTATTTACATTTTTCAGATATAAATGAAAAAATTAAATGTCAAAACACTAGACTACCTAACACTTACCTACTACATTACGTACTTACATAGGTAAGCTGCTATCTTTCGTGTAAATTGCTTTGTTATGTCTCGTTTCGTGTACAATAAAGAGTTATCTATCCTATCTACTCTATGTTTTGGTGGTTTTAGGCGAAAGTTTGCTAGCCATTCAAAACAGTTGACAAGATGAGACAAGCCAATTTTGTGATCACTTATCAGGGTTCCTACAGGATTAACACTCTCAGAAGATCAATCTTGTAAAGCTTTGACACTGTATTTTTATGTAAACAATTTTTGACATTAAAATTAATCACTTCGTGGAACTCCGTGCAAGCCACACCTTATTGGTACAGTCATCTTGGATTACATTAAAACTATACCTATTATCTTACAAAAAATATCGTAGGTAATGGCGAACAGAGGACGGACTCATGTCCTTTCAATGTGAATTTAAAACCAGTCCGGTTACCAGCCTGAGCTAAAAATGTCGAAAAATATACATGTCTAAGGTATGGCAGATCATTTATAAAATAATAGCGATTTCCCACGATTTCATCATATAAGTAATACACAAAACAAAAATACGCCGTGAACTAGCCTATCGTAAAAGCCGTTGTAGTTGACATATCCTATTTGTTAAGGGTACACAATATGTATTTTGATTATCCAGTACCTATTGCATGACCAACTTAACCTCAAAACTCTATACCTATACAAGAATGTTGTTTCAGTTTCAACTACTAACTCTATCAATCACCATATACCTATATACTGTAATGAGCTTTAAAGTATGTAGGTATAGGTACAGGAATTTTGACCGATTTCTCTCCAGGTTTATTTGTGCGTGGCCCTTATTCTTTTCCCCTATTATTTGTTAGCAGTTTATCTATGTGATAAGTAAAGTTATTGAACTTAAAAACCACTGTAGGCCCTCTTGCGCACGTCCGGATTAGCAATTCGGGACTTTTTCAAGTCCTTATATCTGAGTTGAAAGCCCACTTGCACAAGTCTGGATCAGCTAATCCGGAAGATCAACAGGCAGTTTAATCCGTCAGATAAAACGTTAAACGTCAATTTGCCACGATAAAAAAAAACTTATGTGTGTTTTTCTCGCATCTCAGACGCAAATCCCGCGGATAATTTTCTAAAATGCTATAACTCGAAATTGCGTCGAAATTGGTGCAAAAAAGCCAATTAAACGAACGCTGGAGACCGGTGGCTTCACGCCTGGTTGCGGCCGGTCGAAACAATGTTCAAGTCATAAAACTAGATTATTGAAATTGCACTGTAGTTTACTTATTGAAGTGTCAATAGCCAGTACTTTTATCCAGATTAAAAAGTAAGTATGGTACTTTTAATTAAAACTAAGTAGGTTTTATTTGACGATTTTACTAGATAGGTATGTAACAACTAATATTTGCCTTCAAACGATCATTCTTTCGCTTATGAAATCTCGAAAATGGTCAGGTAGGTATTCCCAGCAGTGCAAAAGAATTGATGAGTGCCTGAATATTAGGTAGTTGTAATACCTAGATTATTAGTGCTCAAAACGTGGACCATACATAGCATTTCGTTGCATGATATCTCAAGGGAAATGAAATCTTGCTGTCACATAATACTTTGGATTACTATTACTACTACTTTACATTTTAAAGAATTGACATTGGCGAAACAGTGAGCCCAGAACTGGGTGAAGCTTAAGTTCGCTCGCCATAACAAAGAAGAAGAAGAAAGCAGCCTTAGCTTGTCCGATCCTATTATTATTATTTTGTTTTCACAAGATTTTATCTGTCTCCATCAAAAGATGGGTGTTTATAACCTCTGACGCGGGCCTCAACCCAGCGTCAAAAGGTGTAGTGCTGTGGAACCAGAGGACAAGATATATTTTTTTAAATTTAATAGGCAGACATTTGGCCGCAATCTCACCTGATGGTAAGCGACGATGCGGCCGATGATTTTGCGATTAAATTTGCGAGTAATACGGCATGTGTTAAGGATGGCGGCCTTTTGGAGTATGTTTTATTATTATTATGTCAGTACACTGAAAAAAGGTACAACCAAAATAGTTTTGTTGTTGAAGGTTTTGTTGTAGGGAAGTAAATGTTTGTTAAATATAAACAATATTTTCGCTATCAGTAACAAAACTTGTTTGTTACTAATAATACAGAAGTTCGCAAGTCACTGGATTTGGCTACTAGTATGCCAAATTTTGGTTACTGTTAACCAATATTTTTTTTCAGTGTATTGCTCTAGGACACTAGAATGCCCAAAGAAGCGCACGCGCACACCGCAACAGGAAAGCCGCTCGCTCGGCTGCGCGGGTTGATCGCTGCCAATTTGTTACCTAAACGCCTTGTTCGCGAACGGTATCGCTGTTTGAGTTATTTTTATTTGTCTTTAGACGTGTCTGACACTAGAGTCTGTTGAGTACTTTAGCGTAAAAATAAGCTACTTTTATCGCACCGCTCAGTTTTTATTCCTGCTTAGCCCAAAGGTGTGACTGGTAGAGAATTACAAAGTTTAAGTTAGCATTTTTCGCAGTACGACCGACGTTTGACTGTGCCCTCATTTCCGTTTCTAAAAATACAGTCAAATGTCAAAGACGTCCAAAAATTTATTTTCTCGCTGGCAAATGTGAGAGAGACAGAACCTCAAAAAATGCAATGATACCGAGATTCGATTGCAATAAAATACCGAAACAGGACCCCAGACTGTAGAGAACTATTTCGGAAAAAGTTTCCACACTTTTTCACGATTTCAGTGCAGTTTATGTCTACAGTTATACATGCCTTTTCAGGGTTGCGTACCCAAAGGGTAAAAACGGGACCCTATTACTAAGCCTCCGCTGTCTGTCTGTCTTTCTGTCACCAGGCTGTATCTCATGAACTATAATAGCTAGACAATTGAAATTTTCACAGATGATGTATTTCTGTTGCCGCTATCACAACAAATACTAAAAACAGTTAAAAAATATTTTTTAAGGGGAATCCCATAAAAACGTGTTTTTTTACCGTTATAAAACTAAAAAAAGATCCTTGTATAGTAGTGTCTAATGTTGTATAGGTACGGAACCCTTCGTGCGCGAGTCCGACTCGCACTTAGCCGGTTTTTCTTCATCATCACGTGCGCCTCCACGCTGCCGAATTTACAAACATGCGCACGCGACGTCCGGCCACGGGGTTGCCGTCTCCGCGCCACACTATCGGCTTGCCAAAACATAGATAACAGAACTGTTACTGGTAATTGTTAACCAATTACGAGGTAAACCTTTTAAAGTGGGCAAAACTGAAAGCTTATTAAGCGATATTATGCTGTCCAGACACAATGGATGATAATTGATTTTTTTGCGAGGATCTACGTTCATGCGATAGTTTAATGCAATTGCGTAGATAAAAAGTCATATTATAAATACAAAACAAGGAAAAAATCATGTTACTTGCAGTTTCAACTTTCAAAGCTATCATTGTGACAATTAGAACGGTAGATTTCGTCACGTCATAAAGAAGTAAACAGTTTGTCTTAAGCAAGATAATTTTGATTATGTACACACATAAGATTACAATCAAATCATGATAAAAGAAGGAATTACCCAAAATTAAGGAAAACCTTTACTACATAAGTAAGCTACCTCTCCTTACCTAAATGAAACGATTTCTCAGAAGACGCAAAGATCACATTCTATTATTTGCTTGATACCGTAAATCATCCTACCCAGACGATTATTCTTATTCAATAGCCAAGCACATTTCGATGTGGTTGCGCAACTTTCATTTTTCACAAGAACAGGATTACCAAGATTCTACACAAAACAAAAAAATGGAACCGGTATCATCTCATATGGTAAAGTTAGATCATTTAGTGATCTATCTGGAATAGTGACATTGAAACTATGTCAAGGAACTTTTAAATGACCGAAGATAATAGATGCTTTAATTTTGAAACAGATACAATCTTTTTTGTTTTTTTTAAGCAAGACAACATGACAACGAAGGTTCACCTTAGCTCTTATTATGTACATATACATCAAGCTAAACACTGCTGCATCTCAAATGCTTGAAAAAGAGATGTCTTTGCATAGAAAATGTGCTGACCGCTGTATTTCCAAACTCTAAAGTTTTCTTTTTCAGCCCGTTAAAGAGTTAACTTCATTATTATTAGTTATCAGGCAGGATAGCTGCCTGTATCCAGTTTCTTATATTAAGTAGAACGGGTTTAACGGGCGTCAAGTCGGTTTTGGAATTGATTTATATTTTGGGCGGAATTTTGAGTCTCTGTTACCCTCTTACTATCGGCTGTTGTGCACTGCCTGTTTTTTTTTACATTTTTGTGTGAATGCTATGTTACCTATGTCCAAGAACGGGCAGTGCAAAGGCAAGTATACTTCAATACAACGATGAGATGGCAAGATCGTCAAGCTCCGATTGGATGTAATCTCACCTGCATAATCTAATCTACCACCTGCCGGCCAATAATCTTAGATGCCAGCATCATTTAATTTGTCTGGCCGAATGCAGTACAACTTGCACGAACTTTTTTACCCGACTGCGGAAGGAGGGTTATGTTTTTCGAGAGTATGTAAGTATGTATGTATAATTGTTTGGCACGCCCTACAGCCCAAACGGCTAGACAGTTTTTGACATGAATGTCGTTAAATTTGTCAAAATTGTGTGCGTGACATAGGGTATATAAATTTTTAAAATGGCGCCCGCGAATGGAAATAAAGGGGGGAGGGGGGGATTGATTTTTTCCTTAGCATAGCAATATGGGAAAGCTAGTAAAAAAACCGTTTTAAAAATATAATATTTTTTGCAGTCTGGTGTTTTTTTTATAATAATACTAAAAATATTAAAATATAAAACGGTAATTTAAAAAAATAAAAAAAAACCGTCTGCGTTTCTGTGTAATTGGAAATTTCAGTCGGTATATTTTAGTTTTTTAAATTACCGTTTTTTTTTGGTCAAGCTCTTACTCGTACTTCTCGCAGCTCGAACTTTTTTTGGTCAATCTTTTAATGCTGAATGTAAACACAACGCTTAACTAGTTAAATATTAAGCTAAAGTAGTGTTCGTCACGCAGCGGCGCACGTTGTTGTGTTTACAAACAGCCGGTAAACTGTGCATACGAGTGTTATCAGCTCGTGATAAGAAACGTGACTCGAGTTTAGGCAGTATTAGTGAGATATGAAAGAAAAGGCAACGTTTGTAAGGTGTTTTAGGTTTTGATGTTTGAAAGATTTGGGATAACGATGGTCCACAAGAAAGCATGTTAAATATTAAATGAACTATTTTAAGCTTTTATAGGAATTGTCTTGCCCTTTGTGTGGTCAAACTATTTGCTAAGAGAGACAGGGGCTCAGTTCCAATGCGTCCTGTCTAAGATTAAAGGTTCAGTCTCTCTCTTTCTTTATCAAGCAAACGAAAAGAAACAGACTACAAATTTAGATACGTCAAATTAAGTGATGCGATTTTTAACGTATTTGTACAAGTTTTTGCTTGTTTTCGTCTAACTTTAGTCGTCATCGAATGACATCCCTACTAAATTGTCTATGGGTTTTCTAATTTCCTTAGCAACGGACAGCTGTTTAGTCTGACGTTTCTAAATTAATATAGTCTGTCTCTTTTCCTTTGTTTGGCAGAAAAAGTGAGAGACTGAACCTAAATTTAATCTTAGACAGGGCGCATTGGAATTGAGCCCAGTGACTCGATTTCATTGTCTAAGACTAAATGTAAGTTCAATCTCTTTCTCATTTAAACAAACGAAAAAAGAATAAACTACAATAATATAGAAACGTCAAATTAAGTGATACGATTTCTTACGTCTGAAACGCCGCTGAAAACCAGTTTCGTAGTATGCTCTCTGCTGCCACGATAAATGCTGAGGATGTTTTTTCAGTGGACCTTTTCTTTCTATTTTTTATTTTACGTATTTTAATGAGTTTATTTATGTATGTGCGATTGATCGCCGAATATTCCTTTTTCTTTACATGACATTGCATTTTACAAGTTTTTGCGTGTTTCCTTTTATCTTTAGCCGTCATCGAATTACATCCCTACTAAATTAACTATGGATACGGTAATTTCCTTAGCAACTAACAGTTGTTTAGTATGGCGTTTCTAAATTGTTATATGTCCTTTTTCGTTTGTTGGACAGAAAAAGAGAAAAACTGAACTTTGAATCACACATTTGAATCGAGTCCATTGTCACTCTTGGTAAATAGAGAATACTATGTACTAACAAATACGCAAGACGCAACTGATCTGAATCCACCTGTAAGAATGAAAGTTGCGTGAGGGTTCGGCCTCGACCCTCACCTTGGCCGGGTCAATACACCACTTGGGTCGAACTGAGAGTGTGCACCCCTCTTTACGCGTAAGTGCTATTGTGCGCAATAAAATACGTTCTTTCTATTGCAATGTTTAGGATAAGTATTCACTGGTTTTGAAGGATTCTTGAAGACGTAAGATTCTGTGACGTAAGATACAATTTTGATTATAAATGCGAAAGTGTGTCTGTTTGTATGTTACCTCTGACGCTTAAACCACAGAACCGATTAAAATGAAATTTGGTATAGAGACAGTTCGAGACCCTGGAAAGGACATAGGCTACATTTTGTTGCAATAAGGGGGTGAAATGCGGGATGAATGTTTATATGGAAAATCCAACTTTTGCGGGCAAAGTCGCGGGGAACCACTACTAATAAATAAATAATAATAAGTGATAGTGATAATAATACAGATCAGAAATAATTTCAAGTAATTTTCTGTGAAGATTTTGTTTCTTCGTTTAGTATGATTTAAAATGAAGTTTTTTTTTCAAGTTAGGTAATATAGCATGCGCGATAAATTGCATGGGGCATAAAGTATAAGTTAAAATAACATTTGAATATATCTATCTAATTTATAATATCTCACTGTATTATTTATATCTACACTAATTTTATACAGAGGAATTATTTAATTGTTTGTAATTGGCTCCGAAACTACTGGACCGATTTAAATAAAATTCGGTACAGAGATAGGTTGAACCCTGAGAAGAACATAGGCTACTATTTGTCGCGTTATAAAACCATTAGAAAAATGAAATGGGAAATGAAAGTTTGTATGGAATATCCGACTTTCAGCTCTGGTGAAGTCGCAGCGCAGGAAACTGCTAGTTTATCATTATAATTTATTCAGTATTACTTACTTGTGATGGACATGCATCCTCCATTGCCCATTTTCGTGTTTAAACAATAGGCTGGCATTTAGTTATTTGTACGCCAATGTTTTGGTAATCTTCCTGCAGTTTCAAGGGCTACCCCGTAGGGTCGGGTTGACCTTGACTCTAATCGCTGACCTTGGTCGCGGGTCAATACGCACGCGTGTGGAGTGTGCACCACCCCTAGCTTTATTGTGTGCGTTGTTATTGAGATGTTGACATGGGTTTCGGTTGGGTTTGATTTTTTATAATATATTATTTCAAATCTTTGATTGGCTGCTGCATTATTATTAATACAAATGTGGATGGAAATTGAAATCGTATTATGTCCGTCGACTTAAACAAATCAATAATACATAGGTACATACCTATTTTAGTTTTTCTTTATCCATTAGAAGAATTAGTAAAATAACCAAAAAGATACTGTAATTTAACCCATTCCTAGTTAATTAATTGAGACATATTCGCACTAAATAAAATCATTCGGACATGCATTTAATAATCATTAAAAAAAATTGTACTATTTTCTTTCTAATTTTATGTTAAAGTCTGTTAAAGTCCTAAATTACATATTTCTCTTCTAGTCAAATTTGTACAAAAATAAAAGTTATAAATGGCGAACTTACCTAATTTAATTTTAGTATTTAGGTAAAAAAGGTTTTCTTATTGTGATTGCACCACTAAAACCGCTCTACTTCTTCTAAACTATATCCCTAATAATATCATAAATGTGAAAGTGTGTCTGTCTGCTACCTCCTCAAGCATGGATCGAATGTACCTATAGAGATATTTTCATTCCCGGGAAAGGACATGGGATACTTTTCATCTTAGAAACCACTCTAAAAAAGCCCCCTTTAAAGAATAAGAGTGGAATTTGTATGTGAAATCCATCATTAGAATCAGGCAGGTCGAGCAGTTTTTAAGCTTGTAAATAGTTAAGCTTACGACCTGCCTTTTCCTAAGTTTATCAAAATAATAACTAAACCTATAGGTAAATAACATTTTTCATATCCATTCAAAGGCACTATACCAAACGTTACACAGCCATCAACTCTTTTACGTCTTTTATCTTGTATAATTGGCCATTACCGCATTATCTCTGGCCGTCCCATCAAAAGGACAAGCCCTCGTAACTAGATCAGCGTAACAAACCATAAACAATCGAACTACGCCCTACCCCGGCATATGCTTGGGTTTAGCACAGACAAATAGATCGCCCTCATAGATCTATAATAGACTAGTGAGAGCTATAGAAGTCACATAGATTGCAATATGTGTGTCTCTACAACATCCTCATAAACATAACTAAGCGTTTTGAAGCATATTTGGAGCAATTATTTAGGTATTATTATGCCCCTAAATTCTCACACAAATTGCAGCATAAGGCTCTAAATTTGAGGAAGCGTAAATACACATGTTCGCAATGGGCACTATTCTTTATTATAGTATCACATTCTCTATCTCTAGTTTTTTTTTTTACAATAGCCTATCTTTTTTCTTATAATACTTGATGACTAGTCTGAACTAGTTTAAAACAATTTTGTTGCAAAATTCGCTCTTTCGCGATCGATTGCTCGCACACAACCACAACTTTCCGCGAAATCTGAGGCAGTCGAGTAAAAAAAATCAACTGAAACTGCAAAAAAAGACTAGTAAGGCTAAGACTCAAAGTTATTGAGTTAAATAAAAAATAAAAAAGTCATACAATGGACAGAGTTCTATTGGTAAGAAAAGTATGCTTATGATGAGTTGAAAGCAAGCTTGTAATCGAATTACGAGTATTACTTGCTATAATAAATCATAATATTTTGTGTTTAGTTATTTGAAAGTTTTGGCGACAGTATACGACAGAGTCTATTGACATCGCAAAAATGAATTACTGGCTGGAGTGATCTCTTTCTTAAATTTTGAGATGGTTGATTATTGACTTCATTCAAAGACGATCAAGTCTTAAAAGAAATAAGTGCCATGCTCGATTCCTCTTAATCTCTGGTGTGAGTTTAATATTATCATACATAAAGCTGTTCAATTCTTGTATCACAAGTAATTTTCAATCTTAGCCTTTATCTAACTTACCTATGTGCAAAGTATACAAACGGTGTCTATTGACATTAGTTGTCTATGCCCCAGACCCTCTATTTGGGCGGCTGTCAAAATTAACATAGTAATGTGGATAGCACGCATTAGGCTTTGATTTTGTCTATTACTTGTTAAACAATGCAGAAAGGGCTAAATCTAATTATGCTTTAACATTTTGACTATTCTTTTATTAGACTCTAGTCAATGTAATATGAATTAAATCTGGCTCATTGCTTGCACAACAATAAAATTACTTCAAGGACAAAAAAGACGGAAAATGGGACAGGATAAGTATTTACCAGGATAAGTTCATTCAGGGATGTATTTAACAGGATAAGTTCTACCGGCATGTGATCCCATTCTAGCAAAAACCAAAACAACACCTCGCAGTGCAAGATCTCAAGACACAGTGAGCTCTTTTTGCGTAAATAGGAACGTAAATTAATATTAACGAGTGACGGTAGTCTAATTTTCCAAGACTTTGTAATTGACAAATAATACCTTAGTCTCCCTGTGACCACGAACGCTGTAAAGTGTTCGAAACGTCAGGTTTTAAATAAAATGTAAATAAATCGCGAAGTAATCCGTAAAATTGTGTTTTAATGAGGATAAGTATTTATGAATTGCGTTTGAAGGTGTTTGAACCCATCTTTTGACCTATCCAAATTTATATGTTCACTTATAAAATAGTTATGCCACTGCACATCACTCGAATAAAATATGAGACGGGAATATTATAATATTTATTATTAATGACATAGGTGGCATGAAATAATGGAGACAAATATTTAAAATTAGCCGTCTCATCATTCAAGGGTTTAACAATTATTTATACACGCTGTTACTCTGCATCCTTGCCATATTTACAGAGGTAACTATATTACGGACACTGAACTCAAATCATTAAAAAAATAGTGACCTAAAATTTTGATTTTTAATCTTGATTATTTAATTTTATCGACAATCTGTTACGCACACCAATAACGATCGTAGCACATACACATCACTGTTGGCTGTTCATCGGCACAAAAGAGCCGCGGCGATTGCGCTCTCTTTCTAACATCATAAACGCCGCCCCTTCTTCTTCTTTTTCTTTTTTTTCTTCTTTTTTTTCCCTTCTTTTATCTCTGTGAATATGGCAAGGATGCAAAGTAACACCGTGTATAAGTAAGGCGGTTAGTATCCAATTAGAGTATTAAACATGTTATATAGGATAACTCATTCTCTAGGGAAATGCTAGAGATTTTTTAAACGACCTAAATCAAATGTCTCATTCCCCTTTTTCACTCCTTAAAGGATCTGGAATTCAAAAATATCCAACGTTGAAAGTTATATGACAATTGAGACAATTTCTTTTTTGCAGTTTTCCTTGCAAAAGCGTCGCTTTGCATACTTCAAACATCCATTTAACCACTGAAATGCTTCAATCGTGTCCAAATAAAGCCGTACAGCACAAAACTAGCTAGACAGCCGGTTTCGGCTGTTACTGCAAAGCACGTGACATCGCGTGAACGGGCTTGGCTGCCGAGCACGCTTGTCTGAAGACGGCGGGGTCTCGATATCAGCGGATAAGATAGATAAGAAACTCTTAATTGCATAGCACACACAATAGATATTTTCATTTTT
Organism: Pyrausta nigrata; assembly: GCA_949316185.1. Taxonomy (NCBI): domain Eukaryota; kingdom Metazoa; phylum Arthropoda; class Insecta; order Lepidoptera; family Crambidae; genus Pyrausta; species Pyrausta nigrata. The sequence continues at coordinate 15,165,693 of OX438949.1, read as the reverse complement.
TTCGTATAGAGTTTTACTATTAGGCGGTCTTACCTATTTGAAAAAAAATATAGACCTTATCTAACTACCCCAAGTTATCACTCTTGGGAGCAAGAGTGATAACTTGGGGTATTCATCAAGGCTTATTGCTTGCTTCAAGTACTTATAAAGGTTGTATGATTAAAGCTTTCTTTAGAAGAAAATGTCATATGTACATCACATTGAAAATTCTTTCTTTTATGATCTTGTAAGTTGCTACAATGATAACGGACATTGCAATAATCCTGACGGAAGCCTGTTTTGGAGTCACAATAATTAGTTAATAGTCAGTACTGCTAGTAAAATATTGCACCCAAAAAATATTAAGCGTTTTAAGAAGGTGCAGCGCGAAGCAAGTCGAGTAAGTCTAAACGATCTTACGAAGTTGTTTTAATGTATTTAACTAATTCAGCTCATCGTACAAGTGATTTAGAAATACGTGAATTTTCTCTATTACGTGCAGGACCGCCTTAAGATCTTCAGTACCTAGGTAACTCAAACTTCACTTATTTAAAAAAAATACTTTGTAACGTTATTGTTGGTTTATAATTTATAATCGACCATAAATATACTGAAAGATTCTCACTGATTCCTTTCGAAAATGTCCACCGTCGGAGATTCTCCTTTACGAATTTTGTTTAGTTCCCGCTATCGCTAATGAATCCGCTTACACTGCGTCTCAACCGCAAAGCTGTAGTATTCGTGAAGTCTTCGTAAGTTTCGCCATTCGATATCAGCGGTTACTTTAGACTTTAGTGCCTACTATGCTATAATGCTAGTATACTATTAGTGGTCCCTAGACGAGTTGTTTATTGCATGTCTGGTGCGGATTAGTAAAATTAGTGTTTTGTTAAGCCGGCCGACGTACTATTTGATTCTAGACCAACTACATATTAGACTAAGCCTAGAGTTCACCAACACATTTTCATTTTTAATCAGAGATCCGCGTTCACCATTTTTAACCAGCCGGTAAACATTGACGGTTAATTTGACAGAATGCCCATACAAAATACGCCAAATAATTCTAAACAGCTAATTAAAAATTAGTTACTACCTTTAGTAACTGTTCTAAATCTTCTTCAAAAACCTTTTTACTAACGCAGTGCACAGGGCAAGTAATTTACAAGAGACGAAACTAACCGATTTGAATTAAAAAAAACTTCGTTTTAAGATAGAACTAGCAAGCCAATCTGATTTTGTAGTCACCTGCTATTTTGTTACTTTTGTAAGAGGTTAGTACAATACAAACAAGCCGATCCCGGATAGACAGACGGACATGACGAAACTATTAGGGTTCCTTGCCAGGACTACGGAACCCTAAAAATGTTGTCTACCTAATATTGTGCTAGCCACTGTAAGTCAAGGTCAAAAATTCGGACACAAAATGCCACTTATGAATGTCAACAATATCAATTAATATGTACAAGTAGCTAAAGACCTTATAATAAAGAGCTACGTCTGTATTAGAAGTAGGTATAACTCAGTGCAGTGTGCAAGTGCATCGCGAACGGCGACATTGACCGCTTACGCAATTGGTACTTGACTCCAATCCGCAGACGCGCCGCAGACGCGGGTAACTGAACCTTGTGACACACGTAGGATTATAGCTTTTATTTTTAGGTCAGTTAGACTTATAATGCTGAGGAGAGAGAGGTGTAGAATTTGGGTTTGTTGTACCTAAATTTGTGGGAGAACGTTTCGGGTAAGAAAATTCACTGCGATTAGCGTAAAGAGTCATGTTATCCATACTAATATGATAAATGCGAAAGTTTGTCTGTCTGTCTGTTACCTCTTGACGCTTAAACCACTGAAACGATTGATATGAAATTTGGTATGGAGACTGTTCAAAACCCTGGAAAGACATAGGCTACATTTTGTCGCGATATAAAAACATTAGGGGGGTGAAATGGGGGATGAAAGTTTATATGGAAAATCCAACTCTTACGGGCGAAGTCGCGGGGAACCACTAGTTCTTTATATATCATGGCTAACATGTTTTTTTATTATTTTAGGTTTGAGCTAACTCTTGATCTTCATCTTAGCCCAAAAGCAAAAATAATGTTTACGATGTAGCGAGCTTCCCCAGGAGTAGCCAGTGTAGGATGATGCAGTACAACTGCTAAGTTATGGCTGATATTTGAACCACATGATATCATTACACTCTGCTGTATGTACTAGCTGAATCGGCGAATCTTATGCCGTCAGTTTCATTCTTTATTCTTCACAATTTTATTTTTTTATCTCACTATAAAACTTTCCTGATTTTAAGGAATATTTAGGAAAAAATGCTGGACTGATCCAGCTAATATCGAATGTTGCGCAATTTTAACTATGTTATGTGTATGTGTTCACCAATTTTTAAACAGCGGATTAACCTAATTTGAAGGTTTATTTGACACACTTCCCATACAAAATATGACAAATAATATTATAACAGCTGTTTAAAAATAGACAAGTGTTGGTTAACTCAACTTAAATTTTTCTGTCCATAAAAAGCTTCCTCAGACTTTAACAAATATTGGAAAAAAATGTTGCCGAATTACAGCAGTCCAGCAGATCTCGAGTTCTGCGCGATTACATGAAAAAATGAAAATGATTATTTCATCAACAAGATACAGTACCATTGTAGTTGTTGAAGCACTCTTACTTAAAGCGATAATTTTGGTAAAAAAATAATAATCATTTATTTTAGGCAACTACAATTTCACACAAAAATTTGACCCATATAATAAATACCCTAAAAACTAACATACATACAATATAATATATTTTTGTAAAACTATGCGTACAGCTTAGGTGATCACGAGGTACCACTTTAAAACCCATTGTTATTGTTACACACCTTATTTAGGTTTAAAATGTGAACATTGACAAAATTGACCCATTTAAAAGTCCAGACAGGCAAAAGCAGACAGACGCGCATCCCAGACCCTGACCCCGCGGCGACTCGCGCGCAGGACGTGACGTCACGCCGCTTCCGTCGCTAATTGCGTCTGCGCAGAGACATCCTAACCCGGGATGGGCTGGATTAATTGATTTTAATGCGGAGGAGAAACGAACTGTAAATTTAAAATTTTTATTTTAAACCACACGAACTTCTGGGAGATCGAATTAGAAATGAGGAGATACATAGAAGAACTAAGGTAACGGACATAGCCCTGCGAATCAGTAAGCTCAAGTGGCTGTGGGCAGAGCATAATAACGCGAAGAACTGATGGCCGATGGGGCAGAAAGGTTCTAGAGTGGAGACCCTTTGATCAAAGGCGAAGCGTGGGACGTCCACCGGCAAGAAGGACAGACGACCTTGTAAAGATCGCAAGATCATACTAAATGCAGGCCGCTTGCAACCGGTCGCTGTGGAAAACCGTGGGGGAGTTCGTGGAGGCTATGTTCCGCAGTGGACATCCCACGGCTGATAATGATGACGATGACAGGAACTTCGTACACACAGCTGCACATCAGACTAGGTACTTCACTTTGACCTTGAGCCCGCCTCTATTTCTCACGTAATAAAAGCTGTTTTCCTTATTCAAACGGGTAACCTAACGTGCTGCCGAATGTACTACCTTAGCAACAGATTGTCAGTTTTACCAATTTCCTCTATTTTTTTTCTTCATTTTTACTCTCCATAAAAACACTGTCAGGACTTTAAGGCATATTTAAACAAAATAGCTGAATTGGTCGAGCCCTTTTCTTGTTTCTCACTTAACAACACATTTAACTATTCATTTGGAATGACTTATTGGTCTACTGGTAATCGGAAAAGATGACCTAAGTCTAGAGTTCACCAATACATGTTTAATTTGACATATTTTGTACGGGAATTCTGTCTAATTAACCATAAATCAGGGTTTGCCGGCTGCTTAAATATTGGTGAACTCGGCTCTAAGACTGAGAGGGACCGGGTATAGGCCTACCAAACAACGTTTCATTGCTTGAATGACGTCGGTTTGAAAGCGATCAATTTAGACGGTAGACCCGCGGGAAATCTTAGACAGGGCAAATAATTTTCCTTTAGTAAAATACACAAAATTTCTGATCCAGCTCGGAGTTAGTAAATGCCGTTGTAAGCGACTGCACTAAGGGTCTAGTTCACCAACACATGTTAATTTTTAAACAGCTGTTATAATGTTTTTGCCATTTGTATGGCAATTGTGTCAAATAACCCGTCAATTTACGTTTACCCGCTGTTTAAAAGTTAGTGAATTCGGGTCTAAGCTAAATACTTAGCACCATCTTCCTAGATGGCTCCTCAATACTTTTGACTTAATGTAAACTCCTCTTTATTGACCTACGAGCACTAGCTTGCTATAAAGCTTGCTAAACCGCAACACTTTTTTGAGGGGATATTTTAGTTATAATTAATTAATTACTCAATGAAACAAAACTATCAAAAAAATTTCTTACTCGCTTAGATTTATCCAAAGTGCATCATCATGTATGTACCTTTTAGCATTTTCATAAGCTTCCGCGGATGAAATCGCTATCTTAACTCGAACGAGATTAAGATCACATTTGAATGTCGAACGTCCTTTAAACTAACTTATTATAAAGTTACAACACTGTAATGTATTGTGTGGATATGAAAAGCGGGCGAACGTAGAGCCGCCCCAGTTCGGAACTCCGGTCAGCCAACTAGTTCGCATCCCGTAAGACGTAGTGTCGAATGCCTTTGCTTTTTTTGCCGAAAAAAAATGAAAGCGTGCATTCCAAACTCGCTTGGCAACACTGAAAAATGCATTCGCGAGACAAAAGCAGGCTATTACCGCGCCAGGATTAGCCCTATTGACACTACGTTACCAATTAAAAAGGGAGGGGTGCCTTTTCGTCTCGGTTTTTTCAACAGACGGTTTTTCAGGCCGCGGGCGAACACCCTCCCCCACCCTTGGCGGTACAGAAAAATCAATAACGCAGTACTTTTTTCCTCGCGTAAAGCATGCACCGACGTGCGGCTGTGTGGGGCACGCACACACAGCCACGTTGCATCGGGCTGCCTCCGTTTTTCCGACGGAATTATAATCCGTGGGCGTCCTTACGTGCCTTTGATTAGTGCACCTGAAAGCTTACGCAACCCATACCAAATAGAATATGTGATAAATCCCTAATATAGATATAAGGGATATCCATAAAACGCCAATAACTTCTTATGAGCTGATTCTTGTGCTTCAATATGCTCGTACCAACTTTCTCTATGAAACCAACATCGAAATCGCAAAAAAATTTTGTTTTACCATATCGACTATCACCTGATATTTATTAACGTATGGTTTTTATTAAAGATGTTGGTTCTATAGAGAAAGTGGTGTTTTACTAATAACCCTGTGTAAAACAGCAGTCTGAATTTCAAACGGTCCCGAAAACAATTTCGAAACATTCTATAATCAGGCTTTTGTACGAATTCTCCACGAGAAATCGCCATAACTCTTGCTCTTAAAAGGATTGCGGTGGAATAAGGTACAGATTCTTCAAGGAAACTCGTTGCAGACACCCCTACATACCTACGTAGACTGATTGTTAGCGACGTCTAAAGCAAGGAACTGCGGTGGTGACCTTGTGAATAGCCCGAATGGCGCGCTTCCGTGATCTTTGAGAGCCCGCTCATTCATACAACATAAAGCCTTAACGGCCAGCACGTAATCCCATACAATTTGCATATTCCTAATGCCCAATATACGCGACAACCGCACATCACTAATTGCAAACGCAGACTAACGTAAAAAAAGCATAACATTTAAAAAAGGAACGCTTTGCACATTTTTATTTCGCAATCGCAATGACAGAAGTGGCTCCATCCCGCTTGCACGGCATTGTTCCGCGGATCTCGTCATCAGTCCATCTTTGTCTGACGTTCTTTTTTTAAATGTGCAAAAATATAAAAACGCCGAATGTTGGGGTGGGGCGGCTGCAGTGGTGTGCGGCGATAATGCTGGTTAGGGCTTTGCCCGATCATAAGTCAATACCGTGCTTAAGTTTGTATCGGACTCGAGTCGTCGAAACAGGAAAATAAAGCAAACAATAATCCAGGCGTGCCTTTTGAAACCAACTTGAAATTCAAAAGCGTAAAAATTGCATTCTCAGACAAAATATTTCAGCTGCCTAGCTCGAAAGGGAACATGCCTCGAAATGGTCTTGAAGTAACCATAAAAATAATTTGCGCATTAAAACAAGTTTTAAATTGCTTTTCGATCACGCATTCGCTTCCTTATTTCTTTATTATTTACACCGTACATTAAAATACAACGGACAAGAAATAAATAAGGTATTGAAACAATTAAAAGACATTCAGCAAGATATCTTCTCTCAAACTCGATTTACATATAACGTGCTCCTTTTGATATCTTAAAACATTTGTTTTTTTTATTATAAAGGGACCAATATTTACTAATAAACCGATAAATTAATATAGCTTATGGAGGATCCCAATTTTTTTGACCGCACCATATTGGTTCATATATAAAATTGTTGCATTTGAGCACAAGAACAAATGTCTTAAGGCCCAACTGTCCCAATGCAAAGTTAGACCTAACTTCAGGGGGATTTCCTATTAGATATTTAAAAACTCGTAGTATATCTACTGAACCCAACTAGAAGATGTTGTCACCATACCTAACGAGAAGTCACCAGACAGCCCGGCTAAATAGCTATTTCAGCAAAAAATGGCAAACACCTTTCTCCATACCTTTCACTCGAATTAGCGCTCTGTTAATTTTGACATAACAGCTAGAGCAAGTTGTAGTTCGAATCTAAGAGATCGATTTGAGAGTTAATTGACTCAGTACCTAAAGCAGATTATTGCTTAAAACGGGACAGAAAAATAGAAAACACTGCCTTGAACGAGGCACCATTTATTTTTCATTAATAGGCAGACATTTGGCCGCAATCTCACCTGATGGTAGACGACGATGGGACATGTCAAACTTCGAGTAGTACCTCTCTATTCACTCTCTTAATATAACCTCTTAATATATAGTCTTTAGGAAACGTTTCATCACTTTGAGCTCCAATATCTACACAAATCGTCAATTTCCTTCCTTCCTAGCCTAGATGAATGGTATCATACTAACCCTTTAAAAATATGATGTGTTTTAAATATTATTTTTCATCTCACCTGTTCGGAAAGTTGAATTTTCATGTGTAGATAGCCGGGTGGGAAATAGCTTTTCCCTCCTACTTTATACTCCTACTATTGAATAAAAGGCCACTGTCGAGAGTATCGATAGTAATTGCAATAGTCAGAGCTGTATCAGCTATCGATAGTGATTTTAATATTGAACTTTGATACTATCGATAGTATTGCTATGTGTCCATAGTATTTATATTAACGGAGCTATCGATACTATCATTACTATCGGTAGACTATCGATACTATCGATATTCTATCGATACTATTGCTTTTACCTCAACTATCGATATTCTATCAATACTATTGCTTTTGCCTAAGCTATCGATAGTCTATCGATACTATCGGTATTTTATTGATACTATTGCTTTTGCCTCAATTATCGATAGTCTATCAATAGTCTATCGACATTATCGATATTTTATCGATACTATTGCTTTTGCCTTAACTATCGAGTCTATCGATACACTATTTCTTTCCTCACAGTCGAAATGAAAAATAGTATGTTTAACTCGGTTGAAAGCACCCATTCCACTCTCGAGCTATTGGCGCTCGAACGAAACAATCTACTATTTGTGTGGACTCTGCAATTTATGAGCCTTAATACGACTTTTGTAGTGTCCTTTAACAAGTAAACATAATTTTTGAAAAAGCAAAACACCCGACTGCCTAATTTTATATATTTTGAAATGGTAAGGAAAAATTCAATCTCCCCTCCCCCCTTTATTTCCATTTGTGGGCGCCATTTTTAAAATGTATAAAGCCTATGTCACTTTCACAATTTTGACAAATTCAACGACACCACATATGTCAAAAACTGTCCAACCGTTTGGGCTGTAGGGCGTGCCAAACAACTAATCATACATATATACTCTCGAAAAACATAACCCTCCTTCCGCAGTCGGGTACAAACAGAGATCCATAACTTTTAACATAAACCTATGTCCTATTCAAACTAGGAGTCGTCTTACATGATTTATTTTTAACATAAAATTGAATTAATGAAATTAAAATGTTGTAAGTCCATCGTCCACTTTTTCGAATCTATACCTTCAAAATGAATAGTCCTCAAAGACATAAGAACATGTTTATTGCCGCAAGTAGAAATGTGAGTAGGCTCCTAACAAATATAACTGTAGTCTATACTACGATAAATAAACATTAAACACACATTTAGTACAAATGATCGGCAAGTTGCGGTTATGTTGATGCTTCGAGTGCGGTGGAAGTGTTTAATGCTAGAATGTCATTGCGGTTGCAGAACCAGTTCACCATTCACTGGTTCGTTCATTCAAATCAAATAGAGGAAGAATAGTTAGCACGTAAACAGTTATGGCAGAAGGCTAAGGGCCAGTTCCCGGCTCTTATCAAGTTTTCATGGCTAATTGAATATATTCTCGTCGGTCATGAATTCATCGCTTGATATCACTTGGTGATCAGTTTGTTAGTTGAATATATTTGATGACAAAAGAGTTATACAGAAAACGCCAGATGTATAAAAGGCAGAATAGCAAAAATACATATTTTACAAATACAACACTCTTATACATTTGTTTTCAAATCAAATAGACCAATATATGATATAAAATAGAATTAGAACTGTAACTACTTAAATGTTGTACTTGATAAAAACTGTACCAAAGTAAATTATTTACCAACTAGCTCATATTCTGGAAAACATGGACTATACACTGGACTATTATAAATTTAAGAACCTGTGTACTGTATTCTTGCAAATAAATATATATTACTTACTTAAAAAAACATCTATCCATTTACTTATTAATATTTGGCTGCGAAATCGATTACAAAAATTAAATTTATTCATCCAGCTCATTATTAATCTGGGGAATACAAAATCCATGAACTAGTATAAAACTCTACTTTATCTTTTTTCACCACTAACGCCTACAAAACATTGTCCAAGCAAACCAAACAAGATGTCTGTCAATATATTAATAAAAAAAAACATCAGCATACTAGTCTAGCCATAACACTCCGTCTATGGATAAAAACACAACTCTTTTATTTGTACGGAACTTAACATTGAGGTAGGTCAGCCATTTATTATAGCCTCGCCTACTATAACCCATTAAAAACTATTTACGTTATAATCTAGCTTGTAATAACAACACTGCGTTTTATTATGAAGCGTTTATGATGATTCAGTTAACAAAACAAACATTTCAAATTGAAACGTACCTACTTTGAGAAAAAATGAGTTCAATACATTTTTACATTTCGACCTGTTAAGTTAAAAGATGATTGCTTTGCACATATGCGTTTATAGGTATCTAATGAGTAATATCACAGAAGGACAAGGAAAGCAAGAATCCAGTCGAAAGAACTTTATTCTCATGATAGACAAAGTCACATTTGAAAAGTAATAATAACCTTAGTAATATCGTAGGTACCAGAATATTACCAGTAAATATCGATGTTAAGATTTTAAAAGCACGATATATCAATTTTGAGCCAAAAACTATTAAAATCTACACATTACATTTACACGGTTACTATCGTAAACCGTACAGCCAAGTCTAGAACAAGGGATCGCGCGCCAAAACGAAGCACAGAGAAAAAAAGTCATCTTTTTTCTTTAAACTTCACGGCTCGGACACCGCATGGTTTGAGCCGGTGTCCGAGAAAATTTCCTTCCCCTCTCCCCAGGATATGGCATACGAAAAAAGGAATCTGAGCAAAAAGTTCCCGCTCGACCTTACGCAAGTATCGTTTTATTGCGATGCCCGTGGCCTCTTACCTCATAACACAGTTTCTCTGCACCTTTTTTCTTTTCTCCTTTCTTTCGCCGCGCGTGTGTAGAAAAAACTTTGTGGGGCAACTTTTCCGTATGCGACTTTGAGTGCGATTCAGAGTTCTTTGCTTTAGGGCGCTGCGCCTATTTTTACTGTTTTGTAATAGCGACTTTTTAAATGAATTTAAAATATACTTAAGTAACACGTTATTTGGTAATGATTTTTGTAGTCAACACTAGTCTTATTTGATGGTCACACGCTCAAAGTGAAGAGCTCTCAACAAATTGATAAAGTAAATAGATCATAAATGTCAAAAAATAAGTAATTAGAAATGTTCCTAAAATAACACGAAGCAAAAAGGCAAATTAAAGAATTTTCTAAAGGTAAACCTTAATTTAGGGTATTTACGAAACTATTCAGTGATTTAATTACACATTCAAATATACTCGTGCTTATACGAGTTCGTTTCTATTCAGACCTAACGAACGGTATTTCATTAAATTCCTGAGGAAAACAAGAAAAATTCTTTTGAGAATTAAATATAATTACAGCTTCGTTAAACTCCGCTGAATATCTCAAGTAAAAAGCGCTTTCAAAGAACGGTATTAAAAACTGAAAACCGAGCTTGGTCGCCATTTTGGTTCGACTAAGAAAGAATAAGAAAGACAGCTTTAGAATTATTTTTATGCCTGATTCAAAGAAATCCATGATCATACACACATATTAGTATTACAGATGCATTTTAAGGCGATTGTCTGTAATATTGTTGCCTACTACCATAACTTCTTTCGATTTCTTCCGTAGACAAATTACTTCGAAGTATTACACACGTCGGACTACCCCACTTTGACCTTGAGACCGCCTTTATTCCCTACGTAATATAAGCTGCTTTCGTAGTTTAAATGTGTAACTTGACGCGCCGTTGTGCCTGGACACAGTATTAGAAAATTATAAGGGTTAAAATCTGGATTTTATTGTGCATCTACTCTGAAAAAAAGGATGAACCAAACTAGTTTTGTTAATATATTATTGCACTTGAAAAAATGACCACCAGAGGCGGGAATCGAACCCACTGGTGAATGCATCAACAATGGTGAGATGCATCTTATCGTATTTGCAAGCTTCATCTTTCGATTGTTAAATACTTGCAATAGTATTTCTTTCGAGTGTTTGAGGGTGTAATCCCAATAACATTGATGAAAGCAACGCGGCATTACAGCGTTAAGAAGCACTTGAAAATTTCGACAGGCTTTGCCAACGCCAGGGTGGCCGAGAGGTTAGGCAATCGCCCGGTATGCGAGGAACGCGGGTTCGATTCCCGCCTCTGGTGGTCATTTTTTCAAGTGCAATAATATATTGAGATTGCCTAGTGAATGCTTATCACTTAAAAAACAACAATTTATAGTTTTGTTAGTTGAAGGTTTCGTTGTAGGGAAGTCATTTTTTGTTAAATATAAACAATCTTCTGGTTATCAGTAACAAAACTAGTTTGTTGCTAATAACAAGAAGTTCGCAAGTGACTAGATTACGGCCTACTAGTAGCCTAATTTTGGTTACTGTTATCCAATCATGTTTTTCAGTGTATGTTTAAAAAGGCCGTAATGTACATACCATCACTTTGTGCAATCCAGAAAAAACTAGGCTTGTCTCCAATTAATTATGAATGAAATTATAGCTTAATCCTAGATTTACCAAAAACTTTTAATTGTCAGCAGTTCAAATTAATTGCAACGCTATCAAGCCATTGAACACTGTCCACTAATAAACCTTGCATTCATGCTTTAATAATGTATTATTTTTTCGTTACAGGTAATGCACCACCAACAATTTCCTGAGAAATTCATCAATCCAAAGTAGGTTCAAAGACTTTTCACGCCTTTTTAAGTTCATTTTCACATTCGAATCGCAATTTAAAAACAAAGTCGAACCATCTTCCGTCAAATTATACTAAGCTTCAGTAAAGTAACAGAAATTATAAATTGATTCGAAATACTAGTTAGTAACAAATGAATTGCTTAATTAACAACCTACTTGGTAACTGATAAATTATTGCTGGCTGGTAAGGACGAATAATATGATTTAAAAAGCTTGTTCCACTCCACTCATAACAATCAGACGTTCGAATTTTAAACTAGATACATGATACATGACAGCGTAGGGGGGCCCGCATGTCGATCTACCCCTGCGGTGGGGCCACTATAAAAAGAGCTCCGGAAAAAAACCGTCACGGCTCTTAGTCGTCTTTTTAAGGGAGTGTTGCGGGGGCGGTGGGAGGTCAGAATTCGTTGGTGTTTGTGTGTAAATGCACATTTTTGCATGGGGCTTTGCGCGCGATCGGGCTCAGCTCAAGCTCAGCTCTGCAGGCACGCACACATAGACGTACAATTTGCAGTACGACTGTGCACGCACACAAAGAACGGAATAGGTCGAGCTTTTTTATTTTTTAAATCGACTGTCAGTTCGGACATTCGGCTGTTTTTACAACATTAAAATTGCATTCGATATTGCGTTGTACGATAGGCACTCTAACAAAGCAATAAGTATATGTATTTTGTATGCAAACTCAAAAAGGATGGCCGTTAAGGGTAAACGACCTAAAACTACCTTGTCGCGATGTCGATGCCTTTCGTAAAATGGTGAGATGCATCTTAAAATTTAATTGAACGTGGCAAAAAACACTCTACAATTTGACCATATAATGTTCCATTCAAATTACTACACGTACAAGTATGTTCCAGTGCATCAAAGTGCTTATGCTTAAAACATCAAGCTAAGTAGGTTCCTAACTGCGTAGACCGATAAACATTGATAGGTACTTAAAGCATTAATAGCACTTTCAAGGGAACTTTCCCAAAAGCGCGGAAAACGATTTAAAAAATCCAGAACTCATTACATCAATAAACTACGGGAATCTCGCTCACACACTCGAAAACCAGCACATTTTAATCCACCTCATTCGCATGCAAATTGAACGCATTAATCAATACATTACATACATATGTACAAAGATCGCATAAAGTCATGTATAATTCCGGAATGATGAAAAAATCACATCTCGCCCAGACTGGGGGGAAGGGGGCGCAGGTGGTGGCGCCTCTGTTTTTATTTTTCACGATTGGCGGATTGCAGCGGAGTAATGATCGATGGAATTAACGTGAGCACTGGCCACCCCGCCCGGCGAATTTGTATTTCGAACGCGGTTTTAAAAACTGAACTATTTTTATTTTACAGGACAGAAAAAATAACGGTTTTGTTATAGAATAACGGTATGCATACCGTTGTTTACTGAACGTAACCATAGATTACTTTAAATGTAAAACTAAAAGAACTGACAACTTCCAAATCATTACCCTTCCTTTTGGAAGTACCATCTGAGGACATACACGAAATTGTAGTCATACATAACCTTCCTAATAATAGCAAAAAAAGTTTGAAAAGTTACCTTCATATATGTGTACGGGGCTTGAAAACCATATATTTTAAGAGTAGTTAGGTAAAGAAAAATAATTAAACAAGTTTTATGCACAGACGTTTTACGGGTTACGGGCGACATGACGACACCACAAAGTTTAAGCCATAAACTCGCCAGACCCAACAACACGCACTTTCCAACAATGTCTGGCTGTAGCTGTAGTATATTATTTAGTAATAACATAACCAGAAGAACACCTAAAAAATTGAACTACACCGGCCAATCTCCAGAGATTTGCCAACTGCGCGAGATATACGCGGTATGATGGAAAGATGCATGGATGTATTATGGTGCACAAGTGTGTGCGCAAGACACAGGTGTACTCTCTGTTCCTTTACTCTCATAGTTCGGTGAGACGCCAATCCGACATGACCGGAGAGATCCGGCGCAAAATCGCCCCTTTTAAAACTGTGAGTGCTTTAAGAGGTGTATTACTTAATGCAAGTGGCAGTAGACAGAAATGGAAGGTCAGAAAGGAGGCTTACGTCCGAAGACGGTCGCATCAAAGGTTGTGATGAATGAAAAAGCCTTCACTTTGTATCGCGAGATTTCATGGTTAACAATAAGATTAATAAATTGTTTCAACAAACACACCAATTACCCAGCCCCAAATTAAGCGTGAGCTTGTGCTATGGTGACTAGGATAACGGATAGAAATACTTAAATACATATAAACATCCATGACTTAGGTACAAATGCTCGTGCTCATCACACAAACATTGGCCCCTTGCGGGATTCGAACCCGCAACCGCCTGGTTTAGAAGTCCGGTGCGCGAACGACTACACCAAGGCGGTCGTCAAAATTACACAGTTAATCACACAGCCATGAGCAGTACCAGTAACAGTTGGCATTACCTACGTAAAATAAATTATTATTTAAGTGAGCTAAAGTTAACCTATGTACAATTACATCTCACTCACCTTAATTAAGAGGACCATATACTTAATTAGTAAGTAAAGTTACTGCCTTACTCAGGGACGTCAATTAAAGTTAATCCTTCATTAAATCTCATGCCGTCCTTTTCTATGTCGTTGACAAAGAAAGTGACAAAACGAGACTTAATTATAGATTAAATTTAATTGACTTCTCTACTCGTACGGCATTTAGTGTGGTAAAGTAGGTGCGTAAAAATATTTTGTGTAGATAAGTCAAGTTAGTCTCTTTATTTCTGAGCTATTATAGAGTGTCGCGTCTCAGCAAAACAATAGTCTTTTGAAAAACTACAATGTAACCCCACAGATGGCTCCACTAAATTTGCAGCGAAAACAGAATATGCCCCACAGCCGACCGTAAAAATCCCATAAAAATATTCTGCGGCATAAAAATCTCTCGTCTTCGTCCTTTTTCTGGCTGAACCGCTGATAAGTCAGGATTTTTAGGCATTCCTCAAAGTTTTATTAGCTTTGGTAGCTCAAAAATTTTTCCTTCGGTGTTTATACCTGAGCCTTCTACTTTATTAAGCTCCGGGTACTTCTTTCAATACTCCATTTTCCGATCTCACAATTTTTCTATAAAACAGAGCTTTATCTATTCTGACTACCTTTTCATGGGTTTAAGTTAGATATTAAACTAGCGGTTGCCCGCGACATCCCGCACAAATGTCAAGTTTCTCAAACTTCCACACCCCTTTTCTCCCTCTTAAAGGTTGAATTTTAAAAATTCTGACATAGGTACATATACGTCAATCCCTTTTTTTAACCAAATAGCTATAAAACAATTGTTCTTCTATTTAGCTTTAAACCTGAAGGAATTTCATACAAACTTATCCCCTCTTATCAACTCCTTAAAAGAAGAATTCTTTCATAGTGGTTATCAAGAGCAAAATTTCAAGTTTCTTCTCCTAGTAGTTTGGGCTGTGCGTTTATATGTCAGTTAGTCAGTCATTAAGTCGTTTTTTTTTTCATTTAGGTATTTAGATAAATGAGGAACATTGCTCTATAACCTACCTATTGAGTACAAAAAAAGCCCACAATTCACACAGCGTACCTACTTACTGCACGCGTTAATGTTGTGTTGATGGAGTACATCATCAAGTTACCCAAATCTGTAAAAATATATCAAATGATATAGAACACTCGGTGTTATTACAAAAAAAAAATGACCAGGTTTAAAATAGGTCTAAATATTAGCCCACAACAGAGGAATGAATGACACATTCGTGACATAATCTAATAGAGAAACGCTTTTCTAGTTGACTAGCAAAAGCTTAGTCTTGGCTTAAACCCGGTACTAAGTTTTTGCAATAACGAGGTACGACGTACGGAATCAACATAAGGTTGAAATATGATTGCGGAAATTTGACAGGATAGGTTGATGTGTGGCCCACTGTACACAGCACGCTGGCTTTTGTCAAAGAGGTCCCAGGTTCAAATCAGATTCAGATTGGGCGGAAAGTTTCTGGGTTTTTCTGTCGTGAAATTACTCAAACAGCTCGAAGTCACGTACTTGGTAGTGTTGGCAGTGTATAAACAAAATGTGCACCTGTGGATTGCGCACATACTTACTTGAGCACTATATTTCTACAGGCGTCTTGAAAAAAATCATACGAAGATCCATAGTCAGGAAGCTGGTGGTGTTTACACCCCCGTGCTTCGGAAAGCACGTTAAGCCGTTGGTCTGCGCCTGATCTCTCTACGGTCATGTCGGACTGCCGTCTCACCCAATCATGAGATTGAAGGAACAAAGAGTGCACCTGTGTATTGCGCATAAACTTGTGCACTTTAATATCTCCGCGCAATTTGGCTAATCTCTGTTGAGATAGGCCGCTGTAGTCGAAATTCGCCTAGGAGGACATTATTATCTCACCATGGCTCTTTTTAGTAACTCTCTTAATGTAACAGTATTGTACTGTAACATTATTGTGAAGCTACGTCTAGTACTTATCGTAGACATTCTTAGGTAGTAAAGAGTCCTCATCAAAAACAAAAATGCATACTTACAAACCGTATAACATTAATTTACCTATACAAATGCACAAGTCCCCTCCCACCTGTCCTCTTTTTATTTCCCGTCTGATACCGCGTATATATTCGATCCTTACAAATTAAACACCCCATACTCCCCTATGTTATGTGATTTATAAGCGACGAACGCATTTGGTATAATTGAAAAATGGCCTCTGTAATGGTCAGTACTTTCCAGTACCAGAATATACACGGTTTTGACGGACGCGGACTCGTATTTCAACGGGATAAGGATGCTTTTGCTGAAATCGTGTATGTTTTTCAGGTTGACTGTGTTGGAGTGAGCTTTTAGATGGACGTAGTGTTGTCGTAAATTTTTGACTGATAAATGTGATGTGTTATTTATGGATGGGTAATTACGATCAAAATACTGATCCTTATTAAAGTATAAATATGTCAGTAAGCAAGTACAATTTCTAAATTCACTCGCATATCGAAAATTTAAGAATTCAGTCAGGAGGAAACCATTCCTGTCGACGTCTATGAAGCCGTCAAAAATATAACGATTGAGTTCGTGTCACTATTATTATACTCATACTAACTCTGCCTCGTTGGTCTAGTGGTCAGCACGCTGGGTACTATCCACGAGGTCTCGGGTTCGAATTTCGGGTCGGGCCGAGAGTGTTTTTCTGTCTTGAAATTACTCAGACACAGCTCCGGAGTCAGGAAGTTGGTGGTGTTAACACCCCCGTGCCTCGGAAAGCACGTTAAGCCGTTGGTCCTGCGCCTGATCTCTCTACGGTCATGTCGGACTGCCGTCTCACCGAATTATGAGAGTGAAGGAACAGAGAGTGCACCTGTGTATTGCGCACACCCTTGTGCACTATAATATGTCCCGCGCAGTTGGCTAATCTCTGTTGAGATAGGCCGCCGTAGTCGAAAATCGGCTAGGAGGACATTATTATTATTATTACTAATACTAAACCTGAATAATGTTTGGAATCTTCCAAACATAATGTGCAGTTTGCATTAAGTAGGCAGGTACGTTTATATGCAACAAGATAAACACCTAACATAGATGAGATGTCAAAATGTACTTATTAACTATGTTTAGTAAGTACAAACTTTTCAATTAGTAAAATAAAACTAGTTACGTAATTCAATACCCTAATTAAAACAGATGCTATCGGATGGGACGCTGCCTCATCAGTGCACTAAAATCTTTTGACAAGTGTGACAGCTGTCACTTGACATAATCACTACACCAATGATAACCAAGTAGATACTGGCTTTACTTTCGAAGATGGGAAACACATACATATTTATATTTATTAGCCTTTACATAGATGGGTTAAGTAAAACAACGTATTTGAAAGAACAAATGTATAACAACTTTTAGTCGTGTTGTGTCTGCACTAAAATAGAATAATCTATTTTTTAATATCAATACTATCATTACTAGGCATGGGCAGTTAGTTACAAATTGGTTAACCACCGTTAATTCTGACTACTATTTTTGTTTTCAATCATTTGGTATAACAAAGTTTAGATTACTTTAGATTACAATCAATGACCATTACTAATTATTACCTACTTTTTAATATCCTAAAATTGCAGTTTCAAACAGATAAATAAGAAATGAAATTGTACAATTTGCAATACTTAAATAATTCAAATATAGTGTGGTTTACGAGTGATTCGTTTTTAAGTAGCTATTTTATTTTCTTTTATATAAACTGCACAGTTTACAACTATTGTAAGTATATAACTAGTCTTTTAATCCTAACAATCTACTTTTATATTGTAAAGTGTCAACCCTACACCACTTTCGTTTTCAGCCCACTAGCACAACTCCTGACCAACTGGCAACTTTGGTATTCATTTAGCGATTATGACGTCAGGACATTGCCGTTACAGAGTGTAACGTAACTTTGTGATTCTCTCTGCTTTCTGGGAAAAAAGTGATTTCATAATAAGCATTTTAAAAAGCAGGTGGATCGTCCGCCTCTTTTCAAAATAACTTTATTAATATCCAAATCAATTGCTGCTTATAGTATCAATAATTTTATAGGTTCAATTTTACAGCTCAGAGTTGTCTTAGAACTTTACAACTTTGTGTCAAATAGATAACGTTATCCATACTAATATTATAAATGCGAAAGTGTGTCTGTCTGTCTGTTACCTCTTGACGCTTAAACCACTGTGGATTGAGATGAAATTTGGTATGGAGACAGTTCGAGACCCGTGGAAAGGACATAGCCTACATTTTGTCGCGATATAAAAACATAAAGGGGGTGAAATGGGGTATGAAAGTTTAATATGGAAAATCCAACTCTTGCGGGCGAAGTCGCAGGGAACCACTAGTTCTCAAATATACTCATATAATAAATAGCATCTAAAGCATGAAACTTTTGTAACAACAACCAATTTGAAACACCCAATCATTTTACCTATAAATTCGTAAACAACCCTATACAACAAGTCTGTGATAAACCAAAACAAAAAATAATACTCGATATTGCTATGACAGAAGGCTAAATTACAATTACTGACAAATAGGTGACTTGACATAATAGAGACAAACAATTGAAATTGGCCGTCTTTTATTACCCGACTGCGGAAGGAGTGTTATGTATAATTGTTAAAAAAAAAGGCTAGACAGTTTTTGACATATGAGGTGTCGTTTTATTTGTCGAAATTGTGAGTGGCATAGGCTATTTACATTTAAAAAATTGTGCCCGCAAATGGATATAAAGGGGGGAGAGGGGATTGATTTTTGCCTTACCATAGCAATTGGGTATCAAATGAAAGCAAGTAAAAAGACCATATCAAAAATACAATATTTTTGCAATCGGGTGTTGTTTTGTTTTTTCAATAATTATGTTTTTTAAACAAGTGAACAATGTTTTAATTACTATTAGTGAGGCGTTATTTATTAGGTGACGTTCATGCGCAGCCCTGAACAACTTTCATTTTCAGTACAAACTCAAACTTGAGTGTTCATTTGCAACGATTATGACGCGACGCGGGCGCGGCGCTAGTGTGTGTGTAATGCTAGTCACATTATGAGCTAAAGCCTTGTAAACTATCTGAGTTTACGCCAACTTTAAGTATTATTAAGTGCTTGTTGGTATCGTCTATATTGTTAATATTATAAAAAGGAAAGATTTGATTGTTTGTTTGTTTGTATTGAATAGGCTCCGAAACTACGAGACCGATTCAAATGAAATTTGGTACAGATATAGCTTGAGACCCTAGAAAGGACATAGGCTACTTTTTGTCGCGATATAAAATCATCAGGGGATGAAATGGAAGAAGTCGTGGAAATCTGCTAGTATTACTTATATAAAATGAAAATTAAGACAAAAATAGGGGTAGTAAAATACACGAATGTCAGTTCGCCATGATGGAGTCTTTTAAGGTTCGTCAACATTTTATACTTACAATTATTTGTATGTGATGAGAAAAAAGAAAAATGCTTGTTAAAAATGCCTATGAATGGTAGAACCATTACAAAACTAATGGCTGCTTTGCTAAAATTTATGATAAGTTCATCATTTTGGGTGATAATTTACTAATACTGTACAGATTTGAGCAGTTAATATTATAAATTGCAGTAAAAGTATTGATTATCTTATAGCAAGCTTGTTAGTTGTGTTTGTAGATGTATGAGTATAGTGCCCAGTACATCAGACTATACCTACATTATGTAACCAAATCACCCCTACTTTAACTACACAAGACGCCGGTGTAGTCTTTATGTATTTGTAATAATGTAGTTCATGCAGTTTATAGGTCATTCAAGTCACCCGCAATGTATTTAAGCAGAATTTTCCTGTAAAATTGTATTTGGTTGCTTAATTGTTACCTAGCCTATATAAATAAATAAATACATCTTCGTAGGCAGCCCTAGTGAAACTTTCGCTCTCTGGATGCAAAGTGCAACTTTGGCGTCCGTTCATTAGCTGAGCTGAGTCAAGGTTAGCCGATGCAGCGCTTATGTGAGCATTGAACGTGTTAAACCCGGTTTTGTTGAGCATCCATCTTGCTTTACTGCATCATGTGATGATGCACAATGTGATGTGAGCATTCAACGTGTTAAGTCTGCTTTTGTTGAGTCTGTAGCACTGAGTTAGGAACTCTGTAAAAGGAACGTACGTTTTTAGTACCATTATCTCAAAACATCACATGATAAGGACCAAAATGACATTTCCGAATAAATCCTGATAGACAATAGGCAAGAAAATGATTCTTCTGTAATTTAAATTATTGCTAAGTCTTGCTTGTTCACAGAATCTAGTGGTCACTAACATAATATTAAGTCTAAGTTTTGTTTGGAATCGTTGGTAAGGTTCAAAAAATAAAGATACGGACGCTATAGATAGGCATTTATCTTCCAAGATCCTTGATACCTGACTAATGTCATTAATTCATTGATTAAATAGGTATAGCATTAAAAAAATACCCGACTACTTCCAAAGGAGAGTTAGTTATACTATTGTTAGTAGTACTAAACTAAATAGTTTGAAGTCCAATTTGGGTGTCAAATGAGTAGGTTTAGTATGTATAAATAAATTACAACATTTTCTACATAAGTTTTCCTTTCAGCTTCGTCCTCGAAAGCAATGCTAAAAAACTTAACTTTTACCCTCTAGCCATGATCCTGTATAAAAATAATATCAAAAAATTCCATTATGTTTTTTAAATCTTCCACTTGTTTTCTTGCACGACGTCAAAGTCCAAAAGTCCAAACTCCTTCAGGAAGCGTTGGCGTGTCTCGAACTCGACTTCAGCGGGTCATTCACCCCGCCTCCTTCGCCTATCCGTATTACAACCACTTAAGGTCTTATTTCGCTTAACATTTCGAGAACACTACTCTGTACATTCCCAACCGCTTTTATTACGAGATGTTAAAGTTTACTTTCGCGTGGTGTATTTTCACTCATAACGCCCGACCTTGTGCTGTAGCGAAGGTTTTATTTAACCCTCGTTATGGTCTATTTTGACTGGGCGAAGGTGCATTACTTCGGTGTACGTGTTTGTGGATTTCTTTAGGGTTTCATTGCAGTTTTTGTTGGAACAAAAGTTTATTTTGTCCGAGGAGTGACGTCAGCGTCCGCCATTGTTGTCGTAGTCGCTACGAAGCCTCATAGACTTCGTAGCTCGTAGCACTGAAATATGTCAATCACTAGAAGTAGGTAGTAGTAGATCTTTATACCGTGTACTACCACAGTACTACTTTTTATCTTTATCCATCGTCCATATTTTATATTAAATCGAATAGTATAAAATCAAAATTTCTTTAAATTATATTTACAATCAAAGCAGGAATCTTCTTTTAAAATTCAAGAAACCTGTAAGTCTACTCTTTCGTAAAATGATTAACAATAGAAAATGTTATAAAAGAAACCAGTATACTAGCTGATAGTAAATAACCAACTATCGTTTTTAGGAATTCATTAAGTTTTCTTACGATATTAACAGTAAGGAGTAAAGACTGCTATTTTTTAGGGTTCCGTAGCCAAAGGGTAAAAACGGGACCCTATTACTAAGCCTCCGCTGTCTGTCTGTAACCAGGCTGTATCCTCAAGAACCGTGATAGCAAGACAGTTGAAATTTTCACAGATGATGTATTTCTATTGCCTCTATAATAACAAATACTAAAAACAGAATATAATTAATATTTAAGGGGGGCTCCCATACAACAAACGTATTTTTTGCCGTGTTTTGCTCTATATTAATAATGGCAACAAATAGACTTGATTTGTTCACATGATATTCATAAATAATAATAAAATAAATAAAAATAAGGGGGATTCTGATACAAAACTGTTATTTTTTTCGTATTTATAACTATTGTTCTATTAGTGCGTCGCCCTTAGTACGCAAACCAGTTGTAATTAAAGATCTAGATCTAGCTCAGATGATGCATTTATAATTCCAAATAGAACTTTTCTCGTACAGATTAGTGACGCCTGCGCATCGCCCGTCAGGCGTCAGACCACTTATAAGCCAGATTATAAGCTTGTACGCATTTCATGGCGATTTGTATGAGTTGCCATGTTTAAGACGGGAAGGAGCAAAGAAATGCACCATTTAATTGTTTTGGTGAAGAATAATATAATATTAATAACAATAAAATCTTTATTTTCTAAGCACATACAGACTAATTACAATGTGGTTTTTAAAAGTTTACAGACAATGTATGTTTGAGACTGGTGCCTATGCTAGCCTCTCAACACTTCGAACAGCCTTATATTAGTCGAGGATTAACTTGGAATTAAAGAAGGGTTAACTTATAAATGCTTATATAAAGAGAGAGACATTGGCTAATGAGGCTTATTACAGGGACAGTACAACCATAGACCTGAAACATAGAATTTTCCGTTTTCGCCATTTTTACACGCGCAGTTAAGTTGTGCTTATGTAGATATGATCTTTGATATTATTTGTTCCTGAAGTAAAATATTTACTTTCCTGGAAAACCTTACGTACATACACACACGTTAAATAAGCTTTGTGTACATTCAATTGAAAATAAAACGATGTAATTCCTCGAATCACGGGAGAAACTGACAGCACAACCAGTATAAACGTTAATACGTTTTTAAATACTACAGTTGCTCAAATAGGCAAAAAACATGTCCCACACAGGTGGCTTAAGTAGCAGCTACCTACATAGTAACACAAATTCGGTTTTTTAATCTCCAATTCTCGGAAGCTAACTCGCGTGCCCCGGGCGCACTTGTTAAGTCAAAAAGTAAAAGTAATAAATAAAATCGAGATCAATGAACTGTGTTTTTGCACGCGTGGACACGCAACCCTTGCATTAGGTGCAACTGATTTATCGATATCGGTAATGTTGTCGATAAACGGATGGGATGTATCGATAAAAAGTTTATCGGTAGTCAATTGCTTTTACAAGCTGGTTTGCTTCTAATTTATAGTTGCCAGTTGTGTTTAGAACGAGAATTCAAATTCACGATTTTTACTAGCATTTAAACATATTCTTAAGATCAGAACAGTACATAAATTCATTTACTAAAAAAGGTTACTTTTATTTACAATAATCGCCTTCGATGCAAAGCACTTCGAAACGATACGTAAACTGTGTGCAAAATGTTTAATAAATATAAATAAATTATTAATCTGCTAAACATCCAAAACTGATATTTCCAGGTTATCTATACTTGAGGTACTTAATACCTAGTATATACTGAACTAGCAGGACATTCAAATTATCTACTAAGATATGAGAACAATATTTATTCTAATATCAAAAGCATACGTAACGCTTACTCCGGATGACCGTATTTTCGCGTCTAGCCATCACGCTCGTGTGCACTGTCATGCTGACATGAGTAACAGGGACAGATACAGTCGAAAATACGGACGTCGTCGTCCTCTGGGCCTGTAGACAAGATGCAATCTAAAGCGAAATTCACTATCGCTGACAAAATTTATGGAACTGACATAAGCCATCGAAACATCACGTGACTTTTGACATTTCATTGGCGATATCGAAGTCGCTGTAGAAAGATTGCATCTTGTATATAGGCCCTGCTCATCAAAGTATTTGTCGATATCGACATTCTCATCCGTGTCAAGTCACTGCTTCGGTCAAATAATCGGGACCGGTTCGCGGGTGGGCTAATCTCATTACCATTGGCTCGTTAGTCGTTATTATTCGACTTTTGTCCGAAATGTGACACGAACGCAAATTAATTATGAAAAGTATATTAAATTAATTCTTGACTATAGTTATGGTGAAAAGACAAATAACACGTCCCTTATAAGTGTTATAGATGAATAATTCTTTATTGCACACAATAAACGAGACAACAATTCAATTTACACAGAAAGGGGTATAACGTAGGCGGTCTTATCGCTAAAAGCGATCTGTTAGAGACCTTTAGGTACAGGAAATTCTTAAACAAAGAAGGGGGGAAACAATTGCTTTCATGCTAAAATAAAGCATGGGAATAACCTGTAATAAATGTCGACAGTTCAATTAAAGTATCGTAATGTTTCAATTTTCCCTGTATCTAGTTACCTGAAATGTTTTAACTACTGCTTTAATGATATATTAAAATAGTAATAAAAAGAAATAATAAACTAAAACTAAACATACTTACACCTTCCTTCAACTGGAGTACTAATACTTATTCTGTGCTTAAACTTAAAAATACAAAGCAAAACCATGTCCGCGAGGCATAAAGGCGAAAATGCTGGCAGCATTAGGATAGCTATACTGCTTACTTTAATTTAACCACACAAGCGTCCCACTGATAACAAAAAAAAAATATGCCTCAACAAAATTCGCTGTCGCATAAAAAAATATAGGCATAGACAACTCGCGACAGAGTGGGCGCTGCATAATCTGTTAAAAATAGACTACTTGCCTCTTCTCGAGGGCTTTTGTCTACGTCTCAGTGATGGTGCACGTCGTATAGACAATTAATTATGCTGCAGGTACAGTCAGCGGCACGTCAGGTTATCCATTTAAACTACGAAAAGTGCTTTTATTTCGTAGGGAATAGAGACGGTCTTAAGGTCAAAGTGGGGTAGTCTGACGTGCGGCCATATGTACCTAGCTTGCTTTAATTGGTGTGGTTAGCAGCTAACGACCTTAAGGTGGTTAATCATGCTAGAGACTAAACCTAAACTTACCTTTAAATTATTAGTTTTGTATTCTATAAAAAAAATTTTGGACACTGGCAGTTTTCCAAAACGTCGCCTGCGCAAATGTTGAAGTTTGCGTACAAACTTTCTCCCCCTTTACACTTTTCACCCCCTTAAAGAATGGTTTCTGGGAAATAATTCTTTATCCTTGCGCGGGATTCAATCTATCGCTATACCTTTCATCTACGTCGGTTGAGCGGATTGTATGCAGCATAAGTAAGTAGTCAATACTTGCTAATTAAAATTGTTGGTCTTGGCAGCAGTTTTACAAACTCCACACAAAAAAGTTAGCGCCACCGCGCCTAACTCGAAGTCAACGACCACAACTCACTAAATAAAACCCTCCTTAATTAGGATCTATCCCGATAAATTCCTATACATATCCTAACATCCTTTGAGTGATATATCAGTAGGATGTCGCGTTCCGACGGACAGAAAATAGACTCGTCTCTCCGCACTTGCGCGCGCGCCTGATTTGACACTTCTGAATCGCTATAAACGATCGTAAAAGTAATCGTTAGAGCTATTAGGATTTAGTAGGTGATCCTTAAAAAATAAATTTCAATGGGCCACACACATTGAATACTTCAGGTAGTGCTTTGGTATGCTGAAAGAAAACTGATGATGAAAATGAAGTTAATGGAGCCAGTACATACTTAATCACTTTTTCTTTTTTCATGCATTTCTTTTCGCATTGTTCGACGCAGAATATGGTAACTAATTTCGCACCGGTAATCATGAGCATCGTATTCAAGTGCATAAGATGTGGGACTGATTGATAGTCCTATGTGTCTGGGGTCTAATCTCGCTCGATAACGAAAAGTCTTTTACTTTTGTATTTTTATTTATTTATTTAAGTTTATAGCTTTTTAGTTTTTCATCTAAGATTTTCGATTTCGAATCATAAAGATTTTTATATTAAATAGCGGTAACCGAGCAAATCTCGGTCGCCCAGGTGCTTTCTGTTCATACATGATCTATACTTAATAATATTATAAAGAGGAAAGATTTGTTTTGTTTGTTTGTTAATTTGCATCGAATAGGCTCCGAAACTACTGGACCGAATCAAATGAAATTTGGCACAGAGATAGTTTGAGACACAAGGAAGGACATAGGCTACTTTATGTCGCGATATAAAATCATCAGGGGGGTGAAATGGGGGATGAACATTTGTATGGAAAATCCGACTTTTGGCGCGGGCGAAGTCTCGGAGAACTGCTAGTTTTCTTAATATTTTGGGTGTTATCTTGTCCAATTTGAATGATTAAGTAACTTAGTAGTTGACTACCATGATAGATAGATAATAATAAAGTAATATTTGGCATAAATTCCTAACACGCTATTAATGTATTATGCAAAATCGTTTCTCTCTCGGTGCTTTTTTCGGTAGTTCAAAAATTCGCCAGCAAAAAACTTAATGGCATAAAATTACATAGAAACTAATGACATGATATTTAGCTAAAGCTCACTTCGCAAAAAATAGGTTAAGAACTATGCAAGAGCTATAACAAGTAATATATTACTTCCTACTCATATTGTGAATGCTTTTGTAACCGAATTGTCCTTCTGAGAATTAGTTGATGACCATGAAAATGATGATTCAGGATCTGACTTAGCCTAGCCCTAACTGACATTTATAGATTAGTTACTGTAGGTATTTTTTTTTCTCTACGACACAGAATCAGAAATGAGGAGATACGTAGAAGAACTAAGGTAACGGACATAGCCCTGTGAATCAATAAGCTCAAGTGGCAATGGGCAGGGCACATAGCACGAAAAACTGATGGCCGTTGGAGCAGAATGGTTCTAGAGTGGAGACCCTTTGATCAAAGGCGACGCGTGGGACGTTCACCGGCAAGATGGACAGACGACCTTGTAAAGATCGCAGGTTCGCACTGAATGCAGACCGCTTGCAACCGGTCGCTGTGGGAAACCGTGGGGGAGGCCTTTGTTCAGCAGTGGACGTCCTATGGCTGATAGTAATGATGATAAGCAATTTATTATTGACAAAAACCGTTCTGATTTGGTATACCGACATACTTATTGATTTGAATGATGGAGCTATGGAATCCAGGCAGTAGCGGGATCGTATCCTGGGTGTTTCTGTGGAAGAAGCGATTTTTACAAGAGTCATGGTTTATCATAGTTTAATGACTCGTGGAGCCACGGTTTTACTACCATGAGTACGTACAACAGTATGCTAATGTTTTGGAGATTATATTTCTGAGGGGTTTTCTTACCTTAGCCTTAGCATCGCAAAATATTGTACCTGTTCTCCTAATCGCAAAGCAAGATGTTAACTTAGTTCAGGGTTAGGTTTGATGTAACTATTGGAAAAAATCTTCGTAGGTTAGATAAGTTCCTAGTATTCTGCATTTAAAAATAATTTATATTGTAAAAATCCAACTTCTTTGGGTCAATACGAATGACTTCATTCAATTACAAATAAAAATCAAAAATATCATAATGAGATCATCTTGTTTTTATAATTACATTGTTTATGAGTTCTCCATAACCAGTTATGTATTGTAATTACTATTTATTAACTAGCACATACATTTAGACTAACATACTGATAAAAATGTCCAAAGCTACATCATTGGACCTTAACTGTGAGGGGTTCTTTTTAAAATCAATGTACAGAATTCGACTATCTACCTACAGTTTTATTATATGTAAAGATACTTACAGTAAACCACAATAAGAAAAATTGCTTAAGTGCCTTTTAAAAAAACGATTGCTTGCGTGTGTCTGCATAAAAACCACAGAGCTTATTATAATAATGGTCGTCACATAAGAATCTTAGCTGAAGACCACATTAAATATTTGCTATTTTTAAATACGAAAAACACATGTCTTCCTTGTAATCAATAAAAATTATCAACCGAGGAAAACCCACATTGATTAAAGGTCATCAGAGCTGTTGACTGGCCAAAAGTAGGTAGATGATTTAGATCCAATATACCTAAATAAACACCACTGGTTCGTCCACCTCATTTTGTACCTTACCGTTGGGTTAGTGGTCAGCACGCTGCAGTGGCTTTCATGGAGATCCCGAATTTCTTTTTTTTTTGTTCTTGAAATAACAGACCCTGAAACAGCTCGAAAGTGGATGCTGTTGACACCCCCGTTCCTTGGAAAGCACGTTGCAATTGGTCCCGCGCCTCTTCTCTCTGGTCATGTCGGATCGCTACCTCACTGACCTATGAGAGGGAGTGAAGTTATAGAGCGTGCGCCTGTGTAGGCTAATCTCTGTTGAGGTCGCCTTAGCTAAATACTTGGCTTGAAGAACTTTATCATACATACATACAGTGAAACAGGAAGTTCTTTTATAAGAAATCAGTGCAAAATCATTAACACTGTGTCTGTCTGTGCATCCTATAAAATCTCGAGCAGCATGAGCTTGCTTCTTGCTTCACAATATGATCTGACTAAATGGTTACGTTGAACTACTCTATGATTGGTGATGTAGTGATGAAGTGTGCGCAAATTTTAAAAGCTCTTTCAAGTCTCTTTGTGAATGAAATCGAAGTATTTACTTTAACTAAGTCCAACACATCGACATAACAAGACGGAACAGGTGTTAAAAAAGAAAACTCGAATGCATCTCGTGCTGGCCATAAATTAAATCGACGAGACAACTTTTTGGCGCGTAAATATGGTTTTAATCAAGCGGTAAAAACAGCGTGTTCTTTTATTTAAAGTCTTCCAAAGCGAATTGAAATGGAACCGTGACAGCAACGGGAGTCCCACTGGAGTGTCCTAGAGGACATTAGCATTTGTCGAGGGGCGTCGTGGACCGAAATAGCCGGCCGGCGCGTCACCAATGCGCTCCGTTTGCTCACCAATTGCACGCGTTAATTACTGCACAACGCCATTTTGAAGATTTGTGAAATGTCACTTTTGGCGCGCATCGTGCACTTGACAGATGACCATGCGAAGGCATGCTGCGTGCAGCCAGCGCGGGCGGCGTCTACACTACACTAGCTAAAACAAATATGCAAAACAACAGGGAAACTTGGTAGTGTCGACTGTACTTCGTCGAAACGATAACAAGCAAAGGAATAAAAAGTGTGAATCATTATTTACATTCAGCCGAATTTATTGCACGTGAGTATACGAACTGTCACCTAGCATGATATCAATTGTTTTAATGAGACTTGTTGTGATGCGAACCGAACAAAGTGCACTGCATTTGCGTCGGGATAACAAAGTGGCGCCTGTATTAAACTTTTATTGCGCTGCCATTCTTTAGTCGGCAAGTGTGCGAACATACCATTAATTACAGCCGAAACCATTTAAAAGATTTATTATATTTATTCCGAAAATTTAAAAGAGCATGAAAATTCTGCGTTTGTTTTGTGACATGCGCGCGTCCGAACTAAATTTATGGAGCTTGGTGGGAATAAATAAACTTTATTCTTCAAAATGCAGTGAATGAGATTATTGGTCGGCAAAATATATGATTTCCGGCTATTCATGGTAATTCGTCAATGTCGAATTTAAACGGGAAATGCGGTTAAAGCCTTTTACATGCCTTCCGATTCATTTTGGTTACACCTACGTTTCATGCTTTGTCATTTTTTAAACAATGTTGAAAAAAATACTTCAAGTGTTCTAAGTACTACTATTTCCTTACTTATTTATTCTGTAACTGCTAGTAACTACGAAGCTAGGACATTTGCAGGTTTGGATCGATCAAATTATAAGAAAAATATTGCCTAATCATGGATCTCCTCACTTATTAAAATATCAGGCTTTTTTTCAAGGAAAAGTAATTTTGATTAGCCGGGCAAATACACAACGCGCGATTAATTATATCGCGTCGACCAAATTATCATATTTCCGAACCTTAATTTCTTTAGTCAATGTCACGACAATGTTTATTGTGTCAATAAACTAAGTAGTACTTGCATGTAATAAAAAATACGTTTGATTTGAATTACGAGTATATCGATTGCCACGATTTAAATACATTGAAGGTGTTATGTAGAAAAGGAGACAGGACATCAGGGGCAATATTTTGATTATTAAACTCATAAAAACCTTATTAACACTGAACAAGGGCAAGAGTGAGTGAGTGCTCACATCTGGCCGGATCAAGTTTTGGTAAGACAATGAACAGTGAAAGGTTCGCTGATGATCAGGCCCCGGCTTTATAAAGCTTCCCGTCTTTTTAATTAATGATTCGTAAAATTCAGTTGTGAATGCCAGTTATTATGTCAAAAGTGTGTACCTACCTTATTAATTTATTATATTTTAATAGGTGTTTTGTAACGCACATTGTGACTGTGTAACATTGTCTAAGTGTTACATTTTAGGTTTGAACTAGGTACCCAATCAGATCAGAATTACATCAGTATATTGGTATTCTCATAATAATCTAACAAAACGCCCTTATTAGAAAAATATACTACATCTTCAAAAAAATGCAATAAAGCGTAAACTTTGAAATTTTGCAACGTCGTATCTAAATGCTTTAATTCTTAATCAAACAAATACCAATCCGTATAATGAAAAATCTTATTCAGATTAAAGGCATTATGTTATGCTTTCAACATAGACGAAATAGTATTTATAATGAGTAATTTATATTTATTTAGACATGGTTAAAAACGCGCCAATTGTCTGCAATAGTGCCGCGCTAAATATAACCTCCAAACTAACAAAATATAGCGGGTCAAAGACCTCTACTGTGCTACTACTACTCTACTTGCAAATACAACAGTAGTGCAACTGTTGTATTTGCAATGTAATGTTGTTTTGAGTGGATTAATTTTACGACTTAAGTCGTGATTCGTTTCTTTACTTTGTAGTAATTTTAAATTATTTGACGACTGTAAATTAAAGGGCTGAAATTGTTAACCGGGTAACATGTGAGAACACCTAATGCAAGTTTTGTAAATGAATTAGGGAGGCTTAAATTCTTCGTAAAGACCTTTACCACAGAATAAGTACTAGTACTCCTTTACTTCGAATTGAATTTAATAATGCGCCCATGCAGGGTTTCTCATAATCACACATCTATCAGCATTTTGCAATTGACCAGGTCTTCGACTAGGTGATTCCTGAATGACAGTTTCTTAGCCATGCCTTTCACTGTTTCCATTACATTTGGAGTCGGTGCAGTATGTTTTTCTTTTCCATACAATCCTATCACATTATCATAAATATTATTACATTGCGGGATTCTGTTAAAATGATATTGGGTACTAACTCAAAACAGTTCTAAAACAGATTATAGTTTGTTCCGGTGCTTCTTCACAGCACTTACTAGATTGTCTATGTCTTGTTTCGAAGCACTAGTAGGGCCTAAAAGATAAGGAGACATGTTTGGGTCATCTAAGGGCTAATATGACAGATTTTTTAATTTTGACGTTCTTATGTGGGATTTTCTGTCCTAAATTGAATAAATTATTTTTTACTTTGACTTGGTCAAAAAATATTCAGTTGCCAGTTGCCAAAATGATTTAACTCTACACAGTTCTTAGAAAAACTACCTACGGCCTAATGGGGCGAATCGCGTGTGTACACCCCCTTAGGTGTGCGTCGGCTAATTTTAACAGCCTTGATTTGTCGCTGTGTGCACCCGATTTATTTTTCACTGTGTTTACTCTCATTTATTCGTATATCTTGGCTAGGGCTGTCAAAAACACCTAAATATTTATGCTTTAAAAAAACTCCATAAAAATAAAAAATTGGTAACCGAAAGCCTAGGGCGGAAAATTCGTTAGTTTCTGTACAATGTCTGTATGTAAATCAATTCTTTCTTCATGTCTAAGTGCAACTAAGCTTTGGCTCTTTATAGTAGTAGAAGTCATTATTTGTTTACGATTGTCCAAGACTCGTCATCATGTCATAATATTTAACCTACATTCGTTATTTACCTTTTTAAAAGGATCGCTAAGTAAGAAATTTTCGATAGTACCCCTGGTTTTTTTTATCGGTAAACTTAGAAGTTAAGTTCCTGCTACAGCGGCCCACCGTTCTTGCTGATGCAGCCAACATTGGCAACCCTACTCAGGGCTGCGTGCAGTGCATTGCCCCGCACCGAAATAAATTGTCGCGACGAGTGTCATGCGTGGTGCGTACAACCGGTACCGATGTCGAGATAGGCGAATGTCTGCCTTTCCCGCCAAAAGACCTGTCACTTTCCCCGCAGACTACACACATCGCCGCGCGAGTCTTACCGTTCCTTTTCACGCGTCGATGGACACCGTTTTTCGGCATAACCAAACTTTTTACGCGTCAGCTTTTTTCGTAACGTCTTCATTCACATGTTTCCGCGTTGCCTCGAAAGTGAGTCATGTCATGCGATTTTGCGACAAAGCGATTGACTGGTCCAAGGACCTGACTGTGTTTGTTGTGCAAAGTTTTTTGAACCCTTTTGTACGGTTGTGGCGCTTTTATCAGATAATTGTATGTGATGTACTGTACCAAAATCGGGGCTACAAACTTGAGTAACCCGATGAAATACTTACAGCCGCTTGATTTTTTTCTGTAATTCTACTTAGACGTCCGTTTCTTTAAAGAAAATATTTATGCACTTATCAACTTTATAATATATTTTGTAAATTATCAATCTAAAACAATCAATTTAATAAAAATCAAAATTTTAGCAAACACTAAACATAAAAATGTGCACTAAGTTAGTGGGCAATAGCACTGATTATATAATAGTTACTAGGCCCTCACACATGTTTTACGATAAATCTGATTGTGTATTATTTTATTGTTTTCTTACTCCCAAATCTCCCAAGAACAGAATACGTATAAACAATGTACATAAATTGGGTTCTCCTAACCTTTAAAAAACACGTAAATGTTATGTACCTTCAATTAGCACTCAAATTGACGCATAAAGCTTTGTGTGACTAAGCGACTCCACTCTCAGGATTCACTGCCATGATGAGTGAGACGAAAACATTTTATACACTATGTAAAGCAACAGTTAACTTTAGTGAGTCACTCGGTTAAATCAACAGGGGGGCTACTCTAGAAGCCTTGCAAAATTGTCGATAGATTGATAGAGTGCTGTCAGTCAGTAATATCGATAATTACATTAAACTAAAATACTGTAGAACATTACAATATATACAATAGAAAGCCAACAAAATATAAGCATTTATAAATATACAGTAGTGTTACAAGTTTTTTTAAACCCTTATAAAAAAATGTACATATTTCATCCAGTGCTCATTTTCTGTTTGTTACGTTACTATTTACACGCCACAATAGTTTCGATCTATCTATAGTTTGACCATTACTCGTTCAAGACTTCTATAGTTCTACCCACACGCGCTAGGTCTAGACAACAACACCTCAAAGTTACCAATGTGGCATCTTATTCAGTTGCAATAAAGGTGATTGTGCCACAAAAATGAATAGCCTGCTTTGCGGCCAGCGTACCGATCATTTCTCATTAATAGACTGCAACGTGCATTCTTTGAGCAGCGCTTCGCACGAGAGATTGATGGTCCGACGAACGCTTTGTGCGATGCTAAAATAAATTCCCTGTCCATCATCTAAGGGGAAAGGATTATGTGTGGATATCCTTTGTACTGATAGCTAATATACTGGCATGTAACTTGAAAGAACGTAGGTAACGAGCTTCTGCAAAAAACTGTAAACACTTTTACGTGTAATTTACCTGGATCAGAAGATATTCAATTTATTTTACATTTTTGGGAAACTTACAGCTAGTACATGATTGATTAAAAATTATAAATACAAAGAAAGCCATTTACATGTTTCCACTGTTAGAGTTTATAAGTTAAATAGGAACTATTAAACTATAGAACATTATTAGCTTACGATTTATTGATAGAAATGAAAAGACGAATAAATCCTGAACCCTTTAATCAAAAAAACACTACATAGGCTCATGATTGTTTTCATAACTTAAGCAATTATTTTGCAAGTTTTTACGAAACAAACATGATTAAACCTCGGTCGTATCATCACGGTAACATAAGGTAAGATTACGGCTAAATCTCTACTAATTTTTTTTTTACTTTTACTATAAAAAAACGCGTCGTACCTACTAAAATTTAAACAAAACTTCCATCCCGTACTAACTCTACACAGGACTCCATCCAAGTAACCTCTAAGCTCAACAAAACCGGTACAGTCACAATGCTCGGAGTTCTGAGTCACCGAGCTAAATTATCCTGGGCGGCTACCCTGGGTGCTGTCACTCTGTCATTAGAAATGACGCTCATTCCTTGAGAATGCTTGACCGATTCATCATCTCGCAGTAATGGGATACATAGTACAACGGATGGTAAACGACTTTTAACTGATGATAGGTTTTTAAATTAAATGGTATTTAAATACTTACTCCATTAGAGGCGCAATATGCTTTTTAATTTTCTATCAATGAGATCCTATGAGTTGATGTCAAGAGAATCATTCAATTTATATTTAATCACACGAAATATAGTGGCTGAATTAGTAACTAACCTTGTTCCCCAATGAAGTACATTGTAGAAATGTATTCGATATCAATTAATACGAGCACTTAATTCATAGTTCAACTTGATAAATTCAAGCTTACAAGCACTCATCATTCCACAAACGCCCTCATTCATTTCAAATCACAGTTTACATCAATCACACATAATTGCCTCGATTTTGGGAGGGGACCACAAGACCCGAAGATTTAGATTTGACGAACTCGTCAAATTTTCCTGCTAGATGCTCTCAAACATTAGAATAGGACCCCTCTGTCAAAATCATACAAGTACATGGTGCCCTGTAATAAATAATGAAATACCCTTTTAATACGAGTAGGTACGTATTAGTAAGGTTGAAAAAATATATTTCTGAGGATGATTTCTAATTAATTTTAGAAGCCTAAAACTTTAAGTTGAAAGAGAATCTACGATGTAAAGTGCAGTCAATACTCGTACAAGATGTTAAAGTTCTCCGGTGTTATTACAAAAAAATTAGACCAGGTTTAAAATGGGTCTAAATATTAGCCGACAACAAAGGAATGAATGACACATTCGTGTCATAACCTAATAGACAAGCGCTTTTCTAATTGGCTAGCTAATAACTTAGTCCAGTCTTAAACCGGGTACTAAGTTTTTGGAATAACGGGGCTCGAGTTTATGATAGTAGTACTTTCAGAAGTTGACAGCATGTTCTGTTCTTTTACCCTAGAAACTTACTAAATTGATGAGTACAGTGATCAACACATCAGGCTACATATTTTTGTTTACCTTCCTATGCCGTTGCCTGTTACAATGATACATTTAATTGAAGATGAAACATACAACATTTTGTTTAATTTAAAAAATAGCTTGATGTTATGAACGTAAAAACAAAGAGGTGTAGCCTACTGTGCGCCAGGGCACGTCTCGCTGCGGTTTGGCTCGCATTATTCTTTTAGAGATGCGTAGGCAAGAAAACCATCCTTATTTTCCTTGCTCTGGCATTTGACAGATTGATTAAGTTTGATTTATTTATTTATTTAAGGACAAGCATACACTTCACATTCACATACCTAAATAAGAAAAAATATCAACTCAATGTACAGTGTTGGCTTAATTATAATTGGCTGCCGACACACGCGAGCAAATAATCTTCAAGGGACTACAGACATAAGTACTTATTTGATGGTAATTTCAACCTGATACCTCCACGCGTGGATTGATGGATTGATTGATTGGATGGGTGATCATTCCGACCATTAAAGTGACGATCATGACAAGCATCTCCGTGCTTCAGAAGGCACGTTAAGCAGTTGGTCCCGGCTAATATCTGTTGGTATTAGTCGTTAAGCCTAGTCAGAGGCCCTAGGACGGCTTGATAACATCTGATAGTAAGGTTTGTCACTTGCCTTACAGACACCCCTCCACCAATCCGCACTGAGCCCGCGTGGTGGAGTATGGCTCGTTCCTCCTCATAGTTGAGGTGAGGCCTTTGCCCAGCAGTGGGATCTAATAGGCTGACTTTACTTTACTTTACCTCCACGCGTTCTTGAGAGAAAGGAGTGCGAGCAAAAACAGCGCACCTTTGATTAACCATTTGAGCCTAATTGGATATTTTGGGCCAATCCGGGGACCAGGCAGTCATAATTAACAGAAGTTGAAAAAAAAATGTGCTAACCTAGTTTATTTTAGGTACAATTAAGAAACCAAAGGAACTTTATGGATTCACGCTTGACCGTTTTTTTCTGTCGACGAGATGACGCTGACGGTTGTTGATGGCCGAATTTACATAATAAGCGTGATATGCGTTTTGGTAAAAAATAATGGAGTTCGATGATTGATTCTTCCCCGAGATTGACGTTGGATTGTGATTTGGATTAGAATTTGGACGCGTTTAGAAAATCACGGTCGGTTATCTTACACAGCAACGTAAACAATGAATGCAGTTCGATTGAGAGTAACGTGAAATGTTAAGAGGAAACGCGGTCTAAGTGACATTTGAAAAATAGGTTTTTGAATAAAATGTTGTTGTCTCGATGCATGCTCTGTCGGCCGCCCCCGCACCCCGCACTGCTCTATCCTTGTGTGAGTAGCGTAAGTTAGTGTGTGTGCGCACTGGACCTCGCGCAAAACTCGCTAAAATAAAGTATTTTCAAGAAACATGATGTAGTCTTTGATAAACTATAACCGAAGATACAGTACGCAATACAAAATAAAGTCTATGTGTGCACAATTCTTTTTAGTGGAAAGTTTCTTTAAACTATGAAAACAAAGAAGAAAGAGTTATTCAAATTCAGGTTATGGTACAGTCAATATGAAAAAAATCGTATTTTGATTCCAATATTTACGTTATTATATCTTGATAGCAGGGCATTATGCAAGATATAAATACGTTGCTATTTATATAGGAGCTTGTACATGACACATCATTAAATTAAAAGAAAAAAAATAATGAAAATATGTGCCGTGGCTGTCAGTTTTATGATATATCCTTCAATATAGTTTGTCAAAGATATACCTAGAATACGAAGGCGAGGTGACAGATGACATTTTCCGGTTCACTCATACTACGATTAGGTTACTAAATAAATATTTTTCAAAAATAATAATTTATGTATTGTTTTTAAATCTTAACAAACATACTTTTAAGACACGGCACGACAGTCTACTTTAACAACAAGAAGAATTATTTTGCAAAAGCTTAATGTTTATGAAATTAAAGAATCATTTATTTTTTAAATTTTTTGTCATACGTGGAACGGAACTTTTTATTTATGAAGATTGATTGACAACAATGACAACACCTTTCAACAAGACATTATCTAATTGTGCAACAATAACAAGTTCAGAAATCCACTATCTTTTAAAGAAAATGAAGTAAATGTCATTTATTTATGATCGCAAAACGGAAAAACATCATTTTTGTATAAAATGCAGGATTCATGAATACTTGTTTCATATGCCCGACACAAATGGTCAACCTGCACAAACATCATGTGCTTTACACGAAACGATCACAGCAAGAGAAGAGGCTAAATATTGTTGGCGTGGAAGGAAACCGACGGAATCCCTTTAATATCAGTGGTTGGAAATGAATCTTGGGCGAAGAGAACCGACACAAGTGGATACAATACCCTCGGCCAATTTCATATCAGGTGCAGGATAATGCTGCTTGTGTAGCACCTATTACAACGGGTTCAGGGTACTGCTTGGACTTCTTCGTTACGGTAGCGCATCCGCGATGTTTGCAAAGCATAGAACTGATGATCTTTACTCAATCATTCGCAAGAAGACGGGCTCAGTTGAACCAGAACACTGTAACAACAACTTGTTACAGTCTCAATATGTTCGTGTAACGACATTCATAGCTGATGTAACAATAAAATTGTTTTTCTTTCTTTGTTACTAACCCTAGTTTGAAGATAATTGTATGTTATACTAACAAGAGGTTCGCAGTTGGCGCAATAAAACCAATATTATGTAACAATTTGTTTAATTGGTTTAAGAACCTGGCATGTGTGTGTTTCTCCTGTAGAAAGTAAAAGTAGGTATTTTTCTTATAAGATTTAGTGATCTGCATCTGCAGATTGTCTACAGTATGCTTATAAACCATACAATAGATAATGTAATTTATTAGACGTCTTGGTGTATATTACAACAAGCCCTCACTCACCTTATCTTCTAAATATGTATATAAAAATGAAAACTGACTTAATGACTAACTGACATATAAACCCACAGCCCAAACTGCTGGGTCCAGAGACTCCAAATAAAAGGTTCCATAAGAGGCCTAGGGGTGCACTAAGGTTTATTGGAAATTCATCCCCTAACGGGGTGAAAAAAGGAGGGGCAAGTTTGTATGAAATTCGCTCAGTTATGGAGCTATGTATGTGCACAGTAATTCTAGGAGTCAGCAACGAAACATCTACCAGCTTTTTTCTTCTATATAACATTACTGAGGAGTAGTAGATTTTTAAAAGTTCAAGTGAAGAAAGCTAATGATATCAACATATTAAGATTTAAGACTAATTATCAAGACAATATTATAACTTAATACATCAATGTCGATTAGGCCAACAATGGCGTATCGATATAATTATCGACTATAAAGCATCACTATACGTATACGTATTTGTTACGACATGCCCCACCCCCCAAACCTCTCCTCTTAAAGCAAGAAAGGGACAAATGCAGCTCAGACCAAAATTCGCTTCATAAAACTGACCAAAACAGCACTTCGTAGTCCCCTGTTTTCTCGACGAAAACTTTACCAATGATCATATTGTTTTCAAAAATAATTAATAAAAGGATGGGACTATGCTCCTATGTTTTAGTTTTTGTGTTAATGTGCGTAGATTTTTTTGGCGAGTGTCTAAAGTTTGAGGTCGAAATTTGGCAATTTTTTTAATGTTTGAAGGCTCATATTTCCTGTGTTAATTCGAATATTGGAAAAAGCGAAACATAGGAGCATAGCCGTAGTAATAGATATTATAACAAAAAAAGTTTTCAACTTAAGTCTTTATCCAGGGAGGAAATAGGGGACTACGTTTGTATGGAGAAATGGTGCTATTCTTTCGTCTTAAATAAAGACTATAAGCTCAGTTATATGATAGATTATTAACTTTTTCATCAAGTTGACAGATCAAAATATACATATCGACACAGATTATATGTATAATAATAATATCGATCGAGTAAAAACCAGTTTTTACTTACAGTAAGGCTTTAAAACTGAATGACGTATGCAATTAGATGGAACCTCAAAAGCCATTTTCAAAGACATCGAGTTAGGCTATAGGACTGCAGCCTACAAGTATAATGTAAAGAAACTTGATTTTAAGTATTAGCAATAAATAATCATACTGAAAAAGCTATGGTTTAAGAGTATTTCCTGAAAACGACGATCTAACACAAGATCAATTTTGTAATAGCATTTGTTTCCAACATAAAAAGTATTGAATCAATCAACAACTGCCCATACACGGCCTTACAGACCTCCAACAATACAATAGTATACCCAAGTATAAATAACTCGCGGTATAAGTATAGATGCGCAAACGCAGGCTTCGCAGGAAGGGGCGGGCCCGCCGAACCAGTTCGGGGCGCCTGCAGGATGCGCGTTAGGGCTGCCACTTATGTATTGTAATTGCCGGTGTGTTTATTATAATATAGCAGTTCCCCGCGACTTCGCCCCCGCCAAAAGTCGGATTTTCCATATGTTTCCATAATTTTTGCGGGCGAAATATAATTTCGTATAAACTTGCCAAAAAAGGGGTTGAAACTTTCTGGCACATCAAGCCCGCCGCAATTTTGTTTTTTTTTCAAAATCTCGGCACACAATGAAAGTGATATGTTGAATAAGGACACATAGAGGAACAAAAGCGGAAAGCACAGAGGAATGGAAAACACTCCACCGACAAGAGCCAAGCTCTTAAATTGGATGATGATGAGAGGAACAAAACATGTCAAGTAACATGGCCCCTAAAGTGTCACTATACCGAGATATTTAAAAGCAAGAGTCGAGTTGAGTACAATGATTGGCGTTGTACTCATTATCAATTTTGCCTTTAAATATCTTGGTAAAGTGGCAGTTTAGAGTACCACGTTTCTTGTCGTTTTTTGTTTTTCTATATGTATCCTCTGTTCATACATATGACTATCATCGTGCGCCGCGATTTCGCCAGCTGTCAGACAAAAAGTTTAAACCCCTTTAAATTACAAAAACAATTAATGTCAAACAACATAGGTATTCAAAAGCTCGACGTCGACAACCCTAGCCGCCAGCCGGCGGCACCCTACTGCCTCACATGTACAGATTTCAGCCCGAGCCAGCTGGCCGGACTGACCGCCTTAAAGATGTACCACGGGATATGTTAATCTATGGGATCAGATAAAGAGTTGAATAAATTAACTCACGAAGTTAACTTAATATGATGTTACTTAGCTAAGTTTACATTTTACCACAACTCATTTAATAAAGTTACCTAAGTTTAATTTAAGGTCGTGATTGGATGGGTGACCATTCCGACCATTTAAGTGACGTCCATGACAAGCATCTCCGTGCTTCGGAAGGCACGTTAAGCAGTTGGTCCCGGCTAATATCTGTGGTATTAGTCGTTAAGCCTAGTCAGAGGCCCTAGGGCGGCTTGATAACTTCTGACAGTAAGGTTTGTCACTTGCCTTACATACACCCCTCCACCAATCCGCACTGAGCCCGCGTGGTGAAGTATGGCTCGTTCCTCCTCATAGTTGAGGTGAGGCCTTTTCCCAGCAGTGGGATCTAATAGGCTGACTTATTTATAAGCTTAACGATAATTAAAGTTGAAGTACAATACAATAAGACAGCTCGACTTATTTAAACATGCCTACTTAAGTTAAACCATCATCGAAGTTGAAGTACCTACAATAGGATTAAGATAAGATAGTCTTTATTCCACACCACACATAGTAGACATTAAAAAAAATACAATTTAAACAGTGGTTCGCGCACCGGACTTCTAAACCAGGCGGTTGCGGGTTCGAATCCCGCAAGGGGCAAATGTTTGTGTGATGAGCACGAGCATTTGTACCTAAGTCATGGATGTTTATATGTATTTAAGTATTTCTATGCGTTATCCTAGTCACCATAGCACAAGCTCACGCTTAGTTTGGGGCTAGGTAATTGGTGTGTTTGTTGAAACAATTTATTTATTTATTTTATTTAGTCTTATTACCAAAGCAATTTCTTTCAGACAACTTCCGGATAGAGAACAGTCAATTTAAAAAAAAAATTTGGAATTGAGATGGCGTCATAGTAGAAACTATGACGGGGCCTGTAGGAAAATTATTTTCCATTGAGATAGGATCATAAGACCGCCGGCGGCAAGGATAACAATTGAAGATCTATTGTATCTGGAAACATAATACCTCAGTGATTAAGAAGGGCGGTAAAGTAAGTTGATAGAAATGTGTATCAAGTCAAAATAAATCCATGGGCTATGCTAAGAAATTATTCGAACTTTTATTCAATCGGAAAAACACACGGAACAAAAAACTGGCAACAGTTCTTTTCCATATACAGCAGAGTCCTCAAAAGTTACAAAAAATCAGAAGCCCTGTAGCTTTCAAAACTTTATTTTCATTAACTTAATATATTCACAGCGTACACGCTTTCAGGCACTACTGTTTTAAGTGGCTGCCTCGCGACAATTTTTTTCTTTCTACTGCAACTACTCGTCACATCATTGCTTTAACTAATTATTTATCACGTGATATCAATTCTCGTCATGGCGCCCGCTATGAACTGAAAATCCCACGTCAACCACTTTCCCTGCACGTGTGTGTAGAATAAATCTGTCTGTCTGTCCGTGGCAGCTTCCCACATGTGTCGCAGCCATAATCCTTGCATCATTACTGGGAATAACAAAAAGAAAGCCCTTCGTATTTAATTATAACATTCAGTACATCCAGTTCATTAGTACGAACACGGGAAAAGCGCATCATTTGATAAGTAACGTAAGATTATTAATCCGTTAATAAAAAAAATGTAATTCGAAGAAATTGAATACACCCTCAAATATTTTTTGTGACGTAAAAAGGCTCAATCAACTATTTCATTCTACATTTCAACTAGACTTGCAGATATTAACATCCTCTAATATTTTTTGTGACGTAAAAAGGCTCAACTATTCATTATTATATTATTCTACAGTTCAACTAGCGCGACTTAGCTTCGTCTAATTTTACTGCTCCCTCACTTTACATCTAGAGAGGTCTACCTTAACTTCTTGTCAAAAGAGGTCACGTGACTATGTCTTAAATTTTAGGTAAGTGTTCTCTTTTACCCAAAGCCTGTGATAATATCACTCCCAGCCAGCGATAACGTATGTATGAAATCACATCTGTAATATGTTTTCTTGTGCTAATAAAGAAAATCTATTAATATACTAGGTAAGGAATAAAACTACAACAATTTGGCTCCACATTGAGATAGCTCGTTATTTCACAATACCTAGAACTTAAATAACAAACAACCACAAATCGAAACTGAAAGGCCAAGGAGTAGACGCTAAACAGCTGACTTCCCAATTTATAATAATTAACATTTCAAATTTGGAACGTAAATAAAGAATACCTGTCCTCGCCAGCCAGTGCAGGGGGCATCGCATTCCCATAGCATCGTGCGTCAAACGCCATTACTCAAAAAAGGGTTCAAATAAAAAAAGAAGTGCTAACCATTGAGGGTTTCGTACGAATATTTCGAGACATAAGTCATTATTTAGCAAGAGCCCCGCTTTTGGATATTTCCGTAATAATCTAAATTTTGACATTTCTTATCCTTATAAGATTACTTATATGTCAATTTGGCTTTGGTAAAAAATCACGATAATCTTTAGACCCTATTTTGAAGATTCTTTCGTTAACATTACAATACTCTTCTGATCAGTACCACATACAGTAGACATTTTCGAAACATAAGAGTAGTATAATTTAGGTGGACTTTTTGCTAAAATCAAAATCTTCCAGACAAACTTCGGGTGGAAGATTGAAATTGGGAGGGCGGAGATTTAAAAGAACACAATCATCACTAAGACTTAATTTGTTTGAAATATGAATTCTACGTTTCGAAGGTTTTCGTATTTGTCTTCCGAGGCATGGAACCCTAAAAAGGGTTAAATAAAAAAGGTTTAATTCGGAATGACACCGCACATGTGGAGGCATCCGTTCGGAATAAGATTTAACTCTTGCGCTCGTCATTAAGTTGGTCCGGGAGGATCGCTTCCTCCCGCGTTATTTTATCTGTGGATTATCACAGATGTCATTCGTTTATGACTTTGCTCGCGTGAATGTCTTATTTTCTATACTAAATTCCATCCTACCTTTTACCCCCTTAAAAGATGTTATTTTATGTCCTTTCCCGGGTGTAACCAAATTGTATCTAAATCGGCTTAGCTGTTAAGTATGAGGAGGTAACAGACAGACAGGCACACTTACACATTTAGGACCTTTAATATTAATAATATGGAAACTGATCAATTTAATGAGGTAAATGGCGATTCTGTAAACTAAGCAAACTAATGTACCTGACTTATTATTATTACTTTTAAAACAGTAATAGAAGTTCCAGTTAAAATATCTAAACTAAAAATATTAAAAGGTATAATTCGTAAAATAGAGAAAGTTTTAACCAATCTACAACAGAACACTATAGGCAATTTACTTTTACTTTGTTCGTTCGATTCTAATAATTCCGCGGCAAAGAGTTAAAAATGTATTTTTAAGGCCCCGTTTAGTGGTGTCACGATTCGGCTGATGTAGATAAGTGGCGATCGTGCTCGATATAATATCGATGCTGCCCATCTCTAAGTTATCGATAGGCTTGTTGCCTCGCTGCGATCGGGTTATGATAAATGGTGTACGGTTTTAGGGTTCTTTGCATCAATAAGTACTGTAAAAATCTTTAGTTAAATAAGTATGATGTATGACTTAAGACTATTTTTAACAAACTAGGTAGGCACCTACCACCCGACCAAGCCAACGAGACGAATGTGAAACGACTTTCGACAACGAAAATACCAATAGAAATAAAAAAGCAATCGTGTTAAAATAAAAGCATTTAATTTAAATTGTAACAATATTGCTTTTGAATTCAAATTCATTTAAAAGACGACCGTCATGGTGTAGTCGTTCGCGCACCGGACTTCTAAACCAGGCGGTTGCGGTTGGGTTCGAATCCCGCAAGGGGCAAATGTTTGTGTGATGAGCACGAGCCTTTGTACCTAAGTCATGGATGTTTATATATTTTATTTAAGTATTTCTATCCGTTATCCTAGTCACCACAGCACAAGCTCACGCTTAGTTTGGGGCTAGGTAATTGGTGTGTTTGTTAAAACAATTTATAATTATTATTTATTTCGGACAACAAAAATCCATGGGTTAGTAATAGGTATAATGCCTCCGGCATTTTCGTTGTATTCGTCGTCGTATATCGTTCGAAATTCGTCTAGTAGGCTTAGTCGAGTTATACTTATTTATTATACGTATGACTTTGCAAACATACTAGTAAGTAATATCAGAAAATACATAACCTTTCTTGTGAG
This sequence comes from Pyrausta nigrata, assembly GCA_949316185.1. Lineage (NCBI taxonomy): Eukaryota > Metazoa > Arthropoda > Insecta > Lepidoptera > Crambidae > Pyrausta > Pyrausta nigrata. Next base: position 15,121,228 of record OX438949.1, on the reverse strand, counting down.
CTTCGTCGTAGCAGGATAAACTCTACGGAACCATTTCTTTGAACACGCCACTTACCGTTTTCCATTTTTTTTTATTTAGCTACTTAATATTTCATGAGCATAATGGCCTACTATGATTGATTTGAGAACTACTTATTCGTGCATAGAACTACTAACGAACATACAGTCAGTGTAAAATGTGAAAAAAACATAACCCTCTTTTTGCTTTTTCGTAGTCGGGCAATGACGAACACTTGTCACCCTAGTTTGGAAGTATAAATTATTTTTTCTATGACACTTATTGCTCAAGATAAACTTGAAATTACACTTTAGAAGCAAAGAAGTCGAGCTACGTCCGCTTTATTCCTTTCTCCATGACTTTATTTATATTTTAAATTATTGGTTTCAACTTATCGCAGTTTATTCGAGTCCATAAAACGTGTAAATCGGGGGTAGCTCAGTTTCTTTTCTCCCATATTTTCATGGGGTTTTTATAGATATTTTGAAAATACATCTATCATCTCTACAACACCAACACCTGGTCAGAGTCTCGGAAACTTTTTTCATATTCATAATTGCTTCCAATACTACTTACCCGTCTCACTTAACACGTACCTACATAAATGTATGCAGCAAACTGTATAGTTTTGTATACACACAGTTGGTATGTATTACACACAGTCATTACATCAGAACAATTGAAACGGAAAGATGTAAATAAGAAATCATAAATTGTTCATATTCAACAGATTGGATTAGTTGAATACTTAGCAAAACGATATGTAGCCAAAAAGGAAATACTAAAGTTCGGTCCATTTGGCACAAATATCGATACTATGTTAGTAGTATCGATATTTCAACTATTAGATTAGATCTTTTTTGACAAGAAATTTATATTTGACATGTGTCATTATTACGATTCTGCTTAGTGATTAAAGTAAACACCTGTGAGACTGAAATCGTCTGATGTCTGCCTAGCAAATCTCTCTGCAAAGTGGTAAAGCGCAATTGTCACCGATAGTACCTAAACCGATATCTATTCAATGTCCATTCACGAACCAAGCGAATACTATCAATATTAACTCATTACACACTTTGCAGATACGTTCCCAATGACTAAGCTACTTTAGTCCATTAAAAAAATAAAGCCGTTGACCCCAAAGAATCGAGTTACTCAATTTCAAAATACATGTCTACTTGAAATACTGCGGTAGCTAATGCGTAGCGAGTATCGATAATCGTGGTACGTAATTTGACAAGTAACAGAACGTTTTTAGACCACTGTGAAAGCCCTTCGCTGCAACCTGATATTCGGCTGTCAAAATGTCGGCCGGCCGCAGGCTCCCATCACTCTCAGCTAGGGATGCGATTTGTATTGTCAAGACTAGTATTTTATCGATACTGACGTAACTCTTGGATTAAAAATTTTAAGAGTTTTCATTCACTTTTTGATTGACACTATTAGCGTACCGCAGCTGTCGCGGTGCAAAGCCCCCCCAAGAATCCCCAAAAAAACCGCAAAACGAACAATATATTGCATATTTTATGAACCTAGATAAAATTTCCTTTTAGTTTTATTAAAAACCTAAACTGTACAATTGTTTGATTTCTTAATTTTAATTGTTCTAAGTATAGGTACGTCTCCAAATATTCGCGCATAAACATGCTTTCACCAAAAGCTATTGCTTGAAACTTTAGTATGTAGCTTTTATTACATTTTTAATCTTCGATAAATCACACGACTCTGTTATCTTATCGTAACACCTCATCCCTATGACAAAGATGGCCCTTCAATACCTCACGCATGCATGCCATTACGCAACAATGACTGGCCAATTCGCGTGAAGTGGTTCTAAAGATCGAATAATCACTATATTTCAGTAAAATGCTAATACCATTGTCAAAAAAGTTTAAAAGACTTCTTAACAACATTTTTAGGGCATAGGAAAATTGTTTTAGACTCGATTTTATACAAATTAATTTTTTAATAGAATCTTCGAGCAATATTTAATTATTATTTATCATAAAGAACCCAAAGTTTTATGAACAACTTAATACGTGTTGCTTGATGTGATTATATAGAATATCGGAACTACCACATATAACTTACCTAGCCAGGCACTACTGTTTTACCTAACCAAGGAACAGTTTACCTAGAGTGATAATGTTTTTCAAATCTATTTGAAATCATAAACAAACTGATTTTCATTTCCCTTTAGCCGGGAAAAGAAAATGACGCATTTTCCCGCTTTTTGCAATGCGCTTGCGTGGAAAGTGTATCATTAGAAACCGACTTCATAATTTGAATTCAATGATCGCTATCCATACTTATTATTATTACATTTTAGATAGTAGCATAGATTCCCAACAACATTTTACTAGAGATTAAAAACGAATAAGTCCTCGATCATGCAAGCAAAAAGTGCAACGTTTTAAAAACGTTGACGGGGTTAAAAAAAAGCATTATCATGTCTCTGTATTACTCTTTTACATAATGAAATGTGCGATCGCGATGGCATTATCAGAACATCCCCCGGTACCATGGCGCGACAGTTTATTAAATTATTCTTCAGCTAGTGCCGAATCGCGCGCCGCACGCTAGCCGGTGACTTAACACGCCACTACTTTGGGATTTACTCGCGACAGCCAAGATTTACTACCACTACAGACTATCCTGACTTAAGCAATAGGTACTTTTTTCTCACTCCTGTCCGAATTAAATATTAACTACGTCTTTGTATCTTTTCCAGATACGACAGCGCCGTACGTGCTCTACAAAGATGGCGTCGAACGCGCGCCTCCTGGCACACAATGGGGCGGCGGAGTACTGGACGGAGGTTACCAACCGATGCAGCATCAGAGCCCTGGGGGGCCCTCACCACAACCCGAGCCCCAGCTTGCATCGCCGGCCCCTTCGCCATATCCTCCCGCACCCCCGCCTCCGGACCCCACTGGGGCCGCAGAGGACGCCGCACAGCAACTCGCCCAACAACAGGCACAGCAACAAGCCCAGCAGCAACAGCAGCAGCAGCAACAAACGTCCCCAGAGCATATGCAAGTTGAGCAGCAACTGCAGAGCCAAGCGCAGCCCACCCAAGACCACCTCGACAGAACGCCTTGCTTCATACCCCAACCGGAATTACAGCAGCAGTACACGCCGTACTTCAAAGAGACTAGGCCGGCCAGCCACATGCTCGGAACTGGTGGCTTCCCGTTACACTACTTAAAACAGAACGGCGGAGTGCTCTCCCTAGAAGGCCCGCTGGACCAATACGCGACGCCCGAGCTGCGCCACTTACCAGACATCGTGCAACCCGAGCCGCCGAAGCCGCGGAAGCACAACCCGAACTCCGAGCTGCGGCTGTTCAAATGCCTGACGTGCGGGAAGGACTTCAAGCAGAAGTCGACTCTGCTTCAGCACGAGCGCATCCACACCGACTCAAGACCTTACGGGTGCCCCGAGTGCGGCAAGCGGTTCCGGCAGCAGTCGCATCTGACGCAGCACCTCCGCATCCACGCGAACGAGAAGCCTTACGCGTGCGTCTACTGCCCGCGCTCGTTCCGGCAGCGCGCCATCCTCAACCAGCACCTGCGCATCCATTCCGGTGAGAAGCCATATACGTGCGGCGAGTGCGGCAAACATTTCCGCCAGAAGGCCATCCTGAACCAGCACGTCCGCACACACCAAGGCGAGCGCAATTCACACATATATACCCCTCCCCGCTCCCCGCGCGCGCCGCCCGCACTGACCCCCGTCACTGCCGGCGACGCCTGCGATCCCCGCCGCTCCCTGCACGTTCGATTCGGTCTCGCATCCATTGGCCTTCCTATCAAACAAATTCTCGGTCCCCTCGTCGCCCGCGTGAGGGCGCTCGCGAGAACCGATCGCCGGACGATCCCGTAACCGTCCTCAGTTCGATTAACCCACTCGTCGGTTATCCTGATACGGGCCAGCCTCATACCGTGACTGACCAACGTTTTCCATTTTTGCAGATGTGTCGCCGCATCTGATATTCAAGAACGGAACGACGCCCACACTGTGGCCCCAGGACGTGCCCTTTCCCGCCGACGAGAACAAGGAGGAGATCCAGTCTACATTCGGAGACACCGACCAGAATGGGGAGCAACGCGGCTCGTGCTTCTCACCGGGCGACACCGCCCAGTACCCCGCGTACTTCAAAGACACCAAAGGCTTAAATCACACAGTGTTCGGCTCCAGTCTTTCGCTGCAATACTTGAAGGGTGGCAAACTGCCGGACGTTCTCGGCGGTCGCGCCATGCCCCTGTACGTCCGTTGTCCGATTTGTCAAAAAGAGTTCAAGCAAAAGTCTACGTTACTGCAGCACGGTTGCATCCACATAGAGTCGCGGCCGTACCCGTGCCCCGAGTGCGGAAAGCGATTTCGGCAGCAGTCGCATCTGACGCAGCATCTGCGCATCCACACGAACGAGAAACCTTACGGATGCGTCTACTGCCCTCGCTTCTTCCGCCAGCGGACGATCCTGAACCAGCACCTCCGTATCCACACCGGAGAGAAACCGTACAAGTGTACGCAGTGCGGGAAAGACTTCAGGCAGAAGGCTATTCTGGATCAGCACACGCGGACGCATCAGGGCGACAGGCCGTTCTGCTGCCCGATGCCGAACTGCCGGCGGCGGTTCGCGACCGAGCCCGAGGTGAAGAAGCACATCGACAACCACATGAACCCGCATGCAGCTAAGGCGAGGCGCGCGGACGCCGCGAAGACTCCGCGGCCGCTGCCGCCAGCGTCGGCGGTCGTGAAGCCGGAGCTGTACTTCCCGCAGTGCTACGCGCCGCCGTTCCAGCAGTTCCCGGCGTCGGGCCCGACGGAGTTCAAGCCGGCGGTGGGCCCGGGCGCGCCGGTGGCGTGCCTGCCGGCGCAGTGACCCGCGCCGCCACCGCGGTGGCACCCAGCTCCCTCGCACGCGCCCGCGCACCACGACCTCTACGCCGCCGACCGCCTCTACAACTAGGCGCCGGCGCACGAGGGGCGCGTCCCGGCCGCGGCCTTACCCAGTATACGACTCGCGATGCGAGCTTGCAATACAAAACTAACCAATCGGATCGCTGTAAAACAAGCTTCGATCTGTAAATAACGATGTTTATACTCTATCGAAAGTCTGTCGCGATGTACAGTTCAAATTTAAAAGTTCTTCACGGATAGTGTTACCGTTGGAAAAGCGAGTAAAATAGCGTTATTTGCCCCATAATATTAAGTTACCAAGTAAGAATTAGGTTCTCGATTCTCTCGTACGGTCGAAATTTTTCATTAAATTCTAAGCAGATTGAACCAGAGATTAGAATTTAAAACTCTACGTTGAAATCTAAAATTAAGAATTGATCTTTACCACATAACAATATTTCGCGATGAATGTCTAGCGCTCTTGCGCTGTTTGTAATAAATATACATATTTTGTAGATAAATTAAGTTAATTTTATTTACGAGTCTTAAGGGATATAATCTGGCAAATACGGGGAGAGGTAGACGAATTTCAAGATGCTCAAAAATTAAATATCTTTAAAAGTATTGGTAAAGAATTTACACGGTAACTTTAGGTCCAAAATTAGTAAATTTTCGGCAGAGCCTCTCTGAACATCGATGAAAAATTTATGAAGAATGTAAACCAAAAACGTAGGTTACCTTTCGCCATCGAATACATATTTTGTTTGTTAGTATTACTTACAGAGGTTCAGTTACGTGACTTTAACTGAGAACACAGTAGGTGCCAAATAGCGTAGTTTTTGAATGTTTTCTACCAGTTTCTATTATAGTTGGCCTAGTTTAGGTTGTTACCAGTTTTTCAACGATGTGACAATTGAGATGCATTTATGAGGAAGGGTCAGACTGAGAAAGGACTGTGATAGTTAGGTAGGTTAGGTATTCGCTCACTTAGCGTTAAAACTTCGTGTACGATTGAAAAGTGATTGGAAATCCATTTGGAGTCGAGTGAATGTTTCGAAATAGTTTCGTATATCGTTTGTGTAGTCGCTTCATTGTAAGTCAACTCGAAATTGCCAAACGCCTGAAATTAACGTTTTATGTTCCTAAATTATTGAAATTTCGCATTTATTTTTAAGGGCTCGACGCCGGTTCATTGCCTTCCTTCTTGACTGATTTGATAATGTAATATTGAGAGTGAGATTAGTGAAATTTACCAATTAGGTAACGTGTGATGTCGCTAAGTGCTTTGTCGTAGTTTGATCCAGGGACGAGGATATGCCAGAGTAATCTTATTTCTAATTTAGCTTAGACTATCGACTTTCGAATTACCAAGCAATTCGACCATTCATCGCGAAATAGCTTAGGAATTAGGGAAATAAAGATATATATGAATTTTTCGAGCGTGCCGGGGTGCTCTCGGCGTTGATAGAGCGTCCTAAGTTGTTTCTCGTCCAAGATATACGATAGAATAAGAAAAAACATAGGATGGAATTGTGTATGAGGTTGTATGAAATACGTGGCCTCTTTCGAAGCTGTATTGGCGGCAAGACAGTCTGGTGGACTATAAACTTGTGAACCGGCGAGGACACCCCGCCGCGTCTTTTAACGTTTTTATCATCTCTGTTTGTATGTATAGACGACATATAGCTTATTTTACGATATTATTGTGATGGTTTCGTTTTCCTACTGCATCATAATAAGGACTGTTACTATGTATTAACAAATAGATGTAATAGTATTTGAATTTGTGGGAGTCACATTACACGATACGATTAATTTATCACTTCTTAAAGTGAATGCAATTTGTTTTAGCGGTTTACGTGCGTCAAGTAAATTATCTCATTGGACAATTACGAAAATGTTTAACGGGTCAAGGTTGATGCGTCTGAGTCAAACACCACAAAATTCCAAGAATCTTGATGTCAGGACCTCTCGGTCTCTCAGCATAGCGAGTAAGTGAGAGGTGTTTAGGTACAAATGTAACTAATTTATCATTTGAACTTGGACTCAGCAAGCTTGACCCGCCTTCCGATTCGCATAAGCGAGTTAAGTTTACTATTTGAGTTTCCTATCAAACTTTTGGAGGTTTGCAAACGTAAAAAACACCATTCGGAGAAATTCTAAAGTTATCTTCCGTGACTAATGTGTCCACTCTTTCAGTGTGACCCTCCCAGCGCGCGCGCCGCCTGCGCCGGCCGATATACAAGTTTCAGTTCCCATTATATATTTTATAAACCGCCCTACAATAAAAAGCCTTATACAATAATAGTTCATAAGTATTTTTATACAGACACAGTACAAGAGGGCGCAAGCGGCGCCGCGCTATAGCATAAAGTTTGAATACAAACACAACATAGTGCCATTGCCGTGAAATAACCTCAGATTTATACTTATTAGAATTTTATACCGATACAAATGGATTTAATTTTTAAATATAAACAAAGGTGATTAAGTATACAGAGATTACAGATGATATTTTATACATTTATTACAAACAATATTATTAAAACGTATGTGAAATAGTCTTAAAGTTAGTCGTACCTACCTTGCAACGTGCTAAGTACCTAAGCATCTTGGAAACAGGTTTTGTAAGTTACAGAAGTCGTGGGGGATCGATTTGCATCGATTTTCTACAACTTGCAACACATTTCAGAATATAGTATGATTTAACCGGAAAATTTTGTTAAGGTATGTGCATACTGTGATGGAAATATACACAATTTTCGGACCCAAGATGGCACCACTTGCAAAATTATTCAATGCAATATATTTATGAACTGTTAAATGATGCCAATTTTAAATAGCCCGTGGTGCCACGTTTGATTTTCTGATCAAATCATAATTTTTACGCTTGACAATAGTTCATTTTAAGCGTGATTATTGTAAATACATATCATCAGGATCAGGAACTAATGTGCAGTGTTGCAGCGTTAAGCTAAGCATCCTTGTTACTCTGGTAAATTTATGCCAATAAGACATGTATCGTGGGAGCTACATTGGACATTTAGGGCGCGTTTACACTTGGTCTGGTCGCAACGCATCGCATCGCACTGCGTTTTTCAATTCATACCAAATTCTTGACACATCGTACAGTGCAATGTAATGTATTGCCACCTGATTTAATGTGAGCGAGCCTTTAGGGGAGGTTTCAACACTGATATTTTTCATGGTACAGTTACATGAACGATTAACTAATTCACGACTTATCAGCTAATGGTGAAACGACCCCTAATTTATGTGTCAAATTATTCAAATTAATGTCTCGTCTTTCTATCTTGCCAGTCAATACGTAGTATTTTAAATGTGCAATCAATGGCTACCCCAGCTTATAGTATTTCGGAATAGAGTTTAAGTCAAAATCAAAGTAAACGTTAGGAATGTTCTGTTTAAATTGCTCACTCTTTTGTTAAGTTTTGCTCAAATATCCATGTATGTGTATTACATTTAACGTTACTCTATTAGTTTAACTTACGTGAGTTTCTGTAAAATAATAGTTTTTTATAGAGCACGGTTTTGCTTTTCTTATGAGAGTATGTTACTTAATTATTGAAGTCTTCTGTGCCAATACTGGTCACATTGCCGCTTGTGTAACAGTCCCTTTACGATAAATTTTCGCACAAATGTAAACTGGAACGTCATATCCCATTAATAGACATAATTTTTACGACATACATAACTTCTTGCAATAAAAACGCAGTCTGATTAAAACGGTTTTTGCAAAAAAAAACTAACTATGGGCATATAAAGCTCTACAAAAGATGGACTGTCTATTTAAATCTATCAGTTTTATGAGTCCGTTGTTATGACTTATGCCGTCAACAATATTCAGTGTCTAGCAAATTATATTCATAAAAAACAGTAGAAGCCCAGAGTGGGTCCTCAAGTACTCTTTCTACTACCCCAATGGGAGATTTACGGATAGTGACGTTATAGTTTTCACACAGTGCTGTACGATTGCCATATTAAGAGCTTGCCGTCCAACTTCGATAAAATCAAGATTCTCCACGCCAAGTTAACTACCGGATTACGTTTAACAGAGAATATATAGGTTTTAATCATGGTCCTAGCTTTTACTATTGCGTATTTTATTTGTACTTTCGCTGATATTTAAGTAAGCTTTCTGTAATATAGCCGCACTAAGTTCTCGTTACCAAAATATCTTTTGTGGGCTCGGTAATTTTTTTTTTTTAATGTACGACACTTAAAAACAGATGTTGTTTCTTAGTACGATGATGTTAATTTTATTTCAATATCTTGTCATAGCATATTTGAAAAAGTTACATGTGATCTCTGTTACCGTTCAAGATAACCGTTGATAATTTACCGCTCGCAAAGGTATCTACTAGGTTGAAAAATCCAGTTTTAAGTGCTGGACATTTTGTTTTTTTAATAAGACCTTGGCTATATTACAGAAAGTCGTAGTTAATAAAATGTAAACCAGCTTTTACGGTACTCTATATCGAACTGTACCTATGTACTCGTAATTTTGTTTTAAATGCATTCTACATTAATGGAATCCAATTCCAAGGGACAATATTCACAGCAATCATAACTATTTGTACGTCAAGTTAGTAAAACAGCTGCTATAATTGGATGAATATTCTTTGGCGATGACTAAATCTTGTTGTTATAACAAACTGTACGACATCAATACCAGTCCATCGAATGCCAGTTTTGATTATCTTATTTATTTCAAGGCAATAACACGTATAAAACAATACCACTACACAGAAGGTAATCGTTGCCTGCGACACAGTGTATAGCGGCCTTAACATTAAATTGACGTACAAAATAAAAGTACACCTCAAATATTGTCACATCTCAGAACATATAGACTTCTTCATAGTGTAACTGAGTGCTATCCTTTGTCACTTAATATACTTAATTTTGTACATTTAAGTTGTTAAAGATAAAAAGGAGAGAATAAGATTGCATCGTGAAATTATACTTTGCATAATATAACCATAATAATTATTACCATGACGTCAATTGTATTAAATACAATTATTACGAGCAATGAAAGTCTAACTAAATCATTGCTCTGCTTCTTAAAAAAATAGTAACATAGAAATAAGTTTATTCGTTAAATCAAAACAGCAAAATATCATCTTCCACTTTGAACGCATTTATTGTATGATCTCAAGCAATCGGAGTTTTGGTGTAGTGTAAAATTTTAAGTCACCCTGTATTGCAGTCAGATTACAGCTAGCTTGCCACAGAGATGCGACTAAGAACCTGAAAAACCGTATTAATAAAGACGTTATTTTCACATTTTAACCAATCAAACTGCTTTCTAAATATGGTACTACGAGGGTCAAACTGAAAGTTCTTAGAAAATCAAAAACTGATTACATTAGCCAGTTATTAGTTTTATTATATCTTTTCAAAATATTGTCCATTGACGTCAATACACCGCTGCATGCGATGGAACCACTGGGAAAAGCACTTTGCCCACTCGTCCTTAGGGGTCTCTTCAATGGCATCGCGATACGCAGCCACCGCTTCTTCAGCATTCATAAACCGCTTTCCTTTAAGTTTTTCTTTAATTTTTGGAAATAAATAAAAATCACAAGGCGCGAGGTCGGGGCTATACGGCGGGTGACCCAGTAATTCAACGTTTGATGTCGCCAAATAGTCGATCGTTCGCTTGGCGGTGTGCGACGAGGCGTTGTCGTGGTGAAGGAGGATCCTACTGCGAGGTCGTTTCTCTCGAACTTTTTCCAAGACAAGTGGCAAACAATTGGTAGTGTACCATTCTGCAGAAACTGTTTTTTGATCCTCTAACACAATTGTTGCGAAATGACCTATCCTTCCAAAGAACGAGGCCACCATTTTTTTTCCCGCACTTCGATCTCTCTTCACTTTAGTTGGCAACTCCTCGAAAGGAAACACCCACTGAGCAGATTGTCTTTTGGTTTCAGGATCATAACAGTAAATCCAGCTTTCGTCACCTGTTAGTATGTCGAACACAGCATTTGAGTCACCTCCGTTAAATCTTTCAATCATTTTACGGCACCAATCCACACGATGGAGTTTTTGAGCCTTAGTCAAATTATGAGGTATCCACCGGGCGCAAAGCTTCCTGACCGCTAAATGTTCGTGGAGGATTTTGTGCACTTGACTCATACCGATGCCTAAGCTTGTCCGAATCTGCTGATAGGTCACTCTTTTGTCAGTCTCTATCATACGCCGCACAACACAGATGTTATTTTCAGTCGTCGCCGTAGAAGGCCGTCCCTCACGTACATCATCAGTGAGATTAGTGCGACCACGTTTAAACTCATTAAACCAGTTGTAAACAGTCGCACGAGATGGGGCTTCATCGTGAAAGGCCAATCGTAGTCTATCATAACTTTCTTGTTGACTTAAATGACATCGAAAGTCATAAAAAATCATTGCACGAAAATTTTCTCGTGTTAAATTCATTTTGACGTGACACAGACAATTTTCAATTTGCCGCCAAGTCGTAAAACAAATGACAAATGAATGAAATATATACTCAGTAATATTGGCAAAGAGTTCTATTTTCAAATTTTAGAATATTTTTTTTATTATATTGTTTATAAGTGGCCAGTTCTAAGAACTTTCAGTTTGACCCTCGTACCATTATTGGATCAAATGTTTAGAAAAATTACATCTTTGTGGCACCCGAGCTGTAATATTTTTTGGTCATTGTGAAATAAGTCATGTATTATCAAAGTTTGCGTTGAACGTTATTTTAAAATATTGTGTACAACAATGCGACACAACTTGTATGAAATTGGGATCTTTACTTAAGTATTTGAATGTACCTATTTATAACCAGGTCGCACTTTGAAATATTCACAAACAAAATATCGTAAGTAGTTTAACCGAAGTGGATTATCAATGCATATGAGCTTAGAGTAGCGATTTAGTTTGGTTGGCTACGAATTATTTAGCGTCTTCCATTTGCCGTAGTTAAGTACCTATTACGTTTTTGGTTTGTGGCCCTTTCTACTCTCCGTATTAGTTATGCGTTTCGTATTACCACTTTGGAATTATTTGTACAGTTTACCGAATTTTATGTAAAAAAGTGTCTGCAGATAGTGCAGTACCAGTGCAATACACTTGAGATTTGGCAAAATATACGTATAATTTATTCATATATAATTAATTTCATAGTTATTAATTACATAAGTGTCAAGAAATAATTGGTAGCCAACGTAAAATGGCCTATTTTATTTTATTTTTAAAACTAGGTATACCCGAACATTGTGTACACTGCCACTCTGCGATCGCCGACCGCTGTCACAAGTTTAAAAAAATTAATTTTTTATCGCAATAGAGACTTGTTGAATACAGTTCCACAATAAAATAAGTGTTGTTGAATTTTTTATAAAAGATGGACATATTAGAATAATGATCTTGTAGTCTGGATTGAGTTTTTTAAAGATTTTATTGGACGCAACGTTTTATGTCAGATCGAGCTGGTCTACACGGGTGAGCAGGTGCATCGACTTACGCTATCAATGTATTTGTTGAACCAGTAAACACATAAATGCAACTTCAACTTCGCCCAGTGTAGACGAGCCCTAAGATGCGTCGCCTATCTTGCTATTTTTTGCTACAATACTTGATTCAATACAATATACTGTTTCCGTATACAGATGAATACAATAGATTATACAGATTATACAATTTATACAATACATTATATACAATAAATCGGTGATATTTATACACATTTTTTTTATAATAAAGCGTGATAGGCGACGCGTCTCGGCGTAATTGGTTTCATTGACGAGATGGGTGCTGTTATATCATTAATTGTACATATTTATTGTAATATACAATACAACAATAGACTGGTATTTTACACTGTTATTAGGTTTCTACAGAGTTATCTCCTGGGGGCCGTGAGGCTTTGATAGTGCGACGCATTTTGTATTATAGCGTAATTTAATTTGTGATAAATTTTGTCTTCCATTAATTTATGATTTATCACAACGATAAGATTTCAAATAATTTTGCAGTTATTATAATTTTTTAATTTTATTTGATTATTATTACTAGTTCTTTCGGATAATTTGAAAATAAACATATTCTGCGTCTGATTGTTCATGCGTCTTCCAGGGGTACTTACTTACCCCTAAGTAGTTGCCATATTAAGTATATTAATTTTATCCAAAGAAGCGCTATCGTGTCCTCAGGGTTTCCAGCCCACATGTTACAATAGAGTATATTTTCTTACATACTACAGAGACACCGAAATAGACTATATGAAATTGATTTTAGACAATCCCAGAATACAAGATCGAACTTTTTACACACAACAGTTAACAGAATTATTTTAACTTTTCCATAGAATTTGTTTATTATTTTACTAAAAAGCAGTTGGTTGCGATATGGTCACAAAGATCCAGGCGTAAAATTTGAAGGTTGGCATTTAAAAAATGAATTGTAAATAATATTTTCTAGTTCTTCCAAAATGAATAATATCAGTATTACAAAATTCAACTTTGGTTAGGTCAAAAGTGTATGTGTGATCTATAAAGAATTTTTGCATTAGACTTTCTCGATGTAATTATAGATAATTTAACGATTATATTTTAGTTATTATTATATTATTTTGTCTTAGATTATATTTTACTCGAATTGTAATGATCTTGCCTAGACTTGCATTTATGTTAGTTACGTAAACTACGTTTGAAGTTGATACCGTCGTATTTATGTATATTTTTATTGTATTAAAGGTTTTGTTTGTTTTTTTGTCATTTAATAGAAGTAAAATGTTGTAAAAAGTAAGCTCGTTGTATTTTATCAAATAAACACTTTTTAGTCCAACTGAAGCAACATAGTGAAGTTTTATTGACCAGCGATTCCACCAAATTCCTCGCAAAACTGATCTTTAAAAAGTATTTGTTTTGTAAAAATAATTTATGTAAACTTTAGAACAAGGTAAGAGAAAACAACAGAAAAAGTCCGAAAACTTTCAAAAAACTTAATTTAATCCAGTCAACAAAAAACATACTTATAATTACAAAATGTCTTAAATAAATAAATAAACTTACAGCTATTCCCCGCGCTTAATCAGCTTTTGTATACTATCCTGGTTTTTATACATACATAGATCCATGAAGGTAAGAGCTAGCAATAAACAATGCCCTAGCATATCTCTTTCTAGTTCCTTCCTAGATCTAAAATAAGATTTTAACTCTTCCGACATGGAAGCCTTTGGTAGAAAATTTTCCGTTGAACGATCACCCATATTTTGGAGTAAGATTTCAACTGTTTGATCCGTTGATACTCTTTCGTTTCCCACGAGGGTTCCGTATAACCTGCAACAGATCAAAGTATTTGTGTCAATGCGTCAATAATGTTATTCTTATAGAGCTTTTCATTTCACCTATTCCATTTCTATTTCATTTGTATCCATTTATTGGTAGTGGGGACCGTGAAATCGATCGCAGCGCGCGATGTGGCAGAAATGTGCATTAACTCGTCTGTCACATGTCAAAGTGCTATATTTTCATAGAATTCAATACAAACGTTACCTATGATTTTTTAAGTAAAAAAATTTAAATTCGCGATGTAGGTAAGTCACAGTATTATTTCACAGATGTAAAGTCCAAAATAATTGTGGTCACTAGGGGCGTTGTCATCGCGCACACAGCAAAAATGAGGAGCGTTCCTCATCATCATCATCAAATTTAAGAGCTAGGCTCTTGTCGGTGGAGTTTTTTCCATTCCTCTCTGCTTTCCGCCCTTCTCTTAACCTCCTGATACGACCCGACATTTATCTTTTCTTTTATTTGCTGCATGTAGCTTATTCTTGGTCTTCCTCGCTTCCTTTTTCCTTCTATTCTTCCTTCTATTATCGTTTTAATAAAATTGTCGTGTCGAATCAGGTGGCCTATCATTCGTCCCCTCCTACACTCTATTGTTTCCATCAATCTCCTTTTTTCCCTAACCATAGACAAAACTTCTTCATTTGTTTTCTTCTCCGTCCAACTTATACGCTCCATTCTCCACCAGCACCACATCTCGAAGGCTTCCAGTCTCTCTCTGTCCCTCTTTGTCAATGTCCACGCTTCACATCCATAGAGTGCTATACTCCAAATGTACACTTTAACAAGTTTTTTGCGAACTTTGCTTGATATTCTGGCCTTGAGCAGGTGCTTTTTTGCATTATAAGCTTGTCTCGCCATCGCTATCCTTGCTTTTATATCTGGTGTACATCTGGAGTCACTAGTTATCAAGCTACCTAGATATTTGAAGGTTTTAACCTGTTCTATTTTTGTGTTATTCATTGAGATAGGGCTATATTTTTCCTTTTTAGAAGCAATTAGTGTTTTTGTTTTATTAATGTTAATTTTGAGACCAAATTCTTTAAAAATAGTGTCCATTTCTGTAACCAGTTCTTCCAACTCCAATCTGTTTTCTGCAATGGCTGTAATATCGTCGGCAAAACGAATGAATTTAAATACGTCCCCATTAATTTTGACGCCCCCCTTTTTTGATTCCGTTATTCTGCGTATCGCACATTCTATGAATAAATTAAAAATTAGCGGTGAAAGTGGACATCCCTGCCTAACTCCCTGTTTTTTTTTGCCTTTCCGTTTTCCTCTCCTACTTCTATTACCGTTTCTTGAGGAGCGTTCCAGCAGGTTCTTATTAATTCGCTAGATGGCGCTAGGTGTCTTAGGAATACAGTCAAAAAAGTCCGAAAAGCGATGATAATGAATAAGGCAACGGATAATGCAGTCAATGTCGACTATAAACGTAATACTAGTAATGTTGCTATAAAAAGATGAGAATTTGTATTGAAATATGTATTATTTTTAGCAGGTACTTTATTTTTAGTTTGTAGCAGGTACTTAATTTTTATTCAAACTCAGTCAGCATTTCTGATTTCCATAACACAAGTGCTAAAGCCACTTTGGGATCGGAGTCATCAGAGCAATGCATGTGATGCCGTTCAATATTTACTATTATTAAATACATATTTTCAAAGACTAAGCACCACCTCTTGATACGCTAGGTGAGAACTCCTTGACAATACCTCGATGAAAATTGCTCATTGCCCCACCCAGAGTTTATCTGTCTACCTGTCTGCCCCCAGTGAAATATCTCATAGCAACTCAAGAATCAAAATAACAAAATTATAGTAAACTTACCTGTAAGGTAGAGTTGGTCTCAGGAAATAAACTTTCTGCTTAAAAGTTTTCTCTATAACATTGATTTCCCCATCCTCATTCGAAACACTGGAACAAAATTCGAAATTCTATTTTGATGTCTTAAAAAACGCATCAAAATATCAATTTAAATGTTAGAAAAACAGTTGCTTGTGTCGCCATCTAACGAACTTTCAGTAACTTTTAAAAAGACGGGGAAGTGTTTCATTTTACAACTCAGCAATAGATGGTGTTATGTAAGTCACTAAATTCTAATTATATTATATTAATTAACTAGCTGTTGCCCGCGACGAATATTTTGTATCATCGAGTCCACGCGTAGGAAGTACGCGTGGACTCGATGATACAAAATATTTTATAGTCCCGTCGCCATCCAGCAATCATGATCTCTTAGTCTACCATGTCGTAAGGAGAAGAGAGGAATGAAAAATCACGGTCAATCGGCACTCTTTTTTTAGATAGGTTACCTCGCAATCTTCCTCTGGTAAGAAAATTTCGCATGGCAGTGACACCGACTCTAGAACTAAATTTTGTCGTATATCTTTCTTAGTAAAAGTGTAAGGGTTTTTTTTAACTTTTTAATTTACTTTATTGAAGGCAGTTTTATTCGTTTGTAAAAAAAAATTGGTAACTTTAGTTTTAGTGTTCAGAAAAAAGTCAGACTCAAAAAACCTCCCTACCGCAATAGATGAATGCGGTTTAGCATTTATTGATTGTGTCCCTAGCCTACTCAAAGGTCGGTTTGTAAGTTACTACTATCTCAAAGTTATTATTATTATTAGGAGCCTGTCGTGTCCCACTGCAGGGCAGAGACCTCCCTACCCTTTCTCCTATAACGTAAAGTAAGTAAGACTATTCTTATACTCGTAGTTCAAGTTCCATAAGTTAGTGATAATTAAGTAGTATAAAAAATAGTGCCAATTGAATTTGATCTTTCATTAATTATACGAGTACAGTAATTCAACAAAATTTCGACAAAATGTTTGTGGTAAAAGTATCCACGAACCACTTAGCGTTAAGGTCAGCACCATTAAATTATGACTTCTAAATGTAAACGCTTAAATACCTAAATTAATGCTGTAGCATAATATGGTTAACATGCCTATAAAATCTGAAGGATTCTCTTGATTTCTTAAGGTTTCCGTCACCAGATCGTAACTTGGAGACAGTAAGATTACCTAGGGAGTTTGAAAATCAGTCTTAAGTAATTTACCATTACAATTACTCCATACCTTCAATTTGTGTAAATCAATAGAAAATGCTCATCACACTGAACAATGTTTTCTACGGCGCTCTATACATATCTCTTATAGTTGAGCTGAGCTGCTAGGCTTCTATATCAGTTGCTCCAGACCTTCAATTTGTCTACGTCAATTGAAAGTGCTCATCACGCGGAACAATGTTCCCTAAGGCGCTCTATTCATATCTCTTATAGTTAAGCTGAGCTGCTAGGGTTTCATATCAGTTGCTCAAGACCTTCCATTTGTGTACGTCAATAGAAAATGTTCATCACGCTCAACAATGTTCCTTAAGGCGCTCTATTCATATCTCTTATAGTCGAGCTAAACTGCTAGGGTCTTTTTATCAGTTGCTCCAGACCTTAAATTGTACGTCAATAGAAAGTGCTCATCACGCTGAACAATGTTCCTTATGGCGCTCTATTCATATCTCTTATAGTTGAGCTAAGATGCTAGGGTTCCGTATCAGTTACTCCAGACCTTCAATTTGTGTACGTCAATAGAAAATGCTTATCACGCTAAATAACTTTTCTTAAGGCGCTGCTTTCAAATCTCTCTTAGTTTAAGTGTACTGCTAAAGTTCCACGTCAGGTACTTCGATCTTCAAAATAAGTTATAGCCCAGTATTTGCCCAGATTCAATAGCTACACAATAAAAAAAGTTTTATTCAAATCCGTTCAGTAGTTCCGGAGATTAGCGTGTACAAACAGACATACAGACAAACAGACAAAAAAATTAAAAGTTGTAGATTTCTATTCTGTTACTATTTTAAAATCACCCTCAATAAGTTTTTGGTAAAAATAGTCAATGTACAGACGCATTGGTTTTACTGTTTTATTATATGTATAGATTATAATTTAAGCAATTTGTCTGCAAGCTTTAAAGAAAGTAAACAAAATAAAAGTAAAAATAATGGGTTCGAGCACCGAATAAATAATAGTAAAAGTTTGAGTCCCACCGGATGACACGGACGATCAATTTAAATGTGCGAAATGTAATATACTTTTAGTTTAAACTAATTTGTCTTTTAGTTTGACAGCTAATGTAATGTCTCAACATGTAAGTGTAATTGTTATGCCTAGTTATAGAACCCCGCCACATTACATACACTCAGTATGTAATGTGGCGGGGTTCTATAACTAAATTAGTTTTTTTTAATAGGCAGACATTTGAATGATTGAGCTATGTGGTCTATCATAAAAATACAGGAGATTCAGTTTTACAATTTGAAGAACAGTATAGTGTGTCCCGCGATAAAGTGCAATCCCGAAAGAAGGTGAAAGTACATTATCTAGACAAATGTACAAAAAAAAATTAAAC
Organism: Pyrausta nigrata; assembly: GCA_949316185.1. Classification (NCBI taxonomy): domain Eukaryota; kingdom Metazoa; phylum Arthropoda; class Insecta; order Lepidoptera; family Crambidae; genus Pyrausta; species Pyrausta nigrata. Next base: position 15,102,572 of record OX438949.1, on the reverse strand, counting down.
AAAAATTAATTATACATTTGTATATCATATTTGGATTTTTTACTACGGACGCGTTATGTAAAGATAAAATATTTCTTTCAAAATTGAGGGTTGATTACGGTAAGGTAAAAAAACGTGATTCCAAATGAATTACAATGACGATAAAATAACAACTGGCTCGCAAAAAAGTAGCTATCTAGACTTTAAACATTGCTTTTTGTAATAAAGATGCATTTGTGCAGGGAGTTATTTTTTCAATTATCTCTAAATGTATCTAAATTATACCCGAAGTACAGGAATATTTTATAATTAATAATAAGTAATTATTATTTATCGCATGACCTTCTATTGAAAAATGAAAAAAAAACTTCCACAATCTAACATAAGAAACACCCTGTCTACGACGTTTTAAAGTCTCGCATTGCGATTATTTTTAACAGTTAGCTAAGAGCTATTGTAATTTCTTAATTATATGTAAAATAAGTGTATATTTTTCTATTTTTTGTCGATAGTTTTAGGTCTAGTTTAACCTCCATTCGGTATTGCACTTTATCATGGGATGACGGGACTCACTGTATAAATAATATGCTTCATAGTTTTGTCTTTAATTATTAAAAACAAATATGTCATTAGATACAAAGACAGAAGTCGATTATAAAGTTTATTATATCTAGATTTTATTTAAAATAATTAAAGGGTTTTATTTTATTGCCATCTCAAAAATCTTGGCATGGAAGGTTAGGCGGTCTAGGCATGGAAGGTAACAGGTAGAGATAGATATTCGGAATTTTAATTCAGTATTATACGCAAAAAATAATTAGTTCGATCATTGTTTCTTATACATTATCATCATAATCGGCTGATTATGATGATAAAGTTTATACAGGATTTCTTATGCTGAACATATGCCTTCCCCATAGATTTCCAAAGTGCCCGCAATTTCCCGCAAGATCCGTATTATATTATACGTAATAAGATAACTTACTTTATCTGGTTGCTTCTAGCGTTGATAAGTGCCACAATCATCGCGATCGTCTGTGATTTTTGTAGATTCACCGCCAGTACCTTAGGATTGTTGGGGTCGCTTCCCCCAGCGCGCAGAGTCGTAGCTTCAGCCTTCATCACGTATATATCCGCTATAGGCAGTGTGTGGGTCACGTGCCATGCCTAGCAATAAAAACATAACATACCCCTATTAGGCTGTCTTTTTGCTTAAAGCGATCTCTTTCAGTAGATTAGAAAACAATTTCTGTAATAACCTCAAAACTTACAGCGTCATTGAACAGCAACCGCAAAAACAAAACATAACGTTTCAGATGGATGTCGCCTCTACACTTTGGGAGTACAGCGCCACTTAGATTCGGCTGAGCGTGGAACTGTGCACTTCTAAAAAACTTGTTTCTCATACTAAACCTAATCATAAACTAATTATAAACATTAATGAAAAGAGTAATAGCTTTATGTCTTTTGTATCTTAGTTACTTATTTAGAAAAATAATATCCTACAATTATAACTAATTATCCTACAAGAATTAGACACTTGGTAGTTTAGTACATAAAATTGAAGCAGCAAAGAATGGCACCGTTGAAGCTGCCACGTTTCTGTAGCACCTCAGCTATATTTGCACATGCAGGGGTGGATAGCTTTGCTGCCATCCTTCATAAGAAATCAGGTTCACTATTGCACCGAATACGGGGTAGCAGTAACAGTGTTCTGAGGGCAATAGCCGACAGCATGGACTGTCTATTTGTTGGCAAGATCATTAACGTTGTCACTTGTAGAATATAAATACTAACACAACTAGAGATAAGTTTACTAACATTTTATGGATCCGTGGGGTCGTCCAAGAATAATCATTTTTTTATAACTAGCGATTCCCTAAAACTTCACCTGTGCGCAAGTTAGATTTTTCATACTCTCATACTCTGTATTTTTTTCCTCTAAATTAAGCGCCATAATGAGAATACCCTAAGCTTAATATAAACAACCTTATATTAAATAAACAATATTTATAATAAATTAATGCAACTTACAATATTCATGATATCTGTGATTTGCAACCTTTTGCCATCTGGGTAGTCAATGGAATGATAGTTCCATTCAATTATCTCATAGTTTTCCTTGTCTATGAGCGTCCAACAGACCGAATTTACTGACACATACACCGTCAAAACTGTTCTGCATTTCTGGAATCATAGATTTAAATAAAATTATTACTTGAAAATTATATAAATATTTATTTTCTTGTTGCATTTACACAATCTTTACATATATTCAATTCAAATTCAAAAGCCTTTATTTACTAAAAGGGGGTTGGATAGATACAGAGTTATTTGGTTAAGAAGACAACACTAGTTAATTGTATTAGCCTCGAAGCTTGTCCTTTGACACAAAGGCCTCCTCCAGCCCTTTCCATGCTTTCCTGTTTCTTGCTGTTGTTGGCCATTTCGGCCCAGCAGTTTTCAGGAGCTTGTCTGACCACCTTTTATATTGTCTACCTCTTTTTCTTTTTGTTTGGTATCAAGGTGTCCATGTTGTCACAGTTTTAGTCCATTTTTCTCTCAACTCCCTGAGCATGTGGCCTGTCCATCTCCACTTTAGTGCCTTGATTAGAGTTTCGACATCTTCAAGTTTCGTTATTTTTCTTAGCTCTAAAGCTCTGTTTCTATCCCTCACAGTGTAGCCTAATATGCTTCTTTCCATTCTTCTTTGGCAAGTTATTAGTTTCTGGGTTGCTTTCTGCATGGGAGCCCAGGTCTCGCATCCATATGTTAATATTGGAAGTATACAAGAGTTGAATATTTTCCTTTTAACTGAGAGAAAAAAGTCTTTGTTTTTCAGGATTCCCTTTAGTGACCAAAATCTTTTTCACGAGTTTGTTACCCTTCTATCAATTTCTTGGTTTATTCGATCCTTCATTGAGATGACTTGTCCTAGGTATATGTAGGTTGGTACGTATTCAACTCTTTCACCTTCCAGTATGATAGGGGTTTCTAGTCGGTTGGTCATAATTTTGGTCTTTGATTTATTCATGCTTAGACCTACCTCTCTGCTCCTGGTCAATAGTTCTTTCATCATGTGTTGTAGAGATCCTGGGTTATCAGCGATTAGGAATATGTCATTGGCGAATCTCAGGTGGTTGATATTTTCTCCGTCTATGTTGATTCCAATGTTATCCCAGTCCAGTTTTCTAAAAATCTCCTCAAGTACAGATGTGAATATTTTCGGTGACAGTGGGTTACCTTGTCTGACACCTCTTTTGATTGGGAAGGGTTCTCCAAGTGATTCAAGTTTTATCTGAGCTGAACTATTGGTGTACACGTTTTTAATAAGTCTGATGTACTTTGGTTCAATGCCCTGGTTTGTCAGTGCCCTCCATAGTGTTAGTGCTCAAGGGAGTCGAAAGCTTTATTAAAATCGATAAATGCTAAGTATAGAGAATAGCCATACTCCTGACACTTTTCGATGATTTGTTTCAGCGTATGCATGTGATCTGTAGTTGAGAAACCTGATCTGAAACCCGCTTGTTCTTTAGGTGGCTGTTCATCTAGCTTTTTCGTGACACGGTGCAGGATAACCTTCGCAAAGATCTTGTACACGTTGGACATGAGACTTATAGGGCGATAGTTATTGAGATTTTACATATATTACAAAGTGGTAAAGTAATATTGGTGATCTGGTGGTAATTTTTTCAAGTGCAAAAATATATTTAGATTGCAAAGTGAATGCTTATCACTTAAAAACTTAATTCATTGTATTTGCAAGCTTCATCTTTCGATTGTTAAATACTTGCAATAGTATTTCTTTCGAGTGTTGATGGTGTAATCCCAATAACATTAATTTTATTAACAGAATGCAATTAATTTTTCAAATTGCACCACTGAGTAGTAGTAGTGTGGGTTACCAGAGTGCTATAAAATTAAGTTCTTTTATTGAGCTCAATATTTCACATTAAATTAAATACCATCACATAAAGTACTCTTAATTTCTGCTTCATTTGTTAATTAAATCAAAGATTTTATATTCTGACAACTGTTTTAGTGTAGTGGTTCGTGCTCTGGACTTCTTAACCAGGCGGTTGCGGGTTCGAATCCCGTAAGGGGCAAATAAATAAATAATTTTTTAAAGATACTGAAAGCAATTTACAAAGTAATTCTCATAGCACAATAGTTAAACTGAAAAGGATAATATCACCTGTCTCACTGACTCATTTAGGGTTGGCTGTAAGATCTGTCCCTTAATTTTATTGCTAATTTTCACAACAGGTTGCTCATCAGCTGGCCCACTCAATATACTGTCGAACAGTTTCTTTGCATTTTTGTCTGAGAAACCATCAATCAATTCTATGTCAGAGATAGTTTTTAATTGACCATACATGTCTTTCCATTGAAAAACCTTTTTTCTTTTAGACTTTGTAATGTCATACCTACAAAAATTAAAATTCTTTTTACCAAAATAAATTGTTTATCCACGTTCAATTTTATTCAATATTGTAACAAAATAACACAAACCTGGATAGTGTGTTGTCATCAGCCTCGTTCATAACCTGTAAAATTTTCTCCTTTTGATCATCTGTGTAAGTTTTATCCAGTTTTTGACTAAACAACCGACACGGCGTTAAAACTGGGTACCGTTTCATGATCTGAAAATATATTCAGGATGTTTTTTATGTCCATAAAGCCAGTCATAAACATAACATATAAATAAATATTAAAATAATCCGACACCTTCACAGGGTTTTTCAAGTTCCTAAGCAGCATTCTAATGTTTCCTTTAATTCGTTTTTATAAATTTATTTAAACCTTATTCAGACATGTACATACACTTTAAAAACACAATAAATACCAAATATTAGTAAAAGAACTAAACTTTGTTTGTTGCTTTATTTACCTAGGTATACAAAAATACAATGATCGGGTGAACTTCCTGTCCTGACTGACAGCAGCTGACGCAGGGATGATGGATGAGATGACAGGACAGACAGTTGAGTGAACTGACAGTGTACTTTTTTAAGCAAGGGAAGGAGCTATAAAATTTATAGTGTAGGAGGTTACGCTACACATCATCGAGACCACACATCAACCTACCATTATCTGTCAAATTTCTGCAACCATATTTCAACCTTATTGTCAATACGATAGAATTCCATATCATTTGAGATATTTTTAAAGATTTGTTTAAGTTGATGCGTGGCCTACTATTGTAATACTATTGTATATATTATGTATACTTACTATACGTAGGTTTTCCTAGTAATAAATAATAGTTATTCAAAAAATTGGTAAAATAAGGAAAACTTAAGAAATAACCCCTCAAGAGTAAATTAACATCATATCACTACAATGTTTTTTTCTACGTTTATGTTTATGTAGAGAGTGCCTCATCACTCACTCGCTCGCTAGATGGCGTAGCGTTGGCGTATGGGAAGAAAAATGTGCTTGAAAAAGGTACCTTTAGTAGCCCTTAGTAGACTTAATAAAATAAAAAATTGATTGATAGTTCTTTATTTACAGACCCATTCCATGATTCAGTCCATTACTTTAACTGTATTTGCTATTCCAAAATTAATATCTCTTAACCTTGAAATAATTTGGATATCGCAAAATTCGCATCTTCTTGACGTGAATAAAATAATTACCTACCTAAAGCCTTAAATAAATAATAGCCTTTTAAAAACAATTCTTGTTAAAAATATAGTTAATAGGACGGCTAAATTGGAATTATCGACAGGTAGGTGACATGATATACCTAGATAAAGGCAATTATTTCAAATTTCATCTCTGTTGAACACTTGTACTATTATTTATTCTCTTTGGGTTATATGTATATTATCTTTCTACTATTTAAAGTAAGGAGGACAGATTACAGTTAAGAAACTTATATTAATTTAACTCATCATTCGTTGTCTGTTGGTTCAAAACACAAATTAATAAAAATACGATTGGGTAGGCTAGGTAAGTACTTTGTGTTGATTCAACGTCCGTCTCATAGATGGCGTAAGTCTTAAAGTCTTTTTTTAGACCTTTCGATAAGCCTTTTGCGCACAAAATATCAATTCTACCGAAAAAGTCATAAACTTCCATTCTAATTTACTTTTAGGTACCTGCTCGTCTGTCAGTTCACTATGTTTTAATAGGTTAAGAAACCTAGACTCAATTCTATCACTACCAAGACCAACAATTCCACTGTCCACAGCTGTCCACTTCTAATTTAATCCTATTATAACCAACAAAACAACCTTCGTTTTAGGAAGAACTGGCAGGAGTAGGCCTACCGTACTTACTTGGTTCAGCAGACATAGATAGGTACCCAGGTACTAATAGTCCAGGCTAAAGAATTGACAGTTTGGCTGGCTGGCAATGAAATAAAACCAAAATCTAAAAAAGTTGACTGTGTAATGTCAAAGAACAGTAAATTAATACAGTGAAAAACACAACTTAAAAATTAGCCGAACATCCTTAAACTTAAAGATATAATCTAACTACCTACTTAACCTAAGTAAAAAAATCAGAAGAATTTAAATCCGTAGCCGTACTTAGTTCCTCCTAAAAGAAGACGTAAGTAATCTTCTCGAAAAGTATTAACATGTAGATTGTAGTCGAATCTGGTTACGAGAGCTGTTTTCACCTCTATCTGTCTCGCTCTAACTCGCGACTTGACATTCAACAAAATGGCCGCCACTCCCTCTCGCCGCGACTGCGAGCCATTCGGGAAACGCTATTGAGCATTTCGCTATCTTCGCTGTGGATGGAGCGAGGTCAAGGAAGTGCTGCGTAGCCTTAACTTGTTGATACCTACCTGTTCCGAGATCGACTGCTGCAACTTCTGGAGGTGAGTTTATTTTTTATTAATAATCGATTTTGTTTCAGATCCCGTCGCGGCGGCACCAATTTTATTTGTCCTTAAACCTTACGTTACGTTGCTTCTTCAGTTCACGAATTTTCAAAAAACTAGTCACGTTTTTTTTAATTTCTGGGCCATTTCTGACCTAGGTACTTGGCATCTGCATATTTAGTCAAGGTCAAACCATTTTGTCTTCGTTTCTAGCAATGTTCCTTCTTTTTGCTGTCTTCTTTTCGACCCATCCAACTTAAGCGCCTAAACAAAAACCTGATCTGAATGTAAAATCAATTTTTATACACAGATAACAGATTGATGTTATTATTATTTATAAAGCAATAAATGTCATAAAAATTAAAGTACTTCTAGATCTAGATAGGTTTTAGTCTAAAAATACAATTGGAAAGAAACCTACTTCATTCAATCGATTTACTACAAAATCTGCAATAATAATAACTCGTTGCTGCATGCATGCCATGAGCAATAAGAATGGCAACGTCGACGAATAATTTACTCTGGTTGGCATCGGCACGGCCATCGGTCGAAGCGAGTCAACTGTGCTGTTGCCGCTCTTACTGGCAGAAGTCCATCCATTCCATATCCATCTCTAGATATAACGTTCTTTCTTTGCTTGTATGCTACCTTTAGGGTTTATTGCAGTCATTTGCGAGTCACTTTTAATTACGTTTTACATTATTAGACATCATTATTATTTAATATATCCGATTTTAAGAAATTTTTGTACAAATAGTACAAAAAAGCAATTTCTATACATACAACAACACAACTGTTTTCAACGAATTCGACACTCTTTTCGCCGTCATCATACCTAATGATGGTATGGTGACATACATAATGTCACCATACCATAATTAAAAAAAACGAAATATTACCAAATTCTATGTTGAATCTCTTTTATGTAGTTTTGCTAGAATCCAGGCTGAGTGAGATTGATTAGTTGAGATTATTATATCTGAATTATCCGATCCACCCGCCAACCGATTTATTATAATACTGTTCATTATGCGTAAAACACAAGTTCTTCCCGACCTAAACTTACTGCTGATTATAAAAGACATAATATTCCGTTGATAGAAACTTCGAACACTTTTCATGACAGCAAGGACAATATTTATTAATTTACCATTAAATCATCTTTCATTAAGAAAAAATTGTGAAGTTATAGTGGTGATGTGCCACTGACGCGACGCCAGGTCAGGAGCTTCTTAATTTCTATTAAAGAGTCGGTTCGGTTGGTTGGGCTTGGATTTTGGAGGAGTGGGCGGAAACAAAATAAATTTGTCGGTAATTTTCGTCTTTCCTTTTTGGTCTCCGATATTATGCTAAACTTAAGCTGAAAGGCCAACTACTCGTAATTCTGGATTCTAATGAAAATGATTTGACAAGTTAACATAATTTCGTGATACCTAGCTTTTAAGGTTAACTTATTCATGACCATGATTTTATTAGATAAAAACTAAAAGTCCTTCCGCTAGACCATTTAACATGTTTTCTCACTTTCATTAAGTTGTAAGCAAAACATTCTCTCATCATCCACTCAACTTTATAATAAATGATATACGCAAATCCTGAGGGTGTAGCATAACTGTCCCTAAAATTCATTCGGTAACATTCTTTGCAACAGTGAAGCACGGCTTTATCACATCTATGCACGAGCGCTCTACTTGGTTTTGCATCCATTGAATGTTTACAACGGATATTTCTCTGAAAGCTCCGTGTCCCGTCAACATTGTGTGGCAAGTTAATACTTATTTACACATTTCAACAAGTCTCGGAGATAGCGGATAGTGGATTAGTGACACGCCTGGTTCTGTAGAATGTTGGTTTTATTTCTGTGAAAAGTTCTATGATCATGATTTGGAATGAATGAAAATTTTGTTGCTGATTATTTCGTGTTTATCTTTAGTCATTGCAGTCTTATCATTAACAGTTACCTATTATCGGCTTTTGGTTGATACTTGAGGACGGCTTTGGATTGTAAATATGGAGCAAACCATCAACCATTCACTTTTGGCTGTTGTCTTTACTCTGGCTGGCAATGATGTGTGACTTTTTATTTTTGGAGGAAAGATTTTTACAATTTTGGCATTTTTAAGACATCTGTCTTAGTCTTTTCAAGTTCTAGATGAATATTTTTTGAGAGCATTAGTTCGATTAACCTTGCGCTTGCCCGTCTTTCGTAAGGCACATTAAAATTTAGTCTTGGCTAGATACCATGTAGTCAACTTTTGCAATAGTAAAAATACTACACCGTCAACCAAACCTGAATAAACTATCTTCAAGAAATCGTGAGAAAAATGACGTTTCAGTGCTCGAGCTATCTATTTTTGTGATGACGTACGTTAGCGTCGTTAGCTCGGCCTCGCTCGGAGAAGCTCGTGCACCCTCGGTAAAAAATTGACTCGTCACCGGCGAGTCAAACGACCCACTCGACATGGCCGCGTTGCCGCTGCTATATTTGTAGAAGTATGGCAACGTTGCTTTCTGTTTCGCGAATAGGTACTCCGACCCGCTATGTGTAAACCGCTCCGTCCGCCATTTTGTTTGAGCTGCTGAACAAAGCAATAATTTATTTTATCTACAGATAATAGGCATTTTTTGTTTAATTTAATGTAAGGAATACAAGGTTGACCTATGAAACTAGGGTTTTCCAAACAGTGAAGTATTGAAACTCATTATACTTCTTTTCGTCTGAAAATGCTGTTATAACCTGTTTTAACACGATTTCTAACTGCGAAAACGAAGACCAATAAATCGCGCAAATCACTGTATGATTTTGTTTTAATTTGATACTGTTCGTTTTTTTTTGACATCTTTTGACTAAAACTGCCGACTCTTACTAGATTTCTACTTCAAGGGACATGACATGATGACCTAATTAAAAATGACGATTATGAGATAATACTCCTGTACGTCTACTAATAGAAGACTAAATTTATTATCAACAGAAGTAGGTAGAACGCAAGAGAGAGACTAGAATAACACTGGATTCACTGGAAATGTGACCCCGCTTCGCACTCGTAATAAGTACAAATTACACAGAGCACCCTCCGTCCCAGAGACGGCAACTACACGTTTACCAAATCGAATCTGCGTTCTCCGTCTCACTCAGTATAACCCCCGCTATCGCTGCCCCGCTCTTTCGTCGACAGTCATCCAGCGATGCAATCTCTGTGCGTGACTTGCTCTGTAATTTTAGTTCGTATTGTCGCCACTTAGTGTCGCTGCGAGGCGGCCGCCATTTTCTTCTCTCTCTTTCTGCATGTCGCCACGCCAGTGCTGTTGAAACCGCGTCAATGAACGCTCGTTTCGTGAATTTTGTTTACTTCTTGATCACTCTTCTTCTTCTGGCCTCTGCTTGAAGTTTAGGTATGTACCTGTGTACCATCGATAACAACAGTGTCTTACGTTTTTGTAATACTTTTACTAATGTTTAAAGGCATGTGTGACTTTATTTTTAGTCTCATTTTAAAAATAGTTCTTAATTTAGTTTTTGGAATAAATTCGTTTCTGAATTATGTTTTTATGCCGATTTAATTATTTCGTTAGTTTTTGATTAAATTTATTGAGATTGCCACTTTCTGAGAAAATGATATATTAATTTAACGATTTGTGTTTTTTTGATAGATTTTTATTTGATGGATTTAAGGATTTTCGCATGTTGTTTTTATAAAATCATTCATTAAGGCAATGCGCCGCAGCCGCAGGTTATCCTGTTTTTGCTCTTGTTAAAACGTTCTAGGTGTGTTTTGTTTATTCCGGCTGAGCTGGTAACTACAATTTTGTTGGCAATACTTATTTTTCTGATCTTTGTATTCTTCAGCACTTCAGCACCCCAGCCTATGTTTATGCCTATGCCTTTACTATTTGGCTGTAATGTCATTTATTCGGTGTGGTGACTTGTGTCGTTTTTAATACGGCACAGTTAGGTACTATGTGGGACCTTTTATACCACTTTTTTTTTAAATTTTAAGTGGCATTTTCTTTTTTCCGGTTTTAGTCAACGACGATTATGTTTAAGTACTTAGATAATAAAAAAAACTTAAGTTGGTTTAGTAAAACTGTAACCGACTATACCACGACCACGACCGACCAGTAGCTTAACCGATCGATGACGAATAATAATCCTTATGAGCATGCAAATAAGGTTCTTGGTTGACGAGACATACCTAATATATCCAAGAGTGAGAAAGATGAGTTTTGTCAAATGTATTTATTTATTATCACTAAATTGTTTTTATTAAATTAAGTAACCCTTTTCTCTCCATCTTCCATAGTATCAATAAATGCTAGAAAAACAATACGTAAAACACGGACGTAAAAAAACAAAAGTTTTTGTTTCGGTTTTGTTTTTTCTTGATTAGGGTTTTCGCTGAACATCTGATAAAAACAGGCAGAGAAAGTTTTTTTACCGGTTGCCAAACGGGCGGTTTTCTGGTTTCCGTTCAATAGCCCTAAGTTCTGCGTTCCACCTTCACCTCATTTTAGTTATGAGCAAGCGCCCATTACCGCTATCTGTCTCTTTTCCACTCGTTCTGGCTGCGAGCAGCCGTAACGCGACCGAGAGAGATGTCGGCTCCGTCTTCTCGTGACTTGGCGTTCACAGCTGTACAGTATACTGAGTGGGGAATTTATGCCGGTGTTATCAGAGCGTTCGCGTTCTGTGGAGTTCCGTCCGCCATCTTGAGTTGTTTCGTAAAATACCGAGTTTGTTGACGTCCTATCCCTGTAGAATAAGAGTCAAATATAATTTTTAGCATCTTTGACATTTTTTTACTGAATCTAATTGTTTTTAGGTAGGTTAGGTAACTTGTACCACCACTACGACAATCAGGCAGGGCCTCAACAAAGTCCAAATCAATGAGGCGTCGGTTTTCTAGTAGTTACGATTGTTAGAATGTGGTTCCTCATCTTTCGCTAGATAGCGTTGGCAACTCAAATGTGGTCGTATAAAATGTATGGGATTTTCCGACAGCTTTGAGCTGTCGAAAAATCCCAAAATTTTAGTTTTATTTTATGTTGATAGATGGTGCTTTTCATCTAAGTTATATACATATTGCGTCGAAATCATTGAGCATAAAACGGATGGACAGATAGACGCAGCGCCCTCTTAGGGAACCTACGTCTGCGGAGCGTTCAGAAAATCATGTCGCTCCCGCATTATTATATTATAACACAGCCATCAAAGGAGATGCCTAACCGCACTTACTGTATAAATCGTCTGTAATAGACTGAAAAGGCCAATGATGATGATGAAAACAAAAACAAAATGTGTAATAGGTATTACGTGTACAGACATGTAGTAAGTAGGTAGGCACTTACGTCAAAAATTAGCGAATTTCAAAATGCAGTTAAAAATAAAATTAAATGAAAAAAAAACCTTGATGACTACTAAATAAATTGTTACCTGTCAGTAGGTACGTGTGAATTGAACACATGGCAAATTTAAACCAGTCTTTTCCCTACATAAAAATCTACGCCAGCTAGCGGATTTTAAGTACAAACTGATTCTTGACACTTGGAAAATCGCTCATTGGGAGAAAATTTCTCTAGTTGTAGGCAGGCAGGACAAACAATTACAATTTAATAAAAAACGGCCAAGTGCGAGCGGGACTCGCGCATGAAGTATTTCGTACCACTGATCTATATAACATTAGACCTAATGGTAGTACCTACCTACTATAAATATTGAGTCGAAGCGTAATTATTGAGCATAAAACAAAAATAATTTAGGTAATGTATTATGATGTGTTGTTGACATAAGTGATATTACTTACGTTCAAAATTAGCGACTTTCAAAATGCTGTAAACAATAAATTTTAATGGAGTAAAACGTCTTGATGATCACTAAATTGTTAAAAAGTTACTTGTCAGAACGCGTGAATCTAAAACATACTAAACATAAATATTATAGCATAATTAACGCTAAAACCAGCCTTTTTATTAAATAAATATCTACCCGACTTAGGTTGTTCAACGCCATCTAGCAGATTTTTAAGTACTGATTTTTGACACTAGGAAAATAAATAAATTGTTTCAACATACACACCAATTACCTAGCCCCAAACTAAGCGTGAGCTTGTGCTATGGTGACTAGGATAACGGATAGACATACTTAAATACTTTTATAAGCATCCATGACTTAGGTACAAATGCTCGTGCTCATCATACAAACATTTGCCCGCTAACCCGCAACCGCCTGGTTCAGAAGTCCGTGGCGCGAACCACTACACCAAGGCGGTCGTCAAAATCCCTAATTGAAGTGAAAAGCCAAGTGTAAAACGCTAGCTTAAAACCCATTTTCCCCGTCACTATCAACCCCCGCCTTACCGGCTCGGTCAGCTTTATTTAGGAACGCCACGGTAAAATGGCTTGTTACCCGACTGCCGAAGGAGGGTAATGTTTTTCGAGAGTATGTATGTATGTATAATTAAATCAACATAAGGTTGAATTAAGGTCGTGGAAGTTTGACAGATCAGGGTAGGTTCTAGGATGATGTGTGGCCCGCTGTACATCCTAGGTAATTGTTGTGTTTGTACCTTACCATCTTTATAAAACAGAAAACATTTGAAAAATTGTAGTCAATTTTATGTTGATATGGCGCTATTCATCTGAGTTATATAAAAATTGCGTCAAAATTATTGAGCATAAAACAAAAACAAATTGTTGTAATATTATTTGTACCAGATATGTAGTGGATGTACTTACGTTATCGAGTTTCAAAATGCAGTTAAAAATAAAAAATAATGGAAAAAACGTCTTGATGATCACTAAATTATAACCAAATTACCTGTTAGTACGCGTGAATCTTAAAAATGTTAAACATACACATTATAACATAATAAACACTAAAACCATCCTTTTTCATAAATAAAAATCTACCTGACTTAGGTTGTTCAGCGCCTTCTAGCGGATTTTTAAAGTATTGATTTTTGACACTAGGAAAATCCCTCATTATTTTGACTATATCCTACCAGCACCCCTTATTCACAAACGTCGGAAACTGCTGATTTCGAATCCAAGAGACAGGTTTCCGAAGACGTCAAAAAAATGCGATTCTTGAACGTCGGAATCGAAAGGTTTGACATTTCCACCATCACAAATGACATTAGCTTTTGAAAACTCCGTTCGGAAATAATGTTTGACATTTGAATTTGGAAAGTACACGGAAACTTCTGACGTTTGTGAAAAAGGGTGCTGCTGTTGTCTGTAAAAATATGATTCTATTATAATACTCATGAGCTGCATAGCCCTGCCTCTAGCTTGCATCACGGATGGATAAGATATGTACCTAGATAAGTGTGAGTGACTCGCGTTAAAGGCTAGTTACTACCGTGCACTGTGCATTGCGTCCGTCCGCCACTATAAATCTAATAGCAGAGAGAGACCAAATGAATGCGAGGAGACCATGTAGTGCCGTGCTAAGACAACAGATGGCGCTGTCTGTCTACATAGATAATGCTATTCTTAAACAGTTGACAGCTGTTTATTTTGTTCGAAAGATGTCATTTTTGACAATTTAACCTTAATTTCAGGTTTTTTATCATTAACGGCTACACCAATGTTCATTTTCTAAACATTTTTTAAATTAAGCAATCTGTACCCCACAGCTAAAAGGATAGTTAAGAAAATCAAGTTTTCTCAATTAAAAATAAAACCAATGTAAGTGATCTGTGATTCTACTTAAGGTAGACCTACTTATTTAATTTCATACCGTATGAAATGCTGGATAGATTTCGATGATTGATTTCACTCTTTTTCGCCGAATAATACGCGAACCGGTAAATGGTAGGTGGATAAGTACTTAGTATAATTTTGTTAAAAGTGGGTATTCTTTTATTTTTATTATAGGTATGATTTTTAAAGCCCAAATTCTGATATTCAAGATGTCATGTTAAATGACATTTTGACAAGTTTATTATTAAATAAATATTATAAACTAACCTCAAAACTAACAAGCAATAATTTTATATTCCTCCTTTTCTTTAGTAATTATTAATAATCCGGTCAATATAGTGGTGTTACCTTACAAATGGTCTGGTAGTTTAAAATGTTTGATATGATGTCTAGGACTCCAACTCGGTGCCTGCCACCATATCATACTAGAAATCAGTTTTATACAATGGTGTAGAGAATTAAATTATTTTCCTATATTTATACATTTTAAATTTAAACGAAAGGTTTTTTTTTTGTTTTAAACATTTAATGTAAAAGCCGAATCTGGATTCGAGACCCTATTACTAAGGATGCACTGTCTGTCTGTCACCAATCTGTATCTCATGAACCGTGACAACTAAACAGTTGAAATTTTCACAGATATGTACTAAGAAATACAAAAACAGAACAGACTCTCATACAATGTGATTTTTTTGCCGTTTTTAAATCTAAGTTTTTAAATTTAGTTAATGGTGTGGGACCTTTAGTTTTCAAGTGCAACATGCACTTAGCCATTTTATATTTTTAAGGGAAATTCTTAAACTAAGAAAGGATTTTTTTCTTTTTCAGAATTACCTCGCATTTCCAATGAAGAACGAGAAGACATACAATGCAACTGATTTTAGAATCTGAAACAACTGCAGACATAAGTGTAAAAATGTCAACCATTGAAGAGACATTAGATACTAACTTTAAAGATTCTTTTGAAAGCCTGAAAAGCGACATTTACAATGGCAACAAAGAAAATATAGAATGTCAGAAAAATATAGTAGACAATGTTGATGACGACCATGAAGAAACCATTGATGACCAGTCTGATTTACCATCAACTGCTCAAAATACAAACTTAGGACTAGAAATTAATAATGATGAACAGCTTGAATTAACATCAACTGCCAATAGTATAAAGTTAGATTTAGAAACTACAAAAAATGGTGCAGGGGAAGAAGTATCAAGCAATGGAGATTCTTATGAAAATTGTAATGGTATATCAAATACTGATAGAATGAATGGTGATGGACAAAAATGTGTAGAAAATGTTGGTAATGAAGAAAAAGAAGGTAAATCTAAAAATATCGTAGTCAATGAGACCATTAATCAAGAAATTGAAGAAATTACTTTAAGTAACAAAAAAGACTTGTCTGAAAATTTCGAAGAAAAAGACAAGGATACCAAAAAGATTAATAAAAGCAATAGTAATGTAGAAACAAAAGAACTGAATATTTTAGATACTAAATGTAAAGAAGACTCTGCTGACATGCCAGTAGAAATTTGTATGGACGCTATTGAAGTTGATGAAGATATCTCTGAGATGATACATGAAGTTGATAAAACTATTTCAGAAATGAATATGGTTATTGACGAAGATATCCTTTACGATGCTGATGAAGCCGACAAAGAGACTTCAGATACGAATGCAATGCAAAGTGAAGTCCAAATTGATTCGGAGTGCGATATTGCAAAAGCCGCTGACACCACGCTTGATTTGGATCTAGAAAAAACAGATGAAATTGAGTCTGAAACTGTGGTTCCAGTTAAGTCTGATCATAATGTTGAATCGGAAAAACGTGAAACAGAGCTGATAGTAGAAGACCAAAAACCTGATGGTAATCAAATAGAATCATTAGGTGTAAAAGAAATTGACACAAAGACTGTATGTGAAAAATATAAAGATGTTGAGCCTACGAGTATATGTCTAGGTGAAAATGAAACTGAGATTGAAGATACGCCCCAAAAGTCTGATCAAAATGAACCCGAAACTGTAACTTTAGATTCAGCACTTGCTACAGCACAAAGTGATGCTGAGTTAAAGGCTGTAGACGAACCTGATGTCGGAAAAATAGAAGACGATGTCATCCAAATTGAATCAGAGCAAGACAGTGAAATAGTAGAAAATAGCATTGAGAAAATAGATAGCATTGGTGATGTATTAGAAAACGTAGTTCAAGATGATGTGCAAAAAGTTGCTGATGCTGATAAATCAATGATAAAAGAAGATTCTTCTAAATCTGTACAAGAAAGCTCTAGACTGGAGCCTGGTAAAACTGGCAGTGTTTCTGGCATAGTTGTTGAAGATGAAGTTGAAGTGTTAGACGTTGATGAAATTAAAGAGGTACATGATGTTAAAGAAAAAACTGAAGATTCTTTAACAAAAGCAGATGAACCTACAAAAGAGCCTGTATTAAAGCTATCGAATACTCTGGATATCTTATCTGATGACGATGATGAGCCACCTCAGACAGAATCACAAAAGGCTCCAGCAACAATGCCTACTGATAAACAATGCATAAACATTGAAGATGATGATGACATCATGTTAATAGATGAAGACACTGATCTCGACAAGAAAGATAAAATTGCGCCGGTTCAACCAATGGAGACAGAAGAAAGAAAAGATGAAAATACTGCTGAATGTACTATCGATTTAGAAAATGGTAAATCAGTTGCTACTAAAAAAGTGGTTGAAACAATACCTGAGGCGGAAAAAGGTATGTTATTGTATCATAATACTTACAATTAGTAATATCATTTCAAGAACAGGTTAAATGTTACTACTCGTGTATTGTACATTATTGCAAGAAAATAAACTGAAACTGAAGAAGATTACTTTAGGAAGCTATTTTTTGTTTAATATTGTTAAAGATGTAATTCATTGTTTTCAGATCCAGTGGTCACTCCACCTGAAATCAAAAGCCCAACTAAGGAACTGGAAATGCCGGAAAAAAATAAAGAAACTAAAAAAGATGTGAAGGAGCCACTAAAACCTCTGTTGCCTGAAAATTTTTTTAAGTCCTGTAAGAAGAATCTGGCAGATATGACCAGAGAGGAGCTGGAAGAATTTTGTATTCTGAAAATTGTGGAGAGTATTGTGGACAGAAGTAATTTAGGTGATATAAAAAGTAAATTAAAATCACTGACCCAAAACATTGAGGAGCATAAGAAGAAAGCAATGATGCTCACCAAACAGAACAGAGATCTCCAACTAGTCTTAAAATCTGTTCAAGAGGAACAAAAAAAGAAACCTGATTCTGTCATAACTCCATTAAAAATAACTAGATCTGTAGGTATGCAGGTGCTGATGACTGAGAAAATTGGGGCGAGAAAGAAACCTAACAACAATGCCGCCCCCCCTGCCCCAACAATAACAACTATCAGGAATATTAGACCTATTAATCAAAGTCCCCGGGCACAGAAACCTGGGGGTAACCAGCAAATACCGGTGCCTCGACTCGTTCCGGCCGCGGCTAACCCTGTGCCCAAGAGTCCAATAACGCAGAATAGCGTTAACATCCAGCCGAAGCCACATAATCAGTACAATGGATCAAGGATGTCGCCACCAGTACAAAAGGCTGAGAAGCGACCACACAACAGGTTACAGTCTGTCACTGTTGACTTGACAGATGATGAACCACCCGCCAAAGTGCCCCCCAGAAGTTCGCCAGCTCCCCCTGTCAGACTTGTATCCTCTCAAAACCTTATATCGACGCCTAGGTCACAGGTGACCGCAGTCAATAGTCCCAGAAAAGTGTACATACCAATTAGCGGCCCTCAAGGACAAAACATCAGACCTGGACAAACCATCATGTTGAAATCTGTCCCACCACCAGGTTAGTTTTTAAAAGTTTTTCTGTCTGTGTTTTAATTTTTTTATTTTTGATTGATAGTTTTGTTGTTTTTTATTCTGATAAAGTTTAATTTTGTTCTGTGTTCCAGGTCCAAGACAAAGAGCAGTTGTTCCAAATGTCACGAGAGGACCAGCTCCGAATGTAATTAAACGAATTACGACCAGCAGACACCCTGCCCCGTTACCTGACTCAATGAAACAGTACCAACCGCCCAACTGGAAAGCGTTGCCACCGGCGCCTGACCTGAAATTGTCCAAAGTAGAAAATGGAATAGTCATCTCATGGAAGATCGAGGGTTATCAAGAAGATAGTTACGAAGAGATTGCTAGCTACCAGCTGTACGCTTACCAAGAGACGAGCTCGCCTCCAAGCACTGCTCTATGGAAAAAAATTGGCGATGTCAAAGCTCTGCCACTGCCTATGGCGTGCACTCTTACGCAATTCATGGCCGGATTTAAATATTATTTCGCTGTTCGAGCGGTCGATGTCAGATCTCGGCTCGGACCTTTTAGCCTGCCAGGAAGTATACTTCTCCTAAATAAAATGTAAGACTGATAATTATCTGTAATGTCATGTTGATGCTTGTCATGTGCATCGTAGCCGCGAAATTATGTTCACTCGCCACATAAGAAAAGAAGAAGAATAGGGCGAAACTAAAAGTGATGTTTGTTTAGTTATTTATTGATATTATTTGTACAGTGCGGGATTTATTTATATGTCAAATAATGCTACGTTAGAAAAAAGTCGCTGTTGTAAATCTTAAGGTTCCCGATATCTCAATCACATGATTATAATGTAGTGAGAGTTACAAAAAGAAGTAAAATTTTAAGGAGTAGACTATTATTAGTTAGTGATAATTTAATTAGATTACAATATTGTAGGGTGTAAACAATCTTTCGAATTTGTACATACTGCAGCGGTTAATTTATTTTTCATAAGGTCTTTGGTGTTATAACAAAGAGCCACAATACACATATTTTACTAAAAGAACTTTGTCAAAAGTACCACCAATGATTGATGTTTGAGTAAAATAATAGTATAATTGATTGTATGAAAACCCATACCAATTTAAAAACATTTTTAATTCAGTACTTGATATTAAATTTTAATAATATCTAACATTGTTTTTTTCAACATCAAACTTCGAAAAGAATTAAACACAACACAAGAATATATTTGACATTTAACAAATTGCTTTATTACAATAATAAATTTTATTAATATTTCGAAAAATACTTACTCTAAACATTATTATTATTTATTACTACGACCCTACTGTCCGTCTGTCTGTCTGTCACCAGGCTATATCCATGAACCATGATAGCTAGACGGTGAATACTTTTCCCAGATGATGTGAATTCTGTTGCAGCTATTACAACAAATACCTACTAACAGAATAAAATATATTTAAGTGGGGCGGGGCTCCCATTTGACAAACGATTTTTTTCCCGTTTTTAAAACTAATGATAGATACAAAACCCTTGGTACACGAATCCGACTCGCACTTGGCTGGCTGGTTTATCTATTATTCATGCAGCGCCATCTGTGCAAATGTTGTGTATTTCAATCACTGACCTCTATTTGTACTATAGGGGTCAGTGATTTCAATACTAAGTGACGCAGTCAATATGAAGGCTTAGTATTGCGAGTTTTAGTTTGTCAGTTACACGAGCTCACGACCGACCGCGAGACGAAAAGGACTTATCCACTACTTGTATGGAGGATGGTTTTTATTTCAACATATAACTAACCACAATAAAACTATATTTATTTTTAAGCAACAAAAATATGAAACACGACACCAAATAAATTATAATTTTAAACACCTTAAATTTTGTGAAAAAAAATGTATTTTGATTTGTAGGCCTAAAGCATATTGGGCTCAATTCCAATGCGCCCTGTCTAAGATTAAATTAAGTTTCAGTCTCTCTCTTTCTCTGGCAAACAAACAAAAAGAGACAGACTATATTAATTTCGAAACGTCAGACTAAACAGCTGTCCGTTGCTAAGGAAATTAAAGAATCCATAGACAATTTAGTAGGGATGTCATTTGATGACGACTAAAGTTAGAGGAAAACACGCAAAAACTTGTAAAAATACGTAAGAAATCGCATCACTTAATTTGACGTTTCTAAATTATTGTAGACTGTCTCTCTCTTTTCGTTTCTTTGAAAGTGAAAGAAAAAGACTGAACCTAAATTTAATCTTAGACAGGGCATTAGCATTGGAATTGAGCCTTTTGTACCAATTTGAAAATAAAATCTACATTCACTGGCTAGCCAAACAGAAAAAAAATACCTATCTGTCACAATCTGTGTGTTATCTGTGTAACATAACTTTCACGAAGTCGTGCAAGCCCAAGAAAAATACTTGCACGAAATGTCAATTTTGTTGACAAATTACTTTTTTTTTCATGCGTTTTTAATGCCGATGATGCGGTGTGTGTACACACTACATACATAAATAAAATAGATGATATACATATTGATACATAAACATACACATACATAGTAGTAATACACAGAACCCATTTCTTCAAATAAGACAGAATGCGGTCATTTGCGTATTAAAAGCAGAAGGGGAGGCATTCGCCCAGTAGTTGGACGCTATAGGCTAAATGAAATTAGAAGATGTCTCTCACTAGCTTTGCAAAGACAGTTGAATTTTTTATGTGCCAATAGTAGAAGTGGGCATTACCATATCTCTAATACAGCTAAGACCAACGGATTCTTCATCAGATACTTCAGACCTTCGATTTTTGACATCAAATGAAGCGGTTGAATATTTTCTGTAAAGGCGGTATGTCGATCTCTAATAGCTTGGGCTCTTGTGTTTTCTAATCATGGTCACCAGGTACTCCAGATCTTTGATTATCCTAGTTTTTATAGTTTTCCCTTTATGTGGCCATTAAACCCTAACTCTGTACCTTTCAGCTCTCTGAGGTAATGGGAAGTACTAGTTCTATTCTGATGATCATGAGTGAGTGTCATAAATGCGAAACTTTGCTTTCGCTTAACTTTGGAACTTAATAACCAAGACTTGAAATTTTGGATTTTAAGTATGTGATTATAGCATATTCGATGACGAAAATTTCTGCTTTCTGGTCTTATCCAGAGGTTCTCAAATAAAAAATGCCTGAAAATGCGGCGAAATGGTTCCAATAAAGGATGGTACGGCAGTGTTTGCTTCGCGCTCGACTTGGCGAGGGCACCGCCAACATTTTAATCAATTTTTTTGACGATGTTTTACTAAAAAAGGGATTTTTGATGAAAATACAAAAAACAACCGTAACTTTTTTAGAGTCGATTTGAAGTCATATCATAGAAGGATTTTCCGTCGGGAGAATAACCTCCTTTATCTCCCTCTTCGTTTGATCCACGATTTACAGGGCCACCCTGTATAGAAAAAAAAAAGGTTTCCCTAACGTGCCACTAGAGGCGCTGGCCAATTTCCATACAAGTTTTCGTTACTCGGACGAAGGTGACTGCGTAAAATGACTCTCACTAAGCCATGCAGCCAACCCTTAAGCCGTCAAAAATCTTAATATTTGAAGGAAACTACTACAGTAGTAGAAAATTATATATATTTTGATCTAGCGGGCTCCCGGTAGGCTAGCTATTTGAACGTAACTAGCGAATATAATAATAAAATATGGAGCTGTATTTGAGATAATTCAAGACAGCAAAACCAGAAACTTTAGGCCCGCACACGCATAGAAATAAACAGGTTTCGCTAACTTGCCGCTAGGGGCGCCGACCAAATGACATGGCCAACTCTTCCTCTCATACCATTGATATATCGTATACCATTTTAAAGCTTACAGATTTGTTCCTCCAATGAATACTTAATCCTCGTTAGGTTAAGTATTCATTGGAGAAACAAATCTGAAAGATTGTTTACATACTTGATTTTTATCGAATATTATAAATGAAATAGACTTTACTATATTTCTTGGTGCAACGTTATCGCATCATATTAAACAAAACAACAGCACATGTAATATAAATCCAAAATATGATCCAATTAACACCAAAAGAAAATACGTTAAAACGTGACGTGAACGTGGCAGAAAACAAAAGTCAAAACAGATAACTGCTACATTCGGATACCGTCTTAAAAACCCTATTGAAATTGATGTCCTAACTACCACAGACTGCAATACCGTTGAATTAGTATTGGCTATTTTGACATTTTAAAAATTTATGTGAACCTTATCCGTTTGCAATAAGGTTTACATATTTAATGTGTGACATGGTGATTAAACGTATGTTTAAGAGTAAGAATGCTTGACAACACTTGATATAATCATACCAGCGTAGATTGGCAACTGAACATAAAAATACTGTATTTTATATGTTTAGGTACATGAATTTTACATTTGTAAGTCTGATAATCTGTTATCAGCCTTAGAATTGCTACGATACAAGAACAAGACAGCATTACAAGAACAGACAATGACGATTTGTGGTTTCTATTGCCAGTAAAATAAATTAAATGCTTAAATTGTCAGTCTTAGTTAAATATAAAAATTCAAAACTTTTTGTAAAATCCCTTGACGTGTCAATGTTTCACACGTGACCTTGGCGGAACAGTATACCCGACCTGGTAGACTTATGTTCACTCGCCATAAAAGAAAAGAAGAAGAAAATAAATTAGTTCCAGTTGTTTTCCGCAACATAACGAGGTCTCATATATTTTTGGTCAGGCTATAAATAAAAATTGTTGAATTCAGTAGATTAAATTAAATTAATCAAGCAACATTATTTTGACATTTTGTTCCAGTATGTTGGCAACGAACGCCAGACTGAAATTTATATGTCAGCAGTCAGTTTTCGATTTAATCGCGTTTCGGAACGTTGTATCATAAATTTCGTAAGCCTGATTTTGAGAATAAAATTTCGTAAACCATGTGAAAAAAACTTCCAGCATTAAGTTTGGCTGGATTGCTTGCGTTATTTTGTGTATCTTGTGCTCCGATATGCTTAAAACATCGCGTTACTTTGGTGTAATCGAAATAATTTGACGTAGATTGACAGATCGGTTTCGCAAGTAGCTTCTACGGAGGTGTTTTATTTGTGTACGCTGTGTGGCAAATATCTTTGAGATTTGTTGTTTACTGATTTGCTAAGTGCTGTGTTACCCGAGGGTTAAGATTCCCTGTTGGTGTAGATGGTGTCAGGGTGTGTGCTGTGAAGTGGTGACTCGTAAAAGGAGTCAACATTGGTTCGGAGTGTTTAGTTAAGTGGGTATCAGGTGTTTTGTTTTCGGTTCCTGCGCTGTGAGCCATGCTGGCTTGTCGTGAACATTGCGACGCCTTGCGACCGGTACGTATATATTCAATACTTATTAGCTCTTTAGTTCAATACATTATAATTATTTATGTTGCGGTCTGACTATCTTTGCTTATTTTTGCATGAGCTTCTAAACGCTGAGAACTGTTAATCTGGGTCAAAGTCACTGCAAGCTTAAACTAGGTTGATTTTGATCATACAATATTTTTATTGACACCAGTCCTTTTAGGTTTTTTACAGTTTAAAATACAATTCAATTAAGAGCAATTGCTTAACTGAAATTTGTCCACAAAAAGCGGACTTAAAGCCAAGTGGCACTCACTCACAACCAGTCTACCTATTTCATTTTCCTTTTTACTAGTTATTGACAAAATATTTCTTTTGTGCAAATTATTAGGTTCATAACAGAGAAGTGAAATTTCTTTATATTAAAATAAAAAACAGGGAAATGTGAAGTTTAAAATAAAAATAAGTTCAACCTTCAAGTTTCCTTTTTTTTAAGAATCTGTTGAAAGAATTTGGGGGTCAAATGAACTACATTTGTTGGAAGTAATAAAATGATAATAGTAAAATAATACTGACTTGTGTCTTGCCTCAAATGGGCTCATATTTTGTATTTATAAGGCATGTTTTGTGAATTGCATAATTTTTGATTGATTTTATTTGAGTGGACTGATAAGTCAAAGTATAATTCAATTGCTTTGATGATTACTGAAGTAATTTTTTTGTGGATTGAGTTATATAATCACTGACTGTCCTCAAATGTTGATTTCCATTTGCAAGAAATATATCTTTTCAAATTACTTTTTAACCACAAGATCATCTCAATTCTAAAAAATAAAATTGACTGGTATTGATGAAATAAAATCCATACCAAATATTTTTTGTAAAGTAGGTAGTTTCTTAGTCCTTAAGTATTGTGTTTACAAACTCAATAAGCAATCAATTGACGTTGGGACACCAGTGTTCTTTCTTATTCTTATGTTACTCCAGAGGCCTTTACTGATCTGCAAGAAATACCTACTTAATACTCATGCCATAGACCAGGCTTAACTATAAGCTTGTTGTTTTTTGCATTGTTCCATGCAATTGTATTATTTGATAAGTTTTTATTGCACAGAAAGATTAAAGGAACAACCACCTTCAAACCCCCTTATTTTTTAAAATTTAATTTGTTAATATTATTTACTTTTAATGTAAATATATTACAACTGAATACCTGTTGCTGTTGATTTTAGTCAGTTGATGAATTTTTTGCTTTCTATGCCAGATAGCCTTTCTATGCCAGATTTTCGGGGTGGTAAAGGATCTACCTCCTAGTGGTCCACCCGGGCAACGCCATCACACACCTTAGTTTGTGTTGGCGGCTAAACGATCCTATCAGCGGTGGTAGGCACCGTTTGGTGCCGCCTGGTAGCTACCACCCTCCCACCGGAGCCCGGCGCCAAGCAGCTTGCTGTGTTCCGTCGGTAAGTGGGAGTGCCAGAGCCTTGGGAGAGAGCGAGGTTGTCAGTAGTGCTGTGTAAAACCGGTCTTGGTCTCTGAGAAATACTATACCGGGAGGCTGGTTCTGGAGGGTAGCGGGATCCGAAGAACGGTGCCAGCCGTTGGCCGACCGTGAGTCAGTTGGGGCCCAAGTAGCACGCCAGCCACGTGTGAAAGGCTGCCCCGCCAACTCGCGAAAAATCCCGATGTGCTCCATCGTGCCAGCTGGCGACTGGAAGGGAGGACCCGGTGGCCACATTCGGGGGGGTTCGGGCGTCCCCGCAGTCTCCAGACTAGTCCCCTTTTAGGGTGGTAGATCTTTAGACTTCCAGGTGGAATAATGCACAGTGCCTCGACAACCAATTCTTTTTACCCACCTCACTCACTTCAAAATGAATAAAGCAAAAAAGAACAAACTTAAACAACGGCTGCACGTCCTCCCTCTCAAAGTGCACCTTACTAACATCAGAGGGTTGCACTCTAATCTCGATCCGGTCCACCATCACCTCGAGACCGAGAAGCCTCACTTGTTCTTTCTGACGGAAACAAAGATAGCGACACCGTCAGACGTGGCGTACCTCAACTACCCTGGCTACTTACTTGAGCATAAGTTCATGAAGCAAGCAGGGGTCTGTGTGTACGTCCGCAATGACATCTGTTGTCGTCGTCTCCGTTGCTTTGAAAATAAGGGTTATTCCGTTATTTGGATTCTGTTGGATTCTGGCATGGAGAAATCTCTTTATGTCGGTGTTTACCGATCGCACAGCGGGAACCGGGAGACGACTCAGCTCTTTGATTACCTTGCAGAGACGACAGATCTAGATCAGCAACGTTACCCAACTGCGAAGCTTATTTTTCTTGGGGACTTTAATGCCCATCATAAGGAATGGTTGTTCCCATACCTGAAAACTGACCATGCCGGATTAGAGGCGCGCAAATTTGCGATATCGCTAGATCTAACCCAGCTGGTGAAAGAAGCAACGCGGGTACCAGATGTTGCCGACCATACACCTAATTGCCTGGACCTCCTGCTGACAACAGATCCGGACAGTCACTCTGTTTCAGTCTCGGCCCCTTTGGGATCGTCTGACCACTGTCTAGTAAAATCCGTATCTCTCTCTTCTCCTCCGGATAATAGCCCAAGAGGCACGAGGAGAGTTTGTAGATATGATTCTGTCGCATCTCGTCCCAGTCATATGAGTCTGCAGACTGGGACGAGATGCGACACTTTTTTGCGTCTTACCCATGGCGGGAAGTGTGCTTCTCTTCGGGTGACCCATCGCGCAATGCTGACGCGGTTGTAGACGTTATACGACAGGGAATGGAGTATTTCATTCCATTCTCCGACATCTCGCTCGGTTTTGAAACCCGGCCCTGGTACAACGCAAAGTGTGCCCAAGCTGAGGCCATTAAGCAGTCTGCATATCAAGCCTGGGTAACCGTCCGCGACCGCAAGGCTGGAGCGCGAAAGGTCCGCACGGCAAAGAGTGCCTTTAATTCTGCTGCCAAACTTGCCAAGCGGGTCCAGCGTAAGGCGCAATTTGACCATGTTGGACGCATAGGGGCTAAACTCTCGTCACACCCTCCGGGTAGCAAACAGTTCTGGTCCCTGTCCAAGGCGGTCGAATCGAATTTCTGTCGTCCTTCTTTTCCACCGATGCTTAAACCTGATGGGTCGTTAGCCCACTGAGCATTAGAGAAGGCAAATCTATTTGCCTCTCTCTTTGCTGGCAATTCGAGATTAGACTCTGGCTCAAAACAACCACCTACGGTACCTCGCTGTGATTCCTCGATGTCCGAGATCACTGTGCATATTAAAGAGGTTCGAAGAGTATTGAGCAGTCTAGACACGAACAAGGCTAGCGGGCCTGACGGCATACCAGCGAGAGTGCTGAAGCATTGTGAGCTGTCTCCTGTGCTGACACGTTTGTTTCGCCTCTCTTTAAGGGCTAAAAAAGTTCCGGGAGCCTGGAAGCTAGCGAATGTGCAACCAGTACACAAAAAGGGTGATCGCGCTGACCCTGCCAACTATCGACCGATTGCCATCACCTCCATATTATGTAAAGTTATGGAGAGGGTCATAAACAATAAGTTGCTGACCTACCTCGAAGACAATTATCTTCTCAGTGACCGTCAATATGGTTTTCGCCGGAAACGGTCTACTGGTGATCTTCTGGTCTCGTCACGCACTGTTGGGGTGAAGCCATCGAGAACCATGGCGAAGCATTAGCTATTTCGCTTGATATCTCTAAGGCCTTTGACAGGGTCTGGCACGCTAGCTTGCTCAACAAGCTTCCTGCTCTCGGCATCCCTGCTGACTTCTGTAGCTGGGTTTCAGACTTCCTGAGTGAGCGGTCGATCAGAGTAGTCATAGACGGCTGCTCCTCTGACCTTTGGGCTATTAATGCCGGAGTTCCTCAGGGGTCGGTTCTCTCTGCAACTCTTTTCCTGCTGCACATTAACGACCTGCTCCAACCAGGTATCGTTGGTTACGCGGCACGGTTACAGAGAGATACTTATCCGGCGCAGGGACCAGTGGGGACGAAATTCAACTCTTCAGGGATGCCATGGTGGAGCGAACAAACTTGACTTTAAGTCATGTCTCCCAATGAGGTGAAGACAATCTTGTCAGCTTCAACGCCAAAAAAACACAAGCGTGCCTATTTACCACCAAGAGAAGCCCTTTCCTCCAATCTCCAACTTTTCGGGGTGCGTCTGTTGCTGTTACCGACCATCTTGAGCTTCTGGGCATGGAATTGACAGCTAGTCTTAATTTTTGTGCAGGCAGGTGCCAGCATTGAGCACAAAGCTCGAACTGCGGCAAAAAAACTGGGTATCCTGAACAGAGTGAAGCGATACTTTACGCCAGGACAGCTTTTGTCACTTTATAAAGCGCAAGTCCGATCCTGCATGGAGTATTGCAGTCACCTCTGGGATGGATCAGCTAAGTACCAACTAGCTGCACTTGACGCGGTGGAGCGCAGAGCAAGGAGGCTTATCGGTAACGAAGATCTATGCGCCAGACTCCACAGCCTGGCTCATCGCCGCAAAGTTGCCTGCTTGTCGGTCTTTTACAGGATATATTTCGGAGAGTGTGCTCAAGAGCTCCATGAACTCATTCCACCGGCCCCGTTCTACCACCGCACTTTTAGACGCACCGCGGAATTACCACCCATATCGCGTTGATATTCCAATGATACGAACTAAGCGCTTCTTATCAACATTTATAATGCGCACAGCTAAGTTGTGGAACTCACTACCCGCTTCAGTGTTTCCCAACGGATTACAACCCAAAGACCTTCAAACTCAGAGTGAACAGGCTTCTTCTGGGTGAGCTCGCTCCATCATCGACTCTGTCTGTGCCACGTCTGGCTTAGTCTAGAGTCAAGAGCAAACCCATTTCAAATAAATAAAAAAATAATAGCCGGTGTTAGATTTTATCAAACTTGGGGAATATACCAACATGTACCCGATGAAAATATTTTTACAAATACTTGATCATCAGTTAAGATGATATCAGCTTAACTTATAATTATTCTTATAATAAATTGGTCGTGTACATATAAATAATTTTTGGATTATTAGAAGATCTCAAAAGATATGTGAGATGATTGAGAAATACTTTGTATTCAGATAGTTATAGAATGATTTTGAATGATGTGAATTATTTTCTGACCACTATAGCTACCCAACTTATTTTTCTGTTTCTTATCAACATGTTTTCTTCCATTCTAGTCTATTTAATCTGTGCCATTGGTCTGTTGTAATCTCTTAAATTTTGGCAACCCTGTCCTTTGACTCAGCTGGGGCCTGTTAATAGTAATAGTTTGAAGAGATACTTACGTACTTCTTGATATGTACTCAAAAAATATCTTATCCAAGTTTTAGGCAGTATTTTCAGCTAAGCTCTATTAATAAATAAATTGTTTCAATAGTGACACCAGTTACCCAGTCCCAAATTAAGTGTTAGCTTGTCTTAGTGACTAGGATTTATAGATATACATTCTTGTATGTACTTTTTTATAGCTTAGAATACCATAAGCATAAGTCTTTGCTGCTAGAGCCTAGCAGCTTTATTATTGCTATTTTAGCTTACTTATACACTAAAATAAGTGAACAACCTTTGTTGTGTGTAGCTAGGGCCTAACATTAAACTACACGTAGTTACGTAACCGATCGAGCAGGATATCAGCTGCCGACCAATGCAAGGGTAGACAGAAAGTCTTCCGAACACTTTCACCCAGCGCCGACTTTCGCCGATGGTACTAGGTACTAACTAAGCATAGCGTTGCGTGAATACTAGTCTACGAAGTTTAGTAAACGACGTTATACTCGATAGCTTTGGTTTAATTTAACCGTAAATATTACAATTGACAGCCACGGCACATTTTCAAATCTATCAAACATGCGTTGTGAAGACTTCTACCAATCGCTACCTTGGGGTAGAAAGGTCGTAAAAGCCATACAAGTTTTATGGCTTTTACGACCTTTCTATCCCAAGGTAGCGCAATCATGCGTATTTAACATGGATATGTAACTTGAAGTGCCTGATTGAGCTTGTGACATATTTTAGAATTTATATTACTACCCGACCAAGCTAACGAGCCAGACCAAGCAATGTTGTTTAAAAAAAACTTAACTATTTAATCTAAATTGTAACATCATCGCTTTTTAATTTCCACCGGTATTTACGTTGTATTCGTCGTCGTCTGTCGTTTGACATTCGTCTAGTAATCTAGTTGGCTTGGTCGGGTAGTAGTTTAAATTTTCGAAATAAATAAATTTAATAAATAAATATTGGACAATATCACATACATTGCTTTGTTACCAAAGTAAGTACCTAAAGCACTTGTGCTATGGAAATCAAAAACAACGTTGGTATTACAACACCCAGATCCGTGACAATAAGAAAATATTGATCGATTTTGATCCGACCGGGTGTTCGAACCCGGGACCTCAAGAGACGGCGACACCTTGAAAACCGGTGTGCGAGCCACTTGGCCGCGGAGGTCGTCATCTAAGTGCTGTACTCAGAGAAGTCAATTAAACTGAATCCTTCATTAAGTCTCATGCCATCTTTTTCTATTTCATTGATTAAGAAAGTGACCGAACGAGACTTAATTTAATTGACGTTTCTAAATGCGGCAGTAAGACGTGCTATCTATATTCTTAGCCTCATCAGATGCTAGTTAATACAAATAGTATTTAATTTGACTCATCCGATCTAAGTATATATTTCGTCCATGCTCTCGGCCATCAAGGCCACTGTCAGAGTAGCTGCTACGTGAGTGTGTTAATCATTAGTCATTATCGCTATTACATACACTACAGCGTTAGTTTATGATCGTGCTGTACCATCTACCTCCTCCTCACTACAGTACGGAGTACTAGTACTTACTATGTACTACAGTTGAAAATAACGGGAGGCTAAACTTTTTTTACCCAGCCTTTTTACATTTTTGAGTCGAGTTTCCGTTTTTTTTTAGTTTTAAAGTATTTTTGGACTATCTTAGTGATCTATGTAAGTCGTGGTCTTCCGAGCTTTCTTAAGTTGTATCCACAGCGCACACACAAATAGATGCTCGAATTAAACATAGAAAACTAACAAATCTTTATCGACTAGGGACATTTGCCTAATGCTAAAGCAGTAGAGTAGCATAGTGAACTATAAAACTACATACTCATTTATCAATTGGGGTTAATTAAATAAAATTACGCCGCTTAACGGGTAGGTATAAGGTCTCACGGCTGTACTAGATACTGTATTGTAAATAATAAACATATGATGCAGGTCATTAAACCCTCAAATGTAGGTTAAAAAGTTAATTTTAGCTTCAGTCGACGGCTCGCACCCGCGGGTAATCGACATCTTCCTTCTTTATTTATAACTTTATAGATTTTATAGTCGTCATGGCAGAAATAGCATCCATATTTTTTACATTTTGCTTAGTCGATTTGTTATTTTAATTCAAGGCATAAATCTGTTCGTCTTTTTGTGCTTTGAACATTTTAATGTGAATTGGAAAGAAATTACTATATTAACAATTTAAATCTCTACAAACACCTTTTTGTAACTGAAAGCGGTACCCATTGACCCCTCCACGGAAACTCATGATTCTTTCTATCTGTATCTACATCGTCTTTTCTTTTGGAGGGAAGGGTTCGTCGACACTTTAACAGAGGTACTGGGAGCCATAAGTTTGAGTTACTCTGTTCTATCATGGAAATGTTGTTTTGCGTATTTTTAAAATTAAACCATCTTTTTCCCAATTTTTCAATGAAGCCCTTTGCCCTTTTTCAGGCGGAGAAACGAGACAGATCACCAAACGACTCATCATAATGGTATGGACCTACAATAAAATAACTAGTTAATCACGTAATCTACTTAATTTTATATGCATTTCACTTTTTTCGAATTTCCTAATGAATTAGCGCGTGACTGCAAACTTGTCATCTGTAACACAGAATACAAAAATAGCTAGTAAATAAAATGTGCGTAAGTCTAATATAAGAAAGAGTCTTGTACATACTCATTCTATTTTCCCCATTCTTATTAAATGGCGCTGTATGACCAAATGAAAAAATGAATGATTTTTCAAGTGCAAATAAAATATTAAGATTGCAAAGTGAATGCTTATCACTTAAAAACAATACATATTTATTTATATTAGGACGCTGTATTATTGTTAGGCGCCTTTTCAAATATAGTAATAAAAAAATCATTACCTGCTAGTATTTTTTCTCCACCTCTTCTTTTTTCTTTCTCCTCTCTTAAATCAGAAAACTAGCCAGGTAAACGTAAAACAGTCTGAAAGAACGTTCTAGTAGGTTCGATCAAACTGAGCGCGTATCGTTTTTGCACACTTGACTGGTTTGTTATACCGGCCAGCCGGTGTTGACCGATACGTTTTACATTACCTTGGTAATAAGGCTTGATTCAGAGGCTCTATTCAGTAAGAAGAGGTTTTTTTGGCTAGAAACAAAAAATGGCGTGAGCGAGGCGGAAATACGGAAGGCTTAAGCTTCCCTAGCCGTAAGCACGTGTAATGGCGTTTCTTCAGCTGTTTCTTATGGTAATATCGATAGGCAACACTGGTTTACAATTCAGGTTTATTACATTTTTTTACAGTAAAGCCTCTTGTTATTAAAACAATACAAAAAAAACGAAGCTATCGGCCGATATGTCGTAGGGAACTATTAATTTTACACGTAGAAATAGTCATCATGACTATGAGCAAATTTAATTTAATTTCGTAAAAACTTGTGAACAAATTGCTTAAATTTATAAAAATAATTATAAGTCATTATTACTGTTAAACATTGGTCGTGTTCACCAACCCATCACATTTATTATTTTACATATTTTGTATGGGAATTTAAAAATTTTTACCGTCAATTAAGGTTTACCAGCTGTTTAAAATTTAGTGAACTCCTTTACTAATGAGGTATAATTTAGTTTAGAATTTTTGAGTTTCTTTGACATACGAGGGGTGATTCAAAAGTAATGATAATAAATAATATACACAATAATTATAATTTAAAAAAAACTTAACATAGTCTCCTAGCAAGTCTATACATTTAGCCCATCTCTTTTCTAAACCTAAAATTCCCTTAGAAAAATATCTTTATCTTGACTCTCAAAAAAGTCCTCAACCGCGGCCATCACGTCGCTATCATCGTCAAATTTCTTGCCTCGGAGGTGTTTCTTGAGTCGTGAAAAGAGATAGAAGTCACTGGGGGCTAGATCTGGTGAATAGGGGGGGTGTTCCACCAGCTCAAAGCCCGCTTCCTGAATGGCAGCCATGGCAATTGCAGCTTTGTGAACCGGTGCGTTGTCTTGATGGAACGGAACAGCACTTCAGCCCGCAGTTTGCCTCGCCTTTTCTCCTAAATAGCCTCCCGCAATCTTCTTATTTGTTCTGCATAGTAGGAGCCTGTAATAGTGGCCCCCTTTTCCTAGTAGTCCACCATGATTATTCCTTCAGCATCCCAAAAAACAGACGCCATAACCTTCCCTGCTGAGCTTGACACTTTGAATTTCTTCGGCGTCGGTTCATTGGATCGTTTCCATGTCATCGATTGTTGTTTTGTTTCAGGATCAAAATGGTGGATCCAGGTCTCGTCCATGGTCACAAAACGTGACAAGAAATTATCCTTGTCTGCCTGGAACTTTTCGAGATTTGCTCTTGACATGTCGACTCGTTTCTTCATTTGCTTGTCGTTTAACATTTTCGGTACCCAACGCGCGAAGACCTTTCTCATACGCAATTCGTTCGCAAGGATTCATTGAATGCTGCCATATGAGATCCCTGTGACCTCAGCCTGATAGTCACTCTTCGATCTTCTAATACAACTTCTTCAACTTTTTACACATTTTCTTCAGTGAGGGACGTCGATGGGCGTCCTTCGCGGTGTTCGTCTTCCGTCGATGTTCTTCCCAGCTTAAACTCTAAGCCCAGTGTGCAACTGTGGAATATGGAGGAGAAGAGTCCCCTAATGTTTCCACCAAGTCGCTGTGTATGTCTTTGGTAGAATATTTTTTCAAGCAGAGGTATTTAATGACAGCTCTGATTTCGTGGTTTTCCATTTTGATGTTTACTCCTTGACAGTTCGTATTCAAATGAATGTAGCTCTCGGGAATCGTGGTCTATTTATATGATTTTTTTTCCTGAACTAGTGGGTAACTGAGCAAGTGGCTGATATTTTTTAGTATTTTGTGTGCACTATTCTCGGCCCGGCGAACCTTGATCCCTATGACAGATCACGTTAGTGATGGGTCGTGTCGATGTAACTTAACTTTTTTATAACTTAAATGATTATAATAAAATAATAAATAAATTGTTCCAACAAACACACCAATTGCCTAGCCTCATACTAAGCGTGAGCTTGTGCTATGGTGACTAGGATAACGGATAGACATACTTAAATACTTTTATAAACATCCATGACTTAGGTACAAATGCTCGTGCTCATCACACAAACATTTGCCCCTTGCGGGGTTCAAACCCGCAACCGCCTGGTTTATAAGTCCGCGGCGCGAACCACTACACCAAGACGGTCGTCAACGGTGTATTATAAATCATGTACACTCGTTTCCATTATCGACATTTGTTTATCGATATTTTTCCGCACTAGTCGATATCTTCCGAACGAAGTAACTTTTGCAGGACGTAAACGTAAAGTCTGATTGAGATAATTTCTCGTAAATGTTAAGAATTGTTATAATTCCGACGGAATATCATTTTAATAACATGTATCTACCGAAATTAAATTAATGACATTTTTAGAAGCCTCCAATTCGATTCTAATGTACTGGTGACGCCACTACAATGTTGTGTCGTAGGAATAACTGCCAATGTCATAGGAATCAAGGTTCGCCGGGCCGAGTATAGAAATAACTGATTATCTACTATTATCTACTGACTGATTATCTAGATTATCTTTTACTTTTGGATCACTCCTCGTAGCAGCGTCCAATGTTTGATGAAATGGAATAGCCTGGACTTGAGTCAGGTCCGCCTTTGGATCATCTCTGTAGTTTATATACTGCTCTTTAATTTTCTTTTATGCAAAACTTATCTCCTAAAGATGCTATGTTACATATAACTATTGCAAGGTGATATGTGTTATCTACATATTATGGTCACAGGAGAGTACCTATACGGAATCGTAAATGGTTACTTTTGTT
This sequence comes from Pyrausta nigrata, assembly GCA_949316185.1. Taxonomy (NCBI): domain Eukaryota; kingdom Metazoa; phylum Arthropoda; class Insecta; order Lepidoptera; family Crambidae; genus Pyrausta; species Pyrausta nigrata. The sequence continues at coordinate 15,067,706 of OX438949.1, read as the reverse complement.
TTTTTTTATGAATAGTTACCACCTCTACAGTATAGTTAAATTGTTGATGTACCGTTACAAAACGTCTCGGCCGTCGTGCCAAACTTGCAAAGACAGTGCCAATTACGACGCCTATGATGAATATGCAGGCCAGAATGAAATTTAAATTTTTGTTTCAGTAAACAAGTTGTTTTTCTTACATTGACTTACGGGTGGCTTCTAGGAAACTGAAGGTGTAAGATTGGCAACTGACTCGCAGTTTCCAATCTCAGGACCTTCAGTTTCACTTTTCAGTCTCTGTGAGAATTCCTACTATGCGCCAGATTTGCCTTCGAAAGAGCAAAACCGGCTAATTTTTCACCCACAAAAATTGTTTCTTACGTTTACGCGAATTGTTGAACTCATTAAAACACAATTTAACGGATTACTTCGCGATTTATTTACCTTTTTTTTTAATTGGTTCGAACACTTTACACCGATCGTGGTCACAGGGAGACTAAGGTAATATTTGTCAATTGCAAAGTTTTGAAAAATTAAACTACCGTCACTCATTAATATTAATTTACGTTCCTATTTACGCAGAAAGAGCTAACCGTGTCTTGAGATCGACGAAGGCTGTAAAGTGTTCGAAACGTCAGGTTTGAAATAAAATGTAAATAAATCGCGAAGTAATCCGTAAAATTGTGTTTTAATGAGCACAACAATTTTGTGTGCTTTAACTTTAACTTGATATTTGTTAAAAAATGGTGTAGGTAGTAAAAAAGATGAAAAAGAGTGTTTTCCACGAAAAAACCCCGTCCATACTTACCTGTTTCGATATATTTTTTTTAACTTTCATGCTTACTGACATAGAATTATTTGCTACGGGAATGCAATAAAAAATGTACCTATCTGTGACTGACAAAAAAAAAGTCATATTGTAGCAATAACATACTATTATAATTTTGTGGCAACTTTTTAAGAAGACCCTGGGCACGATGCAATCTATTCTACAGGGAACTTCGCTATCGCGAATTAAATGTCATACTGTCATTTTAAAAAAGCTCGCGGACTTCTTTCGTAAAACGACTCCACGCTACTATTTTCCCGCGCAAAAGTCCGCTCTGCTCATCGCCTCGCTAAAGAAAGGTACCATCGAAAAAACGTATAGGAAAGGCATGGTACTCGTACCACGGCGCTCGCACGGTGAAAGTTATTGTTGATGTTGTCGGACTTTCAATTTTGTTATCTGATGACGTAACGCATAATAGCCGCGCACATTATGCTCGCCGTTGCGTAAACAATTATGTAGGGAAATTTCACCATGCCCGCTGGATGCGCCGGTCAGTTGTGTGACGTGGAAAATATAATGTTATGTTTTTGGAAATCAGCAGGTTTGATAACTTTTTGTCTGAAGGTATGAAATCCATTTCACCATGCATGAGGGTAGGTATGCTAGTTCTTGCACGCCATAACTATCGTCTGTGTAATGGAAATTTCTATGGAATTTAGTCAGCGCCATGTTGCGGCCTGATTTTTAAAAATGTTCATCAGCGGTGGTGTGGACGCGTGCAAAAACACGCAATCTCACTCCTCAGTGCAGCATCTGATGATTTGAATTGATAGCACTATGCCATTTCACGATCGCAACGCAAACGATATTTGACTTGACAAAATCAGATCTGCTTATCAGGAGAATGCAAAATTTGGCAACAAAAAAGTTTAGCAACTTAAAAGTTTACTTCTTTTTTCATATCTGTTAATGATTTCTGATCGCTAAAAACCTGTTCTCTGGTACTTTACCACAAAATATTTCAATACACGTGTCCTCCATTTGACGTAAGTTCAATAAACTTCCATGGTTAAATTCAACTCTGGTAACAAAATTTTAAAATTAGTCAACAGTTACTCATTTTGATTTACATAATACGCTAGATGTTAAATAATCATTTTTCAAAACCGCCAAGAAGTGATTTCGAGGAGCTTTCTTACAACAATAAATGTAAAATGTTTATGTTTATTGAGAAGTATAGAAATATTTATATATTAGTGATGTCATTATAGTGAAATGACTCGCATCGCAACTTCGTTTGAACAGCTGCTATTGATTCAAGAAAGTGTTATTCTGTAAATAACAAAGAAAATAGTAAGAATTGGTCTTATATTCCGTTTATATGCAAAGTACCTAGCTACTGCCCGCGGCTCCGCCAGGGTGGAGTTCGATCTGTTCTCTCAGAAGCAAAATTTGTAGGGTTCCGTAGTCCTGACAAAGAACTCTTATAGTTTCGTCATGTCCGTCTGTCTGTTTGAGGTTTTTCTAAGAGACCGTTAGTACTTACTACTTATTCTGTGGTACTAGGTTTTAACTAAAGGTTTAATTTTGTAGGTGTATGTGTACCAAATACGGCGACAGTGGTAGAATAAAATTTTAGAAAAAAAAGTTTTTTAGGGTAGCTCCCCGACATGTGAAGTGGGGATGATTTTTATTTGCGCCGTCTACCCTATCGTGTGGGGTATCGTTAAGTAAATCTTTTAAAATGACTTATGAGTTTCTAATAAAAAAATTTGATTGAATGCTCCGTTTGCGAAGTATTAAAGTAACGTGCATTTTTTTGTTCGGTAGGGCGTCTAGGGAGACGCAAATAATAAAATAAATAAGACTAAAACTTTTACCTCAGAGATATCAAATCATTCATTGTTTCTATTGATAATTGCGCAACAATTTTATAATCTTACAGATGATAAACAATAAAACGTATCAGATATCAAAGTGTTACTATCAAGATCGGAAAAAAAATATCAAATAATATGTGATAATTTCCAATGAAACTTGTAAACAAAAGTTGGAAATTAACAATACAGCTGTTATGTAACGATTTTGTTTTGCCCGTTATAACCAAAATAAATGTTAAAATAGAGTAGGTTTGCTGTCCACACATTCTTGCATCCATCACGCTCGTTCGCGTTGTCATTCTGTCGTGAGTGAAAGGGACGGCTACATTAGTAAATACGGACATCGGTTACCGGAGTAACGTCTCTGAATGGAAAAGCGGGTGGTGCTTCTTAGTTTTGTAGTTTGCTACGTGACAGACATTTTAATGTCTACGGTGTGTGTGCTGATTTGCATTGTGCAATGAAAAGTATCTATCTATCTGGGCCTTTTTTCACCAATCGTGACAGGCGTATTTATAAACCTGTTTGTTTCAAATTCAAATTTTTATTTCAGTCACATCAGTCCATACATTTGCATTATTTAAAAGGAAAGAAAATACAGCCAGCAATTTACACACAATACACCACAGAAAAAGTAAAAAAATAAACATAAAACAAAAGAAATAAAACATTTTTATACAAAACATGCAGCCGAACCCACTGCCTCATGTAGGGACAATCAACACGCCCAGCTACAACGCGCAGAATGCTATTGGAACTCCCACGGACCCGGCCCAGCATTAAGGCTGCTATCTTCCGAAGGATAGCAAAGCCATCAGTATGGGCTTCGGCAAATGTTTCATTTTAATCACATCGCAATTTAGCTTTTCGTCCAAGGTATCTTACAAGATGCTTTCACAGATTAGTTTTCATTGAACCTAAGTTGGTCCTCGCCATAGATCAGGGCTTTAGGGCCCTAGAAAGATTGCATCTTGTAATGTATGCAAAAGTCACATGATATTTCGATGGCTTCTGTCAGTTTTTATAAATTTTGTTAGCGGTAACGAACTTCGCTTTTGAATAAATTGCATCTTGTCTACGGGCTCTGGAATAGCAGCAGTAAATCAGTGTGGATTAAGTCCCTTAATCACAATTAAGTCGCGTAAGCACATAAGAGTTGCACCTAAAAAGACTTAAAGTTTCTGTCACGCTTCAGGTATTCCGAGACGCATTGTAGGATCGCTGAAGAGGCTCTACTCTTATGTTGTCGGGTCTGTGTTTTTGACTCCACTCCATCCACTGGTTAGAGTCGTCCTTCGGACGTGTAAAAGAGTAGTACAGTGACCACGGGCTTAATATTGTAATAGAATCGTAATAGAATGTCATGATTTTGACATTTGGCTCATACTAAAACTATCAAAAGATGGCTATTCAATTACGATTCTATTAAAATTTTGCTGTGTAATTAAGCTTGGTTCCCAGCAATTCAGACTAAAATGCAGTTTGATTTGGTGAGGCCCTAGTTAAATTTCAGAAATGCGTTCTAATGCTGTCTTACGTACCTCAAAGGTGATTCTGCTGAATGAAATCCTATTATGTTGCCAATTATGTCACTATTGATAACTGTGGTGAAGCTTGGGTTTCGCCAAGGCCAAAACAGTAGCCTCGGCACCTTGACACTTACTCTACTGTATTATTTATTTATTTACACATGTGCTTAGAATTAGAATATTTACTCTGCATTCTAAGCATAAGATCTCTAACTACCTTATTTGCTATGATTATGCGTCTTTACTGGTGCTCTATCTATCTATTCGTCGATTTAAAAGTTACAAGTTACATAGTACATAGTGTAGTAATTAGAATAGTTATTTACGGTATTGCTACCATGTACCTTTTTATTTTCGAGTTTCCGATATTTCGGCGCTGTTGCAAGCGCCATGATCACGGAATAACTGAAGATCTTGCGGGTGGGATGTTATGGGCAAACATATCGGTCTACCCTCCTTCTAAGCTATTTAAACGCCGCCTCGCATCATCACCCTCATCATCTTAATTCTGTAGTGACCTCATTGACAAACCGAGCCTATGATCTGTGTGATGGAGAACATCTAAACCAAGAGCTAGAACATGTTCGGCGGGTCTTACAGAACAATGGATATAAAGGCAAGCTTCCACCTAGACACAGAGAAAGACAACAGAAAGATACAGTAGACAGACAGCCGGTATACTTGCCATATTTAAAATGAGTGACAGACAAGATCTCAAATGTACTTAATAAATATTCACTAAATACTGTCTTCACTCCATTAAGAAAAGTGACACAATGTCTACTTTCGCCTAAAGACTGTTTCCCCTTAGGTAAACCTGGTGTCTACAAGGTTGACTGCAGCTGTGGTAGTTCGTATATCGGCCAAACTAAACGTACTATAGCGTGCCGAATGAAGGAACACATTAAGGCGGTCAAGAACAATGACATACAAAAATCGGCGATCGCGGAACATTTGTTGGAATCAGGTCCAAATCATTGGATTGAGTTTCATAAACCTCAGATCATTTCGACAGAACGCCATTACATACCAAGATTGGTCAGAGAAGCAATTGAAATCACCAAATACAAAAATTTCAATCGCGAGGACGGGTTTAAATTGTCAAGTGTCTGGAATCCAGTGATTCGAATGTGCAAAAACCGAAAAAAACCAACCAAGTGTAGTTTCGCGGTCGGATACTGTTATTGTTGTGTGTCGAGAACAGACGCGAGAAAATAGTGAGTTTGCAAACAGTGGTACCGGAGGTGAACGCAATAAAAGACTTAGAAGGAGGGTAGACCGATATGTTTGCCCATAACATCCCACCCGCAAGATCTTCAGTTATTCCGTGATCATGGCGCTTGCAACAGCGCCGAAATATCGGAAACTCGAAAATAAAAAGGTACATGGTAGCAATCCCGTAAATAACTATTCTAATGATAATGACCATGAAAGTTTAAAACAGTATAGTGTAGTAATTTCTCTAAAATCAAAATAAGTGACTTATACAATGGCCAGCACATCAAGCTCTACACATTCATTGCAAATCCGCATCTATTACAACAGCATAAATTAGCGTAGTGTTTACCTGGATGTCTTGCCGTCCGTAAGTTTCTTTGTTTTTAAAACATTATTTTTGAGTTCTCAGTCAAAAGCTCAACGAAATAGACATGAGAGGCCGAAAGGCTGGCAAAGGTTAGTAGGAACGGAGTTCGTACTAACCTTTGCCAGTTTCACTTGCCCCTTATTTTAGTTGCTCAATATTCAGCAAGCTTACCTATACTGCAAAGACCTTGGATTTTAACTTGTTCGCTTTAGAATTTTGTTCGTATTGTCAAAGCGTAGTAAATACCAGCCTGTATTCGAGCGAAAAATCTTAAGCAAAATCCGTCTAAAATAATTTAATAGTGATTTAACAAAATTTAATTACCTACCTTAGAACCCTTTTTTTGTACCTCTACACATGTTTTATTTCTAATCAGCCGGTTAAGCATTTATAGTCAATCGATGTTTACCTGCTGTTGTTGAACTCGGGTCTAAACCATTCCCTCATTCGAATGGTGTTTGGCAGTAAAGTGGCAGTTATGTCGTCGTAGTTTATTAGATAAACGTCTAGTAAAACTACTAAGCTTCAATTTGAATTTAGCGAAGTATTGGTAATTTACTAGTACCGAGTTGTATACTATATTATGGTACCTATCCATGAGTTACTACGTTGACTGCCTCGTTGGTTTAGTTAGTAGTCAGCTCTGGGTCGAACCAAAAAAGTTTCTGGTTTTCTGTCTTGGAATAACTCAAAAACTCGGATCAGGAAGTTAGTAGGTGGTCCTGCGCCTGACAGCTCTCTCTGGTCACGTGAGGTTGCCGTTACACCGAACTATGAGAGTAAAGGAACAGTAAGGTGTTCCTGCGCCAGACAGATCTCTCTGGTCACGTGGGGTTGCCGTCTCACCGAACTATGAGAGTAAGGAACCAAGCATGCACCTATGTATTGCGCACCCACTTGTGCACTATAATAATATTACCTGAGCAGCTGGTGGAATCGGCGTAGTATAAAATCGGTAGGAGAATATTATTATCAACTAACTGCAGCTGCATTTGATAAGGCGATGACGTAATCATCAGCGTACGAGAAACTAGCGGTTAGAGAATGAATAAGAATCTCGAAAACTATACTCGGATACGGTCCAATATAGATCGTGTAAACGTCAATAACACCGGGCAGTGCCGTCATCTATTCCTACAGTAGCTGTAATGATTTCAACTGGGCGGTCTAGTGATGTCTGGATTTAGTGAAGTTCGATATATCGATAATCTCCAATGTCTGTTTCTAATTATGAAAAGTTTCAGAAAGATCACGACATGCTATCGTGATACATAACCAGTAGTCATCACATCCATGATTGGATCTAACCTTCCGATTATGTAAGGTCTCAGAAATATCACGAAACATCCCTTGATACTTGATAGTAGTCATCTCGTCGGCGATTGGAACTTAAAATTAACTTCTAAAGCTCAAGCTTTAATTTATTCTTTGTTTGCTTATTTTAGTAATGTTTTTTCATTGTAGTTTGCGTAAAGTCAATGTACTGTTTGTGTTTAACCTTGTTTGTTTTGTTCAGTTCACTTGATGTGCAAAAAATACTTGTAAATGTCTTTCATTATTTTAAAATATACTTACCAGTTTTAATTTATAGTAAAAAAACGAGAACTTAGAATAATGTAGGGCTTTTCAATAAGTCAGGGTCTTAGATTTCCAATAGGTGCACTTTTACGTTATTGAAAGCCGCACACCGGCCACAAATCTCAACAAATTCCGAGCTTCTATTGGTTTGGTTGTAACTCCGTAAGGCTGCATTTTCTAGCGAATAAATTTATAGAACGGACGCGATGTAATGATACTTAAGTGCACCATTGTTGCCCGCTGCGGCCACAATTCAGAATTTATCGTGATTTACGTTCGTAGTTCGTAGTCGCAGTCATTATTCTTTAAAAGGATGATAATAGAGGCAATCTTCGACGCGGAGCAGAAGACAATAAATCATAGCAATTTCGATTAAACAATGCTCTGTTTCTGATGTTAGCTTTTTTAATTAATATTAATTATAACCCGTTATTGACAGGGCCTTTAGCGCATTAATTATATGTATACCTACGACATTATTCTATTGTTTGTAGTTTCCACTTGGTTTATTGCTTGTCAATTTGTTCAAAAGATCTCGAATCGGTACCAATTGCAGCTGCATGAGAGTCTAAAGAGATCTACCTAATAATGCTAGCTTAGCAATTCCATGAATATAAGAGCAGATTAGAGAATGTTGTGATATCGACAAACTTGATACGTCAACTACTTTTGGACATCACTAGTTGTGTTTACAGACGTGTCTGAAATTAGTTGATAGTTTGCGAAGTTATCGGTATGCGGTGATGTGGTGTTTGTACGTCCAGTGTAAGCGAATTATGAATAGAACCAAAGATTACTTAGTTTTCTCAATACAAGCTCTAAAGATATTCTCCTTCGATCGACTGCTCAATTTCCCCATAAAAAAACCTAAACCTGGCACAAGTTTCAAGTGACAGTTTTTGTTACCAATTCCTGATTACTGCATCACAAAAGATATTAATTTATAGTTTAGTCAACGATGTGCATTTAATGGATGCAAAGTCCAGCAAAAAATAAAAATGTAAAGTGAACGGCTATAGCTGAGACCTTAGAGGAGAAAACTTTACAACTTATCCGTGAGGACGTGACCATGTGTTTCATACCTTATCTAAAAGTATTAAAGTATTTATTTGCGTCTGGTATTCTTCATCTCACGTTGTTGAGCTAATGATGGATGGTATAGCTGCTTAACTATTAGTAGTTAGGGGATAATTAATAACGTCTCTCTTACACCGTTCTATAGATTTTTGATTAAATTTAGGATTGCTAGAACTGATCGACAGGTCTAAACGAATGTTTCTGAAGGTCGCAGGGGATTCCTGCAAAGTCAAATAATTAATAATTTTGCTGTCTCAGGTTCTCTCTCTAACGAATTGCAAATATGTAATAACGCTAATAAGTGTATTTACGTACTTATTATGTCTGCTACTCGAAGTAATTTAGACACTCGAGTTAATTTGCAGACCCGAAGCTGATTTTGTTGACTTTATTCATTTGTTGTTTCTTGCCATGTCATCAATTAAAAAATGCAGAATTTTGACAGTTTCGTATAACGTCTAAATCAAGCTATTCAATTACGATTCTGTTACAATTTTTCTAGCGTAATTTAGCAGACTTGGGCCTCTGGGGTCCCTGGGATTCAAGACTGCTAAATTCAGCAAATCGAAGTTGAATGACATAATAATCAGACATGACCCATCCTCGGCTGCATCGTCGCTTACCGTCAGATGAGATTGCGTTCAATGGTGTTGTGCTGTGAATTAATGAAAAAAATCTTGCTATTTAGTTACAATTGTAATGTAATCCTGTCAGCGGATTTTAGCGAACAAGGGCTCCTGGTCTCCTGTATCTGAAACCCTTTTAAGTTGGTGTTCATTTTATTGCCGACTGTCAAAACAGTGGGAGGTGGTCTTTTGCAAGCAAATCAATTATCGTATTGTTTCATGACCGCTTTACATTTCTCAGGCTATTTCAACAGCCGAATCTGTCACAGGTTCTACTTCTGTTTGTGAGGCAAGCCCATTGTTGTGTTTGCGAAACATTTTCATTGACGTGTTTGTTGTGAACAGATATGATCGCAAAAGGTGCTATTCCGAAACGGGCTGCAAAAAGCAGCTGCCAATGGCACGTTAGTTTGGCTGGGGTGTTTTTCGCACTTAGCCTCTTGATTGGGCCATTGGGCGTAGGTATGTCCCTTTTTTATTCCAACTACCTCTGGTTTTCCCAGAAGGCTAGCAACCTGCCCTCTACTGCCCAGGTTACTGCAGGCCTCCGGAAATGTTGCCGGGGATTAAAAGAATATCTGCCCGTTGTTCCGCCACGCCTGCGCACATGTTGATGTGTTTCTTCTGCCTCCATGCATCCTCTGCATAGGGGGCTGGCTGTGACACCTATGGTAAATAGGTTTTTGTTTAGAAGACAGCATTGGCACGTGTAGCGGTTGCATTCAGCCGAACGCGTGCTGCTGCAGCAGCATTCGGAACGTATTTCATAGAAATAATAAATTGTTCCAACTATGACACCAACTACCTAGCCCTAAATTAATCGTGAACTTTGGTGACTGGTATAACAGATAGACATACTTATATAATTTTTAAAAACACCTATGACGGTACAAATACTCGTGCTCATCACTCGATATTGCCATCGCTCGATATAACTCGATATTGGTAGTCCAGAGTGCGCACCACTACACCTAGTGATAGTCTTCATCTAAACCAGTCGTGTAGCTGCGGCCGACTCCATGCATCCGCTGTACGTGCTATCGGCAGCTGCATTTTGCAGCCCGCCTTGGAATAACACCTTAAACTGTCACTTTGTTACCAAAGTATTCTAGAACGTACATTTTTAGGGTTCCGTACCCAAAGGGTAAAACGGGACCCTATTACTAAGCCTCCGCTGTCTGTCTGTCACCAGGCTGTATCTCATAAACCGTGATAGCTATACAGGTGAAATTTTCACAGATAATGTATTTCTGTTGCCGTTATAACAACAAATACTAATAATATGATAAATATTTAAGGGGGGCTCCCATACAACAAACATGCTTTTGCTCGATAATATTAATGGCAACAGGTAGACGCTTGAAATGTTCACTTTATATTAATATGTATATTCACTTAAAAAATAAATTAAAATAATAATAATTTTTAAGGAGGGCTCCCATACAAAATTGTCTTTTTTTGTATTTAAAACTAAAAGAAGGTCATAAGTCTACTGTTGTATTATAAATTATGGTACGGGACCTTTCGTGTGCGAGTCCGACTCGCACTTGGCCGGTTTTTAAGTTAAACTTTCCAAGCGCATCAATGAAGAGATATTTCACCGTAACGACAACAGAACAATGGAAACTGGGTTGCATTAAAATCGTCAGAGTTCATGATCATCGTCATTTGATCGCTAACGGATGCAAACTGGAGACGATTTCTTGCAATGCTTCGTAAAATAAGGTGTCTAATGTCTGTCCTATTATTGTCAGAGACATAGATTAACCATACCTGTAGAAACTGACAGCCGCGGCACGTTTCAATTCCCCATTTGACAATATTTGGGGGACACACTGTGAAATAAAATGTATACACTTCTTGTCATCATGTTCAGAACCTTGAAAAATGATGATATGGTATTTTGGGTACGCTTGTTAGTGACGTTGAAATTCCTTTTCATACTGCCAAAGGCCGTATTATAGATAATTTCAGCATGTCGCTCGTACAGTAACTATAGGGAGAGAAGTGATGCGAAATAATCGGGTCTCGTACATGTGCAAAAGAGAAAAGTAAACGCACTTGTAATATTATTTCTAAGCTTTCTATAAGGAGTGTATTTAATGTCAAGAAACTCTTATATCGGAGTGTTATTCGTTTTTATTGGATTTAACTTCTAAGACTTCTTGAATTGAAATATTATTTCTTGTTCTATAGTTTGAGAGCGCTTGCCAGAATTCGATTGAATTGAGACATTCGTAAACGTAGGAGGACATCCTTAATCCAAAAAACGTTAGTGAGAAAACAAGGACTAAAATATTAGCCGCCTAATTCGTAATGAAACTTGAGAAGAGTGAATAGGTTGTTAAGTCAGACATGACCCATCTTCGGCTGCGTCGTCGCTTACCATCAGGTAAGATTGCGGTCAAATGTCCGCGTATTAATGTTAAAAAATAACATACCTACTGTTGACATGATTAGAGCGTCTGTGGCTAGCGGGTTGCCACTCATGCGGGAGGTAACGGTTCGATCCCACGTGCCGCCATGTACCAATTACTTTTTCTGAGTTATGTACATTAATTGATACACTAACTAATGCTCTAACGGTGAGGGAAAACATCGTGAGGAACCCTGCACATTCAGGCGACTGCATGTGTAACCATGATCGAAACTGGTCAGGTTCCCCTGGCAACAGGGTCACGGAGGTCAGATGGCAGTCGCTCCACTGTAATTGCCTGATCTGCTACAACCTGGATCATAGTCAGCGGACCCTGGGACCTCGCGTGCGAGAGCACAACCGGGATAACGCTAGGAGGATGACACTGTTGACATGATTTAACGAATCTATGCTTTTCACACACCAGAATATTTTATCCTGGTCCTGAGTTAATGTGTAAAGAATTACTCTGTAAAGAAAGACTCTTGTCTATCGTCAGAAAAATAAATCTTATCTCACAAACTTAGAATATTGATCTTGAAGAATCAATAAAAGAGTCCATGCTATTATGAATTCTTTAGTACATACCTATATTGCGCTGTTTGTTATGTCCAGGTCTGTGATCAGTATTCGAGGCATTATTACAATAGGCCGGTAACAAAGGACCACAATGCTGTAATTTTCCGCAATTGCTGGCGGTATTATGGCTCATAATCTTTGCTACTGCGTGTTTGTGCACTATTAATGTGTGTAAAACCGACATCAAGAAGTAACCTACCTCTATTCTGCTCTTGAAAACATATTTTATTTAGTAGAAAAGTGATTTTGTCACTTTACCAGAGCGTTAAGAATGCGTAAGAGTGGTATTGTAGTGTAATATACATGGTATCAATCCCGTCAATCACTATTCCAATGTTAGTGATCAAGAATGCAATTTAAAATTCCTCGTTGCAAGTTTCTTACATCAAAATGTAGCACGTGCACCATCACCAACTCATGTATTATATTTTTATTGTTTGTTGTAAAGACGAAATCGGTCAGTTTTCTCGGTTCTATCCAAGCTGTTCAATTAAGCTTGTAACTATATGTGAGTGAAGTACAGAAAACGTGTACAAAGTTAGAATTCTAATATCAAAATGATAAACAATCTAAAATGTTGTTAATTGAATTCGTCACGGTTCTATTTGCCGAGCACAACGTGGTGACAGCTGATAACTGCTGATAAGGCACTACGCACTGATATAGGAAAATGTCCATTCTATCATTCAAAAAGAACTTCAATTCTAAAGTTGTTAAAATTGGTTATTGAGAAATTGGCAATTTTGTTGATAACCCAGACCTTCACTAAAAGACCCTCGCCCGCTGTATGTATATTCGCCATGATCTCAAAAACTGCAAAATGTATTTTCATGTGTTTTTTTTGTTAACAGAGTTATTGATGTTCCATAGGAAGGATTTAGGTTTAAAAATAGTTGTCATTTTGTGTACGTAAATTACTTAAAATTATAACGATGACCGTGGGACCCTAGGGAAAAATCAAGCTAACTGCTGGGAGTTTTTATCAAAAACGCTACCTTATCCGTTTGGAATATAACAATGTTTGGTGGACTTGTTGCTCTTTTTAGGTCTACAAAGGATTTCCCGATGGCATATGTAACTAAGCCTCGTGAAGTCTGTATGATATAAGAATATTTTAATGAGGTCTGTTCGTGGATCCATTTCACGCGTTATCACGTGTTCAAGCTTTTCACACGCCCCGTCTGTTTATTGATATTGTTTTTATCACACTCGCCCAGTACATGATTCCGGGATAAAATATTTCCATAACATATTGATCGGCAATAATTTGTTTCTGAAAGTCAAACCAATTATGTTTGTTTTTCTTATGCAGTTTACTGGCGCTTTTTAGTGTCTTTAATTTTATTGTTGATCTTCCGGCGATATAGCGACTGCATCACAAATGATAACACCGAAATATAAAGGATTGATTAGTCATACAACATAACATTAATTATTTATTGTCTGATGTCCATGCAGTAAAACGTCAATGCTGTTTTTCAGAACGAGACATGTAACAATACTTACAATATTAGCTTGTTTACCTTTCTCATGCTAACGAGATGTGTCTATTGTTTCAGGCGAGCTGTGAGCGGCCGTGGAGCCCCGCCGGTAGACATGTTGCGACCGGAATCGCCCCTCGCTGACCACCGCAGCCTCCTGCCTCGGCGGCTGCTCCCTGTAAAAGCCCAAATCGCGCCAGCGGACAAACGCAAGAACCGCCGCTCCCTCGAACTCAACCCTCCCACAGACCACGCTCCTTACGACTACCCGAAACTCCTCATATCCAAAACAACCGACTCCCTAAACACAGAGTGCCCGCGCAAACTCATCAACAAACAGGACTCGACAGACAGCCTCAAGAGGGCTCTCCTGTCAAAAGATGAGAAAAAGCCAGCCGATAAGAAAGCGCAGCTCGCGAAGCAGGACTCGAGTGAAAGTTTGAAAAAGACGCTTCTTTGCCGACAGGAGTCCAATGAGAGCGCGAAACGGAGGGAGGCAGAAAAGAAGGCGGCTAATCAGGATGTGAAGAGAGTTTCAGAGGTTAAGAGAGGGAGCGATAAGAAGGGGTTCCTCGAGACGGATTCGGAGGAGTCTTGTAAAAGGATTTACGAGAGGAGGACAGGATGCGCGAGGCCCACGTTGCCTCCTGTTGCGGAGAAGGGGTTGGCGTCCCCGAATTCTCCGAACGGGAGTCCTGGCACGCCGAGCGTAGCTGCAGTGGCCGAGGGTCTCGTCCGATGGGGTAGCGGCCTCCTCTCTCCAAGGGAGGAACCTAGATTGAAAGCAGCTCGGAGCTGGTACGGCTATGGTACCCTTCCCACAGACGGCGATAAGGTAAGAAATCATTTCAAATTTCTTTGTTTCCCAGTAATTATTTTTCCAGCCTTCTCGCGACTCAATTTGTAGCCGCAGTTAACAATGATTTGATTAATGTCTCGATCGTTAGCGTAATAATTGGTTTTTGAACGTTTCATCTTTGCAATTTATTTATTTGCTTACGTAATTCCACAGGTTTCCGTTTTTATGCTTTAATTGCTCGTGCTAATAATGTTTGTTGTGATAATTCTAGAGAAAAACTTCAGAAGTGTCTTAATATTAGTTAATGGTATTATCTGTTTCGCTTTATGATCTTGTTTAAGCTCATGTTGTAAAAACATTATGATTTTATTGCGTCTTTTCTACTGTTGTTGTTTCAGCATACATATTGAACGAATCCCTGGTATAATTCCTTTATTTTATTTGTTTTGGTTGTGTCATGGTTTTTATAGTGATACACACACAATGCCATTGTTCTTCTAACATTTTGTTATGGCACATAGTTCTAGGTAACGGCTTATCTGTCAAGTTTGTGAAAAAATATTAGTCTTTAAGGACTAAAGTCATTTCAGCTATAGCCACTTGCTATAACACTGCTCTGGCAGAAATCAGGACAGGTAGGTACTAATTTGATGCTAAGGTAGAATTGCTAACTAAAACTTATGTTATCGGATAAGAAAGAGATGCAACTAATTATATATCTTATCCAGTTTTATCCACCTCAATATTATTCAACCTACTGAACTTCACAAGTCACTGCGTGCTCTTTCTATCTGTGTGACATACAGATAAAATATGCTCTCGAACTTAAAATAAGTGCTCTAAATACCACGAGTATTTACACGCTCATTAAGTCATGTAGTCGTCTCTAGAACAGGGCAATTCTTATCGGCATACAAGTCATTAACTCATATTCTAAAAGTAATACCGACACACCCCAAAACATTATTGTGAACAAAAACAAATTGAGAACAGCACTACCCTTGATAATAACCAGGGTTAAAGCTAGTTTTACTCTTAAATGTTTTTATTTTGAAGCTGTGATAACTGCCCCCATAAGAACACTAAAGGTACAATTCCAAGACGGGCCTCAGACCGCAAACTGCAACCGCAAACCGCAAGCGACACCACTTGTTTCTATCAACATCTATGAAATTGATTCCGAGCGCGGCGACACTGTTGCCTGCAGACGCGTCGCGCAGCGTGCGGCCGCGGCGCGTAGCGACCGCAGACTGCAGCACCAGTCGTGTCGCGCACCGTTAAGACTTCACACGTATAATAATGTCGACTTTTTCGGATGACGATGAAGAAAAACTTATTAACATTGTTGCTGGTCATCCAGTTCTTTACGACACATCAAATCCAAATTACCGCAATAATTTGGTCAAAGATAATGTGTGGAAAGTAATAGGAACAAGTCGTCATCATCATCATCTTCTAGAGAACGACACATTAGTAGGTACACTATCGGTAGCGTTATCCAACATTCTGTCTCGAACGACGGTACTGGAATAACTGAGGCACGGTTCTGTGCATTGTGCAGCCACGGCATGCAGCCGCGATTGGAATAGCGACCGCAGGCAGCATTGCGGTAACGCCAGCCGGTAGCCACAGTGTCGCCTGCGGTTGCAGTCTGCGGCCCGTCTCGGAATTGTACCTTAAACCGTCATCTACGCTTATATTATAAAGAGCAAAGATTTGATTGTTTGTATTAAATAGGCTCCGAAAATAACGGAACGGTTCAAACGAAATTTGGTAGGTACAGAGTTAGTTTGAGACCCTGGGAAGGACATATGCTACTTTTTGTCGCGATATAAAATCATCAGGGGGGTAAAATGGGGGATGAAAGTTTGTATGGAAATCCGACTTTCGGCGCGGGTGAAGTCGCAGGGAACTGTCCCTGAATCCTGTGCTTGATCTTAGCATTACTGTCCAAGCTGTCCCTTGACGTCCCGTCGGTTGTCAATTATAATTTTATTATTATAGGTATCGATCGAATCGCAATCGAGGGGCTGATACTTTAAAATAAATAGACGGGAACCTTTTGAAAGAAACCTTAAAACAATATCATAAGTATGCTCCCGAGAAACTGATAAAACGTATTATTCCTACACTTACGAGTGATAGTGTAATGACTGTTCATCGCTCACATTGGCAGCAAGGCGAGAGCCAATGAAGATTCGCACACTTATCAGTGGGAACCCGGCTGTCTACTTATCCTTGGCGTGACCTAGGAGGCGAAAGTGATAACCCTGATAGCGCCTGACCTGGTGCCGGTGACGTGTTACATCATTATACGAGCTACAATTATAATATGGGCCAGTACAGTCCAGAAGACTTCAATCTGTTAACTAGATGATGATGAGATAGATAGACCTGTTGCCTGTATTTTTGGCCATACCCGTAGTGTATTTTTAGCACATGTTGGGATGTAGGATTGATCACAGAGCGTAGGATGACAGACAGGACTGGAAAATAAAGACATTGACTTTCAGAGAAAACCTTTGCGGCAGTCTGTATTAAAACTGCTAGCTAATGACGCTAATCTAAACTCGCTCAACCTAATATGAAAAACTGGATACAGGCAGCTATCAGTTGTCTCAACTGCCTGCCTGATAACTAATAATAATAACAACAGTTTTGATACTTGGCTCTTGAGTGTGATTCGGACACCCATCAAATCTGATTGGGGTCATGCGTAGACTTAGTCACCGTGTGAAAAGAACGTTGTATGTTTAACTGAATTTACAATTGGCTGTGAAATGACGCATAGCGCCACTTTTGGCAATATTTCAAGAATAACTGTCTACCTACAGCTTGATCATTTTTACTAGGCCGATGAGACGTCACGACTTAAGTCTCACTAGATCTGTCAACACTCAACTACAAGCAGATAGGCTGTAGGCATTAATAACATGTGGGTGGTCGAGATATCTGTCCGGTACGCAAACTTTGTTATTGCAAGCATTTGACTGGCTGGGACAATATGAAACATTTGAGAGAGTAGCATTATAGTTACGTCTTTCTTTTCTGATTTACCTCATGAATTGAATTCACAAGAGTACATTTTACATATGGTGAAGTTAAAATGACTGAAAACAATGTTTAAGTTTTATTTTTATTATTGTTACTTCAATTCTAAAATACTTTGTGTTCTTTTGTACACCAGTAAAACAGGGCAATTTGTATTCAAATATACCTACTTTATTATCTTCGATCACACTTTTATATGCCAAACAGGTATCTGACACTAATTTACAATTCCGTAAAGGTAGACCGAGAAAATTCAGCCTTATTTAAAAATGGAGAGGGTATGCCTGGCCGTCCTTAGATTTTTTTTCATAAATGATCTTTTAAATCTATTCTTCTAAAGTCATGAACAACTTACAACGCAGTTAATCTCATTGCACACGTGCATTAGTATTTTGAATAAAACAACCCTTTCTAAATAAGGATGTTTTCGTTCCCAAGCGACACATGAACATGATACAAATATTCGCAGATAAAATTCCAGACAGTGCCAATGCTGTTAATTCCCAGTAAACAAGTGCTGATTATGGCTTTCTATTGCAACCGAAGAAAATACTGATCATAACGCAGCCACTGCGCGCGCGCATTGTGCCCATTCATCACCATCGTCGCTAGTATTTAGTATTTCGCGCTTTTTTACGCCACCCGGACACGGAATCATTCCATTTTTGAATAGGAGTACTCATTTTTTTTTCGAATCGAGGAAGCGCCCGGCACCACTTGCCAAGTGGCCAGTGACATTTCGCGACAGTAACTCGCCTCAGTGAGACGTGCGCATGATTCGTTCCAGTGTTGTCCACGAAAAAGTTCCTAATCGTTGACTGGAAGCAATGATTTAGGTGAATTTTCTTCGATTTTCAGTGTAGTGATTGTGATTTTGTGTGACAGCGAGTTGTGAATTGTGGGCGTTATCTTATTGGATTGGGTAATTGACCATGCCTAACGAAGTACGTCCAACAATGGTAATTTACTTTTGTTTTAATCATATTACGATTAGTTTCGTAAACCAAGTATAGGTTTACAAAGTCGAAATGTTGAATACAGTTTTAAAAGTGGGTAGACAGGAATGTTTTGTTTGATTAAAATCTTCAAAAGATGTTAACGTTGGCCACCTGTTCTTAAATTTTGTACGTGTGGTGAATTATATTGTGGGTAATTTTAGCTTTACGACCATGATAAAGTATTCGATTTGTTGATTTTCAATAAAATTTTCGTAATATTTCGATGTTGACTACCTACTTTTGTGTCAAATGTCTATGTTTATGTTTACGTTAAGCCCAAATAAAAATTCAGCGTAAATGACAATGTGAAAAAACCATGTCAGTATTTATTGCTTGTTAACCTCTTTGCTACCGATTCAGATTTCGCGTGTCAGTTGTCACTCGCAAAAGAGGGCGAGGTTGAATGTCACCGTCTAGAATTAATCGGTTTTACTTCAACGCTAGTCAGCGCTCACTCAGCGCGTCTGAAAATTACGACAAGAGACAAAACAAATAGGGGTTAATAAATAAACAAACAAAACTAAGGTTTAATAAATAGATATTTAGTTAGTACCATTATTTTGATTTTTAACACTCACAGTCACAGTGTTATTATATTTTTATAAGTTTGAATAAGAAACCAAAATTTCTTACGCAGGATTTGAACCCACGACCTTTGGCCCGGTTAGTTAGTTTCGTCATGGTTGTATTGTTTTGTGCAATCGTTTGTCGAAGTTCTTATTTTTCGTACTTTTGTTTTTATTTTATTTAGCACGAACTCCGATATATCTACCCGGCGGTTAACCGTGGGCAGGGACATTTAATTTTAATAACTAAACAGTATTATTGTACACTTTTTTGTTGTTTTGTGACTTCACATAAATTCCTAGTATTACCACCTGTATAAAATTAAATATTATAAAGGAAATTGTTATTCCGGCCGAACACGATATTGCATCATTTCTATTTTGAAAAATTTTTTTGTACACACACGTGCATATAGTATTAATTGTTTTTTGATGTATACAAGAATGCGGTGGATAATAACTTTCATATTCTTTAATCACTATTACCCAGGTGCCATGTTTTTATATTTTTCTGTTGGCGATGAGCGAGCATAAATAAGCTAGACACAGAAGGCTACTCATTGGCATTGGCCATGATACCAGCAGACACTCACACCTTGACATTTGATTATTGGATTTCAGAATTTACTGAGCTTTATCGTAGAGCGAGATATTTTGAAATTGTTTATTTGTCACTTAAAATCTAGCTAGATAAAGAGCTCAATCCTGTTTTTTCCCGTATCGGTGTATCTATCTTCTTGGTCGCCTTTCGGTTCTCATACATCGATGTCAGGAAACAATACTCTGCGTCTAGCTGGCCATTACTGTCTCAACTCTTGGTCATCTACTCTTGTATTGTTGTCACGGACATTAGTCCTAATACCATAGATAGATCATGGTCTGTCCACGACCTTTGCCCTCACAACTTGCTTATTCTATATGCAGGATAAGACATTCAGATTAATAATAATAATAATAATGTCCTCCTAGCCGAATTTCGACTACGGTGGCCTATATCAACAGAGTTTAGCCAACTGCGCGGGACAAATTAAAGTGCAAAAGTGTGTGCGCAATACATAGGTGCACTCTCTATTCCTTTACTCTCATAATTCGGTGAGACGGCAGTCCGACATGACCGTTGAGAGACCAGGCGCAGGACCAACGGCTTAACGTGCTTTCCGAGGCACGGGGGTGTCAACACCATCAACTTCCTGACTCTGGAGCTGTGTCTGAGTTTTTTCAAGACAGAAAAATCCAACACTCTCGGCCCGACCCGGGATTCGAACCCGGGACCTAGTGGATAGTATATTTCGTCCATGATAGTATCCAGCATGCTGACCACTAGACCAACGAGGCAGTCTAGTCTAGTCTTTTTTTTACATTCAGATTAACCCATATTAAAGCTCTAAAGCAGGGATGCACAGACTTATTAAGACTAGGGGCCACTCGGGCAAATTATGAACTGATGGCGGGCCGCCAGAAGTATAGGTAATTAAAGACAATAAAGAATTGATAATTATGTATTAAAATTGAAAAAGAATTTATTAATTTGAAGCGTGGCACTGCATAGTGCTTACAATCTTTTTTATATTTGGCTCAAATTTACTTGTAGCAACACGTAAAACTGCTTCCAAACTTTCATTTGCAAGGCGGTTTCGATTTTTTGTTTTATTATTATTTAGTATTGAAAAGGTTTGTTCACATATATAGGTAGAACCAAATAAGCTGGCACATTTCAGAGCGTTTATGCGCAACTCTTTGTACGTATTTTTATCAATGCAGCGGTAAAAGTTCAGCAAGTCTCCTTCGTTGAATTTGTTGCGTAAATCTTGGTCGTTTTGAATGTCGATAATTTCTAACTGCATTGACTCTGGCGCATTTTCAACTGAAATCGTGAAAGGATTGCTGAATATGTCCAACAGAGGTTTCACTTTTTTAAACTCCGAAAATCTTTCTTGAAAAGATTGAATCAAAATATCTAGCTTTTCTACATAACTGAAATTAATCGCAGTTTTGTTGAATTTTTCAGCCATTTTCTTATAATTCGGAAAATGATTGTAATTTCCAGAATTCAATTGCGATCTGAAAAGTGTCAGCTTGCATTGAAAGGATGATACGTGAGCGTAGAGCTGGGATATCAGTTGATTTTTGCCTTGAAGCCGTGTGTTCAAGACATTCAAATGATTTGTAATGTCAACTAAAAAAGCCAAATCACACAACCAATCAGGATTTTTAAGTTACGGGACATCCTTTTGCTTTTCCGCCAGAAATATTCCAATTTCTTCTATTAAATTTAGAAATCGTTCCAGGGTCAATCCACGACTTAGCCACCTTACTTCTGTATAATACAGTAAATCTCCATATTCGCTTTCGATGTCATCAAGGAATTGTTTGAATTGCCTGTGATTGAGTCCTCGTGATTTTATGAAATTTACAGTCGAAACTACCACTTTCATGACATTTTGAAATTCAATTTTTTAGAACAGAGGGCTTCTTGGTGTATAATGCAGTGAAACTGCATGAGATCTTCAGCGTTTATGTTTTTTTCTTGCAGATGCTTTTTCAGCAAAGTAACTAGCCCAGAATTGACACCAATCATCGAAGGAGCACCGTCAGTGGCAACTCCCGATAATTTTGATAAGTCCAAATCAGTTTTTGAACACTCATCCAAAAGTACATTGAGTATATCAACTCCTCTGGTTTGACCTTTCAATGAACACATTCCTAACAACTCTTCTAAGACTTCAAAATCTTGAGTAACACCTCGTATGAATATGAGAAGTTGAGCTGTGGAAGTAATATCAGTGAATTCGTCGAGTGCTAATGAAAAAAATTAAATGATCTTAGTTTTTTCATTTAATTGTTCCGCAATATTACCTGACAAAGACATAATACGTCTTTGGATAGTCATACGATTCAGTTGAATTTTCTCAAACTTTTTTGCTGCTTCTGGACACATTTTCTTAGCGGCAATTTCTATGCATTCTTTTACAAAATCCCCATCATTGAAGGGGCGACTGCGCTTTGCTATCATTCGAGAAATTTCATAACTAACTTCTGTAGCTGTTTCTGAATCTTGGATGGGTTTTGTAAACATAGCTTGCTGACCAATAAGCTCCCGTTTTAAAGACAACATTTTTTGCTTTCTTAATTCGCCTGTAAACTTGGTAAAAGTAGGATGCTGCGTTTCATAGTGCCTTTTTACATTATATTCCTTTGCAATCGCAACAGAATTCTTGCAAATTAAACAAACGACTTTATTATGCGACCATACAAAAAAGTATTTCTCAGTCCAAATTTCTTGAAACTGCCGATTTTCATCTTTAACCTTACGTTTTTTACTAGGTCCTGGCTTGTCCATGTTGCGTTCTAATCCTGGCTAGGATTAACACAGCACCTAAAAACAATTACAGTACCTACTTAAATTACCCATCCTTTTTTAAATTAGCAAAAATAATTGATTTAAATAGGTAGGGAAACACTTATTAATAACAGAGTTTTACTTACGATTTCACAACACAATTATACACGGCACTTGACGGGAAATCTACGTTGAATGTGGATCAAAATATATGACACCGGCTAGTCGAGTTAAAATCTACACTAGAACTATTGACACTTCACTCAAATTAAAACCGAACTGTCGGTCGCTGCGGTTAGCGTGGCTTTTATACCGCGCGTATAGAGTCGAAAACTGTCTGGAGAAATCTCGAAACCGACTCTGGAAGCTTCGTGTATCTACCTACGCGAGCAATCGGGAATTCGTGACTATTGCTATCTCGCTCTTAAGCGCACTTAAGAGCGCGCGCGCGAGATTCAAATTACTTTTCGAACATATTTTTTTTGGTTTTATTCTGGAATAGAATTCAATATTTTTCGAATGTACGAGAGTATTATTTTTGCTGTCGGCGGGCCACCAGTATTCGACCGGCGGGCCGCAAGCGGCCCGCGGGCCGCGGTCTGTGCATCCCTGCTCTAAAGGAATTTATGTTCTACAGCAGTTGCTGAGTTGTTGTCTGCTTTGTTGTAATCTTCTTTCCCTTTTGCTCGATTGGTCCCCACTTTACTGCCAAACCCTCATTGGACCGCAAGTTCACCTGATGGTAAGCGACGATGCGGCCGAGGATGGGACATGTCTGTCTAGAAACAGCCTATCCTCTCCTTTCTTAAAGAAATCCAAATAGCACCTTATAAAAAAGATTGCACAGAAAGGTGTACTGTAAAAGTTAAGGAACAGATTCTACTGCACTATTTACTTGAACTGTGGTATTGACGAGTTGAAGAGGAGTCCAGTCTACACGCGATGTTTTGCGTCGTCGCGCCGTTTCTGCGAAGTGTCATATTATCATTCCGACGTTCCGTATAACCAAGCGTTATTTGTTTGTTGTTGTTTACGTTCTGTCCAGGTATGTGCGTTTTTGATCCGTTATGGCGTACCTACGTGTCGTATTAGGCCATTCATGAAGCTCACTAATGAAACGCAGTAGCATTTTGCTACTGCGTTTCATTAGTGAGCTTGAATAAAAAAACAGGACCATTACTCGCACAGGGTTCCGTTCAAACTTGTGAAAATATGTTTTTGTTGTGTGGGATCGACAAATTGACGTTTTCGGGGCTATTTTTCGTTATTACTTGTGCTGTTCAAATTTCCATCTTGTCAAATTTCATGAGTATAGGTCTAGGTCTATGGTAACTTAAGTACCCCAACAAAGGTATAGGCTTTGGTTTCCTTGCAAAATGTTTAGAAAATAAGGCTCAAATTGCCATATCTTTAGATAGCGTTGACTGTTTGATTTTTGACATCGTAAGGGATCGCAGACATAAGTATTGGATGTAAATTTTAAAGTTAATAGTTGTTAACACCTCCACGCGTCCTTGAGAAAAAGGGTCTTTACAGACAGACGGACTACAAAGTGATCCTACCTATATGGGTTCCGTATTTTCTATATGAGGTACGGAACCCTAAAAAAATGATTGTCTAAGAAAGTACAGAGTCCGAACCTCGAGTGCCGTGCGTGCGTGATAGTTAGATTTAGTGGCCAGAAATATTTCATAACAAGAAGTATAGCTAGCAGCAAATGTCGTTGACATTTAGCATGGTCATTAATTAAATCATGCAATATATTTTTAGATCACAACAACAGTTTGCATGAGTATAAAGACTGACGCATGGTTTCAATTACTCATTTCCCAGTCACCCGTTTCGGTTTCGTACGGGTAACAATTAGAATGGGTATGTTTTTTCTCTTATCTAAAATATGCCCATAGACTAGAAAATATATCGTAAAATAATTTAAAATGACATCCATGCCAATATTATAAATGCGAAAGTAACACGTTTAAACCGCTAAACCGATTAAAATGTATATTGGCACACTAGTCTACACTACATCTACCTATACTAATATTATAAAGAAGAAAGATTTGTTTGTTTGTTTGTTTGTATTGAATAAGCTCCGAAACTACTGGACGGAGGTAAATGAAATTTGGTACAGAGATAGTTTGAGAAACTGGGTAGGACATGAGCTCCTTTTTGTCGCGATATAAAATCATCAGGCGGGTGAAATGGGGGAAAAAGTTTGTATGGAAATTCTGACTTTTGGCGCGGGCGAAGTCGCGGAGAACTGCTAGTTCTAAACATACGAGATTTTCGCTCTGTCGACTAGTCAGCATTTCACCGAGAATTTATGGCAAGTGAAAATTAAATTCATAAACTTTCCGCCTGCCTCCAGCCGTAAGGTCAGATAATTACTATCTCAATGATGCGGGCTGCTCTCTCAGTAGATTTATGTGCCCTTGAGACAGACACGAGAGATTTTATTTTGTACTTTGTGAAAACACTGATGGTCACCTATGTACAGTCGACAGCACGTCAGGTTACCCGCTTGAACTAACAAAACGGCTTTTATCATCTAGGTACGTACGTACTTTAACATGTGTAGTCTGACCTGCGGCCGCGTGTACTTTGCCACATATATTCAACTGCAGCCTTGAGGCAACCATTACAGATTTTGTCATCACTTGTTGTGCTTTATTGTCAGATAGCAGCAGAGTACTGCGTTGTACTATGACTGTGTCTTGTGAAGACATTAATCATTTTTGTACACTTGTCACAATAACTCATATCAAGTAAACACGAACCCGCAACCTCTGTTTTTTTTTGTTATTTGAAATGGGTTTGCTCTTGACTCTACACTAAGTCAGACGTGGCTTAGACGGAGTAGACGGTGGAGCGAGCTCACCCAGAAGGGTCTTGCACTCACACTCACCGACGGAACACAGCAAGCTGCTTGGTGCCGGGCTCCGGTGGGAGAGTGGAAGCTACCAGGCGGCACCTGACGGGGCCTACGACCGCTGTTAGGAACGTTCATTCGTAGCCCGGGGCTGCCCGGCAGTGTTGCATGCGTACTCCGGAACGAGCACCACTTTACCGTGACAGTTTCGAAGGTTGGTTTTCGTTAGGTATGTGGTTTAATATACAAGACCACATTTACAGAATCCGTAATTCAATGTTTATTTTACATTTTGCGATCTTTTTGAATATATTAAATGTTAATCGATAGTTGGTTTAACCGCAAAAATGGTTGATTACTAATAACGTTGGGTTTTCCTTATTATTACATCCAAATTTTAGGATTATTTTTGGCTACGAATACAGCTTGAAGATTCTCTGTATCTTTAGAAATGATCTAAAACGAAACATTAATAACAAGATAAATATAGCAGGCAGTTGAATGACTGTAATCAAATCATCCTCATGTCTTCGTTCGTTTTTATCTTCCAAAGACCAATTTAATTGTTTTTCTTAACAAAAATAGCTTGAAGGAAGCTGTGTTCATATTTCTCGTCGTAAAGCCAATCTCTGCGTCTAATATAAAATATATCTTGCGAGGTTGTATGAGACATTCCACGGCTTTGATATTGTTTGTTGTAATACGAACCAGTAGGCTATATTAGTTCTATTTATAAGCTTTTGGGACTGGAAATGTGCCAGAGATTTGATAAACCCCATGTCTGTGTTATGTATTCATTAGCTGATATGTATTTACAATTTACATGGTTTACCTAAGAAAACATCTTATTCCTTTCGGTGGTGGATAGAAGCGGGGTAACCCATAATCGCATTCTACAGAAAGTATACCAGACCAGAAAGCACCCTGGTGCTTTCTGGTTCGCCTGGAACTTCAGAGAGATAATGTTTTTTTGGGAAGCCTATGTTATTATTTTCCTGTTCATTAACTGTCTTAGTTCAAAGTTCTTGTTAACCGTTCAAAGTTATTCTTGTTTTTGTCTGCCTATTAAAAAAAATGTTAGCTCAGGCAGCCGAACGTTGTCACTACATTTGTAACTTATGTCCCCCTGCTGCGATATTAAGGTTTTCACCTTTTAGGGTGATTTTAGGGTCGTGCGGATTTGCTCACGTACGCGGAATTGAGATACATAATCTGTGATATTTGGAATGTTCTTCTTTGTCATCACCAGAGATCGGAGTCATAGAGGATATGCCTTTTGTTGGAAAACCGATAACGCAAAAGTCCTATTTATTTTATGTCATCTGAAATTACTTGGTTTGGTACATACTTTACACAACTTTGTTCTTTTTATTTTTACGAGGCTTATTATTTTGAGATTCCATCCCGGAGGCATGTCCATATTAATGTTAATATCTGTGGTCATTGACCCAAAATCAATCTACCTACTCGGATCTCTGGTCATCACAGAATATACGCTCGCTCCCGTGCATGGTCAAATCCGCACGACTCCAAGAACACGTTTTAAAAAAGTAGGTACCTGATTCCTGCGGCAGCTTTAGGTAAGTATATAATTCGTTACGTGTTGTTTGTTGAAATATGACATGATTAATAAAAATCTCACAAAAAATATCGACCGTGTCATCCGGTGGGACTCGAACCACGATCCTTCGCTATGCGGGCGAATGCTCTTATCAACTGAGCTACGGAGGACGTTAGTCGACGAATTTAGACTTACAAAGATGCGTCCACTGACTGACGTACGTTCTCCGTAGCTCAGTTGGTAAGAGCATTCGGCCGGATAGCAAAGGGTCGTAGGTTCGAGTCCCACCGGATGGCACGGTCGATCAATTTTTTGAGCGAAATTTAATTTTATTTCGTAAAATCTTGCAAACAAATTGCTTAAAGTATAAAAATAATTATATGACATGATTGTTGCAAAAATCAAGTAAGTAGATAACAAGTTCAAGATTCAAGTACATATGGACTCAAGTGTCCTTTTCCTTATCATTCAAAGTATTTGCAACAAATAGAAAGCAATGCTTCCATGATTTACACTAGGCCAAAAGGTCGTTCGTGATTCCAAGGTGTTAGTGATAACTCTTGTTTGACCCACGTTTTCTTGATACGGCAGAACAGTCAATTAAGAAGATTATGCCTGCTCCCTATGAATATGATACTAAGGTTCAAAATATCCGCTTAAAGATCAGATTGTCGTTTTCTTTCTTTGACGATAGGAACGTGGTCTTGATGCGTCCTTGGCAGGTCACGTATGTATGTAAACGATTTTACTGCCTTACGACATTGTGACAGCTTGTGAAGTTTACGGGCCGTAAAATTAGTTTATTGGCACTAGCTTTTTGTGAAGACGATGCAGGTGCCATCCACAATATATGTAGGAATACAGACTTACAGACAGATATTCTGCAGACGACCTAACAACAACAGGATTGTTTACTTTGTTTAAATACAGTGGCAAGCACAACAGACTACCCATTTTCGTTGTGAGATCACCTTTATAGCAACGGGATAATACATCACAGTGTTAAGCCTGATGTGCTTTCATCCGTACAATAATTTTAAACTCTTTAATTTGCCAAATTTTTGGAACTGCTGCTGAGCAACTTCCCTTCCTTTATCAACTCTTATTCTTGATTTTGGGCAATCGTGCTGTGTTCTGTTTAAATATGAAAGCTCTAAATCATATTTACTAAACTGAACTCAAATTCTAGTTCAGCACGTGATGCTGATAAGAAACACAAATATCATTCAAAGTCACTGATAACTGTGATAACAGCTGATGAAGCAAACTTTCTCTTCGATAACGTGCCGATAACAAGTTATGATAAGAATCGCCTATGGTTTCGTCATATTCGTTTTTTCAATTCGTTAAGTACTTTGATCATTGAATGCAATCCCTATTATATAATTCGTCATCATACCTTTAGATATATTTTTTTAAAAGAAGAAGAATAGTTCCCTAAAAATTGTTTTTAAGGATGCGCTATTTGGGTTCTGTACGAGGGTCAAACTGAAAGTTCTTAGAACTGGCCACTTATAAACAATATAATAAAAAAAATATTCTAAAATTTGAAAATAGAACTCTTTGCCAATATTACTGAGTATATATTTCATTCATTTGTCATTTGTTTTACGACTTGGCGGCAAATTGAAAATTGTCTGTGTCACGTCAAAATGAATTTAACACGAGAAAATTTTCGTGCAATGATTTTTTATGACTTTCGATGTCATTTAAGTCAACAAGAAAGTTATGATAGACTACGATTGGCCTTTCATGATGAAGCCCCATCTCGTGCGACTGTTTACAACTGGTTTAATGAGTTTAAACGTGGTCGCACTAATCTCACTGATGATGTACGTGAGGGACGGCCTTCTACGGCGACGACTGAAAATAACATCTGTGTTGTGCGGCGTATGATAGAGACTGACAAAAGAGTGACCTATCAGCAGATTCGGACAAGCTTAGGCATCGGTATGAGTCAAGTGCACAAAATCCTCCACGAACATTTAGCGGTCAGGAAGCTTTGCGCCCGGTGGATACCTCATAATTTGACTAAGGCTCAAAAACTCCATCGTGTGGATTGGTGCCGTAAAATGATTGAAAGATTTAACGGAGGTGACTCAAATGCTGTGTTCGACATACTAACAGGTGACGAAAGCTGGATTTACTGTTATGATCCTGAAACCAAAAGACAATCTGCTCAGTGGGTGTTTCCTTTCGAGGAGTTGCCAACTAAAGTGAAGAGAGATCGAAGTGCGGGAAAAAAAATGGTGGCCTCGTTCTTTGGAAGGATAGGTCATTTCGCAACAATTGTGTTAGAGGATCAAAAAACAGTTTCTGCAGAATGGTACACTACCAATTGTTTGCCACTTGTCTTGGAAAAAGTTCGAGAGAAACGACCTCGCAGTAGGATCCTCCTTCACCACGACAACGCCTCGTCGCACACCGCCAAGCGAACGATCGACTATTTGGCGACATCAAACGTTGAATTACTGGGTCACCCGCCGTATAGCCCCGACCTCGCGCCTTGTGATTTTTATTTATTTCCAAAAATTAAAGAAAAACTTAAAGGAAAGCGGTTTATGAATGCTGAAGAAGCGGTGGCTGCGTATCGCGATGCCATTGAAGAGACCCCTAAGGACGAGTGGGCAAAGTGCTTTTCCCAGTGGTTCCATCGCATGCAGCGGTGTATTGACGTCAATGGACAATATTTTGAAAAGATATAATAAAACTAATAACTGGCTAATGTAATCAGTTTTTGATTTTCTAAGAACTTTCAGTTTGACCCTCGTAGTAATATTATCTTATCATTAGGTGATTTGCAGGGTATATACCATCAATATCTTAATTTTAGCCCTGTATAAATA
This sequence comes from Pyrausta nigrata, assembly GCA_949316185.1. NCBI lineage: Eukaryota > Metazoa > Arthropoda > Insecta > Lepidoptera > Crambidae > Pyrausta > Pyrausta nigrata. The sequence goes on along the minus strand of OX438949.1, from coordinate 15,038,171 downwards.
TTATCTGGGCTGCTATAGCTCAATATTGATTTCTTCGTGTGTTTAGACATATCTACATTTGTTTCCGTGTACCGCTGCAACCGTCACGATGTCTTAACACTTAATTAATATGCACAGCTCAAGGTCCATGGTATTTTTTAATATTTTACGTGTACAGAATATTGGATTTGCAAACACTCAACTCAAATACTGCATACGTGTTTGTTATGGTAAGCAAGTTTGATGCTACTAACAAATTAAGAAAGCAAAAGGAGCTTTTGATTGGCGTTACTGAAATAGTAGTTTCCCGACTTGTGTGTGCACTCTCCCGTATCCATCCACTTACGTTAACCCTTCAATCTCTATTTCTTACTTTCGCAATGATGATTGAGTACCACCTACTGTTACGTTTCGAAGAAAGTAAATATTGGATTCGAGAATAGATCGACTGTCTTTAGGACACCTTTCAGTTGCACATAAAGACGTTCGATGAATTTTTAAGGAAAAAAAAATCTTGCAAAGAAAATGAAATGCTTAGAACTGATTATATCAGCCCTCTTTTTTCATTTATTGTATGTCATGGTACAGGATACCAAGGGATGAAATAAAATGTATTTACATACCTGGATTTTATTATTATAATTTAGTTATAATCTGTCACTTCTATGCATTTCATTCTGTGCACTATGATAGCTAGCTCCCATGCAGTTGGCAAATCTCAGTTGAGATTGGTCGCCATGCTTGAAATTCGGTTTGGAGGGCATTTAAATTCAGTTGGTTTATTTATGAGGAAATATAGGTTGATCTTTGTCCTCCTAACAAACAAGCCATAATCTTCCTGTCACTTATACCGCCCGCATCATTAATAAATAGAGAAGTAATATCGAATTACATTTTTCAAGTGTTAAGAGATTTAAGTTCGTTCACGCGTCATAATAAGAAATAAAATTTATTGCTGCTGTTCAAGAATTATTCTAGACCGAATGCTAGTTAAGAATAATATATTGTCAGACAGTAAAGAATAGACGTGGCAATATGATAGGACAAGAGTGTCCTATCATATTGCCACGTCTATTCTTATCGTATTAAGAGTAATACGATATGACAGTTTAAAAAAAAACTATAAAAAGAAAAATAGAAGGGAAAAAAGGGAGAACACCGGTGATAAGTTATTTTGACCAAGTAAAAGAAGCAGCTAACAGCATTTTGTACAAGGAAAATAAAACGCAAGCATAAATAAAAAGAAAAGAACAGCGATTTCTTCCCTTTAGCCGGGGAACGGTAAAATACCAAAATAGTAAACGATTTCGAAATTGTAAAGAAGCGAAATGATCACGGTACAGCTGGTAGTCCCCTAATACAAATATTTTAGGATCTGTAAGTTGCAAGTGAAAATCCGCTTAATGAAGATTTAGGTATACCATTCTTGCTAAGATAACCATGCCATAGACAGATGATATGCCATGATTTACCGTAGTTTAACTTAATGTGGTACATTGAAAAAGAATCAAATTAACATAAAGGTGCATCTCTATTAATATTTAGATATGCACAAGTTATTTTAAGCTGATCGACTTGCAAGCATACTAATGAGAATTTGCATAAATAGTATCGCTCGATGACTTGAAAATAAATGCGAAATAACATCCTCAACTCAGCCAATTTAATGTTGACTTCAAAATATATAAAAGTATTTTTAGTACAAGATTCTCAAATAGCTTTTTAAAATTTGGTATTCTTACAATTAGCAACTTAACAAACAAAATAATTCGATACTATAAGCAATATAAATGTTTACAACCGATGACCTAGTCGTGGACGCCGGTCCCGGGTTCAATACCCGGTTAATGTGGCGATCGGCCACTGGTTTACTGCGTCCACTTTGCGATGAGATTCCCCAGACTTAACGTCGAGTAAACATGTACTAAGATTTTTAGAACAACTGTAGGGATCAGGGAAAAACGAGATACTATTTTAAATTTGTAAGTACTACAGTTCGCTGCAGCTCAGAAGTGTGTACTTTGATTTTTGCAAAATATTTGTCCCTTTTGGTTTCACCAATAGATCTTTGAAAGATCTTACGGATCTAAAAGTCAGATAGTCAGATGATGTTCTTCCACGAACCTTAGGTATTTCACGTCATATCATATCATTACCCCATTTACCCGCGAACTCAGTTTTGCCTAGTTCCCATTTAATGTATTATACACAATTACTTTGTTTAGTCATTATGCCTCAAATTCCACTCATTTGACATAGTCTATCTCTTAACAGCACAGGACGTTACGAGTAGATAACGCGACCCAGATAAAAATTACCTACATTAGTTAATTGTTCTAGATAACTTCGCTCCGCGATCTGTAAATCGCATAAAGGCCAACACTGAATCAATGTTCAAGCAATCGAACAAGATCGAAAATCCTCTCTTTGACTCCGAAGGGTCCAAGTCCTGATGCAATGTGCCGTAAGCGGTAATGCCACAGTAGATGTGGCTACGGTTGGCGTACTAACAATTTAATTTAAAATTAAGGTAAATTGGTGTGTTTGTGGAAACAATTTATTTATTTGGTTACTGGTGTGAAATTAAGGCTCAATTTATCTTAGCTGAAACCTACTCATATACACCACTTGACGGTTGGTAGATGTGTCAACTGACTTACCAAATCGTTAGCAGTGTCCATTTAGCGTACGAGCTAGGAACTGACCGTAAATTATACGATCATTTATGAATGTAGCCAATGACACTTTTGGGCATGATTTCAGATCTTCTCCGCGATGCAATCAATATCTATGTTAGTAAAAATTACATTTCGTGTCGTTTCACATGGCCTTACTTTCATTTCACTGCAACCATTGATATTCAGGATCTCTCATATCGGACTGCCGTCTCACCGAATAATGAGAGTGAAGGAACAGAGAGTGCACCTGTGTATTGCGCACACACTCAAGTGTGTGCAAAATAATATCTTCCGCGCAGTCGGCTAATCTATGATGAGATTGGCCACTATAGTCGGAATTCGGCTAGGAGGACATTATTATTATTTATTATTGAGGATTTACAGGCTCCCAATCAGTGACACTAGGAGACAGCTTAACTGTCTTGATTAATGAAAGAGAATCAGAAAAAGAAATTGGCGTTTTGACGTTTCACATCTGTACACATTAAATAGAGCAATCCTACTGAGCTCTTTCCTCCTTTAATGGTAATGCTTAAACCTGCGTAAGTCCCGTTTGGCGACCCTCCAAGGCTATGGGAGATTGCCGAAGGACAACGTCCTCCTTTACTAAGTACTTAATGGAGTCTCTGACGCCCTACTCCTGTTGACGATGTCCGTATTTTCGAGTCTAGCCATCACGCTCGTTCTTGGTGTCATTCTGTCGTGGGTGAAAGGGACGGCTACCTTTGAAAATACGGATATCTTTAAGTCGGAGTAAGACCTCTTAATCTATCATCCGCCATGAGGAACAAGTGTTTTTCTGTGCTAAACGAATGTTAAAGATCAAGGCCATGACTTGTGAACGGAAGGCTTTTTACAGTAGGAAACAATTGAACTGTAGGCTAGTTTAAATAGCTTAGGTAATTGGGATCCTCATCATCAGGATACGTGTGTGTATTTTAAATACTTATAATGACGATGAATTACAATCAGTTGGTTGAGCTATTTCGTACTTACTTTGAACTTCTACTTCATATTATTTATATCACCAATTCTTCTACTTCTGTATTATAAAGTTAAACGCTATCGTTTTTAAATTGCCACTTAAACGGTTTGGTTCATAATTATGATGAATATCGATGATATCATTGTAAACTGTAAACTTTGTTGTAAGTCACGTCTGACGACTAAATACAAAGCCAGAATCGAAAAAAATTGCGTTGTTAGGTCAAGGTCTTTCCAAATATCGAATTAGTCTTTTTTAAGCTCGGAAAAAACGATTAGAAGACTTGATGTTATGTCACCAAATTAATGGTCAGGGCTAAGGTAAATACCGTTTGGCGAATCTTCAAGGTTTCCGTGAGGTAATGGTAGGTTTGAAGGACAATGTCATCTCTAATTTCACTTAATGAAGCTTTACAATCGAGTACACCGTTAGAAACAGACATTCCTTATCTTGAAAGCTAAGCGATGTCTGTCTGGTGGACTAGTTATTTCGAGCAACATTTATATTACAATTAAGTGTCTTATATTTAAGCTTTTATTTAGTCTGGTCAAATCGGATTAGACGTACGAGGGGTGATCCAAAAGTAATGATAATCGATAATAAACACAATGAATATAATAAAAAAAATATATTTCTCAACATAGTCTCCTAGCAAGTCTATACATATGTCGACTCGTTTCTTCTTTTGCTCGTCGTTTAATATTATCCGTACCCATCGCGCGGAGACCTTTCTCATATGCAATTCGTTCGCAAGGATTCTTTGAATGCTTCCATATGAGATCCCTGTGACCTCAGCTACATGCCTGATAGTCACTCTTCCAATACAACTTCTTTAACTTTTTACACATTTTCTTCAGTGAGGGACGTCGATGGGCGTCATTCGCGGTGTTCGTCTTCCGTCGATGTTCTTCCCAGCTTAAACTCCTTAGCCCAGCGTGAAACTGTGGAATATGGAGAAGAAGTGTTGGTAGTCATTTTTTTTAAGAAAAGGTATTTGATGACAGCTCTGATTTCGTGTTTTTCCATTTTGATGTTCACTCCTTGACAGTTCGTATTCAAATGAATGTAGCTCCCCGGAATCGTGGCCTATTTGTATGATTTTTTTCCCTGAACTAGTGGGTAACTGAGCAAGTGTCTGATTTTTTTTTTGTATTTTTGTGTGCACTAGAAATAACTTATATATTTTTTTGGATCACCCCTCGTATGTCTGAGATCAAATCTGCATGAGTATTATAAAAATAAAAATTGGTTACAATCACAAACATGCGTGAGCTCTGCGCTTTCTTTGAAATACGGCAAAAGTTACAAATTGAAAATTCCTTGAAATATGATTTATCTACTCCCAGATGTCCGCCATTATTCTTGCCACCTTTATATGAATTTAAACGAACACAGAAGGATTTATAAGATTAATTAAAAGATAATGTAATTAGGCCTGCTGAGCGTTTCCTAACGGTTTAGACTAATCAAATTTTACTATAATTAGATTTTCTCAGGGTGCAAGCGACTTTAATAATGTCTATGTAGCCAAGGCACATTTTAATAAAAGTAGCGTCAAGTTAGACGGTAATTAACTGAATAATTAAGACAGTTACTATACATGCGTCACTTTTGCTGGCTAGGTTTCTCAAGTTTTTGCGAAAAACTACCTAAGTATTTCGTGTTTGCATGAAACGACATAGAACCCTCCTCTGAAGATAGATGTAGTACCTAAAATTCGTTTCTAAATCATGCTATATACTTACTTAATTTGTGTTACATTTCGTCCTTTCGCCCTCGGTTTCCCAGTGCCCCCACTACTTGGGTTTCACTTTGACCTTAATTCAATCAACATTCCGCAAATGTCACGGTTAATAGTTGTCCTGATTTATGTTCTAATTCCGCTTGAGTAGGGATTCATTAAGTACGGGTTTACCTATATAGGGCAAGATTTATTAGACGTCTTGCATAAGTATGTAGATTTACCTCCATCTTAATTGACAGACTCGATTCCTCAAACATGAGAACTGCGACTAACAGCGCTGTAGAAATTGGATTATGTTAAATATCTGTTTTTAGCTAGCTCAGATAAAAGTCATTTATGCATGTAGACCCACAGGGGGCACTTACACGTCCCAACATATCTTTGGGACAAATTGTGGGGTAGTGCTGAGAAAAAGCAGCGCAAGAAACTCAGTCACTATTGTCAAAGCGTCTTTTAAAAAGAATGTTTAGATACAGAAATTGTGCTGGTGCGAGCTGGTCCACACGATTAGATGTAGACTGCATGTTTAATTTTATTCATTATCATCATAATCAGCTGCTGCAGTCCACTGCTGAGCGTATGAGCGTAACCCACCCGATGTGGGGGATATGCCTTAAAATTCCTGAGGTTATCTCTGGGCGTAAGGGCTGCATCGGCTGGTGTGGATTGTCGCTGGGGCGATGGAGCGCATGCGACAAGTGATCCTCCAATCTCCATCGACCTGCTAATTTATAGTGCATAGTGGCTTGAGGCACAGAATAAGTACTAGTACTTCGTGCTTGAGGGAATTCGCGGAGGTTTTGGTGGGTATACTTGACGGGTTTGCAGCGGTTTCTTCTTTGCCGTTCGCCAAGGGAATCCCACATAACCTGCTGCCACGCCTAGGGCGCTAAATATGAGTAAAGCATTCCCTCCATGTAAAAATGTTCTTTCCATAGATTTCCAAAGTGACCGGTTGTAACATACTACTTGAAAAAGGCCTGCATCCAGTGCTATCTACCGATCTTTAGAATATCTTTTGAATTGATTATGTGGAAAAAAATGGACCAAGCATGAAATTTGCCTTTACGCAAAGATACGATAAGATACACGCAAAATTTATGATATGATAATATATTTGTCCTTCATGTCGAATTGATTTAGCTGTTATATTTTAAACCAGTTAACGTAGGCATACTGTATTGAAGAAGTAACTTCGCCTTGTTCGGCCGTAATGTAAATAAACAGAGACTGCCGTGTTATCGCAGTGACGCACGCGCCGGTATCGTTCCGTTTGACGCAATAAATATAACGTCCACGAAACGTTTATTTACAAAGTTGAGGAAAAAAGCCGCATGTGTAAGGTTAAGTAGGGAAGGAATAAAGAGAGGGTACACAACATATGGATTAAGCTAAACTGGAACTTCATTTATCACATTCCAGAAAATTACTTTTCCATCTGCTTTATATGCCTGCCTGTTGAGATTGTACTTGTAAAACTTCATTCTGTGATACAAATAATATTTTTACGGTATTTCCTTATTAAGGGACTCCAATAATTCACCGTGGTAGGTAATATAATATCACACCAACGGATTGGCAACTGCTTTCAAGGTTTACACTCCCAACAATTCGCAATGTACGGACGACAGCACATCGAGCCAAATACTGTAATACTTATGCACTTGTAATAGGGACGATTTTTAAACGGAAATGGGTGATCTGGTGCGGCCACTGTGCGACATTGTAAACAAAATGTATCTGTGGATACAGATAAGACACGAATAAGAGCGACATGGGGTGAGAAATTACACGTTTTAACGATAGCAGAGAGGCTATAAATTCTATTTATATTGCAAGATGTGACTTCACTACAAAGTGACAAAGTGATCTACTCCAGCTTGTCATATTTCTGAGCTAAATAGAATAATGTAAGATACTACCTGTTTTAAGACCTTTGGAAACTTTTCTAGAGGTTTAATTTACCTCTCCTTAAAAACACATTAAAATATTAAACAGCTGCTATGCAACAAAAAGCTGAACATCAAGCTACGATCGCGACTTGCCCGCTTTTATGTTTTCTCCATTCTACTGTACGGCGTCGAAGCATGGACACTCACTGAAGCGATGTGCGAAAGGGTTGAGGCTTTTGAGATGTGGGTGTACACTAGAATGTTAAGGATATCCTGGAGAGATAAAATTAAAAACATAACAGTTTTGGACCGCATGAAGAAGGACACAGAGGTTTTATACACCGTCAAGAAGAGAAAGCTGGAATATCTTGGACACATTATGCGCAACCCGAAATATTAATTTTTGCAATTAATCATGCAGGGAAACATTCAAGGCAAGAGACGTGTCGGACTTAGGAAGGTATCCTGGCTGAAGAACCTACGCCAATGGTTTGGAAGGAGTACCCGATCATTGTTTAGAACGGCGGTATCAAGGGTGCAAGTTGCTATGATGGTTACTGTTGCTATGGTGGAACTTCTACAGAAGATGGCACCTTAAGAAGAAGAAGAAAAACATATTTCAAGATTTTTTTCTTCAGTTTTCTTGACGTGATTGGCGTTGTGACAGACAGAAAAGTATTTCTGTACCGATATAGTAAGAATTGTTGGAAAGCCAATTGCTTGCTATCAATGTCTTACTCCACTTCGTAACACTTTCGTCTTAATTACACACAACACCGCTAATTAATGGGTAATTTGTTACTTTGTTGCAAATGTACACGAGTATGGTTTAGAAGCATAAGGCGTAGAAAGAGTATGGATTATTAGCGTATCTATTAGTTAGTTGTAAGATAAAGCACATGCCATGTTTGGTTTTCTAATATTGTATTGTAAGTGGGTCAAATCAAAATTTAATGACATCGTATCAATTGTTAATATATGCCGTTTTCCGACCCCGTAACGATGTAATCTTTTTATAAAAATACCCTAAAAAATCGCCTTTTCTTTTAGTAATTCATAATTTATAGAAGAGAAGAATATATATTACTTTATTGACTTGTAGAATAAAAATACAAAATTGACAAATAACAATAATAAATTAAAAATGAAAGTTTGATACAGTTATAGAAAAAACACACTAGCAAACAAGTGCCAACAAGGTTCCCGCTCAGTATAAGTCATGATGGCAGCAGCAATTTCGATTGCTATAAAAAAAAACTATACCTCAGCTGGGTTTGTGTCTATGTACCCGTTTACCCTTTGAAAACGATGAACAACGAACTATGTTGCTGATCAAATCTCGCCGTCAATCATGATAATCAGCTGCATCACGTCCATTCGTTTATCATTATGATGATGATAGCTATGTGAAATTGTCGAAGCATAAGAGGAAACAAGCATACCATGTGACAATTTGACCTTAAGGAAATCGCGTGAAATGCCACATGCAGACTTCAAAGACACGTAGCTCAGAAAATCAGTCATGTGTGTAGTCAAGTTATTTGTAAACAGTGCGATTGACAAGGCCTTTTGTGAGCTGGTGCTGGTTCTATTGTGAACTGAAAGAATGAAAAGGATATTTGAAGGACCCCTCCTTTAAATATCCTTTTCATTGTTTCAACATCTTGTATGTAATATAAATGTAAATGAATCGCTTAAATGTCTTGTAAAGAGGTAAACTCAAGAATTCTGTATGTTTAGGAAATCTGATATTGTATCATGTCGAAATACTTTTCTACTGTCGAATACATTCTGAAGTGAATATGAATTCATCATGGGTCCATGAATGGGTCAGGCCGAGAGTGCTGGGTTTTTCTGTATTGAAATAACACAGACACAGCTCCGGAGACAGGACGTTGGTGGTGTTAACTTAACATCCCCGTGCCTCGCAAAGCACGTTAAGTTGGTCCTGCGCCTGATCTCTTTACGGTCATGTCGGACTGCCGTCTCACCCAAATATAAGAGTGAAGGAACCGAGAGTGCACCTGTGTTTTACGCACACACTTGTGCACTATAATATCTCCGGCGCAGTTGGCTAATCTCTGTTGAGATAGGCTCGCTACAGTAGTCTAAATTCGGCTAGGAGGACATTATTACATTCTGAAGTAATTTTGGCGAGTGATTGTTTTCCAAATGTCCCCCAACACGTGTAGCGGAAGACTCATGCCGACCGTGATCGTGGTAATGTATTTATTTATAACTGGAGTGTGGCAGTGACATAGAAACGAGTCGGGGGCGTAACGCTGTCGTTGCGCAACCGCTGTTTTTGCGGGGCTACCGGCTACGTGACAGACGGGCTTTATATTTCAAGTCGAGTGCTGTGAGGTTGACGGTAAGGCATCGTTCACAGCGTATTGTCCGCCGCCAACCAGGAATATGCTCACTGTCAGCCATAATAATACACTATCAGCAGTAAGTATAGCGTATTATCGGTTCGGTGTGATGTGAACGAGTCGGCGGCGGACAATACTTTTAACTTTAAGGAAAGCAGTAATAGCTTTCAAATTGATCTCTGGACTGCAATGATAGCTTTTAAAATAATTAAATAATGTCAATTTATGTCATTACTTTTCATTTGTGGATATTCTGATCTTCCATTATGTTCCCGCCGTTGTTGATTTCCAGGATTTCCAGCGCCCAGACAATTTAATTTTTATGCAACTCAAAAATGCTCAAGCTTATCCTCATTCCATCGGACAGCTGTCGTCGTCCGTCTAATTTCGTCTCTGGTGCCGCTATTTCTGTCGCAGTTGTAAACACGGATGATACGTTTGGTCTTCGGTGCACTCAATGTACAAATGAGATATTAATTGCTAATACTGGTGAGATGATAATTACCGTTCAATTTTGTACTAAGTAACATAGACAAAGGCATTCTCCATTGATTTCTTGATTCATATTAGCCTGAGATCCTACTCTTTTTGACGATGTCCGTATTTTCGAGTCTATCTATCACACTCGTTCGCCGTCCCTTTCACTCATGTCATTCTGGCATGAGTGAAAGGGACGGCTACACTCGAAAATAGGGACATCGTCAAAGGGAGTAATGCCTCAGGCCACACCTGTGTCCAGCGCGATCCTGCGGCTATAGTAATAATATTGCGATTGTGCCTAAATTGTAGAACTCTTAAGACCGAGTTTCATCAGCTTACTTTAACCGTTACTATGACCATAACCAGTTGTTTGAATAGACTTTGACAGTCTTGACGTTTGTTGTAGTTAAAGTAGCATGGTGCAAGGTGCAACCCAGCGTAAATGTTTATTTTTAATGTATACTGTGTGTGGTGTGCAATAAAGATCTATCTTATCTTATTGTGATTATGCATATGACAAACGATGTAATCACATCTCTTGGATGACTCTTAAATGCGTGTCGATTACCTAATAAAGTTTGATCTAGTACTATTATATTATATTCTGTGGTTTGGTGAAATATTACTTGATGTTGGAAAAAAAACGGAGTCTCTAGTTGAGTTCGGTGTTTAAACACTGAGTTCGAACTAGATCAGATCTAACGGTAGAAAACAACAGCTATTCTTAGAAAAGTGTTGTAATTTGGTACGATTTGACTGAACTTTTAATTACGATCCTCCAGTAGGCATGGAAATGATTGCTACTTTTCATTCATTTTCATTTCATGAAATGATGATTTTTTTCATATGAAATCACATGTGAAATTTCATTGGCAATGATTTTTTTTCGCAGTGTCATAATTTAACACTTTTTGCTATTTGCTACTTATAATGAAATATGAATTATTATGAACGGTTGCTAATTTGCTACTTATATGAAATGTCATATTTAGGTTGTCATGAAAAATCATGGCAAACGAATCTAAACATTATGTTCAAAGTTTAAAGTTCTTGAAATGCCCACCCAGTATCGATCGTCACCTATTATCGCATAACTAGTGTGTTTGTCTTTTTCTAACACGCACTTAGGGCAAATTTTCCTACTCGCTCGCTCGCGACTCGCTCTGCTACAAGCAGTCATCAATGAATGAAATGAATGAGCATGATCTATGATTTCGCAGAGAGCGATTTGTAACAGTCTATATGAAAAAAAAATAGCAGGTGTGAACAAAGAAATTCATTTCATATGATTTTTCATCTGCTATTCATGAAATCTTCCATGCCTGTCCTCCAGTCAATTTAATTAACTGACCATTCAGAAACTGATAGGTACGGCGAATGTCAGTGAAAGTGTAACCGCAAACCATTCCGCCCACAATGCACGGTATCCTGTTACAGCTGTGGTCGAAGTTTATTCACATTCGTATGTAACAACTACAGCTACAGTCCGTGGTTTTGTGTTATTCATTGACTGACGACCTCCGTGGTCGAGTGGTGTACACACCGGTTTTCATGGTGTCGCCAGCTCTGAGGTCCCGGGTTCGATTCCCGGTCAGGTCAATGTAGAAAAATATTTTTCTATATTGTCTTGGGTCTGGGTGTTTGTGGTACCTTCGTTGTTTCGGATGCCCATAACACAAGTGCTTTAGCTACTTACTTTGGGATCAGAACAATGTATGTGATGTTGTCCACATTAATTTATAATTTATTATTTTATTGGCCAGTATTATAGTAACTAGCCAAGCCAACTATATGTTTAGGTCAAATATCCGTAGCTTTGGTAAAGTTAGACAAGAGTTCTTGTTGTTCATTCTTTTAGTCTTTCTCAATCTCCATTGAGATTAAAACGAGTCTAAAAAAACAAGAGAGGAGATTATCCTCCTACTTACTAGTCGATATGATCAATAAACAGTTCAGCAAGAATTGATATCAAAATTAACGTTTTTAGGGTACCCATACTTAGGTACTTACAGTAAAAATTGGCAATGTGATTTAGAGTGGCTATTTAGACAGACACATATTAACCCTCAGCTGCATCGTCGCTTACAATCAGGTGGGATTGCTGTTAAATGTCTACCTTTTCAGTTTATAGAACTTTATTCTCAGGAAAGACAAATACATGTCACTTATTTGAGAACTTAAACAATATTTGCAATCGTATGGTACATTGTAAACTTAAAATTAAAAACAGTACTGTACATTTTAAATTAAAGTAGGTTGGTACACAGCAAAATCTAGCGAAGACAAAGAGAGCAGACACCTCAGGTGTATATGTACTAGTTTGCTTGCAACTCATTTCATAAAAACTTGTGTAGTTTTGCTTTAAAAATCCTTAAAGTATTCGCACCCTTAATGTCCGACGGAAGTCTGTTGTATAACTGTGCTCCCTCAAAGGTAATTGTCTTTTTCCAAATTTAGTTCGCGTTTTTGGTAAGACTATGTGGCTAGGTCTTCGAGTGCTGCGTTTGTGCGTTTGGCTTATCTGCGTGAATTTTATATTTGTCCTTAAGATTTAATATTAAACAGTTCAAAATAATCAAGAACAAATTAAATTAGATATGTTAGCTAAATTCCACACGTAAAAAGACTTTGGTAGGTTTTGGAACTCCACCAATAAATTAAAAGGCAAGTCGAGTCTCCCGGCGAGTGTGGCGGGCACTTCTGAACCAGTGGCCAACCTGTTTCGGAAGCAGTTTTCAAGTGTGTCTTCTTTAGATAGTATTGTGCAGCGGGCGGTCTCGGCTGAGGGGGATAATATGCCTTATAACTTTTAAGTAATATTTACAGCAAAACAAGTCTCTTCTATTATCAAGAGTATGTCAAGGGGTAGATCACCAGGCCACGATGACCTATGCATCGAACATCTGAAATATGCTGGGCGGCATCTGTCTAGAGTTATTGCACTGTTGTTCAACCTATGTCTCAGTCACAGCTATTTGCCACAAGACCTCATGAAGACAATAGTGGCGCCAATTATTAAAGACAGGACGGGTGATATCGCTGACTTGTCTAACTATAGACCCATCTCGCTGGCTACAGTGCTCGCCAAGGTCCTGGACAGTCTGCTTGATAAACAGTTGGCCAAGCACATGAAATTAAATGATGCTCAATTCGGCTTCAGACCCGAACTGTCGACGGAATGTGCCATCCTGTGCCTCAAGCAGACTGTGCAGTACTACACCAAAAGGAAAACGCCAGTATTTGCTTGTTTTTTAGACCTTTCCAAGGCTTTTGACCTGGTTCCCTATGAGGTCCTCTGGAAAAAGCTTCTAAATGAAACATCATTACCGCCGGAAGTCACATCCCTGTTTCAGCATTGCAATCAGACAAATTCTGTCAGGTGGGCAGGAGCTCAGTCAGACGTGTATAGGATGGAGTGTGGGGTGAGACAGGGGGGGTTAAGTTCACCCCGCCTTTTCAACCTGTATATGAATAAGCTGATCGATGGACTTAGCAAAACACATATTGGTTGTCATATTGATGGAGTCTGCCTGAATAACTTAAGCTATGCAGACGATATGGTTCTGCTAAGCCCATCGATTGGTGGTCTTAGAAGACTGGTGGCTATCTGTGAGGCTTATGCGGTGGAACATGGGCTCAGGTATAATGTAAAAAAAAGTTAGCTTATGATGTTTAAAACAACCTCAATCAACTACACCGATATTCCTGCAGTGTCGCTCTGCGGAAATCCCATGAGCTGGGTGACAAAATTTAAATACCTGGGTCACTGGGTCACCGATGATCTCAGGGATAACCTAGACATTGAGAGGGAGCGGAGGTCGCTGGCTGCAAGATGCAACATGCTGGCTCAAGGGTTTGCACGATGTACGAAGGCAGTAAAGGTAACTCTTTTCAAAGCTTACTGCCAATCCTTCTACACGTGCAGCCTCTGGACAAGTTATACACTGCGGGTATACAGCGACCTCCGTGTTCAATATAATAACGCACTCAGGATACTGCTGGGGCTGTCGAGGCGTTGTAGCGCATCAGGAATGTTCGCAGAGGCGCACATCGACGACTTCTACGCCATTATACGCAAAAGATCCGCGTCAATGCTCACTAGGCTCCGCTCCAGCACTAGCGGTCTCCTGAGTGTGTTCAAAGACCGGTGGGAGAAACCTCTGCTGCGTCACTGGATGATGCTTCACACCGGATGAAGTTTCCTGTTTTTAATATTATTTTCATGTTTTTATTTTTCTATTTTTCTACTAACCATAATTTATAAGTTTATTTTATCTTCTATATTTACTAACAACTTTATGGAACCTGGCTTTCTGAAATAAACAGATTGAATTGAATTGAATTAATTGTGCTATAGATTTCGGTTCTTAGAGGTACCCATACAGCAAAAAAAGGGCACTGCAGTTTGAACATGCTAAAAATATCGAAATTTAAAGATACTCAAATACTGATACCGATATTTTATACAGGTTGGGTATCGGCTCAAATAACAATCAAACCCCTTTGATTGGGTATCCTTTCGTCCCTGATCAATATATCTTACTTGAGATCCCTTTTAAGAGAAATCTATTCTACTTAGGCTTTATTTAGAGGCCTTTCATCATCTAATATCATTGATGTGCCAGACAACCAGTTCGCCAGTTTTATATGTGTAACTGCGACGTGATTGGGGCAGCAAGTCTGCCATTAGCCGTGGCTTTGCGTCAGGGGCTCTATTTTTGAATCACTCGTATGACATTCTGTTGGCTAATGTTACTTAATTTTCACTCGTCACACAAGTCGCATCATGACACTGAACTCCCCTATTTTGAATAGTTCGTCTGTGATGCTGTCACAACAAGTTTGTTAAAATAATGTCTTATTGTGAATCTAATCTCTTGAGATATCCTGGTGTTGTTTAGTAAATAGAAAATCGAGAGAATCTTCAAAAAACTTTAATCCCTTTTCCTGACAACATCAATCTAATCACATAAAACGAAATCTAACAAAAAATACAACCGTAAAAAAACATAAATAACTAAAAAAAAAGGATGTTTAAACCATCAGTGCTCAACATGTCTTCAACACATATTTAAAAAAAACCGGGCAATACCGCAATTAAAACGGAACCACAGAATAAATACACTGAACAAACGATCGTATTTCGTTTTATACAGGACGCAAAAAGTGACACAAAAACACTTTAATTTTTACGTTTATTTTATCGCTCGCCTTCTGTCCCTTCTGTGACAAGTGGGTTGCGGTTTCGATCGACCGAGTGCGGTCGAGTGATTAAAAAACGCGGACTTGTAAAATGAAGAATGAAAACCAGTAGAAATATGCACGCGAGGGATTCAAAAATAGGGCTTTAAGTCTTTTTGACATTCGTCTGGTGGCGCGTGCTCTTTTTGTCGTTCGCAATGCTGCTTGAGCGGAATAGGAATTGGTTGATACGTTTGAGCACTGTCGATATCTGAATATAGTAGGTATAGTGTGCATAAGCACTGATTTGAATTAGGAAGAGTATTACGACGCAATCACTAAGCTTTCTGTGTTCCTTCGATGAGTGGGAGTTCCAGAAACTTATGAGTAAGCTCGCTCCACCATTGACTCTGTCTGCGCCACGTCTGGCTTAGTCTAGAGTCAATAGCAAACCCATTTAAATCAATCAAATAAATAATAAAAGAAATTTGTAATAAAATGTTATGCTAGTTCAGCATTTTTTCATAAATAGGATTTTATATCAAATAAAAATAGGTTTGTTTGTAATACCAGTGTTGAATAAAAAACCAGCGTTGAATAAATGAAATGAAATTATTCATGTTATTGATGTGAGGATATTTAACTTCAATTATATTTTGTACCTTTTGACATTGCATTGTATGTTAATGTATCTTTCAGTACCGATTCGCTTGAATAAACATGGCGAAAAAAATATAGATTATAGACCCAAAGAATATATTTTTAGCCATTGCTTTAAAAACAATTCCTATAATGATAAAAAACTTCATCGATACTCACATAAATCTATAAATAAGTTGACACCGTTTTCCAAAGATGAGATAGCTCTTTTTACCCATTAAAAAATAAGGAAGGGCAAAGAGCAGAATTCAGCGTTCAGAATGCCTAACGATTTACCCTGTTTTTGTAGCGTTTCGTACTGAGAATACATTTTAATTGGACCATTTGTTTACTCTGCCCGGACTTTGAGCGCAAGGCCACTTGATGTGCTAAAGTTGCCTTTTTTATACCCTATTTAATGTTATCGTTTTTGGTACTAAATAAAATGATATCATTCTGATGACATGATAATATTGATGATTGATTTATTATGAGTGATATATTAGATAATAATGATTTGATACCTAATCATCAGTTTAAACTAATATTAAATAAGCCGTTTTTTTTTCTTATCAACTATACAACAACAGCTATTAAGAGGATACATTAGTTGTGTTTGCTATGTTTTTTTGTATTTTTCGAGGGACATAGGAAATACAAACAATTTAAACTTTTATAGTAAACCTTGGTGGAACCACATACTCTTTGAATTATTATGTGGTACATGTACCATGTACACAATGTAGCTGAATGTAGGTACTATGACGGCTTCAACGAAGTTTCAAAGTGACCTGTTACAAGCGGTCAGCATCGAGCGCGATCCTACAACATATGAAAGCACTATGCCCTAACGGCCATCAGTTCTTTGCGCAATGTGCCCTGCCCACTGGTCATAAGGGTAATTATTTTTAAACAAAAATGTATAGATTACAAAGTATCCTAACTCGTCTAAGTCAAAACTGAAGCAAATCCACAGCGTTTACTGTTACTATTTATATGTTATCAATTAGAGCCTATCTGCGTAAGTTCCCAGCCAGCCATACTTCGTCAAACTTCATCATAATCGACAGCTGTAAACAAAGATCCCGTGCCATAAACAAAACCAGTGACGTCAGTCGGAGCCTGCCCGCTGCACCGCGCGGGTGTCTGGCTTGAGCGCATCGAGCCCCGTGCCCTATTGATTGGAGGCTATAAACGCCTACGCGTGTCTGCTGGTCCTGGATCTCGAATTGCTTGCCACGCCAATGTGGCCGTTACAGGTTCGCAGTTAATTTGATAGATTTGTTTTGGTTTTAGCACTTAGGGAGTCCATGTGTCGTTTCGGTTTAACGTAGAAAGGATACTTTAGAGCACAGAAAATGTAATTGTAACTACGCATCACTGGACCATGTAGAGGTAAAAAGGTGCCGCTGAAAATTCTGGAAAGGACGATTTGGTTATCTAAGTTTTAACATTCAAGTGTCGTTCGTCGGACGCAGAAATACAAAGGAAATAAACTTTGAAACAGGTGGTTGCAAGTCCGAGTATTTTTATTCTTGACTCCGTCGAAACTTTCAATGTAGAGCAACATTTAAAACACACTATGACGAATATCGATTCGTATCACCTAATCTCAAATTCCCGCGTCATATGACTTTAATTTTTTAAAGATTGAACAGTGAGTTTGCTTCTTTCTATTCCATATTATGTGGCATGAGAACAAATTGGCGTAACATTTTTCCAATTTAATTTTGGCTGGGTGGAATATATCCGTCTAATGCAATTTCGTCGGAAACAATTTTCAGCTTCCCCTTCGTCTGTATTTCACGTACACTAGTCGGATGCTGGCAAACCTCCAAAAGTATGCTTATTGTGAACCTCCCCGTGCAACTTGTGGTGCACAGGCGATTTCTCGCCAGGTTTCCGCGTTCGGTGCCAAAAGTAAAAAGTTTTTCGGTTCAGCTCGTGAGTTTTTTTGTACTTCGAATTTGGCTCTTAAATAACGTGTTCCATTTGCTAGCTTATAACTTAAGACATTTCATCTACTGCTTAAATGCTTACTTAAATAACGTGTTCCATGTGATAGCCTATAACTTAAGACATTTCTTCTTCTGCTTAAATGCTTACTGCGTTTTTAAAGCGTTTTTTATCATGGAACCAATTTGGAACCTTAGATCCTTTATGTAAGGGTGCAACAAATAAATGTCTTGGTATCAAAAAGAAGACTTTGTATAATATGTAATTCATATTTATAAATTGTATTGACACCTGTTTATTTTATTGTTTACCGGCGCATTACCTGTTAGTTTTAGCTAGTGTTGTCATTTTTTGTTCTCTCTCCATTGATCCCCATTTCTCTTGTCTATTAATTTTTTTGCGCATTGATTTCGATTCGTTTCTAGTATAGCTACTTATGGCCTACTTATAGCCTCCCAACGTAACTATTGATTCACGATCCATAACTATCCTTAGTTAGTCTCCGGTATGCTCCTGAAATCCAAGGAGACTATATGTATAGCGGGAAACTACTAACCTACATTTCTTGTTTGTCCTCAGATGGGAGCAGGCGCGAACGGGCCTGGAGGCCGCCGGGCCCTGGAGCTTATTCTAAGCGGAGGCCTCAAGTCCCTCGCGAGGCCAGCCAAGCCCGTGCGAAGGGCCGCCTCAAGGGATTCCGTGTTGTCGCAACCGCAACCTTTACTTGAAGGTAAGGATAATGACGAATAAATATAGGTATACGCCTTGAAAACATGTGTTAGGTCGATCTAAGGTTTAAGATGGTGGTTCGGTAGCATGGTTTGCAAAACACACGACAGCAGGTTTACCAAAAGTAAGAGAAAAAAAAACAGTCCGTAATCTATGATTCAAACCAATTCCGACACAACAGTCACGGTAGTCTGCCAGTGTCAAAATATGTGTTCAATGGATACGCAAACAACGCACTGATATCTTCGACCTCGGATTTGTTATTAATTTCGAGTTAAGCCACAAGGCTGAAAAGAGTAGATATAAATTTTCCTTATAATTGTGTCTGTATATCCTAATTCATTACCCACTCACCCCAGTCACTGATTGGGTACGGGTGCGGATGTCGAGTCCATCCATGTACTTACTCTATTCTTTTCGCTCAACATGTCACTAACGTCTCATAGACGCTTCTACAAGTACTTACAATTTTGATAAAATTTATTATCCTAATAGCTATGCTAAAATTAAATGTTCACTGTGGACGGATTCAGAGCTCGAGTTAAAATAATTTTCGCAATGCAATAAAGATTTATCATTACACTTTCATTGCCGTGGGCTCTCTCTGAAGTATTCCATATCATTTTGCAGAGAACGCTCCTAAAGCAATTCCCTTGCTTTGTACATCAATATATTTAATGCAAGTACGCGATAAAAATGCTGTTGCCGTGTATTTTGAGCCATATTTTTCTGCAAACTTCCCGAGGATTGCTAATGGTGGCTCTTAAAACACTGCGGAATACTGCGGATTCTCTTCATCTTGACGAAACTTCACACACATAACAGGTATAAACTCATTCGAGTAACTTTGTTATCCTTCTAGTTTTAGAGCAGTGGTTCCCAATCTTTTAAGCCATGTTCCACTTTGATTATTTTATTGTTAGCAGGGACCACCACCACAAGCTCAATTTTTTTTGGAAAATGTTGTGTGAGAGTCCTAATTAACATAAAGAGTAGGATCATAGTATAGCTCTTGCTCTGAACCACGATTTTAGAACATCTTTGTTCACATGGAAAACTTTATAATTTTGTCCCATGTAATTTCGGTGCTTACTCTTCATATTTTTTCCTTTCATTTTCGTAAGTAGTTGTCGTAATTGAAATTGTAAGTTATTGTTTCCCAGGTTGAATCTGACACAACAACCAAGCAGTATATTCTTCCTACCTCATACATATCGTATGCTTACTCCGTTATTATTGGTATTTATGTTATGCGCTGTATTTGAGCGCGCGCCTCAAGGGTTTATTTATTATCTTTGCTTACTCCTCGGGGCTCTGAATATAACCCTGCGACTTTTCGAGTCGTTAACACGGCTTTCCAACCTCAGGTTGCCCCGTTTTACTAGGATCGGTATTTTTTTACTCATTTAGTATTTTGTTACGTCATAAACTAAATAGTTAGGACCAAGTAGAACCTGGTCTAAACATTTTTGATGTGGTGTAGTGGCTAGATGCGAGAAGCCGAGGACCGTGAAAGGCGCAGTCTTGGAGAGGCCTATGTCCAGCAGTAGACTGCAATAGGCTGATATGAAACATTTTTATTTCGGAACAATAACAATCCATAGTAGTGTTAGTAACAGATGCCTAATAGTGGGCGACGACGATTTGAAATTAATGAATCAGACTTTGGTGGAAGACCCACATCTTAGACATTCATTTCAAATTACAAGGATATCTTTTGGATAAACAAAGTTGTACACACTAGAATTCTCTTACTCAGAACGCAATCAATCACCACAAATTATTACAACCATCTAAACTTTATTAATATCAATCTGCGTAGAATATTAGTTTTTAAGCGTAAAATCTACTAGGCAGTCAGGGCCCAAGTCTGCTGGATTCCACTAGCAAAATTGTAATAACATCGTAATTGAATAACAAGATTTTGACAGTTCTAGTATGGGTCAATGGCAAAATCAAATCAATAACGATTCCATTACAATTTTGCTATGGTCCGACCGCTTATCTAAGACCTCGCCTACGTAGTACAGGGTTGCGGGGTTAGAAGAGAACGACTATAATCCAATTTAATAGATTTGAGCCCCCTGGCCTTGTAGCATCACTTCCTATAGAAATAAACTACTCCTTCGTAAAGTTTTCTCAGATGAATATCTGCATCAAAAAAGAATGGAGAAGCAAGTAGCTAACTTATTCGGTAGCTCAGATCGAGGAGCATTCGCCTGGATAACGAAGGGTCGTAGGTTCGCGGACCACCTGAAAAGGTTGATGAATATTTAAGTGCATAATTTACTATGATTAGCATTGATTTATATTCGCAGCTCTCAGAAAAAAACCTAAACATGTTACCTAAAAATATAGAAGTATTATATTTCATCAACGTAGATTTGACGACCATCTTGGTGAAGTCATTCGCGCACCGGACTATTAAACCAGGCGGTTGCGGGTTCGAATCCCGCAAGGGGCAAATGTTTGTATGAGGAGCACGAGCATTTGTACCTAAGTCATGGATGTTTATATGTATTTAAGTATTTCTAATCATAGCACAAGCTCACGCTTAGTTTGGGGCTAGGTAATCGGTGTGTTTGTTGAAACAATTTATTTATTTATTTGACATATTAGATTTTGATACTTTTTCATATAGTGAAAATAACTCGTTTAATTTTAATGGGTGTGGTACCTATAGGTGTTCAAACAATAAACTGATTACTTGAACATTTAAGACCCTATAACAAACGAGTTTGTATGTAGTCGTTGCGTTTGTTTAATAAAGGATAAAGGATGTGGTTTTGTCTCCAATATAATGTTTCGTTCTAGGACGCATTGTTGGTCTATTGTTTTTTGAACAATAGTCGTGATACTGCATTGTCTCTGGCATAAGACGCATATTCTCTTGAACTTTATATTCTGACGTATCATTCCTTCCTTTATTTATAGTATGAGTTATGACCTCCTCAAACAGCCTCGTAGTTAGATAAATTTAAGAAAAAGGCAAGGCTCCATATTTAAAATATGTAAGCTAGTTATTCATTTTGATGGTAATAATACAGATGGGAATGAATTGTTTAAGGTGAATTAGGTAATTTTGTACAAAGCATCTGTTAAACTTAACACCATCTCAAAATAAGTCGTGTTCAAACGCCACTCAGATGAAAAATGGTATACTGAAACGCAACTCAACGCTATTTAGCTGTCAAATGACTGTCATATAGATTTAAGTAGCCGCTAAATCTGAGAGTGGTCTTGAGGTCTCTCAAATCAGTTAATAGTGGTATAATGGTAAAAAAAATAATGTCTTGTCGCCCTTTTTAAGCCTACTTTTAAATACGAAAACACAATCAGGGCTCAGTTTTGCACTAGAAATCCCACAGAGACGCTTTTTGTTGTCTTACAAAGGTTTTTTTGCTCCAAAGCGGAAATTACAAATCCTTCTAATTATTGTAATATGCGTATTTTGCACATTGTTGCCCTCTCAAAAGATAGCCTAATTATTATGAGAACTCCTTATTGAGGAGGAGGAGATTGTTGAGGAATAGTTCAGCATATTGGTCTTGATATAATCAAAACTTTGTTGTCAGCACTATGCTAATAAATATGTACACATTTTTTTCAGTAGTCATCATATAATCACAATTACATCATAAAAAATATTATAATAAGTAGAAATACAAATTTACAATAAGTAGAAAGTCGAAATAAGCGAGTAGTATTCGATGTCTTCTTCTTCTTCAGAATGTATCTGCCCACTGCAGGCCATACTCTGCCTCTCCAAACTTTTCCACAAACGCTCTGTCGCCAGTACTTCTAGACCAAGTGGGCCCGGCAGGATCTTGTAGGTCATCGGACAATCTGGATGATAGGTTTGATCCACCAATGTAGAACACATGAGACAAACCAAATTGTTTTATCTTCATTAAAAAATTTGTATGACTATTTTATACTTGTTAATTTTCATTTTATTTTTGTTAATTGTATAGTTATTAAATACTGCACTACACTTAAACCTTGTTTAAACTTATTTTAATGATGTGAATTGAAATTAATTTGATTAGAACCGTGCTGTGACAAATGTCAAAAAGATTGACAAATTATTTTTTTTCGTTGTCACTCGAACGTTTCATTTCACAACAATGGCGTCATTAAAGTTTCTATCCCCAAAAAAAAAACAAAGAATCTATACAAACAATGCTGCGTAAAACGAATAAGCTCCTTAAAATTATGAAAATTGTAAACGAGAACATACTTTTCAAAATGAATGTTGCCATGATGTAAATATTTAACGACTGCTCAGCTAATCATGGTTTCAAATTGCCTGAGTAGCGGTTGTGTATACCATTTAAATCTGAGAGACTCTCAATTTTAGGTGGCCTTCAAGTGAGTGATGGATTTAAGCAGCGTTTCAGTATTCGGCCGTTATACTCCTTGTCTGGAAAACACTTAACTCGTGATCGAGCAAAGTCAGAGATTAAAATTTAGCCCAATGTATGGGGTGCTTATGTGGAACTGACTACAATTGTCCAACTTTGACGACCGTCTTGGTGTAGTGGTCCGCGCTGCGGACTACAAAACCAGAGGTTGCGGGTTCGAATCCTGCAAGGGACAAGTGTTAGTGTAATTTTTATCTAAGTTATGGATGTATAAACATATATAAGTATGTCTAACCGTTTTCCTAATCGCCATAGCACAATCTCACGCTTAGTTTGAGGCTAGGTAATTGGTGTGTTTGTTAAAACAATTTATTATTATTTAACTCCACCTACAGTACAAGGTGGCTACGGGTACAGATAACTATCTATCTACAGTATCTATACTGTGAGTAAGCCATCAAAATGCCAGTAACGCCATTGTTCTGTTTAGCCTTAGGAAAATGTCCTCCCCATGTGAAAATGTGACAACCTACCCAACTTAGCTATATTTTACTTGCCCAACATGATTCACCTAATTTATTTTACAAAGAAACATGCAAGTCCCTAAGGTCTCTAAGTTCTCTAAGTGGTTTTTTTAATTCAGGTCTGCGAAAATGTTCAACGGTCTTGGCACTGACTGACCGAGAGAAGGCTTCTGAACCCATAAGGGCCCACAACAGACTCCGAGCGCCTTCCGTCTGCTCCCGGTGTTCATCGCTGCTGTCACTTGCCGGCGCCGGGGGATCCAGGTAAACTAGCCCATATATCTGTGAGGACAGAGTTCACCGTCAAAGCCAACTTGATGCTGACCGAGAGAAGGGTTCCGATCCAATAAGGACCTACAACAGATTCCATCTGATGTTCTGCTCTGTTATAGGTAAATTAAACCTTCTTTGGTCATAGAGTGTAAAGTATATTAGGAAATCTTGATACTGATGGAGAGAAGGCTGATCTGATAGGGGCCCGCATTGCTCAATAGTTTTATCTACTACTCCTCCTGTTTGTATCTTGTAGCTGGAGCTGAAGCCCGTAGACAAGTGGCAATTTGTTCTTAAGCGAAGTTCGTAATCGCTAGCAAAATGTATGTATGAAACTGACATAAGCCACCGAAACATCACGTGACTTTTGCTTACATATTTTGACATTTCGTTGGTGATAGCGAAGTTCGCTCCAAAAAGATTGCCATTTGGCTACGGGCCCTGGTGTATCCAGGCAAACTAGTCTTAATGATCATAAGCACGCAACCGGTTAAGTAAGGTAGAAACTGTATTGGTTTCTGTTCAGGATTCAGAAGGAGAACTTAGTTATTTTTTTTAAAACATTAAAATGCGTGTTTCAGAAAATACCCTAAGTCGTAGGTCAGATTGAGCCATGGTAATACTAATGATATGACTCTCATGGTTAGACTCTCATCTCAAGCAGCTCATGGTCTGCTGTGGATAGCTGACAAAAGATAAAGAATTCTTATCCTTCTTACACATATACCTTCTTGTCAATCTGCTAATAGCTGTTCCTGTCTCCAGGTATTCCCTGGACGGCGCTGGCGGGGGCTTCGTACCAGCTGCTCCCATCAACTGCAAGTTGTGCTTGGAAGACGCGACGCCTGACAAGGTCACCCTCATCTCCGGGTGTGGCTGCTCCTTCTGCACTAAGGTAAGGTTTGTTACAAGTGCAACTCGTTAGGTACCCTATGGACGATAGCACGTCAATATAGACACTGTGTACTATGTAGGGACGAATTTGCAACGAAAATGGGTTGGCTGATGTGCTGACAACTGCATTTGTTATACCTGTTGTGTACCATCCTGCCCTCTGCATTCTCTAGATCCTGGGATTACATAACTACATGGGATTCTTAAAAGCTGACTGGTAGAACCTAAATCTGATATAGCCAGGAATTGCAATGTTTAAGAAGTATAATAGTGTATCTTGTTGTGTATTCATCTACCGTCAACACATTTTGAAACAGTTTCAGAACATTGTGTTTTGAAATTAACGTTTTTTAATTCTATTTCTTAGATTTATGAAATTCTTATTTGATGAAATTGCTAAATGGCTTTCTGTGCGATTACTTAACCCTTAAGTATGAATTTTAGCGGTTGAGGTCGTTTAGTTCAGTGACTGAAGGCCAAAAGGGTTATGCAACCATTAGTAAAATGTTTAAGTATTAAATGACAAGATTTTTCACTCCACAACAGGTTGTTGTTATGTTGATAAAACCCTATCTAGCAAAAGAAATTATTGCTGAACCTCAATGACCTTTAGACATGAAACCGTGTAAAAAGTTTAGTTAAATATTGCTCTAACCTAGAGCATGACCTTTTAATCAGAGAGCCAGGCACTGTTCTATTGCTGCTTTTGAAAAGTGTTTTCTTTTAAGGCAACATTTGTTCAAATGTAGCCTCATTGTATAACAATTTTCAATCTTCAGCCGTCGAAATGAATCGTATTTCCATTCAATACGAAAACAATGAACTGTGTCGTCGGAGCAGGAAAACAATGGACCGGTCGCAGTCCAATGTTTTTATTTAAATAATTTGCTCGAAACCACTCTGTAATACGATGTCCATACGTATTTTTTACTCTAGCTTTCTTTATCACTCACGTTAGGGTTCTAGCTTGAGTAAAAGGAATGGGCAGAGTCTATAGACGTTACTCGCTTCGAACACAATCGAAAAATGATACATTAGGTGAACTCCAGAGCTGACATCTCTTTTATTCGATTATACAATATGTAAAAAAAACCGTGTCCGACCCGTTAAGGTGTTATCAGGTATAGAGTCAAGGTTTTATTTGTGTAATTATTTTCATAAAATATTAGAAAAAAATTACCCCATGAAAAAAAAGATAAAAAATACTACACTTAAAAAACTTACATGGCAACGCGAAGGACGGTGACGGGGCGCGCGGGGGCGCGGCATAGCGCCGGCACTCGCAGGTAGCGCAGTCATGACCCCAGATAACCCCGGCTCTTATTATTAGCCAGATAATAATGTGTCAATCGTAAGAAACAGAGACTCTTTGGTAGCTCTGAAAAGAGCTTTTTTTTGTGGTGGTGATTAGTGTTTGGTGGACTCGTGGCCTGCCTGCGTCAAACCTTTTCCGACCCTGCGTTGCCCGTAGTGAACACGCGTTTGTGCAAACGCTGGAACGCACGCTCTGACGGCACTGTGATACCCAGCGGAATAGCAAAACGCACTTCATAGTCTCTGCGAGCTTCACAATAATCACAGTCACTCCTATCCAGACACATGAGCATATTAAAGTATTCTTGATTCGTATACAACATTTTGCGGATCAACGGAACGGAACGACCACTCGGAAGTAATGTCATCGCGAAACTGACTTGTAATAATATCGGGATAGTCGCCGGCACGTGCCGCGGCGATATCAAAGGCCGCGGCTACGTTTATTGTAGTACCGACAAAGCGAGTAGGCGGCGTCAATGGAGCCGCGCGCCCGCCGGGAGTGTTAACGTATTTTGAAAATTACCCCGTTTTAGGGTAAATAGGTGCTTAACTTGTTAACTTTAAAAATCGCCAAAAAAAAAGTATTAATGAATTACGTAATTTAGATACTTATTTTGGTAACGTTATTAAAGCAACTTTATGACCCTTTCGGCTCGGACAGGGTTTTTGTTACATATTGTATAAGAACCCTGCTGGGCTACCTAAGTGTCCTCTGACACAGCATTTTACTGTTCAAAAGTCGCCGGCACTACTATTTATCTTAGTTTTTGTTACTGCGGCTTTAATAGTCAGTTATTATATTACAGCTTAACTGGGCACCTACGCCAGTCATTTCGCCTGGTCTAGTGGACACCAGCCCTAAATTGTCATGAAGACTTAGAAAATTTCCCGCTGCTGTCAGTTTCATACAATATCACTAAGTATGGTTGATATTCTAAGGGTATAATAATCGTGTTTATAGCCTTTTAGCGGCTTAAGTCGTTCAAGAATCAGGCGAAAGTAGGGACTAGGGAGTGAACTTTCTATTACTAGTTTTACTTTTACTGTGGCTGTAGACTCTAAATCAATTTGTAGTTGGACGCTTCTAGGGTCGTGTTCCCTTGAAAGTATTTATTGGAAAACTGTTTAAATAATGTTTTTCTTTTAGTTGTTAGTTCAGCGATCTATATCGTTCATTGTTAGATAATGTATTTGTTTTAGACGAGGACCAGAAATTTATAAATAAGCGGCCTAGAAGTTATAAGGGAGTTATTCTCGTTGCTTATTCAAATATTTACTAGTCTATTAATGAGCTTACGTTTACCACAAAATTTTGATAAAAAAGTGACTTATTTTATGTTTAACTTAAAATTGAGATGATTTTTGGAAAAAAAAGCCGGTAAATTCACAATCAAAATATTTATTTGACAGCAACTGTGGTAACACTTTCTTCGCGCGCCATTGTCTCCATTTGTTGATTAACATAATAATTTGCTGTCATAATAATTACTTTACTCGTTCAAACTTCATCTTAAAGGCATGTACATAAGATCCACTTTGTGTCTATTGTTGGTACTATTAACGAGTAAGCACGAGCGCTAGTTAGTGGTCGGGTTAATTAGGCGCTTCATTGATGAATCACTGCTAATAGGCCAGGCTATAAATACTAATACACGTGCTGTGCATTGCCAGTGCATGTGCACCTTGCTTTAGTTAACGAGCTTGCCTGTATAATGAGTAATCAAAGAGTGAAACTCGACAACGAGGTAGTCTATGTAATCTGAAGATAATATGCTTGCTCAGAGGCGGAACAAGCACATAAAAAAAATCCTCAATTGACTAACGATATTTTTAGCTACGTTTTTTTAAAATTTGAATTAGGTTTGCTCTTGACTCTATTGACTAGACTAAGTGAGACAATAGACAGAGTCAATGGTCAAGCGAGCTCACCCAGAAGAAGCCTGTTCACTCTGACGTTGAAGGCTTACACCTTACAAGGCATTCGCCTGGATAGCGAAGGGTCGTGGTTTCGAGTCCCACCTGAATGTGGATTTATGTCTGCAATATTAATTTTTCGTTAAAACCTGCAAAGGATTTGATATACTGTTAACGTGTTGAACAAACATAATATAGAAAAATGTTTGAATGCAATCGATACCATCGAGAGTATCGTTAACGATAAAAATTACTGTAATTAAACAAGCGCTCATATTTAATTTAATAATGCGCAGCCTGCGTCTTTACTCTACCTTCAAGTCTTGAGTAAAAGGGGTTGTACTTCTTTTCAAGTTCGTCTCACCACTTAGGTATGACATCTGCGTCACCTGCGTCGTGCATCACCTAGAGAAGATTGTGGTCAAAAAAAAAAAAAAATTACAACGATATTCCCCCTTTAGCACAGAATAATAATAGTACGAGTCCTCCAGCCAGTCAATTGTTATAGAAACAGATGAGACTCTCGATACTTTTACTATTTTAGGAATAGAACGGACAAGACAAAAAAATATTCAACATTTACGAAGGCTGCCTTCTGCCTTGTCTCGCAGACATGACCATATGTCACCAATGGCAGGTTTAAATGTCCCGTAACTGGCGCGAAAAATATACCTTTCCTGACCCTTGTTTATCTCACTAACAGTCCATAAATTCAACACACGTGCCGTGGGTGGAATCACAATCGCCCGGTATGCGAGGAACGCGGGTTCGATTCCAGTCGAGTCGTTTTTTTTTCAAGTGCAATAATATATTTAGATTGCATAGTGAATGCTTATCACTTAAAAAACAATAATTATCTTATATTTGCAAGCTTCATCTCTCGATTGTTAAATACTTGCAATAGTATTTCTTTCGAGTGTTGAGGGTATAATCCCAATAACATTGATGAAAGCAACGCGGCATTACAGCGTTAAGAAGCACTTGAAAATTTCGACAGGCTTTGCCAACGCCAGGGTGGCCGAGAGGTTAGGCAATCGCCCGGTATGCGAGGAACGCGGGTTCGATTCCCGCCTCTGGTGGTCGTTTTTTTTTTTTCAAGTGCAAAAATATATTTAAAGGAGTAAATCTAGTCGTCTTCTATAAGTCCGTTATTTGCTGGGCAAACATTGTATACAATCATTTCACGATTTTTAAAAATAATATAAAAAATTGTATGTTTTAAATAATAAATGACCAAAGTATGTTGGTATTTTTGTATCTATCTTATTTTTAAATAAATAATTTCATCAAAAAGGTTTTCGTCGAGTGTCAAGTTCAAGGAGTGTCAAGATTGTTTACAATGTTTGCCAACAAAGTAAAACGGACTTTAGCATGACTTTGAGAATCAAAGTGAAGACAGTAGCGGACAATAAGGAAGTTACACAAAGTAGAGATAGAGTACAAAGTTCAAAGTCGTCCCTCCTGAGCCCTAAGCCTCCGCGCAGATGGGCCCCCGACCACAGCCACCGGTGGCTAGTGACAAGATAGCGGTTAATATAAACGTCGCCGCACACGTTAAGTAGCGGCCACTCGCCACTCAGTGTTCCCTACACGCCACCGGTGGTGGCCACTCGCCATTTTGACAAAAGACCATCTGTCAAAGGATACAGCAGATGAGTGTCAATTGTAGCGACCACCGATCATTATTCGTTTGTCCGGTACTTACCTAAGGGCGTGGCACGCGACAGCCACCGGTAGCGGCGATCGGTGGCCTATCTGCGCGGAGCCTTAATTTAGATGACAATGTCGGTAAAGACTGTTAGCTGTCCCTGTAACAGTAGGGTGCCTGCCTACGTACAGGCATTTGTAGGTCAGTTTTAATTCCGTTACCATGTCGGGGGAGGTTCCGTAACGTATCAAACATTGTAGAGTACTTTCTTCAATGTATTCGACATAAATATTTGGGCCACGCCCACGCGCTCATATCACTTTAACTTTGCGATTTTACGTCAGTAACTTTATTACGTTGTATGATGGTCAATTGCGCACTCTGTCTCTGAGAGATATTCCGAGCAATTAAGGTTTCCAAAACACAACTCAGATTTACTTTATGCTAACATACAAGCATCAGTCAAGGTGTAATAATAATAATATCCTCCTAGCCGACTTTCGACTACAGCGGCCAATCTCAACAGAGATACGGATATAGGTATACAGCGTAGGTAATACTTACTAAAATCAAGTTAATTAACGTAAAACTTTCCTGTCTGTTATAATAATATTAATTACGAGTATGAATATTGTTGTTAACCCAGATTTTCCTACTGTTCCTTAAAAGGAACACCTATATAAATAGAAATTACAGATAGTTAAAATAGGTAGATGATTATTTTTTAGTTTTTCATGTGCTTTCAATATGTTATAAACATAAAAGATGAACCTACCTTTCAATTAAATGACCTTTTTTAAGTACAACATGTTTTCAAATATTTTTCGTATTAATTATTTCCGATCTTTGAAGATGTGATTTAGTTCCTTCTTGTCACTTAGAACCTTATGATACTGATAATTGATTTTTCCGTAACATCTGAGTATGCGATGGTTGTTAATACACCTCGTGCTGTTAACGATGAACAGCACTGTAGCCTTGTTACAAATTAATCTGCAAAAAGTTAATCAAAAATATTGAAATGTAAGTTATAAATAGTCGGTAAATATTATTTAAAAAATCCAACAAGGACTCACGCTTATAGAACTACTATCGATATTGTTAAAATGTGGTCTTGTCCAGACCAAAATACATTTTTTTACCTACCTTTAAGTACCTACGCGCTCTCCAAACCTTCAGATAAGTGTAAAAGTAAACCTGATTTTGTAAAAACCAGTTAATTTAAACTTCAGGTACTTACCACCTACCTATGATATACTAATAAGAAACAGTCAATCTAAGACTGCCTTGATTTGGTATAGTAATTTTCAGTAATGGCTCTCTTGGGTTTGAGGCAACGTTCGAGATTTTATGTTATTTCCTATATTTTTACATATCAGTATTTTTTTTTTCTACAAAAGTGTTACCAAAATACCTTAATATTACAAAAAATACCAGATATCTGTTTAGCTAGTAGCATCTAATGGAGAGCTAGAAATTATATCTACCTGTTGTAGATTGAGATCAAACAAACGTCTAACTACTACAATATCAACTAAACATGTAACTTTATCTCACCTAAACTAGGAGTCTCAATCCAGTAAGTAACTGTTCATATGTATCATGATGCTCTCAATTTTCAATGTGATGGTGACCTACTGATCATTTCTGTGTGTTTAAGAGTAGTCATAGTCATCGAACAGTCAGATTGGGTTAACGGAAACATAGCGCTAGTTCGATGACCTGGTTGAAATGACTAAAAATCTATGCTCTAGTTTTCTAAATCGTATCGAATGTAGTCTAGCTTGGACTCGACTTCACCAATTTTAAACCAACCGGTAAAACTCAATTGACGGTTAATTTGACAGAATGCCCATACAAAATATTTTTGAATTAATACTAAACCGGCTGATTAAAAATTTAACGTTTGTGTTGGTTAATTTCAAGCTTAGACGAAAAGCTGCAACGCCATATAATCAACTGTCATTTGTTTTCGATTGCTCTAATTTAATTTTTTTACCGACAATCCTTAGTTTATTGCATAATTTTAACTCCTCTTATAATGTTCCTCTTTGTTTCTTCTTTCACCAATCAATCACAACACGCAGTTGACATCCCATGTTATATGCTATGCCAGTTAGGAACTCAAATCTCTGCTTAGTCACATAATTCGTAAGCGTACGAAAAACCGTCCATTCCATATGGATAATGTGATAAGCAATTTATATCAAATACTCGTATGTAACAGATTTATCTATTAATCTCACAATAGATGATTGTAGTGCCCAACTTTTAAGCTTTTCTTGTTTAAATAATACCTAACTGTTTTATGAGATTCTCTTGTGCTAATACTATATTTAGATCCTACCTACTTTGAATATTCAGAAACCTTCAGACTATCAGACTTTACATAATTTCATCAAGATGTTATTTTTGTTTCTGTTAACAAAATTAGAATAGCTGGTTGTTTATATTCAAAGCAAATTTTCAAACTCAAATAATATTTATTGCCGGTTCTGTAAAATGAACAATAATTTATTGATGTATTTTATTTTATAAACAACTAGTGGTTCCCCGCGACTTCGCCCGCAAGAGTTGGATTATCCAAATAAACTTTCATCCTCCATTTCACCTCCTTAATGCTTTTATATCACGACAAAATGTAGCCTATGTCCTTTCCAGGGTCTCGAACTGTCTTCATACCAAATTTCATCTCAATCGGTTCAGTGGTTTAAGCGTAAAGAGCTAACAGACAGACAGACAGACACATTTTCGCATTTATAATATTAGTATGGATATCTATATTTCCGCAAAGCAAGTCACTAAGCGTAGCACGCGTCGCGCGAGTTTTATCGTGATACCCAAGACTGGAACGAACTATGGGAAAAAATGATTACTTTTGAAGGCGCGCAGGTATATAACAAAGTACCCTCTTCTATTAGAAATGTAAGTTCATTCGACGCGTTCAAATCAAAACTTGCAACTTATGTTATCGAAAACATGTAATCAATATAGGTATATTGGACTAAATGCGACTTATATGCTATAGCTATTTGTGTTAAATGTTCGAACGTCTGTGAATATGTTATTTAAGATTAGTTAATGTTCTCATGTAAGTGACTGTTGTGTCTTTTATGAGAATAAATATATCTTTAAACTGATATTTAGTTTTTCGAGCTAGCAAGGTTTGCTGCTGTTTATTTAAGTGCCGAATTTGATTTGTTTGGCTGCTATTTAATCCAATTGTGTTGCATTTATTGAGATAGTATATAGTTATATGATTATCTAGTTATAGCACTGAATACAAGTTGCGTGTTGGTGCAACAGTCTGCAACTCTGAAATCAAACTTCATCTATTCGCAGTGCCTAGACACAATAGCAATCATTAAGCTTCATCTTGATTGATGATTCAAGAATCATAACAGTTATGGAGGAAGCGATGGTATAATTTGTGTCATTATGACGGATGTGTTTTAGCTGATAAAATAAAACACGTAACCTAACGCCGGATAGCCTCTGATTAAAGTTACGCAAACTGTAATTTCGTACTGATGTGTGATTATTCTGTAATAACTCTTCTAACTTAACTAACCTTCGATCAATCAAAAAACTGAAGATATCATGGTGTTGTTAATCAGTAATGGATCCGCCTGAGTCTTTGCCTGCGGGGTACGGGGGATTGGGGGCAGACGAGAACGGGGACCATAAGCAATGCAGCCGGTGGGCGCTTCTATTTGATTGGGTAATTTGAATTTTAAAAAGAATCTCGAATTTCAAATCAGCCAATCATCAAATCATAAGCGCCCGCAGCCCGTACCGCTCATGGCCGCCGTTCTCGTCTAGCTCCGAACTTCTGTACCCCCTCCCCCCCCGCACTGCCCCGCAGGCGATGACTCAGCAAAGCTGTAACTGTCACTCAAAAGTTTCAGTTGAAAGTTGTGCCATGTTTAGGTTTTATAAAACCTGCCCAAAGAAAGATGATATAAATAAAATTTAATATAAAATAAGTAACCAAAAATTCGCACATGGGCAGGATTTACCACGACATTTAGCTAACCGGACCAACGCTCTTACCAACTGAGCTACCGTGTAGTCCAACCCCCGTGCGAAATTATTGGTCTCTTTGTCTTTGAATTTATTTGAAAAAGTCGCTTTGTTTGAATATCTACAAGTTTTGGTAGTTACAGTCCCATCCTGCTATGGCTACCTAATGTAAAGGAATCTTTTGGCTGATATTTTAACACTTAAAGAGCAAACCAGCCAAATTATATCTAAGCGGGTCAGTTCAGTATGTAAATGTTAAGGATAAAGCGATGTTTTTGTTTTTGTCCATTTTCTTTCTAAACTTGTTCCATTTAGAAACACTTATCTCAGCACAAAAATAAGAAAATAACTTGTTTAGGATTCGGTACATCAAAAAAATAGGAACCCATTATTTATTTATTATTGAAAATTTGGGCCAAGTGCAAGCCAGCTCGACCAGTGATTTGTCTATTGTGGCAGCCTTTTTGATTATAGCTCACTATACGCCAGAGTTTTCGGGGAGTGAGTTCTGTTATCTCTTCCGGGTGCATAATATGCTGCCCTTAATGAATACTTCGTTGGCCCATAGGCGGTCCGCACGAGCAGAGTTATGTCCATAGCCGTTTCTTCTGCTAAATGGCAGAATCGGCACTCTACATCCTCGGTTAACTTCATGGTTGTCATGTGTTTGTTGAGTTTGCAGTGACCCGTCAATATTCTGCTCACAGCACAAGTTTTGTATCTTTTGAGCTTTAGCAGTTCTTTAGATACTTTGTTGTTATACGCTTGTATGATCCCATAGAATCACTTTGTTTCCCTTCTGTCTCAAGATTTTTTGCTCAATCCGTTGAGGTATCAAGTTGCAATAAACATCAAATTAAAGCTTTAAAAAAATAAGCTGTTAAGTCAACGCAGTCTATAGATACAGATTACAGACATTTGAGCGTTGACGACCGTCTTGGGGTAGTGGTCCGCGCCCCGAACTACAAAACCAGAGGTTGTGGGTTCGAATCCCGCAAGAGGCAAATGTTTGTGTGATGCGCACGAACTTGTACCTAAGTCATGGACGTATAAACGTATATAAATAAATAAATAAAAATAAAAATCTTTTATTTCAGACCAACTATGTCCATTGTAACAATATTCTTTAAAACTATGTTAGTAAGGTACAGTATTTTTTTTAATTAAGGTGACTAGGCAAGATAGGTTTACCGATTTGCACATTTAGTAACATGCAACTCGGTAAACCTATTGAGGATAACAGAGTCCATTCTGTCCTCAATCATCCTTAGGATTCCGTTGGCGCTCCCACGGATATGCAACAAGACAGCGGCAGTCTTTTTGCGCGTAATGGTATAAAAGCCATCAACACCGGCACAAGCAAACATACCCGAAGCGCTACAATATCGTAGTGGTAGAGAATGCCCCAAGGCATTAAGTCCGCCAATTGTACAACTTACAGTGCAATAAAGTTTAAATAAATAAAAATAAAAAAAAAAAAATATCGCGGAAGCTCCAACAAGGCCTTAAGGATGTTATTATATTGCACTCTGAGAGCATTTTAGGCCCTCTGCGTAAAACTGGCCCATAGACCACTGGTGTAATAGCTTTGACAGAAGGCCTTGAACAGAGTGATCTTCACACCTGTAGAACAAATATTATATCATCATATAAGTATGTCTATCCGTTATCCCAGTCGCCATAGCACAAGCTCATGCTTAGTTTGGGGCTAGGTAATTGGCGTGTTTGTTGAAACAATTTATTGTTTATTTATTATTTTCTAACATTTCGCAGGGGAATCAAAACCTATAGGGACCATAGACCTGGAATCGTGAAACTTAGCAATAAAAAAATTCTTACAGCCACAAAAATCCGAAAACCGCAAAATTGTGGTCATGTCGTAGAAAAAAACCTTTGATTGAACGGGACCCTTAGTGCGTGAGTCCGACTCGCACTTGCCCGGGTTTTTACTCTCACATTTAAGTCCTCTACGAAGGACGAGTCTCTTGTAACTTTCCACCATCTGAAGGATATCCTTGTTAGCATTACTGGTTCTCAATATAACATCCAATGTCTAGATTCAGGTTTAGCCAGTTTAAAAGCGGATGGATTTCTACCAACCTGTTTTAGTGGTGACATGTTAGCAGCTAAATATTGTTTAACAACACATGGTATTACAGTCACTTTTAGCTATAAAATAATTTTGAATATTTGAGTGAGCTCTTCAAAGGATTACCAGTTCCAGAATACTATAATCAGATCTGAACCTTTTTATTTAAGCACTAGCAGTTTTCGGATTTTCCATACAAATTTTCATCCCCTATTTCACCCCCCTGATGATTTTATATCGCGACAAAAGTAGCCTATGTCCTTACCAGGGTCTCAAACTATATCTGTATCAAATTTAACTTGAATCGGTCTAGTACTTTCGGCCTATTCAATACAAACAAATAATAAATAAAATCTTTTCTCTGTAGTGTAGATGACAAAAACAAGAGCTGAAGAATATATAGAATATAGAGTAGGTTAATAGGAAAACACTGCCGTCACGGTTTTCAGGCTAAAAGCTGTGCTAAAAGCATGACAAATAATTCAAAATTGTCAATAAAAGAACCGCATGAAAATGTATGGTTATCAAGAACAGCTTTATCTTTCCTCTTCAAACTAACAAACCTAGCAAAGTACCATGACCATACCCAATCAACTGTTGCGTCCCTTAATTTCCTCGAATCTATCAAACGGTAATAAAAACATGGCGTCGGTCTAGCCGACAGTAATAAACTATGACACGATCAATATACCAGCAAGCAAACATGCTTACATAACGAATTAAGATCAACTTGCGATACATAAGCATTTTATCACGATCTCGAAGGTTATTTTTAAAATCCTGTGAATTGTATTTTTTTTTATTTGACCAAGCCACACTCATAGAGTACGGCCAACGGCTTGTAAACCTATCGCCTTAGAACCTATCGCAAAATATACTTAACCTCAATGCTTTCGATTGGGTTATTTTGTGATATCACAAACCATATATATATATGGTTGTACCTAGGTTGTGGTTGTAGTTGTCTCGTATGTGGTTTGAAATAATGTGTATATGAAACTATATGAGAAGCAAACCGCTCTGTCATGCGTAAGAATATTATTTTGTTTTTTATGCAGCTAAAAACTTATGAGAATGGACTTGACGCCATAGTTATTTGCCTTGTGGATGAATCTGTTTTCTATTAAGTGTTGGAATATTTATTTATTTTAACTCAGAGTAAGCTTTTGCTGTTGAAATTCTTTGGCCGTTACCTGTAGGGCAATATAAATAAACAACTACAAAATTCAA
Source organism: Pyrausta nigrata (assembly GCA_949316185.1). Classification (NCBI taxonomy): domain Eukaryota; kingdom Metazoa; phylum Arthropoda; class Insecta; order Lepidoptera; family Crambidae; genus Pyrausta; species Pyrausta nigrata. The sequence continues at coordinate 15,001,260 of OX438949.1, read as the reverse complement.
GTTTTTCCACTCACCTCTTTTAATATGGATCACTAATTAAAACAGCACGCAAGACTTCTAGGAATTTTAACGCGGTTTCCTCGAAGAATCTTAGCTTTAGATAATTACTGGCTGCGATAATATGTATAGTTGTGTTTACATTATGTGTTTACTTGTTTTTCTTCTCGTGTGGATTAAAAAATAACCAGAGTGCTGTGGGTGCCAATGTATTAAGATCTCGTGATCATATATTTATATAGAGTGTATTGAGATGTGGGTTAATTTTCTTAAATCATTAACACACAAGGTATCGGTCCAGCGGTTATTCGATCAAAAATTAAGTACATTTTATTTTATTAACTTTAAAATTTTAAGTGTTTTAACTGCTTTTGAGAAAGTACATTACCTACTTGATTTTACTGGACATCGAAATCCAAATGGTCGTGTTGAGTAAATTTTTATACCTACCAATTGTGTTAAAACGATTTCCCTCGTTTTTTGTTTGTTTGATGACCATTGCTACGAGCGGAACCACTTAAATAGAACATTAAAATTCGCAGTTTCGTCGTGGAATAAAAAATTAAAAACCTGTATGAATTCTAATATATTGCATACTAGCAGTTCCCCGCGACTTCGCCCTCGTTAAAAGTCGTATTTTTCATACGGATGATTTTATATCGCAACAAGAAGTAGCCAAGGGTCTCAAACTATCTTTGTAAAAGTCAGCCTATTAGATCCTACTGCTGGGAAAAGGCCTCACTTCAACTATGAGGAGGTACGAGCCATACTTCACCACGCGGGCTCAGTGCGGACCAAATTTCATTTAAATCGGTTCAGTAGTTTCGCAGCCTATTGAATACAAACAAACAATTAATCAAATCTTTCCTCTTTATAATATTAGTATAGATATATCATCATTAGGCCTTTGTTAGGTTTGATGAGGCCATAGATATATAATATATTGCGTATTCTGTTCCACACAAAAGGTTACGATTACCAGTATCGTTGAGAGCACACCATTTACCCGACTACCTACAGAAAGCACGGTGATGTTTGTTTGCCATCACGTCGTAACTCTGCGTTTGGCACAATGCCCGTTCCACGGAGTGTATTCCTACCAAGTACGAAGCAGAATTCGTCGCTTGCATTATGAATGACAGACCCCGTCGTTGCTACGGAAATTGTAATCATGTATGTAGGTAATTTAGAGAGATCAGTTCCAGTTTATTCAGTGATATAAGCGTTGTAACTATTTTTATAATGGTTAATATCAATCGCCAGGTACATATGCGTCTCTTTGTTGATGATTTTTAAGGTGGGAGCGGAATCGATTTCGTGTTTTTCGCTCGTGGTTTGCATTGCCTTTTAAGCTATCGATACTTACAGCTAGTTTCCCGTAGGCTAGTTAAACATTGATATGTTTTTTTTGTACATCCTCGAGTTTGTCAAATGGTAAAAATATGGTGGTCAAATAAATGACATGAAATAGAGAAGAATGGAGAAGACTTCATTGATAAGATAATATTTCTTTAATAACAGATAGATAAGTAGGCGTGACGATAATGGAGACAAAACATTTCAATTTAATCGTCTCATATTTATTCAAATGTTAAACAGTGGTATACTTATTATTAGTAAGGCGGTTACTATTTTCAATTTTACATACCTAATTATGTGCTAGTAGCTCAGTAACTAGAAAAAAGTAGGTCTTCAGAAAAACCTAGAAAAACATTGTGAAGCACAGTTATCTCGGTCTAGTGTTCCACATTAATGGATTCGTTACATATGAGTGCGCCTGAGTGCCGGCATCGAGGCGAATTACTCAGACGCATATTTTGTAGCGTTTGTTTGTTTTGTAGCATTTGTATTTTGTAGCGTTTTATTATTATATTCATTACTGTAGGTACGCAAGTTATGGTCGTGTTAATTCAAGATTTATTAAGGCTATATTTATGAATGTTGGAAACCACATCTGTGGGCATAGAACTGACGTCGTCAATTACTCAAAGTCACTCCGAAATGTTTTAGTTCTGTCTCTTGATTTTGATGGTAAATTTGCTTAGCAGATATCTGTCCACTCTTCATTACACATACAAGACTTCTTAGGATATACGGATGTGGTAACATCTCAACAATAACACAAAAACTTCTTAATGACCACTTGTTTTTCCTCAGTCATAATGTCCGGTAGTCTCTGAATCGAAATATTCTACACCCAAACAAATCTTCTTTACAATTCCATTTTCGATGCCAACAATTGCCGGAGAGAGCACAGAATTGCCGGAAAATACGAGGTACAAATAAAGCATTGTCCGGCATAAATTATCACAGCTATGGGATAACTTGCGATCTTGAGGCCCTACTATGAATGCAATCCGTATTTTCGACTATAGCCATCCCTATCACTCGTGGCAGCACGACAGTGCGAGGGAACGCGATGGCCACAGCTGAAAACGCGGATGACGACTCTCAGAGTAGGTTCTCTGGCGCGTTGCCCGTTTCTCGTACGAGGCAGTACGATGATGCATAGCTTGCATTATTTAGGGCACTGTTGTTGAACATCCAATGTATGTACACATGGCCGCACGTCAGACTACCCCACTTTGACCTTGAGACCGTCACTATTGTCTACGTAATAAAAGCTGTTTTCGTAATTTACATGGGTAAAATGACGTGCTTCTGACTGTACGTTGCGATAGCTTTCGGTCAGTTTTCTATTTGCAAGCTTGGCAATTCTGGGAAAGGATTGGGACCAAAAATTAAATGGAAGTTGTGGTGGAGAATGAAGAAGACCTATAAAATCCATGGTTTAGCTAGTTGTTGTTGATTTGTTTTCACATGTCTAGCATGTGAAAACAAATCAACTTACCCCTAATATCATTACAATGAAGTGTTTATCATTGCATTTAGAGCATATTTTTGTACCAAATATTGCAAAAAGTTTTAAAAGTTTTGCGTAATTATTGTAGTGTTTCATACGTTTCATACCAAAGTTTATAAAGTACTGTCGGCAGCACGTCAGGTTACCCATTTGAACTACGAAAACAGCTTTAATTGCGTAGGGAATAGAGGCCGTCTCAAGGTCAAAGTGGGGTAATCTGATGTGCGGCCATGTGTAGAAAATAGATTAAATATTCAACTTCCAAACTTCCCAGACAGCTACTCGCACAATTCGAACTAAGAAGATGCCATAACACTACTTGGTAGCTTCGTAGGACGTTCATCTGAACGTTTCAGAATCTTGTGTGCATTAGGTATTTATATGCAGCCAACCCATGTGAGATGTAGGCCGTATCGATTGCAAGAAGCTTCCAGGCTCTATTTGTCCTAGACGCGTATCTAGAGGTGTTTGTGTGGGTGTCGAGACTCGAGACACGCCCACTGAAGCTGTAAAAGTTGCTAATTGGCTGACGAGTTTTCTAGGCAATCAAGTTGAATGCTCTAGTAAGTTCATGATGCGATACTTTACCAAGAATCATTCAGGTGTACTTTTTTAAATAAAAACCCCAAGAACATTTTGTTTTCTTACGGCCAAAGGATACTAGCCAAAGATAGCGCAAAAGCATGGAACATGCAAGATGTTCAACCAATTCAGCACGCAAGTCCCTTCTCTTCTTCACAGTCGTATAAAGTGCGTTTTTCTTTGCGTGTCAAACATTGTAAACAATCTTTTTAAGACTTTTAAAACTAATACCGGTAAAAAAATATATTTACTAATAGCTTTAAAAAGCTGCATATATTAAACGATAAACTACCATATTAGGATGTATTTTTTGTGTCTACCTTATTTTTAAATGAATAATTTCGTAAAAAAGAAATGTCAAGATTGTTTACAATGTTGGACAAGCAATGAAAAACGGACTTTACTTCATGACTAAGGGTTGTGATTATTTTGTGTAAATCAATCACACACAACATAGAGTGGTTATTAATTTCTTTCTTTATTTCACACACTAGCTATCAACACTTAACCACGTGCAAGTTTCCTCGCGATGTTACCCTTTACCGTCGGGCAGCGATATGTTAGAAATTTCGAACAGACTGTACATAACTTTAACACAGTGGTACAGGTCGGAGATCGAAATCACATAGGTTTATTGCACGACTAGTCAAGTTAGCTCCTCTCGAAGACTGTCTGTTAGGACCCTTTTTCTTCAGAACGCGTGGAGGTATGAAGTTGATTAACATTAAATACTTAGATTTGTGGTCCCTTAAATTTATAAAACTGGTGGCGAACCCGACATAACCGGAGTGAGATCAGGCGCAGGTCGGCTATCGCTGCTAGTTAGGTTCCTTCATCATGTTACAATTAAAATTTGATGGTTCATTATCGTACATATCTCGAAAAATATTGCGTAACATTGGGAATGGTTTGTAGCAGTTCACATTTATTTACAGTTTGTGATTGTATTTTAACAAACTCTTGATAACAATTTTACAGTGACCGTGACATTCATTCAAGGAAGCTCTCCATTAAGTATTTTAATATATCTCCTCTATACTACTGGTACCGTGTTTATTGCCTCTCACTGGTTATGACCATTTGTCCTATCAGCCATATACTAGACGATTTTACCATTATTATGTGATTGATTAGCTAATTGTTCTAACTACGAGTACAACGACCGACGTGACAATTGTGCAACTTTAGTAATAACATTCACCCTAAAATGTTGAATGAACCTAGGGTGAATGTAGCTACGTAGTGTTATTTAAATAGCTTCTAGTGGCTGTCTCCTGGCAATTAAAGTTATGATAAATTATGCGGGCTCAGTGCGGATTGGTGGAGGGGTATACACCCCTCCAGTAAGGTTTGTCACTTGCCTTACATACAAGGCAAGTGACAAACCTTACTGTCAGAAGTTATCAAGCCGCCCTAGGACCTCTGACTAGGCTTAACGACTAATACCACAGATATTAGCCGGGACCAACTGCTTAACGTGCCTTCCGAAGCACGGAGATGTATGGCTCGTTCCTCCTCATAGTTGAGGTGAGGCCTTTTCCCAGCAGTGGGATCTAATAGGCTGACTTATTATTTATTTTTATTTTAATGCAATTCAGTTTACTTTTGCACAGTGCAATTAAAAACCTTCACTTTAGAATTATAACTTTTTACATTTACATTGGCCAACTTTACATGCACTTTACGTTTCCTAAACGAATTCAGGTAACATGTTCATTAAAGTGCTACCGTGGGATTAAGTAGCGAAGCATCGTGGTTCTTAGTCCAATTTGCGTTGCATTCTCGACCATGTTGCCTTTGAAATTAAGACCACTGACTTCAGCAGACGTGCTTTACTCGGCCGTGCTGTGGTCCTAGGGCTGCCAACTTCTTACTTACTAACTAAACTAACTTCTCGTAAAAATTAAGTTAGTTTTGTCTTTTCAACGAGCTCGTAACTAAAAGGCTTTGAAGTGCAAAGCTAACTTAAGTGCACCTAGCCAGTCAAATGATATTTATCTTGCTTGCAAAGTATTTTATGTACATAAGCGTTATAGTACCTACTGTGCCTCTGTAATGTTTGTTGATATTGTGCTAATTTTCATGTTTTTTGTTTCAGGTAATAAATACAGTCACATCTTCCGTTAAAAAGGCATCCAGCATCTTACTAGTCAGACATGACCCATCCTCGGCCGCATCGTCGCTTACCATCAGGTGAAATTGCGGTCAAATGTATGCCTGCTGTAAATATAAAAACAAACACTTTTATCACGTGAGCGCGTTCACATTTATAAAACAGTTAGAGATTGTTTTCCAACACCCGCTGTGTCTGTCGGAATGAATAAGCCCTGCTTATTTACTACTAGTAGTACATACTTATTTCGTTTGTGACGCTGATAAGCACAACTTTTGTCACATTGATTTGTGAAATTTCAAAACATGTAACACACATACACTGAAAAAAAAAAAAGATTTTAACTTAAAAAAATGTTAACAATAACCAAAATTTGGCTACTAGTAGGCCGTAATCTAGTGACTTGCGAACTTCTGGTTATCAGTAACAAACTAGTTCTGGGAATGATAACCAGATGATTGTTTATATTTAACAAAAATTAACTTCCCTACAACCAAACCTTCAACTAACAAAACTAGTTTGGTTGATCCTATTTTTCAGTGTTAACCCTTTTGCCGCTGTTTCCGTGTTCATGAGTAGACTTAATGTTTAAAGGGTCCCTTAGAAATCTTTTTGTGCACGCTTTATTATTTGATGATCTGAGCCAGCCCTGGACGGTGCATCGGTCGCTATGTGGGGCACTAGCGCACCTAGGTCTGGCTGGGTTCAGGGCCCTACTATCAACTTAGACACGGCACACTTCGCGCCAATTTACTTGGCAATCAGAATCTTGTTCTTCGTGCCGTTCATCCTTGTTAGATTACTTGGTACTACCTATACACTTTTTATGCCGATTTTTGGCACGTTTTTTAACACATTCCAAAACCTAAAAGTACATCCAGACATAAAATAAGTATAGGTCTTTTAGTTCGTTAGATTTTGCGCCCATACCTCAATAAAATATTGATTTTTGGACAGGTGACAAATTGAACCGTACTAGGATTCCGACACGGGCGAAATGTGAGGAAACTGGAAGCAGTAGTAAACAATACAAGATTAGAGACTTCCGCCTAAATAAATAAAAAATCTTCCTTACCTGCCGAAACGAGTTATAACAAAGTCAATGCCATAGTTTTAGCAGTGTGGTCAAAAATACGGAAACGTATTCGTGTTTGCTTGTGACCTTGTGAGTCAACACTTTTACCGTTTGGGGCTTATGTTGTTTGATATTCGCTACTTAACAGTATTTCTGCGGTCTTTTAACCAAAGTCAAAGTCCAGTTTTTATATAAGTTTAAATAAGCAACCAAAAATTTGCACACAGGTAGGATTTGAACCCACGTCCTCTGGCTACCCGGGCCAACGCTCTTACCAAAAGAGCTACTGTGCAGTCTGTCCAGCCGTGTGAAATTCTCGGTCTCTTTTGAATACGTCATTGCGTGACGTCAATAAGAAATAATACTGTGACTGTTAAAAATATCAAAAACTATTGTCCAGTCTTTAGCAAAATTAAATGCCCTAATGGTATAGAGGTCTTTTATAATCCAGCTTAGGGCTGAACTATCAATCAATATGCTTACTTTTAGCAGTCCATACAATAGCCTTAAATGAATGTTGTGCTATACTAGCTTATTTTGTCAGCTTTTAACTCATAGTAAAGTAATTAAACAATCACACGCACTGCCTTTAACTATATGTATAGTTAAAGTAGCTCTGCATTATGCTTAAAACCACATCAGCCTCCAGCCGTCCACTGCTGGACGTGCCCCCCCCCCCCCCCCCCCAATTTACGCCACTCATCCCGATCACTAGCCCTTCTCATCCAGCAACCCTCGCCTGGGGCTCTATTTGAATCACTCGCGTGACATTCTTATGGGGAATGCAACTTATTTTTCATTTAATAAAATAAACGCTAAAATGACTGTAGTCATTTTAGCGTTTATTCTATCGTTCGCCTTCTGTGACGAGTGGGTAGAGGCACTCGTTGCGGTTTCGAGCGATTAAGTGCAGTCGATCGAGTGTTTCAAAGATGCGGAGTTTTATATGACGAACGAAAATCAGTAGACATCTGCACGCAAGTGATTCAAAAATAGGGCTCCAGGTCGTCCGTCTAACGAGCCACTGGGCGTCCCACGCTACGTCTGCCTGATCGTGAAGACGTAGCGTGCGTAACGCTAAGACGCGTCTGCTCCACACTGGAATTTTATTTTAAACTGGTTCAAATATCAGGCAGCAGTTGTTATTAATTGGCACACAGGGTGTCCCGTTAATGACAGATAATCCTATAAGTACAGATTAGTTAATCATGCTCTATTACATGCCAAAAAAAAATTTGAATAAAAGTGTTACCATTTTCGAGATATTAATATTTAATAGTTGTATGGCTACTTCTACAATTATTAACTTTTAAAAAATATTTGTCTATTATAATAGTCTTGGATATTCCAAACACCAAAATCAATATTAACTTCTTGTATTTAAAGTGTTAGTAGTGTTAGAGTTATATTTGGGAGCCTCCCAAAAATAAAAATAACTCAAAAATACAAAATCTAAAAAATGGCATCACTTTTACTTGAACAATTTTTTTTGAGCATGATGATGTAACTGATCTACCTAAAGATGTACCTAAAGGATTATCCTTCATTAACGATACACCCTGTATATTGTAGGGGTGTTTATCACCCATTATCAAACTTTGTCTAGTTAAATCTAGTAGTAGGGCCTCCTTTAGGAGTAACACCGCCTTTCACGGCGCGCCCTGCTTCCCTGAATAGACGTGCCTTTACAAAACACGGCTTGTAATGCACACATTGTTTTTTTTACGGAAAATGTGTGTTGCCATTTTTTCTGATTATGGAGATTGGACCGCCTTGAGGTGCGCCGTTTTAAGTGCATGTGTCTCGGTTTGTTTTGATGGAAGGCGCTTGTTGTGGCTGAGGTTTTTGTAGGTTGACTCCCTTCCAAAATATAACCTGTTTTCATCAAAATAGTTATTTAGTAAGTACTTCTCTTCTATCGTACTTGGCACCTACTAAAATAATGTCGTCCTAGTCGAGTTTAGACTACGGCGGCCATTCTCAACCGAGATCAGCCTACTCTGTGGGAGATATAATAGTGCACAAGTATATGCGCAATACACACGTGCACTCTCTGTCCCTTCACTCTCAAAAGTTCGGTGATACGGAAATCCGACATGACCGGAGAGAGATATGGGCTTAAGATGCTTTCCGAGGCATGGTATTAAAATCATTCAACTTCATGACTCCGAGATGTTTTATTTAGAGATATTTAATCCAGAAAATTTTGGTAATACGTACAACAACATTCATTTGTGTAACGATCATTGGAAACTAATAAAATATTATTGGCTAGGATACTGAAAATTAGAAGCTAATACAGAATGCAAATTGAATGTTGTCATAATGTAATAATCCTGTATCTTTACGACACTTCATTATGAGTTATAATTTCCTCTTGGACACTTATTGTTGATAAATTCGCATTATATAAAATACATGCGTTAATATTTGTTAATTTAGAATTACACCTCAAGTGGACATGGCTAATAGCAGTTAGCGTGCCTGCTGCAGTAATTTTCCCACATTACCGACCTTTTAATACATAAATTATAATAACATATAAAATGTGCCATTATGTCAGACAAATACAACTTAAAACGTTATCTCTTTACTCGTTTTATTTACTTGACATAATAAATATTTCGCGAAGGTCGGATTTATTTAAGTTATTAAATCCATTACTGTAAATTTATCTGATTTTATGTCAGTTTGAAGTTGAGATAATTTGGTGTTATTGTTTTTTCTCACAGAAGTTGTGTTATTTGTTTGTGTTGGTTGCTCACCATCACACAAAAGAGATACATACACTGTATACAGCCACTTAGATTATTTTTTTTTACACTCGCTATGTCGATGATGATAATAAAACAAATTCTTTGCACAATACAATTACAAATCGAACACTGTAAAAAGTATTTTATTAAAGTTTCTGATTATTAAAAACAACAACGATTACTTATAATAAATATATTTTTTTAGCTGTCCTAACCCAAACATTTTAACTTAATGAAACCCTCAACATTCCCCTCGTAAGGAGCACTCGTAAATAACATGCTAATATTATTACTGTAATTATAATATTAGAGTATGTACCTACCTACTCGTTTCAAGTTTCATCGCTTCTCGCTCCAATTACTTGAGTGAGACTCAAATGTCGAACGGAAAAAGTTTGAGTATTAATTTAATGTGATGGTTGAAAACTGCCTCGTTGGTCTAGTGGTTAGCACGCTGGGTACTATCCACGAGGTCCCGGGTTCGAATCCCGGGTCGGGCCGAAAAGTGTTGGTTTTTTTTTGGCCTTGAAATAACTCAGACACTGCTCCGGAGTTAGGAAGTTAATGGTGTTAACACCCTCGTCCCTCGGAAAGCACGTTAAGCCGTTGCCTGGTCTCTCTGCGGTCATGTCGGACTGCCGTCTCACCAAATTATGAGAGTGAAGGAACAGAGAGTGCACCTGTGTATTGCGCACACACTTGTGCATTATAATATCTCCCGCGCAGTCGGCTAATCTCTGTTGAGATTGGCCACTGCCAAAATTTGGCTAGGAGGACATTATTATGTGATGGTAATGTCAAAGTCAGGCCACTTTTGGACTACTAGCGTTTTCTACATACTTTTACCGCTCTTACACCCTCATTGTTTTGTGTATGGTGGCAAAAAGTCTGCCTATGTCCTTCGCAGAGGCTTAAACTATCTCCGTACTAAATCTTAATCTGTCTAGCCGTTTAGGCGTAAAAATACAGCGGGCAGATAAGTAGACAGGATTAGTTTCGATTTTATACAAGAAAAACCTGATATAACCTTCATTGTAAACTAAGACCTGGTTTTTGTTTACCCATCTTATTATAAATTCAATCAAATATATTAAATATTTAGAAAGTATCACATCATTAATTTATCCATGAGTAGGTAATGTAAATGTAAAAATTATGACCTATGACTTAACTCCCATGATTGATTCATTCTAGAGGTACACGCGACCGCACGTCAGGCTACCCCACTTTGACCTTGATGAGACCGCCTCTATTCCCTACGTAGTAAAAGCTGTTTTCGTTGTTCGAATCGGTAACCTGACGTGCCGGCAGCACAGACGAGACGAAAGCACGTCAAGGTAGCATCTTACACTGGCTACAGTGCATCTTATGCATTTGTAATAGTGGTGATTTTGGAACAAAAATGTATCTATAGTTTGATGTGATGGCCACTTTGCATTTTATTTCTTTCGCACTGCTGCACCTTTCTTTCAGATAAAATATTAATTCTTCATTTATCATAAACTTGCAATCATCCATCAATGTTACATCATAGCTACAGAAATATAATGAATTTTGCCTTTTAAAGATACTAGTGGCATTTTCCTACTTTGTTTGGCTGCTTCGACAGTCGACGATAGTGTCTGAGTTTCTTGCGCTGCTTCTTCTCAGCACTAGATTTTGATCTGTCCTCTACCCGAAGGTTGTCTGGAAGAAATTTCTTTCAGCAATAAGACCGCCTCAATTGTACCATTCTCTATGAACATTTATGTAAATTGATACTGTGTGTGGTGTGCTATAAAGAGTATCTATATATCACTAGCAGCAGTGGTAGTGGGACGTGTTTTCAAGTGCCCATATGAAAAAATAAATTCTATTTTATTCCGCGCAAATGTTGGACTTCCCATTCCATACTTTTATTTGACTTTTCCAAGTTTTATTTTTATGACAAAGGGTTTAATTATCATTCTCAAAGGATTAAACCTTGAATTTTCTCTGTCAAAAGTTATCAAAGAAAAGTAACAGACAGATGTTCAGATTTAATATTGGCAGGAATTTTTATTAGGTATCTGAGTAACAGTTAGGCTTCGCGCAGATGGGCGACCGACCACCGCCACCGTGGTTGTCGCGCGCCGCGCCCTTTGGTCCCTCGCAAACGAAAGTGTTCGGAGGCCGCTATAATTGACACTTATCTGCTAGATCCTTTGACAGATGTTTTGCTCAAATGGCGAAGGGCCGCCACCGGTGGCGTGTCGCGAACACTAAGTCGCGAGTGGCCACCACTCGCTTCACATGTGTATATCGCGACAAAAATTAGCCTATGTCCTTCCCAGTGTCTCAAACTATCTCTGTGCCAAATTTCATTTGATTCGGTCTAGTAGTTTCGGAGGCTATTCGATGCAAATAAACAAACGAACAAATCTTTCCTCTTTATAATATTAGTATAGATGATGTAAACGGCTTGTCGCTAGCCACCGGTGGCTTGGGTCGGTGGCTCATCGTGGCTGCGCGGAGCCTTAAGTTAAAAATTCGCCAACCGCTCACTTTTGAAAGCGTGATGGCCGGCGCCCACCAAGGTCCGCACAAGCATGATCGATAAATAATAGTAATATGTAATCCATTGTGAATGGTGATTGCGAAACTTATGTGCTCGATAGTAAGCCTAGATCATACTGTAGATAAGTGAATTAGAAACCTAAAGTAATTGTAACAGAGGGCCTTCTCCTGTTAACGATGTCCGTATTTACGAATCTAGCCATCACGCTCGTTCGCTGTGTCATTCTGTCGTGAGTGAAAGGGACGGCTGCATTCGAAAATACGGACATCGTCAACCGGAGTAAGGCCTCAGACTTTTTGTAATAAGTTTTCAAAGAAGGCAAAATGATTGTTCAATGCTTGATTGAACAGTAATTTAGCCTTCTTTTGCGTGACAGTAAGGAGCATAGTACGGTTACATTATTTTTTTATCTTTAACTTTTGAATATTTTTATGGAGGATGCTGAACTAGCCAGCCACACCTTTGCTCCTGGTCGCAAGTAAAACAAATGAATTAGTTTGATAAGCTACTCTTACGTACGCTGATCATATCCAAGGAATTGTACCTTCTAGTAAGCTATTATGACATGTTATTAGCTCGGTATGCTACTACGAATAAGGAAATCATCATTTGACGACCGTCTTGGTGTAGTCGTTCGCGCACCGGACTTCTAAACCAGGCGGTTGCGGGTTCGAATCCCGCAAGGGGCAAATGTTTGTGTGATGAGCACGAGAATTTGTACCCAAGTCATGGATGTTTATATGTATTTAAGTATTTCCATCCGTTATCCTAGTCACCATAGCTCGAGCTCTCGCTTAGTTTGGGGCTAGGTAATTGGTGTGTTTGTTGAAACAATTTATTATTTATTTATTTATCATTATAATTTCGCTTGGCAGGTACTTCTCTCATGACATGTCAAGTTAAACTAGAAGTACAGTAAATAAATTAATTGTGTCAACAAACAAACCTTGCGCCAAACTAAGCGTGAGGTTGAGCTTTAGTGACTAGGATAACGGATAGAGATACTACTCGTATACGTTTCTAAACATCCATGACTTAGGTACAAATGCTCGTGCTCATCACACAAACATTTGCCCCTTGCGGCATTTATCCCGCAACCTCTGATTATGTAGACCGGAGCGCGAACCACTACACCAAGACGGTCGTCAAGTCAGTTCTTTTATTTACTAGATCTAATTTTAGATTTTGTCAAGCTAAAGTAAGCGCTTTATTAGCATGATGTAATCACACTCTTATAAGTATCAAGCTAAGCGCCAAGCATTTTCCTATCTGAATAATTGTCTTCTGTCACGCGAGAGGCGCTTACACTAATAAAGCTTTTATACTCGATCACAATGAGCGGAGAATTAACCTTTTTGCCGATAGTACCTACTTCGGTAATTGCCGTTTTTGTTCTATCACTATTTATCGAACGACAGTCGCGCAACCAACAGTAGGCTAGCTTCTTTCTTACTAACGCAAGTGACATCATATCAATGCATAGTTTAGTTTGTATTTAGTCAAAATTCAGAGCATGACGTATATGAGAAGTAAGATAAAAGCAGCTGCATCTCTTGTGTATCTCACGTCACGTAAAGATCCGGAGACAGAAAACCAAAACGAAAAAAAATGAATATAGATTCGATAGAAAGTTCTAAATCGTGATTGCAGAGTTCTCCCTTACCATGACAAGTGAAAGAGAGAAATGCTAACAAGAGTGACATTAGAACACATATTTTGACGATAGAGCAATAACGAAATCGCCACAGAAATGTTTTGTGGTTGGTAGAAATCTTTGTACAATGGGCGTGTACTAAAGATCTAGATTTCATCAGTTGGTTTTACGAATAAAGTTCATGACACTTTTAGTTCTTCTACGGTGGGGGTGCTGGTTTAGTGTCGTTTATTTCATGCAGTTTGGCGTATATTTCATTTTTTGTTTGCTTTCGACGAGCGATTTATAGTTTCATTATCGAGCGTTCCTTCTTTGTCTTTCTTATTTGTGATTCAATCTCCATCGAATACGATGTATTGATCATGGTTTAGAGAACAGATAGTCCATGTGCCCCTCTCATTGAGTTCTGAGGCCCTACTCCTGTTGATGATGTCCGTATTTTTGTTAATTCGAAATGGGTTTGCTCTTGACTCTAGATTTTCGAGACTAGCCATCAGACTCATTCGCGTTGTCATTTTGTCGTGAGTGAAAGGGACGGCTACATTCGAAAACGGACATCGTTAACCGGAGTAAGGCCTTTGTTTACATTACAAAGTTGCTAATTACAGCGTTCAAGTCATGTTGATTAAATTATTGTAATTTTTACCGTTTCGTGTGTTTATTGTTATATTCATTAACAAATTCTGTGTAAATTGCTGTACTTTTTTCTGTTTTGGTGTGCAATAAAGAGTTATGTCTATCTATCTACAAAAACTTAAGAGCTTAGCTAAGACGAAAAGAGTCGATGGAGCAATTTCCACACCTGTCTTTTAATTAAATTTGTCAATGTAAATGCTTAACGGCCCCTGATCTATATATCTTATCTAAAAGCATACCTGGCAGTTACAGTTTTCCATGTTAAAATTGGCCTTTATCACTTTGTCGGTGTAATTAGTAGTATCCATTTTTATGCTTAATTACAATTTTCTAGTATTAAGCGTTTCTGCGCTAGGACAGACAGACAGAATATATTATGGCACTTGAAAAAAAAAAACTATTTAGTTTGCATAGTGAATGCTTATCACTTAAAAACACAATAATTAACAGACAGACAGACTGACAGAAATGTAGGAGCTTTAAGGGTTCTTTATTACGGGACCTTAAAAATAGTCATCTAAAATAATGGCACTTAAATTACTGACGTTAACTGCCATGTAAATGATTGTATTTACAAGCGAATTATAAATAAAATAAACCAATCGGAAATAATCCGACCACCAAACCACAAAATACACAGATTTGCGGTTTTTATTCGACATGACATGACTTACCTGAACAGTGTGACGCACTAGATACAAGTCGCAAGCGCATCAAATAATACATTTTAATTTAACATTGCCCCTAGTACACAGACCACACAACCTAAAGACCACGCATTGCGGGGGACTAACATTCGCCTAGGTTATGCAGTATCACTGCATAACAGCCGACCCCGCCCCCTTTCGTTCCTCATTCCGCTACCGAGACTCAAAGTAACAACATTGACCTTGCTCCCGAAAAAAAAAGCGGTAATAATGCCGTATTGTTCAGTGAAATGGTGCGAAAGGTGTGGTACAACATCTAGTCTCACGAAAGATGGCCATACATTTCACCGGTAAGTAATTATTCCTATCAAATTAATTGAAATAGTCCAATATCAAAAATGAAATAAAATGTTTTATTTCAAAGAGCACGCGTTGATGTCTTTTTTTGCTATCCCTTTATCGCAAGTTAAATTCAAATGATGTTGTCTCAATTTGTCAATTAGCGAGGAGTAAAATAGTGTCGGAAACATACTAGTAAACCTACAATTTAGAATATCTACAAATCCTAAATAAAATAAGTGATAAGTGGGTATCTAAATTTCAGTTATTTCATATTTATTTTAATAAAGTGACTTTACAAAAGAGCACTTACGATGAATTGAAATAAGTGTAAAGTACTTAAACAAACAAACTTTCACTAATAAAACAAACAACTTAACTAAACTTTTTAAAATAAATATATTAAACTTCACATTGCGTACGATTGCCATTTTTTTCACACTTAGTTTTCGTACACTTAACAAAATGATGTTGAGTAAGATAGGTAACTTGTTTTACTGAAACCGCTAAATTTTGGAAAGTAGCAAAATAACGTGAGATCTCCGGCGATTGACCTTTGCCCACTCCAGTTTTTTTTAAATTGCTATTTATCGGAAGTCGGTTGTTTGTGCCTGTGTTTTTTAAATGAATTATTTTAAAGCTCCTTAATATTTTCTTACTTTTTTAACTCGGGTATCGATATCAAGATAAGATATGTCTTGCCCATCACTATTGAGCTATCACTGCCATTGTCAATTTTGACGTCTCCTTGTACTAGCCAATCAGAACGAGCAGACCTCTCCCCGCACCCCACCAACTTTTGGCGATTTTGTTTTCGTATTAGAGTTGATAAAAGCGTTGTCTTAGGTTGTGTGGTCTGTGCCCTAGTACTACTGCATTCCTTGGACCCTAGAATTTAGCTTTAAGAAAGAAAGAAAGACATCAATTGACATCACATTACACACAAAATGAACAAAATGTAAAAGGTACCTACATCCGTACCTTTTAACCGTAAATAATAAGTAATAAAATTTCAAAATAACGAACAGCACAATTATTTATTTATAATCTGTGTCGTCTACCACTCACTCTTCGCACCCATATTATCCCTACGGATAATTATAATTATTGAAACGTGTCTTATAGATTAGCATCAGCTCGAGAAATTTACATAGGTTCTCAAGTCTAGTGCTAAGTACTAACTAACTTGTTCAATAAACGAGTGTTTGCTAATCTTCAGACTTCAATGTCAAAACTCAATTATACATAAGTCTAACTAGGAGGGTACCATTGTTGAGGATGCGTGAATAGTAAGCAGATTGAGCTAGACAAAATAGGGAATGAGCTGAGTAGTAGAAAGAGATAGTTGTTACTCAAGGTAATGAAGTAACTTACTTCATTCTTATCAAATTTTAGTCACAGATGCTACTGTTCCAATATTAGTTCTCTTTTGACTAAAATTATTGTTTTCTACCTATACCACACAGACGCAGACCTTGAGACCGCCTCTAAGTAATAAAAGCTGTTTCGTAGTTCACATGGGTAACCTGAAGTACATCCCTAACAAATCCACGTTCACACAAATATAATTTACCTGTCATGAAACACTTGGCCCTATCTGGCCCAAAAAGATCGTAAACAAATGCAACAACTGAACTTTTTTCCATTGCATAATTCCTCAAATTCCTTACCCCAGGTTGACGGCAAGACTTTATTTATAACACATACGTACAGCAAGTGCAATGCACGTCATGAATGGACATAACAGGCTTTAAAGCAAACTTGGAAAACAAGATAAACTTGGACCGTTTTACTTGCTTAGTGTTGAGCGTGAAGGACGTTGCTGACGCGGGACCACTCCGACACGCGCATCAGTTGGCCGGTAGTGACAATGTTATTATGCAAAGCAGGTATAGAGTGTATATGTATTCGAGAAGAAACAAGAACGCTCTTTTAGCTAAAAATCTCATGATGTATTATAAATATTATGTTCTCCGAATTGCGACCACGGCGGCCAATCACAATCAACCGCAGGAGATATAATTCACAAGTATGTGTGCAACATAGGTAGTGAGTGTAGGGACACTCTCATAGTTCGGTGAGACGGCAATCCAACATAACCGGAGAGAGATTAGCGCAGGACGGTTTGAGTTTGAGTGCTTGTCGAGGCACGGGGTTGTTAACACCACCAACTTCCTGATTCCGGGGTGTTTCTCAGTTATTTCAAGACAGAAAACTCAGAAATAAAAATTGCCCTTACCCCGGATTTGTACTTAAAAGCTCTTGGTTAGAAGCCAGAACTATCTCGAGACCAACAAGGCGGTCGAAACAAAAAAAGGAAGCTTTAAGAATTTTTGGTTTCATCTAAACGTAGGTATGGGCCAGGTATGTCACATTCTGAATCATTCTATTGCCATTGTATTAGCAGAATAGTGGCCCAGATCTAAACTTACAAACTACCAATTACAGAAATTGCCCTAAAGCACAAATTGCTTGCTCAGAAAAGTTGTCGGAGCCATGCCAAAGTTTCCAGTAGATTCTAGGTGAAATAGTTCGCCCGCGACAGATTTGGTGTAGATTGTTTGACAGCAACGATTCGGTTGAGGTCGATCGAACATTATTTAAGAAATAGTGTACAGTCGGAGTCACCTTGGTTTTTAGCAGAACGAATCAAGATATCGATTAAAGTCTCAACCTGCCTGCTTTGTATTTTGTCGGTCTCATTGTATTGCTTGTATTTTTTACTGTTGCAATATTGATTTACGAATATTAAACAAAATTAGTAGCATTGGTAAAATAATCAATACTAATATTATAAATGTGAAAGTGTCTGTCTGTCTGTTACCTCTTGACGCTTAAACCACTGAACCGATTGAGAAGAAAGAACAATGGCAGAATAATAGTTGGCAAAAAAGTTAGCGTCTAGAAATGTCTTTTATATAAAATTAGTGAAATTATTTTTGTAGGATTTTTCAAATAAAAATTTATTTTATTTAAAGCCACAAAAAAACGCATACATTATAGGGAATATCAAATGACTATAATAAACCTTACGCCATTCAAGTGTTGCCATTTACATGTATTACTACTGTTTTGTAGAAACTTGTAGAGCCAAATAATGGTTTAACATAATATAACATGAAGCAAAATGTTAAATAGCTATACTATCAATTATTAAATAAGTGATATTATCAAAAAGTAAGCTTCATAAAAAGACCTTACTGCTAATATTAAATGACTCCACCATAACACTATGTAACAATTCCATTTAATGTCATGGCAGCACTGGCTAAAATGCCGGCCGAAGGACGTTTTCAAGCTCCGAACTTATAAAAAAAAGTAATTGTCACGCCGAAAAGCGGGCTGGGCTGCCACTGTCACAGATGATGCTCTTCGCTGTTCGTGTCGGTTGTGTTTTCGTTTTGTTCTATTTTCTTATTTCTTTTTGACTTGGATTGCCTATGGACTGATTGCTTCGCTTTGTGTGACCTGTGCGTGCCTAGAGGATTGGATTGGAGGCAGGATGCATGACTTTCTTCAAGTGACATAAGACAACCTAAAAAAGTTCAAATTCAAATATATATTTTTTGAAGCCCTCTCTGGACAATTTTCTTAAACAAAGTTACTAAGGGATCCACGCTTTACTTTTGAAGATATTTTTGACATACAGACGCTGCCATTTCTTTCTAACTAAATTTATGTATGGAAGTCTGCCATTGTTCTTTGGTATGGAGACAGTTCGAGACCCTGGAAAGGACATAGGCTACATTTTGTCGCGATATAAAAACATTAAGGGGTTGAAATGGGGGATGAAAGTTTATATGGAAAATCCATCTTTTGCGGGCGAAGTCGCGAGGAACCACTTGTAGAATATATATATTTTTAATATCATTTCCTTGAGTACCTATATTCATTATTAAATTAATATTTTGTTTTCCGCTGAACAAATTGCATTTAGTCCTAGTTTCTTATCGTAGGTTTAATGTAGTCTAAATGACTATCAAAAACACTTTGTGATTATTTAACACCAATACCTTTTTACGGAAAATTTGCGCCATTATATTGCCTCTTGAACATTGGCTGTTTTGTCCGCATTTACATAATGCCAGCACGCATGTCGCCTGGCTAACACAGGTCCTGTTCCACAATTTGCATGAATACGTTCAGAATCTAGATTCGCTGTCCCCTTCTGATTTAATAGCAACTTGTTGTGCATCTCGCATTGTGAATATCATTTCCATGGCATTATGGAATCGTCTGCGGCGAATGACGTCTTGCGTATTATAGGGTGTTGACCAGATTAATGTCATACTTTGTTGTTTGCTTTCTTTTTATTTATCTGCGCTCTTGGTCGCTATTCTATAACATTGCATAGTGTGATATAGATACCTTTTTTATACTTGTCTGAAAGCGCCATCAGGGCCCAAAAATAAGAGATTTTCTGGCCCCTATTACTTTTGTTCCGCTTTACTTACTTTTGTTAGTGAAATGACTAAGTTTTCGTGGTTTATTTTTCTGTGCTACCTTATTATTCAGCTACTTCTTAAAATTATTTATTTAATAATAATTAAATTAACAATTTAGTCATAATTATTATGACTAAAATATCAAATCAGTGTTCCCGGAATACAATAAATACACTTCAAGACCTTAACCAACGAACCACAGGAAATATGCATTACATTCATGCACCGTTTGTTTACTTGAACTAACTGTATAAATAGAGTATTGTGTACTATTAACAATACTAACTACGCACGCATGCAAATCTACGTCAGTCATTATCAGATAACTGCTGCACAACCTGTAATCAGAGCCACGCAAGTTTATTTGTTTATTTGTTATTCTAAGTTTGAATATTAGTGCCGGTTTTTTTTGACGATCGATGTCTCGTTGGGAAATTCATTTTTGTAATGCTGATAACTGGTGATGACAACATTTTTGGAACGAAATAACTGATAGAACAGCTCTATTTGATAGACCAATATACGAGGGTCAAACTGAAAGTTCTTAGAAAATCAAAAACTGATTACATTAGCCAGTTATTAGTTTTATTATATCTTTTCAAAATATTGTCCATTGACGTCAATACACCGCTGCATGCGATGGAACCACTGGGAAAAGCACTTTGCCCACTCGTCCTTAGGGGTCTCTTCAATGGCATCGCGATACGCAGCCACCGCTTCTTCAGCATTCATAAACCGCTTTCCTTTAAGTTTTTCTTTAATTTTTGGAAATAAATAAAAATCACAAGGCGCGAGGTCGGGGCTATACGGCGGGTGACCCAGTAATTCAACGTTTGATGTCGCCAAATAGTCGATCGTTCGCTTGGCGGTGTGCGACGAGGCGTTGTCGTGGTGAAGGAGGATCCTACTGCGAGGTCGTTTCTCTCGAACTTTTTCCAAGACAAGTGGCAAACAATTGGTAGTGTACCATTCTGCAGAAACTGTTTTTTGATCCTCTAACACAATTGTTGCGAAATGACCTATCCTTCCAAAGAACGAGGCCACCATTTTTTTTCCCGCACTTCGATCTCTCTTCACTTTAGTTGGCAACTCCTCGAAAGGAAACACCCACTGAGCAGATTGTCTTTTGGTTTCAGGATCATAACAGTAAATCCAGCTTTCGTCACCTGTTAGTATGTCGAACACAGCATTTGAGTCACCTCCGTTAAATCTTTCAATCATTTTACGGCACCAATCCACACGATGGAGTTTTTGAGCCTTAGTCAAATTATGAGGTATCCACCGGGCGCAAAGCTTCCTGACCGCTAAATGTTCGTGGAGGATTTTGTACACTTGACTCATACCGATGCCTAAGCTTGTCCGAATCTGCTGATAGGTCACTCTTTTGTCAGTCTCTATCATACGCCGCACAACACAGATGTTATTTTCAGTCGTCGCCGTAGAAGGCCGTCCCTCACGTACATCATCAGTGAGATTAGTGCGACCACGTTTAAACTCATTAAACCAGTTGTAAACAGTCGCACGAGATGGGGCTTCATCGTGAAAGGCCAATCGTAGTCTATCATAACTTTCTTGTTGACTTAAATGACATCGAAAGTCATAAAAAATCATTGCACGAAAATTTTCTCGTGTTAAATTCATTTTGACGTGACACAGACAATTTTCAATTTGCCGCCAAGTCGTAAAACAAATGACAGATGAATGAAATATATACTCAGTAATATTGGCAAAGAGTTCTATTTTCAAATTTTAGAATATTTTTTTTATTATATTGTTTATAAGTGGCCAGTTCTAAGAACTTTCAGTTTGACCCTCGTAGCGACACAGTTGTTAGTTTTTTTCCATGCTGATGGAATCGACTGAACAACATTGTAATGGAAAAAATATATTTCTATTTTTATCAACTTTAGCAATTATTTTACAGTCAGTGTTCATGCTGGTTGTTTTCCTTATTATTCGTTTTGGCAAACTCATTGAACGAATAAATTAACAGAATTTAGCATCGGAATTAATTAAGCTAAGTCTATCAAGCGTATGCGAAACGCTCAACAGTACTAGGAGAACATAGCTGCCGAGGAGGTTTTTGCAACCGGCCGCGTGCAAACTTACACAACCGGTCACGTCCGCCTGCCGCTCGCAGCATTGAAACTTACGTCATGCATTTATTCGGCATTATATAGACCTGCTTTAACACTCTACGCACGACCGGTAAACCACGACAACTCCAACGCACTCATGCCGCCCTGGTACAATCGGACTCAGCAAGGACCCAAAAGGATCCTTAGAACTTTATGTAACTGCCTGCAAGGCAATTTGAAACAACAAATTGCTCAAGAAGAATATTACGATTGGTTGAACTTGTTTCCTTGATAAGGATATCCTCGCAAATGCGTCTTTTCTTCGCTCGATAAAACCCGATAGTCATATTTAGTCGTCCGACGTTATGATAGGGGTTAATAATATGCTGATACCGGTTTTGGTGGTAAAAAGTGGCTTGATTTTGGCCATGTCAAGTTCACTAGCGTGACCGTTCTGGGGCTTATTTTTATTTATTTTTTTGCGTGTGCTCGGCGGATTGTTACGTGAGCTCAGCCAGTAGCCTCATTTGTCATTTTTTTCTTCGCTCAAGGTTCTTCCCATTAGCACGTGCCATTTGGAATATTTGGACTCTATTTACATACACCATGTCTACATCCAAATCCAGTTACATTGTTAGTAAGTTAACTTACTACGGGACTGCTTGTTACATTGAAAGTTTGGCTTATAGCGGTATTCTTCTTAACTTGTTTGTAGCCTATGTTTGTGTTAAGCAGTTTTGTGGGCACGTTGTATTGTGTTGTTTAACAACTATGTTAAGAGCTAAAATAAAAACCAGTACATAATAACTCTACTTTTAAAGCACTAAACCTCTTGTATCATTGAGCTGATAAATAAAAACCCACAACCGATTTTCTGAATCCAATATCTCTGTTATAGAAACTTTGACAGACCTCTTGCGAATTGATGATAACTCAACATCGTCATCCAATTTAGAGCCTAGCTATTGTCGGTGGATTATTTTCCATCTTTTTCTGCGTGCTTTCCGCCTTTCTTTTTAGGTACCTCCTGATACGACACGACGTTTATATTTTCCTATATTTGCTTTATGTAACTTATTCTTGGCCTTCCTCGCTCACTTATAATTTTGATGGAATCGTCGTGTCGAATCAGGTGTCCCAACATTTGTCTTCCTTTACACACTATTGTTTCCATCAATTTCTATTCTAGCGCTGCACTTAAATTACTTGTAATTTGAAACTATATATTGGAAATTCAAGTACAGTTGGAATTAGCATGTTTAACCAAGCAAGCGGTCTCGAGCATTATCGAGCAATTCCCAGAAATAGCGCGTAATGCCTTCTAAATGTGTACCGTCCCCGGCCCGTCTCACGCCACTACGGCAGCCAATTTTTAGGAGTTTATATCCTGTTTTTTTTAGTCGGAATTGTTTCCCTATTACCAGAATTAAGATTGGGGTAACTATAGACCTCTTTAATTTTATTTACTTTACTGCGAATCTTGATCTCAATTTTGTTGTATACCTAGGTACATCATACATTTTAATTTATATTCTATTTCTTTCTTCTTTGTTTCCCGTTTACCACAGAGTAAACAAAGTTATCACAGGTTTATAGGGATATAGCACAGCAACTCTCTTAATTTTGTTTACTTTTCTGATAATCTTGATCTGTCTTTAGTTGCTTGCAATTGCAAACCTCATGCATGGCTAAGTGTCGTCGTTGTGCATATTTCCAACGAACATCAGTTTTCAGGTTCCAAGTTCTCAGGTTCTCCGAGCTTGCGATGCTGAGCCATCTTGAATGGAATCATGTTTCTTATCTAACTAAAGCTATAAATAAATTGCTATCATAAATATTATTCAAAATATATTAATAAGTATACCTCTTAGGTACTTAGAAAATGTTATGTGTGATGTAGAGACTCTCAGTAAGTAATGTCACAGATTATTATGTAATGTTCAATTTCCTTATTACAGTGCCACAATCACTGACATTAATCACCACAGAGTGGCGATAAAAAATACTTTCAAAGAAAATAAATGGCATATACAATTACAACGGCATTAAACCGGGAATTATTTGCGAATAATTTCTCTACATGCGACTTCCGAAGAATAATTAAGCAAGTTTAAGTAAATGTCCGGGATACCAAAGATGTTTGGTGACCCTCTAATAGCAAGTGAATTTTATCGCACTAAAGAAAGGTGGTGCAGTGTCCTCACTTTGTTAGTCTTAATAGAACCTGCCTAAAATTAATAGAACCGATCTGTGATCCAAGATTTAAGTCAATCTTGGTTGTCTACGTAGGTATCCATTCTCCTTGCACACATACCACACAACATTGATCCTACCTTTGCAGATATGATTGTCTTAAATTTTTGGATGTTTAAAACCTTTACATCCCATCTTAATGGTGGTGGTGGGAGCGTTGTAGCTACCAGAGAATGCTTAGAGCGGATCAGCGGAGCCCAGCACCAAACAGCTTGCTATGTTCCGTCGGTGAGCTGGCTCCACCGTTGACTCTGTCTACGCCACGTCTGGTTTAGTCTAAAGTCAAGAGCAATTCCATTCTAGAGTCAAGAGCATTATGACGACCGTCTTGGTGTAGCCGTTCGCGCACCGGACTTCTAAACCAGGTGGTTGCGGGTTCGAATCCCGCAAGGGGCAAATGTTTGTGTGATGAGCACGAGCAATTTGTACCTAAGTCATGGATGTTTATATGTATTTAAGTATTTCTATCCGTTATCCTAGTCACCATAGCACAAGCTCACGCTTAGTTTGGGGCTAGGTAATTGGTGTGTTTGTTGAAACAATTTATTATTATTATTATTTATTATTCCAATTAAAAATAAATTCACAAATTTTTGACCCACTTCATGAAAAAAATAACACTTACTCGTATTGGTGCTACTGTACTTTCTTGTATTTCTATTCCAAGCACGAATGCTGTTTTCGAGTCCGCTGCCATTTACCCACGATTCCGGGAAATGGTTTGTAATTTGCATTGTTTTAATATTTTACTTGTCATCGTATGTAGTATTTACATTTTTTACCATACTTGGGAGAACGAATTTACCTCATTTGGGTAAATATACTGTTTTTTGTTTGTCTTTGGGTTTCGGTTAAGAAATGAAAACAAATAAATTATTAGGTAATAAAATCGACAGATCATAAAGAAGGATCACTCCGTGTAAATGTTTTTGTGATGGTTTTTCTAACCATTTATTATTGTAGACGAATCGCTTTTGTTAGGCAATTTCTCCTAAATGTTACCACAGGTTCATTGCCATAAAGGCGATTAATATGACATTACAAAGACAGCCACCACATTCCGTGTCGCACCTTGGCCACGCAGGGTTTAGCGCAATTATAGTTCTCGCCATTTAAACTTGCACAAAAGGTCATTGCTACGCCTGTACCACAGCACAGCGATACGGAATTGCTGCCAACCAAAACACAAGGCGTAGCGATTGAAGTCTTTGTAAACAAACGTTTATTGGTACAATGCGACCTTGATCCGAAAAATTGTCCTGTATTACAAACATTTGGCTACTGCATTAAAAATTTTCAAGTATATGCTGAGGGACAGCCGACATTTTATGTAACTGGACATGAATATTAAAATAAAAATAGTATCATCATTATGATTAAATTTAGTATTTTTTACTATAGGTGCGCAAGTGCAATCTACGCTATTACTAATTGTTCAAGACAAATAATTAAATTAACTTTAAATTGTCAACGAAGCGTAGTAAGGCGTTCGCCAGCAAGATGGACAGATAACCTGTTATTAAATTGAAAAGCTTGATTTGGACATGAGGCCCATACTAGAACTGTTAAAATGTAGCGGAATGTTACAGACTTGGGCCCCTGGTCTGAGCCCTAGCTCCTAAGCAGAACTAAGAGTCTGCTAATAAAATGGTAATACTATAGCTGTCAAAATCTCGCTATTCAACTACCAGTCTACCCACCTAATATTGTCTGTCTGTTCGCCTATCGATTTGGGGCAACGGCGACAATTCTCATTAAAAATGAACCAGGTACGCAGGATAATTACATAATTATTGCTAGGGAGGGATGTGTTACAAAACTCTAAGCACCTTGTGTTGTTAATTGCTATAATAAGCGATCACGTGTCACAGCGTTGGGGGTAGGTCGTCCAATCAAGGCCTGAACTCCACCCAAGCGGAGAGGGGAGAAGATGTGCGGCGTTTCCATATTATCAGGCCTGGCTCACTACATCACATGCGCGTACTGTATCTAGGTACACGCGCGGGTTTAAATAAGATGACCGCGTTGGTCGACTAGACGTGGGCTAGTCAAGTGGGATAAGGTTTGTAAGTTACAAATATTTAGGCGAATATATCGGTAGGCTATTTGCGATCTGGATTGAGCTATGTATTGTGTCGTTGCTAGAATCGATATTTAATCATATGATTTTATGGAGTGATTCTTCTGTACTTGCCACAATTAGCGCATATAATTACAATAGAACTTTACTTACGGGTAAGTTCGTTTAATTACTAATTCTGTGATATTATTTAAAACAAATCTCTTTCCATCGCTTTGGTGGGAGGCTGGGCCTAAACCATCCAACCATCAAAGAAGAAGTACCAAATTAGACCCCTCCTATTACAACGCAATTAACAAGTCCAAATTAATGAACGAAAACCCATACAAAGTGAACATAAATGATTTCAGTGAAAGTAATTATACAACTTTTATTAGTGAATTTCAATGAATTTTGGATTTCAAGAGAAGTTAGCT
Source organism: Pyrausta nigrata (assembly GCA_949316185.1). NCBI lineage: Eukaryota > Metazoa > Arthropoda > Insecta > Lepidoptera > Crambidae > Pyrausta > Pyrausta nigrata. Next base: position 14,974,790 of record OX438949.1, on the reverse strand, counting down.
AAAGACGAAAGTTTTCTTCTAATTCATTCCATTTTGTATGAAGTTGCACGACGTACAATGGAACATTAATAAGTTGTTGAAGTAAGTGCTTCAATAACTTGATAGCAGTCGCCAACTCAGACTTGGTATTTTTGAAGCAAAATCGCATTCTCAACAGCCTTCCCATTATATCTTTTATATGTACTAAAGTTACCTACAAAACTTAACATTTTATTAAAATGCCTTTTCGGTAGATCGCTCTTAGAATGTGCTATGCTTTTGTAACATGAACCTTAACTTTGATCGCCGAATATATATGTTTTCTTTCTTTCTAAATTAAAAACAGGCCTAACCACGAGTTATCATAAACGCTCTTAAAATGTATGATTCTGAAAGTACGTTAGAACTTCGAATTATTATACACAGTCAGACTTTTGGGTACCTACCCTCATATTCAGTGTCCATAAACGAATGTCCCCTCGGCACTTTGGGCCTAATCCGGCCGAAGCTGCAGGATATTGCCAATATCTGAATATTTATGAAAATCCGGCTCGAAGGACCGATTGAATGCGACCGAAGGGCTGTGGCTTGTCACGACCTCTATATTAAGGTAAGGGTACTAAAAAGTTCTGGTAAGATAGCTTTTGTTAACATAACAGGTGTTTAATGGCATGGCCTTGGATGAATCATGATGTAAAGGATTCATTACGTCATACAAACACAAAGCACAATACACAAAGTCATACAAAAAAGCATGGCACAGCTTTAAACTAATAGTTTAGTTATCTATTAGTACTGGTTAACAACAAACGGTAGGTATTTAATAACTTTGAAGTTTCATGCGACATTCTATAATAATTTGGTCTAAAGTTCCTAAATATTGTCAAATGAAAATAATATAGTATGATTGATCTAAGGCATACCTAACTATTTTCCAAGTCATAAAGGTACGAAAAACCTTTGCTTTTCTTCTTCTAAAATCTGTCATTTGCCACCCCATAGTCTTCGGCGTACATAGATAAAACAAAACGAATAACTTGTTATTGTTTTATATGACTTATCATTATTACAAATAACAAAGGGCATGTTGGGCAGTAAAATGCAAAATAATTGTTGCTTTAATAATATCCGCTGTTCTGCAACCTTGATTAAATTCTTTGTGTTCAAGTTTGGTACTTTAAAGGAAATAGGAAGCAATGAAATTAACAATTATGCCCAAGATTGTTTGATACAGAGTTCTTTCGAAATACTTTATCGAAAAGTTACTAAATGTTTTCCCGGACGCGGAAGGAATAGTATAATTAAGCAAGGTTCACATAAATAGTACTTGCGATGTAGTATAATAGCGGCTTTAAAAAATAGCGTAGGTATATAGATAGGTATCTCTTAACATACAGTCGACTTAAGAACCTCCTCCCTTTTTTTGGGGCAGTTGAATATATCAAACAGTTTGCCTTTGCCTGTTGTAACCTCACAATCGTAAAAGAACATTTTATAAACGTCAAACTAGAAATTTACGTATACTTTACAAACCTAGTCATGATGATGATGCGTGATTGTCTAAGCAGTCTCAATTTGAGAGTAAGTTTTTGTTGTACAAAACTAGAACGCCAAATGGTATTTTAAAAGAACCAACGGCTGGACTTAAGGTAGACCGAGCTTAACAATAAAATTAAATGACCTTGGACGACCTTTGCGGAATCTCAGCTGGCCTCAATTCGCTAATTGTCTTTCAAAAGAACCCCTTTTTGCCTTTATTTACACTGCCGCCCATCTTTCTTCCGGATCTCTCATCTTTCGTTCATAAATGAAGCAGTCAATCTAATTAAAATATCAAAAGATATTATAATCATTTCACATTAACATTCTTCTTTAGCAATTATATTAAACGTTTATAACTTGTTTATAATTAACTTGCTACATAGTAAGTGGTTCTAAGTGTTGTTGATCTCTACGATGTTTTTTAATAATGACCATTTATCTGTGCTGTATTTTTTGTAACTTATTTTTTGTATAAGTATACTCTTAGTTAAGGCGATAATAATATCGTTTGCCGTTTTCAACTATAATTCAGTAGGAGCTTAGAAAAAATCGCGTGATGTGTTATTATAGCTTGCATGGCTATAGAAAGCACGCTATGGTGTTACATAACGGTAGAATCTCGGCCTGGATTTATTTATTAATAGACATACATACATTTGACCAGGTAAACCACCACATTTGACCACCTGCCAAAAAATCTTATTTCGAGTTTTATTGTGCTTAAAATCCAACTGGACTTGAATCAAAATCTCAAAAAAAAAAACATTCCTCTGTTCTACTAACCTACCTTACATACACCCCTCCACCAATCCGCACTGAGCCCGCGTGGTGAAGTATGGCTCGTTCCTCCTCATAGTTGAGATGAGGCCTTTTCCCAGCAGTGGGATCTAATAGGCTGACTTATATATATATTATTACTAACCTACCAAAATTATCGTTTGCTATTTTCATGGAGTTGGTTTAGGGTTTCTATCACCAAACCTTGCTTCAGATTTTTAGATTTTTAACTGTCAAAAACTCTCGAGTTATTCAAATATTTTACCAAATTAGTAACAAGTAACGCCTAATTATTAAAAAAACAAAATACCTGACTGCAAAATGTAATATATTTTTTAAATGATCTTTTCACTAGCTTCCATATGATACCCATATTGTTATTCTTACCCTGTTTTACCCGTACCCTCTTTTCGTCATTTGCGGACGCCATTTTAAAAAAATTCGTAGCCTATGTCACTATCACAATTTTGACAAATTCATCGACACCTCACATGTCAAAATCCGTCTATCCGTCAGGGCTATAGGGCGTGCCAAACAATCATACATACATACATACTCTCGAAAAACATAACCCACCTTCGGCAGTCAAGTAAAAACAATTTGTAATCACTTTTTAAATCCGTAACAAGAAATGCCGTTTGTTTATCCATATAATAAAAACAAATTGAACACACCTTATGAGGAAAACGTCCATGATTGTTTTAATGGTAGTGTAGCGACATCTTACCACTGTCGCTAACACTAGCAAGCAACTTCAAGACGCGACGCCCTGACTCGGCTCCTACAGGCTAGATGGCGCTGTTAGCCCGCTCCATACAACACAAACCGCGATATGTAAAATTTAGCACGAGCTTGACTACATATAGATAAACCAAGACGGTGACCATAGGACCTTGGTCCCCGACCATAACAACCGGTCGGTAGGAAGCGCTTCCCTTTGCCTTCCTAACTCAGTTGCGCCAAATTGGTGACCCCGACGTGATCTACACTGGAGCATGGAGCCTCACCGTCGTCATCATCATCGTCGCCTTCTCCCTTGCCAACAGGCACCCAGCCAGCAGCATCCAGCCAGCAGTCTCCTGCAAGCCAGCGCACCAGCCCTAAGGACACCACCGCAGACCGCACCGGTTCTACCTGGTTCCTCGGCAGCCTCATTCAGCTCATCATCCCGACTCACTGTGGACTTCGAGCTCTCCCGCACGCATCGTGGACATCACACATGCTCATCCCGACTCACTGTGGACATCACGCATGTACATCCCGACTCATCGTGTGGACATCGCGCACTCATCCCGACTCACCGTGGACATCGCGCATCCCGACACGCCGTGGACATTACGCATGCCCATCCCGACTCACCGTGGACATCGCGCATGCTCATCCCGGCATATCGTGGACTCAACAAGCACTGGCACTTGCAAGCTCACTACGCACAGACTGCTGAGCTCTCAACCATCTTGGCTCAATCAACCTCCGGTTCTTCGGGGGGAGTGGTGTAGCAACATCTTACCACTGTCGCTAACACTAGCAAGCAACTTCAAGACGCGACGCCCTGACTCGGCTCCTACAGGCTAGATGGCGCTGATAGCCCGCTCCATACAACACAAACCGCGATATGTAAAATTTAGCACGAGCTTGACTACATATAGATAAACCAAGACGGTGACCATAGGACCTTGGTCCCCGACCATAACAACCGGTCGGTAGGAAGCGCTTCCCTTTGCCTTCCTAATCCAGTTGCGCCAAAGTAGGCGTGTGTAACCACAAGGGATGCGCGTGCGCGTGTTTTGACATGCGAAACGTCAACGTTACACCTATTATTACAGCAACGGCACTATTAGCCCTTAAACTGGTATTATTTGGTACTGGTATTTTCACCAAAAGTTTTACTTTATTCTTTTATTCTATGGTTTTATACTCTTTGCGCTTGTCAAAGTGCTTAATGAGCGTCACTTTAATGGGCAGGAGGCCTATTTAGATAACTAAAATCATCGTTAAAACAGTAACAAATGTCAAAGCTGTCAAAAATGGTACTTCCCTCTGGATCCCTTCTTGGTAAACTCGACAGAGACTAGACGACAAAAATTGAAATCATATTATCGAGGACGGAGTTTCGTAAAAAAAACGAGAATAGAGCCATTAGGCGGTTACAACGTCTTACAACGTATGGCTTCTTGATTATTACGTCAAGCATTGGCTATAACAATAACTAATTAGCGCCTCAGTCAGAGATATAAGCCATTGAATAATCCATTACGTCGTTGATGTCTCATTAACTCAAACGATTATTCCATAATTAATTATAATTATTAACACACGGCCTATTCATAAAGCTAACTTGGCTTTAATAAACGGTTATCTTCAAAGCTTTCTATTAAGTACCAAAGCATTGAAAAGTCAGTTTAAGTCGGCTTGAAAAGCGGCTTTCACCGGGAGCAGCCGGCCGGAAAATCTAGTTATTGTCTAGACTATTAAACTGGCTTGCCTGGGTGACGTCACGCATAGGGTAAGGTTTAAGTCATACCACACTATTAAGAAAGAGACCCACCCTATCATGTCCCAAAGACATCTTTCAACTGTATCTTGGTTAGCTCAATACGCTCAAGCCGCTCAATAGTCCACTATCGATACTTGTGGCAAAAGCAATAGTATAGAATAGTGCTAAATGTATAAAAATACTTAAGAACTACATATTGTCTTAAATTGTAACGAGTAGTGTAGTGGCTCTCATTACCACGTATAAATCTAAATAGGTTTTTGTTGGTATTTAAATATGTTTCTTTAATGTAAATTGTTTAACATAAATAAAGAAATAAAGAAAGAAGAAAGAAAGATAGCATATCGATATTGTAGATAATATTCGAGATAATGTGTAATGTAGTAGAGGTAATATTTTCCGCATATATTGCACTATACCAGAATGCCAAGATTAGCGTTGCCGCGCTATCGACAGTTGATCTCGAAAATCATCTACGATATCCATAAGCCTATCGATACTATCGATAGCCTATTGATACTATTATATTGTATCGATAGTGAACCTATCGATAGTGCGGAAACGCTAATCTTGGCATTCTGGTATCAATATAGTCTAAAGTCACCCGAGGTAGTTTTACAGACTCGGAATAGACGCGGTACAAGGATTCGCACTTATCAACTCTATACCTCCTCTTTCGTCCATGGTGTCATCCAGACGCATAATCCTGATCAATAAAACCAAACCATCAAATCTACCTTTGACTTAAAAGTATGTCTGTCTGTAGATATAGTTTTTTGGGGTGTACAACTCTGGTGTCAAATTGATTATACATGTCGACATCTGATCACATTAGTCTGAAAAATACTTACTTCAAATCTTGCGTTCTTATTATCTAACGCCAAGTGTGGTTGTAGCTTTAGAAGGCCTTTAGGAAAGCTAGGATAACAAAGGGGCTGTTATGGGAATACGAACGAGACCAATTTACTGGCTGCCATTCATTGGGTTATTTCCTAATATTTATTTTTACGGTCTTCTTCTTTCTGTGTCAGCATTTCCTCGTGAACCCTGGTGCCTGGGGCCGTACTATCTAAGATTTTGTCTGTATTTTCGGCTCTAGTTAACTCGCTCGCTCGTACTGTCATGCTGGGTCATGCATGACAGGGACGGCTACAGTCAAAATTACGAATATCGTCTTACAGGGTACTGCCTTTTAACTTTTTCATGAAGTTAACATTGACGTTGCAAACAGGTATCTGACACTCTGGCAGAAAATTTGTGGACAATCTCTTCTTTTCATCAAAACTAGCTCAAGTTAGCGAAATGAAGCTGACCGCAAAGTTATTTTACCTACTACATCACAAAAACAATAAAAACTACGAGTACCAAGTACCTATATGATAATATCTATTACCTACTATGCCCTGGCATGTACAACGAAAATTATCAAAACTTCTGCTGCCGTGTTATCATACTAAAAAGGCGAGTGCGGCATAAAGTTTGTAATAGCGGTAATTTAAGCCCACATACACGCGACCGGAGCGGATATTAGCTTTCCTTGTAATTAATTAAACTTACAACGTACCTAATCGTATACTCTATTCTTCTCCTAAATATGAAAAATTGGACTTTTGGCCCTGATGAAATATACTCTTTAACGAGTTAGCTCACGTGACACATTACATTTTCCAAATATAGCTCAAAGTTTGAAGCCGAGGTAGGTGAATGTGAAAGGTCATATTCTAAAAGAATTGCTTGGGCTTTCGTTATTAGCATGGTTTTCGTCACCTGGGCCCGAGACACGATGCAATCTATTCTCCAGCGAACTTCGTTATCGTCAATGAAATGGTAAAATATGTATACTAATTGCAAGTCACATGATGTTCTGTTGTCTTATGTCAGTTTCACACATTTTGTTACCGATAGCGAACTTCGCTGTAGAATTCCTAGATTGCATCTTGTTCAGGTTGTTCAGGTTGTAAACATCAAGTCAGCTAGACTTGTGTAGCGATACACTTTCACACCTATTCATCTCCTGTCTCGGTGGAATATCCCAGTCTGCTTTGACGCATTCCCATCATACTGTCGGTTGTGAATTCGTTTAGACTCCTAATAACCCGGTTTAATTACATACATGCGACTCCAAGAGAAAGCTTATTTTACAGCGTAATTGAATAACTTGAATGTCGACTCAAGTTTTAATGAAAAAGAAGAGCGTCTCTTAAATTATCTTTACGATACCGCCTAATAATTTTACGTCCTTTTAAACTTAGGAGAGAGATATCGTGAAGTTGATAGCACGAAGGTTCTGGAAATAGTGTCCACTATAAAACGGGAATAACGGGATGGTCGTCGTTACAAACTTGACATTTCTTATAGTGCTATTAATTGTACAATTTGCGTGTACCTACCTACTAAGACGATCATAAATAATGTCCCAAAGTAACTAGAAAAACATTTATTATTAAACAGATTTAAGGAAACTTAAAAAGCCTTACGATTTACTTCACCGTCGCTTCAGCGTTAACTTAAAATTTGGATTAAGTTGGCGCAAAACAGTAATATTTATGCAAAGATAGTAATTAAATGATGAATGAATAATTTTACGTATTTATTGCATGGTTTACAATTGTTTTTATATTGGTAATGATAATATGAAAATTATTTATATTTATGGAATCTCGAGCTTGACCAATTCCTTATCATAATAATGGTATCTCTAGCAGTATCATTCGAATGAAACTGACATTTGGACCCCTACTCTGAATGACGTTACCCATATTTTAAGCTATCGCGCTCATCACTTGGACTGTGTTGTTCTACCGAATTTCGGCCAATCCCAATAGAGTTCAACCAGGTACGCAGGAGATATAGTGCATAAGTGTATGCGCAATACACAGGTTCACTCTCATAGTTCGGTGAGACGCAATCCGACGTCCGATCAGGCGCAGGACCAGCGGCTGAACTTGCTTTCCGAGTCACGGGGGTATTATTATACCCCCGTGACCCCGTGACACCACCAACTTCCGACTCCGAAACTGTTTCTGAGCTGTTTCCGGAGAGAAAACCCCAAAAACAAATTCCGTCCCGCCCATGGACTTGATCGTGGGACCAACGACCAACGAGAAGGCTAAAGTCGATATACGGGCATAGGCAAACAGAGTAGCACCGTTAAATTTGTTGGCATTTCGGGGTATTGCATTTATCTAAATGGGTCGGGACTCAGGAGGGCCTCTGGATTATTCAATTACGGTATCAAAGGCCCAATTCAACTGAAATCCCGCTTTTTGGACAAATTGTTTGTCTTTGCGCCGATAGCTTTGCGCTTAGTGGAGTTTGTTATTTTTAGATAAGAGCCCTGTCGTTATACTATAGTTTATTTATACGTAGCTTTTGTTTCTGAAATTGTTTTTTTCTATGGGTTTATTTTTGGCTTTAATCTTAAATCCTTTGACATTCGAAGTATAGCTTGAACTCAATTTATTAAGCGAATATATTGAGATTTCAGTGAGATAGCTAATAAAGTGAATACTCATTACATTAGTGATATACATAAATAAATTAATAATTATGTATTCACATAATATAATGGATATTACCTTCTATAGCTATCTTAGTTGTCACTGAAATCTCAATATATATTCTATTTTTAATCAGAATTTAGCGACTTATCTGCTGCTTTGACTTGCTGCGCCACCAACATTGTATGGTCGTCCTCGTCACTAATCGTTAAAAAACATTGTCAGTGTGCACTTTGAACTGAAGTAAAAATATACATTACATTGTTGAATCAGCCGTCTTTCGTCGTAAACCTTACCGTTTGAATTGTATAGCGTTATTACTTTTTAATACCTCCCTCTGTCCACTTTTACTGCCGTTTCCACAATAACTCTAGGTTATAAAATAATATCAACATTGGGCTCTTGAAATGAAAGTGGATGGATTTTACCAGAGATGTAGAGAAAAGTGGACATAAATCATTTTGATATAGAAATATAAATTAGAAGAACAGTTTCAGTGCCGTTACCATGAGTTTACGGCGGTTTTACTCGCTAGCGACGACGTAAAAAAAGTGTATGGAAAATTGCACAGCGCCCCTAGCGGTTACTTGGAGAACTAAAATTTTCTATACACTTTTTTACGTCGTCGCTAGCGAGTAAAACCACCGTAAACTCATGGTAACGGTACTGCTAGCTACTAATGAACTGGAGCCTTAGAGAAATAAATCTCCTAGATGCTGATTTCTCAAAGTAATTTTTAGTAAGTTTTCTTCAAGTAAGTTTTATTTTGTATGTCCAAACGTTACATGAAAGCAAAGTCGGTTAGTACTATTGATTATCTATTCCTCACTTTGTTATGACCCTTGGATTTGGACTATTCAAAATACTTAAAAGTGAGTCCATTATTACGTATTTAGGAATATTCATAATCATACCTTAGCATAGACACAAGCCTAAGACTCAGATTCTCCGTCCAATAAATAACTCTCAACAGAATATATTACTTTTCTATTCTCAGACTAAGCCCACGACAACAGAATATCGAATAACCGCTTAGTAACCATGGGAGACCGTGCTCCGGGTAAATATCTACTGGGTCTTATAAATGTTTGTAGGTGTAGGTGGTTATTTCAGTTTTGTATAGATCTTGTTTTTCAAATAAGGGTTTACGCCGCCCACTCATCTCATGGGATGAGAGGGTGGCATTTCCCCTTTTCAGTTTCCGAGAAATAATACACCATAGTTTTCTATCTTGTTATGAGGTTTTATCTGCTCTGATAACTTCGACAGGCTCTGCCAACGCCAGGGTGGTCGATTGGTTAGGCAATCGCCTGGTATGCGAGGAACGCGGGTTCAATTCCCGTCTCTCGTGGTAATTTTTCCAAGTATGAAAGATTTGTTTTTGGCCGTGCAATATTTCTTAAAGTATTAGTTTTGTCAGATATCCTCTTTTAAGTTGTCATAAATCCTCTCAAGTGAGACTTGTGTTAATCAGACAGGTACTTAGCTATAATTTCGCAGTATTACTATTAGATCTTATACTTATAAGGGTAGACATTAACAGTATTGTTATATTAAGTAACAAACGCAACATTCTCCAGCAACGTATCCTACGTTGCTGGACTATGTTCGTTTCCGATGTGCGCCTCCCTCAGCATCTCTGTTGGCTGTCTGCCAGTCACGGAAAATGACCATTTATGGGCTTCAGTGCACTAGTGACACTGCACTTATCTATGAACTGCTAGGATGCCAGTTTTACTGTCTTAAAATTATGGCAATTACTATCTTACTCTAAATTTGCACTAACTCAACGTTCATGCGCTCCTGGAAGCCTGTGGCAACCTACTGGAACTGGAAAATGCGCTACGCATACCTACTGATCCCGGGGAGACCAGGGGTTATGTGGGACTTCGCTCTCGCTGGTAGGGGGCATGTCTAAAGGGCAGGTATACCCATTAAAAACTAGTCAGTGTCCACGGGTGCATTTTGTGAGGAGGGAACTGCGGGTTTTCGTCTTGGGAATTCGCTATAGGCGTTCTACCGTAGTCCAGCTTTTGGCTAAAGCTCGATTTGTAACAGGCACCACCCTGCTGCTGTTAAAAACTCCCCGTTATCTCAAGTAACCAACCTAACTAACCCAACCTTTCTCTTGTTCCAGTGCATGCAAGCGTACGTGGAGTTCGAGGTGTGCAACGGCGCTTACGAGGTTTCCTGCCCAGACGCAAGATGTCGCGTCGGCGCTGCGCTTGCGCTGGACGAGATCGCGCTTCTTGTGGAGCCTGCGGTAATGGAGAAGCACCTCAAGTTCCGCCTTAATCATGGTGAGTGTCTGCATCGTCGCTAACATTAACGACCCTAATCACAGATCTTCAGCATTAGCATATAAATATATCATAAATTGCAAGGAAAAATTGCAAAGGCTGCAATTGCAAACTGTTGTTTCTAATTGTTGGCCCTTAATTCTGCCTGCGCCAGTTCCCATCATCTGGAGTCTGCTCTCCTTGTCCGTTTTCTCCACTCCGGGCGGTTGTGTATCCATATCATTTTGTATCAGGTCTTTTTGAACGTTCGTTAGCCAGGTGGTAGGAAGTCTTCCGCGTCCACGTCGTCAGCATGTCAAGAGCTACCCGTACCATGCCCTTATTTAATTTTTTATTCCTCAATGCGGGTTAAAATTGACTGTAAAGCCGCTAGCTGCCTGTTCATACTCCATGTTTATATTGCCAAGATATTCGTTATCTTCACTCGAGTTCTGCTAAATATAATATTAGAACTGAAATTGATAATATACTTTTAGAACTCTGAGATTTAATAATCATATTTTTATCTTCTGATCTTTATCAGTTCTCTGCTGACCATAAGCTTCTATACTTATCATAATAAGACCTACACACCTTCTTTATTCAACGGTATTAATAGTGTCAGCAATATCATTTTAGCTTGATCTTGCGGTTTTTTAATCCTCTGATCAAAACAGGTGCTTAAATTCAACAATCCCTTCATGCTCATTGATCTTCTAAATATAGCGAACATCTCTATCTAGTATTCATGCCAAATAATACTTGTTACGGCCGTGCCAAGTGGAACAATTGCTATAATGCAGTCAGGGCTGGGAGTCGGCGACTGTCAGCAATCAGTCATCGATCGCTGAAAAACATTATTATTTTTACCTGGCAGTTATGCACGAGCATTACCTGTGCAGCCAATAAAACGGACTAAACCGGCTACGACGACTCGAAATAACTTAAATAAATAAATTGTTTCAACAAACACACCAATTACCTAGCCCCAAACTAAGCGTGAGCTTGTGCTATGGTGACTATGGTAACTTAACTCGATAATACGGACATCTCATCCGGACTAAAACCTCTGTAACAAAAATAGGACATAAATAAACTTTGGATTTTAATCATTTTAAAGCCTCCATAGTCCAAAGTATGGAGGATACTCAGATGAATTCATAATTACAAAGCTTCACTACGCCAACTTTCAACTGACACTTCAAGTGTCACTTCAAGTATAGTTATCCATTGCTGGTAAACAACAGGTGATATTTTATAACATTGAAGTTTTAGCGACAATGTATGTAAACGCATATTTGAATATAAATTCCACATATTTTTTAAAATGTGGACTTGTCCAATGTCCTTGTAAAATGCTGATAGTTTCATACAAAACCTACAGGGCCCCTAGACAAGATGCAATCTATTGTACGAACATCGCTATCGTCAACGAAATGTCAAAATATTTATGCGAATGTCTCATGATATTTCGATGGCTTATGCCAATTTAATACATTTTTGTTTGTTAGCGATAACCTAGCTTAGGTATGTTTCTTCAACATTGATCTAAGCCTATATGAAGGCACGCAGCGATTTAATCTTAGATCGAAACGACGGGTCGCTCTATGCATGCAAAATCGTAAACGATTTTCCTCCTGCGTTCGTCACGATATCCTTTCAATCAAATATCACATGCGATGATCGTAACGACGGATCGTTCCACGTATGGAGTCCATTAGAATTCTACAGGTTTTAATTTTCCTTTTATTTCTTTGCTGAAGACTGTCCAACCGAATTCTCAAAGTAAATAATGTTACTTTTATCAGACTTTGTTCGTACCAATGACCATTGTTGAACTCTACTAAATGTAAATGTAATTCTATTTGTAGATGCTGTTGAGTATGCAATAAAAAGGCAACAACCTCTTTTAAGGTTTGAGTGTATGAGCACTAAAATACGACACGAACGACCCATACAATTAGTTATGTACTATGTTTATCAATGTATCTAGATATGACATTTTCGTGAGTATATTTTACACCGTGAACTCCGATGCATTTTCTATTTTATTTATTAATGTCCTCGTGATAAAAAAAAGATGATTCATTAAACAATGTACTCTTCAAAAATCTGCGTAGTATTTTATTTTTATTTATCTTTATTAGGGAAACAAACAGCTTTTAATCTAAATCTAGTTTACAGAAAATGTTAAGTGCTAAAGCCTAACAAGTTTCCACAAGTATTTTGCTGAATAGACGAAAGGAAAAGGTAGAGTTGAAATCAATTAATTATTTTTCAATTTGCAACTATTTAGATAACTTTCCCGAAAAACGGGACTGCCAACTTCGTGTATTTTTATGTTAATAGGGTTATTTTTAATTGAACAATCTATTTAAGATCTGATTTTGTTGAGTTATCTAATGTAGACTGGTGCGAAAAATCCTCTAGGTAATTGTATTAGAGTTTGTTTTCCAGCAATTTTTGCGACCCTGATCCGAGCGAATAACGGAATATTTATACTTATCTGTTTTACTTGACTGTAACATCCTCGTTATGTACAATTTGCATGTTGTGCTCTGTTTCACACTCGAGTGGCAGGAGTGAGTCTGTCATGCTTGCTGTACGCAAACATTGCGCTCACGCACGGCTGTGATTGGAAACTGTAATCACATAGCACTGTGCCTATAGACACAGAATAGGTAACTAATGCAATTACAGTACAGTACAGTTGCAGAGTTTTCAGTTTGTCGCGTTTTTACGGTTCCGAAGACAATGGCAAAAAACCGGAACCCTTAGGGCTCCCTCACATAAACACGGTACGACGTCGCGTCGTGGAAATCTACGACACGACGTCGTAACGTGTCGATGCACGATACGACGTCGTGATGTGAGAATGTCACGATGCAATCCTGCGCAGTTGTAAGGGCTTCCACACATAAACACAATACGACGTCGCGTCGTACCACGATGCACGGCACGACGTCGCGTCGTAGAAACTCACGATGTATGCCACCGTTGTCATTCAAAATTCAAAAATGACTGATCATTTAATAACCCTAGTCGAGGAGCGTCCCGTACTATGGGACAAAATATGCAGAACGCGTCTATCTTCCGAAATTAACTGCGACGATCCGCCCTGCAATTTATCGACGGCGTCGTGCCTTGCATCGTGGCACGTTACGGTGACGCGTCGTAATTTTTTACGATGCTCGTCGTTGATTTCCACGACGCCACGTCGCAACGTTTAACGACGCCGCATCGCGGTACGACGCGACGTTTCTATCGTGTTTATGTGTGGGAGCCCTTATTGGTTCTCTGTCTGTCTGTCCGTCTGTCCGTCTGTCCGTCTGTATGTCACGACCACGCCGTGCCGTCGCACGGCGGCCGGTGCCGCACCGCAGATATGTGTCCACGGCCTAAGTTAGTTAGCAGGTTTTTGCTCAGTCGCAGAGGCAGAATTATAATGTATTCTTCTGCACGTAGGCAGCTGATCCGTAAGTACAGTAGTGGTCAGCAGCACAGCAGTGGTCAGACTACCCACTTTCATTACAATATCCCTATTTTAGTTTTCTTAGATGCCGCAGTACCTAGCTTGATTGGCGTTTGTGCGAACATGGCGAATTTATTGTAGCCGACTTTGTTTAATCGAAAGCCATCAATTTCTACTACTGCGCATTATATTTATATCTCTTTCAAATATTATCTGAAAATGTAAGAAACTTGGCACCGAAGACAAATTGATCGCAACCGTTCATCGTATAAATATACATTTTTTTGTTACTTTGAAACAATGAACTTTTCAACAACAGCCAATAGGTCGTTAATCCGCACGTCACATATCCGATATCCGCTTATCTGTTCAAGCTGTACGAGTACTCTGCTATTTACGATTGATTTACGTCGCATCCGGATTTATCCGACTCACTTACTCGCCCTAGATACGATAGTGAAAGATGCAGCTGTTTTCGAGCCCAGAATTTAAGCCCTTTGTGGGTCGTCGTCCACACGAAACCGTGCCGTGAAATCAACATTTCAAAAGGCTTTGTTTTCGCAGTCGGGTGAGCCGGTCACACTCGGAGACACAGAAAGTGTCGGGTCACCAGTTTCTAACAATGACTATTTAATTTATCCTGAACGAAACACGGATATGCTCTTTTGACTATAGTGTCAATTTCTGGCTTTGTGATAGCTGCTACACTTTAATTATGAAGCGGGATTAGCATGGCCGAATAACTATACGAGTATAATTCGTCCATGGTATTAAAGTAATAGCTTATCTCCGGAATCTCTCACCGGTCTGATGATGCTATTTGAACTGTTCATATATCTTGTGCCAAGATGTTTTACGAGTTCATTATTCAAGATTTTTCTGTATATATCTTTTGTAATGATTGTGGTGCGTTTTTTTTAATGACAAATGTTAGCGCCTTACAATGTTATGTAAAGGACATATTCACCCTTTATTCTGTAGCATACACGAGATCTCTTATGTCAAACAATGGCGCAGGTGCACTAACTCAAACCGTGTATACCTTGGTTGGGACTCTACCCGTGAAGTCGACATTGTATTTTTAATATTCACAAAATTTACATAGACCTCGCAAGAAGCAGAAGAAGTATGACACGTCCTGACATAGACCCTAACACTGCTTCGGCACAATAATTGTGGGCAACTGCTAAGAAGCAGTGCAAGAAAATCCGTTACTTTGTCTGCCTCTTTTAAAAGGTTTACAATATTCATGTTTATTATAGCTACTTCATACATTTTTAACGTTTAAATAGCTATATATCCTTTATTGAACTTATAAGAACTAGCACCCCATCGCTATAATTAATCTGACAAATTACTGCGCTACGTACATACGTGTCAACGGGGACGTTGCGGGCAAGGGCATTTCTTATTACAGTCGCATGTGATTGGCCCATCCTCGCCCCCCGCACGTCTGGGATGAAGGAGGGTCGCGCGAAAACATGTCGGGCCATAGTGAGAGAGAAAGACGGTTAGTGCCGAAAATACCGTATCGTCTTAGAGTTGGGCCTCTGAAGTACTCTGAGCTGTGTTTCCTTTTGTGTCCCGTCCACAGGGAACCGTGCCGTGAAATCGACCATTTACATACGCTTTTCACTTGCCATTGCGATACAGTCGAGCGCGAAAATGTGTAGCCTTTTTCAGATCTTATTGTTGAGATGTAACAATTGAAATTGTCTGTATTTCTATTGGAGTGTGCCGATTTATGCAGCGATGGAATGAGTATGCGAATTAGGAATTCAACAATTCCTTTTTCAATATTTTTCTGCTTCTTATATGTGAGATTTTTATTAGTTGGTTGCGTCCGTGCAAAATCAGTTTTGCTTGTACTCGAATTGTGTAATGGCAACGTTTTTGTTTTGGTAAATGTTTGGTTGAAATATGAGATCCACCGGAGTACTACACAAAAGTTTGTAATTCTTTTGTCAATAATACAACTTGATGGTTTAAATGATAAAAACTAAATAATCCATCTAATTACGAAACAACTCAAACAAAACCTGTTTCGACGTTTTGTTTAACGGATCCAGTACGATCTGGTAACAACCGGTTCTCCAATGATGTTAGGAAGCGATCCGCTCCACAAAAAACGCAAAGACGATACAACCTTTGTGTGCTCTTCCGTTTCCTCGTCATCAATAAGGGAATGTTCACACGGAAGATGTGGGTAGATACAAATTATTAATCAGGATGGATTTGTGCCTGCCATTTAATGGGTATGAGAATGTAAATATCATTCAATATAGTGGAGATAACATTGTATTTATATGCGTTTGATTCCTCTATAAGGAGAACCAATGTAATGAGATTAATATCTTATCTTAGCAACTTTTATAAATAGTGGCCAACTGGTTTGTTTTGTTCTATTGACACATAAATTTCTTTAAATAATAGCCCTTTATTTACGTCCACATGCCAACTGTTACGACTAATTTACTAGATAGCTAATGTGCTTAGTTAATTAGTAATTACGATTCTGTTACACTTTTAGCTAGCGAAATTTAGCAGACTTGGGCCCCTGCTGGGCTAATTCCGCTAACAAAATTGTAACATCATCGTAATTAATTAGCTTGATTTTCACTTTTATACTCACTGGAACTCTCAAAATCTTGATATTGATAACTATTCTGATATCATTTTTTAACGATCTTAGGGCCCTATTACTTCGTTGGGCTATGTTTAATTGAAATGCTCAATGAAAACTTTTGAAACTACATGTAAGTTATCTATCAGTTAAAAATTACGTGTGGTTCGCTATATCAGGAGCTTTCAGTTGGAACTAAAATAACATCCAAAAAGCAGTCCACTACTAAAACAGTTAATTTAATAGTAGGTATATTTGTGACTCCTGGAAAAATTCTACGTTTTATTTCCCAACATTACATCAACATGCATCCGAACTGCTTCACCCATTTCCCATAACACTGTTGCTAACGAAGCTGCTAGAACAGCGATTAACCGTTTCCTTTCGTGCGGTTGCGCGCACGCATCCCTTATGTATGAAAGAGCAACGCTCGGCCCTGACTGCGACCGAGAGCGCGCACGCTTCGCTTTGTGCACTGGCTCCCTACTATGGAGGTTATCAGGCTACTCGATATTCAGACAGTCATACTAAGAATCAGCATAGTGTGCTCTTTCACAGGATGAAAGAGCGAGATGAGGCTAGGACTGTCTTAGTAAAACTGTCTGAATATCGCGTAATCTAATAACCCCTTATAAAGTTAGCCTATAAATATCCCACTTCTAAGCAAATGTGTCACCTCGACTATGAGGAGGTACTAGCCATACTCCACCACGCGGGCTCAGTGCGGATTGGTGAAGGGGTGTCTGTAAGGCAAGTGACCAACCTTACTGTCAGATGTCATCAAGCCGCCCTAGGACCTCTGACTAGGCTTTACCCCTAATGTTTGTTTCGAATCTAGAGATCCCTGTCACTCATGCAAGCATTGCCATGCGAGTGAGCGCGATGGATGAAGACGAAAATAAGGATGACGTGTTACATAGTCGACCCTCTGACTCGTTCGTGTGTTTTGGATCAGCTTTTGTTTAATAATTTAACCTTTGTGTTGACCGTGGGCAGTTAAATTTAAATCGTGTTATTCTCACTGTAATTGATGTCTGACGAAACAGATATTATTGAGTACTAAGTAGCATTAAATAATTCGAAATTATAGTCACATCGTGCACTAATAATGGACGAAACCACGTTGTGTTATTAATAGTCATCATTATCATAATCAGACGTCCAGATGTTCTCTGCCAAACATAGGCCACTCCACACAGTTTCAAAGGACCTGTTACCAGCGGCCAGAATAAGTACAATCCTTCGACCTTTACTAGGTCATCCGTCCATCTTTACTATGCTCACGTTAACTTTTGCTCCAAAAAGATCTCTGGCTGGCGGTCAACTGCATCAAGAACTCTTGCAAATGAGGTTTTGCGTTATTTCAATTACACCAAAATCTATACCTACCATTTGGTATTCTATAGTTTTACGAATTTTTAAATTGACTGAAATAATTTTACTCATTAGGAATGTAGGTAGTAGGTATTACATTGTTAGTGACGTCTTAAAACACAATTGTCAAGTCGATAGTTCCCTCTGTCTGAAGTAATTCACCTCTGGTATCTATGTGCTAGCTGCAATTTTTTATCACCTTTGTTCTTGGATATCTTTGATGTAACAGTGTCATCTTTTTGTGACATTGCCTTATGGTTTGCTTATTTCACCACTCTTTTGCCTATCTCAAATACCTTGCCGTATCTGAAAATGTTTTTTGTTCGATAGGAATTAAATAATTTACATATTTACAACGAGGTCTTATAAAGGCTTAAGAGATATTTGCATTTAAAAGTGGTATTATTTAAAGCCTTTGACAAATTCAACAATTTTATTTCAATGTTCAAAATCCTAATATGGTTCTTACGCACAGATGTTGATGCTGTATTTTTATTTTGAAGGAGCTTAGGGTAATAACGTGTATAATTTATGTTTATTTCAGATTGCCACAAGGTCCGTTACTTGGTCCATTACTTCAATTTTGTTTTCATAAAAAATGTCCTCAGCCAGAAGCCGAGGGCAGTCTGGCTTCTGGCTGAGGACATTTTTCTGCAGCACTGGATGACAGTTCAAATAACTGTGCCTGGTGCTCCAGAGAGAGGCCGGTATTTAAATTAAATAAAAAATATATAATAATATTTAAAAAGAAAATGGTTTAATTTAATTTAATTTGTTTTTGTAATAATTTTATTTGTATTTAATTCTGTAAATGGTTGATGTAACTTTTTTATTTTAATTTTATTTCAATTTTATTTTAATTTGTTAATGTAATGTTTTAATGTAATGTAATGTTTTATCTAATGTCATATTTTATATTTTTAATTTAATTTTTTCTCAAAATTTTTGTTATTATTAAAATTGGTGTACACTTACTATGGACTATTAGTCTGAAATAAATGAATTTTATTTTATTTTTTATTTTTATTTTATTTTATAAACGTTTTGTGTCATTATAAAAAGGTTTTGGTGTCCAAAAATGTTATTTTGCAATATGTGGTCAACTGAACAACCGTGGTGACTTTACGCGCTAGGTACCATGGGCGTATGACATGGCTCAATCAAACCGATCAACAACTAAAAGTGTCTAGTTATGTACGGAATTGTATCTCTCCCTTACCGGACAGTACCTAGACAGACAAGTCAGTGTCTCGCTGGCATACAGCAGGTCTGAATGCCAGCGAGACACTGACTTGTTGATAGCAATTGCACACCTCACGCGGAGCAGCGAAGTTTTCACACCCATCACAAAGCAGCATCCATAAAATTTGATTTTCTAGTTCCTTCTTGAGCCTGGTGTACTTGAGTACCTACTTCTCTAACTCCACACAATGGCCCAATCAAGCGGCTAGCAATGCGTAAAAAGCCTAGCTTAACTAACTAACACTTCCCCTTGCAGAGGTGGCGATGGACTCCGGGCGAGCGTTTTGCCCGCGCGTCGGTTGCGACACAGTGGTGGCCGTGCGCGCTGCCAGCCCTGCGCACTGTCCGACGTGTCGGCACGACTTCTGCTCGCAGTGCAACCAGGAGGTAAGTCATCTAAGTAAGGGCTAAAGTTTTAGCTCCTTTACGGGACATTATCCACCACACTTTTTTCTTCCCTGTAACTTTTGATAAGCCATCTTCAAGCTTAGCTTTAGGTTACTGCAATCACTAAAGAGCCCCTTATCAGCCTCTTAGCTATTGTTAAAGGTATCTAGATCTTAGAAAATCTGGACCATCAACAGAGACAAATGAAGACGTTTTACTTAGTATACATATCGCCAATCCTCCTCTCTTGCCTAGATAATGTCTTTAGAAAAACTGTTATTAATTTGTAATAGGTACCAATTTAAAATTTAAATTAATTGCTAACAAAAATGTAGTAGGTATTCTTTTAAATGTTTCACGAATATGTACTAGGATGCCTGCATAATTTCAGCCTAATAAATATGGTAATTAATTATACGGCCTTAGATACACCACAGAATAAATAATAGGATACACTTAATTACATCGTACTTACATGCTCGTATTGGTCCATGCAAATGAGTACATGTTTTATTTTTATCAAATGCTTATTCTGATATTGCGCTGTGGAAAATTTTCTGGTGCGCAACGAGCTGTAAAATGTTAGTTAAGTTGTTTTTGGTAAATATTCAAAGTATTTTTTTTTTTTAATTCAAATGGTTCTATTTTTGTATCTCTGTATTACTTACACTTAGTGAGACTTTTAGATAGCCTAGTAAATAGGTTATACCTAGTGCCTTACGTTACAAATATAGGTACAGTCAACGATATTTAAGTAGTTATTTCGCCAACATTTAACTTTGTTTTCTCTGTATCTGTATTACAGAAGACATCGAATAATGTTCCATAGGAACAGTTTGTGTAATATATCTCTATTAAACCTTTGAAAGTGAAAAGTTGTGACAAAAGAACCGCAGCTGGCGCGCACAGACGGACAGATAGACCCTTCATTGTTTGCTGGGGCTTATTAAGGCGAAGGTTGCTTTGAGGATTTAGAGTTGACCACAATACTTATGCCCGATAAAAAAGACAGATTTTTCGTTTACATGTTTCAGTTATTCATTTTAAAAGCGAATTAACAATCTACGTTTTAATTTAAAATTAAACGTTTTTGTTTTAATTATACTTACTTTACTGGCTCAGCGACCCAAAGTGGATCCTAGCCTCCGACACAAGATAGCGCCATCACTCTCTCCGATCTTCGATGATTATACAATGTAGTATGTTGCGAACTTTTAAAATTCTAGGTACATATTTAAAAGCGAATTAACAACAAGTTTTATTAGTAAACCTAAAAAATATGTGAAACCTGTTTTAAAGAAAATTGGCTTAAATCGACCTAATATAGAGACACCGTACTAAATGTGACACATACAATATAAATATCACTTTTTTAGCGGGCTTTTGTACGATTTTATGGTAATTTAAAAAGCAGGGAATTAAAATATATAAAAAATTAAGAATGTACAAATTATTAACAACGTCTTTAAGGATGCAAAAACATAACGAACGACGAGAACTTTGACGTGTCTGTCAAACATGAAGTACATACATACGTTAAACATGAAGTACGAACATATATTTTATATCAAACGTCAATGTTGACCGGATCATACATTGTTTAAATGTCAGTCCGACATAATGCACCAAATAAAATGTCGTTCAATGTCTGTTATATTTTTTTTCCTCTGTACAGTTTAAGGCTTTTCACTAAAGACTAAAACATGCAGCATCAATGAACTTTGCCGTTCTTCTTTGCGTTTAAATACGCTTCTAGGATATTAGAAGCTTCGAACTTATCACATTATACATTTCATAACATTAGAATTTGAACTACGACCAAAACGTGCCTCAAACAGTCCGGATTTCTTGCTCTTCGCCTTAATACCGTTTATGAAGGCTTTGTCTCAGTTCAAAAGGAAATGGGCATGATTGTTGGATTTGTCCTCTGTGCCCGTTTTAGGTCGGTTTGTCTTAACCTAGATGCTTTTGCTGAGTTAATTAACCACACAGCTCTCTGATAAAGGGTAAGTGAAGTTTCAACAACGGGGTGTATAATAGAATGAGGGCTTTTGGAATTATTGCGACATTACTTTTCATTGCGATGTTCTTTTTTATTCATTCACTGATTACATTTTACACTCGCAAAACTGCTGGCCCACACAAGTATTCGTAAGTGGGTTTAAGATTAGTCCGTGGTTGCATTTGTAGTGTTTATTTATTTTAACTTTATTGCATAACTAGATTTGTACTTGACGTAACGTGGCATTCTCTACCAGTCAAAGGTATGACTTGTAGTTGTAATGTTTATTCACACCCATCAATTACTATATTTTCTTCTCTAATACAACTGAAAACTAGAGTTTAAGGCGATTAATAAAAATTTAGAGCCTTACATAAACAGTTAAATTTTATTATAACTGCAAGTAGAATCCGATTTACTCGTATCTTCGATGGTGCGCGCTCGAATGTTGTTTCAAAATGGATTAAATAGAACATTTGCATTTTTCTAAAATTCACTGGGATAACATTTCTACGTTTTATTTTGCGTTATCTGAAACACGATTCGTTGTTTTTTTACTTTGCATGGTTAATTTCGGTATTTTACTTTTTTTATTACTACAAAAAACTTAGTACGTCTTTACAAAGCTAAATATTAGCAGATCAATAGAAATGAATAACACATTCGTGACATTACCTAATAGCGAAATGCTTATCTGATTGGTCGACTAATATTCAGTCCTGGTATAAACCTGGTACTGTTTTTAATGAAGGAGAAACAGATTGATGCATTTTGTTACAGCGGCCACGTCAGACTATCTTTTTTGATGCATAATCAATAATCACCCTATTAAAACTGCATAAATGCTACCATGTTTGTTTACTTTGACGACCTGGGTCCGTAGCCAAATGACAATCTTTCTGAAGCGAACTTCGCTATCGCCAACGAAATGTCAAAATATGTTTGCAGAAATCACGTGATGTTTCGATGGCTTATGTCAGTTCATACATTTTGTTAGCGATAACGAACTTCGCTTAAGAATAAATTGCCATTTGGCTAGGGACCCTGGAGCTCTATTTTTGAATCACTCGTATGACAATCTGTTGGCGAACGCAACATTATTTTCACTCAAACACATAAATTTTGACGTTTATTCTATCACTCGCCTTCTGTGACGAGTGGGTAGGGGCACTCGTTGCGGTTTCGAGCGATCGAGTGCAGTTGATCGAGTGATTCAATGCTGCGAAGTTTTAGATGACGAACGAAAATCAATAGAAATCTGCACTCGAGTGATTAAAAAATAGAGCCCCTGAGGCTCTATTTTGAATCACTTGTATGACATTACGTTGGCGGATGCGACTTAATTTTCACTCATCTACCAAGTCGCATGATACTAAATTCCTGTATGTTTTCATCGTTCGTCTTCGACGCTGCCGGCTTATCAAAATAATGTCTATTCATCAGAGATTTTTAAAAATCGGTTACTACCGCTACTAAATGGAACTAACAAATACTTATATTTCGTTTTATGACAGACCAAAAGTGACACAATAATACTTTATTTTGACTTTAATGGCTATGGCTCGTCTTCTGTGACGACCCACTCGTCTCGGGGCACTCGTTGCGCTTTCGAGCGAAATGGCAAACAAAAATCGGTAGAAATCTGCACGCGAGTGATTCAAAAATAGGGCCCCTGTCCTTCGTACAAATATGGCTCTATGGACAAGGAAATTAGATATGTTGCGAAAATATAAGAAAAGGTGATATTGTCTGGAAACTTGTATGGGAAAATGACATATGCGCAGCCATTAAAATCACTTGGTCTAATATGATAATAACTTTGCAAATAATTAACAATCTGTACCCGGACCGATCCCTAAAGTTAGTTTCGTGTAAACCTATTAAAAGCGTGACCCGTTTCTGGTGGGCGGTAATCCGTATGAATATAGGCACGAAATAGAATTAGGTTATAACTAAAGCGATTAAGGATTTTATGTGCGCTAAAAATATATATAACATTTTACATTTATCATGGGTCTTAAATAAAGGCACAGAATTTTTTTTCACTAGGTATTTATTTTGATACGTAAACTCGAAACTAGAAGAGCTTTGGTTAATTAACAACCTTCTTTGCAAAAAAATTAAACATAGAAATTGATCATAAAAATCAAAGGCTTTGATTACAATTGAAAGATTTTTTTTATTTATTTCTGATGATGAATTATTATTCTGATGAATTTATTTTATTTTATTTGTATTACAAAATCCGCAGCTCTTAATATGATAACATAAAATACAATATGACGGATTTACATTTTATTTACTATATTTTAAGTAACGGTCATCAGATAACAATACGTGTATTAATGTCTCTCGCTGCCTGTGTGTGTGTGTGTTTGTGTGTGTGCGTGTTAGATATTACTTTCACCGATTATCCTAAGGCTGGCCATACACGGACAGCTTGAGCAGTTTGCCAGTGACCAACATACACGAACTGCTCGAGCAGTCAAATTCAACTGCTTCAAGCTGCCATTGATAACTGCTTGCAGCAGTTGGTATCAACTGCTCGACAAGTCCATTCAAATCAGTAGCGACATGGATTTTGAGGAGGAAGCACTTCTGCTGCTTTTGCTCATACGACGACGACGCCGGCGTAAAAATAGAAAATTGTGGGTTCATACAATATTAGAAACACGAAATTATAATGGAGAATTTAATCACTTGTTTTTGGAACTAAGACGTGACGAAGAAAAGTTTTTTAATTATTTTAGGATGTCAATCACATCTTTTGACGAATTGTGTAATATACTCAAGGAAAAAATTAAACGTGAAGATACTATTATGAGGAAAAGTATTCCACCAGAAGAAAGGCTAGCTGTAACACTAAGGTTAGTAAAAAAAAGTGGTATTTTTTTATTGTTTATTCATTGAATATATCAGTAATAATATCATCAGATAGAACAGACGAAGGTGGAAGGTCTTCATAGGATGACTGAGAAAACTCATCATTAGCTGAGACTGGTGCAGAGTTATAAGGCTGGTCACTTGTTGATGTAGAGGGTGCAGATTGATAACCCTTGTTGTAACTTGAATAGTTGTAATTAAGTCCACGTTGCTCACTAGCTGAATGTGCAAAATATCCTCTATTTTCACCATAATAGCTTCACTGTGTATGCTGGGATATTCCTTTAAAGTATTTAATTACGTTGATGATTTCTGACCTTGCATCTAATTTATATTGATCTTTAATTTTTTTAAACTCTCCAGCTAGTGATAGTAAGAACAATTTGTCATCATCTTCTACTGCAAGATTTGAACTGGGTTTTTCATCAATACGTTTAGATAATTTTTCAATTAGGTCGTCCTCAGTTTTATGTCTTCTTTTTAAAGCACTATAACTTTTTTTTGCAGATTCTTTATTATGATCGTTCCCTTCAGATTTTTCTTCCAAACTGTCTGATTTGTCTGGTCTTTCCTCAATGACCTTTAAAAATGATAACTGCTCATAATATGGGTAGGGTCGTATCTTGGTGGCTGCTGAACCACTCTTTGGTTTAATTTTTCTCGTATACCTGGTATACCCATCTCTTAATACTTTCCATTTCTTCTGTAATGACATAGCTGTAACAATGAAATTTACATACATTAATAAAAAAAACTACTCAATAATAAAAACTACTAATGCTATTTCTCTTTTCAGGCACTTAGCCACTGGACAAACATTTATGGATTTGCAATACAGTTTTAGAATTGCAGCTACTACAATTGGCGGTATAGTGAAAGATGTATGTAAAAATATATGGATGTATATGAAAGATATGTGCATAGCACCATTAACTGAAGATAGATGGAAAGAAATAATAAATGGGTTTATGAAAACTGCACAGTTTCCGAACTGCCTTGGTGCAGTGGACGGCAAACATATAAGAATAATAAAACCCGCACAAAGTGGATCGGCATATTATAATTACAAAAATTATTTTTCTATAATACTAATGGCCGTGTGTGTCAGTAATTACATGTATACTTTCGTGGATGTAGGTTCATATGGAAGGCATGCAGATTCGACTATTTTCGAAGAAAGTACTTTTTACAAAAGGTTACTGGAAAAGAAATTGAATATACCTGCACCTTCTTCAATATCGCGAAATGGACCTGTTTTACCGAATGTATTTGTAGGAGATGAGGCGTTTAGCTTACAAGAAAATTTGTTGCGTCCTTACGGAGGAAAAAATTTGCCAGAGCAAAAGAGAGTCTTCAACTATCGATTATCACGTGCTAGACGGTTTATTGAATGCACATTTGGTATATTTGCTAACAAATGGCGCATATTCGATCGACCACTTAACGTAGATGTCGAATTTGCAGTAGATATAATAAAAGCAGCATGCGTTTTGCATAACTATGTAAAGCAACGAGACGGACATAAATTCGAAGACACATTTGAGGGTCTTCCAAACTCTATAATAGAAACAACTCAGAATGTTCGTCGAGGTGGACCTATGTTAACAACAGTCAGAGAAGAATTTGCAAATTACTTTGTGAGTGAAGAAGGAAAACTAGATTGGCAATGGAATATGATATAAACTAGCTGTATATCTACTACCTTACCAATAAACAGTGTGTAACTTTACACAATGCTATAAAATGTTTTGTCTCTGTCACTCTCATTTAATGTCAAACAGGGACAAAACATTTTATAGCATTGTGTAAAGTTACACACTGTTTATTAGTAAGGCAGTCATTGTGTTAATATCTATTTGCTATCATTTGTATTCGAAAATAAAAAATAAATTCATATCAATTACTCACCGATTTTATTTTTTTCCGCCACCGGTTTTTCTTTAAAGTTTTCAATTAGTTTCTCACAAATAGTTGCCCATGCATTATTTTTCTTTATTTTGTTACTGTGGTCATCAAGTTTATAATTCCATATAAGTTCTTGTGATTTTATTGCACTTATAAGCGCGTCACAATCGATGTTGTCGTCCATTGTAACAAATGAAGCGTGCGGACGGGAAGCGTCCTCGACGTGGAATGAAGAGCGCGGGGCCCGGAGGTAACTGCGCGAGACCAGTCGACAGCTCGAGCAGTCAGTGTATGCCTGGCGACTGCTTGACCGCACGATGAAATTTCACCGTGCTGCCGACAGCCCGAAGCAGTCGTAACTGCTCGAGCGGTTCCGTGTATGTGTTTACGTAGAAGACTGTAGTTTGCTGTGCAGTCGCAGCTTCAAGCAGTCTATCCTGACTGCTTCAAGCTGTCCGTGTATGGCCAGCCTAAGTACCTCTTTTCGGAAGCCACTTTTTATAGTGTAAAATAAATCTGTCGAGTGGAATTTTTGGTTGTAGCCTCTGTGTAGTCTCGGAACGAGTGAGTTTTGTGCGTAATTTTTGAGTGTTTTATTTTATTCATATATTTAAACTTTTTGCACACAGTTTTGTACAAATAGCGGACTTAACGCTAAAAGCATTCTCTACCAGTCAACCATAGGTCCAAAAGGTGTTTTAGTAATTGCATATAACTTTGTATGCCTTGTGCGCTTTTTTGGACAACAGAAACTCAGAATTTTGGATGCAAGTACAGAATGGGTAGGTGAACCAAGAAGGTAAAGCGAGCTACATTTCTTTTAAAAATCACTACTGAGCCACTTCAATTAAGAGCATACAAAAATGCTGAAAAACATGGCAGCTTTTCAGAATATCTCATTCCTAATGAAGTTTGTTGAAAATAAACGTATAATATCTAGCTACTACCCATATTGTTCCCATAAATTCAAGCATATTATTAACGATGCAAACCTTATTCCGAAACTGGGTCGAAAGGTGCCACAATGACTTTTTAACAATCCACGCGTTCGATTCAGTAACATTATTATGATTTATGTCAACGGCACATAGAGTGGGGGTTGGCGAAATGCCAGCCAGGCGCCGGGCGCCCAACGGGTTAACGTTTACGAAAAAGGCTACGGAGGAGTTCGCTTTTTCCATTTAAGTAAAAGAGACTACGGAAACAGATCTTTTATGTGAGTTTATGGTAAGAAAGTATTCATATCCCTAGCCATCGTAGTAACGTGAAATAACTGTCGAAAATTAGGCTCTCCCTTTATTTGTCTTTTGAAGAATTTTCAAGTTAAGTCACTTTTTGACTATCGTCATCTGGATCCCGTTTTCAGAAAATTACAGTCTGTATATTTCACAACATTACACTGATCCCTAGCGACTTATTTTGTGTCTTCATAACTTATCCTGGGCATACCGTGCGGAAATATTTTAGTGAGTTTGTGTATGGGGTCTTACTCTTTACGACGATATCCGTAGAATTTAGCCCTTCACGTCATTGACGCTGCTAGAGTCTAGAGGAAGTAGAAGAAGCATAGTGTGTGACAACGAGAGGGCCATCCATACGTACATATGAGTAGTTTAGAAGCTCATAGTTTTAAAAAAAACTCAGTTCCACAATCAAACTTATTGCTTAGAAACTCATGGATAAAAAAAAACATTTCCACTATCAAACTTCTTAACCCCGACTGCGTCCTTCTTGCATGGGAACCGTGCCGAGCCGACACAATGCGCACTCAGCCGAGTGGCCATTCACGTGAAACACTGCAGCGGATAGTTTTTGTACGACGAGAAATACAGCTATTGTCTAGCTAAAGGCCGGCGAAAGGGTAAGTTAGGTGAAGAAATAAGGCCAGGTCTCTAGACGCCTATGAAGTATGAAGCCATGCTTCAACCCGATCTTTCAGATGATATTTTTAGAATACAAGATGTTTTTAAATTAGCAGACTTAAACACGATGAAAGTGGCGGTGTCATTCTAGGTAGATGACAAGTAGGAAAATGACAATAGTGACTTTAGTAAATTCTTGCGCTGCTTCTTTTCAGCACTAGCCCACAATTGTCCCGAAGCTACCACCACTGCTGCCCCTTTCTGGGCTTACTTATATGCAAAAAAAATTGAATTTTGAATACCAAAAGATAAATATGCTCTTAACTGAGGTAAAAGATAAAAATGTGACGTAAAAAACGGTTCTTAAAAATAGTAGTTCTAATAGGAGGTAAATTTAAGAGTACTTAAAGCAGATTTGAAAACCCAAAATGTTAGCTAGCTGAAAATCTAACTAATAAATAAAGAATTAACCATTGTATAATCTCTTTTGTCAGTAGCCAATTCTCCTTGAAAACACACAATTACAGACCTAGCTATCATTAATGCACAATCTAGTAACTGTTCATTACCAATTATGGTTTAGATTCTTGTGGTATTTTTTAATTATACACTAAGATTACACTCTTAAACTGTTAGATTGAAAAATCACAAACACAAACATGTTATTAGAGCAAAAACACCAAAGCCAACACCGCGTAATGCCACAGAATACCTCAAAACAAGTATTTTTTCTTGAAAAAAAAAAATGCGCCAAGATTTATTACCGTGTCAATAATCTTTAATTACTAGAGATTATTGTTGCTCTTAAGTATTCTAGTTTGTATATCTTTGTAAATAAACTACGGCACACATCCGTGTCATAGTGTATGATGTAACATCCAATGAATGAAGAATTATATATAACTAATTATGCTAAAAGTCTATCTATAATAATAATACAAATCTTTAATTACTAGAGATTATTGTTGCTCTTAAGTATTCTAGTTTGTATATCTTTGTAAATAAACTACGGCACACATCCGTGTCATAGTGTATGATGTAACATCCAATGAATGAAGAATTATATATAACTAATTATGCTAAAAGTCTATCTATAATAATAATACAAGATCCGTGATTAACCTCTCATGGTAAGTCCATTGAGTGTCCTGTTTGTTAGCTGTTAAGATAACACAAAACCAGTTTTAAAAATACTTATATTTATCCGAAAACTTATTATAATTAACCTTTTTTTGAGGTTCAAAATTCCCATTTGCCCCGCTGGGAAATTTGCGCGGTTCGGTGTGTCAAAAAATGTACTACCTACATGCATTGTGATTACATGCCTTTATTATTTATTTACCTGACTTCAAGATGTTTCTGATTTATTTAAAGAAACTGAGAACCAGAATTTAATTTCGGCTCGACCCGGGATTCGAACACGGGACCTCTTAGACGAAAGCCAGCGCCAGATCACTAGACCAACGAGGCTGTACAGTAGGTACCTTATATATTTGAATGAAGAAAAATGAAGAAAGTCTCATACAAAATCTTACGCAAAAGTCCCCAAAACGTGAGAATAAGTGTAACGGAAATGTAGTAAAGTCAGCCTATATAGATCCCACTGCTAGGAAAAGGCCTCACCTCTACTATGAGGAGGTACGAGCCATACTACACCACGTGGGCTCAGTGCGGATTGGTGGAGGGGTGTCTGTAAGGCAAGTGACAACGTTACTGTCAGATGTTATCGAGCCGCCCTAGGGCCTCTGACTAGGCTTAACGACTAAAACTCGTACCAACAGATATTAGCCGGGACCAACTGCTTAACGTGCCTTCCGAAGCACGGAGATGTTTGTCATGTACGTCACTTAAATGGTCGGAATGGTCACCCATCCAATCACGACCGCGCCGTGGGTCGCTTAAATTTTGGTATCACTACCAAAGCGCTGCCGCCACTGCGCTACAAGCACTTTCAACGGAAATGTAATGAAATCCAACTAATTTATGACCTAAAATGGTGACTTTGTAGATCAAAAATTATAAGCCCCAACATATTTCCCATCGTCCATTCCCGTTTCCATTCACCCCCGGGGAAATCGGGAAATATATAAAGAAACGTCGGATCACGTTGCTGTGTTATTTATTTAACTGCGCAGTTCATTTTCCATGCCCTGGGCAGGAACGAGACAGTTTAATATCTTTAGCTTTAGGTAGAGAGAGATAATTGCAACCTCTATTTGGCCTAAGTATTTGTATCGTTGTTTTGATCGTATTATCAGTTAGGCGGTAATTATTCAAGTGTAACGCATGCTGCGTTAAAGTTTTTATTTCTTTGCCAATTTTGATTTAAAAAGTAGGTACTCTTGTTTGTAATAAAATTAAGTAAAGCGTTTTAGATGTAAGAGTGTTAATGACAGTTTCAGATGCAATTAAAGTCGCAAATAGAAAGAAAAAAAATATACATTGCTCTATTTTTTTTTACTTAAATCGAATTTAATTACTGATGTAGTTGAAAATACATATGATTAAAGTAAAAAAATACATTACAGATGTACTGAAAATACATTTTATTAAAGTTAAAAAAAATACATTACACATGTGCTGAAAATACTTTTTTTTTGTTAAGTAAAAAATACAGCAGTATCTCCGAAATTGCTGCCTAAGTGGTTAATTAATACGCAAATGGACGTTACCGTATAAATTATAATGCTATAAGCAGGTACGAGTGTGTACGTACCTGCTTAATTAACTTATAGATAGTTCACGTGCTGACACACGTGTGATCGATCCTATACATAGTGCTAACGAATAATCGCAAAATATTCTTGGGGATTGTTTATAGGTAGTACTGAAAATACTTGAAGGTATATTTTATTGTGAACTTTTAGTTAAATAACAAACTAATCATTGTACTGCCGCCACTTGCCATTTATTTCGAGTGAAGAGAGTTGTATACTCGTCCGTAAACCGTCCAGTCATCATGGCCTCTTGTTTATCCTGTGAAGTTTGGCGAAAAGGGGTCAACCTTTATCTCTGGATGTATTATTACTATCGAGATCAAGATCCATACATACACACACATATACATACATACAGATAAAAAATTCAAAAACTACATTTTTGTGCTCTACTGAGAATTTTTTTAAATCAATGTAGGGAAACGACGACCGTCCTGGTGTAGTGGTTCGCACCCCGGACTACCTACTAAACCAGGCGGTTGCGGGTTCGAATCCCGCAAGGGGCAAGTGTTTGTGTGATGAGCACGAGCATTTGTACCTAAGTCATGAATGTTTATAAAATGTATATAAGTAATGATAATGTCTATCCGTTATTCTAGTCACCATAGCACAGGCTCACGCTTAGTTTGGGGCTAGGTAATTGGTGTTTGTTGAAATAATTTATTATTATTATTATTATATTATTAATTCGACCTTCTACGGTTTTCTTTAATGTAAGATGTTAATCTTACAGTTACATAATCTACAAGCTCAAACATATCACACTATCAAACTAATATCACTTTTCTTCTGCAATTAAGATAAACCTATTATGTGTTATGTACTATTAAATTGCATTTATAACATTTTACATAGGTAACCAAGCAATACTTTTAACTTTAAAAGTCAAAGAATAGGTGAGGAATGATTATGAAGCGTTCTTAATTCTATGCAGTCACACGAGTATGGAATGTTCAATTAAAATATTTAGTTAATAAAGTGCGTTCTCAGACAAAAGGGTCTTACATTAAATAGTTTTAATACTTTTAAAACTCACAGTGTTCTTTCTTATTTATATAAGTTTTTAAAAGGAAACCAAATATTCGCACACAGGTAGGATTTGAACCTTCGACCTTTGGCTAACCGGGTCTTACATTAATTTAAAACCTTTGAATTGCCAACGTGACTTTGAGACGAGTAAAAAACTTGTGTTTTTATTTCAATGCACTGAATTGTAAAATATTAATGCGCAGTATATCAAGTACAGTTCTTACGGTTCCTTGGTTAGTTGGTTTTGCCTTTATTCTATGAGGGTTTCTCTTAAAGAATTAATAATAATAATATAAGCTGTATAACAATTTTTATTGTTTTATTAACAAGTTGTTGATTTATTTTATCACACTTTTGTATTATTATCTATCTATTAATAATAAGTACATAATAACACCACATACATTTCTACTTAGTGATTTTCTTTCTTTTGTTTTGGCTTTAGTATTTTCTATTTATTTCTTACTAATGTTTTGTCTAAGAAACACGTAGAGTGACGCGGGATTATATTATATTATTACGTCGGTCGATCACGTACCATTTCGGGGGGAGTGGTGCAGCATTGGCCGCTCTAATTATAATTAATTATTTATTTCAAATTTATTTATTTTTGATGTGTTTTAAATAATTTAATGTATGTATTTTATTGAATTGAACTAACATAGTTTATAAGTTCTACTAACAACTATGAGTCATTGTTACTTACAAATAAAAATTTCATTCATTCATTCATTATATTATTCTTAAACCAAATTAGACGCAGGGAAAGACATAACACTAGCTCGAGATCAGATCAATGCAAATTTAGCACTCAGGGTCAACGTCACCTCATCAGCATATCTTAACGAATTTCTTTCATCTTTCGATTGTTAAATACTTGCAATAGTATTTCTTTCGAGTGTTGAGGGTGTAATCCCAATAACATTGATGAAAGCAACGCGGCATTACAGCGTTAAGAAGCACTTGAAATTTTCGACAGGCTCTGCCAACGCCAGGGTGGCCGAGAGGTTAGGCAATCGCCCGGCATGCGAGGAACGTGGGTTCGATTCCCGACTCTGGCGGTCATTTTTTCAAGTGCAATAATATATTAAAATTGCATAGTGAATGCTTATCACTTAAAAACAATAATTTATTATATCTTAACGAGTTTCCGCGTTTTGCTAATGGCGGATTAGAGTTAACCTCCAGTTACCTTACGTTCGCGTGTAACCAGAGGCCCCAACTCTGTAAGCCGGTGTGCGTATTTTAAAATAATATCAAATTAAGTTAAAATTAAATCCATTTACTTCTGTACATAGATAGGGGTCTATGCCATGTCCATTGCTTCGGTACAGGTATTATTGTGGGTTAGTGCCGAAAAGAAGCAGCAATGTAGT
Source organism: Pyrausta nigrata (assembly GCA_949316185.1). NCBI lineage: Eukaryota > Metazoa > Arthropoda > Insecta > Lepidoptera > Crambidae > Pyrausta > Pyrausta nigrata. Next base: position 14,941,344 of record OX438949.1, on the reverse strand, counting down.
CTCTTGCTCCATTTAAGTTTCTCCTGTTGTCCTTAGGGATATCCGAAGGCAAGCTACCAAAATTTCGTGTTTCCTTCTCTGTAAGAAAATTGAGTGTATTTTTTCGGCACTAAGCGCTTTTTTACACTTATCACTATGGGCTTAACTGGGCAGGACGCGGGTGTCGAATATACGAGCAACGTCTTACTCATCGTCTAAATGATACAGTAGGCCCGCGTAGTTACTAGACTGGAGGCGTTAATTTTTGAAGCGCGGGTTGACTGAGGAGGGTGTTAGCTCAACCATATTTGAATTATAGCAGAAGGTATCACTATGGGCTTGAGTGGGCAGGACGGCGAGTGTCGGAAATACGGGCAACGTCTTACACAGTAGGCCCCCGTAGTTACTAGACTGGAGGCGTTAGTTTTTGAAGAGTGGGCTGACTAAGGGTGTTACCTCAACCATATTTGAATTATAGCAGAAGGTATCACTATGGACTTGAGTGCGCTGGACGGCGGGTGTCAAAAATACGGGGAACAACTTACACAGTAGGCCCCTGAAGTTACTAGAGGCGTTAGTTTTTGAAGAGTGGGCTGACTGAGGAGGGTGTTAGCTCAACCATATTTGAATTATAGCAGAAGGTATCACTATGGCCTTGAGTGGGCAGGACGGCGAGTGTCGGAAATACGGGCAACGTCTTACACAGTAGGCCCCCGTAGTTACTAGACTGGAGGCGTTAGTTTTTGAAGAGTGGGCTGACTAAGGGTGTTACCTCAACCATATTTGAATTATAGCAGAAGGTATCACTATGGGCTTGAGTGGGCAGGACGGCGAGTGTCGGAAATACGGGCAACGTCTTACACAGTAGGCCCCCGTAGTTACTAGACTGGAGGCGTTAGTTTTTGAAGAGTGGGCTGACTAAGGGTGTTACCTCAACCATATTTGAATTATAGCAGAAGGTATCACTATGGACTTGAGTGCGCTGGACGGCGGGTGTCAAAAATACGGGGAACAACTTACACAGTAGGCCCCTGAAGTTACTAGAGGCGTTAGTTTTTGAAGAGTGGGCTGACTGAGGAGGGTGTTAGCTCAACCATATTTGAATTATAGCAGAAGGTATCACTATGGGCTTGAGTGGGCAGGACGGCGAGTGTCGGAAATACGGGCAACGTCTTACACAGTAGGCCCCCGTAGTTACTAGACTGGAGGCGTTAGTTTTTGAAGAGTGGGCTGACTAAGGGTGTTACCTCAACCATATTTGAATTATAGCAGAAGGTATCACTATGGACTTGAGTGCGCTGGACGGCGGGTGTCAAAAATACGGGGAACAACTTACACAGTAGGCCCCTGAAGTTACTAGAGGCGTTAGTTTTTGAAGAGTGGGCTGACTGAGGAGGGTGTTAGCTCAACCATATTTGAATTATAGCAGAAGGTATCACTATGGACTTGAGTGTTACCCGACCCGTAGTTACTAGACTGGAGGCGTTAATTTTTGAAGCGTGTAGGCGGATTGGGGGTGTTAGCTCAACCATATTTGAATTATAGCTGGAGGTTCGGATGGAATTGTATGGTAGGCACTTATGTTGTTAATTGGTGCAATCAACTTTTTTTGTTTCTTAATGTTTTTCAGACTACAAGTGACTCTGGTTCTTGTGTAAAGTGAAAAATAATTTATATTTTTATCAACCCTTACCCAACGATAGGTTGATAAGTGGAGCCGGTCACTGCAGCAGATAACCCCCCTCCTCCCTAAGGCCCCATCCCCCATTTCTCGTATTTAATGATTATGGTGTACAAGAAATAGGGCTTTTAATCGTAAAACGATAAATATTTTTAGTATATTCTTCTACTATCTGTCTATTTTATTTTTTCTGCAAAAACATAGAGCAAAACATGAAATCATACGGCCGTGTTTGTTCTTAGTTTATTCATTTTCAATCATATGGCAGTATTGTTTATTTAATGCTATCCTCGATTGCCAATGCAATCCTTGCTCTAGCATGGCCGTATATTTTCTGCCTATAGTATAATATACAAGTATGTGTCTTAATGAATAATGATTTGCCCATAAAACTACCATATTGGTGGTGTTTGTCGTGAGCATTGCGATTGAGTATTGTATTATAAAAGATAATACTATTAATAGGCACCTTTAAAATAATTCTTTTATTGGTTTGTTAGTGGCAAGAAGACATTTTAGAGTTATTCTCGACATGCATCGCCTCAACTTATATGCCACTCTCCCTCATATTAACTATCTTTTAGCCCTTCTCCGGCACACATCATTTCTCCAGATTGACTGATTTAATTTAATTATATAATTAGCATTGTCTTATCTTTATACATATAGCGTCAGCCAAATGATTGATTTGATACTATTACCAACAAGATATATGTTTTTTATAAATGTATGGAGTATCTTACATACTTGAAGAATGTGCGAACCGCTATTTGAAATCGCTTATCCCCAAAATAAATCATTTAAATGAATACAACTTTTTACAACGAAATATGGTTGTAGTATCAAATTGAACATGTTTTGTTTTTATATTGTATTTTTGTACTACCCAATTAATTGTAATCTTTGAAAATTTATAGTTATTATAGCTTCGTTCGTATTCCGCCTCAGGCTGTATTTGTCGACGAAAATTAGGCACGTTTTTTCAAATCGCGCCATCTGCTGCGGTCTGGGCCACCTAAAATACATTTCAACTAACGTTTCCCATCTCCTTGTCCCCAGTGGCACGGCGGTCAGTCCTGCGAAGCGGCGGCGGCGTCATCTTCAGCCAGCGGGGCGGGCGCACCCCTCCTGCCCGACTCCGAGCTCATCAAGCTGTGCCCCATGTGCCGCGTGCCCATTGAGAAGGACGAGGGCTGCGCGCAGATGATGTGCAAGCGATGCAAGCACGTGTTCTGCTGGTATTGCCTCGCGTCGCTCGATGTAAGTTTGTTATAATAATGTCCTCCTAGCCGAATTTTGACCACGGCGGCCAATCTCAATCAGCCAATCCGACATGTCCGGAAACTCTGGAATGTGATCAGGCGCAGGAACAGTGGGTTAACGTGCTTTCCGAAGTACTGGCGTGTTAACACCATGAATTTCCTGGCTACGAGCTGTTTCTAAATAATGTCAAGACGGAAAAACTTAGAAACCGACGCCGGCCCTATTGAATCTTTCGGAGAGAAGCCAGCATGCGGACCACTAGAACTAGCGTTATAACACTAGTTGATGTATAACAGTGTTTTTTGACTCTTGAAGCTGTAAAGTTATGTCCCATGTGCCGCGTGCCCATTGAGAAGTATGAAGGCTGCGCGCAGATGACGTGCAAGCGGTGCAAGCACGTGTTCTGTTGGTATTGCCTCGCGTCGCTCGGTGTAAGTTTGTTATTATAACACTGCTGGCTATATAATATAACGGTGTTTTGACACTTGAAGCTGTAAAGCTATGTCCTATGTGCCGCGTGCCCATTGAAAAGGATGAAGTCTGCGCGCAGATGATGTGCAAGCGGTGCAAGCACGTGTTCTGCTGGTATTGCCTCGCGTCGCTCGATATAAGTTTGTTATAATAATGTCCTCCTAGCCGAATTTTGACTACGGCGGCCAATTTTAAAACAGCCAGCTGCGCGGGAGATATTAAGTGCAGAATGCCAATTCGACATGATCGGAGAGTGATCCAGCGCAGGAGCAATGGGTTAACGTGTTTTTCTGAGCTGTTTCTGAGTTCAGATCAGCACCCTTATTCACAAACGTCAAAAGTGGCCGTGTTGGATCTTTTCTGAATTCAAATGTCAAACATTAGTTTTCGAAAGCTAATATTATTTGTGCATAATGGGAACGTCAAAGTTTTGAATTACGACGTTGGAAAACGCATTTTATTGACGTCATCGGAAACCTGCCACTCGGATTCGAAATCTGTAGTTTTCGACGTTTGTGAATAATGGTGCAGGCTTAAAGGCGCCTCGTACCCTCGCTGATGATGTGCAAGCGGTGCAAGCATTTGTTCTTATGGCCACATCTCACTTGATGTAAGTCACTTAAACTTTGATAGCCGTCGTCAAAAGTTGTATAGGGCTTGAAGCTGCATAGAAGCTTCTAGAGATAGTTCCTGTGGTAACCGTTAAAACCTGTGAGTCTGGTACCGGCCAGATTGAATTAGTCGCAGTTTTTGTGTCAGCGAAGAAAACAACTTGAAAAATTCAGGGAAATATAATTATGGTCATGCGTTATTAACCTGGGTCACGATTTTCATGCAGTGGAAAAAAGTTCACATTCTTAAAAATGTATGCAATTTTACGAGTGTGAACTTTTTGTCACTGCACGAGAATCGTGCCCCTATTTGCTACATACTGAAAATCTGCTTTCCAGTTTATACGTTATTGCTTTTTCTAAGACACTAAGCTTTTACATAAACTTAACCCGAAATGTTCTGTGAGCCCTAAGCTGAGCTGGGTGAGCATACCTAGCGTGAATTATTAACATAGTTGGAGCTTTTTCCGAGATTACTTACTAAGTACACATACAAAATAAATATTGAGATAGGTAGTAAGCTCTCTCCTTGCTTCGTATAAAAAGTAGATTTCACATGATAAATGTTTATTTATAAAAAAACGTGGCAGCAACCAAGGAAATTTGCTAAATGTGTTACATCTTTCATAAGCTTGAACTTTTACATATTATGTCGATGACTTCTGGCACCTGACTAAAAGACTTGTTAGTTTTCATTAGTCTGTTTTTGGCAAAACGAACAAGATCTTTAGCACACCACACATAATAGCCATTTACAAAAATATTCAGTCGTACAGTTTAAGCGGTCTTGTTGCTTAAATATTATTTCGTTTTATTTTTTCTGTTAGGCCTTTTGGATTTTAATATACTGTGGTATGTTCATATACCTACAACGCTGGGAAACAACCTCTTTTATCTAAGCAGCTTAGCTGTAGCTTTTGCCTATCCTTTTTTATTGAAAATACACGAATGTTATCTCTGTGACTTTTGCTGGAAAGGTAATCTTATGTATTTATTATTAGCATACACAACAGGGAACAATCAAAATCTTGTAGGTACCGTACAGGCTTTAACACTAATCTTATGTTATTTACCTGTTACCTGAACTATGCAGCAACCTACATGGGAAATCGAGGGTGAAAAACTTATAAGAGCCTCTACTCCTCTAGAACTGGATAATTTCGGCATGAAATCAATATATTTTTACGGTTTAGTTTACCTGTGATTTTTTGACACATTGGGCTTGGTTCCAAGGTGCTCAAGACTTATTTTAAGTTCACTGTCTATTTCCCTGCTTAAATTAAAAGAGACAGAAAACAAACCGAAAAGTTGTGAAAATACGTGAGAAGAAATCACGTCACTTAATTTGACGTTTCTAAATTATTGTAGGTGGTCGTTTGCTTACTAGAGAAAGAGACGGAATGAACTCAACCTAACTCGACCCTTTAAAAAATGGCTTAAATGAAATTGACAAGTCAGAAACATGAGAGAGACGTCCAGTTTGAGTCATTTTGAATAATTGGCCTGCGTTGTAAATGGATGACGCTTTTTACAATAGATCAGTTTTTCCCAAAGTGGGCGATAACGCCCCCTTCTGGGCGCTGGAGGCCTAGAGAGTAAAGGGCCCAAAAAAAAATGGAGGTGCTGAAGTTGCATTATTATTGCTCTCTCTGGTAAAAATTTGGGGCGCTTCTAAATAACTGATTTTCAAAGTGGGCGTTAGACACATAAGTTTGGGGATCTCTGCTATAGATAGTACCACCACAGTACTACATTCTTCCTACACTACACCTACACTCTCAAACTTAGTTGTAAATGCTGTACTCGCTTGTCTTTTAACATTGTAATGTAATAATACAATGAGAACCGGTATTTTACGTCGATCGAGAACGGGGACGCGGAGTAAACAATGCGAATTATCTGTGGACTAGTCAAATGTATCGCCTTGACATCCTGCGGTCATGCAACGTTAGGGTTGACACCTTAAAACTATTCTGTATCTTATATTCATAGGGGCCATGGGCATTAACCCACGGAGCACCTCGACCCAATAGGATCATTTGTGACTTCCCATACCTTTACTCTTCAGTGTTCCGTAAAGACTTTCTGTACAAATTTTACTATGTCTTTAGGTCTGAAGAGCCTATAATAGCCTTCAAAGTCTGGGTAAGCCACTCCAAGAAGACCCATTCGGGTTCTAGCCAGTGCATCGCATTCACACATCAAGTGCTTCATTCTCTTCCCCAGAGGCTCTGCAGCTGCCGTCCTAAATTAGTCCCATCCTGAGTAGGATTTTATTTGTATTGTAGTGTCCAGTTAATGCCCAGAAGAGGTCTCGAGTGCTGGCGGCTGTTTAGCATTAGGTATTTGAACCGTTTTCTAGCATTCAGATCAAGAAAGGTTTTAGAGTGATCCAGGGCATTTATGCTGGACCATTCCTGGGCATGTTTGGCCTTTACGTGGTTCTTGAATATCTTGTTAACTATTCCATCTAAAGACAGTTCATGATTTTTTGTGTGTCATATGGTCTTAAGTATGTCATAGGAAAACAGGAGGTTGGCAACCCTATCAACGTGGCAACGACTTGCTTCTGGCAACTACTGACTCGGTAGCGGTAATGTATAGTTGTAGTAACCAACATTGAGGTTAAATGTAAATTCTATCACTTTTAGTTCTAATGTAGGAACTTTTAGCTATGCCAGAGTCAGGAACTATACTTACTCGGAATTAAAGATGTATTACAAATCTATGGCATTTCTCTCCTTGAGCACGCATATCTTAGGCTTTATGATATGACATGTAGGTATGATGTTCTGGAAGAATAAGAAGCAAAACTTTTGTTTTCTTCAGAGTTTGATGTAGGAAGCTACCGTTCACCGTTGAGACTGTGACTCCTTAGTCATAGGCGCAACTGATGCCATAGACCTTATAAAGTGTGTGAGGTAGGTCAGGCATCGTATATGCTCAATATGGCATACGTAAATCACGAAGAATTTGTTTCGGTACTTTGGACACGCCATGAAATCTGGAAGACATCACCTTGGAGTCGTATTAATGTTAAGTTTCAGTAGCTTAACGTTTTGTAAATGTTTGAAATACTTCTTAGTTTAAATACGCATACGCACCAGCGCTGCGTTCATACTTTCTTGACGATAAGCGAGTCTGATCAAAGTGTAGATACCTATAATTGCTCTCAGTTCAGTTTCCAAAAATATTGATCATCTCCTATGTAATTTAAATTTTCATTTGCATATTAGATAACCTGTAACTTACTTATAAGATGAAATAAAGATATTATTATTATTATTATAATTAAATTTTTTATTAGACTTTCTTGCCGTTATAAATGAAACGATTTCGCGTTCCCATGCACAACAATACTCGGAGCGTGTAAACAGATAGAATCTATGCGATTTTGCGCGGACCGGTCTCACTTACAATCACAATAGCTTGAAAGCGTTACACATTTTATTCTACGGTTGAATGAATTCTGTCTCTATGGCTTATTGCGCACCCGAAGCTAATCGGTACTGACATGCAAATGATCGTTTTCCACATAGAATAGGACTAGTGTTGCATGGAGTTAGTAAAAGTATAAAATGTCAATTGATCTATCATCGTGGTCATTAGATACATGTATAGTTAACACAATCGTTAAGATTAATTGAACAATAGTGGTAATGTTGGTTATAATAGTCAATCATATTGAAAGTTAGTTAGCTCCTTTCGCGCCCTCCTTTAGTTCCTGTTTAGCCGCGTTATGAATAACTTAGAGATGTTCTGACGTGGCTTAGATCAACCTCATTTGGGGACAATTTCATAAACGTTACAATTGTAAATTATAATGACGTTTTGGTGTGCATTGAGGAGACAGTGAGAGAAACATTTTGTACCTTCAAATAAGTTACGCAATGAACATCAAACTAAGTGGTCATTGTAATTTACAATTGTCCCGTTTATGAAGTAGGGCCCAGGATATATGGCATGAAACTGGAGGCCGCGGAACATTTGCAAGCTATCTTTGGCAATATTTTGGACTTATTATGCGTATACAACTGTCGCTAAATCTTTAATGTTATTAATCAGTAATGGATAACTTTTAAGTGAAATTTATATAAGTATAAATAAGAAACCAAAAATTCGCACACAGGTAGGATTTGAACCCACGTCCTTATGCTATCAGGCCAGGCCAACGCTCTTACCAACTGCACTGAAAAAAAATATTGGTTAACAGTAACCAAAATTTGGCTACTAGTAGACCGTAATCGAGGTGCTTGTGGCGCAGTGGCGGCAGCGCTTTGGTAGTGATACCAAAAGTTAAGCAACCCACGGCGCGGTCGTGATTGGATGGGTGACCATTCCGACCATTTAAGTGACATCCATGACAAGCATCTCCGTGCTTCGGAAGGCACGTTAAGCAGTTGGTCCCGGCTAATATCTGTGGTATTAGTCGTTAAGCCTAGTCAGATGCCCTAGGGCGGCTTGATAACTTCTGACAGTAAGGTTTGTCACTTGCCTTACATACACCCCTCCACCAATCCGCACTGAGCCCGCGTGGTGAAGTATGGCTCGTTCCTCATCATAGTTGAGGTGAGGCCTTTTCCCAGCAGTGGGATCTAATAGGCTGACTTATAGACCGTAATCTAGTGACTTGCGAACTTATTGTTTATATTTAATAAAAATTGATTTCCCTACAACGAAACCTCAACTAACTAAACTAGTTTGGTTGATCCTTTTTGTCAGTGTAAGCTACTGTGCAGACTATCCAGCCGTGTGAAATTCTTGGTCTCTTTTGAATACGTCATTGCGTGACGTCAGCGACATCTACCCGAGCTGCATTACAACAGCAGTGGGCTAAGAATTTTTGGTTTCTTATTTAAACTTATATAAATAAGAAAGAACATTGTGAGTGTTAAAAATATTTAAAACTATTTTAAGAGACAGTTACTTGAAGGGTCAATTGAAAGTTGTGCCAGGTTTAGTTTTTGATTAATGAATTATGTAACTAAACATCGCAATCGGGACGCCAGCTTGACTCAATGGAGCCATACTCTGGCCAAACCAGTCTGGTCGAATCATCGGAACTAGCGATGGGCGATTATTACTAAATTGATCGAATTATTCGAATGGAGGGACCATTCGAATAATTCGATAAGCAACCGCAGTCATTCGATTATCCTTCGATTATGCGGCGAGCAATACCGGACCGTGCGGGGCGCAGGCCGTACTACTAACGAATGAATCGTCATTCGTCGCGTCGATTAATCATTCGTTCGCTGCCTGTCCTGCCGCGGCAATTGAATCGAATGCATCGAAGGGCCGAGTATAGATTATCATTCGATTGTCGATTATTATTTTTCCGAATTACTAAATCGACATTCGATAGTTCGAATGGTCGATTGTCGATTCTTTCGATTATTTTTTTTCGAACAATCGCCCATCGCTAATCGGAACATTGACGTTCAGTAACACCGCGCGGAACAACACTAACGAGATGGAACGAATCGTTTAGAGATTAGTAACCACTAACAACATGCATGGCGCATGCTTTGCTAGATAGAGTCCGTCAAGTTCGTACGCGACCTTCCTGTTCGGCAAGTTGTGCGCGTCGCTGGTGCGCAGAGTGCGGGCCAGCCCCAATGCCGTCCTGGCTATGATCGCAGATAAGATTGAAGACAGCACTGCTGTGATATGCATGTCGTTAAATAACTAATTGCAATGTTTTATTTTTATTTTATTGAAATTAATTGTATTTTTAATAATGTAAAATTATCTTGTAATGTCTTTTATGTGTGTAATTTCGAATATTGTTTTAATTTGAAATTGTAATATTTTGTCATTTTTTTTATATTTTGACATTGATTTATTTGTTTATTTTTTTGTTCTGATGTCGGCTCGTTGGGACATCACGGACTCTCCTGTATTAAAAGTGCAGGCCGCTTTTCGCGTCATGCCAGCATCAACGACATCATCCGTCGATCTCTTGCCTCTATCAACGTGCCGGCTTTACTCGAGCCGAACGGTATCGCGCGTGATGATGGTAAGAGACCAGACGGGATGTCACTTGTTCCTTGGCGGATGGGTCGGGCTCTTGTGTGGGACGCTACCTGTGTCGACACACTTGCAGCCTCTCATCTGCCCGGGACAAGCCGTGATGCTGGTTTTGCTGCGAGGGGTGCCGAAAACTTTAAAAAGAACAAGTACAGGCAGATCGACTCCCGGTACCACTTTGTACCGTTTGGAGTCGAAACACTCGGTTCGTGGGGTCCCAACGCTATCTCTTTTTTCAAAGAGATTTCCAAGAGGCTAGTTGACATCAGTGGTGACCTAAGAGCTGGCAGCTACCTTGCTCAGCGTATAAGCATCGCTATCCAGCGCGGTAATGCTGCCAGCATCCTAGGAACCTTACCACAAGGACCCTTTTTATAATTTTTGTTTTTGTGTTGTATTAAGTAATTTATCTTAATTTTTATTAATAAGTTGTATTTATTATTATTATGTAATTAGGAATTTTATTATATTTGTGATTTTTTTCTTATTCCATTATGGGACACAGTCCTGAAATAAATGATTTTTATTTGATTTATATATTATTATCGACGTTCTTAGGTAGCATTTTGAAAGAAAGAAGCATTACAAACACAGTCAAGATAACAAAGGATACAAAATTACAAAGACAGCAAGGAACATAAAAACAACAAAATAAAAAACAAAACAGTAACTGTCAACGCTAGCCAGACAGTGTATTTTTTGTCCTAGAGTGAATAAATGATTTTTGACTATGACTTATTTTAATAATCGATTGTTGCAGGATGACTTTCTTCTCCGGCACTACGACAAAGGGCCGTGCAAGAATAAACTGGGACACTCGCGCGCATCGGTACTGTGGCACCGTGCTCAGGTTAGTCACCATTCCTGTCTTTTGTCTCTACTAGACAATAATGATGGTTCCTACCTGACATCGGTGGTAGGCTCCGTTAAGTGAACCGCCTATCTACTACCTCCCAATTGAGCCTGCCGCCAAACCTTGTTGTGTTCCGTCGGTGAGTGGGAGTGCCAGAACCTTCTAGATGAGTTCGCTCCACCTTCGACTCTGTCTTCGCCACGTCTGGTTTAGTCTAGAGTCAAGACCATCCTAAATAAAAATACTTCGATCATAACCTTTTTTTTATTTAAATTTTAATGCACCAAAAAAAAGTACAATTGTCGAACTTAATGCCTTAATTAAGGCAGCCGTAGAACAGAGAGCAATACCATGACTGCGCCAGTCTAATGCCGCAAAAAGTAAAGAACACTTTAATGGCAGAAGTTAGACCGCAATCTCGCCTCATGGTAAGCGACGATGTGGCCAAGGTCACGTCTGACTAGTAACATCACAAGGAACCCAGATCATGTTTAGGAAACAGTTCACCCGGCAACGAATTCCACTCTCTAGCCGTACGCAAGAGGAACATAGATTTAAAACGTGGTTTTTGAAATGAAGACACTTAAATGATATGAAATATTGAAATTCCTCAAACATCATCTTCGTCTGTCACTATTAAGTACCTATAGTTTTGTCTATATTTCCAGGTTGTTGGCATATTCGCCGGTTTCGGTCTCCTGCTCCTCGTGGCGAGTCCCCTGCTGCTGCTCGCCGCGCCCTGCATCGTCTGCTGCAAGTGCAGGTGCGTTGTTTTTCTACTATTATATGGGCTATGACATTCCTTTAAAGAGAATATGACTTAATTAGACAAGGCAGCTCTTTGCAGCGCGGAATCGTGTTTCTTTTTTTGGTTCTTTAATATTTAAAACCTGCGATGTCTATAAGAAACTAAGAATATTTTTAGTGCCTCATTGAAATCGAACCACTTGTAAATAAAGGTTAACTGGTAAACGAAAGAACTTGGTATGTTAAGTAACGTTTTACCAAAATACAAACAATTATTTGAAATTCATACCATAATTAAAAAGGCAAAGCTTAAAAAAACATACAAAAAATATAAAATAAATACCCTTAATACCACTTTACATACCGAGTTGGTCAGATAGGCGATAAGTATGAGCAACTTTAAATTTCACAGCGTACTTAACAGTTCCTTATATCCCTTACAGACTCTGCAACCCGAGCACAAAGAACCTAGAAGAAGTGGACGAAATAGAGAGCATAAGCCCGGGCCGGGACGACGACGAAGACATATCTAGGGCTAGGTACCTGTCCGATTGACGCACGCCGCGCTACTGAACTGGCGAACCAGTTGGATAGAAACGAGGATGCAAGATGGATAAGTACTGGATAGTGAAGGAGACGGAAGACTTGTGGAGTAAAGGTTCGAAGTGGAAAGGGAATTAGTTGGGTTTTGGGTTGAGTCGGATAGAGGTGATTACTGGATGGATATTATTTTAATCGGAGAAATAGCAAGGGAGAGTTTATTTGAAGGAATAGATGATAAAAGTATATGTTAAGAAATCGTAGACGAGTTTTAAGAATCGAACCGAGTTGTGCAAACGAACATTGCAAATAAATTTATTTGCGGTGAATAGACAAAAATTTTGGAAAGCTTTAGAACACGGAATGGATAAATAAATTTGTTGGATGTAAATAGAGTAGCACAAATAAACGGTGCGCGTCAAAAGTGATGACAGAACTCCAAGAGGTGACAAATTAAGAAACTGATGATTGATATTATAAACAAAAAAAAGATGACGAATTGTACCCATTATGTGACAAACAAGATTGATGATGCATGTTTAGAAGATAATGTGGTAAAGTGGTAAACTTTGACAAACTAAAGTGATCATTGGATTCTGTAGAAACAGGTTGTAACACTGTCTAGAAGTTTATGTGATTTTTAATTTAACTAAGGTTGTACAGACATAGTCCAAATTGTTTCACAAGATCTATGCATTTTTATAATTTTAATCGCTAGTTTGAAGAAATCTATAACAAAAAATATTACTTTAAACTAAATGTTCTTACTAAATGAAATACAAGCTTAGAAGAGTAAGTTGTGGAGATGACAACTTGACAAATATTTTAATATTCAGAATTTTAAAATATATTTATGACAGTAAATGTAAGAAAGTAAATCTTAGTGTCATCTCTATTGAATGTTACAAATTAAAGATTGTATCTTGGACCGATAAGTGTACACAAACTTGACAAGTAAACTTTTTGTGATTGTTAAAAATAAGGTTGATTACTATAAATTAATTGTTTAGGAACATAGAACTGAACTTTATGAGTAAGAGACTGACGGATGAAAATGTGTGGGTGCCAATGTTCATGTCACTTCGTGAAAAAATTAAATATGTTATAATTTCTGTTGTGTGAAGGACGTCTAATGTTAACAACGAATTGACATGAAGTAGCGAAAATACTGATCACTGCTTAAAACTAATGCTGTAAACGAAGTCGCTTTTAATTAAATAAAACGTTAGTTGTGTAAGTAACAACCGCTCACTAGAAATTGATCAGTTTTCTGATGAGTGCACCATTTGCAAATGTCGTTTGGCTTGGTCAAAATATTCGACAGCAACCGTGTGAGGCATAAGTCATCTGATTGGAAAATTGGTCAATTTACTAGCATTGGGGGTAAGTCATGATGAGTAACAATAACAGAATAGATGTTATTATGTATATTTTTCTATAAAAAAACAGAACTGCGCAAAGCGTTAAATAAAATGAAGGACCGTAAAATTAACCTGGGGATTATCACAAGGGAGTCTGGTAGCTGAGTTGACAAAAGTGTATACATTATTTTGTCGTTAACTGTACCTAATAAATAAGGGTTATCTACATTAATTTAAATGTCAAAATATTTATGTATAAATGTCTAAAATTGGTGTAATTGATCCTTATTATAATTGGTGTTGTTGATGAATGTGAATCGTGCAATGCAGAGATACAATGCATATATGTATTTATAACATTTCTTTTTCAAACACTTGCGCTCGCAGGATTTAAAAAGTATAAATAATGGACACAAAACACCAAGAAATGTAATTTTATACATTATTATTTAAAAAGAGACATGTAGGATCTCATTTTTGTAGATCATTGTCACTGTCATTTGTACTTAATGAAATAGCTTGTCAATTCGACAAGTTTAGGATGACAGATACGAATCTTTCGAACGATTGACGCTGTCTCTTTCTTAATAGTAATGTCCATTCTTGGTGTTAAAAAAAAAAATGCACAGCTTACCGAGTGTCAGTACACAGAGCCTTATCTCGTAATTTATTTGTAGCGTTAAAATATTTATGACGTAATGTTAATAAGAACTAATATTGTACTTAACATAGAGAGCGGGTGGTGTTCCTTCCTAATTATACCCCATAATATTAGGTACGTGACAAAATTGATGCGCAATAGAAAACAAATATCTATTGCTGCAAAAATAGTGTCAGGTCAAAATGGCAATTTTTAACTTTCCGTTGAAGACAAAATGTAAAGTGCGAGATATTTAAATTGGTAGAGCCCTATAGGGCCACAGCATATCTAAGCTAAGCTTAATATGTGTTTATCAATTTCAATATCATACTACCCGATCAAGCCAACTTAGACGAATGTCAAACGACAAACGACGACGAATACAAAAATACCAATGGAAATTTAAAGTAATGTTGTTAAAATAAACATTGGCATTTTATCTAAATTGTAACAACATTGCATTTTAATTGCCATCGGTATTATCGATGTATTCGTCATTTGACAGTCGTCTAGTTGGCTTGGTTGGGTAAGTTAACCAACCATGTTGAATGGCCGTTGCCTTGACAATGTGTCGTGTAATAGGTGTCCAGTCTAAAGCTTCCAAAAATAATAAAACTATAAATTAAAAATACTTCCTACTTGAAAAAAGTAGCCATAATAGTAGAGCATGATGTGACTTATCCGTTTAAATGATTATCCTTTTTTTACTGGACACCTGTATACATAGATGTTGTTGAGCCGTGAGTCATGGAAGAGACTCACAATATTATTTTCTACCTAATTCTAGATCTCACGAACATATCAAAGACAAAGATTTTAATACCTTTGTGTCAGCTCTATGTAACCACACCACCGGTTCTCTGTAGCTTGTTGTAGCAAGCTAGTTGAAGCATTTGTAGACTTAAATTGTCAGTAGGTGGGTTAGACTAAGTAAAATACTATTAATGTTTCTCAGTAAGTCGATTTGTGAAATCTTTGACTTCAAACTTATTTTATTAAGACACATTCAAGTTACGTGCAAGTGATATTACAGAATTGTCCATTCTTCAAAATAGCTAGATAAAATACTAGATGTGATAGGTAATTTATTGCATAGATAATTGTGGATACTCAAACCTATTTTATTACATCCATCAAGTACTTATTAATCTATTACAAGGTTTTAGTCTGTAAATGACATTCTGTACTTCACTATAGCATTTAAAATTGGATTAATATACAATTTATGGTAATGTAAATAGAGATGTTATTTTTTGTTATCATTTGTACTTCATGTTTATTTTGTGTTGAGACAGACATGATTTTTCCGTTACTCTAATTTTAAAATAAAGATTTTTTCTCATAAATCTCATCTGTATGTTTTATTTTACTTGCAGTAATAGCCAACTCTGCAACAGTAATGCAACAAGTAAAAATAATAACACTGAGTACCACACTTCAGTCGGCAGGTTACCCAATTGATCTAAGACAACAGCTCTTATTATGTAGAGAATATAGGCGGTCCAAGTGGGGTAGTCTGATATGTGGCCGTGTGTACTTTTGGCGAAGGGGTCGCCAGTTTGGCGGTAAAGGTGGTGGTAATGTAGAGAATAAGGAAAAGGCTTATTTAGTATGTACAGAATTTATGTACAGGAATATCTACAAACGACCAATATATACACGCCGATTTAAAGAAGGAGCAATGGAAGAATCAGTAGAAATACAGAGAACAGAGGTAGAGTCAAGTAGGTACACAATATTTACACACACGCACAAAATAACCGAGACATAAATATTAAGCAGAAATTGCAAAGCTACCGGCACCGAAAGTCTTGTCCGAATTATTGATTTTTTCCGAGTGACAGCGCTGTCACTTCACATAACGTTTTGAATGTAGATTTCGGTTTTATGGTTAAATGCAATGAGGTGCGTAGCGAAACTGAAGTGTATGGATGTGTCTGACTCTGAAAGAGGCGTGCAGATGACGAACAAATGTGATGATGCGATAGTATGGGAGTGGAGCCTACACCACCCCCCTCCAGAGACCGTCAGGGCGATAAGAACCTCACCCGACGCCCAGAACGAGTGACGTACTCATTCCTGGGTTCTGGATCACTAGGTTTCTCGGCGCAGTCAGACAGTATGTAGGCCGGTTTAAGTCGGTCTATCGATACCGTGACTTCTTTGCCGTTGACCATGATTCTGAAAACCTTGTCACCACGCTCGATCACCTTGTGAGGCCCAGTATACGCAGCTTGGAGGGAGCCACGTAATGCGTCGACACGGAGGAAGACGTGATCACACGTGGCCAAATCCTTGAAAATAAAAACTTTGAGCTTACTGTGGTGCGAAGCTGGGGCAGGTCGAAGTCTGCTGGCGAAACTTCTTAGCCGGGCAGAAAATTCTGTCAGATCGGTAGTAGAGCCGTCCAAAGTGTCTTGGAAGAACTCTCCCGGTAGCCTTAAGGGCTCACCATAGACCAACTCGGCAGAAGATGCTTGGAGGTCGTCCTTGAAGGCAGATCGAATGCCAAGCAAGACCCAAGGCAACGATTCGGTCCACCTGTCATTGGCGTGACAGACGATCGCGGCCTTGAGTTGGCGGTGAAAACGCTCCACTAACCCGTTGCAGGCCGGATGGTATGCCGTCGTGCGCTTATGCTCGAAACCGGCTAGTTTCGACAGCCACTGAAAAAGAGCGGACTCGAACTGTCGGCCGCGGTCGGTTGTAATGACCGTAGGACAGCCGAATCGAGCAATCCATGTAGACAGCAGGGCTTTTGCAACTGTTTCAGCCGTGATATCCGCTATCGGTACGGCTTCAGGCCACCGAGTGAACCGGTCTACAGCAGTAAGGCAGTACCGATAGTATTGTGAAACAGGCAAGGGACCAATAAGATCTATGTGGATCTGCTGGAATCGAGACCTGGTCAAGTTAAATGATTGCAATGGAGCTGAGACGTGTCGAGTGACTTTAGCTCGCTGACATGCTATGCAATCGCGTGCCCATTCCCCGCAATCTTTTCTGATGCCAGGCCAAACAAAACGTTCGGCAACTAACTTGGCAGAGGCATTCGGGCCAGGATGGCTAAGAGAATGCAAACTGTCGAATACCTGTTTGCGACAGATTTTGGGTACAAAAGGCCTGGAGGTCGGTGTACTGACGTCGCAGTACAGGGGAGCCTGACTTCCAGGAATTTGAAGTTTTTCGAGGCGCAATGAAGAACCGTCCTCGAGAAGTTGTAAAAGTTCGGCATCGGTGGTTTGGCTTTGAGCTAATTCGGTGAGGCTTACCGGCGCTTGCAGTTCTTCGTTGCGGGATAACGCATCGGCCACAACGTTGTTCTTGCCAGAGATATGCCGAATGTCAGTGGTGAACTGGGCAATAAAGTCCAAGTGTCCAACTGCCTGGGCGAACAGTTTTTCTTCCGTTCATGGAATGCAAAGCTGATCGGCTTGTGGTCAGTGTAAATAATGAAATGACGGGCTTCCACCATGTGCCGAAAATATTGTATCGCCTCGTAAATGGCGAGTAGTTCCCTATCGTAAGGCGAGTACTTAACCTGGGAAGGACTTAGCTTGCGTGAGAAGAACGCTAGCGGTTGCCAAGCGCTGTCCTTCAGTTGCTGTAGTACAGCGCCGATTGCCGTGTCCGAAGCGTCAGTTACCAAGGCGAGCGTTGCTGAGCAGTCCGGATGCGCTAGTAAGGCTGCGGTGCACAAGCTCTCCTTACAAGTTTCAAATGCAGCTAAAGTGTCCCCAGTCAGAGTAATGGGCTGATTCTTCTTGACCACGCCAGTCAGCAGTGCGTGCAGAGGAGCTTGAATTTGGGCAGCATTAGGGAGAAATTTCCTATAAAAGTTGAGCATGCCCAAGAACGCTCTCAGCTGACGCACGTTCGTTGGGGTCGGGAACTCCTTAATGGCCTGTACTCTGGAGTCGAGTGGTCGGGTTCCACTCTCAGAGATAGTGTAACCTAAGAAAGTTACCTCCTTAGCCCCGAGAACGCACTTGGCTGTGTTCAGCAACATGCCGTTCTCCTTGAGCCTGGTGAAGATCTGGCGCAGGTGATCTTCGTGCTGGACCTCATCACGCGAAAAAACCAGAAAATCGTCCAAGTATGTATAGACAAAGTCGAGACCACTCAATTCGTCAACAAACCTTTGGAAAGTCTGGCCCGCATTCCGTAGTCCAAAGGTCATGTACGGAAACTCGAACATTCCGAACGGTGTGGTGATCGCAGTTTTTGGAATGTCCTTAGGGCTGACAGGTATCTGATTGTATGCTTTGACAAGGTCTAGGGTGTTAAAGACGTTGCAGCCAGCTAGGCTGTGGGCAAAGTCGTGAATATGCCGAATCGGATACCTGTCAGGCACTGTGCGGGCATTCAGCATGCGATAGTCACCACACGGGCGCCAACCGTTGTCCTTCTTCGGAGCTAAATGAAGCGGTGAGGACCAGGGGCTTTCCGAGGGTCGAGCAGTTCCGGTCGAGCAGATGCGATAGTATGGGAGTGGAGCCTACATACTTACATACTAAATTAATAGACATGAAAAGCACAAGTAAATTAAAAAGAATTTATTTACAAGTGATCTTAAAACATTGACAATTATAAACTATTTTCAAAGTTCTACTACAAATTCAGTTCCACTTTCTTGCAAGTCCAGCTGTGCTGTCAAAAAGTAGGGGGTTTTTGAACTCTCCTCTCATATCCAACATGTAATGCATCCATGTGTTCTTTACTTTAAGAGGAAGCTGGACTCGTGCATTGGCTCTGCTTTCTTTACTAGACACATGTTCAACAGGAACCTTCATCATTCGGTTCTTCCCAAACGGAGAGTATGTCACAAATGTAAGGTGTTTCCCACCTTTATTTAGGATCAGATATCGCACAGACTTAAGAGTGTACATCCATATCATTGCTAGGGAACCAGTTCCTGAAAAAAGGGGCATATATAACTTGTCTTTAAAACATTTTAGATTGTTTAAGAGCTAGGTTTCACAATATAACATCATATCTTACCCACGACGACAGCAATGGTTCCTAATCCATTTCTATACTTATTTTCACCGAGATTAATTCGCCGAAACCATGGAGTATCGTCGTCAATCTTAGTTTTGTCTACCGGTGCATCTCGGAGAGAAGAGAAAGCGAATATCCCCAAATAAGACCAAAACATGTACTGTACCACGGCAAATATGTTCATGTACATGTAAAACTTTGGATTTTCGTATTTAAACAGAATTACATCCTTCATGACGTTGGTGTTTACATCATGAATCGTCTTTGTAGTTACAGAGCTAGATGTCACATTTCTAACTTTACTAGCACAGTCTTGGCATTTAAAAGGATAACGAAAGAAAGCACTTCTCCGAAGAATGTAAGTTGCACAGAATAATAGAGTCATTTCACTGAATTATTGTTATTTAAATAGAATAGGACTTGTTCTTCATAGTTTTCCTAACCTTAAAATACCAGCTGTAGCAATGTCAAAATGAAATTTTTTTTGTTACACCCATTCTGGGTAGTTAAAGGATCAAGTCGATACAGCCACGTCTTCAGTATTTTTATTTGTATCATTTTTCTTTATATTCTTCATAAACACTTACACAACTACACTAAACTACGAACTAACCTAACCTTATTCATTGAAATGCGAGGATGGTTCTCATTTTAATACTCTAAAGGAACGTTTAAGCGGGAAATCAAACCGGATCAGATAGGAGCGCCTTACTTTGTGTTTCACTTTTACTTCATTAGTTCTCCACTGCAGCACATTATTAAGATTATTCCACCACACAATCGCAACAATGACCACGAAAAACTAATTTAGAAAATTAAGAAACGAAGCCCAGCCGTCACGCTTCGTTTTCCGCCCAAAATTCCGTCAAAATGACAGTAGTGTAGTGGTAGTATATTTTTGGTCAGACTATAATATTATATTGGGCGTTTTTCGACTCACCGGCCCAACTCAATGGGCTATACAGTAGAAATCGGAATCACAACCGTAGCATTATTTTATGTTGTCTTTGATATCTTGAAATGAAACTTGTTGTGAAAGTAAAAATAATTGTCTATTCTTTTTCACGGCGTCTTCGTCACTAAATCGCGCTTGGTTACAATTGCAATAAATTGTGTTTTAAAATGTTATTTTGCAAAAGCCAATACTTTTAGCGTAGGTTTTGCATTGATTGCAAGACAAAAAGTTTATCGCGTTGATCGCATTCGTCTTATAAGCAAAGCTACCAAGATGGCTGATATAAAGGTAAGCGAGTTTGGCGGCAGTTTTATTAATAACGGTCAAATTGCATTTATTTTTGTTATTGTTAAGATGCTAATTTGTGTCATGATCAAATAATGTTCGTTACTTCTGGATTATTCAACTGCATACAAGAACCTTGATAAGTATGTGTAATGTAATTGGTTGCTTTGAATTTATGATCATTTGCATTTTGCATTCCTGTTTTACGGTTTTGAACCCTATTGCTGGAACAGTGGTCAATAATGTCAGTTGAGTTCAAAAAATGGTTTTAGACTACCCTCTGAATACGATTTAAAAAATGGTGCTTAATGTTTAAGCATATTGCCTAAGGTTATGCTAGGTATGCAAATTTACAATATGGTGCATTTATCTACTTCCCATCTTAAGTCATATAGTCATCTTCCCAATTGTGACTATTGTTTTAACATTTGTGGCATTAATTATGATTGAATAGGTGATAAGCATTATAAATCTTGGCTATGACTTTATAGTTATACAATTTGGTAACCACCTAATTAAATATATTTTTTGCTTCAATTCCAGTCAATGTTTAACAAAATGAGCAGTGCCACCCAGAATGGCACTTCGGAGGCTGCGCCTCCGGCAGCCAAGGGCTCAAAAGGCACCATCGAGAAGATTTATCAGAAGAAATCACAACTGGAGCACATCCTGCTCCGACCGGACACATACATTGGGTCCGTTGAACGGGCCACAGAAACCATGTGGGTTTTTGACAAGACTAAAGAGTGTATGGTGCAGAAAGAACTGACTTTTGTGCCAGGTATGATTGTTTCACGAAATTGAAATGCCACTAAGAATGTTTCCATATTTTTAATGTCCCTCCCCAGTCCCCACTGATGTGCAAGATAATGGCACAGTTCTTATGTCTCGTATTTTTAAATTTACTGTTTTAAATGGAGACAATTTTTTTTTGGGTTGTGCACGGACAATCATGTCCAAAATTATTTCAGCAGATTTTGTATGTATGGATATAATAAATAAATTGTTTTCACAATCCCACTAATTACGTCTAGCGTTGGGTTTACTCCCCGGAATATTTCCAACTGTTGGGTTTATTCCCAAATTCGGGGAAAGTATGCGGAATATTTCCAATTCGGCGGGAAAATAGGGAAAATACTCAAAAGTGGACTTAAATTAATAAAATGCGAGAATTTAGCTACTGTAACAATGGTTTTACGCCTGTAGCACACCCTTACATAAAACCATAACAGCGGGACCACGCTAGTTTTGCCTGTTTGTCAGTTTTATTGCACCAAACGTAAACTGCATGTTCTAATGCTTAGATTTATCTGAATCTTTTTTTCTTTGAGATTCGACGATCCTGTAGTATACTTCCTACTACTGTGATCACGATGACGCGAATTGGTGCAGAAATGTAGACGTTTGATAAGGATTGGAGAAATCTCGACATAAACAAACCGGGTCATAGTAAAATCTCTACATTAGAAACGGCAGTTTGGCTTCTGTTAAGTTTGAATATTTGAGACAAGTGATAATAAAGATAAATCTTCGTTACTAAAAACAAGAAATTCAGAAAATAAAACGTGTAGGTTTGTTTTCTTCGAGGTGTCTAGGTGAACATACTTTTAAAGTCCCGAGTGTGGTAAGTGAGCTATCAACTGAATAGTAAAAGAAAGGCGCCTCTTTTTTATATTTTTTTGCTTGTAAACTCGAAAACTGCTGGTTTCATTTTAAGACACATTCATTTAGTTTTTTTTTCTATAGGTCCAAAAGTGAACAAGATATTACAAAGTATCTGATTTGATAACAAGTTCAAAAACTTAATTCCATATGCGGACAAATCGCGCAATACTTATTTAATATTTAAAACAAATAAAGGCGATTTTGCACATGTAATAGATGTAATTAAAGATAATTGCAAGTTTTTTTGTGTTTGTATGAATAACTTAGTTATATTTGCGGATGTTGAAATGTGCTATACACACATAGAAATGGTTGAGATCACTAGCATAAACTGATATAATTCTTTAAATTTAACTTTATCAAGAAAAATGTGTTGTTGTGTGTTTTCTTTAAATAGAAAAACCCTTTGAAATGAAGAAAAAAACTCATTTAAATTTTTTAATAACAAAAATTGAGTAATTAACCATAATGTAATTGTAAGAGAAATTTGATATAAAGGATAATACTGTTTAACCAAACTTAACGACAATTTATAAATAAAATGTTTTTATTCAATATAATATAACTCCTCCCCGCATGTGTTCGAGACACATGCGGGGATCCTCCTGGGTATGCTGAGGATCAAGTTATCCAGCATAAATAAATAAATAAAATAAATTTCTTGGGGTAACCTGTCCCATTCTTGAATAGCGGCTTCCCTGAGGCACTGTCTGGGGAAGTGACTGACGGTTCCAAACAGCTTGCATAAGAGCATCCCACCCGTGCTCTATTGGGTTTAAGTCAGGCGAGCCGGTAGGCCAGTCTACCTTGTGATGTCGTATTTTCGGAGAGCAGCATTGACTCGTTGAGCTCGATGTGCGCATTATAAATATTAATATAATAATAAAAGTTTATTTATTTCCTCCACAAAAATTAGGCATTACAGTAAGGTTATTATGTAACTTAATTAGTTATGTTGAATCCTAAATTTTGTGCGAGGCTGAAGCCTGAAGTAGGTTATGAACAAAACCTATTCTACAGGTCAACCAGGCCACCCTCGCAGTTCTTTACAATTCAATTTCTAATGAGCAGTGTTTATGAGAACGAAGCCAGAAAATAGTGATGTGATGTTAGGTTAAAATTTTTAACTTCACAAGTATCGATAGCAAAGTGGAACTGACCTACAACATCATTCCAAGGGGCATAAAATCTGTTCGATTTCGTCATAGTTCAAAGACTTTAGGTAGTTGGTGACAACTTTCTTACATTTAGACCTGGTAAGTGGGTACATAGCAAAATGTTCGTTTAATTTATTATAAAGGTAAGGACCTAGGAAACAGAAAAAAATGTGTGAGAAAGAAGTTCGCAGAGTGATTTTTGGGCAAACTGAGCCAGTTCGCCTTTTGCCTCTCATCAGCTCAGGGTCATATTTTAATTGTAAGTGCTTTTTTAAGACAGCCCTGAGGCAGTAAGTTTGCCTTGCAGTAAGCACATCCCAGTCCTTGTGCAGTTCCACAGTGGGGTAAAGAAAGGGAAGCCCAGCTGCGACCTTGAGTTGAGCTCGTTGCGCCCTTTCCACCGTTAATAGGTGCGTCTTATCTGCACCACCCCAAACAGAAATACAATATTCTAGTAGAGAGTGACTCAGAGCGAAATAAACCGTCTTAATTACCCTACGATTAGCGACATTCTTAAGGGATTTAAACACAAAGATGAGTTTGCGCATTCTGGCTGCAAGTAACTCAATGTGGGGCTTAAAGCTAAGTGTGTTATCTATTAACACTCCCAGGTATTTAGTGCATTCAGACCGTTGCAACTCAGGGCAAAGACACTCGTTTGGAAGGGATTGACCACAATTATGGGCTATAACACCATAAGTCGAGGATGGTAGATAATTTGACCTCATGGCAAATGGAACATATTTCGTCTTAGCAACGTTGAGGGTTAATACATTATGTCTTTACCAATCACTAACCCTATTGAAGCCCTCCTGAGCGTTGGTCGAAGCTTCGTCTCAGGAGTCCCCAAACAACAACAGCGCCGTGTCGTCAGCAAAGGTATATATAGAGCCCTAATGAAGCTGGATCTGGATTATCATCGACCAGTGCAAATTGGTGCCCATGGTTTATTCCATCAATAGCAACTGCTTTATACATGTCTGCTGTCATGACGCCTCGATACGGGATCAAAGGTGTTAGCTCCAATCATAATACCACCCTCATAAGGACACCGATTTCCCGCCTTGCTGAACTGTTTCTGTGGCAGTTCTTTGCCTTTCACGGTCTCCTGGTCTTCTCGAGACACAGACACGTCGGTTATCTGGATGACTGCTGATTCGCAATTCGTCAACGAAAAGACAGTTTTGCTAAATGTTTTCATCTTCATCTTCTTTATTCTGCCGAAGCCTAGCCCACTCTAATCTCTGTCGTTGAGAGGCGCCTGTGCTCGTAATCAAGCCTGGTGCAAGCAATTCCGAATGGTCTAAGTGCTAACTTCAAGCCCAGATGCGGCCCGAACTTCTGCTTTTATTTCAGTAGCGTTGATTGTTGGGCACAACATCATCGACATCGTGGGCACAGTAATACGAATTATACTACAGGATCGTCGAATCTCAAAGAAAAAAAGACTCAGATAAATCTAAGCATTAGAACATGCAGTTTACGTTTGGTGTAATAAAACTGACAAATAGGCAAAACTAGCGTGGTCCCGCTGTTATGGTTTTATGTAAGGGTGTGCTACAGGCGTAAAACCATTGTTACAGTAGCTAAATTCTCGCATTTTATTAATTTAAGTCCACTTTTGAGTATTTTCCCGCCGAATTGGAATATTTCCCAATCTTTCCGTTTTTTCCCATACTTTCCCGTATTTTTCTTTTCCATCCCATTTTTTTCTTTCCCTTGCTAATTACGTCCCAAACTAATCTATAGTATATTATAGATATTATTATATGAATAATATAACCTTTAACCCAAACTAATTTTGTGTATTTTTATAATCAACATTAGAAATACATCTTTCTACTACCTTTAGTACAAATAGACATGCAACTGATAATGTAAAACTTATTTACAGGTTTATACAAAATATATGACGAAATTCTAGTGAATGCAGCTGACAACAAACAAAGGGATCCTAAGATGGATGTAATTAAAATTGACATCAACCAAGAACAAAACACCATTTCCGTATATAACAATGGATGTGGTATACCTGTGGTAATGCACAAGGAAGAGAAAATGTATGTTCCAACTATGATCTTCGGACACCTGCTGACATCATCCAATTATAATGACGAAGAAGAAAAAGTGACTGGAGGCAGAAACGGCTATGGTGCAAAGCTGTGTAACATATTCTCGACAAAATTCACAGTTGAGACTGCTTCCAAGCAATACAAAAAGCATTTTAAACAGACTTGGGGTTCCAACATGACAAAGGCTTCGGAGCCTAAAGTTAAAGAATCCGGCAAGGATGATGATTTTACTAAAGTGACATTCAGCCCTGACTTAGCTAAGTTTAAAATGGACAAATTAGAAGATGACATCGTAGCACTGATGTCACGGCGCGCTTATGACGTCGCAGCTTCTACAGCTGGCGTAAAAGTTTATCTCAATGGTGAGAGAATAAAAATCAATAAATTCAAAGACTATGTAGATCTATACATAAAAGGCAAGGAAGATGAGAATGGACAACCATTGAAGGTTGTCTATGAAAAAGTGAATGACCGCTGGGAGGTCGCACTCACTTTATCTGACCGTGGATTCCAACAAGTTTCGTTTGTCAACTCTATTGCGACGACAAAAGGCGGAAAACACATCGATTCTGTCAGTGACAACATTGTGAAGAATGTTTTGGAAGTTTTAAAGAAGAAAAACAAAGGCGGTGTTAATATCAAGCCTTTCCAAGTAAAAAATCATATGTGGATTTTTGTGAATTGTCTTATCGTAAACCCGACCTTTGATTCGCAAACAAAAGAAAACATGACTCTCCAAGCAAAGAGCTTTGGATCGAAATGTACTCTCTCCGAGAAGTTTATAACAGCAGTGAGCAAGTCTGGATTGGTGGAGTCTGTGTTGACATGGGCCAAATTCAAGGCACAGACTGAATTAGTAAAAGCGTCAGGTAAGAAACAGAGCAAACTCAAGGGCATTCCGAAGTTAGAAGACGCCAACGACGCTGGAACAAAGAACGCGCATCTCTGCACCCTGATCCTCACGGAGGGAGACTCAGCCAAAACGTTAGCTGTGTCCGGACTCAGTGTTGTAGGCAGAGACCACTATGGTGTGTTTCCACTGAAGGGTAAACCACTCAACGTGCGCGACGCATCTCACAAGCAGGTCTTGGAGAACGTAGAAATCAACAACTTGATCAAAATCATCGGACTGCAGTACAAAAAGAAATACAATACAGTAGACGACTTAAAGAGTCTTCGTTACGGTAAAGTGATGATCATGGCCGATCAGGATCAGGACGGATCCCACATCAAAGGTTTGATTATCAACTTTATTCACCACAATTGGCCAGAGTTGCTAAAACTACCATTTTTAGAGGAATTCATCACACCTATTGTGAAAGCGACTAAAAAGGACAAAGAGATATCCTTTTACTCATTGCCCGAATTCGAAGAATGGAAGAGAGATACAGAGAACCATCACACGTATAATATCAAATACTACAAAGGTTTGGGTACCTCCACATCTAAGGAGGCTAAAGAATACTTCCAGAATATGGAGAGGCATAGGATCCGTTTTAAGTATGGTGGGCCTACAGATGACCATCACATTGAGTTGGCCTTCTCGAAGAAGGGGGCGGACCAACGTAAAGAATGGTTGACCAGTCATATGGACGAAGTGAAGCGAAGGAAGGAGATTGGTCTCCCGGAGAGATACCTGTACACTAAAGAGACGAAAGCTGTCTCATACTCTGACTTCGTAAATCTAGAGCTGGTTCTCTTCTCAAATGGCGATAATGTAAGGTAAGATGATTTCCTCTTTAAAATACTTTGTGTGCTAGAGAAAATTATTTATTTTAAATAATCTTTACCAATGTACAGTACTGCAGGCGCAGTGGCGGCAGCGCTTTGGTAGTGATACCAAAAGTTAAGCAACCACGGCGCGGTCGTGATTGGATGGGTGACCATTCCGACCATTAAAGTGACGACCATGACAAGCATCTCCGTGCTTCGGAAGGCACGTTAAGCAGTTGGTCCCGGCTAATATCTCTTGGTATTAGTCGTTAAGCCTAGTCAGAGGCCCTAGGGCGGCTTGATAACATCTGACAGTAAGGTTGGTCACTTGCCTTACAGACACCCCTCCACCAATCTGCACTGAGCCCGCGTGGTGGAGTATGGCTCGTTCCTCCTCATAGTTGAGGTGAGGCCTTTTCCCAGCAGTGGGATCTAATAGGCTGACTTAATGTACAGTGCCTAGCACCTGAGACTACATTTTTGTCGTAAAATCAGATACCCTTGTATGTGTCTGATACCTCTTCATGTTTAAACCAATAAACCGATTTTAATGAAATATGGTACAGAGATAGGTTGAGACCCTGAAAACGACATATTGGGTTCTTTTTGTCGCGAAATAAAAGCGTTAGGGGGTGAAATGACGTTGAGGACCGTTAGTAATTTGATAAAAAAATATATTTGCAGATCAATCCCGTCAATGATAGACGGATTAAAACCCGGCCAGCGTAAGGTGATCTTCACATGCATCAAGCGTAACGACAAGCGGGAGGTCAAAGTGGCCCAGCTAGCGGGCTCTGTGGCCGAGCATTCGGCTTACCATCACGGTTAATATGAGCTTACCATTATGGTTATATTGTCTTACCATTAAAATGAGTATGGTCTTACCATCAAAGTTAGTATGGAGGTAAGTACAGTAGTACCCGCTCGATTAGGCGCGTCGAGAATCTTCGTTTACGCAGAAAAGAAAATATTACTCCGAAGATTAACGAAAAAGCTAAAATTTACAATTAACCTTAGATTGCACTACTTTAAGGTCTATAGTACACTGCAGTTATTAGTTCCATCTCACTCTCGCGACCGCTAGCATGGCGGCAGCTAATGACTATTAGCGAACAGGAAAAAGGGCGCGAGCGTGCTGATTCGCCAATAGTATTTTCCGCGCTTTAAAATTCATCTTCTGCGTAGGTACATCGGCAAGCCATATCAGTTGGGTATTACTGTAGAAGAATATTCGCACCAAACCTACATAAGGCGGGTAGTAAAACCTAAGAAAGTGAAACACGCTGAAAGTTAAATTCATCTATTCAATTACGGAAAAAAAACGCCACTTATGAATGCTAATATTGAACGGTATTTTTATTTTGCACTTGTATCTTTTCTCCTTAGGTGAGGCGTCCCTAGCGATGACGATAGTGAACTTGGCGCAAAACTACGTCGGCTCCAACAACATCAACTTGCTGGAGCCACGAGGCCAGTTCGGTACGCGGCTGTGCGGAGGCAAGGACTCCGCAAGTCCGCGTTACATTTTCACGCTTATGTCGCCGCTGACAAGGCTCATTTTCCATCCGCACGACGACCCGCTGCTTGTGGTAAGTCTCACTGCCCTGATTTGATACAAAATATTCCTTGGAGATGGCTAAATACGGTTTGGTTCGTACTGCTGTAATATTGCGCTTACTAAATTGTTTCAAGGAAGAATAAGTCTACCTTCTGAATGTGTGTTATTTAGAGTTGCACTAGTTGCACCTATACCAGAAACTCCCAAAAACCTATATGGGTCATACCAATCAATCAAGCCTCCAGTTAGCGGTGCGGTAAGGTAGTGGAGTGAAATATTTACCAAAATAAAGCTTGTTTTTTGATAGTAAACGACAGATGGTAAATTTGACTACTCTCTAACAGTAATAGAGTAGTCAGAAATAAGTCATTTAGTTGCCCAATCTCTACCTATTAAGATAATTTTTCTTCCAAAGTACTAAAAAAGTGACTAAACTCTCCAACATGGACTAGAGTTTTGTTCAAGCAAAATGCTAGTTATTTACTGGTTCGATTATTGAGTAGACGATAAAATAATAAGCATAAAGTTCCATGGTATTAAATTGTTTCCCTTTTTTAGCACGAATTTGAAGACAACCAAAAGATCGAGCCGGTGCATTACATCCCTATCATCCCCATGGTGCTGGTCAACGGCGCTGAGGGTATCGGCACTGGCTGGTCCACTAAGATACCCAATTATAACCCTAGAGACATTGTTGAGAATATTCGGTGAGTAGAAGAGAAAAACACATTGAAAAATCTAGTCTACAATAAAAAATCACTATCCACCACGCATTATAACGAGGTAATAGTTAAACAATAACATAGAGCTTGTACAGGCCCTAAACAATACTTGAACTAATAATAATCTGTATACAGGGTTAATTTAAATTAGCTGGACACCTCTTGCAGGCAGCTTCTCCACAACAATCTCAACAACATTTGTTCTGCGCCTTTTCAAAATTAATAGTTTTTAAAATTTAAGTTTTCCCATACAAAAATTATTTATTGACTCTAAACTTGCGTTACTCTACTTACGCACCTTGCGTAGACAAAATAATCGCCACGTGCATCGGGACGCGGGGTGGCGGGGTGACACAGAGTAGTAAAAAACAGAGGGAACAAATTTTTTTTGTTTTTCTTTTTTTGTGTTATTTATCAAGATTTGTAAAAAGTCGTAGAACAAATGTTGTTGGGATTGATGTTGAGAGGCTGCCTGCAAGCGGTGTCCAGCTAATTACAATTAACCCGTATAAGAAAGTGACACGTGATAACTATAAGGCGTTTATTGTTTAGTACGCTAGTATGTATAATTTTAGAAGTGTAACTCTGTTTACTTTGATAATACTTTGGCCTCGTTTTGCCTAACGCACGGACAGCGAAGGGGCTGTCTGTGTGAGACAAATTGAAAACTTTACATCGTTCATGACATTGTTGTCATGAACGATGTCAAGTTTTCACTGTAAAAAAAAAACAAATCCGGAACTGTAGGCTTAAAGACAAAAACAATTTATTTCAGTCAAACCAATTTAGGGTTGTTATAAGAAACATCAATTATTTTATATTGTTGCGCTGTATTCATTAATAACCAACATATTTTTTTCCTGAGCAGAAAATAGTAGATTGTAACACAAGGGGAGAAAGCGACCGATTTCACTCGAGATGTTTCAATAGCTCGAGCTATTTCACATAGCTGCTTTCACTCGTGTTAAACATACTATTTTTCATTTCGACTGTGAGGAAAAAATTTTTGAATTTCTTTTTTTGTGGTGCAATCGAAGGTGCGTTCCATTTGATATCCGTGAAGCGCCCGACGCTTGGTCCGCGAGAGGCGGCAAAGTGGGCGTGCGGTCTGCGCTGTCGGCAAGTGCAACGTACCCCGACAACTTTTTTTGGAAGTGTTGGTTTCACGGCTTTGGGCAATATTGGGTCCACACTTACGTGCCAGGGAGGGAAAACTATTTTCCACCCAGCTATCTACACATGAAAGTGCAACTTTCCGAACAGGAGAGATCAAAAAGTAATCTACATTATCTTTCCAGTCGTATGCTAGACGGCGAAGAGCCGAGACCTATGCATCCCTGGTACAAAAACTTCCGCGGCACCGTCGAAGGCTTCGGCGACAAGTACGTCATTTCCGGCGAGGCGGCCATCTTGCCCAACGACAAGATAGAGATCACGGAGCTTCCGGTCGGCGCGTGGACGCAGAACTATAAGGAGAATGTGCTGGAACCTATGCTAGGGACGGATAAGGTCAAGCCGCTCATATCTGAGTACAGGGTATGTATATGAGTGAGATGGAAGTATTCTACATTAAGGTGTTAGAGAATTTATACTGAAGAGACTTGTTGATTATGCTTACTGTATATTTCTTGTCTTTTTGCAAGGTTTTGTAGCTTATGTACACATGGCCGCCCGTCAGTTTATATGGGAATGTAGGCGCTCTAATTCCCCACGTAACAAAATCTGTTTTCGTAGTTTAAATGGGTAACCTGACGTGCTGCCGACTGTACCTTAGGTAGTTCTCTCTTTTTCTCTGCCAAACAAATGAAAAGACAAACTAGAATGCGATTTCTAACGTATTTTTAAGAGTTTTTGCGTGTTTTCGTCTTAACTAGTAGTCATCGAATGACAGCCCTACTAAATTTTCTATGGATTCTGTAATTTCCTTAGCAACTCACTGCCGTTTAATTGTCATTTATAAATATATATAGTCTGTCTCTTTTCGTTTGCCAGTGAAAGAGAGATACACAACTTAATTTTAATCATAGACAGGGCATATTGGAATCGACCCCAATGGCGCTAGTTCCGTCCTTCGCCATAAATTAATACGTGCTTTAATAAGTAGAAAAATTGGCACTTCTATGTAACTTCCTGCCTAAAAAGTTAATCCTTCACTAAGTCTCGTGCCGTCCTTATCTATTTCGTTAACAAAGAAAGTGACAGAATGAGAATTATAGATTCAATTTAATTGACGTCTCTGAATGCGGCAGTTCAACTTGTATACACTAATCATACCCTGACGTATTCACCCCAGGAATACAACACAGACACGACAGTGCGTTTCGTGGTGACCCTGCTGCCCGGCAAGCTGGCCGAGGTGGAAGCGGAAGGCGTTCACAAGGTGTTTAAGCTTCAGACCACCATCTCCATGAGCTGCATGAACGCGTTTGACCACAACAACTGCTTGAACAAGTGAGTGACTTTAGGTTTCAATTAAGCGAACATGTCACATGCAATATTTACCTATCTTTTCTCACAATTTTGAATAGAATAGAACACATTTATTAACACAATACAGAGAAAAGACCAAAAGAAACTTTGCCTGCGTTACCCATACATACTTTTCTACCATTTTTCACACCCTTAGAGGTAGAATTTTAATTTTTTATAAATGCAATACAAATACAAGGTTATTATGTTTATCCGTTATCCTATTCACCATAGCACAAGCTCACGCTTAGTTTGAGGCTAGGTGATTGTTGAAACAATTTAATTTAATTTACAATGACCACCTTTTCCTATTTATCAGTTATCTTAGTGTTGCTAACCTCCCATTTCTTGCTTACCTAGCAACTACACTAAAAAAGGAAGTATGGTGAAAAATTTCAAGTTTCTGATTAATCAAAAAACACCGTACTCAATTTTTTATCATCTACGTCATACTCCTGCGTGGCCCATTGGCTTGCTGCGCTACTCTGCATTGCGCCGTTAAAAGCACCGACTTCAAATCCTGATGAGCGCTGCTTTTTTTCTTCTTTTTTTTTGTTTGAACTGTGAATAGCTGCAATTTATAAATATGAGCAGCAATAACTGCGATGCGTGCAATCAACCAATCACATCCCAGTTTTACCTCCAATGTCACCACTGCAGGGGTTTTTATCACCATGACTGCCTGAACTTCAGCACGGAGCAGTTCTTGTCCCTGAGCGCGGAGCTAAAGGCTTCATGGACATGTCCACATGCGTCAACGTAACACGCCGCACCAGATGCACTTTAAACACCCCAGTGCGTCAAAGCCAGTTCCCGTTTGATGAGTCTTTTAACATGTCTCTTGACCAGGTTGCGGCCTCAGGCATGGTAACACCTCGACAAAACGTTATGACAAGGTCTACCAGAATTGATGACACTGTCACAATGGAAAAATCGCCAAAATGTTTGACGAAAAACTGGAATCGGCTATGTCGGCGTTTTTAGAAAAGGTTAAACAGAACAGAACAGAACGATTTCAATGCAACTATTAACTTCATCAGTGATGAACAGGCGTCATTACACTCTAAACTGAAAGAAAAGAATGAATCGTTGAAAACCTTAGAGGCAGAGAATAAGAAACTACAAAATGATATCTCGAAATTGAGTGTCCGTATTCTAAGCTTTGAGAAATTATCACGCAGTCACAATCTTGAAATTCAATCCGTTCCTGAGAGCCGGCACGAAAACGTCATGTCTCTCTTTAAGAAGCTGTGTGATATAGTAAAAGTCACTATGAGTCAAACATCCACTCCTGTCGTCGTGTTGCCAAGATGGATGTAAAATCGAAGCGCCCAAGAAACATACTAGTGACTCTCTTTTCGTCTCGTTTACGTGACACCGTATTATCTGCTGTGCATCGGTACAATAAGGCTCACTCAAAGGATACCCTGAACTCTATTAACCTAGGAATTCCTGGAGAAACTCGTAAAATTTACGTTACGGAACATCTTTCGCCTGACTGTAAATATCTACACGCCGAGGTATGTAAAATAGCGAAAGAGAAGGGTTACAAATTTGTTTGGGTTAAATATGGCAAAATTTATGTGCGTAAATCCGAAGAAAGTGGGTGCATTCTTATAAAAGACAGTAATTCTTTATCTAAGTTGCAGTGAATTTGGCGGTTACTCGTCATTTTCTTTTTTTTTTGTTATTAAGATCTAATTAGTTGGTATTATTTTATTTTTCAATTATGTTAATTTACTATCATAATGTAAATCAATTGCGAAGTAAATTGCACACTGTGTCTCTTAATATTTTGAATTGTAATTACGATATTATATGTCTAGCTAAGACTAACTTAAACAATACTATTTTTGATAGTGAAATTGTGGATAATCGGTACGAAATTTTTCGTAGAGATCGTTTTTCCACTAGTATAAGGAAAAAGGAGGGAGGTGGTATCGCAATTGCAACAAAGAAATGTTTAAAGGCTATACGTCATACATCTTGGGAGTCTAATGTTAAGGACATTTGGCTCAGTATCAACCCAGGCCATGACAATAAACGTCTTTATATATGCTTAAGCTACTTACCCCCGGACCTAGAGCTTGTAAAGTTGGAATTATTTTATCATAATTGCCAGAATTTAATTTTGAACAATTTGATTGACGAAGACTGTATCCTGATAGGTGACTTCAATACTCCTGACGTATTTTGGCAGCAACTAGATTCATCTCGAATCATGGTCCCTAAGCTAGCACAGAGTCCTTCATCCAAATCAAATGTATTATTGGAGATTTTAGCTTTATGCGATCTGCATCAATTTAATAACATACCTAACGAAAATGGCCGATATCTTGATCTCGTACTCTGTAACTTCCAAAATATCGCTGTTTATGCTGACGACGCTCTAACCCGCGAAGAAGGCCATCATCCCGCAATTGTTGTGAATGTTCAAGATAGGAGAAATGTTAGTAAATGTGTTCAACCTAAGTTTCGTAAAATAAATTATCGTAAGTGTGATTACGATAAAATTGAGGCCGAACTAGGCTCTTTGGATTGGTTAGCTGTTTTCGGTCCAATAAAAGACATTAACGTGACTCTCAAGATTTTCTATAGTCAAATTAACGACATCATCGCTAAACACGCGCCGCTAACAAAATCACGTGATCAGAGTGGTCCTCCCAGTTGGTTTAGTCCGTCGCTTATTAAATGTCTCAAAGAAAAAATAAATTTCACAAACGGTTTAAAAAATATGGAAATCCTAGATATTATGATACGTTTAGCTTGTTACGTGCTAGGTGTAAACTCCTAATTAAAAGGTGCCATGAAAGGTATTTGTTGTCCGTACCACTACAAAGGGATGTTAAATCTTTCTGGAGGTACGTAAACACAAAAAAGGGAGGTCCGTCAATACCGATTAACATGCGGTGTGGCGACGCAGAGTCAACCGATGCTAAAAGCACATGCGAGTTATTTTCTAAGTATTTCAACAGCGTTTATGAAAGCAATGATGGCACTCCTGCCTACATCACACCTCTGGAAGAGCGTTGCGTTGGCGGTCTGGGTAATTTTGTCGTATCTGCTGAGGATGTTCTCGAGAAGATCGATAAAATTGATGCTAGCAAGGGCCCAGGTCCAGATGGAATACCACTATCTTTTATAAAAACTGTGGAAAGGAATTATGTGTCCCTTTATCCATTTATTTTTAATGCATCAATCGGACATTGTATTTTTCCAGACCAATGGAAAGTAGCTCATGTTGTCCCTATTCACAAAGCGGGTAATAGATCGAGGTGCGAAAACTATAGACCAATCAGCATCTTATCCTGTTGCGCTAAACTTTTTGAGTTGGTGGTATATGATTCTCTTTATAATCATGTTAAACAATTTATAACCGTAAAACAGCATGGTTTTGTCGCAAGTAGATCAACCACAAGTAACCTCCTGGAGTACAAGAATTATCTTTGTTCTGCTTTCGCAAAAAGGAGAACAGGTGGATTCTATCTACACTGACTTTGCTAAGGCTTTTGATAAGGTTAACCATTATGTTCTTTGTGAAAAGCTGAAGGCGTATGGTATTCATGGCAGCTTACACCGTTGGTTTGAGTTCTATCTTGCGCGTAGAAGTCAACTTGTTGCTATAAAAGGCTTTGTATCTGCACCGGCCACGGTTACCTCTGGCGTCCCACAGGGCTCACACTTGGGGCCGTTACTTTTCATCTTATTTATAAATGATCTAGTGGATCGCCTACAATGTCCATGTTTGCTATACGCTGATGACCTTAAGATATTCGCAAAGATAAATAGGACGGATGATGCTTTGGCACTCCAGAGCGATCTGAATGCCTTGATAGAGTGGTGTGCTGAAAACTGTATGCAATTAAATGTTGCTAAATGCAATGTTGTCTCTTTTACCTGTAAAAGAAATCAGTTTGTTTTCGACTACACAATACGAGGTTCTGTATTGGTGCGTAAGGACGCGGTCAGAGACCTGGGTGTACTCTTTGATGCGAAACTCACTTTTCACGCCCACTACGACCACATTCTTAATAAATGTAACGGAATGCTGGGATTTATTATGCGTTGTATTAAGGAATTCAAAAACTTTAACAGTTTAATATAACTTTATAAATTGTTGGTCAGATGCATCCTCGAATTTAATACCGTAATTTGGTCTCCATTTTACAAAGTTCACATACATATAATAATAATCTATTTGTGTACACATGTTTAGAATTATAGTCCTGCGTCTATATTATTATAATAGTTTGTAGCATGGTTTTATTGTGACATGATTTGTTTTATGTACCATATAAATAAAAAATAATAATAATAAAAATAACTTACTCGTAGTAGTTTCGACTGTACTCTGTGATATGCCATTAGTCAGTTCTCGTTTTTATATCTTTACCCTGGATTCCTATGATAAAAGAACGATACGTTCTTGGCTTTTATAAATGATTCATAATTTTAAGCAGGGAATTTTTGGGAAGTTTGCTTAGAGACCACCCTTTTCAGCATGGCTTGAACCATCAACGATATAAACTAGTACAGTCACAAGCAATGAAAAGTATACATATAAGTTTTTATGACATTGTAATAAGGTTTCAAGGAGGTGCTCGTGGCGCAGTGGCGGCAGCGCTTTGGTAGTGATACCAAAAGTTAAGCAACCACGGCGCGGTCGTGATTGGATGGGTGACCATTCCGACCATTAAAGTGACGACCATGACAAGCATCTCCGTGCTTCGGAAGGCACGTTAAGCAGTTGGTCCCGGCTAATATCTCTTGGTATTAGTCGTTAAGCCTAGTCAGAGGCCCTAGGGCGGCTTGATAACATCTGACAGTAAGGTTTGTCACTTGCCTTACAGAGACCCCTCCACCAATCCGCACTGAGCCCGCGTGGTGGAGTATGGCTCGTTCCTCCTCATAGTTGAGGTGAGGCCTTTTCCCAGCAGTGGGATCTAATAGGCTGACTTAACTAATAAGGTTTCAAATAGAATGCAATGTGTGATGATGGTGGTCTATCCGTTATCCTAGTCGCCATAGCACAAGCTCACGCTTAGTTAGGGGCTAGGTAATAGTTGGGTTTGTTGAAATAATTATTATTATTGATGCTCATGACTACGTATTTGACCATCACTCCTCATCCCCAGATACGAGAAAGTGGACGAAATACTCCGCACATTCTACGACCTCCGTCTCAAGTACTACATTCGGCGCAAGGACTACCTAGAGGGCCAACTGCAGGCCGAGGCCGACAAGCTGAGCAACCAGGCGCGGTTCATCCTCGAGAAGTGCGACAAGGGACTGGTGGTCGAGAACAAGAAGCGACGCGCTATGGTCGAGGAGTTGCTCAAGAGAGGCGAGTGAATTCATTAGCATTAAATAGAAAGAAAGAAAGAAAGAAAAGTAATTTATTTGGTTCACTGACAACAGAAAATGAACATAAAAATGAAAACATTATATACATACAATACATCCCAACCAAGTGGCAATAGCTGGTTGCCTCTCATGCAGGAGGTACCGGTTCGATCCTACGTGGCATGGCGGCACCAATTACTTTTTCTGAGTTATGTACATTAGTTGTTTCACTCATCGATTCTCTTACGGTGAGGGAAAACATCGTGAGGAAACCTGCACATTCGAGCGACTGAATGTGTAACCATGATCCAAACATGGTCAGGTTCCCCTGTTAACAGGTTCACGGAGGTCAGATGACAGTCGCTCCACTGTAATTTCCTGATCTGTTATATCCTGGATCATGGTCCAAAGCGGACCCCATGGTCGAATGCATAACCGGGATAATGATGATGACATCCCGACCAAGCCAAGTAGGCGAATGACAAATACAACGAAAATACCGATGGAACTTAAAAAAAGCAATGGTGTTAAAATAAACTTAGGTGTTTCATCTAAATTGTAACAAAATTGCTTTTTATTTACCTTCGATATTTTCGCTGTATTCGTCTAGTTTGCTTGCTATCACATAAAATTTCACATGCTAATTAAATTATTAAGAATTAGCAATAATTTCCATTACTAATTGAATTGCACACTGGTGTGCACTGGTGCAATATTCGTTCCTTCAGTCTCATAGATCGGTGATACGGCAATCCGACATGACCAGAGACTTACTATAGTCTTTCAAGCAATTACCCAAGGGATCACCTACAACACTTTACGAAAACCAATTACGGTTTCTATTCTATCTCTTTTCTACAGGATACGCGCCGGACCCCATAGCGGAGTGGAAGAAGCGAGCCAGCAAGATGCAAGGCCTCACCGCATTGGAAGACGACGAGCAGCAGGAGTCTGAGGAGGAGCCAGAGCCGGAGGACACCAAAGGGAAGCCTGTGGACCCTGGTAAATATTGGCATTATTTCCGTAATTTTAAACACTATAAAGGACTATTTTGACAGTTGAAGTGGAAGTGGGCCGGTCACGTATGTATAATGCATCCAGAAAGGTCGGTACGAATCGTTACAGTACACTGTGGACGCCCTCGGACGTCTATGGCCGAAGAGGGAGACCAAAGAAAAGATGGTGTGAAGATTTTAATAGTTTTCTAATATTCAGTTCCAAAACTATTCAGATAGACTCGGGCACTGGATGGGGATTGGTGGAGATTGATAGAGTTTCCGGCAGAAGAATTTCTTGAGCTAAAAAAGAATATTTTACCATCAAGAGAATGGAAAAGAAATTAATAACCAATACACCGTATTTGTATCCATTGAAAAGTCCACAGTAGCAGAGGTAAATCTTCGATTACGGATCCCTTCGTGAAGTACCGGGCGGCTTAGGGCGATTGTAAAGGAAACTGCCGATTTAGATGTAGTATTAAAGACAAAAAAGATACATAATATGCTTCTTACATTCTTAAGCTTCATAAAAAATCGTACAGAATATCGACAAGAAAGACAATATTCTCGGCAGCCAATGTATAGATAGATAGATGACTCTTTATTGCACAACATAAAAGTAACAACAATACAATTTACTCAGAAAGATATACAAAACAGATTGCCACATTCATTATGTAAAATGTATATTATTCAGTTCATTGTTTTGATACTAACACAATACTAATTGATGATCTCCCTTGCAGAGAAAGCGTTCCAGAACTTGAAAGAGGTGAAGAAGTTCAACTACCTGCTGGGCATGTCGATGTGGATGCTGACGAAGGAGAAGAAAGACGAACTTCTCAAGCAACGCGACCAGAAGCTCGCAGAGCTTACCGCGCTCAAGTGAGTACTATAACCACAATATGTACTAGTACTACGTACAGGAATGTGACTTTGCAATGAAATTCAAAGAAATATCTACTCAATGTCGTTAACGATATGGTGTAATTTAGTTAGCCTCAGAGTCAAGCACATTTTCGTTCAAGCAATTCATCGCAAGATAATTTCATTCTTATAACTCTGGAATAGGATTCACAATACACTAAATCTATTGAGTGACGTACTATCATGCGACGCGATAGGGTTGACTGGTACAAGAAGCTACTAACACCACCTAGCGCAGCTTTCTATCACTTTATTCATGCTCGTCCAGCCAGCAACGTAGTGCCGCGCGCCGCCGGCGAATAAAACGCGCGCGCGTGTCGCTGCTCGCTCACGAGTCCCAACTTGAGTAGCCTACCACGGTGGGCCACGGTGGGTCGCCGCGCGTAGATACGTTTTTGCTACCTACGCGGGGAGTTACACAGGCCTGCTATAACTGAAATTAATTACCGATCTGAGATTTAACGGTCGGTTGCATCATTTAACTTTAACCTTGACAAACGTAAAAAATCTGACAAATCGTACCAAAGTCTTGAGTTGTGGTTGTAGTCTCGGTTAACGTTAGGCGATGGATTTGAGCCTAAAGGTCAATTTTGTCCAGTCTTGGACGTAGGCCTCCTCCATTTTCTGCCATGATTGGCGGTCTTGTGCCGTGTCATCCAGCCATGTCCTGCGTAAAGGTAGAGGTAAAAAAACATGATTAATATTTTAACAGCCGTTTTAATATTATTTGTCATATCGCACCTTTAGAATTATTGAGACCTAATGTAATTTTAGGGAAACAGCGAAAAAAGATTCGTAGATCGCGACTTTTTAACGAAAATGGATGATAATTGGATATTGTTAAAAAAAATGGCAGTTGGATATCATAATATAATCATTTATCTACACATTACAAAGTTAAATAAACAAAAGTAATGTATAAATAAATAATTATATTCATTTATTTGTAACAGTAGTAATTTAGGTCTTTGTTCGTCTGAATCCATATATTTTTAAAAAGACCTTTTTATGCTTAGGTCTTTCTAATTCTGAACATTAATTAAAAATCTCGTTTCATTTAAAGTCTAGTCTCTATAATACTGAATTTCTTACTATAAAGATAGCATTTTTATATCTTATCTTTCTATTTACTGTTAATGAAAACCAATATATTCAAGACTATAGTATTACTTTAATCAAAATATTTTATTTGACAACAAAACTTAGACAAAATCAAATTGTAACAGTGTAAATAAGCACTAAAAGTTTCTTAATATTTTTTTTTAATTCTATTCAGTCTGTAGGTAACTTAGAATAAAATCGCATTATCACTTAAAATTAAAAAATATAGGCAACAACAAAGTTAAACTTTGATAATTGAAACTTTCCAGCTGTTACTAATTAAAGTATGGAATTATAAAAATACATAGAAACTAGGAATTATGTTTTTGTTACGAGATCGCGCAAGTTTTTTTTTCTTATCTACATTTAAACGAGCAATGGCTAAATTGTTAAGAATTTTCTACCTATCGAGGTACGAGGGTCAAACTGAAAGTTCTTAGAAAATCAAAAACTGATTACATTAGCCAGTTATTAGTTTTATTATATCTTTTCAAAATATTGTCCATTGACGTCAATACACCGCTGCATGCGATGGAACCACTGGGAAAAGCACTTTGCCCACTCGTCCTTAGGGGTCTCTTCAATGGCATCGCGATACGCAGCCACCGCTTCTTCAGCATTCATAAACCGCTTTCCTTTAAGTTTTTCTTTAATTTTTGGAAATAAATAAAAATCACAAGGCGCGAGGTCGGGGCTATACGGCGGGTGACCCAGTAATTCAACGTTTGATGTCGCCAAATAGTCGATCGTTCGCTTGGCGGTGTGCGACGAGGCGTTGTCGTGGTGAAGGAGGATCCTACTGCGAGGTCGTTTCTCTCGAACTTTTTCCAAGACAAGTGGCAAACAATTGGTAGTGTACCATTCTGCAGAAACTGTTTTTTGATCCTCTAACACAATTGTTGCGAAATGACCTATCCTTCCAAAGAACGAGGCCACCATTTTTTTTCCCGCACTTCGATCTCTCTTCACTTTAGTTGGCAACTCCTCGAAAGGAAACACCCACTGAGCAGATTGTCTTTTGGTTTCAGGATCATAACAGTAAATCCAGCTTTCGTCACCTGTTAGTATGTCGAACACAGCATTTGAGTCACCTCCGTTAAATCTTTCAATCATTTTACGGCACCAATCCACACGATGGAGTTTTTGAGCCTTAGTCAAATTATGAGGTATCCACCGGGCGCAAAGCTTCCTGACCGCTAAATGTTCGTGGAGGATTTTGTGCACTTGACTCATACCGATGCCTAAGCTTGTCCGAATCTGCTGATAGGTCACTCTTTTGTCAGTCTCTATCATACGCCGCACAACACAGATGTTATTTTCAGTCGTCGCCGTAGAAGGCCGTCCCTCACGTACATCATCAGTGAGATTAGTGCGACCACGTTTAAACTCATTAAACCAGTTGTAAACAGTCGCACGAGATGGGGCTTCATCGTGAAAGGCCAATCGTAGTCTATCATAACTTTCTTGTTGACTTAAATGACATCGAAAGTCATAAAAAATCATTGCACGAAAATTTTCTCGTGTTAAATTCATTTTGACGTGACACAGACAATTTTCAATTTGCCGCCAAGTCGTAAAACAAATGACAAATGAATGAAATATATACTCAGTAATATTGGCAAAGAGTTCTATTTTCAAATTTTAGAATATTTTTTTTATTATATTGTTTATAAGTGGCCAGTTCTAAGAACTTTCAGTTTGACCCTCGTAAGACATCGGTCTTTGACGGTCGATTTTAGCCAATAGCAGCATATTTAGTGCTACTTTCTTTAAATGATTATTACAGTTGAGAG
Organism: Pyrausta nigrata; assembly: GCA_949316185.1. NCBI lineage: Eukaryota > Metazoa > Arthropoda > Insecta > Lepidoptera > Crambidae > Pyrausta > Pyrausta nigrata. The sequence goes on along the minus strand of OX438949.1, from coordinate 14,899,409 downwards.
TCTGAAGAATTTTGGGAATCTATTTTATTTAAAAAAGTCCTCTTTTTATTTAAAGTTACAATTTTAAGCCATACATAGTTCACCTTACCTGAATTGTACGCTTCGGACCAACATTTTCGTAATTTTCCTTAAAGTTATGCATCTTGATATTTAAAGTGTAATAACTAAACGAACAATTACGGAAATTTTGCTGCCAAAAAAATCATAACTCGAAAACTAAGAAAACTCGCGGAACATACATGGAGGTGATACGAATACCCTAAGAGGTGCTCTATCTGTTTCTTACTTATACGGAGTACTAGTAGGTACTTTTACGCGAATAGTAGAACTCATTAAAATACAATTTTACGGATTACCTCGCGATTTATTTACATTTTATTTAAAACCTGACATTTCGAACAACTAACAGCGTTAGTGTTCACAGGAAGACGACGGTATTATTTGTCATAACATAGTTTTAAAAAACTTCACTACCGTCACACATAAAATATATTAATTTACGTTCTTATTTACGCAAAAAGAGCAAACTGTGTCTTGAGATCTTGCAGTGCGAGGTGTTGCTTGGGTTTTTGCTAGAATAGGATCCCATGTCGGTGGAACTTTCCAACCATCTTCATTAGCTATGTGTTCTTTAATCCACACGCCTACGCAGGCCACAGTCACAACACTCCAGTCTGTAGACTCCTTCATCTTGAAGAGGTATCTTGCACTTGACAGGTGGTAGGAATTGGTTAAAACTTCTTTTGCGGCTTGAAGTAAGTTTTGATTGAAGCACGCTTCAAGATATTCCCAATCTTGTCAGTGACTCCCTTCATGTATGGTAGTACTGCAGGTTGGCGTCCAACGACGTGGTACTGGAAGCTGGTTGTCCCATAGTACCTTCCTTACATGCTGAAGCTCAGCAGCTAGATGTCAGTCGTCACAGATGCCCCTTGCTCTATAAAACAAAGTTTAGCCCATAGTAGCTAACTGTGAAAGGTGATGGTGAGACGCACCATTGAGATATTTTTCGTTATGGGTGGCTTTTCATAAGATTGTGGCTTAGGGTATGATCCAAATTCTAGTTAGTATAGTAGTAGATTTTTGGATGTATTAAATTTAGATGATTAAGAAAAGAAGAAGACTATTTGTGGGTAAATTTGTAAGGTATTTGGTAGTTTTATCTACGTACCGCTTATAAAACCTTGGTGATATAGGTGATATGCTCAGAGCTCGATCCTTAAAATCATCCATACTTAAATCAGCAACAATTGGGGATACCGGAGAGCCCATTGCTACACTATCGGTTTGCAGATTATCCTACAGTAAATAGCCAGATGTAAGGCAATGTTCCAATAGTTCTGCATATTCTATTGGCATGTCGAGTTTTTTTTGGTGATTTCAATGCAGTCCTGTACTGGTTAAACTTGTAAATATGGACTGAATATGAAAACTAACCCTAGTTTCATCATCTGCTAATTGAAAGTTCTTAATTTCGCTGATGAAATGGTAGGAATCCTTTACATATGCCGTTGTTCCTCCCCGTAGCTTTGATAGTTTTCTATCTAAATGCTGAGCTAATTTGTAGGTTGTGATAATTGATATTAGTGTTATGATTTTTTGGCAACCTATACAACTTCGGTGGTTTTGCACACGTAGGTACTAATTATTGAATGTGTTTTCGTACTAAGTCGCTGGTGTTATTTGTTTGATCTGATTTCACGCGTTTGTGGTACCGGTAGATTCGTCCGACAGTAACTGCGACATTTTAAGTTTTTAGTCCGATGTATCCATTATGACCGTAGCGTTACCATTATCTGCGCGCACGATTGTTAGTTCTGGTCTAGATTTAAATTAACAATCGTGCGCGCAGATAAACAAAAACTTCAAATAAAAATGAATATCATAACTCACCTCACTCTGTTCATGCAGGAGATTTTTTTATTAGAAGAACTATGTGATATTATTTGTCTAGATCTTTTCTAGGCGTACTTTGAAACATCATAATTAAGTAAAAAATTATTATCTATACTTACAGGATTAAATAATTTTGATAACAATAAGTAACAGTGTGAATTAATTTCTTCACGAAGAATCTGGTACATCGGGTTGGAAAAATCTATTTCATCGGTACTTTCGTAACAGTGAGATAGTATTTTTTATTTGTGTTATTCTGAAAATATTTTAAGTAAAACTATTCTGAATTAATATTTGTTCATACAATAATTTACCTAAAACCTTCAAAACATGTAAACTTTGTATGTAACAAGTCATCAAGACCAAAACATTTTTAAATCATGTTAGACTCATTTCTAAAACGGTCGGTGCTATTGCATTCGTTTTTAATACAAGGGAGACAATTTAGTGAATAAAATCTATTATAAACATTACTTATAATACAACACAGACCAAATAGCCCTTAGGTCTTCTATTTGTGCTATTTTTTCCGTATGAGAGTGACTCAAATACAAATACGTTAAAGTTTATTCGATACTTTTTGTTTTAAAATAGACTCAATACCCAATAGGTCTTTACTTTTTTGAAAAAAAATATACTTCCTTACCTCCGTAGAAATTCGGATTAGGTTTCCATATTTACAAACACGCAACGACCTGCTCGAAACACTTGTGGCGCAACACTGCTTTCGTCGCTCTTAAACCCAGTGTTGCCAACCCTCGTCTGGACTAAAACTGCAAATATGCTTTCAAAAAGCTGTAGAAAACTGTAGATTTCTAATTAAAGAGCTGTAAATCTACAGCTTTGCTTATTTTGTATTATTTTAAAGCAATAATCAATAAAATAACATAATAAAGTAATAAAATTATACTTTTATTGTTTTTGTATTAACAAATCAACTTGACAAACAACAAATCTTGACAATTTTACAATATTTCTACCAAAGCTGCCTCGTTTTCAATTTGTACATCCTCTTCATTTTCAGTCTCATCTTTATTCTTAAAATCGTACATGTTTTTGTTAAATTTCTTTAAATGGTCATCGGTAGCATTGAACTCGAAACAGTTTTTAATTTCTGATTTTGTATGTAAATTACCTTTTATGGTGGTGGTTGACAGTTTATTCCTAAGTTTGGTTTTCATGAGATTTATACTTGAAAACAAACGTTCAACTGTTGCTGTACTGTGCGGTAGACACAAAAACTTCTTGGTTAATTTTGATAGCAAGGGAAATCGTGCAGATCCATCACCCTTCTTCAATTTGGAGACATGATACCAAAATTCTTCTACATTTTGGGTCTCAGGTTCATTCAAATTCAAATTGGTGTTGCGAAGAGTTCTCCATTCCCTATCCAATTCTGTTACGTCTTGAGGACAAATATTTGGAAAATAATACAATAATTCAGCAATTGAAGTTTTTGGTTTCTTGCTCAAATCGTGATTTAAAATGTTTTGTGGGTTCAACATTTGTAAAGATTTCAGAGCTTGCCGATCCTTGTCATCAAATGGGAATCTTTGTTTGATTTGGACTATTGCTTCAACATAAAAGTCTTTACATTTTGTGTAAAAGCTGTGAAGTTGGGCGTCGTCTATTTCTTGAGTTTCCTTTTTCAAGCGGATTAAATTAGGCACCATTCCGCCTACATATGTTTCAAATAACGGCACATGGGTTTGAACGTCATTTACATCAACACTTAATACTTTCTTTTCTTTAGCGTTCGAAATGTCTTGGTGTTGTTTTTTTCTTCCTCTGTCAATTCTAAATATACCGGCTGTATAAAGCATTCTAAAATTGTTAGATAGGCTGTGTAAATCTGATCATACAATAAGTACAGCTTTGTTTTTTCTGCCTGCATTTCTGTATTCAAATCTGTAAATATTGGTAATGCAAATCGAAGGAATTCCAAGTATAACTCAGTTGTCGGTTCCATAGCTTTCGTTAAAATTCCTTGAGCAGAAAGAAGACGATCTGTGTAAACTGCTGATTGAAAATACAACTTGATAGCTGGAAGTTGCTCTAACAATCGGTTCACAACTTCGTTCAAGGATAGCCATCTGGTTTGAGCTGGGTGCAGTATTTTATGAGGTTTTATATTTGTAAATGCCTGAAATGTTTTGTAATCACCAATGCGTTTAGGTGAATTTTGAATGTGATTAAAAACTTCACGACAAAAATCTTCAAGACCCATCGGTAATTTTAGACATGCGTACGATGCGCAAAATGCAAACGAGTGGCATATGCATTTCATGGTGAAAAGATTAGGTATATCGTTTTTCAAATGAGTAACCATCGAGTTGTTTGATCCAAACATTACATTGGCGCCATCGGACGCAAATCCTAACATCTTTTCTTTGTACGGGATTTCTTTCTCGTCGAAATATTCGATAGTTTTATCATACAAAACTTTAGCTGAACCTTCGGTGATTGGTATCAGAGTCAGAAACTTATCTTCTACTTCGTAACTTGTGTTGACTATCCTAGCTATTAAAGCTAAATGCTTAATTGCCGACTTATCGGTGCTTTCATCTACTAATAATGAAAAATCATTTTCTTTTAATTTTTGTATCAAGTTTTCTTCAGCCGTTTTTCCTGTCACATTCACAGTGATAGCTCGAGCTTTTGTTCGGCTCATAGACAAATTTTCAGCAATTTTTGAGTCTGGACACACTGATTTAACTAATTTTGTTAAATGGGAGGCAACATTAAACGCAAGATTATGTTCTGCAATAAAACAAGCTAGTTTTATTTCACCAGCCTTTGCCATTTGCTGTGGTTGTTGCGATTTTGATGATGATGCCAACAGAGATGTAAGTCTAGGTTGCTTTTGCAATTTTTTACAGTTCACTTCATGTTTAGTTGAATTTTTGTGTCGCATCAGTTCCTGAATTCCACATTTTCGATCACAGTCGCATGCAGAACAGTAAAAATATGTGTCACCTTTTTTACTTTTCGCGACCCACCCCTTGAATTTGTCATCTTTGAGCCAAGAATCAATAAATTTTTGCTCGTATCTTACCTTCTTCTTTTTTGGTGGCGTTTTATCACAATCTGTCTCACTATCGCTGCTACTGCTAACCATTGTCCTGATATTTTTGATAATGTTCGTTATCGATCCAATTCACAGCTCGATGGAAAAACAATCAGAGTATAGTCGCGCCGCTGCTGACAAAATGCGTTCCTGAGAGGTTGTCATTGATTTGACAACGTAACTTAAGGGGCCCCCCCCTTAAGTTAAGCCCCGGAAGCCCCGCAACTCGATCGATAAAACAGTTTTTGACTAAACGCATCGATCGCCGCGCCGTACCGGTCGAAATAGTTTAGATCCACTAACGCCACCTGTGCAATGAATGTTGTATCAGCTAGTAGGCACACAACCCTTACAACTTGTATCACTTGTATGGGTTACGCAGCGAATATAATAGATGGCGCTAGAATTATAATAAAAAAACTGTAGATTTGGAGGTCTTAACTAAAAACTGTGACGATATTGAAAAAACTGTAAATCTACAGTTAAAACTGTAAGGTTGGCTACACTGCTTAAACCGAACACACGCGGGGGTAGGGGCGGCGTGAAAGAGACCGAAATATACGCGTAGCTCAGTTCACGCGAAAAAATGCCCATATTTTGTTAAAAGTCGATAGATGTGTTCGTTTTAAGCCATTCTATGTACAAAAGTCGAAATCTTAAAATTTTGGATTAGGTCTCAATAATTCTGAAGGTGCGATATGTTGTAGGAAGTGTCTAGTCTGCCACCAGTGGCCATTTAATATAAATTAATATACTCCCACTAGTGGTAAGTTAAGAAATAATGTTATTCTACCGCTATAGGTAAAACAAGAAATACGAGTAATGGTATTCTGCCACAAGTGGCAATATAGTTCAACAAAGTATTCTACCGCTAGAGGCAGAATGGTACAGAATTTTATTCAGCCAACTTTTCAGGCTGCTACAAAATAGTTTCACTTTCTGATTGTAGGCAGTATTATTCCAGTGATTGTAGTTTAGTCTGTTCAATAAGTCTGTTTACATGGATAAGTTGTAAAATTATTGAAATATTTCATGGTATGGTTCATGGTAATTGATAGATATTTGAAAAATAGTTAGTGTTCTTTACAGCTACTTGACAGCTTGGCAGCAAGAAAGGGGGTTCCTGTGATGCGATTTTTAATTTCTGCTAAAATACCCATGTAAACTGACTTATGAAACAGACCTTATGCATATATTAGGAGGTAATAAATTAAACAAAAATATTTAAGAAAAATATGTAATTTTTATGTAACAAAACTTAATTATTATGTTAATTAATTATTCTCTTATTGTCCTTTTTTCCTCTTAAGTCCTACTACTGTTAAGGTATGCCCTTTGGGTCGACCTCTGCGTTTTCGGACGACTGGTAATCTTATTGTTTGATTAATAATAGTATGTCTGGTTTTTGCCTCAATTATTGTCTTTAGCGGAATATTTTTGGCATTTTGTGCTTGTTTTCGGCTTTTTCTAAATCTTGTTTCTGTTCATCAGTTTTTACAACTACTCAATAAATACTTTACTCAACTCAACTAATACTTTATTCCAATCTAATTAATTATGTTTCAAATTTATTCGATATTTTAATTCTATTTCATTTCATTTTATTTATTAATTTTTTGTTGACTCCATGTATTGATTGAGTTGTGATTTTAAATTTGTGTATGGGTGTTATTTGCCTGAAATAAAGATTTATTATTATTTTACTATTTTACTAAATATATAACTTTTTATCTTCATTCCTGTTTATTATGCATTATTACTTGTTTCTCTGCGTATTCAATCTGTTCTGTTCCTAAAACATCTGCAGTATTACTTTTCTACCTTTTTAAATTTTTGCACATTTTCATCATTTTCCGTGTCTTTCTTTTCTATCTCTTCGTTATTATTTTTTCCAAATGTTGTATTGTATTGATTTCTTCCTGTTTATTGTGTATTATTACTTGTTTCTCGGCGTAATCTATTTTTTCTGTTACTAAAACTTCTGCAGAGTTATTGTTGATTTCTGCTTTATTTGTTCTCTTTTTTGCATTTTTATCATATTTTGTATCATCCTTTTCTATCTCTTCATCATTTAACTTGATTTTCATGGGGCAGTTATCCTTATAAGTCGAAGACTGCCCTAATCCGCTACTTTTAGACTTAAACTGTCTGCCTCCCTTTTTACAGGCATGCTGTAATATTTCAGTTCTGGGTTGTTAGTTTTTAATTTTAAGGGACACACAGCTGTCATCTTTTCTATTGTTCGACTATCCCGTTTCCATAGTTGCACACAGTTTTCAGTTTCATAGTTTTTAATATATTGATCAAGAAGTTCCAAAGATGAGAATTCTGGATAACTAACAACACAAATTTTCAAATAATTTGCAGAAACACAACGCAAAATTCTTAGAGAATATCGTATGACCACAAAAACAACAAAAGTAAAAAAGTTATGCTTTCCTTGATATTATTTTGCTAACTTCACTACGATATTGTTAAAAGATGAACTGAAATATGAACTTTATGTGCAAAGCAGTAAGTGACATTCTAATGACTAATACCTTACGGCAGAATAGCGTTTTATGTTAGTCTGCCGCTATAGGAACTTACTTCACTACGCTACCATAATGTATACTTAAAATGTAACTTTATTAGTTTGTGTTAAGGAACATATTTTAATACCTAATAACTTGCGGCAGAATATTATTATTCCTTAACTTACCACTAGTGGCAGTATATTAATTTATATTAAATTGCCACTGGTGGCAGACTAGACACTTCCTATGTTGTATGGGAGTTACGTCATATAAACCGTCAGTCTATGTTTATCGTCTGTTTAAAAATCGGGTCTTAGGCTTGGTTGCACCATTTTACTTAACCGTAACCACAGAATAAATAATAGTACAAGTTTAGAAGGACCACTCCGCAAAGTTATACTAAATAGCGACTCTTGCTACGACACAATCAAGTTCAAATTCAGATAGCGGCACACCAATAGCCTACCGCTATAGACACCTCGGTATTTGTTTCTCTTTCTCTCACGTAAACTCATCTCATCTGACAGCGTAGAGACCGACGCGACGCCAAACGCGCGCGTGAGTCGTTGATTTTACAGGCGATGCGTAAGCTTGTGACATCCATAACGACCAGACGACGTCCGGTCGATTCGTGCATGTAGATTATATGTTTGTGCCAATGAACTTATAACTTTAACTCTTTACGCTAAGGTCGAAAATCAAATATGTTCTTTTTATAGGGTCCTACCACGGTTATGGTATAGTACGGTGTAGTGGGCACAGACTTTTAAGCTAAATTGCGGAGTGAATCCGGCCTGGAATAACAAAAACCATAATTCCAGACAGAAGACGCCCTCGATGCTGTGGCGCGACGACTTAGACGCGCTGCTCATCAAGCTAGACGAGGTGGAGGAGAAGGAGCGGCAAGAGGAGAGCACCACCAACAAAAAGAGCGCTAAAGCCTTCGTAAGTTATCTCCTTCATTCGTCTTCTTTCAGTCGCCGCGGTCTTGTGGTTCAAAATGATAATAAATAATCCATAATGACTAATATTATGAATGCGAAAGTGTGTCTGTCTGTCACAGAGCAAATAATGGTACTGCTGTTACGTACGATCCTTAAAAAGACTTACCCCGTTATTCCAAAAACTTAGTATAGCCTGACCAGGAATATATGGGACCTCGCCATATTGCGGAAAACAACTGGAACTAATTTCTTTTACTGGCAACAGAAACCTCAAATCGTCACTGACATGTCATCAATTGTCATAATGATTAGTGTCAAAGTGGACGCGTAATCTAATTTTCGACCAAGTGCGTTTTTATGTGATAAAATACCAAGAACTATTCGTTTTTAAAGTAAAAGAAAAGTGGTTTAACATGTGTTGTAGTATTTTTCGACTAGAAAGTCTATGTGATCACCACGGTTTCTTTAAATTAATTACTGATATAGTTGTCACCATGAATTTTTTGTACGTCATATAGTGCGCATAGTGAAAATTGGCTACTGGTGGCTACGGAGAATCTTTTAATAACGATTTTGAAAAATGATTATAATAAATACTTGGTTTGAACTTTATTTTATTTATTTCAACCCTACTTTGATATAACAACTAAAATAGTTCGTAGAGTTTTTAAGATTTCCTATAAAAATATATAACATTATAAATTATATCATTTGTAAAAACAATGAATTAATATTTCAGTTACCCATTAGTGGTTTTGCAGAAATAATAGTGTTTTAGTCCACAGTTCAAGACCAATATTACAAAGAGTTACTGAATTTAATAAGTACTCAATTTGCGAGTGTTCTGTCGTGTTATTTTATCGTAGAATCTGATTAAATATAAACATGGATGTAAACATATAAAAAATATGTTTTTTCGAAATTAAATCAAATTTCACTTACAAAAGTTAATCGACTGTGCCATCCGGTGGGACTCGAACCCACGTCCCTTCGCTATCCGGGCGAGTGCTCTTACCAACTAAGCTACGGAGGACGTTAGTCAGTTGACGAATTTTTGCAAGTGCTTGCTACGCCAATGAGCCGGCGTTCCGGATGGCACAGTCGATTAATTTTTGTAAGTGAAATTTGATTTAATTTGGTAAAAACTTGCAAAATAATTGCTTAAGTTATAAAAATATAATATGTTTTTTTTATGTTCAGTTGCCAATCTGCGCTGGTATGATTATACCGAGTGTTGTCATATAAAGTGCATTCGAAGCGCCCTTAATTCAGGTCCCATATATTTCTGGTCAGGCTATACCGGGTTTAAGACAAGACTAAGCTATTAGCTAACCAATTAGAAAAGCGCTGCTATATTAGGTTATGTCACGAATGTGTCATTCCTCTGCTGTCGGCTAATATTTAGACCCATTTTAAACCTGGTCTAATTTTTTTGTAATAACACCGTAAGGGGTCGAAATGGGGAAAAAGTTTATATGGTAAACCCGACATTTACTTGGCCTAAAAATATTGGCCCATTTTGAGCAGAACATATGTCTTCTTATTTATTTGGCTTTACTAGCGTTTAGATACAAGACACAGATAATCTGGAAGTACTAACATAGACTATAGAGTAAAAGTCATAAAAGTTGTGAAAATACGCCGAAATCGATTTTAAAGACATAATATTCAATTTCTTCACATGTAGGAAGTCTTGTCTTCAAATATAGGAAGTGATAGCACTTTGCTGTCGATTTGATAGCAATGATGCTAAATGGTTTGTTAATGCACTTATAACTTATAAGTTTGTTATTTTGAACTGTTTTTTGGTTTGTTAAGTTTTTGGGTATTAATATTTTTCATTTTAATCAATGCCTTCGACCAGATGGATAGGATGAAGGTAAGAGAACTGCAATATTAAAAAAAAATTAAGGTTCTAATGAAATGAAAATAAATAATTAGTTTGTCGCACAAATAGTTTTACGTAGTACGTAAATACGGTGTAGACCGTACCATAGTTGGATCGGACGTAGTGCGTTTTTGCGCCCGCACCCGTGTCTAGCCCTTAAACGTGCCCTTATACGCCTAGACACTTATCCGCATTCGTGCGGGTAAAAAACTCACGTGAAAGGAAAACCTGTCTAAATGGGAATAAAAATACTTATCGTATCAAAATCATATGTGATCTTAGCTCCCGTATTATTATTGTAGCGCTCAAGCGAGTACTATAACCACCGAATAAGTACTAGTACTACGTACAGAAGTTTGACTTTGCAATTAAATTCAAAGAAATATCTACTCAATGTCGTCAACGATATGGTGTAATTGAGTTAGCCTCTGAGTAAAGTACATTTTCGTTTAAACACCTACAAAAATTCATTGCAAGATAATTCCATTTTTATAACTCTGGAATAGAATTCATAATACACTGCTGTCACATATTTTGATTATTTCCTTTAGAACGCGAGCAAGAAGAACCGCAAGTCGCTGATGGACATAGCGCCTTCAGAGCACGGAAGACGCATCGAGCCCAAGATATCTGAAGAACTCATCAAGCGCATACAGGCCGCGGAGAAGGCCAAGACGAGGAAGGAGGTCAAGAAGGAGTATGACCCGGTAAGATCTCCTTATTTTTTTTTGAATTTAGGCAATTTGTAAGTTTTTACAAAATAAATTAAATTTCTCTCACAAAAAATGATCGAATGTGTCATCCGGTGGGACTCGAGCCCACGGCCTTTACTATCCGGGCGAATGCTCTTACTTTGAGCTACGGAGAACGTTAGTCAGTAGACGAATTTTTGCAAGCATTGAGTTTTTACGAAAGTAACACAATTTTTTTAACGCCAGCTGGCGCAGCAAGCAAATATTCAATATTCATCGACTGACTTACGTCCTCCGTAGCTCAGTTGGGAGAGCATTCGCCCGGGTAGCGAAGAGTCGTGGGTTCAAGTCCCACCGGACGACACGGTCGATCATTTTTTGAGAGAGAAATTTAATTTATTTTGTTTGGTTTTGTGTACTTTAGTAAAATATTTTTTTAATTTGTTACTGTAGGAGGATCCATCCGGCATTAGCCCGTCCAGCGGCGAGAAGAAACCTCGAGGTCGCGTCAAGAAGGAGAAGGCCGAAAAGCCGGAGAAAGCGGAGAAGGCGGAGAAGGCTGATAAGGACAAAGACGGGCTGAAGCAGACCAAATTGAATTTCAAGAAGGAACCTAAGAAGGTCAGTGATATTTTATTAGTAACTGAGATTAAAAAATTAATAGATTTTGTATCTTAATAAAATTTGACAGTTAAGTTTATAATTCGTTAAATGAAATAGTTTAATTTTCATTTGCTCTGTTTGTGAAATATGTTTTTTATTTATTATTTTAAAATGACAATTTTGTGTAATTTACTAATGTTTATGAAATCACTATTTAAATATGCGTTTAAACATTCAAACGCAGTTCTGAAGCATATTTAAAACAGTACAGCAGATGCTGGACTGTTTTTTTAAATCTCATTCTGTGATTAGTACTCTACAAACCACACACTCGGATAGTACCGAACCCATATTATATCGTTTTTCTAGTGAAAAGGTATTTTACATTCCGAAAACGTATCTATTCACACTTTTAACTTTTCTTCGCGTTGGTTGCATTATATTAAGTTAATACCTTGACATTCCCAGCAGAAGAAGATGACGTTCAGCGGCAGCAGCTCGGGCGAGATGTCAGACTCCGACGTCGAAGTGGCTCCTGCCCCCGCGCCGCGAGAGAGGACCAATGCGAGGAGAGCGGCCACCAAAGTCAGTATTTATTATAATAGGGGCTATCAACTGCATAGTTAATAATTTTATATAAAAATATTTGATCCCCATATTCACGTCGGAATTCCAGAGAAAGAAGTCTATCAGAGTTGCAATCTTTAAATCAATACTTTAAACGCCTAATAAATATAACAGTATACATACACTATACCTCAAGGTCGCGGCACTTTAAGTGTCCAGTATCCTATTTGTAGCTTCCTAACTATGAAGGTGGCATCCTACTTAGGATCCTAACCCGCTAGCCACTACGTCACCGACGCTCTAGCTTAAAAAATGAAACCATTACCAGGCCTGTGTATCTCCCCGCGGAGGTAGCAAAAACGTACCTACGCGCGGCGCACCTACGTAGGTGCTAAAACAAGTTGCGTGTCGCTACCGGCCAGAGCCACGCTCGCGCGTTTTATTCACCGGCGGCCGCGCGGCTACGTTGCTGGCTGGACGAGAATGAATAAAGTACTAGAAAGAGGCGCTAGATGGCGTTAGAAGCTTCTCGTAGCAGTCAACCCTATCGCGTCGCGTTATATTACGTCACTGAATAGGTTTAGTGTATTATGAATCATATTCCAGAGCAATAAGTATGAAATTATCTTGCAATGGATTTTTGTAGGTGTCTACACGAAAATGTGCTTGACTCTGAGGCGAACTAAATTACGCCATATTGTTGACGACATTGAGTAGACATTTCTTTGAATACAATTGCTAAGTCATACTTCTGTACGAAGTACTAGTATTCTGTGCCATTACCTTAAAAAAGACAAATCACGTCGTATCACACTCGGCGGCGAACCTGAATGGTGGTACCGAGACGTCCGTGTTAAGGGGGTGCAGCGCGTAGCAAGTCGAGTAAGTCTAAACGATCTTCAAACGGAATCGAACTTATTAATATTAGTAATTAGATCCATTTGCTTTTAAGTTTTAGAGTTGAGGATTTAATTAGAACAATAGTTTTATTCTTCACAATGCGCGCAATACCATCAGACATTTGTGTTAAAAACTGAAAAGTGTTCATATTTTCTTATTTGTATTTTATTCGTGTAAGTATATTAAAAAAGATGGGGACCTGCGGAATATCAATACAATTATTTTCATGTACAAATTTTTGTTTCATGCGTAAAAATCACGTGGTTTTTGAAAAAAAAAATCCTCTTAGATATTATTAGCTACAAGTCATGTTTATTATATCATAAAGATTTTTTTTCAAATTTCAACAAGACCAGGACCTTGTCAAATGATTCGGCTAACGTAAATAAGTTGTTTTAAAGTAGACTATCGCAGTGTGTTAATTGCGTTAGTAATATGCAGTATCTATTTAATTAGATAACCGAAGGGTATGGGAACTTTAGCAATTTTAGGCGTAACGTGGTCCACCTATGTGACTTTATTAGAGCGCCAAGATGTGAATTAGGTACACGCACAATGAGTTAATGGAGTATGGCTCGTACCTCCTCATAGTTGAGGTGAGCCTTTGCCCAGCAGTGGGATCTATGTAGGCTAACTTTACAAGCTGAGATGATTAACAAGCCTTGCATAAAAACTTGTTAACTGCATCTAGTAATTTAAAAATCTAAATAAAAGCTAGTACTTGGCCTGCACGCCAGCGGATTAAATGGACGGCAGTCGATCCGCAATACAAGTGGCTGATTTCTGGGCTGCTACGATGTAATTTTCTCGTGTTCCATCGACTCGCTAAGAAGAAGAAAAGCCTGTAAAAAGAATAAGTGTGGCGTGAAATTCAGTGCAGCAGTAAAAACTACAGACATCTATTACATACTATCGATTGTGTCGTTGACTAGATACTGTAACTCAATTTACTATTCAGAAAACCGATTTGCAGGTACAAAAATACAAAGACGGCTCGGACGACTCGGACTCTAACTCGGACGTGGAGCTCCTCGACAACAAGCTGGAGTCGGACCACGAGGCGCCCAACGCGCTGGACGTCAGCGATGAAGACGAAGACTTCAACGTCAAAAAGAACGCCGGTAAGAAGCCCGCTGAGATGGACTCCGGTAAGTGTTTGCTGTTTACGTGTTTTTTTACTTTTATGACTCTACTGTCTGACTTATGACTAAGACCAAATTAAAAAAAATATAAGTTTTTGAGCAAAATTTTAAGGTTCCGTACTTAAAGGGTAAAAACGGGACCCTATTACTAAGACTCCGCTGTCCGTCTGTCTGTTTTTCACCAGGCTGTATGTATCTCATGAATCATAATAGCTAGAATGTTCTTTCACAGATGATGTATTTCTGTTGCCGCTGTAACAACAAATGCTAAAAACAGAATAAAATAAAAGTTTAGGTCTGCCTATACAACATACATTACTCTTTTGCCCTTTTTAAAACAAACAAAAGGTTTTAAGTGTCTAATGAACAATGATGTACAGACAATGGTACGGAACACTTCGTGCGAAAATTCGACTAGTACTTGGCCGGTTTTTTAAAATATACAAGACCGTACGATGCAGTCAGTAGTATGGCGTATATACGCTGTATAGATAGCGGGAATCAGTTGTCGTCGGTTGAATGACTTATTGAGCGACAGTAGTTTGCAATAGATGTAACAAGTATTATCATTAGACACAAATGTATAATGATCAAGAGATACTAACCAGATTATAAAATTTCTTTTGATTACGTGTGCTGTCGTCGAACACTTGACTTTGATTTGTTAACAAACTTTGTCGTAAACATGCTGCCTAAAAACTAAGTTACAAGGTCTAACTGCGAACTAAACTTGTCGTTTATAAAAATCTAATTTTAACCAATTATTATCAACATTCCAGACTGCCTATTCGACTCCCTAATCGAAGAGTCGAAGAAAGAAGAGACCCAAAAGCCCAACCACAATTCGCACCCCGCCACGGTTCTGTCCAGCGACTCCGAGGCGCCTCCCGACTCCCCCCCTAAGAAGAAAGCCGCGCCCAAGAGGAAGCTCATGAACGTGGACAAAGAAGAGAAGAAACCTAAGAAGAGGCCGGTCAAGGCGATACTGAGCCAGGACAGCGATGATGATGACAGCATATTTGATAGTAAAAAGGTAATTTTCATCTCACCTGTTCGGAAAGTTGAACTTTCAAATGTAGATAGCCGGGTGGGAAAAAGTTTTTCCCTCCTACTTTATACTCCTACTATTGAATAAAGGGCCACTATCGAGAGTATCGATAGTAATTGCAGTACATAGAGCTGTATCAGCTATCGATAGTATTGCTATGTGTCGATAATATTTATAGTAACGGAGCTATCGATACTATCATTACTATTGGTAGACTATGGATATTATCGATATTCTATCGATACTATTGCTTTTGCCTAGACTATCGATATTCGATAGTATTTAGATACTATCGATATTTTATCGATACTATTGCTTATGCCTCAACTATCGATAGTCTATCGATACTATCGATATTTTATGGATACTTTTGCTTTTGCCTCAACTATCGATAGACTATCGACATCATCGATATTTTATCGATACTATTGCTTTTGTCTCAACTATCGATATTTTATCGATACTATTGCTTTTGTCTCAACCATCTATAGTCTATCGATACTATTGCTTTTGCCTCAACTATCGATATTCTATCAATACACTACTTCTTTCCTCACAGTCGAAATGAAAAATAGTATGTTTAACTCGGTTGAAAGCACCCATCCCACTCTCGAGCTATTGGCGCTCTCACTTCGTTCGAGCGCCAGAAACTTCTCGAGTGGAATGTTTACTTTCGGCCCTTGTATAACAATCTACTATTCTGAAATTGTAAACGCGTCCGACTATCTAATTTGACCTCGAGACTGCCTATATTCCGTAAGTAACGAAAACTGTTTTCGTTCAGTTCAGATGGGGTAACCTGAGTAAAATGTTGTATAGAAGCGCGTGTTATCATCATGTCTATTACCTTTTATAAGTTTGCAATAGTATAGGGCAAAACTATCGATACATATAAACACGCATCCTACGATAGTATCGAAACTATGATGTTTAAAAAACGACCGAATCATATTCTATGGCTAACTCATACGTCAAATTATAATTTTTAAGAGATAAGCATTCGGTTTGCAATCTAAACATTAGATACTGCACTCGAAAAAATGACCACCGCAGGCGGGAATTGAACTCGCGTTCGTCGCATCCCGGGTGATTGCCTAACCGATCGGTTACCCTGGAGTCGGCGAAGCCTGTCGAAATTTTCAAGTGCTCAACGCTATAATGCTGCGTTGCTTTTGCACAATGTCCTCATTGGGATTATTTTAAGTTCAATATCTAACTCGTAAGTAATTTAATTTTTTAGGACAAAAAGAAGGCGAACCCCAAGAAGAAGCCAAAGAAGAAGGCCAGCAGCGACTCTGAGTCCGATGTGGTGGCCGCCAGTCCGCCACCTGCGCGGGACGCCAAGCGTGCGCGAGCGCTCGCCAAGTACAACTTCAGCGATGGATCCGAATCCGACTAGAGATCGCTGCGGTAGGTCAGTTGCCAGCTTTGATATAGTAAAATATGTAAAGGGTGTCCCAGAAATAACGCAAGATTTGCATTTGCCGCCATTTATGCAGCTATGTGCTGGCCGACCCTAAAAATACCAGTTAACAGCAGAAGATTTACCATCTTATTACAAAAAACTTAGTACTAGGTTTAAACCAGGACTGAATATTTGCAGACAAATTAGAAATTAATGACACATTCGTGACATAACCTAATAGAAAAACGCTTTTCTTATTGGTCGACTAATTAAATTTAGTCTTGATTTAAACCTGGTACTATGTTTTTGTCGTAATAAGGCTGCTTTTGCTTGTAAGATGTTTTAAAAATTTGTACAAAGCTTTTATGAAAACCTAGTATAAATATTTGGCACCACTGGAGCCATACTTGTCTTAGACGAAGTCTGAACAATTTTGTTTTGTTCATTAACCACTAGACCAACTAGGCAGTCTTATATACGAGGGTCAAACTGAAAGTTCTTAGAAAATCAAAAACTGATTACATTAGCCAGTTATTAGTTTTATTATATCTTTTCAAAATATTGTCCATTGACGTCAATACACCGCTGCATGCGATGGAACCACTGGGAAAAGCACTTTGCCCACTCGTCCTTAGGGGTCTCTTCAATGGCATCGCGATACGCAGCCACCGCTTCTTTAGCATTCATAAACCGCTTTCCTTTAAGTTTTTCTTTAATTTTTGGAAATAAATAAAAATCACAAGGCGCGAGGTCGGGGCTATACGGCGGGTGACCCAGTAATTCAACGTTTGATGTCGCCAAATAGTCGATCGTTCGCTTGGCGGTGTGCGACGAGGCGTTGTCGTGGTGAAGGAGGATCCTACTGCGAGGTCGTTTCTCTCGAACTTTTTCCAAGACAAGTGGCAAACAATTGGTAGTGTACCATTCTGCAGAAACTGTTTTTTGATCCTCTAACACAATTGTTGCGAAATGACCTATCCTTCCAAAGAACGAGGCCACCATTTTTTTTCCCGCACTTCGATCTCTCTTCACTTTAGTTGGCAACTCCTCGAAAGGAAACACCCACTGAGCAGATTGTCTTTTGGTTTCAGGATCATAACAGTAAATCCAGCTTTCGTCACCTGTTAGTATGTCGAACACAGCATTTGAGTCACCTCCGTTAAATCTTTCAATCATTTTACGGCACCAATCCACACGATGGAGTTTTTGAGCCTTAGTCAAATTATGAGGTATCCACCGGGCGCAAAGCTTCCTGACCGCTAAATGTTCGTGGAGGATTTTGTGCACTTGACTCATACCGATGCCTAAGCTTGTCCGAATCTGCTGATAGGTCACTCTTTTGTCAGTCTCTATCATACGCCGCACAACACAGATGTTATTTTCAGTCGTCGCCGTAGAAGGCCGTCCCTCACGTACATCATCAGTGAGATTAGTGCGACCACGTTTAAACTCATTAAACCAGTTGTAAACAGTCGCACGAGATGGGGCTTCATCGTGAAAGGCCAATCGTAGTCTATCATAACTTTCTTGTTGACTTAAATGACATCGAAAGTCATAAAAAATCATTGCACGAAAATTTTCTCGTGTTAAATTCATTTTGACGTGACACAGACAATTTTCAATTTGCCGCCAAGTCGTAAAACAAATGACAAATGAATGAAATATATACTCAGTAATATTGGCAAAGAGTTCTATTTTCAAATTTTAGAATATTTTTTTTATTATATTGTTTATAAGTGGCCAGTTCTAAGAACTTTCAGTTTGACCCTCGTAGAATCCTTGCTAAAAACTCGTAAAAAGCGAAACCTTGTTTACTATCCGTTGTAATATCGAGATGCAATCGTGTCACTGGCAGACTGAAAACGATATCTTTACTGTCCCGCCCGATAAATATTTTGGCCTACGAAATTTTCGAACGAAATCTTGGTTTTATCATTTACTAGTGGTTCCCCGCGTCTTCGCCCGCAACAGTTGGATTTTCCATATAAACTTTCATCCTCCATTTCACCCGCTTATTTTTTTTATATCGCGACAAAATATAGCCTATGTCCTTTCCAGGGTCTCGAAGTGTCTCCATACCAAATCTCAATCGGTTCAGTGGTTTAAGCGTCAAGAGACTTGTTGAAGACTCATTCATATGACAGTTGTTTTGAAGTATTATTGAAAATAGTTTATTTTTCTTATGGATAAGCTAGCTGCGATTTATCAGGAAACAGTCAAACTGAGACTTTATATCGTATAGAAATAAGAAACAATTCTTCTACGACCGAAAAGTGTACATATTTACGGGCTAAAGTACTGATTTGTGTATTTTCTCTTGTTTCAGAACCAGCATGTTGTACATAGAACGATTCGTGGCGTGTAAATGTGAAGCACAAGGAGGCGTAACGTTTGGTTACTGATACGACAGTATTTTACTAGTTGACTGTTATTTTTATACGTTTTGATACGTTGCCGTAACTAGCGAGAGTTTTCTACACTTCGCTAGACTAGAAACGATCAATCATCTGTGTGAGACTAAAAATGTTTACATAGTATTGTTGCAAAGCCGAACTCATGAAGTTTTGAAGGAGCCTTGGAGAAAGCAGCTTCGATTTGGTAGAGCTGTATTTTTGTCATTATCGTCTACGTAAGATGTACCGAATAGCGCTACGAAATCGGAGCACCTGTGATATCTTTCAATATTAAATCCAAGACACATCACAATTGACCATTCGTGAAACGTAATTTCTTAATTTTATGTTTACAATAGCGTAGGCACAATTACTGTTAAGTAATATTTATACGTGGAGTAATTAGTACTACGACATACTACTTCGTAATATCGGCTGATCTGCTCAAAATTCTACTAAATTCACACAATTTGTATTATTTTTTGATTGAATAATGAATTTCTATTCAAATTTGTAAATAAATGGACTTCAATTTTTACTATTCTCTGTCTTTGTTTTTGTATTCGTTTCTATTCGTTTTTTAATGTTTCTTGATAATTTATCTAGCATATTCAATATAAATTAAGGTATTTTGTTACTGCGAATCTACAAAACTAGTTTCTGACTAGTTACTACTATCTAGTACAATTTTCACTGAATCTATGATCATTTTATAAATGTTCTCATTCCATATTTTTAGATATTTGTGTGAATGAATTGTATTGTTCATTTGTCAATTAATGTTTCGAAGATTTTTCCAAATTTTATGAGGTGATACCACGAGTTTGATACTCTTGATATTTTGTATTGTGATTTTTGTTCCAACTATAATTTCTTATAGTTAATTTGTTAATCTTAAACAATTTGTAAATAAAAGGACAATTTTAATACGATGACTGGTGTTTATTTTGATATCCCTGCTGACATTATACTGCACTAGTATTTTCTATACAAATTCCAAATAGGATCAATCACCATTACCTACGTTATGGATATATAAATAAAAAAAGGACTTTTCTTATGCAGCCTTGTTCACAAAATCAAGAGTACACGGCACACTGTACATACATATCAAAAATTAAAAGTTTTCAGTAGGTAAATGAACGAAAGAAAAAAAATGTAACAAAACGCACTCGCATCATAATTTAACGAACCTCAATTTCTACATGACAACAAATAACACGTAAAATAGAGGGTAGGCGAGAGTAAGGCAGCACATGTTCCGTCTCTTTTCTACACGCTTTCTCTTTCTTTTTAAGAGCTCTTCATACTGTATGCGCTCCTAGTACTTCGTACGAGATTTCGCAGAGAGCATTTTGCTTTTTACTTACGTATGGTCCAAATCTTAAAACAACTTCCATAGGGATAGGGCTGAATGAAAGGATGATAAAAGATAAAGGTATAAATCTAACATGGAGAGAAGTGAGACAACACGTAACCATTTCTTCGTTATTACTGTACGAGTATAATATGCGCGCCTAGTACTTTGTTCGAGATTTTGTAGCTAAAATAAAATGAAAAAAGGTTGCAAAGAGAAGGTACCTACAATGTGTGTGTAATTACCACTTACAATTTTAGGTACAGAGCGGCAGCTTGTCAGGTTGCAAGACAGCCTTTAATACGTAGGGACAGGCGGTCTCAAGGTCAAAGTGGAGTAGTCTGACGTCATGTCCAGCTGTGTGTACCTACTATGTAAGTTGAGTGAAAGGAGAGACAAAGATTTTATAATTATTGTTTTTAAGGATTAATAATCTGCACGAAAAGCACGTAAGTAGCAAAACATATTTCCATCATATTTCATACAAAATACATTCCTGATTCCTGCTGCATGCTGTAGGTACTACTGTACTTATATGCAAAATAAGGCATTTACTTAGGGTTCTGTACCAAAAGGGTAAAACGGGGTCGGGACCCTTAATAGTCTCCATTGCCCGTCTGTCTCACACCAAGGGCACAATTCTCGCGCCTTCGATATTATATCACTTACGATATTTATCGAAAAAGCATGGCGGATATCACAAAATGTGATAAATATTCGACATTTTCATACTTAGAGAATACGTTACATCTAAATTTTGTGATATCCGCTATGTTTTTTCGATAAATATCGTATGTGATATAATATCGAAGGCGCGAGAATTGAGCCCTAGGCTGTATGTCATGAACCGTGATAGCTAGACAGTGTTTTCACATTATTATGATGTATTTCTGTTGCCGTTTCAACAACAAAATACTAAAACAGATTAAAATCAGTTAAAGTGGGGCTACAAACAACATACAACAAACGTGATTTTTTTTAGCTGTTTTTGAAACTTTGTAGGTATTTTATATTCACCGCGCGTATCGCTATGACTCTGTGAGGGAGGTGCCGTGTCTTTTTATCTAACAAAAAAATATAAATATTTTTGATAATAATTTGTTAGTTTATAAGGTAGGTAATTATTTTAAGGGCCGAAATTGATTATAATCTGTAAGTTGCCTGTTAAATTGTACCTATAAGGTTGCCTAAAGTAAATGACATTATATTAATATTAATTTATTGTCTCATGTTGATTAAAAATTAGTACGGAACCCTTGGATGGTATTTTTTATAGATTTTGTTTTAAAAATAAATCACAAAAAAATACATTACCGGCATTATTACACTAATCAACATTTAGTTGAATGGTCAAAGAACGAAGGTAATTTATTGTTATTATTATACAGGTAATGAATATTTAATAATTATAATAAAATATGAATATGTACAAATACAAAATATATTAAATTATATTCCGGCATTATTTATGTTACATACTACACTGAAGTACGTGGTGGCTAATTTTGTCACCACAGTCACATGTCAGGATGGCCGAGCGGTCTAAGGCGCCAGACTCAAGGCAACTTGCCCGCATAGCGGGTTCGGGCGTTCTGGTCCTCTCTGAGGGCGTGGGTTCGAATCCCACTTCTGACAATTTCTTTTGTATTTTTTTATTTTGTTTTAATATGTATTGCCTTAATTTTGTTGTTTTTATCCGTAGGTACATAATTATCTATAGATTATAGATCAGTTCGAATAAAAATGTGAAGAAAAATTGGTAAAAAGATTAAAAAAAATAATATTGAGATTTTATGAAATAAAAGAGCCACTTAGTTACAATATTAATTTTATTAAATTATATTTAGATTAAGTGATATATTATAAGGTAGATATCTCTATTTTGGATTAATTTACACGGTTATCATCATAATCTTAGATTTTAAAACCCCACATACTAAACATTTTATATTTATAAATTAAAACTAGCACTCTTCAAAATCTGGTAATAATAATAATATGGCATTGAATCGAAAGAGTGCATCTTATTATTCATTATTATTTACACATAATGTTAAATATAGCTTATTATAAAGTATACAAATTGTTACTAGACTTTATAAAAGGTACAATAATGAACAAATACATAATTCAACGCACAATGTTTGATGTGTTTACTATATAGTAGGTATACATTTTCAACGAAAAATTCTGCAAATGTTTTGCATTATATATTTTATTTACGTTAATTATTAAACTGTCGAATTGTGTAAAACAAAAGGCAAAACCTAATAGGTAAATTCACTTTACATCATGATGACTTTTCAGTGTCCACGTTGGCAAATAGGTTAATTTACACAACAGTTTGTTAAAATCTTGAAAAAACTGTGAAAATTTGTTAAAATCTTGAAAAAAAGTGTAAAATTATCTTATTGCTATTAATAAAAATAACAAATCGACAAAGAACATTGTAGATAGTTTTCACCATTCTACATTGATTTATATTGATTTGTCTCACAGTTTGTTGAAGTCCAAGTAGATCCACATCGCTTCGCTAGATGGCGTTACTTTCCATACAAAATTCCGATCTCGAGTTTTAAACTATAAAATGCCTAATTTTAGTACCTACTCAGCTTGCTTTCCCTATCAGAATATCCTTTAGCACTTTCCCTATCCGAGTACTTCCCATTGTACTTGTTATACCTGTCACTATGACCGTTTTGACGGTAGGGTTTTTCACTGGCACTGTAGTGTATTTCCGAGGGGCCTATGGTTTTCGACCAGTGGTGGGTCCAGTAGAAGTCGTCAGGGTACCGCGGGTAAGGGTTCTCCCGGCAAAGTACCACGCAATAGATGAGGCTGCCGACCAGCGTGATGAAGCCGAAGATCAGGAACACGATGCCCAGGATCCTGGAAAAAATGAGAATAAATCTTGGAGTGATATAATATGTATTCTATACACACCGCTGTAGAGATTTAGAAGCTTTTTATATTTAGGTTCTAGGGTTGTGGACAGATTCAAAAAATAGAAATCGGGAATGGATTTTTTTGTTTTATTTTAAACCTATTACAACATTCGGTATTTATTTAATAACAATGTCTTTTCATAACTTGGATGGAATTCATGATTCGGAAATCCAAGTGCTGATAATATGAACGAACCAAGAAGGAACACTTATTAACTAGTGTTTAAAAGAACACAAATGGTAAGTATACCTTCATAATTAAAAATAATAAGAAATTAATTATAAGAAATAATTCTTAGCTTCGTACAAAACACCAAAAAATAATACCTGATACGTTAATAGAGAGATAGATGGTACATTACTTGTATAAAAAAATAACTAAGTTTACTACGCAACATAGTGACTATCTCAAATTCCTCTACTAGTTCTTAGAAGTCAATACGTAGGTAATTCATAAATTTCTACTCTCTACAACAATGCAACTAATTTTCCCACCGCATACACACGAGGTGTTGAACTTTTCAACTTGCGAAAGAATTTGTGGTCTTGACTTCTTCATTCATTGACAATAGGAACGAACGGCCGCCATTAAAAATCACTTTGCCTTTTGGATGAACGGTAAGTGTAATTTTGTGATCGTTTGAGAAAGATTCCCTATAGCTATACTTTCCACTGTAAGTTGAACTGCTATTGTAGAGACAGTTTTTTTAGCAGCAGCTCTGCTTATAGTGGAAATGTATAGCTTGTTCGGCAAACCTATGGATTTTTGGGACACTTTTCACGGTCATTCGCATGTGTGTCGTATTATTTTTGCCTTTTTGTTCACAAGTTTACTGTAAATGATTGGAGGATGTGATTTTAGTAAAGATAATGATCACTATTAGAAATTGACAGTAACTATTAGGGTATTTTTTTTTTTTTTCTGTATCCGGTTCAATTGTTTGGGTGTGTGTGATTGAAATTGATTGTGAAAGTCAAAAAGGTTCGTCAATCTTCATACTCATCAAGGGGGAATAATTTTGTCCGGCAGTTCTTTGCGATTCCGCCCCTGGCAAATGGCAATCGTTCCAGAACGAACTTGCTATCGCCAATGAAATGTCAAATTATGTAGGTACACAGAATACTAGTACGTCGTACAGAAGTATGACTTAGCAATTGTATTCAAAGAAATGTCTACTCAATGTCGTCAATAATATGGCGTAATTTAGTTCGCCTCAGAGTCAAGCACATTTTCGTTTAGACACCTACAAAAATCCGCGCGGCCGCCGGTGAATAAAACGCGCGAGCGTGTCACTGACCGGTAGCGACACGCAAATTGTTTTAGCCCCTAAGTAGGGGCGCCGCGCGTAGGTACGTTTTTGCTACTTACGCGGGGAGATACACAGGCCTGGTAGGTATGCAAAAGTCACGTGATGTTTCGATGCCTTATGTCAGTTTCATACATTTATTTAGCGATAACGAACTTCGCTTGACAAAAAATTGCCACTTGCCGGGCCCTGCTCTGTATAAATCGCGACAGCTCATAGCATGGCGAGCTGGTTTCTTGGCGTATAACTTCTGGCGTAAGTGCGCATAGTCTTTCCGATTTGAATTCGATCAAGGTTTCTTACCAGACAAACAGCGGCTCGAAGAACTGCAGCACGATTACGAAACCGAGCGTGACGAGGATAAGCCCCAGGTTGAGTAGCAGCATGAGGCAGCACATGCCCTTCACGTTGGGGCAGAAAGGGTTGGGCGCCGCCATGGCGTCCACTTTTACGCCAGCCTGGAAGAATAGAGGTAACCGTCAACTTTTATTTTGATAAGCAGTCACTATAACGCAATTCGAAGATTGAGGCAGGATAGAAAGGGTTCGGTGCGGTGTCGTTAAATGAGGGTCTTTTGTGTAACGCAATCTATTTGAAGTAGGTAACTTAGTTTATAAGTAATAAATAAATAAAATACTTTATATCAGATAAAATACATCCATAGAAGTTGTTACAAAGATTTACTTAATAACTAGGGTTAGGGTTATACAGGGTTACATTGCAAAATTTAAAAATAAGATCCAGGGAACAACATTATTATTTTCATAGTTCGATAATGTAACTGGTTCTGATAGAACCTATATTGTCCCACCGAATTTTTCGCCATCGGCGCGGCGGCCAATTACAACAGAGATTAATCAGGTACGCAGGAGATATTTAGTGCACATGTGTGTGCGCAATACACAGGTGCACTTGTTCCTACGCTCTCATAATAAGTCTCATCTCTCATTCAGTTCGGCGGTGAGACGGCAATCCGACATGACCAGAGAGAGATCAGACGCAGGACCAGCGGCTTAACGTGCTTTCCGAGGCACTCCTTACTCCGGAGCTATTATGAGTTATATCAAGATCAGTCAAAGTAAGTCAGTCAAAATAAGTAAACAAGACGTACCTTTCTAGAGACTTTGGACCTGTGCGTGGACGCCACAGAGGGCGCCACTGCGCTCCGGTACGAGTAGACGCTGCGGGGCGCCCGCGACTGCCGGCTGCGACGAAAAGAAAATGCCTAGGTTAGTTCTTAGCTCCGGAGAGATTAGTGCGAGTTTTTTCATGGTCTCACTTACGTCCGTGTGACGAAAATTTGAATAGAAAATTGGTCAGCGCCCCTAGCGGCACGTTTGCGAAACCTGTTTTTTTCTATGACACGCAGTCGATCGTGAGCGCGTGTGAGTAACGAATGAGAACTCGCACTAGGCCCTTAGAATAACCACTCCGTAGATGAGTGGTTCGCACGCCGGTTTTCATGGTTGTGTCGTCTCTGAGGTCCCGGGTTCGATTTCCGAGTCGGGTAAATGTAGAAATCCATACAAATATTTTTGAAACTGTCTATGATCTGTGTTGTGAAACCATCGTTATTTCACAACACAGACCAGTTAACACAAGTACTGTCGCTTAGGATCAAAGCAATGTACTTAATGTAATGTTGTCCAATATTTAATCTATCTATTCATTATTCAATTAAAATAATATTATAGTGGGTTTTGAAAAAAGATGAGCAGGGAGAGCATAATTCTTAATAATTGCACAAAAATACAATACAGACATAAAGCAAGTTAGAAATATCACAGTAAAAACATCCCCACGCTCTTTTGACTAGGGCCGATCTCTTCCAGACAACCTTTGGATTGAAACATTTTGACATCTCTGATGTTTTTAATAGTTTCGTCATTACCTAACGTAATATTTTCAAACTTGTACCTACATTGTGAAAAGTGTTCTATACTTTATAGGAATATAACAAATGCGTGTTGCCATAGGTATCCTCGCTTTATCACAATGTATATTAAAATATCATCCTCCTAGGGTTATCCCGGTTGTGCTCTCGCACGCGACGGCCCAGGGTCCGTTGACCATGATCCAGGTTGTGGCAGATCAGGTCATTACAGTGGAGCGACTGCCATCAATATCCGTGATTCTGTTGCCAGGGGAACCAGACCAGCTTGGATCATGGTTATACATGCAGTCGCTTGAATGTGCAGGTTTCCTCACGATGTTTTCCCTCACCGTAAGAGCATCGGTTAGTGAAACAACTAATGTACCTACCTACATAACTCAGAAAAAGTCATTGGTACATGGCGGCTCGTGGGATCTAACAAGTACCTCCCTCATGAGAGGCAACCCGCTAGCCACTGCGCAACCGACGCTCCGCGACGACCGATGTATATTAATATATAACATCTCAATAATAAAATTTGCAAATAAAACCTTTATCTCAAAGTCCACCTTCCATGACAATCCGAAGTCCGTTAAAGGTCGCGCCGCGCACCTGACGACCCATATTTACTTTCCAGCATCACCACATCATTAGCCACGCCTTTCCACTTTAATTTGAACCTTAATACCAGTAGTTAAAGTGGGTAGTTCGCGGCAGTGATCTAGTTCCGCCGGCCGCTAGTCATGGCGCTCCAAATCTTGAGTCACGATGGTCACGAATACTTTGAACGACAAGTTGGGGTGAACATGTAGTATTTTTTTTTGTTTGATATTTAATATTGCTTATTCTTAGGCCCAACTGTCTTACGTGTCGTCGCTGCACAGATTTCGAACATGAAAATTGGTTTTTGGCAGTTCCATGAATAAAAAATTTAACAAATCAAAAATAATTCCCATTGTTTTTGACTTTGTGAACAGAGGAACTGAATAAAAGAGAAGGCTCCTAAGTTTTAGCACAAAGGGCAAGGTTAGACCAAATTTTAGGAGGTGATGAGGATTTTCTATTGAGACAAATTCATGTAATTGTGTTTCGAGGGCCATTAATTATCTTAACGACGTCCTAAGGTTCCTGATAATATACGAGTAGGTTTAAAACCCTCACGATCGAATTCCTATCATAAAAATGAACCTATCTTATGCACTCCTTCATGACTAAGCTGCTCATGCAAGGCTTCGCGCATATTTCAACTACTGGACTCTGAAGCTATTTTTGGGTTATCTCAAGATAGAAAATCCAAGAAACAGATTTCATTCCGACCCAAGATCCGAACCCGGGACCTCGTGGATAGAACCGTGCCGACCACAAACCCAACGAGTCAGTCAGAGGTATTATTAAGTAAAAAGTGAAAAATTAAATAATGACTAGTGGGTCCCCGCGACTTCGCCCGCAAGAATTGGATTTCCATATAAACTTTCATCCCCCATTTCACCCCCTTAATGTTTTTTATATCGCGACAAAATGTAGCCTATGTCCTTTTTAGGGTCTCAAACTGTCTCCATACCAAATTTCATCTCAATCGGTTCAGTGGTTTAAGCGTCAAGAGGTAACAGACAGACAGACATACTTTACTAGTATGGATTGAATGCAGATCAAGGTTTAAAGTATCCGTGATTGTAAAGTTAAATCGGTTGGCTTAAGAAAATTGGAAATGAATAAAAACTTTGCATTTGATGTTATCAATCAAAATACGAGATAAGCCCAGCTCAAGGTTTAACCGAACCTCACGATATTTGATTAAAAAATAACCTTATTCTATCACTCAGTCAATTGAAGGTGGTAATTACATTACAAAAATAACATTTAAGATCGAACGATACCTACAATAAATGAGATTATAGCAATGTATCATAATAAATTGTGAGCCAAATTGATTTATTGCTACAATCGAAATAGTTTAAATCGAATCGTGACCGCTTTGAATTGAGCTTCTTGTTAAAAATTAATAGAAAATATCAGATTAAAATATTGTGTGCCTTCATACTGTGCCTACAGTTTAACTTTGTTCTTCTTTTGGTTCGAAATTCAAATCCACTTTTTTTTATAAACCATAGTCCTTTACTGCCAGTGCCGTCATGGATGTCAATCTAAACCTTTTTAATACTATTTATTGAAGGGAAACTAAAAAAAAATAAACTATGTCTAACGAGACACGAAGTCCTTAGTCATCGTAATCCGAACAAATATTTACTAACAAATAAGATGTCAAGTGCCTCCGTATTTGGACAAGAAGGGAAGAGTAAAAAGTTACCAATTGCATAGTGAATGACCAGAAAAAGTTGAAAAGGATTCACGGATGTCGCGAGGGACGCAATGTCATGACAATTTTACTTTAATCGTAATAATAACTACTCGTTGAAGTTTTTATAAGAAAAAGTACTTATGTAGCTTACTTACTTCAAAAGATGTACGAGTATACAAGAATTAAAACCAACGACAACGCATTATTGTAAATAAAACTACATATCTCATTGTTTTGTATAAATCTTATGATTAGACTTGGTGTAGACTTGGTGTACCGTTTTGGTATAGTGGTTCGCGCCCTGGACTTCTAAACCAGGCGGTTGCGGGTTCGAATCCCGCAAGGGGCAAATGTTCGTGTGATGAGCACGAGCAATTTGTACCTAAGTCATGGATGTTATAAATGTATATAAGTATGTCTATCCGTTTCCTAGTCGCCATAGCACAAGCTCACGCTTAGTTTGGGGCTAGGGAATTGGTGTGTTTGTTGAAACAATTTATTATTATTTATTTATTTATGATATGTTGGTTTTCTTAAACGTATTTTTGTTCATTTCCGTAATTTATTCGCTCTGGCTACCAAGCTAACAAATAAGTTGATAGACCTCTTGTGAGTTGGATTTATAATCGAATTTCTAGTGACTTCCTCATGCGTGGTAGGATCTCCTTTATATTTTATCTCTTTTATATATTTTGACAGCTTCTAATAGCTATACAAAGGACCACGATTAAGGGAGAGAGGTGAAATTAGTTGGAAGTGCTTTATAATACATTTTAACAATGATTAATTTAAATTGACTTTTAGATTAAGCGTTCGGAAGGTTTTTATTAGTTCTATTAAAACATGATGAATTGAGGAGTCAAGATAAAAATAACTTATTTGTTCGAGAGATAGACAATCAGTTTGATGTTGACTTTTGTTCGATAATTGAAGAATACCGTCAATAGTGTCTGGGTAGATTAAATAACTTAACGATGGTAAGTATTTTAGCTTGTAAAATTTATGTAAATAAGATAAGCAGTAAGTTGAGCGGCGGTTAAGTATTTGAATTAGTTATTGTCCTCAAATATATGTCGCTGCTTCGGTGCAACAAAGTCTTAACTACCCAAAATTTCAATATAAAGTTGAACATGCCAAATTGTTTCAAAACCATGCCTCTATTCGGGGAAACAAAGACAACCGTCAAAGTACCGCAAGTTTCTTCTAGATGGCGCTAGTGCATTTGTGGCAACAGTGCTTTTTATTGTAACTCGTGGGTCAACAAAGGCTGATTGGTTAGTATTAACCCCCGCGCCCGCGCGCCGCTTTCGTGTTGTGGAGCAACATACGCTTAAAGGTACTTATGACCATTTTACTAAAAAAAAATTGGTGAGACAAGGGCTTATCTTACCTTATGTCTCCAATTTGCTTTTGGCTATTCAAAAAAAATGGAGCTATAAAGGCATTGATTATAAAAACGCTTTTGTTGATCCAATATTCTCGTTTTGATATCAAATGATAGTGCCTTAAAAGTTATTGTAATAGCAAAAATGCCCTTTTGTTTGCCAACTATTCGATTAGCTATAAGTGTAAGTTTAAAAGAATGTTTTTATTTCTTAAATTTAAAATAAACGAAACGTATTAAGGTTATAAAAAACTGAGTATAACTTTAAATTAGCATAGGTAAATACGTATGCTTAATCAAATTATTAATTTAATAGAGAAATACTGTGTTTTATACCTTGGAAACAATATGTTATATTTTAAACTTACAATCAAATATGTTTGAAAATAAATTGACATTTCAAACAAAATACCTACATAACAATAAAAACAATTATGTTATTGTTCTCGTTTTAGAAAATGCTAAAAAAGGTTATAAAGACTGATGTAGGTATCACTGTATTAAGCATAGGTATTTACATACCTATTATATTTATTTTTTTAGAAACTGACAAAAAAGGCTTAAGTAATTAAGTTGTACTCAGTCTTTATAACCTTTTATAGCATTTGCTAAAATGAGTAAATAACATAATTCATTTTATTGTTAGTTATTTTGTTGGAAAAGTAATTAATTTTCAAACATATTTGATTGTAAGTTAAAAAATATATTACATATTGTTTGTAAGGTATTAAACTCAGTATTTCTCTATTAAAAGACTGGTAAAACGGTTAGAGCTAATATAAACACAGTGTTAAGAAGTTTGATTTTCCTATAATTTCACACTTTAACCGTAAAATAATGTTAATATATTCGATTTTGTTTTCATAACTTTATTTTTAGTGTATATTTTAACAGTAGTAGCATGATAAACAAATGTTTCCAAAAAAACTTGTTTTTATTTTTAAAAACTAACCTTTTAATTATAATGCACATAAGGTACAAGTTACAATATTTTTCAAATTCTGACGCAACAAAGTCACAGTTTAGGGCATATTTTTGTTTTTCTTGAATTTTCATTAAGTTTTACAAAAAAAATAAAGTCTTAAAACTCCATGTTGAAGCACCGTTAATAAACACTAAAATTTCATTTCAATTTTAAACATACTAAAGTGGGTTTTGCCTATATAGGAAAACTAAGTTTTAAAAAATCTTAAAAGTCATTTTCTGTAAAATTTTAGAACAAGTTGATGTGACTTTGTTGCACCGAAGCAGCGATGTAGTAAGTAAGTAAGGACGAAACGCAGCAAAAGTCTATTACATTAATATTTCATAATTCGGCCAGTCTGTTTAGAAAATTAGTCTTTCGTTTATTACAGCCTTAAATACTTGGAGAACTCTTTATTACTGAGGATTTATTCGTGTTTTATAAGGTAAACTTAGTCTGATTTTGGGTTAACAAACAATTTTAATTTTCTTTGACTCAGGCTCAGGATAAAATATAATTTCTTCACTCCGAAACGACATTTCATATAAAAAGCTCGAAAAGCCACAAAAACGAGCACACGAACCAAATTAAACCATTACTACGTTTAAACCAAAGGCAATCAGTTTTTAGTTTTTTACCAAAAAGTTTGGAAACGCGACCACAGGTTGACCATAGACCATAGCTAACTCGGCGTACTTTCTACTACTCATGTCCTTGGCTTGGTTTAGGGATGTCACAACTGCAAATTGGGATATTTTTTTAAAATGTTTTAAAATAAGATAAATGATGATAGCTAGACCTATCATCTATCTTCCAGATTGCGTAAGTAAGCTTTAAAAAGCATTAATATTTATTTGTTGGTTTATTTAATTTCTTTTGCTTTTCCTATCAAAAACAGTTTATTTATAACTTTGGATGGTATACTAATCACATTTAAGCTCTTTTTACTATGAAATTGTTATTTTTTAACCTAAAACTACATACTATTTAAAGGTATACTGACTGATATTTTAAAGATTTTTTTAAACAATAGTAAACACATAGAAAGCTTGAGTATCTTTTCGTAAAAGTAAGACAAAATAAGGCAATGTAACAGATTTTTATTAACTCCATTTTACAGTTACAAGAAAATAATAACCTTCAAAGGGGTTGTAATCTTAGAATCTAGCAAAGTAATGCTGAACAACAACCTCATAGGCAGTTTCATCCCTAATTTCATTTGGGATCCGAAGCGTCAACTTTTTTCGGCACATCACAACTCAATTTGATCTGATGCCTTTGAGAAGCCGCTGCTGGTTATGCCCATTGTCCTTAAATTACTTGACGCCGTGGTCCGCGCTCTCTTTGTGGTTGTCTATGGTTAGTTTTTTGACGTTATAACGGAGAGAGAAAAATATTGTGAAAAGTCACTGCTGTTTCTCGAGCGAAGGGCAAATTGATTTAGTTACAAGAAATAAGTTTATGTAGAGCTAGGTTTTTATTTTTAACCGACTTCCAAAAGGAGGTTTTTGATTTGTCAGAATCTTTTTTTGTTGTTGCCCGATTGCTAAAAGACTCTTCGGAAATTCTTCTTTCAGTTACTCTACCTTATTAAATAAGTTAAGGCTCAGAGATTTTTTCCGCCAGAACAACATGTGATAAGTGAAGTAGAAACCTAGAAATTGTACAAGCATTCCGAAAGTTCTGGAAATGTAGCATTTAACACTAAATAGTGCGTACTTATACTAAGTAGTATGCTTGCCATAACAGTACCATTTAACTCTCCGACTCTACATATCAAAGCTTATGAACTGGCATAGCAGTAACTGGAGTAAGTCGACTGCTAAATAACAAGTATTGCAACTAAGTTGTACTCGCTGAGAACAGGAACCAAGAAATTATTGTTTGTTGTGTCCAATAACTATGTATTAGCCGCTAGAATTTCTAGTGATGTCCGATAGGCATTGTCGATATTTCAACGATAAATTGGATAGGAGTTGGTATCGATAGTGCAGTAATAAATCTAAAAAAAAGTAAAGTCAACGTATTCGATTTTGCTGGCAAAGGCCTCACCTCAACTATGAGGAGGTACGAGCCATACTCTCCCTATCTGCTATAAATTCAAAATTAGCCGCCTTGTATGTACTCAAGTGTTATAACTGGCATAATATCGATTAGTAAGGCGGTTAAAATAGGTACTTTAAGTCTGTAATATTAGCATTTATTTCAATTCGTTGTTTGGTGCCACAGAGAAAGTTTATTTAGTTTAGTTTTAGTTGTATTTGAGCACCAGAACTTTTTTTTTTGATATCTTATATAAATAAATATTGGACAACATCACATCCATCTGCTCTGATCCCAAAGTAAGTATCTACAACACTTGTGTTAAGGAAATTTGAAACAGCGGTGGTATCACACCACCCAGACCTGAGACAATATAGAAAATATGGTTTTCTGGGGATAGATTCCGGGACCACAGAGATGGCGGCACATTGAAAACCGATCAGCAAGTCGACACTCGGCCACGGAGGTGGCCACGGACTACAATATTGTTACATGAGTGATCAACTATCGACGGCTTAAGTGTCGATGTTTCGAACATCTCTACCATTCGCTGAAGATATTCAAAAGCATACTTTACTGACCACGTCTTAGGGGTGTGTCTACAACTACAAGTTATCCCGGGGGCAGGTAAAGTCTTATCCCGAATATTGAAGTGGGAGGCTTAACATGGATAGGGAGTAAATGTAATGTGTTCTGTATGATTGCTTTGTTTAGAAAATGTTTAGTTAAGGATGAGATAAGTATCTATTCGCTTTGTAAGTACTGAATGAATTTTAACTTAAAAGTGCTTCAAAGTATCAGAACCAGTAAATACCTATGTACGTAGGTTCAGTTAACGAAATAAGGTATTTCTCCTCTATGCTATGAATAGTTAATTGAGTTAATTGAGAAAACCATAGAATTTGACAAGTATCGCTAATAAACACTATGAGGTAGAATTAATACGGGGAAATCTTAACTAAATTGATTAATGAAGGTACAGAGATAGTTTAAAACCCTGGAAAGAATATGAAATAGTTTTCATACCAAAAATTATTCCTAAATAAAGTAAATTTTGCACACAAAAATCAATCTACCGCCTTCAGGTGGAACTCGAACCCACGACCCTCGCTATCTGAAATTGCTCTCCCAATGAGCTACAGAGGACCTTAGTCATTTGACCATTATTATATCGATAAAGAAGATGAAAAGGGGCATGAAAGATGGTATGAGAAATCCGATATTTGAACCGATACTGAATTTATCTGACTGCCCCAAAATCGCTATCATCCCAGAGCATTCCAAGGCAATCCTCATACGATCCTATCCTAAAGGTCTGACCCGCAATATCCAGCTTAGCGGTTAACCGACGGTGGCTAATAAATCGTGCGAGATGCCACGTTCGATTCCCGGCCGTGACATCATTGTGCTGTCGCTGAACCAACCTGACTTATTGCTGGTTCAGATTTATGATATAGTTAACTGTTACGGAGAAATGCTCTTCTAATACAAATAATAGCATTAAGAGGCATTCTGTTTATTCTGTTTGTTCTGTACGTAAACGATCTCCCAAAATGCACGAAATACCCTTGCATATTATTTGCTGATGACATATCGCTCGTTATACCCAAACTCCCCAATATCCACTACGAATCGGAAATATTTAATGAAATTGTCAAAATTGTAAAATGGCTCAAACAAAATAATTTAAGTTTAAATTTGACTAAAACAAAGCTACTTCAATTCTATAATAGAAACGGTAAACCGCAATAATTATACATTAACTATCAAAATAATCATATTGCTGAAGTAACTACCGCAAGATTTCTCGGTGTAATAATTGACTCACATTTGACGTGGAAAAATCACATCGAATCGGTATGCCAGAGGTTAAACAGGTTCACTTATGCATTATATCACCTAACTAAAATAGCAAATAGAAAGACAGCACTAACCGCGTATCATGGTTACGTATGTTCTGTTCTGCGGTTTGGTCTCATTGTATGGGGGAACTCAAGTGACATGGATCGTGCCTTCATAATTCAAAAGAAATGCATTAGATCCATTTGTAATGCTGATCCATTTGACTCATGCAGGTCACTGTTTAAACGAATGGATCTTTTGACATTACCTTCTATGTATATATTTGAAGTTCTCGTCTTCGTAAAGAATAACCGAGATCTCTTTGAGGCTAGGTGTAACAAATTTTCGACTCGATATCCAGGGCAACTAGTTCGACCTAAGTCTTCCACAGTATGCTTCTCCAAGAACTGCTACATAATGTCCATTAAATTGTATAATATGCTACCGAACACACTAAAAGACCTACCCATGAAACATTTTAAAAAGACGCTGTACAAAATATTATCCGTAAACTGTTTTTATAGTGTAAACGAGTTTGTTAATTTTTGTACTCAGGGGCACATGACACGCTTATTTCGGCGGTATACGGTAAATTATGTATCTGTAAGATTTTATAAAAAAAACCTCAAATACTAGCATTTAATATTTATAATTTGTACCTTTTGACATTTTGTAACTTTATTGATGAAATTGACCCTCAAATAGTGACATATATTATACTTTGTACCTTTTGACATTTTTTAATTAACAATTTTACTGATTAATTCAATGCATGTACCTACCGTATTTTATTTAAATTTCAATTCTTTATCGTACTCAATTGCAATTAATAAAGACACGACGACGATGACAAATATTTGCCTACCGATGCATCGGTGAAACACGCTGAGCTTTGATTTTCGATTCCCTAATAATTCTATTATGTACCGTGTTTTATGCAAATAAATTTTATTTCATTTCATTTCATTTCATTTGAGAAACTAGATTTTGAATTGCAGAGTAAGGCTATGTTAAGATTGTGGTAAAAGTTTATACATTTGTGTTTTGGAGTTGTTTTGTTTGTTGTTTGAAGCTATGATCGTCGATTTTGTTTGATTAAAAATAATATATGTTTTCCAGCTTCAGCTGCCATTAAATAAAAAAGTATGAGACTTAAATGATGTTATTATAAAAAAATTAGACCAGATTTAAAATAGGTCTAAATATTAGCCGACAACAGAAATGATTGACACATTCGTGACATAACCTAATAGAGAAACGCTTTTGTAATTGGTTGGCTAATAGCTTAGTCCTGGCTTAAACCCCGTACTAAGTTTTTGTAATAACAGGAACAAAGTCTTAAAGAGTGAACAATTTGAAATTATTTAGGTCTAGGTTAGGTAGTGTCACAAAAAATGTAGAATTCTCCAAACAGCATAGTTATAGTAATCAAATTATCAATGATTAATTAACAATAATTAAAAAACTATTAAAGTAAAGTTAGCCTATAAAGATCCCACTGCTGGGCAAAGGCCTGCAGCTGGCAGCGATTTCCAGCTTCTTACCACATTTCATTTAATTCGGTTCAGCGCACAGATAGATATAAACGTGAAGAGGTAACAGTCAGATACACTTTCTATTTACAATATTAGTTTGGATTCCCCCAAAATTCTAAAACCATTTTAATAATTTTGAAAAAATCCGTAATCTGGCAATCTTCGAACTGCTGATATCGACGGCAGCACGTCAGGTTACCCATGTGAACTTCGAAAACAGCTTTTATTACGTACGGCATAGAGGCGGTCTCAAAGTCAAAGGGGGATAGTCTGATGTGACGATCAGAAAGCGACGATGACTCACGCCTGCATTTGCAGCGATTGCACTTGGTATGCTATGGGTAATTTTCCATCAATCTAGCTGTTAAATGCAGAGGTTTTATTTAAGCTTTGGGTGGGGTAGACGAGCGGGTGGGACGCGCGGTTAAGGCGATTTGTTTCAATGACTACAAATAAATATGATGTAAAAAAACCAATGAGTCCCACTGGATGACACGGTCGATCAATTATTGTGAGCGAAATTTAATTTAATTTCGTAAAAAATAATGCAATAAGTAAATAAAACTAGGTTTTATAAAACTACATTTATTGTATCGTTGCATTGTAGTGATTCAGTAATCGGCAGATAATGAAATAAATATAAAGAAACTGTTTTAACAAACACACCAATTACCTAGCCTCAAATTAAGCGTGAGCTTGTACTATAGTAACTAGGATAATGCATAGACATTACATAAATACGTTTATAAACATCCATGACTTAGGTACAAATGCTCGTGCTCATAACATAAACTTTTACCCCTTGCGGGATTCGAACCCGCAACCGCTGGTCTTGAAGTCCGCAGCGCGAACCACTAAACCAAGACGGTCGTTAATTAATTTATAATAAGACGCCGACTAAACTATCGATCGTCAGAAAGTCTGTAGTCTACGACTACAACTGACTGAGCAACGTTTTGTGTACCAAGTAGTTGAAAAAATCGACGTTTTTGAAAACGCTCGTCTGTACATCCCCATTGACGGTCTATTCAGCGCAGTGCGTCCGCGCAGGTTAGCCGCTCAAGGATTTAGCGGCACCGGCTGTGACCTTTCGCCGCCATTGGTACCACCATTGATTGCCTAGCACACCCAGTCTAATACCGTAGTTCAAGGCCTATGCGATGTGCATGATTACATTCTGATGTCTTTGTGTACTCCACTAAGTTTAATTAGTCCGCGAATATTAGTACATTATTAGATAGATAAAATAAATAATGTCCTCCTAGCCGAATTTCGACTACAGCGGCCTATCTCAACAGAGATTAGCCAACTGCACGGGAGATATTATAGTGCACAAGTGGGCGCAGAACACAGGTGCACTCTCTGTTCCTTCACTCTCATAATTCGGTGAGACAGTAGTCCGACATGATAGAGAGATCAGGCGCAGGACCAACGGCTTAACGTGCTTTCCGAGGCACGGGGGTGTTAACACGACCAACTAACTGACTCCGCTGTGTCTGAGTTATTTCAAGACTTAAAAAAACACAACACTTTTCGGTCCGACCCGGGATTCGAACCCGGGACCTCATGGATAGTACCCAGCTTGCTGACCACTAGACCAACGAGGCAGTGTATACAAAGTACACAACCACAAATCCACAAGAAAACTAACTTGAAAAACGACGCACGAGTCGATCGCTGACAGTTAGATCGAAGTATACTAAGAGAGATTGATTATTTGAAGTACAGTGCGCTCCGCTCGCTGTAGTACGATTTATTCTCGCAATATTGTTAATACAATGTTGTTACCTTTAAAGTAACAGTTTTGCAATTGTTGGGAATGGATTTAAGTGGAACGGTATTGGTATTGGCAAGTGTAATTACAAGGATTAAGTGCAGGAATCAATTTTGTTGTAGGATACCGAGAAGTCACTACAATAGATATAGATAAAGTTGTAGAAAGTTGAATATAGTACATTATTAAAAAAAATAAAACTATGGTTAATGTCAGTGAATTAATTTAGACTGTTTTTAAAACATGTTTAGTCTCATGCAAAACAGGTCATGATTACTCCGCGACACGATGAGAGTGACATTTTGTATAACTGAGTCTGAGATGAGACGAAGTCGCAGGCAACAGCTAGTATGTATAACAATTAGCGCTAGTTCAGACACGGCGGGAACCGCGCGATTTCAGAATCGCATGGAAATCGCGCGGGTCTTATTTTTATGAGTTATTAAGTAATCGTTCAGACGTACCCGCGCGGTTAATCGAGCCGCGCGGTTCCCGCAACCCAACCGCCAGAAAATAGAATCGCGCTACTCCCGCGCGTTTCTATTACTATGGAGTCTTTTACATCGCGTTCAGTTGCATTGCGGCTACCGCGCGGTTAGCACGTCCACAGCTCGTGAGTTCGCCATGGATCGTTTCGACACTGAACTATTTATTGATGAGGTGGAGAAGAGACCTGCAATATGGGCAATCATTACTAAATTAATCGAATTATTCGAATGGTCTCTCTAATCGAATGTATTCGATAATCAAGCACAGTCATTCGATTATTCTTCGATTATGCGGCAAGCAATACCGGAGCGCGCGGTGCGCAGCCCGTACTACGAACCACTAACGAATGAATTTCATTCGTCGCGTCGATTAATCATACATTCGCTTTCTGTCCTGTGCGCACAGTCGCGGCGCAGTTAGATCGAATGCATCGAAGAGCCGAGTATAGATTATCATTCGATTATCGATTATTATTAGATATTTTTTTTCGAATTACTAAATCGATAGTTCGAATGATCGATTATCGATTTATTCGATTAATTTTTTTCGAACAATCGCCCATCGCTAATATGCAGTGTGATGATTATTCAAAAAAATAACGCTATAAAAAGAAACTGACGCTATACCCCCGCACGAAAATCGCATACTAACCGCGGTGTCTGAATAGCATCACAATTTTGCGATTTCAAACCGCGCGATTCGTAAACGCACGATTAACGCATGTCTGAACGAACGCT
The DNA here is from genome assembly GCA_949316185.1 of Pyrausta nigrata. Lineage (NCBI taxonomy): Eukaryota > Metazoa > Arthropoda > Insecta > Lepidoptera > Crambidae > Pyrausta > Pyrausta nigrata. The sequence goes on along the minus strand of OX438949.1, from coordinate 14,859,799 downwards.
TACTCGGAAGATTTTAATGTTTGATATCCACACTTATGTGAGAATAAACACGCAGTGTTCTCTTAGTAATTCTTACTAAGTACTTCTGCTAGTGCTTAAATATTTTGTATGAAACTGACATAATCTTTAAAAATTTCACTTCCCCGTAAGCAAACTGTTTATTTTGAAAACGTCCTAAAGACATAAAAGGGCGTTAGATGTTACTCAGAACATTAACAAAAGTATTTACGTTATTAACAGAACACACTGACAAACAGATTTTATGTATCTGTTATTACGATTTCTGCCAAATTAATAATTTCGCTTTATTTACTTCATAATGAAAGTTAAAACGGTAGGGACAATAAATACATTTTTCGCACACAAAAATTTATTGATACTGTCGTCCGGTTTGAGTGCAAAAAGCTAAGTGCTTTCGTAAAAACTTGCAAACAAATTGCTTAAGTTATAAAAATAAATAGTAGGGACAATGTTATGGATGGCTAAATGACTTTTTTGACGTCTCTTATCTCTTATATTTTTATAACTTAAGCAATTATTTTGCAATTTTTTACGAATCTCACTTACAAAAATTAATCGACTGTGTCATCCGGTGGGACTCGAACCCACGTCCCTTCGCTATCCGGGCGAGTGCTCTTACCAACTAAGCTACGGAGGACGTTAAGTCAGTCGACGAATTTTTGCAAGTGCTTGGCGTAGCAAGCGTGGCGTGAGCCAGCGTTTGATTTCATCAATACTTGGGGAATGTACCCGTATAGGAGATCTGTTGATCTGACCCATTCTGACCCCATAATATGGGTCAATAATTGTTATTATTGACGTTCGAATCGTAAGTGTCATTTGCAGTCCTGAAGTATTTTTGGCGTTAACTTAAATTCAGTTTTAGTTCTTCCCCTTCACAGTTTTTGACGATAGTTTGAATCAGCAGGGCCCGTAGTGGCAATTTATTGTCAAGCGAAGTTCGTCTAACAAAATGTATGACACTGACATAAGCCATCGAAACATCACGTCATTTTTGCATTCATATTTTGACATTTCATTGGCGATAGCGAAGTTCGCTCCAGAACGATTGTCATTTGACTACGGGGCTAAGTCTGTGAATTAATTAATCGAGCCTTCTGTCACAGAATTTCGAACATTGTCATATATTAAGTTCGTCTTTATTGTCCTCGTGCAATTATAGCAAACTGTTCTGTGAAATATGCGTAATATAATAATAATCTATGCAGTACGGAGTGCACGGCACTGGCTGTTAGCTATAATCACATGACTCTGACGTCCGAGAAATACCATTTTTTATAGTAAAGAATGTTAATGCGGAACCATAAAACTTTATTGTTATTTCGATGTCCAAAAGAGTACAGAACTGTGTTGTATTCTAGAAAACAGAATTTGAGTTTGTTTGCATATAAAATAACCGACACCAAATCCTAATTAATATGGTAAATTTGAAAGTAATGTCTGTGTTTTACGCAATCTAGCCTAAACTACTGAACCGATTCAAATGAAATTTGGTACAGAAATAGTTTGATGGAAAGGACATAGGCTACTTTTTGTCGCGATAAGAAAACATCAAGGGGGGGGGGGGGGGGAGTGAACTGCTAGTAAAACATAACTAGGAAAATGACGAATTGAAGACCTACTTGGTGGCGTGGCTTGGTGGCGTTACTCCGAACTACGAAATCAGCGGTTGTGGGGTTTGAATCCCGCGAGGGGCTTAGTTTATGTGATGAGCATGAGCTTCTCTGCCTAAGTATTTATAAACCTAAATGTCTATTTGTTCTCTCCCCATATCACAAACAGTTTCGGTTTAGATTGGTTTGATTGTTGGAACATTTTATTTTTGTAGTATTAAACTTGTACTTTTTTTTTCTGAAATATAAGATAAGTACCTACATTATTAATGAATTGACTAAAGAAGAATGATTGTGTATTTTAGTCAACCCATATTTCCTTGGCTTTCACCATTGAGGAAAACAAAGACAAATTACATTGTCTCACAATTATTTTACATTGGTTGAATTTTTTAACAAAATTGCATGCAATATTTGACGGGTCAAATAATCTTGTTATTATGCAGACAAATTATACAAACGTCGAAGAAATTATCAACATCATTAGTGATGTGTGATAAGACTCACTCTGAAAAGTAATTTCAATAATTTCGGGGCAAATTGTTGGTTTATTTCGTAAAGATATTTGACAGAAAGTTTTAAGAGGTACCGTAACGTTGCATTTTGGGACGTATCTCGGTAATATGTTTTCTCTCAAAATATCCCGGAGCCCGATCCAAAGAACGGTGCATGATATTATTTATTACTTCATTTATCAAAAGGTATTATCTGTTCCGTTTGCGGCAAGAGATGAAATCACAGATAAATATCAGGTGAAACGAGAATACTTATGGTGCTACATATATGGGGAACAAATTGTTGGTGTCATTCAATAAAACTTGTAGAAATTAATGGATCTTCGCATTCAAAATATGCATCGTTGAAAATTAGGTTTGATAACTGTGATTCCAATTTTAAAGATATGAAACTGAGAGAATGCAATCACATACGTAAGTGTACTACTTACAAGGAAACCTTGTGTCAGAAAAAGAGTGTAGGTACTCTAATCTGCTTTACGTCGCTTTAGGTAAATTAGGTGATCTAAGATTTATTCTTACATAGAAACTAATGTTTTTCACAATTGTTCAAATTATCTCTTTTTTACGTGGAAGGAACTTTCAAGTCACGCTATGTTAAGAAAACTCATTACAAGTAAACTGGATGGCAGAATAGAAAAGTGCTGGCACATAAGAAAAAAAACCATAAAATCTAGCAGGCCGCGCGCGCAAGAAAAGCGATCGGCTTTTGTCTTTTTTCACCATCCTATCGAGTAGGCCGTGTCTCAAATATTATGTTCTTGTACATCAAATAGTTAATCTGTGTTGTACATACTAACTTCGTTGTAAATCATTATTTTTATTGTAATTATTCCTATTACGAGTACAATTCGATTCAAAACAAGCATCTTTTTACTAAACCTCCGAACAATGAACAAGCATTTCCCGAAACAACTCACCGATATGGATCATTAACAAAAGAATCACAACACGCTAGATGTCTGCATAATAAAATTATGAATATTGGCTCCCCATCAACGACAGCAAAAGGGAGATCTATTGTTATCTATCAGAGTATTCATAACTATACAGTCAGTCAGCTACCGAGATTTGTTATCTGATAACCGTTCGATCACTGCCAAGAATTAAAAAAACAAGACAAGTGCGAGTCGGACTCGCGCCCAAAGGATTTTCGTTGTAAAAATAATAACTTTTAGTTGTACAAAAAATACAAGTGTTGTATGGGAGCCCCACTTAAATATTATATTTATTTTATTCAGTTTTTGTTTTTATAGCGGAACAGAAATACAACATCTGTGTCAATTTCAACTGTCTAGCTATCACGGTTCATGAGATACAGCCTAGTGACATAGAGACGGACCTTGGAGTCCTATAATAGGGTCCCGTTTTTACCCTTTGGGTACATCATCTTCCTAGCGCTATCCCGATTGTGCACTCGCATAGGATCCAGGATGTAGCAGATTAGGTTATTACAGTGGAGCGACTGCCATCTGAACTCCGTGACCCTGTTAACCCCTGGTCAGGTTCCCATGAACCTGACCAGGTTTGGATCATGGTTACACATTCAGTTGCCTGAATGTGCAGGTTTTCTCACAGTGTTTTCCCTCACCGTAAGAGAATCGGTTAGTGAAACAACTACGTTGGATAAAACCCAGCTATTAATAAATCGTCATGAGAGGCAACCCGTTAGACAATTCGTCGAGTAAGTACGTCCTCGGTAGCTCAGTGGGGAGAGCATTCGCTCGGATAGCGAAGGGTCGTGGGTTCGAGTCCCAACTAAAGTGTGCAATATTACTTTAATAATAAGTCTACTAACCTAATTTCCGAGGGTGGTCTGTACGCCGCACTAGTGACATACACGTCTGAGTCGGCGCGCGGCGAGCCGTTGGGGTGCCGTCGGCCGTTCCGCTCGCCGTTCCGCTGGCCGTGCCGCTCTTCGTGCCGCTGGTCGCCGCCGCCGGACGGTGACCGCGTCCGCTCGTCCATCGTCTGATTAAGATTTGACAGATTAGAAACGTCATAAGAATGGTTTAGACCAGAGTTCACCAATTTTTAAGCAGCTGGTAAACCTTGAGGGGGATTTTGTGCTGATAATTCATTTTAGTTCTATTTAATGTCGATAGATGGCGATATTCATCTAAGTTTTATAAATATTGCGCCCAAAGTAATGAGCTACTCAGAGATGGTGCAACAGGCTCAGAGTGTAATGAGAATGACTGTCAGGGATTTATATCTGCAATGTCTTTTTAAATCATGTAACGGATCGTAACGTAATAGGTTCACGGAAAGCAAAATCGAAAATCCATTATCAGCAAATTTTATGCAGTTCAAAATTGGTTCCATGAACTCGCACGAAATATGCCAAGCTATCACCAAACACACCAAGAATACACTCCACCTCACATTCGCTAGATTTAGTAATAAGCGATTAAAACCCAATAAAGTTCGGTTTTGGTATTGGTGCTTAATGGTTTTGGTAGTCGAGTTAATGTTTGGCCGCGTGTTACATCAGTAAAACGCCGAACAATACGGTATGTGGTGGTAAATGGGCTGCGAGTTATAAGCGTCAACGATTTACAATTAAATTATTATAAAGATTTAACGTCGATCCCGATTTTGTATTTTTTTTAGAACTGCGATATTTTTTTATTCAGTCCGTCCGATATATTTGGTCCTACTGGCCCAACCATTATTTTTACAGACCTGAAGTTTTATTAAATATCTAGTTTGGACATAAATAGCTGGAAAGTGGTTATAGACGTGAGAGGAGGAGTCTTACACCCGAATCTGTAATCCAAGATTAACAGTAGCCAAAGCTGCCAGTGTCAGATATGTGTTCAATGGATACCTACGCAAATAACAGAGATTGACTTAAATCTTTGATCTCGGATCGGTTATAACCCCAATTCAGGTAGCCGTTCGTGTTACAACCCTAATTCTATAGCTCCCTTTGGAAAATGGAAAGGCTTCGTTCGCTTTTACAGTTATTAAGAATTACGCTAATGACACACTAAATAAATAGATTATTTAAATTATAGTATCTACTGGACTAACTTGGTATTAAAGCAACAATTGTGATAAAAGGAGGGTTTATGACAAAAGTGACTGAGTTTCTTGCACTGCTTCTGCTCAGCACTAGCCCACAATTGTCGCGTAGTAGTGGAAGGGTCGATATTAAGACATGGTAATAGCCCCTTGTTGGGTGTTTTTTATTATTTTTTAAAATCCGACAGTAAAGTCAGCCTATAAGATCCTACTGCTGGGAAAAGGCCTTACCTCAACTATGAGGAGGAACGAGCCATACTCCACCATGCGGGCTCAGTGCGGATCGGTGGAGGGGTGTCTGTAAGGCAAGTGACAAACCTTACTGTCAGATGTTATCAAGCCGCTCTAGGGCCTCTGACTAGGCTTAACGACTAATACCAATAGATATTAGCCGGGACCAACTGCTTAACGTGCCTTCCGAAGCACGGAGATGCTTGTCATGGTCGTTACTTTAATGGTCCAAATGGTCACCATCCACCACATCCATTCACGACCGCGCCGTGGGTTGCTTAACTTTTGGTATCAATATCAAAGCGCTGCTGCCGCCACTGCGCCACAAGCACTTCTCCGAAATCCAAAAGTAGCACAGTTTAATTAGAAAAAAAAAAGGGTTATTTCTTATAACTCAAACCCGTCGCTGGTCCATCGAACATTCAATATTAGCATCGCATTTCGCGCAGGAAACGCCATTCGATGCGTCAGAAATATATCACATCTGTTACTGGACGGCAGCGATCTTGTTTCATTGCGTTTCGAAATTACGCGTTCATAATTTGGAGCAAAAAAATATTCTTTGAAACGAATGACTTCATTGCTCTCTCCTTGGTTCTTGGTTTGGGTGGATAGATGTTTATAAATTTCTAAACTGTGTTTACTTCAGTCAGAGTGAACTGGCTTCTTCTGGGTGAGCTCGCTCCACTGTCGATTCTGTCTGCGCCACGTCTGGCTTAGTCTAGAGTCAAGAGCAAACCCATTTCGAATTAAAAAAAAACTTCTTCTGTCTTAAACTACTTGAGGAATTTTCTTACGTTTATTAACAAATAATAAATATTTAGAAACTGAGCACCAACTTAACAGTACTTAGATATTAGTGTCGAACTGCCGCACTCATTTAATTTAATCTATAATTAAGTCTCGTTCTCACATTTTCTTTGTCAAGGAAATAGAAAAGGATGGCATGAGACTTAATATAGGATTAACTTTAATTGACGTTTCTGAGTACGGCAGTTAGATAAAGTATCTTTACCAAATACTAATCATACCTTTTAATCAAGTAGGAAATTTACTACTTACAAAGAATGATTGGCAGTATGCAAACGTGAACTATAAAGTCTACGTCAAATTATTACGCTAGTAAATTAAAGACCTGCTTACGGAACGATAAAAACAATGCAATAGATCAAGGCTGAACTAAAATACACACCTATTACGCGCTAAGCAGTCCTAGTTAGCCATTCATTATCATACATTTGATCTTTATTGTTGCGAATCAATATAAAAAATGAGTGTTGGTTTTAACTGGGAAAGGAACAGCGAATGATATTTTGATATAATAGATTTCCATAACTATGGTTAGATATCTTGAAAAATAATACCAATAACGATAGAATCGATACTACTTATCTCAATACTATCGAAAGTATCGATACTATTGTACTACCGTTAATTTACTTTAATACACACAATACTTATGACATCAAGTCAACTATATGTATTGGCAACACTAATTAAGACCCGAGTTTACCAACTTTTAAACAGCCCTCAAATCTTGATTGACAGTTAATTTGAGAGAATTCCCGTACAAATTATGTCAAATAATTCTAAACTAGCTGATTAAAAATAAAACATGTGTTGATGAACTCCAGGCTAAGACTTAAGAAAGTATTTACATTTTGACGATGCAATAACAATTGATAGTTAGTGCTTACATGGGAGTATATTAATGAATATGTACTTGACGAGTCAAATTAATAGTTTCGTATTGTGTTGAGTGCATAAATTTATAATTACTTACATGCATGTACCTACACGTATGTGTCTGTTGAATTCACATTGTTATTAATAAGCACTACGTAATTTCTACGTAAAAATAGAAGTGTGAATCGTAAAAGTACAAAAAAGAAATTTACAGGTTTGATGACTTAATTGAATCATGGCCATTGAACTAAATTCCAAGTTGCCTTACTCGCAAAGTCCAAATTGTAAGTAATTTTATTTTATATTATAATTATACTTACCGTATATTCGGACAATGTCCTCTCGGAGGGTGCTCGATGACTGTCATTTTCGTCTCTAGACGAACCTCTGTGTAAATATGCACCCGACGACGGTGAATCCACACCCGATCTGTGCGTGGCCACGTAATGGTTACTCTTCACTTTGTGCGCCATACTTATTCTTTGATCAACCTTAGGTGACACTCACACACATTTTCAAAATTCGAATCAACTGCGCGCGCTCGATTGTGACATTTTCTTTTTTAAATTCATCCGTTCTAAATTCACCAAGGTATCTTTCTAAACAGCCAGCCACTGCCTAATCTGTCATCGTCCGTCCAAGTGATTGGATCTCTTTTCTCGTTCGTATTTGGTGTAGTTATTTTTTTGTAGGTCACCAGTACGTGGATCTGTAACAAAGGAAATGATTGATTATTTTATGGGAGTATTATTTGACCTTTACGGTTAAACTTCTTGTAAAAAACTAATCATACAGTTGACCTAATCGAATCAAATCGGGTGTGTTTTATTTTTGTTTTGTAGCCACTGCAATTTCATTTGGATGATAGTAAAAGCGGTTCAAATACGGTCAGTACTTTTACTTTGGTTCAAAATTTTCAATGATTGATATCACTTTTATGATCTCGGGGGTCTTAATCGATTGAGTTCCCTTTTAATTAATCGATTGAGGTCAGAAGCCGATCAGATCGCAGAAAAAACTTGACTGACACATCAGGGTTCGGATAAGAACAATAATGAGAACTCGAGTTTTGTAATAAAAGGTATAAGTGGGCAACAACACGATATGATCAATAAATCGATTGTTGTATTACTTGCTTCTCGTAATCGATATGAGAATTGAGCATAGTTTTAGCACAATAGGATCCTCATTTCACTTTTTTGCCGCGTTATTGTGTAACTTTTACAAATGATTTATATACTACATACCTACTCAATAAATACTATATATAAATTAATGTTGCGTACTAATAAATTAAAAGTAATTTTCTAAATAAACTTGCAAAAATTATTAAACCACTGGATGATTCTGACACACTGTGGCTTAGGTTACTAATATTTTAATTTCATTAGGTAAGTAGAAATACGAAAAGTCATCCATTATAGATTGACAGTACAAAACAACGTCTTTTCGCATAGAAGTTGAAACAAACTTTATCTATTAAGGATATTGGTGTATTCTATGTAAGTTAAAAGATTTGCGGGCTTATTATTAAAAACTTAGTACCAGGTTTAAACTAGGACTAAATTTTAGCAGACAAATTAGAAATGAATGACACATTCGTTCGTACCTATTAGTAAAACACTTTTCTGATTGGTCGGGTAATATTTGGTCCTGGGTAAAACCTGGTACTATTTTTTTGTTATAAGGTTGTGGGTAAACTCACTGAATTAATTAAGAATTGTACATGTTGTAAGTTTTATAAGTGTTAAATAGTGAATTCCTACCTTACAGAACCTTGATTGGTTATGAAACTGTTATAGTCTTTTTTGCATATAACAATACGGGTGATTATAAGTCAGCCTATTAGATCCCACTGCTGGGAAAAGGCCTCACCTCAACTATGAGGAGGAACGAGCCATACTCCACCACGCGGGCTCAGTGCGGATTGGTGGAGGGGTGTATGTAAGGCAAGTGACAAACCTTACTGTCAGAAGTTATCAAGCCGCCCTAGGGCCTCTGACTAGGCTTAACGACTAATACCACAGATATTAGCCGGGACCAACTGCTTAACGTGCCTTCCGAAGCACGGAGATACTTGTCATGGACGTCACTTAAATGGTCGGAATGGTCACCCATCCAATCACGACCGCGCCGTGGGTTGCTTAACTTTTGGTATCACTACCAAAGCGCTGCCGCCACTGCGCCACAAGCACCTCCATACGGGTGATTATCGAATAGTAAAGTAGTTATTGTAAAGTGTACCTACACATAAAACAATTGAAATAGAAGCCATGTTAATCGAGTGAGGTAGTGTTAGTGCAATATCGATATCGAAAATTTTTCTTTTCAGAAATTAGTAGAATTACGATAAAATACAGTTACCTATTGCATACAATTTATATGAGCTTCTGACTCATATAAATTGTTCAGGCTTCAGAATTTGTATTTGAATTTCTCGATTTTTCTTATTTTGTGTAATGTATAAAATTAAATTGTGTTTATTGCCCTTAGAAAGTACAGCTAAAAACACTATCGACCTCGAAGCTTATTGATAAATCTGCTGCCAATTTTTTCGCATCACTAAACTCAATCGATCATAATGACGCAGATATCGAGTTCTCGATTGTATCGATGCGACCAGGTGGATTGCGGGCTATGTTTCGGTAATCGCTCGTAAGTATGTCTTATCAAGATCGTATCGAATGTTTTGAAATAAAAAATATCTTGGTCTACTGTTTTGTTTGTAAATGCAGTGTAGTTATGGTTTATGGATATTGTATTTTGATACTGACATAATAACCGTATAGGTATACGGTTTTTTTAGGAGTGAGTACGTAAAAAAATGAAATACCACTATAATTATGATTACATTGGTATTTCATTTTTTTTTATAATAATCTCGGGTGTTCTAAAATGCTGAACATGTATGGAGTACTTAGATAATTTATTTCATGTTGAATTCAAATAGTTGACAGGTAGGTGCTTAAACCTTCACATATTATGTTACCAGGCGAAATAGAAAATTAATTGTTATGGGCCCGCCCGCGGTTCTCATGGGGTTTGACAGGTTCCTCATGAATTTTGAAAATTAAGATATACAATTCCTCTATTTTGACACCGCTGCGAAAAAAATGTTTTTAAGCTCTGCTTGCTTAAAATCTCAAGTAAGTACGAAGAAGTCGAAACTCATGCGCCGTTTGTAGTAAAATCTGGCCTTGGCTCACCAGGATTCCAATATTCCTATCCAGCAATCATACAAGCATCTTGCAACATTCTCTATTACCATGGCTAGATCATTGATTTATTACAAGAGTTAGTCTTCATTACTTTCAAAGTAATCTGTGACTGATGACTTCGCGAAATGGGCAAATTAATTAATCCATCCAACTATTGCACGACATTTCTTCACTTTACATCTTTTGTATGTCTTACTCTATCGTGCTAGAGAATAAGTACAGCCAGCACATACTATGTCAAAAGTAACGTACTAAGAACTAAATGGTGCAAGGATATTTACTCGTATAAGTGTGCAATCCTCCTGGCTTGTTTTAGTCATAATTTTAATTTGTTTCAATAAAATTCAAACTACTTTATAGGGCTTTAAGACGTCATTTGGCTGAGACGCCGATAATGACGGAATGTAAAAAAAAACTTTTGAGGAGACATGCGTATGTTTGTGATGTATCGAGCATAGTTAAGATAAGTACTTGAGGTTCATGGGCATCATAGCGGCGGTGCTGAAATTATACTGAAATGGTTAGTCCGCTATGAAAAATGCAAAGATTAATAAAACGATGTCAAAGTACTACAGAGACCAGCAGAACTACCGCCAAAAGCTATCACGAATCGTGTTGTAAGTAACGAAGTGGCACCATCATCATTTGAAAATGAGTTTCGGTTTGACTAAAGTGAAGTGTCTTTTCTTCTTTGCTCTGTGACCGATTAATGCGAATCGAACACAATACCCTTTGTATCGGGTGATCAGATTGATCGATGAGCTAGTTATAAATAACGCATTAATTTGTTTGTGCGCTTGCTTGCATGACTGTTGGTTGTAATGGAGTGTTTCGAAAAAAAGTTGCTATGTAAGCCTTCTTGCAAATAAGAGTTGTAATCAGCTTTTTTTGAGATCGGAGATATATGCTAGATAACACAATCTTAAATTAGAGTGTACACTAATTATTTTTTTTTGTTATTAATAAACATTATTTTTATCGTCTTTATTTACGTTGACTTACAACGAGCCGCTACACCACCATTATAGACTAGTATTTACGAGTATTTGTAAGGTAGATTATAATATTGTCGACATATAAATATAGAATTGGGAGGAAAAACTTATTTATTTCGCTCAAAACCTATAAGATAGGGTTTACCCATTAGTTTGTTAAGCATGTTACCATCAGTTTCAATGGGGAAGATTACGCAAAACTTTTTGGTAGAGGGCGCTGTGTGTTTGTTACATGTCAAATATTGTTACTCTGAATACTTTTTTGCTTTTGTGAACTTTTTTGACTCTAGACCCTTTTTTGTGGACTTACTACAATATATTCCTTCTGATGGCGTGTGGATATGCTAAAGGAAGAATTGAGAAAACGTGGAGCTTCGTTAAAAGGAAAAAAAGCTGACCTAGTCGACAGGTAAGATAACAGTGTTTTTTTATACTTTTACACGTTTTCATAGCAAATCTAGGATTAAATTTGTTAAAATAAAGTCTAAACTAAAAGCTTCTTGTACAAAAATACCAGTTTTATTATTTGTAAAAGTAAAAAAAATGTAAACTCCACATAACCTCTAAAAGCATAAATATAAGCTTAGCATAATGTATTTGTTATAATAGTATGTATCTTTAGCTTTCATTGTTTACCTACCTGTAGTCATAGAAGTAGTCTCAAAATCAGTTTCTTCAAAATGTTTGCCACATAACCTTGAAAAGTCACTTGATTTAAAGTTTCCTCTTCTCAATGCCTTTCCCATTTTTATCCTTTGCTGTGGATTACTGGGGAATTTGTAGGAACCTATTTCACCACACCCAATAGCTGCACAGCGCCCCATTTTAAAAAATACTAACAAATAACAACAAAACAACAAATATTTGTATGGGTTTTGACAGTTCCTAAGTAACAAACATTTGGCGCCCTCTATAAGGAACTAATTTGACAGTTTGCTTCCCCATTGTTTGGACTTACGTGACGTTAAATTTTATCCATGAATTCATTCACCTTGCACTAGTATTTGAAAGACAAGTGCACCCATTAAAAACATACAAACGATATTGTTGTAGCTATATTTGCAACGTGCGCTTACTCAACATCACAAATGATTCGATTATCAAGTCCAATGGCTAGAAAACATTGTCAATGTCAATTTGGGCAATGCGCATTACATTTTTATATTTCTTTCAACATACATACGTTAGCATTTATGCCATATTTTGTTCTATTGTATGTAAGTATTTAGGAGAAAAGTCATTCCTTTGTTTTGTGTTGGCAAGGAAACCATGTTTAATTGAATTTCTAGACATGTAGACAATATAGTTTTGAGAGAAAACGTCTCCCATCTTGAATTCTGAGCTTCCAGTTTAAATTTGAGAGTCCCAAGATCGAAATGTAACCCAAAATGCCGTTAGAATCATATTTTGACGAAAAGTGAGTTAGTCTATTACAAATTGGCCAATGCTATGTATCTTTATTAGCAAATGTACAGGAACATAACTATAACTAGTTTTAAGGACTCGATGTGTTCATTGTGCTGCTGATATACTTTAATAAATAAATGGTTTATCAAAAATGCTATGAGATATTATGGTTGCCTCCCGATCGCAATCGCAGCATCGCAGTATCGGATGGCAGTAGCACTTACTGCCATCCGATACTGCGATGCTCCAAGTTCTATAAGCATTGCCATGGCTCTCAATTTACAGCGCACCGACATTAAGCTAAATACGGAGGTATTTGAATACAGTGAGAATAGCCTAAGGGTCGAGCTGCCCTTGACAAATAAAACTGCGAAATTAAAACATTTAAATTCTTCGACCATTTTAAATTTAATAGTTTTCTCGCCACAATTTAAATTTTTACACTGTCTACCTGAAAGTTACACAACAAACTAATTTTAACAATAAGACCACTTCAATTGTACCTATAACTCAACATGTACTAGTTAACTGAAGTGTTGTAAATAATAATAATACGTGGTTAACGAACGAAACTATATATATCTCAATATCTATCAGCTATTTTAATATTATAAGCAATAAAACAATAAGTAAATATATTTCTTGACAATTCTGTGTGACTCACCACTTCACTACTTGTTGAGCACCGATGGCTTAATATATTTTTTTTATTTATTTATGTTTTTATATAACTTTTTACGGTTGTATTTTTTGATAAATTTTGTTTTTAGTTGGAGATTGAAGTTGTCAGAAAAGCAGGGATTAAAGTTCTTGAAGATTATCCCGATTTTCCATTAACTTATCAACACCAGGATATCCCAAGAGATACTGGTAGGTTAACAACATTACTACTTATACTAACATAACTACATCTGTACATTATGTCATTATCTTTATCAATTGTTAGTGTGGCCCTATCCTTAAACTTGACCGGCTCAATAGAAGTGCAATTAATTCAATGCGTGGTTCTCACGAGTCACTATGCGCTTGCGCTTGGTGTAAGAAAGACGAGGAATTTTGAAAATCTAAAGAGCATTGAGGTATGTACATACTGGGATAGAGCTTCAATGGACTTGCAGTTTGGCCTAGATAAATTGAATAATTTAAATCGGATCACCGGATAAGAAATAAAATCATAGGGAAACTTATTTTTATTGGATATACTCTGACCCAATAAAAAAAAACTTTATTTATTTGATCTGTGTTGACATTAAGAATCCAACCACCACAGAGCAGATGTAAAGTAATTGAGTCTTTATACAAAAAGTATACTAAAAATATCATAGAACAACTTTGACAATATGACTTTAATTATATTTATTAAAATTTTGCTGCACCAGAAAAAAGAGTACAATTGGCGGATTTAATTTCTTAAGGCATTCTTTACCAATAAACCTCTTAACCGCGTGGCAATGCTGAAAGTTAATTACTAAAAACCTTTCAAATAAGTACGAGTTAATTGTAATACAGCTCGGGTAGATGTCGCTGACGTCACGTAATGAGGTATTCAAAAGAGACCTAGAATTTGACACGGCTGGATAAAATGCACAGTAGCTCAGTTGGTAAAAGCGTTGGCCCGGTTAACTAGAGGACGTGGGTTCAAATCCTGCCTGTGTGCGAATTTTTGGTTTATTATTAAACTTATATAAATAACACTGTGAGTGTTAAGAATATCAAAAAACTATTTAATAGAACAAGTCAAAAGTTGCAGTCTCATCTCGAACTGCTTTTAAATCCTATTTCTTAAATTAACTCAATTGTGCTCATAATCTTGATACTTGTACAACCGAAACTTCAGAGGACCTTTCCCACCATCGGGATAGAGCCTTCAAAACATCAAACTATCCATCAAAGTTTCTCCCAACGAATGCCGACAAAAAACTAATAATACGACAAAGAAACTAATAGTTAATTGCATGTGTTTTAGGGTGTATCATGCAGGTTGGAAGCTGCATGTAACCAATCAAAAAGCCATCAAACAAAAATTAGATTTGACTCCTCACGTCAGTAAGGGCACCTTGGCTGTTAGGTAAGAAGTCCAGCTAGAAGAATAGCTATAAATACCTACTTAAGTTGCATCTACACTCTCTCTCTCTCTCTCTCTCTCTCTCTCCTGGGCATTATTAATCCCATCTGAAGGTGGGGTCTGTAAGTTGCATCGACACTAATAATAATATTATAAAGAGGAAAGATATGATTGTTTGTCTGTATTGAATTGGCTCCGAAACTACTAGACCGATTCAAATGAAATTTAGTACAGAGATAGTTTGAGACCCTGGGAAGTACATACTCGTACACATACTTTTTGTCGCAATATAAAATCATCAGAGGGGTTAAATGTGGGAATGAAAGTTTGTATGGAAAATTTGACTATTAGCGCGAGCGAAGTTGCGGGGAACTGTAAGTATTCTCATAAAAAGTGACCAATATATCTAACGTGGACTTACGCTTATTTGGCAAAGTTCAATGTCATGGACCATGTTCAGGAAGAGTACAAGTCTTATAATACAAGTGTGTAACCATAGTAACACATAGTGACTCTTAGTATTACTATTGTGTTACAAGACTTGTACTCGTAATACAAGTGCGGTGACTGCCGTACTCAGAGACGTCAATGAAAGTAAATCCTTCATTAATCTCATGCCGTCCTTTTCTATTTCATTAACAATAAAAATGACAGTACGAGACTTTATTATAGATTATAAATTGACGTCTCTGAGTGCGGCAGTAAGACTTGTAATCTCTGAGGTACCGGGGATCGAATCCCCAGCCCGGACAATATAAAAAATAATATTTTCTATACAGACTGTCCCACAGCAATACCACACGGAGGGAAAGTACATATCTCAAATATTGCACATAGATAATTTTACTGAATTGAGAGAGGTGTATCTGTTAACCTAGTCGCCATAGCACAAGCCTACACTTAGTTTGGCGCTAGGTAATTTGTTTGCTGGAACAATTAATAGCTTTAAAAGATTGTTTTAATACTTACAGCGTTAATTATTTTTATAATTTTGAATAAGAAACCAAAAATTCGCACAAGGGCAGGATTTAAACCCTTCAGGTGGAAAGACTGCGCGGTAGCTCAGTTGGTAAGAGCCGCCGTTAACCAAGGGTGGGTTCAAATGCTGCCCGTGTGCGAATTTTTGGTTTCATTTAAAAATTATGAAACTATTTATTTATTATTGATCTGTGGCGTCGCTTTTGCTGTGCATCTATCCTAAAACATAGCCCGTACTGTCGTAAATGTATTTTGGAGGCTAATCTAATATGTTATCAAACAAGTGGATTAGGTTGCACATAATTATAACATCTATTTATGATGGACTCGCCCTCCCGAGCTTAGGATAGCTCAATTTATTTAAATTAGATACGCCATAGGTTACTATGTGAATGGATAAGGTTAATAAGTTGACGTTACTGTATTAGATATTGGATTAAAGATAAAAAAGTGTTGATAGCTAATTAGTTACTAACGTAAAGTTATGGCAGCTGAATAATGGTCATTTATCAAAAGATTAAGAGATATGTTAATGTTAAGTGCTCTATTTGCATGTAGTTCTACAAGAATGTTCTAAGCTTCTAAACGTGGAAAACTAATTGTTGAAATTAAATACATTTCTACACGTCTTAGAATTTTGTAGACACCTTTTATTGGTTTATGTTTGTTACTATTTTTACCAAACGGTAAAAATACAAACTAACTATTATATATTATTTTTACCAATTGGTAAAAATAGTAACAACTTCGGTTTGGTGGTTACATAATATGTAATATGACACAAAAAGTCAATTTCGTCTGAACCAGGACTTAAACCTGGGTTTTCTGATATGCGTTCAGTTGCCTCACCAACTTAGTTAACAATAGTTAACGTTTACGTTAACTCGTATTGTTTTTTTTAAATTTAAAGTTGTTAACTGTTGTAGGTATGCTTTTGCAATATGTTTCTAGAGCGAACACATAGGATCATACATGCTACCAAAAGTAAATCCTGTAATTTGAATGGTAAATATCCTTTATGGCGCTAGATGCCAAAAATATTCACAGCCGCAAATTCCCCAACCGTATTTATTCCAAAAACCATCTACATCTAACCTTGGTAGACCTACCAACAGCAATGACGAAGCTTTGAAAAGGTGCCTTACTCCAATTTCGGTCCGCTACCCAAATAGCGTGAGGGAATGATAATTTCGTCTGAGAACCATAAAAAGGTGAAAGAAAGGGTACATCAACGGTGGCTGGTACGGACAGTACACCAAGCAAAACACTGAAGCACCTTATGTGTTTGTGATAGAGGCGATTTTTCAACGAAAATATGAAGCTCGATGTGGTGGCACTGTACAAATTGCTTACAAATTTCGATAATACGATTAGGATCAAAGACGCCGCGGCGAGATGGGCGGCCGATTTAGACCGTTAGTTTGTAGGTCACATAATATTGGGTCAGTCGGATGAGTTGTGGGATACGGTATTATTCTGTCAGATTCGTTATTCGGTAGACTTTCTTTTCAATAAAAAGAAGTTTTCAACTTGATACTGGCTACCTATAACTGTCTATGCTATGTAAGTCAAAATAAAATAAGAAATGTTTCTGGCCAGATATTTTATACTTAATTCGAGGTGTTCATAGCCTGTAGCGTGGCAAAAATTTCGATGTAACTATATCTAATTTAAAATATGTATGTATTAGATTTTCGCATTTGTTTTTCTCGGCGCAGTGGCCAATGTTAGCTGTTAGTTCTAAGTTTTAAAAACAAACAAAGCAACTGTATGTTCTGAATCCATGATTATTGTGAAAATGTGTAAACTAGTGGCCACACCTTCATTGTTAAATCGTAATAAACAGACTGCGCGAACGCAACAGGCCAAAAGGTTCCCGTCTACCTTCGCCCTATTTTCAACCTTAAACACTTTGTATTTGGGTTAAAATTAACTCAAAATTGTTCAGTAAAGTTCTGACCATACAAAGTACAACTTGGAATGCAAAATTCAATTTAATATTGAGTAATGTAATGTTTTTGATCTAAAATTCGTAGCGCCCTACTTAGGGCTAAATGTCATTTGGCAGTGAAACAAAGTATTTCTATGAGTTGCCTTGAATTAAGTCTGTTTTGAATACAAAATACGCTCTATTTTAGTGTTAGTGGTCACAATTGAAGTCGTTTGTGAAGCTGGAATAAATTCAACAACATTGGTGCTAAGCACTATGAATAAGTAGACCTCATACATTCTGCTAGTATCACATAATCCATACTAAAATCATAATTTTCAAAATGCGATAGTATCTCTGGTTTTCTTCAGTCTGTTACTGCTAAAACCGCTGAACTGCTTTAGTTGAAAACTGGAATAGAGAGAGTGTGTGTCCCGGGAAAGGACATAAGATAGTTTTATTTTTATTTTAGTTTTTTTCCCTAATCATTATTTAAAACAATGATAAAGGGTTGGCAGTTTCTATGGAAAATACGACATTTGCACAAGCGAAGTCGCGAGAAACTGTTACAAAAAATTAATTTTAATTCTAAATATAATGTGGACGTGTATGACTTATACCTACGTATTTCAATCTTATTAGACTACAGGACCATGTCCAACATCCATTCTAATATTATAAATGCGAAAGTATGTCTGTCTGTCTGTTACCTCTTGACGCTTAAACCACTGAACCGATTGAGATGAAATTTGGTATGGAGACAGTTCGAGACCCTGGAAAGGACACACATTTTGTCGCGATATAAAAATATTAAGGGGGTGAAATGGGGGATGAAAGTTTATATGGAAAATCCAACTCTTGCGGGCGAAGTCGCGGGGAACCACTAGTGGATATATATATGTATATATACATATATATATATATGTGGTGTGATGCGTTTCCAAAATTCCGCTACAAATTTCTGTTACATCCCGTATACCTAAGTCAATTAATTAGAGCTGTATACATACAGATACAGCAGCAGCTTATATATACAGCCTTTGCTGTTAAGACCCAGCAAAGGCTTAGGGCACCTGCCCAGAGCCAGTCGGCTGATTGCTAGATGCTATCTATCTATCTGTTACGCCCCCGATTCGATCGCGAACATTCCTATAACGGCCGTGCTTAGCCGCGGTGCATTATGCTAATTCATAATAAAATGGCTGGCGATTAGATTTTAGGTATGAAAATAATTGGTAAGAGGCGAGTTATAATTTTCAATTAAGTACGTTTCTTAGTTCTGAATTGATAGCATCTTTGTTATAGCAAGCGACTGTTTTGGCAAGAATTACTTGAGATAGGCACATTGCAATTCATATAAGTTTTAAAGTATCAATATTATATCCGTTAGCACGGCGCATATATATTTTTAGATTTTACAGGCTAATTAGATTATTCTTTGTCTTCTTTGAGATTGGAAAATATGTTTTTCTACAGAAAAAGTTGCTGTACTTTCGTTATAAAATTTTCTCCAAAAAACATTGTACTATTGATGTCCTTCTAGCACAAAGTTAAAATTACTTTCTCTTATCGAGATCTGAAAAAATCTTGTAACATTTTCCTTGCCATTTTCCTCAATTCCACTTTTAACTCCTAATGGCCATCTGGTACGATTTGTCGCAATAACTGTCAATCAGTTGAAACACAAACTGCTGCTGTTCGTATAGGCCGTGTAATTACGGTCTCCGGCACTTTGATTGGACTGACCCATTTTGTTATTGCCTAGGGTCCCATTCGCAGTTACATTCGGTTATACGGTAGAGAAAATGACAATATACGCGGTTATTTTTTGTTTATGCTAAACCTCTTGGGCGCTGATCTTGGTGCTCAAATACTACAACTATTACTCTGGGACCAACATCGAAATCGCAAAAAATGCCTTTCCCAAAGAAACTGATGTCAGCTGATCGGCGATTTTGTATGTTTATGCATAAATAAAAAAATGCATTGTTTTTTAAAAACTGTGCGAATGACGAACTGTTGGAGTGGGTCATACATTCATGTGACATCTTGTCAACTTCTTCTGGTTTATTTATTTGATCCCACACAATGATTTCATCCTTGATCTCCATGAACTTAGAAAAGACATCATAATAATGTCTAGTCGAATTACGACTACAGCGGCAACAAAGATTAGCTAACTGCGCTTTAGATATTACGGTGCACAAGTGTGTGCGCAATACACAAGTGCACTGTTCTGTTCCTTCACTCTCATTATTCGGTCAGACGGTAGTCCGACATGACCGCAGAGAGATCAGGCGCAGGACTAACGACTTAACGTGCTTTCCAGGGCACGGGGTTGTTAACACCACCAACTTCCTGACTCCGGAGCTGTGTCCGAGTTTTTTCAAAACAGAAAAACCCAGCACTCTCGGACTGACCCGGGATTTGAACCCGGGACCTCGTGGATAGTACCCAGCGTGCTGTCCACTAGACCATAGAAGATGTCATGTATAGAAAATCCGCCATTATGCGCGAATTAAATATCTTGTAGCCTTTCGTATTTCAATAACTTCGGTAGCCAAAATGGGCTTACCAATAGATATTCGGATGCGATCTAACGATGCGTTTGCGCATGCTTTGTGCCCGCTTATTGTTCCATCTCATTTAAATAAGAACACATACTGTTACGAGGCTGTGTTGTTATTAAGGAGCATAACTCGCTACACTTCCGCATTTCTTCACTCATACTAACTTATACCAGTCTTATGAATACCTTTGTATTGTATTAAATAAATAATATTTTTAACTGAAACGCATCATCATATCAGCCTATTGCAGTCCACTGCTGGACATAGGCCTCTCCAAGACGGCGCCAACTTTTACGGCCCTCCGCTTCTCGCATCCAGGCTCCACCGGCAACCTTCCTCAGGTCATCGGTGCATCTAGCAGGGGGGCATCCAACACTACGTTTCCCGAGTAACGCAGTGAATAACGCATAAATAACTTTATTTTGTATTTTAATTAATGTAATAAGCTGTCTCTCCTGTTTACTATACCCTTGCAGGGCGTCACATGTGTACCTACTTATAACAACCTAACAACATCGCATATTTGTAAATGAGACACGCAAATAAACGATTGATTGATTGACTGATACATGTAAAAAAATACCATAATAATGTTGTGTGATCTAAAAAGGTAAACTATTCACATAAGTAAGTAAATATATCTAAAAACGTCTGTCTACATTGCAGGAAATCACATTAGAATTCAAACAACTCATATTATAAGCCTTAATTATTTATCTCGATACAAGCCAGTCTATCTTTAGCAATAATAACTGAAATAATATGTCCGTATGTCGATAATTGAATAAATGTACAGTAGGAAACGCAAGGGGCCCGAGATGGCACCCCGAGGCACTCCGTGATCTGTTTTAGCTGAAGATCGATACACCTAATTACAGATATATTAATGTTTGTAATTTGCGTGTTCGTTTGTCTTGTAGATTGTGGGTTGGCTATGAAATATACAAGTATATATTTCAGACGTAGACATTAACATAAATCAATGTTTACAGATATGATTAAGTTATTATGTTTGCTTTATTTATGATTTCATAAATGTTTGCACTTAGTTTTTGCAGAGTAAGTACTTAAATAATGTCTTTGTCCTTATCAATTTCAATTGTGCATGGTTTTATATAGTATTTAATAATATTATTATTTTTTGATCTCAACTATAAGTTAAATATGTTACCTTCAGAAATTTTGATTTTGAATACTAACGCATGCATTTCAATGTTAAAGGATCTTCTAGATAGACATTACAAGGTTGTACTTTTATTTATTTCTTTTTTTTCACAACGCATTAAACGATTTTCTAGGTCTGTAATTTAAACGTTTTGTAATTTAGCACTCTAACAAAGTATTTTTATTAATATCATCATACTCAAGTTTTGACCAGATTTCGAAAGATTAAATTTAATTGAGACGAGACTCAATTTTCTATATTGTCTCGGATCTAAGAGTTATGGTGTCACCGTTGTTTCTGTATTCAATAACACACTTGCCTTAACTATTTACTTTGGGATCAGAGCAATATATGTGATGTTGTTCAATATTTATATTTACTTAATCTGAACTTGTAAATCTGATTACACTACTAGACGATGACGACGACGAACCATGGTCAACCTCCTGATCGTTCGATTAAATAAATAAGACAAAAGATTAGCGGAGTTTCTAAGAACTTGATACTTCACCGTTATAGCTGTTTACGTCTATAAAGATGGTAGGGTTTGATAATCGGGGGTTCGATGCGAGTTTTGTGAAGAATGCGGAGCGAGGATAGCCTTCGATGAGGCGTGATCGTAATATCTGTGGCTGATTTATGATGAATCTGTTGCTGGAGTTGTAATTTTTGTTGGCTACCATCTAAACAACAAACGGTTGGAATGGGAGATATAGATTTTGGATTAGAAGGTGTTGTTCCTTTTTGTAAAGCTAATAATGTCTAAAGTTATTATTATGTATAATAAGTATTATGTTATTAAGTAGTTCTTATCATTTAAGTAACACTAATTCAACCAAACGTCCTGAAAGTGATTATAATGTTTTTAATTATATTATTTGTTAGGCAGACATTAGTCTTAAAAGAAAGATTTTTAACGAATTTAGTGCTTATAGATAAACATATTATATTTGAGTAAACGACACTTGGGCAATATAAAAACTTTTATAAACATTTCTGAGATTGTCGTCATTTTAAACAGTAAATCCACAAGTAACTTAAACATACCCTCGAAATCCATAACCCTCCTTCCGAGGTCGGGTAAAATGGCTGGTTTAAAGGTGGAGGTACCATTTTTGAAACCTGACGACAAGCTCAAAAAACAGTTCCATTTTGAGCCCGATCTTTGGAACATCAGATCTTTTTAAACCGCAACGGTTTGCGTGTTCAATTAGCCAGTGTTGCCAACCGTAGGGTGCTGCGCGCTGGGTGGCAGGCTTGCCAACATGAGCCATTAAGCTGACAGTTCTTCGTTAATTGCCGCCATGTTGTAGCCGCGTCCTCCTATCTATGAATACCATGTGGCGTGCAACATGGTCGTTGGCTGTTAAAAATCTTTTAAGGTTATATGAGAAAACGCCTTGATTAGAGTGGGAAGTGTGTAGGTATCTAAGAAATAATTGCGAATATATAAAACGTCGATGTTTTAAACCGTCAATTGAATCATTTGATTTGCTAGTAATTAAATATTAAAACAAAACTTATCATCCGTTGGCCCTTATCGGATTACATTTGGGGGTAAGCGCAGAATGTATGATTTTCTCTCCATACAATCCTACTTATCACGAACAATAGTAGGTACTTAATTTATTTATTTAGATTTTGACAAGTTAACTCAATTTGACCAGTCGAAGTAAGAAGTTATATTTTGATTTCGGGTTTTTCAAGCATCAAGAATGTTTATGGTTGAAGATAAATAAATACCTTACCTATAAAATACTTCCGATACCTTACAGACGTTATTGACGTGTCCAATTAAGTACATGTTACATCCAACAAAAAATAAACTACTTCTAATCAGTTACCTCCAAAGACACACTACAAAATAGGAAACGGAGAAATCATCAATCTCACATAAATATCCCCTTACTAGAAAGCTGTATGTAACATAAAACCGAACAAGGTATACAAAGTACCACTAAGCAGCATTCTTATGACTTGACCATCTAGCCGCCGCAAAAACGCCGCGAAATCGCAGCAAAAACGCAGCGTGTGCCACCGCAATCAGGGGCGATTTATTGAACGATCCTAGTAATGGCCTCCCATAGACAATATAGGCCGGCCTGATTGACGTATGTTTTCGCTATTTTGATAACTTTATTATGTTTATTTTTTATTCTATAGGCGAGCAGATCTGCCACCATTTTAAAGTTATCTCATTCAATTCTAATGAAATGACAGATAAATTGACATTTTCATATTATTTGAAAGCTATCATTGCTTTCCAGATATTAGTTTAAAAGCGTTTGTTGCTTTTCTGAATGCTGTCATACATAGCTTTTTCCTTTTTTAATTTTCTTTTTATTGTAGTTTAAAAGTTAGGTAGTAAGCACCAGAACTTATTTTTAGAAATTCTGATTGAGCACATGTTATTATTTTATTCAATTTAGCCTGCAAGTAGATAATTAGTTTGTTTCGTTACTTATGGCTAGTACCTAGGTTTCAACTAATCAATTCGAAATTCTGTTTGAAGAATCAAACAATAAATTGTCGTCTTTCGCATACCTTCACTAACAAATCCGCTAACTATATCAGCTCTAACATCTAATAACATTGTAATTAACAATGCATACGGGCGAAATATGAATCATAATTGCAAATTACAACGGTTGCGGAGCCAAGGGCGAGAGCTGAATGAGCGGAGCGAGCGAGCGGTACCGTATGATAAACGACTTTAGACTTGCAATAGGGACGATACATAACATCATATTTGAAGTAGTAAACATTGTTCTATGATGAGAAAAAATAAAATCGTGTTTGTCATAAACAATGGCATGTATGAGATCGAAAAATACAGTGAGGTCCACGATATTGGCATCGGAATAAATAATGAAACCTTTAGAACCAAATGCTGCTTTTGTGAACATCAAAATAACTCTTTGTTAGAAGTTATTTTTTTACAATTCAAATTATCAAACATTTCAATTAACTCATACGTCACTATTTACAGCCTGAAGGTTGTGGCATCGTTCCCATATTATTTATATTCAATTTAAAAGCTGTCGTTGAATTTAAGCATACTAAATTCCAATGAACTGACTGATGTCTTGTCAAAACAATAAATGTGGTTTTACAACGGAATCCTAAAATTCGGTCACGATGACACACGTCAGCCCTATCAATCTATTAAACACTCAATGGAAAGAGGACTATATTGTGTAAGACTTAACGACGAAAATAGTTTGAGCTACTTTAGGGTAACTTAAAGAGCTGTTGACTACAATTCACAAGAAAGTAAAGCCCGTAAATTCCAAGCTTTATAGTCAAGGGTCAAATACCTTTTGACTGTTACCGTGTCAATGCGCGGGCGCCGAGACCAATCGGCCATTAGTGTTCGTTAGATATAAATATTGGGAACTGCATTATTGTTGTGCAAGGGATAAGCGGAAGCGGCTTTTTTTTTATGCTGATTTCGAATACGAAAATAAAAAGATACAAAGTTCCGAAAACCCAAAAAATCGGACATATCTGAACGAATTATGAGGATGAAGAGGGATATAATTTGGCCTATGTTTTCGTGATATACCTATTTTATAAAAAAATGAAAGCATGCCTTTTACAATGAGTTGTTTGCAAGCGATAGGCATAACAGCACTGACTCCCTTTATTTGTAATAAAAAGCAGTTTTCTCGAAGATATTGAAAGTAAACAAAGTCAACTTTTTAAACGATTTTTGGAAATATACTTAAGTATATTTAAAAAATCAGGATTTAAAAAAATTCAACCTATAAGCCTAAGGTGTTGAAAGGGGGGGGGGTCAAACTGTACTGAACTGAACGAAACTGAATATAACAAGTTACCGGACGCTAATTTATAATACATAGAACCTAGTTCACCAATTGTTTAACCCGGTAAACCTCGATTGGACGGATAATTTCACAGAATTCCTGTACATAATACGTCAAATAATTCTTAACCAGAACTCCAGATTTAGTGTAGTTGCTAAGCACTTTTTTACTGTTACAGATGACCTTTGTTGTCGCTACATCTTATTACTTATACCTCAGCAACAATACATCACTTGTGGTATGCAGCTCTTTTAACACTACGATAGTTAATATGCCAAAAGACGTGTAGTAGTGATAAATGCGACGGAACACGAAAAATAAATGTTTCGAAAAGTTATACAGCTATTTCATAAGTCGATCGGACATTCATGTCACCATAAACATCGTAAGATAAATACCTATAAATAGCTGTCGTTGTAGGAAGGGACAATAATCCATAGTCATTTTTTTAACTGTACAGCTACATAGATATGTTTGTGTATGTATAGTTACGTTTTACGTTTGTATCTTAGAGAAAAAGTTAAAAATTGGTATAGAGATGAATTGGAAGCATAAAACTTAATTGCCATGGCTTGACTTAAGTAATTATATGCAAGGGATAGAAGAAAGGACATGTTTATTTGTTGTTATAGCATTTGTACCTAAGTCACAATATAATATGGAGTAATGAAATATATAATGTGTATGTATACAAACGTATATAAGTATATCTACCCGTTATCCTAGTCGCCATAGCATAAGCTAACGCTTAGCTTGGTTGGGGCTAGGTAATTGGTGTGATTGTTGGAACAATTTATTTGTATATTTATACGGAAGAAATGTATCTTTTTCAATTAATAAATGTATCTGCGAGAAACTCGGACGAATAAATAGTTAGGTTATATATTTTAAGTTAGGTAATTAACCATACATACTTAAAAAGATTTCGATCGTAATTTTTTTAACATTATCGTAACTAGGTACATGGTTACATTCTTTACTTATAGCTAGACATATCATTGGATTTTCATTGATCTGACCAGAACTAGTAATCGAATCCAAGACCCTTTGCGTTCCGTTCACCGCCCACTACTGCCATTAACCATACATAACGGACACACATTGGCTAATCACTGGTCAAACCAATTTCAAAACATCCCGAATCGTGATAGCAAAATGACGTTTATGTCGCAGCCACCGTTAACGTCACATAATTTAGTGTCCAATTAACTATATCCAGTTCTAATTAAACAAATCTCAGCATGTGAGTAATCAAGGCTTACGAAACGACTTTTGCCATAAAAAGATCTAAACACGAACAAAAATAGCATATAAGTAGGTATGTACTCTGCAATAATAAGGAATTTAGTAAGAAGGGATTTTTATAAATTCCTTGACAAGAAATGGTGATCATATCATATCGGTGTTATTGTTCTAAGATCATATCATAGAAAAATATATAAGAAAAGTATATTCGCGTAAAGCGTCATAACATTTCTGACCAAATTACTTCTAAATAAATTTTTCTCAGTCTGTTGTAAACGAGTAAAGGTGGCATTTGGGCAAATCATGTCACGAGTATGTAGTGTTGGAAAACATTTACAATAATTTGAAGAATCATGTTGTGCGGTTAAGTGGCTATATGTAAGGGCACATTGACAAGGGACCCGTCATTGACGATTCGTCAAAATACAGGATACGTCATGACGGATGGACGTTCACATTGCATACGGAATCCATAAGGAAAGAGCCCGTTCACACGAGGACGATTCGTGATTTTTTACGATTCGTCTTTTTTCACGATTCGTGATCCGTGTGAACATGGGCATTCAAAAAGCATTGCCGCAGTCAAAAAAAGAACGAATCGTAAAAAAAGATGAATCGTCTAAAATCACGAATCGTCCTCGTGTTCGAAGGAAATTATTGACATCTTTAAATGAGACGTCTAATATTTATTTAAGTGTTTTAACTATGGCACAATCAGTAGTTAGGGGGTTACGATGCAAATACATACTTTTATCGAGTTTTGTATAATATGTCACATATTAATACGCCTCAAAATACACTCAGGCAATACCTTGACATTGTTCTACGATACTGAACTAGATATACGATCAAATCTAGGTTACCTTCTAAAGTCAAAGAATGCTCAATTTATTAAAAATACCAAATGAATTATACGAAATTTTCACCTGTGAAACTCTTGTTTAGCCAGGATTTTCAACTTCTTAGTAAAACCAACATATAACCTTATTTTATCGTTATCTCTTCAATGCTAAAACGGTACATTTTCATTAACTATCAGAGGTTTACGCGTTAAGAGGTTACTAATAACAAATACATGCCATAGATTTTAATACACCATAAACCTAACTAGGCTTGGGATAACCTCTCGTGGGAACCCGCGAAGCTTTCAGATTTATTACACTGGCTACTTTATTGACGCATGCACAACAGTCGAACCTGTTCTTTCAGTAATAATGGTAGTCTACAATGTATTAATTAAAGCGCGTAAACAAAAACACAATTAATGTTGAAATTGTGATAATCCATCGAAAACATCGTGAGGAAAACTGCATTTATGGAATATTCACTTTGCAATCTAAAGACTCCTCTTTAATTAAATAGCTTAATAAACGATGCACTTGCAAAATGACCGCCTAAGGCGGGAAACGCACACTTCTGGGCCGCCAAGTGGTTACTTGGCCGCCCAGAAGTGTGCGGGTGTAACACTTCTGTGTTACTTGGTTAGGCACTCGCTCGGTATCCGAGGAACGCGGGTTCAATTCCCGCCTCAGCTGTTCATATCCTAATCTGCACATATTAAGGAGAAGGCAATAGCAAAGTTGCCAAATGTGGCTGTATACATGTGTATAATTTTTCACGTGTCACGGCTCTGAGCAAGGTATAATTACAATAAAAATGTGGATACGCTGAGATTTTGTGAAGCTTT
Source organism: Pyrausta nigrata (assembly GCA_949316185.1). Taxonomy (NCBI): domain Eukaryota; kingdom Metazoa; phylum Arthropoda; class Insecta; order Lepidoptera; family Crambidae; genus Pyrausta; species Pyrausta nigrata. The sequence goes on along the minus strand of OX438949.1, from coordinate 14,831,619 downwards.
GCGTGCATGCTAGTTCTTCCGTTGGAATTGGGCCAATTTTTACCCGACTACGGAAGGAGGTTTATGTTTTTCGATAGTATGTATGTATAATTTTTTGGAGAGTTTTTGGCATGTGAGGTGTCGCTGAATTTGTCAGAATTGTAGTAGCGACATAAGCTATATACATTTCAAAAAATGAAGCCAGCAAATGAAAACAAAGGGGGTGAGGGAGTTGATTTTTCCCCTTACCATAGCAATATGGGTATCAAATGAAAGCCAGTGAAAAGACTATTTCTAAAAATATTCTAAATTTGTTTATTCAATAATTATGTTTGCTTGTTTTCAAGACTTATGATCTCGTGAACATAACTTCCTATTTGTGGTTACTGTTCATTTATACTACAGTTCTTATCTCCATTGCCGTTTTTGCAGCATATGCTAATACCCTGTCTTTCTATTGGGCAATCTGGACCAAATCCGGGTTCGCATTTAGTATGGTTGCCGATCGTATCGCTGACTTTACGGGTACACTCGGGTTAATAGTTTTGTTTTGCATTACAATTGATTTGTATGAGAAGAATGGCCTGCGATATTGCGACACGACTGTGCAGTTTGTATTTAATGGGATTATTTTATGGAATGGTTTGTCTATGGCTTACGCTGTGCTTTTGGCTATGGAGCTTTATCAAAGATTGGATATGATTCCAATGTGCCCAGTCTTAGATTAAATTTAAGCGCAGTCACTCTCTTTCTCTGCATAACAAACGAAAAGAGACAGACTACAATAATTTATAAACGTTAAACTAAGTGATGCGGTTTCTTACGTAACTATAGAAGTTTTTGTGTTTTCGTCTAACTTTAGTCGTCATGAAATGACATCCTGACTAAACTATCTAGGATTTTGTACTTCCTTAGTAACTAAGAACTGCTTAGTCTGACGTTTCGTAATTATTAAAGTCTGTCTCTTCTTATTTGTTTGGCAGAGAAAGAAAGGGACTAAACTTTGATTTAGTCCTAGACAGGGTACATTGGAATCGAGCCCATTGTTTGGTGATGAAGAATAAAGTAAAAGTAACATATTTCTTGTACTGAATACACTCGGACTTCATTATAATTATTATATTATAATAAAAATATTAAATTATTCTGATTCTTGCATATCATTATATTCTGGTAAAAAAATGACTTTGATAAGAAACATGTTTTCTAGTTAAGACTAGTAGAAATGGTCTAACAATCAACAGGCATTAATATTTTTTAATTATTTTATTTTACTTAAATAATGTAAATCGTATTATAAATCGCTAATTAATCAATTGGAATTAACTAAATAAGTAAATAATTATCTTTTTCATTTAACTTCAGTTAATGTTATAAAGCAATTTAACGTATAAATTCCGCATGTTTATGTATGTCTAACTGCTTCAAACTGGTTTTATTTAGTTTACGGTTGTCAACAGTCAGTGCTGTATCCTTGTCCCTCAACTAATTACTATTTAGCATTAAATGAGCGAACAAATACATACAATACTATAATATTATGTCAAAATTCCATAAGCATAAATGTACACAGTGCCCACAAATATACACAGATTGATCATTTTTAAATATTTTGCTTATAAATAAATGCACTCATAATTTTTCGTTAAAAAGGAACAATGACTTTATTGAGAATGGCTCTTGCTTTTTAAAATTGATCTAAAAAAAATTTGCTCCGTGATACAAAAAGTAAAGACAAAACATACACACCTTTATTATAAAGTTAATGAAGCACCATAACGATATTACATAATGAAATCACGTGTAATTAATGATCATAATGCAACCAATAATTACAACAAAGTACCTAATATTCAATCACCATTCATGTAATAGATAATACACAAAGTTTCTATTGAGAGGCTAGCTCAATACTAAACACGTACATTAAAAGGCAATAAGCGTTTACAGGCTTATTAATACGGTGCGCCGGCGCATCGAGTGTTACAAAGGAAAAATGTAGTAACACAAAAGGCCTATAGAGACGCAATCGACAAAAGACCGATATTGACAATCAGGGTTGCCAGAGTAAGCTTTCTCCGATTTAATTCAATCGTAGTTAAGTAAGATTTTATATGAAACACTTGGCAGGGAATACTAAAGAACCAGTTTTTGATGGTGCGAAATAAATTCACAACGGATTTTTCTAGCGATCAAATACATTAATAGGTATTACTAACTAGACATGGTCAAGTCAGTCTATAAGATCCCACTGCTGGGAAAAGGCCTCACCTCAACTATGAGGAGGTACGAGCCATACTCCACCACGCGGGCTCAGTGCGGATTGGTGTAGGGGTGTAGGTAAGGCTAGTGACAAACCTTACTGTCAGAAGTATCAAGCCGCCATAGGGCCTCTGACTAAGCTTAACGACTAATACCACAGATATTAGCCGGGACCAACTGCTTCCGAAGCACGGAGATGCTTGTCATGGACGTCACTTAAAAGGTCGGAATGGTCACCCATCCAATCACGACCGCGCCGTGGGTTGCTTAACTTTGGTATCACTACCAAAGCGCTGCCGCCACTGCGCCACAAGCACCTGGTAGACATGGTATCCGTATCAAATTCTATTATTTGTTGTAAAAATTGAACATTGAGTAAAACTCAATTAATATTAGTTATTTTAGTGTAGGTAAGTAACACGTGTAATACGCAGATATTTAGCCAAAACATGTATTAGTTTTTTACTGATGATAAGCGAAAATGTGTCCGAGGATATCTGACTTTTATTTAAAGTGTTTAGTTCTTTTATAGTTATATGACGAAATATTATTTATTTTAGTAATTAAATAATGTACTATATAAACACTTCAATGTAATTAATCGTTTGTCTTATCAAACTGCCATCACCGCCAGCCCTACACTGCCTACTATCGATTGATCGATTTTTACAAATAAATCGATTTTAATTGAAACGTCACTCAGTCGGTCGCGTGCTGTTGTTTTTTGCCTCTTTTCATTATTTCTCTTTCTTTTATTATTTCTCGTGTAAGAACAAAGATGCGCGTGACTCGACTTCATTTTGAACAATCTGAGATTAATCTGAAGATCGGTTCTTATTTAATCTTATATTGTGTGTAAAAAGTAGCTTTTAGATTATATCTTTGATAGATGTTACGATGATTTATCTATTGCATGATAGCTAACTAATTTGATGTAAAATCGACCTTGTAGACATGAAATTACAAGAATTCACAAAAATCAACTACACGGCTTTTATGTAATATAACATGAAAATAAGTCTTTTAGTGATAAGAACAACAACTTTTACTATGTATATATTTTATGTGTAAACTAGCGGTCGTCTGCAACTCTGTCCGCGCAAATTTCGAATTATCCATACAAACGACGACCGTCTTGGTGTAGTGGTTCGCGCCACGGCTTGCTAAACCAGGCGGTTAGGGGTTTGAATCCCGCAAGGGGCAAATGTTACCATCGCACGAGCTCACGCTTAGTTTGGGGCTAGGTAATTGGTGTGTTTGTTAAAACAATTTATTATTATTACTAAACTTCCACCCCCATTTTCACCCTCTCAGAGGTAGAGTTTCCAAAAACCCTAAATTACGTCATTTATTAATTTCTAACCTAATCGCATAATACCAAAATCGATTTAGCTCCGAAACTAACGGAGGATTATACAAAAAAAACCCCTCCTTTTTTCCCCTTTCCAATAATGAATTTCCAACAATCCTTTCTTAGTGCACCTCTAGACCTCACCTATGTGCCTTTGAAGTCTCTAGACCCAGCGGTTTGGCGTGATATGTCAGTCAGTCAGTTTTCATTTTTATTATACGAGTATAAGAAGGTTGCTTTGTTGTGTCTTTAATGGCGTGCAATAAAGAGCTAACATCTATCATAATGTAATACTTAGATCGTTTATATCACTAACCGTAAGATTTGATAGCCTGCCACCCAAGTTACTCCCAGTCACTGTAGGCTTAACAAATATCCCAGATGGGCTATGACAAAATGATTATGACATAGAAACTACTTATTTCCTTTTTACGTCTATTTTTATCGTATAACTGTTTCTCACGTTTTCTATCAATTGATATGATTACCGACAACACTGGACCTACCGCGTTTTCCGTCTTACTTTCTATCGTAGTCCAAACGATAATGGCCCTTATTTGGAGGGGATAAAGTGTCAATTGTTGTCGAGATGGCAGAAATATGGTTTATTTTATAGGTCTTATCATTTATTAGAGTAGCGTCGAAGGCTTGAAGACAGCATTCTGTTGAGTGAATAGAGACGGACTAAGGGCACAGAATACTAGTACTTCGTACAGAAGTATGACTTAGCAATTGTATTCAAAGAGATGTCTACTCAATGTCGTCAACAATATGGCGTAATTTAGTTCGCCTCAGAGTCAAGCACATTTTCGTGTAGACACCTACAAAAATCCATTGCAAGATAATTTCATACTTATTACTCTGCAATATGATTCATAATACACTTAATCCATTCAGTGACGTACTATCATGCGGCGCGCTAGGGTTGACTGCTATACGAAGATAGTACCGCCATCTATCGCTTCTCACTAGAATTTACTCGTACTCGTCGCGGCACGTGCAGCCAACAGCTTAGCGCCGCGCAGTATAGGCTAAGAGCTAGCAGCTAATCTTAAATGTTTGTAACTTTTTTATCGTGTTGATTAAGAAATAAAAATTCAATTTAGTATTTCAAACCCATTTTTATTTAATGAAAAAGTAACTTCAAACGCATAAAAAAACTAAACTATAAGTGCTTATCTTTGACATATTTCTTAATTCTTTCTTTGAGTCTTTAAAATGACGGTTATTGAATTTTAATGTCGCGTATATACGCAGCCTGATAAAGGCGTACTTTGTTGCTTCAGTTTTAATGTAGGCGACACTGGGTCGATATTTTTCTTCACGTCGATGTACTTAACATACTACATACATTTAAAAATGAGCACTTTTTAAAATGAGTAAATAAAAGCTACGGCTCCTAGACTAGCACACGTTCGTCCTTTTTTCTAGGGTAGATAAGTAGGTACTTCATATTTTGAAAATAATTAAGTCACAATAACATTTCATTTAAACAGTTCAGTTAACTTCATGTGTTTGGCTCTTGGTCTAACTAAATACAACAAACGAAACTGTAAACTAAATAGCTATCAGAAAGTCTTTAAATTTAATAAATTCTGAATTAATGAAATCAAAATTTCAAATCTGTAGGATGTAAGGTAAATAGGTACACATTTCTCTATTTTGGTAGGTACCTACTTTGCCAACAAGGGCAAAAATAGTCAATCGTCAGTCTCAAACGTCAGATATCCCTTTAACTTTAATAAATTAATGTAAGAATTATACTAGGTAAGGTAGTCAAGTAATTTTCTTAAACTTTGTTCATTTTATTAAACCATGCACCAATCACAATTTCATAATAAACCACTTTTAAAGTATCTAGGACCTTACCTCTCAGTGTCCGCAGGCAGCGTAAAAAAAAATTGGATCCTAATCAACATTTAAACAATTCCTAAATACTGCACAGTATTTTCTTGCACGTTTTCTTTTTCTCTCCATTTCGGTAAAAATGGTGAAAACCGGGCGCGTACTTCACTTCTCGCTTGCGAAACGCAAACTGTTTTAGCCTCGCTGCCGGCTAGCGACACCCAACTTGTTTAGTCTCTTACGTAGGGGCGCCCGCGCGTAGGTACGTTTTTGCTACTTACGCGGGAAGATACACAGGCCTGCTAAGGGGAAACATTTAGTGATTTGAAGAGCTCTTAGCTATGTATGGTTTAGTTCGAGCTTTTAAAAAGCAAAGTTAAATATAAATAGTAACAACAATAAAAACCCCAGTGTCAGTCTATTACTGGCAGCTTACTCTAATTCTTCAAATATTGTTCGATCAGCCAGCACTTAAAAGCCTAGCTAGGTAAATAGTTGCGTATGTTTAATAATTAAAATATTAAAAGAGGCTGAGTTTTTTCGCGGTTTCTTCACAGCATTAGCCCACAATTGTTTCGAAGCAGTGGCACAGAATACTAGTACTTCGTACAGAAGTATGACGTATGAGCAATTGTATTCAAAGAAATGTCTACTCAATGTCGTTAACAATATGGCGTAATTTAGTTCGCCTCAGAGTCAAGCACATTTTCGTGTAGACACCTACAAAAATCCATTGCAAGATAATTTCATACTTATTGCTTTGGAATATGATTCATAATACACTAAACCTATTCAGTGACGTAATATCACGCGACGCGATAGGGTTGACTGCTACGAGAAGCTTCTAACGCCATCTAGCGCCTCTTTCTAGTACTTTATTCATTCTCGTCCAGCCAGCAACGTAGCCGCGCGGCCGCCGGTGAATAAAAAGCGCGAGCGTGGCTCTGGCCGGTAGCGACACACAACTTGTTTTAGCACCTACGTAGGTGCGCCGCGCGTAGGTACGTTTTTGCTACCTCCGCGGGGAGATACACAGGCCTGGCAGTGGTATGGTTCTATTTATGTTGGGACGTGTGTAAACCCTTGTGAGCCTATGTACAGAAATAAATGAATTTCGACTTTAATTTATTAGTAGTTGAAGTAAATATCTAGCCCCTTGATACACTCCTGTCCCCACTGGAATGTTTATTCAACGAGGAAACCCATTGATCTGTGGGAATGTCCTAAGTGCGTCTAGATGGAGGAATAGCTCACTGACACATTGTGGAATAGTTCTGTTACACACAGTACCTCACAAGCAACTCTAGATTTACCCTTTTGCCACAGAATGAATAATAGAACAAGTGCCTTTGCTATTTCTAACCAAAGCAGGTTCACTAATGATTATGGTCGACTTTGTTAAAATTATACACAATATTTATACGGGTGTATAATTTTACAAGATGTGGTTAATGACCGTGTAAATCATATAAGACAGTAGTTTAGATTAATAACTTTATTAATAATTAAGAGTTAATATTTTTTAAAGTACGACCGAGCAGTAATGTATTGCATCCAACTAGATGTTAATACTTATATTGAACTGTCATGATATGATGTCATGTTTAGATGTGCATAATACATTATGCCTTAAGCGCAAGATCATGGATATGTGTATCCTTCCCATCCTCACGTACGGCCGCCCAAACTTGGTCTTTGACTAATCGTCAGAGGTCCAGCATGGAGGTCTGTCTGAGAGCAATGGAGCGCAGTATGCTGGGCGTTAAATTATCTGATCGCATACGAAATACCGTACTGCGCTCCAGAACTCACATTACTGATAGATATCAATATATACAATACAACAAGCTTACTTGGAGATCCAAGAAAGCTGCTCAAAAGAAGGACTGGGCCGGTCATGTCTGCCGCATGTCAAATGACCTCTGGGCCAAAATATGCGCCAAGTGGGTCCCTGTAAATGGAAAACGGCCACGCAATAGACCCAGAAGGCGGTGGCGTGACGTGCTGGACTCATATAGAGAAGACTGGGAGGCAGTGGCCCAAAATCGTGGAGAATGGAGAATGGGTAGGGAGGCCTTTGCCCTGCAGTGGGACACGACAGGCTCCTAATAATAATAATATTAACACGCAATAGCGTTTAAATATTTTGTATGAAAAAAAAGCAATTCATTACAAAAATGACTTGACCGTATGACCGTATGCAACATAAAAAAAACGTTTAAACGTCTCAACTCAATTGATTCGATAATCAATAAAATTCGATAATCATCATGGCTCTTTGTTCCAATATGATGACGTTTCGACGTATAAACCATAGTTTTTACTTAAAAAAAATTAAAGTAACGGAAATATTTTGAATACATACCTGCATGCAGTTGTTACATCAAATCCAAATATCTGTAACGATAACAAACATACTTAATGATTTTATTTTTTAAGTTGATAACAAAATGTATAGCTGCATTAGAAGTAGCTATGTTCAAATAAACATGTTATAAGTAATCAAATAAGTACCTACATGAATCCTAAAAACATTACACTCTTTTTTGGGCAGTTGTTTACAAATGCTCTCATCAGAACAAGAGCATTTTGCAATTCTATCTTATCTATATCAGGTATTATAATATAAACGTATAAAATAGTATACTTGGGATAGTAAAGTTATATGTAAGATCGATCTTCACTAGCTTATCGAAGTACAGTTAAGCGCAGATTTGATGCGGATCGCGAGCCCAGCCTACCATAATAAGCGTTTACTATAAAATATAAACCATAAATTAGGGATGGCACAAGTTTCTGGTCGAACATCGATATTGACGTTAATATTAAAAGTGTGTTGAATAACAGTAGGTTTTATAGTCATTAGGCACGTTAGATAAAACTTCTGCGACAAATATAAGTACAATGTTATAGTATATGATCATGCCGCTTTAAACAGTGCCGAAATATCGGAAACTTTTAAATAAAAGGTAAGTACACATGGTAGCAATCTCGTATATAACTATTCTAATAGAACTAAAATGTTCTTTTTCTTGATTAGAAAATAATCGCCTTCACCTTCCATGTAGCGGTGATCAAATGTTTTATAGAAAAATTTCACTGTAAAATGGTAATCATTTTACTTACCACATTTTGTGATGAAGACAATTAACACCTAACTACATTGAAAATAATGAGTTCGCAAATTAACTTTTGTTGTAATTATACCATATTTTTTTTTCCTTTTTTTTACATAGAATTCTTATTTCTATAATAAAATAAAATAAAATTGTTTCAACAAACACACCAATTACCTAGTCCCAAACTAAGCGTGAGCTTGTGCTATGGTGACTAGGATAACGGATAGACATACTTATATACATTTATAAACACACAAACATTTGCCCCTTGCGGGATTCGAACCAGCAACCGCCTGGTTTAGAAGTCCGTGGTGCGCACCACTACACCAAGACGGTCGTCTAATCCCGGGCCCTAATATGAAAAATGAATGCGAGAACATCGATCTATCGATATCGACAATCGTCTCAGCGCATCCTTACCGCGCAGTTACCCCAGATCGGAAGTAGGCTAGCCACAGGCGTATTTTACTTTAAACCGGCGCAGGAGCTGCCTTGTCTCCAGGCGTTAGATCGCCGGCATATCGGTGTTATTGTTTTGGTCACATTTGGCATTTAACTTAATGGCATTTAAGTCTCTTACTGCCACACTCAGAGTCGTCTATTAAATTTAATCTATAATTAAGTCTCGTTCTGTCACTTTCTTTGTCAATGAAATAGAAAAGGACTGAATGAGTCTCAATTAAGGATCAACTTTTATTGAAGTCTCTGAGTACGGTAGTTTAACATTTATTAAAATAGTGCATGCCACCCTGACGGTAAAACATGTGATCCAATGTTTATAACTAAATAATACCATTCATGTACCTTGTTTGCAAATGCAAACAAATTATTTTATTTCATAACTATCGACTCCTGATCATAAGCAAAGTTGTGTCCGAACGCAACGGGAGAGGCTTTTATCTGTAACTTAACTTAATTTATAGTTAAAATTGAATATTGTCTTTGTACTCACAATAATATATCCACAATAGCTTAGTGTAACCGAATTAATGTAACCTAATGTAAAAACCTAACAAATTAATAATAAATAACATAAGTAAACATAGTAATAGTCCACGAGAGCCACTTCAGAATTAATAAATATGTAAGTGTACTGTGTTACTTGTAAAGAATTTAAAAAAAAGGCATTTGTTATACATGATACACTAGGCCCTCTTTGACGACCGTCTTGGTGTAGTCGTTCGCGCACCGGACTTCTAAACCAGACGGTTGCGGGTTCGAATCCCGCAAGGGGCAAATGTTTGTGTGATGAGCACGAGCATTTGTACCTAAATCATGGATGTTAATATGTATTTAAGTATTTCTATCCGTTATCCTAGACACCATAGCACAAGTTCACGCTTAGTTTGTTGCTAGGTAATTGGTGTTTGTTGAAACAATTTATTTATTTATAGCAAGAATAATGCGCATTTCCGGATAAGCCTAATATCTGAGCTAATTATCTGAGCTGGAAACCCACTTAAATAAGTCCCGATTAGCTAATTCGGAAGGTCCACTTGCGCCAGTCCGGATTTGCTAATTCGGACGGGCGCAAGTGGGCCTTATACGAGAATACCTACTTTCCTAATAGCCTGTATCAGTATACGAGGTGTTTGGTGCATCATGTGCCAAATTAAATATGGTACTAGATACGACTGCCTCGTTGGTCTAGTGGTCAGCACGCTGGGTACTATCCACTAAGTCCTGGGTTCGAATCCCGGGTCGGGCTGAAAGTGTTGGGTTTTTCTGTCTTCAAATAACTCAGACCGGGCTCCGGAGTCACGAAGTTGGTGGTGTTAACACCCCCGTGCCTCGGAAAGCACGTCAAGCCGTTGGTCATGCGCCTGATTGCTCTACGTTCATTTCGGATTACCGTCTCACACTCATTGAGAGTGACGGAACACAGAGTGCCCCTGTGTATTGCGCACACACTTGTGTTCTATATTATCACCAGTGCAGTTGGCTACCTTCAATTGCCGCCGTAGTCGCATTTCGGATATAGTCTAGACCAGCTATTAATGATGGTCTAGACTTTATCTAGAATGCCACCAATTCAAGATAGCCAACTGCACTGCACATGTCAATGCTTCGGTATTGCCATCAAATGAATATATTTGACAATATGTGGTAAAATTAGAAAGAAAAGAAAGAAAGAAAAATGCTTTATTAACTTGGGACATCACAAACACACACACACGCTTACAAAAAAAAACATAATACTTAATTAATACAAACAGCACACAAAAAAAATTCAATGAAACAAAATATAATAAAATGAAACAAAAAAAAAAGTCTATGCCAACTGTGCCGCTGTGTGTCGGTGACGTCCAAATCAAAAGGACCTCACTCAGCATAAGCCAGGTGCCCAGGAGGTTCCGGCGCTGGTTTTCAGTGGGCCCCTGCTGAGTGAAGTGCACGGAAAAATGGCGCCAGTACGACGTCTACTACTATATATACACAATAACATATATTATACATAATATAAAAACTTAAAACTAGTGTGCACAAATAATACCAATGTGGTTCTAAACGGGACAGAGCGACTACATTATACCAACCGAGATATCTCTACAACAACATTGTGTGGGCGTGCGTGAACCATCGTCATTTCGAGCGCGGGCGCTGAGCGCGCACGGCGTACCTGCCGCGTCGCTAAATAAACTTTAGAATCGGACAAATTAAAACCAAGATTATATTATTAGAAAGTGTACAGTAAAAATTACAATGTAAGTATATAATACCTACCTACGTTTATTTAACTATAAAGTTATATAATACCACGTTTTTAATTAGGCTATTTCCATATTTTTACGCAAAGGTAAAATCTTAAAAACAACTTGGTAATCCAATGTACACTCACTGTGATCTAATCCAGTCCATAAAAAGCCTAAGAAGGCAACAAATCGGCTTCAGAACCATTAAAAAATTTAGGCGACGTGTCTCCCTGACTAGTGAATGGACCATTAAACGTACCCTACTAAATCCAAACGCGTGGACACAAGACGTACTGTTATATCTTTCAGTTAGTTACTCGTACATTCCCTATTGAACAGCTGCCGCAAATTATTCGTGGAACTAGTGCGTTGCTCCGGCGCAGACAGGATGGCGCTCAGTTAGCTTTAGTTATAGGTACAGCCAGCATTGAAGTTTGTACCTGGGCGATTGGTACTAAGTATTGGTTACTACTATTAATAATTCCCCCCCCCCCCCCTGAACATGTATGGGAAGGTACCCTTAAAAAGGGGTAATTTTAATTTTTTGTATTTTTAAAAATGAGGTCTATATGTGAAGTATCCTCGAACCAAGTTACATGCAAATCAGTCCATAAAGATAGAAGATATTCTGCTGTGATAGACTAGGACGGACGGACTGAACGATTTTATATGGGTTCCTTGTCGGACTACGGAATCCTAAAAAACGAAAGGATAAAAAATTTTTCGTCACCGAGCGAGATTCGAACCCATGTCTTCTATATATCTTCAGTCCAACGTCTTATGTACTCCGCCATGACGCTCATGCTTACTGGGATGAAATTAGCGACCATATTCTGCGTCGAACAATGCGAAAGAAAAATGCATGAAAACTTGAAAATGCGCGTTTTTCCAAACATAAGACTAATTTAAATCGATTCTTTTATTGATATTGGTCGATCGATTTTTAACCCCAATAATCCCAACATACTAAATTTCAACGAAACCGTTAGAGCCGTTTCCAAATTGTGATATTTAAAAATTAATATATGAATAAATAAAATACACGAATTGCTCGTTTAAAGGTATAAGATGTACTGAGATGCTTTTTACTACCCTATTACGGTGTAATAAGTGTCAAATAAGGTTGTGGCGGCAACGATTCAGCAGTATTCCGAAGATACTCTAGTGATTTGTCTATGATACTGCAAAAGACATCAACGCGTTAGGAAAGTAAAGTTTAAAGGCTCATGATGATTTTCTTCATCGCTTGTATCCCAGTGGTGCAAGCTGGGGATCGAATTCACGACCTCACGGATGAATAGCGAAGTTTTCCTCTCGACGATCTCTGCTTGTCTACACTATAACAGACACTATTCCAATATTGACGACCGTCTTGGTGTAGTGGTCCGCGCTCCGGACTACAAAACCAGAGGTTGCGGGTTCGAATCCCGCACAGGGCAATACAGGGTGTAAGTTAAAATTGTCTTCATATTTAGGAAGTGAATGTGGTCATCCATATCCACAACTTTTACTGTATGGTTATGATCGAAATCTTCTTAGAAGAAAAAGTCATTTTTTTCAATTTCGGTGATGACTAAAATTCCAAAAAGGTTACCCGTATTTCCAAAAAGTTTCATACTTTTTGGAATATTAATATGGAGATTGTTTAAATGTACACCTGTATATACACATAAAGAGCACCATGCGCGTGCGTCTGTCGTCCGTCTTGTTTAGAAGGAATTCCAAATCGCTATGCTATGATTGAGGGCCGATATCGCGAATATACTTTTGTATATTATTAATACTTTTGTATATTATTACTCGGCTCTTGATATCTTTTTTTTAAGTTCTTTCTCTGTCTTCAAGAACAAAATACAAGTTTGGACGTTTGATAATTTGATCATACGGTGTTTTTAGTTATGCGAAAATTAGGTACGAATTTTTTTGTCTGGAGTCTCGGTTTGGTTTAATCTTGCAAGTTAGAAACAAAAAAGTAGTTAATTAACTATTGATTTATACTACGTACTTATCCTTAAATTAGGAACATAAGTGTAAAAGTTAATTATGCGTGTATTTTCCTGCAAAAATACTAAACCATTTTGTTGTAACTTCACAGTACATAAATAACTATTTAATAAGCTGTTTCTAATTTTAGTTACAAAATCCCGAAAGTAGCCACGGGAAAAAATTGTTACAATATCAAGCTGTATCAATCTCAACAAATAAAACATTCCTACTCCGATGATACAAGCGTGAAATTCTCACACTGGGAAAATTAAATAGATTCTTTATCTCTAGTGTTAATGCAAAGTGCAAAGCAATTATAACTTTAGTACCAAATATGAAAGTTCTGTTTAGATTGCTAGTGTTAGGAATGTGACGTTGCAAGCGGCGAGTACGCAGGTTAGTTGTAAAGGTGACCATGAGGTTTCATTCAATTTGGAGACACGAAAGACACTGTGTTTGGTGTAGTTGGGAGCTGCTTTAGAATTTTACACTAACACAAACTACTTTTCATGTCGGGACTAACATTCAAATCCATGATTTTTGCTTAAAGGTCTTTGCTCACTACACCGTACCATACCATGACCGTGCTAGGACCGGATAAGACGTACATATTTCATTTTCGACCTTAGTGTAAAACGTTAAAGTTCAAAATGTTTAAGCTCGATGTTCGTCGTTGCACCGTTCTGGAACTGTCAAAACGAACACCGCGGTTATACACTTTGAACTTTAACTCTTCTGTTTAGGGTTGAAGATCAAATGTATACTTTTTATACGGTCCTAGCACGGTCAGGGTATGGTACGGTGTAGTGGGCAAAGACCTTAAAGATCACACAGGTGATCCTAGTGGTCTAAAATAAAAAGGTGTATTTTTAGCTGATTTTGTGTTTGGGGGTATTTGCACTCATCAGATGCAATAACTTTTATTATTGGTTCAATATAGACATACTGAGAATTCACCTACAAAACTCTTTAAGTAATGATCAGCTGATCAATTTTGTGATTCGGATGTTGGTCCTATATTAAAAGTTTTTGTATTAGAGCTGCATAATCATCCCCTGAAAATAATATTGATTTTGTTATACCCTGTACACATTTCCCATTTGACTGCCTCGTTGGTCTAGTGGTCAGCACGCTGGGTACTATCCACGAGGTTCCGGGTTCGGATCCCGGATCGGACCGAGAGTGTTTGGGTTTTTCTGTTTTAAAATTACTTGAGACTCAGCTCCGGAGTCAGGAAGTTGGTGGTGTTTACACCCCCGTGCCTCGGAAAGCACGTTAAACCGTTGGTCCTGCGCCTGATCTCTCTACGGTCATGTCGGACTGCCGTCTCACCGAGTTATGAGAGTGAAGGAACAGAGAGGGCACTTGTGTATTGCGCACACACTTGTGCACTATAATATGTCCCGACATTATTATTATTACACATTTCCCAAAACTTTGCCACCATAGCGCAGCCGGGTCGTGCTAAAACACGATGAGATCACCGTCGCGATGTCATTTAGACGTGACGTGTGCGATCTGCTGCGTACTTCGTAGATCCATGGCCTGATATAGTAATACCTTAAAGCTATTTCATATGCCTTTAAGGTAGATCATAGTGGATCACTCTGAATATAACAAATAGCTGTGATGAAGATTAAATATACATTTGAATGAAATTAACTTATATATTGACGATGAAGAGGTTAGCGCTGAAAATCGCGAGCGTCTCAAAATCGACATTTTGCTATTGTATAACACTATGCTGTTTTATTCAGTAAAGTCAGTCTTTATCAGACAAAGGTATTTGTCGAATAAAATTTAGCACGATTGATTAAAAAATTACATGCAACTTATTTATAATAAGTACATTATGTATGACATTTCATATAATTCGCTTTTTAATTATTCAGCCAATAACTTTCAAGCCTATTTAACCATCTCAACGTAAGTTCTGAGTAGCTTAATAGATAAATTGTCCATATGAAATATGACAAACAATCCATTGATTGGCCCACTTGTGCCAAGTCGCTAACCCCGGCTTAACCCTTTAAGCCCGACTTGCACCAACACGGGTTAATCCCTAACCCGAGAATAGTTCATACAAAAATGACAGGGTTAAGGGGTTAACCCGGGGTTAGCGCCATGGCGCAAGTGGGCCTAACCCTGTCATTTTTGTATGAACTATTTTCGGGTTAGGGATTAACCCGTGTTGGTGCAAGTCGGGCTAAGAAAACCACTCAGTGGTGGTAAACAGGCCCTTGAGCTGACTCAAAAGTTCTGCGCTTAATCAGATAAAAAGGGAATGACGTCACATTACGACTATTGAACTTGACTTTATGAAGTTGAGGTTAAAACAACGACAGTGTCATTCCCACGCGATGATAACAAAGATCGCGCTCCGATCCATGAGGTGATACAAGGAGACATGTGTTCATTAAGCCCTCCCAAGCTATTTGTACAGTTTTGTTTTCCTTAATTATAGAACTGTGTCTGCTACCTCTTGTTGTATAAAGACGTTCTATATACTACTAGCTGTTCTCCGCGATTTTGCCTGCGCAAATGTCGAATTTCTCATACATACTTCCGCCTCTCCCTATTTAACTTACCCCTTGAAAACCAGCTACCCGATATCGTATACTCTACCCTCACGATTTAAAAAAAATCTACGTGTTCATATTGGTTTTATTTTCCATCTAATACTAATCATTGATAAATTAGGCATCTAAAGATAGCAAAATTGTACCAAATCATCAAATAATTTTGTTGATAACAGACTGATAAGTTGCAATAATTATTTTTTTGCAAAAACCGTTGACGTCATCAATTTTTTCTTTAAAGGAAATCTTTTAAATTATTTGAATTTCATTTACATAATTATAATTGTGTCATTTATATAATTGTTTTACCTTACTCACAAGGTATATAATTTACTACAAATGCGCGGTTTTCCGCTCCGATTTCAAAGATGAAAATTCTTTTGAAAATTTCATAAAGTCCACTATGTGAAATTAGTATCTAATAATTCTGAAGTATCTTCTTCTTTTGCCTTGTGTAAATATCATTCAGATTAAGAAATGGAGAAGAAAGATAAAAAAGGCTCCATTGACAAAAGAGCCTGTGTGTGTGAAAAGGACTGTGTGTGTAATATCCTATTATTGGTATGCACATGAGTGATCGTCAACCAAGATCTACGTGTAGTTTAAGTGTAAGTGGGCAAGGACCTTAAGGACACAATCCAATACGTCGATCATGATTTGATGATCGTCAAACTGATACTGTAGGACTGATGCCTATTATGTAAAGTCCTTGCAAGGCTGCCATGCTATCCATTAGCATTAGTAGTTACGTGCAATTATTCTCAGAAGTGGAATTCGACCTACATTTTCATTGTATCCGCAAAGCAAATAATAAACAGAAGCATGATCAATTAACTTTGCTATAATAATAAATTGATTTGGCAATTTTACACCAATTACCTAAGTATCTAGTCCCAAATTAAGCGTTAGCTTGTACTATGATAACTAAGATAACGGAATATACATACTTATACAGGGTGGTCTAAAAGTTTAAGTCCCGATAATTATCTAGAAAATTCCATAAAATTGGAAAACATACTTTGTTTCTTTAATTTCTTTACCATTAGCAGTTCCTCGCGATTTCGCCCGCGCCAATTGTCGGATTTTCCATACAAATTTTTATCCCCCATTTTACCCCCTGATGATTTTATATCGCTACAAAAAGTAGCCTATGTCCTTTCCAAGGTCTCAAACTATATCTGTACCAAATTTCATTTGAATCGGTCCAGTAGTTTAGGCGTCAAGGCGTACCAGACAGACAGACAGACACACTTTCGCATTTATAATATTAGTATGGATATAAACAAGACATAGTACAGTCACAAGCAATGAAATGTATACAAATAAGTTTTTATGCCATTGTAATAAGGTCTCAAATCGAATGCAGATGTATACATATTGATGCTCGTGACTGTACCTACTGTAGAATTTAAATGTTAGCGATTAAAAACAACTGATTTCCATAATTGTGCTATCGAAAGCTTGCAGTTTATGAATAAACTAGAGAAAATAAACATAGGGTATGTTTGGACAGCCCAGAATGTAAGGATTCTAAAAAACAATTTGGATGTCACCTTTTGGACCGTTCTGTATATAATACATTCATAATTAAGATTACAAATGTTCGTGCTCTCACACAAACATGTGCCTCTTGCGGGATTTGAAACCGTGACAGCTAGCATTGAAGTCCGGAAAACAGACCATATTCATTGCAGTAATGATCAATCAATTCTAGTGCTGATTCTAAATCACCGATTTTAATATTTGGTATAGTTCTAATACTGTTTAATAGGCGGAAAGGATTATTAAAAAAAACAGAGTAAAAGATAATTATTACAACTAATAAAACGCCATTATCTTAACGCCTTATCTATACGCAGCTTTGCCTCCTTATATTTTATACAAAAAAATAAGATCCTCATTCAATAGTTTAATTATTCATGAATGAAAATACACTAATCACCTTACTTAGTTGGGTTGGGCTAAACCTTACATAACACACAAAAGAAATTGCCTACTGCAATAAAAAGTACCTGTCAAAGGTTCAACGACCTCAATTAGCGTCAGTAATTAGCTGTGTGGGATTATTAAAATAGCTCTAATCAATTGTGTGGCTAATGACTGCAATCACACAAGCTTTGAAACTGCTTTGAAATCACGACTCTTGACAAATGTTATAGCTTCATTTGTTTTAGATAGTGTTGAACTGTTCATTGTCGATAATCGATTATTTCATTGTATTTTTTATCGAAGCTATAAATTACTATATTTACTATTTCTATTAATTATTACTATTTCAAACATGAGAAAATAACACTAAATATTAAACTGCATCGGAAAATAATTAGATATGTGCTTTATTCAATGAACGCTTTTTTTTCTTTCTTTTAATTATAACGTAATAATAACTTACGGATGCCTCCTATAACAGTTTTGTTATACCTGTTGACAAAAAATAACAAATTAACGCTATCATGTCCATATGAATTATTGATAATTAAAATACTCTAAAAACTTATTCTATTGCAATAATAATGATGTCCTCCTAGCCGATTTTGACTCCGGCGGCCTATCTCAACAGAGATTAGCCAACTGCGCAGGACATATTATAGTGCACAAGTGTGTGCGCAATACACAGGTGCAGGTGAGACGGCAGTCCGACATGACCGTAGAGAGATCAGGCGCAGGACCAACGGCTTAACGTGCTTTCCGAGGCACGGGGGTGTTAACACCACCAACTTCCTGACTCCGGAGCTGTGTCTGAGTAATTCCAAGACAGAAAAACCCAAACACTCTCGGCCCGACCCGGGATTCGAACCCGGGACCTCGCGGATAGTACCCAGCGTGCTGACCACTAGATCAACGAGGCAGTTGTCTATTGCAATAACAACAATTTTTTAACAACCGGTGAGTTTTGATTGACGGTTAATTTGTTAAAATTCCCATATATAATATGTCAAATAATGCTAAGCTACTTAAAAATTAAACATGTGTTGGTAAATTCTAACACATGAAGATTTATACACAACACAAGCACAAAAATATCGATACTTAGTCATGTGACATCACTAAACACTCGGCGATCTCTTATTCTGAATCAGAATTAATTGGTTTCTGTTGATTGGCGTTTCGTAACAGGAAGCAGGTTTCCTCCTTTGCTTGGGTTTACCAGTTCATTAATTACTAGACTTATAATAAGGAATCGCTTTAACATATTATCGATTTCACGAATGATTTGGATTACTACACTATTAATTTAGCATTATTTACCCACATTTTGACATTAACTGAATTAATAATTGTTTTTTGTGACGTATTATTTTCTGAAAACAATACTTAGTACAGCGGCAGCAAGTCAGGTTACGCATGTGAACTACAAAACAGCTTTTATTACGTAGAGAATAGAAGCGGTCTCCAGGTCAAAGTGGGGTAGTCTCACCTGCGACTGTGTGTACCTACCTACGACTGTAAGACATCATTGGGAATCAATGTTAGTGATAACGATTTTTAATAGTGAAATTCGATTACAATGAAATACTTTTGCATATTTTTTTTCGATATAGCTGGGTGGATGATGATGTCACATTATATCTTTATCTAGGTCCTATTACACATATGTATACTTTAGCCCCGTGTTCATTAACTTTTAACAGCCGGTAAACATCGGTTGACGGTTAATTTGAATTCCTACAAAATATGTCAAATAATGCTAAATCGGCTGATTAAAAATTAAACATGTGTTGGTGAACTCCAGGCTTTATATTTTATCAGGCTGAGTTGCACCATCTGACTTTAACCGTAACCATATACTCCTGCTAACCAGTGTTTTTTGGGTAGTCTATACTAATATTATAAAGAGGAAAGATTTGTTTGTTTGTTTATTTGCATCGAATAGGCTCCGAAACTACTGGACCGAATAAATGAAATTAGGCAAAGAGATAGTTTGAGATACTGGGAAGGACATAGGCTACTTTTTGTCGCGATATAAAATCATCAGGGGGGTGAAATGGGGGATGAAAATTTGTATGGAAAATTCAACTTTTGGCGCGGGCGAAGTCGCGGGGAACTGCTAGTTTGATATAATTTTGACGAGTGTGTAAGATAGCAAAATAAATAATAGTAAGCTAATGCCATCGAGCCTTATTTTTATCTAAAAGCAATAATTGTTAGCAATGGTTTCTTTAAAAGTAAATTAGTTTTGTAAAAACTTGCAAAGAAATATCAAGTTTCCTTTGGTTTAATTTTAAGTTGCAAATAACCACTTGTAGACAACAATTACAATTGAAATCAAGACGATACTTGGCAGTGGCTAATCGCTCGTGACCGCTGAGTTAGCCGAGTTGAACTGGAGGTCGCGACGTCAGCTAATCTTGTGGCCTTGTCAACGTGACAAGCAATGCATTGGACGAATGGTCGTAGGTAATTGGTTTTTGCGTGGAGTTCCGTAGGTTCTTAAGTAGAATACAGGTGGCTTGTACTGGCAGCAGGTAGGTAGACACCTAGAGGTAACAAAAGCTATGCAGCTTACACTTGAGCCGTGATTCGATGGGTGACTGGGTTAAATTATACTATCGTGTCTATTTCAAATTTTAACAGCGTAGAAGTAAAGGAGAGAATATTGGATATTATATAATTCGATACCAACTTGGAAAATTAAAGATTGATCTTTGTAAACATCACTTGATAAATAATTAATTTACGAAACTTGTTTAAAAATATGTCATCATCATCCTAGCGTTATCCCGGTTGTGCACTCGTAAGCGCGGGCCCAGGGCCCGCTGACCATGGTCCAGGATTTGGCAGATCAGTTAATTACAGTGGAGCGACTGCCATCTGACCGTAACCCTGTTAGGACTTGTTTAAAATTATGTGCCTTATTTACATAACGGATTTTATTTTTCCCCTATTGAACCCTAAAATCTTTGACTATTGATCTGTGCAAACATAATTGCGAGTCACGAACCATTTATTTGTAACAGTGAATCTGTCATTGCTATTTAAGTAACGAAATTATGCATGTTAAACAAATATTCGGCTGCTTTTTAATAAAAATAGTCAATTGTCAAACTAAAGTTAATATAAATCTCTACTTATATTATGAAGCTGAGGACTTTGTTTGTTTGTTTGGTTGAACTCGCTCATCTCAGGCACTATTGATTCAAATTGTAAAATTATTGTTATGTTGAGTAGTCCATTTCTCAAGGAAGGCTATAGGCTATTATAGGAGCGCGGTATTAGTGAATTTTTTTTTGCAAAAACGGAAAAAATATTCCAAGAATAAAATGAACTTATATGATATGAAAGTCATTATAGTCAATACTGATTGCATAGATATCGATTTGTCGACTGACTAAACTTATAAAACTTACGCGGACAGTAAAAACAACGTATAAATGTTTACGTCTTCCTTGTTTTTACAACGGGAAAGCCATAGATTATGCAACAAGGCATTCATTCTGGTGCAGTTTCCGGAAGAGGCTTAGCAGTTCTGACATAAGATCGGAGTAGGTAGATTGATTTTCGGGTCAATGACAGCAAACATGGATATTAATATGGACATGGCTCCGGTATGGAATCTCAAAAGTATTAAGACTTAATGGTATTCTAGTCGTAAAAATAAACAGAACAACGTTGTGTAAAGTGCCAAACCAAGTACACACACATGTGACATAATATGAGTAAGATCCTAGACCTAGTCAGGTCATAAGTTCTGTCACACGTGTAATATGAAATAATTTAGACATGTTTATTATTTACGTAACCATTTATATAGCAAAATAAACTTAATAAAACATGGAATTATATGGTAATAAAGTTTATTCAAAATGACCCCCATGATTTTGAATACAGGCCTTTAATCTGCGCGGCCAGTCGTCTATCGCAGCACGAACGAGGTCCATGTCAATATCGGCGGCTGCCTTAATCAAGGATGCCTTGAGTGACTCCAAATCAGGATGCGGCTTTGAGCAGGCCTTTTCCTCCAAGTGTTGCCATATCTTTTAATCTAACGGACTCAAATCTGGACTGGAGGAGGGCCAGCCTTCGTGCCGGATGAAGTCGATTTCACGCGCCGCCAGCCAGTCTTGTGTGCTTTTCGCTCTATGAGCTGGCGCAGAATCTTTTGGTGGTGACTGAGTTTGTTCCGGCGTTTCTTCTCAGCACTTGCCAGATTGTCTGTGTCTTGTCTCGAAGCGCTAGTAGGGCCCAAAAGATAAGGAGACATGTTCTGCCCCATATGGGTCATAATTGATTGATATTTTGACGTTCATAAGTGGCATTTTGTGTCCTAAATTGAATAAAGAATTTTTGACTTTGACTTTGACTTTTGGAATACCCAGTGCCTGTTATTAAACATGGTATGAGAAACAGGTTCCACAAGGTTCTTGAGGACTGTATTTTGATACACAACAGTCTCAGGTCCATTAAACGAGCGTCCAAACGATGTTCTGTTTTTCTTCGATATGCCTTAAGCCCCAAGTCTTCACTCCACTCCATATTTAAAAATGAGGAAAATTCTAAAAAGTACACATTTTTTTTTTGATGAAAAATTCAAATTCAATAAACTTTTTTATAACCAGCATTCTAAATTTAAATTGTTTTTTTGTGTGACAGAACTTATGACCTGACCATGTATAATATAAACCCGATTACTGCGTTATTAGTTTTTCAGCAAAAGGCATATCCATATTATTCCAGCACTGTAAAAGTACATCAAATCAATCTACATACCTACTCCGATTTCTGGACATAAGTTACATACAAGACTGCATATGTGGACACTATACTATAGTATACTTAGAATATCAAAAGGTACTTAAAGAATTCCCTTAACACTTTCGTTGCCAAAAAACCAAAAGAAAATGTATTAACATTTTCTTCATAAAATATTGACCAACAAGAATGTATATCACAAACAATGGTGGTACGAGTATGTACTACAACACCCAGACTCGAGACAATACTGAAAATATGAGTTTCTTTGACCCGACTGGGAATCGAACCCGGAACCTCAGAGATGGCAACGACTTGGAAAACCATGGAAACCGGCGTGCAAGCCATTTGAAGCCATTCGATCACGGAGGCCTTCAAGCAGTTAAAACTGTTTTGTTTCAAAAAAACAGTACAAGCAAAGTACCTTAACAGAAACCAAACAGAGCCAGTTAGTATCTCCAGTTCCCACATCAACATTTATTGTTTAATAAACGGCATAACTATACCAGCACACAAAACAAATGCGTATAACTCAATTAACGTGTTGTTTGTCGAAGACACGATAATCATTTCGACTTTGTCGACTCTATGGTTAGTAAATATTAGACCGGAAGTTGGCCTGATAGCTGTGGATGGACCATGATATTTGGTAATCAGTTTCGTCAATATTTAGTTTTGGCTATTTTATCCTTAGTTGGAAATAGTGGTTGCTCTTGAATATAACCACAGAATAAATAATAGTATGGGTATGACACAGGATGTAGAATTAAGATTTGAAATAGCAATAAACGATAGACTAGGTTTGCTAAGAACATCGTTTTATAGCTTCCCCGAACGGGAGCTATAGGGAGAATTCACTCGTATGAACTTTTGCGACATAATTTTCACTTATCACATTTTTTTTGTCGCTCAGCGAGCTATGGAACGGTCTATGCTGGGGATCTCGCTAAGGGATAGAATCCGAAACGCGACCATCCGCCAAAAGATGAAAGTCATAAATATCGTTCAGAGGTGCAGTACCTAATCTGAAGTGGCAGTGGGCTGGTCATTTCTGTCGCAGAACCGACGGGCGTTGGAGAAGGAAGGCTCTCGAATGGAGACTTGCGTCTCGGGAAACGTAGTGTTGGACGCCCCCCTGCTAGGTGGACCGATGACCTGAGGAAGGTGGCCGGTGGTGGCTGGATGCGAGAAACGGAGGACCGTGAAAGTTGGCGCCGTCTTGGAGAGGCCTATATCCAGCAGTGGACTGCAATAGGCTGATATGATTAATTTTGACGCTCGTCTTCTGTAACTCTGGCACTCGTTGAGGTTCCGAGCGGTCGAGTGCAGTCGATCGAGTGATTCAAAGATGCGGAGTTTTAGATGAAGAACGAAAATCAGTGAAAATCTGCACGCGAGCGATTCAAAAATAGAGCTCCAATATAGCTCTCTAAGCCTGGAGTTCACAGACACGTGTTTATTTTTAAATCAGCCAGTTTAGTCCCGTACAAAATATTTCAGATAATTATCAGACATATTTTGTATGGGAATCCTGTCAAATTAACCCTCAATCGACGTTTACCGGCTGTTGAAGGATTGGTGAACTCGGGTCTAAAGCTCGCTTGATAGTCAATAATAACCCTAAGTTAGGATAACCCGAGAGCCACAGATATTATAGCCTGAACCCCACCTAACCCTGAGGTAGATGTGCAAGTGAGTATTAGTATTAGTATTAAATAAATACATATTGTTAACCCGGATTTTGAACGAAACGTCTAACGGCCAAATAATCAACCGCGGATTGACGTTAGCTGTCAGTAGAAGAGACGCATCGCGGATGGCGTACGCGCCTTTATTGTGTAACTAGCTGTTGCCCGCGACTTCGCCCGCGTAAACTACTATTTCTGTATTCTACAGGAACTGTGTTTTTTTCGGAATAAAAAGTAGCCGATATGTTATTCCAGACTATAATCTATCTCTGTGCCAAATTTCATCCATATCCGTTCAGTAGTTTTTGCGTGAAGAAGTAACAAACATACACACTCACAAACTTTCGCATTTATAATATTAGTGGATACTAGATAGTGGGATTATGTAAAACTCGTAATTGTAAGGAATATCGCTTAGATTGTATTACTGTAAATCACCGAGATATGGATAAAGATGAGTATATTGATATAAATGTGTTTATTTTATCATCGACCTCCTGACTACGTTTTGTATACAAAAAAGTTCGGGAGCTAGCTAGCTAGTTCAGTCCCTATAAGTGTGGAAACATTATGGTGGAAGAGGTCCAAGCTTAGATTGTCCAGTTTTTATGTCCTTGTGTCCTGGAAATTGAGTATATTTTTAAAATTGATTGAATGTAACTATTAGTTTTTAAAGTTCATTGACCCCACAAACAATCACACTTCATCCAATTTTCCCATTCATTTTAATTGACTCAAATTTGGCTTTTAATGATTTATAGTACAGCTAATGACTATTACCAAATTGCTTCTTGTACAGAGGTCATCGTCATCGTCAGTAGTTCGAGTATAATTGCTGGCAAACATTTCGCTACTTGCCAACCAGTTTTGCTGTCCAGTATGAACCAGTGTGCCACCTGTAAGTCGTTGAGTTAGGGTTCAAAATAGCACGTCAGTAAGTTTTGAGATCGTAAACGTTGTCTTGGTAAGAATAGAAGTGGCATTGACATGATACGTGATAGCAGAGGAACGTGCTTCGTAACTTTATGAGATCATTGGTCATTTCTATTTAGCGACGTAGTTAAAGTGACTGCAAATTCACCGCTATTACAACTGCATAAGATATATGGTGTTTTCCTTGACGGCTGTCGTCCGTACGTTTGCTGTTGTTTACGACTTTTCTATTTCCATTTAGGTTAACCATTAAAAGAAAAACAATGTCTGATCTTTACCGAGATACCGTCTGAACAAGACTTAAGTCAATCTCAGTAGTTTGCATATCCGTTAGGGCACATTTTGACATCAGTGACAACCGTGGCTTCCGTGGACTGTTCAATGGATCCACAAATAGCCGGGTTTCATTTGAATTGGGGATGGGTTTTATTTTGGGCGATAGTCAGCCGCTATAGGCATGATCATCGGACCCGCTTTACCAATCAGGTCCAATTTTTGACCCTTCTAAAGCCCTAATGGACTGAAATGCCCTAATTATATTGGGAAATAATAGGAAATAAATCATTCATTTAATTCAACCACCGAGACAGTTTTTTTGGGATTTCAGTCATGTTTTGTTGTCATGATCATGAGATCTCAATCAAATTGTGTGTGTCCTGACCATCCTGTGTAGGTTAATCGTGATCAAGATCAAAACACACACATTATAGGTAAATACTAAATATTTTTTTTTAAAGAAAGTTCTTACGTATCTTTAAAAACTTTCAATTTCGAACTGTCCATGCAATAGTTCGGCGCCCATGTCATGTTTTTTGATCACTTTTTCCTTGATATTTGAAGTTTGATAGATTGCTGACACAGAGCGAAAGTGATACTTTTTGTTATTATAACTGAATACTGAGCATTTGAAGACGGACGTGAAATTAATAAGACGTAATGTCACGCTTTCTAGAGAAGCGGAATAAAAACCAATTCTATACGTGTAATTTTATACGCTTTAAGTTTTGACATTTAAAATGTTAAATATACCACACCGTACGGTATTTTCTGTTCCGTGGCTGGCATATTATAACATCACCGTGTTTAATATTTAAACAAATTCAACTACCGATCACAAAGTCCAGAAAACTTTTACTTCAAAACACTAGTGTCCGGTGCGAATTTATGTAAAATGTAGCGCTTTTGACAAGAATGAACAACCAATTCATTAATAAGAAATATACATGCATATGTTACAGTTAAAACCCATTTTTCGTGTTATAGTATTACTTAATGCCTTTGTTGAAACTAGAAATAATCAGTTAAAACTAGAATTTACCACTGACATATTTGATTTTCAGATAAAACTAGTTGTCACATCGAGCTATAGTTAAAACTAGCGCTAGAAAAACTGATTTGGGATTGAAAACAAGATATAAGTTTTAAAAATATTTATTGAACAGATCTAAGATACTGGGAACGAAATATTAATAGTCTAAGACTAAAGGAACATTTTAGAGAACATTGACTTAAATTTAGTTGCCAAGATGACAATATTAATTATAAGTAGGTTAATAAAATAATCAAATAAATCAACAGAACACAAGCATAAAATTTTAAAAAGAAACATTGTTAAAGAACATTAATTAACACACATCAGGGATTTGTATAATTACGTTATCACCGATTTCTACTGGAACGTGTATTGCATCTAATGTCAATGTCATTCTCTTGGCCTGTTTTTTTAGGTTTCATGTGCTTTTTCTCTGGATGCTATTATTTGACGATTCACCAACCAGAAAGTATATCAGAATAAGGTATGATGAACTCTAACCTCGCTCGGAACAGTTTTAACTGATTCGTTTCGGGAAAACGCGTTTTGTCTTGCAGAAACTAGTTTTAACTGATATTCGATTCAGACATTAGTCAATTCTAGTATTAACAAAGGCATTAAGTAAAAACTAGTTCTAACTAGGAAAAACGCGTTCTATCTACTAACTAGTTTTGACTGTAACACATATAAGACAAAATCCTATGTAAACATGTTAGTCAAAAATACATATCGTAACCAATTGAGTTTTCTATAACTAGAGAGATTTTTAGCTGTACCTAAACCCACATTTGTCCATGATATAGCCTGACAGTAAGTGATGATACTGCCAATGATGAATCATGTCTGACTAGCAACAGTCTATTCACTAATCCTAGGTATTCCACCATTCCGTCTCGTTACTTTATTTATGACCATCATACCATACGTTTTATACAAAATTCCGTTACCCATGGGAACGCGATCCCTATAGCTTTCCTTTAGAAGTATAAACCTGGCCCGGCCCTCACAACTTAGGCGCAGGCGCATCGTCCGTCCGTCCGTCAGATAAATAATTTAGCAAGACATCACCGTTAGGATTAAATTCTGGGAACAAATCTCATATTTGCATTCGAGTGTACAGATATAATTCCAGTGTACAGTAAACATACTCGGGTCAACTAAGAAAGGGGCAACCATGTAATATACCGATATGGATGGAGTATGCATTTGCTTTGCCTGTCAAAACCCATAAGACCCGCGGGCGGACCGATAACAAATAATTTTCTATTGTGTCTGGCAACATGATACGAGAAGGTATATTTAGATATTTTTGGGTAGTTGGTTAAACTTATCAATGGTATGGCGGCAAGCTTAATTATTAAAATTTTATCTAAACAGAGAAAATCATTGTTGCTTGTTACATCATAGTGTTAGACCATAATAAAGTACCTTACATCTCACTTATCGAACCGTTCAAATCTAAGTATGTCGAAAGAAAGCAGCCAGCCTCCTTTTCTCCTAGTTTAAATACTTTCCTTCCATGTAAACCACTCTTGACCATATTTTAAGCAAATAAAAAAAAATCATTGCAAAATAATTATTTTTATAACTTAAGCAATTCTTTTGCAAGTTTTTTCCAATTAAATTAAATTTCCCTCACAAAAATTTTACGACTGAAATTTAATTTAATTTCATAACAAAAAATATTTTTCCTACACTTGAATCCTGAATGAAGCAGTTAATTTATGAAGCTGAGCTAAATACCAGCTCAGCCATATAAATCAAGTGCTACCCCGTACTACACTAATTGAGAAACTTTTCCAGATAGATAAAAGCTTGTAAAAGAGTAACTAACAGAAGCTGAATCTAACAAGGCCCTTAATAGAGAAGCCTAATTGAACATTCAGCAAAAACAGTGGCGCTATCAAGCGCCACGGAATGCTGTGTTAATTGTCAACACAGCTTGTTTCAGCTTAATTGCTAGGATCGTTTACATTCTCCTTTGCACATGGAGGGAAGTTCCATGAATGGCCTCTAATCAGCCATAATGTCATAAGCCTTGAATGGGAAGGATACCAGAGATAATACAGATTGTAGAAGAATTAAAATAACTGGGGACGGGTTGGACGCTTAAAAACGTTGAATTGTCTTACGTGACTTCCTATACAGGGGTCGGCAACATTTTTATGTTTCGTAGTTGCGACTTTATTATACATTAGTGGTTTAATAATTTTCAGGATATAAAGAACCTACGTGTAGAAAAAAATAGTTATTACAACACACACACATAGTAAACACATAGGTGTTTAACAGTAAAATATCTTTATTTACATAATTTATATGATAATCTATGTTTGAAACAACGCTATTTGATTTTGTTGATTTGTAAATAGGAACTCAATATACCTACCTAACCTAACACACACACACACCTTATAAAACTTTAAGTTTTCGTTTTTCAGCCAGACAGACAACACTTCGCGTATATTTTGTACAAAATTAGATTTTAGTAGAATAATTTATTTTAATCTATAACGTCTATTGATCAAGTTAGTCTGGAAGAGATCGCTCCCAGCGATAAGTCTGCCTACATTGTACCTACCAGTATGTTCTAAATTGTATGTGTTTTCTTGTTGTAATAATGAATATCTATCTATGTAACTACGTCAAAAAGGTTGGGCAGCCCTGATTCATTACCATGAATCCCGAGCCGCACCCATGACTAGTTCTTTCGAACTCAGACGCCTTAACAATTTAGGACATCTTAAATCTTTTTATTTAATCGCCGAGTTGTTCTTAAATTAAGTCGTATAAATGTTTTAAAAATACACGTCGCCTTCACTAGCGGCCATTACTTTGTAGAAAAAAGAAAATTGTTTGTGCAAGAAGGCCTATCTCTGCAATTTGGTAGAATACATGCCAGTTTTTTATATATCTACGCATAGATCAACTACACCTGTAGATATTGCATCAAACTAGCAGGCATTTTGAAGTCAATTTGAACATTTCGGAGATTTAGATCCAAATATGCGTATAAATAAATTGTCCCTAAAACTTCAATATTAAAAAATATCACCTTTTTTAACCATACATTGTGTCACTTTAAGTGTCTGTCACTTAAAAATTGTGATGTTATGTCGGATTGTAAGTCATCGAATTGGCCTAAGTACACGCACATAAGTAGACTTAGCCAAATCTGTCAAAATGCCCCGCATGATATTGAACTCTATTCGATAAATATTAGGTTGAAATACGGTTGCAGTAATTTGACAAATAGGAGTAGGTTGATATGCTGCCCATGCTTTAAGTAGGTACTCCCTTATAAATATTAATCTCATTAGCCACAAACAAGCGATCGTATTTTCTTACAACATTCAGTCAATCAGTAAACGGGAAGTAATTTTAATAACTTTATGGTTAGAAATTATTTTCCTAGAAACCGCGTATGTCACAAGAATCATTTTTAAATTACTGTCTAAGGGAAATTTATTAATCAATTAAGTTTGTAAGGCCCACTTGCGCACGTCCGGATTAGCTATTCCGGACTTTTTCAAAGCCTATTATCTGAGTTGAAAGCCAACTTGCACAAGTCTGGATTAGCTAATCCGTAAGATCCACATACGCCAGTCTAGATTAGTTAATCCGCCGGACTGGCGCAAGTGGGCTTTCAATTCAGATAGTAGGCCTTGAACAAATCCAGATTAGTTAATCCGGACGTGCGCAAGAGGGCGTTAGAGTTTTGATTAATTCATAAAATTCATGACCAGAAAATTCATTGCTATAAATTATCGCGGTCGGTAAGAGCATTCGCCCGGATAGCGAAAGGACGTGGATTCGAGTCCCACCGGATGACACAGTTGATTAATTTTTGTGAGCGAAATTTAATATAATTTCGTAAAAGACTTGCAAAATAATTGCTTAAGTTATAAAAATAATTATGAGTTAAGCTGAGTTCATCTTAACTGATGGTTAAATATTTGTAAAAATATTTCCATCGGATACAATATGCGGGTACATTCCCCAAGTATAGATGATATCGAACGCCGGCTCACTGGCGTAGCAAGCACTTACAAAAATCCGTCGACTGACTAACGTCCTCCGTAGCTCAGTTGGTAAGAGCATTCGCCCCGATAGCGAAAGGACGTAGGTTCGAGTCCCACAGTATTACACAGTCGATTAATTTTTGTAAGCGAAATTTAATATAATTTTGTACAAAAACTTTAGGACAGTCTTTTTCAAAGATATCGCTGTCTAACGGTGAAGGAAAACATCGTGAGAAAACCCGCACACTAGTTGGCTAGTGTGTGAAATGGGGGAGGCAATCTCAGCAAAACCACACCCTTATACGTTGCCGAGAAAGTCGTTGTGTCTATTGCATCCCACATAATGATTAGGACCCTCAGTTATGGGGTATACGACTATGAAGAAGAAGAATTTGTGTGTTTGTTGAAAGAACTTATTATTACACTTAGTACGTTCAAGAAAGAGTCACAGAAGATGTCTTTTTATACTCTACATGTAAATAACGCAACGTAAAACATACTAGTATTGTATAACGTGACGTAAGCAGAACAAAGCCGTGCGCCTGCGACGAATGCGCTAGACAATGTGGTGCGTTGCGTGGTGCTCTGACATACGTTCGCTAAATTAGGATTCATCTCTCACGCTTTGAATGAAGATGAAGTAATTATTAAAGCAGGTTTTCTAAAATTTGTGTCCTTCGAAAATGTGCAAGTAAGTTTTCGTTAAACGACCTAATTATTCAATTGTTGAACCCGCATCAAGTGGTCCGCAGCTACATGCATTTTGTGTCGTAGTTACTAACGGTATTCCTAGAATGCACTCCATATTTTTTTAACAGCCATTATAGTAACTTTTGCTATAATATTTACGAATATATTATTGCGAATTGTGTCAAATAAATCGTCATTTTTGGTTAACGCTGTTTAAAAGTTGGTGAACTCGGGTCCTAATTAGGTAGAGCACCGAAATAACTACACAAGAAGTTTCGTTAGTGCTACTTCGCAAACTAAAGTACCTTGTAAAACGTAAGATGAATCGAATCGAAAAAAAGAAAACAGTAAGTATAATATGCAAACGATGTGCCCAAAATTAAAAAAAAAAACTCTTCTAACTCGCGCGCTATCGATCGCACTCGAATTTGTCGTATTCGCTATAGCAAACGCATCACATACGAACGCCGCCAATGTGCATTGTTTCACACTTTCTCTCTCATCTTTGTCTTCTTTCTTTGTCGTTTTGTGTTGTTGACTTGCCTCTTCGGCAATTTGCACCAGTTCCTGTTATTTTTATTGGTTTACCAAAATGCCGGATAACCGATTTATATTCACGCACACTTCTATCATGTGATTTTATTAGGATTTTGTGCGATTTTATTAAATGCTAGCAGTTCTACGCGACTTCGCCCGCGCCTATGTCGGATTTTCCATACAAAATTTCATCCCCTATTTCGCGCCCTCACCCATAGAAGTTTTTAAATCGCTAAAAAAAGGAGCCAATAATAATAATAATAATAATAATAATAAAAATTCTTTATTTTTCGCTCCACAATCTAAGGTACAGGATGAGAAACATATTACAGGTGACAGTTTTAGATTGGGAGAGACTGGCATCTGTACTAGGTAAAAACCTGTAATGCTGTGTAATACCCTTAACAGGGTCTTAATCTATCTCTGCACTAAATTTCATTTGAATCGGTTTAGTAGTTTAGACGTGATTGTGTAAAACTCAGACAGTGTTACTTTCGCATTTAGAATATTACCTAGTTATGTTTTTTTTTTCCAAAAATGTATGATTTGCTTCACGTCTAGTGGCCGGCTAGCTGGCTTCCTACACGCGGTCCCAAATCTTCTTCAAAGTCAAAAATTATTTATACAATTTAGGACACAAAATTCCATGAGCGTCAAAAATTAATACCAATTAATATTGGTCCATATAGGGCCAGAACATGCCTTCTTACGGTTAAGTCGTACGGTTGTAATATTATATGGAATGAAACACACAACGCTTTTTCTTGACGATTTTATTAGAGTAATTCGCCATTGCCTTCTCCATTTCACAATAGCCAGTAACTCTTAACCTTTAGTGTGTAGGTTTCCTCACAATGTTTTCCTTAGGTCCTTAGGTCTCTAAGTAGCTACAAATTGAACTCACGACCTAACGGATGAGTAGTGAAGTTATCTCCTTTGGCTCTCGTTGCTATATTAGTTTAAATTCCTCACAGAGAGCCTTCCCAAATTAGGTTATAAAGTACTTACAATTCATTTTGCGCAACAAATTAAGTCATTGTCACAGTGTTCGACCGACTAGATTGCGATATTGACATATGAGAGCGATTTGTCGTCTGTTTGTTTGTTTGTGTTACCACAGAATGATACGGTATTGCGAAAAGCGTTACTTCACTCGATTCAGTGTAATGGGAACTCTTGGTGAAGTAGATGAATAGGCTTTTTTGTTTTGAAGGAAGGGTTAGGTAATCAATAGGACTTAAAAGACAATTCAACACTAAGGTACATTGTAGCAAATTAATCTGCACTAATATTATAATGAGGAAAGATTGGATTGTTTGCTTGTATTAAATAGGCTCCGAAACTACTGGACCGATTGAAATGAAATTTAGTAGAGAGATTGTTTGAGACCCTGAAAAGGACCTACTTTCTTTCGCGATATATCATATAATATCATAATTATCATCAGAGGGGTGAAATGGGGGATGAAAGTTTGTATGGAAAATCCGATTTTTGGCGCGGGCGAAGTCGCAGGGAACTGCAAGCTGCTGCTGCTATTCCTTTTGCGAACGGCTAGAGAGTGGAATTCTTTGCCGGCTGAAGTGTTTTCTAAGCACTACAACTGTTAACAGTCATAAAGTGTCAACTCTGAGGTGCCACCGAAATGACAACCACAAAAATGATACCCAACAATTTCGCCACCAGAAAAGATAAGCAATAACTGGAGCCATTTATTACTCGCTATTTAGATAGGATCTATACTTATCGCGTGTTTACCAGAAATCTCTGGATCTACGGCGGTGTTTTATTGAAATTTCCAGCAACAAAAAGTCGATAAATCTCTAAACAATGGCCGTGGTCCGATCGGCGATGTATCACTTTCTCTGGCCTTTGTTTATTTTTGCAACGTTGGCCACAAATGTATAGATACAGTCGGCAGCACGTCAGGTTACCCATTTGAACTAGGAAAACAGCTTTTATTGCGCAGGGAATAGGGGCGATCTCACTGTCAAAGTGGGGTAGTCGGACGTGCGGCCGTGTACAGTCGAGTGCGGAAATGTTAGCGTGTTTTGGAGATGGCTCGTTTCACTATAGGCACCAACTTTGACGATACAAGTACCTACCTAAGGTAGGTACCTCAGATTATAGAACGAAGAGATAATAAAAGGACGTGACCCGCGCGAACGCGACATGGGCAAAAGGATTGGTCACATTTCACAAATATTTGTGTGCGTGCACGCCAATGAGCGTAGTGATTTGAATTACGTACTCCTTTTAGTTGTAAGGCACACATTCATTTTGGCGACACATATTCGATGGATTAGCGACTTTAACATGTCTTTTCTTTTATACTCTGTGGTGAAGGTGTAGTCTCGACTCGACAGTGTATGTTGCAGGAACAAACGTTTACCACAGAGTGCAGAAAATGGCGGGATGCTTCACAACCACGAGAAATGATATACAATTTCGTGAGTCGTGACATATGTTATATTAACTACCCGTTCCTGTAATTAACATTTCCTTTACCTGGAGTACCTAGGTTTTATCTGAGATTGCTTTTGGCGATGACGTTCCGTGTATGGAGGTTAGATCGCCTAAATTGTTTATCTGTCTAAATTCTTATACTAACATTACATTATAAACGTTTAGAAGCTTATCCAACTCAAATTATAAGCTTCACGAAACTCAATCTATTATAATCCGATTTCATACAAATCCTGACACCGCTATGCTAGTTTTTATGGCTTAAGGCACCTACGGATGATTATCTGCTGAATTAAAGCTTAGAGAGTAAATGTATGTAGTACAGTCAGCGCCAAAAGGATTTAGTTTTAATTTGGCGTCCTCAAAAATCACTGAACTAAACTAAACAGTTTCAAACTGACATGGTTCTTTAAACCTTTCAGTTCACCCATGAAAAGTAAGTACTTTTTATTATTTTCATGTATTAAAATTGATTACATGGAAATAATAAAAAGTATGATAAAAATTAATAAATCTCAAGATTGTACTTTGGCGAAATATAACTTACATGAATTATACCATTATAAGTATACTATTCCCTTTACTAAAAAAAACCTAAAAACATTACCCTTCTTCTGACGCGGTTGAGTAAAAATGTCACAAATTTTACCTGACAGTTATATATAACTGGTTAAGAACAGTTGATAATTTATGTACGTTTAATTGGATTTAAAGTCCCTCAAAAGGGGGACTTGAAAATGTCTCGCGGCTGCCAGTTTCATGTCATCTATTGGTATGATCTAAGAAATCCAACAACGTTTTATGGCAAGGAGAGTCATGTGATGCAGCCACTTGCTCCAGGGGGCACCAAAATAAAGACAGGCAAAGTTGACGTTGAATGTCAATCTCAAAAACGTTTCGAGAAAGCGTTGCCCTGTCCTTTCTCAAAATATTCTGTATCCAAACATAGCTAATAACTATGACTGAATAGTAACCCCGAGTGCAACGAGGCGCGGGCTCGGGGGCTTACTCCGAGAACGTTATTTTAACCCGTTTGCGTCAGAACTAGGCTAATAGTTTTTGCTGTTTTTTGGCTCTAGCAATATAGTTCTTTCGCGCTATATACAAGTTATATAACACTCATAACCTTTTAATACATTTTACAATTTTTCATACATATTACAATATACATACATACAATTTTACAATTTTTACCATTTTACAATATTTATTTATAGACAAACGTTTGGTCGCACCCAATTTCACCTGATGCTGATGGTACCTAAGCAACCTAAGCGACAATGCGGCTGAAGATGAATCATGTTTGACACCTATCATGGAAGAATTATAATTTGTCCCTATTAAGTAACCTATTCTCTATGAACCAACATCAGTCTTAAAAAAATCCATAACATCATATTAAATCAGGTGATTGACGGTTAAGGATGTTGGTCTCGTAAAGAGTTTTGCTACCCAAACACCCGAATCGGCCCTTAAGAGGTTAAGCGGCCTTTAAAAATACAAATTTTTAAATAACCCTTACTTATGTCAGCATGAGTGAGAGTTATTATTCTAGAGTGACGACGACGACCGTCTTGGTGTAGAGGTTCGCGCCACGGACTTCTAAACCAGGCGATTGCGGGTTCGAATCCCCCTAGGGGCAAATGTTTGTGTGATGAGCACGAGCATTTGTACCTAAGTCATGGATGTTTATAAATGTATATAAGTATGTCTATCCCTTATCCTAGTCACCATAGCACAAGCTCACGCTTAGTTTGGGACTAGGTAATTGGTGTGAAAAAAAAACAAAAGAAATAAAGAAAGTAGTCTTAGTCTGTATGACGGGGTCTTGAGAGTAGCGACTCAGGTCGCGCGTGAGGTCGGGAGGTCGCCCGATGAAAGTGAGATTGCGGGTTCCCATCCCGACTGAGCCACTTCGAACGTCTTTGTCACGAGAGGGACGGCTTCGTTTGAATAAATCTTTTTGGGTTCCGTAGAGGTTTTAGTACTGCTAAAGTAGAACGAGAGGTCAAGGTTCTGGTGCTGCTAACGAATTCGTTACGGAATCGTAATTGCCAAACTTAATATTGATATTTGGCTCATACTGGAACTGTCAAAAATCTTGTAAATCAATTCGATTCTGCTATAATTTTCCTTGCAAAATTAAGGCAGCGATGCATGATTCCCAATACCTAACAACGCAGTTAAATTATTTTAATTTGTGATTCCTGAGAAAGCTATACGTGTCTTACAATAATAACACCTAGAAGGATAGTTCCTTCAATAGATCGCTGTCAAAAGCGTGCACATTTCAAAACTACGTGTGTGTAAGCAACACGCACGACACGCGCACTAGTAAAGAAATAATATTGCCAGCAAATCAATTTTTTACTAAATGCTAGGAAATATAAAAATTTTAAAATTAAGTTACAAACTCGAATAAGTTTTAAATAATATGGATTTGGCTAGTTACCTACCATTTCTTTTTTGTTTTAAACAATCAGTCGGTAGAGCTAAGCCTAGGTAGAATTTTAGGGTGAACCAAAAAAAATATTGATCAATATCAATACAGTTTTATTTATTTATTTATAAGCACTGACCTCTATAGTACAAGTACTCTGGACTAAACATTCTCAAAGAAATGACAGATAATATAATAAATTATTGTTTTTAAGTGATAAGCATTCACTTTGCAATCTAAATATATTTATGCACTTGAAAAAATGAATTCCCGCCTCTGGTTGCCCGCGACTTCGTACGCGTGGACTCGATGATACAAAATATTTTATACTCCCGGCGCCGTCCAGCTATCATGATCTCTTAGTCTACCATGTCGTAAGGAGAATAGAGGAATGAAAAATCAAGGTCAATAGGCACTCTTTTTTAGATTTTAGGTTTTAAACAGACAAACAGATAAAAAAAAATAAAAGTTGTAGATTCCTATTCTGTTACTATTTTAACATCACCCTCAATTAGTTTTTGGTAAAAATACTTAATGTACAGACGTATTAGTTTTACAGTTTTATTATATGTATAGATATTTTTTGTGCCGAATCAAAGCGCCCCTACCGACTGTACAGGGAACTACAGTAAAAAATATATGTCTAAGTCAATTCTAATTAGTTCCGTGAATGGTCACCACACCCTCACTATAGCCGTCAGCGCCAAAATGGCGATAATCAAATGGCTTCATTGTTAGGTTGACAGTATGCAGTCTAGCGTACTTGTACTATAAAGGTCAGTGTTTATAAGGGTTTCTTGTTGACTTAAAAAACTAACATGAGGCTTCCTAATATTTTTGTATTTGCTACTGCTTAAAAAGTTGTCGTTTGGCTGAAAGAACCCTTTTAATTTTTTCTTTTCGCTAATGCACTATTATCTCGTATACAAACTAATAGGTATATGGAACCATTTTCTTTCCGTTGCAAAAAGGTTACTGAAACAATATTTGCTTTAAACTTTAGCTGATAAATATCTTGCTACGTTACCAACGATATAATTTTTGTAATTTGGATAATCACTACCTGACTCAATTTCTAATCCACACAATATTTCAGAACTAGCGCATATAAATACTCTTCACAAAATGTCACTTTCAAAAAATTTGTGCCCCATAAAACCGAATATCAAGAAATAGGTAGTTTTTTATTTTCTTCTTTACTGGCAACATTCCCGCAAAATTTCATTGATTAATTTCAGAGATTTGTTTTTAGTATTTTACTCATAAATATAAGCTTAAAGAACTAATTTACGCGTGGAATGCAATGTTGTCGGGCTCTTTGTGTTTTTCGAATCTGTTGTGGCAGCCATTTACTGCACAAACCGTCATTATTAACAATAATTCGGGAGCTGTTAGTCGTGCCGCGCGACCTTGAGCATTAAGGACTTAAGGTCAAATAGTGGCCAGATGGGCTACTATCGTAATACGCGCGCGGACTAGGCTTCTAGGTGTTATTATTCTAAGATACGTGTATAATTCGTCAAGTTGTTCTTTCAAGCAAAGCCGGCGCGACAGACACACCTTATAATTTTTCAAAATGGCTTTCAATCTGACGTCAGCCATCGAGTCGCTATTAGTTTGTGTAATGTTGTCTAGATTTCACAGTAATGAGAAAATTCAAGACATTGACTTGTACTTTTTAGCGTAGCAAAACCTTATACTATCACACGCAAACTACAAGAATTTCTCAAGCAGTCGGTGGGGAAAACCGCACGTTTCCCTGGGAACTCATTGCATACGCGCTGTGGTGATGTGCAATATGTTGCGGCAAGCGTGACGTCACCAATGCTACTGTATGGTGAGCTTTCTTTCCTTTTGAGTTCCTTACCCTATCGCTAAGCCTAGATTGACCGTCTCAGTCACCGAGTGGTGTATATCAGGTAACGTCCTTAAAACTTTGAAAAAAAAAACCAAACAAATTAATTGGCCCAAAGAAAATATCACAAATCTTCGTGCCGATTTTCTTAGCTTAGACCCGAGCTCACCAATTTTTAAGCAGCCGATAAATACTTATAATAGATTGACGATTTATTGGACACAATTCCCATACAAAATATGTCAGATAATACTGTAACCGCTGTTTAAGAATTAAACGTGTATTGTGTTAAACTCTACCCTTAGTAACCATGACCAAACTTCATCAGTCAGGTAATTTAAACCGCTTGGTGCTGTTGGTGATTGAATAATCAACAAACATCTGTTAAGTTTGACGTTTCTTATTTTTATGTTTTTTTATGTGTCTACAGAAGAGAAATGAACAGAAAGGATCTACAACAGGCAGATGTCAATCTTATAACACCCTTAGGCTCCACGCTAATGGGCCACCGATCATCGCCACCGGTGGCTGTAGCGCGCCACGACCTTTAGACCCGCGCAGACAAAGATGGCCGGTGGCCGCTACAAATTGACACTTACCACTTACTTAATGTCACAGGATCTGTAGACTGTACAGCAGTACAGTCTACAGATCCTGTGACATTGCCAAAATGGCAAGTGGCTGCCACCGGTGCCGTGTCGCGAACACTGAGTCGCGAGTGACGCCACTCCATACAAAACGTATTAAAATAATGTAAATATCTTGTCGCTATAGCCACCGGTGGCCCATCTGCGCGGAGCCTAACAATAACTATAAGGAGTGCCTGCGGGGAATGTAGCTCAATAACAGATGGGTTCAAGGTGTCACTTCCTTAAATGTAAGGCCCTGTACTAAACCCTTCCTAAAAGGGCTACAATGTCATAAGGAACACGTCTGTCGTAATTTCGAGTCAGATCGTCATTCCTTATTGGCCGGTTGTGGTAATAGCTTGCGCCTACGCAGAGAATGGAGCCTTTCAACAAATCTTGAGCTTGCTAGGGAAATACCTGTTAAAGGAGTGCCCAAATGTATTTTGGTCATATTCACTAGTCAATACTGCACAAATGTGACAAGACATTCGGTGGATCTATTCCCGTATTTTGAATATAATTTTAGTAGATGATAGACCTCTTACTTAGAGGTTTTGGAATTCAGAATACATTACATAAATGATTGTTACCATGAATGGTCATCTGAAAAAATTACTAATTGAAACATATGAGTCTTATGCAACATTTGTCCTTGTTACACTAACCAAAGTTTGCCATACCTCTATCATTAAAATGACTTCAATGATGGGAATCAGACATAATCACTAGTTGCAAATTGATCTCACTGACCGAAGTTCGTAACAGATTTTTGGAGGTTCCCTTTGTTTTACTATGACTTCACTTTACTGGTTTAGTCGAGTGTTGCAATGAATCATCGTATCATTGCACGTTTTTTGTTAATTAAAGCAAATATGTGCATAGTTTCCTGTCGTGTAATGTGTGTTAGTTACCAGACCACTGTTCTTTATGTCATGGCGTTTAATAGTAAATACTAAAGTTTTAAACTCGTCCTGTGCAGGGCCAGGAGCAGATTTTTTGTTGTTGCTTTTGTTTTTGTATGAATGTTGTTTTTTTCTAATTGCATATGTGCAACACAAAGTCATTAGGTCATGTCCGCGTTTGTGATGTATCAATAAAGTTTTTTTGTTTTAATCTTGTCCCAATTTTTATTGAATTCCCTCTATTTATTTACCCACGAAACAGTGCTTCTAATTCCACAACCTTCGCATCCATATCGACTACAGATTGAATCGAACGTAACAGTATCTTAATCTCCTTAAAGTGGGCCAGGAATTCGAAATTGCATACATTACCGACTGTTATCCACAATTTCCATCGCTAACTATGTCAATAGTGCTCCACGTGTGCACTTTGTACACTTAATGGCGAGATTAGCACTCGTAAGGTACAATGTATACTTCATATTTTCCTTGTAAAATAACCCTTATTTCAACTGCAGAGATGTCACAGTCTTTAGCCTGAAATGCTGTAACTTGTACGAATTGTCAGGGTTTCCAATGATGTCTACGTTGCATATGTGCTCATGAAATCAATGTCAATGTCCCGTTCTCAATCATTGGTTTTGGGTTCCAGACCGGGACCCTAACTAAGTCGCGTTGAAACTGATGCAAACAAAAGGTGTGAGATGTGGTATGAACAACAAATAAAAAAAAAACCGAATAAGTGCAAGTCAGATTCGTGCACTGAGAGTTTCTTACAAACAAGGGTTTTCTTCTACGACGTGACCACGAATTTGCGCCAATTTTTCTTTACTTGTGCTGTAAGACCTTTTTTCTTGTCAAATTTCTTAGTTCTAGGTCTACGGGAAGTACCCTATAGGTTTTGATTCCCCTGTGAAATGTTAGAATATAAGACTCGAATCAAATGGATGGAAATCCGCACTGAGCCCGCGTGGTGGAGTATGGCTCGTACCTCCTCATAGTTGAGGTGTGGCCTTTTCCCAGCAGTGCGATTTATATAGGCTGATTTTACAAATGGATGTATCCTGCGTCTCCGCTTGCGTTGAATAAGAAGCTTGATTTTTTACAGCTTTAAGGGACCGCAGTTAAGTTAGTTAAGTCAGCCTATTAGATCCCACTGCTGGGAAAAGGCCTCACCTCAACTATGAGGAGGAACGAGCCATACTCCACCACGCGGGCTCAGTGCGGATTGGTGGAGGGGTGTCTGTAAGGCAAGTGACAAACCTTACTGTCAGATGTTATCAAGCCACCCTAGGGCCTCTGACTAGGCTTAACGACTAATACCAAGAGATATTAGCCGGGACCAACTGCTTAACGTGCCTTCCGAAGCACGGAGATGCTTGTCATGGTCGTCACTTTAATGGTCGGAATGGTCACCCATCCAATCACGACCGCGCCGTGGTTGCTTAACTTTTGGTATCACTACCAAAGCGCTGCCGCCACTGCGCCACAAGCACCTCAAACCGCAGGGACCGCAGGCATAAGAGTTTTTGTTAATTTCTACTTGACACCTCCACGCGTTCCTGAAAAAAGGATCTTGACAGACAGAGGGTCAACAAAGTGATCTTATAAAGGTACCTTTTTCCGTTTCAGGTCCGAAACCCTAAAACAGTTTTACTAGAGGACTAATATAGGCAGGTCATTTCCTTCTAACTGTAGCCACGTTACGTAGCTGCATCCCACATTATAAGTATAGAATTTATGTACACCAGCGGCGGCGCGAACAGCTGCCCACTAGACAATGGTGGTATTATATCAAATCCGCCATATTACGGTCCGAGAAAACGCCTCGAGCGTATTATTTGTCGTTTCAAGTCCGACGATGGAATAAAATCGGAATATACTACGAGAAACGTTCGCCGTAAAAGGTAGTTTAGGCTCTGTATACAGTGCGACTATTTGCAGAGACACGATTGCTGGCCGACTAATATGTGAATGATCGAGTCGGGAAGAAGTCCTGTCCAAGACATAGACAATAATAGTATCAAAATAATTTAGTATGTTCAATTATCTGACAGTCGTGGTAGGTATAAGTATATAGGTAAAATAATTGATTCAGATACATCATTCATTACTTAGAGAGCTACCTACTCGTAACTGATGAATGATAAGCTTGTCGGTGGAACAATTTCCTCATCTCTCTGGACCATGACTATACGTCATGACTTCAGCTCTTTAAGTGCTGTGTATATGTGAGATTTTCAAATGGAAAATGGTGTTGATACCTTGTACGTCACCATGACACATTAAAATAGAAGGAAGAAAAGGAAGTGAAACACTAATCGGTTCAGATTCACGATCGATACAAAGCAATGTTAATCGTTTTAAAATATTGTATGCTGTATAGTCTATTTTATAGCAGTGCAGAGCATTAGGACTGAAGCGATAAAGACTCGCGCCAGATTGATGCATCGCGTTTGTATCGCGACTGTAAGGCGGACTTCACACTGCCCCGCATCATGCAGCGTGGCGCCTGAATTTCTTTGTTTGCTCGCGCAAGGCGCGGGAGAATACAAAGAAATTCACGCGCTACGCTGCGGGGTGCGGGGCAGTGTGAAAACCGCCTAATTCGTATCACTGGCAGCTACACTGTATCGCTGCAAAAAGTCGTGGTGTGTAAATGGCTTTAGTGGTGTTACTCAACAATGGGATGTTATGCAAAGTGGCGCAGGCGCAGATGGTGGTATAAAGAAATGTGGGGTGCTTGGCTGTCAATGTGCAAATGTGTAAGACTCTCATCGCCTAGCAGTATTTAGTGATATGACCTAGCCTATGTATCTTCTGTAGAACAGTTTATTTTGATTTATTTAGTGCTTCTATATTCACTTCCATTTTACTGTTTCTACAGGCCGCTTACTTACATTGCTATCTCAACAATTGTAGATTTGAAAAATCTTTTATATCTGTTTCGGTTACGGATTTTATTTCGGTCATACGATAGTTTCGGTCAAATGTTTGTATCGTTAATGTATGTATGTCTGTCTGTGCTCCCGAACGGATGAACCGATTTTGATTTAGTTTTTTTTTAATGATTAATTAGTTGGGAGTGTTCTTAGCTATGTTTGATGAAAATCGGTCCAAGATGGCCGCCGTAAAAAACGGAGGATTAAATATTTTTTTTAAACTCTGTCAATATGTGTATCCAATGAAAGGGCTGACTAGTAGAATACTATTATACACTATGATAAATTTGAAATCCAAGATGGTCGCTATCACAAAATTGCGAATTGCATTTTTTTTTCAAAGTTTACCTACTTACTTTTCCTCAACTATTTTATATAATTATATTTCTTTATTTTTGATAAAAAACCTGATGAAACACCAAATTACATAGAATCATAAAACTCAAGAAAATAATTGAAATGAAATAAAACAAATAAGAAGTCCCCTACAAAAAGTTTCAAATAAAAAAAAAAAATTTAAAGACCTTCGACACAAAATAATGGATGCACATAAAAATCCTAAAACACAATACAGTTAGTTAAAATAAAAACCCTACAAAAAGCAAAAAATAAAACTGAAATTTTGACCCTGCGTAAAGTACGTAGGTATAAAATTTTTAATACTAATGTTGTCGCGTCGGGGGACCGCACTTGCGCGCCGTCCACGA
Source organism: Pyrausta nigrata (assembly GCA_949316185.1). Lineage (NCBI taxonomy): Eukaryota > Metazoa > Arthropoda > Insecta > Lepidoptera > Crambidae > Pyrausta > Pyrausta nigrata. Next base: position 14,787,995 of record OX438949.1, on the reverse strand, counting down.
AAATTCGCGCGAGTCGCGTTCGGAAGCAAAGCTATTTAAGTAAATGGATTGAGGACTTATACAAAAACTTTATAATAATATGTTACGTAACTATGTACTTTAACACAAAGTTAGTCTAATATTAGTGCGTGCGTAGTTTTTAAATTTTAAATTTATTTTTTTGTACTGTAAAGTAAATCTAACATTTGTTGAAAAAAAATGGTACGATTCCTTCCTTCTTATATTTCTTACCTTTCTTAGGAACTCTTAAAATGACAGCTCTATCAGAAGAGTAATTTGCCTGAAACAGAAAAAACATTTTAAAGATATAAAAATATTAGCGTACGTTTACGTAACCATAAATAACTATTCTGCAACTAATGTGCTGTTTATATTTTAGTTGCAGAATCATCGCTATTACGACTGCAAAAGATGCCAAAATGTTTACGTTGACGTGCTGTAGTCCGTACATAATATTAGTCATTGTTTGAGAGTTTAGGCAGTGGATTACACGTGGAGGGCGACAATGATAGGTGGAAAATCGGTCTGTCTTCGCACTTACAGCCAGGCACCTGCTGCATCAGTTTTCCGGGGTTTTTGGGGTCACTTCACACACTTCACAGGCCACAATCACTCGAAATGTCTGTAAGGAGCTTCACAGGATACACACGCAGCGAAAGCGTTTTGGTCGGTCTAATACATGTGTCATAGGTAACGTCTCGGTGACAACTGGGGCTCCGGGGTTCTCACGGTACGTTTTAAACAAATAAAAACAAGGCAGGTACGCGTGCGAGTGCGCGCGGCGCAGTATCAATAGGGTACACAAACAAATTAAAATATTGAAGTAAACAGTCATAATAATTAAGTAGGTAGTAATAATTAGTTGACTCCCTCGTTGGTCTGGTGATCAGCACGTTGGGCACTATCCACGAGGTCCCGGGGACAGCCAAAAGGTTTTGGGTTTTTCTGTCTTGTAATAACTTACACACAGCTTCGGAGTCAGAGAGTTGGTGCTGTTCACCCGTGCTTTTGGAAAGCGTTGGTCCAGCGCCTGATCTCTTCGGTCATGTCGGATTGCCTTATCACCAGACTATGGGAGTCAAAAAATAGAGAGTGCAACTGTGTATTGCGAACGTACTTATGCACTTTAATATCTCTAGCGCAGTTGGTTAACTTCTCTTTTGATGATTCGCCGCTGTAGTTGAAATTCGGCTAGGAGAACATTATTATTAAGTACTAAGTAATAATAATGCTGCCATCATTTCATTACTGACCTACAGAAAACCAAAGGGCAAAACCTACGCAAAGTCACAAAACCAGCCTACATTGCTTGACCAATATTAACTTTATGGAGCCCACAATAAAGGTCATTGCAAAATCCTGAATATCTCATGCATGAATGAAACCTACATCACCGACAAAGATGGTCACCGAAGGCAAAGGATTTTTAGGGTTGTCAAATATTTTCGGACATTTTACGAAAATATTTGACAACCCTAAAAATAATATATAATGTTGTCTTGACTGCTTTTAATCTTTAGATCTTAAGAATTTAATTAAACTGGGGTATACTTAGCCAAAAATATGGTTTAGGTATTTTATTTCTATCAAACCTCGCATAGCTGTTTTTTAACGTTTTGTCTTTTTCAAAATTGCCGTCGGGAGAATGCGAGGGGAAATACCATTTTTGACATCTTTGACATTTGATACTGGCTGGTAATTTGGCTATGTTTTCAGGTGCATGAATCAGGGCCTGGGATGCTAAAGGGCGACATTTTGGCTATTTTTTTTATAAATTTGCAAACCAGAACATCACATCATTTTAAAACTCTATGAACAGTTAAGTATGTAAAATTTTTTTCGAATCATAAACGGCGTTATAGCAATTTGCGGTTCACGGTGTTTAGTCAAATTGGCGACATTAAAACATCATATCACTCGTTTATAAAAAGTTTCACAAAACAGTTTTTGGCAGCCCTAGGTCGCGAAGGTGTCGAGGTTAGTATGTGACCTATCGCATAATAATGTTTGACCATACATCACCTCTGTTCATACAAATAGTCCCTAATTGGTTGTGTGACCTTACAACGGTTTCTCGTGAGCTAATATTGATTTATTGCTTTGTGAAAATAAATATTTTATTATTACACTTTAATGGTTCAATAAGTCAGTTGAAACAGTAGGGGCTAAAGTAATAAACTTAAAGGTGCAGGAATTGACACTCATAAAAATTGCAATTTGTATTTTAACAGAAAGATATACAAATAAGGCGGTCTTATCGCTAAGAGCGATAACCTTTGGTTAAGTTATATAATCTCGTACTAAAAATTAAAAACACTTTTATTAACCAACAATTCCATTCACGTAGTAGCGAGACAGCATTTCCGGGCGTTTCATAAATCGTCCAGAACCAGTTTTAAACGTCACAACTAAACGGTCCTAGGATAACGGCTAATTGATGGCAGACGAGGAAGTATGGATCACAGTTAATCTTGACACAAAAAACATATAGTAAGATGTATTTAAAAATACATCTTCCTTTCTGCCTTGTATCAACGACAGCACATCAACTTAAGCACTCACAGGTATCTTATCCATATGTAATAGGAGGGATTTTGCAACGATAAACCATAGTCTTGCTGGCCACTGTACTTTACGCGTGTAAGAATTATCGCATACCCTTTGAAGAGGTAATTTCAGTGTGCTATTACCTATTATGTACACACGGCCGCAAGTCAGACTACCCCACTTTGACCTTGAGACCGCCTCTAGTCCATACGCAATAAAAGCTGTTTTCGTAGTTCATTTAGGTAACGTGACGTGCTGCCGCTATACTTTTAAAGAGACCTACATCGAATCGAGCCTGTTACTATTATGTGACATTGTTCAATAGTTTTTGGTTTGATTTCCATGGAGGACAAAAGTTTTTGAATCAGGAAGACAAAAATATCATCAGATATTGGTTACCGTAGTAGTTTAAAGGCATTCAGTAAAATATGTATCGGTAGAGTAAATGATTGCGTTCAAGTCATTTAAACGTGGCTTTCTTCCCCAAACTTGGGCATTCTTAAAAGAAAACAAACTTCATTACAAATGCTGTTCCACACTCGGTGGCACAGAAACGCGCACGCTCAATGAACATGACATGCGCTGCGCGTGCGTCACTTACGAATGTGAGACATCCGTTCATGCGCACTAGTGAGAAACAGCGGTACAGAGAGCCCCACTCTGTAAGCCGTGTTTATGTATTTGGCTCTAGCTGCATCTGTCACTCATGCTAAGATTACAGCGCGAGTGAACGCAAAGGCTGAAGCTGAAAATTTGGACCGCTGTTTTGTCCGTTGCCCTGACTGAGTAGAGCTCCTAGTTAGTGTTATAAAGGGAAATATTGATTAGTTTCTTTTTAATGGCAGGGGTAGCATACGTAGTGTGTTAAGCCTATGGTGTTTTGAGCTAATAATTATCGCTATAATGAAATTAGAATTACATCTTACCTTAACCACAGAATAAGTACTAGAACTTCGTACAGAAGTATGACTTAGCAATTGTATTCAAAGAAATGTCTACTCAATGTCGTCAACAATATGGCGTAATTTAGTTCGCCTCAGAGTCAAGCACATTTTCGTGTAGACACCTACAAAAATCCATTGCAAGATAATTTAATACTTATTGCTCTAGAATATGATTCATAATACACTAAACCTATTCAGTGACGTAATATCACGCGACGCGATAGGGTTGACTGCTACGAGAAGCTTCTAACGCCATCTAGCGCCTCTTTCTAGTACTTTATTCATTATCGTCCAGCCAGCAACGCAGCCGCGCGGCCGCCTGTGAATAAAACGCGCGAGCGTGTCGCTGGCCGGTAGCGACACGCAACTTGTTTTAGCCCCTAAGTAAGGGTCGCCGCGCGTAGGTACGTTTTTGCTACCTACGCGGGGAGATACACAGGCCTGCCTTGCCTTAACGTAAATGTGTCAGATGTAATACAAACATAAAACTTATTTGCTTGAGATTGTTATTGCAGGTTTATTAAAAACTTTGTTGAGCATTTTTTCATGTGTTGGTAAAACGAGTTGTATTTGTAGCTGTGAATTAGACAAGTGAATTCTTTCTATTCAAAAACAGTCCTTAAATGAATCAGAGATCAGTAACCTTTTTGTCATTGACGACTCAAGTCCAAATGTTAAGTGTTCATTAATTACTCAATTTAACAAATTGATCGTTACGTCTTCCAAAAGGATACGCTCCGCTTACGCAACTATTTAGCATGTAAATAAATTGCGAGAACACTGGGCACTTTCTCCACGCACCTAATTTCTCTTTTTACTGTAACACTTGCATCAAAGTTAGTATCCTTTCTCCTCAAATGTAAACAAGTATCACAATGTAAAATCTAGGAGTTTTGAAAACTGACGTAATTGATAAAGAGCATTTTCAAAGTGTTTTTTAAAAATCATTGTTCAACATTATTTTAGGTGTTATGATCCACCAGCTAAATGAGTTACAAAGTGGTCAGAAATTTTTGGAAACGGGTTTTATTTCGATTTCGGAATATATAAAGCTTTGTAATGAATGTATCTTGATAACATTAAATTTTATGTTCAATGAATGTCAACATTGTTTATGTTTACTTCAAACGGCTTCTGGTAAATATCAGATGGATATTAATGTCGATTCGGCAAATTGATTCGCGAATAAATATCGAACATCCGGTGATCTGAGGAATCGATCAATAAATGGATAGTCACCATTAAATGAATTTAGCACTACACATACGTACTCTCTTTAACAAGATGTACCTACCTAGTTCTCTAATTTACATTAACGATGCACCTTACGTTAGCAGATCAAAATCCTTCACAAAAGTTCCTTGCCTAAAAGAATAAACAAAATCATGATTTTTAGGACCTTGGTCTTCATAAAAAACATAGCAAAGAACAGAAATTAGTGGTTACTTATTCTCAGTACCTCAGCATTAAGCTTCAAAACAAACTGATTTTAAAGGTACTCGTAATTTGATTAAAACTGTAAAAACCGTTCGTTGTATTTCTGCCTAATAACTATAATTTGCTGCTTCTGTCAAGTCAATTACTGGCAACGACCAAGTCAAGGCAGTTTGCCGCCCACTTCGGCCCATTCGACAAACAGTTGAATCTAAAATTAATCTGGTAATCAGATCAAGGTAGAATACTTAAGTGATTCCTGATTGGTAAGTATGTACAAGTGTTCAATCAGTTTCGGTGATGATAGCTTTAAGGAGGAAAAAATCTGCTTATTCGTGTGGTCGTGAGTTCGAAGATAGACCTCTACCATTGGTGTAGTCGTTCGCGCACCGGACTTCTAAACCAGGCGGTTGCGGGTTCGAATCTCGCAAGGGGCAAATGTTTGTGTGATGAGCACGAGCATTTGTACCTAAGTCATGGATGTTTATATGTATTTAAGTATTTCTATCCGTTATCCTAGTCACCATAGCACAAGCTCACGCTTAGTTTGGGGCTAGGTAATTGGTGTGTTTGTTGGAACAATTTATTATTATTATTATTTATTGAGTTTGTAGAAAAACAGTAGTCTTTTGGAAGAATTGAAGAGATTGATATATAAGAAGGAATCCATGGCTTCTTAAGAGTGTGGTATTGTGATGCGTGTGTGTGCTCGTAGTTTGTAATTGGTTGGTGTTTATGATTAATGACTCCACTTCATAAAAATTGCTAGGAAAGATGTCGTGTGTTTTAAAACCACAATAATAATCCGAAATATCGAAAACTCGCAAAATAAAAAGGAGCATGATAGCCATCCCGTAGCAGACTTTTCTAATATAGTCCTTATATATTTAATTTTATTTCGTCGATGTTTTAAATTGATAAGTTTGTACGACGGATACTTACTAAACTAATGTAAAAAAAAACGAAAGTAGAAATCTGCATAAGCAAAAACTTAATTCCCAAAACTGATAACTGATTCTCAATATTTAAACAAACGAGATCAAGGTGGTTCTCTTGAAGTTTAGCATATCTGAGAGGTGCATAACCTTCTAAGTCCGCCTTATATGCATGCTAAATGCGCATGACGTCATCAAAACGGCTATTTGGATATTCCTTTTTTCGTATTTTTTTTAATATCGATATACGCTGACGCGCTGTGATTTATGTTATTCTTCTTGAAAAATAATATTTACTGCATTATTAACAATACGCAAACGATAAAAATCTCAATTAAATTTTATTTTATCAATGAGTTTAACTACACTTGAAGGTACGAGTGTAGTTAAGGTGACTAGGGTACAAAGATTTCATTTCATACATAAAGGTAACATACCTTACCAAATGAACTCGAAATCTGCTTAATCAGTTTTGATGCGTAAAAGTAGTCAAAACAAGATAAGTCACGCTATGTTTGATCTTAATCGAATTATCGCTGTATCTCTAGATGTACTACAAAGATACAGAATTAACTTTCTTCGCCTAGATTCTGTGGCCGTAGGGGCGTAGGTACAACATAGTCAAAAAAGGTCCTAATTACTGGACGGCTAGGATGGAAGTATAAGTCGTTTTGTATCATCGAGTCTAGATGCAGAAGTAGTAGCAGACAACAGCAGTAGTAGTAATATAAATCGTGGACAACACATGGGCATTGTTCTTTTATTATTATTATATGGAAAATCTGTCACTTTGGAATTGCTATGGGAGACGATGTTAAGCAGTGGTCCTGCTGATTATCATGATTGTATGGAATTAACTTTTGCACGCAATATGATGATTTTGGTGATCCAAATGAAATGAAAATTTCACTTCCCCACGTAATTTGTACAATGAATCGCGTGAGTCAATCGACACTCCTCAGTTGATGACGTCACGGAAACAATGCTGTTATATGATTCAGCTTATTTGTACAATTTGCACACGACTCTATAGGGTTTCTCAATTTTTCTAAGTAATTCTATAGATATTTCATAACATTCCATCATGTTGTTTACTTAAAACTTTTAATAGGTACTTAATACTTGTTTATTTGTATCAATTTAATTCAAATCACATTTTCTTCTCAAATACAATGACGAAGAACAAAAATCATGAACAACACCGAAATGGTGGATAGCAGAAGATTTTTAACTACTTATAATGCCGAGATTTTTCGATATTTTTGTTTGTATTACGGAAAAAATATTTTTCTTCATAACCGTATACCTGGTCATGATTGAGCTAAGGGTTGGGATCGTTTAGAGGCAATAACCACACACAAGGACTTTCTTTTCAATTTTACACACCACCCAAAACCTAACCGCTAGTGTGCTGGTTTCCTCACAATGTTTTCCTTCTTCGAGAAGAGAACCAAGTATCTTTAGACAGAAAGAAAATTCTACAAAGTTCTAGAAATTGTGTGAATGAATCACTCGTAGAAGCTGCCACTAAGAGGTAAACACGACACTTTTGCGCTCGGTACACACGCCCCTTATCTCTGCACACGATACAACGTCACACGACACACGACACGGCCCTATCTTATGCGCACGGTACGTTTCATTTTGCACACGAGGGAATACCCACTTGTATATATACGGCTATTCTGTTATCACACGCATTACTATATCAGCTTTGACGAGTTGAAAAAGAGTGATAAGCGGTTGTAAACATTCACGAGTATTTTTTTGTTTTCTGTTCCTAGCAGCGTTCATTTGTTTCATCGGGCCTATAGTATTTTATTGGTGAGTACAGTTTGAATTTTCTTTTGTATTTTTATTCGTTATTCCTATTTTGTGATGATAAATTACGTATAGATCTTCTACTACGTTGTGGTTTTAGATACAATCTTAGTTAGTTTTTATTATTGAAGACTAAACCATTATGGATTCTGTTTAATCAAATGTTTACAGTGATGATGATGATGTCCTCCTAGCCGATTTCGACTACGGCGGCCTATCTCAACAGAGATTAGCCAACTGCGCAGGACATATTATAGTGCACAAGTGTGTGCGCAATACACAGGTGCCCTCTCTGTTCCTTAACTCTCATAATTCGGTGAGACGGCAGTCTCTCAGTAGTGCATGACCGTAGAGAGATCAGGCGCAGGACCAACGGCTTAACGTGCTTTCCGAGGCACGGGGGTGTTAACACCACCAACTTCCTGACTCCGGAGCTGTGTCTGAGTAATTTCAAGACCGTAAAACCCAAACACTCTCGGCCCGACCCGGGATTCGAACCCGGGACCTCGTGGATAGTATCCAGCGTGCTGACCACTAGACCAACGAGGCAGTCTACAGTAACACAATAGCTAACAATTTCTTTACTAGAGTTGATTGCATTAAAACTACTTTGTTGTAAGTTCGAACAATATGCAACATTATTAAATACAGTTAAGACTTCAGTGAATCTTTCTGTCCCAATTCTTAATGCTGGTTTTTATTATATATTTTAATTTTACGCAGCTGCGCTGCACCATAACTATAATTACTTAATATAATTTGTTAATGTTAATCTCATTTTAAGTGAACTATGTATTCCTAGATATAAGTTCTTATGAGAAATAAAGTTCTTTAAAACTATACGATTATATTTAAGTAATCTACTTAAGTTCAATCAAATTAACCGTCTCTATTATGTTTCGTAATTTTCTTGTATAAAGTGATGTCAATATGTCAATAAATGTATTTACTATCTTTCTTTTTGAGACCTTGTTTGTTGTCTATGTACTTAAAGTAAACATACTAATCAATACTCAATTCAAATCTCTTCTTTTACAGACCTACACCAAAATGCCTTGCTGCGACATGAAGAAAGCCTCTACCACGATGAAATGCGATAAATCTGGATGTTTCTGCATCCCAACCGATGGTAAGCCTTGCATCTGCGTCTGTGAAGATGCAAGTGGCAAGATTATCCGCTGTGATGACTGCAAGTGCAATAAAGAAGATAGCAACTGTAAATGTGACGATTCCAAATGCATTTGCATCCCTACTAAAGGAAGGTCTTGCATTTGCGTCTGTAAAGACGAAAACGGATATTTTGTCACGTGCGATGACTGCGCTTGTTCTACTGAATGTGGAGAAAAATCTTGTGAAAGTAAATGTGACAAGAAAGGATGCGTCTGCATCCCAAATGACGGCAAGCCGTGCATTTGTGTCTGTGAAGATACAAGTGGCAAGATTATTAGCTGTGATGACTGCAAGTGCATTGGAGATTGCAAGTGCAAATGTGACAATAGTAAATGCACTTGCCTTGCTACTAATGGAAAATCTTGCATCTGTGTATGCAAAGATGATGAAGGGAATTTCATGCGCTGCGATGATTGCTGCTGTTCTGAAGAAAAAGATGTATGTGGTGCAAAATGTGACAAGAAAGGATGCGTTTGCATCCCAACTGACAGCAAGCCGTGCATTTGTGTCTGTGAAGATGCAAGTGGCAAGATAATTCGCTGTGATAACTGCAAGTGCATTGGTGACTGCAAGGGCAAATGTGATGATGCCAAGTGTGTCTGCATCGATACCAAGGGAAAGTCTTGCATTTTCGTCTGTAAAGACGAAAAAGGATCTTTGGTCACTTGCGATGGCTGCACTTGTTCTACTGTATGTGGAGAAAAATCTTGTGAAAGTAAATGTGACAAGAAAGGATGCGTCTGCATCCCAACTGAGGGCAAGCCGTGCATTTGTGTCTGTGAAGATGCAAGTGGCAAGATTATTCGTTGTGATGACTGCAAGTGCATTGGAGATTGCAAGTGCAAATGTGATGATGCTAAATGTGTTTGCCTTTCCACTAAAGGAAAAAGATGCATTTGCGTTTGCAAGAATGAAAAGGGTGATTTTGTGGCTTGTGACGATTGCCCCTGTACCATTAGTGAAGAATCTTCTTCTAAAGCTGTTTGCTCTGCTGCAGGCAGTTCTTCGAAATGTTGTTAATATACATATACCTGTTGTTATATAATAGTACCAACCTTTTCTGTTATACAACCTGTATGAATATTCTTTTTTTACCTTGATATTTCATTATATTCATATTTTTATTGAATGCTATTTTATGAGTTAACTGCATAATGTTATGATCTATTTGTTGTATAAGTCGATAAATAAATATATTTTTTGGTAATATAGTTTTAACGTTGTTCCTTCCTTCTTTCTATTCCACATACACATTTAGGCTAAGAAAGTGTCCCGACAGGGAATCAAATCTGAACCTTGTGCATAAAGCATAATATGAATCCCCATAATAATTGGGATAGTATACCACTATATGTATTCTAATTATTTTTGATCACATAATATTTCAGAATCGGTACACAAGTAACTGATATTTATTTATTTTACAAAACATAAACAACAACAACCAGATCTCTACCACAGAACAAATAAAAGTATCTACTACATATTTCACTTATGACTACACAACCAACAAAACCCAAATTCTTAACATTTCAACACACAATTTCGGTAGTGAAGCTGAGATACATGTTGATAGTAATTACGAAAACCACCATTAGCCCAACCTTCACCTTTCTGAGGCGCGAGATATCGTAGATCACAGACATAGCCTGTGGAAGAACAGCTAATACATTGGATTCGATTTACTAATTTATAGCTGAAGGTATATCATCGCTGTGTTTTACCTATCGTATTTGTATCTATAAAAGCGTCTTGGAAATTATTTCATTACCATTATAAAAATGTTCATAAAGGAAAATAGGGCAAGCTAGAAAGAGAGCGGTCCCAAAACATCACGCATCGGAACCCAAGAAAAGCTAAATAATTTGATTCGTTGATAGTCTAACATAATGATTAATGATGATTTAGACTCAATTTGAATATTGTTTGAAAACAACTATCACTAATTCAAAAAAAAGTTTAATAAACATCAAATCATGATGAATATTGACATTTTATGTGTAGCAACACACGGCCACAGAAGCTGCGGTGATTAAATAGATCGATTAGTATAGTTTTTTAATACTATTTGCTACCATGTACATACCTTTTTATTTTTGTAAAGTCAGCCTATATAGATTCACAAAGCAAAGGCAAAGGCCTCACACCTCAACTATGAGGAGGTACGAGCGATACTCCACTAAGCGGGCTTAGTGCGGATTGGTGAAGGGGTGTTTGTATTTTTGAGTTCTCGATATTTCGGCAGCGCCATCTGTCAAACCAATAATGTGGCTGTTCTCATTTGCTATGACTGTCCAGACGGGTCCATTACTGCGGCCCACTGTCAAACTAGTGGCGTGTGTGCTTGAGATGTCAAACTGACAGCCACGTGGGTGGGATTTACACGGTGAACCATTTAAGGAGTGTTGTTGCATCTTATTTTTGTATATTGTGAAATTCAAGTGTTTAAGATTAAGGGTCTACTTTACCAACACACGTTCATTTTTAAACAGTGGTTATAATGTTTATTAACATACTACTGATTCCCCGCGACTTCACCCGCAAGAGTTGGATTTTCCATATAAACTTTCGTCCCCCATTTCACCCCCTTAATGTTTTTAAATCGCGACAAAATGTAGCCTATGTCCTTTCCACGGTCGCGAAATTTCATCTCAATCGGTTCAGTGGTTTAAGCGTCAAGAGGTAACAGACTGAGACAGACAGATAGACACATTTTCGTATGTATAATACTAATAATTATATAATTAATAGTATGGATTTTGTATGGGAATTAAGTCAAATTAACAGTCAACTTTCGTTTACCGGCCGTTTAAAGATTAGTGAACTCGGGTCTGAAAATCTAAAATACCTTTTGTTGATTGACTAACTTTTGCTCTGTGAAATAGTAGCATTTTCATGAAATACGTTCCATTTTGCGTTACCTGTAACAAATAGAGTAGTATTAGGATTTAAGAATAAGAAAAATACTATTTGATAGTATTCAGTTTTTGCTATACAAATAGAAGAATGGAATATTAAGCGTAATTACCAAATATTAAAGTTATGATATCATATGATATATTTTACAGAATACGTTTTTTGACAACAAAACGACTAAGGATAGGCCATGCCATCGAGAACAAAAACTGATAATAATAAAAATAAAGTATTTGTTGCACACAATAATTCTTATTGTGTATTCATTAATTTATATGCAAGTATTTCTTCAAACTTGACTTTAAACCATGTCCTATAAACAAAAAAACTATTGTTTGACAAGCACATGCGATGAGAATCCTTTTTATAACCGTTTGATTGATAGCGGTAATTTGTTAGTTTTTGTCTTAAGCTTTTTCGGTTATTATTTTTAATTGTCGGCTGTCTTAGTTTTGTTGTGGCTTTGAACAGGGGTTAATTGGTTGTATAGAACACAGTAATTGCCTGTTAGTTTACGTTTTTCTTGTTTTGGTGTTCTCCACAGTTTTTTTTAACTATTTTTGTTGTTTTCTATTCATTAAAAACCAATGACAATAGATTGTTTTATTTAAATTTGTGTATACGTAGTTGTAATAAATTGAAATGAGGCTTGTCATTGTGTCATAATCTTAACCTAAATCTAATCTGCAAACATTATTTAGGAATTTCATATCACCTACCTATTTTCCATTTTATAGTAATTATTAAGTTTGGCGGTAACTACTTAGTAACTTCAAGTCCTAAATACAATTCAATTTTATACCTACTCAATTGAATAAAAAAAAAAACTAAAAGGGTTCGCGCGCGACATTCTCGAAAATTCATCAAGAATCCATCTTTACTCTATCAAATTAACAGTTAACCCGCGTCACGCCCTTTAAATCCAACGCCACGGTTTACTCGTACCTTTGGCTGTTCGGCTCAAATATTCGGTCGTCGTGGACCGCGGGCCACTTCGCATCTGGACCGTGACTACAGCTTTGATCTTCCACAGATACTGTGCGGTATGAGAATGGCGATTTGATTTGGTACTGAGTAAGTAGCTTTGTAAGTAAATATTGTACTCTACCTTTTACCACAGATTATACTATAGTTTACTGCTTTGACTACGATAAGACTGGTTGTATTAAACTTTTTTTAAAAATTAGGATGGCTAAAATAAAGTACTAAGTAAGTACTAATTCTATTGTTTCTTATTGCAGTTAAAACGTATTAAAAAGTAAAGTGAAGCTAAAAGTAGTCAATTTCTCAAATGCGCTTACTAAGAGTTAACTGTCTCTTGGCATCAAAAGTCCTCCTTCTACTCGTATACAAAGTTTCAGTTGTGCACAAATACAACAAACTCTGAATTCTCTCATAAGATAGAAATAATCAGTAAACAAACTATCTGCCTAGCTAAGAAGATAGCTTGTTACTCTAGAAGTTTTATTTGCTTTTGAGGTTTTTTATTTTTAAGTAACGAAGTTCCCATGGGATAGAGTCTTCCTATCGCACAATCTATCTAGAGATGCTGGTGTTAAAATATATGCACGGCCGGTGCGGCGAATGCCTCAAATATCTTAGTACCGCTGCGTTATAATTATGCACTATGCACCGAAAGATCTTCAGTAGGGCTGTTAGGTTCACAGTTGAAACCCTGATAGGTTTAAAGATACAATAAATCATTGTTACTAAAAGTTTTAATCCTTAAAGTTAGTCATAAAGGAAGTTTTAACCCTTACGCATCACCCTTGTTTTGAATAAGAAACACGTTTTAAGGTCATGTTTTAAGGTACGATGACAAACTATTATGTATATACATATATAGGTATATTTGACTATAATATAGTTTATCACTATTTATTAATAATATGTATTGTTATTTTTAATAATGTTTGGCGTATCAGTCTGTGACCTCTCTCGGCTAGGGTCTACTGAAAACCAGCGTCGGGGCCCCTAGCGGGTCACGACTTAAGCTCAGTCGGGCCCTTTTAATATGGACATCACAGACGCACAACTGCACAGTCCGACTGGCTTACCCACATACATTGTAATTTTGTTGTGTTTCTTGTTTTATAACCGTGCCCGTTGTTTGTTTTCGTGTGTTATGTGATGTCCATTCATTAATAAATGTATTTTCTTTCTTTCTTTTATTCTTTCTAAACTCAAAAAAACCGGTTTTAAAACTAAAAATAAGGGTAAAAATCGGCCAAGTGCGAGTCGGATTCGCGCACGAAGGGTTCCGTACTATTAACTTACAACATTAGACAGCACAGGAGCCCCCCTTAAATATTTATTTTATTCTGTTTTTAGTATTTGTTGTTATAACGGCAACAGAAATACATCATCTGTGAAAATTTCTACTGTTTAGCTATCACGGTTAATGAGATACAGCCTGGTACAGCTTAGTAATAGGGTCCCGTTTTTACCCTTCGGGTACGGAACCCTAAAAAGTGACTAATGTGGAATCTATAATGATATCGGAATACTACGTGCGCGCGTCCGTCTCGCCCTTGGCTAGTTCTTATTACTAAAATTAGAAACAAATTCTGTTTTCTTTAAACTACTAAGCAACCCTACCGAACCTACGGCCTACATCCACAGCCTCTCGCACATTCCGTACACCGTTCTGGCCCAGCGTGCGTTTTGTATGGTAATTAATCGAGATACAAACCACTGTTATTAGTAAGGGTTCCGCAACGAATAAGGAAATATCGGGACCGGATTTGTAATGTGGCACAGAATTGATTAGGCATTAGAACGCTTTTTGGGTCAAGTTGGCGGTTTGTAGAATTCAGCTTAGTGATGTACAAGGTTGGAGGCGTCCGAGTCCTTTTGGTTAGAGCTCGGTTTCGTTTACAGGGCTCGCCTCGTTTGTATGGCGCCCGACGGCTCGGGAGTCTTTTTCAGAGCTCGAGGTTCTTTGAAGGCTCGAGCTCTTTTGAAGGCTCGAGTTCTTTTGAAGGCTCGAGCTCTTTTGAAGACTCGAACTCTTTTAAAGGCTCGAGGCATGGCTCAGAGTTTGCGGCTTGGCTGAGCTCGGGACTTCGAGCCTCCCGAGCTCACTGAGTCTTGCCATTCCGCCTCGAGGCTTCAAAAATAAACTGGACGCCTCGAGGCTTGTACATCACTAATTCAGCTAATACCAAGTTTGTTGCATGATTAATATTTAACCTGTGTATTGCGCACACACTTGTGCACTATAATATGTCCCGCGCAGTTGGCTAATCTCTGTTGAGATAGGCCGCCGTAGTCGAAATTCGGCTAGGAGGACAATAATATTTGCAAAGAGTATTTATCTTCAGAAACTTAAATATACCTAAGTATTAAACCACACCATTTAATATACATTTTTTATTGATATAGGGACTTTTACAGGGTTAGTAAGTATGTCAGTCCTATCATAACCTAAACTTAAAACTATCATTATCTATAACTTAACAATTAAATTAACTTACCTAAAAATTCACCAAACGTACCACGGCCTATACAGGGTGTCCGAGTTTCGACTGGCGATAATTTATGGGCTAATAGATTATCAAATGTTATCGACAAAAAACCCCCATGTTGGGGGTCTAACTCCCCCCCCCCCCTCTTGAAATGGCAACCATTTGAATTCTTTTTTTGAAATGCTATTTCTATGGATCTGGAGGTCCTAAAAGTTTAAAAAATGATTCTTTTGGTAGGCAACGCTATGGCCTATTACGTGAAATAAATATAAGTTCAAAATTATAAAAGAGGAAAAAAATTTTTTAGTAAATCTCGCTAAAAATTGAAAACAGTAAAATAGTTTTTTAAACCTATTACAAAACTAAACCATGCCTTTTTTTATTATGTATGGAATAGTCCATACATAATAAAAGTTTTTTTTTATATACATATTAGACTGACTGACATGTATTGTTTAGATTTAGGTATTATCTATGACAATTGTTTTTTATAATGCACGCTAAAATTGTAATCTGACATCCAATTATTCATGTATTATTGTATTATAATTAAATATTTTTTTTATTTTTTTTGACATTTAAAATGAGATTGTTACTTTTAGACGACGACGTCAAATATTTGCCTACCGATACATCGGTAAAACACGCTGAACCCATATTATTTGCCTACCGATACATCGGTAAAACACGCTGAACCCATATTATTTGCCTACCGATACATCGGTAAAACACGCTGAACCCATATTATTTGCCTACCGATACATCGGTAAAACACGCTGAACCCATATTATTTGATTTTATCGATCTGTACCGTGTTTTAAGCAAATAAATGCATTCATTAATTCATTCAAAGCAGTTTTCGTAGTTTACATGGGTAACCTGACGTGCTGCCGCCTGTTCATGAATATTATAAATGTTATTGTAATCAATGAAAGCTACGAGTATCGAGATTTGTATAAGTCAATATAGATACTTTTGTACAATAGTATCTTCATTGTTATGTGACATATAAATAAAATAAAAATCATTTATTTCAGGCATTGCCACATGTATATCGATTGGGTATGTATATACCTAATCGATACTATTGATCAAATAGATACATATGGATGAGTACATAGTTTTTACAGGGTCAAGTAATTTTTTTGTGTGATAGCATTCATCTTAAAGTATTTATTTATTTTAATTAATAAAGGTTAACATTGCAAAATTGATATAGTAATAAACCGAACTGTAATAGCATATCGAATGCAACAGACATTTCATAAGTTGTCACAATCGACACTCCGACTGCGGCATTACAACAAATCCGCTTATTTTATAGTCTCGTAGCGACATAACACATAAGTTATACATTTTATGTCACTTATGTAACTTCCTTATCGATATCACTTTACTGAATAATAAATTGTGCTATGTATGCAAATTAATTATACTTACTTTATGAATGGTAGAAATTATTATTCAAATATTGTCGTGCTTAATTTAAACGAAGTATAAGGAAATTGTATTTTTTGAGACTCGGTTGGTTAACATTCTTAAGCTAAAATGTGTAAATACTAAAAACAATATGGACGAGTGATACTCAGTGAATAAAATAATATAGCTTTAAGTATTTTTAATTGTAAAATAAAAACGTGTGGTGTATGTACATAAATACTATAATTACTTATATTGTGAGAGGCAGCTACGTAACTTGGCTACGGTTAGGAGAATATTACCTAATTATCCTATACGTTTAATAATTTATTTATATGTATGTCATATGTATTTGTGATCTCGGAAGCGGCTCTATTTCGCCGAAGATTAGGTCCGTGGGTGATCGAGGGTATCGGGGGTGAAAAAATCTATCCAGATTAGTCCAATGTCAGGGAAAACTCGTGTTTTCGAGTTATCATGCGTTTTTCTTTCGCATTGTTCTACGCAGAATATGGTCGTTAATTTTGCAACAGTAAGCATGAGCGTTGTAAGGCTGTGGGAGATAACCACCAAAAACCCATCGACAAGGAAATCCTAAATAGAAAATGGCGCTGGATTGGACATGTTTTGCGGAAGCCTGATAACTACCTGTCCAAACAAGGGCTCACATGGCAAGCGTATGGGAAGAGAAGGCCAGGCCGCCCTCGTACCACCTGGAGGCGCTCAGTTAAGAAAGAGGCTGCATCAACTGGTCTCGGCTGGATGGACCTGGAAGCTACCGCGCAAGATAGAGAGCAGTGGAAATCCCTTCTTCGAGCCCTATGTCCCTGATTAGGGACAACAGGATTGCATCATCATCATCAAGCATGCGCGTTGTGGCCGAATGGGTTAGATGTAGGCAAAGGCGTAGGCCTGATAGTAAGTGTCATACAAACATAGAAACAAAAAATTCAAAAATAACATAGGTATTTGTGCTCCAGGCTGTAAGCTTACGCCTGGGGTATTTAAGAATTTATTAGATAAACAATAATTCGAATTTCTATTGTATAAGTTAGGGCAAAAAACTGCCTGAAATGAACGAGGTGTTAGTTGATAATGTGAAATGAACGAGGTGTTAGTTGATAATGCCACGCTGAGGCAATTTAATACTTAAATCATAATTACGTACCGTTAGCATAACATTAAATTAACATTATAACGCCAAGTGACAAGTAATTCTTGTAACAGTCGCTAAATAAGGTTAACATGCAACCTACTCGGGGTTAAGTGTTTGTAACTTATAAATAAAGTAAAATTGTTAAACTTATCTATTTCTTGAGTCTCTAGTCTCTACAATAATAATGAACGTGATCTACATCACGTTATGAATTAATGTAAAAACTATTTTCATTAGTAACTGAATTAGCATTTGACATCTCCTTTTTTCATAGTATATATCATAGACAATTGTCTATGAAATATACCGTCCCGTTATTTACCTCTAAAGAAAACACGGATTAGTTGGGTTATATACTTCTATAAAATCTTCGTCTCCTATAAAATCTAAAATAGAAAATCACTAGCGGAGCTTAGTCTAAGCTTTTTATAAGACGTCATCTTCTGACCTGATGATACTACTTTAATTTGTACTATTAATTTTTCTGTGCTTTGACAGATATTCTTACCGCTCATTAGCAAAGTGAAAAGATATGAGTGCAAAGAAACAGATTGGTTTAACTATGATCCAGCAAATCCTAAACGTATTTGCAAACTGCAAGTTGTCTTCTGACCATACAGTCCTACTTCCCCAGACACCCACCGCATCAGAGTAATAGCTGAAACCACTACGGCATCGTGTCGCATCACACCGTGTAATGAGACCGCGATCGCCCGTTAGAACATCGCACCAAGACGTTTGAGGGATTAAGGCAGGAGAAGTAGCGTTTAGCAAGTGGAGGAGGAGTGTGTCCCACACGCCGTTTACTGGAGTATTCGTGCACCATCGGCAGGGCTCGGCCGGGGCCGGCGGCGCCCAGGCCGCAACGGCCAGTGATCGGCACTTCAGATCACACCACCGACTTGATTTGGTCTATCCATGTAACTGATTCGTAGTAATCTAGTAAACCCTATACAGTCCATTTTTAATTATTCGTACCTGAGCTAGGACCCCAACAGGAGGCCATAATGCCATCTCCAAGCTTCCATCGGAACACCAGACGTACTGCAGGTTACCATTATTTTTTGGTTGATATTCCCATCTCTCGTACCAAGCGCTTTCCAACATCATTTTTATGCGCACAGCCAAAGAGTGGAATGCCCTACCTGCGTCCGTTTTTTCGAGTGCGTATAACCCGAAACTCTAAGGCGCGTGTAAATAGGCTACTCCTGGGCAAGTGCCATCGCCAACCTTATCTTTGCTCTCGGGCTAGTATGAAGAGCCCATTACTTATTAAAAAAATCAGTTTTGCCGTAATTTACTAAAGTCTTATAGTTACATAGTTGGCCTACAGAAGAAGAAAAAAAGAAGTTGAAAATTACTTCACTGCGATTTTTGAAATAGTTTACCTTGAATTATTCGTAACTATTAATTTATTTCTTTGTTGGTAGTCATTAGAATTTGAGATTTAAAAACGTCAGAACTTCCCTTAAACTAATTACGTGCTGCGTCACCCCCGCTTCACCTTTTGCCTTACTCCAGAGCCCACCATATCTAGTTAAGATCAGTTGACTTACGGTAAGCGTCATACTGCAACTCAAACAAATCGTGACATGCGCCAGACCATCGATGGCCGTTATTTGATGAACAATATATCATTTCTCGATGTAGATAATTTACTGGCTTGAAATCGACCAATCATGTTTTGCGGTATTAAGACCACATTCTGAGAGTATGAAGTACTACAAATGGTTATAGTTAATCTGGTTTAGATTGGAATATAGCCATTACGTTGAGGGTTGTGATCGTTAGACTAAAGGC
This sequence comes from Pyrausta nigrata, assembly GCA_949316185.1. NCBI lineage: Eukaryota > Metazoa > Arthropoda > Insecta > Lepidoptera > Crambidae > Pyrausta > Pyrausta nigrata. The sequence continues at coordinate 14,768,386 of OX438949.1, read as the reverse complement.
CTATTCAGATTTGAGAGGTGACCAACCGCCACCAGTGTCAGTAGAGACAAGAGATATCCCAAGGGATATATGCGAAAATCGCACTGTTCAAAGCGGTTTCGTGACAGCTGCGAAAATGCTATAATTCGGCGGAATATCGCTCTGGTATTACTGCTACTCTGGTAGCGGATACAGCTTAGATTTGAATAGGCCTTTATAAATACTATTCTTCTAGTGAATAGTTTGGCATTGTCTTCAGGGTAGAATCTTGATTTGATAAGCCCATCTCAACACTACTTGTCATTTCTTCTTCTTCTTCGCAGCCTTCTTCTATCATTTTTTTGTTTGCCTCCTTTCTTCAAAGCCAGCCTCTTCTTTCCATCGATCTATCTATCGATGTGGATATAAGTGGCTAAGGATAGAAGATACTTGTCATTTACGGGTAACTAATTGTTAAGAGTAGAGTAGGTTTTAGTTTTTTACAATTACAAAGTTAACACACCTACATAGAGGTACAATAGGTTACCTTACACTTCGTCTTCGATATCCAAGGAGTAGGTTAAGTTCTGGCTATTACAAAGGTAGGTATTAAAAGCCCACGTAGGTTTTCTTTACAGCATCGTCCTCAACATCAGACAAGGAAATTGCAAGTTACATCTGATTTCCACTATATTAATTGGTTAGCAGTTAATATTTATATTTAATGACGTAATTGCGTAATGTACTAAAAAAAACTGGAGATTTTCTCTGTATATTAACTATTTCGGAGATCTTAATTTTATTTTGCTGGTAGTTACCAGAGATGTTAAAAAATTTAATTGCGGTAAGTATAAAAATTATGTCGTGTCTATCTCTGGTTTATAAGTCAACCTGGTATGTTAGTAAGTGATAGTTTAGGAAAAGCCTGAGGGTTAAGTCTCATGCAATTTTGATGAAGTGGTTTGTTATGATACTAAAACAAGGAACCAATATGCACGAGACCTAACAATGTTTTTCTTTAGCAGGAAGGCAGCGATACCTCGAGTCAGAGGTTATCGTGCCGCCCTGAGGCTTCTGAATTCTGACTAAACTTGTTGGGACTTTAGTATATAGTTTTGTCGCATTTTAAAGTATTTTTTATAGAGAAGAAGTATGGATGATGTGATAAATGTTATAAATAAATAATTATTTTGATAATTATAACCTTAAATATCCTGTAAATTTCATGTCCACAGCGAATACTAATTTGCTGGTTACTAATTTGGAACAAATGCTTATTGAATAGTAGAAAATTTTAGAATAAGTATAATTTTAATATATATTGTTTAAGTATACTCAGCAGCTTTTATTGTAATGAATAGCGATGGTCTCAAAGTCAAAGTGGTGTAGTCTGACGTACGACCATGTGCACGACCAAGCCAACTAGACAACTGTCAAATTATGACGAATACAAGGAAATCATTAAAAGTAATTAAAAAACAGTATTGGTACAATATAGATGAATTGCCTAAGTTTACTTTAATAGCATTGCTTTTTGATTTCTATACTTTGGTAGTATTCGTCGTTGTAAGTCGTTTGACAGTTGTCTAGGCTTGGTCGGGTCGTACTTTGTTGGATTCGAAAAAATATTTTCTGATGATTTTGGGAATACAGCTTGTTTGTGCTATACCACTATTTGTACAGCGCCATCTATACCAATATTGACCATCGACAACCTCGAACGTGCCGAAATAGTTATGTCAATGTTATGCGCGCCCGTTAGCTACAACACTTTATAAGTGTAAGTCCGTGTTTTTATGCTGTTTGAACTTTTCTAATGGCAAAGATTGGATGTTTGTTCTGTGAAGCTGTGTAAATCGCACGTGAACAAATTGGGGCAAATTCTAAACCAACTTTGTGGACGGTAATAGTAGGTGACAATCTAATTAAGGTATCTACGGGGTCAGCACATCAGACTATACATTTTTGTTGCAAAATCGCCCCTATTATATTTTCATAAGTTACCGCAATGTTTCTCTTAACGTGCTGCGTCCCTAAGGTTAAGATTATTGTCTCTATCTAAATATATAAAAATGAAAACTGACTTATGAATGCCTGACATAGCCCGATGAGTCTAGGGACTCCGAATTTGGCACATGGGTTCCTTATGAGGTCTAGGGGTGCACTAAAAAAGGATTTTTGGAAATTCATTCCCTACAATTTCTGTGTTCCGTCGGTGTCGGGTCGGAAATTCATTCCATCTTTGAGTAGAAACTCCGTCAGTTTTGGAGCTAGATCGATTAAAATTGTTTTTAGCTATTAGGTTATAAATTAAAGCTGATATACTTAAAACTTATTTTACTGATTTTTAAAACCCAGCCTTTAGAGGGGGTAACCCCTAAGGGGAGTGAAAATGGTGGTGGAAGTTCGAATGGAAAATTCGTCATTTTAGCGGACGGAATCGCGGGCAACCGCTAGTCCATCTATAATAGTTGTACTTGTTTATATTGTTAACAGGACATACATAAAATGTACGAAAAACCCCGTCCTATATTTAACAAGCTGTGATTCTGGCGCAACAATAAGACCACGATTGATGGCAATAAAATCAAAACTAAAAAAAAACACGGTTACCATACAAAATTGTAACACCTGTATGGGGAAGTCTTTTTTAGATTTCGACGTTAGTTCCGTACGAAATGTTTATTATGGTGCACTAGAACCACATAATGGAACAGGTTTTTTTACACATTTTTTTCTGTCTGTAGCGTAATTACAAGGCAATGCAGGAAATATAGGACTTGCAATTCTTGTTTCAAGTAATTGCTTTTGTCTAATAACTTCAACATGGCCGTGTCAAGGTATGAAATACAAATAGCACGTATGTCATCATCAATCAGTAGACTGATCTACAGAAGTATGATCTCATAGTGACAACATAAACTGTCATAATATGTGTTGGTGTGACAAGGACGAAACATAAATGATTACAATGTATTCGTTTTATTTACAAGTAAAAAAAAAACGAATAAATTGTACGAATAAAACGAATACACAATAGAATCACCCGCGTAGTTAGTACAAAACCAAAATAATGTGTGATATATGTGGTTGAACAGTTCCAAGCCCAGTAGAGAAAATATATAAAACAAAAAATGAAAGAAAAAATCTAGTTTCAGAAAATATGCGATACGTTGTACTTTTGCAGCCTTTTTTGGAAAATTTTGGACTGAAGCGGCGCGCGGCAATTCGGTAATTTTCGCAACCGACGCGACGCTCAGACTATTAAGTATTAAATAAGCTCCGACACGCTCGGAAGGATAACGGTCTTAGATGTCTTGTTCTTGTAGAATGAATTGATGTGGTGAAGGTTGGTATGATTTCTAGTAATTAACTAATTATTAATAGTCGATAAAAGCCAGCTTGAATTTTGTATATAAGAAAAATAATGTATAAAAAAATATCCAGTTTCTTTGCAGTACAAGTAGCGTACAAAATCTGAGACTATAGGAAAGTAGAGGTCACAAATCTCATGTAGGTCTGCTGTACTGAGGCAAAAGCCAAATTTATTTTCAGCTTCACATTAAAAGGATTTTACGATGAATGTTATGTACATGTTGCAGACAGTAACAAATCAAAGTACCTAATTTAAATGCAGTTTTATTTAATTTTAATGGAGGAAGAACAATGGTTTTTAATTACATTGTAAACTAAAATCCAACATAAAGAATACAAGTTCTTTATGTTGGATTTTAGTTTACAATTCTTCAATAAAGCACGCGTGAGTTCACAAAAGCAGGGTGTTATGAAAATTATTAACAGTATATTTCGCCAATGAATATGCAACATACACTTTAACAACGATATCTTAAATAAAATCAGAATCCCTTTAACGTTCGACGTTTTACGCGGTACGACGTGTCATTTTTGTAAGGAGAGGGTAATTTTTCTTTCGAATACGATGTTCTTGCAATAGAAAAGTTTTTTCAAATTCATACATGCTGGTAAAGTTCATAAATCGTCATATCTAGCACTGTGTATTTAAATGTTCTATTTTCGGTGTTTGGTTGGCATGCCTTAAACTGTGATCAATAAATATTTATGTAATTTTATTGGCACTATACAAACCAGTTTATAACTAAATAATCAATATTCAAACGTGATCTATGATAAGTGGACTTACGTAAATGTATCTAAGAATAGGTGTAAAGATCAACGAATTTAATATTATGCAATCAGACAAAAAATTCGAACATTATACTTTATATTAAACTTTAAAATTCAATTTTTGGTCCAGTTGCCCCCCCCCCCCTCTAAAAGCTTAACTGCTGACTTGGAAAATCTGAAAAAAAATCATGATGATAGTGCATTTCATAAAATTTAAAGGAAAACTATATTGGTTAAGATAACTTTATCATTTTAGCAGTTACAGTCGTTAAACTTGTGTGTTGGATAATTTTGTACCAAATACCAAATCCTCAAAATAAATTCTATATAGAGACTACGATAAAGTTGGTAATGGTACAGAACCCCTCGTGCGCGAGTCCGACTCGAACTTGGCCGTTTTTTAAATTTAATTATGAGTTAGTTTCCGATATTTCGGCACTGTTGCAAGATCACGGAATATCAAAATATGGGTACAGGTACCAATCCTGTAGCAAACTATGAAAGTTACAAAGAATTAAAGATCGAACATGTTTTGTTAGGTATTCAAAATCCTGTTTTAGGGAATCACAAATACTCCTGTGATCCAATTTTATTTTTAAAGTAAAAACCTACTGAGTACGTCCCTTAAATAAACTAGTTACGAAAACCAGTTACGCGATAAATTTCGCTGTTTACAAAACGAGTCCTGTAGGTCACTCCTGCGCAGGTTTAAAGGTGCGTATACACTTGTCATATATATCAAGTCGATTTACGCTTAGTCTTTTAAAAAAGGCTGACGTCTTTTGTATGTTGGATATGCAAAAAAATATATTTGGGAAATAAGGTTTCCAAACTGGTTACCTACGCCTGAGAGTATTATCTTAATTTCTAATATTACAATCGTTTATTTTAGTTCAGTGTTCCAATATGGGAAACTGCCATTTACAACTCGACAAAACCAACTTGACGAATGTCAAACGACTTATGACGACGAATATAACGAAAATTCCGAAGGCAATGAATAACTAATATTGTTACAATTTAGATGAAATGAAACGAAAGTTAATTTTACCACCGTGCTTTTTGATTTCCATCAGTATTTTTGTTGTATTCGCTGTCGTAAGTCGTTTCACATTCGTCTAGTAGACTTGGCCGGGTTGTATCTGTTTTGTCTTTGATGCCTACCTACTCGTGAGCTTCAGTCTATTTAAAATAAAACACAAGCACACACACACGGTTGGATGGAGTGCACGGCAGCCCAGTTGGAAAGAGCGATGGCCCGGTTAGCCAAAGGTCGTAGGTTCAAATCCTACCCGTGTGCGAATTTTCGTTTTTTATAAAAACTTATATAAATAAGAAAGAACACTGTGAGTGTTAAAATATGAAAAACTATTAAAACACAAGCAGATCTGACGTTTATTTTCTGTATGTAAATTAAACAAGTGTGCCATATAACGTCCGAAAAACCGGTCTTCTCGTCTAGACATCGCGACGCATTATCACTTGACAGTTCAAAGAATTGCGAAAAAAGATTTTCCTTATGGCTCTATTTTGACAGGATAATTGGCTTTTGATATTCGATAATTTTTTATTTCTCGAACTGCCACTATTAGTCCTGAGTCCTGTTTATCTTTTTAAAGCGTCGATCTTTTTAATATTTAAAATGGTTATGCACGTGTGTGTATCTAAAAAGACACGTTTCTTAAAGTATTATGAAATACTTTAAATAAGAAACCAAAAATTTGCACACAGGTAGGATCCTACCTGTGTGCAAATTTGTGGTTAATAAATTAAATTTTGGTCAATATAAATAAGAAAAACACTGTGAGTGTTAAAAAATATTAAAAACTATTTAATAGCTAACTATTACATACCTGCTATAAGAAACTTTACATGAAAAGGCACGATGTGGTTAAAATTCGATAATTACCTACTACACCCTGTATATAAAAAAATGTCCTACACTTGGTTGCTAGTAAAAATATGACGAGCAGTTTTGTGATGAATGCAATAAACTTACACAAAAAACTTGGTTTGACCTTGTTACTGAATAGAAAATAAGTAAGTTGATTATAAATTTTAAAGAAGCTTAAAAGAGCCACGGTGCGATCAAGAGGCAAAAATCATTAAGGTAACACTTTTACAAGCATCAGTTGATTAAGTAGTGTAATAAGTACCTACGTATAACATAACTAGAGGTAATCAGATGGTCGTTACGTTTCATAACTGGCTTTTAACATTTTTTCTCCAAGCTTATAATCATTAATGATCAAACTGCAGCTCTAGGAGTATCGCTGTCAGAACCGATTACTTGTCAGTCAGAAACTGTAACTGTGCTGTCAATTCGGCAGTCATAATGACAGCGATTGGATGTAATTTGACGCGACCGCAATACAGGAAGAGTCAGCATAGTCATTTCAATAATGAAAGTGATATTGATACTATCCTGTCAGTGCTCAATTCATTGAAATAATTCCTTATTACAGTTTTTAAAGAAACTTCTGTTTTGGTGTTTCTGAACGGAATCTGGGAAGTGTTGACACCAAAATTAACAATACAATCAATCTCTAATATAGAAAATAATCCCCCCGAAGTTACTCACCAATCAACACGGCCGCAATAAAATCTTCAACCAATGACGGCTAGGGAGTTCAACAAGCAAACATACGAGTAATTATTGAAAAACAAAAAACCCGACGGAAAATATATGATATTTTGGAAATGGTGTTTTTACTGACTTTAATTTGATACCCATATTGCTATGATAAGAAAAAAATGAATCCCCCCTCCTTTCTTTATTTCCATTTGCAGGTGCCATTTATTAAATGTGTATAGCCTATGTCACTCTCACAATTTTGACAAATTCAACGACACCTCATATGTCAACAACTGTACAGCCGTTTGGACTGTAGGGCGTGCCAAACAATTATATAGGTACATCCTCCCGAAAAACATAACCCTCCTTCCGCAGTCGGGTAAAAAAGGGAGTGCATTTCATAAAAAATACCTAAGGAACAATATAATTCATTAATTCAACATTAATAGATTGTGGCTGTATCAAATCCGTGTAAAAACCGAATGAACGATGCTTGACAGTATTACAATAAACCATAAGCCGGTAATTACAGCATGATATACTCTTCGAAAACATTTACATTTCATAGTAGGAGTTTAAAAGCTCGGTATGCAAAACGGAGAATAAATGTTTACGAAAACTGGTAGAGTGTGTAAGTTCTACCAGGCCTGTGTAACTCCCCGCGTAGGTATCGAAACGTACCTACGCGCGGCGACCCCTTTGTAAGGGGCTAACAAGTTGGGTGGCTAGCCGGGGCAGCGACACGCTCGCGCGTTTTATACACCGGCGGTGCGCGGCACTAGGTTGCTGGCTGGTCGAGCATGAATAAAGTCCTAGAAAGATGCGCTAGATGGCGTAAGTAGCTTCTTGTGGCAGTCAACCCTATCGCTTTGCGTGATAGTACGTCACTGAATAGGTTTAGTGTATTATGAATCATATTCCAGAGTTATACGAATGAAATTATCTTGCAATTTATTTCTGTAGGTGTCTACACGAAAATGTGCTTGAGTCTAAGACAAACTGAATTACACAATATTGTTAACAACATTGAGTAGATATCTCTTTGAATTTCATTGCAAAGTCAAACTTCTGTACGGAGTACTAGTACTTATTCTTTGGTTCTACTTACATATACGTGAATTGTGGCCGCGAGTGATTGTAGCTAATGAGGTGTAAATGTTTACGTCGAAGAGTGTAACACGTTGTAATTACCGGCTTGTGGTTTATTATAATACTGTAAGCATCGTTCGTTAAGCTTTTTACACGATTTGATACAACTACAATCTATTAATGATAAAAGTAACGAATAATTGACGTAAGTTACGTACCTATGTATTTTTTAGATTACGAATGGCTTGTCGAGTACTTGAGTGCAAGTACAATGTTAATAAATTTGGCTCCAAAAAACTCTTTATCAAATCTCTTTTTATCTTGGTACTAAAATGAACAAAATTATTTCTAAATAAGGCTAAGAATAAGCTGGATTACTTTATCAAGTTAACCACGCATTTTTCTTCGTACCGATAATAAAATTGATATTCATAACACGGTCCTATTTTAGCACCGAAACCGACCCTCATTAATATTACACACCCACTTACAAGTACTATAACAATATCAATAATATTTACTTTGTACCTGTGTTCTATGAATGGCGGACCTTGGCACACATGCGAAAGTATTCATCGATTGTAAACTGTCGTGGCATAATAAACTGTGATACAGTAGGCTTTCAAACGACAAAGGCAAAATTTACGTGAATTTGTGCGACCGAGTCTTTTTTGGATCATAGAAAGATTTTTATTTAAACACGTTTAATTAAATACGAACAACTGATTTGCGATAACTCTGCATTTTTAATTATTAGGAGAAAGTAAGAAGTAACTATTTTTTCCATTGACAGACTCGTAAAAAAATATCACTGCGACAAATTAGTATATTTCAATTCCATTTTTGCAGATATATCTGAATTTTAGCGAGTTATTTACTTGTTAGAATTAATTTAATTATAGTTATTTCGCCTTATTCATATTAATTATAGCACTGTTTAACACTTACATAAACTTATAAATGAGACGGATGAATGGGTCCTAAACTTATATAAATAAGAAAGGACACAGAATAAAAAATATTAATAGCTATTGAAGTGTTTGTCTTCATTATGGCATGTCACCTATCTGTCAATAATTCCAAATCAGTCTCATATTTATTGAAGTGTGAAATAGTAGTTTTCTGCTTTTTCGCTAACTATTATGAATAAGGCGGCATAAATATAATTGCATGACTAAACAGTTCCTTTAGAGTTTGATTTATCAAACGTGACGTAACACTTTTTTTATCATTTATTCGATCAGTATAAAAGTAACGGGGGAGTTGAAGTGACAAATGTCAAAAAAGTTTTAACATATACCTATATGATACGAATTTTTGGAAGGGTTGACCTCCCATTAGCTTGTTTCTTGAGACTCTCCCTGTGGCCACGAACGCTGTAAGTGTTCGAAACGTCAGGTTTTAAATAAAATGGTAATAAATCGTGAAGTAATCCGTACAATTGTGTTTTAATGAGTTCGACTATTCGCGTAAACATAAGAAACAAATACATAATATGTTTTTTGTAATCTACGTGCATTAATGGGGATTAAACAAACCTACTGCACCTAACTTCACAATGTTCGTATGTTAGTCATCCGAGCAAATATATTGTGTGACGGAACCGGCTGTGTCGATAATAATTAATATTCTTTTGTTTTGCAACGCGACCTCTAATTGATTAGTCAAGGTGTTCGATCCTACGCGACTGTGAGAGGAGTCAGGCATTTGAACTATGTGATGGTGTAATAAAGTTTTGGGAAGTACCTACTTTCGATTTTACTGAAGGAATTGGCTTATGTATTTTTCAACAGCTACATGCTGTTAATTAAAAAAAAGTTTGTTTGAAATATGCTGTTGTTTTTAAGAAATGGGTTTTGGAATTTTGAATTGAATTTTGAATTTTGGAATTGTAGATAGTGTTAAATACCCAATTATTTATTTTCCCGCAAATTTTATTTTTTACACATAGAAAATTGTTTTTAAGATTCACGAAGAAACTAGTGGGCATCTGTTTTACATCCTGTATTTAGGATGTAGGTATTTACAAATGACTGATTCAGCAAAGGTTTTAGAGCTTTAAATTTCAGAGTATCAAAGTTTTAAATCTGGATATCCATACTAATATTATAAAAGCGAAAGTGTCTGTTTGTCTGTTACCTCTTGACGCTTAAACCACTGAACCGATTGAGATGAAATTTGGAATGGAGACAGTTCGAGATCCTGAAAAGGCCAATGCTACATTTCGTCGGGATATAAAAACATTAAGGGGGTGGAATGGGGGATGAAATTTTATATGGAAAATCCAACTCTTGCGGGCGAAGTCGCGGGGAACCACTAGTCATGTTATATTCCTGTCCGAAGTAGTTAAGATCTTTCCGTATTCACAACACCATCAAATCAAATGTTTACATCAACATTTTTTCGGAATGTTTCTGATAGCGTTAAATCTATCCGTCAAGAAACTATAACTTTAGCCATAATTCCGAAAATAGATCAGATAAATATTAAAAGAAAAATGTTCTTCGCAAACACACAGCTAATTTTAGTTGGCATAATACTAATGTTCTCATTAACATATTTTGAAAGCATATCGTTAAACTTTGACGAACAAGTTTGAAGGCACACAGTACGTGGGGTGTGATTGTAAACAATAGCTGGCATGCTTCCAGTAGGATGTTTCCATTCCATTCCATCCATGTTTCCATTGTCGTGGTATTTGACGGATGTAGAACTATTTGACGGACGTGCCACTGGTATGGTTCCAGAGGAAAGATAGAACACCTAAATAAACCTTTCTAATACGAGTATTGTGCCGTAGTGGTGACAACGCTTTGGTAGCTCAGACCAAATAAAAATTTGGTCTGAGTTTGGTAGTGATAACAAAAGTTAGGCAACCCACGGCGCAGTCGTGATAGGATGGGTGATCATTCTGACCATTCATTGATGAAGCTATCACAAGCATCTACGTGCTTCTGAAGGCACGTTAAGCAGTTCATCCCGGCTAATATTGGTTGATATTAGTAGTTTAACATATTCAGAGGCCATAGGGCGGCTTGATAACATCTGAGAGTAAGGTTGGTGACTAGCCTTACTGACACCCATCCATTGATCCGCACTGAGCCCTCGTGGTGAAGTATGGTTCATACCTTCTTAGTTGTGGTGAGGCCTTTGCCCAGCAGAGGGATGTTTAAAGTCTAACTTTACTTTAATGAGTATGTTTCAGGTACTGTACGGTTCTAACGGAAAGATACGTATCTTTTATGTTTTAATGTCCAAATATACGAGTAGTTTAAGAAATAGTGTTGGCTCATCCTTTAGATCTGGAATAATGACATCATATAAGGAATATCAATTTAAATAATAAACCTTTTATGAGTAAGACGATAAAAACATACGAGTAGCTATTACAAGAAAAGTTGTTTTCCAAGTGTGTTTGAAGGTAGTTACAAATTCCTTTTATGGATTTGGGAAACATAAATGTACTGTTTTAAAAACAATTTGTTTAATTTTTTTTTTGTTTTTTTGTCTGCTTGTTTAGGTACCTGTATGGGTTCGTAAAAACGTAAGGTCACCAGTGTGGTAATCACCTGAAAAAAAAGAAAGAAAACTGTTAAAATATTGAAATCAGCATTCGTTTATGCAATGTCTGCACAAAACATTGCGATAACATTCAGCGCTTACAATACCAAAACATTTATTGTTATTTTTAAACCCATTTAAATGTATGTGCTTGTGGCGCAGTGGTGGCAGCGCTTTGGTAGTGATACCAAAAGTTAAGCAACCCACGGCGCGGTCGTGATTGGATGGGTGACCATTCCGACCATTTAAGTGACGTCCATGACAAGCATCTCCGTGCTTCGGAAGGCACGTTAAGCAGTTGGTCCCGGCTAATATCTGTGGTATTAGTCGTTAAGCCTAGTCAGAGGCCCTAGGGCGGCTTGATAACTTCTGACAGTAAGGTTTGTCACTTGCCTTACATACACCCCTCCACCAATCCGCACTGAGCCCGCGTGGTAAAGTATGGCTCGTTCCTCCTCATAGTTGAGGTGAGGCCTTTTCCCAGCAGTGGGATCTAATAGGCTGACTTATTTTATTATTATTTATAAATGTATGTGCAACACTTGGTTCGTGGGGTCCTAACGCTATGTCTTTTTTTAAAGATATCTACAAAATGCTAATTGACATAAATGGTGATCCAAGAGCTGGCAGCTACCTTGCTCATCGTATAAGCATCGCTATCCAGCGGGTTAATGCTGTCAGCAAACTGGGAACCTTACCACAAGGACTCTTTTTACAATTTTAATTTTGAACATTACCATGTCTTATATATTTTTTATTGTCAATTAAATATTGTATTAGAGTTTGGAGGTTGTTACAGGTTTTTTATTTAACCAACGAAAAACTGAGGAATTTTTAAAGTCGACGCGCATATTTTTATTTTCAGAAGACTTTCACGTATTTAACGGTAGTAACCTGTTGCTATGGAAACAGACTAAACAAGGACCTCATAAAATCCGGGAGCATGAGCTCGACACTTGTTCCAATTTGCTTGTACAGTCAGCGTCATAAATGTGAACATAATATCGTCCTAAATTGACATAGATACACATAGGCTTTCTCCGTTTATTCCAAAGTGACCGCTTGTACAGTCAGCGTCATAAATGTGAAAATATTATTGTCTTAAATTGACAAAGATACACATAGGCTTTCTCCATCTATTTTAAAGGAATCGCATTGCGAACGGCTTTCATCCAGCGCGAGACTGCAACTTTTAGATTGACACCTACTCTATGGTACCTAATAACGTTGATGCTATCCTTAAAGAGTATCATTATTTTGATGCCGACTGTACCCGTATTTGCGCGTTAACCTTACTGTTTTCGGCTCAGCAATTTAACGGCAGTGACTGTAATAGTTAGTAAATTATTTCTGGCGTTTATTGCGAATCTTGTTTTCGCGTAGGTTTTGTGTGGGTTAGTCGCCTTTCGTATCTTGTTTGTGTAAGTCATTCAGTTAATTGAAGCATAAATCTTTAAGTGATTTTATATTGACAGTGTGAAATTTCAAGTTATTTAGTTAGGTAGTTAGTTTCGCCTATGGCAATTTATACAACCTGATATTTGATTTCGTGTATGTATATGTGTTTTGCTGAATAAATGTATTTTCTTTCTATCTTTCTTTCTTTAATATTGGTTACAACCCGCAAATAAGAAGACATAAATACATTATAACAAACTAGGAAATATCCGTGTGGCCAGTGTTACTTTTGAGGGTGAAATTATTAATAAGGACCATATCTAGTACCATTAATTTTGGCACACGATGCACGATGAGAGAGAGGTGCTTGTGGCGCAGTGGCGGCAGCGCTTTGGTAGTGATACCAAAGTTAAGCAACCCACGGCGCGGTCGTGATTGGATGGGTGACCATTCCGACCATTTAAGTGACGTCCATTACGAGCATCTCCGTGCTTCGGAAGGCACGTTAAGCAGTTGGTCCCGGCTAATATCTGTTGGTATTAGTCGTTAAGCCCAGTCAGAGGTCCTAGGGCGGCTTGATAACATCTGATAGTAAGGTTGGTCACTTGCCTTACAGACACCCCTCCACCAAGCCGCACTGAGCCCGCGTGGTGGAGTATGGCTCGTACCTAGTCATAGTTGAGGTAAGGCCTTTTTCCAGCAGTGGGATCTAATAGGCTGACTTTACGATGCACCAAAACACTTTGTATACTGATACTGACTATAAGCAGTAAGTAGCTATTAGGAAAGGAAGTATACACGCTGTTACTTTGCATCCTTGCCATATTTACAGAGGTAACTATATTACGGACACTGAACTCAAATCATTAAAAAAATAGTGACCTAAAATTTTGATTTTTAATCTTGATTATTTAATTTTATCGACAATCTGTTACGCACACCAATAACGATCGTAGCACATACACATCACTGTTGGCTGTTCATCGGCACAAAAGAGCCGCGGCGATTGCGCTCTCTTTCTAACATCATAAACGCCGCCCCTTCTTCTTCTTCTTTTTTTTTCTTCTTTTTTTTCCCTTCTTTTATCTCTGTGAATATGGCAAGGATGCAAAGTAACACCGTGTATAAGGCCCACTTGCGCACGTCTGGATTAGCTAATCTGGCTTTATTCAAGGCCAACTTGCGGCCGTCCGGATTAGCAAATCCGGACTGGCGCAAGTGGACCTTTAGAATTAGCTAATCCGGACTTGTGCGAGTGGGTTTCCACCACAGATAATAGGCCTTGAAAAAGTCCGGAATAGCTAATTGGGAGGTGCGCAAGTGGGCCAAATTGTATTACAAATGCCTCTCCCGCTGCGTTCGACGACACGCTTAATAAATCGAACCCACTCTACACTGCTTGTTGGAAGCCAACCATCCACCTCCCTACAATATAGTGATGTGCAAACCTGTATCGATTAATTAATTGATCATTCGATTGAGATCAATGTACTAAGTAATCTTAAACAACAATACGGTTATGTACCCATATGGGTACATAACCTATTATTATTTTGATATGATCTAGACCAAGGGTGGCCAACTTGGTTAGACCCAAAATCTACTGTTCACTGACGACACGATCTACCAACTACATACTTGATAAGATACGTTGCGCAGTCTGCTCTACGTATTTATATTTTTGTCTTGCTACGATCGACTGGATAAATAGTCGAGATCGACCGTTGGCCACCCCTTCTAGACAATTTTGTCTATTATAATAAATAGGTTAGGGACGTGGACTTAGTTGCCTAGTGCCTATTGATAGCCTGATCACTCTACGTTCATGTCGGACTGCCGTCTCACCGAATCATGAGAGTGAGGGAACAGATAGTGCACCTGTGTATTGTGCACACACTTGTGCACTATAATATCTGCGCAGTTGGCTAACCTCTGTTGAGATAGGCCGCTGTAGTCGAAATTCGGCTAGGAGAACATTATTGGTGGGTTTCAATGAAATGGCAGCAAAAACACGAGTTACTTGTTAATAACATTACTAGCTACATTTATAAGCAATCACTCAGCCTCGGAACTATGTTAAAAATAATCATTAGTAGCGATACATTTCGATAGATTTTCTAATAAAAAACATCGATGAAAATTGATTATCTTATCGATTTTCTATCAGCACTACCACAAAAACAGGTGATGATTAATATGTGTGAAGAGAAAGACGCCGCTTCTCATAGTCTGAACTAATTCTCAGGCAACTTATGCAAACTTGCCTTTATTCAGAGTGCGTTAGGCAGATATTTAATGATCTTATGCAAATTAGCCAAGCAATAAGTAAACGCTACAAGCTTCATATTGTGGCAATGAATTGCACACGTTTTATTAAAATCTATGAACGATGACGCGAAGAACAAGTAACATCGAAAATTGAAGCTTCAATTTCTTTCATTTCCAAAGTTCTAGCTAATGACTGCTTTATAGTAAAAAATCAAAGATTTTTTAAAAATAATAGCCAGTCATTTGCCGGCAAACTCACCTGATGGTAAGTGACGATGCGGCCAAAGATGGGTCATGTCTGACTAGTAACAGACTATTTAGTCTTTTCTTAAGGGAATTCAGATCATAGTGTTTAGAAAATACTTAAGCTGGCGACGCATTCCACTCCATAGCAATACGCAAGAGGAACGTAGATTTAAAACGTTTGGTGCGTATTAGTGATATGTCAACGACATAAGGGTAGCGATGGGCGATTATTACTAAATTAATCGAATTATTTGAATGGTCCCTGTAATCAAATGTATTCGATAAGCAACCGCAGTCATTCGATTATCCTTCGATTATGCGGCGAGCAATACCGGAGCGTGCGGTGCGCAGGCCGTATTACTAACAACTAACGAATGAATCGTCATTCGTCCCGTCGATTAACCATTCGTTCGCTGCCTGTCCTGTCGCGGCAATTCAATCGAATGCATCGAAGGGCCGAGTATAGATTATCATTCGATTGTCGATTATTATTCGATTATTTTTTTTCCGAATTACTAAATCGACATTCGATAGTTCGAATGGTCGATTGTCGATTAATTCGATTATTTTTTTTCGAACAATCGCCCATCGCTACATAAGGGTGGTAACCCCGCCTGGGTCTTAGGCACCCGGTAGTAATATGGGGCCAGCGGAATAATTTTGTGTAATTCCTTCGCTCACTCGCCGAAATGAAGCCTGTAGAAGACTGAAAGGCACTCTACCTTCCGCCTTTATTCGAGGCCTTGCAGCTTACTTTCACAGGATTCAGTGTCACCAATAATTAAAATTTCTCTTTTTTCATCAAGTCAATGCAACCGGTTCGTATTTTTAAGATCCATCCCAAAGGTGGCAAAAGTACATTCTCCATTCAAGATCGAACTGAAGTTTGGTAGAGTTGTAGAAGCTACCTCAATGGGAAGTACCGCCTGACTTTAAGTCCTCCCGA
Organism: Pyrausta nigrata; assembly: GCA_949316185.1. NCBI lineage: Eukaryota > Metazoa > Arthropoda > Insecta > Lepidoptera > Crambidae > Pyrausta > Pyrausta nigrata. Next base: position 14,752,199 of record OX438949.1, on the reverse strand, counting down.
CTTAAAGTTATCTAGCTACAGTTTGGGCTTGGACTCGATGTACTGACCGAAATTAAAATTGGATGACGATTGGATACCTAGAAGCTGCAAGTTATCGGTGACGGAGACAGTTACGTCATTCTTTCTATTTAGATTATTTTTTTATAGGATAAATGCACACTCTCTACTGGTAGATCTATGTTCAAATACATCCAAACAGTGTTCTACGTAAATTGTAACTTCTGATCGTTTATTTATATTTGCTCACTAACATCATCCCTTAATTCAGTTACATGTTGCATAGCTAGTATAGTTAGGAGTTTGTTTTGGAATACAGAGAGAATACGATGTTTCAATCTCTCAAAATGGCTACGCCAACAGAGGAAACATTTCTCAACTCGGCTTCGCAATCCAAACAAATACCACTTGACCAAATCTGATATTTCTGTGACACATAATGATTTATTTCGACATAATTTAGCGGAAATAATGTCAGCCACCCAAGCAAGTATGCCTACGCGTGCAGTCATTCCGATCGTGATGTCATAAGGACGTGCCTTTAAAAGCTGGTTGTACCTTGTATTATGCCTTATTTGGGTAGGTCGGAGCCTTAACACATGTAAGCACTTAAAGTAATTTGCAGTCATGCAAGTGTAACCGTTTTATGCCAGTTCGCTCGTCTTGAAGATAATTTCGGTAAAATAGACATCTAGAGCAGAGACTTCAAACTTTACCATTAGGTAAGTATTATTTTTAAATCGAGCCAAAAACGAGGTTAAAAGATAGACAACATTTGTTTATTTTTTACTAGCAGATCCCCGCGACTTCGCCCGCGTCGTCAGATTTTCTATACAAGCTTTCATTCCGCATTTCACCCCCCTGATGATTTTATATTGCGACAAAATAGCCTATGTCCTTCTCAGGGTCTCAAACTATCCCTGTACTAAAGGGGAATGCCAGACGGCCATAGTAATTTAGGCCCTTAGTGCACACGTATGAAACTATTATGGGATTATTGTATTTAATACTAATAACCAATTATGATAAGATAGGGTTTTATAAAATTCGGGGTTGGGTTTATCAAAAACATTCTTTATTATCTATAAAATCAATGTTTTACATACAAATACATCACTTGTAAGACTAAATAGAGACATTTTATTCAACATTTGAGTGTAATAAGCCCAATTCGCTATTTATTGTAACCAAGGGCATCGCCAAGGAGGGGCAAGTTGCCCCCAGTTGGGGGGCTGTGAAGAACTATTGCCAGATTGATTGCCGGGGTCGTCAGTAGTTGCTTGCATCGAAACCGAGGTATTGCTGGAGTCTTCGTTAATAGCGGGAGCGGAATCCGTGTTCAGGCCATGTTCGTCGAGAATAGAAGGATCGTCGGAGTCAGAATTCATGCTAAATCAGTTAAAAAAAAACCGCAAAGAAACACACACAAGTCACAATAGCGCAAACGCAGCAAGGACAAAAGAATGTTTTAATTTGACAAATGTCAGCCGGCTGTCATTTGTTGACTTTTTTTTAAGCCACTCGGTGTTGCTATTTTATCAATAATATAACTATAATGTTCATGAATAAAAAACTGCATTATGAATCTTTTAACAATAATAATGAATATATAGGGACATAGATAACACTATATTATTTTATAAAAGGTTTATATGACATACATATAATAACGATTACCAAAAATAACAGTCTGATATCTCGTTTTTTTTTTATGTGGTAACTTGTTGATGCCAAAGAGTTACGGAAACGCAATACAAAAAATATTGTAGGCGTTTTCATCGTTTTTTTTTCAGTAAAACTATTCCCAAGTTATTTTGAAAAACGAACAACGAGAATATTAAAAATAAAATATTTTGTGCTCATCCATAAAATTAAAAATGCTGTGCAGTCAAGGCCAAATTTCGGCATTTCCCTTTCAATTTAATCGGTCCAGTAGTTATATTCAATACAAACAAATAATCAAATCTTTCCTTTTAATATTATTAGTCTAGACAAGGGGATCCTTGGCACAAATGCCAGATTTCCTATACAAACTCTTAGGTATCCCTCCATTTCACACCCTTAATGTGATTTTATTAATGATTTTATTCTGCTATTTCGGGAGGAGGTGAACCTAACCTACTAATTATCATGAATATTGATTCAGCCGTTCTTCAGTTAGAATAGTGTAACTAAACGGAATTAGTTTCATAGATTTACACAGCAAACACAGCCAGGCCTGTGTATCTTCCCGCGTAGGAAGCAAAAACTTACCTACGCGCGGCGACCCCTACGTAAGGGACTAAACAAGTTGGGTGTCGCTAGCCGGCAGCGACACGCTCCCGCGTTTTATTCACCGGCGGTGCGCGACACTAGGTTGCTGGTTGGACGAGCGTGAATAAAGTCCTAAAAAGATGCGTTAGATGGCGTAAGTAGCTTCTTGTGGCAGTCAACCCTATCGCGTTGCGTGATAGTACGTCACTGAATAGGTTTAGTGTATTATGAATCATATTCCACAGTTATAAGAATGAAATTATCTTACACATCATTGAAAATGTCTCAAGCACATTTTCGTGTGAAAATGTGCTTGAGTCTGAGGCGAACTGAATTACACCATATCGTTGACAACATTGAGTAGATATTTCTTTGAATTACATTGCAAAGTCATACTTCTGTACGGAGTACTAGTACTTATTCTGTGACGCAGCTAAAGTAACGTAGTAACTATTATATTATCTGTGGTAACGTTGAGCATCGACAGGAACCAAATTTTTTGGCCTGCCTATTTGTTAGGTTATTTTATTGTATTATTATAATAAAGTATTTTTTCATAAACCTCTTCTGAACAAAACCGTGAAGCCTATTTGACTAATAAGCTTATTATAATAACAATATGCCATTAAGGTTCTTAGTACTAAACTTGGTAAACACAACCTTTTAATGGCGTTAACCTCTACAAACTAATTGCACCGGCCTAGTTGTGCGAGCTATGGTTTTAATAATTTTAATGGGTATCATTTGAAAAATTAACCTGTTAGTATCCGTGACTTTGAACGTGGGAACTGTCATTTGATGTCAGGACTTCTTACTTTTCTTCTAAATAAAAAATAAAAATAAAATAAAATAATTTTATTTCGGATCATGTCCATATCACGTCTACTCAACCAAACAAAAATAAAAATACATTATGAATACCAAATAAAATAAAGAATAAAATCAAATTAAAATCAATACAAAATCAAATCACAAAATTAAAAATTAAAATTGAAACTAAAATTAAAAAATTAAAATTGAAATTAACATTAAAATTTAAATAAAAAATTAATACAAGAATAAAATTATAACATTCCTAGCCTAAGTACCGTGGTGCTTTGGGGGCACCGGGCACCAGCACATGCGCCCGCACCCAGTGCTCCCTCAGCGGGCAGTCCGGCTTGTCCGCGAGCACCCTCAGGATGCTGTTGGTGCTGCCGCGCACCCTGCACTGGAGCGAGGTGATGCGGCGACGTAACACCGCACCGAACGAGTCAGTATGCGCGTGCGCGAACAGCTAAGCTTCTAAGCTTCGGCCGTGAGTCAAATTTGATTTATTATAATTAATTTGGACAGAGAAAAGGTAGCTTTTGATAAGGACAAAGCTCGATCTCATGTGACTTTGATTAAGGTAATGCATTATAAAGCGCCCTGGAGACGATCACTCGCGCAATGAGGGATTTCCTACAACTCAAAAATTCAGATTTATTTTATGTTGGTAGATGGCGCTACTCATCTTAGTTAAATAAATATTACGTCGAAATCATTAAGCAATAAACAAAAACATATTATTGTAATATTATGTGTATACTAGTAGCATGTAGTTGGATGTTCTTAGGTACGTTTAACATCAGTGAGTTTCAAAATGCACTTAAAAATTAAATTTTATAGAAAAAACGACTTGATGATCACTACATTGTTAAAAAATTACCTGTTTGTACGCTTGAATCTAAAACATGATAAATATAAACATTTAAAATATTAAACGCTAAAACCAGCTTTTTTCTTAAATAAAAATCTACTTAGGTTGTTCAATGCCATCAAGCGGATTTTTAAGTAGAATATTGATATTCGACACTAGGAAAATCGCTTATTGACTTCGCTAACGACACCAATATTGTCGCAAAATTTACAGGCGAGTTGTGTCTAAAAAGAATGCAGGATTGTACTGGATTCAGGCCTCTAGGTCACAGTGAAAATAAATGCGAAGCTGATGAATATTATTAATACGGTATATTCGTATTATTTATGGGCTATTAATTCATCAAATGTTATCGACAAAAAAACCCCATGTTGGGCTCTAACTCCCCCCTTCTTGAAATGGCAGCCATTTTAATTTTTTTTAAAAATACTATTTCTATGGACCTGGGAGGTTCTAAAAGTTATGGGAATAATTCATTTAAAAGTTAACGCTATCGCCTATCAAGTGAAGTAAAGAACAATTCAAAATTATTAACCGTCATAGAGAAAAAAAAATGTATAAGAAATCTTGCTTGAAATTTAAAAACTTGCAAACAAATTGCTTAAGTTATAAAAATAATTAAACATAAGTATTCTCTATTTCAATACTGACTTTATATTTCACGAATCATAAAATAGGTCAGACTCACTTATTACATTTAACAAAATAAACCTTTAGTCTAATGGGTGTTCTATCTAACTGTACCCCGAACATAAGTATTAAAATATAACTAACACATCACGACTTCCCGATTTGCTGTATCAATAAACACTTTTTAGAATCCTAACTAAAGTTATAAAGCGATAAAAATCATAATAGGCGTCAGAAAATGTGGTTGCAGACAGATTAAGTTTACTGTAAGACATTTTTTATCGCAAAAGTGTATCTAACTGTATAATTAAAATAATTAAACGTTTGCGGTAAATTTACTGTTAGTCGCACTAACTTTTGTTGCGGACTGTACCTAACTGTGTTAATGAGGTGCCTAGTTCACTTGCTTGTTTAATGTAATTATTACTTATTTACTTTTAATGCACTTTAGTCATATGCAAGTGTTGCTTATATCTGCTTATAGTGCCCTCTTACAATCAATTGCGTATAAAAATCGTTATCGGTAATTTCAATCATCGTAATGATTATTAGGTTAGGTACAGTCAGAAGCAGGTCAAGTTATACATCTGAACTACGATAGCAGCTTTTACTACTTAGGGAATAGTGGCGGTTGCACGGTACGAATATAGTCTAATGTACGGCTGTATGTACCTGAGCCCTATCTATCAATCCCATTATAAGGCATAGGACACACAAATGCTAAGGCTCAAGTACCTAAATAAGGTGTATCATACTTAAATAGGGTGCCCAACTAACCAGAACCTGTAATACTTAGGTAATAAAAAAAAAATATTACTCAATAAATTAACAAGTGGTTTGGTGAGACAGCTCCAGGAAGTAATTGGATGCTTGTGTCGGTAATAATAGCATAAAGCGATAGTTTTATAATTAACGATTTAAAGTAAGTTATGTTATATACTTCACGACACAAACGGGATTTAATGCAACTAATTAATACTTTTTTAAAAGGCAAATTTGTATTTACCTTCCCGACGTTTCGATTCGGTTGCACGAATCATGGTCGCGGGTTAGTATGTTTAGAAATGCAACAACAAAGTTTGAAATCCTATTTAGTTATGTTAGTTTAGTTAGTTGGTTAGTTAGTTAGCTTAGTTTGGGATGGTTTGGGACTAGGTGGTGTGATTGTTGGAACAATTTATTATTTATTAAAGTTTCTAAAAGCTAGAATGCAGCTACATAACTGCCCATAAATCTTGAGTTCCAAAATAGGTCCTACTAATTGACCACAAAATTTTGTTGGTTTTGATCTTACTCTCACAGGAATGGTCACCCAATCAAATTAAATCAAATCAAATCAATCATTTATTTGCCAGAATACAATTATATCATGCAAACACAACACACTCGCTCTTTGCTACACCTATCTACTCACACTTATGTTTTTTGTTATTTAAAACTACGGGCTGATCCGAAAGGGTACCTAATTAAAAGGACAAAATATTAGAGAAGCCCATTAGATTTTTTTTTTTGTAGTTTAAACCTTGATTTAATATTATAATTAACTATATATAAAAGTTATTAATAAAAATTAAGAAAAATGACTTAATACAACACTAAAACAAAAATTATAAAAAGGGTCCTTGTGGTAAGGTTCCTAGGATGCTGGCAGCATTACCGCGCTGAATAGCGATGCTTATACGCTGAGCAAGGTAGCTGCCAGCTCTTAGGTCACCACTGATGTCAACTAGCCTTTTGGAAATCTCTTTAAAAAAAGAGATAGCGTTGGGACCCCACGAACCCAGTGTTTCGACTCCAAACGGTACAAAGTGGTACCGGGAGGCGATCTGCCTGTACTTGTTCTTTTTAAAGTTTTCGGCACTTGTCGCAGCCAAACCAGCATCACGGCTTGTCCCGGGCAGACAGCAAGTGTGTCGACCCAGGTAGCGTCCCACACAAGAGCCCGACCCATCCGCCAAGGAACAAGTGACATCCCGTCTGGTCTCTTGCCATCATCACGCGCGATACCGTTCGGCTCGAGTAAAGCCGGCACGTTGATAGAGGCAAGAGACCGACGGATGATGTCGTTGATGCTGGCATGACGCGAAAAGCGGCCTGCACTTTTAATACAGGAGAGTCCGTGATGTCCCAACGAGCCGACATCAGAACCACAAGGACATCTGTGTGGAAGGCAAACCTCAGCACCAACACGCAGACCTATCGCGACTCGTAGAGTTTCTGAGTCCAAAAGGGTTCCCACGTTGGCCGAAGGATAGGCCTGAAGCCAGTATCCTGCTTCCTTGGTGGAAACTGCTTTTAGTCTGGCTAGATCTGCGTTGTCAGTGCTACTGTCAATAAGACTTTTCAAAATAGACTCACAAGAAATTTGGTCCCAACTCCTTTGAATTTTAAGATCTGAAGGAAATTTATTCGCATATGCTATATCCCAAGCATTTCTAGCCTCGTCCAGGCACGCTACTTCGAAGTTTGCAGTAGAAGGCTGCAGGATACTTGCAACGAGAGTGGACGTGCTGTAAGATGAGGATAGAAAGGCAGGTAAGGAGACAGTGGACATTTTGCGTGTCCCAATCCCACCAAAACGGATAGGAAGGGACGCTTGATCCAAAGACCGTTCCAAAAGATGAATGTTCAGAATCTTTTCCAAATGTATTTTAACAAGATTGTCTAAATTATTAGTCAAATTTTGGAATTTCCAAATAGGACAGCATCGAATAAGATAATTAAATTTAGGAACTAAGAGACAGGATTTTAGTATAAAGAGAGCCGAATGAGCTTTGATTTCCAAAAGGCGGTCTGAACATTCATCAAATTTAGTTACTAATTTTTGAAGATGAGGGGGTATTGCATTATCGAAGATGGGAGAGCCTAGAAGATGGAGGGTTGACTCTGTGAGAATCTTAATATTGGGGGCCAAACTATGAAATTGAGAAATTATCTCAGATCTTCTTGAAAGAAGAAGATGTTCTGTAATAAAAATTTCGCATTTGTCAAAATTTAAAGAAAGGCCTATTGTATTAAATTTTTGAATTATTCTAGAAAAGTCTAAAAAAACAGTGTCAGCGTCACCTCCTAGTGTCCCATCGTCTAAATACCATATATTAAATTTTGAGAATAAATTTTGAATGAAGGGGTTAATAGCCAATTAGAATTTATTGTTATTGTTTTGAATACATTAAGGTTCCAATGATTAGAAGGAGGAAACGTAATCCTTTTTTTTATGGCAGTAATAAACAAATTTTTAAATGTAGAAATGTAAGTAGAACTATCTGTTGTTATTTATCTTAGAATTGTGAGAATAAACTTAAACCAGACATATTTTTGCAAGACGACTCAAGTGTTGGCATAACATTGTATACGAGATTTCATTTTGTTTAAAATATGTCAGTAATGCAATTAATTTATATCATGTTATTGCTTCAAGGAAAAAATTCCTTCAAATATTCAAAACTGGGGAAGTACATTTTTACTTTCATTTAATGCTTGAACCTTGGGTATGTAGAAATATTTCGCATTAAGCAAGTAAATGTCTTCGGCTGCCATAATTTTATTCAAATACTAATACTCGTGTTATAACATGATAACCAAAGTTAACATTAATTCTTCATAATATTTTGAAGAATAAACAAATTAAGCATAACTTTGACTCATTTATTGGAGTTTCTTCAACAAGATATGAGACTTGCCCTGACATTTCCAAAAGCAACAAAAAAAACAGCTGATTGTTTTGGAACTGTTTTCACACACTCAGGTCTAAAAGCGATCATATCGTAGCTATTCGAGTCAATTTACATAAACTGTGATTATTCCTATTAGGTACATAAGGTTTAGGCCACACCAACCAATGTCACATTTTATTGCCTTATCGACATGAGAATTTGACGTTGGTAGTCACTTGTGTGCATTCAAATATGTATTGATGAAATCTAAGCCAGCTCAATGCATTCCAAGCATTTACAAAAATCGTCGAGTAGCAGAGTGTAGTTCAGCTAAAAAGAAGAGTGTGTTCTCACTCTCCCGGATAACAAAGGGTTTCAAGTGCCACCTAGAAAAGTTAGACACCGAACTGCCTGCAATATCACTGAAAGCGATTTGAGTAGCTTTTTAGTATGAGCCTAAGTGGGACATTACCTTATGACCTTACATTCGATTCTTCGTAAATAACTTTGTTTTAAGCTTTTTAAAATACATACGGATTTGGTTTTTAATAAGTATTTTTTGGTGGAAAAAAATCTTATTAAGTGTGTAAGATAAACATTTGCTGTAGAAAAAAAATCAGTTCTACAAACATAAAATTCATGTGGGTGACCATTTCCCATAATATTAGCAGTAGCGTTTCATATATAATTTGGAAATACGTAATACTCTGTTTTCGTAAGTACTACATTTCTCATGGAAACAATAATATAATAACAATAATTATTAATAAAAAATATAAAAAGCTGACTAAGTAACACTGCATTAATTTACTAATTAAAAACACATTTTAGCTCCCCAGCACGAGTAGGCGACTAGGAAGCCAGGCCAGTCGACCTTCGGGTATATTATATGTCAACAACCAACTGCTTAAAAGCAAGTATTAATCCTAAAAGCTGCCCTGATGACCTTAACAGAGAGTAATCGAATATCGATTAAAAAATGAATCGAGATAATTTCGCTCTAAAAGTCATGTATTTTTATTCTTTCGACATGGTAAAATAAACCGAGGCCTTTAATAAATTATTTAATAACGCAGAATGTCTTAAAATAATAGGATGTCTAGTGAATTGAAAAATAATCTTTTATCTACAGGACTACAGATAGCATCATGTATATTTTTCTTCTTCTATTTCATCTGTCTTTTTTGTATGGCTTGGTCAATTTTACAGACATCTAAATCAACAAGGTGTAATTATATTTATTAGACGGCTGAGAGCTAACCGTCAAAAGAGGTAGATCTACCAGCTAGCCTGTAGTTATATTCTCTTATTTTACTTGCAATTTGTAGAGGTTTTATCTGTCAAATTTGACAAAGCAGACTGTGTTTTAGCATGGACAATGGCATGGACGAGTCATGATTCGTCCATGGTTTTAGGTACGAGAATCAGGGCCCAGTTGGGCTAAGATGTACAACATCGTTAAATTGTCGTTAGACATAAGAAAATTTGTCATCGTGTCTTATTTTATCATTTTTCCTAACATGGCAACCACTTACGATAGAAATACTTCCCACGAGAAGCCTTTATCCACACGACCACAGATTATATACAACATTTCGTTGATATTCAATCATTCGTTCAATTTTACTACCGATTTGGCTTAAACACTTAATCCCAAGCACGACTATCGATTTAAAACTAAATTACTTACATCTGTTTTTGACAAGACATTGACAGTTTAACAGCCGAGTCCCTACTCTAGTTGACGATGTCCGATAGCCATCTCGCTCGGTAGCGATGTCATTCTGGCGTGAGTGACAGGGACGGCTAAAGTCGACAATACGGACAACGTCAATCGGAGTAGGGCCTCTGTTTTATAAATCAAAGTCAAAGGCGTACCCATTAATATTTTCTAACAAATTGTGTTATTAAACTAACAAATGGAAAATAAACTAATATGATCATTTACTTTTAAAACTGTGATGTAATATAGGTACAGATTACTTATCATACATGAAAGCGCACCTGGGTTTTGCTACCTTCCTGACTCCTCAAGGAGCTGCTAAGGTGGAGCAACCAGTAGGATTACCTTAGGCCTATATTGTTTGGACGAACTGGGTCCATATCGCTCAGTAGAGCAGTGAAAAACAGTAAGTATTAAAGCAAATGTAAGGAAAAGTTTATTTCACAGAATACTTGTAGTAGTACCAACATGCATCACTTTGATAGTAATTGTGAATAATTTTTGATCCCTTCAAGCTTGTGATATGTTAGTAAATATGCAGGTTCTATTGACATGTTCATTTGATTGTTCATAATTATTATGATTTAATTGCTTTCAACATTTTCCACCTTTAATAGATACCTAGAGTCACCTGTAACAAAATCAAAAGATATCATGAAAAACATAGTATTAAAGAGTATGTATTATTTTTCAGAAAATGTCATCGCAGTCAATGTTGACTTGTAAGAAGCAGTGGAGACTATGGTGATAAGACTTATCGTATTAAAATTTTAAGAAAAGGTTTATCGTTTGTAATACCTTATTATTATTCTATAAAATTACATATTATTGTTTATTTGACTAATGATTTTTCTACTTCAATTAATTTTACTTTTATTCACCTTTATATATAATAAGGTATATAAGTATATGGTACGTAGGTAAAAGTAGGCTCCCCATAAGTTTTTCAAAAGCAAGTTAGGCGCAGATATTGACTGGAATACTTTTTAGTGCACAAAGCTACATTAAGGAAGTTTACATATCTAAGATATTTTAGTGTGCAAGTTTTCACAATTTATTTCACCGATTTACATACACTTAATATATGCTTCCTACTACTGGTCCTAGACTGTAGACACTGCTTACAGTAGTTTGGGCTTAGCACAGAGAGCGGTGTTGTCCAATTTGCTGTTGTTTTCATGGGTCAAAAGGAGGCAACATAGGTAGACCCTAAGAAACAAAAATAATGATTACCTAACCTATCCTACCTATGTAAAATAACATACATTATAAAAGGTTAGGTTCTGTTTTCAATACAGTATTTTGTAAGTTTATAAAACACAACAATAACAGCTATTCTTTGCTTTTGTGTAGGTGAAAGAGCTCTTTGTGATAAATGATTTCCGTAAGTGTTTATATTGGAGATCTCACCTTCAAATAGGCTAGATTCTATAAGCCTTCTAGCCGCTAGAAGGCTTATAGACTAGTTGGGGCCAAGCTAAGCCTGTCAATGATGTGAAATATCAGTATCCATGGGCTTAAATATTCGCCAAAGTGACTGAAATACACTCTCACAAATCGACTTGATCGTAAATATCACCGATGCGTTTCTGTCGTATTTCTTACACTGGTCGTTCGTCATATGCGTTTAACACAAAATATATAATGATATTATGGTACGGACATATTTTTCGCCTTTTACACAGTTTTTCACCGACTTTAATCTAGTTTTTCCTTTGTCGTTAGCACCAAGTGACCACGATAATATGTCATGCGGAAATGTCAAAAATAGATTAAAATAGACAAATAAAAGAGACTCATGTTATAGTGTGTAGACAATTTTATCGTTTTCTATCGTATTTCGTATTTTGACAGTTAGACATGACATAAATGGCATGACATGTTAGCAGCGGTAGACTAATGATATAACGCTGTCAAAATACGATAAACGGCCGCGATAATGATATGTTGTTTAACTCATGCTAGGGCCACAGGGCCATGTCTCAGAAAGCATACAAGTCTTTTAATATATGTTTTTAGCCACGGTAATACATAATACCTAACTCATAGTAGAAATAGGCGTTACTATGGTTACACACTCGTGTTACAAGACTTGTACTCTTTGGGCCCTGGTGTAAAATTGATGCGAGTAGTAACAAACAGACAGATTAGAGAAAAAGAAATGTATGTGAAACACGTACTGCATCATTATACCGACAAACCAACATACAGTTCAGTGCAGAATACTATACTTAAAGGATAAACCGTAACCTTACTGCTGCCCCTGACATCCAATAGCCGTAAACAGAGCTACCCTATCGTTATACGATACACCCGCTATATTGTACCTATATTGCCGGAACTAATAATCTTGGCACCTTATTGACGCATCACTACACAAGCTTAGGGGTGGTTCACTTTGGACATATTTTAAAATCAGTAAAAAAGCTAAAGAACCTCAGGTTCTGGTACTCTTATTTTTTGCAAGGGATTAATAACGATTAAAAAATTTAAGAGGTTTTTAAATGTTCCATATTTTCCATACAACCCTAGTTTATTTTATTTTTTATAAATATTTTAGGTATACCTACATTTGACGGTTCTCTCATATTCCACCTTATTTCAAATACTTAAATCTGATCATTTCACAAAATAATTTCTTGGTTGAGTTACAATTATTTTTGTAACTTAAGCAATTATTATGCAAGTTTTTACGAAATTCAATTAAATTTCGCGCTCCTAAGTGCTCCTCACTCGCCCGGATAGCGAAGGGAAGTGGGTTCGAGTCCCACCGGATGACACAGTCGATTAATTTTTGTGAGCGAAATTTAATTGAATTTCTTGGTTGAGATTCTTAAAGTTGTTATTGTTACATACCTAGCATACTAGCTAGACCAAGTAAGTGGGTGTAATCTTAGGTAAGGAGTTTGTGCGAGTACTATGGAGTATAAAGTAATTATTTGATCTAAAAGATGAAGAGACGAAAACAGCTATGATGGTTGGATTAATAGAAATTAAAGATTTTTAGAGCGAGAAACTAATGCTAGAAGTCACTAAAATGCAGGAGCATGTATAAAATCATTATTAACTTGATTGAAACTGGTAGCGTGTTGTCGGGGTGCGGCAGGTCGGTTAGTCCGGTGCGGTCCCCGGTAGTGGACTGTATTTGGGTGTGTGGTGTGCTGGCCGGTCTGAAGCTGCCTAACTAGATGTACTGGGCACTAACTATAGGGTCCTGATTGAAACACTATTGCACTATGCACTTGCAGACTTTATTCACTCACTATTGCACTTACAAAGCTGTTATTTACTACTATGGCACTTATTGTCACTACTATTGCACCGGTATTCAATGTTCACTGTTCACTTTCTTCTCTTCAGAAGTATTCTGAGCGCTTTTCAGAACTAAAACTTGCCATCCGGAAAAACCTTTTCTATATTTATATGGTTCCGGGATTCTTTCTCCCTCTCTCGGATCATGCTATCTCCTTCTAATGCGAGGAAATCAGTTTTTCCGTTAGTTTTCTCAGGTGGCAATTAATATTCTTACAGAAACTTATTTTTCTAAGTTGAGTCATTATTTTAGCTATCTAATAGCACTAAAATTATTACAATATTCTAATTAGTTTAGAAGTTATAGCTAAAAAACTGAAACGGCTTTCTTTACGGTATTGCCGCTTGCAAGGGACCTTTTTGTGCGGGAAAGGGACAAAACATATCTGCCTTTCACGTTCTAGAATTTTCTTTCTGGGATTTCCAGCACTTTCATCCCCTCCCTATCCGTATCTCGAATTTTCCACCATTTTCAAGAAGATGTGTGAAGGAAATAGCTATATATGTGTAAATGGACTAGAAGATATGTTTTTTCCCGATATTTTCCTAACTTTCTGACTTAGAAAACTTGTTCTATGTACAAAGCATGAAACATTTTAAACCTAAACATTTCACATTATTAAATACATGCCTTCCTAAGTTAACAAAATCATAATTTTCTTTTTATAAAGCTACTTAAAACTTAGTTTTCTCGTCGCTAACATTGATGATAACCGATCGCTCTACATAACTAATAACTACTACTAATACTTAATAGACAATAAGATATAAATTAAAACGCGGTTGTTGGCTTTCCTTTGGCAACCTAATTTTTTGTATTTTGTGTCATCAAAGTGTCTCCAAAAATTACGAAACGAATTTCGCCGCGCACTTAACCAATGCTATGCGTCCTTAAAAACCGGTGTTAACCCAACACTGGCAGACGTAACGAGCGAAAGTATTGCGCAAGCGCGTCGGTGAGCTCATATGCCCATACGCGGATGCTTATAAAACTCTTTGCTAGTGCTGCCTACCGATAACTTGTCGATATTTTATCGATTGATGAAGTTATCGTTCGACAGTATTATTTTCCTAAAGTAATACTTCGAGTAAGTCTCAATTCTATTGATAGTATTTTATTTTTATTGCAACAAAATTGGACTTAATACATCAGACTTAATACACAAGGCATTCTACCAGTAAACTATTGTCTCGGGTCTGGGTGTTGTGGTACCACCGTTGTTTCTGCTTTCCATACACAAGTGCTTTAGAAACTTACTTTGGTTGGGGTCAGAGCAATGTTTAAAAGTGTTATCGATAGTATTGACATTTAAAAGTAATCCAGTTGATACTATCTTTTATTATTGCGACTTTATGTCTAGTTAATTTGAGATATCGATACTACACATAACACTTCTAATATTGTTGCTATTTTTCAAAGTCAACTATCGATAGCTAAGCAACACTACTCTATGCATCACAAATGAACCGGAATGAGAGTAATGGGACACGTTTTTGTGGCGGTCAGATGATCAGGTTGTATGCTTGTGTATGGTACAGCACGTGATGTGAAGATAATGTTAATAACATTGGTGATGAAAGTGGAAGTGGAAGTCATGTTGCTGATTGGTCAGGGGTTCTTCATAGTCGTATACATCATGACTGACATCCTCGACCGCATCTTCGCTTACCATCAGGTGAGATTGCGGTCAAATGTCTGCCTATTACTAAGTTTTCCTTAGTAGAAAATAGTTTTTAGTGTTATGCCATTTCTTGATTGTAGTTCCAACAATAACCATAGAGAGATCAGGCACAAAGCCAATGGCTTAACGTGATTTCCGACCCACGGGGGTGTTAACACCACCGACTTCCTAAGTCCGAGTGATTCTGTGATATTTCAAGAAAGGACGAAAAAGAAGAATAGCTCGTGAACATGCTTATGTTCAAGAGGTCCCGGGTAGCCTGCTTAGGCATGCTACGAGGCAATAAAAAAAATATGATCGTCAGTTATAAGCTGTTGAATAAATAATATATTTGACACATAAGCACATTAATCACAGCCTGATAGCATTTCGCAATGAAACCAACAGCAAAAGCAGAGATTAGATATTATTTAAATGAGAGTGTCATGTCCGACTGCTTGCCCAAGCCTTGTTGGGCGTCAGTTAGAGCTGCTTTCTATTTGACTTACATGATAGTAAACTATCATGATTATTTACCAATTCAAATTATTATGATAGCGTATAAGATAATGTAATCAGATATAGGCCGATTTTTTACTGTTAGAAAAAAAACTAACTAAATTTGACTAAAATACTCTCCCCACACCACTTACTTTGCCACAGCTATAAAACTAAATAAGAGGAATTGAAATTAATGACAGACAGGTAACATGACATACAAACATTTCAAATTAGCCTTCCCATATAAGTATCAAGTGTCAAATCAAGTGTTACAGATATGTCCAAACCATTATTAGTAAGGGGTAAAGTTTATCCTAGTTGATTCTGTTGTTTTGATATTTGATATAATATTTTGACTGTGCATAGGTACTGGACAAGGGATGCTATCTGACATAATATGGAAACAAGATATTGCAAGAGAAAAAAAATGGTGTTAATTTATTGGTAGTCAAGACTACATTCATTGTATTTATGATACTGGCCATAATCGCGCTACTAAAAACAAATGCCGTTAAAAAGTAAAAGAATACGGTGGTAGGGTAATCTTCTCTGATATGCAATAAAAAAAGTAAAGTGACGACAAATCGCACAACGGATACCGTTTGCGGTCGCTCGGACGATGCACCTGGCTGGCTTGGCCTGTGTTTTGATTGTAAAAAATAAAAACAGCAACCTTCGTGTTATGCATCATAAATTCATAATCATAAAAATTGCACACTAGTAAACTAAACACTAGTGGACTATCTATAACAAGACAAGTAGTAAGTACAATTTATAAATTATAATTTTAACAGAAAGTGTCAACAGCAAGTATACGTATAATCGAATAGTCGCTTACATGAGAACGACTTGTTAATTAAGAATAATTCTATGAAATGAGTTATTTAATTACATTTTTGATACTTCCTTGCTTAAAAATAAAAATTAAAGGTGTTTATAAAGGAAATGTGCTCATCATCAATAGAAGTAGACAAAATCATCATCCATTTACTAGATAAATCTGCACCTGAGTTCCCTTTGTGATTCTTTCGACATGTTCAGTTTTATCAGCAATTTATCAGTTTTCGTGGATGCACGGTTGATATAAGTTTCCTTGTTTCTTCCATTAATCTGCTTCATCAGATGGTTGTTTGAGATTATTATAAGATTCCCGCAGGTAGTTCCTGATTTTCAAGGTGGGAAACATTGAGATAACATACTGGTGTTGTGTGTTCTACCGAAAAGGTACCTACAGTTGGCAGCACGTCAGGTTACCCATTTGAACTACGAAAATAGCTCTTATTACGTAGGAAAAAGAGGTGGTCTCAAGGTCAAAGTAGAGCAGTCTGACGTTTGACGTGTGTACCAGCTAAAATCAAGCATGTTTCCAAGTGGTCTTTTCTTAGGTTACAGTACACTGAATTCCTTTAGTTTGCCTTAAATTGAAAACTATAATATATTGAATGCTTAGTTCACACTAAGTTTTTTTGAACATATTTTCGCATGGGAAGGTCCCCAGGTAAAATGTCCAATATCAAACTTTGTATTTCGAATGCGTCTGCTGTGTCTATGCTGTTGAGTATGGAAGATTGGAAACGTTTTATACCTGTCAAAAGACTCGCCATCATTTCAGTTTAAAGATCCGCCTCAAATCAAGACAAGTACATTGTTTCTATCAGTATGTCCCACATAATCCCCAGCATAACAAACGCGACCGTTACGGGTCGCCGCGGAAGCGAGCTGCGCCCGCGCACCTGCTGGTGCTGCCCTCTTTACTTTACAGTGGCCAGCACATCAGACTACCATTTTCCGTTTCAAATTCACCCCTGTTACAACTGCTTAAGCCCCAGTGTGTTGCTTGATGTGCGATTGACTGTATTTTGTGGAGCTATTTGGTAACTGTTGGTGGTTGTCTGTTAACTAAACATCTGGAATTGTTGTCAAAATTGTGTTACTAACAGCTTTAAATACTAATAAGTCTAGTTTGGGCCATAACCCAACACACACACACTCACTCACACAATACAGTTTATAGTTTTATAACACAGAACAGTTTTTTCTGTTCTGTGATTAATACCACAATATTCTGTCAGTACCACAGAATTTGTCGTCTTGAGAAGAGATGCTATTGTTAGTATAACCAGTCACCTTTTTGGAATCTCGTATTTTTGTGCAATGATACCTGTCAAATCCCATAAGGCCCGCGGGCGAGTTGATAACAATTAATTTTCTATTGTGTCTTAAAACATGATGCGTGAAGGTTTAAGTATTATAGTTTTTGTCAAAAGCCAACATAAAAGTTTACTCAAATTATAGTTATTAAATTAAGTACTGCCTTACTGTACTCAGAGCTCAGACTAAGTTTTTAATCTTTCGCCAAAAACCAGAATACTTTTACAGCACTAAAACAACAACCCAAACAGATGAACCTAAAGCTCTCATTGAGGAAGTAAATTAAGGCAGAGGTGCAATCGTTAGCAAAATTAAGTCTTACATGCCATTTATTACGTCTGGGCATTCATGCTCGCGAGGAATGAGTAATGGTAACTCTTTGTAAGTAGAAAATAGATGCTTCGACCCAGAGGCGCTACTCTGCAAGACTATGTGTATTTTCGATACAAGCGATGTCCCTCATGTCAGAACTTTGACAATAGTGACTGAGTTTCTTGCGCTGCATCGTCTCAGCACTAGCCCACAATTTGTCCCGAAGCAGTGGTAGGGCTTAAAAAATATATGTTGGGACTTGTCCCCCGTGGGCCTACATGCATAAATCAATGACTTTTATGACAGCCCGAGGAAGCGCGATGGCAAGACCCGAAAATACGGATAACGCATATAAAGAATAGGGCCTTGGGTAGAGCCCTGAGGAAGGACTATCAAATAAGGGGATTCCTGTGCCTAAAAAGTCAATCGAATTACGGTATAAAATGTCAATGATATCAAAAATGGTATATCTTTCTCAATCTCTCGTTGGCAAATGTGACAGAGAATAAAATACCGAAATAGAACCCCAGCCAATGATAGATAAACGGTTAGGGAGAAAATCATTAGCACAGTTTAAGATTTCTCTAATAACTAGTCAATGGTGGTTCGGGGTCAAATGTAGCATAGCCGATGATTATTTCTCTGGCATTTATTAACTGGAAGATATAGTGATCTGGAATTGGTATCGTGAGTGTCTGGTGTGACTTGGCAAGGTTAATAAGATTGCAAAAATCCAGTTAAAAATCGGTGTAAAAAGGAACAAATATATATACCTTGAGTCTAACTTCTAATACTCTCATATAGTTATCAGGGTCTCCATCTCCAGTAACAGATCCCATAGTTAAATAAAGTGTTACGGGCAAGAGAGTTTAATATAGTATTCAACGCGAAAGGAAATACGCCCATTTAGTGAATAACTAGAATTGTTAAGGCCAATACCTTAAGCTCTAAGCTTTAAAAAAGGTGGTAGTATTTTTATTGACTAAGCATTTTATTTAAATCAATAAATTTATGAAAAAAACTTCATTTGTGAATAACTATAAAATATTTATCCAATCAATAATGTCTACATTTAAACAGTAAATACTAATAAATACTAAACTACTTTTCAGTTAGTATATTTAACCTTCACTACTATATAACATATTTGCAGGTTTACTATCACCATAAACTACGATTAGCGGGTCGGTACGTTACTATAGATGATGGCATCATTAATAAAACGTTATAGCATAGAGAATCAATAAAGTCTGCCATTCATGGGGCTTTATTGCATCTAGGGGATTGCATACCTATAGAAAGTGGGGCGATAGTAAATCATTGAAGGGAAAACGAGTCCTCTCACACTGCGCCTGTTCACGTAAATAAAATAGTCGAATTATCAAATACCAAAGATGTCAAAAGAAGATTAGCATAAATCGACCCAAAAGATAGAGACACCGTACAAAGTGAGACACATTAAATATAAATATCACTTTAGCTGGCTTTTGTATGATTTAATGGTAATTAAAAAAGCAGGAAATTAAAATTTAATTTTTTTTAGAATGTACAAATTATTAACAACTAAACGTCTTTAAGGATGCAAAAACAAAACGAACTACGTGAACTTTGACGTGTCAGTCAAACATGAAGTATATGTTTTATATCAAACGTCAATGTTGACCGGATCATACATTGTTTAAATGTCATTCCGACATAATGCACCAAATAAAATGTCGTTTAATGTCAGTTATATTATTTTTTCCTCTATACAGTTTTAGGTTTTTCACCAAAGACTAAAACATGCCAGCATTTGGGGCTGAGCATCAAAGAACTTTACCATTCTTCTTTGATTTGCCTCACTCTCTCGAATCTTTGACAGAGACATAATGTCAGCGAGCTGCAATGGTATCGAGGATCGATTAACACAAAAATAGACATATTAGTCTAAAATATATTTGGGGTTGAACATTGCACAAAAATTTTGATTACGACAGTCAACATTTTTGTGCAATGTTCAATAGATGGGAATAAATGGGCTTCTTACCTACTTTCACGTAAGCCATGTGTTAAGATTCGTATATGCGATAATGTAACTTCAAATCTTTATTATCCTATTATAATTAAAATTCGTATTTCTTCGTGTAATCGATTATTTTGTGGACGTCATTTTTACATGTTATCGTAGCGAGTGAAAATATTTGACAGTAAAATCGAAAGAAAAGCAAAATCATGTTTTTTTAAAACTAATGACGTTCACAGCGTGTAGAATTTGAGCAGAGTTATTTTTGGATATTTCTAATTTTAAGGCTTTGCTAGCTATCCCAACATGCACGTTTAGGATTCCAACATCGTTTCTTAATAATGTCAACTTCTTCATCGTTCGAGGATATTGGTCGTAGCTTGACAATCCATAGCACATTCATTATAGATTAGCCTTGAACTTTGCAAACTTGTTTTTAGAATAAGTTTGTGACTTCATAGTGACATCGTGTCATTCGTAACATTAAGATTACTTCCTCCTTCTTTTACTTAAAAACTAACTGCTATGTGGGCTCTAACTTTCCGAGATGCATGAATATTTGCATTGTCATAAAAACTTTTGTTTTCTGCGTCATTATTGCGATGTTTCCTTTCATCATTGTTCCAACACGAGAATGTCAATACACTTTGTGGTTATGATAGATCATAGACACGTCTAGCGTTACATTATATGCATTACTCGGCTTATTTACGACGTGCATAAGAGTGAGAGCTCTATTGAAAGCGATATTAGTATAGCAACGCGTATGTTTTGTCGTAAACGTAATAATATGATCATCAACTTTAACTACGGCTTAGATTTTGCATAATTTTGTTGTATTTTACATGTTGCAAATGTTTTTCTGACATCAAACATAGTTGTTAGTTAAAATACAGCAATAATGACAACTCAAGAGTTTTGATTTGTATTTGCATCTTTGTAATACTTCCTGCCTGTGATACTATTTACCACTTTACCATCTACCCTAATTTCAATGAGCTTAAATATTCCGGCGTTTGTGTTCATGAATATAGTATTCTCCATTATTTTGTGTATAACCTACTAGAACAACTAACAATAGGTCCATGACCCAAAATGTAATTAGCTACAAGACCGAATGAACATTAAACATAAGTAGCAATAAAATTCGAACAACAGAGGCGCACGCGCACAAAATTTAACAACCATTTTAACACAATTTACAGCTTCACATAAAGTTTATTTAAACGCCATTCTGCTACACATAAGATAGCGTCAACCAAAGTATTTATCAGAATAAAACAGTTGCGAATAACTTTTGATACGACAAAACCTGTCTTGCTCGGCGCAAAGTTGCAAAACAGAACGGATTACGACGACTCCAAAAATATCAGATGACACTACGCTTAAAGATAAAAAAAAAGTTAATTGCTGTTAAGAAATCGATCAGGTAGCTCACCTTGATTCGCGTTGCAATATTTTGACAGCTGGTGCAAATCAACAAAGAAACAAAAGCGTGCACTATTCAAGACTGGCCACTTTTCTAAATTCTTTTTTGGAACGTCACAGATACTGCCACTGTTTCCACTGATTCGAAAATTTGAATTTCGTAATTCGAACACCGCGTTTCGTTGTTTTGAGTCGGAGTCGCGGCAGCGTGCGCCTGCGTCGTGGTTCGCGCGGCACTGGCTAGAATGCCGTCGGCCATTTTCTTTGCGTGGTGGGAGCACCGAAATGGGAAATAAAATGGAAAAGAAGGCTTTGCCGGCACTCTAGTTATTGTGCGAAACTATGCGAACGGGATAAGAGGGATTTGAACTTTGCAGGAGCGATTGGATCTGCTAAGCGGGCTGCTAAGCTACTCTGTGCAAATGACGCATTTTCTTTTGTAAAGTTTGTATAAAGTTGAAATTATCTACCTTCCTTGCTGTTAAGGTGTGTGAAATGTTTTATGTTTTTATTTATTAGTCAAGGTTATTGTTCCTATGTCAATGTGACCTTGGTCGCCCCAAAAGTTAAAAATCGTTTCGCTGCTTGGTTCGGAGTCTTACGAATAAGTATTTAAATATACTTAGGTAAGCTTAAACTTTCTTTTTTCACTTTTTAAATACAATATATTTTTATGGACGTGATATTAAAGATATGCGTAATCTACTAGGACATTGCTAGGTACGAGTATTCTCTTAAATACTGAACAATCAACAAAAAAAATAACTCTTAAATTAATTTTGTTAGTCTCTTTTTTAATATCTAATTCGAATATTGTCTTTCTACATGAAAGACATTATTTTAATTATCTGCCACTAAAAGTAGAGCACTATATTTTTTTGTTATGGTAGTGTAGAATTGGCGCCAAAGCGATTACACAAAACTAGGTAGCGCCATCTAGTATGTAAGTACGAAAAGTTGGAACTAGTTGGTTAATACTCCAAACGCCTGATATATATCACTGAGCCAAGAATAATAGTTTGCTTTTAGAATGTGCAAAAGAAAAATTATAAGGCGTATGTAAAGTAAGTTTAATAAATAATCTGACCAACCATACTTTTTCATGCAATATGTTGTTATATTGTTTTGAAGATTATATTTATGATAAGCGCCGCTGAAAATATTATAGGGTTTTATGACGAAAATCAATAAAAAAAACTTTAGTTAATTGCAACTTTTACTTGTCATCTTGAGTTGAGAAAGAAGTGACCATTTTGAATACCAATCTTTTGAGGACTTCTCAACGAAGCCCTTAATTACTTACTTAGAAGGTTACCTTAGTTGAGGCCGAGTGGAGGAAATCTTGAATAAAACATTTTAGAATACGGGTGTTAAGAACACTAGTAGGTAACTAGGTATACCTACTTTTATTATTTTACAGCTATTAATACATGTTATTAAATACTACAACTTAACGATTATTGTTGTAGATATCCTTGACTGTTCATCTGAGAGCAGAGGTGATACTTTATGGCATAAGATACTCATCATTTTTCCTTGGTTAAAGATCTCTCGTCTTCTTGATATACACTGCTTATGAGATGTAATAAATATTTTCAAATTTTTAGTAGGATTACCTATTTCATGTTTCTGAAGAAAGTCTGTATGTTTAGGAAACATTACAAATTGAAGTAGGTACCAATGAGTAAGCTATGCGTATACAAAAATGAAGGATAGGAGAATACATATAGGTACCTACAACAATAACTAAAACATCTACAGAAATACTAATCTATTTAACATAATTTCGTAATTGTCACCATTTCTAAGAACAATAATAAACAAAATTGCCTTGTAAATAATTTGGAATTTCCTTACTGTAACAGTGAGTAATACTGTACTGTAAATATAGTTAAAGTAGTACGAGAACCACCTTTGTATTGGGATTTAAAAATACCGTTGTGTATTACAAAATACCTAAAATACCCGACAGTCAATTTAAAAAAAAATGTTTTTGCAGAGGTAAAAATATCATAGCCAGCCGACTTCTCTGTGGACGTAGGTTGTATAAAAAAGCTGTATAAATAATAAATAAATTGTTTCAACAAACACACCAATTACCTAGCCCCAAACTAAGCGTGAGCTTGTGCTGTGGTGACTAGAATAACGGATAGACATACTTACATATATTTATAAACATCCATGACTTAGGTACAAATGCTCGTGCTCATCACACAAACATTTGCCCCTTGCGAAATTCGAACCCGCAACCGCCTGGTTTAGAAGTCCGCGGCACGAACCACTACACCAAGACGTTCGTCTATATGTAACAAAGCAATCCTATAAGCTTAAAATTGTAATAACCACTTAAGTCTGAACCACTTAAGTCTCTATAGAGAATTGATTTATCAATACCTAAGTAATGTACAACATCTCCTAAAACAGCTTATTGGTAATAAACTGGATCCAAACGAGATAAATTAAATCCCATTTTTTTTACATCGGATCCAATTTTTTTTTTAATACAGACTTGCCTTGTTGAACGCAGAACATTCAACACTGAAGCTTCATCGAATCAAAATTAAAATTTCCATGTGCCCTATATTCATGGGTTTATCATAAAATTTAGTCAGTTATCCTGCCTATATTGTATTATCCTATATTTTTAACTACCAACTATACACTCCCAGCCTAACGTGTTCTACATCCCAAAATCAGTCTGCTCGGGCTTTCTGAACTTGCAGAATTTTTTGGCTTTACTAAATCACGAAATAAATCAGTTCTGTGATGCCAATTTAGACAGTCATCCTCACTGCTATCTTTTGAAAATAATGCTGATGTCCGTTCACCATAAATCCTTGAGTGATCTCCAGATGATGGATAGTAGCCTCTACCTTTCCCTAGGTAAGACACAATCAAGGCAAAATCTACGGTTTTCAATGAAAAGTATTTAATAGGACAATAAGTTTGAATACTCCATGAATATGACCTACCTACCTACTTATCTAATGATCTGTTCAAGTTTCTGCGAAAATAGGAGGTTAGGCGAGGCATCTATTCACTCATAATCATAAGCCATAAGCTATACACCGTTATGGCATAGTTTAAAAGACGAATCAGTACGTACCGGACAAAGCACATTGTGAATATCAGCACTTGACATTGGACGTGTGCAAACTTTTGGCGGGAGATAACATTAAGAACTCAGTTCCAAATTCAAAATATATTTTTAAATAGCCCAATCTAAACAGTCTTAAGATAAAGGATCTCATTTGTTTTAAAAAAGTGAAAATGTCACGGTTTTATTTTTTCGGCTGGCAAGTACTGATAGTGGTCAGTTACATTGGGTTGTCAACTGCAATGTACAGTAGCAAGGCTTTGGAAGGGTATCCTGCAGGATATTTGGGTGACTGTAAGTATTTAATTAAAAAAAACATGGTGTTATTATGAAAACTTCAG
This sequence comes from Pyrausta nigrata, assembly GCA_949316185.1. Taxonomy (NCBI): domain Eukaryota; kingdom Metazoa; phylum Arthropoda; class Insecta; order Lepidoptera; family Crambidae; genus Pyrausta; species Pyrausta nigrata. Next base: position 14,727,454 of record OX438949.1, on the reverse strand, counting down.
GATGAATTTTGACTGACGAAACTAAAACAATTTGATTAACTACTTATTAATTTAACAGTTTTGTATAAATAAAAAGCCAAAGCTGCGAATAATGCTTGTCATTGATATACGACTAGTTAAATAATTATAATATAATTATTTTAAATTAATTAATCATATCTGAGTTTGGTGTCCACTAACCGTTTAAGACAACACAATAGCCGAAATACGTGCCAATTTTTCGTGCACATAAAAAGGTTAACAACATTGTTTTGCTACGTCCGTCACATTTAAAAAAAGGAGAAAGATTTGAACGGCAACAGAGCAGGTCTTTTAATAAATTAAGCTCCTTCTAAAACCTGACTGGCTTCAGTATAAATGTTTATACACTTTTTGCCTAGTATAGTTTTTAGGGCTCCGTACCCAAAGGGCAAAAACGGGTCCCTATTACTAAGCCTCCGCTGTCTGTCTGTCACCAGGCTGTAGCTCATGAACCGTAATAGCTAAGAGTCCGACTCGCACTTGTCCGGTTTTTCTAACGATATTACACTTGAAAATAGCGACTGCCTCGGCGGGAAAATCGTCAAGTATGCAAGGGACGCAGGTTTAATTCCCGGCCACACCATTTGCCTTTTGCATAAGCTTAAAATTGACTGCCTCGTTGGTCTAGTGGTCAGCACGTTGGGTACTATCAACGAGATCCCGGGTTCGAATCCAGGATCGGGCCAAAAGTGTTTGGGTTATTCTGTCTTGAAATAACTCAGACACAGCTCCGGAGTCAGGAGTTGGTGGTGTTTAACACCTCCGTTCTTCGAAAAGCACGTTAAGCCGTTGGTCCTGTGTCTGATCTCTTTACGGTCATGCCGGACTGCCGTCTCACTGAATTATGAGAGTGAAGGAACAGAGAGTGCACCTGTGTATTGCGCACACACTTGTGCATTGTAATATCTCCCGCGTAGTTGGCTAATTTCTGGTTTTGGTTTTTTAAGTAAAGTTTTTGGTAGATTAAAAATTGTTTTAATAAATTACTAATATGATCGCGTCCAATTTTTAATAGCTTTTTCTATTTTAAATGTAACAAATAAGCATGAGTATATTTATAAATACCCTAAACGTTATAGGTGCTGAATTGACTTGTTTGTTTAAATAACAGTGTTTATCCTTATGTATCCTTATTTCTATTTAAGAACAGCGTTAATATATTGACATGGCAAACAAAAGCCTTCTTAATATATTTCAAGTTTAAAACATTGTTTTACTGGAAGTTTATTTTAAACTTATTTGTTTTGACAATTCACACTTCCTCCCGTTTTAAATAATTTGTATTTATTTTACACACTGCCAAATACGTCAAAAACACACATTTGGTTCCGGCTCTGAATGGCCGCGTTCACTAAAATCTATTTATTTCGTGGTAACGGTATTAAATAACATGGCTTTTATTTGAAATATTACGTTTTTATTATAACAAACTAATTAAACTAAACTTCATAGTTTTATCTTACTTTATTTCTGAGTAAAGAGCCATCAAATACAAACGACGGACTTAATGTTCAATGCCGTTTTTTAAATTCATATCTGTTTTGATTACAATAAAACTTGTTGTGAAAATGTAGCTAAGCTCATGACAATTCCGATCACATGCACCTTTGAGGGTTTCCTTTACTTATAAACAATTAATTATCCATCTAATGACGCGCGGAGTGAAACCTGACACTGTCCGCGAATCATCTGCCACATCCGCACTTTTTTTGCAAAATGGCGCTGCCACTATAGGGGTTATATATTTAAGGTCATAGTTACAAAAATCGATAACTTTTAGATTTATCATCTCAGGAAAATCCTACTAACTAAAATTAGCTACACTGAATACTATATATATTCCTACTTAGGAGAAAAGAAAGTGTACCCGTTATCTTGGTTAGTCCGTGTTTAGTTTTGGTACTAAGGCCCATCCAATTGGATTGGATTTTCCTGTGGCTTTAGTGGAGCTTCCGGATAAGCTGATCTAGACTTGCGCAAGTGGGATTTCAATTTAGTTAATAGGCTTTGAACCAGTCCGGATTAGCTAGTCAGTTAAAAAGTGTAGTGTAGAAGTCAAAGTATATAAAGTGTGTTATTTTTGTGTAGTTTTCATTTTTTAACCTATTTTTGAGAGGTTCGTGATCGTGGTATGAATGAATGAATGAATGCATTTATTTGCTTAAATAAATAAAAAGTAATAACACTCCTGTAATTGTTTTGACGACCGTCTTGGTGTAGTGGTTCGCGCCACGGACTTCTTAACCAGGCGGTTCCGGGTTCGAATCCCGCAAGGGACAAATGTTTGTGTGATGAGCACGAGCATTTGTACCTAAGTCATGGATGTTTATAAATGTATATAAGTATGTCTATCCGTTATCCTAGTCACCATAGCACAAGCTCACGCTTAGTTTGGGGCTAGGTAATTGGTGTGTTTGTTGAAACATTAAAAAAAAAATCATTTCTGTTTAATACTAATTAATTAAATACATATTTAATAGTAAGCAATAAGCGTAAAAAATAATATACGAAGGAATATCTAAACTTAATACTCCTTTTCTTTTCAGGCCCAAACAAGACAGCTCCAATCCCAAAGAAAGACCTCAAAAACCTACACCTAGTAGTGCACGGTGCTAGTTCCTCCAAGAAGATAAGGTACAACTACTACCAGACCGGTTTACTAGCTAAGGACCCTCATATGGATTGGTCTAAGAAGACCCTGGTCTACGTGGGAGGCTACCTGAGCAGCCCAACTTATGTTGACGCGAGGGCCATAGAGACACATTACATTAGATTGGGGTATAACGTGTGGCAGCTGGACGAAGTGTATTTTATTCTTGGGATGTATCCGACGTGAGTAACTTTATGGTAAAGAAAATTGTATTGAGAAATTTATCTGCATACATGCCTAAAGAGGGTCTTAGGTAGATCTTAGGCGGAAAAATATTTTTACAATACTATGTAAAATCTATCTAAATGTATCTCTTCAGGAGTGACCACCACTTTCGTCTGTCTCACTACGTGTCTTTTTCTACCGTAATAATCAGAGGTCGGAATTAGGTAGAGTTATTTATGTACTTACACTGATTTCATACAGCAAAAGAATAAAGTGGATATGCCTCAAATCCCGTAATTAATTTTAAAGAGCAAAAAAAATCCCGTGCTTTTTTAAGTAAAAAGTTATTTACTTTTACACAATTTAAACTACTGCACGCGCGACGTTGCAAACCTTACATCAATGACATCGGATGTCCGAAGTTGCAAACTTCCAATAAGCGCGATGTTGCCACAGTTGTAGTTCGCAGAACATAGCTTGTGAGAAAAAAATAATGCAATAGCGGAAATGCCGAGCACTCCACGCTTAACGGAATAATTTTGTCTCTTTCTACCGCGTTCAAACTATCTAATAGCAATAAATCGGTTAACTCATTCACACAGCTCATTTGCTCGTTTCGTCGAATGCGCTCACTTGTTTTCTATTGTGTTTTGTGTGGTGAATCCTGTTTGACCCTGGCTTGTTTACTGGATTCTGGACCCTACTTAATACGGGACACGGGATTGTCCATAAAAAATTCCGGGTAGGTCTACATTTATATCAACATTTCGATGCAAGTACATAAATAACTCTACCTAATTCCGACCTCTGGTAATAATGTTGTCGTGTTACTTTTCCTGACTGATTCTCGTATTTATTATATTATTATTCATGTATGTTTAATACTTAGCTTATGTATTTGTATCTTCCCATCCATGTATCTTAGTTAGTATGTATGTTTATTTATTCAGTAGTAATTTAGTTTTACCATAAATTAATTTCTTTACTTTACTTAATATCCTGCCACTTATTAACTCTCTGCATTCCCATGCGGTTGACTGGTAGAGAATGCCTTATGGCATTAAGTCCGCCAATTGTACTTTCTTTTTTTGGTGCAATAAAGTTTAAATAAATAAAATTAATATCCGTAATGTACCCGTCGTGCTACAATGTTTCTCATGTCAGTCTAACAAAGTCCGCTAATGGTTAGAGGATAATATATCAGAGTCCTTATTAACTGTGACACACGGGAACATTGCACTCAAAAAATTACTTTTGTAAAAACTTGCGAAATAATCATAAAAAATCATAAAAATTGTTAATAATAAATTAAGAATTTATATTACGTTTATGTAACTCCCTTCTTAGTTTAAAAACATTTAACACTCCCGTCCCCGTACCAATTCAAAAGCAACAGAGCAAAATATATTTTAGATATCTGTAAACTTGCATGTCACTTTTACGCAATTTGGTTTAAGAATGCAGTGTCAGTTAATTAATTATCGTTACTACAAGTACCACACGTTATTTTTTCAGTGTGGCCAGACGAGTCCGTCACGTCGGATCCCACGTAGGAGAGATGATGGCAGAGCTGACACAAGCTGGTCTCTTAGACCCGTCTAAAGTCGAAATGGTCGGCCTTAGTCTTGGAGCCCACACCATGAGCTACATAGCCAAGAAGTTTTACCAGCTGACCGGCAGAAAAATCGGCAGACTAACCGGCCTTGACCCTTCGGGACCCTGCTTCAGGAACCTAGGCCCAGAAGACAGGCTGGACGAATCAGATGCCGAATTTGTGGATGTCGTTCAGACGAATATCGACGGCTATGGCATGGCTGCACCAGTTGGTCATGTCAACTTCTACGTAAATGGAGGAGAGTTCCAAATAGCTGATCTAAGTTTCGTCCCGTGTAACGTAATGTGCAGCCACGTCAAAAGTTTCTTTATTTGGATATCTGCGCTGGAAAACCAAAACGATTTTATTGGAGTCAAATGTGATTCGGTCCAGCAAGCCAGGTTTAAGGATTGCTATGGAAATTCACCCCAAATCACTAATGTGTTAGGTCCAAAGTCGGATAGAAAGAAACCTGGCATTTACTACTTATCAACTGGGAATTCGTTTCCGTACTTTTTGGGCAAGAAAGGGCTAAGGAAAGAAAATGATAATGTGAGATTGCTGTTCAAATCCATATTCAAAGGTATTTAGTTACTCTGTTGTAATAAATACATAGGGAAAAATATTTCAAATTGTAGATATTTTTTGATACAATAGTACAAATAATATAGTAAAAATACTTAAGAAATTACCCATATTAGTGCCACGAATTTTTTTAAGGCGTAATATAAAGTGTAAGTGTAACCATCAATACCTATAACTTTTACTATGGAGACCAACGAAATCGAAAAAAACATATTTGACTCTCCATACTTGTCATCGAGGTAGTAGAATAACTTGTATGAAGGACCTGTTTACTTTTAGATTTCCATCATGACCTTTGAGTAAATACTGTAGACATATCATTCCCTTCTAAGATTATTATGACTGTTTATACGAACACCCTATGAAATAACATGTCTTCAAATTATAATAATAATAAGTCAACCAAGACTTCTTTCTGCCTAACTAACATAACACAATATAAATAAACCTTATGTGTATTAGTGAATTTAATTTCAATTAATTCATTTTAAACTTTTACCCTACCCTACTTTTAAAACTGCTTCCGTCATCTATCGTAGCTTAGAAAAAACAGCAAACATATTTTAAAGCATGACAGTTTGTTGATGGTAAAAAGGTACCGCCTTACTTTGATAGGTGGCGCTAGCATTTTGTTAAAATATGCTAATAGATGGCGCTGTACAGTTTCGCAAGTGCGTCTATAGGTGGCGCTGCAGACTTTCCCATTTGTTATTCTGTAATTTATTTGAAATCTTTTCTTCAAGGTTCTTTTTTCAGAAAGCAGTGTCATCAAAGGGGCATTTTAATGCACTTGTAAACTACTTGTAAAGTCAGCCCATTAGATCCCACTGCTGGGAAAAGGCCTCACCTCAACTATGAGGAATATACCTACTCCACTACGCGGGCTCAATGCGGATTGGTGGAGGGGTGTATGTAAGGCAAGTGACAAACCTCACTGTCAGAAGTTATCAAGCCGCCCTAGGGCCTCTGACTAGGCTTAACGACAAATACCACAGATATTAGCCGGGACCAACTGCCTAGCGTGCCTTCCGAAGCACGGAGATGCTTGTCATGGACGTCACTTAAATGGAGGGAATGGTCACCCATCCAATCACGACCGCACCGTGGGTTGCTTAATTTTGGTATCACTACCAAAGCGCTGCCGCCACTGCGCCACTTACATACTAACTTACTTACGTAAACTACTTGAGTAATTTTTTAATATTCTTAAAAAAGTATTAATTGAGTATTTAGGAGTTGATGGAAATTAGTGTTACCTATTAAATTAATATAATATTTTTTTATTTTTGTTTTGGTAATTTATGATTTTCTATTGTAAATCACATTGTAAGATTACAATCACACTGTTTACTAAGATATTAGTACCTGCCTACCTACTTACAGCTGCTGAGCCCACAAATAACAATAATCCTGGTGAAATTTTAATTCTAAATTACATAAAGTACCTTTTATTATTAGTATTACTGATCTGCCACATCCTGGATCATGGTTCAAAGCAGACCCTGAGCTCTCGCGTGCGACTGTACAACCGGGATAACGCTAGGACGATGATGATGACCTTTTAAGTCATATATTTTATTTTAGTATCATATATTTAACTAGGATGCTTACGATCAACATCCCCTAATTAGTCCTTCTGCACACAATTACCTATCAGTTCGATTATAATTTCCTGCTTCAGTTCGGGTCACCGAATTGACAAGCTAATAATAGTCACACTCAATTAGGGCACCCTTATTAATACGGATTTAATCCATTAACATGCAAGAGACCATTGTCATTCGTCCTTCTCGACCTTAGGGTCAGACGGAGCCAGGGTAAAACATTCAACCAGCAGCTGTTTACCTGACCACCCCTTTGAGGAGAAACAAAGCATAAACTTTTTATCCTCATTATACTATGTCAATAGTTGAGGGTATGACCACAATAGGTACCCTTACCTTACACGAAAATGGCTTCGCAAAATCTTTTCTAATTTTGATGTAGTTAAGTCGAAAATGCTTTAGGGGTGAGGAGTATTTTGATTTTGCATTGCGACCGGTAAGTAGGGTCAGTAAAGAAATCCACAATGGACTTTTGAGTGTTTTTTGCGATGGAATCTAATGGACACCTGGCGCTTGTATTATTCTGATGACCGTACGGCTAGGGATAGTTTTGTTGTTAGATAATAATTTATGCTAATCATTTCGGTTGTGGCTGTATTACCAAGCGGAAAGGTAAGTGAAGGGCTATCGTTACCATTATTGTTACTGCTTTCCTATGTTATATCTTGATACAAAATTATTTAGGCGATTGTAATATATACAATTACGTTAGTCTTTACAATAACGATCAGACAGTATTTTCACTATGTCAACAATAAAAAAGAAATATCGAAGAGAATAGTACCTACCCACTTTCTTACAGCTGTTGAGCCTACAAATAACAATATTCCAGGTGAAATTAAAAATAATAATTAAAATTTAATATTATATTCAACTGGTTTACTTACGATCAACATTGATTGGTCACAAGTACATATCAGTTTGATCAAAATTTCCTTATTCAGTTTAGGTCACCGAATTGTCAAGCAATTGACATCGAAGAAATGAGAGTTAGTACTAGATATTTTCCAAATAGATAATTTGAGTCCCGGGTAAGGATAAATAATAGTTTTTATCCCAAACATCATCCTTAAAGGAGGTGAAACGTGGGATGAAAGTATGAATAAGAAGTAGGACATTTAGCAGGTGAAGCCACGGGAAATCGTTAGTAAGAATAATAAAACATTAACGAATCAATTGTACCTAGATGCTTAATTATTTCTAACAATAATTGGAATACATTAACACGAATTATCGCATTGGCCATCAGTCTATCAATACACATTATACGTTGCAACATTGTAAGCAACATTTCCATTACAATTCCATTTAGCACACTTTTTAAAATGCCACAAGGTATACTAACCGCAACATTGTGCTATGTTTAATTTAAAAAAAAACGGCCAAGTGCGAGTCGGACTCGCGCACGAAGGGTTTTCGTACCTACGAGGGTCAAACTGAAAGTTCTTAGAACTGGCCACTTATAAACAATATAATAAAAAAAATATTCTAAAATTTGAAAATAGAACTCTTTGCCAATATTACTGAGTATATATTTCATTCATTTGTCATTTGTTTTACGACTTGGCGGCAAATTGAAAATTGTCTGTGTCACGTCAAAATGAATTTAACACGAGAAAATTTTCGTGCAATGTTTTTTTATGACTTTCGATGTCATTTAAGTCAACAAGAAAGTTATGATAGACTACGATTGGCCTTTCACGATGAAGCCTCATCTCGTGCGACTGTTTACAACTGGTTTAATGAGTTTAAACGTGGTCGCACTAATCTCACTGATGATGTACGTGAGGGACGGCCTTCTACGGCGACGACTGAAAATAACATCTGTGTTGTGCGGCGTATGATAGAGACTGACAAAAGAGTGACCTATCAACAGATTCGGACAAGCTTAGGCATCGGTATGAGTCAAGTGCACAAAATCCTCCACGAACATTTAGCGGTCAGGAAGCTTTGCGCCCGGTGGATACCTCATAATTTGACTAAGGCTCAAAAACTCCATCGTGTAGATTGGTGCCGTAAAATGATTGAAAGATTTAACGGAGGTGACTCAAATGCTGTGTTCGACATACTAACAGGTGACGAAAGCTGGATTTACTGTTATGATCCTGAAACCAAAAGACAATCTGCTCAGTGGGTGTTTCCTTTCGAGGAGTTGCCAACTAAAGTGAAGAAAGATCGAAGTGCGGGAAAAAAAATGGTGGCCTCGTTCTTTGGAAGGATAGGTCATTTCGCAACAATTGTGTTAGAGGATCAAAAAACAGTTTCTGCAGAATGGTACACTACCAATTGTTTGCCACTTGTCTTGGAAAAAGTTCGAGAGAAACGACCTCGCAGTAGGATCCTCCTTCACCACGACAACGCCTCGTCGCACACCGCCAAGCGAACGATCGACTATTTGGCGACATCAAACGTTGAATTACTGGGTCACCCGCCGTATAGCCCCGACCTCGCGCCTTGTGATTTTTATTTATTTCCAAAAATTAAAGAAAAACTTAAAGGAAAGCGGTTTATGAATGCTGAAGAAGCGGTGGCTGCGTATCGCGATGCCATTGAAGAGACCCCTAAGGACGAGTGGGCAAAGTGCTTTTCCCAGTGGTTCCATCGCATGCAGCAGTGTATTGATGTCAATGGACAATATTTTGAAAAGATATAATAAAACTAATAACTGGCTAATGTAATCAGTTTTTGATTTTCTAAGAACTTTCAGTTTGACCCTCGTATACAAAATTAGACACTGTATTATGATCCTTTTAAGTTTCAAAACGGTAAAAAAGACATGTTTGTATGGGAGCCCCCTTTAAATATATATATATATATATATATATATATTTACTTTAATAATTAAAGTTTAATGTGCAATGTGAATTTGCGAGTTGCCGTTTATTAATATCGAACAATTAATGGGTAAAAAACACGTTTGTTGCATGGGAGCCCCCCTTAAATATTATTATTATTATTTAAATTAAAATATTTATTTTTAAATTTTATATTTCTCTTAATATTCTGTGATAATTTTAAGCGTCAACATGTAGATGTTGCCGCTATTAATGAGCAAAAACCGCGAAAAATCACGTTTGTTGTATGGGAGCCCTTTTATATTATTTTTATTCTGTTTTTAGTGTGTTGATATAGCGGCAACAGAATTACATCATCTATGATTTTCAAAAGGGCAGCCGATTTGAATACTGAACTCCTAAAATGAAGATGACAAATGACAGTTTCGCTTAAAATGAAGAGTTTAAAATTCATTCATACTATCTTAATTATATCTTCATTAACTTTCTAAGTATGTATTGGTGTGAATGTGTTTGTTTGTCTGCACAATCTATCATTATGACCGGCCCAATAGTTAACAGTTGAAGACATGGCCCTCGCCCATGCTAGATTATTAAGTATCTCCATGCTTGGAGGTATAACCTCCGTAAAGTTTATTTTGAGGGATACCTACTTAGAGTTTATTCCAGATATATCAGCTATTAGTTATTATTTATATCTTTTTTATTATTGTTTTTATTTTGCGGTGTTTTTTCAACATTATTGTCAGGACTTATATTACTTATTCTTCAAGCTGCATCATTTTTCTCACTTGGTTGGCTCTGTTGTCACTGTGTACGGTTGTGATCTTAATTTACAAACATTTTCAACCAAAGTGCATCATTTCAACTACAAACACAATTCTGGAAATCGAACAAACATTATATAAATATAATAATAAAATATAATAATATAATAAATTGTTTTAACAAACACACCAATTACCTAGCCCCACTAAGCGTGAGCTTGTGCTATGGTGACTAGGATAACGGATAGAAATACTAAAATACATATAAACATCCATGACTTAGGTACAAATGCTCGTGCTCATCACACAAACATTTGCCCCTTGCGGGGTTCAAACCCGCAACCGCCTGGTTTAGAAGTTCAGTGCGCGAACGACTACACCAAGAAGGCCGTCTAATATAAAGTTTAATAAAAAGCTTCTAGAATGGTAAAAAGGGTATGTCAAATGTGTCAAACATCCGAGCACATTCACATACACGTTAGAATTATAATCCTGCGTCTGTATAGTTGCATGGTTTTATTACGACACATGGTTCAATTACATGTAGTATGGTTTTATTACGACATAATTTGTTATGTGTACCATATAAATTACGCCTAGAAAACAATCAGATGTCAATTTAAACGCCATTTTAAATCTACCGAATTCAGCGGCAGCCTGCAGTTGCTGAATTATAGCTAGTATTGGTAATTTAAAAAAAAGTTAAGCCATCATTTTTTTATAATTTAAGCATTTTCTTTGCAAGTTTTTTTTAGTTTCTTAAAAGTAAAACTGTCAATTTTGCGATTAATCTTAAGGCCTTTTTAATCTCGCGTACTTATTGGCATGTTAAGTCGCAGGTGTCATGTTATTCACCAGACCATAATATCACACGTGCGAAGCCGCGGGCGTTTGCTATAGTATACCTCTCGAGCCTATGATATATTCGCTAGACAGGTGCGAACATCAAGCTGATGGTAACACCTAAAGTGTAATGGTGTTGCAGGTAGCGGGAAGAATCAGGCAAAGTACAACTTGTCTGGAAAGGTTGCCACTTGTACACTTTTGATGAAACCAATTCATCATCATGTTCCTAGAACAGCCCTTAAGAAAAGAGTGAATTACGTTACTAGCCAGACACGGCCCATCTTCGGCCACATCGTCACTTACCATCAGGTGAGATTGCGGTCAAATGTCTGCATACACCTAAATTTAATAAAATACTTGTTGAAAAATTAGTACTTCTTTATTACCTTGCGTCTGATTTTAATTAAAAAATTAAGTCGCTCTTCTGTCTGTTGCGGAATGCCAAAGTGTTTATTGTATTTTAATTATGCGAATGTGTGAGTTATTTTACAAACAAAAGCCTTTCTGATCAAATTCTGCAATAGTATCCTAAAAAATTCCTATTTAAAATGCACTTTGATTACTCTGAATATATTTATATCATATACAACAAGTACTATAATAATATAATCCAAAATTAAGTCTAAAAAGAATTAAGATAATAGATTTTTTCATACCCAGGAAATTTCAGTGTAAATTGGGCCTGTGATAATTTTATTTAATTTTGATCTTTCGACTAAATACGCTAGTCAAGAAATAAAGTAATTGTTAGCACTCGCGTGTTAGCAAAAAACAAGCTTTTCTGAAAAAAATCTTGAAAAATTGTATAAATTTGTATTTGCCTAATTTTTTGCCATCTCTGTAACATGGTACAAGGAGTGGCCGCAAAAACTACATTTGCCACCGGCGTTACCCGTTAAAAGTGCGTCAAGTTTTTCATTCAATTTAATCGTAAAATATTGTAAAGTGCGCTCCTTAAAATGGAGCCTTCCAATTAGTCAGTACCAGTTTATGCGAACTGCAGATCTTTTGAGGGCAATGTCACGACGCTGGAGGGTACTCTACCAAACCTATCTGATTTAATAAGAAAACAGTTATCGACCTGAAGGTTGTGTAAGATCGTGTAATTTAAAAAAATACTAACTAACTACGAACATAGTAGGAAGACATGAAAAAAATACAGATTACCTAAAGGTATACATCCTGTAGTATTATTCATCTGACATTCCGTTAATTTTGATTTGACTCAATGTCCAGAATTCGTCTTTCGACCTGTCATGATTGTAATACCTTTGTGTGTCTTTGCTGCAAATCTGCTGGGTACAATCGCAGATTCTAAATCAGTCTTCTAACTCTTGATCTCGCACTGGCATTAGAAGCATATTTTTATTTTTATTGTGATTTTATAATTTTTTATGGCAGCTAGTGGTGACTGAGTTTGTTCCGGTGCTTCTTCTCAGCACTTGCCAGATTTCAGTCTTGTCTCGAAGCACTAGTAGGGTCCAAAAAAAAAGGATACATGTTCGGGCCCCACATCGGCCAATATTATTGTTTTTAGGGTTCCGTACTCAAAGAGTAAAAACGGGACGCTATTATAAAGCCTCCGCTGTCTGTCTGTCACCAGGCTGTATTTCATGAACCGTAATAGCTAGACAGTTGGAATTTTCACACATGATGTATTACTGTTTTATATCTGTAAATAACACTAAAAACAGAATTAAAATAATATTTAAGTAGGGCTCCCATACAGAAATTTAAATAGAGTACCATTCGTGATTGACAATATTTTAAAAACGTAGAGTACCTTCACCGCAGCACATATCGCGTAGCCACCGCACATCTCGTCGGATATAACAATAAATTATCTCCTGCTACTGTAAAAAATAATTAAAAAGAGAATTAAGTCAAGAGCGAGCGCGCGCCGCGCATACTAATCAGAGTGTCATATTTATGAGTAGGTTGTTGTGTAGTATATAAGGATAAAAAGTTAAACCTTTGTTAGCCATGACGTTGTTTGTGTCACCGTCATAAGTAGTCATTACCATGATATTATGTTTCTTACTAGATGCACAGAATAAATAACAGCTAGATGTCAGATTTCCCATACAAACTTTTTAACACCGTAAAGGATGATTTCTGGGATAAAAACTATCCTGGGACTCAAACTATCTTACCAAAGTCACAGATATAATTCTCATCTAATTAGTTCAGTGTAAAGAGTGAAGGGGTAACAATCAGAGAGACACACTTTCATATTTATAATATTGAACTATCTTTATACTTACCAGAGTTCATCCAAATCAGTTCAGTGTTTCAGCCTGAAGTTCCACCGACAACAGTTTAGCTCTTAATATGAATGACGATGAAGGTTTTCATACTCTGGAGTTATTTCGTGGAGCGTTCGCATTCCTCTTGAGGCGAAGTCGGGGACATTCGTCTGAATTGAGTAGAATCAGCAAATATTCAAGCACGAAAGCATAACGTCCTCTTTAGCTCAGTTGGAAGAGCATTCGTCCAGATAGCCAAGGGTCGTGGGTTCAATCCCATCGGACGACACAGTCGATCAATTTTGTGTGCAAAATTTACTAACGAAAACATACATAAAACGGATGACACAGTCGATTATTTTTTGTAAGTGAAATTTGATTTTATTACGAAAACATAAGTTCCAGTGTGTCAACTCTCAAATAATTTTATATTGGCACTAATAATGAAGCAGTTACAAATAAATTTGATTTTAATGTGTTCCGTCGGTGAGTGGGAGTGCCAGAACCTTCTAGGTCAGCTCGGTCCACCGTCGATTCTATCTACGCCACGTCGTCTGGCTTAGTCGAGAGTCACGAACAAATCTATCTCAAATAAAAAATAACCCTTCGTCCATCATTAACGTGAAAATAATGGTAAACCACTACTAACCCATAAGCAGCATTCATCCCATAGCTTCAAAGGCCCATCTTGATTCCTACTTGAAAGGCAGTCCACTTAAGCTTGATCGGACCGAGTAGCGCAGAGCAGCTTGCATGGGCTTTAGCACTATCTGCCACTTGATCACGACTAGTGTATAGGCTCCCTTAAGAGCCTAGACTAGTAGACTCCTGTTTGAAACAATGACATATACGGTGAGTTATAGTTTTATCGCGCCCGTCGGACGAATATATTTTTATTTAAATTCGAAATTTTTTAGAAATTGACACAATTAAGAGATATCATGCATAAAGTGTTTGTAAGTTTGTTTGTAAATTGTAAATAGATTTTCAAATTCGTTTACCAGCAAAAAGCTAAATTATTCCTTCCTTAGTGACAAAGTCAGCCTATTAGATCCCACTGCTGGGAAAAGGCCTCACCTCAACTATGAGGAGGAACGAGCCATACTCCACCACGCGGGCTCAGTGCGGATTGGTGAAGGGGTGTCTGTAAGGCAAGTGACAAACCTTACTGTCAGATTTTATTAAGACGCCCTAGGGCCTCTGACTAGGCTTAACGACTAATACCAACAGACATTAGCCGGGACCAACTGCTTAACGTGCCTTCCGAAGCACGGAGATGCTAGTCATGGTCGTCACTTTAATGGTCGGAATGGTCACCCATCCAATCACGACCGCGCCGTGGGTTTCTTAACTTTTGGTATCACTATCAAAGCGCTGCCGCCACTGTACCACAAGCACCTCAGTGACAAAGTATATCCTTCATTTTAAAACTAAATTGCATTTATGCAAATTTTACCACATTTCAGTTCTTTTATGTAATGATGAGCTTCTTTCACACACAAGTGAATGATATTTTCTCAATTTTTCAGCATAGCAAGCCAAAAGACGTCGAAAGAAAATTCACCTCTCCAATTCTTTGGCTCAATCACAGCCAAAAGCAGTCACATACATTGTTCTCCAAATACTATTTACCATAACCATGTAAATGACAACAACCTTATAAATAAGGCCTGCAATCCACTTACCCTGTACATAGCAGCACTTACTCTCGTCACTCGGAGGGATGTTAGAGGGCCGTTCCACGCACTTAGACCCATTATGCATGGGGTGGTGGCTGCTGCCAAAAAGAAACAGCCATAGGCGCGGTGTCTGTATACTGCGATCAAGCAGTCTTAATCCTTAGCAAAAAAAATTACAGTGAAATGGGTTGTATGTATTGCTTGTGCTGGGTCTGCACTTTTTAGTTTATTTTATGGATTTTTACTTCAAGCAACTTATATGGTTCTATTTAATACTACATAATTGGTTAGTTACCGGCATGTGAGGGACTTTAGTTGCATCAACCAATAAATCTGAAAAGCGAAATAGTGATGTAATTATTCAGTTTTCTTGCAATTATAGGTCTTAATTGTCGTATATGACCTCATCTCCAAGTTCTCTAACACTACCCACCTCAGTTAGTTTGCCTTTCAGAATGACAATATGGGATTTTTGAGTTCTAATTCCCACTAGCCATTATGATAAGATCGACTCAAAGTCGAGTACCAAAATAATTGAAGTAGAAAACTTAACAACGTAATACGTACCACTTTCAAATAAATCCGCTACGTATACAAAGTAGATAATAGCTTTCGCGTACTTTTTTCAAATATTTATAAGCAAAAAACACACATTTTAAGAATTAAATGTAGTTTGTCGGCAGCTTAAAAAGTTTTGCATCAAATGCTTAAAAAGGTTTGCATCAAATATCAAAACTGTTTCATCGCTGTACACAATTCCGTTAATAAGGAAAAGAGTAGGTACAGGGATCTTTGGAGAGGCGGGGGTGAGGTGCACTCGAATTTTCTTTTTGGTAGAACTTTTGGCATAAAAGCAGTTTTGCATATACGAGTGTTATACCTACGCATAGCTGTAGCTGGTACTTTGTATTTGATAAACAATGTATAACTTGACACAAGAAAAGAACCTGTAATTTTAGGATTTATTTACTAACAAATTGTAATAAAATACGATAAATTATTGTTTTTAAGTGATAAGCATTCACTTTGCAATCTAAATATATTATTGCACTTGAAAAAATGCCAGGGTGGCCGAGAGGTTAGGCAATCGCCCGGCATGCGAGGAACGCGGGTTCGATTCCCGCCTCTGGCGGTCATTTTTTTCAAGTGCAATAATATATTTAGGTTGCAAAGTGAATGCTTATCACTTAAAAACAATAATTTATCGTATTTGCAAGCTTTATCTTTCGATTGTTAAATACTTGCAATAGTATTTCTTTCGAGTGTTGAGGGTGTGATCCCAATAACATTGATGAAAGAAACGCGGCATTACAGCGTTAAGAAGCACTTGAAAATTTCGACAGGCTCTGACAACGCCAGGGTGGCCGAGAGGTTAGGCAATCGCCCGGCATGCGAGGAACGCGGGTTCGATTCCCGCCTCTGGCGGTCATTTTTTCAAGTGCAATAATATATTTAGATTGCAAAGTGAATGCTTATCACTTAAAAACAATAATTTATCGTATTTGCAAGCTTTATCTTTCGATTGTTAAATACTTGCAATAGTATTTCTTTCGAGTGTTTAGGGTGTAATCCCAATAACATTGATGAAAGCAACGCGGCATTACAGCGTTAAGAAGCACTTGAAAATTTCGACAGTCTCTGCCAACGCCAGGGTGGCCGAGAGGTTAGGCAATCGCCCGGCATGCGAGGAACGCGGGTTCGATTCCCGCCTCTGGCGGTCATTTTTTCAAGTGCAATAATATATTTTGTAATAAAATACATATAAGCTCTGTACAATGGTAATAGTCCATTCTTTGCTACCACAGCAATAGTTTGTAATTACATTAACAATTACAATTTATTTTTCACAAAAGTAACGAGTCTAAACTCGAATTGTATTACTTACTAGCAGTTCCTCGCGACTTCTCCCGCGCCAAAAGTCAGATTTTCCATACAAACTTTCGTCCCCCATTTTACCCTCTTATGATTTTATATCACGACAAAAAGTAGCGTATGTCCTTTCCAGGGTTTTAGACTATCTCTGTACCAAATTTCATTTGAATCGGTCCAGTAGTTTCGGAGCCTATTCAATACAAACAATCATTCATCATCTTTCCTCTTTATATTATTATTACTAGTGGTTCCCCGCGACTTTGCCCGCAAGAGTTGGATTTTACATATAAACTTTCATCCCCATTTCATTTTTCCTCCTAACATTTTTATCTCGCGGCAAAATGTAACCTATGTCCATTCTTGGGTCTTGAACTGTCTCCATACCAAATTTCATCTCAATCGGTGCAGTGGTTTAAGCGTCAAGAGGTAACAGACAGACAGACAGACACACTTTCGCATTTATAATATTAGTATGGATATTAGTGTAGATTATAAATAAAATGCTACACAAAGTTTAAAATCTTAGGTTTCAGACATTGGTACATTTAGGACTCACATTATACAGAGTAGAGACTATTTTGTAACCAACATATGCTTTAGAGATTTTTTCTTCTTCTTATAATTAATAGAATCAGGCGTTACTTTGCGGAAATCCATTATCAGATGGGAAAAATTTGCGGTTGGTGTGGTTTTGTTGCCTGCGCTAGCGTCTCTTAGCGGAAATTTAAAGCAAAATAATTGTATTTTATTTTTCCCATTTCTTCTTCTTATCGTGTCGATAGTAAAGTGACTTAAAGTTGTGCCCAGAGTTTCAGAGTTGGACACCTAACGATAGACGCCTAAATGGTGAAGGGAACATGCATCGTGAGGAAACAAATGGTAGAGTGCTGTTGGCTGTGTGTGAACTGGAAAGCAATGGCGCAAACCACTCCATCGAAATGGCTAAAAAAATTGTGCGTGTTTCATTCATAATGGTCACGAGTTGTGATCATTATCAATGAATTCACGACCTTCAGTTATGAGGTATACGACTATGAAGAAGAAGAAGACACTAAGTTTAATAAGGCGACAACTGGCATGAAATAATAATAATGTCCTCCTTGCCGAATTACGACTACGGCGGCCTATCTCAACAGAGATTAGCCAACTGCGCGGGACATATTATAGTGCACAAGTGTGTGCGCAATACACAGGTGCACTCTCTGTTCCTTCACTCTCATAATTCGGTGAGGCGGCAGTCCGGCACGACCGTAGAGGGATCAGGCGCAGGACCAACGGTTTAACGTGCTTTCCGAGGCACGGGGGTGTAAACACCACCAACTTCCTGACTCCGGAGCTGTCTGAGATGCCTACTTGGTTAACATTCACATTTAGGTGTCAAATCAGTGTTTTACATGTCTTTCTTGTTTACGCCTGTGTTAGATTTTCAAAATGGATCGTGAAAAGGAGACCGGTCGTCTTTTATAGGTACTCAGAATTTCAGCTTACGCAAAAGGGTTGTTCTGCTCAAGCAAACCTTTTCTCAACCGGCTCAACTTGTTAATAAAGTCTTTTAAAACATAAACAGCTGTTAAATGAAGCTTTCAGTCTCAAGCCAGTGATTATTCAGAAAGGTTGGGTCACTTGAGTCGAGGAACTCTTCGAGTAGAAATTAGCGACATCTTAAAGAACGGTCAAAAAGATCCGTTGTCCCTTTTCGTTCTTTTGTTGTTTATTTGGGTGTTATTAATGCGGAATATGCATTAGACTGTGAGGGTGGATGTTGTATTTTTATTTAGGAAAGTCGAGATTCAAAATAAACGTAAATATTGCGCGCTCTTAGATCAACTCTACCTGTGGATATTGCATGAAATGTTTAGCCTAAGACAGTTTCAAGTCCCCATTTGATAAAAATGGGGGACTGTAAAGCGCATTGTAGCAATAAAGACAGCGCAGGGCCCGAAGACAGAATGCAATCTATTTAATTCAAAATTTAAATTTGCTTGAAACTGACATACGAGTGAACTTCGCTATAGAATAGATTGCATCTTGTCTAAGTCTGCAGTATCCGATCTATGGGGAGGAATATAATAATAATAATAATTTATTTCAGGCAACTACAATTTTAGACAATATTTGGCCCATATAGTAAATACTTTAAAACTAACATACATACAATGTAATATAATTGAGAAGTTATTAAGTATTTTTTTGAGTAGACACTAAGGGTTAGTGCTCTCCTGAATGCTAAACCTAATTATTGTAATTTAAAAACATTCGAGTTAGGCTTGCAGGTGAATCTAATCTAATAATTATTTAAACGAATATGAATCTATTCCTTCAATTTTTAAAAAACCTTAATAGTATGTGAATGGGTCATATGGACATTCCATCCATGGGCGGTAACTCATGAGGGTTGATCTGAAAGAAAATACATCTGCATGAAATTTATTCACACCTCGACCTCCAAACTCGCCTCTGAGGTTCAACTCCGAATGATGATGTCTTCGGGTCTAGCCATCTTGCTCGTTCGCACCGTCATGCTGGCATGAGTGACAGGGACGGCTACAGTCGAAAATACGGACGTCGACATCCTGACTGGTGCCTCTTACTAGTACAGACAGACTTACTAGACAGTAGTTTCCTTATCACGTTTCGCTCAAAGTCTTGTGTGCAAACATGTTAGTGCGAGGACATGGCATGTCTCAAACAAAACAGCCAGCTCACTTAAGAGTTTTTAAAGGAATTTGTGTAGTTTTGAATGACGGATTTAAATCATAAGTGCATAGGATTTGTTCTGCCTTGACCTGACATACCAATAATGTTCTATGACAAAACTGAACTTGAGCTGTACCGACGCACACTCACACCATCTCACCCACACACGTGTATGCTATGCATATATGTATAGGGTCATCATACAATTTTTCTCCCATTTTTTATTAAATAGTTTTCACCGCAATTTCAAGACAGTCTAAATTATACAGTATTTGTTGTACGTTTTGTAAATGTTTGTTGTATATGGTGTTTTATAAAGAGTATCTAATTTTACCTCAACAGTTTAAAACTGTTCTGTCGCGAACTTCTTGCACATGTAGTTTTTGTATTTATAAAGAAAGATTTGACATCTTCTGTATTTTCTGATTATACATGGTGTCCCATAATGAAGGTCAAGCCTCAGCCTCCATATTTTTCCCAAAACAGGTAACCTTGACTTAAGGGACATTCTGTATAGTTTATATAAGTTTTTCCATTATTTCTTAACACACATACAAACATAGTTATTAACATACAGTCCATCAATTACATGTTTGTTTGACTGAAATGCATTTATAGTTTTTATAGTTTGTGTCGACTGTTTTTATCTCGGCTGTGGCATATGTGAGGAACTTCCTCAAAGAGAATTTCCCGAGAAATTGCTCCTAATTGACATTTAGAAACGTCTGCCAACTTTAAAAGAAATGCAAGTTTGTTTTACATTGTTTTTGGCACTTATTTAGCTACGAGTAGATCGATGTTTAAGTACCTAGGTACTTAATGAAAATGTCCTTAGCTAGTATAATCAACCGACCTTAACTATTTCACTAAAAAGTGGCCAACTCAAAGGTTCGTCATTTTGAAATTGTGACAAGTTAATAAGTTAAATAATTTCATGACTTCCATAATTAACTCTGCCTGAATGAAAGCCTCTACAAAATCTACATCAAGGCACAGAATAAATAATAGTTCCAGGCAAAAAGTATGTACTATGGCGGGAAATTCATTAAAGGTGACTTAGCTAAAAGCTACAAGCAAAGTATTAATTGCTCAATACTTTTAGGAAAGTTTGATACTTCCCGAAACTCTGCGAATCGTTTGAAGTCAATACCACTCGTTTCGTTACCGTTATCGTTATCGAAATATTACCGGTTATACAATTAACGGTGCCGGATGCACTGTCTGTGCCGCTGCCGCAAAGGGAAAAGTGATGCGACACGCTAACGTTTGTCCCGTGTCCCGTCCCTGTGACCGACGTGGTGAGACAAAAATCGTACATCATATCAGCTTATTGCAGTTCACTGCTGAACATAGGCCTCTCCAAGACGGCGCCAACTTTCTCGGTCCTCCGCTTCTCGCATCCAGCCACAACCGGCCACCTTCTTCAGGTCGTCGGTCCACCTAGCAGGGGGGCGTCCAATACTACGTTTCCCAAGACGTGGTCTCCATTCGAGAACCTTCTACTCCAACGCCAACAAAAATCTTACAACTATATAATATTTTTTAAGTCTACTGTGTCACATTTGGTGTGCGATACAATGTTTTTTATCTTAATTAATGTCTTCCTCACATTAAAATTATCTTTGTTGCCTATTAAAGAATATGTTTCGTATTTTACCATAATCGTTGTCTGATTCACTTTAATATCTGTGTTACCTAAAAGGCAACTGTTTTTTTACTATGAACACCTACGCTTTAAAATATTAATGCATTGATACTATCAGTGGCTAATTTTAATTTAGACAATCAAGATTGATTAATTAAGTATTGCAGTTAAAATCATTCCAAGTACTAAAGAGCTTGGAATAATTAGTAAATATATTTTGTAACTATGTATGTTCTTTTAGAGATTGTAAGTAGTTAGGTTATGCAAATTTAACTCCCAGAAAGTAAAAAATAACTAAATATATGAATGCATAGTTGCATTGTTGTAAAAAAATCAATGTTTAAAAATATTACCCGTTGTTAACCAGTAAATGGACACTGACTAACTAACTGTCACTTCAAAGGCAATCGGCTGAAAGTTATCCAACGTTTGGGCTTTGTTTGTAGGCCTAGTGAATCCTCCCACCACTTGATTTATTTGACTATACATGATCCATAGGCTTTATGTCTATAAAGTCTGTGAGTTACACGATTAAAAGTAAAAACTGTCCCGTTACTCCATAACGAATATTATAAATATCTGTCCCACTAACCTAATGCCGTCGGACATCACTATCCCCAGCCCCAGCGGATATTGTCTCTGGTCGGCGACAGCTATGCCGTCACATAATGGCGGGAAACTTGATAACCGGCCTTTGATATCGAAATGTCTCGAAATTGGTGTTAAATATTTTTGACTAGAGAGTAAAGTGACATAGCGCTTCCTTGCCTTATTTACACCGCTTAGTTAGTATAGATAGACAGTCTTTTTAATAAATTATATTTAGATATTTTTATATCATTTAGATATGCCTCTTTTTATCAATTCTACACCTTTTTTAATAAATTATTTTTATTTCAGGCAATAAAAATGGATGATACATTATTGTACACCATAAAATACATAACAAAGCAAATTATTTACACAGAAATATGTACTCGTACAAAGTAGGCAGTAGGCGGTCTAAATGCTGAAAGCGGTCTCTCCCAGACAACCTTTGGGTATAGAAAATTATTTATCTGAGAGATAGCTCGTAGTTATAAGTACATAAGGGCAGTTTGTTACTGTTGTCGTTATTTCATTAGTCTTTTAGTTCAGTTTTAATCCAGCAACTTTCATAATCGCAATAATATTTTTATTTACATATGTCCCTACCCCCATGGACATCACACACAAGTCAAGTTATTTATATTTACAATTAAAATATATTTATTGACCAAAAAGTCTACAACATTTAAATAATTATTTACAATATGAAAATCCTCTAAAATATCCTCAGTTTCCAGAGGCCTAGTCTACATAATTTTAATTAAGTTTTTGATTGTGAGCGTAAATCTATAGTAGATGCATCTAGAATATCTCTTGGGTTTAAGTTAAATTAAACACAGACAATGACTACCTACAATTGAAGATTTTAAGACTAAGCCACTAATTAACGAGCACGTAACATTTAAAAATCGAAGACCCAAAACAGCCAGTATCTTAATCCCGACGCATCGGCGAGATCAGAAAAGAGTTGCTAGTAAAAATAACCTACCGCAAGTCTATCAAACGAAAACACACCCTCCACTTATTTACTCCCTTCACTTTGGGATAAATCGATGTTCTTCGGCTGTCGCGGCCAGTGCGCACGCGTGGAAAAAATGGCGACGAAAAAAGCGGGAAATAAAAGAAAGATGCCGGATAGGGGTCGCCCCCGATTGAAGCAAGGAGAGCTCGCGGTGTGGTGCGGGGGCGAGACTGGCGTGGGCGCGTGGGTTTGCTTCCAGGGGTTTTCTTTTCAGCAAAGAAAATAGACGTGTTTTGTTTTGTGTTCTTTGCAAAACCAGGCTTTAACCGCATTCTTCTTTTAAGTAAAATCAAAGCTTATATCTAACTCTCTATAATGTCGTTATAACAATTTGATATAGCTATACCTACATACTTGTTATACCCTTTTATAAGTATCATCGTCAGTTAATTTAAAATGTTATTTTGATTTTATTTGATTAAGTTGATATTTGAGAATCGAGCTATACTCGTAAAAATACTTGTTTAGTTTTTCTACCTACTTTCACAATACGATAACTACTTTTATAAAAACACATTTTTCAAATAAAACATTAAGCACACAACACTGTCTTTTATTTCAACTAGCCATATTCTATCCAAAAACAGCTAAATCTAACCACAACTCCATCACTTGCAAAACTGACGCTCAATCGTACATTCTAACATTTCTCTACTAACGTTTTGGTTGCTCCTCTACCGCACCGCGAGCCGCAGGGGTGTGTCTTCCCCTCGCCAGCCCACGGGCAGGGCTGGGCCTACGGGGGTTAAAGCGTCTTGGCGGGGTCGAGCTTGGCGATCTGTGACGTCATGTCACCATGCAGCTTGGTAAGAATTATGGTGGTTATGACATGCGTGCGGGGGAGAAAGGAGCTTGAGTTTCGCGAATGTTTTTTTTTGTTACGGTTATTCTGTGTCATTTATTAGAAAGACTAGCTTTACTGATCTTCTATGCCTCTATGGTATGCTCTAAACTCTGTGGTAATGTGCGGATGGCAACAATAACAATAATTATATTGGGCGAATTATTGTTGTCAATATTTCTGCAGATTTATTATACTAATGAAGGTAATATTAATACTTAGGAATTTATTAAAATGCATCGATAAAATTTAATAATAATAACAATATTTAGATCAACATTTTTGATTGTTAATGTTGTGTTCCCAAATTGATGCTAAATAATTGCAAACTCATGCAGGCTTGACTGCAGCCAAACATTTTCTTACCCACTTCAAGTTTCAATCAATACACACAATTGTCCAATTCCAAAGATATTATAAACAAAAACCAACGCATTCAAGATTCGAATCGCCATTTTTCAAATTCGAAACGTCTCGTGTCAAAAACAATCATGATCCCGCTTCCATTACCCGCGCCCAAGATGGCGTTTTGCGCGGCTTTTAACACCCTATTTTTCTGTTCTTTCACCCCCTATCCCCCTGTTTATGCATCCCCTTGCACCCTTTTTTCACGAAGTGCACCTTCTTGTTTTAGTTGTATGTAAGTTGAATGTGGGCACCGTTAATTGGAGTTTTTTGTTTCGTCCGTTTGTTAAGAACTTCGATTTCCTAGTTAGCGATCCAATTATTTGTATTAGTTCATTAGCGAACTTTTTGTTCGCTTTGCTAGTTGGCTAACAACTTTGTGTAGGGATTAAGTTTACAAGCCGGTGCATGGTTTATTTCTTGTTTATTTATTTTTATAAATAGAATTGTAGAGTTATTTTAGTTCATGCGATTCAGACAGAAGTTGTTGTAGTGGTTTAAATACTTATTTACTGTTAAATTAGCAACTGTCTGTAGTGTGGCAACAAAATAAATCAAACATGATTTTTGAATTACCTACATATCTATGACTGAGTCACAATGTGACTCTATACTTCAAAATGATGGTGGGCCTTACTCAAATGTTGATTTATGTAAGTGTTTTGAACGTTGCTAAGACTGTAATAATGCAATTTAATTTACACAAAAGACATCTAAAAAGTCTAAGTTAAAGGAACATTTGCGTAAAAATAAACTAGCTCTTTCTGTTTTCTTTTAACATCATCCTTCGAGCGTCATCCCGGTTGTGCACTCGCACGCGAGGGCCCAGGGTGCGCTAACCATGATCCAGGATGTGGCAGATCAGGTAATTACAGTGGAGCGACTGCCATCTGACCTCCGTGAGCAAAAGTTACCGTGAAAAATAAGGTTATTTTTTTCTGACCTGTATAAAGTATGTCTGTCCGTTAGCATGGGTAGTCAGCTTCGCACAATCTTAATTTAGAACTAGGTATATATATGTAATACTCGTACATATTACTGTTTATGTAATTTAAGAGTTAAAATTAAACCTGGATTTTGTAAGTCGGTGGAAAAAAGAAAGTATCGGATATATCAAAACGGTTGCCAAGTTACTACTAAATTAAATAGAAAATAGGCTACCTACTTAACAAGCATGCCATGGCCAATCAAATTAAAAAAAAAAACACGCAAACTAACGATATAAACCTAGCAAATTATGCAGGCCACATTGATCGCGCCATTATAAAATAACGCGCCCACATCGGCCAGATTCGACTAATTAATTCACCTGCCTAACAATGAGTAGGCGGGACTGCAACACGCTAGTTGCGCTGTTGCACCGCAACATGGCATTGGTCGTTGCGGTGTAGGCGGTGTTGCGTTCTTGTAACGGTTCAGAAGTTTTTTACGACGTTACGAACGATGGCGGTTACGACTTTTTGTCATGTTTTCGCAATGGACGTTCTGAAATATGGGTAATCATGTGTTTTGCTGAGCGAGAGTTGTAAGCCAATTTCAGAAACATGAAAATATGCACAAAGTTTTCATGAAATCCTTTTAGTCATTACAAAAAAAAAACATGATTTTATAAGAGCTAACGAACAATTTAGGCTCAATAACGTGAATGAGTTCGTTTTACCTACCCTACCCGGAATTGGAAAACTACAAGCTATGGGTACTTAGAGAATGAGCATGGAAGACACTGAGTAATTTGACAAAACGTTTAAACGTAGAGGTACTACCTACGTGTTCCTCTTCTACTATAGTGTCTCCACATTTAAAATGTCTTTGAGCGACATGTTCATTGAGTGTAGTAGGTAATTGAGTACTGTGCGCAGTAGTGATGTTGAATAATCTCCGAGACATTTAAGAATTGTAAATGGCCTTACTCTTCTACTGTATTTAATCGATTCCTAGCTGTGAGATTCCCGAAAATAGTTAAATAAAATAAGTATCATAATACATTTGTTCTTCTGCTTATATGCAACAACTTTTCTCTAGAATCAATACTAAAATTGCGATGAAAAAATTGGGGTTCCCATACTTATATTAACTTAGAGAAAAAGAATAATAAATGACATAACATAAGTAATAGAATATTATTACAATGAACAAGTTGTAAAGCTAAGGAAAATTTAAAACTTTACGTCTGAAAAGTTCATTAGAAGCATAGCAATAAGTAGCCTGCAAAAGAAATTATTTACTTTTAATATAAAACTTTAAAAAAAAGAACGGTCCTAAAGACCAAAAACTTTTTAATTAAAATCAGTCCCCAGAGAACCGATCTCAAAATTACACAGCAACAATCAGTCCTAAGGGTAAAATAAAAGTTGACTTTTTACTACCTACATTACCAATTGGTCGTGCCCACTTACTTTAAAATATACCTAACACAAAAAACGCGTGGGGTGAATGCGCCTATATCCCTCCACCTATAAATAAGCATATAAGGATATCGTATTAAACCGTCATTGTAATGAGGGCCCCTGAAAAGTGACGTAAAAAATTTTGGGGTGCCTAGCCACCCTCGATGTACCCTCGATTTTTTGCAGGCACCCCATTATTTGAGCTCGTTTTCGTTATTGGTACATAATAGGTATTGATTTTAGGAGTGACTGCTGCATTGTATGGTGTACAGACAGACTCGTTAAAGTTAACGTTGAGGCATCTTATGCAGTTGTCATAGGGGAGATTATACAACGAACACGCATAGTACACTGTACATTATTTGGGATAGGGCGAGCTATGTGATTATTGACTGATGTATTGTCGTTTGAGTCAATAGGGCAATATTGGTAATACTAAAGCATTAACAATTGTGTTCTTATCCGTATAAACATTATGTGACTACTGCAAAATCAGAAATCCTTATTCGTATAATAATGTGACTACAGAAAAACAAAAGGTACCTAATTACACTTTTAGATTTCGGAAACTTCCTTTCGTGAAATTGATGAATTCGCTAACTGCTTTTAAATTGGCAAATATTTTAATGCTCCTTCTTCATTAACTACATAATTCTTTCATCAAAGAACTGCCTCGTTGGTCTAGTGGTCAGCCCGCTGGGTACTATCCACGAGGTCCTGGGTTCGAACCCCGTGTCGGGCCGAGAGTGATTGAGTTTTTCTGTCTTGAAATTACTCAGACACAGCTCCGGAGTCAGGAAGTTGGTGGTGTTAACACCACCCCCGTGCCTCCGAAAGCACGTTAAGCCGTTGGTCCTGCGCCTGATCTCTCTACGGTCATGTCGGACTGCCGTTTCACCGAATTATGAGAGTGAAGGAACAGAGAGTGCACCTCTGTATTGCGCACACACTTGTGCACTGTATAATATGTCCCACGCAGTTGGCTAATTTCTGTTGAGATAGGCCGCCGTGGTCGAAATTCGGCTAGGAGGACATTACATTAATTGTTTCATCAGAGCAGACTATGTAATTTTTTAACAAGCTTTCTTATTCAATATGACCTCGCGCAGACTACAAAATATCTATCGGTCGATATTTCGAAAACTATATTATAGTTTTTTGATCAGTGAAATGTCAAAAAGCAGAAAACAGGACAAGAGCAGACTCGTTATTTACGACCTCATGCTTATAGTTAGAAGAATTCACTTTTTCTTGGAATTGGAACCAGTAAATTAAAATACTACGACCTACCGTTTAAGCATTTCGAATTCTCAAACATAATTCGCTTATTTTCACCTATCGCCATACTTTGGCGATAAAAAAGTCTCGCTCAATTAAGTAGAGGAATAACAAGGAACGTCATAAAGAGGGAACTTGAGTGAATTATACTTCCCGGGAGTGCCACGAACATCAAACTGAGGTTAGGAGATAATGCCCGTCCAAATTAATTCTTTCACGACGTAAAAATCTCTTGCAAACTTTTGAGAAGGTGAGATAAATGTTTCGGCTGATAAAAGTGTGAGCTTTTTCGTTTCTGGCTCACCAGATTTTATTTATCTTCATAATTTAAGTTGAGAAAGTAATGATTTAGTTGAAGTTGAAATTGGTAACGCAAATAATAATATGTTCAGTAATGGACCACAAAATCAGGAACACTATTTTTAAATTCACTTGTAGGACATTCTTTGATTTAATTAGTAGAACTAGAATCATTACTTTACCGTAAATCAGTTTTTAACTAGTACGGAAAGTCAAGAAATTTGTTGCCATGTACCTACCAATGTGTTGCCATAATAAGTAATTTAAATAATTGTAAGACCTATGTGGAACCTGGATATAAGTAAGCACAATAAACTGTTTGTATTCTTTTTGTATGACGTTTATTCTATTGCTCGCCTTTTGTGACGAGTAAGTAGGGGCACTCGTTGCGGTTCAAAGCGGTCGATCGTGTGATTCAAATATGGGAAGTTTTAAATCACGGATAAAAATCAATTGAAATCTGCATACGAGTGATAAAAAAGAGCTGGCTTAAAAGGTACGTAGACCATCAAGCCTACAGCCTTACTCAATTGCTTTAAAATTGTTATAGCGTATATCCTTACATGATGTCTGCACCAGAACAAGAACTCTCTAAATCAAAAGATACAAGACATGTGCTGTGACCAAAATATTGACGGGTCATTGCAAACTCAACCTACACATGGCAACCATAAAGTTGACCGAGGGCGCAATGTGCCGATTCTGCCACTTAGCAGAAGAAACGCCTATGCACATACTCTGCTCGCGCGGACCGCTTATGAGCAAAAGAAGTATCCATTTAAGGCAGCATATAATGCACCCGGACGAAATACCAGAACTCACTCCTCGAAAAAACTGGCGATTTCTAGATTCAACGGGCATAAGTAGTAGTAGTAGCTATAATCAAAAGGGCTGCCACAATAGACCAATCACTTGTCGAGCTGGCTTGCATTTGGCCCAAATTTTCAATAGTAATAATAATATCCTTACATATTGAATTCGTAATAATAATAAATCTAAGGCGCAGGGGCAGCATGTGGCGTGCTGTAGGTGATTGGCGACACCTCGTACCCCGACTCCCGAGGGCTCAGCTTAACTTATATGGCCCTCGCCTCTTGTGCTTGCCTTAACCAGCCGGCCACTCCACTTGCGATGGAGTGGAGATCGCAAGAGCGGAACCTATGCTCCAGTTTGGAAGTGTAAAATGTCATAACGCCGGGGGCCTGCTGGCTGGTGCTCTTAGCACTGGCCACCTGCACCCCGCCGACTCACCTCTCTACAACCTTAGCTGTTCACACCAATGTTGCTGCCTTGCTACCCACCTGGTAGCTATTATAGGCGGCCCATTTAGTGTGCGGCGAGTCACCGTCTGCAGTGATTATCGAGATGAGACATTAGATATGGCAGGTTTCCCGTTGTCTCATCAATATCCCGGCAACCAGTCCAGCAATTTCTTATCCATAGAACCAGTATTAGTTCCCATCTTCTTCGCAGTAGTCCTTGCACCAAGCGGGTGCTGTCTTTGGCTGTATCTTCTCAATAGTGCAGGCAGAGATAGTATCCACTAGGTGTACATATCCCAACTCATTATCGTATCACAAAGGGGCCTCTTCTTTTTGGATCCATATCCCCACGTACGCCTTCCAAAAAGACCGGTCTCGTGTCGTGACTTCCCACAGGAGAGATACAAATAATAAACATTAGACGACATCACATAAAGTACATTGCTCTGATCTCAAAGCAAAAGCTAAAGCACTTATGTTACGGAAATTAAAAATAACGGTGGTTACCATAACACCCAGCTCCAAGACAAAATAGAAAATATGGAAAGCTTGATTAATTTACTCTGTGCTTAAGTACAAAATGCTCTTGCTTAACACACAATCAATTGCCTCTTGTAGGATTTGAAGCCGCTACCGTTGGTTTTGTAGTCTGAAGAGCGAACCACTACACTAACACGAACACGACGTCTTTTTAAAAGGAGGTGAAATCCATCATTTTAGGACATTTCTATATTGCCCTAAGTCCAATCAATAGCTCATGCATTATCATGCATGCAATATTACTGATGGACCATATTTTGTGTAAATATTTTAATGGTTGCTGTTTTTCTTATAAAATATGAACATTTTACTAGGTACTTTTTCTACCCTGTTTGTTAAGTGTATTTAATGACAGGCCTCAAATTATGTAGCATAATTACTTTTTGAAACATTGCGTTAAGTGCACAGGAAGTAATGATTTTAAATGAAAGTTTTAAAGTCATTAAGTATTGGCCATTTTTGCAAGAACCTAAGTACCTATTTGATTTAATTTACAACTTAAGTATTGGCTGTTTTGCAAATGAGTTAGTGCTTGAACTCTATCTGACTTAAGCGCTAGAAACTCATAATAATGATAAATCTTTGAAAAAGTTGATGAAACAATAAATATATTTTGTTACCTTTTTTAGGGTTCCGTACCTCAAAAGGAAAAAAGGAACCCTTATAGGATCCCTTTGTTGCCCGTCTGTCTGTCAAGAACCTTTTTCTCAGGAACGCGTCGAGGTATGAAGTTGAAATTAACAACAAATACTTATGTCTATAGTCCCTTGAAACTGTACAAAAATCAAGCTTGTAAGTCAAGGCAATCAAAAGATATGGCCATTTTGCCTTATTTTCTAACATTTTTTAGGGGAATCAAAACCTATAGGGTACTTCCCATGGACCTAGAACCATGAAATTTGGCAAAAAAGAAGGTCTAATAGTACAAGTAACGGAAAAAGTATGAAAACCGCGAATTTGTGATCACATCGTAGAAAAAAACCTTTGTTTGTATGGAACCCTCCGTGCGCGATTACGACTCGCACATTCCCTTTTTTACGACCGTCTTGGTGTAGAAGTTCGCGCCGGACTACAAAACCATATGATGCGGGTTCAAATCCTGCAAGGATGAGCGTCATGGGCACGAGCATTTGTACCTAAGTCATGGATGCTTAGAAACGTATATCTATAAGTATGTCTATCCGTTATCCTAGTCGCCATAGCACGAGCTCATGCTACGTTTGGGGCTACGTAATTGGTGTAAATTGTAAATTATAAATTGTTTCAACAAACACACCAATTACCTAGCCCCAAACTAAGCGTGAGCTTGTGCTATGGTGACTAGGATAACGGATAGAAATACTTAAATACATATAAACATCCATGACTTAGGTACAAATGCTCGTGCTCATCACACAAACATTTGCCCCTTGCGGGATTCGAACCCACAACCGCCTGGTTTAGAAGTCCGGTGCGCGAACGACTACACCAAGACGGTCGTCAAATCAGGTGTGTTTGTTGTAATAAATTATAAATTTATTCTGGCAGATCTAGACGATCAGTATCAAATTCCAATTTTTTTGATAAACAGAGTCCCATAATGGTTATAAATATTTTGATGTTCATTTACAGAATTTAGCCATCGGTATTTTATAATAAGGTACCTTTTTAAAAAGTCATGATGTTACATTTTCTTTCTCATTTCTTTTCGACCAGGCAAGACAGATGCCCTGCACATTGCAGGAATAAATAATTAAATGCCACCACTAGCTACTAATGTATCACTAATTTGTCAGTTTTCAAGGATTTAGTAGCTGATGAAGCCATAAAAATTTGGCACATTCCTTTTCCTTCTAATTATAAACTTTGATAAGTACTTATACTCGTACTTACATAACACCCTTGCGCTTTTTGAAGTTGTTCTTTTATTTTTTACTTTACCAGTGTAGATTCTGCGTCCATTATAGTATCTAGTGCAGGTCTTCCGCTAGCTTGAAAACTATCGCGATTGTGATTGCAATTTCAAGGCAACAACAGTTATAAAATTGTATTTTTTTCACTTCCTTTTCTGACGTTCGTTGAAAGCCATAACTATAGTAATTTGAAAGCAATCGAATTAGGCTCTAAGAGTGCTGGCCTTTAGGTACGCCTTCATTAAATGAAACACTAAACCTATGTACCTAAATAAATATTGAACAAGATCACATAAATTGCTCTGATCCTAAAGTAAGTAACTTGTGTTATGAAAATCAGAAACTTCATCCCAAAACAATATATTATACCTAAAGAAAAACTGTATTCCTATATTGACTTGACCGGGGATCAAACACAGGACTTCAGAGATCGCAACACCTTAAAAACCGGCGCGCGAGTCAATCGACCACGGAGCTCGTAACTCATACTCGGTAAATTACTTATTAAGTGCAATATGTGCAAGTTAATGAGATGAATAAAACTTGATGCGTACACCGCTAGCCATAACCTTGGTTGAAGCTCAACCACAGCCGGTTTTGATGAGCAGGGTCCCGTTGGAAAATGTAAAAACCAAGGACCAAGACGCCTGGATGTCTGTCGGGACAGTGACCAACTGAAACTCGTCGATCGGGAATAAACCAAACATTAAAAAAAAAAATCTTTCATAAATTTATGACTACGGCCGGCTTTCTAAGGAATTTTTCGTTTGACAGTAAGTTTCAAGAGTTGATATGAAACTCTTGATTATGATTGCATTTTCAACTTAAAGTACATGTACCTACCTAGAAGTCAAAAACTTTTTTGTGTGGTGTAAAAAACTTCGTCCAATATTTTTTCATAAAGTCATATTTGAAAAAAAAAACTCGTCATGTGACTGTCAAATATGTACCAGCAATATACAGTTACGAGCATTGATACGTATACAGCGTATTCGACTTGAGAACATATTACTATGATTTAAAATCGCTGTACACTTTTGCTGAACATTATATGATCGTGAAAAACTGCCTGTACAATGTCATCTCAGTTTTTGACTTTTTTTTGTTTTGGCTTGCTTATTTTTGACTTTACCAACGCTTCCTATTTCAAGCCTAGAGTTCAACAACACATGTTTAATTTTTAATCAGCCGATTTAGCATTATTTGATGTAATGGAAATTCTGTCAAATTAACTGTCAATCGAGGTTAACCGGCTGTTTAAAAATTGGTCACATTTGACCGCAATCCCACCTAACGGTAAGTGGCCTAGGATGGATGATGTCTTAAAAGTAACCAGATCATAGTATTAAGGGTACACTTCAGAAACGAATTCCACTCTCCACCCGTACGGGTAAGAGAAACGTAGACTCAAAACCAACGACCTATACATATAATGTCATGTCGGACTGCCGTCTCACCAAATTATGAGAGTGAAGGAACAGAGACCTGTGTATTGCGCACACACTTGTGCACTATAATATGTCCCGCGCAGTGGGCTAATCTCTGTTGAGATAGGCCGCCGTAGTCGAAATTCGGCCTGGAGGACATTATTATTATTATTATACATATAAGTCCATGCTCAAAACATTTGGTGCCTATTGTTGGCATGTTAGGGACATAAGGGAGGTGGAGGTATTGTTAAAAATAATTTTAAACATGTAAAATAGTTACGGAACCTTCCTAGATTTCTACTACATTGTGCTTTTCTTACTCTTTTTGCTCCAGTGCAGTCTAGTTACGGTTCTCATACTCAGAGGGGGAAAACGGGTTTTGTACAGTCCCGTGTAGGGTTACAACTACTGACAACGGGTTTTGATTAGCTCATTAAGGATAAAGACCGATTTTTTTAAGAAAAAAAGGTTTTGGCAAGTTCAAATTATGTAGATGGGTTTGGTGACTGGGAAAGTAGCACTCTACTTTCCCAGTATTTGAATGATATATTGATAGGTTCCTTTTAAAATGTGGAATGTACGAGTAAATGAAATGAAATGAAATGAAAGTTTATTTGCCTTTGGAGTAATAGGCTTTATAACAGATACGGGGGAAAATTATTTCAGCTTCGATTATTATTTGTTTGCAATTTACTTTTATGACTAATAATTTAAATCTTTTTATAAAAACAGTGCACGAAGATTTATGAAATATTTTTAAAACATAATAAAGTATTTCAATAACAGAGACTAATACGATATACATACACAAATACCCTATCGAGAACCGATAGGAATACTTACCAATACCCCTATAAAGAACAAATTAAAGTCAGTTATTGTCATCTTACAATAGATTATTGCCTCGTGCCAATATTGAGAGGTTTTTAAACGCATTGACACCTTTCAACCGTTGATCACAAAAAAATTATGGTAATAAAAAATCACGCACCATTTTAACCCTTGGGATGCAGCAGGTAAGTTTATAATAAGAAAAAAAAACACGAACTTTTTAAACAACTTTTTTCTTATGCCACTCAATCCATCGTGTGAGTCGAATTTTAACTGTGGGATTTGTTTTTTTTATTTAAGGGTCACCTTTTTTCTCTGTTTGCCACTTAACTCAATCACGGTAGATGTATTTTGAATTCGTTGTTATGGAAACATTTTTTTAGAGATTAATAGTTTTTTAACTTTTTTTGCGAAAGCAAAAAAGTGTGTGTTTGTTCTTGATGTTTTTTTTACTGTCTAAATTATGTGAGAAATTAAAATTTAGTTGTGAGTGACTGTGACGAATGCAAATATTTGAAAAACAAAAACTTAGTAGGTATACCGTTGTGGATCAAATTCACCAAAGATTTATGAAACAACATTTTTTTTTGCTTCATATTAGTACCAAAATTCACTTGAACGTTTGTAAAACCACATATAATTGAAGTACTTTATTTTTCATTATTTTTTATTCTATTTTACGAACTGAAGTTCAGAAGGCAATACATCTATGTACAGTTATGAGTTGAAAGAGAATATATTACTTAAACATCATTTATCGACATTGTATTTTTTTAAATAGATCTTTGACGCTTATAAATATTATGATAAATTTGTTGTTCAATTTTAAGGACATTATTGTCATATTCGAATTTAACATGCGAGACTGGCAGTTGTTATAAATGAAGTAAATATTTCCCAAAACTAAATTTCGAATTACAAATTTCGTACCCTAAGGGTGCTAATTCTCAAATCCTTACATACTCCCCTGCATCTCGACATCATCAACAGAAATGTTTCCTAATTAATTTCTACGGAAAAATTGAATTAGGGGTGGAAGTTTTTGTCGAAACTTAAATAAAAATGCAGATAGGTAGAAGTTTGTTAACAAGGGGGTCCCCCCTACTTTGAGTCGGAGGCATGGGGTGTAAAAATGAACCTCGCCCCTCAAGTAAGATATCAGCGAAATTGAAATCGCTGAGGCGAATCTATTTTTCGGCACGTGTTTGTTAGGTATTTTTTCTTGTTATTTACTTTGGTGTTGTGTTTTTCTTACTTGGTAAATACATAGGTAGGATTTTATTTTCGGATGAAATAAATAAAGTGATTTTGAGGAAAGCCAATCATAGAGAACGCGATGGAATACGAATAAAATTTCAGGATTTTGCAAATTTCTAAAAGCTTTTTAAGGTAAAGAGCATTATTGCGTAGCCACCTGTATATAAATCGTGTCTAAAGTTATTCTTTCTTATCGAAAAGTTATATCAAAGTATGTGAAGCTCTTACGATTACTAAATTTCGTACATCCTATTAATGACTTTATCTCTTTTATTGAAATAAATAACTTTACTCGCTATTTATTATGCCAAAGCTATAGTTAATGCACGTACATTTAATGAAAAAAAAACGATTAAAAACAACTGCTCACGTTAAATTCACGAAGTTTACCACCCCTGTCATTAGCAGATACTTAATATTTCTGAGAGGTGCTTAGTTAAAAACTAGGTAAATAACTTACCGAGGATTCATCTTACTATAACGTATTTTTATAAAGTAAAACTTCTTCGCTGGTACTCTTATACCGCAGAGGTGAAGCGATATAAGGGTTAATTAAGAGTAAAATTGTCTTTGTCTTTTAAAAACAATTCATGATGTATAATTTTAATTAATTAGACTTCCACCTTTTTTGAAAGTATTTTTTTTTATTGTCTTAGTTTGTCCGTTGATGCCTAAAAATAAAATACGTTTAGAAGAAAAAATATAATTTAAGTCGTAAACAAAACAATAATACTCTGCCCTTTGATTGGCATGAAGTAAAACAGACTAATCTTTGAAGTAGTTGAACATAAATACATAAGTAGGTATCTGTAAGTAAATAGAAATGATTAGACGTATAAAGAATTATCAACGAAAATGATGGCTCACAAAAATCACACAAACCCTTGGTAAAAAAATATTCAATTCTGAACCGTAATCCTGAAGATATAAGGAAAACATAACGAGGTCTGCTTCACAAATAAACTAGTTATGGGGGCGGCACCCCATATTACAACCCCTGTGACCCGACATCGTGGTGTTCAGATCGATACTTATCCTATAACAATTCAGAGTGCTTACCCGACTGTGGACAAAAGATTAATGAGCACAGAAATTGGTGCAATTATGTAGTACATAAACAGAACTCACTGATCGGTAATAGCTGACAAAAAAATGTTTTGAACTCCTGACGCGAAGTTAAACTTGCAGCCGTATCTAAAGACGTTTCCTCCAAACTACCTCGACTCAAACTCAACTGAGGAATCCTCAAGGAAAGTTTCGAGGATACCTCGAAATCGGTATTCTTAGTCAGTAACGAACGACCATTTTGAGGCTCCTCCAGTGAGGTTGAGTGGAGGAAGAGTCGAGGAAAAATGGCACAGATTATGTCAAAACTAGCTGTTTTTTTTACTAGACTTTGTAGTCTATGGTCGATCGTGTTCCTCGGTCGAGGTTGAAAAAAAAATAGTCAACGATAACGAGTTCCGTTTTACGTTCTTGGGATAATTACTAGCACATAAGTGTTGTCAAAAAAGATAATGATCAATTTTTATAACACACTAGAGATGGTTTGTAGCACTGGAGAATACAAAATCGGATATGACAACTAAATATTCCCTCAAGGTAGGTCGCGAGGTACCTTGAGTTTGACACTTGCTTACTTAAATCTTCCGCACCTCGACAGAGCAAATATTGGGAGTGGAGGATTTTTTAGCCCTTTATGCATACAAATTAGACGAGTTAAGGTGGAGGTGAGCATGAGTGGAGTCGAGGAAACGTCTTAACATACGGGTAAGTTTCTAAAGGTCGTAAGTATCAAAATATAAGCTATCTATACAGGGTTATTTGTAAAAGACCAATAACCTCTTCTATGGTGCATACAACAACTTTTCCTATGAGACCTACAAATAAATATATAAAAAAAAACGTTACTCCGTTCAAAAGATACTTAAGATGTCATTGGCGATTTAGTAAAGTACTTAACAAAAATCGCGATTTCGATGTTGGTCTCAAAGAGAATGTTGATATTCGAGCATCTAAATCGGCCTTTATGAGGTTATTGATGTCAAATAACCCTGCATAGCAAGACGCATGACTCTATGGGCCTTAAAATGGCTTGACCAGACTTTATGTAATCAAGACCTCAATTCTATTTATATCAATTATCAAATAAATAAATTGTTTTATCAAATACACCAATAACCTAGCCCTAAATTAAGCGTGAGCTTGTGCTGTAGTGACTAGAATAACGGATAGACATTACATAAATACATTTGTAAACATCCATGACTTAGGTACAAATGCTCGTGTTCATCACTCAAACATTGCGGTATTTGAACCTGCAACTTCTGGTTTAGTAGTCCGAAGCGCGAACCACTACACCAAAACTGTCATCATTATGTACTAATAGAGTTATAGTTATTATTCTGATAGAATGGTTATTGAATGGCCAAAATCTGTCATTTGGCCCGTACTAAAATGACACATCTATTTTACCATTAGAGTTTTTCCAGCAAGGAATCGAATTCAGATCCTCAGGGCGTTATTTCCCTCTGAACCACCAAACACAGAAGCATACCTATCTCATTGAAATTATGTATCGGGTATGTATTATTGTACATCGATGTCTTAAAACAAAACAACCTTATATAAAGGTATATACCAAACACCTCCGTAAACTTCTCAAAAAGCCTTTTTAAATTCAAATTCGTTCACTGGCGCATAATAAACGAATAGAAAAATTACTTTCCCCCAAATTATATATTAAAAGAGTATTGGAAAAGGCCCTGTGCATATGGGATTTCAAAGTGAGGGTTTCGTTAAGGAAAATCTACTAAGATCAGTAGGGACTCGGGTACAGTCAAAAATAAAAGAAGTTAGATATTATTATTAAGTTTTAGAGTTTGGACAGGGTATTTTACCAAAATTTGAGATCGGAGTCCGATGTCAATATGCTATTTAATTGATTTTTATTTGGCAATGTTATTTTTTATAATTTATATAGATATATATATATATATATATATATATATATATATATATATATATATATATATATATATGCGCTAATGGTTAAGTTTAGCTTTAGTATACTAGTATACAATTATTCAGATTTACAAAAAATATTGTATTGATTCAATAAAATTAATTACATATGTTTACTATTATTACTAATACTTAAAACTACAGAAATAGTTTACGATACGTTCTAAAATATAATTAACCCAAAACTTTTTCATCATTTAGTTATTTATGACATGCTTCCTTTCTTTTTGTTGCAACTGCAAAAAATGATAATGCATGTTACTAATATTACAAAGCGTTTTCAATAGAATACCAAACTTGGTTATTTAATAAGCCGATTAGAACGATATTGAGTAAGGTTTTTGTTCGTTAATTAGAGAGTAAATGCATTTAATAAAAATGATATGACTGACATACCTACTTGCCTTTATTCAATAAGATTCACAGTTGCGTAAATAATGTGTAATGTTAAGTTAATTACCTACTCGTGTTCGTGAACCAGACGAGTAAGAATGATTTGAAATATGTTACAAAAACAGGTTAAACACATTTCCTAAGACGCGATGACCCAAAAAATTGGTACCTTTCTGTTCACCAATTTTTAAACAGCCGGTAAACTTCGATTGGCAATTAATTTGACAGAATTCGCATACAAAATATGCCAAATAATGTTTTTAACCGTCTGAATAAAGATTAAACATGTATTGGTAAACTCCAGCCTTAAGTGAGTTAAGTACTTTGTACTGTACACGGGTTGACATATCGAACTGACATACCGCTGTCAGAAATCTGTCTTTATTAGTAGGTTTTATGTTCATGTGGACCACTTTATCTTAAGCCATCATAAAAACTTGTGCTAATTATTTTATCATTCCCAGCCGTTCTTAGGACAGCGACTATAATAACGTCCGTGTATGGGCAATCAGCGGGGGCCTATCTGAGGTGTATTAGCAAGCTACAATGTATCTCACACCTCATACATAGTTTTATAGGAACTATGAAAAGTGTAGCTAAAAAGTCTGTATTTATTATTTCATTCCTTAATTTTCTTTTAGTTTTAATTAAGGAGAGGTAACAGAAGGAACACCTAAATTATTTTAGTTTGACTAGTTGTTGTTCTTGTTTGGTTTATAACTAGTTTCTTTAAATTAATAAAAATGTTTAAATATAAGGTAATTTAATTTTAAATCAATATGAAGGGTGCTTTAAGCACACAGTGAATAAAGCCTTCCAAAGAAATCTAAGCATAAAAAGTAAGGTATAAACTTATTGGTTTTTCACGTGACTGTACTTAGGTACACCCTCTATCAACTTTTTTTTCAAATCAGTTGCCTCCCCCACGGCTTGTTATTGCGCATTATTAGATTTGTTAATTCTACGACGTCCCTATATAAAAAGTACATAAAATGCAACCGATTTTCGACTCTACGAACTTAATTGCAATGCAAATATCTAAGGAATACGTTTAAAATTACAAAGAAATACGGTTACGGAATACGGTTGATGAAAATTATTTTCCGTTTGTTGTGAGGATTCGAGCACTTGTAGGTATTCCTATTCGGCTTATGTAATCGGCTTACTTATTTACTGCCCATGTTACAACTTAAATAAATAAATAATAAATTGTTCCAACAAACACACCAATTACCTAGCCTCATACTAAGCGTGAGCTTGTTCTATGGTGACTAGGATAACGGATAGACATACTTTAATACTTTTATAAACATCCATGACTTAGGTACAAATGCTCGTGCTCATCACACAAACATTTGCCCCTTGCGGGATTCGAACCCGCAACCGCCTGGTTTAGAAGTCCGTGGCGCGAACTACTACACCAAGACGGTCGTCAAACTTAATTTTAAATATAAAATCAAATCTACAATAAGTTTTTTTATCTCATTTAAAAATATCTTTTTCTAAAATTAGGCTTCAGTAGCATTGGTATTTTTGTAACTGTTTTCACAAGCTTCTAAAAGCAAAACCTACTTTGGTAACATTTTAATGTTTTATGAAGTCTTTTCTTATCTCCTTTAACATTTTTCCCCCAAAATAAGGTTTTAATTGGATTGGTATTTATGTAACTGATTTCACAAGCTTAGAAGCAATACTTATTTGTTCACAGTTTTACGAAACCTTTTATATTCTACCTCTGCCGTCGTTGTACGTACATCAAGACGTTTCAAGTTTGTTCCTCGGTTTTTTATTTTTTTTTCCAAAATTTTGCATTGGATAATCAATGCAGTTTTGGAAAAAAAACATTTCAAAAACGAGCAAAGTAAAGGACTTGTCCCATTTTTGTATGGAGGCTGGTTTTTTATTCCAAGATATCACCAACCAGCAATAACCTATATTTATCTGTAAGCTACAAAAATATGTACTATTGCCTTTCCACTGGTAGATAAATACTACTAGGTACTAACCACAGATTATATAATAGGTACTACTGTCAATGGAATGACAATTTTGCTGTCAATTTTTTTTTCATGCGTTAATTGGTATAGGCGAAGGTGCGGTTATGTACAGACTATATATATGTACATACATGTACATTTAAATCGGAGGCCTTAAAAATATATTAATTATGCAGAAAGGCTAGTTTTCGTGAACTCTTTCATATAATATTTAGTTTATTCTGGTTAAAAATATTGACGAATAAAAAACCATTAATGGCCAAGTCCTTTCAGGCAAACTAGAGTTCGAATTATGAAGAAATTGTACCATCCTACTTGCCATAAAATAATGCAAGGAAAAGAGAAATATCTAGTTTGTGATGTATGCGTAACTTGAACACCTTTCTCACTCGCCGTGTAAATCGTTTCATAAATGGAACTCAAAACTAATCCCATCTGCTTACCGTGTCTAACTGGCAACTAATAAAACAAAAATAACTGCCGGAGAAAAAAAACAAAAGCGCGATTCACAATGAAGTTCTAACGTCCGAGTTCCCATAGCGTGGAACAAAAAAAAACTTAATTTTAATATATCTGCATACTGCACCTTTAAGACAAAGGTTAACCCTACATCTGCATCCCTGTTCCGGGCCCTTCGCTATTATTGTTTATAGTTACAAAGGTAAAATATGACACAATGGGTCGCGTTGACACAATTACGTGACCCCCGAAAGTGTTAAAACAAAAAAAGATTGCGTGAAACGGAACAGGTTTGAATTATCATATAAAAGGGTAAAGTGAGATGTATGGTGAAGTGGTTACAATCTCAGGGTTGGTATCTTAGCCAATTTTATAATTTATCAAGCTCAACGGGAAATGTTTAGGGTGATTAAAAATCTATAGAATCATTCGGAAGCATTCACTCATTAGAACTAAAAGCAATTTGGTAGTTGCATTTTTGTACAACTTAGTTTTGTAGATAGATCAAACACACAACCAAATAAAACTTGAAACTTTAATCACACAACAGTAAACATTTTATAACTATCTTTTATAAAGAATGTCAACGATATTTGTTGTTTCACATTACGAGTAAAGCGTCAAATAATATGCTTCCAAGAACATGTTTTAGCAAAAATATTATTAGTATTTATTGCAAACAAGAGACAACCCTATCCCTTCACTTAAATTTTAATTATTGCTACCTCTTCCCCG
Organism: Pyrausta nigrata; assembly: GCA_949316185.1. NCBI lineage: Eukaryota > Metazoa > Arthropoda > Insecta > Lepidoptera > Crambidae > Pyrausta > Pyrausta nigrata. The sequence continues at coordinate 14,685,648 of OX438949.1, read as the reverse complement.
TCGAAGATTGTACCCTTTATAATTTATTCATAAATCTCCTTACAAGTTATTCCTTCGGCAGCTCATGCAAATGGCGCGAAATTAAAATCATAGACAATAAACATTTTTTTAAATAAACTTTGTCATTGCCAGGTTTCTCACAGAACAAGAATATACGATTTTAATTCGGCGTTTGAGATAAGAGATTTATTTAAATTATTAATGTCAACTGGTTTTGAAATAAAAAAGTTGTTTCAAAATTTATTGTTTCTTTAAGATTGTTTGAACGGTTTGGAAGGAAATATAGTTTTTGTGTTGTTTTATGCTTTAACGGATGCATAATTTTATTTTATACCTTAGAGATATCTTTTGCAGATAAAATATAATAAGTGTGTACCTTATAAGACATAATTTTTATTTAGTATTGTTATTGGAATACGTATTAACGTATAGAGGTACTAAGTACAGGACTACGGGTATTGCAATGGTAAAATTATAAATATTCTTTCTATTTAGTGCAGTTTACATGTAAACGTATTTCGTATGTAAATGTAAGTGGAAGTGATCTTACGCAAGTGTCTTCCTTACAATGTTGTTAACCATTCATATTTTAGAGATCCGCATTTCAATATTTCGTTATTTCAGCCGGCGATACATTTATACAAATTTTGCTTTTTAATTGAACAGGGTGTTTGTTTTAGATATAATAATAATAAATTGTTTTACCAAACACACCAATTACCTAGCCCCAAACTAAGCATGAGCTTGTGCTATGGCGACTAGGATAACGGATAGAAATACTTAAATACATATAAACATCCATGACTTAGGTACAAATGCTCGTGCTCATCACACAAACATTTGCCCCTTGCGGGATTCGAATCCGCAACCATCTGGTTTAGAAGTCCGGTGCGCGAACGACTACACCAAGACGGTCGTCAAAACTGTAAAAAAAATAACGCTGATGCGAGGTGAATGTATGAAGTGACTTGTGAATATAAGTCTGCATCTAAAACATTAGCCTGAAATCTTAAAAGAAGCACTCTATAATAATGAAACCTGCAACTTGAAAATAAGGTCCTATATAACATTATCGAACAACAATTTGATACAATATAACTTTTGCTCGTAACGTGTATTAGGAAGAAAAACAAGTCAATGTCTTCAAAAATATTGAATGATTAAGAATGCAAAACCTTAAATACAAAATAATGTATTCAGCTATACAAGTAGCACAACCACTAAAATAAAGTCATTGCTATTGGTTTTGTTTTTATAAGAAAAATAGATGAGCTCATTACAACAAATATGTTTTATATAAATATTTACACATGGGTATCATTATTTGTTGTAATAAACTCAGCTTTTTGCTTTATTTAACAAAAAAAAATATTTTAGTTTGTTGTATGGATTCTGTCACTTATTGTCTTTTTACCCGACTGCGGAAGGAGGGTTACGTTTTTCGAGAGTATGTGAGTATGTATAATTGTTTGGCACGGCCTACAGCCCCATCGGCTCGACAGTTTTTGACATATGAGGTGTCGTTGAATTTGTCAAAACTGTGAGAGTGACATAGGCTATATAAATTTAAAAAATGGCGCCCGCAAATGGAAATAAAGATGAGAGGAGGAATTGATTTTTCCTTACCATAGCAATATGGGTATCAAATGAAAGCCAGTAAAAAGTCCATTTCAAAAATATAAAAAAAATTGCAGTCGGGTGTTGTTTTTTCGAAAATTATGTTTATTTATTCTATTGTGTTATTGTGTAAATATTTCCTAATGTATCAAGAATACGGAACCCTCGAAAAATCATTTAACACCCTTGGCGAGTGCTATCTTAATCGGTCAGTTAAGATAATTGCCTGATATTAGCCGACGATCTACTAAAAGCTTATAACAATTAAGCAAGGCTAAAATATCAGTACACACGCGATAATTCTGTAAATGAGCCATTTGTTGAATGTGAAGCGTTTTTGTTACACAGAATTTCCGATTAAAGTATTTAGTACTACTACTACATTTACATGGATTTGACATATTAACTTTCATTTCTTTAATGTTATAATATCGCAACAAAAAGTAGCATACGTCCTACCCAAGGTCTCAACTGTCACCATTTCTAATGTTCTTAATTCAAAATGTGGAAATTAACATAATAATCCACTCTAACCGAATTTCAGCAAAGGCGCATTCTCAAGAATAATATGTTGGCTCTAAATTAAGTTATTATAAGATATATAAGTCAGCCTATTAGATCCCACTGCTGGGAAAAGGCCTCACCTCAACTATGAGGAGGAATTAGCCATACTTCACCACGCGGGCTCAGTGCGGATTGGTGGAGGGGTGTATGTAAGGCAAGTGACAAACCTTACTGTCAGAAGTTATCAAGCCGCCCTAGGGCCTCTGACTAGGCTTTACGACTAATACCACAGATATTAGCCGGGACCAACTGCTTAACGTGCATTCCGAAGCACGGAGATGCTTGTCATGGACGTCACTTAAATGGTCGGAATGGTCACCCATCCAATCACAACCGCGCCGTGGGTTGCTTAACTTTTGGTATCACTACCAAAGCGCTGCCGCCACTGCGCCACAAGCACCTCTGTTAGTTATTATACACACAAGTAAACACTTACTTGTGTGAGATCACTTTATGTATTGATCTCTGTTCCTTCACTCTCTTATAACCGGTGAGACGGCAATGATATAATAGCCCGAGAAAGATCAGAGGACTAACACTCGAATTACTATTATTTTAATGTTACATGTTAAACCAATGTGAAAGGAGTGGATGAGTCAATGACGAGTGATAGGATTGTATGGAAGAGAAAAACATACTGCGCCGACCCCAAATATAATGGGAACAGGGCAAGCGAATGATGATGTTACATGTTAAACCAATAGACATACATACAAACGATGAAAATTTTTGTTGGGTATAGTTCGCAGTAGGTACCTAAATGAGATCGCAATAATTGAGATAAAATTATAACCACCAAACTGAGTTTTATGTAGTACAGCAAAATTTACATAAATTATTACGTTTTAAAATTTTAATAACGATCCAATTAAGTATTGATTTCTGTAACAGTTCATCGGGTTATTAAAACGTGTAAAGTGTTGGCTGACTTTAGAAAATACTAAAGTAAAATTTTCCCTTCCATAACTTTCAACTTAATAACACCCATCTACGGTCTTTGCTCGTGTTTCAACTCAATAACAATTAATTTTATCCTACGGCAAAAAAGGAGTAAATGACGCATGCTGACTCGCGGCAAAATGACGTAACATGCCGATTAACCGCAAGATAGTTTTAATCATGCAGCATAGTGATTAATGATCAATTTATTTACTCACAATAGTGATGTGACCATAAATCATTAACTGGTTTACTGACAAGTGACTAAAATTATTTATCTATTTACTTTACTCAATATAATCGTAATCTTCCTAGCGTTATCCCGGTTGTGCTCTTGCACACGAGTACCCAGGGTCCGCTGACCATGATCCAGGATGTAGCAGATCAGGTAATTACAGTGGAGCGACTGCCGTCTGACCTCTGTGACCCTGTTGCCAGGGGAACCTGACCAGGTTTGGATCATGGTAACACATTCAGTGGTCTGAATATGCAGGTTTCCTCACGCTGTTTTCCCTCACCGTAAGAGCATCGGTTAGTGAAACAACTAATGTACATAATTTTTTACCGGTAACTTGCGCACGAGAGGTAACCCGTAAGCCACTGAGCCACCGACGCTTGTATATCATAAACAAAAATGTCAATAAAAAAAACACTACTTATATTTTCATTGCAAAATTTAAACACCACCACCTTCCACCGGAAAACTCCACCACAAACTATGTAATAATAATTCTACCTTTATATAAAGCATATTTTATTTTTATATGATGTCTTCGCAACACTATACTGCCACTGCGGCAGTGGCAATGGCCAATCATGTCGTCAATTTGACGCAATTTATAGTCACAACTCGGCAATTTCGCGTTGTTAGTTATATTCCAACAATCAATTCTCGTCTTAAACACTTTTGTTCTTCGCAACTTTACACCTGCTCAAATATTTTTTAATGAATTTGGACTCTATCCTTAAAGCGTTAAAGTTAAAAATTGCTAACTTACTTGAAATTATATTGAAATTTGTTGCTGTCTAGGATAATATGGACTTTACTAGGTATATAGTTTTTTCTTATGGAGTCAATTCATAGGTTGAAGTCAATAATTTTGAACTATTTTGTATGTGTTCTGCTTAAAGTAAGATCAGTAGCTGTTATCAAAACTAAAAGATTCATTATGCTCCACCAAGTAAGTAAGTATCTACACTAATATTATTGAGAGGAAAGATTTAATTGTTTGTCTGTACTAAATAGGCTCCGGAACTACTATACCGATTCAAATGCAATTTGGTAAAGATATAGTGTGAGACACTGAGAAGGACATAGCCTACATTTTGTCGCGATATAAAATTATTAGGAGGGGGAAATGGGGAATGAAAGTTTGTATGGAAAATTCTGAAAAATAACAGCTATTATAGTATAATCTGTGGCATAACTTAAGAATCTCTTTAAAATTCAAAAGTAACTAACTTAACTTCTACATATCTGGCTTCTAATATACCTTTGTTTCATTTATGTCAATAATTTAATTAAAGTTTTACGCTCTAATCTTCAATGAAGTAACCTATCACGTCTACTCTATTGAGTCATGTTTGTGGTTGACAAAAAGTCAATTGGCGATTCTATAAAGAAAGTTGACTTTTTACAACCAGTGTTTGTCGGTTTTATGCGACAATTAATGTGTGAAATTGGGTAATCAATTTACCTCTAATGAGATCGCAGTTTTATTGCTTTTTGATATGCCTCGCTTTTACTTATAGGTACAGTTGACATAATTTTTTTCTTTCACAGTTATGACTTCATCCCTATGTTTTTGCAGAGTTTCGCAATTTACGATACTATCCATACTAATATTATAAATGCGAAAGTGTGTCTGTCTGTTACCTCTTGACGCTTAAACCACTGAACCGATTGAGATGAAATTTGGTATGGAGACAGTTCGAGACCCCGGAAAGGCCATAAGCTACATTTTGTCGCGATATAAAAATATTAAGGGGGTAAAATGGGGGATGAAAGTTTATATGGAAAATTCAACTCTTGCGGGCGTAGTCGCGGGGAACAACTAGTGCAAAATAAAAATGCGAAGGTTAAGGTTGTGTTTTATTGCCTTAGGTAGATAGATAGATAGCTGGCAATGTGGATGGCAAACGACCAAGAGAACGCAGCCCCGAACTATGGTCTAATCAGGTGATCGAAGAACTACAGATGCCGTTATCCCAGGCTCTCCATCAAGCCGAAGACCGCAGTAGGTGGAGAAATCTGCTGAAACACTTCCAACGAAGTCACGATCCTCAGCACTAAGGGAACGACTTAGGCAAGAGGAGGAGGAGATAGATAAATACGTACTATAGTACCTACCTCTTTGTTGTATACCGCACACAGTAGATATTTACAATACAATCACAGTCGTACAATTTAGGCGGCCTTATTGCTAAAATCATTATTAGGTAACACACTAAAATTAATCTTTTTGGCAAATATTATACAAAAATATCTCCATAAGTTTTACGAATATTCTTCAAAAGTTTTGTACATACATATTTTACGGCTATCACTTAAATAAAAATACAAAGGCGACTGTACATCGTAATCACAATTGTGTCATTTTAGTACTCATTAAGTTTTTATTTTTAAATTAACGCTACGCGATAGGTCTCACTTTGACAAAGCCGATCAATTACTCTGACAATTATGACAATTGTCAACAGTAAATGAAATTATTAGAATCGGTAAGTTTTTTTACAAAATGTACTTGTACTTTCTACGCTTAATTATGCTGAACGTGAATCGCCCTTTTTAATTTGATCACTCGTGCATTAGTTAACGTAATGTAAGTAGTCTTCTTTATACTATTGTAAGACGATATTAAAATTGACGCTGTTATTTAGGTACTTACACGGCCAATTTTAACTTAAAGCAATTTAGTATTCGCTGATATCTAGGTTAATCAGAATAACTTGGAAATTACATTTTTTTTCATTACCTTGTGCTGTAAACTTTTGAGAATGGCTTATTTTTTTTGTAACGAACTGGTGATAACAGAAATTCAATTTAGTCGAAGCTTAAAAGACATTGCAATTCAACTCATTTCTATTCACGTCAACCGTGTCTTCTATTACACTATGATATCCTCCACCTTTTGATTCATAAAGCTTAATACATACAATTCGCAAAATTCTGCGTTCATAAAGTTAAATACACACTTATTTTATGCACCCGTCACGCATTGGGCTTTCAAAGTCTAATACACTAGCAAGCCGAACATAAACATTGTTTTGTATTGGATTAATATTCCTCGCGAGTATCGGTACAATCGAGAGCATACATTCATAGAAAAAGTTTGTGATCAATAGCAAATACTTGGATTGCATTTCTTTTCATATGAGAAAACAATGGAATTTTGTTTTATTGTTTAGTATTCGAATTCTGTATTTTTATACATATAATAGAGTAAAGAGGTGCTTGTGGCGCAGTGGCGGCACCGCTTTGGTAGTGATACCAAAAGTTAAGCAACCCACGGCGCGGTCGTGATTGGATGGGTGACCATTCCGACCATTTAAGTGACGTCCATGACAAGCATCTCCGTGCTTCGGAAGGCACGTTAAGCAGTTGGTCCCGGCTAATATCTGTGGTATTAGTCGTTAAGCCTAGTCAGAGGCCCTAGGGCGGCTTGATAACTTCTGACAGTAAGGTTTGTCACTTGCCTTACATACACCCCTCCACCAATCCGCACTGAGCCCGCGTGGTGAAGTATGGCTCGTTCCTCCTCATAGTTGAGGTGAGGCCTTTTCCCAGCAGTGGGATCTAATAGGCTGACTTATAATAGAGTAAAAAGAAAAAGAAATTATAGTATAGGTATTCTACCGTATTGAAAAAGATTTAGATTGTTCTAACTGATCGAAAGATTTTTTTTGTGTGTCAACAAGGGTTATGTATGAAGATGACCTCTCCCTGGGATTGTGATTTTGCTGTCACAACTGGCTATGAGAGTGAAGGAACAGGGTGACCATTATATGTATATTTAAATAATCTCTCCCATAATATCCGATATCCTCTTTTCGGACTAGAAGAGTGAAGGAACAGAGAGCACGCCCCTGTGTATTGTAGAAACACTTTTGCACAAAATATCAGATATTCTGCCACGTAAGCCCACGTACTACCTATTTGGCACGAATTACAGTTATTCGGTACGAGGATTGAACTTACTGTTGGCAAAGAACTGTAGGCCATTGGGATCAAAAGTTTTATGATGAATACCTTTCGATTAAAATTGCAGCGTTAGACTGTTAGCAACGTGCTCAGTATGACCAACGTCGCAAGATCGCGCTGGATTTAGGCTACTTACAATCGGGCTCAACCTGTACAACGATGACGACCAATACTCGGCGACTAACAAAGCATTATCAGTAGAATGCTTTGTTAGTCGCCGAGTATTGGTCCTCGCAAAATATAACGCCAGTGTCGACACGACAAGAAGAAGAAGACCTTAAAGGGCTTATGTTCAAGATATTCCTGTGGTTGATTATTGTGATAATGATCATATTTCTTACCTATTAAAAAGATGTTTTCGTGGCGGAGTGTACAAGCCGCGCGAAAAAAAGTAGCGGAACCATTGTGAGGTAGGTATTAATATTGATCGCATGTGTTTTGCGGGTTCGAAGAAATCACTAGATATTGGGATGTGGTCCAGAAGAAGATAACTATCTAGTGAGATGTTCATGACAAGTACAATTTTAGAAAGAACTTAGACTAAATAATATTTAGTTAAGAGCATTTAGATAGAACAATATTATGAGACCTAGATAGTAATGTTTTTCTAGCCAAATTTCGACTACAGCGGCCTATCTCAACAGAGATTAGCCAACTGCGCGGGACATGTTATAGTAGTATAGTATATAGCACAAGTGTGTGCGCAATACACAGGTGCACTCTCTGTTCCTTCACTCTCAAAATTCGGTGAGACAGCAGTCCGGCATAACCGTAGAGAGATCAGGTGCAGGACCAGGTGTTAACACCACCAACTTCCTGACTCCGGAGCTGTATCTAAATAATTTCAAGATAGAAACCCAAACACTCTCGGCCCGACCCGGGATACGAACCCGAGACCTCGTTGATAGTACCCAGCGTGCTGACCACTAGACCGACCTAGATAGTAGGTCATTTGTGGACCAAGTGAAGGCAAATAGAAGAAACTATTTTTTTAAGGTGTGTAGAAAGTATTTTTTTAAGGTGATGATGATTAATTATTGAAAATAAAATTTAGTAGCCACATGTTTGTTTTAAAATCCTATAATATGTATCTTTTCATCATCTGTTTTCACACAAACAAAATTACAAGTAACTAATCAAAATCAATTACACTGACATATAACAAAAACATAAACTATACAAAAAGGGATCTATAAAACTTTACAAATACCTTTCATAACTGAACAATGTCAACTAGTCTTATTCAAAGACTACCTCATGATGCAAGAGCAACCCGTGAAATAATTATGATGGTTCTCAGTAAATACTAAGCTGAATAAGAAAGCAATACAAGGTTGATAATTTCAATAAATAACTCGCGTCAGCTCCTAAGTTGGACTTAAATCGCAGTTTCAAAGAGGACGCACTCAGAGTCACGTAGTCCACATGTCTTGTTGTTACCAGCGGCTCTAAATTAAGGTGCAATTTCACCTTGAACCAATTAACTAAATGGTTCACAGCTTTTTGAAACTATTATGGGAAAGCGTTGACTGTTAGTGAAAATACGGCTTATCAATCCGCCCCAAGAATCTTTGTCCGTCCAAGAAAATTATTAGTACTTTCGCGTCACACGGAAGAAAACTTGAGTCCAGTTGTAGAAAAATGAAATGAAAAATTCAGTGTGCCAACTGCCATATGTTCCAATTAATGTACTACTTACTATCTCTTACTTTTGTGTGTGACTTGAGCCTTAGGGCTTAATAGTTTTTAAGGCGATTAGGTATTAAATGAAATCAGACTTCATTTTCGACTGACTGTTGCACTTGTTTGAAATGCCTGATTGCTTTTGTTAAATAATTACGTTTTTGTATTGTTTTTACCAATTGGGTAGCACGGAATGCCTTTTAGGTAGATAACCTATTATTAAAAAAATATGTGTTCTTATTAACCATACTTTTTACTAACTTGATTATTTTTTAAGCAAATTACTAATCCATGGATCCTAATTATTGTTTTTAAGTGATAAGCTATCTTTGCAATCTAAATATATTTGGGCAATTGCCCGGTATACGAGGAACGCGGGTTCGATTCCAGCCTCTGGTGGTAATTTTTTCAAGTGCAATAATATATTATGGATGGACGCATACATCAAACGATTCCAAGGAAATGCAATTCAACAAACACGTATTTAGTGTTAACATTTATTTAAGGAAATAATAACCTTAATGGCTATGTACGCTGTTACTATTTAAACCTAATTGACATAAACATTTATGTCAAATTGTATGTTTGTTTTAAACTTTACTAGAAACAAACTAGAAAATTATATCTTTATAAGTACAAGCAAGAAGTATCGACGTACTTATTAAATAAAAAAGTAAAATAATATTTTTCGTAATTGTCCATCTGTTTTTGTACAAATGTCAATACTTTACATGCACTCAGACAATTACCGTTTTGTGTTAAGGTGTACCAATTAGGTACATCCAATTGGCGAATTGTCGACATGAGATAAGCCAACAAGGTACAACTTGTCAAAACACCTACCCTGAACAATTATTTCTTTTTTCTGAAGTCAATTGACGATTCTTTATAAACATTTCTGGGTACCTACGTATTATAATACCGAAAGTTCATAATACCTACAAATAAAATACCTACGCTTGGAACGTCGAAAATCAAAATACCGAACGAATGAAATACCTATGCCCGATATACCGAAGCTCAATATGCCGAATTTCAAATAACCGAAAGTTCAAAATCCCTAAAGTTCGAAATCCCGAAAGTTTATAATACCGAAGGTTCATATCCCGAATGTTTAAAATCCCGAAGACTCATATACGAGTACCTACAGTCCTAATAATCAAACCTAATATATTTCTTATTTACTGAGTACCTAACCTAACTATTTTTTGGCGCTTCGCCGGTTCAACCGTTGTGGTCAACACTTCTAACCTAACCTAGGTTGTAATCAATGTAATCAAACCTAACCATTAGTGAAGAGAATTGTGCCGAGGATTCAGGTAAGCTGCCGGCTGACCATCCTGCGTACAGCCAAGACTGCCCCCAATGGCAGAAATGGGACGCAATAGCGCGCAGGTCAGTCCGCTATTGCTGAGGGCACCTTGCAGTTTATACAGGCAAATCTAGGCAGGGGTTTTGCAGCTACAAAAGAATGCTTCCTGGAGGCTTCTAGGGCTGGTGTTACGGCGGTTCTAATGCAGGAACCTTACATCGGAGCCTCTGGACGGGTGACCTGTGGTCACAAAATAATACAAGCAGCAAACGCTAGTCGAACTAATCCCGCGAAATCGGCTGTAGTCATGACCGATCCCAATATTGCTACGATAATAGATCAGAAATGTGTTACAAACACTGTAGCCTCCATGACCATAGTTATAAGCTCTAAGCGTATTTGTATACTTAGCGTGTACTTCGTCGGTACTGACAATATTTCGGTGGGTTTGACGGAGTTAGCATCCATTATGGACAACATCGAGGCTGACGGGTTCATCATCGGGGGAGACCTTAACGCATCGAGTCCCTGGTGGGGATGCGCGGCGGAGGATGATAGGGGAGTGGCCGTGGCTGACTTTATCGCACAACATGACCTCTGCGTGATTAATGAGGGCTCTACACCAACCTTTAGTACCTTTAGGGGGGGGGCAAAGAGATCACTAGTATCCCTGATATAACGGCGTGCTCTTTGACTCTACTCAACGAAGTGGCGGATTGGCGGGTTAACACCAATAGCGCGGGACTATCCGACCACCGCCCCGTGTCATTCAGCATTAGATTCAACCGAGGACAGACTACCACCGAGCCCAGAAATACAACATGGCGCTTTAATACAGCTAAAGCAAAATTGACCCTCTTTCCCCATGCTCTCGACGAGAGCCTTGAGAGGTGGGAGATAACTACCACCACCGTTTTCACAGCAGACGCACCACCGGACCTCGAGAAATTGGCCGCTGAATACACGGAAGCGGTGGTTGAGGCAGCACTTAAAACCATACCGGAATCCAACCATCAAAGGTAGAACCCACCATGCCCATGGTGGACAGAAGAGCTCACTATCCTAAAGAAACGCACCATTGCTCTGGGCCGACGAGTCAGACGGGCTAACGAGCGTAGGAGGCGGTGGTTGCTTGAAGAGTTCTTGGAGGCCAAAACCAAATACAAGGAGGCGATTCAGTGTGCTATCACCGAAAGCTGGAAGCAGTTTTGCACACGCCAGGAAGGTGAAGACCTATGGAAATGTGCCTATAGGATCATTAACAAGACGGCAAAACCACCAACAGGAGAGGAACGTCTGCTTGAACATCCGCAAACAGGCGAGACGCTGACTCCGGCTGCATCGGCTGGACTCCTCGCCGATACATTTTACCCACCGGACGATCCCTCAACGGACGAGGACTACCAAAGAAGATGATTGCACTGGTATCTCTGGACATAGAAGGTTCGTTTGATAACACCTGGTGGCCGGCTGTCCTTCGAGAGCTCCTGGACATGGGGGTGGAAGCCCAGACTATGAGGATGGTCTCAAACTACCTGCGAGACAGATCGGTAACGGTATGCTACCTGGGACAGAGGGTCCCAAAGACCACCACAAAGGGCTGTGTGCAGGGGTCGATCGGCGGGCCCTTACTCTGGAACGTGCAGTTGGACCCTCTATTTAGGGAGGCGGAGAACCTGGAGGCGCACGTCCAAGCGTTTGCTGACGACATTGTCATTGTTGCTGCAGCCCGAGATACCAGCAAACTGGAGAGGAAAATCAACAAAGCCCTGGAGTCAGTGGCAGTTTGGGGCCGCCGAAACAAGATGCGATTCGCCCCCGCTAAGACCCAGGCAATGTTGATAACCAAGAAGCTGAAGTACGACATGCCCCGATTTGAGCTCCTGGGAACCCAGTTGCAGCTCTCGGACACTGTACGGCTTCTTGGGTTGACCATCGATCGCCACCTAAACTTTACAACACACCTAGACGAGGTAACGGCTAAGGCAGTGGGCCTATACAAAGCCATAAGCAGAGCGGCGCGAGCCCAATGGGGTCTTAACCCGGAAATACTGAGGACACTCTATATTACAGTAATTGAACCAACGGTCCTTTACGCGGCAAGTGTATGGGCTCGTACTGCACAGAAGAGGTACGCACGAAGGCGACTGGACCGCTTGACCAGCATTTTCGGAATCCAATTATCAAAAGCCCACTCTACTACCTCCCTGACTGCAGCGGCCCTCCTGGCAAGAATTATTCCGCTTGACCTAAAAGCTGCGGAGCAGCTGGCTCTGTACGAGGTCAAGAGAGGGAAGTAGCTTGAGGGCCTTCCTGGACGCAGCTTGCAGCGCAGGCTTCACCCAACCCATCTGCCGCATCCTTCGGAGAGAGAGCCCCTTGCCTTTGGCTACATCACCACCCAAGAGGAGGCAGACGCTTTACCCATGGACGAGCTAATCATGTACACCGACGGAAGCAAGATCGAAGGTAAAGTGGGAGCGGCAATTTCTTGTTGGAAGAATCGCTGCGAGACCCGTAAAGCCAAGATCCGCCTCGAGGGCTTCTGTTCGGTGTATCAAGCCGAGATGGCAGCCCTATTAAGAGCGACCACCCTAACCACTGGAATGACGAACACAGCCGTCCACATTGTCAGCGATTCTAGGTCCTCGCTGGAGACGTTGAGGGATCCAGCCTCTTTGAATCCACTGGTTGTTGAGGTAAGGGAGAACATCAGGGAGATGAACAGGAGGGGAGTTCTGGTGAAACTTCACTGGATCAAAGCCCACGCGGGGATCACCGGAAATGAGAGAGCGGACGAGCTTGCCAAGGAAGCAGCACTTAAACTTAAGACCAAGTCGGCCTATGACTGCTTCCCGTTATCCTTCGCCAAGCGAACCATCAGGGCCATTACCATCAAGAAGTGGCAGGAGCGCTATGAAGCTGCTTCAACCGGTGCTACCACAAAGATTTTCTTCCCCTGCATCAGCACAGCTTACCGCATCATCGGAAAGCTGGCTCTGTCAAACCTTCTCGCACAACTGCTCACAGGTCACGGAGGCATTAGAGCCTATCTTTTTAGGTTTCACCTCTCCGCCGTCGAAACCTGCACTTGTGATGACGTCTTACCAGAAACCATCGATCATATACTGACTGCATGCCCTAAGTATGCAGTCAATCGCTACGATTGCGAGTGCAGGGTTGGACGTGTGATAGAACTAAACAACATAGCGACATTGATCGGTGACGACTCCACCCGGGCCCATTTCCTTGCCTTCGCAAATGCAGGCAAAGGCAAATGGCGCCAGGAAACTCTAATTTTATAGGGAATTTTTAAAAAAAATTACTGCTATTGCCTCATTTATTGTCTTGCTAGTATATTTTCATTTTATTTCCACTTTTATTTCAATCAAATTATTTTATTGAATATTTATTTAGGCTAGGAAATTTTTAAATTATTGGCTATTGCCCCATTATATTGTATCATATTAATTTCATTTATTTTTATTCCAGTTTTTACTTGATTGTTTTAAACTATTAATCAAATATTATAGTACTTAATTTTATTGTAATAATTATGTTAGGTAAGGTTCTAAACACATTTAATTGGCTATGGCCCCATTATAAGAATTGTATTTAAATTGAAAGATTTTAGTTACAGAATTTTAATTTCTGATTTATTGTTTAACTAAATTGATGTTGTATTTTTATTTGTAACTAAAGCTAAGGATAGGATAGAAATGGTAATAAGCACAAAATTTTGAACTATTAACAATCAAAAGTACTAACAATTGGATTTGTTGTTAAAGTATTTACTGCTTTACAATATTATTTGTTTCTAAAATATAATGCTAATTTTCTAATATAATTTAATTGTTTGGAATAAGAAAGTGATTTTGCATGTAGGATTGAACCAATTGTAATAACTTATTTAAGATGTACTAATATAGAATTAATATTAACAAATAGGGCGCGCGACACCCTTAGTAACTTAAGTATTGTGTAAAATATAAAAGAAAATAAATGTAAGATTTTTAAAAAAACAAAGAAAGAAAATAAAAGAATAAAAGAAAAGAAAAGAACAGTTATAAAAAGATAAAAAAATAAAGAAAAAAGTATTAAAGAAAAAGAATTAAAAGATAAAAATGGGACAAAAAAGAAAGTCCCAATAAATCAGAGGAGGGAGGAGGGAAAAAAAAAACCTAACCATTAGTAGACGTCGAGTACTTTCGGTCCTATAAACAGTCGGTATTTCAAAATTCGGCATTCCAATTATAGGTCTTATAAGATTCGGTATTTGGAATTTTCGGGATTTCAAACTTTCGGTATTTAGAACTTTCGATCATATAAACATTCGGCATTCTAATATTCGGCATTCCGTTCGTAGGGCTTATGAAATTCGGTATTTTAAAATTCGGTATTGTAATACGTACCCACATTTTTTTAGCATTTTTAAAACACAATTTACAGCTTTTGCTTTGACATTGACATAAGCCACAGAGGTTTGTCAGCAATGCCACATTAGTCTACTTTAACAAAATTACGATTTGAACATCAATGTTCCTAATTATTTTACGTACCGTAATTTTATCTATAATAAGCAGGACATTTAGTTTTAAGCACTATCAAAAATCAAAATTGCGATCGAGCACCAAAAGATCTCGTTTTTAATTTTACACAATTAGATTCTTAGCTGAGTAAAAATGTTTTCACCTTTTTGTATTATTCTAAGCTACTACGTCTACAGAAATTAGATAAATGGACAGTCGGATAATAAGGGCCATTTTTCACCAAAGCACAGAGAAGATAGATACATTTACTTATTATTTGTCTAAGGAAAGGACTACTTAAAAAGTTCCTAGGTAATGTCCTCCTAGCCGAATTTGACTACGGCGGCCTATCTCAGCAGAGATTAGCCAACTGCGCGGGACATATTATAGTGCACAAGTGTGTGCGCAATACACAGGTGCAATCTCTCTTCCTTCACTCTCATAATTCGGTGAAACGGCAGTCCGTCATGACCGTAGAGAGATCAGGCGCAGGACCAACGCACGGTGGATTCTGTACTATGGAGCGTTTGGCCAATATTATTTAGCTACATTTTTTGACTGAAACTAATTTGTTTACATGTTTTATGGCCAAATAATTCCATTTCAAAGACATTTAATTTAAAAAAAACTAAATAACAAATAAAATTCATTTGTATTTATACTTTGTTTTAATAATAATTACAACATCCAAAACTTCACTTGGAAGAACAGTTTTATATTTTCTCACAACTCTTGAGCAGGTAATGACTGGGTCCGATGATATTAAAAACGTCCGTAGGGGTGTTTTTTCTTGAGGTTTTGCGTGCGTTGAATTCTCCGAACTTTTTAAAATCTTTATTTCTCGCCTCAAGAGCCTAATCACTCAAATGACCTATAGGCATTATAGCATTGGATATTATAACAGGGCTGTGTATCAACACTTTATGAACAGTTGTGGGCATATTATACCAAGAGTACAGGCGGGCATACAAATAAACAGTCTCAGTACAGTAACTTTTAAATTATTTCTCTCCTTTTTATTTGGTAGTCTGTTACTCCTAAGAAAGAATAAACAAAAAAATGAGCTATGGTTCAGTCAAAAGTTAATAATCAAAGTTAAATAATAATTAAAACTCAACACTGAAGTTTGTCTGGAAGAGATCGTTAATAACGATAAGACCATCTAAATTGGGCAAATCACAATGTGTTTCCTGTATTATAATGTGTACAATAAAATGTATCTATCTATTCATTATGCATTAAATTGTGAAACCACTACCCCCTAACTTCTAAGCCCTGCCATTCACAATGAGGGATTTCGCACGAACTATTCAACTCATATCTGTATACTACAATACTATAAGAGTTACCAGATACCAACAACTGTTGTTGCCAAATCCCCCACGATTGTAAAAATAAACATAAACAAAATTGATTTTTCAAAACTGTGTCATTTTCATATATATTTTTTTGCCAAGTGAATAGTCACCTAAATGAGTTACATTTATATGATTTAAATACTACATACCTTTATCAACACTCATGATTTTTTAAATTAACTTCGTATTTCTACTTTTAAAGATATAGTGATTCAAAGTCGGAACTAATTTTGGTTATCTGCAATAAATCAACAAGGAAAACAAAATAGGTTGATGTTTGACGGATCACAGAAGCAATACTAAACGACTAATACCACAAGTAATGTAATATACCTTTAAGTTGTTAAATCAAAGAACAATAGTCATCTACCCTCAATTAAAAAAAAAACGATTACTGGCCAAACGCTTCATAGTACAGGATCCACCGTGCAACGGCTTAACGTAGGTATATATTTAAACAACCAGTCAACCAGTAGTTGTAAAAGTATTATGGAAACTGTCCCCATAATCATTTTAGCCAACAAAGGCTAATACTCATTAGTTTATTCATAGAAAAAATTAAAGTTATTAACCTATAAATGTGAATGAGCAATTCTTGCAATTTGTAGTCACCGTGTCATTTCTCATTAAGACGAATATCACACAACAGTACCTTGACACTAACACCGACCATTATAGGGTTTCTATTTTAGAACTAAGAAGACAAGTGGGCAAAACAGCTTACCCCAGGGATCGCCAACCTCAAACGTAATAGGGAATGTATTACAAAAGTATTAATACTGACTATTTTGTCTAAACTGTAAAAAAAATTAATCAGCATATAAATGACCATTCAAATAAATCCAAAAGTTTGATATATTCTTCCTAGAAGCTATTTCTATAGCAATAAAGAACAAAGGTTTACTGGCTTAACTCTACAATTCAATCCCGTATATTTCATACTGACAGATATTTTCGCAGGACTCGGCAGATCCTCATTTCTAAAAGATAAAGTTTTAAACAAAGTCGGTGGGATGTAGGTGAGTGGCATATTTTGCCGCCAAACCATCATATTTAGTATTACTTTGCCTGTATTGAGTTATAAATAATTGTTATTGCAGATTATTAATTTAAAAGAGTTAAATTAAAAATCTGCATTAACAATTATTTAAAAAAAATCGTAGTTAACATTTTTATATTGTTTTTGAAGAAATGTTGCAGACCCCTGACATATCGCATAGAACAGTCAAAGCTACTTGACAAGAGCGTATTACATGCAGTTAATGGACGAAGCGATAAACACCTTGACAGAATAAAAATAAACTTGAGGTTGCCTTAGAAAAGGCAAGGGTCCCTTATACGGATACGCAGTAACTCGTTGCACACATTAATTACGTAAAATATGTAATTTAGAACTCCTAGGCATCTAGCCACCCTGTATTCTGTTTAATGGTCTGTCAGTATTAAGGCTTATTCGTATGGCTACTAATACTTTAAAGTAATTAAGAAGATAAATGTAATATTATAAATTGATGTCAACATAGGATTATGGTGGCAGGTCGAGCAGATATTAAATTTTATTTCTGTTATGTACTGCTAGCAGCCTTTATATTTTGTACGGGATAATAAAATGTGTGTTTGAGAACTTGTTGTTGACTTTGTTAGTTGTGTCAAAAATGTCACAAGGCCTAGATGACTTAGAATTTCTGACTCAGATACCAATGGTATCTCATACTCATACCATAGATTTGATACTTAATTGGAACATTAACATGATAATAATATTCGAATTGAATAATATTGACAATTGAGCCATGTAAGACGCCTACATTTTTTATATGTAATGGGCTAACTCTTGATGTTCATATTTGCGAGAGCAAAGATAAGCTCGCTCTTGCCCAGAAGAAGCCTATTTACCTTAAAGAGTTTCGGGTTATACGCACTCGGAAAAACAAACGCAGGCAGGGCATTCCACTCCTTGGCTGTACGCATTAAAAATGTCATGAAATTGTTTTATTTGCTTTGAAAGGGTGTACAGAAGATCGACAATATAATAAAATGATCGCCTATTCAGCCATTAACAAATAGCATGCAAATATAAATTAGGGTAAGTACATAACATAATAATATGATGATGAAAAGCTTATCGACTCTCCCTATCTTTTGAGCGAAATTTCTCTAAGATGTGCCCGACTTAGCGCTCGTCATCAGTGTCTTTTTCATGTACCTCTTCATAAAACCAAATATGCCTGTAACACTTTTTTGCCTCGCTCTTGCCGCAGTCACAATGACAAGTTTCAATCAGTGGACATTTTTGCATCATCCATACACAAGTTTAAAAAAAAAACATGATTTGTCTGTTGGCTGCAAATAGTGCGCTGCAATTGTTAATCTTTTCCCATGTACATTTTTCTATATTTTTAAATACTATGTAGTTTTACATCCTTTTTGTTTTTGGTCTGCTCTAAATGTTAAACTTAAGAGAGGAAACTTAATTGGTTTAAGTGTTATTGATTTTGTAATTGTATTTTATCTTTATACTTGTAACTGTATGTTTCCCAAATATTTAAAAAAATTAAATAAATAAATAAAAAGCGCTTGGTACGAGAGATGGATATCAACCAAAAAGGATGGCAACCCGCAGTACGTCTGGTGTTCCGATGGAAGAATGTCCTACCTCATTAATGTCGGTTGTGTACGTTTTACATTACCTAAGACTTATTTAGTTTCTGTATAAATATTACTGTCTTATATTTCCGTTCTTTTTCTATAACTAAGCTACTTTTTAAAACATTATAAAAAGCATTATTCAATAGACTTTCTATAACTAAGCTGATTTATAAAACTCCATCTTCATTAATTAATAGACCCGACAGATGGCGTCACTACAGACAGCTTACAGGACCCTTATATTAGGGCCTATCGCTCCATCGGTCTTATTTATATAGGTACTAAGTGAATAGGCTAGGTTCCTAGGTCTAATCTAGCCGTATCGAACATCTGCCTATTCGCTTCAAACACATTGCATAAGGTATTTGTTCTATTATCTAGGAAACTAGGTACTATACAGGGCGTATATTTTGTAAGGCAATGTGATGGCAAAAGTCATTTTTAAAGCGATTTGATAAATAATTTATTTACAACTTGTTGGAAACGTTTTTACAATATTAATTAAATGTCGCACACAAAAATATATAAAGAGAAAAGATTTGATTGTTTGTTTGTATTGAATAGGCTCCAATAGTACTGGACCGATTCAAATAAAATTTGGTCTAGAGATAGTTTGAGACCCTGGGAAGGACATAGGCTTTGCGTTTTGTTGCGATATGAAATAATCAGGGGGGTGGTATGGGGGATGAAAGTTTGTATGGAAAATCCGACTTTTGGCGCAAGGGAAGTTGCATTTATAGTGATAATTTCCCTTCTAAAATTATTTAATTTTTTCTCCATCTAAAAGCATTCGATTTTTAATAGGTACTTCTGAAGCTCAACGTCCCATAGAATAGGTGGACCAAAACCCGAAGAATAAAAATACAAAACCCCTACAGGACAATTTTAGTAAGTATCTACTAGCTTAAATGATTCTGCATTTATTTTAAACACTCATCCTATATAATGTTGATAGTTTAAATAAAGTGGAAACTACTTGATACCGTAATTATGAGGTGGTTAGACAGCAATTTGTTTAATAGCATTATAAAAATTTTATATCTAATACCATCTGCTGTTACCTAACAAAAAGTCTAGGAAGTGAACTGTTAATTATGTTTATAAGAAACTTTTAAGTATTAAATAGTTACCTCGGTCCTTGTTTAAAGTAATATTTACTTATAAGGAAGTATTTTGGAAGATAGCGATCAGCTTTATTTATTAGCTATCAATATAATGTTAGAAGGGCATCATTAAATTATCAATTACGCCATTTTTTATATTATTTAATGATGTTCTGTTATTACATAATTTCAACGATGCCTTTGAATTACATGCCGAGAACGACGTCCAGGATAGGGCAAAGTGGAGGAAGAATAGTCGGAAAGCAGACCTCGTCACCAGACGGGACAGTTGCTAGGAAGAAGAATTGAATTACATGAATTCAATACTTTTAGTATACTCAGTCAATAGATACCATCCACTGGGCAAAGTACAAGACCTAACATACACTATAGAGCTAATATCTAGTAAGAGATCCAACCTTCTTCCAAATGATATGTTTCATCTTGAAAAGGGTTTGAATTATTCAAACGCTGGCAACAAGTCAGAACGTCGTTTTAGTCAAAACTAAAGCTGTGATTAGTCCAGTGGTAGTTTGCCATCCAATTACCATAGTCGACAGCTGAGTGACATTCAATTAGGTAACCAGTATACAGGATACTGTTAACTAGTTGTTACTACAAAATTAAAAGCAACATTAACCCATAAACTTTGCAAAAACCATAAAAATTTACTCAACCACAATTCACTTAAACAATGAACAGTTTTCGCTTTAACTCACTTATTATGCACGCGTCTAAGTTGGGAAAACATAATTAGAACGATCTATTGCAAGCTGTGCCGCAACTTGGCACCCGCACTTATAGATCATAGATCCCTATCTGCCATAGATCGATGCAGGCGATAGAAGGGTAATTTGCTATATAATTTATTTTGCATGATATTTTTAAACTAGACTTTAGAGTACCAAATATTCATCGCTAAAATTGGACACGAAGGTTAACTGGTCAGTATTTTTTAGGCAAAAAACTCCATTATATGGAATTTTAAAATGTTTTCAGTTGTGAACAGACAAATTGTGGATTTTAGATCTTGAATTAAATTATTTTTTTCACATAACATTCTTATCATTTTTGATAAATACTTTTGCCATCATACTCCCTATGATGGCATAAGTTTAAGAAATAATTTAAAAAAATCATCACTGTATTTCAGGGCTTCCGTAATATTGGCAGGTCAAAGTGAATGGTTTTGTTTGTAGGTACCGTAAAATTTAAATTGGAAAGACAATAGGTAGCAAATGTTTTGCATAAAATTAATTCGTTTTGCGCATTAATAACAATATTTTAAAAAGGCTTAAACAATTATGGTAATTTTGCAACAGCTGAAATACAAATTAACAGAAATACATTTTGGTGTTCTGGCGCCGACAACATTTTTGTCAGGTGCCGTATTTTGCCAAGGTTATGTCGCGGTATTAGCCATTTTGTTAATTTAATAAAAGTATTACAATTTTATTCAACATGGAATATCTACAACAATTTATATTTACTTTGAATTTCGCTTTCTACGTTGTGAAACTGTGTTATCATTTCGAATCCCGGGTCGGGCCGAGAGTGTTTTAGTTTTTCTTTCTTGAAAAAACTCAGACACAGCTCCGGAGTCAGGAAGTTGGTGGTGTTAACACCCCCCCCCGTGCCTCGGAAAGCACGTTAAGCCGTTGGTCCTGCGCCTGATCTCTCTACGGTCATGCCGGACTGCCGTCTCACCGAATTATGAGAGTGAAGGAACAGAGAGTGCACCTGTGTATTGCGCACACACTGGTGCACTATAATATGCCCTGCGCAGTTGGCTTATCTCTGTTGAGATAGGCCGCCGTAGTCGAAATCGGCTAGGAGGACACAAGATCATTTCACAGTGATTCCTATACCTATAAAAAAAACTTTTTAGGCACTGTTTTTCAAACCAATAAAGTAGTTAGAAATACTAGTAATAATTTACAATTCATAATACCTGTGGGATTACATAAATACATAATGTACTTGTAAGTATAAGTTTCGTCAATAATTTCATTAATAAAATAGATTTTTCCGTTTTTTTCGTATCTATCTTTTAGTGTGTCTACGTCTGCAGTATTTCTAAGTTTAGACACGCTGTTAGGTACTAAGCCTCGTTTTTATTCGAGCGTTAGACTTTTTGCTATGGCATGTTCCCACTGTCAGGCCTGTGTATCTCCCCGCGGAGGTAGCAAAAACGTACCTACGCGCGGCGCACCTACGTAGGTGCTAAAACAAGTTGCGTGTCGCTACCGGCCAGAGCCACGCTCGCGCGTTTTTTATTTACCGGCGGCCGCGCGGCTACGTTGCTGGCTGGACGAGAATGAATAAAGTACTAGAAAGAGGCGCTAGATGGCGTTAGAAGCTTCTCGTAGCAGTCAACCCTATCGCGTCGCGTGATATTACGTCACTGAATAGGTTTAGTGTATTATGAATCATATTCCAGAGCAATAAGTATGAAATTATCTTGCAATGGATTTTTGTAAGTGTCTACACGAAAATGTGCTTGACTCTGAGGCGAACTAAATTACGCCATATTGTTGACGACATTGAGTAGACATTTCTTTGAATACAATTGCTAAGTCATACTTCTGTACGAAGTACTAGTATTCTGTGCCACTGTCTAGAACGGTATTTTAGGTCTGCAAGGGTTAAACACAAAAGCTTGTTTAGAGAGAATATTTTTATTGATCAATTCTTATTTTTAGTGCCAAATCGTTCATGTTGTTAATTTGCGGTTTCTGAAATTAAATCAAATTTCACTTACAAAAATTAATCGACTGTGTCATCCGGTGGGACTCGAACCCACGTTCCTTCGCTATCCGGGCGAGTGCTCTTACCAACTAAGCTACGGAGGACGTTAGTCAGTCGACGAGTTTTTGCAAGTGCTTGCTACGCCAGTGAGCCAGCGTTCGATTTCATCAATACCCGCATGTATCCAATGGAAATATTTTTACAAATATTTAACCATCAGTTAAGATGAAATCAGCTTAGCTTATTATGCGGTTTCTGATCCTCAATGTTTATATTAATAAATAAATATACAAGAATTGCTCGTTCAAAGGTATAAGGTTATATTGAAATGGTTCGTTGATGATAATGAATTTGAAATACACTATTAAATATTTTAACTAAAATTGACAATAAGTTATAGTTTTTTTAGCGAGTTGTATTTTTTTCTTTTTTGTGGCGTTATGCTGCATGCTCTGTAAGTATGCATACAAGCTTTGAATGAGGAAACGGTTTTTTCTAAGCGCTGCAGCACACCTCCGACGAAATGGATGCGTGCGCCGAGTGTTCACTGAGTTTTAAGTTATTATGTACTTCAGTTTCACGGCGGATATGCAACAGTTAAGATAAAGTTTTCATTTATTTTCGGCGAATCAATGAAAACGCGCGCCCACGGACCCCCGCGCGGGTCACGCCATGCGTCAAGCGGCCATCTTGCCGACTGCGTACAACAGTATCTAACGCTTCCGATGCGACTGCGATATTATATTTATTACTGCAAAAAACGCAAGGAACACAGTCAGGCATAATTATGGCATAATGAAACCGTTTAGGCCTGTGTTCTCTGATGGAAAGCATCAATTTGTTATGGCCACCTTTCTAATAAACGTCAAGAACGCACTGAATTTATGTTAGAGGAAATATCAGTGACCAATAATGGGTAGGAAAGGAAATTAGGTAAAATACACACGCACAAGTTATGAACAAGAGAGCAAACATAAGAAATTACTATTTAAGAGGATGTTCGAAAAAGGCGCCCGTGGGCTGTGACAGAAAAGATGACGGAAAACCATTTATCTTAGTATGGACATGTAATGAGGAGAGAGGATATAAGGTAAACACACGCACAAGTTATAAACAAGAACGAAAGAGAAAACGTAAGAATTGACTATTTAAGTTTGAAAAAGGCGCCTATGACAGATAAGATTATGGGAAACCTTCTATCTTGGTATGGACGACATGTGATGAGGAGAGAGGAGCAACATGTGACCAAAAACTTTTTGGTATGAAATTCATACTCTCTCCATACATTCATACTATGAATATTAGTTGATGGAGAGGAAGAGGCCGACTGTGAAAGATGGATGAACTGTGTAAAGTACGATGATAAGGCGACTAGGTTAACGGATATATAGACCATACTTATAAATACAGGGGTAACGGATATATACTTGTCAAAACAAAATAAGGGCCACGAGGTATTTTTTCATTTTGGTGTAAATTATTAAATATTTTCATATTGAAAGTAGTAAAATATTGAGTATACAAACTCTTTGATACCTAAACTTTTTAATATTGTAGTATTCATCTAATGCTGGCAACAATTTTAAGTAAAATTTGATTTAAAATTCTTTTTGAAAATTTTGTTTCCATTTTCTTTGACATTTTGCTTTCCTTAGCTTCTTGGTTTATTAGAAATTATCAGAGTTCATTGATATTCGAGTTAGAAACATCTTTTGCAATATGCCACAAGCACGCAGGCGTCATATGGACTCGCTGACAGCAACCAGAGCCGTTACAATGATTGAAGAAGGTCATTCGATCTGTGGGTTTGCAATTGGGATTTTCTCGAAGAGCTATTCAAAATCTATGGAATCGTTTCCAAGAGACCGGCAGTGTTAGAAGAAGACCTGGTTCGGGCAGAGTTCGCATTACAACAGCTCAAGAGGATCGTTACATTCGATTAAGTGCGCGCCGAGATCGCACAACGACGGCCCGCAAGCTGCAAAATAGTTTACGGCTCACAACGGGTACTCGTGTCAGTGGACAAACTATTCGTAATCGATTGCATGAAGACCAGCAGGCATCAAGACGGCGAGTTGTCCGTGTTCCATTAACCAGAAATCATCGTGCAAATCGTTTAAGATTTTCCCGTCAACATTTGGACTGGGACATAAACCAATAGGGCATGGGGCTCTTCACAGACGAATGCAAAGTTAAATTTTTTAACGACGATCGGCGTATTAGAGTATGGAGAAGACGCGGCGAGAGATTTTCAGAAGCCTGCATCCATGAAGTCAATCGTTTTGGTGGTCCAAATGTAATGATTTGGGGCGGGATAAGCTTACACGGCAAAACTGAGCTCACTATTTTAAATGAGGGTACTGTTACTGCTCAGCGGTATATTGAGGAAGTTGTCAGACCACATGTGATCCCATTTGCCCAGCGAGCGGGTCCTGGATTCATCTTGATGCAAGACAATGCTCGTGCACACACGGCTCAAGCGACTCGGTTTGTACTGGAAGCCTCTCAAATTCAGGTCTTGCCGTGGCCGGCGAACAGTCCGGACTTAAATCCAATAGAGCACATGTGGGATCAGTTGAAACGAAGAGTTAGAGACGGTGATCAGGAAATCCACAACCATCAGCAACTCATCAACGCTGTTAAAAGGGCCTCGGAAGAAATTCCAATGGAAAATGTCAGGCATTTGATTGAGAGCATGCACTCCAGGCTTCAGGAGTACGTAGCGAAACGAGGGGGGCATACCCGTTACTAAAAGATGAGCATGGAGTATTTTCTTTTGTTTTCAGTAACTTTACATTCTTTTTATTTTTAACCTTAAATGAGTTTTTTCTTTCAAAAGCAAATAAACTTTTTAATTATTATTATTGGAATAAATTTATTGGTCTACACGTTAAAAACAACATTAGTTTTCGTTATGGAGACAAAAAAATATATATTGGTATTATTATTTTAATGGTACAGACAAAATACCTCGTGGCCCTTATTTTGTTTTGAGTAGTATATATACAAGGTGTTATTGAAATAACGCAAAACCCCTTAGCGGCCGATACTGATGCTCAAATACAACAACTTTTGGGACCAACATCGAAATCGCAAAAAAATATTTTGCTTCCCCATACTAAACCGCAACCAGCTGACATCAGTTTGTATGGACAAGTTTTTTTTTTGAGATTTCAATGTTGATCCTGTACTAAATGTTGTTGTATTTGAACAGCAGATTATGCCTGTAAGAGGTTTTGCGTTAATTCAATAAGACCTTGTACAGGGTGATTGGTACTGAACCCGCCATAGCAAAATCACATAAAGAGGAGGTCATCGGCTAATTATTAAACCTTGCTTTCCCGAACAATGGTTTGGGACATATGACAATTTTGATACTTTATTGATTTTTTCCAAAATTTTACTTTCAAGCAATCATAACTTTCTTTTCTTTTAATATTATAGAATTTTTAAATTATTTGTTGGTAGTCATAAAAATTTGTGATTAAAATATGTAAGGACTTTCCTCTAACTAGAGTAAAACAAAAACTGATATTTAGCGACTGATATTTAGCGTTCAAAAAATTAAAACTTTGTAAAAATCAAACTCAACCAAAAAATATTTTAAAAAATGCTCACTCTTAGGTAACTAGCTTGTTACCTTTGCAACGGTACTAAATTTGCAACAAAACTTGCTGGACTTTGGTAGGATTTTTCGGACAACCCCAAATGTATATGTTTGTCATTAGTACCTATAAGTTATGCTAATCTCACCTGCTTGCCTTGCTTAGTAGTATGATTGGACCATACTCCAATACGATAGTCTTAAATCCACTACTTGGCATTTTTTTAATGTCACAAAAGTCGTTACTGCTAAATTATGTCACTGTAAAAACCCTACAGGATAATTTCCGCCGTCAAAAAAACTTTCCCACTGATTAAAATCAAAACTGCAACTATTCAGAAGTTCCAAACATTTTTTTCGCAGCAAAAAAAGTGCTTTTGTCTCTCCGATTCGTTTCATCGTTCTCAACTCTTTGAAACGGTCGGTTCTAAATCAAAAGTAGTCAAATTTCTCGTTCCTTTGTTTCATGCCAGTGACACAAAATAGGGGTTGTAACTTTTTTGCCAATTTCGAATTTGAATTAAGAACTCTATTGTGAGTTTTTTTTTAATTAGCGCACGGAGTCATTTTTCATGCATCGCTTGTTATCTGATTTACCTGACAGTATGTAGTAGCGACTTTTGTTTTTTTTTTTATTTTTTTTATGTTGCGTGTGTAATAGGGGCCCAAGGCAACAATTTATGCATGCGTCCAAGAATACGTATTTAAAATAAAAAAGCAGTCGGTTGCGAATACTCGATAATTGTTTTAATTGTGTAGCTTGAAATATTTTTAATGTTTCCATCTGATGTTTTACAAGTATGTTTTTATATTTTTCTGTTTTTAGTACAAGTTTGAGGTTTGTTACTGTGTCATAAATCACTGGGAGAAATTTTCAATTTGCAGTTTAGATTTTAAGTTTGCTTATTTGCGGTAATATTTTAAGTGCTTTTTGCGGATGTTTACGTATCCTGTTGACACCATCTGATAAGTGAGTGGTAATGATAGCTGTTAAATTTAAGACCTAAGTGGAACTCATTTTCAGGATTTGAATACGTAATAATTAGAAATTAAAGTTGTAAAATTGGCTCTTAGTTTAAGTGTGAAAGCAGCTTATTTACGTACATAAGTAAAATGGATATTCTAGATAATTTATTTTTAATGGGTAGAGAGTACTCTGATTTCATTGTTTTGACTAAAAAGAGACAGTAAAACATATATTTGTACTACATACTAAAGACATAAAAGTCATTTATTTATGCATGTAGGCCCACTGGGGGCACTTATACACGTCCCAATATATATTTTTTACCTACCACTGCTTCGGGACAAATTCTGGGCTAGTGCTGAGAAGAAGCAGCGCAAGAAACTCAGTCACTTTTGTCAAAGCCTCTTTTAAAAATAATGTTTTAATACAGAAATTAAAACTTTACTGGTGCGAGCTGGTCCACACGTTTACATCATTCAAATAATAGTCTACCTTATAATAACCCTTTCTTATTAAATTATCCTTAATTAATGATTTAAAATAATTAATTGGTAATTCTACAATATCTTCTGGTAATTTGTTAAAGAAATTGATACATTTCTTCCTCATAAAAGAATGACCAACCTTTTGAAGCCTGAATTGTGGAACAGCAAGTTTATTTTTATTTCTAGTGTTAAAACAATGTGTATCACTTTTCTTTGTAAATAAATGCAGGTACTACTTTGTGTATAGGTACGTTATAATAAGCAAATTTTTGGGAGCAAGTTATTAAAATTTGTTATTATGGAACGTAGATATACCTTCCTTTACTGACATAATATTTTTTATTTGAAATGATAAAATAGTGGGCGATACGAAAAAGAATAATTGAACAGCAAATCAAAGGTTTAAAATTGTTATTATTTTTTCTGTAGGTACTTAGTAATAAATTAATAATCTGCCGAGCCACACAATTTTAGAGTAAACACTTGTTTAATGGCCAAAAAAAATTAAAACCACCTCGAAATAATCTATTCTAAAAGAAACTTGAGACTTTTTCAAAGAAAGACGGCATATAAAAAAGGAGGGCATTGACTAAAAAAAATGTTGTAGGGATATCTTCGTAAAAGTCTTATGTTATTTTAGACATTTTTTGTAAAAATCTAATTTAGACTAATAATTTGTCTTAGCTAGCGAGACAGCAATCATATACCCATACCCAAAAGCATTCTCAATGGGTACTGTTTTACAACAAGAAAAGTTTAATGTAGCTTCTTTAGTAAGTAGGTACGTCATTTTATTGTCATTCCAATAACACCTAATTGTAATGACAAAAGTAAAAAGATTATAAATGTTATTGTACGAGTAAGCTTCATAAGTCTGTCATTTATCTGCATATCAACTGTTTAAATGAAGTTGAATAGAACCCGCCATGATTTAAAAATGAGCGCCAAATTTTCTCACGCACACATGCAAGCGTTCCTCACCCCTTATCATCAACGTCAAAGTTAGTCGGTAAAGTAGCACTCGCGTAAAGTTCTGCTACTCTCCGCTAGATGGCGGTAGTCGTACTTAACAAGCTCACTAAGTATTTTAAAACTAAATGTATGGCGCTATCTTACAATATTTGCTAAATTATTATATTAAATACATCGTATCTCAAATACTAACATCATGTGTGAAATACTTAATAGTTACAAAGAATAGCCTCGAATAACATATTTAGTACATAGACAACACCGCTAGATGGCGTTACTAGTATCGCGTATCGTAACTAGAAAAACATTTTCTACGAGTAGGTACGTGACGCTGATGCAAACTATCTGATTTACAAAACAAATTGCCCACTCACATCTTACTCGGTAGCTAGTGGACAATTTATATTCATTTATTTGCCTTTTATTGAGATACATGCATCTCGGTGGGCAAATAAGAAAATAGTTGAATTTCGTAATTAGAAACTTATTAGAATTTAATGTTATTGGAATTTTATTGAGATCTTGTTGGAAAAGACCAAAACTTTAAAATTACCGTTTAATTGAGTTACAGTTGATTTAGAGTATATTTTTTTGGGTATAATTAACAAGTTTAGTAACTTAAGATACACTATTTGCAAATCTCGCCATTAAATTATTAGTAGCAAAACTAACTTTTACATGATTGATAAATGCAAAGCTTACAAGTTTATTTGACATTAATATGACTAATAGCTACCATGGCTTATACCTAATAAAAGGTAGATGTGTTAAGTAATGATTCTTTTTATTGCACACTACAGACAGTAGACATTTCAAAATGTGTTCTATTCTACTATTTAGGCGGCTAAATGACAGTCTAAAAATAGTTAAGTGTCTCATATTTGTTCTTTTGCTGTAATGACAGCAATATTCTCAATTGGATCATACTATATTCGTCCATGCTCATACCTAAAACCATTTGCTTAGTAATTAAGTAGGGCAAAGATACCCCTTTTCGGCCACTACCCCTTTTCGGCCACTTTGCACATTAATTTGAATAATAGGTAGGTTAATAGACAGCTCTTTCTAATTTTGCGCCGTTCAACCCGGACAAACTTTACGCTTCATAATCCTTAAGCATGACCTCGTCATTTGCGTGTTAAGCCCTCGGTCGTCATTTCAAAATTTGGTGTGTGGATGCGTGGCAGATTTAACAAAAAAATTAGCAGGTGGATGTGTTTTAGAAGTTAAGTTTTTAAATGTTACTATTATTTTATTGGTGACTGTTTATGGTTTTTGTGTTAAATACATGTTAAAATTTAATATTCCAATGCCCAAACTCACCAACATTTTTATAATCTGTAATATTTTTAGTGGTCGGACAATAGGTTTCAATTTATGTCAAAAACCGCTTTCCGGCCGGGTGGTCGCAAACCGGTTTAAACACGTCATTTCTGTTTGCCTGCATTGCGAAAACCTTAAATTCACCAACATTGATTTCATTATATTAGTGAACAGCTAGAATTTTGTGAATTGACTACTAGATTCCGGCCGCCAGTATACCTCATAGATTCTGAGATATGACCTTCCAAAATACCGAAAGTTTAGCGGCCGATAACCAGTAAAATCTAAACCTATTTCCGGTCGTTTAAAATAGTTAGAATTTTAAGGGGTTTTTATTATATGATTGTTTTAGGCGATATTTAATCAATGAACATCCCACAACAGAATCGTATAAAAATTTAATTCAAACATAACATGAAGTTATAATTATTTTAGACGGCCGGAAATTGGTTTTGTTTTTACTGGTTATCGGCCACTAAACTTTTGTCCAACGGCAAAAACAGCTATTTGTTTGACTCAAGATTTTAATCTGTTACCTAATTGTGTTTTAAGTCGCAGAAGAGAGTAAAACTGTACCACCTCTTTTAAAGTATTAATTGAATAACTGTTATACTATAATAAACCTTATGAGCTATCAAATAAGACTCGTTTTTCTACCTTCAATCAGGTGGCCGATAACCAGTAAACTGGTGGCCGATAACCGGTATATTCGCTATTTTTACGAAAATCATATATTTTAAAATGATGTATCACTCCTACGCCTATAAGCGTTAGGTTTTATGAAACTAGACTATTGTAGGGTCAAATGACTTATTTTTAAAAAAGCCTTGAGGCACAGCAATATGATAGAAATCAACTCTGAAGTCAACAAGTCGCTTAACTGGCCGATAACCGGTATCTTTACGCTAGTTAAAACAAGAAAGGGCTAGTCAGCTAACTCTCTGGGCCCGAAGCCAAATGGCAATCGTTATGGATATATAATCGTGAATAAATAAATAAGTAAATGGAGTGAACTCCGCAATCGCCAATGAAATGTCAAAATATGTATGCAAAAGTCACGTGATGTTGAGATGGCTTATGGCAGTTTCATACATTTTGTTAGCGATAGCGAACTTCGATTGAGAATTAATTGCCACTTGGCTACGGGCTCTGGTAACTATACTTCATAAGAATGAAATAATTATGAGGATTATTTACTACTTGGTAACTATTACTCTGTCTGAACATTAAGTTGATAGTAGTTAACTGTGTTATCCTTAAAAGCATCAGTACTTACAAATTTTACTATGGTATCATGATAGATCATGACACCATAGTAAAAGTAAAAAAAAAAATTGGTCCTTCATATGAATATTATATTTAAGAAACATATTGAGATGCGAATTAAGAACAACTTATAATAATCAACATACTTTAAAAATAAATTATGGTGTTTTCATACTAAAGTTACAGAGGTTAACCCCATATTTTAGTATGAAAATAAAATTTTTCAGGCTTTCGAAATAGGTCTATCATAAAAAAATTCGCTCTAAAACGTTAGAACTTGGTAACATGTACCTAGTTCGAATCAATTATTGGGCATTTAAATTCATTTCAAATCAATTATCAACAAAACACAGCATTCATTTTATTGCATTTTAATAATAAAAGTAATCAATTGTTATCTGTTTAATTTAGGCCTACTCATACAAAAGTTGGCAGCAGTGTACTCTAACAACTCTACAAAAAATGCAATCCCTCCATCAGCATTTTTTGTCGCATCTCCCGTCTCTTTCTAACTGCAACTGTGACCCCACCCCTTTTTTTAACAATGCACATTTTTTCGAAACGGAAGGGGAGGGGAGATCGTTTTGTCTCACGATTGGCACTAGTGTGTAGTGCGCCGGAGTTGAAGTATCTTGAACAAATTAAAATAGCATTGTAGCTGAGTTAGTTAATTAGCGTAGACGATAGTTTGATATATATTTTTTTAAATTATCTGTAAAGCAAGTGACCAACCTTACTGACAGTTATCCTGCTGTAGGGCCTTTGACTAGGCTTGACTTATTTTAAGCGATACTTACTTACATGTATTATTATTTAATTATCATAAATGTGCCGATATTAGCCGGGATCAACTGTCTATCGTGGCTTCCGAAGCAATGAGATGATAGACGTCACTTGAATGGTGGCATGTGGTGGAGTATACCTCATCATACCTACTCATTGTTGAGGTGAGGCTTTTGCCCAGCCAGGTGGGGTATACTTTACGTTTTTTTATGT
This sequence comes from Pyrausta nigrata, assembly GCA_949316185.1. NCBI lineage: Eukaryota > Metazoa > Arthropoda > Insecta > Lepidoptera > Crambidae > Pyrausta > Pyrausta nigrata. The sequence continues at coordinate 14,653,332 of OX438949.1, read as the reverse complement.
ATTTTTGTAAAGGCAAAAACCAATTTTAATAATAATTGGTAGCATTTGTGTCAAAACAAAGAAGTTTTACCACTTAATATGATTCCGTACTAAAATTTGGTACCTGTAGGTACCTTTTTTTGTTTCTAGAGCGCCTTAGGTATAACTTCGTTGTTTTTTATGAAAAAGTGTTGAAACAGAACTTGCAGTCAAAAAGCTAGGTACTTACATCAGGAAAAAAATGTACAGCGAATGGAGAGATGAATATTGTGTGAGATGACTACTATAACTATGTACTGAGGACTTCGGTTGTTGTCTAAACTATAATAAAGTTATACAAAGAGGAAAGATTTGATTGATTGTTTGTTTGTATTGAATAGGCTCCGATAATACTGGACCGATTCAAATGGAATTACAGGTAGGTACAGAGATAGTGTGAGACCGTAGATGGCTACACTACTACGTCGCGATGTAAAATCATCAGGGAGGTGAAATGGGGTATGAAAGTCTGTATGGAAAATTGTACTTTTGGCCCGAACCTTTTAAAATAGAGTAAGAAATTGCAAACTGCTGGAGTCATTCATTTATTTATGCATTCACTTATGTTATGTTATGGACTTAGCAAGACCTTTAAAGTCATTCGACTATGAAGAGGAAAACTTAAAGTCGTCTTGCTGTAAGGGTTCGCGCCACGGACTACTAGTACTAAACCAGGCGGTTGCGGGTTCGAATCCCGCAAGGGGCAAATTTTTGTGTGATAAGCACGAGCATTTCTACCTACCTAAGTCATGGATGTTTATAAATGTATATAAGTATGTCTATCCGTTATCCTAGTCACCATAGCACAAGCTCACGCTTAGTTTGGGGCTAGGTAATAGGTGTGTTTGTTGAAACAATTTATTATTATTATTTATACTGTCACAGTAAAGTTTTTAACCTCTTTTTCAGTCGTGCCAAGAGCATCTTAATTTTAGTTACTTAAAACAATGACAATTATGTGAAAAACACGATATAGCTATCTCTTTCGGTACCGTCAGCACTCTTTGTCCAGGCTCGCTACCGTGAAGAGATGTTATCGCGTACCGTTAGCAAATTAGACGAAAACATGTATTTCTGTGCATTAATCTTTGTATTTTTGGTAAAGGCTTGTTACACGAGTCTTTATTATTATAGTCATTTGTTTAGTGTACGGTCAGTATTGAAATAAATAAATTGTTTCAACAATAACACCAATTACCTGGCCCCATACTAAGCGTGAGCTTGTGCTATGGCGACTAGGATAACGGATAGACATATATTATACGTTTATACATCCATGGTTTAGGTACAAGTGCTTGTGCTTATCACATAAACATTTGCCCCTTGCGGGACTCGAACCCGCAACCTTTGGTTTTGTAGTCCGGAGCGCGGGCCACTACACTAAGACGGTCGTCATAGAATCATTTCTATATTGTTTGTTAAGCCTTTTATAAAAGCAACATTGAATTTCTTACCATCGTAAAATGTAGTTGTTACACATTGCACAAAGAAACAGCAGAAACACGTCAAGTACCCATTTAAACTACGAAAAAAGCTTTTATTACGTAGGGAATAGAAGCGGCCTCAAGGTCAAGGTAAAAGTGGGATACTCGTATAGTCGGCCGTGCGGCCTTGTGTACTTAATTTGAAAATCCACTTCAAACTTTGTTGGTATAGTGGTCAGCACGATGGCCTATCCACGGGGTCCCGGGTTCATTCCCGGGTCAGACCGAAATTATTTCTCGGTTTTTCTCTCACAAAACAGCTTTAGAGTCAGCTGGTCAGGAAGTTGTTGGTGTTACACTCCCGAGCCCCGGAAATCCATTAAGCCGTTGGTCCTGCGTCTAATCTCTTTGCGGTCATGTCGGAATGCCGTCTTGTCGAACTACGATGAAGAGAAATAACTTGTAGGGTACCTGTGTATTGCGCACACACTTGTGCAGTGCACTATAATATGTAGATATGCGTGGCTGGTTGATCCTTGCTTGAATTGGTCGCCGTACCCGAAAGGTAGATTACAAAATTTTAAGTGGGTAAGTTTTACTTAGGGCCAATGTCACCAATTTTAAGCTTACCCAAAAGATTTTGGCACTCTCACTTACCGACGAAACACAGCAGGCAGCTTGGCACCGGGCTTCGGTGGAGGTGCTAGCTACCAGGCAGAACCTCACGGAGGCTACCACCGCTGTTAGGATCGTTCAGCCGCCATCACAAACTGGAGTTTGTGATGTCGTTGCCCCGGGTGGACCACTAGGAAGTAGATCACCACCAAAAAATTCTGTATTGTTTCGGGTAAGGGTGTTTTAATACCACCATAGTTTCTAATTTTCATATCAATTTTCGCTTCCCGGTGAGAAAAATGTCACAACACACATTAAGCCCTATAAATAAGCTATTTACTCATAAAATCTCAATAATCTGACTACTAGAGTTTTAAATTATTGAATATTAAATGAAAACACTCTTTATTAGTTACATTTTCTCGAATTAGCTATTTTTGTATTGTGACTCTTTTCTTGCCGGGAAGCAATTTATTCTTTAAATAATTTGTAATAATTCTCTTAACTAATTTGCAGTCTGTACATGTATAAAGGTGTACTTATCTGTCTGTGTGGCAGCACGTCTCTGTAAAGAGTTAATTGAATGTCTAATCGCCGCTCGGGAGCATCGAGTTTGTGTTTGTGTTTGCATTGCTACGTGCACTAAGTTTTGGGTTAAAAAAAATTAAAAAAATACATATAAGTACTTTATTAAAACTTTAGTTATAGCCTGACCAGAAATATATGGGACCTGAATTAAGGGCGCTTCGAATCCACTTTATATGACAACACTCGGTATAATCATACCAGCGTAGATTGGCAATTGCCAATCTACGCTGACAACAAAGGAAAACATACTTTGATATGTTTACATTCCAAGTTGTTTTTTTAAGCCTGCTGCCTAATAATAACATATATTACGATAAAATGACGACAGAACACTCGCAAATTGAGTACTTATTCAATTAAGTAGCTCTTTGTAATATTGGCCTTGAATTTTGGACCATTGGACCAAAAGACAATTATTTTTGCAAAACCACTAACGGGTAAGGAAAAAATTAATCCATTGTTTTTCTAAATGATATTATTTATAATTTTAAATAATGTAGAGGAAATGTTGGAAAACTCTACGACCTATTTTTAGTTGTAATATCTAAGTAGAGTTGAAATAAAGGAAATAACACTCAAAACAAGTTTTTATTATAATCATTTTTAAAATTGCTATTGCTAAAATATTCTCCATAGCCATCAGTGGCCAATTTTCACTATTCGCACTATATGACGTACTAAAAATTCGTGATGACTACTACATCAGTAATTAATTTCAGGAAACCGTTGTGATCACATAGACTCTAGTCGAAAAATACTACAGCACATGTTAAACCACTTTTTTTTTGCGAAAACGAATAGTTCTTGGTATTTTTATCACATAAAAATTGCACTTGGTCGAAAATTAGATTACGCGTCCACTTTGACACTAATCATTATGACAATTGATGACATGTCAATGACGATTTGAGGCTTCTGTTGCCAGTAAAAGAAATTAGTTCCAGTTGTTTTCCGCAATATGGCGAGGTCCCATATATTCCTGGTCAGGCTATACCTACTGAAATAGTGTAACTAAAACTTTTTTACAATTGACAACGGTGACAGGCTGCATTTACCTTTTTCATTTTAGGGTTACGTAGTCATCTCATCATTTCACCTTTGCACTTTTTATATTTATTTTATAGTCAAGCTAGCATGTTTTGGAGGGAAACGGGTTAAAATGTCAAAACTAAACGTTTATTGACCAAACCATCAGGAAAATGTAAACTTCGTCTTTCTTAGCTATTAAAAGGATACAAATAAGTTTGGTTATTTAAAAAAACATCATTTTATCCTTATACAGCACGCGTATGAACACAAAGTTGATCCAACAATTACCTAGCCCCAAACTAAGCGTAAGCTTCTGCTATGTCGATTAGAATAATAGATACATTCGCGGGAATTGAACCCGTACCTAACCGCTGGTTTCCTAGTCCGGAGCGCGCACCACTATACCAAGACGTCGTTGTATAATTTTTCCCTCGGCTATCAAATACTTCAATCTTCGTACAGCCTGTCCCATATATTGCAGCCAATTACGAACATTATCTGATATCTCCTCGTTACGCCTACTAACTAAATTATTTCTACAGATAACTGTCTATGGGCTTGTCATGGCGTCTGTCATCTCAACATTGCAAGCTTTGATTTATTAGAGCTACGTGCATTGGGCATACCTTTCGTTTATTTTATTTGTTAAAAAATACTATACGTGTAAATGCTCCACACGTGACACTGGCGGAATAATGGCAAAAATTAGCGTTTTTTTTGGGCGGGAAACGAGCCGAAAAAGGTGGGCTTTGTTTCTTAATTTTCTAAATTAGTTTTTCGTGGTCAATGTTGTGATTGTGTGGTGGAATAATCTTAATAATGTGCTGCAGAGGAGAACTCATAAAAGTGAGAAACAAAGTAAGGCGCTCCTATCTGATCCGGCTCGATGTTCCCGCTCAAAATTTCGTTGAGAGCATTGAAATATGAATCATCCTCGCATTTCAATGAGTTAGGTTAGGTTAGTTTGTAGTTTAGTGTGAGTGTAGTTGTGTAAGTATATAAGAAGAATACCAAAGAATAGCCTACTTAGAATGGTAAAATTAAACAAAAAAAAAACAAAAATTAGCAAGTCAATAATTGTCGTTATAAATTAAAGAAGTAGAACCACGTGTGTAAGAGTGGTAGAATGAGTTAGTACTACCATATTCCTGGAATCTAGCCTTAGTTTGTTGGGATTATTACTGATATCAAGTTATAGAATGAGACCGAAGTATACTTCGGATATCTGTAGATATGTTCGTCTGTACCCGTCCCTGTCACTCGTGCTAGTATGACAACGGGATCAAGCGAGATGGCCGGACTCAAAAATACGGACAAAGTCAGCTGGAGTAGAAAAAGGAATCATTAGTAAGTATATTAAGAAAACGTTAAATTTGAAAAAAGAATAAGTCCGGACCACGCACGCGTAAAGCAAACTACAGTAATTTTTAATAATGTAAAAGAAAATATTGTAGTAAGCGTAGGTGCGGTGCATAACGAGGCAACTGAGATATAGCGATAGAGCTTCTCTGGCAAAACATACTTACTATGGTTATCAGTAGTTACGACGTAAATAAATACTTACCTAAGTACTACTTGCAAGACAACAAGACACGTGATTCAAAACACATGATGGATAACTTAATAATAAGAAATTGTTTTAACAAACACACCAATTACCTAGCCCCAAACTAAGCGTTAGCTTGTGATATGATGACAAGGATAACGGATAGACATACTTATATACATTTATAAACATCCATGACTTAGGTACAAATGCTCGTGATTATCACGCAAACATTCACATTATGACGACCGTCTTGGTGTAGTGGTTCGCACCCCAGGCTACAAAACCAGCGGTTGCGGGTTCGAATCCCGCAAGCAAATGTTTGTGTGATGAGCACGAGCATTTGTACCTAAGTCATGGATGTTTATAACCGTATACAAGTATGTCATCCGTTATCCTCGTCGCCATAGCACAAGCTTAGTTTAGGACTAGGTAATTGGTGTGATTGTGGAAACAATTTATTTATTTATTTGCCCATTGCGGGATTCGAACCTGCAACCGCCTGGTTTAGAAGTCCAGGGCGCAAACCACTACACCAAGATGGTCGTAAAACTTAACTAAGAAACTACGTAATAGTAAGTAAATTTTTGGTAAAGAAAAAGTAATATGAAATAGCATTTGCGAGCTAAAAAAATGTAATCTATAAAAGCATTTTCATGACATTTTCAGAACAGTTCTAGCAGTAATTTTATGAAACATCATAAACTCTAGCGCTGTTTTCATAATATATTGATGACTTAAATTAAGATAAAGAGATATAATAATGATAAATTGTTTCAACAAACACACCAATGCCCTAGCCCTAAACTAAAGCTGAGCTTATGGCTATGGAGACTAGGATAACGGATAGACATACTTATATACATTTATAAACATCCATGACTTAACCACTACACCAAGACGGTCGTCGACCAGATATAACTGTATGTAACTCACATTTTGTACCTCAGTCTCATTTTAAAACAGACTGGCAACTGATAAACTCAGAAAAAGATAACGCCCCAATATTTTGCAAAGAAAAGGGGTCGTTGAACTCTACATACGCATACAGACATCGGGAACGTGACGAAATTGCTTTAAAATTTCGAATTTCGAACGCAACCCTCGCAAGTCAAACAGGACGCAACTAAACGCAATATGACATCGAAATCATAAGAAGTCATTAGCCATTCAAGCGAACGACGCGGTCCCTAATTTCGTTGCGAAGACCGTAACACTGCCATATACCACGTTTACCGAAACATTTCCAATGAAAAATCCTCACTGTATTTTCAATCTTACAGGTCAGACTTACCGCTGAAATTCCTTTGCATAGCAGAAATGACAATCGCTCACATATCGACACCAACGACAGCGCAATTTCAACCCTGAACTTTAGGGGTAAGGTTAGAACTAGGATGTACCGTAACACAGTCAACAAAAACACACGAGAAAAAACCAGGCATCTTTTTGCGTTCCCTCGTTCCCCTAAGCCGAGGGTATGTGGGGGGAAGAAAAATCCGCGCGGGCAGGGAGGGGGCAGTAGTTTTTCGCCGGATCACGCGCTCGCGACACAGCCCGTATTGATTTTCTGGCACACGCTTGTTCGTTCAGGTGATGTCGACTTTAGGCATGTGAGATTCGAATTTTAAAAGAAGCGAACGACTCTTAAAAATTTGAATTTGGAATCCGTCTGGGGCTTATGGTTTTATTTTAGAGTCACAGCCGCGTATAGGATTTTGAGTTTATTTTTTATGTCACTGAATGGATGGAAGGCATGATTCTGAAATTGATATGTATCGTTTTACTAATTCGATGTCTGTTTGAATAATTTTGAAGACTGTCGCATGACTTAAGTGTTTTTATTGGTTTAGTAATTGAGAATGGGCGGCTATTACACTTTCTGCTTGGTTTATTACGGAGTGCCGTAGGTAGAGTCAAAGTTCGTGGCCTCAAGCCCTACTACAGAGGTAACTTATTAACTTTAAATTTAATCTTAGTCCAGCTTCAAACTAACTTTACTTTACTCAAGACTGGTCACGTTTGTATCTGATTTTTGAAGAGTTAATCGCATCGTAAGTAGGGAGGTAGATAGAGTTAGAAAATAGAGTTTTTCACTCTATTTTCTTACTCTATCTACTCTATCATTTAATTGAAATTAAAATGAAACTTATAAAGTAAACTCTTTTATATAATAATTCACATTAGTTTTTAATATTCACAGTGTTCTTTTTTATATATTGGCCCGGTTAGCCTAAGGTCTCGTAGGTTCAAATCCTACCGTATGCGATTAAACTTAAATAATACACATTTTAGATCACAAAAAGAATTACAGCATCCGATCTAACAAAAAGGCGGTTATAACCAGTTCCGTTTCTCACGTTGCGAATTGCAGATATTATGCAAACGTATGCAAATCAGCTAAAGGTGACGAAGATTACCATCTTATTGTGATTTGGCAATTCGTCGCGAGCACTCATGTTTGTTCACGATTCGCCACGGACCGGTGTGTGGACACCTTTATAGTTGGTATTTGTTTAGTAGTACGGATTATGGAATTTGCATGTTGGTAGAATGTTTGAGTTTGAACATTGGCGCCTATTTTTTATTTTTCTCGACTGCCAGACAGGAGTACAGACAGTACTGGCCAGTTAGGTTACCTCAGTTAAGCCTAAAGTTCACTAACCTTTAAACAACAGCTGGTAACATCGATTGACGGTTAATTTAACAGTATTCCCATACAAAATGTGTTAAACAATGCTAAATCAGCTGATTAAACATGTGTTGGTGTACTCTAGGCTTAGATTAATCTGAGTTTCCATTGCCGTGAATTAGTTGTTGAATTAGGTAATATCAGTCAGAGTAAGTATTAATATTTTTCTTACTTCTTGTATTTTACTTAATAAAAAAACAATTTTAGCGTTCGTTTTTCATGAATTCAGTAGGTAAGTAGCTCCTCCTTTTTTGAAGTCGGTTAATAATTCAGTGACATTTAACTACAATACGCTTTATTGCATAGATTTGCCATTCGTATATTTTACCCAACCTTATTACTAGTCTTGCTTTCAATTATGTCAAACAATATTAATCTTACTCACAACGACATACGGTTAATTATTCAAATAAGGCGTCAAAAACTGCACAGTGTGTCGAAATGAATACGCGTCGCGTGCAAAAGGTGAGTTTTTTGTTTCGTCCCAACGATTTTGTTTCAAATTTGAATATTTTATATGTGACAATAGACAAAGAGTACTTGTAACTGTAAAAAATTAAATATAGAATTATGACGGCCCTTTGTGCCATAATGTATGCAAACGCAGCGGATGTGTGATGTACGGAAGTTCGGGTTTTTTGTTCTGATTGTGTGACAACGGTATTGTTACTGTTATTTTGTACCGGATTTGTTTCATCTCTATGCGTTTTAATGTACTTAATTTGATTTAATTATGACATTACAACTATCAACTAAATCAAATGGTTACACTAGGTTAAACAGTTATTTCAAAGTAAGATTTTTTTTGTTATTCATTAATACCTAACTCCTGAAAGTTAAAAAATACAAATCAAGATAACGTTTTCATATTATTTAAAAAAAATACTGATAAAGTAAGTTTGCGCTAAGTAACAATGATGTTCTCAGCGAGAGTGCTTACCTAAGATCCATAGTTTCAATTAGCCTTACAGCAATTGTCTTGCAAAAACCTTAAATGCCCCAGGTACAGCGCAAAGACAAAACGGGACAATATCTCAAGTTACTCACGAGCGATTTAACGTTGTCTTCTACGTACAATTTATTCTATTCTGCCAAGGCTAGTGCAACCGTATTTTGAGAAAAATGTTAGGATAGCAACCTATTTTGAAAAACTAAGTTTTGGTTTGTACCACTGTGAAGACAAAATTGTCAGTTAAATCGTTTCTAGGTATAATATGTTTGAGCTAGAGTTATAAGGGCACTGTTTTGCTTGTTCTTAATAAATTAAATGGATTTTTTTTACTTAAAAGCTAAACAAATCTTAAAAGAAATAGAAAAGAAATAGTATTTGAGCCAAAACACATTATTTGAGCAACAACATCCTGACTCGCGGAGCTCGTCCCCAAACTAGACGTCAGTCTGTATCTTGGGAGATGGAAAAATACCAAACCCATGACAAACCTGTGGCTTTTTATAGCGGACATCTGATATAACAATATTGCACTCAAATTTCAATAGTAACAGCTTTAAAACTAACGTCAGGCAGCAAAAATAATTACAAGGCAAGCAATACAAGGACTTAAAACTCAAAATAATGGGATCATGACCATTCATGTCATAGCTTTAGAATTACAATTTAAATCGCTATAGCTTCCAGGTTAGGCGGTAAGGCCCGCAGGACTGTCCTTGATTGTTTTAAAAGCGTGGGTACTGCGCTATCCAAGGCTTTCCTTTTTCCGGATAAAGACTTTGTGCGTCCCTGTCTCGTTATTTTGCTGGGAGGTAAATACTGTATTTTACGATACTAAAGCGTAGCATTTTTGTCGTACGGAAACTCTGGGCCGGATGGCGAAATCGTTTGCGAAATATTATAACACATCGATTTTTTTAAGGAAAAGATAAATGTCAAAATACTGAAAGATTGTAAAAGTTAAAAATATATACTAATGTTTTACAATGAAAAAATTGCAATGACGTAATTTAGTTGAATAAAAGAGTAAAAGGGTTATTCTTCCAAGTGTCAAAATTGCTCTTCCGCATCTAGAAAAATGGCGCTTCATTTGAATATCGAACGCTCGAATTGCTCAAACACGTATGGGATCTATTTTGCATGTCTTTATCACTTATGTTTTGAAAGATTTGTGTCTGTTACTAAGACTTTTTGGAATATTTTAACTTTACAAAATACCTACTTTTTTGTTTTTAATTATTTAAATTAAAGTAAATTTAACTAAGAAATTTCTTTGTAAGTTTTTAAGAAGCTAAATTTGATTTGCACACAAATATATTTTTTGTAACTGGCCTATTGTTTTATTACAATAGCTAGACTGATTTTGGTTACTATATTTATCGAAATAGTACCAAATGCATACAAAGATTGGCTTAGCTTAAAATCTATTATAAAGCACGGACTCAGTATTAACAGTTCGTATCTAATTAATATTCATTCATAAATTAAAAAACGCGTCGGAAGCCATTTATTATCTGTATTCAAAAATAAACAGGCACTCAAACATCGTCCGATCAATAACACAAAACTGACAATGGATTAATTTATTCAAACCTATTTTTATTATCTGCGAACTGTATGATATTATGACAATTGTTTTTATTGTTCGGTTAATGATTTAGGATCGATATTGCTATTGTCGGTGCAACGTTGTGATGTGTCAAATTTATCTTGTGATTTAAAAGTACCTTCCTACTTTTGTTTTGTACTAAGCGTCTGTCTACTTACAAGTGTTACTTACATTTAAAAAAAAAACATTTTTACCACACACTTACTAGTAGCTTGTCAATTGGTGTTTCTATAAAAAAAAAACATTCCCAATTTGAGTTTTTAGAACTGTTGTTTAGAGTTTGATTTTTGGATTTAATATGTATTTTCTTTCTTCTCAAATGGAAAGCAGAATTAATGGCAGCGCCAAAAATCATTGTGTTATTTTAGATATAATATACATTAAAGTTTGTTATATAGATATTACAGATAACCTGTAATGAACACTATGAAATAAGCTAAATTTTGCGGTGATGCCACCAATATTGTTTGTACAAATTATTCCAACAACCCGTGGGAATGGCTAAAACATCTATCACCTGAACACAATGAACCGCATACATTATCAGCCAATATAACTCCAAATTTGACAGCGGAACGCAAAATATTTGATCTCATTACGCATACAACGGCATTCCACGCATCGAATCAATAACTACAAAGCCCCGCTTTGTACCACTGTGCGAAAAGTTAAAATATTCCAAAAAGTCTTAGGAACAGACACAAATCTCTCAAAACATAAAAGTGATATAGACATGCAAAATAGATCCCATGCGTCTTTGAATTCGAGCGTTCGATATTCAAATGAAGCGCCATTTTTCTAGATGCGGAAGAGCAATTTTGACACTTAGAAGAATAACCCTTTTACTTTTTTATTCAAATTAAGCGTCGCGGCCAGTGTGTAAGACGACGCAACGAGTGCAGATAAAAGATTTTTTTAATAAACTTTTTTAATGTATTCATGGTTTTAGTATTCGTGAGAACAGATTTTGGGTGATGTTGAGATGTGTGTGGGAATCTTGTCTTTGCCTAATCGATGGGGTTGGGTGTTATGGAAAGCTGTGTCAACATTGCGTCTGTATGCAAATTATTTTATTGATAGACGAACCATAAATAAGTTCGATTGGTTTATATTTCCGATCGCTTGTATAAGGTGTCGTAGTTATATCAATTTTATGGAAACATTATGATACTTTCAATGTCGAAAACAAGAAATGCAATATATTTTAAATGATATCCTAATACACAAATATAATTCTATTAAATACCTACTATGTAAACGCTTTGAGAAAGCTATATTTATTTGGGTTCAAGTTCACCTACACATGTTAAATTTTTTGTCTCACAATTATTAGTTGCACCCTGGTTAATTTTTATTACAAATGCGTTATACAGAATAATTATTTTATAGTCCGTTATGAATTTTGATTTCAATTTACATCGTAAAATACGTTATCAAATCCGTCGCCATTTATTATATCAATAAATTACCTACAGTCGTTGTAACTCTTCCTATTTAATTTGTATTCATTGGAAATTCAATCTAAGACTTACCCTCCAGGCTTCCTGACTCCCACGCGTAGTCTATAAAGTTTTTTTTATACTTAATTAACCCTGCCGCGCCTCGAAGTTTTTGGACTCTTTTTATCAACGTCTTCAACCCTTCCTTGGCATTCAAATTCAAATGTCCCCAAGCATTGATGCAGGTGCATTGTGCGTTTAAAGAATTTCCGTTTGTACCCAGGAACTACTTTTTATTTTTATTTTTTTCTTATGCTTCTAGCGATAGGGTTGAAAATACAAGCTTCTCTGTGGATTGACTGTACTCAATGTTTTTGACTGTAATTTTGTCGTTACTGATCGAGCACAATTTGAGTGGTAAAATGTTAATGACTAATTTTGTCGCTGTTTTCTTGTGTTCGGAAATGTATAAGTATTTTGGGGTTAATTGGCACCTGTCGGGATCGGTCGGTTGACAGTTTTTGTTTGTTATTTTTTAAACCTAATATATGCAAAAGTTATTTCATTCGAGTTCAAATACAAATATAGCAAATTATTAGTCAGTCAGTCATCAGTTACTTTTTGAAACCAATTTTGTATGATAAATACAATGCTTATTTTTTGTACATTACAGTAAAACTTTTGCTGCTATAGCTTTTAGTTAGCACTACTGACAAATGAAACGAGCACAAGAAATGACTTGGTTATTTCAGTAGAAATCACAAAATTCTCATTATGAAAAATTTACATTAAAAAAATATCCAATTACATTCCATCTAATAAAATCCTGACCGTTTAAAAATACACGAAACTTAACATCGCGCATGTCGCTCCATAATTAAATTTAAAAATAGCGGTTCCTGTTTATTAAAAAGCAGACCCCAAGGTGTCTCGCGCTAAAATAATAACACCTGGGCAAAAGGACCGGTTGTGATTTTTTCGTCACCTCATTTGCATCGAAAGGGTTAAATCTTCACGACTATTTGCGCTCACGCATAATCATAATTATTCAAGGGTTAGAATTAATATATGCGATTTTAAAATGCAAATTCGTCGCGAGTTTTTATCGTTATTCAGTATATCTTTGAATTTCGTGGAGTGTACATCTTCAGTGTGTCAATTTGAGTTATTGGAATATAATTGAAAATTACAAAAATGAGTTTCTTAAAGAAAGTTACAACAAAAATGGTCCGTAGATTATTTATTTTTCAAAGTGCTGGAAAGTTTTGGTACAAGAAACCTACTTGCTTTAAAATATTGCGACCAGTTATTCTAAAAACATTGTCGATTAGGTAAGTCATTGATGTATAATTTTAAAATTGAAAATAGTAGGTATTGTTTAATGTTAATATTAATTAATTAATAATATTAATTTCTCCGTAAGAGATCCACATGCTTTATTGAGTTAATGTCATAGATCTAGATCCTAATTTATGTGTGTCTATGCTTATCCTATTTTCTGTAACAAGTTTGTTTACAAGCAAAACACTACGTATGTTTTCCGTTCATCCCAAAACAGAACACCCGCTGAATCCATTTCCGTTAAACTAATTTTCAAAATTCGAATCCGCAGCGTTCCAAATCAAGACTAGTGACGTACCAACGGCCATGCATCACGGATAATGATTGGATTCGCCCCGCCTACGTCATCCATCACTACTAGAGTGACGGCAGTGGGTGGCGAAATCGACCAATGTGCGCTGGCCCCCGAATTTTCACCACTCATCCTCTGTATCACCAAGAAAATTATCATGATAGCGCGGCGCGGGAGACCTAATTGAGCTGGCCGGTCGGAGGGAGAAAAGTTATTTCGCCAAGCCATTGTCTTGTTAGACCCAAGGCAATGTCTTGGGTGGTTGGATGTAAGTAAATTATGTTTTTTTCGTGTGTTAGGGGACTTTGTATCGGGAATAAACATGTTTTGTTCGTAATAACCGCGGATGACAATGGACGTCGGGTAACTACATTAAATTAATTATATTTTCCGGTATTTTTGTCACGGTCTTATTTTCAATTGTATAAATATGCTATCGTAAAAACCTGATTCAAATTCTCAAGCGTCCATTACATAGGCATGGCCCGCGAAGTACAAATTATTAACTTTTATTTTGACTATATGTCAAAATCTGACGACGAAAATTATATTCTAAGATGGAGGGGTCGAGGCAATCAACTCTTGGACCTTTTATAACCCATAATCTTACTAATTAACTGTCTTAAATCTGAAACATCATGATCGACACACTGTGCAGGATAGTTTCTTAAAAAAATATTAAACAAGTGATGAAATAAATAATAACCATTGTATCTTTACATCACCACAATCACCAAAACTAGAACTTATTCCCCGTTTTATAATAAGGGGGGAAAAGTTTCCGGGGAGTAATCCCCAGGGAGGGGGTGGTAGGCCGAAATTGAGACGATGTAAGAAGATTACACCTAATGTATTACGTGCCGAAAACTTACCTAGACGGAGACTTTTAATGTTTTGTAGAATCTAGAAATAAGTCTCGGAAGATGACAGGTTAAAATTGATTCCCGAAAAGATGACCTTCACGTCAAACTTTCTATACTGGGAGAGTTAAGTATATTAAAGTACATTTTTTTTTATTAAGAAAACCAACTGCGTTACAATATTTTTTCTTAACTAATACTTACGTCTATGAGTAAAGCTAATAACAGGTTTCCCTTTATAATACTATTTGCATAGGACGTGAAACTGAACCATTTTCGCCAGATTTTTACATACACTTACTTACCATATACACATGTACACATACATATATACATACACATACATACATACATATAATATACAATATTTACATTAAATAAATAAATAAATATCTATTAAAAGCTACTTCCAATTCAAAATTTCAAAGACCAAAACATTTATTTTCTAAATTTTGTTTTTTAATCTAATCTTCCATGTTTTTAAGAGTTTCTATCGCGTTATGTTCAATTATACTTTTGCTGTGAGTGAACACGTCAATTCCCTGAAACGTCTCATTATAAGTCTGCGGCAATCGAGACATGGGTGCGTTACGCCAGGCCTGTGTATCTCCCCGCGGAGGTAGCAAAAACGTACCTACGCGCGGCGCACCTACGTAGGTGCTAAAACAAGTTGCGTGTCGCTACCGGCCAGAGCCACGCTCGCGCGTTTTATTCACCGGCGGCCGCGCGGCTACGTTGCTGGCTGGACGAGAATGAATAAAGTACTAGAAAGAGGCGCTAGATGGCGTTAGAAGCTTCTCGTAGCAGTCAACCCTATCGCGTCGCGTGATATTACGTCACTGAATAGGTTTAGTGTATTATGAATCATATTCCAGAGCAATAAGTATGAAATTATCTTGCAATGGATTTTTGTAGGTGTCTACACGAAAATGTGCTTGACTCTGAGGCGAACTAAATTACGCCATATTGTTGACGACATTGAGTAGACATTTCTTTGAATACAATTGCTAAGTCATACTTCTGTACGAAGTACTAGTATTCTGTGGTTACGCGCGTAGTTAGTACTCGCTTTGGGAACTACAAACAATGGAGGGAGCCGCCGGCGGCTGCGCCGGGTTGGTACGTTATAGTTAATGCTTTTGACAAGTTCTGGACAATCCACCTTACCTTTCACTATGTCGTATAATAAACACAGATCCAACACCTTACGCCTTTCTTCGAGTGTGGTTAGTCCATATTGTTTGCAACTTTCCTTGTACGTCCTCGCCTCTGGCTTTGGGAAACGGTACTTAAGATGGCGGATTAGGATTTTCTGGAGTCGTTCTAGGCGGTCTGTGTAAGTAGCATATTGCGGATTCCATATAGAACTAGCATATTCAACAACGCTGCGAACATAAGCGAAATATAGGATTTTGATTGTCTCGATATTCTTAAAAGGTTTGCAAGTTCGTATAACAAAACCAAGATTTTTGTAACCCTTGTCCACTATTTTACCAATGTAAAGCATCTAAGGAGCATCTTATTATCAAAATACACACCCAGATCTCTCACCAGAGAAGTTCTGTGAATAGGAATGCCTGTGAATGTGATTTTTTAAACATAAGTTTAGATAGATCGATAGATACTATTTATTGCACACCACACACAGTATCAATATACATAAATGTTCTTAGAGAATGGTACAATTTAGGCAGTCTTATTCCTAACAGCAATTTCTTCCAGACAACCTTCGGGTAGAGGACAGTCCAAAATTAGATTGGCTCGGCGGTGAAAACTAACAGAATAAAGGGAAATGGGTAAAGAATAAATAAAAAGACACGATATAAGCATACATATACATAAATTACTAAGGCTATTAAATGTTAATAATACTAATAAATATTCTGAGTTACATAAACATACAATAATAATGATACTATATACATACATAAAATATACATACTATATACTAAACATAACATAACAAGTTTGTACGGAAAAACTAGGAAGCCTTATTGAAAGACAAGTTTTTAACATGCTTACTGCACTAATAAATAAATTAATTACTACCCGACCAAGCCACCTAGACAAATGTCAAACGATTTTCGACGACGAATACAACAAAAATATCAATCAAAATCAAAAAGCAATGGTGTTAAAATCAACTTAGGCATTTGATCTAAATTGTAAATTGCTTTTTAATTGAATTCGATAATTTCTTGTATTTTCTGTCGTAAGTCGTTTGACATTTGCTTTATCAATATAGTGACGAGCCGCTGTAGCCTTCTCATTGGTGCTTCATTTTATTATTAAAATAAGTTTAGCAATGTTGTGTTTGAAAAGCCAATATTTTTAGAATTTTTTTTCTAAGTAAACATTGTAAATTCATTTAGCATCTTGCGAGAAATCATCCTTTAAATTTTACTACTTATATCGGTTTCTTTCTATACACTCAAAATCCTGCACACCCAGCATTAGATTGCGTCAAAACTCTGTCCATATATTTTTCACATACAACTTTTGCGTTAGAACTTTTATAGGACGTAAACAAATTGGGGAGGGCCACAAATCTCTCGCAATATCTTGGAGGAAAGTAAATTCGTACTGGTTTGAGTACCTGACGGGTATTTATGTATACGATGCTGTAAGGCCGGTTTCATGTGGCTAGGATTTTGCTTTTGTATTTTTTTCGTCAATTTTTTATGTTACAAAATTTCTTGTGCCTAAGAAATTGTTTTGCAGTTGTGAGCCAAGTAGGTAGGATCAAGGTAGGTAGATTAATCGATGGTTAATAGTAGATTAAAAATAAATAATTAATAAGGTCGGTATATATATAAATTCAATTGGACAAGATGATGAAATAAAGTCACTTTTGGATCGGTCCTTGACCGGTTTTCGCTTGATAAACTATAATTAGGACAAGAATTTTCGTTAGAAGTATGATAAGTTTATTAGGAGTAAGGAGATTAGGATTCATGATTTTGTAAGCAAAACAGTTTATTACTTTAGTTTTTTTGCTAATCTCCCATTACTGCGCAACTAAACACAAGGATATTTTGAAAACCTGTACGTGACTTTACGTATTTAAGTCCAGGTTTTTTCCAGCTTCTTAAGAACCTGTCTGCACAAACAAAAACAAGCCAAGTTCGTTTTTGTCCCAAAAAATACTCACGTAGACGCCGCCTATTTTGCTTAGCCCCCATTTCCATACATATGAGACGGTGGCGCCCCCACCTCCTTTGTAGTTAGCAATTTTTCCAGGCTCGCTTTTGTCTTAGCTGAGCTCTTTCGGCTTAGATGAAGATAGGTTTTTTTTCGGTTCCACCACTGAAAAAGTTTGGCTGGAGAAATAGTCGTTGAACACAGTGGGCTCAAGTGCATTTTATGTAAAGATGCTGCTGATATTTTACATACATACTATTAGTATCGTAAACATATTAGTTTGTGGGTAGTGAGTACCGTTAAAGTAATTCGGTACCGGAACAAATATAAAACATTTTGAATGATTCTGCACTTGTAATATTTGCCAATATACTTAACTTCATAAATTATTGAATAAAATAGAGAAGTTTTAATATAATAAGTTTATAAAATAGTGGTATCCGAACAAATCTTTCGTGAAATACAATAAAAAAGTACCTTAATCGTAGAAAGTGAGGTAACTTATTAAAATTTTATTAGGGTTTTAGGGTATACCAAGAAGCTGAAGTTTCGGTTTCAATTTGTGTTGAATATTCGGAGAATATACTTGAGAGCTGGAAAAGCGAGGGAAAACATTCCTTAATTTTTTTTGAGACTTTTGTGGAAACTTTTGACGTAAATTTGAACGTAGGATACATTCAAATTACTTTACTAATGACCACGTTACTTCGTATAAAATACGTGATAAAAAGCTTTTATGATTCCTCAAGTAATATTGTCAGTGTTAATAAGCATTCCAGTTTCACAAATAATAAAAAAATAATGCTGATTCCATTTTTGTAAAAAAAAATGCATTTCTTGAAAAAACAAAATGAGGGTTAAATTACGAACAATATGGCGTCACGGTGAAAGCCAATATATCATGTGACGTCACCGGCGTGTGCGGATGACGCAAAAATATTGCGATGCATCAAAACCGTGAGCAGTGCGAGGAGGACCAACTTGGCGCGATTTTACCGTGCAAGCCTTGAGCTGAAAGCGAGTCTTTTCTTAATGTTAGTTTATAAATTAAGTTTTTCAACTTCAAATAAAAATGATTGATCAATATGTATTACTTATTTTGACATTGACTCTGAGATGATGCAATCAGCATAATATGTCATTATTGAAAAAAACATACACTGTCATTGCAAGCAACAGAATAATGCAACATATCCTATTTTTGCACTATAACTATTGTTAGTTTAGAATTGTGATTTCTTACGACACAGCGGCCATCGAATTTTTGAAAAGTTGCTTCCAAAAATTGTAACACAGTTGAGTAGAGGGCAAAATACAAAATTATGGTATACTAGTGGTTGCCCGCGACTTCGCCCGCAAGAGTTGTATTTTCCATAATAAACTTTTATCCCCCATTTCACCCCCTTAATATTTTTATATCGCGATAAAATGTAGCCAATGTCCTTTCCAGGAACTGTCTCGAACTGTCTCCACACCAAATTTCATCTCAATTGGTTGAGTGGTTTAGGCGTTAAGAGGTAACAGACAGACAACACTTTCGCATTTATAATATTAGTATGGTGGTGAAAAATTTACCTCCTAGTAGTCCACCCCCGGGCAACAACATCACTAATTCCATTTTGTGATGGCGGCTGAACGATCTATCAGCGGTAGTAGGCTTCGTTAGATGCCGCCTGGCAGCTACTCCTACAGCCCTCTTATCGGAGCCTGGCGCCAAGCAGCTAGCTGTGTTCCATCGGTGAGTGGGAGTGCCAGAACCTTCTGGGTAAGCTCACTCCACCGTCGACTCTCTGTACGCCACGTCTGGCTTAGTCTAAATAGAAAAATGGTAAAGCTAAATTATTTTGTCAAAAATTTCGTAGTTTTTCTCACATTTTGCACCACACCGCCTACTCAGAAGAGTACAGGGGTGGATTGTGTCTTGAAAAATGGAAAAAAAACGTCCCTAAGTCCGCGATGAATCGTATCCCGCGATATATTCTCATTTCGCGTCGCGCTCCGTACCAGGCAATAACTTTGGGGGTAAGAAATGCTCCTTGTATTAAATTTATAATGTGCTGTTCAAAATTCTTTCGTCTTTGGAAGAAACTTGGACAAATAGAGTGGGTACCGATTAGTTTTTCATACGTGGAAAACATAGTTTTTTTAGTCATCACACCAATAACCTATCGAGACCAAAATTAGGCGTTATCTTGTGCTATGGTGCCCAGGATAACGGACAGACTTACTTGTAAATTTTTATAAGCATCCATGGTTAGGTACAAATGCTCATGCTCAATGCTCATCTAAACATGCCCCTAGCGGGATTAGAGCCTGCAACTGCTGTCATTGTAGATTAAAGCACGTACTACTTTACCAAGATGGTCTTTGATTGACCTGTTAGAATATTTTTATTGACTTTTAAATTTTTTTGGCATATTTTGACCCATGTTTCTAGGAGAAAGTTGTTTAGTTGCTGATACTGAGTAGCACCCTTCAGTTCTGACCGGTAGTTTTGTAACACCTAGTACATAGAAATAATAAATAAATAAATCATGGCAGTAATCCACGTTTTGCCGAATGCTTAAGTTTGCAATGAAGTTTAAATAAAAATATTGCTGGGGTAAAATCTGTGGACTTGAACGTCCCTATTTACCCATTAGAGTTTCTCGAAGACCTCTAATCTGTCGTTTCGAAAATGCGTAAACAAAATAACATGTGCAAACACAAAATTGCACATAACGATCATAACGTCAACATTATAAAGGTCCTCACGAGCCGAGTTCACACCTGTCTGCTTTTTAAATCGTACGGGAAGCAAAACTCTCAAACATCTATTGAAAACCCGAAACAGGGGGTGTGTGGGGGACCACCCCACCCCCCACCCCCTCGTTATTCCACTTCCCTTCTCCCCTTTCTTTCCACTAACTTCGCATCGTCATCCGTATTACTTGCGCCTTAACTTATGTGAGGGTATATGAGATATCCACCCCAATCTAATCTGGACGCTATACTTTCCGTGCTAAAGCAGAAAAGCGATTGTGGCGAAAAACCAATTTATAATCGCAATCAGCAAGCGATTTTCGTTCCTATTCCCTTCGTGATAAGATTAACAATCGTGTGTGGGTTTGCAGATCAATTTTGAGATAGTAGTTGGTACTGATTCCTTTGCATTACTTTTTCCTTCTTTGTGGATGTATTTTATGCGAATTTAAGGTCTTATGTGGATAGTCCTTCGGGTGTGTAGATGTATGTAGGAGCGTGTGTAAGAGTTTCGAAGAGATTGGAATTTTGATTACCTTTTCAAAGGCGTTGGGAAACATGAGATGCTGTTACTCGAAGTTAAGCTTTCGATGAGTCTTTAATACCAAGATAAGTGATAGGTCGTTGATCTGTTACGATTTTATTTTGAGCTGTTAAATAAAAGTCTTAAAAATAGGAAAAGACTTATAAGAACCCACACTTCCAAAAACTTATATTAAATGTAAATATTGTTTGGGAATGAAAATAGGGTTGGGTTGGAACTCTTGAAATTGCATTTAGTAGGTCTGATGATATAATTGTTACCATATGGTATATTATACTATTACCTAGATATCATCATCATATACGAGGCACATCACCTACTCGTATATACATATATAGATGACATTTTACCTTAAAATGAAAAAGTTTTATTTGTTGGTCAGGTATCTTTATTTGGGAACAAAAGGGATCAATCTCATCTCATATGGCAGAATATGATATTTAAAGATACAAAAACGTGCAAGGATACAAAAATTATATTTACAAGGTCTGACACATATTAAGTGTGATTTTTAAAACTATACTAACATATACCTTGTTATTACAAAAACTTAGTACCGGGCTTAAGCCAGGACTAAGCTATTAGCTAGCCAATTAGAAAGCGCTTCTCTATTAGGTTATGTCACGAATATGTCAATCATTCCTCTGTTGTCGGCTAACATTTAGACCTATTTTAAACCTGGTCAATTTTTTTTTGGAATAACACCGTTAAAGTTTGGCATTAAATTCAGATTCGGAAAACTTATGGTGGGAGTGTTTGTTATCTTTGTTATTATTGTTATGTTATCTTGGACATAAACCAGTAAGCTGACGTTTGAAAGTAATAATAATAAATTGTTTCAACAAACACACCAATTGCCTAGCCCCAAACTAAGCGTGTGCTTGTGCTATGGTGACTGGGATAACGGATAGTCATACTTATATACATTTATAAACATCCATGACTTAGGTACAAATGCTTGTGCTCATCATACAAACATTTGGCCCTTGCGGGATTCGAACCCGAAACCGCCTGGTTTAGAAGTCCGGGGCGCGAACCACTACACCAAGACGGTCGTCAAGAGTGAAGGACTAGAGCGTTCTGTGTATTGCGCACACATTTTGTGCACTAAAGTTTCGGCTGAAATTGGTCAGTGAGTCTGAAGCTGTGACCGGCTGAAATCAGCTAGGAGGACATTATTTTTTCACATTGTTGACATGAGGCAAATCTTAAAATAATTAAAGCAATTATTTCTACAATGTCACGGATTTTTGAAGCTTTAGGTAGCGTGTTGAGTAGAAATTTTTTTTTCTCGATAGGTTATTTTTTTTACTATGACGAAATCTAAATTCTAACAATGTAAATGCTTCTGAACCAGACAATTAGTGGTATGACAAATAACTTGAGTTATCTGGGGTGAAGCACAAATTAGTCACATTACAAAACATTGCTTACTCCCATAAAAATAGGGTGTAATTTGGGCGTTTAAGACGATGAGATATTAAAAGACAATGCAGTAAGAAAAGATGTTTCTGTTTGTATAATGACGTCATTAAATGCGCAAGCCCAGACAGGATAAGCTGCGATTGAGAGACTTTGAGAAAAGTATAATTATTTACCTATTTATGGGACTACTAGGTATTGCCAGCGGCTTCGTTTGCGTAGACTTGATCATCTCTTCTTCACAGTCTTATACCTCATGACTGCGGGTCGTGTTCATTATGTGGAATGAAACACACGCAACGACTTCAATTTTTAATAGAGTGGTTTGCCATTGCCTTCTCCATTTCACAAACTAGACAACTAGTGTGCAGGTTTCCTCACGATGTCTTCCTTCACCGTTAAGCAGCGATATCTTTGAAAAAGACTGTACTTACGATCTCGGATGCGAAGTGAAGTTTTCTCCGCTCGGCTATCGCGCCTCATACGCGACTACCTAAACTGGATATACCTACGTTTTTATATAAAAAACGGAGATCTATTTCAATCTCTCTTCCTGACAGTAAGGTTGGTCACTTGCCTCCCCCAATCCGCACTGAGCCCGCGTGGTGGAGTATGGCTCGTACCTCCTCATAGTTAAGGTCAGGCCTTTGTACAGAAATGGGATCTATACAACTTTACTAACTAACTTTACTATTATTTTACTTATATCTACCTATGTGAAACATACACAGCTATCTACGATATCATGCCAATTTTAGAGCTCGTTCACAGGAGGACGATTCGTGATTTTTGACGGTTTTGTCTTTTTACACGATTCGTTATTTTTTGACGGCGGTAATGCTTTTGAATGCCCATGTTCACACGGATCACGAATCGTAAAAAATGACGATTCGTCTTAAATCTAGTATCGTGTTTTTCAAAATCACGAATCGTCAAAATACACGAATCGTGAATTTATTGTGACGGATCCGCTGATGCCACCAATTCGGATATTTTGACGAATCGTGAAAAAACACGATTGGGTATGCAATGTGAACGTCCATCTGTCATTTCGTATCGTGTATTTTGACTAATCGTCAATGACAGATCCCGTGTGAATGAGCCCTTAGTCGAATGGACTCTATTTCACGCACTAGCCAATAATAAAGCAACACTCACTGTGCAAGTTTTCTAACTACGTTTATTACGAGGCATTGATACACAATGAATTCTCTTAGTTATCGATTGCTTCAAATTAAAGGGTCCCAATGTCGAGCATTCATTGCCAATCGATGGAACCCTAATTTTGCACCGTAGCCTAGTTTTAGCAGCAAGGGTGACGGGGCTAATTGCCCGAGGGTTCTGATTGGTTAAATTTTGGGATGTGGCTATATTACATGATGCCGTGTTTTATTTGAGTTAACTAAGTTTGAAGCAATTATTACTTTAATGTAATGACAGATTCATAAACGATTTTAAACAAGCTCAACGACAGTTAGACGCGAGTTCACCAATTTCAAAACAGTCTGTACACACAGATTGACAATTTATTTTACATTTTTACTATACAAATATGTCAAATAATATTATAACCGCTGCTTAAAAATAAACGTGTGCTGGTGAACTTCACTCTTAGTAATAATGGCAAAATCGTATGTTGAAGTATTGTGTGTCACATCAGCCTATTGCAAATGTTATAGTTTCACTGCTGGACATAGGCCTCTCCAAGACGGCGCCAACTTTCACGGTCCTCCGTTTCTCGCATCCAGCCACCACCGGCCACCTTCCTCAGGTCGTCGTTGTGTGTCACATGACACATAGGAATTCAAAATATAAAAGATTAATTAAAAAAAAATCAAGACTAAGGAAAAGGTGCGCTTTAAAATCCATGAAACAGGTTTTCTTTTGCATGTATCGTATGTTAAAATTATTTTGTTCTTTAAAAGTAGCGTACCTACCTACTGCAAGTACATATGTACGTTCGGCCAAGTAAGTGATCTACCAGTTTGGCAAAATGTCATGTGTAAGTAAAATAGCGGAAAGGTTGAACTCACTCATGGACTTATTACCTTTTTAAACATTAACGGTGTTATTACAAAAAATTAGACTTGGGTCTAAAATAGGTCTAAATATTAGTCGACAACAGAGGAATGAATGACACATTCGTGACATAACCTTATAGAGAAGCGCTTTTCTAATTGGCTAGCTAATAGCTTAGTCCTGGCTTAAACCTGGTACTAAGTTTTTAGAATAACGGGAAATAGATTCACATGACATATTATTAGTAGTGACTGTCAGAATATTTTTGCTTGGGAAAATTTAACTTGTTCCATGACGCGCGAATGATTTTCACAAGCTAGGATAGGATAGGGCTTGAGGATGCTAAACCACTTTCTTGTCCGACCGTACCTAAAACGTAGTATATATTAATGTTATTAATGACACATTGACTGTCACCACAATCATCGTATATATATCGTAGTACTTATTCGGAGGCGCTATTAATTACATTATCAAATACAAATGATTGCCAATACACTGAGATTGATTACCAGTACTATAAAATTGGTTTGTTGTATATACTCTGTTCTAATTGGCACGTCAGCTAAACATATCGAGACAACAGTTAATTAAATAATTGTATGTTAATTAACCCTTACAGGGTAATCCACAAAACTAATTATTCTAATTTATTCCAATTAATTCATTGTCACTATTCGATTGTGGTTGGATTACACGTTTTCATAAATACAACTCTTCAGTGTAACCCATAGAGAATGATGATAATAAGTTAAATTTTAGTTTCATTTAATGGTTTGGCTTACAATTAGGTAAACATTTAAGTTTATTAGTCAATCACTACTATTGCGAGCGTAATTATACTTACATCCATAGAACTAATAAGCCTTGAAAATAACAAAGTATTCGAAATTCCTAAAATATGCCTGTTAAGCTTACAGTTTCTTATTATTTTATTTGACTTTTCGTAAGTACTTCCTTAGACTGAGTTTCTTTCGCTGCTTCTTCTCAGCACTGGCCCACAAATTGTCCCAAAGCATAGTCCGAAGCAGTGTTAGGGTCTATGTTGGGACATGCACACGTGCCCCCAGTGGGTCTGTGCTCTACATGCATAAATAAATAAATTTGAAAAAAAAAATAAGGCCACAATTAGTGCAGAGTTAGTTAACCCCTAAACTGCTGTCTGTTTAAATAAATCTTATTAGAATTCACATAGTTACCTCTTTCGAGATACTATACCTACTCAAAATTTAATAACCCACTAGACTTCATCTTCGAATGCCGTCGTAAAAGTTAACAACCCTGCCGATGGTTATTATTCATTTTTCTCCTTCAAATACAGTACGGGGTGCACTAATGTCCCACTTCAGTTCGGACCCCTATAAGCTTTTCGCGACCATGTTTTTTCGTATACAACTTTTTGTTTGGCTACCCCTCTCTTTCTTACACAGTGAGTTCGATAGTTGCGTCCCGTTCCCGCTATCGCGGCGTGGGGTGGCAGAAAATATGATACGTTTTTTGGGGGTTAAATTGATTTTGGGAAGTGTGTGGGAGCCATTTTATAGCGGTCGCGAGTTTCGACTTTGACAATATTGAATAAGAAAGTCAAAATTTCCAAGAAAATTATAACTTTGGTATGAACGGAACATCGAGTATTTTATTCAATTGACGACCGTCTTGGTGTAGTGGTTCACGCCCCGGACTACAAAATCAGCGGTTGCGGGTTCACATCCCGCCGGGGGCAAATTGGTATTTGTGTGATAAGCACGAGCGGTTGCACCTAAGTCAATAATTTTTATAAACGTATATAAGTATATAATAATAATAATAAATTGTTTCAACAAACACACCAATTACCTAGCCCCAAACTAAGCGTGTGCTTGTGCTATGGTGGCTAGGATAACGGATAGAAATACTTAAATACATATAAACATCCATGACTTAGGTACAAATGCTCGTGCTCATCACACAAACATTTGCCCCTTGCGGGATTCGAACCCGCAACCGCCTGGTTTAGAAGTCCGGTACGCGAACGACTACACCAAGACGGTCGTCAATATATATCTATAAGTTATCTTAGTCGCCGTAGCACAAGCTCACGCTTAGTTTAGGGCTAGTTAAAAAAAAACTAATTTAGTTGTTATGTTAGAAAATTTCTTCATGTCAAGTGTCATGTATTGAAAGTCTAAGCTCTGTTAGACAAACATCTAATTTACTCGCTTAATCAATCGATCTTATTTGAATAAAAAATAACTATTCCAATAATAAATTGCACGCGAACGCCAGTCAACTTGGAACTATAAAAACCTCATTTCCTTTTCACTGTCACAAACAAAATTAGAACTGATATTAAAACCCGAAGTAATTATAAACTTACCAGCGAAACCGTCATTTAAAGTACCTCGTCTAAATTAATGGTTAAAACATAAATATTGTGTCTTATAAGTTAATTGTAAAAGGGACCATCAAAAACACATAAAATCATGAATATATAATTAACACGGAACCGGGCCGGTCTATTCTTTTTGGCCGTAATGACACAATAAATGATATGATATGACTTTTTATGTCTGTATAAAAGTCAAATTTTGACGTTTAGTGCTGATAAATTAAGTAGCGAGCAGATAAAAAATGACCCGATGTGAAACAGGAGGTTGCACGTTTTTCGTGCTTTTCTGGTAAGCAGGTGAGGGTTTAAATAAAATTCAGTAGCTTAACCCTTAGACTCACTGTCATCTATCATGTTTTATACCCGTAAACTCGCGCACCATCATGGCGTTACCGACGTAAATTTTTGACGTTAACATATATTATGATTTTTTAAAAACCACATAAAGAATTTACAATTTAAAATAAAAAGACTGACTGGTAGAGAATGCATTTAGCGTTAAGTCCGCCATTTGTACAATAAACTGTGTGCAAAAAGTTCAAATAAATAAATAAATGATTGCAGAGATTAAATACATAAAGATAGTATTTTTATTTGCTGTCCTAAGTATACAAAGTTAATGTCTTGAACAAACATAAACCTTACGTGGAAGATCTCACGAAAGCAAGCAAACCCGCGAAGTATCGATTTAGGCAATCTCTAGATCGTGCTAACAAAGTTACTGCACTTTCATAGACCGGAGAATTCTTAAGGCACTATGTCACAATACTTAAGACTTATTTAAAAAAATAAAAGAACCTTTTTTTTACCACACTACTTTATCAAGACGTAATATTTAGGAACCATCTTAATTATAATTAAATTTCATAGTATAACTAAGTTCTGTAGCTATAAGTAATTACCTACTATAATTTCCAGCTTAATTGACTTATGTAGGTAGATACAAGCACTTAAAGTCAGTTTGTAGTCGTAATATGTATACAGCACACCAGAAAATTATAACTGTATAAATCTTATAAGAACTATAGCAATCGTGACCAAGTACAGGAGCTCTATTTTTGAATCACTCGTATGACATTTTTTGGCGAATGCGACTTAATTTCACTCGTCTACCAATTCGCATGACTTATTTCATATTGACAAACACAAAAAATGACAGTTCTAGCGATTCAAAAATACAGATTTTTAGATGACGAACGATATTCAGTAGAAATCTGCACTGCAGTGATTCAAAAATAGAGCCCCAGGCCTAATCAAATCGTGGCCAAATCACTCTATACATTTTAGTTCCAAAATCACCCCTTTTACCACTGCATAAGATACTATAGTATTAAGCTTGACGTGCTGTCATCTGTACAATAATTAAGTAGGTACTTATTTATGGTCCACACGCACTTTAACGCAGTATCCAAAAGTACCATATTAGAGTTTTCAAATTCATATCGACACACTTGCCTAAAAATGCCAGAATAGGCAAGTTCTAACGCGGGCTACATCCACACTTTCTATCACGTATTCGGTATTTAAAAAAAACAAGAACTAAATTGTTAACTTAACCTTATATTGAAGTTTTCAAATTCATATCGACACACTTGCCTAGAAATGCCTGAATAGGCAAGTTCTAATGCGGGCTACATCCACACTTGCTATAACGTATTCGGTTTGCATTTGTTAAAAAAAACACAAAAACTAAATTTTTAACCCAACCTTCATCTATAACAAAGACATTACAAAAACCTAACACAAGTGTCAACGATTAACCTGTCAAGAGACCGCTCAAGAAAGCTGTCAAAACGCTCCGGGTCGTGTGTGGCGGGCATAACGATCGCGTGTAGTCGCCAGCCATCAGATAAGCTGCAACGGTTAACATCAGCTCGGTTCACAATTAACCATTCAGATTGTCAGATAACCGTCCAATGCAAATTAACCGAAAAAACTGGGCAGCAGTAAAATAAGGACGGGATACGTGGGTTCCGTGTTAAGAATCCCTATGAATAATGCGAACGTATTTATATCAGCCGGTTTAGAATAATTTAACAGAATGAGACAGAATACCCATAGTATTCTGTCACATTAACTGTCAATTGATGTTTATTGGCTGTTTAAATTTTGGTGAACTCAACCGATTTTGGTGAAATTTAGTTGAGATCGACACAAGTTTCGTTTTAAATCTCATATCTTGTTGGGACATGATTATAAATTATAATTCTGGTTCTTATTAAAAAGTTCTTGTATTTAAATAGAAGAATGCCTTTTGGAATATTTAAAGAAACCCGTTATTTTAAAAATTACAATTCTTTAATATGTCATAAAAATAAAATTGTATAATTTTTAATTATGTTTTTTTAGAGAATTAACTCTACGGAATAGATTAATTAAATTTGTAAAGTGGTTACTAAATGGACATTATTTTGTCAGTTTTAACATAGAGTATGATAATTTATTTATAATAGTTTTTTGATCCTCAAACAGAACCCCAAAAAAGAAACATGTTAAAAGTGGTTAGCGCACGTTTACGACTGGTGTTAGATTCTTTTGGTTTTTTGTCGTAATTTCGAAATGAGTTCACACCGCGTATCGTATGCTATCTATTTGCATAGACATTTTAATGTTTTTTTTTAAATTAATTGGACTGTCTTTGTTACAGGTAACGCCGGATTGAAGATTTGATTAGTTCAGGGGTCAAAGAATAGAATACAAATTTTTTGATATATTTTTAACTTCAGCTTGCACCGTAACCCCCCCCCCCCCCCACCCTTCTCTTATCACTAGTGTTCTCCTTTACCCAAAGGTTGTCTGGAAGAGATCGCTCCCAGCGATAAGACCGCCTACATTGTACCTACCAGCATTGTTTTTCTTGCATTATATGTTTGTAAAGTGTTTTCTGGTTGCAATAAAGAGTATCTATCTACATATCTATCTAAGTATGGTTTCAAAATTAGAAAGAGCACTTGCGTCTTTGACTATTGAGATAATCTATCATGTTGTGTAAGTATATTTTTTATTACCTACGTCATTGTATTGTAATACAAAGGTTTTTACTCGGTTTAAAATTGGTTAACCGTTTTCACAATATTCAGTAATATATGTATTACACAACAACGTCCCCCGCTGCGTCTGTCTATTGTATATGATCGTGATGATCCTAAATAATTATTGAAGGAATTTTGATGCGGTTCTCATTTATCAGCGAATGGAGGATTCCTTAGATAAGGTAAAAACCTTATGTATTATACATAATATGATTATTGATAGCTTTTATTTATTTATTAAAAATCATACAGAAACTTAATCTAGGTACATTAATACCAGTGTAATTATAAACCAGTATTGGTTTTACCACTCTGCGATTCGACGTCTGTCACTCAGTGGAATCGTTGTAACTTATAGCATGCAAATACATAAATAGGTACGTAGCTTGTAAGTGTAATATATATTTTCTTTTTACTTTATTTTGTATATTTTTTTTTACTTTTAGGATTTGTACAAAAAGTTAACAAGATTAAACAAAAGAAGGCTGTTATATGTAGCACAAATGATATTTTAGACTCTGATTTCTAAACTCAGCGGGGCTCTGAGCCCGTAGACAAGATGCAATCTTTTCTAAAGCGAATTGTTATCGCTAATAAAATGTATAAAACTGACATAAGCCATCGAAATATCACGAGACATTTGCATACATTTTGTTGGCGACAGCGAAGTTCGTTATAGAAAGATTGGCATCTTGTCTAATGGCCCTGTATTTGGAAGCCAGTGTTCGACCGTAATTATAAAGAAGAACAACCTATTGACAAGATTACGAGATTTAGGTGCAAAAGTCTTAACATAACAACAAAGAGACAGAAATATACGGGAGTTTAAGTAATTAAGTTAACTTCAATAATTAATGCATTACGTGGTAGTACAAACATGAGATTTGTATGCGAACGAAGTGTGTGTGGATGTAGGTAAGTGTGCAATCTCTTAATAAATTAGCTAGATAGCCTTACTACAATTATTTCAAGTACCATTTTACTTCGCATTGTAATTAATTACAATATGTATGTTCTGGATCTCAATGTACCCTATGACCTGTATGCTTTGTTCATAGAAAAAAATCTGATATCCTAATTGCAGGCTTATCTAGTAATTATTTATGAAACTGCAGTTTACCTGCATATGCAAATCGGTGCAGATCGCATCTCTATCATCCGGTGTGCAAGACAATACATACATTATGTATGTACAGTCGGCAGCACTTCAGGTTACCCATGTGAACTGCGAAAGCAGCATTTATTACGTAGGGAATAGAGGCGATCTCAAGGTCAAAGTGGGGTAGTCTGACGTGCAGCCGTGTGTACACTTGGTAGCACGTGGCCCGTGCGTTGTAATCTATTCTAAAGCAAAGCCCGCTATCGGTAACAAAATGTATAAACCTAACTTATGCCATCGGAAAATAAGTCACGTGGACTTTTACATACATATTTTGACATTTTGTTAGCTATAGCTAGCGTTGCCGCTCGATAGTCTACTATCAATAGTATATTGAAAAACTATCAATATAGTTGAGGTAAGAGTATTGATAGGCTATCGATAGTATTCTTGCGCGGTAGCTTCCAGGTTCTTCCAGCCGAGACCAGTTGATGCAGCCTCTTTCTCAACTGAGCGCCTCCAGGTGGTTCGAGGACGGCCTGGCCTTTTCTTCCCATACGCTTGCCATATTAGCCCTTGTTTGGACAGGTGGTTATCAGGCTTCCGCAAAACATGTCCAGTCCAGCGTCATTTTCTATTTAGGATCTCCTTGTCGATGGGTTTTGGTCGGTTATTTCCCACGACCTTACATTAGAGATGGTTCGTGGCCAGTAGATCCGCAGAATGCGCCGCAAGCATTTCTTGACGAATACCTGTAGTCTACTGGTTACTACCTTCTTGACGAGCCATGTCTCGCATCCGTATAGGAGGACCGACTTGACGTTGGAGTTGAAAATTCTATTTTTTTGTGGTCTCGGCTGGAAGGACCTGGAAGCTACCGCGCAAGATAGAGAGCAGTGGAAATCCCTTCTTCGAGCCCTATGTCCCTGATGAGGGACAACAGGATTGCATCATCATCATCATCATCGGTAGTATTGATAACTCCGTTAATATATAAATAGATAGTATTCACCCTAATGAAACATCGATATTGTAAATGATTTTCGAGGTCAAGTATCGAAGTTCGCTGTAGAATGATTGCAAATTGTCTAAGAACCCTGGTGCTGATTTAAAAAAAAACTGCTACAGATCCAGAAAAAAAAAAATGTAACGAAGTCAATTTACTCTGATAAACCTTTGAATACAATCTATGTACCCACAAGTGCAAAAGATGCAGTTCTTTGTATAAGTTTTTAGTTGATAGACCATACAATCTTTCAAATTATTTCTAACGGTCTTTCAAATTATTTCTAACTAGCAGTTAGTAACCCCGCGATTTCGCCCGCGCCAAAAGTCGGATTTTCCATACAAATTTTCATCCCCCATTTCACCCCCCTGATGATTTTATATCGCGACAAAAAGTAGCCTATGTCCTTCCCAGTGTCTCATACTATCTCTGTGCCAAATTTCATTTGTTTCGGTCTAGTAGTTTCGGAGCCTATTCGATGCAAATAAACAAACAAATCTTTCCTCTTTAAAATATTTTAAGTATAGATAGATTACGTTTATAAATTTCACTGATTATTTTAATATTATTTTTTTAAGAGGCGTGTCGTTATAACAAAATGAAAACCTAGCGTGTTTATAGATGGCCCTTAAGCTAACACAAATAAACGAAATAAAAATTATCACCCACAGTTTTAATTAGTTTTTGTAATCAACCTATAATTTCAGCTATAAAGCTAGCACGCGACTTGATCGATATCAGCTTAACTACTGTATATTTATTATTAAAATCAAATAGATACGAGTGTATTGCCCTGTACGTAGATACATTTGAAAAACGTTTTGCTAATATTTAGGGTTCCGTTCCCAAAGGGTAAAAACGTGACCCTATTACTAAGACTTCGTTGTCTGTCTGTCACCAGGCTGTATCTTATGATACGTGTACAAAAAACGTATTTTTTTGGCGTTTTTTGCTCGATATTAATAACGGCAACAGGTGAGCGCTTAAAATATTCACTAAATATTAAATACTATTAAAAAGAAAGAATTAAATGAAATAAAAAAATATATTTATGGGGATTACAACAAATGTGTTTTTATTGCTAACTAAAAGAAAGGTTAGGTTAGGTTCCTAATGTTGAATAGATAATGGTACGGAACCCTTCGTGCGCAAGTTCGTCTCGCACTTGGCAAGTTTTTTTCTGTCTTCGATCAAGTATTAAATTAATACGCTAGAGACTATCTGACTTGTATGAAACCCAAATCGGAGACATTTAGAAAAAAGTTGACTAAACGCATCCAATTTGTTATTACTTTGATTAAATCTTCCTATTTTCTAATTAGGTGTCCAACAAATCGGATAGTATAATAAGTGCTTTATTTACGAGTATTGTTAGAGATGACGCGGTTGTGTCAAAACTCAATTATTCGTCAAACATAACTAACGTCAAAATTTAAAATCAGTAATATTGGTCCTTAGGGGCCCCGAACATGTCTCCTTATCTTTTGGGCCCTACTAGTGCTAATCTTGTCTTGTCCCACTAGTCTTGTCGTAATCAAGATTAAAGATGTAAGAAACACTTAGTAGGTATTAGCACAAACCTACTAATTTGCTTAGATTATAGTGAATACTGCTGCTTACTGAAGAATTCGACACTAAAAAAAACTGACTTCAAAACTGACTACAGTGCTAATTAAAACCAAAAATTTTGTAAACAAATTTAAACTAAAAAGTACAAAATAATTTTAAAATTACCTAACTGTTTTACGAAATTATACAAGAAACCTATTTCCAATTTATTATCTGTTATTTTTTGGAGACGGTGCCAGAAACTAACTAGAAGGTATAGCCTCTAGGTAAATATTTATTTTTTTAAATCGGTCTACAACTGACTGAAATATGCGGTAACATAGCCACAAAAAAAAACATACAGTCGAATTAATAACCTCCTCCTTTTTTGAAGTTTGTTAAAAATCTTGAAGATTGCTGATTTAATTATACATCTCTAGGACCTAGGTAGGTACTAGAGAGAGAAGAAAATGAAACAGAATTTAGGCCAATAGGTACCTCCTAACTTGAAAACTCTCGGAATTCCGATTTTAATTGTAAAACTCGGAATTCCGATTTTAAATCTAAAACAATTACGTATAAAGCATTTTTTTTTAAAACATTGTGATAATGGCATTTATTACCATGACTATACTTACCATAAACTAAATGAAAATCATGTAAGTTTTTACCATAATAATGTTGCCCTTGATTCAAACGTTAGATAAATTCCCAAGCTAAAACTTTTATGGCTGTAATAATTTAGTTTCTATTATTTATCGTTGAAACATAAATATCAGGTAGCATTGTAAGTAACCCTGGTTTGTTTAAATTGCTGGCAACATTAATATTCATGTAAGTTGTGCACTGCTTAATATGGTAAACATTTACAGTGATTAAACAGTTTAGAAAGAACTGTGTTTCATTTTCCCTTTTATTGAGAAAAATTATGATCAAAGTTCACTTACAGGTTAACTCTGGCCTTAACCAATTTGAGATTCATATTTCAACCTAGAAAAAACATATTTTCCATGAATCAAAATCGTGAACATTAAAATTACCATACAACACTCCAATATCACAACAGAATTTTACTAACCGTGAAAATTTATAATAACAAAATAGTGTAACCAAATATTATGCTAATACCGCATTCTCATTTAGGAGTCATTGTTTCAACGAACTGCTAACAGAATGCGTTTTGCCGCCCTGTATTTTCATTAATTACCTGTTAATATTGAAGGGTCAATTTATGAGTGGTGTTAATTTCAATATTATAATTTTACGACCCCAGCTTGGCGTTTAACGCGTTAAGTTAGATAAGCATTAGAGAAATTGCCATTTGAATTTAATAAATACATGAATATTAGTTTTAGAGCCCTTGAAGTAATAATAATGTCCTCCTAGCCGAATTTCGACTACAATTAGCCACCTGCGTAGGAGATATTATAGTGCACAAGTGTATGCGCAATACACAGGTGCACTCTCTGTTCCTTCACTCTCATAATTCGGTGAAACGGCAGTCCGACATGACTGTAGAGAGATCAGGCGCAGGACCAACGGCTTGACGTGCTTTCCGAGGCACGGGGGTGTTAACACCACCAACTTCCTGACACTGGAGCTGTATCTGAGTTATTTCAAGATAGAAGAAACCAACACTCTCGGCCTACCCGGGACCTCGTGGATAGTACCCAGCGTGCTGACCACTAGACCAACGAGGCAGTAATGATATATGAATTCCAAAGATATTCCATTTTATGTTTTAATGTGGTATAATTATTTGTGCATTTTGTCAATGTCTTAGCTCAAGCACCAAATTGTTATTGCACTAGAAGTAAATTGGAATTTTTTTTATGACCGAGAGGCTGAAGATCCAAAGGTTGGTCAGACCACATTTTGCAGGAACCGGAAATGCTGTTTAGTGCTGCAATACATCAAGAACTGCCTCGTTCGTCTAGTGATCAGCACGCTGGGTTCAGCCTATCCACGAGGTCCCGGGTTCGAATCCCGGGTCGAGCCGAGAGTATTTGGGTTTTTCTGCCTTGAAATTACTCAGACACAGCTCCGGAGTCAGGAAGTTGGTTGTGTTAACACCCCCGTGCCTCGGAAAGCACGTTAAGCCGTTGGTCCTGCGCCTGATCTCTCTACGGTCATGTCGGACTGCTGTCTCACCGAATTATGAGATTAAAGGAACAGAGAGTGCACTTGTGTATTGCGCACACACTTGTGCACTATCATATGTCCCGCGCAGTTGGCTAATCTCTGTTGATATAGGCCGCCGTAGCTAAAATTCGGCTAGGAGGACATTATTACATCAAGAAACTGGAGACAACAATATGAATACAGCTAGTTGACAGAGTCAGTAGAAGCCACTATCCTCTGCTGTGAGGGAAACGACTAGAGAAAGAGAGATATGATTTTTATGGCATAAGTAAGTCCTTAAGCACTTATTACACTATTTCATTTGTAGGGAACTTAATTGAGAAATCGGAAGACTTAATCGAAGTTAGGAACAACTTGGATCCGATTAGTTAATATTAAATTTCCCAGCCGTACACCTTCCTAAATTGTCTCCAATTTAGGTTTCCTACAAATCGGATTGTTAGGGCTGAGCTGTAGGCTACTAACGGGGTCACAGGTGGCGGATAGTGAACGGCCACCAGATATGGTGGTTAGCTGCGAATATGTAGAATAAGCAGTCCCCGACCACACAGCGGCAGGATACCAGAATGTAGTGGGGAGTTCAGTGGGATGAACTTCTCTACAAAAAGCTACAATATTCATTGACGATCCTGTGCCATGGCGAGTCAACGCCGCCATCAAATAAGCGTTCCCCTGGTGTTGTGCAGCAGCAATATCAGTACTGGCAAAAGGCCGAAGATATAGTATCAAGAAGGGCTTTTGACTGGATATTAAGATGCGGGATAAACCGGTTCTTTAACTGCGGTGTGGAAGGCAAGAGGGAAACCACCACACTATCTTTCCTAATTTGGAGTTTTAAAAAACTCCACCGACAAGAGCTTAGCTCTTAAATTTGATGATGTCAAATCGGATAGTGTAAAAAGTGCTTTAGCTAAATAAGGTTTTGATATAGTAAAAAGATATTTAGCCGCTAAAACTTCGTTGCACCATAACTTTAATCTGTTGTTACTCCAAAATACACAAATAAATCGTAACCAAACGTCAAACAGTAGGAGATTACTTATTTATAAAGGACAACCAACGAAGCATACACCACACATTAGTAGGTAAGTACACATTTTCAATTGTTTTGCCTTTATTATAGGTTATGTCATATGAACAAATAATACTTCCGAAAACAGACATTAATAGTTTGGGCAGATCATTTGACAAATTATTATTAGTTAAATTACGACAAAATAGAGCCACATATGGCACCAAATTTTATTTGGTATACGATACACGATGCACCAAAGTTTCTGTATATCGTGAAGAGAACAAATCAAACAATGTTGCAACCACACGTACTCACCGTTGTTATTCACCGTAGAATTTAATTACAATAATAGGTGCTTACGTTAATTTGTTATCTGCACCAATTATCCAAAGTATAACCCTAAAACGGCTATAGGCATCAAATGCTCGTATTAACGCGTTCACTGCACATGCATTACCATACTAAACAGTCATAAATATGTATACGAAAGCAAGTAATTTAGTGGCACAGTGCGATCGTGTTATTTCACCCGAAATGTCGAGAATTACTCACGATTGTAATCGTTTATCGTACATCTATAAATTTAACTATTTTCGGTTTTTAGTAGTCTGTAGTGAAATAGGCGAGACCACATTTTCGGACATTGACCCCTGAAAAGGTAACGTGAATTTCCATGTTCACATTTTTTTGTAAAGTCAAAAGTCTGAAATGATATATCGTGTAAAGTATATTTTGAATAATTACCAACTTTGTTATTTAAAATGGAAACTTATTGCATGCGCAGAGGGAAATCACTATTTTAATTTTTAACCAAGTAAATTACACTCATACGAGATCATCACAGTCATATTTATATTTTCAATCCATGTATACTGTAGGTAAACTTATGTAATATGTATCTTTTGGCTCTATAAAATACTTAACCTATTTATGTACAAAATCACCAATATACAAAATCCATTGTGGGAACCGCGGGAACACTTGAACACTTACTTACTTGGTGTAGACTGAAAAATAGTTTAAGTCAAAGTAAGCATGTACCTAACTATAGGTATTGTTTTCTCTTTAGTTCAAAGCTGAATAAGAGATTATTCAAGTACTCAAGTACCTACGAGTAAATATTATGTAGAATAGGGTTGACCTAATATATGACGGAACCTCAATCAATAAAGTAGGTTTCATTTATTTTTGACGTCATGTTGAAAGTTTTACCGGATCGAGTTGCGATAAGCTTCTCCGATAGAGTGAATTCATTTGGCGTTCTTTGTTTCCTACGTGGTAGTTATGCTTCATATGCCTCAGCAATAAAGGTCATATTTGAATAACAGCTACCAACTCAAAGGTGACGTGTGGTGTGAAAAGGTAAGTTATGTTGGCAAAACAAAGGTTAAATTGTAATATTTATTTTGGAATAAAATAATAATTAAGCAGTC
Source organism: Pyrausta nigrata (assembly GCA_949316185.1). Classification (NCBI taxonomy): domain Eukaryota; kingdom Metazoa; phylum Arthropoda; class Insecta; order Lepidoptera; family Crambidae; genus Pyrausta; species Pyrausta nigrata. Next base: position 14,615,419 of record OX438949.1, on the reverse strand, counting down.
AAAAGCTGTCACATCGGCTTTACGGAACGAATTGCTTTATTTCGTTATTTCCGTCTTATTGTTTGAATGATGTTTTATTACTTTATACTTTTATTTATCTCTTGGATCTTAAATAATATTACTTGTATACTTAACCATGGTCAAACAAGCTGTAACTTACAAAGCTTTTCTAGCACCTCATTGACGATCTAATCAACTTATTAAGAAAGCCTATGTTAAGCATTGAATTTCTAGTGGCTATTGGTAACGATGTTTCTTTAGTGGCAAAAAACTGTGTGGGTACCAGTTTTGGTAACATAACAAACTCTACTTTATTTTAATTTTATATGTGCTTGTTTTTTATGTGTAATGTTCTCAATGAAGTATTTTTCTTCTTCTTCTTTAGGCAATACCCCATAGTCATTTTTGGTGCAGGATTATTATTACATTACGCAACACTACTGGAAACAAAAAAGATTGCGATAATCCCTTATTAACTTATTCTAACTTAAACTTGTTCGTGGATAGAGCTTTATCACTTTTATTGGCCATTAGACCAGGGGTTTCCAAACTGCGGCCTACGAGCCACCTCCGGCCCGTTATCGGCCCGCGAAATTTAGCGCATATTTAAAATTACAGTATGTTTGTACGATAATTCTTCACTCACACACACACACAAACACACACTTACACACACACACACACACACACACACACACACGCACACACACAGAAGCACGCACGCACACAGTTATAGAATTATATGTAATTAATATATAGGTAAGAATATAATAAATAACTGTAAAGAAGAGCGGTTCTTCCTAACACAGACTGTGTTTTGCCTAAAAGGAAGTTTCCTATATAATTTGTACCTAGACTAAGTAAAGAAAATAAACTTTTTGTATTTTTTTTTGTATTTGATGAGCTAGCCAGGTCCTGGCCATTTGGACTTCTTGGTGGAGTAAGTCAAATTATGACCCTATGACTAATTAGTTGGGCGACCAATGCATAAGACCATTTTTAGACATTGCGGCGATAGTAGTTAAAAAAAGTATGCTACATATGTTTTTGCCAAATGCAGCAAAAGAAGAATGGCATAAATCGACCCAATAGATAGAGACACCGTACAAAGTGAGACACATGAAATATAAATATCACTTTATTAGCGGGCTTTTGTATGATTTTATAGTAATTTAAATAGCAGGGAATTAAAATTTAAAATATTTTTAGAATGTACAAAATATTAACAACTAAACGTCTTCAAGGACATACATTGTTTAAATGTCAGTCCGACATAATGCGCCAAATAAAATGTCGTTCAATATCAGGTATATAATTTTTTACTCTATACAGTTTAAGGCTTTTCACCAAAGACTAAAACATGCCAGCATTTGGGGCTGATCACTGAAGAACTTTGCCGTTCTTCTTTCCAGTTTGTTTTGAAACTAAAGTATAATTCGATAAACGAAAACTTTAACCGTCAAATGAAATTGCCATAATACAAAATCGTCAACTGTTGTTAAAACTTATTTAAAGAAACAACTGACCACAATCATATAATCACGACTGGGCGATAGTAATCTACAAGATTCCCGCCCAACATTGTTCGAGTTTAAAGAACTTTGCAACTTTTACATGTTAGTTAATTGGCTTCTGCTGATAAGTGAGTAACACAGTGATAATGACTGACTGTGTGTGCTGTGAAGTTATAATTCGACGGGGTAATTGTCGCAAATTTCAGGCCTTCTTGCACTATTGAAACGTATAGGCCATTTATTTCAGTTGGGGCGCAAAAAACAGTGCAGGTGATTTAGAGCTAGGCAGCTTTCGTGAAGATGACAAAAGTGATGAAGCAACATTATGGCATAGACACGACGCGCGTAGTCATCAAAACTATAACGTGTACCGGTACGTCAAAAGGCCTCTTGCGTTACGGCTAGAGAGTGGAATTCGTTGCCAGCTGAAGTGTTTCCTAAACCATCATGATTTGGATTCCTCAAAGAAAAGAGTGAATGGGCTGTTTCTAGTTATAGTTTTTGTCCTTATTGATCCCAAGTAGAAAAGTACAGCTGTTAATTATTATCCTGCTTATTTTTTATTTACTCTTATTGGAGTTCAGCATTTTCTAGCAAGCACCTGGCTTCATACTTTAATTACAACTCGACATGTATTTTCTCTTTTATCTATTACTCGTATCACCTGAATAATATGCGTTTATGCTTCATAAAAGACATACGCACACTTAATCCCTATAAAATTAATAACATGGCCGTTAACCACATCATAAGCCCCATAAAAATATCTCTCATCTCCAACATTAATATTGATAATAACCTAAAGTATTCATTATGTTAATGTCGTGTAGCCTACTTAAAAATTCACAAAATTAACTTAAGCGGCAACTATGTTTATCCTTACTCGTCGGTGACGTAATTACTGTAATAAATTTAAAAACAATATGGCGCCCAATATAGTGGCCGCGATAATAATCTGTGGGACAGTGGTTGTAAACTCTTTTTAATGACACAAAACACCTGCGCGATTTGCCCAGGCTACTTTTCGACGACAAAGAAAGTTCAAAAGAAAAGAGTCACTCATTTGCGGTAATTATCGTAATTATAATGTGCTGATGTTATTTATCGATTCCAGTAATTTCGAAAAATATATTTGCCATACAAATTCCGCTTTTAAGGAGACAAGATAAGAACTTTGGGCTGTAATTTCGCAACTTTAAAGTTTTTCAAGTTTTAAAATATCGTAATAATAACTTCATTGGTGAAAATGTTATCGTCGGTCGTTTTTGTGCAATGTCCTTTTTAGGGTTGCAATTTGAATGCTAATACAGCGTTTTGCATAGCAGATGTATTTCATTTGTAACACTTTTCATATGTTATTATGCATATTAAACTGAATAAAATGTCTGAGTGGCAGGATGATATTGTCAGGAAAATGCACTATAATAAATAATCATAGTTTATCTACAACTAATAACGCTCATTGACAGTTTGGCATTTTATAGTCGTATGTGAATATTGCGTACTTATTCCATATTACATTTCCACAGCCAAAAAAAAACTCTTAACATACTTTAACTCTGAGGTGAGCCATAATATTTTACCAAGCTTGGCAAATAAAACCGATTTTATAATATGTTTTGTGTACCAATTAAAATAAATAAACTAATACGACATGTTTTTAAGTTTCGCACATCAATCCATCAAAGAGCCCTGAACCAGAAGATGGCATAGGAAAATTGAATTAATTAGCCCTTCAACAGGTGGCCAAAATAACTCGGTCCCCGGTTGCTTGGCGCTCTTTAATAATTCCATTTGTACTTTCCGGAGAGTTTTAACGATTTCGTATTTACAACAATCCCAGATGGATTCGGATGCGGCACCCGTTGTATTTTGTACGTAAAAATAACTTTTTGCAGTAATCCAAGATTCAGATCAATCCCTGCTATTTACGCATCCATAAAACGGATAGCCACGGTAGCCGTGGCCACCAGTGTCAAAATGGCCTCCTAGCCGAATTTTGACTACAGTAGCTAATCTCAACAGTGATTAGCCGACTGCGCGGGAGATATTATAGTGCACAAGTGTGTGCGCAATACACAGGTGCACTCTCTGTTCCTTCACTCTCATAATTCGGTGAGATGGCATTCCGACATGACCGTAGAGAGATCAGGCGCAGGACCAACGGCTTAACGTGCTTTCCGAGGCAAGGGGGTGTTAACACCACCAACTTCCTGACTCCGGAGCTGTGTCTGAGTTATTTCAAGATAAAAATTCCAACACTCTTGAATGAAGAATTACTCGAATGTCAAAATACGTATCAATGCAAACGATCGATTCAAACCTTCGATCTTGGATCGGTCGTTACAAATCTTTGATCTCGAATCGGGCATTATTTCGGGCGTTAGGGTTGGTATGTAAATGCTTAAAGTCTGAAACGACTTAGGTACATGAAGTGCTCTATGAAGATCGGAACCGTCCTTTTGGACCATCTGTAAGTGTCTTTTGACTACTTAAAGGGAAGTCTCAGCAATTTGTTTGTAATTCACTTTATTGAAATAAACACACTTTTTATCTTTATCTTATCTGTAGTCAGTGTCAGTCAGTCAAAATTGTGAGATTGTAAATCGAATCCAGAACCTTCGTCGGACGGAGCAAATGACAACCTTGCCATATGGCAGTGCTACGAGTCTTGTCTCGAAGCACTAGTAGGGCCCAAAAAATAAGAAAACATTCTACTTTGGCACCGTATGGGCTAATGTTATTTTTCTTTATTATTGATATTCATAAGTGGTACTTCCTGTACAAAACAAAATAAATGATTTTTAACTTAGAGCCTCTGCAATTTAATTAAGTTAATCATCTACAGGCTTACAAGAACTGAATTTGAATGCCTCATCCAATACTTCGTACTTACATTTATCACGCCCGCCCCGAACATTCGTTTTTTGTCTCAATTTACTTCGAGATTGCATACTGTCTCTCTTTCTCCCGTTATTAGTGATCGTCTGCGCTTGATCACCGCTAATGGTTCGTTATTTGAATGAATTAAATAATGTAAATTGTGCTGTTTGTCGCCGACTCGCGCAGACTGTCATTTGTTTCGGACAGGTAGGTTGTTCAAGACAATCGTAATTTAAGACATCCGTGTGCATCAATTTTTAGGCGCGATAGCCGAGAAAAACTTTATTTCTCATCCGAGATCGTGAGTTGGAACCCCGCCTGTACCACTGAGTTTGTATAAAAACTTATTATTATTATAAGTTATCAGGCAGGCAGTTGAGACAACTGATAGCTGCCTGTATCCAGTTCTTCACATTAAGTTAAGCGAGTTTAGATGAGCGTCAAGTCGGTTTTTGAATTGATTGATATTTTGGGCAAAGACTACATCTTCTGGAAGCCCATTTTATGCTTTGACTACTCTATTGCTCAAAATGTGCTTGTGGGGGTTCCACTTTGATATGTCGGTACAGAGTCTGAGGTGGCCATTGAGATGGTCATTTTCGTTACGCGTGAATAGTTGGTCAAAGTTTTGAAGGTTGGAATGACCATGTAAGATCTTGTATGTCTCAATCAGGTCTCCACGATCTCTGCGATCCTTTAGTTTTGTAAGCTTTAAAATATCTAAGCGTTCCACATAATATTATGGTCTTCTTTTTAGTAGTTGTGGTACTTTTGTGAATCTGCGCTGTACTTTCACTAAGCAGTCTATGTCCTTGACAAAGTAGGGGTTCCAGGCTTGAAAACCATACTCCAGAATGGCTCTTACAAATAATTTGTGGATCTGGATCTGGTACCAAAGGCTTTTCTAATAAGGTTAGAGTTCTAAACTTAAGTATAGTCTGTTTCAAATCGCTGCCTAGCGGTGTAGAAACACATCGTGGAGGAAACCTGCACACTAGTTGGCTAGTCTGTGAAATGGAGAAGCCAATGGCAAACCACTCCATTAAAATTGCCAAGAAAGTCGTTGTGTGTGTGTTTCATTCCACATAATGATCACGACCCTTAGTCATTGAGGTATACGACTGTGAAGAGAAGAAGTACAAAGGACTTGTCCTCTTTTTGTATGGAGGCTGGTTTTTTATTCCAAGATATCACCAACCACCTATAACCTATATTTATTTTTAAGCTACAAAAATACGAAACACGTTACCATAGAAATCAGAATTTTAAACGCCTCCATTTTTGCGAAAAAATATGTTTTGTAACAGACATCATACATTGATCACTTACTTGTATTTCCTGGCTGTATGGCTATGTACCATTGCCTTTCTATACTACTGTCAATGGAATGTCAATTTTGCTAACAATTTTTTTTTTCATGCGTAATTGATATAGGTGAAAGTGCGGTTCATGAACAGACAAAGAGAAAAAATAATTTAAAATTTTCTCTAAATCGGAGGCCTTCAAAAATATATTAATTATGATGAAAGGCTAGTTTTTGTGAACTCTTTCATATAATCTATAGTTTATTCTGGTTAGAAATATTGACGAATAAAAAACCACTAATGGACAAGTCCTTTTTACACATCCGGTAAACGTAAGTTGTTAATTTGACACAACAATAACTATAAGGGCATATACCGGACCCTTTTAGTTAAGGTGGTAACATAATGTAGGAAAAAGAAAAAGAAAATTTAATTACAAAAGAATACTTATTTTTATTTTAAAAGTGTGAGTAAGTTCATAATTGACAACCGAAATGATACGCGTTCTCAGTAAAATCAACACCACCTCCTCGTTCACTGATGTCCGGGGGTACGATGATAACGCGGCACTCGGCGGTGTGTGTAGCAGCAGGGGAAGTGTTTATGTAGATATTAAAATAGACCAGGCTTCCACGGAGAAAAGTAGAAGGCAGCCGGAAACCGGGACCCTGGAATTCCGGAAATTGGACAATAACAGGAAAGTCCGATTTGATTCATATGACTGCGACATCAGACCGGAAGCGATGAATAACGGATCAGATGGAGTAATTATTGCAAGAAATAGTTAATAATGATGCGGCAGTCATACAAAATCATCCTTAGACTAAATAACAAACTAACTTAACTAAGCACTAAGCAAATAAAGCATTTTTGCAATGTCGGTTTCTAGCTGAGAAATACAATTACATTTATTTGTTTCAAGTAGTAGTAAAAGGTTACTGTAATTATTATTTATCCTTATTTGATTGGATATTACATTGAAAAGATAGAAAGAGTACAATTTTAACTAGTAAAACATAACAAAATCAGTTGACCGTCGATGGCCATGAAGGTCATGCAATGTCGTGAGTACTTGACATTTTGTGTACTGTAACGTTGTGGATTTTAATCATTTCGAATCTTGCGCATTTGTCTTTTGAATTTCGCGCGAATTCCATAGGGCTTTTCGTCTGGTATTCTTGACTTAAATTTGATCTTATTTTGTAGCTGGCCTTTGCCCACAGACCACACAACCTAAAGACCACGCTTTTATCAACTCTAATACGAAAACAAAATCGCCAAAAGTTGGTGGGGTGCGGGGAGAGGTCTGCTCGTTCCTATTGGCTAGTACAAGGAGACGTCAAAATTGACAATGGCAGTGATAGCACACTAGTGATGGGCAAGACATATCTCGATATCGATACCTGAGTTAAAAAAAAGTAAGAAAATATTTAGGAGCTTTAAAATAATTCATTTAAAGTTTTTTAAATGAATTATTTTGGTTGGTTGAATTTACACGCACAACCGACTTCCGATTAATAGCAATTTAAAAAAAACTGGAGTGGGCAAAGGTCAATCGCCGGAGATCTCACGTTATTTAGCTACTTTTCATAATTTAGCGGTTTTAGTAAAACAAGTTACCTATCTCACTCAACATCATTTTGTTAAGTGTACGAAAACTAAGTTTGAAAAAAAATGGCAATCGTACGCAATGTGAGTTTGATATATTTATTTTAAAAAGTTTAGTTAAGTTTTTTTATTAGTTAAAGTTTGTTTGTTTAAGCACTTTACACTTATTTCAATTCATCGTAAGTGCTCTTTTGTAAAGTCACTTTATTAAAATATATGTATATGAAATAACTGAAATTTAGATACCCACTTATCACTCGTTCTATTTAGGATTTGTAGATATTTTGAATTTTAGATTTACTAGTATGTGTCTCGACACTATTGTACTCCTTGCTTATTGACAAATTGAGACAACATCATTTGAACTAAACTTGCGAGAAAGGGATAGCAAAAAAAAAGACATCAACGCGTGCTCTTCGAAATAAAACATTTTATTTCATTTGTGATATTGGAGTATTTCAATTAATTTGATAGGAATAATTACTTACCGGTGAAATGTAATGCCATCTTTCGTGAGACTAGATGTTGTACTACACTTTCCACACCATTTCACTGAACAATACGGCATTATTACCGCTTATTTTTATTTTTTTTCGGGAGCAAGGTCAATGTTGTTACTTTGAGTCTCGGTAGCGGAATGAGGAACAAAAGGGGGCGGGGCCGGCTGTTATGCAGTGATACTGCATAACCTAGGCGAATGTAAGTCCCCCGCAATGCGTGGTCTTTAAGTTGTGTTGTCTGTGCCTTTGCCCAATGACATTCACCGTTCCAGTCGGGGCTGCCATTGCAATTCCTTATTTACCAAAAAAGAGGAATTTTATTCTTATTGTGAATTGTTTTCTACCAAATTCAACAATGAATTTTGGTTTTCTGAATTAATTACTTTGTAAATAAATTGAAATTGGTGTTTAATAGTAAATTGTGTCTCGACGTTTACAAAAGGAATGTAATATTATTGTTTTGTAAAGATTGTATTTTCAGGTTTCAAAGTTTTAGTAGGATTAGTAGTTTTTTTTGTGAACAATGAACACACCTGTCAGGTGGGTTATTTTGTCTTACGTCGAGTGTCGAGCTCATAACCTCTTTTGATTTTATTGGAAAATGGCAGGTTTGCCAAGTTTAACTCGACGATCTCAAAGACGTCGAGTCTTTGAAAACGATGGTGAGTTCAGGTTTCAAGGCTTGAATGTCTTCAATGCTCGTTGCGAGCAGCCCCTGTGATTTTCGTTCTTGTTTCAGGCTGACTTAACCTAATTTTTATGGTGGCCGTGCCACCTTTCCACATGGCACGACAGGGCGGGAGGAGCAGCGTGGAGTCGCCAATTTGTTTCGAATGATTTGTAAAATATTTGGACGGCGATGACATGGTAAGTTACAAAAGATGCTGCTTTCAAGCACGTGCCCTCTCTGCACCCAATTTCTTCAAAGCCTCGTGTCCCACAGAGGCATGTTGCAAACGTGTCCCTAATGCTTTTCATTTTTCATTTCAGCTGCACGGGATTATTTATCAGATTATTATTTGTCAAATTGCACATTATTATTATCATTATTATCATTGTACATTATTACCAATGAAAGTGTACAGATTTATAAGATTGTTTTTATATAAATACTTGCAACTTAAGCACATGTTTGAGTTCCACATGCTTTGACGGGGACATGTGAGACCAGCTTCCACGTGGAACATTAACCTGCAATCAGCTGCCACTGCACACCGTCCATCACGCTTATAGCCAATGCTAAGCTTCGGCCTGTCCGCAGGAATTTGTTTAACACCGGGAATGCAGGTCGGTCAACTCCATTACTTTAATTAGGGCAACTAGTACCACTTTAGTGTTCTTTTTATCAAAGCAAAGTGGTGGTAAATACTATTTTTACTAGTATTTCTTTTTAGATTTTGAAGTAAAGTGTAAACGCCTAATCAGAACCCATTTATGTTCGACCCCTCCGATGAACTAGTTTTCTGTGATTGAGGTACATTAGCCTAACCTTAAGCTAGTACATAAGCTGTTCATAGGGAATTGGTCATTGTAAATTCAGTTATTTAATCATTTTAAATAAAACAAACATTTCCAAGTTTCTCTTTATTTCTTTTGTCCGTGGAACCCGTAGGGCATTCACAGTACAGGATTTCACGTGACAGTACGTGGATAAATTTAAGGACAACGGTTACAAATTTTATTCAAAGGAGTCACACTCTTTTAACTGCTGTTTGTAAAACAGGTACTTACTTAAGCACTACGCATGCAGGCACTAATCTAAACACTAAGTTGGTATTTACTACTTAGCACTAAAACTAAACAATAATAATAATCAATTACAACACTCACCCGATATCGGGGCAACACTGATGTTAATTATTTAATTTGGTAGAATTAGAATTATAAAAGATACATCGATAAAAAGTCACTCGTAGTCCACCGTGACTAGGCAGTTTTAATCGACTGCAGTACGTCCTCGCGTTTGGATAGCTCCGCTCGGACTCACTGAGACGACGTTGCCGGGTGAATTCACATATTCGGCCGAACCAGTTTCTCGCCGTGTTCACTTGTCGATCGCGCTTGCAGATATCTTAAAACTAGCAATCGCGCCCGAGTTTACGTATTAGTTTTTATAATTTCGTATTTTTAAGAACTTGTTTTAATTAGGTTAGATATTTATGTAATTAGTGATACCTAGATAATTATTTTAAGTTAGAATTAGGTGGTAAATAAATGAACTAATTTTAAGTACGTAATTAACAGACATAATTTATTAATTCTTTTAAGTAAGAAAAGTAACGAACTGTTATAGGCAGTTTAAAAATTAAATGTGTGTTGGTGAACTAGACCCTTAATAATAATGTCCTCCTAGCCGATTTCGACTACGGCGGCCTATCTCAACAGAGATTAGCCAACTGCGCAGGACATATTATAGTGCACAAGTGTGTGCGCAATACACAGGTGCACTCTCTGTTCCTTCACTCTCATAATTCGGTGAGATGGCAGTCCGACATGACCGTAGAGAGATCAGGCGCAGGACCAACGGCTTGACGTGCTTTTCGAGGCACGGGGGTGTTAACACCACCAACTTTCAGGAAGTGTGTCTAAGTAATTTCAAGACAGAAAAACCCAAACACTCTCGGCCCAACCCGGGATATAATATAACTAGGTAGTCAATGTTAGTAAGAATAAAACGATTTAGGTAAACGGTTAAGGTACCGCTAAGGTAATAGACTACCTAATTGCACATTTCAAAATACTTATTATTATTATTATTTCGATCTTTGACTTTGATGGATGTCAAAAATAGTAAATCGATGTGAATAGTACTATTATTCACATTCGGTTGGTTCGATACCCAGACGAAGCAAATTTTTTTTAGAAAATCTTTGAATGTTCGTAAAAAGTCTCTATAAAAAATCTTAATTCCCTACAATATTCAAAGAAGATACTTTCACCTCTAGTCACCGTCTGACATCTTGTATAATATACCAAGATGAAGAAATAAGTTACGTTAAGACCAAACAATAAAATTTACTTAGGACGAAAATAATTTCCAGAATTTTTATCCATTAACGGTATTGAACACACCTATCGATATTATTTTAGAGCTTACGTTACTATCGATAGTCATGCCATCGACACTATTTCAAGACTTAAACAAATTACGTTTATTTTGTATTTGAAGCAAGCGTAATCAAACATTTAACGTTTTTATTTTCAACGAAATCCATAGGGTGCTATGTACAGTCCATATCATCTCGAGGTATACACAACCACCATAGTTAAGTCTCTTGCTACTAGCGTTACTGGTACAATGATAGCTCCTATTATAATTGTGGTGTTGTGTGTGGGTTAACTAGTCGCGTGTGGGTAAATTATTTCGTGAAGCAATGCTGTGCACACCTCAGGGTTAATGCTTACTTTGTCACGAGTATCAAATAATATCTTTACGGCACGCCATAAAATTTTGTGTGCTTACTTTGATGACAAACATTAATATTAAATCACTTACTGTACATTAGGTTAGGTATATTACTTTAATTCCGTCTTGAAGCCTCAAGGAATCGTTACACTTAAAAATAAAGGTAGGTACTTAATACTTTCATAAACACCTATACAGTCAGAAAGCAGTAGACTATAAAACAATCGGCAGACTGACTGAATAAACACTTACCTTCATTTGTTTATAACTATACATATTTGGCACAAATTACAGAGCAGTACATTTCAAGATTATTAATAATCACCTACACTAGGTCACAGATATTATAACACATACTAGGTGAAACCTGTATCGTAGGCAATTAAACTTCCAGTGACACAAAAACTAGACTGCTGCGTAACACTGCGTTACATGTTACATGGTATGAAGCAAAACTATTATAAAGTAAAATTAGGTTTACAAAACAATCAAAGTGAATTACGTTTTTAAAAGCGTGATGGGAAAAATGTAAATTCAAAAATAAAAAATATTATTTATTATATCCGGGGGGGGTCCGGGGGAAGGAAAAGAATCGAAAGTGTGAACGTCAGAAATGAATCCACAAAATTATACGTGTATGATACCTATTGTGATAGATACTTGAGAGGATTTTACTATTTAAAAACACTGAGGATCTGAGCATAAAAGAGAGAAGAAAAAGAAGTCTGCAAGATTTAACTTCGCAGATTATGTTAGGCTGAGCTCCCAGGTCTTCGATTACGATGTTTAAAAACTCGAAATATTTAGCCAACTGGCAAGAAATTCCACAGGGCCGGAAATAGTGGCGCCTTCTGATATCTGAAGCCACTTTGAGTCGATCAGCAAGCGTAAGACACAATCATTTTTCAACGTCACAATCTCAGATCATCGAATAGAAGAGATAGGAAATGGGTGTGACTCGCGCAAACGCGATATGGCCAGAATGAACTAGCGATTTCCGCTGCTGATTGGTCACATTTCACAGGCATTTGTGTGCGTGCACGGCGCGCCTGTGAGCATTGTAAATTAAATTACTATGTTCTTTAAGCTTACAAGAATGATCTAGTAGTTGTAACGCAAACATGAATAAATTTAGCGACACAGGACCCCTAGACAAGATGCAATCATTCTATGGCGAACTTCGCTATCGCCAAAAAAATATGCAAAAGTCAAGTGATAATTCGATGGCTTATGTCTATTTCAAACTTGTTAGCGATAACGAACTCTTATCATCACACGAACACATCATACGAACAGATTGCATCTTGTCTACGGGCTCAGGTTCGGTGTCTTCATCCTATGATCTGAGGTCACAATATTATCGATACATTGACCACACAAGACTATTCTTAACCCTCACACGACAATTTCCGGTTTGGGTACATATCACCCCTGTACGTAGAACATAAAAGTGATTTATACGACACGTTCTTACGTCTATGGGCGGGTGGTTCCGGTTATGGCCGCGGAGAGCTTCCGGTTTGTTACTTCCGCCGTTTTTCTCTGGGGGAGGCATTTTTAAATATTGTGATTATGGTCTTGTTTTCAAGGAAATGTCATGTACAAATGTAGCAAGTCTGAGAAGTGAAACGGTAATATAATCAAAAAATTCCTATGAATGAATGCAACTGCAGTTAAGATTTTTAATGTATGTAGAATTGTTGTGAGTAACTGCTAAAGTGAGCAAGTGAAAAAAGAAGAAGAAAGCTTTGTTGGGTTAGCTAGCTGATGTAGTGAATTTTAGACACTAAGGCGTTTTTGCGCATGTCCGAATTAGCTAATCCGGACTTGTTTAAGGCCTATTATCGCAGTTGAAAGCCCACTTTCGCAAGTCTGGGTTAGTTAATTCGGAATGTCCACTTGCGCCAGTCCGAATTAACTAATCCGGACTAGCGCAAGGCCAATGATCTGAGTTTAAAGCCCATTTGAGTAAGCCCGGATTTGTTAATCCGTGCTGGCACAAGTTGGCCTAAGATTTACCATATTGCTATTAGCTCCTTAAGTTCTTGCAATTTATAATTTTTATTTTTAAAAAGCTTCTATTATACATCGTATGAGTTACAGAAATTAAAAACCAAAGTTTTTTTGTTTCGTATAATCAACGATATCATAGCATACAGCCTAAAGGCGTTACGAACAGGACGTAAGAAATGGGCGCGCGTTTTTCCATTTAGCATAACGCTACATTAGTGAGCTGTTGGTGACAAAATTTATGACGCGCATTTGCCAAATTTATGGCATCGGATCCAGGGGTGATATCGTACCCCGGTTCAGCCGCAGCTTACCTTGAGACGAAGGCGGTGGGAGGGTTGTAAATAATACATGCGCCTGGTTGATTAAATTCTGGTTAAGTATATTTTGTGTTTGGTGTTTCAACTGATGTATGTTCGAAGAAATTTGCACTCGTTCTCCAAAAAGAGTGATTTTGTCCCGTGAAATCCTGTACTGTGAATGCCCTACGGGTTCCACGGACAAAAGAAATAAAGAGAAACTTGGAATTGTTTGTTTTATTTAAAATGATTAAATAACTGAATTTACAATGACCAATTCCCTATGAACAGCTTATGTACTAGCTTAAGGTGATGCTAATGTACCTCAATCACAGAAAACTAGTTCATCGGAGGGGTCGAACATAAATGGGTTCTGATTAGGCGTTTACACTTTACTTCAAAATCTAAAAAGAAATACTAGTAAAAATAGTATTTACCACCACTTTGCTTTGATAAAAAGAACACTAAAGTGGTACTAGTTGCCCTAATTAAAGTAATGGGAGTTGACCGACCTGCATTCCCGGTGTTAAACAAATTCCTGCGGACAGGCCGAAGCTTAGCATTGGCTATAAGCGTGATGGACGGTGTGCAGTGGCAGCTGATTGCAGGTTAATGTTCCACGTGGAAGCTGGTCTCACATGTCCCCGTCAAAGCATGTGGAACTCAAACATGTGCTTAAGTTGCAAGTATTTATATAAAAACAATCTTATAAATCTGTACAATTTTAATGTTAATAATCAATTTCAATGATAATCCCGTGCAGCTGAAATAAAAAATGAAAAGCATTAGGAACACGTTTGCAACAAGCCTCTGTGGGACACGAGGCTTTGAAGAAATTCGGTGTACTATCTAAATAAGAAAAGTGTAAATTAACAGTTAAATAAGCAACTTGCACAAATATTTCTGATGGCACATTCAGAACATCTATTTTTATACGGTCTCACTTGATCCGAATTATAGATATTGTTACTAAGTTTTTTGAAAAAAAAAAAAATTTTTTTTTACTAAATAAGCACTTGAATAAAGAACGTATAGTAAATCATTTATAAAATTAAGAGTTTTCATAAAATTTCATGTTTCCACAATAAGAACATAAAATAACAAACTGTAATGCTGAGGTGGTAGTCTCTTAGACCCTTTTCTCAAAAAAACATGACTAGTCATCCGAAGCTGTCCACACTGTACAAGCATCGTCCACATGGCAATCCAGGAAGGTACTAAAATCACGAGAGTCGCAACGTAAACAACGACGATAAAATTACATAGTTTCTGACTAGTGGTGTACCACCTCAGTTGCAGAAGGATATAATAGTACTCGTAGATATGATTATTTAACTACCAAGTTGAATTTCATAATTTACAATACAATATAATATCTTAGCTTCAAACAACCTTTGATCGAATACTATCCAAGGGTGCAGGAGTACGAAATTGGACATTGTTCGAGTCTGCACTGAAAAACGTTTCAGTGCCGATATAAGAAAGGAGGGTATTATTAACGCAGCTATCCGTATACATAAATACCAGTTGAAGTTAGGACAGGATTGCACTTCAAGCTAAGCTATGGCTAACAGGAGGCGCGATAACCAAGCGGAGAAAAATTCACTTCTCATCCGAGATCGTGCGTTCGATCCCCGCCTGTACCACTGAGTTTGTATAAAAAACTTAAGTACAGTCTTTATCAAAGATATGACTGCCTAACGGTGAATTAAACATCGTAAGGAAACCTGCACACTATTTGCTTAGTGTGTACAATGGAGAAGGCAATGGCAACCCACTCCATTAAAAATTGCCAAGATAGTCGTTGTATGTGTTTCATTCCACATAATGATCACGACCCTCAGTCATGAAGTAATATGACTGTGACGACGATAGCTAACATATTTTTAAATAAAAACTTAATGTAAGTATCCGCCAAAAGACGAAAGTCGTAGATATCGTTCAGATGTGCCGTAAGCTGAAGTGGCAGTGGGCTGGGCATGTCTGTCGCAGAACCGACGGACGTTGGAGTAGGAAAGTTCTCGAATGGAGACCACGTCTCGGGAAACGTAGTGTTGGACGCCCCCCTGCTAGGTGGACCGATGACCTGAGGAAGGTGGCCGGTGGTGGCTGGATGCGAGAAGCGGAGGACCGTGAAAGTTGGTGACGTCTTGGGGAGGCCTATGTCCAGCAGTGCACTGAAAAAAAGGATCAACCAAACTAGTTTTGTTTGGTGAAGGTTTCGCTGTAGGGAACTAAATTTTTGTTAAATATAAACAATCTTCCGGTTATCAGTAACAAGTTCGCAAGTCACTAGATTACGGCCTACTAGTAGCAAAATTTTGGTTACCAATCATTTTTTCAGTGTGGACTGCAATAGGTTGATATGATGAAGTATAACACCTTTTTATTGCTAAACAACTCCTATAATAACAGCAAAGATTGGGCTCAACTCCAATGTGTTCTGTCAAGATTAATGTTAAGTTCCGTCTCTCTCTTTCTCTGTCAAACAAACGAAAAGGGACAGACTATACAAATAGAAACGTCAGAATATACAGCTGTATGTTGCTGGAAATCAGAGAATCCATAGACAATTTGGTAAGGATGTCATTCGATGACGACTAAAGTTAAACGAAAACACGTAAAAACTTTTGCAACAATACGTAAAAAATCGCATCACATAATTTGACGTTTCTAAATTATTGTTGTCTGTCTCTATTTGCTTGCTTGCTATTTGCTTGCTTTAGCAGAGAAAGAGATAAAATAAATTTAAATTTAATCTTGGACAAGGCACATTGGAATCAAGTTCTTTTTACATTAAGGTCCGTACCTCTTGAAAAGAAAAGTAAGTATAATGTACGAGTATTCTCTGAGAGATGTTAGGTACTGAATTAAAATACATTCGTTTGAGGTGCAGCTTATTAGGTACGGTCTTCCAGTGGTCTACCAGTTTTGACAAAATTTCATTTGTAAGTAACCTTTTTAACAATGATAGAGATAGCCATGACGTATGATTAGTAGTAGTTGTCAGAATATTTCTCTATGGAAAACTCAACCCTGTTGTTTTAAGACGTGGAAATGGTTTTCAACTTATGGGCGATAGACCAGTTTCTTGGCCGACCGTACCTACGGCAATCCAATCATTCAGAAAAAAATATGACAATCGTAGCGCAGCTGCCAAAAATCTTCACCAAAGCTCATAATTATTCATATTATCTGTATATCTTACACTGGATGACAGTGTTCAAAGGAGAATGTTTCCCCCCGTCCTTTGTTCCTCGGCTAAGAGATACAGTGGCGTTCACACACGAATGCGTCCCTTTTTAATCCGGGGATTTTTCTTCGGCAAAGGAATAACGCGGTGTGGTTAAGGAGAAGCTCTGCGAAAAAGAGAAGCGGTATGATATAGTTTACTCTGTAAAAGATAAGTTGTATGGCAGTTTTTAATACTTAAATTTCCAGAGTAAGTAGGTTATAACGAGTGTTTATCTATATACATTATAAAATAGAAGCCCACTGCTATTTATGTATGTATTTTATAGGTCGACAAATAAGTTTGCAATGGCTTATATCTTTTGAGGATAGTTTACCCATACACATTCTAATATCTGCCTGTCTGTGAAAAGCCAAGGTGGGTGGCTAGGTCGCCCACCCAGTAATTAATTATTCAGTAAACAACAAAAGAGTTGATAATTTATTTTCCAACTACATTAAAAAAACCTAATATTTTGGGGTAATTATTGCTATTTATTTTAGGAGCTTATGAAAGCTAACTAGTATAATAATTGGTCTAAAGTGAGTCTTTTTTGACTCACTTGCTCACTATTTATGCCTGTTGAATTCAGGAATCGGCAGATTTTTCGGGATGTGGGTTTTTTCATCTCATCTAGGTGCATTATTTGTTTTTGAATAAAAGTGCAGCTGGTTTAAAAAATAACTAGCCACAAAAGCGCTTCCCCTTAACATTTTTTCTTCTTATACCAGAACAGAAGCATGTTCCTCGTATTTTAATGTTTCTTTGCATAAATAAAGACGTAAATAAGATCTTTCTTCCGAACGTATGCGTTGTTTATTCGACTGTCTTGTTTTAGGACACCCTTGTTTGTTTGTTGTTTTGTGGTCACCAGTTTTCTTATTGGAATAAAGTGAAATGTTATAATCGGAAAAATGATTCATTTCACTTTTTTTAGTTCAAATGCAGTTAGTTCCAGTTCCATTACTAACTAACAGTTAGCCTATTGAACACGTGTCAAAAACAAATGATAGCTATGATTGATTACTGAACCTTGAATTAAATGAAGTAGGTATGTAGTTGCGAATGCATTAACATTTGATAAAATTCATTGAGCCCTGCATCATTAAAAAGTATCTAGTTTTAGGATTTTATAACTTTAAACTTTGACTGATAAAAAGTATTTAAATTCCCTAATTACAATAGAGAATTCTATCGAAAAAATTGGTTATGTATTTCAACCGAAAAAGCCTTTTAAATTAAACATTGTTCTTATGTGTTATCACAATTTTAATGTAATTAAATAAAATTTTTACCTTTATATTTTGAGAACCGATACAAATAGTAATTAAAAATTCATACTTACTTACTAACAAAAACACTAGTATTAAACTATAATAGTAATATATATATATATACAACTTCTTATTAAAAATTAAAATAAATTATTTAATACAAAAGAAAGCCAAAAATTATAAAAAGGGTCCATGTGGTAAGATTCCTAAAGGTGAAAATTGTATAGTAATTGAATAAAATTAGTGTTAAAGTAAAATACATACCAATCTCAAAATAGAATCGCAAAAACGCCATTTCTAGCGGACGCATAGGCTCCCGAGATCAAAGCCGCCGCCCGACGGCACCCGTTTGATCTCGCCGCGGCGCCGTCGGCAAATGCCTTTGATGTAAGTTTTTCTGGTTCAATTACTTCCAAAACAACATTAGTATTTTGTGGTTATTTTAGTTAGTGTTAATTAGGTTTTGAAAAGCATTTTGTTTGATAATTACCTTACTAGGCTAGATATTAATGAAGGCTGTAAATGATTTAAGTATACGTGTATGCTCTTATGAAAAATTTAATTGTATTGCATATATAATACAATACAAACAAGCAATATGTTTATTAAACAATTTAATTTAAGCAACAAAACAGTAAATTGAATTATTTAAGTATTTTTATCAAAAAAAAGGTGTACCTATATTGCGATATTTATGTAGGTAACCTAAGAGCAGCAACTCTTCTATTAGTATTTTAGTAACCATACCGAAATACACTTAAATCCATTAAGTACGGGGTTCTGCAATACAAGTGCCTGAATTCTGGGCTACTACGATGTAATTTTCTCGTGTTCCATCGACACGCTAAGAAGAAGTACGGGGTCTGTACCTGTCCGAAAGAAGTCTGTAGCTCAGAGACCAACCCTGTTATTCTAAAAACTTAGTACCGGATTTAAGCCAGGACTAAGCTATTAGCTAGCCAATTAGAAAAGCGCTTCTTTATTAGGTTATGTTACGAATGTGTCATTCATTCCTCTGTTGTCGGCTAATATTTAGACCTATTTAAAACCTGGTCTAATTTTTTTGTAATAACATCGCAAAGGTTTAATTAAATTGATACACATAAATTCATAGCAAGTCTATACAGAATCTGTACCTATTAAAAATAGTTCATTAGCAACTTTGCTAACTGTGCTTAGGCACTATTGTACAGCTTAGACGTGGATTCTACTAAATCAATTCTGGCTTCCACTACTATCCAAACTCTGAGGTGATATCCCGATTCGAAACTGCAATTATTCAAAAATGAACCCTTTTACCTCTCAAACAGGATCCGTTCTTGGCCCAATTCCTTACCAGGGCAGCAGGGCGAGGGCAAAGTTCAAGGATGGTCAAGGTGAAGGCGACGCCATTAGCGTCTGCACTTAGAACAACTCGCGCCGCCTTAAGATCTGTAGGCCAACCAAACGGTCTTGGTATTTGAGCAATTAAAAATGAAGCCGAGAACCAGGGGCTCTATTTTTAATCACTACCATGTAGATATCTAATGATTACGTAATTTTTACCCAAAGCGCCCACTCGTCTCAGAAGGCGAGTAATAGAATAAACGACAAAATTAATGAGTTTGAGTGAAAATTATGTCGCATTCGCCAACAGAATTTCATACAAGAGATTTAAAAATACAGCTCCTCGGTAACCTACCGCAATTCACGACCATGTCTTGTCCTGTTGTACGAAAAAGCATGTCAAGGTAAACGCTACGGTGTTTTATAGTATTAGGTGGTTCTGCAAGACAAATGTAGATGTGCTGGCCACTGTTGCCCCATTTGAAATACGAAAACAGCTTTTATTACGTAGGGAGTAGAGGCGGTATCAAGGTCAAAGTGTGGAAGTCTAACGCGCAAACGCCTTAGCATGTCAAAATATGCCGAGTGTAACCACGTATAGAGTATAGGCTGGTAGTCGAATATGAGTGTTAATGGTGCTAAGTTATATTCTAAATAGGTATATTATATTATTTATTGTTTGTGTCATTATAACAAGCTTATCAATATATTATTCAAATTGAAATATTTACATAAACAATACAATTAGAAAAAATAAATTCTGAAACACAACGTTTTTCAGAATTTCTTAAATAAATAAAAAATTTGAAAGACGTGACGTGTTTCAGAATTCCATCGAAATTTATGTTTTTTTTATAAGCAATTTAAAATGTATTGATATTACATAAAATTAAAGAAGAAATTATTTTCACATAGTTAAACAACAGTTACAATCTATTTAGTATCTTAGTACCAAAGATCACAAAACATAATATTTGTCAAGTATCAAACGAGTCGGTCGCAGTGCACAAAGTTGGCTAAGTAATAAGATAATGAAGAACAGCCGGGGTCGGGGCACGAATTAAAACGAGAGTCGTGAACGCCACCCCACAAAGACACCTACCGGAATTTTAACGTTTTGACTGGAAGGACGAAAATAATTTCGGTGTATGTAATTAATTAGTTAGTTTGTTGTAAAAAAAAAACAAGCTTCTTTTCTTAGTTATTGATGTAAGAAAATGGTTTTGCACACTTTTTTTTAATTTTGTAAAAACTTGCAATGTAATCGCTGACATTATAAAAAATAATTACATGTTATATGTACGAAAAGTTAAAAATAAATATTGGTTAAAAGTAACCAACATTTGGCTACTGGTGGCCGTAATCTAGTGACTTGCGAACTTTGGTTATCAGTAAAAAACTAGTTTTGTTACTGATAACCAGAAGATTGTTTTATATTTAACAAAATTGACTTCCCTACAACGAAACCTTCAAGTAACCAAACTTGTTTTGTTGTTGATTCTTTTTTTTTTTGTGTTGTCTCATGGACACCGTATTGTTTTTGTTCAACTATTTTCCAAGTTCTAGGTTCGTGCTTAGCTTTGTTTTGTTTACTATTGTTTATTTTCACTTCAAAAAGTTGAACTTGCTCCTTGCGTTCTAGGAGAAAGCCCATTCAATTCTTGTTTATTTAATGAGTGAATCGGGGTGACGACCTCGTTATGACGTCACTACTTCTTAAACAACCGCCAGAGGAGAAGGGAAGATTCCAGACTTCAATTTTCTAAAATATGAGTGAAATGGCAATAGCAGCTGACGATGAATGAATAAGTTTTCTTAAGAAATTCTTGAAAATTCTTGAGATGGAAATTTGCTGAGCTTGAAATAGTTTTCTAAAGTAGATACTTAGCTCTTATCAGAAGTAAGTACAGTTTGTGGTCTATTAGGAAACTTGGTTGATTTTTAGCATGTTCTGGTTGTAGTTGATTGATATACCAACACACATATATTTATTAAGTAGATATATCTAATACGCTTGGATTTTTCTGATTCGATTTATAATCCCTAAAAACACATCTTAATATTTTCTGGTAAAATTAATTGAAACGTCATAAAATTTATTGCTTATTCTGTCCAGCGCAGTAATGCTGCCAGCATCTTGGACACCTTACCACAAGGACCCTTTTTAAAATGTTTGTTTTTCTTTTGTATTAAATAATTTATCTTAATTTTTATTGATAAGTTATATATGTTTCTTTTGCTTCATAAAAATACATTTCTAATGGGTATGAATGGACAACTATAATACGTATATTTTTATTTTCTTCTAAATTTATGTTGATTTCGTTACCAACGCAAACCCATTACACGATTTCTTTTTTAACATTCGTGAAGCTCCGACCGGCATTCATAAGCAGATCCTAATTTTTGTTTGTAAGATTTTTCTTTATGGAAATTCTCATTAATGCCTTAGGGGAAACTAACGATCTAAGAAAATATTATTAAAAATCCTTTTAAATAATAGATTATTTTGTTTTATTGTTATAGCTACTGAAACAAATTATACTTACTACCTTTATTTTACCACATTTAAAACAAAGGTGTTAAATATGCTAGCTAGAAGAAAATACTTAAACAAGATAAATTATAATACGTATACATAAATTACAGAAGCTTTCTTCAAATGTGTGCAGTTTGTGTGAATTTGCCAATTAAGTCCAATTTTATAGTATTTTATCATTTACTAATTAAATATCTTATACCTAATAAACAATACAATTATTAACAGTAATTCAAGATAAGAAGTTAAATAAACACGTTATGGTAACCATGAAGTTGAACGAGGACGCAATGTGCCAATACTGCTACTCATCGGAAGAACTATGCACATACTCTGCTCATGCGGACCACTTATGAGCAAAAGAAGTATCCATCTAGGGTAGGTAGCATGTAATACACCCGGATGAGATAGCAAAACTAGCTCTCCGAAAAATCAGGCGATTCCTGGATTCAATGAGCATAAGCATTGAGTTATAATTAAAAGGGCTGCATGTGGCAGCCCAATCATTGGTTGAGGTGGCTATATGGCCCAACACAAATAATATAAAAAAGATAAGACGTGTTGACGCAAACAAAAACACATACATGAACCTTAAATACAAACCAACTTGCTTTTCTAGTGTTTGTGTTCTTTATACATTTTTTTTGTGTAAAAATAAATCTCAAGACCGTACTATAAATACGGCCTTAGCGTTTTTCATTAGGCTACGATCACATTAGGAGGCGGACAGACTGCCGGATTATTGGATCCGACGGACGAAAGACTTCGATCCATTCCCTTTTTTCCTTTTTACCTTTTCGCTACCCTCCTACAGCCGTCTGGAAAGCCTTTTCCTCTTATTTATTGCTTATACGAAGCCCGAATTGGATATTTTGTGAAAGGTTGAGTTGTTTGGCGATGGAAATTATTAGGTTGTGTAGCAAAATTCTTATTGGAATGGTTTTTGTCTTATTGGGACAAAGGCTTGTATAATGAAGATGAACTAAAAAAAGTACTAATGTTGTTCATAAAGCTGAGATCATTTAACTAAACTCAAGAATTCCGTTTATTTATTTAATTAATTGTCATTCTTATTGCAAATACAAATGGCGGCCTAATTGCCTGAAGGCTTGCTTACCAGTCAACCATTGGTCGAGGCAGAGACAATCGTGTCAACGTAAAAAGGACGACACAATAATAAAATCTGTGTCATCCGGTGGGACAGTCGATTAATTTTTATGAGCGAAATTTAATTTAATTTCGTAAAAACTTATAAAATAAAAATTTCGTAAAAATTACAAAAATAATTATAATAAAATAGTACTTTAAAGTCCTAAAACATACCAGAATGTACCTAACAGATACATTTAAGATCTAAGTACTTGTTACCAAACAGAATAAAGCTACATAAACTTGCACAAAATTGTTATGCGAAAAATAAACGAGTCTCCTTATTTTCGAAAGACTTAATTAAAAATTATTATGTATACCTACTTATAGTCAACAATATTGCTTTGTCAAAAGTGTTTCCTCGTTGGTTTTTAATACGAGTAGGTACATCAGATTGTAGAACATATCTGCTCCTCCTATTATAAATTACTCGTCTCTGTATGTAGCATTAGTAATTTATCTTAGTAGATAAGTATTATTTGTAACTTACTAGT
The DNA here is from genome assembly GCA_949316185.1 of Pyrausta nigrata. NCBI lineage: Eukaryota > Metazoa > Arthropoda > Insecta > Lepidoptera > Crambidae > Pyrausta > Pyrausta nigrata. Next base: position 14,591,881 of record OX438949.1, on the reverse strand, counting down.
AATCGAAATCAATATTAGTAGGTAACTAGTAAATAGTTTATCTTACTAGTAGGTTACAAAATGAGCTTTCGATACTTGAGAAATGACTCCTATCATCATACTAGTTCCTAAATAACATTTTTTTTTTTTAAATTTAATAGGCAGACATTTGGCCGCAATCTCGCCTGATGGTAAGCGACGATGCGGCCGATGATGGGACATGTCTGTCTAGAAGCAGCCTATTAATTTTTTTCTTATAGAATCCAAATCGTAGTGTTTAGGGAACACTTCAGCTGGCAAGGAATTCCACTCTCTAGCCGTACGCAAGAGGAACGAAGATTTAAAACGTTTGGTGCGTATTAGTGGTATGTCAACGAAATAAGGGTGGAACAAACAGTTCTGTATACAAAAGTTCTTGAAATTATTAAATTGTTAGTGTGTATTAAGATTCAATTGTTGTGTTTCCCATTAATAACATATAATTAGTCAATGTGCAAAATATCAATTTTAAATGTGTCAAAAAAACAATGATTAAATTGATGACTGTAAAATCAAATTGCGAATTACTTTATGATTGAAAAAAAAAAAAACTTTATTCTGGTGTATAGAATCACACCTTTCACGCGACCGACGGGCGGTTCAAGAACCTGTCTCATTAGCGGGAAAGGGAGGAAGGGGGGAAAATACCAGCCAAGCGCGATTCCGACTCGCGGCTTGAGGGTTTCGTACAGTTTTTTTTATTAATTATTACGTACAGTTCATGTATTTTGCTTTAACAAAACGACTTGGTGTAGTGGTTTGCGCTCCGAACTACAAAACCAGAGGTTGCTCAAATCTTACAGGGAGAAAATGTTTGTGTGATGAGCACGACGAGCATTTGTACAGTCAGCAGCACATTACCCGTCATGTTACCCGTGTTGATTACGAAAACAGCTTTTGTTACGTATGAAATAGAGACGGTCTATATCCATACTAATATTATAAATGCGAAAGTGTGGCTGTCTGTTATCTCTTGGCGCTTAAACTACTGAACTGATTGAGATGAAATTTGGTGTGGAGACAGTAATTCGAGACCCTGGAAAGGACATAGGCTACATTTCGTTGCGATATAAAAACATTAAGGGGGTGAAATGGGAGATGAAAGTTTATATGGAAAAACCAACTCTTGCGGGCGAAGTCGCGGGGAACCACTAGTAATATACATATATAGGTTAGAGCGTGGTAGTCTGACGTGTGACCGTGTATACCTTAGTCGTAGATGTTTATAAACGTATAAGTATGTCTATCCGTTATCCTAGTCGCCATAGCACACGCTCACGCTTGGTTCGGGGCTAGGTGATTGGTGTGATTGTTGAAACAATTTATTATTATTGTTATTTCGTTTAACTGAATCCCAAAATTGCAGGTAATTGGCAAGGACACTAAAAAGTTTCGGTTCCCTTGCAAGTGTATGTGCCATAATAGGCCGTATACTTTGATAACGTTTCTTAGAAATAAGTCCTACAGGCTAGATGGCGCTGTTAGCCGCTCCATACAACATAAACCGCGAAATGTAAAAAGTTTTATTTCTTTACAGCTACAAGAATTGCAGACTTTTATTTTATTTCCAATTAATATCGCTTAGCGTTTCTGAGAAAAGGGTCTTGTCACACGTCTGTGTGGCAGATGAAGAAAAATAAATAAAAAACATGTTTTTTAATTTACGGTACGAAACCCTAAAAAGTCGGAATCAAAACGGTTTTACTAATTACCATCCGTCAAGTACCAACACTACACGAGCGCGCTAGTAATTGGTGTGAGGATCAAGTAGTTTTTTTTAATTTGGATGATTCTTACTCACGTTACTAAAAATCTTATTAGAGAAACACTTGGTATTTACGTTTCAAATAGTAAATAAGTACCTTAGTAGTCTCTTCTACCGGTTCTAATTAGAATTTTACCCTCTTATTTCAAAGAAATAAGATTTAGACCAGGACTGTATATTAGTCAATCAATTAGAAAAGCATTTATCTTTAAGGTCATGTCACCGATGCGTCATTCATTTCCAATTTGTCTGTTAATATTAAGTCCATCTTTGAACCTAGTCTAACTCTTTTGTAATAAGACCGTTACGGTGTTATTAAAAAAAAATTGACTAGGTTTAAAATAGGTCTAAATATTAGCCGACAACAGAGGAATGAATGACACAATTGTAACATAACCCAATAGAGAAACGCTTTTCTAATTGGCTTGCTAATAGCTTGGTCCTGGCTTAAACCCGGTACTAAGTTTTTGTAATAACGGGGCTAAAGTTTTGGCGTGGTGCGTACGAATACTACAAATCTATGCATGTATTACGAAGCATTTGATCAAGATAATTAATAAGAATTGGGTTGACAAGCAAAGTATCTAACTACTTATGAAAAGATGTGAATCAATTCCTATTAGTTATTTAAGGGCTCTTGTAAGATAACTATAAAGTTACCAACAAAATATAGGCTTTAAGTAAAATAATTGTAACTAAGATAGATAAATCTTAAAGTGCTCAAAAAATATCTAAATTAGATACAAAATAAAGTCTACGCCTTTTGTCTCATACAAATACAAATATTTAATTTGATAGCTTTTAAATTAAAAATTAAATATTTGTAATAACGAAAGTTGCCACTCAGGCGTATCTAACAAAATTGACATCGGCACTCACCATACCTAATTTAAAACTCCAAAAACACATTCCACGCAGCAGGCAAATTCCCAAAACTTATCAGCAGAAAGCCACAGTACAATCCATCATCATTATGCCAAAACTCCACCGCCCAAATTCAATAAAAAAAAACTTCATTTCACCCCATCTAGCGGCGGAGACGCGAACCTCATTCACCCCACCCGCTTTGGGGTGGCCACCCCACGTCGTATCCCTTTTTTCTTCCCTCCACACCCTTATCCATACCTGAGCTTTCTTTATCCGAAACTTTTTCTTTACAGCTATCTCTTTCGCACGCGGATAATCGAGCCGCGAATTCGAGCTTCAGATACACCCATCCCTTTCACCAAAGAAAAAATCTGTTTATAAAAATGTGAGTGTAGAAGCGACATAGCTCTATTGGACGTATTGTGGGGTAATGCTTCATATGGTGAGGGGTGTTTTTTGTATACGCGTTGAGATTGAAAAAAAAAATGCACCCCAAACACAGCCGAATTTCTTTTAGGTACTGGATATGTTCGCTTTCCAATTTCGATAACAAAAGCTTGTATTTTTCTCTGCGTTTTCCTTTTGTGGTATAATTGTGAGGGTGTAATTCGTTTGGTTTGATAATTTCTGCGGCTAATAGGTAAGATGTCTGTATGCTTCGTTGGGCCACAAAGGAGGTTGCTTGAAAAGATTTGGACAATAACTAGGCCGATTCGATTTGACTAGGGAGTACGAATAATTTTAGTATAAACACAAATGCAACATTAATTTGTCGTGTTTCTTGTTTTATTTAACTTGTTTATTCAAATCTTTTAGCTTATATTTTCGCAGCTTTATCAGATATGGTAAATACAAGTTATCCATATCCATACTAATATTATAAATGCGAAAGTGTGTCTGTCTGTCTGTCTGTTACCTCTTGACGCTTAAACCACTAAACCGATTGAGATGAAATTTGGTATGGAGACAGTTCGAGACCCCGGAAAGGACATAGGCTACATTTTTTAGCGATATTTAACATTAAGGGGGTGAAATAGGGGATGAAAGTTTATATGGAAAAACCTGACTCTCGAGGGCGAAGTCGCGTGGAATCACTAGTAACTCAATAAAAAATTTAACATTAGTTTAATTAGGGCTGAAACAGAAGATACCTGGATAAAAATGCATTGTTTTTAAATCGATCTGTCATAAAGTCTACGTTGAAATTATTTTCATAAATATTTTTAAACGCAGTCAAGTTGTTTGCACAAAGGCGTGCTTTTTACAGAGTTTTACCTACCAATTTGTTAAAATAAATATAATTACATGGAATACAAATTAATAACTTCAATAAATAAAGAGTACATTCACATGATAATTTTGTATTTTTTCGACGCTAGGATATATCATTAATGATAAATTACATATATCATTAATGAGAATTTATTTCAACAAAGTAGTAGGTAAAACTCTGTAAAAGCACGCCTTTGTGCAAACAATTTGCCTAAAGTTTATCTTATAAACTGCGGGCACAATTTTTTTTTCACGAAAATAAAAATATTTAACGATCCCTAATTTAAACTATACCTTATTTTAACACTTTCATTTACAGAAACATATTGCTTAGTATTAGGTAAGTATTTGTCATAAAAACGAGCTTAAATTATTTAGGTTCTTAAATTACAGCATTTTCTGCCATTTTGAACTCCAATTATCCATCAAGGAGGATTCAGTTTATTTAGTTTCATATTCATATTTAGTTATTCGCATACTAAGTGTAAGTGTATATGTAAGTATAAGAAAACCGACCAAGTGCGTGTCGGGCCACGTGCAGTGTAGGGTTCCGTAGTAGCTCGTTATAACAATATAGAACGATTTGTTATTTTGTTCGTTGCAAGTCTTCACCCGTTATAAACAAGCAACTACTTCATCTTGGCTTAGTCACTTCATAGAATTTATTTTTAGTATTTTGTATTTGGTACCGAAGTTCAACGACCACAAATAAACTAATAAAGTTATCTTAACTGCCATAATTTTCCTTCAAAGTTTATGAAATAGACTATCATTATGAAATTTACCTATTTTGTGTTGTTAGCCAGTGAAGACCTGGTGGTCTGTGACAAGTATTCATTACTTACCATAGATCGCCAGTCTCCACAAACAAGGTTTGTCAACCTAATAGTAGATAACTTGATTTTTTGTTTATCAACATTGTTAAAAACAATTATTAAAATTAAAATTTATTTATTTTATTACCACCATAAATATTTTTAATTATTATCATCATGTTTTTTTTTCAGATTTTTCAAGTCAGCAGTTAAGCTTGGGCCCCCCCATGGGGGAGCATGGCTAGCCTAGGCGTAATTGATATACATGCACTTGCAAAATTACAGCTTTCAGTACTAACGATCTCTTAGCAAAACCTTGGACTGACACGAAACTATAAAGGTTCCTTATCAGAACTACGGAACCCTGAAAAGTATTTGAATATTTTGATTACTTACTTATCTTACTATAAGTTTTACCATCATATAATATGTATATATCATATGATTTCTGATGGTAAAACTAATAGTAAGATAAGTAAGTAATTAAAATATTCAAATACTTTTCAGGGTTCCGTAGTTCTGATAAGGTAAGGTAAGCATATATATGTAATCATATACTATAGAACGTCGGCTCACTGGCGTAGCAAGCTCTTACAAAAAATTGACGACTGAATAACGTATTCCGTAGCTCAGTTGGTAAGAGCATTCGGGATAGCAAAAAGTCGTCGGTTCGAGTCCCACTGGATGACACAGTCGATCAAGTTTTGTGAGCGAAATTTAATTTAATCAGAAATCATCTTGATGAGACCATTTGATCAAGCGTAACGTAGAGCATTCACTGGCAAGATGGACAGATAATCTATAAAGGTCCCAGGTTCGCACTGGGTGCAGGCCGCTCGTAAAGGTCATTTTAAGTATATATCAATGGGAGGCCTTTATTCAGCAGTTGACGTCCTGCGGCTAATATTGATGATAATAAGTAGGTATAAAAATAATATAATGTCCTCCTAGCCGAATTTCGACGACCGTAGCCGATCTCATTAGAGATTAGCCAACGCGGGAGATATTGTACTGCACCAGTGTGTGCGCAATACACAGGCGCACTCTCTGTTCCTTCACTCTCAAATTCGGTAAGACGACAGACCGTCATGATCAAGCGCAGGACCAACGGCTTAACGTGCTTTCCGAGGCACGGGGGTGTTATCACCACCAACTTCCTGACTCCGGATCAGTGTCTGAGTTATTTCAAGACAGGAAAACCCAACACTCTCGGCCCGACCCGGGATTTGAACCCGGTACCTCGTGGATAGTACCCAGCGTGCTGACTACTAGACCAACGAGGCAGTCAAGTGAATAGGAATACAAAGTGTCCCAAAAAACGTGGCAGACTGGCCCTGGAGATAATTAAGCAATAGACCTTGCAGATTAAGGCGGTCCTGCACGAAATTGAGAAAATTAACGTATTTTTTAGTCACTTTGTACGATGAGCTGAATTGGTTAAATACATTAAAACAACTTATTTACGTTAGCCTAATCATTGCACAAGGTCTTGTTGAAATTTGAAACAAATTCTTTATGATATTTGTTTTTTTTTTAAATTGGTGATTTTTACGCATGGAACAATAATTTGTACATGAAAATGATTGTATTGATGTTCCGCAGGTCCCTTTTTTAATATACACGAATAAAATATAAATAAGAAAATATGAACACCTTTCAGTTTTTAACACAAATTTCTGATGGTTTTGCGCATTGCGCAGAATAAAACTTGTCTTCTAATTAAATCATCAAGTCTAAAACTTTAAAGAAAATGGATCTAATTAGTAATATTAATAAGTTCAATTCTGTTTGAAGATCGTTTAGACTTACTTGAAGTTGTTTGTTCGCGCGGCACCCCCTTAAATCACTAGTAAAAGTGACATAGTTTGGGTGTTATGCAAAAAAAAAATTAGTAAATACAAAAAAGTTGCATTATCTTCCTAAAAATGAGATTTTTATTAGAACCAAGTTATTTTTACTTGAAAGGTTTATGGCTAAGCTGCCTTCATGTCTGTCTGGCACGCTCTTTTTGAGGCATTGTATAAGTTTTCAAAACGCACCAACGCATCGATCCTGACGCAGCTTCGAGTTAAAACTCGCTTGTCAAACATATGCCAGCAACGCATTCTCGCATATTTCGGCCACACAATGCGCAGAGGTGGTAATAGCCTAGAAAAAAATAATTGTGGTTGGAAACACGGAAGGCAAAAGATCGCGCGGTCTGTCACCGACAAGATGGACCGATCAAGTTAAGGAAACTTCCTCCTCCGAGTTCTACGAGGTTGTAAAAAGCGCGCTGGAGAGAAAACCGGCGGAGGCAAATCATCAGCACGAGCCTTGATGCTGACCACTATCCTCAGACATGAGAGAGCGACAAAGAGAGAGAGTATAAGTTTTATTGACAGCATTGTGTTAGTTGCGTTTGTGCATAGGCCTCATACGTCGTATTTTAAACCTACCGTTTAACGTTCACCGAACCTATCTCTAAAAGCACTAAAAACTGTCACCTTTCCACGAAATGAAATTAATCTTTATAGCTATCCTTGTGTCCATCAAGCATTCTCTGTCCTCTCCATACCCTTATTTCTTCCTAATAAGGTTCATAACAGCCTGGTAGAAGTTTAATTTAAGATACGTTGGTTACATAACCCTCTTTTAACCCACTATTATAGGCAGGACAGGTCATTAAATTCTCATTTCGTACCACCAGGCCGAGTAATAAAATTAAAAGCGTTATAGACTAAAAATATGCCATTGTTTGACAAATTTCAAAGGCCCACCACGGCTTAGCCACATAGCCACAGTGTATACAATAAACAGAAGGCTTGGTTTCATAAACTTTTAAGGAAAACTTTATCGGTTAAGATAACTTTATTAGGTTGTCAGTAATATTCATTGAACTAGGGTGTTGGATAGGTAGTTTTGAACCAAATACAAAATACTTAGAATAAATTTTTTAAAGTGGCTAAGATGATGTTTTTGCCTGTTAAAACTAAAAAAAATCGGCCAAGTGCGAGTCGGATTCGCGCACGAAGGGTTCCGTACCATTTACTTACAACATTAGACAGTGTAGGCAAAAAAAACACGTTTGTATGGGAGCCCCTTTAATATATATTTAAAAAAAAAAAGAAATACAACATAATATTCTGTGAATATTTTAAGCGTCTACCTGTTGCCATTATAAATATCGAGCAAAAACCGGCAAAAAATTCACGTTTGTTGTATGGGAACCCCCTTAAATATTACTATTATTTTAATTTAATTATTTGTTTTTAAAGTGAATATACAATTTAATATTCCAGTTTTTACCCTTCGGGTATGGAAAAAAAGGTCATGATCTAGTGTCTAATGTTGTAAATAGATAATGGTACAGAACGCTTCGTGCGCGAGTCTGACACGCATTTGGCCAGTTTTTGCAGTTAATTTATGTGATAATAACAATAATTCCAATACCAGTGCGCAATGCCGCGTAGTTTGACATAAATGTTATTATATAGGATTTCAAACTTTGTTGTTGCATTTCTAATTATACACTTCACTACACAAACGGGATTTATTGCGTACATATACAGTCAACCTGCGACCATGATTCGTGCAACCGAATCGAAACGTCGGGAAGGTAAATACAAATTTGCCTTTTAAAAAGTATTAATTATTTGCAATATATCCCGTTTGTGTAGTGAAGTGTATATATGTTATTAACTAAATAACCACGAAAAATAATTAAGAATTACTTATTTCAAAAAATCTTAGATAATGTAATTACATGTATTTCCTCTCATGTTGTCAATAGTGCCATCCTGCTCTTTTCTATTATGCTAATAATAAAGTCTAAACCTACTTCATTTTTGCGTATTATGGCGTAAGGCAGGTGCAAGCTCCTGTAGTTTATTTTTAAACCGATACTTTACTATACCTTCCTAACATTCGTCCCCTCCTACACTCTATTATTTCCATCAATCTCCTTTTTTCCCTAACCATAGACAAAACTTCTTCATTTGTTTTCTTCTCCGTCCAACTTATACGCTCCATTCTCCTCCAGCACCACATCTCGAAGGCTTCCAGTCTCTCTCTGTCCCTCTTTGTCAATGTCCACGCTTCACATCCATAGAGTGCTATACTCCAAATGTACACTTTAACAAGTTTTTTGCGAACTTTGCTTGATATTCTGGCCTTGAGCAGGTGCTTTTTTGCATTATGAAGGAAAAAGGAAGCGAGGAAGACCAAGAATAAGCTACATGCAGCAAATAAAAGAAAAGATAAATGTCGGGTCGTATCAGGAGGTTAAGAGAAGGGCGGAAAGCAGAGAGGAATGGAAAAAACTCCACCGACAAGAGCCTAGCTCTTAAATTTGATGATGACTTTACTATACCGGTAAAGTTGGAACTAATTCCTAATTGTTATTGATCTATATATGTGGTCATTTAAAAAACACATCCACTAATAAGCATGAGCAACTAACTGACTATAATTTTTATTTATCTCAACAGAGATTAGCCAACTGCGCGGGACATATTATAGTGCACAAGTGTGTGCGCAATACACAGGTGCACTCTCTGTTCTTTCACACTCATAATTCGGTGAGACGGTAGTCCGACATGACTGTGGAGAGATCAGGCGCAGGACCAACGACTTTACGTGCTTTCCGAGGCTCGGGGGTGTTAACACCACCAACTTCCTGACTCCGGAGCTGTGTCTGAGTAATTGACAGAAAAACCCAAGCAGGCTCTCGGCCCGATAGCACCTCGTGGATAGCACCCAGCGTGCTGCCCACTAGACCAACGAGGCAGTCATAATTTATCATAATGATAATTTATCACTATTACGTAGTATATCGTGGTTGGGCAATCCTTACCACGATCTACTAGGCGGTCAATACGGTAAGGAGAATTTTATAGATAGACGAGTAATGTTTTATCATTTGACTGCCTCGTTGGTCTAGTAGCCAGCACGCTGGGTCCCGGGTCCACGAGGTCCCGGGTTCGAATTCCGGGTCGGGCCGAAAGTGTTGGGTTTTTCTGTCTTAAAATCACTCCGCCATAGCTCCGGAGCCAGGAAGTTGGTCGTGTTAACACCAACGTGCCTCGTAAAGCACGTTAAGCCTTGGTCTACGCGCATGTCGGACTGACTTCTCACCGAATTATTGGAGTGAAAATACAGTGAGTGCACCTGTGTATTTCGCATACACTTGTGCACTATAATATCTCCCGCGCAGTTTAATGTACACATGACCTTTTGTCATAACTGGTAGACCATTTTCTTTGCCGACCATACAAATAATAAAACGGGAAGCAAGTAATCATTTTTTTATTTTAAATAAAAGTAAAACAATATATAGAATTTACTCGTGCATTAAAAAAATAAATCAATTAGTTACATATTTACTTTAAAGTACTTATTTAAATACCTAATTCAAAATCAATTACTATTGTAAAATCATGCAACGTCAAAATATTAGCCAATTCTTTTGAACTACCTAACAATAGAATCAATAGTTCCCCCAAAACGAATCGATCCGATAATCGATTAGGGCGTTCCAATCGATAATTCAATAGCACGAGTCGAGTGGTAACGATTGAGCTATTATACTTCGATTAGTTAGTATAGATCTTTTGTCAAAGAGTTTGTATTGTTGACAGAAATCATTCTGAAAAGACCACTGTGATCAATTGTAAGATTTTTTACGTTACGTACTATTAGCGTCTTTTCCATCTTGGGGCGATTTAGTTAGGTTACATCATACCTGATAGAAAAAAAAATGTATTTAAGTTTTTTAATACATTTAGGCTAATTTCAGACTTATAACTACACTAATTTAATTTATTATTTCGGGGCGGAGAAAATGAATCCTTTAGTTCCAAGTTTTTTTTGAGTATACTTACTACCTTCCAAGTGATTAATTTATCTTTTACCGTACTGGACTTGCAGAACTGTATGGCCCAAGCCTTTTAGAATTAAGGCACATATGCTTGAGGTAATCCTGTATAGTAAAGACATCATTTTTTTAAGTAAAATGTGGCATGCTTTGTCTGTATTTCTCTTCAAATATCTTAGGTCCTTTTTTCCTTTAAGAGGTAGCAACTTTGTTAATATTTTTCTTTAATTGAATACATCGTGAATGTGTTTCATTAAAAATTAATTACAATTTCGCTATCTTCGGTCGATGATCAAAATGCTAAACAAAACATGCTTAATAAACACAATTATTTATTTCATACGATATTAAGAACATTGGTCTAGAATTCAACGGTTGTTATTTATCTTTACAAGTTAATTAAATGTTGAATAACTAAAGTCTTAATTGCTTTCCGATGTGAAATAGTCATACAATTTTATCTACATATCTAAGATGGTCTAAGAACACAAAGTTAAGTGTTTTATTACTCACTCAGAATGATTAATTTATGGTCAAAGATAAGTACGACAATTGAAATATTGCCTCTCAAGGTTTTCGATCGGATGAACTGTCTATAGAATTAAATTGGAATATGTAAAGTCATTGATAATGCAATTTGCCTAACTTTTTTTAATTACACGAACAATTTAGTTAGAAAATATATTTATAATTAATTAATTATAAGATAAAAAAAATATTGACATCAAAAAATTTTGAAATAACTTTACTAATTACCTACTACGACCGTTTTTAATATTGTCATAAACGAATGTACAGAATACGTTTTTTAATAATATTTAAAATAAGTTAGGTATTTTTAGGACCGACGACCTGAGGAAGGTGGCCGGTGGTGGCTGGATGCGAGATGCGGAGGACCGTGAAAGTTGGCGCCGTCTTGGAGAGGCCTATGTCCAGCAGTGGACTGCAATAGGCTGATATGAGGTATTTAAAAAATATTTTCTAAGCATACGTTATATATTTATGTCTGCGTGTCAATTGTATCAAAATCTTTTTGATGGAAGAGTGTGAAACTAAAAACACCGTGGCAATATTGAATGGTCAATTAACTAATATAAATTAAATTATTTTTAAATACGTACTTTTAGAGTTTTCACAGGTATAATATTTAAACCGAAAAATTTTGAGACTTACTAAAATTAACACTACATCGCAAAGAATTTATGTGACACAAATAAATCAAAACTTCAAAATTATATTTTTAGTGGACCCGTAACATCAAATTGGTGACATTGCACTGAATCATTATAAAAACGAGTTTGGAGAGACCCTTTTAATTAATTATGATACAAAAATAACCAATCGTGGGAATGACATCGCGAAACTATCTTCACACGAAATTAAAAATACCAAATTGTTGGTACTAACGCATTTGCATATTTTGCGACACTTTGTAAAGAAAATGCAAAGATATTTTAACAAGTAACGAACACATTAAGGGCTAGTTTTTATTAAAAGGAACTTCTTAAATTTCACTTCCTTATAAATATTTATTCACTAAATAGTATGCAAAGAGGCGTAATTATAGGGCAAGTCAAAATGGGTTAAATCATTTGCATATTCCGTTTTTGATACGAAGAACGGCGTAAGAACACGACGCGCGGTAACACAGGGGCCGTACGGCGAAGCGCATAAGTCGTAAATTTAGTAATTTTAAAACGTTATTCTTTTAAATTTGCAAATTTCACACCTTTGCCTGAGACAGGTTTTAAAGACGATTGCTTTGAAATTAAGTGCCGTCGCGATGTGACGTGTTTTTTTTTAGCTGCAATAATTTAGTTCCATTTATACGGCGTCACTGGTTAGACAATTAGAAAGCAGATGTCTGTATGAAATTTATTTTGCTACTGGTCGTGTGAAATGGGGTAGCTTCCGTGGGTGTAAAACCAATTTTCTGTTACAAAGTTAACCGGCTTTTAAAATTGCAGGACACATTTAAGTAATGTCATTTTACACTTGTTTTGAAATAATATAAGTTTAAGTAAGAACAGAAAATTCGCACACTTTAACTAAGCCAAAGCCGTGGGTTCAAATTCTACCAGTGTGCGAATTTTTGGTTCTTATTTAAACCAATATAAATAAGAAAGAACTCTGTGAGTATTAACAAAATATTAAACACTACATCAAAAGTATTTGTAGAGTCCCTTCTAACAACTTTTTGAAACAATTGCTTATTTTTTTATTATTTTGTTTTTCTTTCATTACGTTTCTAAAAGTAATCTCTCAAAAAACCAATGTAGGATACGATTACATCTATTAATTAAGCACCTATTATGAGCCCGAATTGCCACACGTTAGACTATCCAAAAAGAGGGAATAGGGTAAGCGTAAAGAGGGATTATAGAGGGAACAACATTATGTTCATTTTGCATAGTTAAGCTGCGTAATTATTAAATTGTTAACAGATTAATAAATTGTTTCAACAAACACACCAATTACCTAGCCCCAAACTAAACGTGAGCTTGTGCTATGGTGACTAGGATAACGGATAGACATCCTTATATACGTTTATAAACATCCATGACTTAGGTACAAATGCTCGTGCTCATCACACAAACATTTGCCTCTTGCGGGATAACCTGCAACCGCCTGGTTTAGAAGTTCGTGGCGCGAACCACTACTCCAAGACGATCGTCAAGATTGATTGAGATTTCTTCCTAACAGTGAGGTGACATAGGTTAATAAAATAATCTTTAGAAATGTAGTACTAGGGCCAAGAAAATGGTTTATTGTGAAAATCATTCGCGCGTTATTGAATAGGATTCATTTTCCCATGCAAAAATATTCTGACAGCTACTATATAATACGTCAATGAGGGATTTTGTGAAGGCAAAAATTTTTGTTTTATTTTGTGTTCATAGATAATATCTAAGTTATATTTATAAATATTGCGTCGAATAATTAAATCTAAAACAAAAACAAAATATGGTAAATATTACGTGTAAATACATGCAGTGGAAGTACAAACGTTAAAACTCAGCGAGCTTCAAAATTAAAGTAAAAAATAAAAATGGAAAAACATGTTAATTAATTCATAAATTGTTAAAAAATTACCCGTCATTACGTAAATCTAAAACATGCTTAACATATACATTTTGACATGATAAACGATGAAACGAGCCTTTTTCTTAAATAAAAATCTATGTGACTTATGTTATTCAACGCCATTTAGCGGATTCTTAAGTACTGACTTTTGACAGAAGGAAAATCGCTCATTGCATCTCTTTCATTGTTAAAAGGGTGAGTTCAACTTTATCGCTTTTTTACTTACACATTAAATTTTGTCCAAACTGGTAGACCACTTTCTTGGCCGACCGTACTTACCAGAAATACTAGTAGTAAGTAGTTAACAAAAGTAGGCATTTACTAAAGCATTCTTAAACTAGTATCAAACTCGATATAAATAACGGAATAATTATGTAGGTAAATATCAGAAGCTTCACTTTAAATTATGGCATTCGCACTCATTAAACATTTTATGCATCTAACTTGTTAGGTTCTAATTAATAAAACGTGAACAAAATTATAAAAACACCGCGGAAATTACAATTAACTTTTGGCGGTAAAACAATTTGTTTGAAATTAGCAGGTTGTAAAATTTCACTTTTTACGACAGGGCGAGATTTCGTGCCGAATCTAAATTATTTAAAAGGGTTATCGGCAATATCTGAACACTTTTATTGCCCTCATGTGTGAAAGATATAAAAACAAAATCTGATTTAAGTTTTTGATACGATTTTGTTGGTAAAAGCAACCGGCTAAAAATTTGAAAATGAGAACCTAATTTTTTATAGGAGTTACGCAATGTGGTCAAAAATACCAACACTCCATATAATCCATACTAATATTATAAATGCGAAAGTGTGCCTGTCTGTCTGTCTGTCTGTTACCTCTTCACGCTTAAACCACTGAACCGATTGAGATGAAATTTGGTATAGACACAGTTCGAGACCCTGGAAAGGACATAGGCTACATCTTGTCACGATATAAAAACATTAAGGGGGTGAAATGGGGGATGAAAGTTTATATGGAAAATCCAACTCTTGTAGGCGAAGTCGCGGGGAACCACTAGTATATAATATAAAAAGAAAAATTGAAAATTAAAAGCCGTGATTTTGAAGTAAGTGTCTATTTAAAGCTAGATCAATTAATTAATAAGTGAATATTAAAGAAAGTAAAGTTATTAAATTGTAAATTAACAGAAAAGCACCGCCGTTTCGAAATGAGGTAAGTAATAATACAATACTAGGTTAAAAAACGGTATTGAACATCTCTCACTTCAAAAAACTTTGCACTGGCATTAAAAAGAGTTCGTAGCTTTTGACTCCACAGTCAAAACGCAATAAAAATATTCAAATCACTAACCAAAACATTTGCTGAAAAAAAAAACAATGTTGCGGAAAAAAAAGCACCAGCTGCGTTCCAATTTTAAAAATACAACTAATGATTTAGTATTCATTGCTTACCGGTTTTTGAACGAAAAAAAAAATTAAAAGGGCAAATTACAATGATATGCGTGTCCCAGTTTCTGAACGCTGAGATAGAAAAAACAAAAGTGTCTATGAATGCCCTTTTTTTGGAAATTTGAATATGGAATGTCTATCTCAGGGGTATCAGTTACTCGTTCATTTGAATCACAACACAGGAAGTATAGTTTTGCTTTGAGACTTTTAACTTTATTTTATAAGTGTTAAGGTTGTTGTACATAGTCTATTTTATCTATTTCTCACCCTTTTAAAGATTGATTGTAAAGATGTTTAACATTCAAGTTCGGTCAAGTCTTTAGATTAAATTCATGTAAATTAAGCCTAATGGATGTGATAGTGTTTCACATTTGCTTCGGGATATTATTGTATGGTAATAGATACGGGTCTTTTAGTTCAAGTCTACTAGCATATTTTTTTGTAAAGTTTTTGTTCGTATACAAGTGACAGTGTACGTTGAGTTAATGTTTTGTAAGGAACCATTTATCTTATAGTGTTTCAGCTTTTTTATCTTTTCAAATTAATCGTATGGGTAAGTTCAATCTTTGTTAATATTTCTTGTACACTATTCTTTTGTTTTACGTACGATACGATTCGTGGTTTTCTTCTATTTAAAATATTAAGCATTGATATTTTGACACAGAGAAATATACCGTATAATTAAAATTTGCAATGCCGTTACTACTTATGTACGGACAAAATAAAAATTTTGTCTAGCGAAATATCTTTAATTGGTGCTCTACTCACGCACACAAAAATTATTTGCCTGTTAATAGTCGTTAAAATGTATTTGAAGTGAAAGTATTTAAAAGTAATTTAGCGAAAGAAACATTATTCATTATAAGAATAAGTGATTAAATTGGCGTGTTGCAAGAGTTTGAAAATATTTAACTGAAATCATTACCTACAATGTAACTGGTAGGTAGGTATTACCATATTTTACTTTTGATCAAAACCTTCTTTGATCTTTGTTAACAAAATAAAAAGAAATTATAAAAACATAAATAGATCTAGTAAGTGATACTTAGATGACGGACTGTTTAAAACACGATAATATGATCGTGATATGGATGGTTCAGTGATGAATGATAGATTGTATGAGAGCGAAAAACTGCTACCTGTGACGATAGAGTATTTAAAAAGATAGGTGGGTCAGCGCGCGGAAATTGATTGCCTCAAATTAAATAATTTACCCAATTTTGCATTTAAATATGACATTTGACACGTAAAAGAACGTGTGCTCGGAGCATCAAATTCGAATCGCCGCACAGTACGAGATGACAGGTCTACCTTTTTTCTTAAATAAATACACTGTCAGTGGCTACCTAGATGAATTGGAAACAGAGCAAGAAAATAAATAAAAGTTCGTATGTTTATTCCTCTTTCAAAAATGCAGGCACGTAAAAAAAGAGCGCTCGTTCGAAATTCAAATAATTATCGAAACGTCAAAATAATTACCAACACGACGTCACCATTCGTCATGGCGGTCGATTTAACCCTTCCGTCGTCGCGCCGGCGTCATTTGCATATTTTTTTTTCTTTTTCGCAACGTAATTTTTTCTTACGCTTTGTTTGAGAGCTGCTGCGATTATTTTAGTTTCGCACAATGAGGAATTATAACTGTAGCGCGTTGAGATGGTAATGAGGTTTTTGTTGGTCGTATGCTGTGAGATTAATTTGAAATCCGTTAAATTATTACAACTCGCTGTAAGCAGATGTTGTTGAGGTAAATCGTTATTGTTTTTTTTGTTAAGTATGAATATAATTGAACGAATATTACGTACCTTCCACGTTTAGCTGGGATTTTTTGAACTATTAAATAAAATGTTTTGAGTACTTATTTTAAAAAAAACATTGTTTTATTATGAGATAACGAAAAAAAATACGTTATATAACAATACGAAACTTTATTTTAATTTTCATCGCTGAAGAAATAAAAACTCAATAAAATTTATTAAAAACTCAATAATTAAAAAAAAACAACACATTTGATAGCGCCGCAACACTAAAAGTCTTTAATGAATATGCAATCAAAGAAAACTGGGTTGAAAACATGCATTTGCATGTTATAAAAATGCCACATGTTTATTATGCTCTAATATTATTACTGACAAAATCAGCGGGAACTTACTGTCGGTTTCTTGAGCACTATCGCTTGAGAACCCGATCTCATTTAGAACAGGTTTTCATTGACGCTTCTTTCATTCAGCTCGAACCTTGAGAGCATTTTATTACAAGTAAGTGGTTGTAAAACTTTTTCCAAATTTATTTAACTAAATAAAAATAATAATGGCCTTCCGAGGCTTATGCTGAGTGAGGTCCCCTTGATTTGGACATCATAGACACACAAGGGCACTGTCTGGCTAGCATTGACAGTTACTGTTTTGTTTGTGTTGTTTTTGATTTTATACTGTATTTGTTAGTGATGTCTCAAATTAATTAATGCTTCTTTCTTTTTTTAAATAAAAGAAAAGAGAAAAGTTAATATACTGCTTGAATCTTTTAATCAATTACACGGTAACGATACCTACTTAATTATTTCTAAAATAATACAAAGAGCTCTGATTTTCTTAAGATTTTAAATTCATAAAAGTCTTGGAAACCTCTGTGACGAGTTTACAACAACCCGTTAAAAGGGTGTTAAAATTTGCAATGGCTTGTATAAAAAATTAAAGAACTCTATCCAATAAAGAAGTTTGGAGCACTTCAAAACTTTTAAGAATGTTTTGAAGCAACTGATTAACAAAACTTTGGGAAGCGTTTGCACTACCCTTTATTTAACAGTCCGAATATTTATAAGGAGACGTCCGTAATTTGTCCCGGGCGAAGGTAATGCGAACAAAAAACTGGAATTCATTACGGCCTGCTTCGTATAAAAGAGTAAAAAATTCTAAATAGTGGTCTGACTACAACTTTTGCCCGCATTAAGTGACGGGTTGTGATTTGTGAATGACGTGTCATATCTAGAGTTCTTATTTAAAAATTAGTTTAAAACTTTTTAATTAGAAACTGCCAGCACTTTAACCGTTTTTTTTTCGCGCGCGAATTGTTTATAAAGTTTGTATAGAAGCTAATCCAGTAAACATTTCCCTATAAAACGAACGTGCAGATTCTATTCCAAATTCAAATTCTTGTTATATTGTTTGAGTAAGTAAGTCTGTTCTGTGTACACACGAGGTACATAAGCCCGCATATAAAATTGAACGCGTTTTTAGTGAGTGAGAGGGTGAGCCGTAGGGCGCGGTAATGGCTACCGAATGTCGCGAGGACCCATTTTGTCCCTCCGTCCCTCCCGTGGGTGAAGTCCCGTTGGCGCGTAGCAAATGCGAAATTTTTAGATTTAGCCGCCATCTTGGAAGCGATAATTCTTAATATTGAATTGAGGCTGTGCATTTTATGTGACTGCTAATGCGCGATTGTATTTTTTGTTACATTTCTTTTATTTTGAGAAATTATGTATATTTTTATAAAATCTCTGTTTTAGTAGTGGTAATCGAAGAGCTTTATGTTTTTTTTAAATACCTGCTTATTTGCAAACTTAGCTCACTTAAAATATATTTTTTTGTACTCTAACTTACTTTTTAATATTAATTCTGTAGGTCTTATGTGTTTAGGTCTTAAATGTTACCTCAATAAAAATTGTAATTTAAACATCATGCAACGGCAATATAAATGCCTCTTTTTATCGTGAAGAAAAAAAACGGAATATATTAATTTAGAAGCGTCAGATTAAACAGCTATCAGTTACTAAGAAAACTAAAGAATCAGTTGACAATTTAGTAAGGATGTCATTCAATGACGACAAATCACGAAGACTTGTAAAAAAACTTAAGATATCGTTTCACTTACACACACAAGTCCGTCTCTTTTTGTTTGTTTAGTACTTACATAAAGAAATAGACATAATTTAAAATTAGTCTTAAAAACTTTGAAATATATCTCTATATCTGGCTTCACAAAAGTTAAAAGTGGTGCCCCAGTGCGATAAACAATGGCCCTTAAAAAAAACAGCATTTTTTACCGTTAAGTGTTTTATCTACACAATTCGCATATACTGCAACATTTCGCTAAGTATTGGATGCGTTAACAGGAGGGAGTTGCGTTTGAACTTGCGACGCGTCGCGTTAAATAAAAGATCGCGCTTCACCTTGCGTTTCGCTGATCATGTGCTTGAGAAATCAAAAATGGAGGACGCGGAAAATGGAACGTTGGAGTGGTTGAATAAAGAAGAATAAAGGCATAACGTAAACGGACGTACATACAGGGTGTCCTGTTAAATCAGGATAATCCTTTAGGTATGGATTAGTTAGAACAATAGAATCGTGGACCTCTAGGAACAACCCGTTACATGATACACTATTATATGCCGAACATTTTTCAGGTAAAAGTGTTGCCATTTCCGAGATATATATAAATAATAGGCTATGGTTGTATGGCAGACTTGTATAAATTAATTAATTTTAGAAATTAATGTATTTTTTAAAATCTCTATTTTAATACTTTTAAATATTTCAAACACCAAAATCAATTGTAACTTTTTACTTGAATTTTTTTTTGGCATATAGTTGAGCATGATGTAAATAATCCGTACCTAATTTAAGAAACCCACTCGTTGCTATAATGTGACAGATCAGTAGCGCAATCAAAGAAAAAAAATGCGCCAAGACGTTTTTGTTGCAAAACGTCATTTCACACGGCAAAAGACCTCGTCGTACCACTACACCTTACTATCAATTATACTGGGCAGCTTTGCTGTGTGCCATGTAATTGTAGCTTTAAAACATAATTTGGAATATAATTATTTATTTGCATGGTTTTACATGGTTCATTTATTAAGTTCTTATTATAGTGCGAACGCATGATTTTTCAATTTCTCGATATATATGCAAACCTTTCGTCGTCATGCAATTTATTTAAAAATGTATCAATAAATACAATTAGAATGTCAAGATTATTAATAAATATTTATTAAAGATTTAGTAAAAAAGAATGTGATAAAAAACTATGAGCTATTAAAAGGAGTTTCTAGAAGCTCGTGTGTTTTAGGAATACGACGTAACGCATTTGTCTATCACCCACCATTAAACTTTAAACAAATTTTCATTATTACACTACTTTCACTAAAGAAACACTTCCTCGCGCCATTTAAGGGGCATTACGATTAGTTAATGCTTAATTTTTATTTAAATTGATACTTAAAACCGAAGATAACCCTAAAACAGTTAGAAACATACGGGCATAATAGTAATTTAATATATTTATGTCCACATCTGGGCCATTCCCACCCACTTTTATCTAACAGCTTACAAATTTCACTATAATTACTTACAATTAGTTGGCTAATAGCCCAATAGGGTAAAATAAACACGTTTCGTATTTTTTGTACAGTGAAAGACAAAATAATGACACACTTTTGACAACCAAAAACTCGGAGAAACTGTAAAAAAGCCATTCCTAATCAAAGAACTGAGTTAATGACTATTAACGCACTCATTAAGGAACCGAGCTGTCAAATTAGGAATGCCCCAAGGCGCCATTCTCGGCCCCATCGGTATTAATACTCTGGTCGATTAGACCCAATTAAGAGGTACGTAATTCCGCGTGTTATTGTTCAATGATAAAGTTTTTGTTGTAATAAAATTTCGGCTCCCTTCGCCTCTTGTTCTGGCAGTGACATCTTATTAAAATTCAGCCTAGGGCCGGTCCCTGTTGCTTTCTTCTGTCTGATACAGTGTCGGCCAAGATTTTGAGCTCGTTTTAAACTGTACCTAACCTTTTTTTGTCAAAGTTCTCTGTTTTGATTATCGGGCATTCTGACACATCAAGGTTAAGATTTGACTTACGTTTATTAGTCATTTATTACTGCGATTAAAGCATTTTTTAGAAATACTGGTATTTAAACACATTCTTAAAGTTTTGCACATCTTAAATTGAAATAATTTTAAGGTACTTTGTTTTACTTAAAATAGATATTTAGGTTGCCAATAAATGGATACTTAAATTTCAAGTTCTCCAATTATCAGCACACCTGCTAATACTAAGATAAAATTAACACAAATATGTTTTCTTTTTAAAATGGACTGTGTGTTACTAAAAGAATACTGGAGTGCTGTGTAAAAAGTGATTATAGCCGTGTTTTCCAAATCCAGCACAACAATTTACCATTAATTTATCATCATGGTGCAGATATTTGGTTCTAATCTATGCTGATTTGACTTTGTTACAAAAATAGATGAGTACAGCTTGAACTTATATTAGGCAGAATTACAGGTTTCTTACAAAATCCTAAAGTAGCATTTTCCATGGAATCACCCACAGCAAAAAATCATGATCAAGATTTTCTTAACTATATCATTTACTTTTGCAAATGTAATGAGATGATGTAATAAGAAAATGCATAAAATTATCATTGTTCTGTATCCGTGCTCGCCAGTGTAACACGTCACCTTTCGTACCAATTTTGGAATTCCCTTTTTCTTTCTTTATTTCTTTTCAATATCGCCCAATGTTGATGAGTAGTCAGTTGGAATTATATTTGTTGTCTACCGTCTTTTCATGGCATTTTCACTCTTTTGTCTTAAAAATAAAGCTTGTTATCCCAAGCAGTGTGCAAGCATGGAATTGTATTAAATATTTTCCTAATAACGCGGGGCTCTGCAAAATTGGTTGTTATTTGATATAAATTTTATATGAGACAGTCCCCCATTCGAGTATGCTTGTGTTGTGCTCTCTTATTATTCCCGGGTTTTATAAGGGATTTGTTTGAAATTTCGCGGAAAATTGAGGAGAATTCCGGAGACACTCGCTGAAAGATTAATTAGGATTGTTAAATTGCAAGTTATGAAATTGTTAAAATAAGGTGGCTGAGAGGTTAATCGCCCGGCATGCGAGGAACGCGGGTTCGATTCCCGCCTCTGGTGGTCATTTTTTCAAGTGCAATAATATATGAAGAAACACTAACCCAGTTATTCCAAAAACTTAGTACCGGGCTTAGAAGACAGGACTAAGATATTAGCTAGCCAATAGCTAGACTTTGAAAAACTCGTGACAGGGAGTACCGCTCTTTCGTAACTAAAGGTACATAACACATAATGAGCTATTATAAAAATCATATTGAAGCACAATCTAACAAAATAACAAAGTTTATAAGAATATAGAACATTTAGTGATAAACAAAAACACTTATAATTATGTCTGCACAATAACTAATTGTTGTAAATATGAAAAACTAGTAAAATATAGCATTCAACTATTATTCCCTTTCCTTTTTTTCTATTCCCAGCCATTATTTAATCTGACTTTCTTGGTGAAGTAAATATTGATAGGAAAATTCATTGGAAAATTGACGTTATTTATTGGATCTCCCAATTACAATCCCTGCAATTTATTGGTATTAATCAAACCAATCCTTACACTTTCATAGAGTGGATACAACAACAACGCAGGTCATCTTCTTAGTTATTGCAATAGTTAATTAGAGGATACTTGAGATTTAACATGTTGGTTTTTTTATCGTATAAAAATATTATCAAACATTTCTTATGACATACGTTTAGTCTTAAAAATATTATCAGTGACCTCAGTATCTACAAAACCGGTCAGGTTCCTCTGTTAACAGGGTCACAGAGGTCAGATGGCAGTCGCTTCACTGCAATTACCTGATCTGCCACATTCCGGATCATGGTGAGCGGACCCTGGGCCATCGCGTGCGCGTAGACTACCGGGATAACGCTAGAAGGATGATATGACCTCAGTATCTACAAAAAAATGCAGCAGACGGCACTCTTCTATGAAGCTTTTACAATGGTGAACTTGCAAAATTATTTGCGGCGGTTTGTAATTCCAGGCGGTGTTAACACCTCTATACATTTACGCCCGGCCAAGACGTTAGCCAAGATAATTGATAATAACCATGCATTAGCCACCCGTGAACAGAATGTACAACCATTCTGCTGATCAGTGCCGATCGCTATGCTGATTGGGAGGTTCTCTTTTGTCGATGGTTTTGCAGTCAGAAAAATCATGGAACTAATTTCCCGAGCACAGAATCGACGTTGTTAGACGTTTGGTGCCAATTAAACAAGTTGGCGCGTAATTTGACACATTTCCCATACAAAATAAGTCAGATAATATTTTATAGGTTGTTTAAAAAATAATCATGTGTTGGTCAACTGAGCTTTAATAAAGTGTAAAGACCATATGAAAACCCTATAAAAATCTTGTAAATGTCTTAGTACCTATTGTTTGTGGTGCAATAAGAATTAAATTGTTGCAACAATCACACCAATTAGTGTGCCTAGCCCCAAACTAAGCGTGAGCTTGTGCACATACTTATACGTTGATAAACATCCATAACTTAGGTACAAATGCTTGTGATCATCACACAAACTTTTGCTCTTCGCAGGATTCGAACCCGCAACCACTGGTTCTGTAGTCCGGAGCGCGAACAACTACACCAAGACGAACATAGAGACTTATCTGACCATAATCAACCACAGGACATCTGCTGAATAAAGCTTTCCCGTTGATTTTAAAAATGACCATACAATATGTATGATCTATGCTATCTACACTTATAATATAAAGAGAAAAAAAAATGTTTGTTTGCATTGAATAGGCTCCGAAACTACTGGACCGATTCAAATAAAATTTCGTACAGAAATATTTTGAGACCCTGGAAAGGATATAAGCTACTTTTTGTTGTGATATAAAATCATCAAGGAGGTGAAATGTGGGATGAACGTTATTATGGAAAATTTGACGTCGCGGGGAACTGTACTTAATAAAGTAGGCAATTCCTCATGGACAGAAAATAAGAATCCAGACCAATATTTTCACCATTAAGACGAAGACAAAGCGCAAAGCTGAGCTGGATTAATTGATAATTACCGCGCATTAGTCCCCCTTGCCCTGAGGACATCGGAGTGGGGGTTGTTCTGATTAATCAAGTGTGGTTTGCACGATGGTATTAAAATTACTGGTTGTAGGTAAATATCGAAGAATTTTGATTGGTAAAATGATCTTTAGGTTGCAATTGTTTTATTTTAGCTGTATATCCCTAGTGAACTGATAGGTTACTAAATCTAGTCAGGTGCTTGGGCGCTTACCATCAGACGAGATTTCAAATGCGTGCCTGTTAATTAAAAATGAAATACAAAATAAAAATGAAAACGCACAATAATTTTATACTCATTTATTAACTGCTGCAGTAAACTCATTCGATGCAATCATGAGGCATACAATAGCGTCTTTCATGGACAAAGTTGGTAGGTAAGAACATAATTATTAGGGAGCTAAAAGACAGGTAAGATGGAACCAGTATGTATGGACACTGGTTGGCTACCCATACTATATTAAGAAATATATGTATTTAATATTGTTCAAGTATGCACTTAGATTTTCAAGTTTACAAACATTGGATCATAATAAATAGTCATTCAATCTGATATAGTAAAGAATGCGGAGAGCTACGTCGTAGTTTTGCAAAATGAAAATTATAATTACTTTTAACAATGAATATTACATATGACCTAGATTGACATTTAGCTATATCCATGCTTGAAATCCACAAATGCTCGTTGTTATATTAACTACTTATTTATTTGTTTAAACTTTATTGCACCAAAAAATGCCTTAAGGCATTCTCTACAAGTCAACCGCACGGGAATGCAGAAAGTTAATAAGTATAGGTTTAAATAAGAAAGAATACTGCGAGTGGTAATAAATATTAAAAACTAATAAGTATTTTACGTTCACAAAAAACAAACAGGACGCACAGCTAGGTGCGTACCTACTTTTTTTCATCAATCCGCAAGCCACCATGTCGTCACCCTATATTGAAGAAAAATGCATTTCCACCACACACCCTCGCATATCTTACCGTAGCCCTGACAACGGGGGTGGTTTTTTCCCCATCGTGACAAAACCCCATATTTTTTGTTAAATCGATCCCATAACGACGGCACGCGATTTCGGAACGTTGTATATGGCTTCATATTTTGTGTTGGTGTTTTGTGGTGGGGGTGCTAATGGTGATATACCATTTGATATTATTACTGAATTAAGGTTATTTAGGTAAGTATATTTTGACATGCAAAAAAGAAATGTAGGTATCATTGTCGAGGGAGAGACACCACACAGACATGCCCTGTATGTAGCATAAAACCCATCACTGCATGTTCATCTTGCTTCGCTGACTTGTGTCCGCCCGCAGTCTAAGTATTTATTTAATTTTTATTTATAAGGTACACTAACGATAATAACAAATGCATACTTAAGACCAACAATATTTAAAAACTCATAGCATTATCAATAACAGGTGCACACATCATGCCGTGATTTTTATTGACGGCGCTTAGAAGAAAAAATTTACGCACGCATAGATACGTAAATCTTAATACATTGAGCGCCATGGTGGTCACCGGTGACTACCAAACAATATAATTCTATTGTGTCTAATTCCGTGGCAGTCAAAGGCTTAAAGAAACAAAACATCCAGTTTATTCAAAGGCTTCCATGTTTACCAAGGTAGACCATGTCCATGGCATGCAAAATGCATCACGAAAATTCGTCGGCTGACTAACGTCCTCCGTAGCTTAGTTGGTAAGAGCACTCGCCCGGATAGCGAAGGGACGTGGGTTCGAGTCCCACCGGATGACACAGTCGATTAATTTTTGTGAGCGAAGTTCAATTTGATTTCATGGCATGCAGGCTAACTGGATTGCTTTTAAACTGCAATAAATATAGCTTTCAGGAAAAGCATTAATATATTTCAAAGTAATAAATATAAATCCATCTAGATGGACCGATGACTTAAGGAAGGTGGCCGGTGGTGGCTGGATGCGAGAAGCGGAGGACCGTGA
Source organism: Pyrausta nigrata (assembly GCA_949316185.1). NCBI lineage: Eukaryota > Metazoa > Arthropoda > Insecta > Lepidoptera > Crambidae > Pyrausta > Pyrausta nigrata. The sequence continues at coordinate 14,565,905 of OX438949.1, read as the reverse complement.
AAGTTTGCGCCGTCTTGGAGAGGCCTATGTCCAGCAATGGACTGCAATAGGCTGATATGATGAAATATAAATCAATTGTTTCAACAATCACACCAATTGCCTAGCCCCAAACTAAGCATTTGCTTGTACTATGGCGACTAGGATAACGGATAGAAATGCTTGTATACATTTATAAACATCCATGACTTAGTAAAAATGCTCATGATCATTACACAAACATTTGCCCCTTGCGGGATTAGAACCCGCAACCGTTGGTTTTGTAGACCGGAGTGTGGACTACACCAAGACGGTCGTCAAACTAGATGTCTAGAAAGCTGATAAAAATGATAGTTTTATAAAATAATAAAGAAATGTCAATTCGTATGTAATTGCATTAGAATAGCGATCGTAATCAATTAAGCGGTATGAAGGCCTGCAAGGCGGCGAGGTTCTGTTAGTTCTAAAAAATAATGAAAAAGAATCCTTTTAACTACCATGTATATTTACCGAACCCATATAAAATTAACTAATAGTTTTATATAAGGGAAAACATTCAGTAGGTATCCGCCAAACTTTATAACGCATGAACGAACTCAAAAAACTGTGGGGGTGCCATGCACCCCACGGAAAATCAGCCAATTTTTCATCCTTCCCCCACATAAATAAGGTCCAATTTGGTCTGAAAAGTTAATCAATCGAACGGAACCCAAACGTATCGGTATCACCCCTAGGATTTGAAAAGCTCAATTAGAATGACCAATTTAAACAGACCTCTAACGTCTGTGTTGATTGTTTGAAGCCTTCAGTAAGGTAGAGCTCATGTTGATGGGTACGGAGAAATTTTAGAGTTATGATTTTTCTTTTTTCATTTCGTTGGATTCGTTTAGAAATGACTAAGGAATTTGGATTCTGATAATCAGATGGGGCGATGTTTTTGGTGCGATGAAAATTATGACGCAGTAAAGTACCTACCTACCTAGGCCAATGCCTATTTTAATACCTATTTGCCTTTATCATTTCTTACACATACATATCAATTCTTATTTATTCAGCAGCTAAGTTCCAAATGTATATATATTCACGTAAAAAGAGGCAATGAAGAGCTAAAAAAGGGGAAAAATCACCAGAAGCGTATATTTTGATTTTTTGTTATATCTAGAACTAGTATTCCCAATAGGATACTCATATCACCTCACATCCAAACCACTAAAACATGATAATTTTTAATTGCTTTGTTGATAATAGTCCAATAAAGAACAGTATGATTAAAATGCAGTTTAATCTATTAACTTTTAAGTAAATGACGAAAGTCACGAATATACCGCGTGTAAGCTGAATAGATATTGTGACAACTAATAATTATTTTTCCATAGATTGACACACGATATCAATTGAACTACATGTCTTGCTTGCCTTTGTACGTAAATTATTTATGATATTTGTTACGTATTCGTGTTTTAGGGTTCCGTATCGTCCGTTCCTTATCAAGAAAACAGGAACCTTAAGACATCGACGTGAAGAAAAATATGGACTCCGTGTCGCCTACATTAAAACTGAAGCACCAAAGTAAGCCAGTCATCATCGTAAATACACGATCTTCTCACGCACACACTCACACCAGCAAGCCGATCGGCCGCCATTGTAACCCTATGATCTCGCACACACAGGCTTGAACCCTGCTTCACTCTTTAGTATCGCGGTACGGAGTCCATATTTTTTTCAAGTCGATGCCTTAGGATAACTTTGTCGTCTGTCTGTCCCATGTGACCCTTTTTCTAAGGAACGTGGAAGTATCAAGTTTAAACACAGAACAATTAATAGTACAAGTTGAAATTTACATGTCTGCTATGTCTTGGAGCTGTAAAAATCTATCTTATTTACGCTCAATGCAATTTTCAGATACAGTTATTTGACCCTTTTTATCTGCTTGGACCTACAGTCGACTGGTGGAAAATGCTTTCAGTATGAAGCCCGCCATTTATGCAGAGAACGTTTAAATAAGAAAAAGAGGAGGTCTTACGGTCGTCGCGTATATTTTAAAATATTTTTATTTTATATTTTTAAAACATAATTTTAATAGGATGATGACCATCCACGAATATATAGCTCCAATAACATATTTCTAGAAATGAACAACATATTTCATATACATGTTCATTGATAATTTTCAATGATCTGTAATTTTTTTAGTAAGCTAAAACCATTAAAAAATAAAAGAGTTGAGCACAGAAAAGTTTGAGATATATGAAAAAATATATGGAAGAATAGCGTTTTGATAGTCCTTAAAGAGAACGACGATAGATGGTTGCATGTACCCTATTGTTCTTATAAAAAGTAACGCCTAATTATTTTAAAAAAAATACCTGACTGAAAAATTTAATATATTTTTAAATGGTCTTCTCACTAGCTTTCATATGATGGCCATATTGTTATTCTTATTCTGTTTGTTTTACCTTACCCTTACCCTCCTTTTTGTCATTTGCGGGCGCCATTTTGAAAATGTACGGAGCCTACGTTACACAATTTTGACAAATTCAACGACACCTTACATGTCAAAATCCGTTTGTTAGGGCTTTAGGGCCTGCCAAACAATTAAATATATACGTACTTTAGAAAAACATAACCCTCCTTCCGCAGTCGGGTAAAAAGTAGGCACAATCATTTAACTCACGCTTCTTTGAACAAAAGCATAAACAGTCGCCAGCCAGTGACAGGATAATGAAATAGACTGCCCTAATAACAGACAACTGTCATAGAGGCCGCAATAACGGCAATCATAAGTAATTACCGGTAATCATTGGGTGGATCGTGACAACTTCACTGGGTATTTTCCTCAAAATTAGATTTTTTTCTTCGCGTTTCAAAGACAAATGATGATTAGAATTGTTTGGTAATTGATTTGTGCCCCAGTATACTTATTGTTACCTACCTGTATACTTACCAGTAGGTAGGTACAGGTATTTGAAAATAAATACCAGTATTTTTAAACATAAATGCTGTACCTACTTACTTATTTTTTTACTTTAAAAGGGTCAAAGATAGTTTTCCATTTTGTTTGACGGTTTATTTATAATGAATTCTAGTGACAGTAAAGCTTTGTTTGATCGTGTTTGATAGGTACTTTTTTTTTATTTATACTGGTATTGGATCTTTCAATAAACCAGTCGGACTATGCAATTGTGAGCATGTCATGTCCACAATGTACAAATTATCTTTATTTTGGTACTAATATCGTCTAAATATAAACTTACAAACCTACAATGGCTGACGGACATATCAACGCAAAGCCCAAACTGATAGGATACTTGAAATTTTGCGTGAGCACTAAGTAAGGATTTTTGGAAATTCATCCCTTAAGGGGGTTAAAAGAGGGGAGGAATAAGTTTGCATCAAAACTTCGTCATTTTTGAAGCTAAATCGATAATAATTGGTGTTTCGCTACTTTAAAGTACTGAACCGATTTAGACAAAATTTTGTTTCTATAGAGATAGTTTGAGTTCCGGGAAAGGACGAAAAATAGTTTTTATCTTAGAAATTATGTAGGTAAAAGGGTAAAAATGGGGTTAAAAGTTTGTATGGGAAAGACATCTGCGCAAACGAAGTCGCGAGAAACCGCTAGTGACATAAGAAAGTGACTCTGAATCAAGCAGTAGGTACCTTAGATTCAAAGTCACGAAGCAACCATACGTAAACCCTATATTAATACGGGAATTCATGAAACTTACCTACGAGTAGGTACCTATTAAGTATTTTGTTTAAACTCCCGATGTTTCAGCCGAATTGCATAGACAGAATTAACTACAACAATTACAACTACACCTAAATCAAAAATCCAAGTTGTCAAATCGTAAAAACACAACTTATTTATTACTTACCTTTGTTTACTTTTTTATGCAATAAAGAATATCTATCTAAAACCTCGCCAACAAATAATGGACGAAACAGTATTCAATGCCTAGGTACAAGGGTGCAAACCTAAATCAATCAGACAGCATCCCCGCCCCCCTACCCCTTAGGGGATCATCTCTTCTTATTTCGATAACCTGTCTGACACCGCCTCAACACATTATTGGAAATAGGACCGCAATTTTCCGACTTGGAAAATTGAACTGATTATATTTTTGTAGATTTTGCAAAAGCAATAAGAAGTGCGGACGTATGCTTATATACTTAACTTGGCTAAAATAAAATTCACTTCAGTTAAAATAAAAAAAATGTGTTTGATAATGCTTGAACGTTGTAGAGTTATCAACCAGCTAAAGTGCATTTTAGGAGTGCGGCTTTGTTTCAATTAAAATAATAAAAGAGATAGGTGGTGATACCCACTCAGTACTTACTAAGAGTAGGTAATTAATAAAAATAGGAATACAAAATCTAAAAGCCGCTTGTCAAACAAAACTGAGTAACATGTAGTAGTATTACATATTTAATTATAAACAGAATTGTAAAATAATCAAACACAACGATTTCCATAAACATTATAAGTTATAACAAATAGGTTATTTCAGTTGAGAAGCATTAAGTTTATATTTTAACAAACTAGTATCAAGTAGGCACAGTTCAATAGAATTAAAAAGTTGAAACATTTTTTTTCTACAGCGCGTCCCGAAGCATTCAGCGAGCTGTTTTACCGACGTTAAATTTAAAATCAGATGCTACTCACCGATAGATGGCGGGTCTAGTATCCAACAAGATAAAAAATCTTATTGGAGATCAACAACAAAACCATTTTTTCAACTTGCATCGTAGATAAATAAAAAAAAACATATAAATTCTTTATTTTTATTGTACACACACAGAATTCAGTAAGTTTGGACATACCTATACATAGTGAGTTGAAGGTAACTTGTGAGTTAGGTTTCTACTGCTTTAGAAATATTTTCGGGATGGAGAAACATGTTTTTAATCTCACATGAAAATGTTAGTACCGCAAACAGTTCATTCATTTAACAGCAGAGTACTCGTAATTCAAAAGTTATTCCGCTATATTCAAAACTAAATTATTCCTTGCGTTTCTTCATCCCTTACACAGATGGCGCCACCAGGATTGTCGAAAGGGGTGAAAAAAGTTTATACTCAACAAATATAGATGTCGCTAGTAGTTTATTGTTCACGAAGTTAAAAATGTTGGTAGACTTTAAAAAATTTGAATTTTCTTTGTAGCCAGGTACACAATTTCATTTTAGTACTTTATAGAGCTTGCATTGGCGGAAAAGTGAGCACAAGATGGTAAACTTATATTCGTTTGCCACCAATAAAAAGAAGATGAATCAAGGTTGTTTGATTAGGTAATTTGATGGAGAGTTGCGTGAAAATCTGTAAGTGGGAATAATATTCTTATTCGAATGTGGTCCTATTAGTATTGTGTGTAATGAAATAAATTTTAAATTGCTTCCCGCTATAAACTCTAATTGGTAAGTACGCTTAGTACAAGTAATTTATTTTATGTTTCACATTGATTAACTTATTTACTTGTAACTTACGTGTAATTAACTTATCCGTGTCGAGTTAAGAAATATCAATTTGACGAGTTCTCAACGTCGGAGGCTCGGAGCTCAGGGTAGCTATTAGTTGGTAACAGGCTATAAGCTTCGAACCAGCCCTTGATTTCTTAATGCGACCACAGTGCATAGAAGGGGCAGTAGCATAAGTCTTAAAGTTATGGGTATAATGTTTATCACATAGTAGGTTTTTATTGGCTTTATATCATGCTCGTATCTGGGTGTTGTGGTACCACCGCCGCATTGTTATTTCTGATTTCCATAAGACTAGTGTTTTAGCCATCGACGTGAATAAAAATATGGACTCCGTGTCGCCTACATTAAAAGTGAAGCACCAAAGTAAGCCAGTCATCATCGTAAATACACGAACTTCTCACGCACACAGACACACCAAATTATGCAGATAGGCCGTAATTGTAACCCTATGATATCACACACACAGGCTTGAACCCTGCTTCACTCTTTAGTATCGCGGTACGGAGTCCATATTTTTTTCAAGTCGATAGTTTTAGCATTACTTTGAAATCGGCAGTGTTGTCCAATATTTATTAACTAGCCGAATTCTGGTGCATCGTCTGCGTAAATGTCGAGGTTTCAATACACATTTCCACCCTCCTTTTTACCCCCTTAGAGGTTGAATTATTGAAAGTCCTGAAATACATCATTTTTAATTTCTAACCTTTTATAGATACCCATTTTTTTCGATTTAGCTTCAAAACTGACGGAGTTTCATACAAATGAATCGTTTTCTAACCTGAAGAGTAAATAGAACCCGAAACCTACCGTCAAAAGCTATAAAGCGACAGAACTACTTAGCTTAAAGACCAGTCACAGCAGTAGCGTGCATTAGTTTTGTAACAAAGTAAGCACATACAAATTTCAAGTCAGTATAGATCGTTACGAAATCAATAATAAAATTAGATAAAAAATCGTCACAATAATTTAAAAAAAAACAGGTGAATCGGGTCCTCGGTAGAGTAGGTATCTATATTTTTTAACGCTAGCAAATAATTTCAATAGCAATTACTTACCTAGTTTTAAGTTAAGTTTAATTAGATTAATGATGAAATGGGTGTTCTAGTTAACCGCAGATTTATTTTACCACCACAAGTATCAAGAAAATGAGTGAATTTATAAGACATGTCATTTAAATGATACCCATAGTGGCTTTTAGAAAAGCCGTTGTTATTTTTGCATTCACTTCCACCACGCACTAACTTTCACAAAGCACAAAAACAAAACAAAGAAAACAAAACTTTAATGTCGTTTGCTTTCAAAACAATGAGTAAACGTAAAATTACCTAATTAAAAAAAAATGTCGAGATGTTTCAACCTCTTTTATAAATTAGATCGGCACGTAGGTATGTCTTTTGCCAAATATACATCTTAGCCTCATCTACAAAATAAACTAGATTCGACGGATTGGCGCGTAATTTTTGTAAGCAAAATGAACTTTCAATACACCCTATACACTGCAGTTTTTCCATTGTTTCGAATGCAAACACACAAATTTGAACCCAAAAGAAATCGTGTAAACAATAAAACTACTTTTCAAAACACTCGCGAAAGCAACAAGCAAGCAAACTAAATAAGAAAAAATGGCCGGCGTTTTGGCTTTGTATAAAAACTATGAATGCAATACTTTGTTGTAAAAAAACTTGCTGATTAGTTTGTTTCTAGTTATGGAACGATTAAATGTTTATGATAAATAAAATAATGTTTTGTCAGTGTCAAAACATACTTCTGTATGTTTAGATGTTATAGTTGTTCGTAATTAGACATGATTTGATTGCACTCCGAAGTGATACCCCGCCATAATGGTAGGCCTGCCTACTTTACCCCAGTAAGTCGCAAATGTCACGTTTTAGCTTTACGTATATGAAAAGTGTGTCATTTTTAATTTGGTCGGCTTTTTATCTAAATATGCGGCTATGTCGATAAGGGCTAAAATTGCGTGAGTTTAAGTGAATCTGATAGGCAGCCGCGAGAATGCCTACTGCTCATACAATGGTGTACCTAAGTTGAGCGGTTTAGCTAAGATTGCATATAAGTTATTGACGAAAAGTTTTTCTCTATTATTTAAATGGCAATTGGCAAACTTTTGTGAGGTAGGCACTGCTTTATTGCCTATATAGAAAGCACGCCTCTGAGTCACAGGTACTAGCCAAAAACTGTGTGTTTTTATGTACGTCTGTTTTAATTAAGGCATTTTCTTTATCAATTTTTCCCTATCCTTCCACATTCTTTTCACCCCTCGATACGTCACGACTACCAACTTTTCTGTCACTCGTTCACTAAAATCCTTAAAACCTCATCATTGTTCATTTAATCAAAGTTACAGATATTTGATACTTACTTTACCTACTGCGTCCACGCTGCACTGTGTCCCGATTCAGAGTCATGCATGCTCAACCACAGTGTGCATGTATTTCCGACATTTGCATAGGCCGGTACAGTCGGCGACATCGCGGCAACGCAGTCGATGCCGCGTTTTATGTGGTTGACTATACGATTGTTGTATGCTATTAGTTGATTGATGCGGAAGAAGAGGGTACAAGAATATTCAACATGATAATAACTTGTCAAAAAATATTAAAAGAAATTGTGATCAATCAGTATAGATACCTATACGTTTTTATACAATGAAGCTAAGCGGAGAAAATGTGACAACTTCTCCGTGTGGGCGTGTGTTCGATCCGCGGCCTGTACCAAGGAAAAAAGTTCGTAAAAATTTAAGAACATTGGAAAAATTTCATGGTTCTATAGGTCTATGGGAAGTACCCTATAGGTTTTGATTCCCCTGAGAAATGGGTAAAAATGTTAAAAAATAGGACTTAATTGGTGAGCCACCATATTCTTTTATTTTGTTTCACTCTATGTCATTGCAGTACGTAAAGTTCTTTCTATATCTAACGTAAAGAAAACATCGTGAGTGGAATATTGACTAGTAAGTAAAATGGCAAAACACTCTATTAAAATTGCTAAAAAAGTCGTGTATGTTTCATTTTACATGATGATCATGACCCTCAGTTATGATGAGGTAGGATTCGACTATACGCATAAAGATATTGAGGCAAGAAATTCTACTGTGATGTAATATGCGAGATAGTTACCTACCCAATAAGATTGACAAAAAAATCTAACTGAAACCTAAACTAATTTGAAACCATAACATTTCATTAATAATGATAGACAATTTGCTAAGAATTTATTCTAACGAAGGTTTTCTTTAATAATAACTCCTGTAAATTCCTTGTAATCTTCAATAAGTTATAAATATATGTATATAATATAGTAAAATAAATTTAGATTATGGGTAAATATTTTATTGAACATATTTTCCTTTTACTTTTTATGGTTAAATAAAACTATTTTTCAGTTAGTAATAGGTAAGCCCAATAAGAATACTTCCCGACCATTCCAACTAGACGAATGTCAAACGACAAACGAGGACGAATACGATGAAAATACCGATGAAATTAAAAATAATGTTGTCAAAATAACATCAAAATTGTAACAATATGGTATTTTAATTGCCATCAGTGGGCTGGTCATGTCTGTCGCAGAACCGACGGGCGTTGGAGTAGGAAGGTTCTCGAATGGAGACCACGTCTCGGGAAACGTAGTGTTGGACGCCCCCCTGCTAGGACGACTGACGACCTGAGGAAGGTGGCCGGTGGTGGCTGGATGCGAGAAGTGGAGGATCGTGAGAGTTGGCGCCGCCTTGGAGAGGCCTATGTCCAGCAGTGGACTGCAATAGGCTGATCTGATGATTGCCATCCGTAATTTCGCTGTATTAGAGCGGTTCCGCACTACGTCCGGTCCGAATCCGATCCGTCTCCGTCAAAGTATGTAATTTGATTTTTAATATGGAAAACCAGACCTAGAATGACGGACGTAGTGTGTAAGCTCTCGTACAAATAGTACGACGACTACGCTGGAATCCATTTTGACGGAATCCAGATCGGATTCGGATCGGATGTAGTGCGAAACCGCCCTTAGTAGTCGTTTGTCGTTTGATCGCCTAGTTAGCTTGGTCGGGATACAGACTTAATATTTCCTTGCACTTTTATCATAATATCTAGATTACTTTCATCCCGAAGGTATGTACCAACTTTTTGTAGCCCAACGGACAGACAGACTGTCCTTACCAATCAGATCGTAACCCAATAATCAGCGCGCGAGCAGCATAAAGAATGGGCTGGGAATCGAACCCAGCCGATAGAGAAGTAAATTATTATTATCTGTAGCGTAATACAAAATATTCCCTTGATATTGTTACTATTCTAGGAGTAGGTACCTATTCGTTGTATTACTTCGATGCTTTTGTCAAGCAGTGCAGCAGATTACTATGACCTATTGTTAGATGGAACCCAGGGGTTCAGGATAATGATTTGAAAGAAAGAAAGAAAATACATTTATTAATATGTGGACATCACATAACACACGAAAATAAACAACGTTACGGACACGGTAACAAAGAAGGAACACAGCAAATTACAATTTATGTAGGTAATAAACCATACGAACTTCATTAAAATTTCGATCTATCTTAGTTTAAAAAGCATTTTCTGTGTACAGCAAATTGACTGACTTATTGGTCTAGTGGTCAGCATGCCGCGTACTATCCACGGGGTGCCAGGTTTGAATCCCTGGTCAGGGCGTAATTTGTTTCTGGGTTTTTCTGTCTTAAAATAACTCAGACACAGCTCCTTAGTTATTAAAATTTTTGGTGTTAACACCCCCGTGCCTAGGAAATCACGTTAAGCCGTTGGTCCTGCGCCTGATCTCTCTCCGGTCATGTCGATTTCCGTCTCGTCGAACTATGAGAGTGAAGGAACAGAGAGTGGAGACACTATTTGGACTGGCCGCTGTAGTATAAATTGGCTAGGAGGAAAATAATTAATTATTTTAGGCTTCTTCGACAATTATTAATACATGTATGTGTTATTATTGCATTTATAATATTTGGTGGAAAAAATAAAATACAATTATTTTGCTTTAAATTGTATTTTATTTTTCCCATCTGATAATGGATTTCCGCAAAGTAACGCCTGATTCTATTAATTATTTATAATATTTTACATTAACTTATCAATTTCAGTTATTTTTTTTAAGTGAGGTAAGTATTTAGGTAGCGATCTTAATTCTGTGCACAGGCCTGTGCTATATTGTTAGTTTTCTATTATCAACACCAGTAACGATTTTTTTTTGTATGTACCTCTGGCAGGAAGTACACTTTCATGTTGATTTCTCTGTAGTGTTATTAAGGCCCACTTGCGCAAGTCCAGATTAGCAATCCGGACTTGCGCAAGTGGGCCTTAATAACGCTTGCTGGGCTTGCAAATGGGCTTACATCAGATAAGCCTTGTGCTAGTCCGGATTAGCTAATCCAGACTGACGCTAGTGGACCTTCCGGATTAACTGATGCAGACTTGCGCAAGTCGGCTTTCAACACAGATGATAGGCCTTGAACAAGTCCGCATTAGCTAATACGGACTTGCGCAAGTGTGCCTAGGTGTTGTATTTACCTATATAAGATAAGTTAAAGGTAAACTTACATACTTTCAGTTACCAAGAACTTATCCAAAAAAAAATGTTTCAACAAAAACACCAATTACCTAGCCCCAAACTAAGCGTGAGCTTGTGCTATGAAGACAAGGATAACGGATAGAAATACTTAAATACATAAACATCCATGGATGTTTATGTATTTAAATATTTCTATCCATGCGCAAGTCTGCATCGGTTAATCCGGAAGGTCCACTAGCGTCAGTCTGGATTAGCTAATCCGGACTAGCACAAGGCTGATCTGATGTAAGCCCATTTGCAAGCCCAGCAAGCGTTATTAAGGCCCACTTGCGCAAGTCCGGATTAGCTAATCTGGACTTGCGCAAGTGGGCCTTAATAACACTACAGAGAAATCAACATGAAAGTGTACTTCCTGCCAGAGGTACATACAAAAAAAAATCGTTACTGGTGTTGATAATAGAAAACTAACAATATAGCACAGGCCTATGCACAGAATTAAGATAACCTAAATACTTACCTCACTTAAACATCCATGGATGTTTATGTATTTAAGTATTTCTACTTAGGTACAAATGCTCGTGCTCATCACACAAACATTTGCCCCTTGCGGGATTCAAACCCGCAACCGCCTGGCTTAGAAGTCCGTGGCGTGAACCACTACATCAAGACGGTCGTCAATTTGAATCTTTTGAATCAAGATTTTCGGTCGAATCAAGATGAGTGACTTTAGATTTTATAAATTTTCATACGATTTACAATGCTGACTGTACCCTAAAGATGGGTAGCAGCACCGCAAGTTGACAAGCTAATCTTATATCGAGCGCTGAATACATATCTATATGTTAATATATGTATGTCTGAGTTTACGTTACATTTTTCTTACCGGTAAATTCGCCGGTTTAACTTTGAAGTTAGGACCTTGATGCATTGCGACTATTAAAGACAAATAAGTTGAAAAACGAATCTATTACTTTTTATACAGTGTCCCGTCACCGATGTTGGAGACTTTAAAGCCGGTTGCAGACCGAAAACTAAGCTATGCCAAGGCTAAACTAAGCTATGCCAAGCAAGCTAGGCTAAGCTAAGCTAGAAATAAATAGCGTGCACACCAACAGCTAAGCCAAAGCTCAGTCAGTGTTGCGTAGTTTAATTAGACGGACAGCGGGGTAGCGGGAGGGGCTTAGCTTAGCTTGTGTAGCTGCGCATTGGCATGCACAACTAACTGAGCTTCGCATATTTTAGTTAGCTCACATAGCTTAGTTCGCATAGTTTGCGGTCTGCAAACAAGTATGGAAAACTGCGTCAGCTATGCGAGCTAAGCTAAACTAACTTAGCTTAGCTCTTAGTCTGCAACCCGTATACGAGGTGATAGTTGAGTTCACCTGCAACATTTTTCTCTATTACATGAACCTCGAAACCAGACCAAAAAATATTACCTTTACAAATCTACGATTAACTAATTAGTATGGGAAAGTAAAAAATAATTTGTGATTTTAAAGTTGATCCTATTATGAGTGGTTGCAATTTTGCTTCTTAGTCACCACATGAAGGCTCTGACACACTGTGTATTAACTAGCTGTTTCCTGCGACTTCGCCCGCTGAATGTTGAATTTCCTTTACAAACTTTCGCTTCCTTTTTTACCCCTTACAAGATAAATACTGGGATAAAAACTATCCTATTTGCTTATTCGGGGCTTAAAGTATCTTTGTATCAAACTAGCGGTTGTTGGCCACTTAGACATACTTGCGCACGTCCGGATTAGCTAATCTCCATTTATTCAAGACCTACTCGTATTATCTGAGTTGAAAGCCCACTTGCGCCAGGCCGGATAAGCAAATCCGGACTGCCGCTAGTAGACCTTCCGGATTAGCTAATCCGGACTTGCGCAAGTGGGCCTTAATAACACTACAAAGAAATCAACATGAACGTGTACTCCCTGCCAGAGGTCCATACAAAAAAAATCGTTACTGTTGTTGATAATAAAAAACTAACAATATAGCACAGGCCTGTGCACAGAATTAAGATCGCTACTTAAATACTTACCTCACTTAAAAAAAACAACTGAAATTGATTCGTTAATGTAAAGTATTATTAAACCGATTGCGCTTCTGTGTAATTGGCAATTAAAAAACCCTAAAACAAGAAAAAGGTCAAATCCGGGTTAAATTGGTACCCACCCATATTAAAAATTGTAGTACTTGTAGTAGTAAATAAATAAATAAATAATAATCTCGATTTATTCAAGACCTACTCGTATTATCTGAGTTGAAAGCCTACTGGTGTCAGGCCGGATTAGCAAATCCGGACTCGCGCTAGTGGAACTTCCGGAATAGCTAATCCAGACAAGTGCACATTGGCTTTTAACTCAGATAATAGGACTTGAAATAGTCTGGAATATTTAATCCGGACGTGCGCAAGTGGGCCTAACAGACACACTTCTTCCACACTCATAGATTACTGACCTACATACTTTTATCCATGATTGGAGTACAAATAAGTACTTGAGTTCATCATAGAATCAGTTTCATGACGGGACTCGAACCCTTCACACAACTCTTGGCTAGTCCGGAGCGCGAACTACACACATCAAATAGTTAGTGATCTATGGCAAAATCAGATTGTACCCAAGTCATGGTTGTTTATAAACGTATTTATGTATCCGTTATCCTAGGCACCATAGCACAAGCTCACGTTTAGTTTGGGGCTAGGTAATTAGTGTGTTTGTCAAAACCCATTAATAATAATACTACTAGATATATTTTTAAAACTTAAAATATTTAATCAAGAATAATATTGTTTTATATTTTCGAATAGAGAACCTACAACGAAGAAGAAATAATAATTGAAGCTGCCGCTTTAATCATATAATAAAAATATTTTAATTTTTCAAACAGATCGCAAACTTTTTGATGTGTGTACGTCAATGAACGGGGGATGATTTGCATAACGCAAAATAAAACAACAATTCGTTTTGTAATGTTTATTTTATTTATTAGCAGGTACACAAACATTTATTTAATGAATTAATAAGTATATCAAAATAAAGCGAATATTACATACTATAATATACATATAATAAAAAAGGCATCAAGTAGGTATATTTTTTATTAATACACGCACTGCTCCTGTAATTAAAACAAAAACATTAATTTCTCAAGTAAATAAGATATCAAAACCATACAGCTCACCGAGCTCATTAATAAGGTTATAACAACACTCATTCAGATCTCAGAAAGACCGTCGTATTTTTTTCTAAGACCACATAACATTAGAACCCTTCTTTCTAATCTAAATCACAATGGGTTGAAAGAAAAATAATGCCGGAAGTCGGACTGGCCGGAAAGAAAATGAACAAATGGCCGACAACTACTTATAATAAACATAAAACTATCTTGGACACGAATCTTGAGCATTTAACACGTCCAATGGGCCCATTTAACAAAGCGGTCGTTAGCCCTTAGGGCATTTCCGACGTCGACCGGGTTAATAATAGTACGCAATAAAACAGATAACAGGAAATTCAAAAAGCTGACACGATAGCAAAAGGGTTAGATCGCCTACGGACTTAGAAAAAAATAATGTTGCTACCTCAAACGAATCTCATCTGTAAAGCTTCCAAGCGAAGGTTGAGAATGTATTGTCTAAGATTTAACCCATCCGATGCGCGTGGCGTATTTCATCAACTTCCGATGGGCAACCCAGTAACAGACTGAATAATTGTCTATAATGATATATTACTTTTATCTGTCTATCGTCTTGTCTATGCGCACCGTTCTTAGATACACATCTGACATTAACGACACTCTCTTAATAACTCGCTGTACCACAAGTTTTAAATTAATTCCATAGTTTTTAACGCAGCGTTGTTTGTTATAATTGATGCGTGTATATTTTAATAACGCTGTTAAGTTATTGCGGCCGTGTCCAATAAAATTTTATTTTACTTATGAATTAATGGTTTCGCTATAACGGTTATGATGTGCAGTCGGCATAAGTTATATTTTTAATGAATGATGGACTATGATGTATGCGTTTTAATTCCGTTTGTGGCTGAATCAAATAAGTAATTATGTTTTATTGGTTTTCATCATTTAACTGTTCTTTGTGAGAAATAACGAGTAGACTGGAACAAATGAAATAAGCTCCGGTATAGTAAGTATGTGTGTATATTGTTAAACGAACGAAAAGTTTATATACCAAATTAATTTTATTCAAAGTCGACAAATGAACCAATTACAAATGATATAAAATAAAAAATTACAATTTAAAATTATGTTTGAACACTATCCCGTATAGTACATGTAGCTTAGTAATAGTTAACCTAGTTTGGATCTCACAATAATAAAATAAATAAATAAAATAAATAAATTGTTTCAACAAACACACTAATTACCTAGCCCCAAACTAAGCGTGAGCTTGTGCTATGGTGACTAGGATAACGGATAGAAATACCTAAATACATATAAACATCCATGACTTAGGTACAAATGCTCGTGCTCATCACACAAACATTTGCCCCTTGCGGGATTCGAACCCGCAACCGCCTGGTTTAGAAGTCCGGGGCGCGAACCACTTCACCAGGACGGTCGTCAAAAAAAAAAGAAATTAATCCTTTTTGCTTAAAATTGTATGACATCTATCAATTTTATTACATGTTCCTTTTGTCATACAAATGCCAACTAGAAATTGTCATTTAGCAGAACGAGGGCTCCTTAAAACTCAATATCAGTACTTACGCCAGTCGTAACCTACGTAACGTAATTTACATTTTATCAACACACAGCCAAAGGAATACGACAACTCGCACATACATTACTTAACTAGGTACCATTTATCTATCGTAACATAAAAAGTATTAAAAGGCAGCAACCGGAACAACTGACAGCTGTGCGTGATTTTTTCTTTAAAAAAAACGTATGCAAATGTCACCTTAATTTGCATAATACAAACGTGTTTCCTTTCAATCATAGAGAAAAAAAGTCATAGCCCTTTCTTTTTTTTCATGTCAAACTCGGTACTTAGAATAATAGTTTTATTTGTCATTTTTTACTGCACAGATGTGCTCGGCGAGAACCGGCTTAAGACTGAAAGTGAGGGTTGTTTTTTTTGTTTTTTTTTAAACGGTCAGTGGTTAACACGTGTCCGTGTTTTATTGTGCCGGGTGATTGAGGTGGTTAGATACCGGAAGTAACTATGAGGGTTTTTTTTAATTATTGTCTATTTTGCAACTGAGATCATACTAGACTCTATATGACGGTGTAGTGCCAATTATCGTCTAGATATTAAAATGTCGATAAAAGCTAGATATGATATAATAATTAAGCGTGATTGAGATAGTATAACATTGCTTCTAGCCTATAATAATTATAAAAAAAATCTTCTTCGTTTCTATTGATATGTTATGAGTTACAAAACAAATTATGTAGTAGAAACGTAAATTATGCGATAAATCGTAAGTAAGTATATCTTTTATAAATTATTGTTTTTAAGTGATAAGCATTCACTTTGCAATCTAAATATTTTCAAGTGCAATTATATATTTATATCTTTTATTTCACTTAAAAAGCGGATGAAGAAAACTAAAAACATCAACTACATCAAAATATTTTTTATTGCTATATAATTTACGAACTAACTCCTTAGTAATTTATTACTGCCAAGGTGTCAACTTCTAGAAAGGGTTGGCCCAAAAAATTACTATTACCCAAGACGTTCTTTGTATCAACCTTGGGAACATTTGAATATCTTGATAATAGCATTGTTGTTATAATTTATTCAAATTTCTCGACAAAAGATTTGTAATTCAATAATTTTGTAACAACGAAGCGTTGTTTGGAAGTTTGCCTGTGGTTATTTGGTAAATTTTTGATTGATTCACAATTGCTAGAAAGTGATTTTGAGTGTGAGAATTTTAGTAATATAATAAGTTTTTGTAACTTAATTTAGACGTTGAAATTTTAATATTGAGAATTGACTTTGCATAAGTTTTCAATTTGCGAAGAAATGTATTTTAGCAACGTGAAATCCAGTAGGTATTTGAAAGTCTACCTCTCATGCTTACTTTATGGATTGAATGAGGTGTTTGTTATGGAACTTCAAAATTAAATTAGGAACTTATTATGAAAGAAGTAGATCTAACCCTTACAGTTTTAGAAAAATTAGGTACATGTGTGAGTAAATCTATCTACAGGACTTCTTCGTAGTTTCCCACCTTAAGATCCTGAAACAAAGAAAAAAGTCAATTAATTTAATGCTGTCACCTTGTCACTGAGTGGCGTTCCCTACCACAAATTTATATTTTGAGAGCTGTATTTTATCGATATTAGTTTTTGAACTTTGATAACACGCTTAAACTTGGGTTCACACACTTTTAGATAGCCGGGTAAGCCTAAATTGATGGTTTAATTTCACTCAATCCCATATGTCAGACGCAGTTTAAAAATTGAACTTGTGTTGGTGAACTCGGCGGCGGAAAAGGCGCAGTGAAAACTTAACTAGGAGCGCTTCGATTCCCGAAATGTTTTGCGACACGTTTCACTTCTACATATTCATTATATTTCTGTCTACTTTCAACTCTACAGTCGCTACAAACATCGCTACAATACTTTATTGGTTACTTACAGTTACTGTTTCCCTTATAAACTAAATAGTTAGCCAAACTATGAAAATATTTGAGAAAGAGTTTTAGCAAAATGGCGTGGGACAGGCGTCCGCCATCTTTGAAGTGCGCAAACCGCTGCGCAGTCGACCAAAAACTAACTACCCCTTTCGGACACACTATTGTTGCTCTGTGAGCTCACCCACGCGGCTCAAAATTCAAGAACATTACTTTTTATACACGACTCTACCGAGGAAGCATTAAAACTGAATTTCGTTTAGAGGTTAGCGTGAGTGCTTTGGTAATATAAATTTTCGAAAGAACGTAAATTCTTACGCCAAATAAAAAAGACTTATCCCTATGTCCTTTGAAATAAGGTCTGTTTTCATCTACTGAGTTTGTCGGGAATACTTTCTCGCAGCAGTCTAAATTAGATTCTAGCGTATCTGATTAGCGCTGAATTTAGATTGTAGTTCTTTGGAAAATGATTTTCAACGTGTGCGTTTGTGATTACCGTCGATACAAGAGAAAACCTTGTTACGCGTTCACATGTGTTAGTTTGATAAAGAAAGGGTAACGTCACAATTCGATGTTGAATTTTTACCTATGAATGTGACATTTGGTGGAATAAGAATTCTTTAGCGTGTGTGTGCGTGTGTTGCGCGGATGTGTGCGAGATATTTTAATAATATTCGTTTTTCCATGTCACCGGTTGTAGGAATTTCCGAGAAATACGCTGCGTAAGCTAATATAATGTTTGAATATGACGAATTTCGTATTAAGTGGTATCGCTACCAATGTATTGCTTGCGTTTCGTTTTGTGGCTCTGGAATAACCGATGGAATAAGTAAAAGAATACGAGTGGATATGGAATACAAATTATGAGACTTGTATCAATATTGTTGTTGAATTTTTATGAAAATCTGCCTGAATTTATTCTTATGTTTTTCGTTACAAGCCTACAATTTTCCATATGTGAAGGTACTTCTAAATAGCATTGGTTTTATAAAAATCTGAATCTCAGTTTAACTACATGTTATTTTACTGTGTAATATTTGTGTTTAGTTAAGACTTAGGTATTGCAAAACATTGTGGTTAAATTAGCAAAACAATCTGTGCCTAAAATATCAAGTAACGGGTAGCGAACCTTTTTATTTGCAGCCAAAAAATACCAAGCAGATACATAAGCACTAGATTCCGATCTAGACTAAGATTGACAGTCCTGCCAAGATTTTTTATCGATAAAACGTCAAGCATAACTCATGGTGAGCTATAAATATACGTCAACATTACGTAAGAGTCTAAAAGCATTCGCGAATAGTAAGTAAAACCCCTATCTCTTAAGGGGGGCCATAAATAAAAACAAATGGTCTGTTCTCCAGTGGTGTTTCGAAGTAATTGATGGAGATGTGTCAGAAACAAAACTGAGCACATTTGTAGTGGCCCTGAATTGTACGCTTCAACGCAAGCCGTTTCCGTGTTGGCTAGGGGTGGGAGTTGGGAGTTTAACTTTTAATGTCTTTGCTATTTTTACAAAAAAAAAAACGAAAAATAAAAATATGGCTTCTAGGTTTCGATACCTTTGCTACATTTCCCAAAAAAAAAGATTATAAGGATTGGCGCTAGCTTTTTAGATTAGACTTTGAAGACGGGAATGTACGTTTGTGTCTTTGTCAGTTGTTGGTTATTTAAAACCGAAAATATAAATTTAAAGGGATGCTGATAAAAATCTCGAAGTGAATGTGTGTTTTTGCGTAACTGAGGACTGTTTAAAACTCGTAATTTGTAATAGCTTAAATTAATAAATCTTAAACTGATGGGAAACATATTATTTCAATCAATACAGCGATCAATACATGCGAAGAAATAAATTACACTCAATTTAACTATTTTACGTCGTAATTGACAACCGTGGCAATTTTTACGAAGCTATAATTAACCTAAGCTGAACATGCAAAAAGTCTACTAATGAACATAGGAAACAGTTTTAATTGTCGGTCATAATATAGTATTAATTGCATTCAAACACTGAAGCACTGTACCCTTCTACTTAACATGGTAAAGACTTGCGATGCAAATCATTTGGTTTATGAAGTGCAGTTCAATGTTTTTGTGGCTTGGCTCACTTTTTACTGTGTCCGTTTACGGTCCGAGGTGGATATTATCGTTTTATGCTCATGCAAATTTGTTTCTTGCTCTATGATAGGAAATACTTGGACGATTAAAGGGACCGTTTAAAGTAGCACGCTCGTTATGTATGATAATATTGTATTTTTTTGACACGCTGTCGGCTAATTTTGTTTCTCGCAGCGCAAAATTAACTCTGATTACCATGATTGTTTCATGTCTTGCAGCTTAATTTGATTAACGTCATAACGTTGTGAGTAAGTAAAAACGTCGTTGTTTTTTTTTTTAATAGATATAGTACTTAGTAGAAATAGTTGATTTCGAAGAGAATAAATAAATAAATAAATAAATTGTTTCAACAAACACACCAATTACCTAGCCCCAAACTAAGCGTTAGCTTGTGCTATGGTGACTAGGATAACAGATAGAAATACTTAAATACGTATAAACATCCATGACTTAGGTACAAATGCTCGTGCTCATCACACAAACATTTGCCCCTTGCGGGATTCGAACCCGCAACTGCCTGGTTTAGAAGTCCGGTGCGCGAACGACTACACCAAGAATGTGTGTAGACATTACAGGATTTTCTATTATTTATAATTGACGACCTTTATAGATGATAAAGCTATATGATTTTAACCAGAAAGTATTTGTAAAATACATCAACGTCCTCGCCCAAAATTTTAAGAAATATTTTTTCTGAGCTTTGCAAAAGTTAGTTGCTTTTTTTAATCCCACTCAGTAGCTCACTTTTTAAGAGCATGCGCCGGGATAGTGAAGGGTCGTGGGTTCGAATCCCATCAGATGACTCGGTCGATAAATTTTTGTGAACGAAATTTAATTTAATCTCACTCATTAATGGAATTACTCATACAATCATAGTTTTATTTAGATATTAAATGGCTTACATATGTCATTTTTTTTAATAACCTACCATTTTATCGACAAAAACTATCGACATACGCCCATCCCTATGACAAGTACCTACGGATACAAGGCATTTGTTTCAGTCGGCAGTCGATTCGACTCGTTCTGAGCCCGAAATAAGAGGCTTGCTAAATCGAGTAACAAATTACTTTCCTACTAGACTCACGGGCTTATAGGCTGTGCTGTGCTACTTTTATTTAGGGGTACATGATACGACCTTATTTTGGAGCTGGTAAATTTATAGTGAACACCTTAACCAGAATCTAGGTGCTTGTGGCGCAGTGGCGGCAGCGCTTTGGTAGTGATACCAAAAGTTAAGCAACCCACGGCGCGGTCGTGATTGGATGGGTGACCATTCCGACCATTTAAGTGACGTCCATGACAAGCATCTCCGTGCTTCGGAAGGCACGTTAAGCAGTTGGTCCCGGCTAATATCTGTGGTATTAGTCGTTAAGCCTAGTCAGAGGCCCTAGGGCGGCTTGATAACATCTGACAGTAAGTAAGGTTTGTCACTTGCCTTACAGACACTCCTCCACCAATCCGCACTGAGCCCGCGTTGTGGAGTATGGGTCGTTCCTCCTCATAGTTGAGGTGAGGCCTTTCCCAGCAGTGGGATCTAAAAGGCTGACTTTATACCAGAATTAGAATCTTTTTTTGTCCGAAACAAGGTATTCGATGATGCAAGATATTACATAGTGCACATGTTTCATATTTTAATAAAGCATTATTAAAAAAAATCCAGCACCTAACGAGTCGGACTCGAGCACGAAGGGTTCCGTACCATTAATTTACAACATTAGACAGTATAGGCAAATAAAACTTTTTAAGTTTATGCTGTTCTTTTGGAAAAAAGTATATATTTTTATTTTATTTATAATTTTAAAAGTATTCATCACAGGATACCCGAAATAATTTTAAATAAGAGTTTCCGCGGCTGTTTCTTTACGTGAGTGATTTGAAGTTTATAAGTCCAAGACTTTAGAAATTACAGGGGGGTGGGGACACCGTGTAAACGAGTTTGGCGGGCTATATCTCGCAAATGGTAAAGCTAATAAAAAGTGTTGTACATACCCCCACATAAGGGGGTGCACTCAAAAAAATAATTCACCCCCTCCTTTACATGTATGGAGAGGTACCCTTAAAAGGGGGTAATTTTATTTTTTTTGTATTTTTAAAAATTAAATCTATATGTGAAGTATCCTCGAACCAAGTTACATGCAAATCAGTCCATAAACGTAGAAGATATTCTGCTGTGACAGACTAGGACGGACGGACTGAACGATCCTATAAGGGTTCCTTGTCGGTCTACGGAACCCTAAAAAGCGGGCAAGTACGATTTGGACTCGCGCACTGAGGGTTTTGTACAAGCAAAGGTTTTTTTTCTAATTTTTGGTAATGTAACCATAAAACAGAGGTTTTCGGACTATTTTCTTTACTTGTGCTGTAAGACCTTCATTCTTTCTTGCCAATTTCATCATTTAGGTCTGTGGGAAGTACTATCTTATGAAATGTTAGAAAATACGGCTTAATATATCAACCGTCTTGGTGTAGTCGTTCGCGCACCGGACTTCTAAACCAGGCGGTTGCGGGTTCGAATCCCGCAAAGGGAAAATGTTTGTGTGATGAGCACGAGCATTTGTACCTAAGTCATGGATGTTTATATGTATCTAAGTATTTCTATCCGTTATCCTAGTCACCATAGTACAAGCTCACGCTTAGTTTGGGGCTAGGTAATTGGTGTGTTTGTTGAAACAATTTATTTATTATTATTATCTTTAGTAAAGTCAGCCTTTATAGATCCCACTGCTGGAAAAAGGCCTCAACCCAACTATGAGGAGGAACGAGCCATACTTCACACCGCGGGCTCAGTGCGGATTGGTGGAGGGGTGTCTGTAAGGCAAGTGACAAACCTTACTGTCAGATGTTATCAAGCCGCACTACGGCCTCTGACTAGGCTTAACGACTAATACTAACAGATATTAGCCGGGACCAACTGCTTAACGTGCCTTCCGAAGCACTTGCTGCTTGGAGATGCTTGTCATGGACGTCACTTAAATGGTCGGAATGCTCACCCATCCAATCACGAACGCGCCGCGTATTATTATCTTTGGATAGCGTTAATTTAGAAGCTAGATTTTTTACAGCTTCAAGGGACTGCACCCATCAATAAGTATTTAATGTTAATTTGAACAAGATTCCTCCTCGCTTTCCTGAAAAAAAGGATCTTGATAGACAGACGGACAACAAAGTAATCCTATAAGGGTTCTTTTTGAGGTACGGAAACCTAAAATTGCCATGTAAAGTCTGCATATCGACGCCTTCGTGAATTTAAAGATCGGAGTTGGATTAAAAGTCACTCCACTGATTGGAAAATATTGTGTGAAAAAAATTTTTATAATATTACCCGTGAATATCAACGATATTAGTAAAAATACTACTTTGTACTGCGAAGTTTGCATCAGCCTCGCTGCAAAAAATATTTAAATATTTTCTCCGATAGATCGAACAGGTAATCATCGGTATAATGTCGTTATTTGGTCAAGATTTGAACCTTGATTGAAGATACATAATACTGATAGGAAAAATCTATTTGAGAATTAGAACACATATTTTTTTATTGTAAACATCGGCAAATAGGAAAACTAAGCGTAATTCAAAACTCAGATTGCAGTACATGAAAAAAAGCGGAATTTTCCCTTTTTCTATTAAGTCTCACCTCCCGTGGCATCCACTAGGGAAAGGGTTCGAAATGTAATCGAAAGGGGTGTTATGCGAGTCTACGCACAGCCCTTCGTTCGATGTAGCCTCTTAAAACTTACGCCTGCTCGATTTTGCCGGTATTTTCGAGGATTTCAGAAATAACACGCACTCTTTTTGTGCTTGTATGGATATAATGTTAAGGATAACAAGTTTAGGTTGTTTGTTAGCAACCAGCAAGTTCGCAACTGCATTTGTGAAGAAAAATGACAGATTTCCCATACACACATTACCCTTTGTAAAATTTTCCGATATTTTTAAAGTTATACTGTTATTCTGCGAGGACAAAAATATCTCAAATTAATGATCCTGAAAATTGGTGCAGCTGTTCTTGATTATAAATAGTGTAATAAACCTGATTTTGGTTATGTATAGATAGGCAAGCCGTTTGACCTTATTCCTTTATTAATCCTACATGATGTAAAGTGAAATGTGGCCTACGTACGGTCACAGAATACTAGTGTACGGTAGAAAACGCTCCTCTCTTTCTCTGAAAGTTTCCTTCACTGCTGAGAATCGTGGCTTCTGACTCTGTCGACTAGCTGTCTCTCTCTTTTTGCGTTCAGTTTCTTGTGTATTGCAGCTCTGTTTAGTATCTCCCAGCTCTTGTGATAAGTGTTCTGACCAGCGTTTGGGATTTTCGCCTCTAGGTCTCTTTCCTTCGACAATCTCAGTCACTATGAGGCGTTCCACATTATCGTCGTCTCTATCGCGATGTGGGCAAGTTTTTGCAGTATACATTGCAAAATATTGTGTACAGACGCCGTTATTTAAGAAAACTAACCTGATGAACTGAGAGAGATTCGAAGACTCCATTATTGTTATCTTTCGGGCACACGGCAGGGACATTCATTCCCTAGCATTGCGAATGATGAATCGCTTTGTACCTATAATTATCTTCATACATGCAGTAAACTTTCACGAATATATGCACTATTTGCTCGGTTTAAATTCACTTCACTTCAATTCGATTTCTATTTCCTATTAATTTAGTGAACTGCCAACTAACTCAAAAGGCCCGAACATTATATTCATCTTCAAATTCTAACGAGCGAAGTCTTGGCTCTGTTCAGTAGTTCAGCTCCAACGAATGACAATAAAGTAAATAATAATAATTCCGCGGTGCATACGATCGGTGGCTGCATAATATTGTCGTCTAACAAGCAGCCCTTCTGAGAACGGTGTTCAGAGATAATGGTGTAAGTGAAAATTCTGCTTACTCGACTGTCGACGAGTAAGTGACCAGAAGGATTATTAATAATGGTGTTTTGTAGGATCTATTAATAGTTTTTTAATAAGCATGAAGAAAACTGTCGAGTTTATGTTACGACGGTGTTTCTCACTTGGAAGAAAGCTTTACAGCCAACCGCGAAAAGTGACTGATCTATTAACGGTTCGAGGGATTTTCACACTGAGAAATTTTTGTACAAAATGTACAATAAAAATAAAATTTAAGTAATTATTAAGATGACCTTAAGTAGTCCTTTATTAAGCGGGAACTTAATAATTTTCAATTCAATTAAACTAATATATAACTTATAAACATAACATAAAACGCCATAGAATTTGACTTTCCTGTTCAGTTAGTTCATACGTAATTTTCAGTAGGGCACTTTTCTTTCTAGCGCGTGTCTCCTGTCAAACCGAATGCGAAATTCTCCACCGAGTGAAGTAACAAGCACATGGGCTCATATGGCGGCCATCTTGAACAAGGGAAATGTAGTTTCGCATTGGATTGAATGGAATAAAACGGATCCTGATTTGAGATTTGTTGGAACTTGTATTATGTACCTCTATAGTGATGAGCATATATCGGGGAATTTTAGGATTTGTATTGGATTCTTAGCTTTGCTATCCAAACTGCCTTTGTGTTCTTTTTTTATTGATAGCCATTTTCTTTCAGTGGCAGGTTACTCGTATTATTAAGACACTGCCTACTGCCCAGTAATCTTATTATTTTTTACTTTTCTGGATACTTTTCCGGTCTGGATTTTGCCTATCTACTCTTTACTAAGAAGCAAAAGCGTTAAAAATTTTTAATTTATAGTTTGAGCTCTCTACTATACGCAGTCCCATACAAAAATGAGGTCATTGTTAATTGGTTCATCATTCTTAACGAAACGACGTGCAATAGCTAGTTATAATAGATCCTAATCTACTCAATATTTATGCATTTGTAAGCAAACATTCTTTACGACGTGTAGAATTGACTGGCAGAGATCGGCTGCCGCGATAAGCCGACCTTTTTCGAACATTGGCTGAAGTCCAAGTACGGAGACATAGATTAGAAACACAATGTGTTTTTATGGTAAAAGCGTTGAATGGTAAAGAATTTTGTTTTATTGATGACATTCTTTTCTCAGGAATGCGAGGTGGTATCGAGTTGAAATTATCATAAAAAAATAGGTATAGCTGTACGGCTAATATTTGTTGATATAAGTTGTTAAGCCTAGTCAGAGGCCCTTGGGCGGTTTGATAACATCTGACATAAGGTTGGTCATTAGGCAAATGACCAACCTTATGTCATCCCTCCCCCATACAGACACCCCTCCACCAATCCGCACTGAGCCCACGTGGTGGAGCATGGCTCGTACCTCCTCATAGTTGAGGTGAGGCATTTGCCCAGCAGTGGGATCTAGACTAACTTTTGGTATGGCTGTGGTCCCTTGAAGCCTTAAAAATATCAAGCTCCTAGTTTGACGCAATCCAAATATTTTTACGGCTATATTAGCAGTAATATCTAACATTTCGTTCTGTCTGAACCCTCAGTGCACGAGTCTGACTCACACATGGCCGGTTTTTTCGTAAAACAAAACAATGTCATATTTAGAAGAATAAATTTTGTAAGATCGGCTTACGACTTTTCTTGCCAGTTTTCCTTATTTTTCCTTAAATTCAACCTTTAGCACCAAATAATAAGGGGCATATGTGTTTTCATGTTACTTACTATGGGGACACCCCTCGGCATTATCATTCAAGGCAGGACAAGTGTCAAAAATTTACTAAGCAAACGTACGAGAGTCTTAACATTTCCTACACACATATGTTTTGTGTGATATGGGTATGATTACAGAATATATTTTTTCAATAGTTACATTTCTAGTTTTTGAGAAGTACATACCTATTGAAGGTGGCGCTTGATATTAGTCTCATATGATTAACACTTAACGACAATATTTTAATCTCACATGTGTTAATAAAATCGTTACTTGAGAGTAGATATTATTATGTCATTCACGTAAACAACCATTTTCATTGTCATTTACGGAAGTAATATTAATAATGGGTTTCAATCGGTTTTAATTACAATTTCTTTTGTTAAAGGCTTATTAGAGTCTTGTCGTAAGTATAATAAAATTTTCATAAATTCTATTTTTGAACTGTGGTCTTATACACTTACTGAATTTACTCTTTTTTCAAGTAACTAATCTATAGTCAACTTCTGGTTCTATTAAACTGTTATTCTAACGCACATACGTCAGCCTAAAGTGTGAGTGATATTGTCCATCATAAAACTTCATTGTATGCAATCAAACTTAACCCCCAAACATCTCGGCCCATCCACAAATGCAAATTACGCAAAGTGCCCAAAACAACCCCAAACAAGCAGTTAACCCACTAACCGACTAATAAACCATACACACCAATCTAACCTTGACATAGCCCTAGTTAGTATGCGAGGCTTTCTTTTAAAATCTGATGTATTAATTTGCAAACTCTCCAAACAAGCAAATAGAACCTCAAACAAGACACACACAAAGATCAAAATAAATTCAGCACGAGTACCGTTTTCAAAAATGGAAAATTCTAAGATAATATTTCTTTCGCATTAAAACTTAAAGAGAATTTAAGCTTTAACAAAAGACGGTAGAGTGCAGAATCGAAGATTTTAACTTTAGAACGTAAGCCGTTTTAAATGCAGAACGGTTATTTAGCACGTGGTTCTCGTGACGACGTTCGCAATTTGAGTATAAATTAGAACACTTATCCCGTCGCGGTCTTGGCTGCGTCTCGCTCTAGCTGCTAGTTTTCCGCATGGAGCTATCCCTTTCTCTCCCCATGTCAAGTAAGCGTAGGGGTGTCTGTCGCATCAGAATTTCGCTCTATCGATATTCCTGGGTAACACTCGGCGTTGAGGGTGAGACGCAGCCAGCTTATAAATAGAGAAAATGATAAATGTGCACGATTTATAGAATAGACTACTCGCTCGCATATCCAATATAGACATGTTTGGTTGGAAAATCAATAGTTTTGGGCGTGACTCTACATCTTGCATGTGAAAATGTAACATTTGAAAGAAGTTTGTAGTGTGGAGAGGATTTTAATTATAATTAAGAAACAAATTTATTTCATCGACATCGATGTGGTTTGCGAGAGGTTCGCTCTCATATTTAATTTAGCTTGCGGAAGCAACAGGTTATTAGCACGGAGCTTTCCCGCCTAACTTTCCGGGCGTTCACTTTTTAAATTCCTCTCTTTCCCTTTCTAATTGGATTGCCTTCTCCCTTGCCCGTGAATGAATGAAACTTGTTGCTCGCTGAATCATTTCGCATTTATTTTAAGACGTTCGAATTTTAAATGTGTGTCATTGCGTTCGCCCCTAATCGATTGTTGCTCGATTGGACTAATTTCCGTGAGGTGTCACTTTGAACCGATTTTTTTGCGACCCCATTACCGTATAGCCGTGAAAATGTATTTTAGCGTATAATTTTACACAAGAGCGGATGCCTTTTGGGCGTAAAAATTAACACGTTCCACGGCTGCTGATTTTCCACTCATTAGCTCTATTGAACCTCTTCAGTTGATTATCAGGTCACTACAAAACATAATTTTCCAATATAATACAGTATCTGATACCTACCTCAGACAAAAGATGAAAGCACAAAAGGAAAACGTATAAACAATATTGCTCACTCGATACAATATCTCATTTTGTGACAAATTGCGAGACATATCAAATTTCACTCTTTTTTTCTTATCATACAGAGCGCTCTTTTACATTTTCAACGTAAGCACAAAAATAGGACTCCACAGCCACACGTGAAACGAAGCCCGCACCATATCTTATTTGAACCTACACATACATAAATATATTCGTACTCACCACCCAATACATTTTATCTATGTTACCGTTGCCTTACTAGAAATATTGATCAGATAAAAAGGGTACATCACTACGTATAGTGCATTAGAAAATTCACTTCTATTTTCGTTGTATGTGATTTGAAATTTGCATGCGGAATAGGCGTCGGTTGCTGCCACCGTTCGAGCGACGCCCGATCGAGTCTCACGAGGTATTCTCAAGGGGTGAACGTAGTTCTTGCGCTTAGATATAAAGAAAGGTAGATACTTATGAAATTCGAAGGAAAAACCACCCTTCCCTATACTTACACAGCGCAGTCGATTCGGTTTTCGCGGAGGAAATTGTAGCGTAGTTTGAACGGGACATTCGCTCACCGTACGCCGCCTGGAGACGACGATTTTCTCGAATTTCCTTCGGGACGCGTCTCCGGTTTCCAAATTTGAATTTGTCACTTGTTTTTTTTTCTTTCTCCGAATGTAGCCGCGTTAGGTATTCGCCCGCGTTTGTCTTTTGTTTTCTTTGGGGGTGTGTCAAATTAAATACCGTAACTTCGCGACGCGAAAAAAAACTTAAAAACTTTTGCACGGGCCGCCGGGAAGGTAAGATTCTTTTTTTTACCAAAGGAGTTATAAGATTGTTGAACCTTAAAATATATAAACTTCTTGACTTTCAGACTTTTTATGCATATCAGCTGATACTGTCTTTTACGTTTTCATCACTAATATTATTGTTAATTTACTTAGATAAACTTACTTTGATACCTGTTTAACTCTGAAGTTTTAGGTATAGGTCATACAAATTGATAATTGTATTTTATTTCATTATTTACGTCTTCTATCAACAGTGTTTAGTTAGTTGCACCTATGTTTAACAACTTCTATTAGTATAATTCCCCGTAAGGTACCTACATACTTATATATTTTTTGGTTATTACATAAAACATTTAAAATAAAATTTTTCGTGAAGTTTAAGAAAAATTAAAAAAAAATAACTAATCCAATTAACCCTTTGACTGCCGAATTCATAAAACGATCTACTAGAAAAGAGATTGTTCCGAACTGCTTTTTATTGAATCACGTGTTTTCGGTAAATGGGGAATTTTTACCTGATTACGACGAAGCCCAAAAGAAGGGTTATTTTCTATTTTCTCATGGCTTTTTCATATTATCAAACTTCAAATTTTTATAGTTCTTGCCTTATCATTGGGAGATGCCACAAATCTTAAGCGGTAGATGTTGCGTTTTAAACCTAATGAAGCTGCAGATCTTTTTGCGACCAAGAAGTTAGGATATAACATACTGGTTATGCAAGTCACCTCAACCACATTACCAAGATTGATATTTGTAAAATGAACAAAAGAGTTTGTTAAATCATATTTTTTTTATTAAAGTAATATCAAAAAAGTCGAATAAAAGATTTCTTTAACTTTCATAAGAGTTTCTTGAAAGAAAACATTTTTTTAACAAAAGTATACTTTAAATAAATAAATTGTTCCAACAATCACTAGCCCTAAACTAAACGGGAGCTTGTTTTATGGGGACTTACTGACTAGGATAACAGATAGACATACTTATAATACGTTTATAAACATCCATGAATTACAAACGCTAGTGCTCATCACACAAACATTTGCCCCTTGCGGGGTTCGAACCCGCAACCGCTGGTTTCGTAGTCCGGAGCGCGAACTTCTACCCTAAGACGGTCGTCACTCATCACTATAAAAAATTACTTTTCTCAAAGTGACCTAATTTTGTGCTTCAATAACATTATTTTGCTATAGCTAATTGTTATTAAGTTTTAATTTGTACCTTACTAAAAGGTAGTAAATTATTTTCGGATATTTCACAACTACATCGTTATTATGAATGTATCTTTCACAATTGTTCCCACAAAAATGTGAAAAAAATCACCCGAAATTTTTATTCGATTTGAAATTTTACGCGACGCCAATCACCAACTAATATCGAATCTCCATACATTATAGCTTTGATGGGGTGAACGACATATTTATATACGTATATTCGATAGTTGGGCCCACCCTCGCGACCCTCCGACGCACGTAGTACATACCATGTATGTAAGGGTGGACAAAATCGATAGCTAACCTCCTTTGTAAAACGAATTCGCGCGATTTTTGAGCTGTCACATTTTTTCTTTTTTTTTCCAGCTGAAATATTTTGTACCAGTGTTATTGTGTAAGATTTTCTGCTTTTTACGAAATAAAAATCATTCCTATAACACAGTAACCGCATTTTTAAATACATCTAAGTAGACTTTAATATTACTTGAGATTTAAAAAAAACTAGCCGTATATTATGTACTTATATAAGTACTTTTTATTTTCGCTTGAGCAAGAACATCTTTATTAGTAATAATAACCATAAATTATAGACATATAAAACAAACGGGAAAATGATCCATTAGAACACATTTTGTAATTCAACTTTTTATCCGCCGATAGAATGTCGGACATAGAAATGTGACATTAAACCGGATTTCTCGTTTTACGAAGTGAACTTGCTGCTAATTATTTAAAACAAGTCACAGTCACAGAAGATATTTTTTACACATCCTCCTTAAATTATAGCATGACCAAACGCGGAGTGGGACGCGTAGCTATTTATTTAACGGTGAAGAGTCCGATCGTAAAATTTTATTTTGTTGTTTGTATTTAAAAGATGCCTAATAAAGAACTTGTTTAATCGACTATGATCGCTACCGACGATTATCGGAACGAACTTCGTTTAAAACGGGTCGGAATTTGAAATTGGAAAGTTTCAAATTTGGAATTTATTGTTCATCACGCTAGATTCAGTTTTATGGCCGTTATAGGTAATTATGTTTCGTTGTGCCAGTATCATTAGCATCTAATTGCCCAATCAATTTGGTTAGTATAATTTGATAGGCTCGTTTCTGTTGTTTTATTCTTTTTTAATTTGATGTTTACTGCTTGAGCACAGTTACCTTCCTAAAAAAGCCTTCAAATTGCTATAAAACTGGCCAGCACTAATGATGTTATTTTCGCATATCCATACAGAGCATACAAGTTGAATTAAAAATAAAATAATAGTGTTTTTTTGTATCATTCAATATACATAACTCGCGTAAATTGGCTTCATTCAATTAGGTAGGTTACTAGATAAAACTTAATAAGCACAGAAATATTGCCAATTTATTCATTTTACATATTGTATTGCATTCGAATAATATTTATTTATAAACAACGATAAAAAAGAGAATATTTTATTACTGCCTAGCTAGTATGGTAATAGGACTAATATGAATAATATTACAATTTTATCTTCAAGTCGAATGATGTTGACGTTGCAATAAAAGTCCCGTTAAAGTATTCATTGTAAGGAAGAGTTGCAATGAAACTAACTAGATTTACATATAATAATATATTTCATGTTATTAACTACTGATATAAATAAAAACTACTATATTTTTTCGGCGCAAAACAGTAAACCCTTATTCCCTTGTATATTTTACTAAGTCCACCCTTTACTAGACCCATTGGAAAAAAAAACTTTAGACAAAAATTCCAATAAGATATTTGAATACTCATAAAGTTTGTCGAATTTTTTGAAAGTAAAGATGCGGAATATAGGAAAACACTTTCTGAGTACCCCTTATGCGTTTCATTTATAAAAGAAAAGAAACTATGAGACATTTGCAAAATGAACTAGCAACACTTTGATATAGGATTCGGGGTAATATTATTAGAAGACCCCACCCCCGTTGTCAATCGATCAAACGTGTGCAAACAGGGTACCTCCTTCGAAAAATGTCGTATCGGATATGAAAAGACACACACGATACTGTACTTTATTTTTAGAGCTTCAAAACTCTTTTTGGTGTGGCAAATCTAATTTGTATATTCAGTGTATTTTGACTGTTTGCAATATGGACATATTTTTCATGTATATAGTCATAGCGGTGGGAAATGTATTGACAAATATATCACATTACAGTTTCCATTAGGATATTGTTTACTCCAATTTATGTACACTCTCAAAGCTTTTTGATCTTGGGGATCCAAGTATTTTGTTCTCATATAATATAACACGATAGAGATCCATTTCAAATTACATTTATTGTTACAGATTTTGTTAGGTGTTTTTAAATCCGATGACCTACTCATAAAACAACGTTTAAGGATTCTGAATTGATAATTGAACGACTATATCAAATCAAAGCATTTAATATTAGCTATCTTCTCACACTTGTTTCCTAAGACTAAAAGTAAACACAAAGAAAAATTACATAATGAATTGTCAATTGTCACCCATAAGCATTAATAATAAACAAAAAAATACCTTCAAAGACAACAAGTCACGCACTAAAACAAAAATGGCGCCTGACCCTTGCGCCCACGCACACAACACGTCAAATCTAGATTCTAGAATACCGGTATCACACAAACACGTCTATACACTATACTCAACAGTTTTTGAATGCCAACTAAATGTGACCTCTATCTCAAAGTGAATAAATTATTACCATTTTTTGTGACCCCCGACCATGAAAGGGTTAATTCTATAGGAACTTATGGGTCGTGAATTTGCATATAATTTTTAGTTTATTATTTATATTTGAAGGGGGCTATTGTCATGTTAACGTTTTTCAGGGTTGATGAATTGGCGGTATTAATAAGGATTACGAAGTATGTCGTGGGGTTAAAGGTGCTGTCATTCTGTTTAGCGATGTCAGTCATGGTAACGGAAGTTGGTTTCTGAACGCGTGAGAATTTGACAAAAGTTAAGATATACTTTTTTTCTGTCAAGGAACTATAGGACTTATGCCACTACTACTATATTATGCCACCTTACAATAAATTATTGTCGTAAAAAAGCTAATAGTTTTAGTCAATCCCAGATACTGTGTGCTATAAGCATTTCGTTGTTTGAAACAACGAATTGGGATTAGATAGGTATAAAGATACATGTATATGTATACGTATGTTTATTATTTTGAGAAATAATAAAAACGAACTTATTCAAAAAATATTATTTCTCAATAAATATTTCATAATAATAAAAACACGTATCTTCGTAACGGTTTGCGTTCCTTTAAAAATTCTTACAAAAATTATCTTTTTCAAAATCTTTTGACTTGATCACCGGATATATTGTTACAGCCACTAAGTAATACTAATAATATGTAAAATGTGGTATTCGAATGGAAAAAACCAGACAGTGACATGTCTGTTTTGCTCATTCTCCTTGCCACCCTCCACTTGAAAATAATGAAGGAAATATGTAAATGTGTACTAAGACTGAAGCGTATAATTAATTTGGAAAATGTCAGCTTTCAAATGGCATGACTGTTCGTTTTGGATAACTATTTCAAGCAGGTGTAGAACATTGGTTAGGGCACTGGGTTAAGGTATAGTTCCACCAAGCGATACGCTATATTTATCGGGGTGAAGCTACGTTACGCTGGTTTTATGTAAACTTACATGGTATTATGAGCTTATCAAAATAAATGAATTCAGCAAGCTTTTTGTACATATCTTATTACTTCCTTTTTGGTCTCTAAGTACTTAAGCATTATTTACCGTATACTTCTTTGATATAATGATAAGAAAATATATGAAATTTGTAAAAATTGCCTGTCCAATACAAACAAGGATGATTTTGGTGCCAATACAACAACTTTTTAAAATCTTTTCAACATCAAAATTTGAAGAGAAAATTTTCAGGTTTCGTTTCCAGAATCACTCTTTTTTGGGACGGAGAGGCTTTTTTAAATATCGTAGCATACCGTATTACTTAACTCCTCATAGAAGTCTGTTTTTGATATTGATATTATTTTTATATTCTAAATAACAGTTTACGTTACTCCAACAGCGCATAGCATGTAAGTAGTCGAAGCTTCTATCCGCGCAAGCGTCCTCGTTTGTGAATCTGAAAAGGATATATGCAGAATAGGGTAGGTACTGTGGGCCACACATTAACTTACCCAAATATATCAAAATATCTCAAATTCTCAAATGATATTGAACTCAGTATGGTTAACACAAAGTTAAATTAGGGTTGGGAAATCTGACAGATCTGGGTAGGTTGATGTGTTAAAAGTCATAAAAGTCATTTATTTATGTATGTAGGCCCACAGGGGGCACTTATACACGTCCCAACATATTATTTTTTAAGCCTTACCACTGCTTCGGGACAAATTGTGGGCTAGTGCTGAGAAGAAGCAGCGCAAGAAACTCAGTCACTATTGTCAAAGCCTCTTTTAAAAATACAGATATTGTTCTAGTGCGAGCTGGTCCACACGTTTACATCATTCAAATAATCGTCTACTTTATAATAACCTTTTGTCATTAGGGTATCCCTAATAAATGATTTGAATTTGTTAATTGGTAATTCTACAATATTTTTCGGTAATTTGTTAAAGTAATTGACACATTTTCCCATGAAAGAATGACCAACTTTTTGAAGCCTGAATTGTGGAATAGCAAGTTTATTTTTATTTCTAGTGTTAAAATCATGCGTATCACTTTTCTTTGTAAATAAATGCAAGTTTTTACGCACATACATAATATTTTCATAAATATATTGAGAGGCTACTGTTAATATCCTTATTTCTTTAAAAAAATTCTTTCAATGAATCTTGAGGTTTGAGGTTATAAATAGCACGTACGGCCCTTTTTTGTAGTACAAAAATTTATTCTATATCAGCAGCTGAGCCCCATAGTAAAATACCGTACGACATCAAGCTGTAAAAATAACTAAAATAAGACTAGTCTGGCCGTTTCAACATCAGTCAAGCGCCGTATCTTTTTTACAGCAAAAGCAGCTGAACTAAGTCTTCCTGTCAAGGCCACCATATGAGGACCCCATTGTAGTTTTGAATCTAAAGTAATTCCTAAAAATGTTGTTGAATTACTATAGTATTTAGCACTTTGTCTTTTATCAAAACATCTGTTGAGGCCTGTCTGACATTAAGCATCGTAAACTTAACACATTTAGTCTTATTCCCGTTAAGCAAAAGGTTGTTAACGGTAAACCAATGCAATACTTGTGAAAGAGAATTATTCACATCGTCAAAAGTATCTTTCCCCCTGGGAATTTTGAATATAAATGAAGTATCATCAGCAAATAATACTATATCACAAAGATCTTTCACAAAGTGTGGAAGGTCATTTATATAAATCAAAAACAATAAAGGTCCCAATATCGATACCTGGGGCACACCCATGGTCAGAGGTGCTCCAGAAGACTCAACCCCATTGATGCATACTTTTTGTATTCTACTTGTTAGGTAAGATTCAAGTAGATTTAATGCATTCATTGAAGCCCCATAATGTCTTAATTTTTTCAATAAAGTTAAACTATATCATTAGTTCTACACAATCAAAAGCTTTTGTAAGATCACAGAAAATACCTAAAGCATCTTGTCTATTATCATAGGCATCAAAGATATGTTTTAATAGAGCAACTCCCGCATCAGCAGTACTTCTACCTTTAGTGAAACCAAATTGTTTTTCGTGTAGTAGATGGTTTAAAGAAAGATGTGCTAGTAGTTGATTGAATATTACCTTTTCAAATATTTTACTGAGGACCGGAAGAATCGATATTGGTCTATAATTAGAGGGGTCACTTTTCTCGCCGGATTTAAATAGCGGTATAATTTTACTAAATTTAATTAGGCTTGGAAACTGGCCATCATCAATGCACTTGTTAAAAATTATTGCTAATTGAGGAGCTATTGTGTTGATAATTGATTTTATAATATACACAGATACTTCCCATAGATCCTCAGTCTTCTTCATATTTAAATCTAGAAATGTTTTTGTAATTACTTCGGGACTGACATGCCTAAAGTGCAGTGGAGAATCGCACTGGTCGACATTGGACTTGAGAATCGATTCCGCAAGTTCTGAAGAAGATGCAGGTTCTTTAGTTGTTGAAGGTGCAATATTAGAAAAAAATGACTCAAAGGCATTTGCAACTTCTTGATTGCATGTGATCAATTTACTTTCGACTTTTAGTGAGAATGAGCTACTTTTTGATTTATTTTTACAAGTTTCCTTGTTTATTATGTTCCAAGTAGCTTTTGCCCTATTGTTGGAATTTAAAACAATTCTACGAATATAGTTTGACTTTGCTGCAGCACATACTTTTTTAAATATCTTAGAGTAATTTTTAACATATTCAATAGTATGTGGATCCTGTGAGTGTTCTCTTATACTATATAAGTCATACAATTTAATCCTACTTTTATGAATACCTGGTGTAGCCCAGTCATTAAATTTACATTTAGCTTGATTTGTCTTAACCTTCTTCAGTGGAAAGATTTCATTGAACATGGTTGCCACTGTACATGCCATCATCAATTGTTGACGTACTTTTAAAGGACTATCAAAACGCTATTCTTTCACATATTATAGCTCACATTGCCTCGCGCCCTTATTTTCTATTATTACTAAAACAGACAGATAATATCGCGTTTCTTATTATCTATCGTTATTAATATTACCACAATGCGACCGGCGAGCCGGAAGTTGTTCTTTGTGAGCCCAAACCCTTTGAATGCCATGTTGGATTCTGCTTTTTGACCCATTGCATTAAGTGAACCAATTACATCAAGTAATTTAAAATTAGTTAGTTAAAATAAATATACAAAAAAATATATAAGTAGCGCATTTAGAATTAAAATAAAATTTAATGTAAAAAACTTTGAATAATATATAAAAATATGAAAAAATTGAAGGGTAAATACCACAGAGTCCTTTACTTGAAAAAAAAACTATCTAAGGTTTGTAATTTCTTTTGAATCTTAGGTAACCTATGCACTGGCGCATAAATTATAATCACTTACGTAACTGCATTACTTTATTCTAAAAAAAATAGGTTTACTTTTACGTTTACGAGAGCGTTTAAACAACGATCTGAACTTGACGGGTCCGTTCAAATATTTGCACAAATACGAAAACAAGCAAAAAATATGTATAATAGCAATCATCGCGCGATCAAACAGTCTCTCAAAAAACCACTAGAATGAACAACAAACATTTCACGCTATAATGCAACAAAAAAAGAAGTGTCTTTTTTTCCACACACAAAGAGGGTTAGCCATTGTGTTGAATTTTACTATTCTTTGTTTAAAATGCTGATTTATAGGCTATTAAACCCTTTCTATTAATGTATGGGTAGATAAATTTATGCGTATTATTCGTTAAAAAATGCTGCATATATTTTATGGGAGACAACAAAAGTTTGTGTCTGGGGTGCGCAAGAGTTTCGAAACGACTTACACGTGGTTTTGGTAGTTACGCTGCCGAATAAAATATGTTGTATTGAATTTACACGATCGACAATTTAATGGTATTTTTTAGGAATAATTGATTAATGTTGAGGTTACTCTTGGATATTCGCGTTTTTACGAATTTTTCAACTCAATTTCATTGGTTTTCTGTGCTAAAAATCTTGACAAAATTAGATAAAAAAGATGAGTGAAAATTTAAAAAGATGTATGCTTTAAAATGTAACTAAATAAAAAATAAAAAACTTTTTGAAGATTTAAGACACCGCTTTAGAGAATCTTTTAAACATTGAAATAAAATTTACCGTCTTTTATTCTTTGAAACCCTTTTTTCCTTTATATATAAATTATCCTCAGCAACATTATAAATCCAAATTATGATTTTTTTAGTTATCATCACATTTTCTTGCTACACTAGTTAAAACTATTTTGATATTCAGCATTCGCTCTGATGAAGTCACGGGTATCCGATAGTTAATAATAAAATTGACGTTCACTTTCATCTTTTGTTAACAGACATCTCAAACCCCATTCCCTTTCTAAAGAGGAAGTAACCCTTTTTAGGCATATCTGATACACAGGTAGAATAAAACGTTTTTTGTCACACGCCTTCTGTTGAACGCAATGGATTTTATATTTGATGTTCCTTCGCTTTATTATCTTTGAGCATGCATTCCTACTATTGAGGTTTACAAAAGTATAATGATGTGTAGTTAAAATAAGATTTTGTTCCCTTTTGATCTAGGTTTTTTTTTTCAATTTTTGTAAAACATGAACAATTCATAGTCATTTGTCATCGCGTTTCCGGCAGCAACTACTGGGCCGCTTTTGCACATTTTCCTATCTTCTTAGAAAAAAAAGTGTAGTAAATTGATTACCTTATTAACATAATTTAGATAACTGGATCTCACTACCAACCAAACCAGAACCAAAGTGAAAATACGAACCAATAAAAATCTCAATAGAAAAAAGTTTTAAAACAATCAGCAGTTTGAAATTGGAACACCCATTAAACTCAGAACCACCCCGTGCTCCACTCCAGCCGTTTCCAAACAACTTTCGCTTCCAACGAAACTACCGCCCCTGAACTGAGTAAATGGCGTGAGAAAAAAGTAATTTTCATTCATAAAACCATTTTCTTAGAACCACTAAAGTAAGACGCAGCGCCCCTCGTATGGTGCCGTCCCTTTCACGCGCACTCATGTTTAATGCACTTTCCCTGAAGTTTCTTTTTACACCTCTTTTTAAGACTTGCAGGTAGAATGTACCGTGTGTTTTCTTAATTTTCTTTCAAGATTCTTGCGGTTTTCGCTCTCCCAAGATTGGTTTAGCGTGTGACCTTTTTGTTATATTCTTTGTCGTTGCTAACTGGCTGGTTCATTTATTGCCTGCCATCATCTGAAAATAAAAACATTTCAAAAATAGATTATTTACTTTTTAATTAATTCTTACAAATTACAAGTGGCCAGCTTCTTTAGAAAATGGATAAACATTTTCTTTAGTAGCGTGGCAAGCGTGCGTGGCGTTCCAAATTCAAAATATCACAGGACATTAGTCGCATCAGACGCCAATAAAGTGCTATTAAACTAAACCAATCAGTTGTAACGATTTTGAATATCGAACGTAATCCTTTGAGTGGCGCTAGGGATGCTACCGTGTCATTGTGTGACTGTAATTTATTGTCAATGCATTGATCACGGATGCTCTACATATTTTTTATGGATGTTCAATAGCAGTTTTAAGTGCTTTGACTTTGCAAAAGTATTATTAGCTTATACATCGAATGTATCTCACCCCGTGGTACATTTTATCGATAGAATAGTTTATTCTTATAGTGTTAAAAATATTGTTTTGAAATTATTGACGACATACCGAGATAATATGGAAAACAGAAAATTAATGGTAATTATGTGCTGACGAAAACCCTTTATTAAAAAGGTTTTTATTAGATCTCATTCATTTCCTAGATATATCTATAGATGATGAACGACGAAGCATCTAATTTAACGAGACTTTTCTTGCAAAGCAGTAGAGTTTCAATAACAGCAAATTTTGATTGTGATCTGATCTTATGTTTTTAATATCACTCAGTTCGTATAATGTTAAATTGTTGTTTCCTGTAGCCCTTTCTTTTAGGGTTGACACTCAACTCTAGGTCTTCTCAAGCAGCTGTACTACGCTTTATCCATACCTTTATTAGAAATATACAAATGTTTATCGGCTACCTCTTCAAGCTTAAACAGCTGAACCGAGATATAAGTATGTTTTTATTATGAAGTTAGTTCGAAACCCAAGAAGAGAATAGTTTTTATCCAGAAAATCTTCATGTACCTAAAAGGGGGAAAAGAGTGATTAAAGGTTATATGAGAAATCCAATATTTGCCATAAAATTCATAAATTTATGCATGCATGAGGACACTTACCCGTCCCATAATGGAACAACTACAGCTTGGGGTCAAATTGTGGGTAGTACCCTAACTTCCCAACTTATAATCTCTTAAAAACAAATACACCTCTAAATTCTAAACTACAATACAAAGTCCAAACTAATCTGAAGTGATAAACCAGACCTCTTTATTGTTATTAAAAGGAACCTCCGCCTTAAAAGGAGCTGGGCATATTAAGAGGAAGATGGTGCTAAAGAGCGCGATATGTGGCCACTCGCAAGATAAAGTTTTCACACAAAATATCTCTGATACGAGAAGTTGGTGTTTGTTCGTTCGCCTTTATTGTTGGGTTAGGTAGCAGCTGTGGGTAGGCGGAGCGATTAGCGTTTTTGATGAAAGTTATCATTTTACTTAAAATCATATAGACAATAAACAATAAATTTGCGATATTTCTTTTAAAAATAATGTGTTTCTTATGAAAACTAGTTTTTTTAAACTTTAAGCACTTTTTCTGACTATGCGCGGTGACAAAAGCATGATCATGGTAGCGCGAAATTGAATGTTACTTTCGTAGAGTATTTTTTTATACATACTTACTCCGATGGCTATGCGACCGAAAGTGTATATTGGCCTCCGACATAAGACGTCACTATTTCTCCTGGTCTTGTGTAATTTCAGTTTTTTATAACATTACTTAAATTTATCTTCAAGGTAAAGGCACACACAATGCCCCCTTAAAGTGTCATGAGCATTTCAATTAGATAAATGACCAAAGATTAGTTTTTAGAAATTATAAATAAAGTCACGATGTGATTAAGCGTTTTTTCATTGCTTAGTCATAATGAATTCTATAGTATCTCATTACTGTTGTTCACTCTGATCTCTCTACTCAAACCATTTCACTCAAACCAGTCCGCTAACTACGCTCCGCTTATCCCGTGTCGCTCATCCCGATTCGCTCAGTCCGCTCCGCTCATTCCGCTCTGCTCATCCCACTCCGCTCACCCACCGGCATACGGTCTGCGATCAGACAAATATATTGTGGAAACTTCCCGACTTCTCACTGTTAGAGTGGTTCAGAAC
This sequence comes from Pyrausta nigrata, assembly GCA_949316185.1. Lineage (NCBI taxonomy): Eukaryota > Metazoa > Arthropoda > Insecta > Lepidoptera > Crambidae > Pyrausta > Pyrausta nigrata. The sequence goes on along the minus strand of OX438949.1, from coordinate 14,524,654 downwards.
TTGGCTGTCATAAGTTGCGCATCCTCTCGTTTTATTTATAACCTCTTTTGTACAACTTCTGTGGAGGAGTTTGAAAAATGTTTCGATTTGGCTGCAGAGGACTTCGCAAAAGTATTGTGTGGGTTGATGTAATATTTTGAAGAGGTTTTATCTTTTGTATTTTTTTTTTAATCTACATATGTGAATTTTGATATTTTTATGTACTGAATTAAATGAATATTGAATCAATTATAAAAGTCTTAAAAATACGGATGACAGCACGTCAAGGTTAACATTGCGGTACCTTATATATGTAGTTGTGATAAGAGTGATTTTGCGACAAAAATGTATAAAATGTAATTTCAGACGTATAAATTTAAAAAAACTGCATTTAACTTAGAGATTAAATAAATGGATTGAAGAAAAATCTAAATAATGATATCAGTATGTACGAATATCTTTGCCATATTCACCTTGAGACAAACCTTCAAGCCCCACGCAGAAACAAAAAAAAAACCTAAAAGAACTATTTCCTTATTTTCTTCGACCCCGTATAAAACATTCATATTCCATTACACGCTACAACGTCGACATAATAGCAATAACGAAACGTTGTATCAAACGTATCTCCAGCAAACGGAACGAAACGCGACAAAGGCCAAAAAATAGCTATACCTACATTGTCAGGCACCATGAGATTAGATTTCTGTCTCCAGGACTTTTTAGAAATATTCTCAAACATTTGTTATATTGTGAGTCTCTGTTTTCATATGAGATTCACTATAGAGGTGGATTCCTTGTCTAGCGTACAGTGTAATTAAAGTATTGTATCATGTCATTTCCCAAATCAATTATATTTTTTGTTAAGGGGACACTATAACAAATCTACATTAATCTACTAATACATTTTGTTCTTCTGCTTAAACGCAACCAAACCAAAAAAAAGTGTTTTTTTAAACCCCAACACAAATTGGCCGAGTAAGGCAGATGTTTAATTCATTTCAGTTTTAATCGTAGTTGGTATGTGGACCCCAATTTTTTGACCGCACTAGAATACAAATTCGTGGGAGGTTTTCCTTCGCGGGAAGGGAGAGGATCGCGTGTAGGAAAATTTGTTGTAAGTAGGTAGGGTGTATATTTGATTTAATCTAACCTACTTTCAACAAGATATGTTGTACCTTTACATAATGAAGACACTATGCGAGAGTTATTTTAGCATAGCGTTTGTTTTGCGTCATGATCACTGTTACATATTAGTTATATGAATACTTACATTGTTTCCAAAGTGTTCTACTATCAAATCAACAAAAACACGAACAGTCGCGTGCCTACTACTACTACACTACTCGTGTTAAGAAAAATACGTTTCGGCTCAAGAATCGCGAGTTTCGCCGCCGGGTGGCATTTGACAAAACAACCCCGCCCCGGCATATGCGAGTAACACGTTATCTATCAAGGAATAAGCTCGAGGGCATGGAGTCGCTGTGAGATGAAAATATTTTTACTTCATTTTTGAATTGGGTGGATTGTGTAGACAAAGTAAAAGTTTTGTTCTCTAAACTATGATTGTGACTGTCTCCATATCCAATTTGAATATTTGTGTTGTTCCTCTTCTTAACAAACTATTTATATTTTTAATAGAGATGATCGTGTTGGAAAAAACTGAAACACTTGTCAAAGTCGCTTAAGTACCGAACAATTTTGCTGTTTTCCGAATCAAGAACTGATTTAAACAAGTCTTCACATAATAGTCAGCATATCATCCTTAACTACATCACCAGATAAGAACAAAAACAGTAGTACATTACAAATAAAATAGAGTCTGATACTCTCAAGCCTAATAATCTATTGTACTTATTATGACCAGCACAAATCCTTATCTATTTACGAAGACACCATCTACTCCACTTAGCACAAAGGTTCTTGAATTACAAAAAGTTTTATTACCGCTTGACTCCACAGTTTCCTGTGCTGCTTCTTGCTATATGACACATGTGCGGTATAAAGCGAGAAGTATTGATCTAGTACTCCGTTCTCTTTGTAAGATAGTGGCCATGTTTCGTTCGACGTATTGAGTTACATAGACTTCCATTCGATGTATAATCAACTGATTGGCTCTGTCTCTGACAAACCTGCTTTTGTATAATTTTGTAAATACTTCTTTTTTATATTATATTTTTGATACTATTTTGCTTTGTTTTTATTTATTTTAAGACGTTTGCCATGCCAGCAGCGAATTACTGTGTACAAATATGGTTATTTTTTTTTTAAAGTTCATCTTCCTGGCCCCTACTCCAAAGTTTTCCATCGCGTATAGGCTCTGTTCTTTTGCTATGCTTTTAAAATTGACTGAACAAAAACCTACGAAGAGAAGATGGATTGTAATCAAAATATAATAGTGAGTGATTCGGAAACGAGGTATACGATTGTATGGAAGAGAGAAAACAGCGTCGATACCAGATAACTTAGCAACAGGACACGAAAATGATGGTAAAATAATAAAAAATATAATTATTCTGCTATTAATTTTTATTCTACATAAATAAATAAGTAAGTAGCTAAAGCACTTGTGTTATGAAAACCTGAAACAACGGCGGTGTCACAACACCCAGACACAAGAATATATAGAAAACAGGAATTTCTATATTGACCCGACCGGGGATCAAACATGGGACCTCAAAGATGGTGACACCTTAAAAAATCCGGCGTGCGAGCCACTTTGCTACGGAGGTCGTCAAATACATAAAGTTATAAAAATCTTAAGTCAAAATTTGCAATACAGGTACAGGTCATAGTCAATAAAGGAACTAAAGGAACTAAACTTTAGTTTAATTTTTTTTTCTTTTAATCAAAGGTTATTGTCGGTCAGCATTTAAGAACTGTGTGTGGTCTACTTAGGATTGGTAGTAAATAAATGATTGAGCGCAATAAATGTGTACCTACACAGTATATGTACGAATTGCCCGTGATTGCCAATCAAATGCCTATCCAATTAACTTTGTAAACCTTTTAAAAATGGCCACCATCAATTTGATATCAAAAATAATAATATGAGTTATAAGATGTAAAGTTTGAAATTACGTAGGTATATAGGAAATAATCTCAGGAACTACAGAACCGATTTGAAAATATTATCACCAGTATAAAGCTACATTATACTGGCACTCAGGAATCCGCCATACCACGATACCCACCCAAAAAAAATTGGGTGGGAAATCACGACTAGTTTGATGCCGTGTTGTTGATCGTGATGACACGTAGCCTTCCTTGAAGGCCGGAACAGGGCCCGTAGACAAGATAAAATCTATTTTAAAGCGAATTTCGGTATCGCTATCAAAGTGTATCAAACTAATATAAGCCATCTAAACATCATGTGACTTTGGCATACAGTATTTTTAGTAGTATTTATCCATCAGAGGAAAGGCAATGGTATATAGGGGAAAGGCAATGGCACATAGCCATACAGCCAGATCTTGAATCTTTTGCATACATATCCTGACATTTCGTTTGCGATTGCGAAGTTTGGTGTAGAAAGATTGCATCTTGTCTAAGGGCCCAGGACACTCGGCCAAAACTCTTCTTTCAAGGTCGCCATTTTTTCAGTGGGAATTCTAATCACAAAGAAACTCAAATTCACATTCTAGACTAACTTTACGACCCGCAAAGTGAAGTTGGTCTTCTTTTGTACGTGCTCTATGACCTGTCCAGACTTTGTGGTATAGTGTAGGAGAAACATACAGTTGCATTGTTTGAATCGCAGGACGCAGAGCTCGTTTGGTCCAGGTTATGTTAATAAAGTTAGAGATCTGAAAGCTCCTACCCTCACATCAGAACTAACTGCCCCTTAAATACAAGGTGTTCGAATTTGGACTAGCGATATTTATTTATAGGCTATTAGTTCATCAAATGCTATCGACAAAAAACCCCCATGTTGGGTTCTTTACTCCTCTTGAAATGGCAGCCATTTTTTGAATAAACACTTTTTTTTAGTTTCTCATTAAGATTGTCTCTAAAATTTGATGAATAAAAGGCCCTTAAATTATCGTAAGTCAATACCCTATATGTTTGCCATTTATTTCCAAAGGGTGGTCTCATTTCAAATTCCCAATAATCGACACCCATCATAAGTATAATATCGGTTATTTCCAACAGACACTTTAAAAAAGAGTAATCGTACGCAAGCCAACAAACTGCGCCAAGAAAATATCAGTTGGCCGCAAACTAGCGGTGGAACCAATAAACGCGTGTCATCCCTCTCTGATTGATCTTAATTTTATGCGCCGAACTATCAGTACGTCTCGCTCCCACGCGGAGCGCTGCCAACGAATATTTTTCGCGCGGCGCTGCAGAAAATGTGGCCTTTTCCGTTTTTATTTGAATACAGAACGTTGGAGTGATAATGATTGTGAGAATGTACGGTTAGTTTATGGTTCGTATTATCTATGGTTCCTGTGTCTGCGGTCTTTATTGCCAGTTGTTGGAATTGAAATGGCTGGATCACTGCAGTGTAACAGACTCGTAGATCTATACTTTCATTACGCTATGCATAATATAGTTTTAAAAAGGCATATTTATGGGAACATTCGATTTAACACAGAATATTTGTAGCTCTGGTGTACCTAACAATTTACTTTTATAATTATCTTTTGAATATATGAGTCTCTGAAAACTTATCTATTTTTTGTATAAGTAGGTAGTTGTAACTACATAATGTTTACATTCTCAATTTTTTCTATTATAAAGTTAATCGACTCGACTAGAATTTTTTACTCTATTGAAATAATACTAGTTTAGCTACCGTTAACGCCACCCTTAGTGAGTTTGAATCGATTTAAAAATCGTGCTCTTATATTAACTAAGTTAAAAATCTAACTTATTTTTTCATACGCCTTAAACGCGGTGAAAATCGTTACAGCATAACATACCGCGTTAGTAGGCGTGCGGTTGACAGGCCAGCTAAAGGATTTATGAACGTTCCCTGCGCCACGCTTGCGAAAAAAAAAACAACAAGTAACACGGAATAGAAAAACGGGGGAAAACGAACGCTGCGAGATTTTTGATCATCTGTGCGTTAGTGCGTTTGGTAATGTAGCCTTTGCGTTATAAAAAAAAACGCGTCAAATTAATAAAACTATCGGAAAGTTTGATCGTTATTTTAAATTAAACATTGATTCTGAAATTACAAAGATTTAGATGAAGGAATAAATTAAATAATAATTAAACAAAGTAATAACCAGTAATTAAATTACCTTTGTTATAATTTTTATATAAAATAATTTTTACTTGCTCTTTTGATTTTTTTTCGAAATATCAAAAAATCGAAAACAACATTGGTAATTATCAAATATGTTTTCGATGAATAAGGTACATACTGTTAAGCCACTGATCAGCTTAATTTTCTTTAAAGTCAAAAATAATTTATTCAATTTAGGACAGAAAATGCCACTTCTTTACATAAATAAATTATGATAACGAATCAAGGAACATGCCTTAGCTATTTCGTTAGAATTTGCACACTTTTCATTTAAAAAAAAACTATCTTACCTGCAATACTCGCAAATTGGCAAAGGCACATCTATTGCACAGCCACAAGTACAACAGAGAATAACAAGCCATACAGTTTGCCCCACTCCATAGGTATGCTTCATACATTGTTACGCAAATCAGGGCAGATGCAAGCATACTCTATGGATCTAATTGGGATGATTTGCATCATAATGCACGCTGCGTTGCTGGCAGTTAAAAATATACTTGTGGAGATTATAAACGTCGCAAAGTTTTAAAATAGGAACACCTTTTACTCTTAATAGCTATAATCGGTTAGTTCTACCGGCCATGTTTAATTTAGTAAGTTCTAAAGTTTTATTTTTAAAACTCATATTTAAAAAGTACTCATGTTATTATAAACTTTGACACTGGTGATCTTATAAAAATGTTAAAATTTCTTTATTTTATTTATTTATTATTATTTATTTTAATTCAGATTACAAATATCCATAAAAGTTAGTAGTCACTTAGCCTATATTAGTAAATAAATAATAACTAAACTGAAATTAAATAGCACAGGATCCCAAAAATCATGCCCCAGAGACATGAATATTATATTGATATAAATAAAATATCCAGAACACACCAATCGAAAAACACAAAAATCATTCCTCTGATTCTGCAAGATGATCATAACATCCCACTTTGTCCAACGCCAGTATTAACGACTCGATTACTCCACAAATCGATTTAGAATCGATACCGATATCTCTATGGTTCGAATAAGGTCGCTTGCACACTTGCACGACTAGAGATAAGCTTGATGTTATAGGGCTATTCACCCAAAATGGAAGGATGATACCGCTGGTTATGAACTAAGATCGCCCTTAAGATATGACACGGAAGAGATAGACGGATCGGTGTTCTTAAGGAATTTTTAAGGTTATGGAAAGGTATTAGTACGAGTAGATCCAATGGATGAAGATTGCGGATCTCTTAACTACGACTTAAGAGATCTGTTTTAATTGAATCGTGCTTAAACCTTCACTTATCATGTTTCCAGATACAATAGAAAATTAATTTTTATCAACTTGCCCGCGGATCTTATAGGGTTTGACAGTTGAAGTCTTAGAGAGCTTTATGTAAAAATATCAATTGCCAGAGTGAAGACGACTACTAAGATTGATAATTACCTGCTACCATCTAGTTCTTTGTAGCAAAAGCATCCGTGGTGACAATTGACAAAGTACTAATAAGAGGGCATTATACTTAACTGAACGGCGTACGAGTTTAAATGCCGAACTCAGAGACGTCAAATAAAGTTAATCCTTCATTAAGTCTCATGCAGTCCTTTTCTATTGCATTGACAAAGAAAGTGACAGAACGAGACTTAATAAAAAATTAAGTAAGTAAATTGACGATCCTGAGTGCGGCCGTAAGTCATTTTGTATCATCGATTCTACGCAAACAAAACCGTGGGCATCTGCTAGTGCCGGATAACAAGCTCACAAAATCGAACACAGTAACAAATTCTTCAGCTCAAAATCAACTCTCGTGAGCCAAAATAAAATATTTGTATAACAACGGCCGACAAAATCTCGACATTTTCGCAAAAATCTATATGAAATCAGCAACGTCGGGACATTCCAATAATCCTTTACCCAAGTACCAAGTACTCATCCCATGTCGCCACAAGATTAAATTCCTCACAATATAACTACTATATCTTCGTAGAGCCTTTAATATCGTATGTTGCGGGCGTTTTTATACTGAATATAAAATATACAATTTTAGCATAGCGCGTTGACATTGTGTACCATCCATCTTTTCGGGTTTAGCTACGCTTCTCGTTCCGACGTATATCTGCGTCCCTCACTGGGTTTTAGATACCCCCTGTGGGGTAGAGTTGCTTGAAGGAGTCAACTCTTTGCACATTTTTCATTCGGAATACAACGGATATGAAGAAATGTATCGTGCCCGCGCGTGTTATGATTTTTCTGTTCTATTTCGAGAGTTAAAGCCTTATGAGATTTTTAGCGCGGATTAGGTTGAACTTCATAAGATGTAGATGTCGTTGGAATAGCTCTATTACTGAGGGAGGGTGTATATTAACAGATAAGTGTGCGGAAAGTTTCAGGTTCAGGTTTCTCATTTATTTGCATATTCTTATACCATTCACACAGTAACATTGCTAATTCATTAGAGAACTTTGCAGTTTACGAAGTAAGAATGCATTTATATCCGTGATCAAAACTACTTCAAATAAATTGATTGATAACCTGAATTCAACTGATTGTACTAAACACTTTTGAGAATAACAGAATACCTGCTTGAACACCAACCAAACTAATTGCCATTCATGATTAGGAATTTCCTGTACCCAAAGGTTGTCAGGAAGAGATCTATCTTAGTGGTAAGACCGCCTTTTTTGTACACCTTTCTGTGTAAATTGCTTGGTTGTTTCTGTGTTACTTGCTTTGTTGTTGATTTTATGGTTTGCAATAAAGCCATCGATACCACCTATCTGATACAGTATTGCAATATTATCGTCTTAAATCTTTTCCAGAGTTGCTTATAGTTACAACCTCTTCACATTAGTTGCTCAAACTTACAAAAGTGTTATAACAGTCGTATCAATACTGCACTCAGAATTAAAGATCCGAAGCTGGCGGTCACGTGCGTCACGTGATCGGAATCGCTCAGCTCGCTCAGCTCCGCTCCGACTGCTCTTTAGCAAACACAACTGGATTGTGACTGGAATGCGCGCCGATTGTTACATGTGCATGCTTTGAAGTGCTGCTGTAGCCTTAAGATTAATAAGCAAGTAGAGCTATAGACTTGAAATTATTAAGCGTATAGGTTGAGTAAAGCAGTGATAAGAGACAACTCTGTTACTCATTCGTGAGGTTGTGAGTTCTATCTCTGACCTGTACCATTAAGTATGTACAAAACTGAAGCACAGTCTTTTTCGATGTGTTGCTACCTAACTGTGAAAGATTTTATGAGGAAACCTACACACCAGTAGAGCACTAATATTATTTATTCGGTGACACTGGTGGTGAGCTGAAGCATTCCAATAAGTAGCCATGAAAGTCGTTGTGTGTTTCAATATCAAATATCGATCATGAGGTATACAACTATGAAGAAGGCAGGGTTAACTCTACATGTAAACGATATTCTAATTCAAATGTTTTCAATATTAAGCGTAACTAAGTAAATAGGTAGGTATGCATATTTCGAAAACTGTCAGTCAAATAATCGTGCTGAAATAAATCCACTGCTTGAAATAAAATATCTTAACAAATGTTTGAGATACTTATACTTTTAAAAATCTTTTTGATGCTGCCGCTAGGTTGCTAACAAAGTCTCACTTTGCTAGTCTTTTTTGGTGTAACTACAATGGCAATATTTAATTTTAAAATTATTTTGTTCGTAAGAAAACATTGCAAATACCTGTCACCATGGTTAAGCCCTTGAACCAAACCATCGCAGATTTCTTCTGCATTACTAAAGATGTAATTAAGGATATTCTTAGGGTTCCGTACCTCAAAGAAAAAAGGAACCCTTTATAAACTTTCTTGTCCGTCCGTCTATCAAGACCCTTTTTCTCAGGAACGCGTGGAATCAAGTTGAAATTTACATCAAATACTACAAACTACGGTGCCTTGAAGCTGCAAAAATTCAAGCTTCTAAGTTAATGCAATCCAAAGATACAAAAAATTCGGAATATCAATCCTATATGGTACTTTTTAACCGACTCCAAAAAATAACAAATAATAAATTGGAAATAGGTTTCTTGTATAATTTCGTAGAACAGTTAGGTAATTTAAATATTATTTTGTACTTTTTAATTTAAATTTGTTTACAAAATTTCACGTTTTACTTAGCACTGTAGGCAATTTAAAGTCGGGTTTTTTTTTTAAAAGAAATTTTCATACACTTACTTATATCACAAGTAAAGGAAAAAGTTTAAAAAACGCAAATTTTGGGTTGCGTCGTTGCTAAATCCCTTGTTTGTCTTGCACTTACCCAGTTTTTTAACTTCAAAATAACACTGTCCTCAAAAAAGATGTTATCAGAATCGCATAATTTCTACCCAAAAACTTTTAAAAAAATACTTAGGTACATTGAAAAGCCTACACCGTCTTCATTTCATATTTAACGTAGGTATGTGCTGGAAATGCTTTCAAGCTATACGTATTAGCTTTTTGAGCACGTTTGCTTACCGATGAGGAGTGTGCGTGGAATCGTTGATGGTACATCGACTAGCACTGCCATATGGTTTCTTACAAACTTATTTTTAGCAAGCAGGTTTAATTTTTTTAAAGACGTTTGGTTAATACTAGTTTAAAATAGGTTAATATTTTTTTTAATTTTCACGTGAAAATACGATCTGTTCTAGACAACATCTATCATTAATTTTAATTTTGTTAATAATTTGTTATTAAGGGCTTATTAATGAAAAGGTTTATGTTGAATGAGGAGTCGAACCCATCAATGTATTGTGTTGATTACAGATATTAGTTAATAGCTAGATTGCAAAAGGAAATGTTTACGTGAAATGCCCTAAGTTTTAAGGGATGACAAAAACAACACTTGGCTTTTTTTACTAAATAAAGGTTTTCAAAAACTTCTAGATTTCTTCTAGGTAGGTAAGAAGTTATTATTTTATGTTTGTGTCTGATAGATAACTCTTAAGCACCTGTGCAATCAAACCCACATAATATTGTCTTTATCATACGCAAGTGCATGTAATACTAGGTGCGATTTAGCGATTTATTATAATTTGTGGTGTGACTGGAATGGAATGACGATCGATGACATAAGCAGGCCATGTGTTTTGACACAGGTTTGTTAACAGTTAGCGTGTTTCATTATGCATAGTCAAGCGTGACGGTAATGATAAATAGGTGATAATGGACACGATAATTTATAGAAATATCGGATACAATGAATATTCAATCATAACTAGTTAGACAAAGAACTGTAATTAATTGAAGTGTTATCATCAGTTAGCATCAAACACACCGAGATTAAACGCAAACTTAATAGTTAGATCCGGGAAAAATCATTAAATTTTCATCATCGTACGCGCAGAAAAAGAAAAACAAATGAATATCTACACACCAAAACTCAACAAATTGACGTTTTTTACCGATAAAAAACAAAAGAAGACGGTATTCTTTTGCTAGATCAAAAACAAAAAAGCATCTAACATCTCCGCCTCGGTACTCTTAGCATATTTTTTTGCGCGACACTTTTCCCTGATCGGAAAACGTCGCGGACAAAATTCACCCATAATGTAAACACGCCTTAACCAAATACAAAGGAAAGGACGGTGCAGAATAGGTAATGTGGTATATAAAGAAAACATCGAATTTCCATGTCGTTGCTAGCAATCTACATGACTATATTCCCAATAAGCTGGTGTGGTATTGCGAATTTCAGACCTTTTGATTGTGTGGCAGCGAGTTATGGAAACGAGGATTTGTGCCGGCTGCCAAATCGTGTTTTGGCTGACGCGAAGATTTGCTGTGGCGTGGAAAATGTTAAATGCGGCCATTAGCAGAAAAGCTAGTGTAATTTTCTCATTTTTAACATAGGGGCTCACGCATGTCGTAAACATTGCATATCGTAAGTACTTAGTGAATTTCAGGCGAGGAAACTGCCAAAAATCAGACCAGACCGTATGGCTACATCGGTAGTAGTAATTGTGAATGTAGGTCCTATATAGTAGTTAACCTAACTCTACTAATCTTTTTTTGCGGTTGGTAGACTATTTGTTCTTCCATAAACTTTCGTAAAACATTTCTTACGGTAAGATATTCGCAATATAGACGTCTATATCTTCCAGGCATTTCCATCTTCGCGCGTTTCTCGATAAAAATAATGGGTATATGTGAACTACCGGAGCCTACACTACATTCGCCCCACGAGGGGAGGCTTCCAAGAAAAACGAATCCCATCCATCAACAAAGAAAATAACGATCCGTGCCTTAGACAAATGATTGACAGTGAATGAAAAAAGAAATAAAAAACTCGAAAAAAAAGAAATGATTCCTTATTCAAATTTTCACGGCGTTCGATTTTTTCCTTTGTCGTGAACGTTCCGTTTTGTTTCCATTTGTAATTTGTCGGTTTGCTCTTTCCAGAAAAACGGTGCGTTTTGTTCGAGCGGAAAAGTCTTTTGGCAAGTTTTTTTTATTGGTTTATTATAGAGCGCGTTCCGTTTCAAGTATTTAGAGTAATTGCTCAAACTGAGTCGGCAATTGAAGGGTGAGATACTGTCTGCTCGCGTACGGTAACGTTTTATTTCATTGGCATAATTTGGATGATTGGTAACGTCGTTTTGATCGATCTATGTTAAATACGTCGAAAAATGTTATTTAATTTTCTTTTGGATATTTTCATGACTACTATTTAACTTCATTTTGAATAACGGAACTGTCTTATCAATTACAAACATAGTCAATTTTTATAAATCCAAGCTAATATCAAAGTTTTCATAATCCAATGAAAGATGTAACAGCTGAAAACTTAAAGATATACTTACTTGGCAAATTTAACATATCGGGTTGGGACTGGCTTTTTATTTACCTCATAATGCATACTAAAAATGAATTTATTAGGAAAGTTACTTATTTTTATGTGGTTAACTACACAAATTTTAGTAAGTTGGTATAGAACAATTTTTACAGTTTTAGTACGGCTCAATTTATATAATACAGAAACAAAATATCGAATTAATTAAGTAACGGAGCAACACAATATACCGTTACTAAATTTTAATGTGAAAACACAAATCTCAAACGTCGCAACTCAAACAAAACCCAAAACGCGCCGATCAGTTGACACCGTCAAACGCAAACGCGGAAACCCGCGTTTTGATAAACATTGTGTGACCTTGTTAACGGACTAATTCCACCCGCATCCCCACATAATTTGCGCTTACCGTAAAACTGATTACTCCGTTTCCAGACGATTCCGTCTCTCTCTGCTCTCCCCATCTCACTCCCTCCCATTCATGAAACGTTTAATTATACCGCCTTGGGATGGCATTATGCGATAGCGAAAGTGGCAAAGTTTGATTGGACTTTCCCCGGGAAATTTCCATTTGTGGGACAGAGTTGAAAGTCTAAGTGTTCTCATTGTAACTGCGCAAAGGGTTGTTTGTAGTTTGTCTAACAAATGTAGGTCGGAATTGGGGAGTTAATTTCGCTGTTGGAACTATGTTATGTCGGCTGTAATTATCTTTTGCAAAGTGTTACGAGTGTCTACTGAAATGTGAGCAATTAGTAGACACATTTGATCTCAGTCAACTTTTCTAGCTATAATTTTCCGCTGACTTGACGCCTTTATTTTAGAATCTGATCCACTGAATTAACTACATGCACCTAGCAATGAGTAATTATTTTGATAAAATTCGTTGTTTAAAAACAACAACATTATAAAAATACACTCTCACGACCGTAAATTTGAAATTATTGCACATCCATCTTGTAGGTATGTTTCACACCCAAAACTAGAACAAAAGAGATTCTTCATCCTACCACGTCGTGACTAAATTAATACAGCAAAAAAACGAAAAAAAAAACAAAAGAAAATCCAAGAAAACTGAGCACGGTTGCATAACACCGTCCCGGCTATTACTTACGTACTCGTCTCCCGTTTTTTAAATATGGAGCAAACGCCCGCAGCGAACTCTCAAACACTCATTTATTTTCTCCTTTACTTTCTTGTCTTCCGGTTTAATTTTAAATGTGGAACACGGTTGAGGCAGGTCGGGGTATATTAGGCCCCCGGCGTAATGAGTCGGTGGGGGGTTAACGGATTTGCGAATTAAGGACGTTAAACAAGCGGGGGCGGGGGGTAATTTTGTCACTTTATGCGGGGCAATGAAGGTTAAGGTCGAGACGTTATTCTTTTAATCCCCTTTTGAGTTTGATTTTGGAACGGGGATCAGCTGTTTTAGGGCGGTTTTGGAACTTTAGTTTTGAGGTCAGTTAGAAGCTATCTACTGATACTAATCTTATGGTCAGTATCGTTATCGGTAAATGATTGGTACCGTATATGATATATTTTTTACGAAATATATTATGTACATCATTAATATTCCTTTTTGGTTATCAACTGACGTTTTAAACTCAAAATGAGTACAATTTTATCTTAAAGCACTTAGTTCCATAAATGGCTATGTTTTTGTGCTAAACGACCATTAATTTGCATATTATCTGTACCAAGTTATACTTAGTAATAAATCGATATTTTTAATTTAAAAACAACTTACAAATTAAACTCCTAAAACCGTATCGGTTTACCTGCTTTTACTTTTAAGGTGACTAATGCGACCAATACCATACAAAATGTCAAAGATTCAGTTATATTCGACCATAAATTCAATCCTTTCAAATAAAACAAAATCGTGAACAAGTAAAATGGATTTTATTGGTGCTTCAAACAAAAATGGCGGATAAATTGTTGAAAATCGCATTCGATAAACTTTAATATCGTGACGCGACTTATTGGTACCGATCGCCAATATCCAGACTATTTACAATAATGTCCTGGAGGAAATTACTGCAGTTGCCATAGACCAGTGATTTTAGTTTGCAGACTTCGTGATATCGTTTGCAGAATAAGTTAAAGCCATGAACGGAATTTATAAGTTAAAACATGTATCACATTGTTAACGACAAACATGGCTGTTTGATTCAAATGCCTTTGCTTGAATTTTCAAGAATCGAGCTGACGCAAAGGAATAAATTTATTCAGCCTTACAACTTTACTAGTACGTTCAAAACTACCCCATTCAAAGTTGTATTTTTTTACGTAACATATAAATGTGGATCTATCCCCTCATTTGCATGAAAGCTATGTAAGAAGCAAATCTCTGAATAATACTGCCCTGTCTATCAAATATTTAAAAGGTCGGCTTACTTGCTTACGACATCCAGCCCCGCAACTTGTAAGAAACATATTAAAATCCGAAACCTCGACAAAAAACCTCATCCCTTTAAAATTGACACTGGATAATCCTCCAGAAATCGTGTCAGCCCAAGCAATGACCTTATTAAGGGGCCGAATGTACCCGTAGCGAATTATGCAGGAATATACGTCAAGAATGAGTGTTTTTATATACAAATGTATATTACACGTGCTACTTGGTAAATCCTTCACAGGAGAATGAGATGGGACAGGGTGGCATCTTCCCGAAGCGGGTGGGGTGGTCCCCCCCCTCACCTATAGAATGTCCCCATTTGAGAAGCCCCTTTTGTGGAGAAGGGTTACCTTGGGAGACGAATAGAAAATAGTACATAATAAAAATTCAAAATATATTCTTTGGAGGCACCAATTTTCCGGAATACCCTGAGGGTACGGGTTTTCTGGGATTATTCCCTTTTATGTTGGAGGAGGTTGATGCATGAAGTTTGTGGATTGCCAGCTCCTGGATATTTGACCGGAATTCAAATAAAGCCATTGATATTCAAAACCGAACATTGTATTTTGAGTCAACATACATGGGAGAGCGGGGTCTCTGGTACATTTGTGTTTTGTAATCTCGTGTTCTACATTTCATCTTTCCCATGCCTGGTATCCTTACACCAACACAAACTTTTACCAATACGGCTAAGAATATTACTATAATGTATTTGTACGACCAGGCATTGTTGATTGACGGGAGCAATCAGAGGATTGCTACCATCAATCATCAATGTCTTGTGATTAGAGTGGTCGGAGAACCACCCTCAAGTTGTTAAAGTTTGTATTAAAAACTTAAGTAATAGAAATAATTAAAATGGTGGTCATCCCGTGCTGGTATAACATTTTGTAAGTCAGCTATCAGCATAGACTTCATCTCAGTAAAAAAAAAGTCTTTGAAATAAAACCCTTGTTAGGAGAAAAACATGATCAATGATTTCTTTGATATGAGTAAAAACTATAAAGTAAAACTCCTATTTTTGAAACTTGGTTCATAAAACGAAATCATTTTCATTTTGTATTATTCTTCAGTTTAGGTTTCAGTTTTATTATTATTCTAAATTATTGTATCATTATATCTATAAAAAGGCAATAAAATACTTATTGCATATCCACTTCGACAACGACAACAATTTCTCAGCTGAAAAGAATCTCTAATCAGCCATACATATACATGACTCCTTCAATAAATACAGGAATTTAGATTCAATTTCTTAACCATTCCAAATAAGTAATACTCACGTGTGTTACGTTAATGTATTTTTCTATCAAACGTAAATATAGGAAATTGTTCAGACAACTTTCGTGAGAAATGTCGTACCTAGCAAAATCCTCGAAAATAAGTGCGCGGAAATTGAGGTTTGATCTGACATCCTATGTCAGGTGCCCATAAGAAAATTCCATTTGCACAAACGAAAAATCCATCCAATACAATATATCACACGGTTCTAAGCCCGTTAGGTGAGGGTGACGGGTGTATGCGGGATGTGGGGGGTAGAAAGGGATGGAATCAAATGTCCCTGCGAAATGGAACGAAAGGAGATTGAATAGAAGTCACACTAATACTCGGGCGAGTTACCTTTACGCGTGTGTAGTGTGCTGTTAAGGCGATGGTGGTGGAAACGAAAATTTTCTACATATTATAAAAATATATTAAAAAGGTGTTTTTTATTTAATTTATTTTATTTTATTTATTTATTTATTTAAGAAACCAACAGCTACAATGAATTATGCTATTTTATGAGTACTGCTAATTTAGTAGGCCAATACTAGGTTTCCTTAACATAACATTTTGTATAAAGTTGTGAGGTTAAACGTTAACAGCATACAATAAGTACAGTCGGAAGCACGCCAGGTCACACATTCGAACCACAAAAACAGCCCTTATTACATATGGAATAGAGGCGGACTCAAGGTCAACATGCATAGTCTGACCCGCGGCCGAGTGTAATAAACAATGGAAAAAGAAGAACTTGACATCTTTTTTGACAAGATACTTTTATGCATCCTAATTATTATATATCATTGCACTCGTGCGCACTCAGTGCCACTTGTTTATCATATCTACCTACTCATATAGATGAGTAACTAATTAATAGTAGTTAATTAATTAATCAACTAATTAGCGGCCCGAGATATTGTATAACTATATATAATGTATAACTAATTTCTACTACTAAACCATCCTTCACTAGATGCCCAATAAGAAAATTCTTATAATAATATAACCGCTTGAATTGAGAAATTAGATAAAGTTTTTTTTATTTTTTATTTAATAGGCAGACATTTGACCGCAATCTCACCTGATGGTAAGCGACGATGCGGCCGATGATGGGACATGTCTGTCTAAAAGCAGTATATTCACTCTTTTCTTACAGGAATCCAAATCGTAGTGTTTAGGGAACACTTCAGCTGGCAACGAATTCTTTTGCAATAAATATGTGTGGTATCTAACAAGGGTCTACTATTGTTATTAGTAGATGCATTGCTCTCACAAAATTGACTAAGTAAAGTTAAGAATGAATCATAAAAATAAATAAGAGACCACAGTCCCAGAAAATCACGATTAATATCTTGCCTAACGACTTACTGTCGCACTCGGAGACGTCAATTAAAATTAACTCTTTCTCACACTTTCTTTGCACAATGAAATAGAAAAGGACTGCATGAGACTTAACGAAGGATTAACTTGAGTCTGACATGTCTGAGTACGCCAGTAAGAGTTGGCTAGTTTATGATTAACGAGTTAAATGTATAATCTACAGCTGACTAGTACAATGCAGCTAGTGTTACCTCTGTGTTTTACTTTACATATTAAAAATACATTTACTTACATGATGTATTGTGTAGGTACCCGCTTATTGAAAAACAGAACAACCACGTTCGTTCTTCGCAAAAAATTTCACGTCATGCCCTTAACGGAATTGCATTTGTGAGCGCGTAAGTACACCCACACATACGAATCCACAGATCAGCTGTAAGAAACTCGCACACACGGTCAAGTAAAGGCTTAGATCACGCACACACACACACTTTTAGAGTCGTATGTCGAACACACAGATACAGCCAACGTGTATGTACGTGGTATTCGTATGAAGAGTGTGTATGTATGTTTGCGGTGTGCGCGATTTTCGCGATATAGTGCCCTTGGGTGAAACCCTCGTTTTATTTATAATCTACCGTTTCTTACGGTTTGAATAGTTTAAGGAATGTGTTAGTGTCTTGATGTTTGAAGGTGATAGTTCTTACCTTTAAGAATATTGAGCAAAAACGATGTAGTGGAAACTCAGAGAAATCATTTGTGTTCAATACCTACTAGATTAACATGATGCGTCCTTGGGGTTCCAATGATAATCTGGCAAATAATTATTTTAATTTTTTACATAGCTATTTCCTGCGACTGCGTAGGACTGAGCAGACTATGTAGATAATACTGAAAATTTTAATAGATTATAAATACCTTCTCATAATAGTGTAAATAGTGACACTTCTTGCGTTCGGATCGACCTTGATGCGACAAAAAACTAAGTCTCAATCTTCATAAAATCATACGTACTAATTTTACTACAAAATGTAGTTTTTTTTTGTTTTACTTTAATATCTTATTGTTTCTCTTGCTTTTACAGTTAAAAAATACTAATAAATTTGTTTTAACAAATAACACATAAATTACCTAGCCCCAAACTAAGCGTGAGCTAGTGAAATGGCAACTAGGATAACGAATTGCTATACGTTCGTTATTCGTTTATAAACATCAATGACCTAGGTGCAAAATCTCGTGTTCACCACAGAAACATTTGCTTCTTGCGGGATTCGAACCCGTACTCAACCTCAAGTTTTATAGTCCGAAGCGAGTACCACTAGTACACCAAGATGGTGCTCCATGTGTGACACATACTGTTATTGATTTAATTGGACCTGCTTTACCTTAGTCTTTGAGAAAATTCAATGAACGATTGAAACTACAATGGTTGTCTGGAAAAGATCGCTCTTAGCAATAAAACCGTGTACTCTTTCTGTGTTAATTTATTTTTAGTTTCTTTAATGTGCAATGAAGAGTTGCCTATCCATCTACTTACTTCTATACCTACTTAAAAGTACACACGGCCCGCACGTCAGACCACCCCTCTTAGACCTTAACACCGCCTCTATTCCCTACGTAATAAAAGCTGTTTTCGCAATTCAAATGGCTAACCTGACGTGCTGCCGCCTGTAGAATGTTCAGAACGTTGACCCCGACATAATAAATACTTTCACGCGACTTCCGATTCCAACCCCTTTCGTGCAAATATTGGAAATACCTAAAGTAGGTATTTCAAATATTCTTCAGATCAAGAGAAATGCTACGGTATCTTAAGTCGTTGTAATTGGTGCGATTTTGCAGCAAAACCATAAGTCCGATGTGCGACTGTACATACGATACAATACATAAAGGACTTAAACTCTCAGGATCGACTTAGTATCACAAAAAATATATTTTTTACACACTCCTGCCTTACTAAGCTTCTTATACATTTTTGTGATGCATGAAGCATATTTTGGCTTGGGCTTCGAGACTACGATATTTGACTCGAACTATACCCATAGATTGATAGCCAATAAGTAAGTAAATGTAAAAACTTCCTATCAAACTCGTAAATAATAAGAACAAATGCTTAGATATTTATTAAAAGAAAAGTATAATTTCTTCGTGTATTGAAAAGCTCTTATGAATCAACCGATACATACTTAGCATAAACCACTTATGTGTTATATCCCGTACCAGCAATAACTTTTTATGGGAGCCATGCACGAACCGAATGTTTAGCGGTAGCATTCATGCTAAGTATTCCGTTTGAGTATACTTCATGCGGTGGTGCTGCGTTCAGGCTGGCGAGTTGGCTTAGGCAAGTTTGCTTGGGCAAGTTTGCTTGGGCAAGTTGAGTCAGAGTGCGTAGGCACTTGCGAAGGCAAGTAAAATCTTTACATACGTAAAAACAAACAGTTCAAACGAAAAATTTTATAGTTTCACTAAGTAAATAACAGATTCAGTCTTCACTAAAACATTAAGGAAAAAGTCCTTAGGCTTTTTAGCTGCTCGTATTTATTTTTCTGATTTACCAATCAATATCAATGCATGCTAAGTTGTGCTAAGCTGGCCATGACGTTGCCTGCACAGGCATGAGGAACCATCTTAGTTTTTAAGGTGATGTTATCATGTCTCACCGTCAATCAGGTGCAATAAGCAATAAGAGAGAATTTTGACCGTGTAAAGCGCTAAGGTAGGAATATACCATATTATAAATCAATTATCATAACCAAAATGCACACTTTTCTATTTTAATGGAAGTGCCTGTTTAATCTTATAGATTCCAGTACACTCGCTCGTCTAAATGTTCATTATGCTTTTGCTATCGTGTTAAGGCCACATCAACTGCGTATGCCAAGTGAGGATTCATGTGGTATGTAAATCAGAGTTATAATAATGCCGCTTGATTTCTGCAGAGCTATTCTTCAAAACAGCATTGTTGTTAACATTGTAGGAATGAGTGTACGCAAATTATGGTTTGTTATCAGGCAAAATACATTTCAACAGTTTCAGCAAACGTAGCATTAAAATTGAGTAGATATGAAATAAGATAGTGATAAGTAAAAGATAAAAAGGCTTACCTCAGAGTTAAATCTTAATGCCCTTACGTTGTAGTGATAAATAACATCGCGATTGAAATTATCAATGTTAGCTTTAATGTATTCCGAAGTTGAGTTGCACTACCTTATTTCAATTTTAACTATTATAATCTTAACCGTTGTTGTTTCGTAAAGTTTTACAGATTTTCGACGTTTGTCGCCTGTTGAAGTAAGATGTTACAACCCAGCCTAAAAGTATTAATCTTAGTTGCGATTGCGTCAGAAACCAAAATGGAAAGTCTAAAATAAGTTGAAATGCAAAATAAGCAATATGTTATACGCAATATGTGACAAAGCTCTACTTACGTTTAATAAACTTTTCTCCCCTCTTTATTTGATACCTCTACGGTAATCGAGTGCAAGACAAGATGGGCGGGTTGACTTGAAAGCGTATAAGGTATTCACGTTTACGTTTTCAAGTCAACTCGCCCATCTGAACGGGGCATATCCCACTCTGTCGTGTTAAGGCTACATCAACTGCGTATGCCTAGTGAGAATTCATGTGGTATGTAAATCAGTTATATTACTGATTTGTTTTCTGGGCAGGACTGAGCCAACAGCAGTCGGCAGGCGATGCCAATGTAATGTTAGTACATGTTAAGTCATGCTTGAGTTATTGAAAACCCTTTTAAGTTATACAATAAACTCGAGTTTGTATTTACATTTATGAGGCAGCGCAAAATAAGACGAAATAGTATTTTAGAGTTATGTAGACCGGAAATTTGTGCTCATCATCATAACATTGAATAAGTTGATCTGTCTTTACGAATCAGTTACTATAGGCTGATTTATGTACTGCATAAGTTTAGTAGCGAGTTCCGTAATACTAAGTTCTAACTATATTATTAACTGGCAAATCCTAACCCATAATAAAAGTTGTTGGATTTTATGAGTAGAATACTGCTTGTACTCTACTCATACCCAAAATCAGCGAAAAATATATCTTTTTATGTGTTTATTCTAGAGTCTAGGGAGATCCTCCCAATCTCTAACAAAAACAATGGATACTACCTAACCACCTTTGACTTGTCAATAAGCTTCTGATATCATCTTATGGTTTTCCTACCACAATGCAGGTATTTAGACCCTAGCTAGGGCGTCTAGTTCAAAGAAAAGGTATCGGCCATCGTCTGCGTCGGACATCCGCCAGGCTGAATTCAAACTTCGAACGCCTTTTTGGAAATTCAAACCCCGAATTCGGTGTCGTTTTATTTCTAAAACTGTCAACAAAGTTTAAAACAAAAGAGAGCTGATAAAGGTTGAGGTTGGTTGAGTTGTATTGTGTTTTGTGCCAGTGTTTGGTGTTTTGGTAACAATCTAATAAATAAGGACTTTATCAGTTATGTTTTGTGGTTGTAGAAAAATATTAAGATATTCTTGGTTGCTATGCTGGTCCTAAATTGCTGTGGACTTGGATGAGCTCACAGCGCACTTTTTGGCAATTTTAATAGATTGCTTAGGCCTTCAGTAAACTATCATCATTAAAAAAAAACTTGTCAATGGTCTGCACTAAATCTCACACAGTAAATTAAGTTTGACAAAACTAAATTACTTACTTGCAATGTCACAAGTAAGTAATACAAATACAATAACAACATCTTTCTGCATCGAACAATCATTCGGTGCGAGGAAAAATGAGCAAAACCTTAAACGAAAAGGAAATGAAAATATTTTATTTTTACACCACACTAGCTTTAACCCAGCACTAAATTTGTTCCTAGATTAAAACAAAATAAAGGTCGGAACGCCATGTGCACGGCAGTTGGTCGGTTAGACCTAAGGCCATAATGTTTGTACTTTTTGTTTAGACTTTACACCACATAGTATTACTAGAAGTGTCATAAAGAGTAAAATATAAGAAGATAGCAACAGACATCTTTAAAAGTAGAAGTTAGCAGCGAAAAACTCCACGATCTTTTGTGGACTTGTACGAGTAATAATTATTAGTGGTCCCCGCTTTCTTATGAGTGCAATTAAAAATAAATAAATACTGTATTCAAACACCCACTTTGATAAAAAAAACAACTATAACTTTTTAGGGTTCCGTAGTATAACAACATACACAACAGGAAATACGCATATTGGAGACAAAAACCACTTCGTAGCACTTGTGGCGTTCAAATTCCGAACCTTACCACAGATTATATAATAGTTACTACCTTACTTTGCGCGTGCCCGATACGCACTTGTTTTTCTTTTATCAGCCTTTCAAAAAATAAAACAATGTTTTTCGATATAAATGGACTCGTGAATCTGAATCTATTTTATTGTTTGAAGTAGTTTACCGCTGAGGTATCTCAAATTAATTTCCACATGTGACTGCAAAATCTTTTGCCTCTTCTAGGGTTTAATATAAGTACATCAAGGTTTGTACATTAAGTTTTTATGTGAGCTTAGCTACCTAAGGCGTTATTAGGCTGCTATCTAGGGCTTTGAGGTACTAATGCATGGATGTTAGACACATCAGTCTTTTTGTTGCGCAATGTGCATAAGTTCAAAGGTAGCTTTCAAGTCTTATTAATTACGTTTTGGGGATAAAGTACAGTCAGGAGCATTAAATGTATAAGTAGGTATGTGATTAAGGACCTTATTGCAAAGACATAAAGCATATCTGTATACCTATATTTACCCGACTGCGGAAGGAGGGTTACGTTTTTCGAGAGTATGTATATATGTATATTTGTTTGGCACGCCCTACAGCCCAAATGGCTGGACAGTTTTTAACATATGAAGTGTCGTTGAATTCGTCAAAATTGTGAGAGTGACATAGGCTATATAGATTTTAAAATGGCGCTCGCAAATGGAAACAAAGGGGCGAGGGGGGATCGATTTTTTCCTGACTATAGCAATATGGGTATCAAATGAAAGCCAGTAAAAATATTATTTCAATAAATATAATATTTTTTGCAGTTGGGTATTTTGTATTTTAAATAATGATTTCATACTGTGACTGTACCTACGTCCATAGTCTCCAAAACACTTGGTTAAGACTGGACACAATTTTATTAGTTTTGAACTGATTCAAAGTCGAAGTCAAAAATAATTTATTCAACTTAGGACAGAAAATGCCATTTATGAACGTCAAAAATGTTTAATGTGAGACGACAAAATACAAATGCAAAGAACATCATATCAGCCTATTGCAGTTCACTGCTGGACATAGGCCTCTCCAAGACGGCGCCAACTTTCACGGTCCTCCGCTTCTCGCATCCAGCCACCACCGGCCACCTTCCTAAGGTCATCGGTCCATCTAGCAGGGGGGCGTCCAACACTACGTTTCCCGAGACGTGGTCTCCATTGGAGAACCTTCCTATTCCAACGCCCGTCGGTTCTCCGACAAACATGACCAGCCCACTGCCACTTCAGCTTACTGCACCTCTGAACGATATCTATGACTCGCGGATGATCTCTGCAATGATGATAATGAATGCAAAGAACAAAGGAACTTTATTTTTGTCAATCAAACTGTTCTTTTTATTAAATAGAAGTCAAAATAAAGAATTGCTACTTATAAGTTGCAGACATACATCTTACTATTTTTCGTGTAACAAATTTTATGAAATGATGAGAGAGAATCATCTAAAAAATTCATGATTATCAACCGATTGACCAATTTATAAAGTGTCATGTCATACTCATGGGTCAAATGACAAATGCAACATGTTCAATGACGGATCCTGTGTGAAGGGCTCATTCACACAGGATCCGTCATTGACGATTCTTCAAAATACACGATACGTCATGACGGATGGACGTTCACATTGCATACGGCATCTTGTTTTTTCACGATTCGTCAAAATATCCAAATTGGTGGCATCAGCGGATCCGTCACAATAAATTCACGATTCGTGTATTTTGACGATTCGTGATTTTTAAAAACACGATACTAGATTAAGTCGAATCGTCATTTTTACGATTTGTGATTCGTGTGAATATGGGCATTCAAAAAGCATTGCCGCCGTCAAAAAAAGAACGAATCGTGAAAAAAGACGAATCGTCAAAAATCACGAATCGTCCTCGTGTGAACGAGCTCTAACGTGCCATTAATGCATTTAATTATTTTAAACCTTCGTTAAAAAGCCGTATGGCAGGTGAAGCCGTAGTAATTGATCTAATACATATTGATATAGGCCATTTGAATAGTTCTGCATAAAATTGCAATATGACAGGTTTGATACCTACATGTTATTATGCTCTTGTAATACCGACAAGGTGAATAGAATCGCCTTTGGAATTTAATTAATGATTTCGAACATAGGGACATAGATGCTAATGATGATTTTATATAGGGCGAGTACATTTCAATATAAATTAATGACCCTGGGTAAACGTAAGTGATGTACGTTCTAACCAGATAGAAAACATATTATTTTAAGACGCAAGTGTGGATTAGCTTATCTTATCTGGACTTGCACAAATGGGCTTGCAACTCATCATCATTTCATTGGCCTAGCGCTAGTCCGGCCGGATTGCTGATCCGGACTGGTGCAAGTGAACCTTCTGGAATTGCTAATCCAGACTAGCGCAAGTGGTTTTCAGATAATAGGCCCTAAACAATTCCGGATTAGCTAATCTGGACTTGCGCAAGTAGGCCAAGCCTTTTCAATAAAAAATAACAGAATCTACTTTTAGAATTACATGTGCCTTTTGCCGTCTTTGTTTTCGAAATAGGAACCTACTTAAGATCACACATTGTGTCTAAGATTCTTTTTCCCTAGAAATTTACAGTTCATTACACGTATTAATTAGGAATACAGATCAACTGAATAATTACTTAAGCAATTTTTTTGCAAGTTTTTACGAAAAATTGAACTTCGCTCACAAAAATTGATCGACTTTGACCTATATCAATTGATTTATATCAAATCCAAATAGAAGTCATTAATCTCATAATTATCGGAGAGTAAGTAATTGGTGTTAGGTACACCAATTACTTACTCTCCGTTAATTACCGTTAATTACCTAGGAGTAGGTATAATGGAAAAACAAACAATGATAAGCAGTAAACAAAAATAATTGGCACAAAACAACTCCTTGCGCTATTACCACATAATGGACTCGTAAGTTTTATCAACTTTAGGACATAAATTGTTACATAAATTGCTTCCAATATCTGTGATACGATCTGGATATTTATTTCCTATAATAATAATCGGTTATCTTTTTAAATCTCATGTCTTTTCTATTATAAATTAAATGCATATTGGTAATAATAAAACAAGATGGTTTTTTAGCTTTTACGAGTGTAAAGATGGGTAAGGCCATCTCTAGGTAAGTTTTGATTGGATAGGTATCTCAAACGTGGGCAGGCCTGTGTATCTTCCCGCGTTGGTAGCAAAAACGTACCTGCGCGCGGCGACCCCTTAGTAAGGGACTAAACAAGTTGAGTGTCGCTAGCCAGCAGCGACACGCTCGCACGTTATATTCACCGGCGGTGCGCGGAACTAGGTTGCTGGTTGGACAAGCGTGAATAAAGTCCTAGAAAGATGCGCTAGATGGCGTAAGTAGCTTCTTGTGGTAGTCAACCCTATCGCGTTGCGTGATAGTACGTCACTGAATAGGTTTAGTGTATTATGAATCATTTTCCAGAGTTATAAGAATGAAATTATCTTGCAATGTATTTCTACACGAAAATGTGCTTTAGTCTGAGGCGAACTGAATTAAACCATATAGTTGACAACATTGAGTAGATATTTCTTTGAATTTCATTGCAAAGTCATACTTCTGTACGAAGTACTAGTACTTATTCTGTGACGGGGGTAGTAAGTTGATAATATACACCCATAATACGTTTCACGTTGACTTATTGATAAATTTATTGACTACTAGACTAAGGAGGTTATCAGACTACGCGATATTCAGACAGTCTTACTGAGACAGTCTATCACCCATCTCGCTCTTCCATCCTGTGAAAGAGCGAGATGAGGCAGACAGACTAACAGGCTAACTCTTATTACAATACGCTGAGTCTTAGTAAGATTGTCTGAGTACCGCGTAGTCTGATAGCCTCCTAAAAGATATGGACCACAGCAAATCTAAACTTTTTTTACAATATCTTAGAAGTGTTTTTACTCACAGACAAACTATTTTAATAAGGTCGTCTACTCGCTACGTTTTTAATCATTTACGGTCTCCAATTAAGAACCTTTCTGCCCCAACGGCCATCAGTTCCTAATCGCGCAATGCATTAAGATTGCGCTGGATACCCACTTTGGAAATCTATGGGAGAGGAATATGGTCAGCAGTGGACTTCCTGCTACTGGTAATAATTATGACATAACCTAGGAGAAACCGGTGCAAATTAGCGACCATCCTCTGCGTCGAAGAATGCGAAAGAAAAACGGGTGAAAACTCAAAAACAC
This sequence comes from Pyrausta nigrata, assembly GCA_949316185.1. Classification (NCBI taxonomy): domain Eukaryota; kingdom Metazoa; phylum Arthropoda; class Insecta; order Lepidoptera; family Crambidae; genus Pyrausta; species Pyrausta nigrata. The sequence goes on along the minus strand of OX438949.1, from coordinate 14,498,180 downwards.
GCGTTGTTTGGCTAAAAACAAGACTAATCTAGATCGATTTTTATCCTCGATAACCACATATCAAATTTCAGCGAAATCGTTAGAGCCGTTTCCGAGATCAAAAATAATAAATAAATTGTGTCAACAAACACACCAATTACCTAGCCCCAAACTAAGCGTAAGCTTGTGCTATCGCGACTAGGATAACGGATGGACATACATATATACGTTTATACATCCATGACTTAGGTACAAATGCCCGTGCTCATCACACAGACATTTGCCCCTTGCGGGATTCGAACCCGCAATCTCTGTTTTTTTAGTCCGAAGAGCGGACCACTACACCAAGACGGTCGAGATCAAAAATACATATTAAATATATATAAAATAAATAAATACACAAGAATTGCTCGTCTAAAGGTTTAAGATTCTTGTACTATCCATCTACTAGTGCCGCGACACCTGCTAGGACTCCCTAGAGGCATCAACCATTAATTGTATTCCAATTTACATTTGTGTCCGTAATATGTCTATCGTTGTCTGCTTTAAGGGCCTCCTGTCCATCTCTTAACAAGTGCGTGCTAGCTGACATTTAGAGCTTTTGTGTTTTACTATTCTTGTTGATAGGGATGTGCAAAAATTTTTTATTTAATATTAATAAGCAGATATTTTACTGCAACCTAATGATAAGCAACAAAGCAGCCGAGGATGACTATTTTCTTAAAAGATTCGAAATTGTAGTGTTTAGGAAACACTTAGTGCTTAGTTATATCACTCTAAAGTGTCAATCAAAATCGAAGATTTTGGTATAGTGGATATTCTTTCTATGATCTATTCGAAGTTTATTAAAATTTCAACTATTATGGGCACGACGGCAGATTTTTTTTAAATTCTTCTTTGTTTCAATGTTCACGTACTTATTTTTTATTTATTTGAACTCCAAACCTATTAAATCTTGAACCAAAGGAAATATAGCAATAAATCTCTATTTCGTTGCCTTCTGCATACGGACTGTAAAAGATATCTCCAAATTTCTAACACTAAATACGTCAGTATAATGATAATTTTATCGATACATCATATTATCGATTATTTCCTACCCCTAGCCTCAGTGCACTCGACAAATGCCGATAAATTTGTGCTACCATCTGTTATTTAACGAGCGTATTGGTGCCTAAACGTGCATTAGGAATTAGGCATCAATTTTATCGATAGTCTCGAGGCGACTGCTAGGCAGCTGCGTTTTTTCTTTGTGAGCCTTCCAGTTAGATAAGGGTTAATAATCTGATCATCAAACTGATTATGGGTTAACTTCTTGACTTGTTAGCAGGTTTATAAGCTTTATTGCTTACTAGTGGTTCCCCGCGACTTCGCCCGCAAAAGTTAGATTTTCCATATAAACTTTCATCCCCCATTTCACCCCCTTAATGTTTTTATATCGCGATAAAATGTAGCCTATGTCCTTTACAGGGTCTACAACTATCTCCATACCAAATTTCATCTCAATCGGTTCAGTGGTTTAAGCGTCAAGAGGTAACAGACAGACAGACACACTTCCGTATTTATAATATTAGTATGGATACAGAAACTCAATAGTCCATCCATTGCTATGTCTACTATTAACTCCTGCTAGCTTTATTGGTTTACATAGGGCTGAATTTTATTTATTTTAAATATGTTTTCAATGTTTAATTTTAACACTAAATTAATTACCTATCACTATCAATATATTAGCGTTATCCCGTTTGTGCACTCACACGCGAGGGCCTAGGGTCCGCTTTGGATCATGATGCAGGATATGTCAGATCCGGTAATTACAGTGGAGCGAATGAAAAAATTATAGTACGTAATAACTCATTAGTGATACGTTTTATTGGAAGTAACTTGAAAAAAGAAGCTGTTTATAATTGAAAACAGTTTTTTACTAGGCAATTGAAAAATTTGTTAATAGAAATTCATAACCGGATAAGTAACTTCAGTTTTATAGCTGATTCTATTTATTTGTTACGCTTTGCAGGCCTGAAATAGGTTAAATGCCAAACTGTTCTTATTTCACTAAATAAGGTAATAAGTGGCAGAATTATCTCAACAAAAACACTAACTACTCCGCGATATAAGTGATACTTACATCAATAGCACGTCGGTTAACACACTATAATAAGCCCTTACATTTAGAAGCATTCGATAATTTCGTCAAAGTCTATTGAAAAGGTAACGGAAGACGGTGCCGCGATGCATGCTGTTTTTATTTACGAATCATTGTCGTAATTATGTCTATTGCTAAAAATAGGCTTATACCGTTGTTTTTAAAAAAAATGGTTGTATTGTAAGTGGCCTGAATCCAGGTGGCATATATCTTCATCGTCTTATTTAAGAGCTTAGCTCTTTTTAGTGGAGTTTTTCCATTTTCTTCTGCTTCTCACCCTTCTTTTGACCTCCTAATACGACACGCACAACGCTCATATTTTTTACTGCAAGTAATTTATTGTTTGTCTTCCTCGCTTGCTTCTTCTTGTATAGAGTCATAATTATCAGAATCTGTTGTTTATAAGAATATGATTTTCATTGAAACACAATTTTACGGAATTAAAAACCTGACTCTTTGAACACTTAAAAGCATCCGTGGTCAGACCAAGGCTTTTTATTGTGTTTTAATAAGTTCGAATATTTGCGTAAACGTAAGAAACTTATTCCTTATCCCTCGCTGTTTTAGACAGAACCTATTCAATTATTTTCTAATGGAAAAATCTATATAATAGTCTTTGAACTTGGGTTTTTTACAAACAATTTTGAGCCAAATCCAAAAAAATCTTAAAAATAAATACTTTTAAGTGTCTATGTTAAAGTAGATAATGGTACGGAGCCCTTCGTGTGCGAGTCCGACCTGCACTTGGCCGGTTTTTAAAACGTGGCTTTCCTATGCCAATAGTAGGTAACTGGATGTGCCATAATTGGCACCGCTACCCCAAGGCATCTGAAAAATATTACAACATTTATTTCGTTGCTCTAATTTTAACATTGTAAGCAAGTTTAATTTATATTGGCTTTGTTAGGGAGCCGGCGAGCTTTGATAATTTTAATTAAATGTATTTGCCGTAGGTGATTTTAATGGAGGTGTAAATTCTTGAAACAAAAGGCTTCCTACTAAGAAATATCCGTTTCGAGGCAAGTTACCAGATAAGGGGCCCAACTAATTATAACTTTACCTTAAAATTTAGCTTGGTCAATTCCAAGTGATGTAAGAAACTAGGTACTACCTACGCTCTTTACTTTTGATTAGAGCAAAAAAGAACAGAAGTTTATCATAAGCCTAACAATGATACGGTGTATTTCGTTCTAATGGTCACACGCAATGAGAGTGCATTTAAAAAGAGGTAGATGGGTCATAAGTTCGTGAAAATTGATTGCCTCAAATGTGTAATTTGCTAATTTTGCATTCAAACATGACATTTGTTTGACACGTAAAAGAACGTCCTCGGAGCATCAAATTCGAATCGCCGCGCAGTACGAGTTGACAGGTCTACCCCATTTTTAAATGAATACTTTGTCAGTGGTCACACGGAACTGATTTCTACTAATGACACGACAAGGCAAAAGTTATGACATCTTATGCAGTGGCGATAGGAGTGATTTTACAGCAAAAGTTTTGTCTATTAAAATTATTCGGATACAGCTCCGGAGTCAGGAAGTTGGTGGTGTTAACACCCTCGTGCCTCGGAAAGCACGTTAAGCCATTGGTCTTGCGCCTGATCTTTCTCTAGTCGTATTAGATTGTCGTCTCACCGAACTGAAGTGAGAGTAAAGGAACAGAGAGTCCACTTGTGCACCATAATATGTCCCGCGCAGTTAGCTTTGTTGAGATTGGCCGCCGAAGTCGAAATTCGGCTAGCAGGACATTGTTGCAGCGAAGATTTGGCGCTTTCCACGCAGTAGGTATGCAGGGAAGATCGTCGCTTAAAAGAAAAGATCAATACAGCCAGAGAGTAGGACTGCGGACAAATCAAGCCTAGGGTTTATGCCTAGGGCCTATTCCTAGTCTCACTACAGGCACTGGAGAACGCCGTCAGGTTTTTAGTGGGAAAGCAAACCTTGGTCTGGAGTCACGCATAGCCCCCGACTGCCATTGCGATTGGTGTGTATGCGGAACTACTAGGCCAGAGAGCAGGACTGCAAACAATGCTCAATGCCTAGAGCGTACTCTAGGCATGAGCCCTAAGCATTTGTTTCCGTCCCGTTCGGACCTTACCTCCCTACTGGCACTGGAGAACGCCTTCAGGTTTTTAAGGGAGTAGACAGATCATAATCTGGAGCTAGATATTACCTCCGACTGCCCCCGCGGTTGATGTGTATGCGGAAGTACTAGGCCAGAGAACAGGACGACAGACGAATGCTCAGGGCTTATGCGTAGGGCCCATCCCGTTCAGTTCCTTGCCTCACTACTGGCACTGAAGAACGCCTTCAGATTTTTAGGGAGCTGACAGATCTTAGCCTGGAGCTGGACATAACCTCCGACTGCCCCCACGGTTGATGTGTTTAAGAACTGCGTTTTCCTAATGAAAAAAAGGCGTGATTTTTTAAGGTGCGTGTAAAAAGGCTTCTCCTGGACAAGCTCGGTCCATCGTAGACCTTATCATTGCTTTCGGGCTAAGATGAAGATCATGAGCTAGCTCTTTACTTATTAAAAAAAACAAAGATAGGTCTATAGTCTGATGTGCCGGCCATATACTTTTAGAGGCACATAATATATTTAAGTATTTTGTGCCTACTATTGTATTTTATTTTGCATGTGATAGCCATGTGGTACCATGTACTACTGTATCATCTTACTAAGGAAGTAATGTAGTAAGTACCTACCTCTTATCTTATTATTTATCTTTCCTCGAGGTAGCACTTCACTGATTGAAAAGATTCCAATTGCCAAAAAAGGCTATCGCTAATTGTTTATCGAACTTACGAGTAGCTAGTTCGACAGCAAGGTATAATTTTAGAAGAAGACATTTTTTATTGGGTACCTATTCAATAATTTCTTGAGACACGAAATATCACCAAGCCCTGGCATAATGTCGCAAGCCGAAGACAAAGACCATTAGCAAATTAGGGATCGCGCCGTTCAATAAATTCCGAATCGGTTCGAGATCGTATCGACATCGTGCCAGTATAGAAGTTGGGTAATAAAGATTTCGGGGAATGAGTGGGATTTACACGACACGTGAAAAAATTAAAAAATGTTACTTACTAGGTATCATTAATTTGGAAATGTCTACTAATTACCAGTCATTAGAAAGAGTCTGTCAAGCTAAGACAGTTTTTGTATGTTGAATCAAATTAATATAATTTTATGCCAAAATAAATAAACTTTCTGAACGCAAAATAACACATTATGTCTGACCCATACAACTAATCAGGCACAAATAATTCACACGTAAAGCGCTACAAATTATAACGATCTTGATCTACTTAAATTAATGAAACCTTGCTGTCATCACGAGTATCTGAAAACATGTCAAATAAAAAAAAACTATTCAAAAACAAAAACCGGACTTCACATAAGTACATTCTTAATCATCATTCATTCATTCATCATCATTTCTTCATCAAGAATAATTTACTTCATCCTAACAATATGAGTTTGTTTTGTAATTTAGGTACGCAACGTGTAGACAGATATTGATTTTCTACGTTAACATATTATTTCCATTCCATTTTTTTTAATCGCACCATGTAAACTCCACTACCGAAGAAATACGAAGACTTACGGCGTAGACGTTGGCAATATCGCAAAATGTCGCGATTGCGTATTGATTGTCGTGAATTATAGTTTTTGTCGCGCTCGCGTCGCAAGTCGTAACACTGTGCAAATTTTATTGGACTTGTTAATATTTAGGTAAAATATATTTTTATTTAAGGATAAGAGGAAGGCCAAGAAGGTCCTACATGGACCAAATAAAGGAAAAGTTAGGTGTCGTTTTGTACCAAGAAGTCAAGGAAATAGCACTGAATATAAAGGAATGGAGAAGACACCACCGACAAGAGCGTAGCTCTTAAATTATAGATAGTGATATATTTGTATTGGGTTAAGCTTTTAGAGCTATTTGAATGTTCTCAATACTTTTTATAAATCAACAGTATCGAAACCTATTTTCACCTTATTATTCTATGTTTCTCTTGCGTACAGTTAGAGAGTGAAGCTGAAGTGTTTCGTAAAGACTATGATCTGGATTCCTTTACGAAAAGAGTAAATAAGCGGTTACTAGTCAGATATGACCTATTCTCGGCTGCATCGTTGCCCGCCATCATTGCGGTCAAATGTCTACTAATAAAATAAATTAAACAAGCAAACATAATTATTGAAAAAACAAAACATACCACTGCAAAAAAAAAATATTTTTAAATTTAACGACACCTAATAATATGTCAATAACTATCCAGCCGTTTGGACTGTAGGGTAGGGCGTGCCAAACAATTATACATACATTACATACTCTCGAATAATATAACCCTCCTTCCGCAGTCGGGTAAAATGCCTAATTTTAACTCCTGTAGAAATATTTGCTTCGTAACGTAGCAACAAATGTTTTGTAATTCATTTGGACAGTAAATGTAGGTATAATTTCAACCAAGATTTGTTGCACAGATTAAGTTATGTCATGCCTGCTTGACTTTACTTTTTCGTATAACTTAAGTCAAAACCAGTGCTTTGTAATTTGGGACCTAATGTCTTAATAATTTATGCCAGATACAAATTTCGGTAGTAGTTTTATAGCAATATCATCCCTATTACAATGTTTACTTCGATGTGCTGTCGTTCGTACAGTCGGCAACACGTCAACTTATACATTTTAACTACGAACACAGCTTTTATTCCCTGCAGAATAGAGGCGGTCTCAAGGTTAGCATGTGTAGTCTGAGGTGCTTTTGTACATACGTATATTTTTTTGTTTATGTTCACAGCCGTTACTAATTTTCAAGTTCAATGTTCGTGGGTAATTTTTCAGTGTCATCATTTTTGATTTGCTCTAAGCTAATATTAGACTAATTTTTAGGTGTATTGTTTCAAGAATGATCGTATCTTCATGAGTGCAACCATTTAAAGCAATTAACGTAAGTAAATCAACGTTTTTTAAGTTACCAGTTATTTAATTAACGTTTCGGATTCTCCCGTGTGTGTAGATAAAATTAAAAAGGGAAAATTGAGATCTATGGTTGACAGGTACAGTGGAAAATTTATTTTTGCATTAAGTTCGCCATTTACGTACAAATTTTTAATTTGTGCAGGAAGTATATACCTCCATAAATAAAGATATCATGAATAATCTGATAAAATTCGGTCCAAGCTTACAATTTTGTTTGTTTTGATGTAGGTTTGCCACTATCGGTTTCAATTGATAAGTAACGCGAAGTTGTTGGAATCGTAATTGTTTGATTGATGCAATCACGAACATCTTCACTTTTATTTTTAAACCAAATATAGTAGCAAAAAAAATAACCCTTCTAACGTCTCGGTCTCGGCCGAAAGTAGATCACAATTCACTTTCTCCGCAACCTGTGTTTAACCCTTAGAAAGAACTTACAACAGCTTTGCACCACCTGAGATCGACAAAGGGATGTTTAGATTTTTTCCATCAATTGTCAGTTAACCCTTCCGTGGGGAAGTCTGCGGGTCTATAAGACACCTGCGTAGAAAGTGAAGTTTTAGGGTTAAGTTTATACAATGCAATCTGTGTCGGAATGATTTGTGTGGGATATTTTTTTGCTTTTGAAATGGATAGTTTCAAAACGTTTATTAAGGGTAATCTTACGGTTTTTGTTGACTCCAGATGGTTTTCGTTTTATGTCGTAAAGATATGTTCTCATAATTGCAGACTGACTTGATAACTAACGTCCTCCGTAGCTCAGTTGGTAAGAGCACTCGCCCGGATAGCGAAGGGACGTGGGTTCGAGTCCCACCGGATGACACAGTCGATTAATTTTTGTGAGTGAAATTTAACTCAACTTCGTACAAACTTTCAAAATAATTGCTAAAGTTATAAAAATAAATATGACTTGATAACGTAGTGAAATACTTTTTTACTAGTCAAAAAGGTTTTTATATTAGCTGACATTATTGATGATTAATACTGATATTTGTAACAAAACAGACGTTAAAAAATAACGCGGACAGGATCTGAAAGAAAGACAATGATAAAACTTTTTATTCTTTTATTTATTAGGTATTTTAAAACGAAAGCGCTCATGTAAATTATGTACTAAGCATCAATAAACTCCGATCAACATTGCCGACACATTCAATTGCCCCGCAAATTGCAGCTTCCCTGCCAACGCCGAAGCGAAAATAGAACCATTATCGAAATGTGCCATCAAAAAAAACTTTCTTAGCACAATCCGGCAAGAAATATTCACACGCATATTAAATAGACTACTTCGAAGACCGGAGTCGGCAACAATAATGAGAATCCGTTTTTTATTAAGGCCATTGTGACACACGCTCATCACAGCACCTGAGTATTACAATGCAGCATTGTAATACAACATGATTTATATTTGCATACCGCTTTGTATGAGTTCGTTAGCATCGTAGGGTTCGATTGAATCGAGAAAGAAGCGAAGATCGATTGAATTCGCATGGGTCTTGGCGCGCAGAGGGTTAAATATTAATTTTAATTTGGAACGCCTTGTTCGATTTCGTATTTTTCGTCGAATGACGAGATTGTTGAATGACTTGTAATGACGACTAAGCACTTCGATCAATTAGGTAGTTTAATTTCCCGACCTTTATTAAATTATTGGAATCGTGAAATACTTGAATTTAAAAAATTAATAAAATTTTTTAAAAAGGTGTGATACATACAAACATTACTACTTAAAAACCCTTGTAAACGTGTTACAGGGATAGAAATCTAGTTTACGAAAAATGTTTATTTAGGTGTACCTATTCAAAGTTTAAGCTTGTTTAATAGTTTTTGATAATAGAAGTTAGCAGTTTTAAAAAGTTTGTAAAAATATGCTTAGGTATGATTTAACCTGGAAGTCGTACAAACATTTATTAATCTTCATTAATTAATATTTTATAACAAAAGTTTCACAATAATAATTATACAAGACATTTATTTTTTATTTTTAGGTTAGTTTACTAGTGTATTTAGTTTAATTTTATTGCTTGTGTATATTCATTGAATAATTAATAATAATAAAAAAAAATTAAAAAAAAAATGTTAAGTGGCAGAGTCGAATAAACACAGAACAAAGAGTCTGCCACCTGCTTCGTATTTTTTTTAATATTATTATTTTCGTTTTATTTAAGTAATAAACATTAATATTATAATAACTGCTGACATTAATAAAAATATTTTCCTCTATTTTTAATGTTCATGAAAAAAAACACCCTGTGTATTTCACCCCTTAAAGCCCAGGTATGTTGAGTACAATAGTTCATTTCATAATGCGCCGAAACTCAATATGCAAATGCGATCCTTTGGCATGCTAATGTATTTTTTCCCGCCTTTTTACAGAATGTTCGCGATGTAGTATCGATCGGATCAATACGGCCATTGATTTTTCAAGTGATTTATTGGCTTATACTGCGTTTGACAAACTGGGTTTGTTTGCTCACAGACTTTGTAGTTCAAAATGGATGAGCCAGAAAAAAAAACAGAGCAAATTTTTTTTTAATTTGTGCGTATAAATATAGCTATGAAGTACAAATATCAGTGACAAAATATGTTTCTCTTTATAATATGCAAGATGACACTTATCACGTTAATAAATGAATTTGTAGTAGGTTAAGTAATTGCTTGTAAGTAGCTCTATTTAAACTAAAACCAAAATATATATAGCCACAGATATTAATTATATCAATTAGATATGACCACTAAATACAATCATTTAGTATCTTTTGACTATAAAAGAAAAGATAAATGTCGGGTCGTATCAGGAGGTTAAGAGAAAGGCGGAAAGCAGAGAGGAATGGAAAAAACTCCACCGACAAGAGCCTAGCTCTTAAATTTGATGATGAGTATCTTTTGGCTCTCAAATATAGACATTTATACTACGTTCTATTTGAAACACCAATATCACAAAGAAACATACGAAACATAAAATACTGATTGTAATTAACTTATTTTGTGAAATATTTTCCTTCTTTTTTTCTACCCGTAGCTGTCCCTGTTTTAATTTGGAACAAATTGGTCTTCTTTTTTTTTCAGGCCATAGCTGGTCAAAGGCCTCTATTAAACTTATTTTTTTTTAACAATTTTATATAAAACTTTGAAAAATGTTCTGCTGGAGTCCCTGCCTAATATTTACTTTAATTGATAATACATTGTACTACAGCTGCATTTACAAAAGCTGTCCACATTTACCCAAAGAACACCCTATTAAAACTCCATGCCCCCTCAGTTTACTCCGATACCAGAAAAAACTACTTGACCGCCCCTCTGTACTTATTTGCTGATTCACCCAAAAATTTGGTACCAACCCACATTCTTTGTACTGGTCTCTTCGTTGTGGGGGTGAATTTTTTGTCCGAATACACACGCATAGTTTTTACAATCCAGGGGTCCTACTATGCAAGTCGACACGGAGTACACACGGCCATGCGTCACACACCTCTATTTCCTAAGTAATAACATCTGTTTTAGTTCAAATGGCGATTGATGTGCTGCCGACTGTACGTGTTTTCGACAGTGATCGACCCTGTCACTGTTACGGAAATCCGTAAGATAATGCGAGTGACTGTGATAGGTAGACTTGGAAATATGACAGAGTAGGGAATCTGGTTTAGTGAAAATGTTTATTTAGGTGTACCAATTCAAAGTTTTATGCTTGTTTGATAGTTTTGGTCTTTGGATAGCAGAGGATTACAGTTTGTATAAATATCTAAATTAAATCAAATTTCACTTACAAAAATTAATCGACTGTGTCATCCGGTGTGGGACTCGAACCCACGTCCCTTCGCAATCCGGGCGAGTGCTCTTACCAACTAAGCTACGGAAGACGTTAGTCAGTCGACGAATTTTGCAAGTGCTTTGTACGCCAGTGAGCCGGCGTTCGATTTCATTAATACTTGGGGAATGTACCCGCATGTATCCAATGGAAATATTTTTACAAATATTTAACCATCAGTTAAGATGAAATCAGCTTAACTTATTATTTTTTTATAACTTAAGCAATTATTTTGCAAGTTTTTACGAAATTAAATCAAATTTCACTTACAAAAATTAATCGACTGTGTCATCCGGTGTGGGACTCGAACCCTACTGCTTTATTTCAAATTGTCAAAATGAATATAACAAAATCATTTAAAAAACCTTTGATTTAGTAATAATGCAATTTTAGGAGTCTCAAAACACATAAGGATTTTTAAAACTCATAAGTTGAACCTCTTTTATTTAAAACACGCAAATGTTAATTTAGAAAACTATACCTCTTACCGCATTAATAAATATTAATACACCGATCCCACGTGGGACGGACACGGAAGAGGCGGACTGGCTTATAATTACGGGCCATGTCGCGGAAGTGACAGACACATCGTGACGTCACTACATGTAGAGACAGTCATAGCCATTATTAAAATATTAGATGTCAGAACATACATCAAGTTGTATTTTTAAATAAAGATTAAACTTTTATCTTAAGATTTTGTATGTACTTACGTGTGATGTATTTCTGTTGCCGCTATAACAACAAATACTTAAAACAGAATAATAAAAACATTTAAGGGGGGCTCCCATACAACAAACGTGTTATTTTCGCCGTTTTTTGCTCGGTATTAATAAAGTCAACAAGGCAGACGCTTGAAATATTTACAAGTATATTGATTCATATATAAACATAATTTATAAATTTATTCAAACAGCGACCTAAGTTAGGTATTTTATTTATAGGTTTTTCCTATTAATAAAATACCTGACTACTAGTGTGTAAATAGTTTAGTTTTAAGTTTTTTTTAAATGTATGTGTATAGTTTTGTATTTCTTGGCTGATTATGTAACTTTAAAAATATTATAATTCAAACATAAATGATTATATTAAAATTTAAAAAAAATAAGGAAGTTTGCGCAAGCGCGATTTTTTACCATCTTAAAACTAAAATAAGATCATAATATTATAGTGTTAATCTTTTAAAGGTACGGAACCCTTAGGGCGCGAGTCTGACTTGCACTTGGCCGGTTTTTACTGTTTAGCACTAACTTATCTTTCCGCATTCTTACGCGGTTGGCTGGTAGAGAATGCCTTAAGGCATTAAGTCCGCCAAATGTACTTTTTTTGGTGCAATAAAGTTTAAATAAATAAACTAACTTAGATAAAAATACGTCTTCCAGTTTTTAAGAAAATATACAAATGAAACTATAATTAACGTGTTCTTAAAATAATGAACTGCTTTTGAAGTACATACAAAGAAGAATAACTCATATTACGGAAAAGGTATTAAAAAAACCACAATCCTACAAAAAATACACACCCTTAATACTCCTGTTAACAAAAAACTAACCATAAACGTCCGATAAAAATTAACAGTCAAATTTTCCCAATTACTTTTTAAAAATATCGAAAAAACACCACCACCTTATTACGCGCCACCCCATAATTTGATGGTGGTTGAACCTAAAAATTGCTCTGACCCCCACCATGTGTGGTACCGCCCCATTATTGGGGTAGCCTCGCCCCACAGTACGTCCAATTGACGGACCAATTCTTATTAGTTTCGTTTACCCTGTTCGATATTTTGAACTTATTGGATTTTTGAATACGTCTAATTAGAATGTCTTTCGTAACGGATTGAGGTAGGTACCACACAATAGTGAAGATGACAGTAAGCAAAAATCTGTAAAATAATGTGACTATCTAGTAAAATATAGAATTATTATATTTTATAGAAAAAATATTTTTTTATTTTTAAGACGATTTTATTACTTTAATTTAGAAAATAAAATTGCAAAATACTGAAATCCGCCATGTTTTTTATAACACCATTCAGATTCGAGTTACGTCAGACCTCTGTAAATACTGTCACTGTCATTTACTGTCACTGAATTATAATACGAATTTCGACTATAACACTAACGTTTGAAATATGTTTAGGTACTGAGGTGTGACGTCACAGCAGACGCCATGACATCCTGACCGCATTTTGGCGCCAATTTATGAACATTTCATTTAAATAGCTTTTTTTTTAAATACTACCTTAATTTGTTGATTGCAAAAATAAAATATTTTTGGAAATAGAAGATACTTAAGAATATTTTAGAAAACTTTTTCAAAATCTGTCATCAATCCTTTTTTTTATTGAATAGTAGATGTGTTTCCATTGTCTTTTTAATCATTAATGACAGGATTGTATGGCTATTATATTTCGTACGCATACGGGCTGCCCGCACATGGGTGCAATTTATAAATCAATAGCCCTTGCTACTAAGGTCGACTTGCGGAAGTCCGGATTAGCTAATCTGGACTTGTTCAATGCCTACTATTTGAGGTAAAAGCCCACTTGTGCGAGTCTGGATCAAAAACAAATTGTAACAATCTAATAGTACAAAAAAATAAAAATACAAATTTTTGCTCTCTATATTATTGGTGTTGATAAGGGAATCAATCTAGTTGGATAGGTGTAATATTAACTTATAATATTAAGTGAGCGTCTGTGGCGCAGTGGCTAGCGGGTTGCCTCTTATGCGGGAGGCGCCGGTTCGATCCCACATGCCGCCATGTACCAATAACTTTTTCTGAGTTAAGTACACATTAGTTGTTTCACTAACCGATATCTTACGGCGAGGGAAAACATAGTGAGGAAACCTGCACATGTGTAACCACGATCCAAAAACTGGTCAGGTTCCCTGGGCCCTCGCGTGCGAGTGCACAACCAGGATAACGCTAGGAGGATAATGATAGGCATAATATCAACTGATGAGTACTGCTTACCACCACATTTTCGTTGTTGAGAAGGAAGTTATTTATGTTTTGTATTTTAAAATAGATTATTCGTTTATTGAAACCATTATTTAAAACTAAGCCTATCATGTAATATTAATAACAAATATTTAAGTTGAAGGGGTCGTCGCTATTGGTATACGACCGGTCCCTCTATTACATATTGGGATCAAACTACAAAATAACATTTACATATTGAATTATGTGATTAATTACAGATATATTTAATTTAATGACTGCCTCGTTGGTCTAGTGGTCAGCACGCTGGGTACTATCCACGAGGTCCCGGGTTCGAATCCGGGTCGGGCCGAGAGAGTTTGGGTTTTTCTGACTTGAAATTACTCAGACACAGCTCCGGAGTCAGGAAGTTGGTTGTGTTAACACCCCCGTGCCTCGGAAAGCACGTTAAGCCGTTGGTCCTGCGCCTGATCTCTCTACGTTCATGTCGGTCTGCCGTCTCACCGAATTATGGGAGTGAAGGAACCGAGACTGCACCTGTGTATTGCGCACACACTTGTGCACTATAATATGTCCTGCGCAGTTGGCTAATCTCTGTTGAGATAGGCCGCCGTAGTCGAAATCGGCTAGGAGGACATCATAACATATCATTATTTAATTATTAGGCAAAACGTAGTAAATTATGATGTTAAGTGATAAACTTTCATTCACTTTGCATTCTAAAGATTACTCGTAGATGAGGTAGGTAATTGCATTTAAAAAAATGACCTCCTGCGACATTTTTACATGTGCTATATCTAAAACGAAGCAACGTTCAGAAGAGATCATAATGTTTTATCTTAAATTAAGCGTACTTACTAAATTAATCTAAAAAGAACAAAACAATTCCATTTGTTACTTTTACAAGAACAGATAATCTATTTAAGTATAAAATAATCTATTTTATGTGTATATTCTAACAAGACGTTGTCTGTTTTCAGATTGTTCGCTCCGCACAGCGCCATCTGTTGGAAACCCGTAAGTACTACATAACAACCCCTTACCAACCCCTTCAGATTCAGAGTTTGGCAATGTTGACTCCGAGCGCCATCTATTTCTTTTTCTTGCTCGTGTTTTATTCTCAATGGTTTACTTTTCAATACGACCAACAACCAGTAATAAAAGTCAGTCAGTCTGAAAATGTAGAGGTACGCAAAGAGTAAGGAACTTTTTTTACTAACACCATTTCTATTTACACTTCTTTGGTATTTTTTTCAATATTTAATAGACGTACTGCGTACCTTTCATCTCGTTTAAATTCAAAAATGTTAACACATCTTTGTTGGATATAAAAGGGTCAATCAAATTTTCGTTGTTTCTTAATCTTTTATAAAATACAAGTTTCTCTGGTTCTTGTGTAATGTGAAAGCTTTTATATTTTAATTAATGTATATGTAAGGGTACATAGGTATGGTAATGCATGTCATACCATCAAATCAATACTAAAACAAAGGAAAAAGTTGTGACCCAGTGGAAAAACCATTTTTTTCATACAAACCCTGGGACAATTAAGTTTCCTGAGTCACTAACTTTGCAGATACTTATAAAAGATGAATGACGTCGAAAAGTATTGTAAATGGTAGGTTAATAATCTGAATAAATCAGTGCAAGAGCCAAGAATTAAACTTATTTCGGGTCTTATCATGATAAGACGTCTTTTGAGGAAGGGTCAAAACAGGTTACAATGAAAAGTTGATTGACCTTGAAGTGGAAGCTTTAACGCAAAACTAGATATTGAACAAAAGGTGGACTTACTAAACTCCAAAATAGTCTCTGGTTTATAACATTACTGACATCTAAACGTTTAATAAAACTGTAGAAGATCGAATTCTGTACATTGATTTAAAAAAAAAACCTCCAAGGCCTTAGTTTATGTCAGGAGAGTACAAAAATATAGTTTTTAAATTTTTGACTGTATGTTAGTATGTATGTATGTATCAGGGTCATGAACTTTATAGACTCGAAATCTGCTAAATGAATCTTGATGTACGTACCACAGTTTCTTATTCTTCTTAAGGTGCCATCTTCTGTCGAAGTTCGGCGACCATCATAGCAACTTGCACCCTTGATACCGCCGTTCTAAACAATAATCGGGTACTTCTTCCAAACCATTGGCGTAGGTTCTTCAGCCAGGATACCTTCCTACGTCCGCTGCTCTTGCCTTGAATCTTTCCCTGTATGATTAATGCAAAAATTCATATTTCGGGTTGCGCATAATGTGTCCAAGATATTCCAGCTTTCTCTTCTTGACGGTGTATAAAACCTCTGTGCCCTTCTTCATGCGGTCCAAAACTGTTATGTTTTTGATTTTGTCTCTCCAGAATATTCTTAACATAGTTCTTTACACCCAATCCCATCTCAAAAGCCTCAACCCTTTTGCACATCGCTTCAGTGAGTGTCCATGCTTCTACCACAGTTTAAATATATATATTCCTGGTTGTAATCTAGGGTATGTTTTATCTCGATAGTAGTAGTACATCCAGAGATCTAGGGAGATTTCTTTTACAGACTCGAAATCTGATGAACTAATCTTGATGCAATCAACACAGTTTAAATAAAGTCTACAATAAAATAGGGTACATATACATTCAGTGATACAGGGTGACCTCCCTTCACCATACGACAGAGTACAAATTAGAGACCACGAATACTGGACGGCGATCAATTTGTATCGAGTAGTTTAGTCACTTATAAAGATTCGCGATTTTTACACATACGAGTAAGACCTACATACAGATCTTAACGCGATAACGGTTAAACAGTCTCACCCGCGTATACTGTGAGTGTTGTGTGCCAGACAAATAGTATAAGTGATGTGCGGGTAGGAAATCTACCCTCGCAAGAATAGTTAATATCTCGCTGCGCCAGTTTACCCGTGACCACGGACGCTGCAACGCGTTCGAAACGTCGGGCTGAACTTGGAGGTAAACATTTTTTTTACCTTCAAACTGTTTAACCGTTATCGCGTTAAGACCTGTGAGTATGTGCTAACCACTAGTTTAATTATAAAAAGTTATTATCGCATGCAAAAGATGGTGGGTCTTGTGAAAGTATTTAATTTAATGACTTTTAAACCTAAGTAGATAATAATTTAGTACATAGTTATTCCATGGCTAAGCAGCCCTAATTCAATAAATGTATAATGTTACACATTAAAACAAACCGTATTAACTTAAACTGTGAATATTAATAGGAAATTAGGGATTACTGCCCAACTGCCCATCGAATCAATTTTAATTCGCTATATGTATAATGGGTTTGAAGTAGTAACTTTATGTGCTTAGTTACTGGGCAGGCTCGGCGATGGTGAATAAATAAGTAAAAAACTGCAATCTTCTTGAAGTGGATTTACTCGTACGTAAGAAATATATTATGTACAAAATTGTGGGACGCGTGACGTAGGCGCACGGTCGGAGGCGCAGTCGAATGTGTGGGGCACTGGCCGGCCCGCGGGGGTCGAGGCAAGGGAGGGGCGACGCGCGGCGCACAGGCTGCTCGGCGTTAACAGTTACATTTAATTAATAAATTTTATTTTTATTGCAAGTCCAATTTTATTTTACACATTTTCTAAATGCATATGTTTTTTATTGTTTTTATTATTTAGTTAACAACATGCTAATTAAATTAAAATACTAGTTTTAAGTAGGTACATAATTTTATAAAACGGAATTAATTATTTATTTACGCCAATGATTTAGTTCTTTGTATTGATAATACCAACGAATACTTTGGAATAAAATAAGATATTTCCAGAAGCAAAAAGGGGGATGAAAGCTTGTATTGGAAATCTCTCGTTTTAGGTGCGGTCAAAGTCACAGAAAACCGTAGTCAATTTAAGTTAAAAAAAAACACACACACGTGAGCAGGATTTCAACCCAAAACCTTTGGCTAACCGTGCCAACGCTCTAACCAACTTAGCTACCGTGCAGTCCATCCACCTGTGCGCAATTCTTGGTCTCTTTTGACGTTAGCCAAAGGACGTGGGTTCAAATCCTGCCCGTGTGCGAATTTTTGTTTTTTTTATTTAAACTTATAGAAATAAGAAAGAACACGAGAGTGCTAAACATATTAAAAATACCCGTAGTCAATTATAAAAATTGAGTGACAAGTCAATCAATCTTTTTCTAGTAGAGACATAAAAAACCCTTCACGTAATCTGAACACGAAACGATAAATGGACCAGCTATTATGTCAGTCTGGCTGATCAAGTTTTTAGAAATAACCAAGGAATTCCACAGAAATCTAGTCAGACCAGATAATGAAAACAATTATGCTTCTATTGTTTCCTGCTCTTTATAAATAATAAGTTGCTCAATAACTTTGTCACTTGCTACTGCATTGTCAACTTACGTCACTTGTTGGCACGTGTAGAATTTATCACATAAAGGTGCGTTTACAATATAAGGGACAGCCGCATAACGTGACCCGTAAGACTATCATCATGTCAGTCTATTGCAGTCCACTGCTAGACCTAGGCCTCTTAAAGACTGCGCCAACTTTCACGGTCCTCCGCTTCTCGCATCCAGGCACCACCGGCCACTTTCCTCAGGTCATCAGCAGGGGGGCGTCCAACACTGCGTTTAGGCTGTCCGGTCTCCTATTTTACGCTATACGCGGCGTCTGACGATAGCGTTACCGTTGCGATCGTCGTTTGAACGTAACACGGCATTCGACGTCAGCGTGTAAAGGTAGATTTCGGAGAAATGCGGCTTCGGCTTCAGGTCGACGCATGCGGCTCAAAGGAGCCGTGCGGCTATCATAGAACTATGAGAGTGTATGAAATGGCTGCATGCGGCATCGCTCGGAAAGGAAGTGGAAGTGTACTTTAAAAGATGCCATAACGTACATCTCCATGGTAACCACTGTGACACAGCGAACGGCATACTGTATGCGGTGTGCCCCGTGCCTCTGACTAGGCTTAACGACCAATACCACAGATATTAGCCGGAACCAACTGCTTAACGTGCCTTCCTTTTCTTCGTATTATTCTTTATTTTGATTTCTTTCTTTTTTAGGCTAGTGGCGACCATGTTTGTCTCGGCGCGTCCTTACAGCACTTGCCCAATGTTTCGTGTCATGTCCGAAAGCGCTGGTAGAGCCCAACAATAAACAGACATGTTTTGGACCCTGGATACATTTGTTACCTATTTTGTTTTATTTTCTCGTATAGCACTGCAGCATTTTCGGTTCTTCAATTAAAAATATATTTTGAGTTTTTATTTATTTGATAGCCAACTCTCATAGACGAGGTTCTGATTACAGTAACATGCTGAATACGTTCCTATTTAAAATTGGTAAACACAGTTATCATTATTACCATTCAGCATCGCACTTAAATGCTAAATACGTACGTGATTATTCCTTACCAATAACTTGACTCGTAAGAGGCGTACCGCAAGGAGCTCTTATGGGACCACATTTTTATAACCTCTTTGAGTTTAAACGCAAATAATTGCCGTTATTAACGGTGCTTATTTGAATTTAAGGTAACAATAAAAATATTGATAACGTCAATGGTTTTGCACTTCAAGTAGATATAATAGCAATTACGGGGGCTTTTATTGACAATAATTAAAATTAATAACAAAACTAGCTTTACATATAGATTGACAATATACTTAATTGCTCTACTAAAGGTTAGTAAGAATGATTGCTACGTTCATTGTTGACGTTGTATTAAAACGAATTGGTAATTAAAACTTTGAAATTACAAATTGCTTACCGCTTTGTAATCTTTTCCAGAAGACTAATATTAGATAATTGCGACGTAAGTTAGTCAGGTGGAATGACAAAAGCTATATTCATTCAGTTTTATTTAGACATGTCTTGAAAGTAGTCATGAGTTCAAATCCCTGTGTAGGTAAATTGTAAAACATTTTTTCAATCTTGCTAATCACGTTGTTATTAATTTTTTTTTTGTTTTTTTTAGCGACTATTGTACTTATCATCCTTACAGATTCATAAAAATTGACTTTAATTATTGAAGCCTATCTTTAAGGTTTTGAATTTGATGGCATGTGATG
This sequence comes from Pyrausta nigrata, assembly GCA_949316185.1. NCBI lineage: Eukaryota > Metazoa > Arthropoda > Insecta > Lepidoptera > Crambidae > Pyrausta > Pyrausta nigrata. Next base: position 14,478,252 of record OX438949.1, on the reverse strand, counting down.
AGAACCTATATTTTAAGTGATTTATAATCAAATAGATGTTTATGTTATAGTTAAATTTCAGTATTGCATTCTCATCAATCTTATTAATGAGATAATGTGCAGCAATATTGTGCAAGAGTCGGCTTAAAACAGCTTTTATTACGTAGGGAATAGAGGCGGTCTCAAGGTCAAAGTGTAGTAGTCTGACGTGCGGCCGTGTGTACAGTGGCACATAAGACTTAAAAATTTTCGTTGCAAAATCAACACTATTACAACCGCATCAGATGTCACAGTTTTATCCTTGGCGTGCTGTTGTCCGTACAGTTGTGGGCATAAATTTATCAATATAATTTTATATTATTTTTTGTGTTAAGGTTAGTTTTTATGTGTAAATCTTCAGATTGTTAATTATATCAGTCGTCTTTTCGATAGATTAATAATTACCTGATCTGCCATATCCTGGATCATTGTCCAAACCGGTCCTTGGGCCCTCACGTGCGAGTGCAAAACCGGGATAGAGCTTTAGTGACAATATAAACAGTACAATCAATAATGATAATAAAACTTGTTTAAAGTGTCATTTTTCGCATCACCTTATATTTTCTTAATTATAAAAGTGTATTTGGCTTGTGAAATAGGATCGGTTTATTAATTATAACTTAGGCGTAATTAGTTTAATTAAACACGGTAATATGCAAAATATCAAACGTAGAAACTAAGTGGTACTTAGATTAATTACAGTCTGTTACTTGGTTCGCAACCGTAGTACTAGTTCTTGAAACCTATATTTGTTTTACCCCTTTACTTATTTTAAGGTCGTTTTGCATAATATTACTTATGTAAATGTAAGTTCTTATTAGTCCACTTAGCGGTGCAAGTGATCAAGTGCTCGATGATCCAAAAAATTATGAATATCTGATACTTTTGGTAATAAGTAACATTCTGTGCCTTTAATATGTATAAAGTATAATTTACATCAATGTACATTAGTAATATATATACTACTTATTAATAAAAATTAAGATAAATTACTTAATACAACACAAAAACAAAAATTATAAAAAGGGTCCTTGTGGTAAGGTTCCCAGGATGCTGGCAGCATTACCGCGCTGGATAGCGATGCTTATACGCTGAGCAAGGTAGCTGCCAGCTCTTAGGTCACCACTGATGTCAACTAGCCTCTTGGAAATCTCTTTAAAAAAAGAGATAGCGTTGGGACCCCACGAACCCAGTGTATTGACATAGTCATACAAAAATATCAAACTAACACCAGTTTTAAGTCGTTCCTCTTGCGTACGGCTAGAGAGTGGAATTCGTTGCCGGCTGAAGAGTTTCCTAAACACTACAATTTGGATTCCTATAAGAAAAGAGGGAATAGGCTACTTCTGGACAGACATGTCCCATCCTCGACCGCATCGTCGCTTACCATCAGGTGAGATTACAGTCAAATGTCTGCCTATTAATTAAAAAAAAACAATGCAAAAGACGCAGGCAACTCTACAGTAAGTAACCTACGTGAGCATTGGAATTATTCTCTGAATTGGTTGACTAATATACTAAAAAATTAGTAGTAACTCCTGTGAGTGATGTTACCAGGACTCATCATCATGGATGATTAGCAAGAAAACAGGATGACTGAGTCGGTCCCTTATAAATGGATTGTCAGTTGCGTGAATAGCAAAGGTCAAATTAATTTGACGCTGGCAGTTTTTTTTTCTAAATTTTTAAATTATATCAATGAAATGATTTTGGATTTAGGATACCCATTAGGAAGGGTTCTGGAATCGTTAAGTATCGGTAAATTAGTAATCAAGCGTGATATTTCCGTACAAAATCTATTCAAGATTTTAGTTTTTTTATGTTTGTATACTATTTTAAAAAATAAATAAACTATAAATATTGGACAACATCAAATACATTTGCTCTCTTTTGCTCTGACCACAAATTCAGCACTTGTGTTATAAACTTATGGAAAACTCAATGAAGTTATGATAACGTTGGTAAGTACTACAACACCCAGAAGCAAGACAACATACTTAGAAAATATGGCTTTCTAATTGACCTGACTGGGAATCAAACCAGGGAGCTCAGAAATGGCAATACCATAAAAACCGGAGTGTGAGCCACTCGACCACCGAGTTCTTCATCTATTGCTAGTGTCAACTATGAGTATTGTTACATTACCTGTTTACCTGTGTTCTTCGTGCCTTGCCATACAGATTTTTGTTGAATTTTAAACACAACGTCAAATTATTTTTTGTAAAATTGAATAGTGCCAGCCCTCGTCTTGTTTCTGATTGCCCAGCTTTGCAGCCAGGATCAAACCTTTATCAGCATCAGTCGACGCCCCGATCTCATTATAATTTGAACGTAGCAAGATACGTTTTTGTCGAATCATGCGCATGCATGAGTGCAGTTTTTATTGCATGAATTGCAATCAACAATAATACATTTGCTGAAATTGGTAATTTATGGGCATGTGTGCAGTTTTTATTACAAGAACTACATGGAGAAATAATACTTAAAGCTAAAATTGATTAGAAAAGAAGTTACACTATGTAACACAATGAAAGGATATATTTTTTTGAATTTTTAATAAAACAAACGTATATATTTACTAACTTAAGATGATTGCAAGATAATCAAATATAATCGTAAGCCTAATTTTGATAAAAATAAAGGTACAGTTGCCATAACATTAAACTTTACATTTTTGACACAAAGTGACCTACCTAGATTGTCATGTTGTCGTTCATGCCTTCAAAAATAACTATTTGATAACTTTTATTACAAGAAACAGTTTATAAAGGTAAGTACCTACATGTCAACTTAAATAAAAACCATTAAACTTAAAAAATAATTATGTTTCTAACAATCTTCTTAATTATTTTTTACGATTGATTGTTTGATAGACACGTTACAAGACACGGCATCTGTTGACACGTTAATTTATATTATTTATTATCTATTCATTGTCATTATTCTATTTGATTCTTTATTATTAGTCTTATAATTTACAGTTAAAAAAAAGTCCCAAAGATAGTTAAAACTATCATATTTTGTGTTTAATATGTACGTTTTTCATAAGGAATAGGTATCTATACCTTTCCGTCCAAACAAAGAACATTTATTTTATTTAAAAAACGAGTAGGTTGTATTTCCTTTTGAAAGGACTGCGTTTCGCAAATGCCAGATTTTGCCATAGGATCTTTAATTCCTTATTTTATCACCTTAACATGTTTTTTGTTTTTATAGTTATTCTGATAACAGGTGCGTCCTACCCGCTTCAACAAAATCTTCAATCCAACAAATTAATATTCTGAAAATCAGTCCAGAATCAGAATATATTTATTTGCTCATAAATAGGGTTACACTAAAGATCTTAATTTAATTATAAAGTTCATCCTATTTAACTATTAACAATAGCAAGCAAACATTTTTATTACATATCTCAATCTACAATAACTATGGTTTTATAATAATGTCAATTATCTATTTATACAAACAATTCAAACTTACACATAATATTATTAATTATTCACAATTAATGAGGATAACGTTAGAAAATAAGTAATATACCTTTTTACAGAAGCGTCGGTGGTGCAGTGGCTAGCGGGTTGCCTCTTATGCGGGAGAGGCACCGGTTCGATCCCACATGCCGCCATGTACCAATGGCTTTTTCTGAGTTATGTACATTAGTTGTTTCACTAACCGATGCTCTTACGGTGAGGGAAAACATCGTGAGGAAACCTGCACATTCAGGCATGTGTAACCATGATCCAAAACTGGTCAGGTTCCCCTGGTAACAGGGTCACGGAGGTCAGATGACAGTCGCTCCACTGTAATTACCTGATCTGCCACATCCTGGATCATGGTCAGCGGACCCTGGGCCCTCGCGTGCGAGTGCACAACCGGGATAACGCTAGGAGGATGACCTTTTTACAGATTTTTCTCATAAGCGCTTCGATATCAGTAGGTATAGTGAATAAGCAAGTTAGTTCAAACAGCATTCATAGCTCAATGTAAGTAAGTAATTTGTATGTGACTGTCCAATAAATCAATCACAAAGATACATTCGAGAGCATTTATAATCATGATATTATTGTCTCTCATAAGGAATTTATCAAGCTTCATGAATTTAAGCCGAAATGACAGGGTTTATATCAGGAATTCGCATTCATTTGTAACAACGACAGCTTATTAGCATTCTAACAACCGCGTGCCTAACTTGGGCATCGAATCTGAGATTACGGTTGGCTGACCACCAATCGGAGCTGTAGCCATTGTGAGCGCAATTTCTGGTATAGTCGCCCGCAAAAACTGCAACTGTTTTAAAAAAATACAACATACAAGTACAAAAAAATATGAGATGCATTCTTACAAAATTACATACTTTATTTTTTTGATGTCCTCTTAACCATAATGCGATAAAAATTGATATTACATAGCGTTGGCGTGGTCTGAGGTTTCTAGTAGAAACCACGTGCCCTCCAAGCTGAATTTCGACTACAGCTACAGTGGCCAATCTCAACAGAGATTAGCCGACTGCGCGGGAAATATCTTCCTGACTTTGGAGCTGTGTCTGAGTTATTTCAAGACAGAAAAACCCAACACTTTCGGCCCGACCCGGGATTCGAACCCGGGACCTTGTGGATATACCCAGCGTGCTGACCACTAGACCAACGAGATAGTCAGTAGAAACTATCCGAGGATGATAATAAAAATCACTATTGCTATGGCGACTAGGTTAAGTCACTACTACATTCAATTTTTTTACTAACATCCAAGACTCAAATGGGAAAAATAAACATAAAATTATTTTGCTTTAATTTTCCGCTAAGAGCTCTTGGCGTAAATTAAAAATAATTTATTGTTATCTTTTCCATTAATAATTGATTTCCGCAAAGTAACGCCTGATTCCATCAATTATATCTAAGACTCAAAAATGATCGTCCTCACCACACCACTAACGTCCTTCGGAGGACGCTCAGATGGAAAGAGCATTCGCCCTGATAGCGAAGAATCGTGAATTCATGTCCCACCAGACAACACGGTCGACCAATTTTTGTCTGCCAAATTTACTATTCAAGAAATCATACATTATAGGGGTGGAAGTTTGTATAGGTTTGCCTTTCTCGGGTAAAGTCGGATAACTCAACATTTTCTTGCCGACTGTACAAATAGTATCTCGCGAAATCATGTAGCCGTAAAACGAACGTTGTTTGATATTGGAATGAGAATTGGTTTTAGATGCCAACTTGATCAAAGATGGACCGTGGTATAATCTCGGGATTATTTCGGGATAGTTCCAGCACTATTTTCAACTATTATTATTACATTGGAACGACTTGTGTGTGCTTATAGGCATAAAGTAAATACTAGGAGGTTATTCTGGTGCTCTAATATAAGAGCTTTTACTATGGGACCAACAACGAAATTACAAAAAAAACAAAAAGATTTGCTTTGACTACTCCTTAGGAGTTCCGTAGGTAAATTATTTAGGTCTTGAACTGAATAACTAGTGTGGTTGCATTTGATGAGTAGAACCACCTCCAAACAGTAGTAATACCCTCTAAAATGAATACAGATAATAACTAAGTATTTATCGGACAGTTAAAAAATCTGCCTTCAATTTCAATCGAATTCCGATGGGATCACGCTGCGGACAGCGAATGTATGTGTGGTGTCTCTCCTCAGACAATGGAACACCTAGGGTAAAACCGGAATAGATGCCACACTTTTTGAAAATTTGTTTATCTCCCTGTGCAATTATTTCATTCTTTTATTTGTAAAGCTGGCAATTACTTTGGTATTTTATCTAAGAATTTATGAAAGGAAAAAAATGTTACCTTTGACAATTCTAGAGTATTACCGATTATTGCGGACCTCTAAATTTTGAGACAACTATCCCATATAGTTGCCAAGTCCATATAAATAACGTTTAGGATAGACGACCTGCTGAGAAATAGGCCTACTATCCCGAAAAAATTTTGATCGCACCTAGCCGTCCCATGCAATCGCACAGAGACACGAGACACGATCCATTTGGTGGTAGTTGGAAAGTATCTTGAAATAAAAATAAAATAACACGCTGTATATTTGCGAAACTAGTGTAATTACAATCGGGGCATCTATACGACTGGGGCATCAATCCCGGTTTTACCCTACTGTTACGCCCTACGTGCTTCTACACCTGTACAACGCTACTGATAATCCTTTGTTAGTCGCCGAGTATTGGTCCCCAAAAATATAACTCCAGTGTCGTCACGACAAGAAGAAGAAGATTTCAAACCACCATTCAAATACTGCAATTTTAAGATGGATAGGTTTATTCTTAATTGCACAATAAAAGAAAACATAGATACAAAAAAAGAATCAGAAAAATTATAAGAGCAATAGGCAAAGATAAATATTGCTCTAGATAAAAACGACAGCTGGAGCTCGGAATTAAACTCGTACGTATATTGCAATCCAAGATATTGAAGTACTTAATACTTTATTTTATTCAACACGGGCATAAGTAACTCACTGAGCTATAATCAAAAGGGCTGCCACAGACCAATCACTAGTCGAGCTGGCTTCTACTAGGCTCAAAATGTTCAATAATAATAGTAATATAATTAATAATCACCCGGTCCACCTAGCACCCAAACCCATAACCCAGACTTGTTTCCATCCATATCCTGAAATAGTCCTACACGAGCCGGGGATTGTCCTTTTTTATAGTACATACAGAGATAGTCGCCGGCTGGTGTCACAAAGCTTTTTGATTAATGTTGTCTAACGGACCGTGTTGGATTCGGCACCATATGCCTTCCAAAGGTCCGGGACCCCATGGTCTCGAGATAGGAAATGACGCAAGATATTATTAATAATAAAAATTTTATAATAACAAATAAATACATAATAACAAAATATTTTTTGTATTTTTTTAAATTTCGATGATCCGATCCAATAAATCCGTCATTGCTCCTCAATTCTCATCACAAGACGCTTGATTAGTACCTACAGCAAAATCACTTCTGCGACGTTACGCTTTTAATTCTGATGACGCAACCCTATAAATCCATCTTTACTCCTCAATTCTCGCCACAAGTCGCTTGATTACAACAAAACCAACCGCCACTCCCGCCGTGGTAGCCTCAGTACAATTGCTCTGAAATTCAATTTGATTTCTATCAGAAAACTGTCAGCAGTGAGTGGGCAGTCCGGCCAAGATAACGTGACCTCCCGATGCAAGAACAGATAAAAGACATGGCAAGGACTGTGCCAGAGGATAGGCAAAACAGCTAGTACACACGTCTGCAAGTGCAAACTACACATGTAGGGGAAGTAGCAACAAATAGCAGCACAGCTTTAAAAATGATTCATACGATCCCGAGTCAGTTCTGATTGTCAGACTGAGAAGGCTGTTTCTTCTCTCCGCACTGTGACATGCTCCGGCAGAGAGGTCGCTTTAACCTGGTCGCCATAACAGATTTGCTGTCAACTTTAATCAAGTTATTTGTGCCAACCGTTGCAACACAAGCCCATTCGCGGATTCGACTCCTGATTTGGTCAAAACGGAATGCTCTTAACTTACAGATAAAACTATTTAAATAGGAATGCTGGAGATAGCCTTAATCTGGATTGAGTAGCAAATAAAATGCTGGTTATCTTGCTGGCTTATCTGAATAATGGAGTTGAGATTTAAATTCTGCAATTTGTCGTTAGTTTTAATTAATTTTCTCACTATCTTCTCACTGTATCATCCGTATGTTAACTTAAGTTGGCTTTTATATACTCGTAACATTTTATGTATTGTTGTTTCTGACTATTTATGTAAGTATGACGTATTTAAATCATATTTATAAAAGGTTCCAACATTAAAATACTACAAAGTGCTACAGACAGCTCTATAAAATTTTTCATACAAATGCTGATCCCTGTTGTAATATCACATCTAAAAACATCTAAATGCTGGCTACAGTTCAACTATTTGGGTTACCAAAATATTTACAAATAAACCATTTCATTTTGTTTTCGACACGAAGTTAGTAACGAATAGATTTAATCCACTGGATGTGCCTGCCAAGACCCTAATAAATAAATTTATTTATTTGATTTCTTTTGTTCTACCATCAATAAAATGTACATACTACATCAAAACAAATAAGTCGTTTTTTTTAAAGATATTTCTTTTTTTCAACAAACACCAATTACCTAGCCCCAAACTAAGCGTGAGCTTGTACTATGGTGACTAGGATAGACATACTTATATACATTTATAAACATCCATGACTTAGGTACAAATGTTCGTGCTCATCACACAAACATTTGCCCCTTGCGGGATTCGAATCAGTCCATAATCTTCACGACTCCTAAGACCCTAATTAATTTATTATGACTTCTCTTGTTTTACGAGTACCACCAATAAAGTGTAAGTCAGCCTATTAGATCTCACTGCTGGGAAAAGGCCTCACCTCAACTATGAGGAGGAACGAGCCATACTTCACCACGCGGGCTCAGTGCGGATTGGTGGAGGGGTGTATGTAAGGCAAGTGACAAACCTTACTGTCAGAAGTTATCAAGCCGCCCTAGGGCCTCTGACTAGGCTTAACGACTAATACCACAGATATTAGCCGGGACCAACTGCTTAACGTGCCTTCCGAAGCACGGAGATGCTTGTCATGGACGTCACTTAAATGGTCGGAATGGTCACCCATCCAATCACGACCGCGCCGTGGGTTGCTTAACTTTTGGTATCACTACCAAAGCGCTGCCGCCACTGCGCCACAAGCACCTCAATAAAGTGTATACCACATCAAAACAAATGAATCATAATCAGTCCATAAACTGTGTATCTTCAAAGGCACGTCGGCCGTCGGTGCATGTCCCGCCCACATCTCGCCTACAAATGCTACAATGGACCCTAAGACCTTGAGAGACCTTCTAACCTAAAACTAAGTAAGCAGGGCTCGTCAACTCTAGATAATTTATGGGCCGCATATTATTTTGTGATATCGCAGTAACTTCATTAAGGCTTGCCGCCCTTTTTTATTTCACTGTCAACGAAAGTGACAGAACGAAGCTTAGGTAATTATAGATTTAATTTAATTGACATCTCTAAGTGCGGTTGTTAGTCAAAAATGACACTAGGGACACCAATTGTTAAATCGTTATAGTGACAAGTATAGACTGCACTGGAGTAAAATAATATATTCTGCAATACGTCATTAATAAAAAGGGTCTAGTAGTATGTTTTTCAGTTGCCAATTTGTATCTGACCATTTACAAATTAATGATTATTTGTCCTTGTTGATTTAAATGTTGTGACATTATGAATCCATAAAGCACCATTTACACTATCTGACTTATTGGAAACCTAAATCAGAGACAATCTAGGACGAACAGCGGCCGGGAACTAAAGCTTAAGTAGAGATATCTCACAGAAAAACTATAGTGTCAGAAAAATGTTGAGAGAAAAGCTGAGTTCATGTTGTGTTTTCCCATTTTACTGTCGGACCGTAGGTTATTCTCACCTGGCTTTGAATCAGACGTGGGAGGTTATTTCTTATTGCCATAATTACTTCAGATTGGCAGATTGTTACAAAAGCGCCGCTCAAGGAGGTATTGACTTATTTGTTTAATTATGCCACGAAGTTGCAACCAAAACTAACTGTGCACTAATCTATTGTTAATGCACTTAATGTTGGTAGGGAGAATAGAGTCAATGTTCAATAAACTATGAATAAAGTCAATGTTACATGAACATAAATGAAACATCAAAAAGTTTACCGAATACCTAAACTTACTTCTTTATTATTAACTATATGTTGGATACCTTAATGACAAAAAACCGGCCAAGTGCGAGTCGGACTCGCGCGCAAAGGGTTCCGTACCATTAACTTAAAACATTACACAGTATAGGCAAAAAAAAGTATATATTTTTATTTTATTTATAATTTCAAAAGTATTCATCACGCGATACCCGAAACAATTTTAAATAAGAGTTTCGGCACCTGTTTCTTTACGTGAGTGATTTGAAGTTTATAGGTCCAAGACTTTAGAAATTACAGGGGGGGGGACACCGTGTAAACGACTTTGGCGGGCTATATCTCGCAAATGGTAAAGTTGATAAAAAAGTGTTGTATGGAAACCCTACCTTATTTTCATAGTCCTTTTCAACAATACCCCACATAAGGGGGTGCACTCAAAAAAATAATTCATCCTCCAATTTACATGTATGGGGAGGTACCCTTAAAAAGGGGTAATTTTATTTTTTTGTATTTTTAAAAATAAGATCTATATGTGAAATATCCTCAAACCAAGTTACATGCAAATCAGTCCATAAACGTTGAAGATATTCTGCTGTGACAGACTAGGACGGACGGACTGAACGATCTTATAAGGGTTCATTGTCGGACTATGGAACCCTAAAAAGACACTGATCTTAGAAACAGGCATAAACAGGGTTAGTATTATAATTATTTTATAACTTAAGCAATTATTTTGCAAGTTTTTATGAAATTCAATTAAATTTCGCTCACAAAAATTAATCAACTGTGTCATCTGGTGGGATTAGTATTGATATTGAAATTCGGTACAATAATGTGAAAATATTGAGAAAATGTGTAGTGCTATCGTTATTAGAAATATAGAATATGTGTAGTGCTGGTACTGAATCTTCTCGTTACGAAAAATGGATCAAAACACGTCGTGATTTTAAATTGATACTTAATAACTTTCTCATGTCTTCGATATTGACGAAGAATGACCATTACTTCTTATCTGCAAGTATCAAAGCATGCCAATCGCGTGTCAGTTAAAGCAAAACAAAACGATCCACTCGACAAGCGCTCATCAGCCAGTCATGCCAATAAAGCTGATATTAAATACGATATACCACTAAAAGTATTTCTCTTATAGACTAATAGCAGTGTTCCTCGATACAACCGCGATTAATAGTGCTTAATCAGGGTTTAAACGGCGATAATTCGCGATGTATGCGGCCAATGCACAAAGCTGTAATGCCTCGATCACGAATGGAGATTTTGAGGTTTTACACGAGACGATTTATGTAAGCAACGTTCAGCAATTGAACGGTCGTACCACATATTAATTAAACAATAGATATGCCTTTCCTAGTGTATAATAAAGACAGTTTCAAATGAATAGCACATTGTTGACAACCAATGTATTCGTGATTGTTATCATTCATTTGTAATTGACCGTCTTATAAATAGACAAGTCTTAACCACTGTTTAATTTATTTGTGAGACCGTAATTGTTTACCTTCTTTGTAGCTGAATCAGCGAACTTCGTACCTAGCCCTCGCAAATTTTATAATTTTTCGAAACAACACATTATGAAAAAAATACTGAATTGGTCTAACCGTTCTGGAGGTTTGCTCGTAGAAACAATAAGCAATTTTTAGGGTTCCGTAGTCCGACAAGGAACCCTTATAAGATCGTTCAGTCCGTCCGTCCTAGTGTGTCACAGCAGAATATCTTCTACGTTTATGGACTGATTTGTAACTTGGTTCGAGGATACTTCACAAAAAGATCTCATTTTTAAAAATACAAAAAATTAAAATTACCCCTTTTTAAGGGTACCTCCCCATACATGTAAAGAGGGGGGTGAATTATTTTTTTGAGTGCACCCCCTTGTGTGGGGTATCGTTGAAAAGGACTATAAAAATAAGGTAGGGTTTTCATACAACACTTTTTTATCAGCTTTACCATTTGCGAGATATAGCCTGCCAAAGTCGTTTACACGGTGCGTCCCCCCCCTGTAATTTCTAAAGTCTTGGACCTATAAACTTCAAATCACTCACGTAAAGAAACAGCCGCGGAAACTCTTATTTAAAATTGTTTCGGGTATCCTGTGATGAATACTTTTGAATTTATAAATAAAATAAAAATATATACTTTTTTTGCCGATACTGTCTAATGTTGTAAGCTAATGGCACGGAACCCTTAGCGCACGAGTCCGACTCGCACTTGGCTGGTTTTTTTTATAAGTTCGGTGCCCTGTAGGTTACAGGAAAATTTTAAAGACTCAAAAGCCGAATATGGCACTCAATTAAGTAACAATTTCTATGACACCCACTTCTGACTCGAGAAAATTGTATCCCTATTCCTAACACTGAATGGCCTTGGTCACAAATAGGTATATGTTAGTATTTCATAGTAAGGGCTTGATTAGATTTACTTTTTCTAATTTTGTGCAATAATATAGTTTTGAACTCTATTCAGCCGTTGCCAGTTAAGTAGACACAATCTCCATAAGTTCTCAACTCAACTAAACTAAAATCACTTTGCTTTTAAAGAGTAAATAAGCCCAATATCGTCCCGTGTAAACGCCACATTTTGGCTTCGCAAATCATTTGTAATTACGAAACCCTGTTCAACACAATTCTAAACCCTTTACCTCCCACAATAAAATCCATTATTGATTACAGACATGCAATCGCAGGCTTGTAATCACTCCAAATGACATTCCAACAGTGTTGACGGGAACTTGCTACGATCAAGGTTAAGAAAGAACCAAGCTGTAGCTCTTGAATATTTATTCAACCACCTAGTAGTGTTGTTTTCGACCTCTGCGATTTGATTACTGATAATTATGATTTCAAAGCTTGGAGCTACATAGCCCTGAGCTCACCATTTTTTAAACAGTTAATGAACCTGAATTGACGTTAAATTTGACATTCTATCCCATTTTTTCTAACAATTGACATTTTGACAATCCGAGCAAATGCAATAAGAAACGTTACTCTCTGTTCCTTCATTAAAGTTCGGTAAGACGAATCCAACAATCCAACGTTGGTCCTGCGCCTGTTCAGGAAAAAGAACAGGCGCAGGACCAACGGCTTGACGTGCTTTTCGAGGCACGGGGGAGTTAACACCGAAATAAGTTTCGTCCCTACTTGTGATTCCCTATTTGTGAGCGTGCTGACCACTAGACCAAGAAAATAGTCGAAAATACGGAGTCGAAGGTTGTCTGAGACCTAGAGGTCAAGTGCGTTTAGTTTCGTGATAAAGGAAATCTTTGTTGAAATAAAATCTGTTTTTATTTTATGTAGTCACTGGAAATCCCAACTAGTCATTATAACTTAGTAGGTATCCCTTGGACAGTGTCGATATTAAAAAAAGCTCAAAATAGACAAACATCAGCATCCCTCCACCCTCTGTCTCCGCAGAAGTTCAGACAACCTAGAAAAACGTATAATAACTGACTAAATGACCAAGAGGCCGCAGCCCCAAGCGATAGCCTGATTAGGTGACCAAAGATGCCGATATCCGAGGCTCTCTATCAAGCCGAGGACCGCAGTAGGTGGTGAAATCTGCTGAAACACTTCTGTCGAAGCCACGATCCTCAGCACTGAGGGAACGACTTGAGGAGGATGATCCTTTAAGAAGTCCGAGTCCAATCATTTCTTGAACATGAAGATTCTTGAAAGATGACTAATCAAACAAGCCAACACTTTCAAGAAACACATGCCTATTTACTTTTATAAATCAATCTAAAAGGACAATCATACGACATCCACTTACTCATCCTTTCAATACTTGACAGTTGCATCATTTAGCATGATTCACATGCAGCCGGCAGCACGTCAAGGTATACATTTGAACTACAAAACAACCTCTATTACGTAGGTGATAGAAGCGGTGTTAAGGTCAACATGTATAGATTGACTTGCGGTCGTGTGTACCTACTGCACGTGGAAATGAATCCTTTGTCCTTGGCATCGTTGTTAGACATTAATCATCATTAATAACTTTCAATCTCAAAAGGCATTATTGTCTTTTGTTGCAGGTAATTACAATTGGTACCTAAATACCTACTAAAACTGCTTATATATATTATAAGGTGTTAGCAATCTTTATGTACCTATTCTGTGGTTTTAAATGCAAGTGAACAGGAAGTAATTTTATATTGCTATTTGTAAAGATAAGTGAAAACGATTTTGCCTCATGAAACTTAAAAATAAAAAAAATGTTGACTTAAAAATAATTAATGATTTTTCGCCGTTTGGTAAGGTATAGGAACAATGTAAGGAACAATTTTATAACGAAAATAAACATTTTTGTTTTATTTTTATTTTTGAATGTTTCATACCACAGAGTGACGATTGTAAAATCGCCTGCCCGATATTGCAATGATGGATCCCCTCGATTCAAACATGTAGTAAGATCATGCAAAGATGACCTTGGTAAGCGTTTTGGCATTTGGCGATATTTTCTATATCCTGAAACCCGCCTTAAATGGTCCTCGTACCTATTTCGTGAGACTTAATTGCAAAATGCTTCAAGTCTTGTACACTTGTCTTAAGCTGTCAAACCCCATAAGACCCGCCGGCGGGTTGATAACAATTAATTTATATGTGGAAAAATGATACGTAAAGGTTTAAAGTAGTACTACTAACTCATGACTGTTTCCTAACTAGTTACTATACTTATATGTATGCTCAAGTCTTGTTAGTTACGGTATTATTCCTATGGGCCATTATAATTGAGTCTTGAAGTTGACAATGAGTCGCAGTGGGCAGAAGTTAGTGTTATTATTCATCGAGATGTTTTATGTGCATGCACATAGTAATGCACTCTTGAATTAATAAGAAGTATGATGGCGGCTAGTGTGGGCTTAGTGTCGATAGATGACCTTAATCGTCGTAATAAACGTCGCCTTGTCATTATCTCATGGTTTACTAGCAGTTCCCCGCGACTTCGCTTGCGCCATTTGTCGGATTTCCCATACTAACTTTCATCTCCCATTTCACCCCCCTGATGATTTTGAAACAAACAAACAATTAAATCTTTCTTCTTGTGTAGATTCGTAAATGATGGTAAAATATTTAAAAAAATATTTCCGTCGGATAATTTTGGATATATTACTACCTAAGTATTGATGAAATCGAACGCCGGCTCACTGGTGTAGCTTGCAGTTACAAAAATTCGTCAAGTAAGAAGGTTACTTGACTACGCGATATTCAGACAGTTTTACTGAGACAATCTTTCCCTCATCTCGCTCTTTCATTTTGTGAAAGAGCGAGACGGGCAGACAGACTTTCGGGCTAACTCTAATTACACTACGCTGAGTCTTAGTAAGAATACTTAATACCGCGCGTGTAGTCTAATAACCCCCTAACTAACGTCGGTAGCTCATTTGCAAGAGCATCCGCCCGGATAGCGAAGGATCGTGAGTTCGAGTCGATTTTTTTAGTACAAATGCTGAACTGGCGTAAACATCGATAACCTATCGATTGATAGTACTAGACAACCCTCATTCGGCTTCCATTAGCAGCCCACAGTCCTCACATCTCCATTGTTCGGCTTGGTGACTCACCCATAAAGTGGATGTTATGATCTGTCTTTATTTCCTTAGTAATTATAATTGTCAATGAAGCTTTGATATTAATTAGCACATAAAATACAATCGATGTGTCTCGACTAAGGTTCGTAATGACCAAATATATATATGGCATTAAAATTGTATGTTTGTTGAAATTTGTTGACTAAAACACCAACCCCGTTTGTGCAGGATAGCTATAGATTTTCGGGAAACTAGGGCTTTAAAAAGGGAATTTTAAGGAAACAGTACAAAGGCACGTAATACAGGGTGACAACTTGTTTATTAATCTGCCACAATAGTCAAGTACAAAAAAAAAGGAAATATAAATCATAAATATTTGTAAAAAAGTATTATTTTAATGTGCGTTCGCAACATGCCTCCCTTTTTTCATTGGTACTGAATAATACATTTAGATTAGGACAAAAGTAATGATAGTTTAATTTAAAGAAAATACTAACTATATAACAAAACAATAACATCATTCTATAACATAAAAAAACGAGTTAAGTCCTAACAAATAGTTTATAAGGTCTGCGTGATAAGGCTAGAAAGCCTCCAGCGAGAGAAGCAAGGAGTCGCCGATATTTGGGATGATTATGATATCTTCTGTTTCTTGGGTATGCTACAGGAGACAGTAGTATGTGCTCGTTGCTTCTTGTCTCATTTTTGAACTGAACACAGCGCCGTCCGCTGTAAGATCTATGCTTGAAAACTCAAAGGCTAGCGCGGGCTTCAATACAAGAAGTTTCCTTGAAGCACCCGGGATGGAGCCGACTACAGGAGACAGTAGTATGTGCCCGTTGCTTCTTGTCTCATTTTTGAACTGAACACAGCGCCGTCCGCTGTAAGATCTATGCTTGAAAACTCAAAGGCTAGCGCGGGCTTCAATACAAGAAGTTGCCTTGAAGCACCCGGGATGGAGCCGATTGACCTTAAGTGTGATAAACCCGATTTTCTTGAAGGCTGTCTCACATTGGGCGTCAAGACAAGGGCGTCAAGACCTCTGCATAATCAATCTCAATAAAGGTTGCAGGTTGCCTGGGCTACACAACCATGTTCACAACATAATCAAACTCAAAGGTTGCAGGTTGCCTGGGCTACACAACCATGTTCACAACAAAATGGCGGCCACTTCCGTCAAAAGTAATTTCATTTCAGACAGACGGAGGTAAAGTCGTATTGTAGTGGAAAAGGGGGCTACAGGAATGGTAAAGATATGAGGCTCCAAAAAAGTAAACAAGCGACGGCGTCATCTGTGTTCTAGGCTGACTCCACTGTCAGGGTAGCTGGCTCATTGCTCTTCTTTGTTCTTTTCCAATAGAGTTGGTTGCAGGCAGACCAATGTGCAGACTAAGTATTCGCTATCTGGCAGACTGGCTATTCTACTACACCGTTAAATAATATTAACCTACCAGACAGTAATTAAAATTATACAAACTTAAATTACTACAACAGTTTGTAAGAAAATATCATTTTACAATTCACAAATTAAATAATTACAATAAGATATTAGAGTTTATTCTTAGGTATGTTAATAAAACTCCTCTTAACTGGCAGAATCGCTATCGTAAAACTTTAGCATTCATAAAATACTATTAATCGTCCAGATAAAGTTACATAATACAAACATATTAGCTTGTAAGAAAATATTATTTGCGTACAACTCTTAATTTAAATAGTAAAATAACTTTCAGAGTCTATCTCAGTATATCTTTTAGTTGGTACTTCTAGATACCTACGTATCTTATTTTTGAAAAAATATCTAAATCCTAGTCTCAGAAAAATTATATTGACTAAACAGCAATTTTAAAATTAAGTAGACAAACCTCCTTATTTTAGTAAAAACAAAGCTGTAAGAACAGAAATAAAGAAACCGGTACTTCAAACGGGAGTAGGTGACGCAGATGTCGCAGCTTATAATTTGGAATTAGCGAGATATAAGAAGGCCGACTGCAGCGCTCTGCTAATACTTACGTCAAACATGACAGAAGAAACGTTACAGAAGGTCATGAGATTTGAGACAGCATGTAAAGTCTGGAGGGAGTTACACAGATTATTTGACGGAGAATCGGAAGATCGAGCTTACAATTTGTGCATGGATTTCTTCAGTTTCAAACGAAACGTAGCAGATGATGTGTCTACCCATATGTCAAAGCTGAAGAACATCTGGAACAATTTGAATGTTGAAATCGCTAAGACAGATGAGAGCAGCAGACTTCCCGATTTGTTCCTGATATGCAAGATCCTGGAAACTCTGGACGAAAGGTTTTTTGCGTTCAAATCTAGTTGCTCTTGAATAGAGCCGAGAGAACCATTGACAATCTCACAAGTCAGCTTTGCTCATATGAAAAGGCCCTTGAGCAAAAGAGCAAAGAAGGAACTAGTCAAGAGAGCCTAGTTACTCAACAAGTCAAGTCGAAAAAGAACCGAGATGAGAAGCTGAAGTGCAATTACTGTTCGCAAATGGGACATAGAGTAAGAAATTGCAAGAAATGGTTGAAGGATGGAAAGCCACCCAAGCCAAGCAGCTCAGAAGCATCTCAAGCGTCAAAACCGGTACAAAGCGTAACTGACTGAGTGTGGTTAATGCATGTTCGCAAGCAGCAGACCAAGATAGAGAGAATTGGTATGTGGACAATGGCGCAACAACGCATATCTCAATCAGAAGAGACGTGTTTCAAGAGTTTGAGCCCTTTGATTCTGAAGACCAGTCTGTTAAGACAGCAGATGGGACAATCATTCCAGCGCTAGGGAAAGGAATTGTTCTGGTAGAATCAAGTGTGGGCAATAAGAAGGAAACAATTCGTCTAAAAGATGTCTGGTTTGTACCATCGCTAACAAGAAACCTTTTTTCGACTCTAGCGGCACAAGACACGGTACGGAATAGTCTATTCACTTCTACCGCTACTAATTGTCAATTAGACATCGACGGAGAAACAAAGATTGTTGGAAGAAGAAATCCTAAAGGAGGAATGTACAAGTTACAGCTACGGACAAAAATTCTAACAAAAACATTCAAGCCCATCGAAGTGAACGCAATTACGGGCACCAATATGCTGCAAGTTTACCATGAACGGTTTGCTCATCAGGACAAGAGACATGTGAAGGCCCTAGTAAAGAGAGAGTTAGGCATCACATTGCCGGATGATCAAATAAAATGTGAGGCATGCATATTCGAAAAAGCTCATCGATTGCCTTTTGGGAAGAGAGAGAGAGCTAACACCCTAGGTGAATTAATACATGCAGACGTTTGCGGCCCCTTCGAACATCCCAGCGTTTCGTAATATAGATACTTCGTTGTATTCAAGGACGACTTCTCTTCATATCGTTTTGTTTACTTCATGCGACAAAAATCCGAAGTTAAAGACAAGCTACTACTAATGCTGAATGAAGTAAAAACAAGCGGTCACGCGATCAAATGCCTGTTAAGCGACAATGGAGGAGAATTTAACAATACAGCAGTAAAGAAGATTTTAAGCGACAATGGGATCCGACAGCGACTTACAATGCCTTACACGCCCGAACAGAACGGCTGTAGCGAGCGCGAGAATAGAACGCTAGTCGAAGCTGCAAGAACGTGGTTGCATGCGAGAGATGGCTTACCGCAGAAGCTTTGGGCCGAACTAATTAACACAGCTGCGTATGTCCTGAACCGGACAGGGCCTACAAAAGTCAAGGATAAGGTTCCGTACGAGTTGTGGCACGGCAAGAAGCCTAAAATCTCCCACCTAAGAGTTATTGGAAGTAAAAGTTATGCACACGTACCCAAAGAGTGCAGAAAAAAACTCAATAAAAAAGCGGTTAAAGGTATACTCATCGGTTACGAGGGAGATGATGGCTACCGAGTGTGGAATGGTTGTCATACTAGCCGATCGAGAGATATAACTTTTTCAAGCAAGGTTGAATTTAATGTATTCGTCGGAGCAAACAAGAGTCAAGAAAATTCTACTGAATCAGAAGATCCCACAGAAGTAACTGATTCAAGGGATGAAGAAAACATAGAAGAAGCTGGAAACTTTCGTTGCCTTGATCAAGAGGGAGATAGACCTGTGGTTGAAGAAGAACCAGCAGATGTTGACCAAGATCAAGAAAGACACGCTAGCTATGATGAACCCGTGCATGGCAGTGACGAAGATTTTGTTGATGCAGATGACGGACTCGCGGAAGTTCCACAGGAACCGGAGCCCCGTTATAACCTCAGAACCAGATCGAATCTTAAACGTCCGAAAAGGTTT
Organism: Pyrausta nigrata; assembly: GCA_949316185.1. Classification (NCBI taxonomy): domain Eukaryota; kingdom Metazoa; phylum Arthropoda; class Insecta; order Lepidoptera; family Crambidae; genus Pyrausta; species Pyrausta nigrata. The sequence goes on along the minus strand of OX438949.1, from coordinate 14,458,699 downwards.
GACGACTATGTTTGCTTCGTAGATAACTAGACCTTACCCGAATCGTACGAAGAAGCGATTGAGAGGGAGGATAGCACCTAATGGCTGAAAGCCATGGAGAGTGAGCTGAAGTCTTTAAAACAGAACGATGTCTGGACTTTATGCGAGTTACCACCCAACAAAAAGGCGCTCCCCTGCAAGTGGGTTTTTAGAATTAAATGGAATGCTGACGGGACGATTGACAAGTACAAAGCGAGACTTGTTGTCAAAGGATTCAAGCAACGTAAAGGGTTTGACTATAAAGAAACCTTTAGTCCAGTTGCCCGAATGGCTACAGTAAGAGCGTTGCTGAGCGTAAGCGCTAAAGAGAATTTACATCTAGCGCAGTTTGATGTATCGACTGCATTTTTAAATGGGAGATTGCAAGAAGAAATTTATGTGCAGCAACCAGATGGTTATAGAGATGGTACATCAAGAGTTTGTCGACTTCAAAGAAGTCTGTGCGGCCTAAAACAAGCACCCCGATGCTGAAACTCTTACTTCGAGCAGATTTTAGTAGAGAAAAGATTTGAGCAGAGTTCAGCAGATCCCTGTCTATTTACAAAGGTTGTGAGTGATAAAAAGATTTTAATTACTTTGTATGTTGATGACGGGCTCGTGGCCGCAACTGATGAAGCTTTAGCGAATGAATTCCTGCGAGATTTAGGGAATACGCTAAAGATAACGACAAAATCAGCGTCATACTATCTAGGACTGGAAATCTCACGATCGGAGGACGGTTATATTTTAATTAGTCAGAGAGCATATATCAAGAAGATTTTAGAGCGTTTCCAGATGGCAGAATGCAATCCAGTCGCAACACCTGTCGAACGGAATACTGTTGAATCAGGGAAAGTTACGGAAGAGAACCCCATCGAAAAGAATTTTCCGTATCGAGAGGCTGTAGGTGCACTTATGTACCTTATGACAGGCACGCGCCCAGATATAGCATACGCCGTTGGAGTAGTTTCAAGAACGCTAGAGAATCCAACAAAGGCTGATTGGCTTAAAGTCAAATCCTTTTTTTATTCAGATATTTGAAGGGAACAGTAACCCATAGTATCAAATATGATGCAACTGCCACTAGAGCAATTTTAGAAGGATACAGTGATGCCGATTATGCTGGTGATGTCATGACTGGTCGCTCCACTTCAGGAGTTGTATGTTTATTTGCAAATGGAGCTGTATCATGGCTGAGCCAAAGACAAGCATCTGTTGCGATATCTACCACAGAGGCAGAGATTGTTGCAGCAAGCGAAGGCGCACGTGAATTAACTTGGCTTTGGAGAGTGTTTTGCCAGTTAACTCATCTTGACGACGTCCCTACACTAAAAGTGGATAATGAAGCAGCCATACGTCTTGCAAACAATCCTGAGTTTCATAAGCGGACGAAACACATTCGAGTACGTCATTTCTTTGTTCGAGAGATGGTCCAAGAAGGAAGACTATATGTGTTGAAAACCGACTCAACGAGCCAGCTCGCAGATTTACTTACAAAGACAGTGCCGAGACCAAGGCACAACGAATTATGTATTGGTTTGGGACTTGAAGCTTTGAAGAAGTTTTAAGGATATCGAAGCTTTAATGAGGGAAAGTGTTGTGGTATGTGCAATAAGGTTGCATACCTATTTATGGAACATTAGTAGCTTCGAAATTAGAATAAAAAGAAAAATTGTGTCAGCGAGTTGTCTGAGCTGTCTATTGTGATTGATTGTGAAAAATTGTAACGTATTGTTTGTTTTATGAGAATATATCCGTAATTATCGTCAAACTTGTTGTTTACTTGTGTTATCGACTGTGCACTGCTTAAATACGCCCATCCAACTACAAGAGTTCCACCGCCCCAGCAATCTATACACCTACTTTGAAGCGGTTTATAATATAAAATCCGTTGAGACAATTTTAAAGATTGTGATTCCAAATAACTTTGACTAAGCCTTACAATCTCTACACAGTTAAGCAATCTATCTGTGAAATTATAGAAATTGTAAGAATCTAATTTAGTTAATGATTGATTCATGGATGTTTTGTTAAAATTTATAAATTTAGACCTGCAAGAACTAAGTAAACCTAAAGTTTTTGTTAACCTCTTGACAGGATCGTAAGCCTATGTAGACTCGTCAAGGACAATAACGACTGTCTTCTGAGTCGCTCCTCCGCTTCCGGAGGATGAACTGACGACCTTGGAGTCAAAGCTATACAGCCGAAGATCACACGAATGTGTAGTGCCTCCGTTATTATTTATTTTATTATGTGTCAATAAAGAGGTAACATTGTCGAGTGGTTTTATTATAGTACAATTATTACTACAAGTAGGCGGATGAGGAATGTTCGCTGCGGTAGTAGATGTAAGGTTTGGCTCTTTGGAGCTTCTACAACCGAGATGAATATTGGCTGGCTGTAGCGATAGCAGGGAGTATTGGCTCTTGTGAGCGGCTACCACTACAGTTATTAAAATGGCGAAATTCTACCTCCGCTACATGAACTTGATTAGGTACTTTATTGTGAGCTGTGTCAGGTTGTAGTGTGATGTCATTATCAACAACTGTATCTTACCGGCTCTGAATTGAAGACCTCCGTCGACTTTTACCTTTCTTAGATTTTAAGGCCGCAAGTTTGGCTTCCAGCTCCAGATCCGCCTACTTTCGGTTTGCATCAGCCATTGCAATGATCATTTCTGCTTTTGCCTTTTCTTGAGCAACTTTTCTAATGTGCTCAGCCTTTAACAGCAGCTTTTTAGCACGAATAGAAGCAGATGACGTGGTAGACCTGGAACGATCGGAAGTTTTAGACCTTGAGCTTGGGGTGATCGCAGCGGACGTACTCGTAGACGCCACTGGCTCGCCCATGTTGACACTGTACCCCTGCCTGGTTTCCCGACTTTTAGCTTGAGCCCTAGTTTCCACCATGTAAAATGAAATTTTGAAGTGAACGTAATTTTGATATTTTAAGTTCAAAAGAAGCGCGAAGGACCAAAAATGTGCAGGATAGCTATAGATTTTCGGGAAACTAGGGCTTAAAAAAGGGAATTTTAAGGGAACAGTACAAAGGCACGAAATACAGGGTGACAACTCGTTTATTAATCTGTCACAACAGTAAAGTACAAATAAAAGGAAATATAAACCATAAATATTTGTAAAAAAGTATTATTTTAATGTGCGTTCGCAACACCCGTTATTACAAAAACTAAGTACCGGGTTAAAAGCAGGACTAAGCTATTAGCTAGCCAATAAAATTAGAAAAACGTCTCTCTATTATTCCTCTGAGTCATTTATTCCTCTATTGTCGGATAATATTTAGACCTAGTTTAAGCCTGGTCAAATTTATTGGAATAAGGCTGCAAATGTTTACAGAAATATAGCTAAAAATCTTCCTAATTAATATTCCTGTTGAAATAATACAGAACGCCGCTATGCTAAAATAACACGCATCAGCTCAACGGCCCTAATCCTCTATTAAGTGTTTATTTTAAGCAGCTCTCAATTAATTTGACCCCAATTAGCTTTTACAACTTTAAGGTGTAAGCCCACTACACCGTGCTATGACTGTACTATTAACGTGTTAGAAAAGAAAGAATATCTTAGTTTCAAAAATGGACGATGCCCAAAATACCGTTTTGTCACCAACCAACACTGCACTTAGTGTAGGTTAGCTTTACTAACTTATAATCAAACGAACTCCGGTCGATATTATATTCTACTAAGCAATCGAATTCGGGTTGTGGGCTCGAGTCTTATACCTATGACCCTGCGATATCCAGGCGAATGCACTCCCAACTAAGCTATTTGTAAGTGCTTGCTAATATGCCCCAGTAGTGCCAGTACGCCAAACGCCGCGGTCGGCTTGCTTTAGCAAAACGGCTCCCTTTGTAAAGGAAGTTGTAAAATAATAGAAATTATATGTATATAATTTCCATTATTTTACACCTTCCTTACAGGTTACATTTTAGCAAGTGACAATATTTTGACAGCGCCCCTTACTATATCAGAGAAATAGGACCTAAACATTATTTTTCAAAAAACAGGCAATTTTTTATTTTTATTTTTCCTACCAAAAAAATTTAATATTTTTAAGATCACCTGTTAAGTCTTCAAAACTACGTTTGTACATATGTATCTCGCATTTTGATTTACTAATACACCAAACTTGTGCACCAAACGTAAGCAAGAGAGTAATTACGACACTGTCTACATAGAAATCAAAATGTTTTTTGGCATTTTTCTTGAAACCCAGTGTAAAAATAAAAGTTTTTTTACAAACATTATTTACTCATGTTGTTGCCTTTGCTATCTGTTTCATCCGTTACTAAAATGTAACCTTATGTAAAATTATAAGTAAGCCCGTTTGAACATTACCTGTTCAGAACAGAACATATTTTCTCTGCGTCATAATGTTACCTAATTAATAGCACGGTCATGGTATGGTACAGCCTAGTGGGCACAGGTTTTAACCCCTCGTGTGCTAATTGCTAATGTGATAGTGATATTTGTGCCCTCAATTGACAAATTAGGCATAGCTACGGAGCAGATGCAACTGGTTAATTATGGTTAGGCATTTATGCCCAATTTAGGACTGAATACCAACATGTTCTACAATGTGAAATGTTACGAAGTTTTAATATTTTTGAAACGTATTCAAAAGCTAATTTACAACACTTCTGTTATTATTAGAAATACTCGAAATCCTTTGAAAAATCGCGTTTCATACTAATATAGGCTTGTTTATCCTCATGAATAAGGTGAGGCCTTTGCCCAGCAGTGGGATCAATCAATAGAGGCTAACTTTACTTATACTAAAATGCGGTACCTATCTCTACAACTTTAGTATGAAAACGTAATATTTTTCTAGGATTTCGGAGGAGATATGTATGAAACGTTTATTGTAAATTGGCTTACGCTTACATTGTAGTACTCGTAAATAAATATTAAATATTTTCAACTATGCTGAACTTACATCAAATCGGAAGGTTTGCATTTTTTAGTTTTTTAGGGTTCTTCATTCTAATTTAGTTAAATTCATAAAAATACTTAGTAACATTATACACGATGTTAGTTTGCATCCTTGCCATATTTACAGAGGTAACTATATTACGGACACTGAACTCAAATCATTAAAAAAATTGTGACCTAAAATTTTGATTTTTAATCTTGATTATTTAATTTTATCGACAATCTGTTACGCACACCATTAACTATCGTAGCGCATACACATCACTGTTGGCTGTTCATCGGCACAAAAGAGCTGCGGCGATTGCGCTCTCTTTCTAACATCATAAACGCCGCCCCTTCTTCTTCTTCTTTTTTTCTCTCCTTTTTTTTCCTTCTTTTATCTCTGTGAATATGGCAAGGATGCAAAGTAACACCGTGTATAAACACTAACTGCCGTACTTAGAGACGACAATTAAAGTTAATCGTTCAGTTAGTCTTACGCCGTCCTTTTCTATTTCATTGACAAAGAAAGTGACACAACGAGACTTAATTAAAAATTAAATTTAATTGACGTCCTTGAGTGCGGCAGTAATAGGTAGAGCCTGTATCTAGTAGTAGACATAAACAATCAGTAACGAGTTCATTCATTAAGCCTTATCAATCCGCGGCGTATCTATAGTGCATCACGCTACGTGACGGAATCCTGACTAGTTTTACAAGGCACAACCCTAACCCTAATTTCTGATGTCATTACTGAGATAAAGGGTCATTCAGCCTACGTGCAGCTATGGGCGACTGTCCACTTGAGTGACTAGCTCGTGTTAGAACAGCCAACCCAAGCCGAGTCTTCTTTTTGACTTTGAGCAAGTCATTCAGCCTACGTTCAGCTATGGGCGACTGTCCACTTGAGTGACTAGCTCGTGTTGGAACAGCCAACCCAAGCCGAGTTTTCTTTTTGACTTTGAGCAAGTCATTCAGCCTATGTGCAGCTATGGGCGACTGTGCACTCGAGTGAATAGCTCGCGTTGGGACAGTTAACCCCAGCTGATACTTTTTGACTTTAAGCAATAGTATGCAAAACCCAAAGAGATCTCAATATTTGGACCATTTATGAAGTGCTTTAGTAGCTCTAGGGCCATAGGGCTTTCCATCCATAGATAGGGCGATATGGTTATCTAGGGCCCTAAATCGAAACGCTGGTAGACCTGTTCGTTTTTTTTGTATTGATTTTTATTCTCATCGGATGTTGTGTAGTGGGTTAATAATAAATATTTAATATTTTATTCCCACCTGATACCCTAGTACTCACTAGCTCATTTTTGGCAGGTGGTGCGTTCTCTACTACGATTGGGGGGATCCATTAAGAAAAGTAAATTAATGAGGGGATCGGATGAGAATTTTGTTTTTCGGTCGATCAGACGCAGGGGATGACTTGGACTTAAGACATAATTATGTTCTGCTGCATCATTGAAATTACGTTTTGTATAATCCAATATGGTGCGTTCAATTTTTTTCTTAAGACTACACAAATTTACCGATAAGTTAATACAGATTGTAAGAGGAAAAAAGAGGAAAACGTTTTTAACGCAACGTATGTTTACATAGAAAAAGATATTGCTATTAAGTAGAAAAACAAAGTTTTCATATGATATGGCTTTATGAGATATCTAAAATTATGTTGTATTAATCAAAATATGTTGTATTCAACCTTCCGCCCGGTGTCTCACACTCAATTGATTGACTACTTTGACCGACATGTATTTTTTTTATTCGTGTGCTATCTGCTTTTATTTTGCTATGAGTTACCAGTTTATTATACTTCGTCCATTTGACGGGTTAAGTTTTTAAACTCCGCGGAAAAAAATAAATGAACAAGTCTGATCGCAAGAAAAAGCGAAATATTGATAATGAACGAAAATAAGATATTATAAATCAGTGACAGTATGGCAACAGCAATTTTTCCAACAGGCTGCAATCAAAGTTAATAATTTTTTATTAGTGTTTACAGCTTGCAATAAAAACATCAATGGTAGGAGTAATTTATTATTATCTGTGAAAACTTGTTTTGGTCGACCGTCGTTCGTTTGGCTTGAAATAATTTTAAATAGTAGTATCCCAAATCCCAACTTTTATTGCATAAAAATCTATATCGAAATAAGAAATTATTGGGATTCATTATCAACAAATTAATACATAACCCAATGAGAAATGAATGCGAATCATAATCAAATACTTGGTATTAAAATTAATAGGAAATCAATGAGAATCATTATCATTGATTTGATAAATAACCAAGAAATCATTGAGAATCATAATCAACTATTTGATATTGAACCAAATGAGAAATGAATGAGAATTAATAATTGCGAAATTTATCAATATTATTTGCATTTATTTTATTTTTACACCATGGCGGCCAATCTTACCCAAATTGGCCAGCTGCGTAGGAGATATTTAGTGCACGAGTGTACACTGCATGTGTGTGTTCTCTCTGTTCCTTGATCCTTCGAAGTTCGGTGAGACACCCGACATGACTGAAGAGATCAGGCTGGGTACCAATCAAACCCCAAAAGACCCGCGGGAGGGTTGACAACAATTTATTTTCTATTGTGTCTGAAAACATGTTACGTGAAGAAGGTTAACGTGCTTTCAATGGCACGCCACTACCTGCTGTACTCAGAGACATCAATAAAAGGTAACCCTTCATTTAGACTCATGATGTCCTTCTCTTTTTCATTGACAAAGAAGGTGACAGAACGAGACTAAATCATAGATTAAAATTAAATGACGGCCGACGCTGATTGCGGCAGTACCAACCAATCACTAACTTTGTGATTTCTAGCTATTTCTGAGTGATTTCAAGACCGAAAAGCCCTAAAACTAATTTCGGCCTCTTGGTCAGAAACCGGCATGCTGACCACTAAGCTAACGAGGCAGTCATCAGAATTATGATCAACTTAATTGATACTAAACTAAATCTGAATCACCATCAGTAGGTAGGTATCACATCAAAGTCATACCACGTGTATCCAATTTACAATTAAATTATTGTCAAGCAATTTCAACAATGTAAGCCGTAATGAGGAAGTATCTTTCTAGTAACCATTATCATAGCTAATGTTTTTCTAGCCAGAGGCCACTTGAACTAAAATCATGGACTGACGTCAAGATAGTGATGTGCCTATAAAGCCAGACTGGAGTACTGGAATACTATTAATTAGTATGGGCCTTCAAATTCATCTTGACTCTAAAGATATTCAAGTGTATAGGCCCTGGAATTGGAATTGAAAACTTAAAAGTATTTTTACTTTTGTAGGTACATAGGTAGCAATAAATATATTTTATAATTTAAATTATTATTATGAGCCCGTGATTTCTCAGTGCAGGGCAAAGGCTACTCTTTTTCCACTCTCCACGATCTTGGGTAGCTGTTTCCTAGTCATCCAGCCAGGCATCCAGCTCGTCACGCCACCGCTTTCTGGGTCTACTAAATGGTCGTTTCTATTATAATTATATTATTCTACATTTTTAATTAAGTTAAAGTTTTTACTAAAGTTAATACTGCACTCAAAAATTCATCGATCGTTTTCAGGTAGAACACGAACCTACAACCCTTTGTTAAACGGGCGAATGCTCTCCCAACTGAGCTATCAAGAACAAGAAAACACTTTTTTAACCACAACTTTTATGTCACACACATTTTATTATTTTAAAATCTCATCATTGTTATTGCCATATCAAAAGGATTTACTTCTTTAAAAAACTTCGAGTGTATTACCACAGAATAAATAATAGTACAAATAAATATTTACCTTACCACTTTCTCTGTAATACGGTAATACCGAGTACGAGATTGTACTAAGTGTGAGTACTTGATATGGTACATCACTAGCTAGTTCACCTACCTATCTACATTGAAATTTGATCTGGGTAGCAAAGTTTCCGAGATTTACCAGCGCAGCGTAGAATCTGGAAAGGCATGTGACCTTTTTGTTCTACTATGTAAGTACTGTCAGCAGAAAAAACAAGCTCTTTAAACTGTACTTGCTAAGTAGTACCCACCTATTGTATATGTTAAGCAGATAGCTCACCAAATAAAAGTAATGTGTTTTATGAGCGGGTAGCTTTTTATAGAGGTGACAAAAGATAATATAAATCGTATAAAATTATAAATATATACGCTATAAATTGATTTCAGATTAATGTTTCATTATTAAACTGTGTTACTGAATAAACAAAAACAGTAAAAATGAATAAATCTGATTAAAAATCATTCGGTTTGTTGTCTCAACCAAATGTCAACGGTCGCCAAAAACTAATGCAATCAAGATCCAAGTCCGTCATACAATGTTACGATGACCCTTGCTAGTGATGTATAACTATCGATTAATTGTATCGATAAAATTGTCAAAATATCTAAAATGCTCACAGTTTTCCTATAATACTCCAAATTCGTTCGGTATTAAACCACAAGACTAACTTATTGGTCTTAATATAAGCAACTAACTTAAACCACAAAATATTGGTAGGTATTAAACCTCAAAATACATTGTATCAAAATGCTATTTTATATTTGGATAAACGATAGGACTGTAAGTATGTATAGTTACTTAATACATTTCCTGTTATAATTTCTGTCAATTAATTAAATTACCTATTTAAAATATACCCCCAGGGCTAATTTTAAAACATTAATACTGTTTAACAAATTACATTTTACTTACATTTCAGCTGATCGAAACTTAAGATATTTTCAGTTAAAATAATAGTTTAAAAAACTAAACAAACACGCTTTTAGCACGCACTGAAAATTGAAAAAATAATTCGGACATTTAGTTTGATGACTATAGAGTTTTTTCTATCCCAAATCATCATTAGATCGCAGGTAAACATGAACAATTTCAAAAGCGAAATGGTTACAAGTAGGGAATCATCTTTATTAAATATTTACTATGATTTATTATGAAAGAAAACGTGGAACGTTTTGTCCAAAAACAGCAAAGATTACATAAACGCTCCACGCTTTCTTTCATAATAATAGCGTAGCGTTAACCATATCATGGGGGTGGATTTCAAACAGCCAGTCCGCTATCTTGGGGAGGCCGCCATATTGGATTTGTAATGACGTTTCTTAGCTAATCGTGTATTGTCATCAGAACTCAGAGCGTGTGCAAAATTTCATCCTAATTGAAGACCGGGCTTAAATTAAGATTCCATCATAGTTAGTTACGAGTGAAGCTAATAGAAGCTTGTTAAAAAGTGTGGCATTCTTCCTCATGATTTCAGTCATAAAAGTCATAAAAGTCAAAAAAGTCATTTATTTATGTATGTAGGCCCACAGGGGGCACTTATACACGTCCCAACATATTATTTTTTAATCCCTACCACTGCTTCGGGACAAATTGTGGGCTAGTGCTGAGAAGAAGCAGCGCAAGAAACTCAGTCACTATTGTCAAAGCCTCTTTTAAAAATAATGTTTAAATACAGAAATTGTACTAGTGCGAGCTGGTCCACACGTTTACATCATTCAAATAATCGTCTACTTTATAATAACCTTTTGTCATTAGGGTATCCTTAATAAATGATTTGAATTTGTTAATTGGTTATTCTACAATATTTTTCGGTAATTTGTTAAAGTAATTGACACATTTTCCCATGAAAGAATGACCAACTTTTTGAAGCCTGAACTATGGAATAGCAAGCTTATTTTTATTTCTAGTGTTAAAATTATGCGTATCACTTTTCTTTGTAAATAAATGCAAGTTTTTACGCACATACATAATATTTTCATAAATATATTGAGAGGCTACTGTTAATATCCTTATTTCTTTAAAAAAATATTTCAATGAATCTTGAGGTTTGAGGTTATAAATAGCACGTACGGCCCTTTTTTGTAGTACAAAAATTGATTCTGTATCAGCAGCTGAGCCCCATAGTAAAATACCGTACGACATCAAGCTGTGAAAATAACTAAAATAGACTAGTCTGGCCGTTTCAACATCAGTCAAGCGCCGTATCTTTTTTACAGCAAAAGCAGCTGAACTAAGTCTTCCTGACAAGGCCACGATATGAGGACCCCATTGTAGTTTTGAATCTAAAGTAATTCCTAAAAATGTTGTTGAATTTATAGTATTTAGCAGTTTGTCTTTTATCAAAACATCTGTTGAGGCCTGTCTGACATTAGGCATCGTAAACTTAACACATTTAGTCTTATTCCCGCTAAGCAAAAGGTTGTTAACGGTAAACCAATGCAATACTTGTGAAAGAATATTATTTACATCGTCAAAAGTATCTTTCCCCCTGGGAATTTTGAATATAAGTGAAGTATCATCAGCAAATAATACTATATCACAAAGATCTTCCACAAAGTGTGGAAGATCATTTATATAAATTAAAAACAATAAAGGTCCCAATATCGATCTCTGGGGCACACCCATGGTCAGAGGTGCTCCAGAAGACTCAACCCCATTTATGCATACTTTTTGTGTTCTACTTGTTAGGTAAGATTCAAGTAGATTTAATGCATTCATTGAAGCCCCATAATGTCTTAATTTTTTCAATAAAGTTTTATGTTCTACACAATCAAAAGCTTTTGAAAGATCACAGAAAATACCTAAAGCATCTTGTCTATTATCATAGGCATCAAAGATATGTTTTAATAGAGCAACTCCCGCATCAGCAGTACTTCTACCTTTAGTGAAACCAAATTGTTTTTTGTGTAGTAGATGGTTTAAAGAAAGATGTGCTAGTAGTTGATTGAATATTACCTTTTCAAATATTTTACTGAGGACCGGAAGAATCGATATTGGTCTAAAATTAGAGGGGTCACTTTTTTCGCCGGATTTAAATAGCGGTATAATTTTACTACATTTCATTAGGCTTGGAAACTGGCCATCATCAATGCACTTGTTAAAAATTATTGCTAATTGAGGAGCTATTGTGTTGATAATTGATTTTATAATATACACAGATAGTCCCCATAGATCCTCAGTCTTCTTCATATTTAAATCTAGAAATGTTTTTGTAATTACTTCGGGACTGACATGCCTAAAGTGCAGTGGAGAATCGCACTGGTCGACATTGGACTTGAGAATCGATTCCGCAAGTTCTGAAGAAGATGCAAGTTCTTTAGTTGTTGAAGGTGCAATATTAGAAAAAAATGACTCAAAGGCATTTGCAACTTCTTGATTGGATGTGATCAATTTACTTTCGACTTTTAGTGAGAATGAGCTACTTTTTGATTTATTTTTACAAGTTTCCTTGTTTATTATGTTCCAAGTAGCTTTTGCCTTATTGTTGGAATTTAAAAACTATTCTACGAATATAGTTTGACTTTGCTGCAGCACATACTTTTTTAAATATCTTAAAGTAATTTTTAACATATTCAATAGTATGTGGATCCTGTGAGTATTCTCTTATACTATATAAGTCATACAATTTAATCCTACTTTTATGAATACCTGGTGTAGCCCAGTCATTAAATTTACATTTAGCTTGATTTGTCTAAACCTTCTTCAGTGGAAAGATTTCATTGAATTGATTTTTATTAATTCAAAAAGGTTTTCGTATAATTTATCAACATTATCGCAATTATTGGGTATAGTTGAGCTTACACTATTACAAATTGTATCCCTAAATCTGTCTAACCTATTTACTGTGACAGGCTTATAAACATTCTCCACAACACTTGAGGCATGACTGTGTTGAAATGAGACCTTTTGACCTCTATGATCGGAACTAAGATTACGTAAGATACATTTGTCGATTACGATTGCATTGGAATCACAAAAAATATTATCTAGACAAGTTGCAGTATTGGGAGTCACCCTAGTTGGTTCCTTAAAAAGGTTAAATAAATTATAAGATGCAAAGAGATTGAGAAATCGGGTAGATATCTGTGTTTGTTTTAAAATATTAATATTAAAGTCTCCGCATACAACTATTTTTTTGTTTGATCTGCAAACTTTATCTAATGCTTCTTCCATAATGGGTTCAAAAAGTTGGTAATTTGCGTCTGGGGGACTATACACACACAATATAATATACTGATCCAGCTCCGCACACGCTAGTTCAATAGTTCGTTCCATCGAGAGTGACACAATATCCTTGCGATCTTTCTAATTTAATTCATTTCTTAAGAGTATGAGTGACCCCCCTCTAGTAGTGGTCTCTCTTTAAAACGAACTACTGACCTTATAATTATCAATACTTATCATTAATTCAAAATTTTTATACCAATGCTCTGTCAGACACATGACATGCACATTTAAATCTTGCAAGACTAACGAAATTTCTAGTTCTTTGCCAGCCAAGCCTTGTATGTTTTGGTGAACTAAGTTAAAACTAGACCTGGCTTTTGTCTTCCCTCTTAGTTTAAAGTCTCAGAGGTTGTCAAATTTACAATATTTAAATTAGTATTACTACTAACAAGTTGAGAACCATGTGATATGATGGTTTTGTTTCTTAAACAATTAATATTGTATGCTAGCAAAGTAGCTATTCGTTTTTTAATTCTATTAGGCAGGTGTAAAGAGCCGCCAGTCAGTGAAAATAAATGGTTAGTAAATTTATTTGTGTCAAAAAACACAAATTTGTCACTATGACGCTGAGTTAAATTGAATAATAAAGTATTCATTAGATGAATACGGTTATTTTCTTGTGCTTATGATTTTTAGAAAATGGTAGGGCACAAAAAATGATTTTATGAACATCTAAACTTGACAATATTGAATAATTTTTTATAATATTTTTTTTACTAAGATTTTGACTATCTCCTATCATAACTACAAGTATTGAATTGGAATTTAGGTCAGTACTTTGGATACAGTTTACTATATGATCTAAGGAGGCGTCGGGCATACAATTATTTATAATATTACAATTTAATTTCTTATGTAGTAAGGAACCATAACCAACCCCTAATTTATTTGAAAAAACAATAACATTGTTACATTTGTTCATAAAATTTTGTGAACAGTTATTTTTTTTTAAATTATCAGAATTACATTTTGATAGGCACTTTTGCAAGCCAACCTCTCTTAGTTGTGGTGAGTCATTAGGTAAGTTTATATTTATGTTGGGCACTGAAGAAAAATCTGTGTTTGGAATGCCCATTCGTAACAGCTTATTAGCAGCCAGGATATGCTCCGATATTTGTTCCTGTGAAGAGTTATATTTACTTGTAATAGAATTCAATGACTCTTGCAACCTTGAGATATCAGTTTGCAATTTTCCTACATCCTGATCATATTTGGACCTGCTTTCTTGTAATTTATTTTGATATATTTCTAAGCTGTCTAGTAAATCTATTTTTTCCTTTCTCAGCTGTACATTATTATAAAAACATTTCTGTTTTTTAACATTTTTTTCGGTTTTGTTGATTATTTTCTTAATTTTAATATACTTTTTAACCCTATTTCTACCTGACAATTTAATCTGTTTAGAACAGTTTACAGACTGATTTATTCTACTATTGATTTGAAACTGCTGCCGGGCCATTAGGAGTCCCAATCAGCCCTCATAAAGATTCATGGTCTGAGAGTATTCTTGATCTTTCTTCTCTTCTTCCAAGTGCAGTATTGTCTTGTTCGCATCTCGCAGCTCACTTTCCAGCTCATTATTCCGTATAAGTGTCTGCTCAAAGACACTGCTGCACTGGTCGAAGGCGCTGATGGTATTGAGGAGCTCATCACGGTGTTCGGTGACATGCACCTCTGCTAATTCCTTTTTTAGTTGAGAGTTTATGTCTATATTCTTCTTCATTTCATCTTCACATTCGTCTCTTTCCCTAAGGAGTTGGTTACAGACATCCTTTGTTGCTTTTAAGTCTTCTAATGCATTTTTAAGTTTTAATTCCATTTCTCGGGTAGACATTTTGCGGGTCATGGTTCCAGTCCGGGTGGCCATGTTATTCAATGGTTCACCTGAAATTTATTTTAAGAGGAGTGTACAACAGATGTTTGATGACAGAACCGATGATAAGAATATGAATAATTTGTGTTCTATTTTTTTATATGTCGGCACCTATATTTTTTATTAAAAATTATATTAAAATGTTTCAATTTTACTAAGTAGTTGGCTATAAATTATGTTTGTAACTAATAGAAAAATTATCTATACACTTTTAGATAAAATTAATTATTTTATTTGTACATGAATATCGTTGAATAACAAATTAATGAATAATTGGCTATCAAAGTCTAAGTTAGAACTATCACTATTATGCTTACTACTGCAATGTAAGTGTGTAGTAAGTGAACAAAATGTAAATATAAATGTGAAGTGAAAATTACTGTTGAGTGTTTAGAGTTTATTGTCTGCGGCGAAAGGTTGTTATCTTCAACTTTACTTCCACTAATACGTCAAGTAAAGAGAGGCACAACAAGGCCGAAATGTTGTGAAGTTTGACGTGTCTCACCTTGGTGAGGATTGTGCAGTGGGCAATGTTGTGTACGCAGCAATAAACAAACAGTAAACAGTATCCACTCAGTACTAATTCACTCGGTGACTATCGTAAAATTATAACCTCAAAATGTGTTGCACTGTTATGACAGTATAAATAAACAGCAAACTGGATTTAGATTAATACTTAGGTATGTAAATGAAATGTTATAAAAGCAGTACTCCCCTGGTTTTAGTATCCGTTGTCCACCTTTTCCAGTCGTAATGAACAACAATTATTTATTTAAACCTAGATCACAGGCGAAACCATCTTTCAAATAGTTTTGCTATTAGCTATCGAGCCTTAGGCTCCGCACAGATGAGCCACCGACCACCGCCACCGGTCAGTAGCGCGCCACCCCCTTTGGTCACTGGCTCGGTGGCCGCTACAATTGCCACTCACCTGCTAGATCCTTTGACAGATGTTTTGTCAAAATGGCGAGTGGCCGCCACCGGTGGCGTGTCGCGACACTGAGTCGCGAGTTGCCGCAACTCGCTACATGTGTACGGTGACGTATTAAACATAATGTAATGTCCTCCTAGCCGAATTTCGACTACAGTGGCCAATCTTAACAGAGCACAAGTGTGTGCGCAATACTCTCTGTTTCTTCACTCTCATAATTCGGTGAGACGGAAGTCCGACATGACCGTAGACCGTAGAGATCAGGCGCAGGATCAACGGCTTAACGTGCTTTCCGAGGCATGGGGGTGTTAACACCGCCAACTTCCTGACTCCGGAGCTGTGTCTGAGTTATTTCAAGACAGAAAAACCCAACACTCTCGGCCCGACCCGGGATTCGAGCCCGGGACCCCAGCGTGCTGACCACTAGACCAACGAGGCAGTGTAATGTAAACAGTTTGTCGCTAGCTACCGGTGGTTATGATCGGTGGCCCATCTGCGCGGAGCCTTACAGCGCGGTATGCGCGCGCGCACACCCCAGCGCGATTGTCTGATTTATACAAATTGGAACATTGGGCAAACACGGGAATGCGGGCCAATCGGATCAGGAACTAGTAATGGTTGGCTTCTTAGGAATTAGGACTGAATAGTATCAATAATGCCGTAGCAGGAACTAACATAGTATAACTCGACCAAGCTAAATAAACGAATTTCAAACTTCTTTCGACGACGAATACATACAACAATTACTATTTAGATGATATGCCCAAGTTTATTTTAACACCATTGCTTTTTAGTTTTCTTTTCTAGTTGGCTTGGACGGGCAGCAATGCTTAGATTCAGAAAAATCGGGGTGTAATATTTTAAATCTGTTTTACAAAGTGTATGAGATTAACTAATGGCAGAATTTCTCGCGAACTCGCCCTTAAAATTTTAAGATAATAGCATGTTTTTAAAAAATTTGAACTAAAGGCGCCATATCTTTTCAGAATCTTTTGTATAATATAAGGAAATCATTAATACGAGG
Source organism: Pyrausta nigrata (assembly GCA_949316185.1). Classification (NCBI taxonomy): domain Eukaryota; kingdom Metazoa; phylum Arthropoda; class Insecta; order Lepidoptera; family Crambidae; genus Pyrausta; species Pyrausta nigrata. The sequence goes on along the minus strand of OX438949.1, from coordinate 14,441,886 downwards.
GTCAAACTGAAAGTTCTTAGAAAATCAAAAACTGATTACATTAGCCAGTTATTAGTTTTATTATATCTTTTCAAAATATTGTCTATTGACGTCAATACACCGCTGCATGCGATGGAACCACTGGGAAAAGCACTTTGCCCACTCGTCCTTAGGGGTCTCTTCAATGGCATCGCGATACGCAGCCACCGCTTCTTCAGCATTCATAAACCGCTTTCCTTTAAGTTTTTCTTTAATTTTTGGAAATAAATAAAAATCACAAGGCGCGAGGTCGGGGCTATACGGCGGGTGACCCAGTAATTCAACGTTTGATGTCGCCAAATAGTCGATCGTTCGCTTGGCGGTGTGCGACGAGGCGTTGTCGTGGTGAAGGAGGATCCTACTGCGAGGTCGTTTCTCTCGAACTTTTTCCAAGACAAGTGGCAAACAATTGGTAGTGTACCATTCTGCAGAAACTGTTTTTTGATCCTCTAACACAATTGTTGCGAAATGACCTATCCTTCCAAAGAACGAGGCCACCATTTTTTTTCCCGCACTTCGATCTCTCTTCACTTTAGTTGGCAACTCCTCGAAAGGAAACACCCACTGAGCAGATTGTCTTTTGGTTTCAGGATCATAACAGTAAATCCAGCTTTCGTCACCTGTTAGTATGTCGAACACAGCATTTGAGTCACCTCCGTTAAATCTTTCAATCATTTTACGGCACCAATCCACACGATGGAGTTTTTGAGCCTTAGTCAAATTATGAGGTATCCACCGGGCGCAAAGCTTCCTGACCGCTAAATGTTCGTGGAGGATTTTGTGCACTTGACTCATACCGATGCCTAAGCTTGTCCGAATCTGCTGATAGGTCACTCTTTTGTCAGTCTCTATCATACGCCGCACAACACAGATGTTATTTTCAGTCGTCGCCGTAGAAGGCCGTCCCTCACGTACATCATCAGTGAGATTAGTGCGACCACGTTTAAACTCATTAAACCAGTTGTAAACAGTCGCACGAGATGGGGCTTCATCGTGAAAGGCCAATCGTAGTCTATCATAACTTTCTTGTTGACTTAAATGACATCGAAAGTCATAAAAAATCATTGCACGAAAATTTTCTCGTGTTAAATTCATTTTGACGTGACACAGACAATTTTCAATTTGCCGCCAAGTCGTAAAACAAATGACAAATGAATGAAATATATACTCAGTAATATTGGCAAAGAGTTCTATTCTCAAATTTTAGAATATTTTTTTTATTATATTGTTTATAAGTGGCCAGTTCTAAGAACTTTCAGTTTGACCCTCGTAGTAACCGATATTCATTTGGTCTTTCCTTTTTTTGTTTACAGACGCCGAATGAAATTTGAAGAACACACAACTGGATAAAGTTGATGACCCTGGCCTCGAAGACCTTTACTCTCCGAAATATCAAAAGAAAGAAACCAACAATTTAAAAAGGCGAAGAATAAGACATCAAAAAATTGTGTTGGTACCTACTTCATACTCGATAAAATGATACTAATTTGAGGATTTATTTTATGATTTAAGACGAAATATGAGCATATTTCGTCTTAAATCGTAAAATAAATCCTTTTTCGTTAATTTTTACATTAGAAATTCGATTGTGACAGTTTCAAATGTAATTACCAGAAACTTTAAGACATTATAACTCTAATATCTTAAAACTTCATGTCAACTAAAACTACACTTTCTTGTTGCATTTTTATACGGGAGTTAATGCATGCTACTTTCTAAGTATTTTGTTTTTACTCCTGACGTTTCTGACGTTTCAACCCAATTGCATGGATAGTGGTCACGGGCGGACTTCAGGACATTTCAAAGATAATTTATGGATCTTAAAACACGATCAGAGGAATTCGGTTCGAAAGATAATCCTCCTGAAGTTAGGTCTAACTTTGCCATTTTTGCATGTTGCTATCATTTTGGAGCATTCTCTTTTATACTGTTACTCATACACAAAGACGAAAACTATGGAAAAACATTTTTTATTTGTTTAAATTTTTATTCACGAAATTGCCAATAATCAATAAATGTGCAAAATCAGCGTAGCGACGACGCAATGGGACAGTTGGGCCAAGCAGTTTCTTTGAAATTGTTTACTAAAAGAATATTTGCGCTTAAACCGACTGTCTTCAGGTGAAATTATTATTTTAGTAATTTACTTAATATTTTGAGATACGGTCTTTAACATCTAGATTAACAGGATTTTTAAATAAGAAACAAGAAATTCGCACACGGGGATTTAAACCCGACCTTTGGCTAAAATAACCAAATAATATAATATAATTATAATAATATGGCTAATATAGCCAAAGTTCGTAGGTTCAAATCCTGCCCGAGTGCCAATTTCTTGTTTCTTATTTAAGCTTATATAAATAAGAAAGAACACTGTAAGTGTTGAAAAATATTAAAAACTAAGGATTTTTTAAATAAATCATGTAAAACGTTTATTTCAGCCAGAAAAGTTATTTATCAACATGGAAAGCGAGGCAGCCGACAAAGACTGCTCAAAGGTAAGTTACAAGTACTTCAAAGTAATAGTAATTGTTAGACTAGACTAGATGCTTACACTTCACGACACAAACGGGATTTAATGCAACTAATTAATACTTTTTTTAAAGGCTTTGTATTTACCTTCCCGACGTTTCGATTCGGTTGCACGAATCATGGTCGCGGGTTTGAAGTAAGTTAATCAGTTGCATTAAATGCCATTTGTGTCGTGAAGTGTATGTTTAGAAATGCAACAACAAAGTTTGAAATCCTATATAGACTAGATGATTGGCAAAATTTAAGGGATTCCACATTTCCCCATTGCCTGTTCCCCTCAATGAACCATTGACCAAGCATTATACAGATTGACTGGATCTGAATCCACCATAGCAAAAAGGCATGTATATAGAGAAGACTAGTTTTTTTTCTTTTTAAAATTTTATGACAACCAACAATTCAATAAAATAAAAAAACTACGAATGCATTGAGATTGAGTTGAGGAAAAATCTTAACAAAGTAAAATTATATACGTATCACCCCATTCCAAAACCATAAAACTTTAGCAAAGGAAAGTGTGGTCCAATAATTACGTCAATGTGCAAAGGACTTGTCCTCTTTTTGTATGGAGGCTGGTTTTTTATTCCAAGATATCACCAACCACCAATAACCTATATTTATCTTTAAGCTACAAAAATATGAAACACGTAACCATATAAATCTAATTTTAAACGCCTCCATTTTTGAGAAAAAATATGTTTTGTAATGAGGCATCATCCATTGATCATTACTTGTATTTCCTGGCTGTATGGCTATGTACCATTGCCTTTCCACTGGTGGATAAATACTACTAGGTACTACCACAGATTATATAATAGGTACTACTGTCAATGGAATGTCAATTTTGCTGTCAATTTTTTTTCGTTCGTTAATTGGTATAGGCGAAGGTGTGGTTTATGTACAGACAAAGAGAAAAATTAATTTAAATTTTTCTCTAAATCGGAGGTCTTAAAAAATATATTAATTATGCAGAAAGGCTAGTTTTTTTGAACTCTTTCATATAATATTTAGTTTATTCTGGTTAGAAATATTGACGAATAAAAAACCATTAATGGACAAGTCCTTTGCTATGGCCGGTCCGTGGGTGGAACTGACTGATCAATTCTAGTCACCTTAGGGGTCATCAACACCCGGTAGGACACCCGGTAGGCCAGGGAAATGTAAAATTTGGAATATGTGGCAATTTTGGGATATAAGTAGTTGCCCTTAGCAACTAATTTTTGACCTATTTCAAAATTCGTGAATATCAATTCAATTCCAAAGAAACTAATATCTAATTCAAACCCCGCTAAGCAGCTAGTCTTGACTCAAAAATTCTTGCCTAGGACAATCGAATCCAGCCAAGACCGGTAGTTGTCCTTCATTCATATTCAACAGTAGTTAAACAAATTGTTTAACAAACCAGCTAGATGAAAGTCGATACTGGTTGGAATTTTGAGTGGAATTCCGCATTTACTTTTATTGCCGTCGAATGATTAAGTATTTTAATGTGTTAAATTACACAGCAGGGTAAGTGGTGTCTAAAATCATAGACATTTTTTATGATTAGTTAGAGTTAAAAAGGGGATTGTAGAAAAACTAAATATAATTTAAAAAAAAATTCTTCTGTATTAGTTCGTTCGAATAATAGGGACTTCATTCAAAGTTCTTAAAATTCAATAAAAAACATAAGATATTATTAAAAAAAACTAAAAAAATTATCGTCGCTTGGAAGTTGTAAGTTGGTATTTAACAAAAAGAGCCAAAGTCAATTTAATGGTTGGAGTAAAATGTATAAGTATGGGTATGCTTTTAAAGCAACGTACCTAGTCGGGATCGTATATTACCACTTCACCAAAAACACTATTATTGTCTTTGCGAACGGCGATTTTTTCCTCGCTGCACTCATTAAGTCTGTTCTGTCGCAATTTTTCTTCAGCTCGGGCCACTAATCCACTCGCCACACGGGGCCACCCAGCGCCCCCTGCTGGGAGCCGACGAAACGGGCAAATAAAATGCTAATTCAAACCAAATCTACTTTTATTAAATTGTAAAAAGACACGAAACATTTTTTCCTCTCCAAGCCGGTCGTATATTGAAACTTCTGTCAAAGGCTATTGACTAAATAAAATATGCAAGGCTAATAATTTCACTGTGGTTCAAACTTTTATGCGGCGCCACCATCGCGCGGCGATGCTTGGAACTACTACGGCTTAGAAAACCACCCCTTTCACTCAATGCTGCCGCGGGGACATGGAGAAAGTTGCAATTCGCACCCCAAAGATAAAAGTTACGCTACTCCCCGCTAGATGACGCTACAACGACGCATCCCGAAGCATTCGCTCTCACTTTGCGTGTGTGCGTAATAGAGCGAGATCGCAAGTGAAAAATAAAAAAGGAGTAAAATAGACAGCAATATGTGTATACCGAGGCGTGGTTACGTGCATGCAAGCGATTTTTTATCGCAAAAATGGCCGGAACTTTACACGTCCCGCGTTAGAACGTAAAGTCGCAACTGCGATAGACGCGTCGATTTTGATTTTTAACGCGCACTAATAAGGTTGAAAATCGACGTATGTTTTGTTTAAGTTGCGTTTCGACGTCGATGTATGGCGAAATAATTGGCGTCACCGGCGTCGCGGCGTTATTAGAAAGAGAGGGTGAAACAACTTCGCTCCTATGTCGGTACGAAGCGCATCGACGACCGTTAGATGGAGGGGGATGGCGAATTGGCGTGTTCACCCGTTAGAACGGGACGTACGGAAAAAATGTCCGAAAAAAGCTGTTTTTCAAAAGGTGCGATAGAAATTACAGAAACATGGGCGCGGTTTAAAAAATGTCTAGGGCGCCTGCGCCCTCGTCGGCAAGCCGGCTCGGAAGTAAAGGGGGAAAGAGAGGTTGTTTGTGGTATTATGTGACGAGTTGCAGTGCGGGCCGTGGCGCGTCGCGATCGGCCGCTCGACAAAAACAATAACTGCTAATTTTCGACTAATAACCTCGTCGCGCCCTCGCGAGCGAAAACAGAATTCGACATGTGTGAGTGTACCGAGAATAATTCGGATCGAAATTCGATAAAACAAAGCACGTCTTCAATGTGGTGCGGTGTTTGTTCGATACGCTGCAGAGACGATGACTCTGCTGTTTTCCCGCTATTATTTCGGTCCGAACCATGGAGTGATAAAATTTGTGCCATCATGTTAACAAATTAAGTGTAAAAACGCGAAAGCAATGAAACAAACGAAGAATAGTTCAATAGGTATGTAAATGTCACTACAATTCGGTAATAGTGGATGACACAAGTGACGTGAGTGAATCGAACAAGGCCGACCTATTGTAGAAACAAGGAAGCATAAAAATCATAAATTAAGATTAAATACATATAAATTTTCATAATAAGACCAAGTAGGTCTTATGACCTACTACTACTTGGTATATACTATGAATTTTTATATGTCACTGTAGCCAAAAATGTTTCGAATACATTTGGTTACTTCATAATGGTTTATGCAAATGTTTAACATTAATAAGTTAATATTTATTTGATCTTATTGCTAAAGAACCTATGAAAAAATGAATATTTTTTGACTCGAAATTGCGTAGAGTCAACAAAAATATTCTAGAAAGTCAATTTTGAGAGTAGCTCCTACTGTTACGTAAGGCCTGGTAAAAAGTCACATTATTGGCACTTTTCGTTGACACAAAAATATTTTTATCACAAATGTCAATTTGACTGTATATCTCTACGATAAAGTTGATACCAGTGTCAGGTGAGAGATATATCCTTATCGTCTTAAGAACTATAATACACGGGCAAGGTTGGAATCGTAAAAAATTATGTAATTTTTAGTTATGCAGACATTTCGAAATATGTTGTACAGTAAATACCTGATCTACGTTCGTTTAAAATTCACAGTTTAGTGAAATTATTAAAGTGATGGATGGATTCTTGATCTTGACAATAAAGCAAAATAATTTCGTGGGTACAAACTAAGGGCAATTTTCAAAATTTCGCTTTTAAATATTTAGAAGAGGCACTACATTTTACCAATAGGTAACATAGACGAATGTCAAACGACAAAAGACGCCAAATACTACCTACAATAAAAAAGGTACCGATATCAATTAAAAAATGCTGTTGTTAAAATATTTTTAGCTACGGTAATTTCGTTGTATTTCTCGTCGTTTGACATTGGTCAAAATTGGCTTGTTCGGGTAGGAAGTAGTAAGTCGGAATTCCTTCAGTTTCTCTTGAAAAATGGTACAGATCCGCTCAAGGGTAGTACCATGTATTCATCAAATCTAGTAGGAATTATTATCTGAAATGACGCGATGAAATTTTCCATTTATATTCTAGCAAAGAGACAATAGCGTCTTTACCGCCTACTAAATGATATTTCCCTATGATATATTCCAAACTGAAGTACCAAATGTAGAGTAATGTAGAATAAATAAATATTCTAGCAAATATATTTTACAAACTAAGTGGAAGAAATCTACCAATGGCATATAATCACGTAGCGTTGAGGTAAAAAGCGATATTAAATCAGTTATTTCCTACTCACCTTACGTGGCGTGTATTTGTGACATCGTTACACGATATTAATATTTATACGTTATTGGCACGAGTGTCGACTGGTAAATAACCACTTCTTAAGCAAGATTATGAGAATAAATATTTTTGTACATTGTCATATTTTCTTTCATTAATTGCCCATTGTGTACCATTCAAATTGCTATGCCCCGATACTATGACTCTTGAATCATCGGTCGTAGTATGAGAAATTGTAAACTTTTCCATTGACAACTTCTGAGAAATTGATAAAACATGTAGGAACGTTGTGAATACATAATGATCAATTTATACACACTTTTTTGCAGTAGGAGACACATTTATGGGTCTAGAAATTAACAAATCTATTGAAAATGTGTGCAAAAAAAGGGAAATAAATAACTTTTCCCCGAAAAACCTAAAATCGACAAATCTTGAGCTCGACAGTTTCCTATTGAACTATGCATCAAAATCTCGAATGACGTAAACGCGACGAATCCGTAAAGTGCCTAGCTATCTCAAAGCATAATAGTAATGCACCTTTCGTATTGTTTTAGTTCAATTCACGCACACTAATGAATGATAATTAAATTTTGAGCATCAGAATTTTATTCCATATTAGTAAAGATTATAATGTGTAGGTACGAAATGACGTTCTTAACAGCCTTACTGCTTATGATTTCCCTAAAGAAATTACTGATTCAGCATACAAATGAAAACGTTAAACGTTTATTAGAATCTGTTAAGCCCACTCAAAACACGAGCGAGTCCAAAGAACTTGTCTGTTCAACTTTCCAAAAACTCTCATCTGCAGCTAATTAACTTACAAAACGTAAAAATCGTGAGCTCAGCTTAGTTTGGTCAAATAAATCAAAAGTCAACAAATTGGCTGAAACAACACCTGTGCCGATGCCGACCACTTAACAGCCACGTTTTAAAACGACATCTTTAATTCTAGGTTTGACAGAAACGCGACAGATAAAAACTGGTCAGATTCGATTTATGTATTTTTTTCGAAATTTAAATTTCGAAACGGGCCCGTAGTGGGTGTATTGATACGCATATTGGCAACTGCGCAAACGATCACGAAACACGCGGGCGCAAGTGGTCGTACGCTGCGTCATTCAATGCTACACGAAAAAGGTCTTTACACTCCAGTCCTCAAAAACAAACTTGGAGGTCGCTCGCCCGATCCAAGTCAACATTTGCGTGCCTCTGAATTGTCTGTTACTCCGTTTTCGACCACATTAAATCATTAACTCAATACGAGTCCGCTAATCGCTCATAGGTTAGATATTTGTGGTAAAAATTATTTGCCTTTGACTCATTGTGTGCTCAACGTATTCGTGCCTGTGAAATCGTCAAAAGGAGGCGTCGACTGACTCTGAAATTCCGAATTAGAAAACTGGCTTGAGCAAAGACACGTTCCGCCAAGGGGCCGTTTATGTTAACGACTTCCCAAGTTATCTGTCACAGGCCAGCGGCTCGTCAGATGTTAATTAAACATTACAGAACATTCACATTGATTCAGGTAGAGACGAACACGTAGAGGAACAGTTACGCGCGATCGTCCGTGACGTCGAATATGATTTAATTAATAATTTAATATAATAATAATTTTAGATTTATGGTTATGGAAAACTTTATGCATTAATTATTTGAGATTGCTATAAACCATATTTTGGACTATCTTCTAATTGAACTATCTTCGTGTAATCGAATGTAAATTAATAAATAAAGTTCTCAAGTTCTAAATTGAAAAAAAAAAGAAAAAAAATTAATAATTTCGATTAACATTAATAGGCCGAGTGTACACCACATGTTGCGATCTGAAGTAGCCCATTAGGCCTCAAAGTACAGAGCCTAACAGTGGCTCTTTGAGTTCGAAGGCGTTACATCTCATGTACGCGTACTTACAAAGTCTGACACTACGCGGCACTATTGCATCAAAAAAATACACATGCGTTACGCGGGTGAGGTGTAGCGGTGTCCCTTTCTTTCGCGCAGCAGAGTGATGCGGTCCCGCTCTCTACGCACGATATCGGTCGCGGTCGGTTCGTCACATCAGTCGGGTCGTATGCCTAGCGCATAGGAGCTAGATTGGCGCGCCGCGTATTTAAAATAGGAACGTTAGTAATGGATGGGAGCCGTACGGTGGGGTGGATGTGTGCGTGCGAGAGAGCCAGCGACCCCCCGCCCCCGCCGCCAACGCCGCGGCGGTCGCGCGCGTTCACACAACCCGTTGGCCCGGATGGCGCGGCGCTCGCGTCACGCGGCCTTCCCGCGACGACGATCGACGCGCGAACACGTATCATTGTTTTTTTTTTATCACATCTTGAAACAGACTTCGCGATCTCAGCCTTTCAAGACTTTGAATACAATAGTACTCGTATGCGAACTTCAAAAAAAAATCTTGAAATAGTGCAGGATGGATAGTGATCTTATTCGGATTTTTTTTTTCAAAAAAGGAATCCACTTCTGTTTTCATAAGAAACATGGAAGCAAACAAAATGCAAAGGCAGTGAAGTTATCGGATTATTCTTACCAATAATCAAATAACATCGCTCACATGGACCTATCAAAAATATTACAAAATTAAATTATAAAATAGTATACCAATTCCAAACTGAAAGTGAAATTTTGGAATTTCTAAAAAGTGAAGGAAGTGCCATCTAGTGTCGGAAAATTGGAAAACAGAGAGGCGCTGGAAATAGTGCCATGGAAAATAATTCAAATAAAACGAAAACGGTATAATTTATCGTTCTTCATGAAGTTCCACCACGATTCATGAGGTGAGTGAATTGTTTAAAAAAATCAAAAATCATTTCTACAAACATCATTTACTTAAAGCAAAACAATGTAGAGCCGTCGGGATTACTCAGTATGTGTCGACAATGTAAAACTATTAACATTTTCAAAATAATTAAAAATACTTCGGACCTTTCATATGTTAGTGCTTATTAAATTTTTTATGTATGTTACAAAAAAGCTATCACTTTAATAGCCGCCGCACGCAGGTTGTTTTTGTAAACGGGATTTGGGCTAAACGTAACAAAAAACGATCAGAAGTTTTGAGGGATCAAAATGTCATCGGAAAAAAAGTAACAAAAAAGAATGAGATGTAAAAGGGAATGATAATATAGAGACGTTTAAGGTCTGCTTAAAGATGAAAAACTTTGTTTGATGTACAACAGTGAACTAAGTGACGACAAAAATACCTATCATGACCCGCTTAGCAACAGCGACACTGATAAACAGTCACATGTTTTTATCTTGTTGCCATTTAACACGGCCCTTATCGCACTAAACTAACACTAAAAGAATTTAAATAAAATACATTAGAATTTATTTTTAATTCCCTACGTCGTTACCTTTTTTTACAGTTAGGTAGCCAACAAAGATGGCGGCGATAAAAAAAAGATTTTTTCAGAAAGCAAAGTCGAAAAGATGTAAAAAAAAAATAGTTAGGTATCTTTCATTTATGTAACCGCTGTGCGCCCCCAGCTATCAGTTTCACCTTTATCTTGTTGTTTTGCCAAAAGGTGATTTTCGTACATCATTCGCGAAGTCGTTAAGTCGTTGATAATAAATGCTAATTTTACTTAGCACGTCAGCAGACACAACAACAGTGATTTGTTATGTGTAAAGTAAGTAAGCATTATCGTGCCTTATCTATCTCAGTTGCTAAGGCAAAGATGTACAGACACCAAAAAATCATAGTAATATTCAAATATTTTTTGAAAGCCAATGCTCAAGAATTGGCGTTTCTGTAAGTTCTTAAATATTATTAAAATGAATAAATAATGTTACTAAACGGTTCTACGTGAGTTGAATAAAAACACCTAATAAAGTCGAAAACCAATATTACATCTTGTACGTTTTCAAAAGAAAAAATCTTCAAGACAAATAAAAAACTAATATGGTGATTTATTTAAAATTAGTGCAGGATAATTTAAGTTTCATATTTCCATTACAGATGGCGCCACCATATCTAGTCCGTCATTTCCAAAGATAAAAATTACTGAATACATTATCATCATCGTTAATTCATAAGTTTAGAAATGAAAAATTGGCTTATAACATTTGCGATCAATCGAGCATTCTAAACATAAAAATACATAGAATCAAGTTGCTGTAAGTCCTCTTTTCAAACAAAAAAAACAACATCGCTTTTGTAACCGACACTACTCAAGAGATATGAAATTGAACGCCCACACACAAGTTTTTATCTCGAAACAATTTGGGTGTGTTACACGAAAAATTGTTTGTTACAACAAGAGTTTAAACGCGGAATTATTAATATAATTTGACCGTGGGCAAGTTTATTCAAGAGGCCTTAAGCTTATCGTGACTTGACTTGCACTTATCTTGTTGTTCTTTGACCAATCAGGGAATTTGGATTTCTTTTTTTGGTTTACCGATGAATATCAAATGTCGTCGCTGAATCATCATTTGTAACAAAATCTTTATAATAATTCGATTCGGACATTTCAAATGTCATTGCAATAAAAACAGATATTGGAAGGTGTACGAACAAACTTTTTGTCGGTCTCGGTGGCTAATTAGACAATCAATCTTAAACCCGAAGTAATTTTGAGTAACTGAATGGATACTATTTTAAATGATACTCAGAAATATGAAGATATAAATCAGGCGGTTGTTCAATGTTATTAATTTCAGTGTGCCTCGGGCAACAAGCAGGATCGTTAGTCTCGGAGTGCGGCCCAGGTTCGATTCCCGGTCACTAATTATTATTTATGGCCACCTCTTATCTCTAGCCGGAGGCTAGTAGGAAGTATTACATAATATCGGAGTCCGGTATTGAAGTTAGAACGGGCAAGCTGTTAATTGCCAGCGCTTCAGAGAGTAATTATTATAAATTGAAAACAGAACACAAAAATAGAGAACCATTCTAGTACGTCGTTTTTGTTAAAATCTTTCTTCGTACAAAGCATTCTCGAAGTGGAACGTGTTCAAGTTTGAAATTAATAATAACAGTTGGTTTAGATGTACTTAAATATATTGCCAATTTCATTAATTGTCATTAAAAGTTTGGTGGTTGGATTTAATGTGCTTGTAAAGTTGTCAACGCCATGTAAGTTACTAAAATCTGATCAATATTGCAATTGCCAACTACAGTGTGTATGTTTATAAATTAAACTTACGCTCTCAGGTTGGCTATTTGAAATATTCATATATGTTAAATTAAAAATACCAATTAACATATATGTTTTTCTTAACAATTCAGATTGCCTTATTCATCTTAAATAACTTTACCCAATTCTGTTTTTTGCTTTCAGAACGTTGCCAATTCCAAAAGTCCATTTAAGTGTGTCAGTCTTGTTTACGCCAGCTTCGACTCGCCCAGGGTCGTTAACTCAAAATTTCTTTTAAAATAATTATCTTCACAATTAAACACATACAGAAAAAGAAGCACATAAAATTTTTCATACGGGCTGCTTTTATTCCAACTGCGAGTTGCCGAGTTGTCACGATCTGTCACTTCATAAATCTCAAGCTATTCACAAGCCAACACATCAATTTTACATTTTGACAAGTTTATTAACGGTAAATAGTTTGAGTACACGCAATTTTTGGATGTAATTAAACTAACCGGACTCTGTATGATTCCAATTTACGTTTTTTCCTATGTTGAACTATCATTAACAAAATTATAATAACGAAAATTAAAGTACGTTACAAAGTAAAGTGTTTTGAAGTTTCTGGTTTAGATTTTTTGACTTAAAAAGCACTTGACGTGTTAATACTACCCTGTAAAAGATTCTGTTAGGCGATGTTTCCCAACAATGTCTAATTAAATTAACACATTTCAACACACGTGATTGATAAAGTAGCGTTAATGGTTAGGAAACCATTGTAAGTGAGCTTCTAAAGAGTTTGAATTAATTAATACGTCGTCCAAATATAGCATTTCAAATACTAAAGGTGGGTAGTTATCGATCGCTAAAATGTGTGTGGTGCGCCACGTGGCTTAACAACCGAACGGCACAATCTCTAGCCTTGGAAATTATTTTAGAACGGGCTCAGAATATCATGTAATAATAAATTCTTAAAACTGCACGCTGCACAAATGCAGACATTCATGTAAAACAGAAATGTTGTTAGTTTTTTTATTAACTTATTATCAGTACATGAAGCAAATTGTTGTTAGGAACCCATAATAAAAGAACAAGTGACCATGACTTTTTTTTAAACTAAAATAAGAATGTTATGAAAGCACGCATGTGGACGCAGAAAGTTTAATCGTGTTTCGAAATAAAAAGTATAAATATTGATAATAATGTTTTTTTTCTTTGGAAACCTTAAAAAAACCTCTGCGAAGATTCGCAAAGAAAGTTTTAAAAGGCTGACAGGTTCATACATTTGGTGTCTGTTAACATATTAGTAAAGTTAGCGCATAAACAGTAAACACCCCACTGCTGGGCAAAAGCCCCACTCCAACTATTTGAGGTATGAGCTATACTCCACCAAGCAGGCTAAGTGCGGATTGGTCAGTTAACTAGTGGTAACCTGTAAGAAAGGTGTTTTTAAGTCTACCTTGATTGTACCTCGGAATCAATTTTTAAAACAAGTTGTCTCTAAAAAATCAAAACCTTTAAAATAGAACAGAACATCAGGATTCGACAAACTGGTAGTGGTTTGTCGAATCCTGATATTCTTTTCTCAAGAGTACATTATTATTTTAATTACCGCAAGTAAACGCCAAAGAACGAAGCTCCGCCGCCTTTGGCGATCATTATAGCGCACACAAAATACTTCAACTGTCAATTACTGTACAGTGGAATCTTTAAATTGATACATTTTCTATGAATCCATGGCGCTGAGTAGTGTAATTGTGCAACAGAGTTCTATTTGTCCGGAGGACGCTTGATTATAGTTTTTTCTCTTTCCAAGGCATGAGATCTACTAGCAAAAAACGAGCTGTTATTGATTAATAAAACCTAAACTAGCTACAAATTATATATAAACTAGTAGGTAACCTTTTTATGGATTACCTATGGGATATTGGTCCAACATTGTAGAAAACCTACCTACTTCTGATAGTCTCCAAACGAATCGATTAATTGAACCACATAGCTCGCTAAGCGAGTTCCTGTTTTTTTTAACGTAAAATGATTCTCAATTCTATACCAAAACATTACTTAACTTACTAAAAAAAAGATTTTAGTTAAAAACAATAATATGACCAAATAATTGAGTACCAACCACAAGAAAACAATATCAGTGGTCAGTACTTTTTGTTCTGTCGATCATAAATCACGGCTCTTATAAGCAATATCGTTGAACAACGTCAAATGACCACAAAATATCTGTCTTAGACGGCCAATAACGTCATAATAGTGCACCAGTCCTGCATTACGGCCCAGGTAGTCATTACTGCTACTGAGCACGGTCATTTCTGCTGGCCGTACTTACGACATTCATCTCTGAGTGTTCTGAGAACTAGTATAGTAGGGCTGTATTAAAAACGTATCAAATTAGTTACGAATACACAAAAAATTGCTTTATGGAATATGTAAAATTATCTACTCGTACGCGCAATGAAAAGTATATAAAATTGTAATATGTTAAAATGAAACACTTAAACATTCTAACATATTAAACAAAACATTTAAACATTTTAATATGTTAGACTTTTCTAACATATTAAAATATAACCCTGTTCCTCCAACCCAAAGGGGTTGGAGGTTATATTATATTAAAAAAATATATAAAATTTCTGGTAAGTGTGGTTTGGTTTGGGGCTAGGTAATTGGTGTGTTTGTTGAAACAATTTATTATTTTTATTATTTTGATATAAAAGAGGAAATGAACGTTCGTTTAGGTAGTTCATTATTAATTCGAATCAAAGGCCTTTGATGATTGAATCAAGAAAGTTTAATTTAATTAATATTCTGTAACCTGCTTGGACGTGTTTTAAGTCCATCATGTCGTCAACTTATCAGAATGAAGGCAGATATCTTGGTAGTGCTGTAATCAACGGCGATTTGGACGATGATAATCATGTTATTAGTTTTAATGATAGAAATAATTACATGAATCAACTGAGGCCTGTAGTGGTATGCGGTAACGAACTCGGTGTCATTAATGAGGTATTAGTGCAGTAGAATATAGCTGGATCATATTTAATGATATTATTCAGCCCTACAGGCACCTCCAGTTGTAACTCAACGTAATACTCGTTATTACTGTCTTTATCCTATTCTCAATAATGAATACTTGTCTACAATAAACTTTATAATATTAAAGCAATGTCTGTCATCCTAACAAGAATAACTAAATGGATAGAAATCATTATCATGCTCTCAAACACGTGTTTTCACTTGAAAAGTTGGAAGTTTATCAAAATCTTGAAATGCGATATTCGTTGGATCTCTCATCAACATCATTTTTTATTCGATTGATACTGTCAGTTGTCAAACCCCTATCAAACGTCAAATTCCCAACGTCAAGTTAGAATTTCTGTCTTCGTAATGAGATTCTAATGAATTATTTATTTTTGCTGGGCTTAGTGCGTCCCTTGCGTATACATCAACTAAAGTAAGAATGTATTTATATTTGGCGATTATGATTTTATTATATTTGGCGAATAAAATGCCTAAGGTTGGCAGCTCGCAAATGGCCAACGTTTGTTTAATAAACAAACTCGATGTAGTAGGAAAACATGTTTGTTACTATGGCTGTTAAGTGAGTCAGAGTTGGTCACAGCTCAGAATAGAATAGATAGATGGTTACACAGCTAAAACAGTTTAAATAATGTTTGAACAATAAGCATGTAGCCATGTAGGTTTTATTAATTTTGCTATCGCGTAACTTAGTGGCGTTTGAATTTCTGTGTTTAAACTGTTGACTGAGACGGTAAAAACTAAAAATATATAAGGTGTTATATTCGCAATAGTATGTTAACGGTATATTAGATATTTTCCTGGAAAATAATTTCAAACCAATGCTTTCTGACATAATTAATTTTTTTATGAAATTCTTAAGCATGAACAAAGATTATCTATCCATGTAAAACTTACCGATAAATTTAAGAAGTTGTAACGCTATCTAGTCAACCACAAGTTGCCTAATTTATATTTAAGCTAGTAGAATATCAAATTAAATTTATTTTTTCTGCAAAAAAATTCGTACCTACTAGGTTCACAAGCATGCTTCCTTAAAAATTATTTTAACTGTTTACAATTTTGATCCTTAAGTGGGTTACTGATTCGTCATGCACGTAAAACAACGTGACAAGTCGGGACGATCTCAAAAACGAAAAAACTGTGCTAAAGTCAAAGGTTTATAAAAGAATTCTAATAAAAACAGATCAAAGGAAAAGTCGCCGCGCGCCGTTTATCACCTTAAAAAAGTTTTGGTGGAATAAGAAAGTAAAAAAAAGTTACCGGTTGCTTTGCGAAATTTCGGTAATTAGTCACGTTGTTTGACGATGTTTACTGCAAGATGCGTAAAATATTATTGGATTGTGTTGATTGGAAGTAGATAATGTGTGTTTAACTGTCAAATTCGAATGCAACCGTAAAAAGTCTCAAATCTAATATACGTATCAAGTAAATGTAGAGAATTGCTATATCTTCAATAAAAATGTCGTGATTACGATATTGATAGAATGATTAATGAACAGTTTAACTAATTTAATATAGTAAACAGAAGCGTAGCGTGCTTTGGCGGGGCCCTGTATAAAAAATTGTTTGGGGGCCCTTAGGAAGGATAAAGATTTCTCACAAAAGAAAAAGAAAGTTTGCATAAAATTGAAAGAAATATTTATTCAATATTGTCACTTTTTCTAAAATTTTTACAAGCAATTCAAATTAAATATACACTCTCCTTGCCTTTCTTTCGGCAAACTGATTTATTAAATCATTTATAGCTGATGATGATTTTTGCTTAAGCGCATTGAAGGCCCCTATGGCGCGAAGGCCCCGTATAATTGATACGGCAGATACGGCGGTAGCTACGCCCCTGTCAGTAAAACATCAGTGGACCACTTGCTCTTACGTACTATCGGTAGCTGAACTTTTCGGTATTTCAACAGCCCTAGTTTATTTTTGTTGTGATTCATAGTTCGTTAGTGTCGCGAGCGAGCAACAAGTTTTCTATTGTCTCCCAATAACACGCTTACACATTGTTTGGATCCTCGCAGTTTTGACCTCCAACGCTGCGGCCACCACACTTACTCTACCGCCTGCTAACATAATATTATCAAGGGCTACCTGTCCAAATTTATAGTATTGTCAATTATAACCTAAATCATGGCTAGGTACACTTAGATAATGTCGATAATTATAACCGCAATTACCATAATTCAGAAGTGTGGCTGCAGCACAGGAGCCAACGATCTGCCATCTCTTTTCACCGCTCCGCCATTAGCAAGGTGTTAATTAAAATTTAATGACGCTTAGAAACAAAAGACTGTCGCCATTCTTAAGTCGTTAATGCGCAGCTTTACAACCCGAGTTTTATTATAATTGGCTTATTAATAAAAATATATATTGAAGTAATGAATTAAAATATAGATAAATAATATTAATAATCGTAAATCATAAGTCAGACATTACAATATGTTAATTCACAAAGAAGACTGGCAATTGAATTGGGTTAAGTGAAAAAAAAACAAATGCGAAAGGTTAAAAAAATCAAAATTTTTGACAGGTAATTAAACAAAACACCCAACTTCGCCAGTGCATTGTCAGATAGACATAAATTATTATTTATTACCGTCAGAGTCGTCCAACACACGATTCCAAGGGCGTTGTATGACACTTACAAATGATTTTTAGATGTTTTTGTGACCTTTTTCTTTTTTTATAGTACACGATTGTTCTGTCTCTTACCAATGGTTGCAACACTGGCTGGTTAAATTACAAATTTCAAAGGTCGAAGGGACTGTTTTGTTTTATTACGTCATCGGAATTTGTTTCTCAACCTTGGTACTACCAAACTTACGTAGGTTGTTAAACAATATACATTGATATTGTTTAAGATATTAAATCTTTACATGCATAATTAAAATCTTTCTTTAACATGCACTGTGTTGGCTGTCAAAACAAGTTTGACATCATAAAGTAACAACAAGCAATTCATTACTGTCTACAATACAAAAGAATAGAAATCTATGGAGAACCGTCTTACAATTCCAATAGGGCACAATGGAACTGTGTTTTGTACTTTTATTATTGTGGACGCGAAGTTGTAAACTATTATGATTTAATTTCCCACTCTCAAATTGAGTCTTCAAGTGTTCTTTTAATCGTTGCGTTTTTTTTAATAATTGGCGCGTAATTTGACGTTCGACCGCACCTATTTTTTTTCTTTTTTTTCAATGGATTGCATCGCGTCATCGAATTATATTACATGCCTACATTATTTGTTCGATTAATTTAAGCGATTGCAGTACATTGATTGGCTTCTACATTAATTAACGTGGATAATACTGAACTTGTTAACATATCGCCTTACAAGTTTATATTAGTTTTTTCGCTTCCCTCGTACTGCGTTCCTTTCCACGAACTCGGGCTTAGGAATCTGATACTCTGAAAGTTACAATGTTGTGCACTTGTAAGTGCAAGTCAAGCCATGTCTGGTCGTCGGTATGATATCTTAATCTGGAAATGTTAAAAAGTTCCCCATATTTTTTGTAAGCTAAGCATTCTGAAGGTAAAGTAGAAATTCCGCTGCATCAACCACCTTATGTTGTCTATACAAATAAAGTACGCAATTCAGAAATAAAGATCCTGCAATAATTCCCATGGTAATATACTTGTTCTGCCACAGTATAAATAAGGCAATACTAGCAGATAAGCTGTTTAAACCAGTATTCCTTTGCCATATAAAGCGTATCAGATATTCTCTGTTTACGCATGCACTACGATTACACACCCTACGCTGTTAACCCTTAAAAGTCCATGCAAATTTCGTGCATACATAAATTATGTATGGCCGCGTCGACACCCAGATACCTCCGATAAGCCGCACAGACAAAGACGAATGGTTAAGTAAAAACCGTTGACACCTCGGAGTGATAACATTTTTGATAAATCGCACCTCGGTCGGATTTGTCGTGGCTGGTTCATGACTAATACGAATTAATTTGTACCTCGAGTTTGCTGCTTTGACTCAATAGAAATGTTTGTGTGCAAAAAGTGCACAAATAAACTGCACCAGATTAAATATATTGATTAAAAAAACTATTAGTTGATGTCCACCATCTTTTACCTCGCAGGATTGTAAATAACATTTCCTAAAACTCTTTAGTAATTGATGCTGAAATAAAATTCAGTAGTAGTTAAATTACACATTTTGATACAGAGCCTATAATAGGCAATTCAGACGTGTAGAAACTGCTTTCCGTTCATACATAACTGTGCGGAATTATTTCGCTCGCTTCGCTTTGTGGTTTTATTAAAGCAATAAAAGTTTATGCGTTGAAAGACATCCGTCTAATATTAAAATTTAATGTAAAACTAAATTCCTTTAGACCACTTGAATCATAATATACCTAATAAAATATGTTTATTTCAAAGCCAAATATCATATTTACCTGAATATGCATTGAACAAATTAGAATCGTGTAAAAGTCAGATAAAACCAATAAAGTATCGAAGAGAAAACAAGGGTAAAATAATAACTAAGAAACGGTAAAAGTGTGAGCTCAGCTTGCTTTAGATTCCCGTCGTGTCTCGCCAGTCAGTGCTTGTTGTGCCACGGCATGCCCCAGGGAACTAGTTAGCAATAAACTCACCGTTAACTTATTCAATTTCTACGCTCGGTAATTGCCCGAAGACATAAAACGTCAAATAAAAATAAAATCTTATTAAATGGAATGCGCACTATCATATTTAAGTCGTTCGACATGTTGATGGTTATACAACCGCCGCGGACAGTGAAAGGGTTAATTGTTGCAAATTGAACCTTTAGGGTTTTGTCAATTCGTTAAGTGGTCTGATGACTACTATTATTTAATAATCTATTAAAAATAAAAAATGGATTTTGTGTTTCTACCTTATCCACTACTTGATTGGTAAGATATTTTATCTTTTGATAAATATAAGAATAATTTTGTCCACATTTTACACAATTGGTTTTAATAATACAATTTTATTGTTCCAGATATAAAACTTTTGTGGACTGTTCCTGATAATATGGTGGACTTTTAACCACTGTCATGAGGTAAATTATTTACCCACTTAACGAGGAAACTCGTCACCACTAATATACATTCCATACAAAAATAACTGCCGTTCGAAATATTTATTTTAATTAAATAAATAAATTGTTTTAACAAACACACCAATTACCTAGCCCCAAACTAAGCGTGAGCTTGTGCTATGGTGACTAGGATAACGGATAGAAATACTTAAATACATATAAACGTCCATGACTTAGGGACAAATGCTCGTGCTCATCACACAAACATTTGCCCCTTGCGAGATTCGAACCCGCAACCGCCTGGGTTAGAAGAGTAACTATTTAGTAATCTGTGGTTAGAAGTCCGGTGCGCGAACGACTACACCAAGAAGGCCGTCACTACACCAATTATTAAATAAATGATGTTTGCAATTGGCTTAAGACGAAAGAATAGCACCAGTTCTTCATACAAACGTAGTCCCCTGTTTCCTCCCTGGCTATAGACTAAGGTCGAATTTTTTTTTTGCTATAATATCTGCATTTACTACGGCTATTCTCCTATGTTTCGTTTTTTCCGATATTTGAATTAACACAGGAAATATGGGCCTTCAAACACTAAGAAAATTGCCAAATTTCAACCTCAAACTTTAGACGCTCGCTAAATAAAATCTACGCACTTTAGGACAAAAACTAAAACATAGGAGCATAGTCCCATCCTTTGTTAAATTATTTTTAAAAACAATATTATCATTGGTAAAGTTTTCGTCGAGAAAACAGGGGACTACGAAATGCTGTTTTGGTCAGTTTTATGAAGCGAATTTTGGTCTGAGCTGCATTTGTCCCTTTCTTGCTTTAAGGAGAGAGGTTTGGGGGGGTGCAATAACAATAGCATATCGATAATTATATCGATATGCTATTGTTGGCCTAATCGACATCGATGCATTAGGTTATTATATTGTCTTGATAATTTGTATTAATATTTTTTATCATTAGCTTTCATCACTTTGGCTTTTAAAGGTCAACTACTCCTACTCCTCAGTGTCTCTAGACCCAGCAGTTTGGGCTGTGGGTTGATTGTCAGTCAGTCATTAAGTCAGTTTTCATTTTTATATACATATTTAGAAGATAAAGTGAATAAAGGCTTGTTGGAATATCCACCAAGACGTCTAATAAATTACATTATCTATTGTATGGTTTATAAGCACACTGTCGACAATCTGCAGATGCAGATCACTAAATCTAATAAGAAAAATACCTATTTTTACTTTCTACAGGAGGGACACACTTGTGCCAGCTTTGAACCAATTATACAAATTGTTTTATAATATAGTTTTTATTGAGCCAATTGCGAACCACTTGTTAGTAGATATTTACAATCATCTTTAAAACTAAGGTAAGTAACAAAGAAAGAAAAACGATTTTATTATTACAACTATGAATGTCGTTACACGAACACATTAAGACTGTAACAACAACATTCTGGTCAGACTGAGCCCGTCTTCTTGCGAATGATTGAGTAAAGATCAACAGTTCTAATTTTCGCAAACATCGCAGATGCGCTACAGTAACGAAAAAGTCCAAGCAGAGCCCTGAATCCGTTGTTATAGGTGCTTCACACGCAGCATAATCCTGCACCTGATATGAAATTGTTCGAGAGTATTGTATCCACTTTTGTCGGTTCTCTTCGCTCAAGATCCATCTCCGACCACTGTTATTGAAGAAATTCGGTCGTTTTCCGTCCACGCCAACATTTAGAATAATTAGCCTCTTGTCTTGTTGCGATCGCTTCGTGTAAAGCACATGATGCTTGTGCAGGTTGACTTATTTGTGTCGGGCATATGAAACATTTCATGAAGTATTCATGAATCCTGCATTTTATACGAAAATGATGTTCTTCCGTTTAGCTGTCATAAATAAACGACATTACTTCATTTTCTTTAAAATATAGTGGATTTCAACTTGTTATTGTTCCACAATTAGATAATGTCTTGTTGAAAGGTGTTGTCATTGTTGTCAATCAATCTCCATAAGCAAAAAGTTCCGTTCCACGTATGAACAAAATTAATAAAAATAATGACTCTATAATTTCATAAATATTAAGCTTTTGCAAAATCATTCTTACTGTTAAAGTGGACTGTCCTGTCGTATCTTACTAGTATGTTTGTAAAGATATAATAAATTTATGTAAATTATTATTTTTGTAAAATGTTAGTTTAGTTACCTAGTCGTAGTATGAGTGAACCGGAAAATGTCATCTGTCACCTCTCCTTCGTGTTTCTAGGTATATCTTTGATAAACTATATAAAAGGAAATAATCATGATACACAGCCACGGCACTTATTTACATATTTTTTTTTCTTTTAATTTAATGATGTATCATGTTCAAGCTCCGATAAAAATAGCAACGTATCTACATCTTGCATAATGCCCTGTTTTAAAGATATAATAACGTAAATATTAGAATCAAAACACGAATTTTATTCAATATTGACTCTACAATAACCTGAATTTGAATAACTTTTTCTTCTTTGTTTTTATAGTTTTAAGAAACTTTCCACCAAAAAGAATTGTGTATACATAGGCTTTATTTTGTATTGCGTACTGTATCTTTGGTTATAGTTTATCAAAGAGTAAATCATGTTTCTTGAAAATATTTTATTTTAACGAGTTTTGCGCGAGGTCCAGTGCGCACACACACTAACTTACGCTACTCACACATGGATAAAGCAGTGCGGGGTGCGGGGGCGGCCGCCAGAGCATGCATCGAGACAGCAACATTTTATTCAAAAACCCATTTTTCAAATGTCACTTAGACCGCGTTTCCTCTTAACAACCTGTCTAATTAATGACAGAGAATATTGATGTTTATTCGTCATTAAGAATTCATGCATTTTCTCTTCGCGATTTTATTTCTTACGCTCACGCTAATAATAAAAATAAACCAACCTGCCTAGTTCATTAAACGTGGTTCTAATAAAGATACACACTAAAAATAAAAAAAGCAATTTGGCCAAAACGGCTATGTAGTCTAATCAACCTAACCGGCCGTATCAAATACGACGCTTATTTTCGTCGAAGATTTTACGCTTGCCGTGGCGCGTTTAGTCCACTGGCAAACTGAGTTGGCTGGTTGTCGAGGTCGCCGGTTCGATCCCGCACGTGCGTCAGGCTCAGGCCTTTATCGAAGCTACATAATTTCTGTAAATATGCTAGTCACACAAGGCCGATATTAAATGCCCCTATACGGTCGCGGTTTAGACACGTGTCTATAACGTATCACCAACGGGGCATACAATTTTTACGGCCGAGTTTTTTTTTTACTGTTATGCGTACTGGCAGTTCAATGATAGGCATTGTGTCATTTTTTTATTTCTTTTTAAATAAATAGAATGTCGATTGTCTTGAGCCACTTTGAACTTTGGTACTATGAATACAGGAAAACTATGTAATATGAATATAGGAACTTGACGGGTTAAGATTATATGTCTGATATTTTTTTACTTTATCAGACTTATTTTGTATTTTCAATTTATGAATTAAACTAGGTACGTCTTGCAAAATCCAAACCGAAACTATAAGTGACATTTACTTTTTTATAGTGTTTTGGTTACTACTGGTTGACAACAGATTATAATTAATAAGAAATAGAGCGACAATAATTGGTTTTAAAGTCCACTAAATTTTGTTAAAGGTGGAGACGAAAATGTCCCAATGTCAGTTAAATGCGATATCTACAGGTATTAGTTGATCTTAAATGAATAAAGTATTTTTTTATTTTATTTTATTAAATATTGTTTTTATTTATGTACTTAATTTTGTGAAATTCTTGCACTCCAGACTTTCGTATCATTCTGCAGACTGGCTATTATCAGTAACCTTCAAGAGAAAGTTCCGATAAATTGTTTGATTGATGGAGCAACTTAACTCTTATCTGTCATGGCGATTAGATATTGTTTTATTTATCGTCAGCAAAGTTGAAAGTGACCTTTAAAAGACTTGATTACGTATAGTACCTACACAAGTTGCTTTGAATTTTTCCTGAAGTAAAATCCACACTAATATTATAAATGCCAAAGTGTGTCTGTCTGTCTGTTACCTCTTGACGCTTAAACCACTGAACCGATTGAGATGAAATTTGGTATGGAGATAGTTCGAGACTCTGGAAAGGACATAGGCTACATTTTCTTGCGATATAAAAACATTAAGGGGGTGCAATGAAGTATGAAAGTTTATATGGAAAATCTAACTCTTGCGGGCGAAGTCGCGGGGGACCACTAGTATTTTTCATATAACAGATAAACACGGTCAAACGTCAAACTACCCAACTTTGACGTTAAGACCGCCTCGCCTCTATCCCCTACGTAATAAAAGCTGTTTTTGCAGTGCAAATGACCCGATGTGCTGGCTAGCGAGTTTACATTGATCTGCAAATCCGCCACCTAATTCAAAAGTTATTGCGATTACGATTGACATCTCTAAGCAATCACATTATAAATTTTCATTTTATCGGTATTTTTTAAATGTTATCTATTGATATTGTTTTTCTGAAAACTATAACTATTGTAACCTTAAGGCGATTTAGATAAACTGTAAGGCTGCTAAGCCCAAAGTAAGTTGCTAAAGCACAGCACAGTATCACAACTTTCAGACCCGAGACAATATAGAAAATATGGTTATCGATATTGACCCGACCGAGATCGAACCCATCACCTCAAAGATAGCGACACCACAAAAACCGTGAGAGCTACTCCGCAGGTCGTCAAAATAGACTAAATAGTATCGGTTTTAAACTTACAACATAATTCAAATTCGTGTTTAGACCCGTCATCTATTGCATAGGCTAAATAATAAATAAATAAATTGTTTCAACAAACACACCAATTACCTAGCCCCAAACTAAGCGTGAGCTTGTGCTATGGTGACTAGGATAACGGATAGAAATACTTAAATACATATAAACATCCATGACTTAGGTACAAATGCTCGTGTGCTCATCACACAAACATTTGCCCCATGCGGGATTCGAACCCGCAACCGCCTGGTTTAGAAGTCCGGTACGCGAACGACTACACCAAGACGGTCGTCAAGAAATAACTTCACACAACACTGAAATTTATCATTTTTTACTGTAAGTGACTATTATCTGATTGTACGTTCACCTCAAAGTACAAGGTTGTCCTTTGAAGGTCAAATCTCACTGAAGTGGTTATTATTTGTTATTTCGGATGGTCAGCAAAAAATGTGTTCCATTCAGTGTGCAGCGCATTTATCATGTTCGTTAACCTTTTGAATTCACTTACGTGTCAAATACTTATTCATTTTCTTGCTACCTATGTTGTATTATTTTTGTGACTCAACTCGATCCTTGTAATGTCCATTAATATTTTGCATGTAATTTTTTGAATATATTATTACTTACTACTTCAAAACACTTAGGTAGGTTACTTACCAACTAATTAATAACGTTTCTTTATGAATTGCGCAAACTTTCAAGTGAGTATTGTCACAAAATTTAAACATTATTTTTACAAGTCCACCGGCCACAGAAATGCAATAATTCATTTATTAATGTAATGTTTCTTCTATTATTCCGTTTTCTTTGTACACCACCCGGTCTTAAAACTACCCCAACCCTTCACCGCCATACGGTGTCTTTAATACCCCAACTTTCACATCCTTCCTGTTTTAAATGTATTCATAACACGACAAAAAACCTAATGCGTATCATTTGACGGTTTCTAGACAAAAGGTCGATGTCTATTGTGGGGTTAAAAAGATTTTTTGTGCATCGGAAGATGCAACGGATAGTTTGCTCTGTTTCAATCGTAATTTGATGATGGTTTACTTTTACTTTTTGAGTTTTGTTTTTTGATGGACGACAAATATTATTTATTTTATTATTCAGTGATATTAAGGTTACGGCTATTGTTAAACCACTATTAGTTAACGAAAGCAGTTGCTATTGTTTTATTACTAGATTTAAGATTTATGAAAGTATAATACAGTTTTTCGATTTCTGTAATACAGTCACCCACCCTACTCACAAACGAACGATACGAAAAAAAACATGATTCTAGTAGTGTTATCATTTGATGCTAGAGGATGCGTTATTGTGAATCATTTTTACAATAAATAGTTCCATATATTACTTCTACTTCCAGTACTTCTTGCAAAATATATCGAACCAATACTTGTGAGAATAAATAATGATAATGACATTGTATCGGCGAGATAACAATATCGTACATCGTCATAAGTAATCGGCTCGTTAACTTAGGCTACTTCAGCCCTTTCAACCAACGTCTTACAAACCGCCTCACAAAGTGCGCCTTTGTAATCTTCCCTATCTGTAACAATGCCACCGCGTACCAGAGAATCCAAGCCATTTGAATAACGCATCCCATTGTTGATATTATAAATATTATGCTAATGTGAAAAGAAATTTTTGACTCCGGCCGCTTAGACCAGGTGTCGCCCGAAAGGGTTCATGAGATTCAAATGTCTGTCGGCCCCTTCTGTTCATGCAATCATTTATTAAGATTTGCCCTTTTGTTTAGCAACCGATTCCCATACATTCGTGCATACGCATCGTAATTTATGTGAGAGAACGATATTTTTAAATATTTGTTAACAGTTCTTAGATTTTGTATGGCATTTAAAAACGGTCGTAAATTTGAGGATTAGTTTTATACGAGTCGAACTGGCGTGACGTGGAATTTGATTATAAGATAAAATTAGTAAAAACTTTAATATTTAGGATTTGAATTGTAAATTATAAATATATTAAATTAAATCAAATTTCACTCACAAAAACTAAGCTACGGAGGACATTAGTCAGACGACGAATCTTTAACTTGCAAAATAATTGCTTAAGTTATTAAAATATTATATAAATATATGATTTCACCGTTTCATACGAAAATACCGTTCACTTTGTATAATATCCACAAAAAACTTTTTTGTCTATAGTAGGTACTTAATCATTATTAAAGCTTAAAATATTTTTCTTACAAGTGAATTCATCTCAGGTTATCCACCTGTGTGATACTCCAAAACTATTATTACTCACAGAAATAATTACTCTTTTTTCTGTCTTAAAAAGAACTAATTATTATCTCCCCAGGGCGTCCAACGCATTCCTATAACCAGAAAACACAATTAAAACAAACTAATAGTATCATGCACTGTTACCGCCATCTGTCGCTCCACAATTACGGAATTGTTTTTAATTCGTTTTCTTACCTTGTTTCAACATGTCGATTTGTAATTGGTACCAATTTCTCGAGGTTCATCGAATGCACGGGGCTTATTATGCAATTATTGCAAAAAAGAAAAACATCGGTCTTTTTCATTCGTGGTTACGACAATTTAACACTTATCCCGGTCTGGGAGACCGAGCGGCGTTTAACCGGTTACCTAACGTTTATTAATCTATGCGGTTGACGCTTTTAATAGGCAAAGGTGATTATTCTCGTAAAGCCTAGTGCAAAAAATAAATTGAGATTGAGAATCGTTACATCTTATTAACATCGTGCGGTGTTAGTACCAAGATTAATTTTCGAAGAATAACAAAACACTGTGTTTATCTCGCCTCTAATTTGTTGATAAAAATAACTGTTAATAATACTGTATTATGCTATTACATTCGCTTTTTGTTTCATACGCCCCTAGTAATTTCCGGTCGTCATTAAGAATGAATGCCCACTACGGCTTTGATTTTTTTCTTTTTCTACATCTATTTATGTTGGCTGTTCTAAATTCGTTTCAACCCATTTATAAGAAATCAAATCTATAACGGTATTCCTTTGCGCTAAATTATATTTCATAATATTCCAATGCACACTACATTTGGAGGTTGTGACGTCATTATTTACAACACCATTATTAAATCTACACATTGTCTAATTAACTCGCAAACAAAGCAATAGCCAAGTTTTATTGTTATGTTGTAGACGAAATATTATTTGTAAAAAAAAAACACCGTTAAATATTGTAAGCGCCTCGTTTGTAGTTGGGCTTAGTGTACGATAAAAATTTTAATTACTTAATTAAGTCGGTCATACAAAATTAAAGTGGCTGCCGGCATTCTGTATATTGTTAAAAAATGCAGAATATTATCATAAAATTTTGAGGAACATCATTGTAAAATCATTCAAGTGTATCTCGCTTGCTACTGGTTAAATCCCGATCGCGTCGCTAAAAAAATGTTAGTACTTAGATGTACAGACGACAGCACGTCAGTCAAGGTGTACGCTGTGGCGTTCTATGCAGTTGTCATAGAGGTGATTTTGCAAACTAAATGTATAATCTGATGTGCTGGCCGCTGTACAAAACGTATGGTAATAAGACGCAGCACAGATGGCCAGCTAACACAGCTGTTCCTCAACTATTCTTATGCAAAGCAGTACTTCATTGTCCTTTGTACTAGTCGATCGTACTTACCACGTACGTACTACCGTGGACCCGCTGCGACAGGGTTATTTACCCGCGTTATTTAAAAACATTCCTTAGCTACTGGTTACAGATCATCAGTTAAAAAAAATGCGTTTAAAATTCGGTGCGAAATTCTAATGTTTTGGCGTTTTAATAAAAAAAAGATCGCTGAATAAAAGTATATGGTTATCAAGACAGCATCGGAGGGGTTAACAATTAATTTTACTAAGCAAACTCTTTATCGTAAAATAATTATATCCACCATCCCATACCAGTAGGATTGTGAAATTAATAACCAATGTTTTCAATTTAACTGATAAAAATGTGAATTAACTGATAATAATTTCAAAAAGTTACCTACTCGTAAAACATTTATAAAATTCTAAGAAGATCATACACTATCTCCTGTCTGAACATAACTTTGATTCAACTGCTGACTTATATTTAAATACTAACTAAGACAAAATGTAGCCTATGTCCTTTCCAGGGTCTCAAACTGTCTCTAAACCCAAATTTCATCTCAATCGGTTCAGTGGTTTAGGCGTCAAGAGGTGACAGACAGACACACTTTCGCATTTATAATATTAGTATGGATTCCAAATATCCTTTATTTGACGGTTTTCTTTCAATTGCCTTTAGTTTATTTCTTCCTTAACTCCACCGTTCTTTGTTCGAGCGTGTTGTTAATACCACATAATCGATTGTAATCTATAAGAGAGAAAAATAAGGTGTCTTATTATGACTAACTTAATAGTTATTGAATATTCTATGACTAATAAGGCGGGGCAAACAAAGCACTGGAAAAGATGGCACGCCTCAACATCCATCAGTATACCAAGCCGTTGGATTTTGGCTTTTATTTCTTAAACTTTAAGGTTTATACAGTAATCTATCTTGGTAATGATGCAATCAGGAACAAACGCTTGGTTAGGAATGTGTCGTTTTATAGACGTTGTAAAGTTATTTACGATGGAAGCAATTATTACGGAAACAAACCATCTTCAACACGATTTGGTCGGCAGTTAACGACCACTATAGCGACCATATGTTTGGATTAAGTTACCTGACTACTATACAATGATAGATTAAGAAGTTCTAATATTCTAGGAAAGTATTTAAAAGCGAATTTACAACACCTTTTATCAATAGACTCACTTGTCTTGAATCCTATAAAAACGCCTTTTCATGCTAAGGTCGTAGACGTACGGACCTTAACGACTTAGTATGAAAACGCGAATATTTAAAGGTCTTTAAAGTAGGTATGACTGTCTTTTAATAAAAGATGAATGTCCAGTTCTTTTATTCGAATGTTGATGCTTATGATCAAATGTCTCTTACTCTTGTGGTAAGTAAGAGATCATGGTATGGTCATAGTAGAGAAGTCCGACTGTCCTAACTTCTACAGACCACGGTAGTAGAGAAATCTTAACTTCTCGTACAGAATACATACACTTCTTAGCTGTTTTAGAATTTATAACAATAGATCTTGGTTCATTTCCGACCCTTGTTGGTGTAAAGAATTTTGACCATCCATATACAGGGTTTATTTTGGTCAACAGCTTCCGACTCAGGGCTGGTAGTATTCATAACACTGATGCCAAAAAAATATTTTTTAATAGTTCTATCTGTTACCTCTTAAACCAATTTAAATGTTTGAAATAGAGATGTTTCGAGTCCCGTAAAAGAAATAGTGGTAGTTTAAATCCCAGAAATCAAACTTTAAACGGGTTAAGAGGGGGAGAAGTTTGGTAAATTTTACATTTTCGCGGGCGTAGTCACGGAAAACCGATAATAAAATGCGTTAAAATAAAAATGTTAGTCAGCAATTTTGATTGACAACCATTTAACGTTTATTTCTGTAAAAAATAACTAAATAAAAGCGAGTCTAGTTAATGTGAGCCTAGGTACGACAGCTCATCAGGGTATCATCATAAACGCAGCGGTATTTAATTAATGATTTTGCTATAGGGGCGCCTTACAATAATTTGTACGTGCTACCGCAGCTAGCCACTGTATTCCTGTGAAAAAAAAAGTTAAGTCAGCCTATTAGATCCCACTGCTGGGAAAAGGCCTCACCTCAACTATGAGGAGGAACGAGCTATACTCCACCACGCGGGCTCAGTGCGGAGGGGTGTCTGTAAGGCAAGTGACAAACCTTACTGTCAGATGTTATCAAGCCGCCCCAGGGCCTCTGACTAGGCTTAACGACTAATATTAGCTGGGACCAACTGCTTAACGTGCCTTCCGAAGCACGGAAATGCTTGTCATGGTCGTCACTTTAATGGTCGGAATGGTCACCCATCCAATCATGACCGCGCCGTGGGTTGCTTAACTTTTGGTATCACTACCAAAGCGCTGCCGCCACTGCGCCACAAGCACCTCCACACTGTATTCCTGTACAGTCGCCAAACAGACTTTTTTGTTGCAAAATCGCACATATTTTCTCTGCATAAGATGTAATATACTACTTTAAGCATTGTCGTCCATATCTTGTGACGTGAGAGGCGAGTGCAGGCGTCCTACATTGTCTCATTAGGCCATGTACACATGTTCTCACACATAAATATCGTCGGTTTCAGCGCTCCCTTAATTCGGTTGCTTCCTCAATAAAATTTTATAGGTTATAATTAACCCGAGACCACACGCAAGAGACGCGCGCGACGCGTAACTCTTTTGTTTTTCTGGAAACCGCCCATCTCGTTTTGTCACACGCGATCTATGTAAGACTATCTCTATCTAATTAATCGTTCTTTGTTCGGATTGTGTAGGTCAGGCCAGTATCTCGCGGTTACTACAGCATTTCACGAGACAAGTGGTGTTCAGTAATTGTGTGCTCTGTAGTTCAATCTATTTTTGTCTCAAACTTCAGTTTTAGTAATGTGAGTAACGAGTAATACTCGTATTTAACACGCCATAAACTGATAGCTCATTATGGCCTGCCTACTTTTGCACTGCCCTGCCTTTTGAACATAAACGGGCAGTTCAAAAACAGGTCTGCTAAAGCCAGAGCTAGCGTCCTAACCCTAAATTATTTATGGGGCTGCAATATATCCTTGACACACATTAAAACGGAGATTAACGCGACCGTGGTTGGTTATATTAATAATTCAACGCAAAAGGAGATAGCAAAAAAATCGTTTATAGACAGTCGTTTTGTGTTTGGTTAGAGAAAACTATCGAGAGACCTGACAACATCGCTTTGAAAGAAAGTATTCAAAATACAAATTTAAATTAAAGGGATATTGAAGTAGGTAAAGAATTGTAAGATTTTAATCACTACAACGGCAACAAAGTCTTTACAATTTCTAAACGGTTTCAGCTATAGTTGTTATCTTTTCTTAGACAAGAAGATTTGAAAAATAAAACTAGAAATTCAAGTTTGATTGTTGTGACGCATGGACTCGTAACTTTTGGGGCAAAAATTGTATAGGGAGTCGGCCATTTGCTTCAAGATTGATATTGTCCTTGATAGTTCAGTATCCAAAATGAAGTAATTGTAAAACAAAACCGCGTATATTCGAATACAAAACTAAAATATCCTTTATGGTGTGGCCATTACCATCTGTTATCGCAATTTGGAACGTCATAACCACAGTCCAAATATGTTGTTATTTTACATTGTGGTTTGTTGGTTTAATCATACCCCTGAATACAGACTAGCTTCATATTATGTGATGTTATATCGGAAAGGTACATACATGCATAGGTACATACATGCCTTTTTGCATTATTCTTATCTTAGCAGGTATTTGACCGTAGTCACACCACGCACACCTTTTATCCAATCAACTGGTTGATGGACCTGAGAAGTATATACAAAGTCTAGGGTGGTTCATATCTGCCTAGTAAAAACCTGTTCACTCTTACCTTAAAGAGACCCAGGTCGTTGTTGCAATCTAGCATTGGCAACATTATTACGTTTATATGGCAGGCTTATATAAAAATAAAAGTACCAAGTCAAAGAGTTGCAATTAAAGTATCAAATTAATATGTGCGGCATGTCAAGACAAAAAATCCAGTCATCTGATTGATAATAAGTCCAAAGACCAGGCTTAATATGGCCACCCCGGCGTTCGCAGAATCATGCCTTATAATGACAAACTTTTAACTTTTAATTAACTCAGATCTATTAATTAGCGATTGGCATCTCATCTTATTAAGCCATACTTAAAAAGTACCAGTAACAAGAATTTGAAGTATGTGGCGCGAAGGTTTTATTCCAAAGAAGTGTTCGGATACAGAATAATAATCACTTATAGTACTGATACGTGTAGAAAAAATCTGAATTCCAATACAGTATCCGCCTAGATCACATTAAATAATACGGTGTAGCCTTTATTTTTAAAATAATTGGCTTACAGTATTGTATTTGTTGTAATACTATTCTAGAACCGATGCTCTTACGGTGAGGGAAAACATCGTAAGGAAACCTGCACATTCTGTCAACTGAATAGTAACCATGATCCAAAACTGGTCAGGTTCCCCTTAACAGGGTCACGGTGGTCAGATGGCAGTCGCTCCATTGTAATAACCTGATCTGCCAAATCCTGGATCACGGTCAGTGGACCCTAGGCCCTCGCGTGCTAGTGCACAGTCGGGATAACGTTAGGATGATTATGACTACTCGTGTTCTAGAAAAAATCTTACCTGTTTAACTATGTACTACTGTCTGATTGCCAACTCACCGAACCATGGGAGTAAAGGAACAGAGAGTCCGTCTTCGTATATTTGTGCACTATAAGTAATATCTCCCGCGCGACCATTATAGTCGAAAAATGTGGTAGCATTATATTATTACTGAAAATGAACGAATGTTTTTCCATTTTTTGTCAATCAGACGTCAATTTTCCAGTGTCAATTAGATTTCTATCACCCCACCCAATATTGAAGACAAGTTGACATTAATCGTAAAACTACCCGCGTACCTACTGTGATCATCTTTCACCTTTCAACCTACTGCTGATCACATAGAGTTCAATACCATTTGAGATATATTGACAGATTTATATAAGTTGACATACTGCCGATTGTACAAGCAGCCAATCAAAAGGACAGACTAAAAATACGTGCAATTACAATGTAAAACAAGCTGACCCAATTTTATGTATCTGATATCATGGCTGCTTCGGCGATGTAGAATAAAAATAAATAAAGTTAATACACAGTGCAATGCAGTGAGTTTGACTTGTCACTGTAAGACTAATTATTTGTTATTAATGAATGAATGAAATGACGCTCGTCATTTATCGTCTTAATTCTGTTATTTAATTTTATAATATTTTGTAGTTGCGAGAATTTTCTAGTTTAAATATATTATCGATAGAAATTTAAATTTTTCTATTGCCGATCCTTCGAGTTTTACTAGTAGTTACCTACTAATGATTTTCTCAATATGTTATTTTTTTTTAATCTGCAGTTCTTTGCAGAATCGAGTTGACGAATCACAACTAACATTTAATTCGAATAGCTCTTCAGCGCATAGCGGTGTCACTCAGTGAACCCACTCGAATCAACTCATACGACAGTACAAATGGATGACCACTTATGTTTTATTCCCTGCACCCTGTATAAATAAAATTTAATGAATATGGCAGTCACGCCATTCTGCAACCCTCCGATCCATCAAGCGGGCGTGTCTGGCGAATGACCGACGCAGACTAACCGTCCCTGTTGATAGATGCAACGCCATTTTGAGTTTCCTTGTTTAAAACAAAACTTTTCATTCACGATGCGCAAACGCAACCAGCCAGCAATAATTAACTTGCCTTGTTCGGATGCTGAAATTTAAATTTCGAATTCCAATTTCTATGGTAATTCATTTTTAAATGTTTTCGGTTCTTGCAATGGTTTTTAATTAGCGATGTCTATCATCCGTTGGCGTAGGTCAGTGCGATGGCTTATCAGGTTTTTATCGACCCCTATCTTCTAAAGCGTGAAGTGTGAATCGCTTTAAACATTTGTTAAGCAAAAAATCCTTTTAAAACTTTCTCGTAGTTTGAAACACATTTTTATTTGCGCTAGTTGGGTTTATAGTTTTAAAGCATTTATTACTAGTTTATGAATACGACGAAGGAGTTTTATGGTTACGTCTTTATTGGCGGTATCTAGTTTATAGTATCAACCTGTAAACTTTCACCATGATTGGATTGTTTCTACGAATGTAATACTGTTATTTTCATAACGGCATTAAAACAATTTTATCATTATTAAATCCAATTCAAATAAACCAGTTTCAAGGTCCTGTTATTCCAGAAATGGACCTCGTTTGAGATCCTTTTTAATATAAATCCCTGGTATATCAAATGTTGGCATTTTGATCTACACTGAGATCAAAATCTTGTCCAATGAGCCAATTCAGACCTGCTCGGCTTTCTTGCTTTTTGATGTTTATTAGAGATCCCCAAAATATCAGTTGAACCTATCTTAAAATGGAAATAGTTCATATCAGTACATCATTTGACTGCATGTCATGTGCATGCTGTGGTACTTACATGGTCAACATCTATTTTGTAGTTGTTAGTATTGTAGTTCGACTGATTTTACTGCCACCAAAAAATTTATCTGATTCGCTTTTTATAAATTCTAGGTATACCTACATATATCCCATAAACGAAACAAGTTTAATATGACTTCATCAACTAATGTTCTGTGTATTCATCTTTATTTCAATAGTTTATTGAAAACAATATTTTAGTACTAAATCTCCTTATTTTAAACATCGAATCTTTGTACGGAATTTTCATGTTGCCAGCCAGTATTTTTTCTTTTTTTAATAAAACCCGAATACAAGACGTACGTGCAAGACTGCGTATCTCGGGGCGGCATCGGATATCTCAAAGT
Source organism: Pyrausta nigrata (assembly GCA_949316185.1). NCBI lineage: Eukaryota > Metazoa > Arthropoda > Insecta > Lepidoptera > Crambidae > Pyrausta > Pyrausta nigrata. The sequence goes on along the minus strand of OX438949.1, from coordinate 14,406,383 downwards.
TATGTGAGCCGGAGATTCGCTCGTATATTCGAGTTTCCACTCACAACTTTTATTTAAAAACTTTTTGACGCTACACTTTTTCTATGTTGCCAGTAATTTTAAATTTTCCAAGAACATGAGCCAGCTTTGATGCTATCACAAAATAGTACCGCATAAAGGATTTTTTAAAAAAAGCATCAATGTTTCAAAAAGTACATATTGCTTACTAAAAAAAATTGTATATAAAACACGTGCTGCTAATTTAATAGAGGAATTGATCAAAAATATTAAAACATCTGCAGAAACTTGTTTTTACAGCTGACAGCTATGATTGTTTGAGACTTTGAGTGTTAGTATTTTATACTTAAGGAAAAATATCAACCGACGATAATGTCGTTGACTGTAAGCATAAATAAAATGTTTTATTGAAACAGTGTGCATTCGACACGTGTAGTAGTATATTAAATATTACTTTTGCCTGTTGTGTAAAGTCATTGGTATTTAGTTATTAAGAAGAGATAAATATTTTTAGCTGTTTACTGCTAACGAGAATGACCGAATTGTCATCCGCCTAATATTTGGCAAAAAATATAATTTATTTTGGTGTAATGAAAATTAAAAAAGTACTTAACGTAAAGAAAAAAAATAAGTACAGTGGTCAGGACGTCAGGAAAAACTTTTTAATTGTAAAACCGCCTCTATTACAACATCGTAAGATACATCAATGTTTAACGTCTTGTGCTGCCGTCCGTACAATCGAACGCTGTGTCCCAAAAAAAAGTTTATTAAAAAAAATAACACAGCCTTTCACTAGACCACACGGTACCACAAACTGTGACGGTACCACCAAGCGCATTCGAAATTTGAACTTGTCTCGATTACAGAAATCTTCTTACATTTCAGATTCGAACGTGTCGGAAATGGGGAAAAAAAGAAACATGGCCGAGCCCAACCTGTTGTGGTTGGGGACATTTGGTGAGCGCTCGAATTTATTCGTTACCCTTTTTTGCTCCACTTTGTAACTAAAAAAATGTTAATAATACGATCCTTTGAAAATGTTGAGATACAAGTGGTGTAAGGTGTTGGGTACACCGCGCCCAAATATTTTTGATGAGGGAATACCCGCAAATTAACATGTAAAATATTTAAACTTAACTTAATTTTATTTAATTATTCGACACGTGTAAGGATAATAGCGTAGGATAAACATAATTATATTAGTGAATAATAAATAAGTCACTTAATTCAATTGAACCTACGCAACATTGTTGTATTAAAATTGATTATCACGTTGATAAATATCATATTGTATGATATAAAAATAAACTGAAATCGGAATATTGATGTAAAAATAAACTGAAATCGGTACGGAAATCACATATTCGGTTTGCTTGTAATTTTTATTCCAGCTACATAAAACCTTTGATCCAGTCAGATATAATTTGATCCATTTTTTACACCTGTATTAACGTATTGTAAGAGCGGTTTCGCAGTACGTTCGATCCAAATTCGATTCAGTCGAAATAGGGTTCGTACATCTGGCGTAATCGTAGAACTATTTCTAACGACTAGTTTGCGTCTGTCATTCACGGTCCGGTTTTCCATATTTAAAATCAATCGACGGATTCGGGTCAGACGTAGTGTAGAACCGCTCTAAAGCATCGTAGCTTGTGTTCATCGTCTAAGCCCGTGTTTTTTTCAAATAATTATGAATAAATAAAGTACCTACTTACAGTCCAACAAGTACCTAATTGCGCGACCTTCTTGCGGAACGAAAGACGTACGGGGGGGGGAGGGGCATACCTCCTAGATGTCAGCGGGGACCGGTGATGCTGAGTAGAAGGAGATTTTCCATGACAGTAGCGTGTGTGATTGGCGTTTCCTCGCTACCCACTCTTATTTCATTTCGCAAGGTCGCGCATGAACTTGTCGGTTATTATGAGCAAAAGTTATATTAAGTACTTAGTGTACCCCAAGCCTAAGATCTGGCATCGGAACTGACAGGACCACTCTGGTCGAGGTTAAGTGCAGGTATCGTCTTTATGTTTTTTGTGCCCTTTTCAATCCGACTCGACACGAAAATAGGTTATGACCTATTTAAAATTGAGTAGCATAAACTTTAATTTGGAAGGGTTAGGATTAGGTTTTTTTATGCCATAGATTAAACGCACAACCGTGCACTCGTGAGTCGCGACAGTTTTTTTTTTTGTGTTTTGGTTGTTTTAAAAGTGGCCAGTAATTTTTGAAACTGAATAATAGGTATATATATATATATATTTAAAATAATAAATTATACGAATATAAAGTCAGTCATAAAAATAGGGCTAACGAAACTGCAAATACATACCTATGTGATTTTCTTTAAAAAAATTTAAGAAAACAAATCTTACTTATATCCTATTAAGGCATCACTACAAACAGAAAACTGTTCGTAAATTACTTGGTAAATAACGTCCTTATTTGTTTTATTATTTTGTAATTTAAAACAGTTTTGCATTTACAATATAAGAATTGATAATACTGCAATGCCACTCATGTGCTCGATTGCAAAATGGTTCCCTCGAAGACCTCCAGTCATTAATTTGATTACTTTTTGTCACTCACATAGACAGACAATCGCAGACCGCATTGATATGTTTTAAATTATATATTACTTTTATAGCCCTCTATTTATTACGTCTCTCCCACATAGCAAAATCGACCTTATATCAAAACAGCCAAGTCAGATTTTTGGTTATTATTCCACGGATGGTTTCAAAGAATCGGTCCAGCTATGATTGTTTGCAGCAAATTATCTAGGCATTCAGAGGACCCAGGTTCTCAGTATTTAAGCCAGGATAAACAAAGGCTCCGGCTGGTATTTAGAAGCTTTTTGTATGTTAATCTTTATTTGATATAATGGTGACTGGGAGAGCAATTTACTTTTCGCAGGAAAAACGTTTTATTGCAATTAGTTGACGAGAGGAGTGGGTTTTAAGTTTGTAAGAGTTTTTCTCATTCTGTGACATAGTATTACAGACGCATTGTAGAGTTGATACGAGATTTAGAGTTTAAATATCACACTATTTATATTCACAAAAAATGTCACTTACTAAACTTATTGCAATCAAAAAAGTTCAGGTGAAATAACTAAAACATCAACTTTTTGGAGACATGTTTTATATTTATTTAAGATCAATAAATAAATTCATGAACGCATATTGCATAAGCCTTCGCACCTGTAAGGGCACGATAAACAACATTTTATTTATTTTCTTTGTGGCCAGGACTAAAAAGGTTTTGAAGTGTAACCACCTACATCTGTGATAAGTCATTTTTAAATTTCGAACGGTTTTTGTTCTGAAAACAATTTACCATATCCGACCGTGGGAGTCAACAGACAACTTTGTTTACAACGGACGGGTTTAATGTTTACAACTAATTGTTTACAACACGTTTCGTGCGAGTTTGTAAACAAATGTCAGATGAAGGTTACTGGATGCAGATTGTATTGAGGCAAAAAGGGAGTGAATATCGTAAATATTCACATAATTAAATTAAGGATTCGTCTTCAAAATATTTGTACAGATCTTTAGACCTTTTTGAGGTATTTAACCATGTTTGGTACAAATACATACCAACTGAATACCTACTGGAACTGAACTTCGAAGATTTATTTAGACTAATTAGCTACTTACATCGTGCTACATCCAAATGCATGCATGCAATTAGGTCAAAAACGATTACCATAATCGTTGGCAAAAGATGGAAAAAATGTTGCCATTTTAGTATGAACACACGCTGTTTTACCTTTTTACATTTTAGCAAATAGCAAGTTTCGTGTCGGCAACTGGATATTTCGCGCCAATCATCGAGACCGGTTCGAAATTCGAATTTTACTAATTCACGAAAACGGTCGTCGAGTAAACGCCAATATTTATCTTTCCTTCGTGATTATTGAAATGGATGGACACATATACGTCGAGTATAATTTTCAAGTTACTTACAATCTTTAACCTTATCGCCATTAAAATAAACGCGCCAGAATCTACCTTAATCAATTTACAGCTACACCATTTAGATACAACTGATGCTTTGAAAGTGCCTTTACTATTAGCTTATCTGTGGTAGGCCTTTCTGCGGTCCCATTAAACGCATATTTCGAGATAAAACACCTATTTGGAAAATACCAACCTATCGACGCATCGACATGTACGGCCCGTACTATTTAATTAAATTGTAATTTAGATGCCTATAAAATAAATATCTAAATCGAGACAGCTCAGTTTTTATCTCGACCGGTTTGGCGATTTTGGTATCGACGCGTTCTCGGCGTCACCGTTCCATGTTTGAATTTTGAATATTCTCTCGGTGGCCAGTATTGCAGCTGGTTTTTTATCGTCAAAGTTTCGAGTTTCATTATCCTTTAGTTAGAATGTAACTGAGTTTATCAAGCCGATGTCCGCAGCGGTGCGCTCGCTCTTTTATTTACATCAGCCGACTTGTAACACATAAAAAATTGATAAAGGACAGGTCTAACAAAGAGTTAGGTCACGCAGGTCTCGGCGGGCGTTGCTCAGCCGCCGTAAAAAATATCGCAAAATCATCGCGAACACAAAAACAGCATGAGTCATATTTTTTATTCCATGCCGTGCGGTGTTATAAAGGAAATTTGTTCCGTACTTTGGTTGTAACAAGTATGTCGGTCATTCTTCGTACGTACGGTGATTGACTGTCATTTGTCTTGACTACCACGCGTTGAATGTGACACGGCGGGCATTAACGTCAACTAAAAACTAAATAAAGAGCGTAATTTGCGCGTTCTTGCAAATTGTTTGCGATAACTTATGATATGTCATATATTCTCAGGTGATCTTTGATCTTGGGTTCACCTTGGAGAGGTAAATGCAAAAGGAATGCAATGGCTGACGTGACGTGCCAATACGCGGAGTCATTGCTCCGTGCGTGCACTTCCAACATGTATCATCGTTACGTCGTTAGCTATGTTAATAAGTTTGCACGCCATTGTAGCAAAAAGTACAATGCACAAAAAATAAATATTTCGGCTAGGATAAACTGTCCGCGATTGACCGAGGCAAGGTCGTGCGTATTTTGAACTCGGAACAAAAAATCATTCCACATTTAAATGTTGCATTATGACTTCTTTTGCTGACTGATGAGTTCTCTTTTCAAAGATTAATTTGCTTTTGTTTTTTTTTCGTTCCACTGTAGTATATCTGCCAGTGCTTTTCAGAGCACGTTCTGAAATTATTTTTAGGGCCTTGAATTTGTGGATTATTTTTGTTCCTTTCAAGTAGGTTGCTGACTTCTTCGGATTTAAACTGTCACAGTCAATTTTATGTTTGCAATAGTGATGTGCTGATGTTTATTGAAGCTATGTAAATATTTTAAGATGGTTAAAGTTTTTATGACTCTACATAAAAAATCTTTGATATTGGAACGCAACTTTAAAATTCGAACTGGTTTGAAATTAATTTAATTTAATTCACTCCCGGTCCCCAATACCCGTTATGCACACGCCTTACTGGCTAGAGAATCATTGTCTTTCCGTTTGTCACGAGTGACTCAGGCCATTGTTATTGCACAATAGTCTTTGTGCATTGTACGGGACCCTGGTGTTACGTATTTTGTAATAATTAGACTAACTCGACTTTTAATGGCTCGTATGCTAATTAAGGAATAATCAGTGATTTGTAACATTGCGTTGTGGATTTCGTACGTTGATTGATTAAAGTAGTACCTACAGAATTAATTAAACGTTACCAACCTATTCAAAACAAAAGAGACGCGTGATTTAATTTGAATATTTTCATATGAAAAAAGTTATTTAAACCTCTTTAAAAGTTTTCTTTAATGATATCCAAATGACATTTGTATTTCGAATCGATATTGTTGTATATTTTTTTAAAAAACTCTTTGTCTCAAAAGATGACAAAGAGCAAGACGTTAGTCATTTTCTCTTTGTTAAAGAAAAAAATCTTTTTTGCACCGAAACACTTATAGCGAGTTGAAACCTATTGATCGACCACGAAATAAGTTTTTTGTGTTGAAAAAACTCATACGGCACGCGTAGGGGATCACCCTTAACCATTTGAGAGTACAAAAGGCAAAAACGAGTAAGGGTTTCATAATAGATATGCGAAAACTCGATCGCTTATAGCAATAAAATCAGCTCCCGAATTTCGCCGGTCAATCGAATTCGACCCTTGTTGAAACGGAATAAGTTTTTTTTTCTAATTTCGAATACATCTCGTGCATCCCCTGACAGAACTCGTAGGCGGGAAAAAGTGGCCGTCCGTTTGGAAATGTCAAAACAAATTAGCGGTATACATGTGCGAATGTGTGCGACACACCTATGTGTATTCTCTCTCTCTCTTAGTCCCGTTAATAACGAAAAGGACGGAAATGATATTGAATCTAATTTATCGGAGTAGTTTTCCCCTTCTAGTTTGACGTGTGGGCTACAAATATGGAGGCTTCAAGATAGTTTTTATGATTATTAGTTCGGTAGTAATAAAATACGTTGACATTCTTTAGTATTTTTTACGTAAAAGGTGAGCCTTCGTTAGGAGATATGATAATGTTTTTACTGGACATAAAAGACTTTATATTATATGAAACTTATTATCTATAGATAAATATAGAGTGTAAATTGCGATACCTAAACCGAATCATATGGATTGTAATACAGTACTTATCGTCAGCCTTGGTTGTGGTTTAAACACGACATGTGTTGTCATTCCCACAGGAATCGTTACTATAGTTTTTAGTACTATGAAATCAACACCGCAAATGATTATGTATACTCCCCTTAAACGTTAAATTAAGTGCTAGAGTGGTAATCAATTTTTGTTTGATCGTTTCATAATTTCGATTAAAAGTAAGTTTATAATCCTGCTGTGCTGACCACTAATTCAAATTTTGAAAGACCAAATTCGGGACTTTTAAAAAAACAAGTGCTAATTCCCACTAGGCGATGATGATTTCCAAATTCCAAATTCAAACATAATCGCGCTGACCGCATTCGAATTTCCGAATTACGAAATTGGTTATAAGTAATTCAAATATCGAATGATGAGTCGAGTGGGTGGCGACGGGAATAATGATGGGGTAAAAATTACCCCCGGGGGTAATCCACGGCCACCCTATGTGAGTTGTGTGTTTGTGCGTGTGTGTTTATGTGTGTCGGAGGGTATGATAATAGCGTATTTCCGTTGTTCGCTGGTCCCTCCCGTTGCAACGTACCTACTGTTTCGCCGATTGCATACTCGTGAAACGGGAATCTTTATTGCGAATTGCTGAATGTTATTATTTTTTATGGCTTTGCTGAATATGCGAGCCAGTCAGTGCAAGAATTGAATCGTTCTTATAACGTCCTCTAGTAGCAATGTGATGAAAAGTAGAACTGCTCCGATGTGCTTTTTAAAATAAACAATTCTAGCTCTCGAACGTTATATTCGTACATTAATAAAAATTGTCTGAAAAATATTTTTTTTAATGTAATGCAATTGAAAAGCGCAAAACCATTAAAAAGCGCTCCATAAGTCCATAACAAAAATCAAAAACGTTAACCTTACCAGTTTACATTGTACAAAAATATCAGTTAGGTGCTTTCACATTTTTATTAGCAGCTATAAACGTAACATATAACGTATGAAATGGCCATTAAATGCAGCTATTAAACGCCTCCCTGAAATAACCCGAAAACGACTGTTTGCATTCGGCCGACAAATGGCGAGTGCATTTCTCCAAATACCGTCATAACTCAAAATGAAACGGGGCAAAACAGAGCGGTTAAAACTGCAACTTCACACATAATTACACAGGGCGTTTAGCCGTGCCCTTCGCTTTTTAGGGTTCCCCATTAAATCCTCCGTATAGATCGAACTGGTTCTGAGAACCCTTATCCGGCGTTGTTAATTATCTCTAAAGACGCAGAAAAAGAGCTAACTTAAATTTTATTCAACGCTTTTTCTAGATCTATTTACGTGCTACTCGCTGGTGTAACCCTCCGTTTTAATTGTCCCCATAAAATTTGAATATGGAACGCGAGGGCAATGTCTTCGCCATAAATGTGCGCAAGCATGCTTTGACTTTTGGCAAGAGACTGCTTTTTCCCGCGCAAATGGGCCGTAGCTTCGATTGTAAGAAATTGCTACAAATACTTGTAGGAGAATTATTTTACAAGTTTTTTTAATCATTTTACAGGTGCTTTACCTATTGGGTGAGTCATGCTTTGTGAAATGTTCAAAACTATTCATTTGATGTGTTTGACTTGTATGTAAATAGCCAGTATTTGCTATGCGTTCCGTTTTGCGTACAGTATGTATTGTGAAGGATTGGAATGCTTACATTGAATTTAGAATTCGTTGGTAAATGTTTAGTACGCATAGCTACTTACCTCGGCTTTCTAGCAAAATACGTGCATTGAAAACAGCTCGAAAGATAAATGAAAACATTAGTCCAGATAATCTACTATTACTTATTTTACTGACATAATGCAATACATGAGAAGTTGCAGTAGAGCGTGACTAATCTGTGTAAGGTGTGGCTTGAATTATTTTACGTTCCTTTTCACGTCGAATACAAACACGTTAAAAATTAGAATGTTTGTGTTTTTTAAGAGCTACAAATGTTTGTTAATTGCCAGCATTATGAAAGTGACGGGAACTCTTTGAATCCAGATTATTTGGCGTCAAATGCGTATTCGCTATTTATCAAAGCGCTCGCAGCGCCTCGGACGTAAACTGCGTCTACTCACGCAACAACTCGAGTTTCCCCGGAATCCGTTTTCGCTACTTGAGTTATAGTAAACGTGACCGTATTTTTCTTACAGAATGGGACAAGTGAGAGTCACTAATTTTAGAGTCATCATCATCATGACATGCACACGAGGCCCCAGGGTTCGCATCACGATCCAGAATAGCAGATCAGGAGCAGGATTCTCACACCTTCGATATTCTATCACATTCGATATTTATCGACAAATTTGGTGGATATCACAAAATGTGATAAATATCAAACATTTTTATACAACGAGAACTCCTAAAATCAAAATTTTGTGATATTCGCCTTGTTTTTTCGATAAATATCGTATAATATTGAAAGCGTAAGAATTGAGCCCCGGGTATTTACAGCGGAGCGCCTGCCATCTGACCTCCGTTATCCTGTTAAGACCACCAGTTTGGATCATGGTTACACATTCAGCTACTTGAAGGCACAGGTTTCCTACGAGCATCGGTTAGTGAAACAACTAATGTACATAACTTAGGAAAAGTCACTGGCCCATGGGGATACGTGGGATCAAACCCGGTAGCTCCCGCATGAGAGGTGACTCGCTAGCCACTACGCCACCGACGCTCTAATGCTCTAGACTAGAGTCACTCATATTGGAGTAAAAACTGAAAATAAAATAAGTGCTTTCTTAATAAGAAAATGCTGCTTGGTATAAAACCTTTATTCTGTATTCAGGTGTTCTATTATTATCTATAAATGCACGTGTTCAATCCACAATACATTGTAAACTCTCTTTGTTCTATTAAATGTACGTAGTAAGGACAGACAATGGCTTTATTCTTTTCTTGCTTAGTACTACTACGTATCAACAATTTCTTTATCAATTTCCTTTCAATGTCGTATAAATGCGCAGCAACCTTTTAATTGTTGTCTACCACAATTAAAATACAATATATTTTTTATTGTCTAATCTAAAGCCTTTATAAATTAAACTGTCCTGAAAAATTCGAATGCATGGACACATTAGTAACACGTCGTACGTTGCCGTGTATACGCGCACTTATTGTGCGTTGCGTGGTGATCAATTGAGCCGTTCATACATATTTAGTTGGAATTAGGCTCGGAAAATTGGACTAATCGCGGCAACTTTCACACACGCCGTTTCGTATAAACACTTATCACGTCACTAGTGGCTGTTCGCAATTTGAATTAGTTGGCCAGAGAATGGCGTTGAAAATTTAAATTAAGAATGTTTAGTTTCTTGGTGGCCAGATCTAAAAGCAATACGTGAGGAGCATTATATCAGCCAGTACATTACTATTTAATTTTTTAATCGATACACTCGTTAACTTTTCAAACCTTATTTTTTTTGTAGCCAGTTCGATAGTTCCTTCTATAGTTCCTACATTATAATAATAAACTTGTTAATATTTTACGCATCGTAAGAAAAAACAATAAAAACCGTAGCGTGGTTATTTATCTCATCCCTTTCGTACATCTGTCGGGCCCTTAAGCCTCAGATTTGCCAACTAATTTCAACTGCAAATCCGCAAAATGACTGGGATTTGCCGAGGCGAACCACCCTCGCCTGTACACTGTACACACCTTTATACATACATACAGACAAGTAAGAAAACATCTTGTAGTCTTGCGTCTTTTTTTTCATTATTTGATATTTATTTTAATATCTGCGCGCTCAGTAACTTCTTTCGCCAGTGTCTCAGCAATTCCATGAAAAAAATTGATCAACAAAAAATATTTTTTGAATAAGCAAAGTGTATAAGTTAAAGTGTGTAAAATTTTCATACAACCATACAATTGCGGTAAAAAGAAATTTAAATCAGACAAAAACTTAAAAAAAACTGACAATGAAAAGAGAAAGTACACAATATACATATGTAATATACATATTTCATTCAAGAAGTCGATACTATCTTTGTTTAAAGTAAATACCAGATAAAAAAAGTCACAACAAGAAGAGTTCGTAAAGTTCAAAATATCTTATCACAATATCAAAATGTAATGATCTGAAGTTTATTAACAGCAATTAAAATGATTAAGTGCTAAAATGTTGTCAAGAACCAACATGTCGTCCATTAAGCTAAAACGAAACTCGTATTTACGATATCTTGAACATTCCCCATTGTATTGTTAATAATCATAATAAATACTACACTGACGGTACTCATCAACTTACCACATTACCAAGAGCCTCGGGCCCTTATTATTTTAGTAGAAACGGATTAAGATCCGAGGGTCAAGTTGATTTGGCGTTTATGCCAACTAATTACATAGGGTGAAGACACGTCAGATGGTAAACTTGCGTTATGGCTCATTAAAATTGAACTTTAAAGATATGTGCTGTTTAAAGCCTATTGTTAGAGTCCTTTTAGCACTCATTATATTAGCTATGTTTTAGTTTGATGACATTTCGCGAGTAATTAACTAGGGAATGGTAACTGTGAGCAATAACTATTTTCAGCGCTTTCAAAGTGAGAAATAAAAGTTATTTGAATATAAGTTTTTATAGTTAAAGTGACCTTAAAAAATTACCTGCTGAATATTTTTAAAGGTGAAGATGGCTTTTTTAGATCGTTAATGCATTCAAAATTATTTGCTTATTTCATATCACATGGCATCATCAATTATTCACAAATATTCAGTAAAGTGAATTAGAATTCAAATGCATCATTTACCCTAAAAGTCACACGACTGCGTTTAAATTTTTAACATAATCCATCTTTAATGCCTAAATCATTCAATACTTATTTAAATATTTCGTCAACAATACCAAACATCCAAGTCCCACGGAAGCTACTTCCTAATTCGATTCCCGACGTTTTCATAATAATAAAACCTGGCTACTGTAATAATATTTCGAATTTCTTATGCAAATCGTCTCAGGATTCCCACGGAGCAAAAATTTGCATGCCTTCAAGGGTTAAGTTATCTGCTTACGCCAAATCCCTTCTTCGGCATAAATTATGCGGAACTTCGAAAATTAATTACTGGGGTCCGCGCGCAGCTGTTTTATTCAAATGCTAATTTTACCTTTTTCGACGCGTACAAACGCAAATGTATTGAAGGACGACGTGGTGTGTCGGGCTGGCGTATTTGGTCTGGCTACTGTTTACTTTTTTATTTCATTTATTGATTTGACTGCCAGGTTGGCGCTGAAATTGCTGGCAGTTTTTTCTGTTTTTAATAAAATACATTTCTAGTTATCGCGAAAAAGTCAGCAAAAATTAAAAAAATATAGCCGATTTGGTCCAGCCATCTCGATTGACTTTTGCGCTTAGCAACTTAGGTAATATTTTTATTGACGTGTAATTAGTGCTAGTAGTAAGAACCTTAAACTTTTCGTTTTCTTTCAAATACAAATTAACAATGACAAATGCTTTTTTGTATTTATGGTATGCTTTTTAAGCTTATCAACATCGGTGTTCATTACTCATTGTAAGCCGTGGATTATTTTTTGTACTTAAATTGCGTTTTGTTAATCATGAATTTACTTTTGTGTTTCCTAGGTAACCAAGAATCAGAAATAAAGAAGAATTCAAGTATTCCACACTATGGAAAAAGAAGATAGAAGATTTTAGAAAATTGAAGAAGATTCTCCGTCTGGTGATTGCCACTAGCGAGGTATAGAGTTCCTACGTATGATGAACTGTAGGAACTTCATACCGTGCTCTTGGGTTTGCCAATTTTCTACAATACTCTACTTGTAAGAAGAACTAAGAAGAGACTTGGAAAGAAGAAGAAGAACAACATTACAGAAGAACATAAAAGAAAAAACCGGCCAAGTGCGAGTTGGACTCGCGCACGAAGGGTTCCGTACCATTAAAATACGAAAAAAAAACAATTTTGTATGCCCCCCTTAAATATTTTTTATTTTCTTTTTTTAGTATTTGTTGTTATAGCGGCAATTTTAACTGTCTAGCTATCACGGTTCATAAGATACAGCCTAGTGACAGCGGAGGCTTAGTAATGAGAGTCCCGTTTTTACCCTTTGGGTACGGAACCCTAAAAATGTAAGGAAAAACGTTTCAATTTCGTATTAATTAAAGGTGTTGCCGATTTTACAGCGGTAGCACAACGTCAAGATATACATTTGAAATACGAAAACAGCTTTTAATACGTAGGGAATAGAGGCGGTCTCAAGGTCAAAGTGGGCTAGTCTGTCGTGTCACCGTATGTACACTTACTGCCGCACTCAGGGACGTCAATTAAATTTAATCTATATTAAGTCTCGTTCTGTCACTTTCTATGTCAATATAACAGAAAAAGACGTCATGAGACTTAATGAAGGATAAAATTTAATTGACGTCTCTGAGTACGGCAGTAAGTCTTATAAAGTTCCAAAATATGTGATCGATTGTATTTATTGGCTGACTTTCATGTAATTTGTTTTATTTATAATTGCTTTATGTATGTAGTATTTAAAGTCGGTTCATTCCACTATTTAACTAGATATTTATGTTTTTGAAAATGTAATTAGTAGGCCTTATGCCCATACTTATGTAGGATTTGTTAAAACAAATCCTTAATAAACATTTCATATATTATTCTCTGAAAGGGCTTACTTTTGACGTGACCTCAACGGAAATGTTTATTTAATTTTTAATGTACGGACGACAAAAAAACGGACGTTCCCGGCAAAAAAAGCGTCACAAAAATAGCTGTTTCGTTAAAATGTAACTTTAATAGTTTTTTGTTCATATAATCGTCAATAATTTAAAACTATAATAGTCAGATTACTGAAATGAGTGATGTGTATGAGTAAATAGCTTTTTTATTTATAGGACTTTGAATTTAAAAGCAAAAATGTCATTTTGTACCCAATATGTGTTGTGATACTTTTCTTCTTGCCGGGAAGCGACATCAAGCTGATCTCTGCGGCATCTTATGCAGTCGTAAAACGGGTTATTTTGGAACGAAAATAGGTAGTCTGATGTGCTTGCCACTGTACTGTTATTAGTTTATAGACAATTGAATTGTAAACCAACTCGTCCCAAAAGATTGCGGCCTATTGGGACAAGTTGCAGTTAAACATTTTCATATTTTTAATTATTTTTGTATTGGACTTTAAACCTAACCAACATTGGATACAATTAGCAAAATAAAAGAAATTATTACCCAACGTATAAGATTGCCGTATCTGGGATATATATTAAGACGTGAAACAGAATTCAAAGCGTATGGAAGTGATGGAAGCCGGTGTGAGTGAGAGCAAAGAAGAATGATGATTGACTTGAATTTGAATATGGAAGCAGTGAGTGCTCTTGTTTAGATTGTTTGAGCGGATGAGTATGATTTGAGGCGTCGCGTCGATGAAAATGTCAAGCAAGGTAGATAAGGTAGTAGGTCTATGTTGGGACATGTATTGGTGCTCTTTACGAGTCTTATGTACAGAAATAAATTATATTATATTTTTTAAATAATTTTATGAATACATCCTGTACCTGAATACTGGTTAGTTGGTAAGAGCGTTGGCCTGGTTAGCCAAAGGTTGTAGGTTCAAATCCTCCAAATTTTTGGTTTCTTATTTAAACTGATGTTTCCCTTAATAGCCTCATTCCTACATTTATTCAATCTCAGTTAGATATTAGGACGAGTTGGGACCAATTGGTAAATAACACAGAAACAGCCGGTTAACTGAGCTGGTCTGGTACAGTCAGTAGCACGTCAGGTTACCCATGTGAACTACGAAAACAGCTTTTATTACGTAGGGAATAGAGGCGGTATCAAAGTCAAAGTGGGGTAGTCTAACGTGCGGCCATGTGTACAACCGCTCAACTTTCTACTTTAGTTAACTATTAAAATATCAATATCTCTCCTTAACGTAATAGGAGAAGGCAGTACATACATCGTAAAACGTTTGATTGTCAATAAAACGAAAATTTACAACCATCAAGACTCGCTGTAAAGTAAATTGAGTTAATTTTAGTCATAAATCATCGTTTTATCGTAGGTATTGAACAAATATACTAATAATTATTGCCACATGATATTTTCTTGACATGAAGAAATTACAAGAAGTACTTGATCAAATGAAACACAGACCGATAGCATCTAGTAAGTATTTAATTAATTGATTGATATTAATTATTGACGTTCATAAGTGGCATTCTGTGTCCTAAATTGAATAAATGATTTTTGATTTTGACTTACTTCGAAACATGGATGCTACTTAACAATACATATGACTCTTAGCTTGGAGTTTACCAAAACATTTTTAATTTTTAATCAGCCGGTTACGCTTTATTTGACATATTTTGTATGGGAATTCTGTCAAGTTAATTTGTCAGAATTTCCATACAAATTTATCAATTTCGGTTAACCGGCTGTTTAAAAATTTATGAAATCGAGTCTTATATGTAAGTGCTGCTTAATTTTCTGTACGTCGTTAATTTTCGTATATATTTTTTTAATAATCTTAAAACCAAAATTTATTTTCAAGCAAATTTTTATGGAAAGAGGGCAAGCGAATGGTAATGAATTGAATGAACAATAAATATTTACATGATTTTTTCACTGAAATATTTTTGGTTCCTACATAAATTACATCGTCAAACGTGTTTTTTAATATTTTTGTCAGATTTTTTTCGTTTGAAGCGAAAATGAAACTTACGACAAATAAAAAACATTTAATATATAAAGTGAGAGAACAAGGTAAGTCAAACTACCAATAAAATAGGCTGCTTCTAGACAGACATGTCCCATCATCGGCCGCATCGTCGCTTACCATCTGGTGAGATTGCGGTCAAATGTCTGCCTATTACATTGAAAAATATATATATATCATAATTAAATAACCTGTCATTGAACCTAAAAACCTAAACATTTAAAAGATTTAATTCAAAAACAATTTGGTTCCGTATAACTAATAATTTTTCATCCTAAAACGTCCAAAAACTTGATATCTCATTCGAGTTTCCGAATAGATTTATTGCCTGCTTCCCTCGTTTACATATATTACGCTTGTAAAAATATATGTTAATTCAGGTTTTATATATATTAACATACAAATTACTACGATCTAGCTAGACGAGCGATCACAGAATAAATTTATTTATTTTAAATGTAAAAGTAACTTTGGAACTTTACGCTTACACCGTGATCGATTTTGAAAATAATATGATAAATTCACCAAACCGAAGGCTAAATTCAAGATATTTTGGAATCTAATTTTATTTAAAAAAACTACAATATTATATCAGATTGTAGTTAATTAAAGATATTATAGTATCTTAATATTATATCAGATTGTAGTTAATTAAAGATATTATAGTATCTTAAATTAACTACAATCTGATATAATATTGTAGATTTTTTTAACTATTCTATTTATTTTTTGCCACTGCCACATTAGTAGAAGCAGTAAACTTTGCAAACGAAATTATGATTTTTAATTGATTTTGGACCCATAATTGTAAGCCTTAACTTGACGTTTACATATTATTGTAGCTGTCTCTTTTCGTTTTTTCAGCAGAGAAAGAGACAGATTATAAGTTAATACATGTATGGCACCACAGGGTGGTGTCATAATCTGTATCTATACTAATATTATAAATGCGAAAGTGTCTGTCTGTCTGTCTGTCGGTCTGTTACCTCTTGACGTTTAAACCACTGAACCAATTGAGATGAAATTTGGTATGGAGACAGTTGGAGACCCTGGAAAGGACATAGGCTACATTTTGTCGCGATACAAAAACATTAAATGGGTGAAATGGGGGATGAAAGTTTATATGGAAAATAACTCTTGCGGGGGAAGTCGCGGGGAACCACTAGTCTGTTATATATAACAATACCGTTATTAAGCCCAATGATTCTGGTTCGGCTGCATGTTTAAATTGTCTATGCTTGTTTATGTTCGGCACTTTAATTGAAAACATTTAAAAAAAAATAGTTTTAAACAAAATTAGGAAATAATTTTATCAACAGTTGTCTGGAAGAAATGACGTCTTTGAACGCCCACCTTGTGCTTATATGTAGTCTGTTATGGGCAATAAAGAATATGATAGGTTATGATTGCAATAAAGAATTACATATAGGTAATTTGGGTAGGTAATATATCTTTTACCAAATAACCTTCAAACTGTTTTAAATGAAAAATAAAAATGGGGCTTATATGGGTATGGCATAATGCCTTAACACAGGATTATTTTAATAACATAACTATTAATTACTTAATAACATGACTATCAATGCCGGTAAAACCAAGTCCATGGTAATTGCTAAAGCTGAGCTTCCTCCACCAGACATAACACTACGTGGAACAAATATCGAAGGTGTCAAGAAGTTCAGGTATCTAGGCCGATACTTTACAGCAGACTTAGATCACCAAGCGGAAATAAAATGTCGGATCGGACAAGCTAAGGCTGCTTTCTTTAAAATGTCCAAAGTACTATGTGACAGTAAGATTTCATTTCCCTTGAGATATCGCGTAGCACAATGTATGTGTGGTCCACATTACTTTACGGGTGCGAGACGTGGGTCCTTAGAAAAGACAGGTGCAATAGATTACAGGCTTTTGAGATGTGGGTATTGCGTAAAATATTTAAAATTCCATGGACCAGCTTTACCTCAAACATCAAAGTACTGCAACGTGCCAAGTGTAAACGTGAACTGATGTCAACTATAATGAAGAGGAAGGTTGCCTTCTTTGGACATGTGCAGAGAGGTTCTCAATATGAGTTTTTAAGGCTGATCTCTGATCAAAAATCTCAAACAAACACTAACCTACTTAGGTTTCGATCACGCCCTGTTTTAAACGTATCTTCTGCAAATACCAACTACAGACGGAATGCCTTTATAATTCTTAGTTGTCGTAGTTTTTCCAAACTATCTATTGATATTGACCTATTCTTTACTAGCATTTCCTCAATAAAACGACAAATGACTAAATCATATTTTGAGATTCTTGAACTTTGACGATAGCCTATTAAACAACCTATTGTTTTACCTCAGATTATATTGTTTGTACTCGTAGTTACCACAGTTCGATTTATCCTTATTTATCTGATTACCTATATGTGAAGATTTGTTATTAGTATAGAACCACAGAATACTGTTGTTGTTTAGTGAATAATTGAAACTGTAAATCTTCCTAAAATAAATAAATAAATCCTCGAAGGCAAGATTCCTGGGAAGAGATCACCAGGCCGACCCAGAAGAAAATGGATAGATGACATCAAAGACTGGACCAAACTTCGTTTTTATGACCAGCTAAACAGAGCGGCTCAAGACCGCATCGGTTTCTACATGCTGACCTCCAAACTTCAATTTGAAGATGGCACCCCATGATGATGATGATAACTATTAATTAGTGGTTTACAAATAACCCTGTATATTCGATTACAGCCAATCCCATTATAAATAATACACGACTGCCACTTGGATTTACAAAGTCTTAATGCACTTATTAAAATCACAAGTCCCGAGTAATTTAATAAAACGTCATTTATAATATAGATAAGACATCTTACACCATATTCTGAAAGCGGTTTCGGCTTGAGAACATTTAAAAAGCCGGCCAAGTGCGAGTAGGACTCGCGCACGAAGGGTTCTGTACCATTATCAATACAGCATTAGACACCACATCATAACCTTTTTTTAGGTTTAAAAAAGGAAAAATATCACCTTTGTTATGTGAGAGTCTTACTTAGGTATATTTTTTTTTCTTGCTTTTAGTATTTTTAATTATAGCGGCAACAGAAATACGTTATCTGTGAAAATTTTAACTATTTAGCTTTCACGGTCCACGAGATACAGCCTGGTGACAGACAGACAATGATGTCTTAGTGTATTATAATATAATATCTGTGGTAATAGGGTTCCGTTTTTATCTTTTGGGTGCGGAACACTAAAACAAGCTAATAAATTACAAGTATAATATAATACCTACACTGAAATGGATATTTTAGAATTTAAAGAAGTATTTAGTTTTTGAGTTATGTTATGAAATTTAAACTTGTATTTATTAAGTTGTGAATCATCCGTTGTAGTATTAAATTACCTGTCATATTGAATATTTCTTGCAAATTGTATTAGAGTACCCAACGACAGTGCATTAAAAAAGAGGTAGATATCTCATCTCCTAAGTTTGTTTTCGTGTCAATTGTCATAATTACGAAATTTGAATGCAAAATTGAGCAAATTGCTCAATTTGAGAGAAGCAATTTCCGCGCGCCAATGACAAATCTACCTTATTTTAATACAACAATCATTGAGATTACCTGGAATATTTAACAATTTTCTTGCAAATTATTAGGTTTTTAAGGTGACCTTTTATTTCTGACGGTACGTACTCGTACCTATTCAGTAACTTTTTGAAACAGTCTTTTATGTTAATTACTGTATATCCTTCCTGCTTCAAATAATTACACGACATAGGAAAATTAGCGTACCATACTAGAGTCTAGGCTAGTAATATTAATGTATTTACATGTATATTCGGGTCTCTGTTAAAAACATAAGTAAATAAATAAAATTTTATACCCAATAAATAAATAAAATAAGTTTATCTATGTACCTATTCCTGTAGAAATCAACGGTTTGATTAAAAACTTAACTGTGGTTCTAAAAACATGCACGGTGGTTACATTAAATTCGTGTACAGACGGCAGCACGACAAGTTACCCATTTGAACTATGGGAACAGCTTTTATTACGTAGGAAATAGAGGCGGTCTCAATGTAGAAGTGGGTAGTCTGACTGACCTGACGTGCGGCCTAGTGTACCTAGTTGTCAATTTGACTTTAGGGTAGGTAAGAGCTCTAAGATGTATTATATATTTAAATTTAATTTGGTGTTTTTTGTAATGTGTATGTGATAGTGTATTAAAGTGACAATATAAAACGATATTTTGGCTGTACAGTTGGAATTTGGAGCAAACGACAGGCCACACCTCAAAAGAAACTAAAATTAAGTTCTACTAATTACCTTATTTATTATTAATTTTAATTATTAAAATCCGAAAGCAAGTAGGTATGTACGTCATTATTATTGCTTATAAGATTTTCACATCAATTTTAGTACTATAGAGATAGGTGGGATCATATGAGAAAAATACGTACACTTGGCAATTACTTTTTGCGTAAACATAACTGAGGCCTTACTCCGGTTGACGATGTCCGTCTTTTCGAATGTAGCCGTCCCTTTCACTCACGACAAAATGATAACGCGAACGAGCGTGATGGCTAGACGCAAAAATACGGACATCGTTAACAGGAGTAGGGCCTCTGGAGGCTGTACAAATTTCGATGATAAAAGCCGATATTTGCGCGATCAAAATAGATAATTGTGTGAATTCTAATATTCAGCGAGTTATTTTTAAGCAAAAAAGGACATACGTCCATCAATAACTAATATTTTTTTCTAATTTGTTGCAAAGTTATAACATTTGGTAATATTCGGGGTTTCGATTAACACGTTTACAATAAATCATTCGTTGCTCTTTTTTCGCTCCATTCTTATCGGAGCCTTAAATGGCGTGTAAACCGAAATAATTAATGAGTTGTCATTAAATTTTAATGTCCAGTATCGCTCGATCGTGATTATCAGCAACATTGTATAGTCGTTTAGTCAGACCATAAAAGTTTCCGGCTTAAATCATTTAATTACAGAAATACAACGTGTCAGTCAATGGGTTTTAAATATTAAGGTTTGCAAGTAACTTTTTGCAAAAATGAGATCTATATGTGAAGTATCCTCGAACCAAATCAGAAAACGTAGAAGATATTCTGCTGTGACAGACTAGGACGGACGGAACGGACGGACTGAACGATCTTATAAGGGTTCCTTGTCGGACTACGGAACCCTAATAAAAAAACGACGTACTATTGAGAACAAGGGCGCCTTACCAGTCTTAGGGCCATCGTTTGCACATCGAATTGTAGTTTTCTAGGGAAAAATAAAACCAAATAGCTATTCCACAAACTCACTCGCAGTAACACTGACATCCCCTTTTTTCAGTATACTGACCTTTTTAGGGTTCCGTGCCCACCAAAGAACCCCGCCACGTCCACCTGTCCGTCTGCGGTTCAGCTCAGAGACCTTTGGTACTGTAAAACTGTAATTTGGCATAAACATGTATTCCAATCATGCACCACATCGACAAGTGGTAAAATCATTTTTTTTTAAATACGTACCTCCCCACACTTGAAGTGGAGATGATTTTTTTCTTTTGCCTATCCCATCACGTGGGGTGTCGTTGGATATGTATTTTAAAATGGTAAATGAGTTTGTAAAAATCCTTTTTTGATTTGCCTACTAAATATTTAGTTTTAAAGTGCTAGTTTTTGTTAAAGTCCAATGACGCCCCCTGTCGGCTAAATGGTTGTTTGCGGAAGTGTGAAAAAAAACACGGGAGTAGCATTTACAGGGTGTAAAAAAATATAGGCCCTGTAGGAACTTCCTTATCCTTTAGTTAGCACATTTTACTGAAAAGAAACATTCATTATTTTTAAGTAATGAAAACTGCATTTATTTCTAAAATTAGCTTGTCTCACCCGGAAATCAAAGCAACAAAAAATTAAAAAAAATCCTCGCTATTTTACTATAGGAATATTGTTCAGGATAGTCTAAATACATTTTGGTATTTGAACTAAAAACTGCGAAATGAATATTTTTTCCTTTTCAGTTTTTTTTTGTTTTTAGCTAGATGACCAATTGACCAAAATGTTTTACCTAATAAATAAATAACAGCTTAGTTACAAGACTCAAGTAATCAATTAAATAGGTAAAATCATAATAATACAGCTTAGAGTGGGTGGAAATTGATGTCACTCTTCGATCATAATAATCATTATTTATTGAGGATTATCATAAAATTGAGTTGGTTATATTTTTCCAGCTACGTAACAATCTTGTATTTTATTTTGAATCTGATTGGAGGAGGGTCATCAATGAAATATTTACCCATAGCCCCTAATAAATAACGTAAGGGATGGTGACATCTGTGTATACGACCAAAGGTCCGGTGTCGACCATTTTGAATTAAAACGAGTGAAGGGTTGACATTCTATCCCTACATTTGATTTTTTTAAATAAATTACGATACCTATAAATAAACTCGTACAAAATAAATTTCACTCACAACAATTCATCGACAGTTTTCTTTGGGAATCGAACCTACGACTCCTTGTTATCCGGGCGTTTGCTCTTCCAACTGTGCGACCGGGGATGTTAGGCACGCGACGATTTTTTGTTTTTTAAAGTGCTTTCTATGACATTTTGCAGCCGGCGCGGCGTTTGACTTCATGAATTTATTTGGGAATGAATCCGCAAAGTTTGTTGCTTAAATAATTAAAACAATTATATATCGTACAATGCTGTATGTATGAAATTTTTGGATTAGGCGAATAAGCACCAGACGGGCAGCAACTGAATGCGTACAGCCGAAGATTAAGTAACGCATCTTAATAGAGCCTTTGTCCAGGGCCCTATTTCAGAACCGAGACAATGAGGAATTATTTTCCTAGTGTCAGAAATCAGTACTTTAAAATCCGCTAGATGGCGTTGAACAACAAGAGTCAGGAAGATTTGTATTTAAGAAAAAGGCTGGTTTTAGCGTTGATCATGGTATAATGTTTACGTTTAGCATGTTTTAGATTTACGCATATTGACAGGTTTTTAACAGTTTACTAATCATCACGACGTTTTTTCTATTTAATTTTATTTTAAACTGCATTAAGAAACTTGCTTAATTTTGACGTAAGTACATCCACTACATGTCTGTTCACATAATATTACAATAATTTGTTTTTGTTTTATATTCAATGATTTCACCGCAATGTTTGTGTAAATTATTAATTTAATTTAGCGCCATCTATCATCATACAACAAAACTAAAATTTGAGTTGTTCGAAAATCCCTAATTTGACGTTCAACTTGATAGGGCAACTAATATAAAGCTACTTAAATGTTCATATTACTCACTGTGCAATGTACACCGTATTGTAGTTTATTATAATTTACAATTGTCACGTATGAATCAGTTCCTAGGAATGGTGGCGAAACAAAACTAGATACTTTCAAGAAAATCCTGAATAAGCTGTCACACAGACCACACATCCTAAAGACCACGCATTGCGGGGATATGCATTCACATAGGTTGTGTGGTCTGTGGCTGTGTCTACTGTGACCCATCTTCGGCCGCATCTTTGCTTACCATCAGGTGAAATTGCAGCCAAATGTCTGCCTTTCAAAAAACGTAAACACAAAATTAACCCTTTTATTGCATTCGAATAAAAATCGAGTTGATATTCTCTTTACAAGGTTAAAAAGTTTATAACAGAGCTCACTTAAAAGCATTTTCTTGTCAACCACGAGTGTAATTGTTCGCGATTTGTTTAGTAAAAGTTAAAACAGTTTTTCTCCGGCATTGTCTTAGTTTTTGCTCGGCCCATCATCACGAGATTCTGATGAAAGAATGCGCGCGATTGCAATGCTTTATTATAACGCTGTACACGCGTTTTTGCTTGATTTTATTATTTTACTACTCGTAGTACTACTGTAAGAGACTTTTTCCGAGTTGTGTACATTATTTGTTTTACTAACCGATGCTCTTACGGTGAGGGAAAACATCGTGAGGAAACATTCAGGCTGAATGACAGAATGAAGACTGCATGTGTAACCATGATCCAAACTAGTCGGGTTCCCTTGGTAACGGGGTCACGGAGGTCAGTTGGCAGTCGCTTTACTGTAATTACCTGATCTGCTACATCGT
Source organism: Pyrausta nigrata (assembly GCA_949316185.1). Classification (NCBI taxonomy): domain Eukaryota; kingdom Metazoa; phylum Arthropoda; class Insecta; order Lepidoptera; family Crambidae; genus Pyrausta; species Pyrausta nigrata. The sequence goes on along the minus strand of OX438949.1, from coordinate 14,382,938 downwards.
GGATCATGGTTAGCGAACCCTGGGCCCTCGCGTGCGAGTGCACAAACGGGATAACGCTAGGAGGATGATACTATAGCGACCCCTGTTTCTTAATGGTTATGTTTTTCCAAAGCTCATCCAAGGCAAGTAAAATATTTTTAAAGTAGGCTCAATGGGTGTCCCATAAGTCAAAGCCAAAATGGGGAGACGGGCCAAGGGCCAAGGGTTACTAGTAATGGGAAAAATTTGGTTAATTTGTTGTTTGCTATAAAAATCTACTTAAATAAAATTTTGGAATACAATTTAAAAAAGCATTATTTAGGGTTACAACACGAAAAAAAGGTTCATAAAAAGTAAAGATTTGTAGTCGTGGTACTCAAAATAGCACCACAGAAGTGTGATCAGATTTCTAGACTTTAATTTTTTTTTTAATACGCATAGGTCTTTTTCCATATTTACCCCAAAACTGTTAACCCTTGGCCCATCCCCCTTTGATCCCCCTTTGCTTGACCTTTTAATTTACAATTTTCGTAAGATTGCCGAAAGTTTACAGAAACATTTCCTTATTACTGTCTCTTTTTATTTGTTTAGGAGAGAAAGAGACTGTCGGGTATCAGACCCATAATCTTAATACTAAAATTACTACTGGGTAACGAACGTTATATGGGCGAATGGACATTTTGGTGTGTCGATGCAAACGGAGTCGCGAAGAACTGCTAGTACTCACCTTTACGATATTGTTTACTACCAAAGTTAACGAGGTGTAGGTATCTACTTATCGCCCTTCCAGAAATTTCCATTCAAATGGATGCCATTAATTTTATAGCTTTTAAATTATACTTCTCACTTACCTAACCTCACTTTATCGTTATTTTCTCGTTTTATTTAACTATTATGTCAGTTATATTTACACGTTAAGCATTGTCTTCAAATAATTCATTTATTTCTCATTTGTTATGGCTATGAGAAATTATTGAAACAATAAAATTACAGGTTGTTTTAACGAGTGTTTATTTAAATTCATCCTAGTAAGGAAATATTAGTAGTTAAAATATTATTGGTATTTTTATCGTTACGAGGGTCAAACTGAAAGTTCTTAGAACTGGCCACTTAAATATAATAAAAAAAATATTCTAAAATTTGAAAATAGAACTCTTTGCCAATATTACTGAGTATATATTTCATTCATTTGTCATTTGTTTTACGACTTGGCGGCAAATTAAAAATTGTCTGTGTCACGTCAAAATGAATTTAACACGAGAAAATTTTCGTGCAATGATTTTTTATGACTTTCGATGTCATTTAAGTCAACAAGAAAGTTATGATAGACTACGATTGGCCTTTCACGATGAAGCCCCATCTCGTGCGACTGTTTACAACTGGTTTAATGAGTTTAAACGTGGTCGCACTAATCTCACTGATGATGTACGTGAGGGACGGCCTTCTACGGCGACGACTGAAAATAACATCTGTGTTGTGCGGCGTATGATAGAGACTGACAAAAGAGTGACCTATCAGCAGATACGGACAAGCTTAGGCATCGGTATGAGTCAAGTGCACAAAATCCTCCACGAACATTTAGCGGTCAGGAAGCTTTGCGCCCGGTGGATACCTCATAATTTGACTAAGGCTCAAAAACTCCATCGTGTGGATTGGTGCCGTAAAATGATTGAAAGATTTAACGGAGGTGACTCAAATGCTGTGTTCGACATACTAACAGGTGACGAAAGCTGGATTTACTGTTATGATCCTGAAACCAAAAGACAATCTGCTCAGTGGGTGTTTCCTTTCGAGGAGTTGCCAACTAAAGTGAAGAGAGATCGAAGTGCGGGAAAAAAAATGGTGGCCTCGTTCTTTGGAAGGATAGGTCATTTCGCAACAATTGTGTTAGAGGATCAAAAAACAGTTTCTGCAGAATGGTACACTACCAATTGTTTGCCACTTGTCTTGGAAAAAGTTCGAGAGAAACGACCTCGCAGTAGGATCCTCCTTCACCACGACAACGCCTCGTCGCACACCGCCAAGCGAACGATCGACTATTTGGCGACATCAAACGTTGAATTACTGGGTCACCTTCCGTATAGCCCCGACCTCGCGCCTTGTGATTTTTATTTATTTCCAAAAATTAAAGAAAAACTTAAAGGAAAGCGGTTTATGAATGCTGAAGAAGCGGTGGCTGCGTATCGCGATGCCATTGAAGAGACCCCTAAGGACGAGTGGGCAAAGTGCTTTTCCCAGTGGTTCCATCGCATGCAGCGGTGTATTGACGTCAATGGACAATATTTTGAAAAGATATAATAAAACTAATAACTGGCTAATGTAATCAGTTTTTGATTTTCTAAGAACTTTCAGTTTGACCCTCGTATATAGAAACTCCAAGTGAAGGAAAAGTTGGGAAGCATCAATCAAGACATTTACGTCAAGAATAATAGCGATTGATTAGGGCAAATGATAAATATTACGGTGTAAGAGAAAAACTCTTAATAAATAATGTTGATGATAATGAATTTGGTAATAACGTCGATACTTTACTAAAGCTGAAATCTGTTTATTTTTTAGATGGTCCTGGCTCAAATATTGTTTGGTAACTGGTAGTATCAGAGACGTTGATTTTATTTTAACAAATAAAATTGTGATAAGAATTTGTAATTCTTTTGTCGGTATTTATGAATCTAACCATTTATTAGCTGAAATTTTGAATTGCCCAAAACTACTAGAGAAATAGAACTCACTAAACCTAACAAAGTCTGAAAGCCAAAAGATTTCACTAATTGTAGTTTTTCGAATCCAACCACGGAATCCCAAACTACTCGGAGACCAAAACTGGTTGGGTTCAACGATCTACACTCATTAGTTTTTGATCACGACCGGCTCACACACGCAAAGACCTAAGCACACATGCAACAAAAAAGAAATTCGAACTTTATTTTCTTCTGCACATGGTTGGAAATCCAGTGTGTGGTGTAAGAATTTTTTATATTACAGGTACTCTAGAACTGGTTTTGTTCTTTAGACGGCCGAAATGATAAAATTCCTCGCTTGCTTCGTATAGATTAGGAAATATTTTCGGTTGGCTATAAGTTTCGAATGTTTAGTGCCAGGTTCCGAAGGGGCATGTCGATAAATTTTGGTAGAGTTTATTAATATTGGTTGACCGGTTTTGGTCCGAATGTTCTAAACGGTTCCGTATTTATAAAGCAAGAATAAGAGGTTATACCTATTTTATGAAGTTATTGCTAAAAGAGCTCTATTAATGTGAATGCAAAAATGTTTTGTCAGTTTGTTCCAAACTTAGATGGATCAATATTTAATATTTATAAAGATTTACTACGCTCCTACAAAAACAATGCTTAAACATGGCGCAACACAACTTTTAACTAATATATTATGATAGAGTTGAAGTTTGAACGACAATGTATAATTAGATTTCAAGTTTTCAAAATAATGTCAAATGAGGGTCTTGAAAACATTGAAAATCTCCAGCGGCTGTCAGTTTCATCCAGTATCCCCCAGGTATGATTGGTTATAAAAACAGTATTTTCAAAGAAAGAGTAGGTCAAGTATGCTAAAAAAACCAAATCAGGGATACATGGATTGGTTGATGTTACAATGATGATGATGTTTTGCCGGGTTTACAATATACCAGTCCAGTAAGCCAGTGAGTAGTGCTGGACTGGAAAGGAGCTACCAGCTTTCATTTAACAATGATAATAATAATGTCTTCCTAGCCGAATTTCGACTACGGCGGCCTACCTCAACAGAGATAGCCAACTGCGCGGGACATATTATAGTGCACAAGTGTGTGCGCAATACACAGGTGCACTCTCTATTCCTTCACTCTCATGATTCGGTGAGACGGCAGTCCGACATGACCGTAAAGAGATCAGGCGCAGGACCAACGGCTTAATGTGCTTTCCGAGGTACGGGGGTGTTAACACCACCAACTTCCTGACTCCGGAGCTGTGTCGTGAGTTTTTGCAAGACAGAAAACTCAACACTCTTGGCCCGACCCGGGATTTGAACCCGGGACCTCGTGGATAGTACCCAGCGTGCTGAACACTAGACCAACGAGGCAGTCAAATACATATAAACGTGTAGACGAAGACCTGAGGCTCCGCGCAGATGGGCCACCGACCACGGCCACCGGTGGCTAGCGACAAGCTGTTTACATTGTTTTTAATACGTCGCCGCACACGTATACTCGTAGCGAGTGGCGGCGACTCGCGACTCAGTGTTCACGACACGCCACCGGTGGTGGCTCACTCGCCATTTTGACAAAACATCTGTTAAAGGATCTAGCAGATGAGTGTCAATTATAGCGGCTACCGACCACCTTCGTTTGCGTGGGACCACAGAATAAGTACTAGTACTCCGTACAGAAGTATGACTTTGCAATGAAATTCAAAGAAATATCTACCTACTCAATGTTGTTACCGATATACTGTAACTCAGTTCGCCTCTGACTCAAGCACATTTTCGTGTAGACACCTACAGAAATACATTGCAAGATAATTTCATTATTATACCTCTGGAATATGATTCATAATACACTAAACCTATTCAGTGACGTACTATCACGCAACGCGATAGGGTTGACTGCCACGCTCCTCCAACCAGCAACCTAGTGTCGCGCACCGCCGGTGAATAAAACGCGGGAGCGTGTCGCTGCCGGCTAGCGACACCCAACTTGTTTAGTCCCTTACCAAGGGGTCGCCGCGCGTAGGTACGTTTTTGCTACCTACGCGGGAAGATACACAGGCCTGGCGGGACCAAAGGGCGTGGTGCGCGACAGCCACCGGTCGCGGTGGTCGGTGACCCATCTGCGCGGAGCTTTATCATTGCTCCCGGGTGAAAATGATACTCAATAGTTCACCTTTTAAATAAGAATGCGATGAAACAAGAATACGCCGAATCAGGAACAAATCACCCTACTTACAGAAATAGAGTGCGAGTACCATCGACCACGAACCATTTTTCAATTCGTATGTGTGCCGCGTCGTATTCGTGAGGGAATGCCACGGTATGATATTAGCATTCAATCGGTATCAAATTACCCATTCCGCCCGGGGCAGAGTTTGGTAATATCTGCCTCATTGTTTGGTAACCAAGCCAGTGGCCAGCAACATGAGACCATTTTTTTTAATCACCCCCATTACAACAGTTTTAGACACAGTTCCTTGATGTGTCGTGTATCCACAGAGCGTAGACTTCAGTGATATAAGGAGTTTCTTTATTATTATTTGTAATGGGTCTGCTCTAGACTAAACCACGTGCCGTAGAAAGTCGACGGTGGAGCAAACTCACACAGAATGTTCTGGCACTCCCACTCACCGACGGAATTAGGCAAGCTGCTTGGCGCCGGGCTCCAGTGGGAGAGTGGTAGCAACCAGGCGGCACCTAACGGAGCCTACCACCGCTATTAGGATCTTTCAGCCGCCAGCACAAACTGAAGTTTGTGATGTCGTTGTCCGGTGTGGCTCACTAGGAGGTAGTAAGTAACAATTACGAATACGAGGTAGTAAGAATGACGAATAGATAGAAAATAGTGACGCTGACACTATTTTCTATCTATTAGTCATTCTTACTAGCTCGTATTCGTATTCGTTCTTGCAAAGTTTCTTCTATAGTTCGAAAAGTTTGTTTGCGACCTTCCTGCGTTCCTGCGGTAACTATAGAAATATTAGTGTATCAAAATGAAATTTTTTCTCTAACGATAATTTTCAAATACGGATTGCGATGATGGAGTTACTAAAAACGCTAGTGAGGTTGTTAAAACAAAAAGGTGCATTAATTTCATGTGTAGATCTATACTAGATCTCGTTTCTCGTTGATTTCATACGAATTGCATTAGCTAACATTTTATTTTTGAACCGTGTAAGAAGGGATGAAACTGGGATGTTCTCATCCCATCCGTGATATCAATTTGTGATTATGTATTAAAGTAGCAGAGATAGATGACTTATGAACCAAAAATCAATATTGCCAAGGTTATTATCATTAAGGGATTTTCTACCAACCATGACTAATAAAGTAACCTAAGTCTAGCAGTTATCTAGTTTGATCCACAATACATTCTGCACAAATTAAAAAGTTGAACAAATGGCAGACTTATTGCCATAAGCATTCTCTACCGGCTGACCATTAGGGCACACAGAGAAGATACAGGCGGTGCATGCAAAAGAATACAAAGATTTTAACGACGAATGACAATCTGATGTGCTGGCCACTGTACAATCGGAAGCATGTCAGGTGAAGTATTAGAACTACGAAAACAGCTTTTACTACTTAGCGAATAGAGGCGGTCTCAAGGTCTAAGTGGGGTAGTCTGCGTGTGGCCATGTGTACACAGCATCGACAATCGGCAGCACGTCGTATGTGACATAGATATTATCTTAAAAGACTGTTTACGCTTAGTTAAAAAAAAAACTAAAATACTTATCGACTGACCAGACTTTTATTCACTGAAATTGTGCGAACTCTACAGATTGACTTTTCACTGACTCACTCCACCGACTGCCTTTGCTTTCGTTTCATGCACGCCCGTCTGAAGAAACTGTTCTGAAAAATATAAAAATAAAGTTATTGCACCCATTAATGTGGGAAAAAAATATTTACAAAACTAGACAAGAATGACATGACACCACAATTACTATGACAATATGAAGTAAATTCAACTGCACCAATAGACAAGATGCTTTTCATTGCTAGAAATATAATGTCAGAACTCACATGACCCAACCGAAAAAGCAGTCTGCAGATGGAGTCATGAAAAACAAATGAGCATCTTGTCTAACAGTAAAGTCTTTAGACGATGCGACAAGAAGAAGCAGGGTACTGGCACGAAACAGAAACCATTTTAGCTGATTTCCTGCAGCACGCTGGTATCAGCTCACACGAAGGTTGATGCGCGCAGTCAGGTATCGCCTCGTAGGGAACATACCCTTCACACATCAGCTTCCCCAGACACTTAGGTATCATAATACACGGAGGCTCATGCTTACACTCCATCTTAATACTAGGCTTGACCTGAGTACTTATATCGTCTTTCGCTGTCAACACTATGTACTTTTGGGGCTTTTTCCTACAAAGCGGTTTCTCTCCACACTTAGGCACATGATCACACCTAATCAAGTCATTACTTGCGTTTATAACGCATTCAGGAAGCTTCTGACACATCGGTACATGCTCACATGAATTGTTCAATTTCGGATCATACACAGGCTTGTGACAACATCTGACAACTTCACAAGGAGGATTGTGGTTACAAATACTCTGGGTCATCTTCTCTGTTTTATATTCCAGAACCGAAAGATTCAGTAAAGGAGGCCCAGGTTGCTGATACTGAGACGCTTGCTCCTGTTTCTGTATGTTCACTTGCACTTCTTCTTGGTGAAATCCACAGTGAAAACTAGATCTTGTGACAGGCCACGCTGATGGTGAAAACTGACCCTTAATTGGAGGGAGGTTTAGACACCCATTTATGAGAATGCAAGGAGGATTGTGAATGCAGAGGATTTCTCCGTTGTACTTCTTTTCCAACGCCGTTTTGATCATATCGTGCGGCTCTTGGCAGGGTTTATTGATGTCTTCGCTTCCCGCCCCCCCTGGTGCTGAAGTTTGGGGCATAGGTGACTCTTTTGGCATAGGCGACAAAGGCACGTTAAGTTTGCACTTGCAGTGAACCTTTCCTGCAGTTGGCTCTTTTGGAGGTGGATTCACTTGCTGACTTGAAATCGGACTTCTATTCATAGGAGATGTTTGGCAAAAATAATCATTATTGGTGTTTTGCACGTTCTGTTCACATGTTGGTGAAGTTTTGTAGTCGAGGTTTGGCCCAGTTTCGTCATGAAGCAGCGCATCCATATTAGGGCATTGCTGTGTACTTGCGCAATGACAAGACTTTATCACTCTGTTGTTATTCTGATACTTTTTGTTTATTTTGTCCACGAGGTATTCCCAAAAAACAGACGAGTTTGACGGCATTACGTTGCACCCAAAACTGGTCATATCTCTTAGTTCCTGCTTACTAAGTGTATTCGATTTAGGAGTTGAGAACACCTGGAAATTTGGTCTAGATGGAAATTTTTGCTGTTTTAATTGTTTCTTCAGGTATGACTTTCTTATTTCTCTTTCGATTATTTTCTTGAACTTCTTTTTGGCTGCTTGTATGTTTTCACTAATAGAAGAAGAGGTAAAGCTGCAACTTATGTTTGAGTCTTTCATAGTTGTGTGTTTGTGATGGCTATCCACATTGATTCCCGAGTCTGGTGAATTTTCTAAACTATCGTCAGTTGAACAAGTAGATTGCATTCCAAAGTTGTGAAACTTTTTATTGGGTATTCTGATTCGTTTGTGGTTGCAATTCACACAGTATACTTGACAGCAGTTATCCTTGGTAGAGTTTATTATAACATGTCTGTTTTTAGTAATATCATCTCTTTTGAGACTGTGAGAGCGACTGAAAATATTTGACAAGCATGGAATAATTTTGCTTCGAACCATGGACAGTCTTGATTGAGTCGTTTCAATGCCTTGGTTGGTACCTTCTCCATTGTAATACTTATTTTTTTGTCTTTTATCATAAATGGGTTTTTCTCCTACAGGAATGATGCATTCCTTACACGCGCAATGTCGCGGGTGCACGATTTTCTCTTTCCCAATCACTGTGTGTTGTTTGTTTTTATACCTCTTCATGCCCAGTCCTCTCTCGAAGCTTCCCATCTTAGAATGTTTGTAGACTTTTCTACGTAGTATGCTATGATTAGTACCTCTTCTTTTTAACGGTTCATCATCAAAATCGCTGCTATCTGAATACCTATCTAAACACTCTGGGTTGTAGGTCATAAGAATATCTAAGGGTTCATCGCACATACTGCATCCAAGCCAACACCTATACTTCTGCTGGCGGACCCTATTATTCGAGATTTCATGATCGTGTCGGCTCTTGTTGCACCATTTCTGTTGCTGTGAATTCACATTTTTAAATTTTTGTGTTTAATTTTGAATTTCACGCCCGTCAGTCGACATGACATATTTTTGCTTGGAATTTCTTTTCTCCTGTGACAGACTTCTTTCAATTTTAAAAAGAGGTTTTTTGTTAGAGATTCGTAAAAAGGTTTGTTGCACAAGAGAATACAAACATAGCGGATAGTACACTGCAATAAGTTATAGTATGTTTTAGTCTAAGATAATAAGTATTAATTCTACATATATTTTTTGAGACCCAACTAAATTTTCGACTGTGAAAAATACGAAACAAAAAGTGGTTTGTTCAAATTAAAATGTCGTACAAAGACGTTAGCCAAGCTGCGTGCGCGCATTGTGTGGCGCGTCTAAAACAATGGCGGCTATTATTACCGAACTAAGCGCCGAATTAATATGCACAGTGATACGTCATCGTGGAAGCGTTGTGCTCGACGAAGGGGGGTGTGTAGTGCGACCTCACCATGTTGAGCTTGGATGTCCATATTGAACACAAGCAAATACCTACTACGTTTTTAGCACATAACTAGCAAAGGAAAAAAAAGGGCATCGGCTGCTTCGACGCTTACCATGAAGTGAGATTGCGGTCAAGTCTGCCTAGTAATTGAAAAAGGGCAGTAGTAACCAATTTTCAGTTTAATTCAAAACTGACATTTTGATTTAGAATAGGATAATTTAGTAGCTTAATTAAGTAGTGTAGTTTTAGGTGGTTCTAACTTCTAACGGAAACTAACCATATTCGTTGGCGATAACGAAGTTCGCTGTAAAAATATTGTATAGTGTCTAAGGGCTCTGATGCTCGATAAGCGATGATGCGACCAATGATGGGTCATATCTGACTAGTAACAGCCTATTCACTCTTTTCATCCAGATCTTAGTGTTTCATTGATTTATTAAAGATTTGTGGTTCACCGCGACTTCACCCGCAAGAGTTGGATTTTCCATATAAACTTTCATCCCCCATTTCACCCCCTTAATGTTTTTATATCACGACAAAATGTAGCATATGTCCTTTCCAGGGTCTCGAACTATCTCCATACCAAATTTCATATCAATCGGTTCAGTGGTTTAAGCGTCAAGAGCTAACAGACAGACAGACAGACACACTTTCGCATTTATAATATTAGTATGGATTATAGTACCACCACCAAGCACCAAGTTTAGCCGCTCTAATTCTACACACAGTGATCAAAAAGTATCAACCTCATTTACCCGAACTACACAACTAAGCAACGCGTCACACTATAAAATAATAGGAACAGAATAAAAAAACAACGAAGGTGAATGCCGGTGCACGTAGGTACGTTTTAGAATAAATCGAAAGGGTTCCAATATTAATATAATAGGGGTCCAACCCCACATAATCATAGGTGATCTAACGTACCTCTAGCCAAAGCATAATTAATACAGCCAGCACAGGGTGGTATATGTTAAACTCTCTTGACGTGACGGGGCTGCACATCAATGGAATAATGTACGAAGAGACATTAATTTATTTCATTTTACTATGAATACCTGTTTTATTTTTTTAAACGTGGTACCGGCAAGCTCGCTTCATCGTAAACCTTAACTTAGCTCCGGGCTTAGCTGGAGATCAAGAGTTAGCCTCTTACTTATAAAAAAACCAACCTTTTTGAGAACCATTTTCCAGACAACTTTTTTTTCTAAATACAAACTTGACCTTATCAATGAACGATAAACGAACTTATATTAAGCAGAAGCCAAAAGGAACGTTTTGTTCTTAATACATCCGTAATTTTATATCAAGTACAGTACAAAGCTCGTTGGTTACCCCTTTGAATTACGAAAACGGCTTATATAACGTAGGGAATAGAGGCGGACTTAAAGTCTGAGTGGTGTAATCTCACATTCAGCGTACGATAGATTATAAATCAGAAAGGGAATATACGGTATGGTCATGACAGCTCATCGAACGAAAAATAGCCTAATTCATCAACCACTTCAACAAATCGCGTTGCTTAGCAACCGGCTTCGATAAGGGCGGACTACATTAAAACAAACATTTTATTGACAGCGAAATTGTAAAAAGTTAAAGAAGTAAAGAAATCGTTAGAAGTAATACTTGTCAAAACTATTCGCAACAAACCGCTACTTCTAAAGAAGCATTAACCTTGCCTGTGCTGACTGATCTATTTTCTCCACTAGACCTTTTTCTTTTTGATCCCAAATTAAAATCGGAACGGCTATTAAGTTTCGGCCAGTGGTCGGGGCCAGCCAGCTGTGGGCTGGAAGGGTTAAGTTTTACACGGACGGTTTGGGTTAATGAAAAAATAGACACGAAAATTGGTCTGATTTGTGGGATGTAATAGGCATCGCGTTACATGTTAGTTAAGAGGGCTATCACACAATTTTGACAGGAAAGCGGTTTTTCGAAAGTAGTACAAGTAAAAAGTAAAGTTAGCCTTTATAGATCGCACTGCTGGGCAAAGGCCTCATCTCCACTATAAGGAGGGGAGATCCATACTTCACCACGCGGGTTCAGTGCGGATTGGTGGCGGGGTGTCTGTAAGGCAAGTGACCAACCTCACTGTCAGACGTTATTAAGCCGCCCTAGGGCCTTTGACTAGGCTTTACGACTAATATCAACAGTTATTAGCCCGGACCAACTGCTTGTTGTGCCTTTCGAAGCACGGAGATGCTTGTCATGGACGTCACTTAAATGGTCGGAATGGTCACCTATCCAATCACAACTGCGCCGTGGGTTGCTTTTAACGTTAGTATCACTACTTAAAGCGCTGCCGCCACTGCGCCACGAGCACATCTTCGAAATTAGGTACGTGTTCAATAAACAATAAATATTTAAAAAAAATGGCTGCTGCTTATTATGCCGACGTCAAAAATCTGTCAAATTTCATACTTTGACGGTAAAGACCCGAGCTGTACGTAGAGATCGAGGCGGCATTGTAAAAACGTTTAAGACTTAAAAGAAAAAATATTTTATTAGTCGTATTTTGACACACGTAGCTTTTATCTTTTTTAATAATTTTCTTCCTGTTACATTCAAATACAAATAATTTAATCCAAAACGCACATGTGCGTCTTAAGAAACTTATTAATTAACCAGTTTTCATACAATTGAACTTTTTGTTCGGAACCTCGTGAAGTTCGGATTGTCCTTTATGACATTTACGGTATTATTCTAATTTAAATCTTATCTCTTCTTACTAAGAGTCATGAATTTATGCAAAAAGTTACTCAGAAGTTCTTGTGAAATGAGGCCGTAAAATAAACAGTTATTTGGAAGTGTTTTTCGTAATAAAACAAGTACAAATAGGATAATAGAAATTAAAATGTGACCGATTTCTCGTTAGGTTGGCAGTTATGAGTTTTCATGTGACAGATAGGAGTCAAATGTAGTTAGTACTTACATGCCATTTTTATTAAGCATTTAAGAATCTTTGCACGTGTAAAAGTTGTTAAAGTATCAAAGTGCAGATCTGGCAAGAACAGAGGTTATTATTACTAGCACATTTTCAGGGTTCCGTATCCAAAAGGTAAAAACGGGACCCTATTACTATGCCTCCGCTCTGTCCGTCTGTTTGTCACCAGCCCGTACCGTGGTGGCTAGATAGTTGAAATTTTCACAGATGATGTATTTTTATTGTAGATATAACAACAAATACTAAAAACAGAACAAAATAAATATTAGGGGGGGCCCCCATACAACAAACGTGTTTTTTTGGCGTTTTTTGCGCTATACGAGTATTAATAACGGCAACATGTAGACGCTTGAAATATTTACAGAATAATAAGTTGTATATAACCATAAAAATTATAATATTACAAATATTGAAGGGGGCTCCCATACAACAGACGTGATTTTTTAGATACGCAGCCCTTTGCGCGCGAGTCCAACTCTGACTTGCCCGCTTTTTTTAATTCGAAATTGGAACGGAACGTCAATCGCGAAATTAATTTGATTGGCTGAAATCCCGCGGGATGCGCCGATCACCGAAACGGTGGAAATGGGCAGAAAAAAATAAAAACTTTTTTCTTCATACGTGGACTTGGCCAGTATGCTTTGAGCCGTCACACCCTCAGAGTGATTCTGATATTGTGTTTAGAAATATAGTGTTGGGGGTCTGGGTAAGTTGGTGGGTGTGTTGTAGGGTAACCAATCCGCTCTCTCGATTGATTTTAGGGCGATTTCGCGAATATCGGCAGGGGTGAGTCACTTTTGGCGTATGTTAGACGTGGGTGGGTCTTGTGTGGATCTGCGTGTAGGTACCTAATATGTGAGATAATATTGGGTGTGTCGGGAGTATAAGAATAGAAGAAAAAGTAAGTTACATTCTTAAACACATAATAAAACATGTTTTTGAAGTTTTCCCTTTTCTAAGCTTTGATAAAACCATAATATGAACAAAAACGTGGTAAATAACATATTTTTATTAAAAAATAGATTTACCTAAAACTTTATTTAAATATTATCTGGGCGTCGAGGGAAACAGGTAGAATAATTACTTTTATGGTTATTTAAGCTGAAAAGAGAGATACCCCAATACATCACACATTCCTCTGGCAGAGCAGCTCCCCCCTGGGCATGATCTACCTTGGCAAACTTGTAAGTCTTTAAATAGACTTCGGACACAAGTCGGCCGAAGCAAGGAGAACATGCACCGATGGGGTTACGCTGCGGACAGCGAATGTATGTGTGGTGTCTCTCCCCAGACAATGGCACACCTACCGTCATGCCCTACGTGCCCCTACACCTGCACACGTGAGGACCTGTACAATGCTACAGATAATGCTTTGTAAGTCGCCGAGTATTGGTCCTCAAAAATATAACGCCAGTGTCGACACGACAAGAAGAAAATGGTTATTTAAAAAGTTGTTAAATACCCTTAAAGTAGTACGTATACCTACTCATCGATTCGAATTCAAATTTTCGAAAGTTTCTCTATACAATCTTTATCTATGCATCCAGTTAAGCTACGGTCGCACGGCCGACCGTTACTTTGCCGCATAAATAAAATAAATGCAAATCCAATGCTTAGATGACACCTTTCACAGCGTCACAAATGCCCAAAAACATTCTCCCGTGACATAAAACTACAACTTTGTATTGAAATGACTGAGCTAGTGGGAGAGAATCAGGAACGAATAAAATTTTTACGCGCAATAAAAGTCAGATATTGAACGCAGTTCTTGTTTCATTTTGTAGTCAGCATACTTTTAATCTTTTAGATACATTTTATTACAAATGGACCAAATTTTTCTGTCACTTTTTCTTTAATCAGTGATTTGTGGTTGGCAAAAATGTGATTTCAAATCATTAACATATAATGAATGCTCCAGTATCAATCAATATACAAATTAGGAAAACAAATACATCTCGATCGATCTGAATATATTTTCAATTAATTAAAATCAATGGCTGGCTTTTAAAAATAGCATTAAGATTGAATGATAGCGATTGACTTCATTTAAATTATATATGTGTCTGCGATAAGATAAAGGTTTTAAAATAAATTATGAAAAAATGAATATTCATAGAAAACTCAAGCCTATTAAAATTCAAGGAACCCATAAAATTTAATAAGAAGATTTGAAAAATCACCAATTAGCAAATCGATTTTGATCAACAATAGTTTTGCAGCAATAAAAATGTATAGCTTATGTCATATAAATATATTTGTATTTATTATCATCATATCATCAATGTATAATTGTGCTTGTAATATTTCCAGACATGAACCAACCAAATTATGAAATCTCACATATTTTGTACTGTTTTGCCTTACCAGGCCTGTGTATCTCCCCGCGTAGGTAGCAAAAATGTACCTACGCGCGGCGACCCTTACTTAGGGGCTAAAACAAGTTGCGTGTCGCTATCGGCCAGCGACACGCTCGCGCGTTTTATTCGCCGGAGGCCGCGCGGCCGGCTGCGTTGCTGGCTGGACGATAATGAATAAAGTACTAGAAAGAGGCGTTAGATAGCGTTAAAAGCTTCTTCTTCACGCGACGCGATAGGGTTGAAGTACCAGTCAACCCTATCGCGTCGCGTGATATTACGTCAGTGAACAGGTTTAGTGTACGATGAATCATATTCCAGAGCAATAAGTATGAAATTATCTTGCAATGGATTTTTGTAGGTGTCTACACGAAAATGTGCTTGACTTTGAGGCGAACTAAATTACGCCATATTGGTTGACGACATTTAGTAGACATTTCTTTGAATACAATTCCTAAGTCATACTTCTGTCCGAAGTACTAGTACTTATTCTGTGGCCTTACTATAAAATTGACACATTATTTTGGTCCTTTACGCGCCGTGTTGCTAACGGCTAGCAAATGATCTCTTTTGCTATCTTAACACGGAGCTACCTGCGAAAATACAACTCGTGTGTCTAGAATAAATTATAATAATTTAAATTAGCATAACACACGAAATAATCAAAATCGGTACTCGAATCAAATGCCAAAACCGCCTTACCGGTTTGGGTACTTTTTACTTTTCTCACGTTCGTCAGGCAAAGGAATATGCAAATGCGATGCCATGATGACGGAATCCTTTCGTATGTGGACGGTAGCTAAAAATATTCAAATTTCGAACGTTGTGCGTTTTTTTATGCAAATTAAAAAAAAACTCTTTTGTTGTCACTTGCCAGACATTATTTATTGCCGATAATGTTTTTTACAATGTGCTAAGTTCTCGCTAACTGAAGGTCTCATGGTGTTACCAAGATAAGACTTTAGTGGCCATAGAGGATAATCTCACATTTTTATCAACACAAAATAACGTAATTTTGGATTATTTTCTCTATCGAATTTTGAAAACCAAGTAACACATAAACTTCGCACATAAATCGTTTGTAAATATCTTATCTTAATGGCTAAAATGTTTTTATAATCCGCGAGTGATGTCTTAATAACCTGTTGTACACGATTCATTTTTAAATGGGAAATTAATAACATCTACAAAACTAGGTTCTGTAGTAAAATTCAAAATCCGCATCGTGAATTGTTACAAATAATTGGTTTTGATTTAATTTTTAATACGAGTAGGTACATACGAGTATTTTAACTGTCCCTGGCGCTTTATTGGGGTGAAAGGTACTTACATAATTTTTTTTTTAATTTTAAACGAGTAGATTTTTCCGTGCTTGATTTAATTTAAAAATCACATCATCATGATCGTAAACGTATTTTAAAACATATTTTCATATCAAATTTCTACATTCTATGATAAAACATAAGTTTTACATTAATAATCAAAAGTAAACATGTACAGTGGGCCCCGCATAAACTTACCGAAATCTGTTAAAATATCTCAAATGATATGGAACTCTATGTGATCTACATAAGGTTGAATAAGGTTGATGTGTGGCTCACTGTACATAGATGTTATCGTCGTAATTTTCCAAAGAAAGTAAAATAATAGTAAAATACATAAGTATTTACAGAAGGATTGCAAAATTGGTTAACTTTAATACAGAATTAGTATAATTCTTTATAAAAAAATATATATATTTTATTATACTGAATCCTTATAGTTTGGCAGGAACTAAGTCGGATATTATCTATAAATCAAGTATTTTCCAATAAGATACATTGTCCAACTCTAACAAACTTAACCAGTTTGTTATGTTTTTTTAAGTTTTTATCTATTTTATTATCCACGACAGTAATTGATTTATTACAATTCCGTTTTATTTTTAAAATCGTAAATTACTGGAAACTACCTACATGTAAAAACGTAAAATAAATTATTCGTGTTTTTTAAATACCAGGTTAAAAATAATATTAATGGGAATATAGTTACATGGAAGACAATAGATACTAAAATATAACTTAAGCAATTTATTTGCACGTTTTTAAGAAATTAAATTAAATTTCGCTTACAAAAAATATTACTTAAAATTTTCTACGTATGAATTTTGTGATACGCTACAAAAATTAAAAATTATTCTAATCTGCCTATATTATTCTAACCTACTAATACTTAGGGTACAGTCGGTAGTATTTCAAGCTACCCATATGAACTACAAAAATAGCTTTTATTACGTAGGGAATAGAGGGTCTAATAAGGTCAAACTAGGGTAGTCGTATATGCGGCCCTGTGTACAAATAATTCGCAGATGTACTAAACCGTACTTTGCGTAGCCCAACCCAATTTACAACATGCAAATTAAACATCTTAACAAAAAAAGATCCGCAAAAAAAAAACAAAAAAAAGAGCAGATGTAGATGAAACAAAAAGCGAAACATTTTTTTGTCATTTTCCTCCAATTTCATTGTAATGACAAGCATTTTTTGGCGGCACAAAAACCTAACCCTTCCGTTTTTTACGAATGAAGCTAGGTTGCCTTAAAAAAATCTTTAAAAAAAACTACCGGGTCATATTAACGTACGCGTATGCAAATAAGGCAAGAGAGTTCATGCACGAAATATGGTATTAAAAACAGAAGCACGGGAGGGTTGAACCGTGGGGTTCACATTTTTTCATCTCGCATCTCTAAAAGGAATTCGTGATAGAAATCTTTTTTGTTTTTTATCTCTTTATGCTCAGCCGATTGTTGTATTAGGATGTTGTGTTGGAGTTTGTGATGTGAGAGTTGGAGCAGTTTATTGCTTAAATAATAAGATTTGGTAAAAAAATAAGGAAGAAAGGAAGAGCACATACAAAAATAAACAATTTTGTTGGCGACACAAACCACTAATAATTACTAACTCCTTCACTAACAATGAATTTGCCACTACTATAATACCTACTCGTACAAATATACATATATAATACCCAGATAGATAACATGACATAGTGGAGACAAACCTAATTTATTTGCCGTCTCTTATTTCTCAATATTTTAAAAAATAAAAAACAATTATTAACTTAACATTGATGGCGTCAATTCATATTATGCAATCTTGCCTTAGAAAATATAATAAAACTTCTAAATTTTTAGTTGTAATGATTGATCATTCAAAGTAACTATCTTAACAAAACTCATACAGGCGAAAACCAACTAAAACAAAGCCTGGAGTTCACGAACTGATGTAATTTTTTTAATCAGCCGGTTATTTGACATATTTTGTATGGGCATCCTGTCAAATTAACCGTACATCGAGGTTTACCGGCTGTTTAAATACCTATATATATTTAAACAGATATTTAAATATATATTTAAATATATTTAAACAGATATTTAAATATATATTTTTATATATATATAAATATCTCTCTCTCTCTCTCAAAAATAAAAATAAGTCTGTATTGTCATTTGTCAAACGAATGTAAACTTCTCAGATGCGGCCACACACACGACTTCACACGAGTGATCAAAACATTACCAACAACTAAAACTAAAGTGACTAAAACAAAACATTATCAACAACTAAACCAAACTAAAGTGTCATATTCATGGCGTATCTTGACGATATTTTCTACAAGAATTATCATCACAAACTTCTGCATTTATTAGTAAGAAAAGGCAATTTAAGTAAGAAATTATTTAGCAAAAGTAACCTTTTTCCTCAAACTATGACTAAATATTTTATAATCGTTTCTAGTGATATCTTAAAATAGTTGTTTTTGCGTCATTTGCCTACAAAATTTGCGATAGTGAATCACCCACTTCATTGTCTCTCAGCTATTCCGATTATGCGGCTTTCATAGCGCGGATTCGATTCGATTATTAAAATACTAGTAATTCTATAATTTTAAAGCTGATTTTATTCTAATTTATTTTACTTAAGCCTTTGACTGCCAAGAAACTAGACACAATAGAAAAATATTGTTTGGGGGTCACCGGTGACCACCATGGCGCTCAATGTGTTAAATATATACTGAAGTCAATAGTTACTTAAATAAAGGAGTCATAATTATTATAAAAATAATAGTAAGTTTATGGTAAAAAAAACATGCGGATTATGCCAATTGGATTGGATTTTGATTTTCAGTAAGATTCTACTTAGAGATTTTTAACATCGTGAAGATTCTGATAGCTTTTATTGGTAAGAAATTCAGTTTTAATCGGGAACCTTGTTAAGATTATTGGTGAAACAGCCGATTAGTTGCCATAAGTGCGATAACTTTCTAATAAAGTAACACTAATGTGTCAAAATATAGCCATATAAATAATCAAAGACCTGAAAAAAGTTTTATCAAGAAAATGTTATGGATTGTCTTTTCGGTGTCCCACTCGCACCTTTTCAAAAGCGATTGTCTTGAGTTAGGGACTTATTAAAAAAAAACAGGAAAACACGACTTACTTGTACCTACTTATTCTACAGTCTGAAAATATTAAAATGTTTCAACCCAGACCTAAATCACCTCAAATATAGGTCTTCAACCTATGAAATTTCCGATTTGTAGAACAAAGTTACGTAAAATTTAATTTTCATACAAACTATTTTTAATATTTTCTGTAGATGCCTGATTTCGATGCAATTGCTAACCATAAATAGATGGAAATAGAGCTATCCACTGAATATTTCAATTTCTCAAAAACATATTTTCATACAAACAGTTTTTTTTTAAATTTTCTGAATAAGCCTGATTCTGATGCAATTGCAAACGACAAATAGATGGAAATAGAGCTATCCACTGAATATTTCAATTTCTCAAAAACAGAGCATATGATCAAAATATATCTACCTAGTTGAAGTACTTAAACCGACGACACATTGAATAAGGTATTTTCAATTACTTCCCTATATTTTGCAATAGTTATACAGCTTTGTACGATCTATTAGAAACTTAATATAACTGTAAGACTATACAGTAAAAATTGAAGTCAAAAAATATATAACTATACGTAAAACATACAAACAGAATAAAATATGAGGAAAAAACAGCAATTTCACAAGTAAAGACTTAATTTTTAACAGCTACATCACTTTACATAAGCCTCATCTACAAATGCCCGCATCGCGACTAAAGCGGAGCGCACACTGGGCCCTTTTGTTTTACATTGAAGTATTAGAACAAAAGCGTTTTGTCTCGACGCCCCGAGAGTCGATGCAAATGAATTGAAGAATTGAGATCAATTTTTTTCGTCATGCGGGTTACTTGCACGTGTAGAACAGCCCTTATTCGGGTTATTATTATTATTTTTAACAGCATACCCGTTTGCTTATTGTCTTAGTGAAAGCTGTGTACGCAAAAATTGGCCACAGATGTATCGGTATGGGTTAAATTGTATAGAACGAAAGTATAATAAAAAATAATAAGTAATTGCAAAATCCCGACTAAGAGCGGTTCCGCACTACGTCCGATCCGAATCCGATCCGTCTCTGTCAAAATATGTCATTTGATTTTTAATATAGAAAACCGGACCGAGAAGGCGGACCAAGAATGACGGACGTAGTGCGTAAGCTCTCGTACAAATACTACTACGACTACGCCGGACAGGATTTTGACGGATGCGTATCGGATTCGGATCGTATGTAGTGCGAAACCGCCCTAAGTCTAACTAGAATATGCAATTAGTTTTTTTTTTTCAAATATTAGATTAAGTCCTTGTGTGTGTTTCAATCCGAATCCGAATAATGATCCTCAATCATTGAGATATACGACTGTGAAGAAAAAGAATAAATATTTATTACCAGGATTGCTACCGTGATCATGGCACTTGCAATAGTCAGAAATATGAAAAACTCACAAATAAAAAGGTACATGATCGCACTATAATTACCTGATCTGCCATATCCTGGATCATGGTCGGTGGAGCTGGTCCCTCGCGTGCGTGTGCCGGAAAAACGCTAGGATGATAATGATGGTCAAAACCTAAATAAAAATTCTAATGTTAGTGACTATGAAAGTTAAAAATAATATAATATTTTTTCAAATAATATGGTGAAATTAAAAAGACCTTAAAAATTGCGGGGAAATGGTGAAAATTTGAAAACCAGTCAACTAAAAAATAATAAATATAATCACAAATAATTACTTAAAAAACAATACTGTTTCCGCCCGGGATCGAACCGGGGGCCTTGTGCGTGTGAAGCACACGTGATAACCGCTACACTACGGAAACTTGTAAAACTGATACGAAATTACTATTGCTTATCTGGAGCAATTGATAAATGAATGTACGGATGAAGGCATGTCAAGGTAAACACTGGAACCTTATGCAATTGTAATAGCGGTGATTTTGCAACGGAAATATAACTTACACTATACAATATAAAGGTGGGTGTATGACATACCTTCTTCATCATGATGACCCTCATACCACCTTTAAGTAAGTTCGTTTTAATACTATTGATTCAATTCAATGTCTATTTGGAAGCCAGCAGTCAGCCCCTATAACGAGTACCTACGTACCAACCTAAGTGTATATTAATCATTAAAATAAATGACGATCGTCTTGGTGTAGTCGTTCGCGCACCGGACTTCTAAACCAGGCGGTTGCGGGTTCGAATCCCGCAAGGGGCAAATGTTTGTGTGATGAGCACGAGCATTTGTACCTAAGTCATGGATGTTTATATGTATTTAAGTATTTTTATCCTAGTCACCATAGGACAAGCTCACGCTTAGTTTGGGGCTAGGTAATTGGTGTTTGTTGAAACAATTTATTATTATTTATTTATTTATAAATACCTACCTACCGTAGTAAGTTAACAAACCATTTTGATTACCATACTACACCAATAAGTCAGAGTTCTATTGCCCTAATTTATTAAATCACACTAACACCTTTCCTGAGCGAGCTTATTTAAATTCACAGATATAACCCCTCAACGAGATGTTACATACATACTTCGTACACGAAATCTTCATTCGCGTCTATAAATATTATAACCATTGTCGCTAAGGCCTAATTCACACGATTAGGATTCTCCTCACAGCACCGCAAAGCGAGGCTATAAAACCGTTGACACCTCTGCGACGCCTTGAAGCGTCAAGGACAGCACGTGTAGCCGTGCCTTAAGAAATCTATAGCAGATATACCCGCTTAGTCCGAACGTTTATCTGAGACCTCGCCTACGGGGTACAGCTCGTACCCCGCAAAACAGATTGGGTGATTTAAATTTTGAAGAGAATGCGAATTTTAAAATTCGAAACGTCAGGTTTTAAATAAAATGTAAATAAATCGCGAAGTAATCCCTAAAACTGTATTTTAATGAGTTCAACGATTCGCGTAAACGTAAGAAACAAACAATTTTTTTATTCAAAAGAAGTCCTTAGCCACTTCACATTATAAAAATATTTTTTGCTTATTGAGAGAAGATCTGAAATGAACACTTGTCTAGTTTTAAAAAGCAATTAAATAATATTTACAGCCCGATATTAAAACTGTCAACCATTTGAGCAGATGTCGTGATCCCAATAAAACAGAGTGCTATAATATACCACATTATGACTCATATATCACTAATAATTTATGCCAAAACTCTTAAACGCTTTGAAATAGAAATTAAACTATTTTCGCGCCAAATTAAAATGGTGTCGTCCATAAATGTCCTGAAAAATAGATTTACTTGTGATATATTTGTTTTTAATCTCAGTAAGTATTTAAGTGAAGCAAAAACATCTAAAAATAAGACCTACAAATATATCAAGTAATTAATTGCTATATTGCAATACAACAGTTTACAATCATGTTTTTGTTTTAGTTCCTAATCTTAAAACACAATAAGTATCTACCTGCGTCTTTTTGTGCAATAGTTATTACCTTTACAATATAAAAGTAAAGTTATAAATATTCTCGTTAAGTACCACACCCAAACAGCGAATTAGGAATTAAACTCAAATGTGCAAAAATCCATTTAAATCTCGAAAAAATAAGTCAAAGTCGTTGACTTAACTATTCTTTCTTGGGTAAGGAATTACCAATGAATATACGACAATTCAGTGAAAATCAACCTGACACAACAATTTTGAGAAAATAAAAGTTATTATGCCAATCAGTATTAAAAGGATAATTATTGTTGCTAAGAATCCACCTAGTGTCGCCATGATCTTGTGGCTAAACTGCTTACATCACAGTTACATCACCACATTACAAGAATTTTAAGTTTATTCCTTTACAACACCAACCTTACTGTCAGATGTTATCAAGCCGCCCTAGGGCCTCTGACTAAGCTTAACGACTAATATCAACAGATGTTGGCCGGGACAAACTGCTTAGCGTGTCTTAAAGACACCCCTTCACCAATCCGCACTGAACCTGCGTAGTGGAGTAGGTATAGCTCCTACCTACGCATAGTTGAGGTGAGGAATATGCCCAGCAGTGGGATCAATATAGGCTAACTTCGAATTTCTTCACTTACAGAAATTCGTCGTCTGACTAACGTCCTCCGTAGCTTAGTTGGTAAGAGCACTCGCCCGGATAGCGAAGGGACGTGGGTTCGAGTCCCACCGGGTGACACAGGCGATTAATTTTTGTGAGCGAAAATCAATTTGAGTCTGCACCAACTCGTGAATTATGAAATAATATTTCTGTAGTACGCAGTGACAGAAGTTTTGGACGTGACTACTCAGGCCACTACCAACTGACATGACATAAAAACAAAACTAAACAAAATTCTGTTTCATTCTGTTCTATTTATAAAAGGTGTTACAAAAACCTGATATAACTGAAGGGTGTTAAGTAAACTCCTACATATACAAAATACCTCTGTTAATTCCTTACAACATAGCATTGAATCTAAATTTTGAGTCGATTAATTAAAAAAAAAAAAAAAACCTTGCATAATAGCAAAAGTACAAAAAAATCTTGGCAACATCATTAAATGAAGTGACGATACAGTAAAAGGTTTACCGGCCGATGTACACAAGGTGGTACAAATAACCCGTTATTGAGATCAGTTTACCCCAAAAAAATCAATGCTTATTATGCAATCAATAATTGCATTAAATCAAAAGAGGTCTTAAGGCGGTCTGCACGAATTGAGAAAATTAACGTATTTCTATAAAACACTTGTACGATGAGCTGAATTAGTTAAATACATTAATACTACTTATTTACCTTAGCCTAATGCACAAGGTCCTGGTCTTGTTGAAATTTGAAACAAATACTTTATGATATAATAAACATGACTTGTAGCTAATGATATTTAAGAGCATTTTTCTTCGAAAACTTGGTGATTTTTACGCATGAAACAATAATTTGTATAATGAAAATGATTGTATTGATATTCCGCAGGTCCCCATCTTTTTAATATACAAGAATAAAATATAAATAAAAAAATATGAACACTTTTCAGTTTTTAACACAAATGTCTGATGGTTTTGTGCATTGCGCAGAATAAAACTATTGTTGTAATTCAATCATCAAGTCTAAAACTTTTAAGCAAATGGATCTAATTACTAATATGAATAAGTTCTATTCTGTTTGCAGATCGTTTAGACTTACTCGACTTGCTGCGCGCTGCACCCCCTTAAAAGAGTTTATTTATAAAACACTCTTCAGCTATGACGGATTTTCTGTAACAGCCAGTACACACAACCGCACGTCAGACTAACCCACTTCGACTTTGAGACCGCCTCTATTGCCTACGTAATAAATGCTGTTTTCGTAGTTTACATAGGTAACCTCACGTGCTGCCGACTGTACTTATATAAGCATGGATATCATAAGGTAACTCGTTCTAGCCATAAAGGATACGACAGACAAGCACAAAAATGATCTAAAGTTGCACACAAAACAAATTTGTGAGCAAATACTTTCTTAAAAACTTAACAGAAATTGCTTCAACTACAAGATAATAAACAAATAGTCTCATTTTCGTTATACGTGGAAGTAATATTTATTTCTTTTCTCTATTATTTCAAAGATATATCAGACAAATTGAGAAGTGATAACGGCAAATATATTGGCACCGCTAACCTTTAGTGGGGTGTAGCCACTATGGCCATAAATTATTTCAACACCGTTTCTTATCTCTAAAGTCAGTATTTTAGGCTATAATTTACATGGTTATAAATGAGTCTAGATTAAAAACGAGATCGAAAATTCTTTATAAATGTGAAACACGACCATATTTTCTGATAAATGTTAAACTGATTAAATTCTTGATATAATCAGGTGTGAGTCAACACCTCACCTTAATCATTGCCGTATAAAGATAATTTTAAGAGCTTATACAGCCTGTCCAATATGTAGTGTTCAGATGTAGAGTACCGTTAAGGTAATTCAAATCACCTGCGGGTACTACGCAAGTTTAGATGGTTTTAGAATTAAAACCTTTTTTTTTCAATTTCAAATTAAAAAATCGTTTATTCAATTTAGGACACAAAATGCCACGTGTGAACGACAGTAATTCGTATCAATCAATTCTCAAAGATAAAGATGTACGAGTATATTTGGTTAAAAAAAATAATGTTCCTTACGGGGCAAGAACATAAATGTCTCCTTATTTTTTGGGCCCTCCTAGCGCTAGACAAGACACAAACAATCCGGCAATCAATTTTTAATTTTCATACAAGGTGCTGTATCAGAAATGTGCTTATTTTACTCGATTTTTTAGGACAAGAATCATAATCTGGACTAAATTCATAAGGGTCTTAAATTACTTACTCTTCTCACAGTTACAAGAAAATCATTGTTGTTCATAATTTACACCTAATAAATGAGTACTATGATTTAATTTCTCGTCTAGTGTGATTAGTTCCATAAAAGTTAACGAACTTACACGAATAAAGTAATATTCATGTAACTTTTACAATAACTTTAAACTCGAACCTGCCGGTTTCCAATTAAACGTAGTTACTTTCTATGCAATAACTATTAATTATGGCATTATCGTAATTTGTACGGGACGAAATACGGTTTTTTAAACAGTGGAGTCTTCACACAGAAGGATCATCTTACAGTCTCACAGATAGTAGCACCCTATCAATTATAGACTACAGACCCACGTCCAAAATGGATGGGTCATATGAACCACCAGGTGAAGTATATAGGACGATATAAGAGCATAAAATAATAAGATTCAACACTATGCCATCACTTGTAAGCTGTCCAACTGAGTGCTGGTGAGAATTTAAAAGTGCAGGAGAAGAGTAAGTACATTTTGGTCATATATTTTTGTATGGCGTTTTTACCATCGATAGATCCATGAAAAATAATAAGAAAGCGCGTAGTGCCGTAATAAAATGGTGCGCCACAAAGTCGGTAAATTTTAATTTCTCAAAAAAAAAAAATGGTAAATATGCCGTACAAAAATATATGACCAAAATGTGCTCATTTTTCTCCTGCACTTTTGAATTCTCACCAGCACTCGGTTGGACAGCTTACAAGTGATGGCATAGTGCTGAATCTTATATCAATTCCATATAGGGAATAGTTGCCAAGTCCATATAAATAACGTTAAGGATAGACGAGCCGCTGTAAAATAGGCCATCTATCCCGAAAAAAATTTTGATCGCATCTAGCCTAGCCATCTCATGCAATCGCACAGAGACATGAGACAGGATCTATTTGGTGGTAGTTGGAAAGTCTCTTGATAGATAAATAAAATAAAACGCTATGTATTTGCAAACCTAGAGTAATTACAATCGAGGTATCTATACCACTGGGGCATCAATCCCGGTTTTACCCTAGTTTATATGACCCATCCATTTTGGACATGGGCATGTAGTCTATTAGATACAATTAGATATATTAATATTCTAGACGTATATAAAATTTACAACAATAATTGGAGTTTCCAAGTTCTTTTATTAAAAGTTGTTTTAAATGATTTTTACATAAATTGTTTCTAGAATATTAGAACTTTGTGAAGTATCACAGTGTATACCTGCATTGTGAATAATGCATTTTTAGCTAATTAATAAATATTCTTCAAATAAAATGTTATATTGTATTTCGACTAATTTTAAAATGTCATCTCATCTGTGACGCTTCTAATTAAATAATATTTTATATAGGGGGCTGTAAACTTTTTCGTCCAGTTTTGTTTATCTGTTAATAGTAAAAAAAATGAATTTACATTTAAAAGACGTCAATTTATTTAAATTATCCTATATATTCCTAATAGTAAGTATATAACAAAACTAGTGTCTGTATAACACTTTCTTTCCACACGATATTTCCGTGAAACGGGAGGGTAGTTGGTATATTATATCTTGGTATGTTCATTTGAAGAAATGTTAAATGTGTTTACAGATGGTTTCTGCAAGATTTCAAAATGATATTGTATTGTTGGTATTATGGTATTGGCAGAGACTACTGTATCTCTTTTAATATTCTTACCGTTTAAAATTCTACCTAAGCTTCCAATAAGATGTGTTACGGGGTCTATAATAGATTTGTCAGAGATACCAATTCACACTTCACCCAAAACGAATCTCAATACATTGAAATAAAGTTAAGATTGCTCTGTAGATTGTGCCCCGTTAAGAGATGTGTAGGAGTAGAGGTAAGGAAGGTGTCTTCGCGATAAATATTGTAAAAATGACCAATTATATCTGTCTGCCTCCGCTTATGTTAGGAGATTTATCATCTCTGCAGTAAGAACGTGTTCACATATAATTATGAGCTGGTTAGAAACGAGGTTCGAATCTTTGTTGAGGCAATTAATTATAAACCTAGGTGTTTAAGTGATTCCTCTTTAGATAGACAGGAAAATATACCTTGTTTCGACGAAACGTAAGTTATGTATTATAGTTAAATCGACACATGGTTATAACTTCTTCATAGCGGTAGCGAGATATTTTGATTTAGTGCTAATTTAAAAAAACTGGCCAAGTGCGAGTCGGAATCGTGCACTAAGGGTTGGCACCCTTAAACTTCACCACACCACTTAAACTGAATTAGGATCCACTTAGCCAAAATACCACAATATTTTGTTGACAGCAAATATAACTTTGTTTTTAATAGTGTTTGTATGAAGAACAAAGTTATGTTTGTGCTTGTTAAAATTGCTACATCTCAAAAACTACTAGTTCGATCTTGTTCAAACCAATTTTCGTTGAAAGAATTTGTTACGATCTACATGATGTAGTTTTTTCAAAATTCACATTTGCTTAGTTCAAAAGTTAGATGGGGGACGCCCATTTTACCACTTTGGAAGAGTCTATCTCAGTATCTCTCAAAAAATAGACTTTTAGAGAAAATGGTTTTAGGAACCTCGATGTCATTTTAAAACACCTATCCACATAAACCCCCTTCTTAAATATCATTATTGTTTATTTTTTGTATAAGAATCGTAAAGCGGTTAACAGGATACATCTACCTACTAAGTTTCGACTGTGTAATGCTATAGTTTCAGAATAAAGTGGCTGTGACATACGGACGGACGGACAGACAGACAGACAGACTTGACGAAACTTTAAGGGTTCTGTTTTTTCAGCTACGGAACCATAAAAACAGTAGAAAACCGTAAGAGAAAATATTAGATTCTGATTAATTCTCAAAATATACTCCATTATACTTATATATGTATTTATCAAGGGTCTAACAAGAAAATCTAAGACTGCACTTCTTACAAGACTCCATAAATCTTATTGTTAAATCCGTAGTGCTTATTTGAAGATAATGGCTCGGTAGAAGATTTCGAAATAACCAGAATAGAAAGTTGGTAGAGTTTGTCCCTTAAATTTATAGAGCTGACTGTCATGGTACAAGCATAGCTACGTCGCGTCGTTATTTTAAAAATAATAGTTTACATTCTTTTGTAACGAATAAAGACTTTAGAGAAGTAAAATACCTAATAAAAATGTTATGGTATTCTTATCTTTGACTGAAGTAAAAATATCTGTATGTATTAATGTATTGAAAATTGTAAAGTGTTTGAGCTTGTAGAAGGTTTTATCTGAAATAATTGAACAAATTTTTATTAAACAGTACCAACTCGTAGGTAATTGACATTACTCCTGTAACTAAAGTTTTTTTTTAAATTTAATAGTACAGTTAATGTAAGTAATTGTACCTACAATAAACTGCCTGTCAACTTGTGTCACTAATAAACGAGCTACCTACATACATAAACAGTAACACTTGCTCCGTAAAATATCAAATAGGTATTGATAGTGACGTGGAACTTGACAATCAAGCTGGCCCACCGACTGCATGTCGCTTAGCGAGCTATGGAACGGTCTATGCTGGGGATCTCGCTAAAGGATAGAATCCAGAACGAGATCATTCGCCAAATGACGAAAGTCATAGATATCGTTCAGAGGTGCAGTAAGCTGAAGAGGCAGTGGGCTGGTCATGTCTGTCGCAGAACCGACGGGCGCTGGAGTAGGAAGGTTCTCGAATGGAGACCACGTCTCGGAAAACGTAGTGTTGGACGTCCCCTGCTAGGTGGACCGATGACCTAAGGAAGGTGGGGTGGTGGCTGGATGCGGGAAGCGGAGGACCGTGAAATTTGGCGCAGTCTTGGAGAGGCCTGTGTCCAGCAGTGGACTGCAATAGACTGATATGATGATAGTGTTGGAATAGTCATATGTAACCAAATCAGTTAACCTTATTTTCAAATAAAAATTCAAAAGGTAAGTTATGCACGAAAATGTTATGTTGAATATTATTTGTTTTGAGTGATTTATAGTTATGCATACTAGCCTTTGTACTATTAGTGGCATCAATAGAGCTCCAATGCCAATTAAGATCTTTAAGAGATCATCAACGGCCGCTTATCTGTATAAGCGGCCGTTGAACAGAATCTATTTCAGCCGTTGGAGACTATAAAATTTTTACTGTTGTCACAAGCTGTAGACAACGCCTTCCGTACGACCAAATTAGTCTGACACGACCAGTTTAGCCAGACCCGTGCAACGTTAAAATAATTTTTGTAATTGTCAACGAAGGATAGATGAAGTTATAGTGGTTACTGGTGAAAATAATGAAGATTCATGACGCTCTAAATACGTCGAGTAATTTTCAGAAGGTACAGACGCGGTTTGTTAGAATAAAACATGTGGCGACGGGAATATTTGTAGTAAGGATAATAAATATTGTAAAAAGAAGTAAACTTTTGATACTACGATATTCATTATTGTTCTATTACAATATAAACATTTTGTACGAGTGTTCCCCATAAGACCCGCGGGCGGGCCGATAACAACAAACATGAACATGTGTTGGTGAACTCCAGGCTTAGAACACAACATGACGCTACTATTATTAATATATACAAAAATACAGACCTAATATTATGATTTTATTTAACTACTAACACTGCACATTTACGACACATAAACTAGTAATTTTCTACCTATGTGACATCTATTGACATTCGACATCCATGGTTGAGTGGTTCGCACCTCAATTTTCATGGAGTCGTCTCATTCTTGGTCATCTCTGAGGTGAAAGATTCTCCTATCTCCGGTCGGGCTTAAAACTAAAAAGTAAAGTACAAAGCAAAACTAATAAAGCTTAATTTCTATATTTGTCACTAGCTGCTGCCCGCGACTTCGTACGCGTGGACTGCATAATACAAAATATTTTATACTCCCGGCGCCATCCAGCTATCATGTTCTCTTAGTCTACCATGTCGTAAGGAGAAGAGAGGAATAAAAAATCAAGGTCAATAGGCACTCTTTTTAGATAGGTTACTATCACCTCGCCATCCTCCTCTGGTAAGAAAATTTCGCATGGCAGTGACACCGACTCTTAAACTAAATTTTGTCGTAGGTTAGTAGTAGGTAAAGTTTGTCGTGTCCTATATCTTTCTTAGTAAAAGTGTAAAGGATTTTTTTCACTTTTTAGTTTACTTTATTAAAGGCAGTTTTAATCGTTTGTAAAAAAATATAAGTAGGTAACTGTGCAGAAAAAAGTTAAACTCAAACCTCCATACCGCAATAGATGAATGAGGTTTAGTACTATCGTAAAGTACTACTATCGTAAAGTTATTATTAGTAGCCTGTCGTGTCCTACTGCAGGGCAAAAACTACCCTTTCTCCCAAAACTTTTTATATTTGTCATGAGTCCGGATGTCGTGGTACCACCGTCGATTCTGATTTTTATGCCACAAGTTTTATCTACTTGCTTGGGAACCAGTGGCCCTAGCATAAACCAAACAACATATCATTATCGCGGCCGTTTATCGTATTTTGACAGCGTTATATCATTAGTCTACCGCTGCTAACATGTCATGCCATTTATGTCATGTCTAACTGTCAAAATACGAAATACGATAGAAAACGATAAAATTGTCTACACACTCTAACATGAGTCTCTTTTATTTGTCTATTTTAATCTATTTTTGACATTTTCGCATGACATATTATCGTGGTCACTTGGTGCTAACGACAAAGGAAAAAACTTGATTAAAGTCGGTGAAAAACTGTGTAAAAGGCGAAAAATATGTCCGTACCATAATACCATTATATATTTTGTGTTAAACGCATATGACGAACGACCAGTGTAAGAAATACGACAGAAACGCATCGGTGATATTTGCGATCAAGTCGATTTCTGAGAGTGTATTTCAGTCGCTTTGGCGAATATTTAAGCCCATGGATACTGATATCTCACATCATTGACAGGCTTAGCTTGGCCCCAGCTAGAGTCTATAAGCCTTCTAGCGGCTAGAAGGCTTATAGAATCTAGCCTATTTGAAGGTGAGATCTCCAATATAAACACTTACGTAAATCATTTATCACAAAGAGCTCTTTCACCTACACAAAAGCAAAGAATAGCTGTTATTGTTGTGTTTTATAAACTTACAAAATACTGTATTGAAAACAAAACCTAACCTTTTATAATGTATGTTATTTTACATAGGTAGGATAGGTTAGGTAATCATTATTTTTGTTTCTTAGGGTCTACCTATGTTGGCTCCTTTTGACCCATAAAACAACAGCAAATTGGACAACACCGCTCTCTGTGCTAAGCCCAAACTACTGTAAGCAGTGTCTACAGTCTAGGACCAGTAGTAGGAAGCATATATTAAGTGTATGTAAATCGGTGAAATAAATTGTGAAAACTTGCACACTAAAATATCTTAGATATGTAAACTTCCTTAATGTAGCTTTGTGCACTAAAAAGTATTCCAGTCAATATCTGCGCCTAACTTGCTTTTGAATAACTTATGGGGAGCCTACTTTTACCTACATACCATATACTTATATACCTTATTATACATAAAGGTGGATAAAAGTAAAATTAATTGAAGTAGAAAAATCATTAGTTAAATAAACAATAATATGTAATTTTATAGAATAATAATAAGGTATTACAAACGATAAACCTTTTCTTAAAACTTTAATACGATAAGTCTTATCACCATAGTCTCCACTGCTTCTTACAAGTCAACGTTGACTGCGATGACATTTTCTGAAAAATAATACATACTCTTTAATACTATGTTTTTCATGATATCTTTTGATTTTGTTACAGGTGACTCAAGGTATCTATTAAAGGTGGAAAATGTTGAAAGCAATTAAATCATAATAATTATGAACAATCAAATGAACATGTCAATAGAACCTGCATATTTACTAACATATCACAAGCTTGAAGGGATCCAAAATTATTCACAATTACTATCAAAGTGATGCATGTTGGTACTACTACAAGTATTCTGTGAAATAAACTTTTCCTTACATTTGAATCCAATTTTGTTCTGTTCCAGCGTACCTTCCAAAATTAAATCCAGAAATACAATGTAAACACATATTATTATTTAATAAACTAATATGTATTTTCTTTCTGTGCATACTTAAACGTCAAGTATGTAGGTATAGTTGGTTTAGTTACTACCAAATTTTCAAATACCAAAGAAAACACTCTATGACAAAATGTTGCATGTCTGCTTAAATGCTTCAATACTTACTGTTTTTCACTGCTCTACTGAGCGATATGGACCCAGTTCGTCCAACCAATATAGGCCTAAGGTAATCCTACTGGTTGCTCCACCTTAGCAGCTCCTTGAGGAGTCAGGAAGGTAGCAAAACCCAGGTGCGCTTTCATGTATGATAAGTAATCTATACCTATATTACATCACAGTTTTCTAAAAGTAAATGATCATATTAGTTTCTTTTCCATTTGTTAGTTTAATAACACAATTTGTTGGAAAATATTAATGGGTACGCCTTTGACTTTGATTTATAAAACAGAGGCCCTACTCCGATTGACGTTTTCCGTATTGTCGACTTTAGCCGTCCCTGTCACTCACGCCAGAATGACATCGCTACCGAGCGAGATGGCTATCGGACATCGTCAACTAGAGTAGGGACTCGGCTGTCAAAACTGTCAATGTCATGTCAAAAACAGATGTAAGTAATTTAGTTTTAAATCGATAGTCGTGCTTGGGATTAAGTGTTTAAGCCAAATCGGTAGTAAAATTGAACGAATGATTGAATATCAACGAAATGTTGTATATAATCTGTGGTCGTGTGGATAAAGGTTTCTCGTGGGAAGTATTTCTATCGTAAGTGGTTGCCATGTTAGGAAAAATGATAAAATAAGACACGATGACAAATTTTCTTATGTCTAACGACAATTTAACGATGTTGTACATCTTAGCCCAACAGAGCAATGTATGTGCCATTTTCCAACATTGTGAATTCGTCAACTGTCAGAAGTGTCCGTTTAGGAGATTTTAACAGTTTCTTGTTAGGTTTGATAGGAAAGAAATACAAAGGTTTAGGTGGTACCAAGAAAAACTAAAAAATTAAGCAGCCAACTTAAACTAATTAGGTATTCTGCACGCCACGACCACTGGTATTCTGCGAAAGTCGTTGTGGAGTACGATTCTGGGCAAACATTAGTTTTAAGGTCCTTTTAATATATGTGGCAGTACTTTGTAGAGATTGCTTCGTTGCCGGCTGAAGTGTTTCCTGGACACTACGACTTGGATACCTTTAAAAAAAGAGTGAATTGAATGTTTCTAGATAGATTAGACATGTCCCATCTTGACCGCATCGTCGCTATGCGGATATTGCGGTCAAATGTCTGCCTATTAATTTATAAAAATTGCCAGCAAGGGTGCCAAACTGACGACACCAACTGTTCATGTTGAATATCTCGCTATCCGGGTCAAAACGATCAGTTGTTGGGACAGCCACCGCCTCCAGCGACCCCATTTTGTGCCATGTCTTTATTTGGTGCCCATTTTAAAACGCAATATAGATTCAGGGGTCCTTGGGCATCGAGTGGACCCTTTTAATTTAAGTTCGTATGAAAATACGTAATTACAAAAGCGAAGTGTATGCCTTATGCAGCACAGGATAGGTAATAATGTCCTTCTAGCCGATTTCGACTACGGCGGCATATCTCAACAGAGATTAGCAAACTGCGCAGGACATATTATAGTGCACAAGTGTGTGCGCAATACACAGGTGCACTCTCTGTTCCTTCACTCTCATAATTCGGTGAGACGACATTCCGACATGACCGTAGAGAGATCAGGCGCAGGATCAACGTGCTTTACTTAACGTGCTTAACTTAACGCTTAACGTGCTTTCCGAGGCACGGGGGTGTTAACACCACCAACTTCCTGACTCCGGAGCTGTGTCTGAGTAATTTCAAGACAGAAAAACCGAAACACTCTCGGCCCGACCCGGAATTCGTGGACAGTACCCAGCGTGCTGACCACTAGACCAACGAGGCAGTCAGGATAGTTAATACTAATAGTATAAAACTGTAAAACTTATTAAAGTAATTTAGTCGTAATAGTATACGACTAAATTAATAAGTTTTACAGTTTTGTATTATTTCCTATGATGGTTAACAATACTTTTTGCAGGAAATAGTCGTAATTTAATTTTAATTTTGGCAGCTACCTTGCTCAGCGTATACCTAAGCATCGCTATCCAGCGCGGTAATGCTGTCAGCATCCTGGGAACCTTAGTTTTTATTATTTTTGTTTTTATTGTTATTATTATTATTGTTTTTCTATTGTATTAAATATAATAAGTCAGCCTATTAGATCCCACTGCTGGGAAAAGGCCTCACCTCAACTATGAGGAGGAACGAGCCATACTTCACCACGCGGGCTCAGTGCGGATTGGTGGAGGAGTGTATGTAAGGCAAGTGACAAACCTTACTGTCAGAAGTTATCAAGCCGCCCTAGGGCCTCTGACTAGGCTTAACGACTAATACCACAGATATTAGCCGGGACCAACTGCTTAACGTGCCTTCCGAAGCACGGAGATGCTTGTCATGGACGTCACTTAAATGGTCGGAATGGTCACCCATCCAATCACGACCGCGCCGTGGGTTGCTTAACTTTTGGTATCACTACCAAAGCGCTGCCGCCACTGCGCCACAAGCACCTTTGTATTAAATACTTCATCTTAATTTTTATATATGTTACTGTTATAGTTTAGTTTCTAGTGGTTCTAGTAGTTAGTCTATATTATCTGTAGTAATTAATACATTTCGTTAAGTTATAAAATTACCTATGTGAACTATGTAGCACATATTAGGTATTCAAAACTCCAGCGCAAGAATGATATCATCTAAAATAAGGTCTACCTAATTAAGGGCATAAAATCACTAACCGAGGTATCCAACGTAATAACGATCACGATTCTGGATCCCCTTATAAAGCTGGTATTACATCTACGGAACCACCGCGTTATAGCATCAAACACTTACCATTGCCATGCCTTTCACCTTTGTACACACATCCCCACATTGACCTTAAGACCGCCTCTATTCCCTACGTAATAAAAGCTGTTTTCGTAGTTCACACGAATAACTTGACGTTCTGCCGACTGTACCTATATTCCCGAATAAATCTGCCCGGGCCTTATTTACAACGACTTCCAATGATGCATAATGGTAGCCCCGAAGTGGAGCGACGTAATAAAATTAAAGTTAAAATATTTCATTTCGCCAAACATTGCATTTAAACCATAAATGCATTTAAATGAGTTACGCGATGGCCGATCGTTGTTTACGAAATTTTTGGAGTTTTTATTTATGATTTATATTTTGACGAGACTTTTAAGAATTGTGTGGGTAGTACAATAAACTCCTCATAAATAACGATGGTGTTTGTTATATTTTCTTTGTATGTTTCCTTAAAAAAAAGTGAATAGGCTGTTACCAGTAAGACATGGGCATGGCCCATCTTCGGCCGCATCGTTACTTATACCATCAGGTGAAATTGCGGTCAAATGTCTCTTATTAATTGACGACAATTGACGAGGTGCTTGTGGCGCAGTGGCGGCAGCGCTTTGGTACCAAAAGTTAAGCAACCCACGGCGCGGTCGTGATTGGATGGGTGACCATTCCGACCATTTAAGTGACGTCCATGACAAGCATCTCCGTGCTTCGGAAGGCACGTTAAGCAGTTGGTCCCGGCTAATATCTGTGGTATTAGTCGTTAGGCTTAACGACTAGGCTTAGTCAGAGGCCCTAGGGCGGCT
This sequence comes from Pyrausta nigrata, assembly GCA_949316185.1. Classification (NCBI taxonomy): domain Eukaryota; kingdom Metazoa; phylum Arthropoda; class Insecta; order Lepidoptera; family Crambidae; genus Pyrausta; species Pyrausta nigrata. The sequence goes on along the minus strand of OX438949.1, from coordinate 14,346,745 downwards.
TGATAACTTCTGACAGTAAGGTTTGTCACTTGCCTTACATACACCCCTTCACCAATCCGCACTGAGCCCGCGTGGTGAAGTATGGCTCGTCCCTCCTCATAGTTGAGGTGAGGCCTTTTCCCAGCAGTGGGATCTAATAGGCTGACTTATAATTGACGACCACTTGGTGTAGTGGTGCAAGCTCTGGACTACAAAACCAGAGGTTGTGGGTTCGAATCCCGTAAGGGGCAAATGTTTGTGTGATGAACACGAGCATTTGTACCTAAGTCATGGATGTATAAACGTATATTATGCCTATCCGTTATCCTAGTCACCATAGCACAAGCTCACGCATGGTTTGGGGCTAGGTAATAGGTGTGTTTATTGAAACATTTTATAAAAAAAAAAAAAAAACTACTCGTATGTGACTCAAATCTGTCGCAGGTCTACCGCCTAATTTGAAAGCTATTGCGATTATGATTGCAATTCCAAAGCAATGACATTTTAATTATTATTTTAGCATATGTTTAAAGGTATCATTGATTTTCAGACGTCACATTGAAACGCTTGTTAATTTAACGCTGAATTAAAATTATGTATTTTCAACAATCACACTTATTACATAGTCCTAAACTAAGCGTAAGCTTGTGTTATAGCGACGGGAATTAGGCTAGGACTAGGCGACTAATCGCTGCTTTGTGAATATAAGTATGTATATTCACAAAGCATCCTTGATGTAGGTACAACCGCTGGTTTTGTATTCTGAAGTGCTAACCATTACACCAAGACTGTCGTCTAAGAGAAGTACAACAGATCCTTAAGGTTTAAAATATCTTCTGAACCCCACACTTTTGCTTCCACTCTGTATATAACTGTACTTTCGACTCGTATTTTCGCGCTCACTCACGCTGCAGTCACGCTAGCAAGAGTGACAGAGACGTCTAGATTCGAAACTATGACTATGCCTTACTAAGTAGGTTCCCTGTACTTGGCGCCAAGTAGGGTTAAAACGAGTGAGTGAATCACGCACTCATGACATCGTATTCCTCAGTCGTGACACTTGTGAAGCGTGATCCAGAACATACAAGGTAGAGTACCCTTTCCTTGGAACTTATTGAGCTTTAAATTGCTCGTAATAAGGTTGAATATCAAGCTTTTGGTCATTGTCTACCGAGCTCATTGTTTTGAAGTTACCTGTCGTTTGCCGCGTGATGTGAAACTTTTTTTTCGGGTTACGCAGATCCGATGCCATAATCTTTATTGAAGACTTCGCAGTAAATATACAGGATGCCCAGTGATTGAAGGATAATGCTTTAACTAAGTACAGATAGGTCTACGGAACATTTGAACAGACAAAATTTTCAAGAACTACATTTTGTAATTTTCTTACCTAAACTACTTAAAGCCGTATTTTTTTTATATCAATGAAGATAACTACATAATTCGACTTTCCATAGTTTTACTAAAGATATAATTATTTTTTATAATTTTAGCCATAGCTTAGCAAGTTTATTACGAATGTAAATTTTTGCACACAAAGCCACCACCGGATGACAAGGTCAATCAATTTTTGTGTGTAAATACTTACTTTCAATCTTTACTAAATACTTATTTTAAATTAACATCTATCACCAAACACACTAGATTCAAATCGCATCCAAACACAAAACTCCCGAAGCATGTCATACGCACGCACAATAGGTAGGTACCTACATACTTTCATGAGCTAGTTTCTAATTTAAAATCACAATGGCCACCTATCTAATTCGGATGGAAAACTGGTGACAATAGCCTCTAATGTGTAAATACTACGCGTGGTCACAACGCGTGTAATGTGGAGTATGGATCGCTGGCAATGATCTAGGGTCTATAGATGTGGCATAGCATGCGTTCACTGGGCATAGCAACTGTCATTTTTATTAGCCACAGCACACTGACCTCTATAATATAAATAAGCTGGACTAAACATTCTCTAAGAAATGACAGATACTTTTTTTGCCGAATCAAAGCGCCCCCACCGGGTGTCCAGGGAACTAAAATAAAGTAACTTGCATATGTTTATGTCAACTCTCATTATTAGTTTTGTCGACGGTCACCACACGCTCACTACAGCTGTCAGCGCCAAAATGGCGATAATCAAATGGCTTCATTTTTAGGTTGACAGGATGCAGTCCAGCGTACTTGTATTATAGAGGTCAGTGCCACAGCAGCACAACTTACAGTTATCAAAATATACCAAACGATATTGAACTCTATGTTCAATACCAGCGGTTCAACGCGCAAATATCGAACTTTCTATACAAACTTCCAGATCCCTTTCCACCATACTCTTAATGCCAAGATCTCTTAAATCGACCAGTTTTTGTTTGAGTCTTAACACATGAAATAGACATTGTTTTAATCCAAAAAAAATATATGTTGGTATTCATGAACTGTTTTTGAATATTTTTAGGCTCAAACACGATAATTATTACTTTTCTCGCTCATAACATCATGTAAAGATAGGTTAGTTTATGACTATTTTTCAAGTTTGAGACTTAAAGATTATTAACATCATAAATTTAAAAAAAACTACAGTGAAAAATGAGAAATGACATTGTCTAAATTATTCTAAGGCTAGTTTTTATTATTTTGTTTTTATTAATTTCGCAACCTCAATATAAGTAATAAAAATACGATGCGCGCGCTCTGCTTCAGTCGCTCGCCGGGCATCGTTAGAGCAAAACCGCTCTAAGATCCTGCCCTTAAAGGATGATTACTGAGCTGAAAACTATACTTTGGCCTTTCACGGGACTCTACTTCTATACAAAATTTCATCTAAATCGGTTCAGTTTTTTAAGCGTGAAAAGGTAAATACAGACAAACAGACACGTCGTCAACACATACCGATCGGACGTCAAAAATATAAATAAATAGGAAAGGTCTGTATCCAAAATGGCACTTCTTGCGGGTGAGTGCCTGTAATAATGATGATAACATAACAGAAAATAAATATTACAGTAATATTTGGAGTATACTTCGACTTACCAAAGTACTCTGCTGTATTTATGGCAGCCATATCCATTGCTAAGATAAATGTCAGCTCTAGTTAAATATTGAAACAACATCAATTCCAGCAGCTCTAGCTCCCGCTTTGAGTAGGGTGTACCCAGCGACCCGCGATAGAGTCATTTCCTGATTTTGATGTCGCAACACTTATGTCGAATGCGTGTACACAGGAAAATTTCAGATGTTGCATTTGTCATCATATATTCCAGAGTACTTTAACATATCTGTCTATATTTTACAGTGGCCAGCATATCAGACTATACATTCTTATTTCAAAGAAACCCCTGTATAAGTCCCAACTGTATAAGATGCCATAGTGCTTACCTTAACATGCTGTCCTCCATACACACAAAATATGAGTATGGCTCATACCACTACACAGTTGAAGTGAGGCCTGAGCCCTGAAGTAGAACTTATATTTTAGTAAATTCATCAATTAGTTAAGTAATACATCAATATTTTTTTGGTATTTCGAGACTAAGTCACTGCATGCTGTTGGAGAATCCTCTTGTCGTAGTCACTGTAGTAAGGAAGTCACTCAAACTTCTCGATACTGCTAATCGATTAATGCTGAGCGGATTCCTTTTCGGCACTTACCTCTGCTTGTTTTTTAGTTTACATTTTAATTACATTGTAGTGATTGTCGAATCAATGATTTTTCTTTCTTTATTTCTTATAGTCGTTGATAGTTCTTTACCTTTTTGTTGCACATTACAAAAACCGAGTAGTTCTTCAGTTCCTAGTCTACAAAAATACATAATGTCATGTCAAAAATTTTATATTTTAAGATGTACTATTTAAAAAATACCATGCATGTGCATGTGTTTTCAAAATTACTTAGGCACTTTTACGAGTTAAAGGGTACATAATCACAATTTATCTGCAAATCCAGCGTATACTACGTATTACCAACGAGGATGTGTAGCCCGGAGCGTCGCGCCGCCTAATTTCGCCTAATTCCATGCGATATAGCTGACAAACTTATTGTTGGATCCATCACTGGCATGGACTATCATCGCACGTTATCTGTTTTATAGGTGCAATTTGTAGTAATTAATTAATTCATGGAATGTAAACAACCTCGATGAAAGGACGCCGAATTCAAAAGTGCACTGGAATGTAAAAAATTGTGGAATAGAAATATATAATATAAGTCAGCCTATTAGATCCCACTGCTGGGAAAAGGCCTCACCTCAACTATGAGGAGGAATACGCTATAATATTTTAATTTAATAATAATAATAAATCATTTATTATTTTTTATAATTGCAGAAATAACATTAATGCTTAATGTAACACAAGTGCATTCTCTTTTACCTGAACCAGGCCTGTGTATCTCCCCGCGTAGGTAGCAAAAACGTACCTACGCGCGGCGACCCTTACTTAGGGGCTAAAACAAGTTGCGTGTCGCTACCGGCCAGCGACACGCTCAGGCGTTTTATTCACCGGCGGCCGCGCGGCTACGTTGCTGGCTGGACGAGAATGAATAAAGTACTAGAAAGAGGCGCTAGATGGCGTTAGAAGCTTCTCGTAGCAGTCAACCCTATCGCATCGCGTGATATTACGACACTGAATAGGTTTAGTGTATTATGAATCATATTCCAGAGCAATAAGTATGAAATTATCTTGCAATGGATTTTTGTAGGTGTCTACACGAAAATGTGCTTGACTCTGAGGCGAACTAAATTACGCCATATTGTTGACGACATTGAGTAGACATTTCTTTGAATACAATTGCTAAGTCATACTTCTGTACGAAATACTAGTACTTATTCTGTGCCTGAACTAGGTTATTTTTTTATTTTTTTTTATAACTTAAGCAATTATTTTGCAAGTTTTTACGAAGTTAAATCAAATTTCGCTCACAAAAATCAATCGACTGTGTCCCACCGGATGACTCAGTCGATTAATTTTTGTGAGAGAAATTTGATTAACCTAGGTTAATTAAACATGTATCTCAGGCTAAAAGGAGCTTACACACAATTCAAAATCTGGATTCCTATAAGAAAAGAGTGAATTGGCTGTTACTAGTCAGACATGACTTTCAGTTGCATCATAGCTTACCATTAGGTGAGATTGTGGTCATATGTCTGTATGAATATATATATTTTTTGTGATATCCATTCAATAATTGAAATATAATTTCGTACACAGCAGCCAAGTTGGGTTGGCAGTAACCAACATCGTTACCTTTTTTTCCCCTAGCTATTTACGAAACGATCTAGTATTTTTTCAGGTTTCCAAAATAGGGATAATTTGACTACTGCACAGCCCACACATCGAACTATTTGTCTCGTCATTTCCGAGTCAAGATGACGTTAAACTCTAGTATGCTTTGTATGGGCATCGTTAGTTGAATTCTTCTGGCAAAATTATGATTTTTTTGTACACCATAAATAGTTTGTAATAGACTGTACTATTTACTCTGTGGTAATAGTCAAATAAAATGTTTTCATTGACTATTTAAACTACGTTCGGCGGTTAAGAGGTTCACTACATTACTCAATTTAAAAATAACAACTTTTTTAATGAAACTTCACGATAAGTTAGACCTGTTGTAGGTAGACATGTACCTCAAGAAAATAGTTCTTATCGGTAATAACGATGCCGGGACATGATGGACGTCAGATAAAAGAACAATACTATACCTATTTTATAACTACCTACTTGGAGATAATTTGGTAAAACCTGTAGCTGATGGCAGCAGCTTTGGGGCATGGTCCAGGATATAACAGGTCAGGTAATTAATTACAGTGGAGCAACTGCCGTCTGACCTCCGCTACCCTGTTAAGAACCAGACCAGTTTTAGATCATAGTTACACATTCGCCTGAATGTGTACATTTTCGCACGATGTTTTCCCTCACCGTAAGAGCATCGGTTTGTGAAATACCCAATATGCACATAACTCAGAAAAAGTCATTGGTACATGGCGGCAAGTGGTATCAAACCTGGTACCTTCCTCATACGTGGCAACCTTGTAGCCACTACGCCACCGAAGCGACTCTCCCGACGACGACGATTGATAAGTCTTCGATTCATCATCATTTGTGCACTTATATAAATGATACTTGAGCAGTGGTAGGGTTAAGATTGGGACGTGTATAAGTTGCCCCTAGTTGGGTCTTTATGCAGAAATAAATGAATTTTATTTTTATTATATTGATTAATCTTCGATTATAGGTTGATTAATAATTACAGACGTTATAGAATCTGCAAAAAGTGTTCTATCTTACTCATAAGTTAAAAATAATACCCTTGGCTGGTAATTTCTAATTACGTAACGTATCTTTAGAGAATTTTAAAAAGTGCGCCAGTTTTTGAAGTAATTTACATACCAAACGAAGATAAAATCTACGTATACATTACATTAACTGTCCACTAAATAGACGATTGTCCATTGTGTGGCCTATCAAATAGTCACTCCACTTTTTGATAACGTTACAAACTTATTATTTTCACTGACAATCAAAAATAAACCCTAATAAAAAGTGGTAAGAATCAAAATAGTTGTGAATGCACACAATGCACAATTCTACGGTCCATGAATTTTCTAATGTGCATTGTTAGTCTTATTTGGAGTTTCCAAAGATTGCATTGATACGTTAGCTAGAGTGATAATACACCTAATTTTAAACTTCCGATGAAATAACTCACGTGGATGAATTAATAGATCGTTATTCAGCATAGAATTCAAACATAATCTGAAAAGCCTTTACGTAGCCATTTTTCGTCAGATGCACAAGTCGGCCGAAGCAAGGAGAACATGCAGAGATGGGGTTACGCTGCGGACAGCGAATGTATGTAGTGTCTCTTCTCAGACAAAGGCACACCTACTGTCATGCCCTACGTGCCCCTACACCTGCACACGTGAAGACCTGTACAACGCTTCTGATAATGCTTTGTTAGTCGCCGAGTATTGGTCCTCAAAAATATAACGCCAGTGTCGACACGACAAGAAGAAGAAGTCAGGAAGAGGGGATGAGACAGATAAATAAAAAGTCCGAGCTAAATATGTATTATTTTAAATAATATTAACAAACAGTACATACAAACTAAGTAAAAAAAACTATAAAAAAAATTAAAACAACTTATAATTCATGTAAGTAACATATTGTCCAGCATTAAATATATATAGGTACGAGTATGTAATGAATATTTAATAACTTGTCCGCAGTGGCTCGCATTTGAGATTGGCTTATTAATATTTCTGTCAGGCTTACCACATGGTAAAATTACGACCAGTAGAACCACTTTCTACTAGTGCACAAGAGCATGAAATACACCGCCAGGGCACTGTCATTAGAATCCGCTACAAGACGTCCACTTCTGACCTCTGACCCTAATCTCCCTCATTGATTTCTATAGTGACCGGTTGTAAGGGGCATCGATCGTTAACCTACAACCCTTACAAAGCCAAAAGTGCACACAAAACTCGTGGGACTCGAACTCACGATCCTTTAGTATTCGGCAAATGTAGTCCCAAATGACCTTTCGAAGACTTAGTCACTTTATAAATTCGTCTGTCCAGCTTTTTGCCGAATGCCTGTCATACATTTCAATATTAGTACAACAAAATATCAACTTTCCTTTATCGTAATTAAGTTCAGGTTTTCACTGTTGAGGGGGCAGCGGTGGGTACCTAAAGGCTGCACCTCAAATATATGATAGTTTAAGACTTAGTATGTCATTTAACTTATAAGGCAAAAGCATTTTAGGTATACTTACCATGTACGTAATATACTGTCAAATATAATTAAAACACCAAGGGCTTTACAACTAACAACCTAAAGTTCCTTTAAAAGAATTTTAGCAACCTAACGGAAGGTTGCTAAAATACTCATTTCATACTTTTTTTCAAACTTACAAGGTGAGTTATGATAATAATTAAAAACATCAAGCAATAATTATCTATTTTGAATGAGCCTTCTGATCCTTCCTATATTGAGATTGAAGCCATGGTATTTCCTTCGTGACATAACAAATCTATGATCTCAGAAAAGCAATGTGCATTCTGAGTCACCCCGGGTTCAGTGTAGTCATTCTGATGTTTTATTTAGAAATTACATCTCTAAGTGGATGAGGAATTATACGGTTATGCTGGATGAGAAGAAAGATGCTGATTAGTGCCTTACCTTGATGTGTAAGCACAAGACATACATTTCTATTAAGATGAGTAGAAAAAGTTTAAGCACGACTCTGAGTAAGTATTACAAGTTTTTTTTTTGTTTAGTTTTTGTTTATAATCCGCTACGGATTACAGACGTACTTAATTATAACAGACTCCTACAGGCTCGTCAATTAATACCTTACAAACTTACATTCGGTACTAGCTATCATAATATTGAAACACAATTTGATTCACTTTCCTTAAAAAATCGATGACATGTTTTATTTCTTGTGTGTTTATATGATTTTCTTTTGGATGGAAATCGCTATCCAGGCGAATGCTCTCGCCTCCGATTTTCGAAGTCAGTAACGTAATGTCGATTTTAAATGCCTTTTAAACTTACAAAAAGAATTTCACAAACCATCATTATTATTACAAATAGCATCATTAATTTAAAAATCAATTGTTTTCTTCAAAATCGGTATTTCCATTCACATACTAAATATTAATTTATGTGAGGGTAGGTTTTTGTTTCGGGGGTATACATATAAAAATTATTTTTTCACTTCAGCTGGATTCTGTCCGATACATAGCTTTACGCGTTTTGGTGAAAACTATGTCATTCTGTTGATTACTTGATTGTCTGCGGTATTTTGAGGTTGTTAGGTGATATTATTTATTTTATGTGATAAAATGCATATTAACATTGTGTGTTAGATCAAGTGCGAGGTGCCTTCTTTGGCTCTTCAAGCGAGCATCACTAAAGGTAACATATTATTTTTCAAAATTCATCTGAATACTTTTTCTGTGTTACTCAGATTCATTAGTCTGATTCATTAATCGTGGTTAAACATGTATCCACAAAAAACTATCAATTAGATCCTGCATAAGCTAAATTATAATAAACTAGCAGTTCCCCGCGACTTCGCCCGCGCTATAAATCGGATTTTCCATACAAACTTTCATCCCCCATTTCACCCCCCTCTTGGTGATTTTATATTTCAACAAAAAGTATGCCTATGTCCTTCCTAAGGTCTATCTCTGTACCGAATTTCATTTGAATTGGTCTTGTTGTGTCGGAGCCTATCCAATACAAACAAACAAACAAATCTTTCCTCTATATAATATTAGTGTCGATAAATGTAAATTTATATTCATAAATAACTACCTATTTATGAATTATACCAATATTTTTTAAACTACCTATTTTTTAATCTCTCAGGTAATATGTTTTCACACATAGAAAATCAATGAATTGTCATATGCAACAACTTTTAATATGGATTGAACATCGATATACTGAACTTGAATTATTTGCCTACCAAAACCCTAAAGTTCCCTTAAGGGGTGAAATAAAAATTAATAAGTACATTAATAACCATACCTCGCCATCAGTGACTTATCAGTAAGATCATTAACGGATTCCGCATATTATTCACTTTGCCACCAGAAGCGAGAGATAGAGCCATCTTGCATTGTTCTAAGCAAATTTCAATCTGATAAACTGCTTGATAACAATCAGATAACTATTATGTAGTTATCATGCGCCTCTTAAGTAGGTGGGCTGATCTAGAGGTCAGTTAAGTTATGAATAACAGTCATTTAAACTTAAGTAGTGTTTTAGAAGGGACTGCTGTTGTAGATTTAATACTAAATAGACAAATACTTAAGTTAAGCAACCCACGGCGCGGTCGTGAATGGATAGGTGACCATTCTGACCATTTAAGTGACGTCCATGACAAGCATCTCCGTACTTCGGAAGGCACGTTAAGCAGTTGGTCCCGGCTAATATCTGTTGGTATTAGTCGTTAAGCCTAGTCAGAGGCCCAAGGGCGGCTTGATAACATCTGACAGTAAGGTTTGTCACTTACCGCATGGAGTATGGCCCGTACCTCCTCATAGTTGAGGTGAGGCCTTTTTCCAGCAGTAGGATATATATAGGCTGAATTTTTTTTTAGACAAATACTGAGTCTGAGTACTGAGTACTGAGTGGCATTGCTAAAAAGCATAAACTCTGGAACTAGAGAGTACAGTGGGCCATACATAAACTTACCCAAATCTGTCAGAATATCTCAAATGATATGGTACTCTATGTGATCAACATAAGGTTGAATTAACGTTGCGGAAATTTGACAGATCAGGGTAGGGTGATGTGTGGCCCACTGTGTTTTTTCACGCACTCACCTTCGTCCGTGTGACGAAAAGTTGTATGGAAATTGGTCAGCGCCCCTAGTGGCACGTTAGTGAAACAGTTCTTTTCTAATACATTTTCGTCACTCAGTTGATGGTGTGCGCGTGCAGCTGTCAAATAAAAACTCGCCTTAGGCCTCAGAACCGATTTTGAATTCTTTCACCAGAAGGCTTTATTATTCTTCAGTGGCATAGGCATTTTTTGCTCCCGTGTGAAAATTGTGGTGGTTTATTTTGATAAATAATGAAATTATTTTCAATTAATATAGAATAGATTTGAACACTAAAATCACTCCCTCTAGCTAGTAAGTAGAGTAGGTTCTATTCTTTAGGTGCCCAATTTTAGGGTTCCGTAATCCTGACAAGGAACCCTTACAGCCTTATTACAAAAAAAAACAGGTTTAAACTAGGTCTAAAAATTTGCCAACAACAGAGAAATGAATGACACATTCGTGACATAACCTAATACAGAAACGCTTTTCTATTGGCTAGCTAATAGTTGAATTTTAAGTTTTTGTAATAACGGGGTTATAGTTTCGTCATGTCCGTCTGTCTGTGTGTTTGTATTGAATAGACTCCGAAACTACTGGACTGTTTCAAATGAAATTTGGTACAGAGATAGTTTAAGACCCTGGGAAGGACATAAGCTTCTTTTTGTTGTGATATAAAAATATCAGGGTGGTGAAATGGGGGATGAGAGTTTGTATAGAAAATCCGAATTTGGCGCGGGCAAAGTCGCGGGGAACTTCTTGTCTTGTATATAAATAATGGTACGGAGCCCTTCGTGCGCGAGTTCGACTCGCACTTGGATAGTTTTTATATTATGCTGCCTATTTTGATTATCCACTGCCCATCTTTGGGACCATAATTAACTTCCTTACCAATACGAAAAACAGCACAAAATATTAAGCAATTAGACATACTAATAACACACTACCAAACAAATAATTGCTTTACGAGAAACAGTCGTAAATAAAGTTATTCCTAAAGATCTGATAAAAATTTCAAGCGTGATGAATCCCATTTGATATTCCTTATTTGTACTGAATCAGATTCATATCTTTGAAAACCAGCAGTCGTTAATTCACTTCTACTGCTTTTGGTACAGTCGGGTAGCACAAAACTCAACCATTTTACCGTAGAAAAAAAACCGGCCAAGTGCGAGTCGGACTCGCGCACTAAGGGTTCCGCACCGTTATCTTTTAACCATTGCCTCTTTGGTATAGTGGTCAGCGCGCTGGGTACTATCCACGAGGTCCCGGGTTCGAATCCCGGGTCGGGCCGAGTGTTGGGTTTTTCTGTCTTGAAAAACTGAGACACAGCTCCGGAGTCAGGAAACTGGTGGTGTTAACACCCTCGTGCCTCGGAAAGCACGTTAAGCCGTTTGCTTCTGCGCCTGATCTCTCTACGGTCATGTCGGACTGCCGTCTCACCGAATTATAAGTGTAAAGGAACAGAGAGTGCACGTGTGTATTGCGCACACACTTCTGCATTATAATATGTCCCGCGCAGTTGGCTTACTCTGTTGAGATAGGCCGCTGTGGTCGAAATTCGGCTAGGAGGACATTATTACAACCATTTCAAGCGGCTACATGTGGCCATTAATTTCGAGCAAAAAACCAAAAAAAAAGACACGCTTCTTGTATGGGAGCCTTTGGGTTCGGAACCCTAAGAAGTTGAGGCTTAGTATTTCAGTCATGAGCTTAAATTTTCATATTTATGAGCAAATGCTTGCGACCCTTACTAACCTCGAGCTGACGGTAAGTTATTCTGCTGGTTTGTTTGGCAGATGACCTAGTGATGAAGACTGCTGGCACTTACTACTACTTAGTTGGACGGGAAGCTATTGGAAGATGGCGCTCGTTGCTGGGAGCCTATCTTCGGCAGTGTTAACGGTTGGTAACAGCTCTAAAATAACAAAAAATAGAATAGAATAGGTAGTGTAGGTACGTAGGCTGACAGTGTAGCGTGTAAGTAGGTGTACTATGCTATAGTACTTACCTGTTCTATAGGCAGGTACTTATTTTTAGGTCGGCACAGCTAGACACCGCGCAGGTACTGTGTCCCAAGAGGTCCTAATTGAAATGTGTCCAAAAGTTTCCGTCGCGGAGTGTACACGACACCTACGGGCTACGGGTTCGACTCCCGGGAAATAAAACGTAACAAAATGCCGGATGTGCCGTGGGCGGTCCACTGAGCGCATTGTTATTCGGAAAGCTCGTGCTTTTTAGGGTGACCATTATGGATCCGACATTTTCGGGCACTTAAAAGTTTTCTAAAGGAAGAGAGAAGAAGAAGAGAGTGCCTTTTTGTATATGCACACACTTAATATTAAAGTGCGCAAGTGCGCGCTATAGGTTATACTCGTATCTCCTGAGCAGATGGATAAATCTCTATTGAGAATTGAGATTTAACGCCGCAGTCGATATTCGGCTATTGTGGATATTATGATAAGTAATTTCATGGCTACAGAGTTTTGCTATTGCCCGAATAAGATTAGAAATAGATAATGAGGACGAGGGAACCTACTTCCTTATTCATCACACAATATAAACAAGGGATATAAAAAAGGCACAATATTAAAAACAAACTTTTATTAGAAATCAAAAGCGTGTAAGTCAATTTCTTCCTATGCATACTCAGGGATTGAAGAATCCCTGAGTATGCATAGGAATCTGAAACAAAAAGAAGTAGCTAAATTATTGTCTACTTAGACGTACTAAACTAGGAAATGGGGAATGAAAGTTTGTATGGAAAATCCAACTTTTGGCGTGGGCAAAGTCGCGGGGAACTACTAGTCTATTTATATAAATGATTTTGCGAAGCGATTCTTCTGTACTCGTACTATGAGGTATCCTGTGGTCATAATCAAGATTAGTCTACGGAATATCTAAATGACACAATGTCATGGATACCCTACTCGCTGGAACAAAACCTATTGTCTTGCTAACGCTAATAACAAAATTGCTGTTTACCTCCTCACCTACTTATTAGAGATAGAATGCCTCTTCCTGCCTCCCGCGATTTTTAATTTGCTTAATTTGCTTGTAGCATTGTTCAACGGTACGCTTTTGGGTTTTACTGCTGGTGCTCTATTTTTTAATCACTCGCGAGCTGATTTCTACTGATTTTGATTCGTCTGAAAGTCCGCATCTTTGAATCAATCGATTGACTGCCACTCGACCGCCCGAAACCGCAACGAGTGCCTCTACCTACTCGTCACAGAAGGCAAACGATTTAATGAACGCTTAATTTGATGCATTGACTGAAAATTATTAATTATATAAGAAGATTAATTCAAAATAGAGCTTTTGATGTTTTTAATTTTTATGCCACAAATCATTATCAATAAAGTTGGTTAACTATGTCTTATCCGCTTATTACTATGTCTTAATGCCTACGGTAATCTTTGCAGTGTATGGTCAAATATTCATATGCTAGCTACAACAGTATGCAGGGTTTCAATAAACTGGGCGCCCAGTGCGACTCAGACTCGCACGAGGGGTTTTATTCCATACTTTGTGTAAGCAAATTAAACTTGGTAGGTATTTTCATGTGTACGTTACAGTAACCACTCTGCGTACTACCATAACATAAGTAAGTATTACATAGTTCATAGGTAAGTTTTCATTGCCTTACAAAACTCTGCTTGATCCTGATTCAATGTCCTATAACTGTACTGTTCTTAAAACATTTTTTATTTTTTATTTAGATACTTTCGATAAAAAAAATTGTAAATTGGGTATGTCGCGGTAGTCCGCCACTAAACGTATATAATCTGTGACTAAACTACGCATGTGTGTTTCCGGTGTGTGGGTATAACTTGTCAAATCTCCGGAATGCCAAACGTGATTGGCTGTCATGAATGAGTGCGTGCAAGTTAGTTGTCATTCTGCACGTGGCAAAGACATCCATACTTATACAGCCATACCTTAATAAAAAAAACTGTAAAAAATCATAAAAAAATAAAAACTGCTTGTAAAACAATTTTATTCAAATTAGCAATCATAAAACTTTAAGAAAATAAAAATAAAATACATACCCTTAAAACCACTTTACATACTGAATTGTGTCTACACAACCATCTCAGACTTCACCAACGCTATATGACGTCTGACATGTTTTATTACATATTATAATGTATTATAATAACGAAAAGCTAGTCAAATATAGTGAGGAATATTAATATGTCTAATAAATTCTAAGAAAGACGTGTTACCTCAAAAGAGAAAATTCTTAATGCTTAAACACACACTCGCGTTTATTGGAGGCATAAAGATTTTATTATACAATATATCAAATACTTCCATGATTATTAATCAGGTAATCATGGTTCTACATAAAGCAACTTCATTTGCATTTTATTAATATGGATGCTTTAGTACTAGCATTATTTCTACAACCTGAGAGAATGTAGGTGGTAACGTTAGCACAGAATCTAATTTTTATAACGGCAGCTCTAATGTTAAGGTTGCTATACACTTACTGCTGCGACGACAAAGTGCATGCTAACAGCGATCCTTCGTTGTTCCTTTGAGGCCCACTTGCGCACGTCCGGATTAGCTATTCCGGACTTTTTCAAGGCCTTTTATCTAAGTCGAAAGCCAAATTGCACAAGTGTGGATTAGTTTATACGGAAGGTTCACTTAGGCCAGACCAGATAAGCTGATTCGGACTGGTGCTAGTCAGGCTTTCAACTCAGATACTATTATCTGAGCGCAAGTGTTCGAGAACTATTATCATCATGGGGTGCCCTCTTTAAATTGAAGTTTGGAGGTCAGCATGTAGAAGCCGATGCGGTCTTGAGCTGCTCTTTTTAGCTGGTCATAGTTACGAAGTTTGGTCCAGTCTTTGATGTCATCTATCCATTTTCTTCTGGGTCGGCCTGGGGATCCCTTGCAAGGACTATGCCTTGAAAAAACCCAGATAAGCTAATCTGGATGTGCGCAAGTAGCCCTAAGCGGACTAAGGAACCACGCGAAGGTTTTAGTGGGTATACTTAGCCATTTGCCAAGAAGACCCACAAAACCTACTGCCACCTTCAGGGCACCACGTATGCGTAAGGAATTTCCTCCGCTAAAAAAAGGTATAGGCACAAACGTGCGGAAAAAGCGAATTTATGTCGATAAATGCTCGGTAAAGGATGATATTTTCATAATAGAAAGACCCAGCTTTTTAAGGTTTCGTAGTCCACAAGGAACGCTTATAATTCCGCTATGTCCGTCAATCTTTTGTATTATTATTTTTTCTCTTTCTTCAGTTTGCACCTGTAGCGTTCTTTAGAATATAAATTGTATTGATAATTTTTAAGCTTTTAGGCATACATATTTTTGGATTGTGATCGAGTTCTGTACAATGTGTAATACGTTTTAATGCTTGTATCGATTGTAGTCTGTTTTGTGTGTTATGAATAAATAAATAAATAAATCTGTCTGTCTATCCGAGGGTACTTACGTACTGTATGTAAAATTGCAGATACCCTTATTACCAGAAAACTGTAATTTGGCATAAATATCTATGTTAATCACGCCATAAAAACAGTTACTTTTAATAGATATATGTTTGGGGCAGCCAGCCTAACAGAAAATGAAGCAGTCATCCAAAAACATGTTTTTTTACTTCGAGGATTCTTCTTTGTCTAATTCCAGGACTCATAGTCCAAAACTGATAAATAGGTACGAGTGCATCGTTTTTTGGAAGGAGTCACTTTGATCACTCTTAAACTTTTGCGTTGCATTATGAGAACACATTGAAACGGGGATCAACGCGACGGATAGTAGGTAAAACATAATTTACCTTTAATTTCACCTGAATGACGTTTCGACCGGCACCAATCGTGGTCACAGGCAGACTGGCTGTAGAACTGCGATGTCTTCACTCCGTATGTGGGGTAGATTCATCTTCTTCTACCCTCACATTATTTTTGAAATTCGTACCGCCACTTTGAGTCGCTTTGGTTGGAGAATTAAAGTTGAATTTATTTTGTAAAGAATAACTACTTGGCCCGTTGCTGTTGCAATACAGCTCGGGTAGATGTCGCTGACGTCACGCAATGACGTATTCAAAAGAGACCAAGAATTTCGAACGGGTGGATGGACTGCACGGTAGGTCAGTTGGTAAGAGCGTTGGCCCCGTTAGCCAAAAGTCATAGGTTCAAATCCTACCCGTGTTCGAAGTTTTGGTTTCTTATATTCAACTTATACAAATAAGAAAGAACACTGAATGTTAAAAACATCAAAAACTATAGAGAATTCAATTTCTTCAACAACTCCAAACCGAAGGTCATCAAACTTTCCAATTCCGATGCCCGTCACGTCGACCACCGAAATAATAGACTGTAAGCTCGATCAGACTACAATGGTCTATAAATATTGAAAAAAGAGATAATCTAATGGATTCGCTTTATATTCTAGCCTTATGGCTACTTTGTATGCCCTTTGAAACGCCGTGAAGCGTCTTTTATTGATGTGTAAAAGGTGCGCGTGGGCTTTGGGCAAGAGGATATGGTTTAGGGTCAGTAGTTTATGAGCCAAGTCTATTGTTGTAATAATTTGAAAAACAAAATATGAAATAAAATACGTTAAAACTATGTTATCTTGTGTCAACTATAAGTAACTGGAAAAGTACATACAATATAGTCCGTGCCATTTAACAGTGCATAAAAAGTCATTGACCCGTCACCTCTGCAGACCGTCACCCGTGTACCACTCCACGCCAGTATGCGAAGCGCGGCGACCCTAACTATAAGCCGTAGCGATACGAATCTGTCTGACAAATGCACTTCGGTACGGGTCGACATTAAACCCAAAAGTCAAAAGTTTGAAAGACAAATGATATGTGTCACAAGGTTTTAGCTGTCAAGGTGATCAAACTTTTATGCACGTTTATCTGGCACGTACTATAGCATAAGAACTACATTGAAAAAAAAAAACTTTATTAACTAACGTCACTGTATTCTGTTGTCACTAAGATAACAAGGACTTAAGAGTAAATGTTTTTGTTACTCATTAGAAAATAACTGCAGTGTTATGAAAATTTAAAACGAAGATAGGTAGGGATAGGGGTTTGTTTTATTTTTACTAAATGTACTTATTCAGTTGTTTTGTGTACAATCCTTTCTCTCGAACTTGGCCGTTTTCTACCGGACTGATTTTGTAAGATACCCAATTGTTCTCTCAATAAGCTGTTGTTTGGCCTATCGCTTTGCATGCAGTACCATCATGAATTATTTAATTAATCTAACGAACAGCCGGTATTGAATTAATGAGATTATTGTGTTGGCTGCTTATCCATCCGACAAGAGTTGAGGTTACATTGTTAACTTTGATGCTGAATCCTTATACGATTTCACAGGTGCCGTTAAAGGATTCTGTAGCTAAATGGCAAAAACCGGCCAAGTGCGAGTCGGCCTCGCGCAAGAAGGGTTCCGTACCATTATCTATACAACATTAGATACCATATTATACCCTTTCTTTTAGTTTAGCTAAATGTACACAATGAATAAATAAAAATACCTTCACTCTAGACTTTATTCGAGATTTAAATAAAATAATATCCTTTTACTTACCATAAAACGAGTTTAACGATCTTTAACATCTGGAAGATTTTTCGCACTTTCAAATATGATACAAACTATTATAATAGAGGGAAAAAAGTCTATCCGAAGGATAGTATTTGAAGGCGATTTGCTTACTTAATAGCTACATAATAATATCTATCACCAATAGCAGCTGAAAGATCTACACAAAAACTTTGGACAAAAACTCATAGACATTTAACGTTCGGGAAGTATTGGTTTGGCACGGATAAACTGAAAAGGGGCATCAATAAACTGACACTTAGCACCACATGTGCTCAATAGGCTCATAGGAAGGCGCGCTTAACGCCCGGAGGTCTATTCTTAGACAATTATTATTATGAGACTTAAACATTTTCTTTGCAAAGTTTTACGCAAGAAAATGTTGCGCCCAAAAATTCATAGACCGTTTTAGGTGAGTGACACAAACCAACGACCTTTTGGTGACCGGCCGAATGCTAGCTAGATATTCTAGCTTATGTACTACTTACAGTGCTACTCGTTCTGTCATGATGAGTGAAAGGGATGAGAAGGCGAAAGGAAGAAAGTTTTACAAAGTAGAGTCTTGATTCTTGATTTAAAGGAACTAGGTTTTTTATTCTATCGATTACACTAGATTCTCGATATCATTGCAGTTTTTTGACATGTTACTCTTAAATTAGTTAAGACAGTTGTCGATAAGCGAGGAGCGAGGAGAGCTAGAAACTTGAAACGAGTTAGCGAGCATCGGGAAGCGAGTGTGTAGTTTCGAAAGGTCGTCGCTTTGCTCTAGGTAAGCGAGAGTTTTTGGGCGACCGGTTAATTGAATTTGGAATAAAATTTGACCGCTAGTTGGTCTCTCGGAGAGAGTTCTGATCACCAAGCGAGCATCGCCGAGAGAGTATTAACTTTGATAGCTCTTGTTGTTGATAAACTAGTAGAGCGGGTCGTCCCTCGCCGGCAGTGTAAATAAAAATAAAAAAAATGTTTCAACAACAAACACACCAAGTACCTAGCCCCAAACTAAGCGTGAGCTTGTGCTATGGTGACTAGGATAACGGATAGAAATACTTAAATACATATAAACATCCATGACTCACGTACAAATGTTCGTGCTCATCACACAAACATTTGCCCCTTGCGGGATTCGAACCCGCAACCGCCTGGTTTAGAAGTCCGGTGCGCGAACGACTACACCAAGACAGCCGTAGAAAGTAAAGTGAAAGTATGTATCTCTTTTGTTTCTCGAGCGAGAAAATCGCCGATAGTCAATCACTCGTCGGCGATGGGGGACAACTGCCTAAAGCGTGAATAAAGGTTACATGTCATTTATGACAACTTTGACATTTGATTACATTTTGCGTTTTTCGTTACGGGAATCTGGTCCCAGCCCAGCACAAAGCGAATTCCCACATGTCCAGCGCAGTTTGTTGAAGAAACGCTACTCACGTGCTGAATCGTCTCGTTTACACCGATATGTTTGTTTGAGCTTTCGTCCGTGACACACTGCTGGCGAAAATTACGCACTGACTCTTAAAAGTTAAAGATCTGAACCTTCAACAAGCCATATCACACATACTTTTTATTTCTGCTTAGCCCAAAGGACTGCCTCGTTGGTCTAGTGGTCAGCACGTTGGGAACTATTCACGAGGTCCCGGCTTCAAATCCCGGGTCGGGCCGAGAGTGTTTGGGTTTTTCTGTCTTGAAATTACTCAGACACAGCTCCGGAGTCAGGAAGTTGGTGGTGTTAACACCCCCGTACCTCAGAAAGCACGTGAAGCCGTTGATCCTGCGCCTGATCTCTCTACGGTCATGTCAGACTGCCGTCTCACCGAATTATGAGAATGAAGGAAGAGAGAGTGCACCTGTGTATTGCGCACACACTTGTGCACTATAATATGTCCTGCGCAGTTGGCTAATCTCTGTTGAGATAGGCCACCGTGGTCGAAATTCGGCTAGGAGGACATTATTATTAGCCTAAAGGTATGACTGGTAGAGAATGCCATTAAGTCCGCCTTTTGTACAAAGTTTTAGTTGTTCAATAAAGCTTCAACAAATAAATAAACATATTATGATGCCCATGCTTACCGTGTGCTTTCATAAAGAAGTCATTTATTTAGCTGTTAACCTTTAGGAGCTAGAGTCAAGTTTAATATTTGCATAATTTACTGTTTTTTATTTATTTTCTACCAAGTCTATTTCAAAACATAAGGTATTATTGTTTGAAATGATGTAAGTACCTGTACGTCAACTTCAAACAATAATTTACTAATTTTAATATAATATGAAATCGTGACATATAATCCAAAAACTAAGACCATAGTACTCTACCCAAGATTGAATTTAATGTACGTGTAACGTACTACGTTTGAATTTTCCATAACCTAAATCATTTTAAAGTCGGTTACTCTTCTAGTCATTTACATAACTGTTAAGTTTACTACATTACAAAAAAATGCGCATCCAAAAAACGTAGCTGACATACAACTACTGCGTTTGACAAACTCGATAGCGGACCGGTTCGAAAGCGTAACGAGGCATAATGCTTGAAATGCAGAGCTGATTCAAAGTAGCGTAAGAGCAGCATTATTTATTGTAATTGATCTGTTTACATCAATGCGTTTATTCGTACTCGTGCCACTGACACACGGACGTAGAGATTTATGGCAACAGCTAAGTACATCCGTGAAAATTTCTTCTGTCCAGCTGGACGCTAACGGTTTATGGGATACAGCCTGGTTATAGACAGACAGTGGAGGCTTAGTAATATGGTCCCGTTTTTACCTTTCGGGTACGAAACCTTCAAAATTAATTTCAGAAATAAATGCCATAATGCAATTAATATTTATAATCTTTCTTAATACTTAAAAAATATTATGATTATTTATTATTCACACGTTATTTTTTTTTTGCCACATGCTGCTGCTGTTATAACGGAATGATCACTGATTTTATAATAAATAGTTTAGCAATTAGGTAATTGGAAAACTTTTTGTTATATATCTAAAAACGAGGTTGGGGGCTAGGTTTTTTTGGGGCTAGGCAATTACGTAGGTTAAACCTGAGCTTAAGCTATGGCTTATAATAATGAAGCCCTTTATCATAAAAACATGATTGTAAGCATTTTTACTACATGCTACACCTATACATATCTCCGAGTCATCATCATCCTCGTAGCTGTGCTCCGGTTGTGCATAAGCACGCGAGCGCCCAGGATCCGCTTTGCACCATGATCCAGGATGTGACAGATCAGATAATTACAGTGGAGCGACTGCCATCTGACCTCCGTGACCCTGTTACCAGTGGAATCTGACCAGTTTTGGATTATGGTTACACATGCAGTCGCCTGAATGTGCAGGTTACCCTACAATGTTTTCCCTCACACATCTCCGAGTCTTAAATAAAAAGAATTTAATCAACTCTCGCTCTCCATCTAACTCGGCTGTGTGTCGCAAGCGTTAGGCAACACGTCTCTTACTTGTGTTAATTTATAACTAGAGTTAACAGCCAATTCGTATGCACATTTGGCCCCGTGAATGCCGTTTGCGTTATAGTGGCTCGCCTACCGGCTTCTCTAGGGGAATAATAATTCAATAATCGAATAGTAGATTTAGGAGTTAGTAAATTGTAAATAGTTTACGACTGAACGGATTAGCATTTTGGCACACTTTGTACCGAGATTATAGTCTCGCTTGTTACTTTAATTTAAGTGGAGTTACCCTAATAAATGTTTTAGACTTCATAATTCGGTTTTCCTGGTATGATTAAATAAAGGTATCTACTAAATGACAGCTTTCTAGTAATTAATTTTATTTACACAAAAATTGATCGACCGTGTTATCTCCGACGGGACTTGAACTCACGACCCTTCGTACTTTCTAGCTACATACCTAGTTTGCTACGACCTTAGTAGAGTACTAGCTCTGATAATGCGCGGACAGACACTTGATTGCTGACTACGAAACCCTACAAATGAATTTCCAGCACAATTTTGACAATCTTTCCACGATTATCTTGTGATAAATGTACTACCACTGACCTCCATAATACAGGGTGGCCCAGAGAGAAATGCAATTATGAAAATTCAAGGAAAAATAAACACTAGAATTATGGAGGAATGTTGTAACCATCATGGACGTTGTCTGACATCAAAATTTTGGAAAACTTTTGTTAGTTTCCTGCCGAATGGATTCCATTTCTTGCCGAATGTTCAGCTTTAGTTGCTGCAAAGTTTTTGGATTAAACTAAAGTAAACTTAGCTCTTAAAGTAACCCCACAAAAAGAAGTCCGCTGGAGTGAGATCGGGGCTTCTTGGTGGCTAGGAGATATCACTCCTGCGTGAAATTATTATTTTGTAACGTGTCTCTTACCATGTCGATACTCTCATTTGCTTGAGAGTATCACTTGATTGAGCTTGAGCTGGAACCAAGACTTGCAGCTTTTCAAATCTTTCAATCCATTGCTTTATTAAATTAGTGCTTGGACACTAAGAGGTGTGCCGCAAATCGAATTCAGCACGGTAAAGCCGTCAAACAGTCACATAAGATCGAGCATTCTCATAAAATGCGCGGACGCAAAATGCGCGCTGGTATTCCGTGTAACGACTCATGGTGACAAAAATTACTAAGCCCGCGCTACGCACTGCTACTGCCCCCGCGCCCCTCCATTATGTCGTTCAGAAATGCGAGCAAAGTCAAAAGTGCATTTCTCTATGGGCCACCGTGTAAAAGTACACTGGACTAAACGTTCTTTAGGAAATGAGAGATAAATTTTTGTGCCGAATCAAAGCGCCCCCACAGAGTGTCTAGGGAATAAAATAGAGTAACTTGCATATGTTTACTCGTATGTCAACTCTCATTAGTTCCGTGGACGGTCACCACACGCTCACTTTATCCGTAAGCGCCAAAATGGCGATAATCAAATGGCTTTAATTTTAGGTTGACAGTATGCAGTCCAGCGTACTTGTACTCGTATTATAGAGGTCAGTGCATACTTCAGTTTAATATTTACCATTTGTTCTTACCTATCCAACTGTATTTCCAAACTCATCTATTTCTGGTAACAACTGCAAAATCAATCTTAGAGGTCGTTCACTCGAGGACGATTCGTGATGTTTGACGATTCGTCTTTTTTTAAAATCATGTTTCGTCAAAATACACGAATCTTGAATTTATTGTGACGGATCCGCTGATACCACAAATTCGGATATTTTGACGAATCGTGAAAAAACACGATTCCGTATATCCATCCGTCATGACGTATCCTGTATTTTGACGAATCGTCAATGACGGATCCCATGTGAATGAGCCCTTACATTCTTGTTTGACAGCTTCATTTTTTTAATAATATGAGTCTGACTAATGTTCAGGCTTACCATGTAAGTATTCATTTTAAAATTTTCGCTGCCTAAGAGTCACAACTTGATAATAATTCGCTAAAAGGACCAGCAACTACTTTGCACATCCATTAGAGAAAGTCAGAAAATACAACATTACCATAATAAAGCAGATTTATGTTCCGTCACATATTCAATTTTCTATTACCAACATTTTGATTTATACCAAAGTAAATTAGTTGATGTGATAAATAAATGCAATAAATACGCGTCTTGCATAATTTGTGTGAACCCCTGGACGCATCCTGTGTATGCTGAGTAGATGATAGGGCTGTCAACTTTGAGCACTGACAAAAAATCATTTGGTGATTAGTTTCCAAAAAGAAAGCGGTCGTCGGGTTTGGATGGGTGACCATTTCGATCTAATAGGGACGTCAACCATCATCTTTGTGCTCTGAAAGGAAAGATACCCTGTCGGTCCTGGCTATTGCTTGCTAGTAATTGTTAAGTGAGTCCTTAAAAATATAATGTCAGAGTCGACAACACAGTGTGCCAGAACAAGTACTCGTTATGCCGTTTTAGGCCTTGTGCTTCATAACATATGTTGGTTATGTTAGTCCTTCCTTGCTTACAGATACCCAAGGATAAACACTGAGACCGAGTAAAATATAACAACATGAACATGCCAGTCATTTTAGTGTGGTGACAGCCCTGAAACAAGCTATAAAGTGCCTCCGTAAGATTTTACAAGTTTGTGAAGAATACGCAGTGTCCTCTATTTACATACAAACATATATCTTGCTATTAACATATTAGACAGGCTCACCTGAGGTGTGAGCTTTATAGTTTTTTTGTTTAAAAAGAAATCTTACAAGATCGATAGATTTTACCATCAAGTGATTCATCTGCTTTTGGATTTATTTTTAAAACTAAATAATTGCGACATAGAGAAATTATTTCTGTCACTTCACGTGACATTTATGTATAATGATTTAGCTCAACAATTTCTTTCTATAATGACTATAAGACATAAATTGATTTAAAAGATAAACTGTATACATTACTCATTTAAATTATCATACTTTGAAAAAGGTCACTTGTGGAACACCTTCAATCATCATCATTTTCAATATGAGCCTTTCCTCATAACTACAAGACAAAAACTCTGTAGAACTCATAATTATAACTAAGATATGTAAGCCCTCATGACCTAACTCTCACTTAACATCCATGGAGAGATGGGAGTGGCTGAAAACCAGCGCTGTGTGACATCCTATGTCAGCAAAAGCTGAGCCAGCTTCCATTTGCTTTCTATTTTTTGTGTGTTTTTCTGTAATCACACTATTTGTAATGAAGGCAATAAAAAATATTCTATTCTATTCTAAAAAAAAGATGTAAAACATATTGAACAGAAGGTGTACTAGCTAAATACTAGAAGGTACTAGCTACATCGTCAGACAATGGGCTCAATTCCAATGCGCCCTTTGTAAGTTGTTTTTTCACAAGTTTTTGCGTGTTTTCGTCTAACTTTAGTCGTCATCGAATGACATCTCTACTAAATTGTGTATGAATTCTCTATGGTCCTTAGCGACGGACAGCTGTTCAGTATGACGTTTCTAAGTACTCTTTCCTAAATAATCCATCAGATGAAAGAAAATTTATTGCAAAAAAAAGGAGCTATCAAAGAAATATGGACAATTATTAAACACAAGAGCCAAGCTCTTAAATTAGATTTGTAAAAGTGTTTTTAGTAGAGTAAATTATTTGTTTTCCTTTTTGTTTTTCTTCTAACAGACAGTTATTGGTAAAGTCCCATTTGCTCTGTAGTCATAACCTTTCTGTCTCTCTTTCTGCTGTGGCAAAATCGCCTGGCACTTCAATTGCCTTTTAGAGTAAATTGGAAAGGTGTGTTGCGCTAATTGTTGATTGAAAATGTGACGGCTCGAACTCAATGGCACAAAATTGTTCAAATGTCCGCTGCTTGAAATAAATAATGTCGCGAGCTAAGCGAGTTAAGCAGCCCTATTATTAATTTGTGAAATAAAATAGCTTTCAAAATGAAAAAATATTATTGTTTTAACCTGGCGTGGGGCTGCCTTTACCTTAACGTATTTTTTTAACTTTACTGGGCCGTTTGATCAGAATCTAACTGAGTCAGTATACTTATTTATTTTATTTAAAAACTTTACTGCCCATAATTATAAAAAAGGTGGACTTCCTATAAGCAAAAGCCTAAAAAATCTACACTAATATTATAAAGAATAATAATTTAATTGTTTGTTTGTATTGAATAGGCTCTGAAACTACTAGACCGATTCAAATTAAAGGTAGGTACAGAGATAGTTTGAGACCTTGGGAAGGATATAGGCTACTTTTTGTCTCGATATAAAATAATCAGGGGAGTGAAATGGGTGATGAAAGTGTGTATGGGAAATCCAACTTTTGGCGGGGGCCAAGTCGCGGGGAACTGCTAGTTACGTATATGTTAGTCCACTGACCATATTGCTTTCGACTGGCAGGTGTCGAATCTAGAGTTCAACAAAAATAGAAATATTTATATATCAGACAAAAAGAGAAAATGTGATGCGAAAACACGCATAAAGTCACCGGGGCCCATTAGTGATAATGAAATTCAATACAATAAATTTAACCTTTTCAATGTCCAGAAACTGTCCCTACGTCGATGCGTTGGGACAATGTGGGTTATTCAATAGCCAAGGCGTCGTATATGGTAAGTATCTCCTCAATATGGCAATATGTCTTGTAACATCCGCCGAGGCGCTGTAGGGTGGTCAAGGGTTTCAAAAACTTTGGATATTTAGGAAGTTGTGAAGCTACGATTTTATGCAAAGAATTTTAAAGAAGGGACTGAGATTTGAACAAGGAATAACAGATATTATAACCAGTGAAACGCAATTATAAAAAACTTGTCATGGACATTTGGACATTCCCGGCAACTATTAGCTTTACTAGTAAAAATGACATTGTTATTCGCTGCTATTTTATTTTCGATTCAAAGTTATTTTTTAGTAGTAAGTTACAGATTTGTACAGTTAACAACTGGATTTCCTTTTAAAAATTAAAATGATTTTCTTTTTTGAATATGTATTTTTGTGGGAAAGTCTATAAATTGGACATCCTTTACATAAGGTTGGAAGGTCACATATCTCTCAATCTTACATACAGCCGTTTAGCTTGGTTCCGTCTATAGAAATGTACGTTTGTGTCAATATGACTATTTGATTACACGACAGGTACACATGTTTCTTGAACATTATTCAAATGTCAAGATGGTATATATTGAAAGGGTATTTTATGATCAGTTGCCAAAAGTGTAAGTACGGTAAATTGGTTTAATGGGAAGAGCTGTCTTCAGGGCATGTCTAGGCAGGCTCACTGTGTAGCCTGACATAGACGATTTATCTGGGCAAAAGGTCATCATCATCCTAGCGTTATCCCGGTTGTGCACTCGCACGTGAGGGCCCAGGGTCCGCTTTGGACCATGATCCAGGATATAGCAGATCAGGTATTTACAGTGGAGCGACTGCCACCTGCCCTCCGTGAACCTGTTAACAGGGGAACCTGACCAGTTTGGATCATGCTTACACACATGGTTACATCGTTATCCCGCAACGTAAGAGCATCGGTTAGTGAAAGAACTAATATACATAAATCAGAGAAAGTCACCGCTAACTTCATTCTAATACTAGAGTCTGGAGTCTGACTCTGCAAAATTCTATCAAGAAAGTAATAAAATAAACGTAAAAACAAAGTTAATCAATACTATTCAATAGGTTTCAATGGCTCTAAACCTGTTTTTTTATGAAAACAACCAAGCCTCTATTAAGTATGACGACTTGATAATTGCAGTTTTGACGAGAAAACTCAGCCACTCCTTAGGGCAGACATTTACGAAGGTTAGGTTAGCCAAAGGTCGTGGTTTCAAATCCTAAGCGTGTGCGATGATTTTTTTATAGTATAGGCAAAAAAAGTATATATTTGTATTATATTTATAATTTCAAAAGTATTCATCACAGGATACCCAAAATAATTTTAAATAAGAGTTTCCGCGCCTATTTCTTTACGTGAGTGATTTGAAGTTTATAGGTCCAAGACTTTAGAAATTACAGGGGGCGGGACAACGTGTAAACGACTTTGGCGGGCTATATCTCGCAAATGGTAAAGCTGATAAAAAAGTGTTGTATAGAAACCTTACCTTATTTTTTTATAGTCCTTTTCAACGATACCCCACACAAGGGGATGCACTCAAAAAATAATTCACCCCCCTCCTTTACATGTATGGGGAGGTACCCTTAAAAAAGGGATAATTTTAATTCTTTGTATTTTTGAAAATGAGATCTATATGTGAAGTATCCTCGAACCAAGTTATATGCAAATCAGTCCATAAACGTAGAAGATATTCTGCTGTGACAGACTAGGACGGACGGAACGGATGGACTGAACGATCTTATAAGGGTTCCTTGTCGGACTACGGAACCCTAAAAAGATAAAAACATTGTTGAATATGTATGGGAGCTCCTGCACTTGAATATTTATTTCATTCAGATTTTTAGTACTTGTTATTATAGCGGCAACAGAAAAAATTTCAACTATCTAGCTGGAGACAGAATGACAGACAGACGGACAGCGGAGTCTTAGTAATAGGGCCTACCCTCAGGGTACGGGCCCTAAAAATACCAAAATTAAATAAAAAATATATAAATAAATTGTTTTCACAAACACACCAATTACCTAGCCCCAAACTAAGCGTGAGCTTGTGCTATGGTGACTAGAATAACGGATAGACATACTATATATATTTATAAATATCCATGACTTAGGTACAAATGCTCGTGCTCATCACACAAACATTTGCCCCTTGCGGGATTCGAACCCGCAACCGCCTGGTTTAGAAGTCCGTGGCGCGAACCACTACACCAAGACCAGCGTGGAATGACCCTAACGCCGCTAGTTTCGGGGCCACACATGTTTTATATGAAGGAACATTTAACATCGGCACATGAAACTTAACACTCGCGGGAAAAACGTGAATTTGCTTAGCCGTGGGTGTGTTTGGTCAAGAAAAATACCAAATATGGCGGCATGAAAGACGCCAGAATCATGTTTGATTATTACTGGACATGTTTAAGAGTGAATCAAACAAGAAAACATGGAGGTATGATGACCCAACGTCTTAGAAATCTTTGAAATCGGATTATCAAACTAAATTGATTCGAGAATATTCCCCTTAGTTTTGAGAGGTTCGATGAAATTACTATTTACTTTCCGAATAATGTTGTCATGACAAGAAATAGAAACTTTCAAAATATTTGAAATTTTGCCTTTTTGTTAACGTGAGGAAATGCTTTTACGCATTTCCCTGACCACGGGGCAGCTAGGGGTATGTGGGACTCAGGTCCCAGAAGGGGACCTACTACCTACTAAAACCTCACGGTGCCCTCCGGTGCCTTGGCGAGCTGGAACCTGCGGGTTGGAATTTTGCCTACATTATGAGTAGTAATTTCTTTGTTGTTAGAATAATATTTTTAACAGGGTTACTTTTCAGTCAGGTGCTAAATCGGAATCAGTGATTTAATCGATCTATGCAAAGATAAATTATTTCTTGATATTGTTTTTTTTTAATTGAGGGAAAACATCGTGAGGAAACCTGCACATTCAGGCGACTGTATGTGTAACCGTAATCCGAACTCGTCAGGTTCCTCTGTTCAACAGTGTCACGGAGGTCAGATGGCAGTTGCTCCACTGTAAATACCTGATTTGCCACATCTGCCACATCATAGTCCAAACCCTTAAGCCCTTGCTTGCTTGTTTACACTAGTTGGGCACACATATCGGCGTGCGAGTGCACAACCTGGATAACGCTAAAATGATGATGATTTTTTTTATGGGATTAAAATATACTATAGGTACCGTAACCTTAAATTCTACTTATACTTCGTAAACCTATTAACTACTCCTTCAATATGATGGAGACATAAATATGTTTATTAAGTTAATCGATATTTATTAATCATTCGTTTGCATTACGCTTGTAACCAACTCAAGCTGCAAAGTGGTAATAAGCGAATTTATTATCATTCTAGCAACCCGCCCGGCTTTGCACGAGAAGAAGGTTTTAAACTTGTCTAAGGGAAGAAGTTAGAATTCGGTATGTAAAGTAAAATTTAAGATATATGTTTTATATTTTATTCTTGAAGTAAAGACTAAATAAAAAGAGTAATTTGAGTATTTTGACTTATCATTCAGTAGTTATTTTGTAATTAATTATTGCAAGTTTAAACTTGTGTCGTCATAAGCATGCCTATGACGACTTTCTCTCATATTTACAGGATTGTCTTAGGAAGCAAACTTTTTTCTTGATTGGAAACTCTCACACATGCAAATAGTAACGTCATGACGGTGCGTTTAGAGGACATGTGAAGGATAAATTATACTCCGTATTTTCGTCAAAATAATCTTTCAGTTTTAGCTGGTAATATGTAACTGTATACTGATTATGGGCATACAATCTCTAAATGGTTTTGAAATTACCATTGGCATATTAATCTGAGATACTCATATGAAACCGCAGACTTTTCGTGAACCTATCTCCAAATTATAAAAATAAAAACTGACTGAATGTCTGACTGACTGGTATATCAATGTACAGCCCCTACTACTATGATTACAAATTCGAAATTAAGCATCATGTATAATTATTTGTGTAGCTGAGAAATATTTTTTGAAATTCACCCCAGAGGGGGTAAAAACTTAGGTATCCCTAAGTTGCATTAAACTACGTCCGTGTTGAAGTTAAATCGATAAAAATAGTACTTAACTATTTTGTTATAAATATGTCGGAAATGACGACGCTAGCGCCATCTATAGTGGGACGCCAGCAGCGCCCCCAGTTGGCGCTTGACGGAGTCTATGACGTAGCGATCGGCCGAGGCAAGCGCAGACTGCGCTGCGCAGTCTTCATGCAACGGTCGAACAGGGAACACGTCTAGAAACTGTCGCACGTCCTATGTATGCTAAGTTATTATGATTATTGTGAATTAAGACTCTGTCCAAATTACATCGTGATTGTGCAAACTACGAACTTTGATTTACCGACACTTCCCACGTACACGCCCATCTGCTAGTTCGTTATGGCTGAGAATGGAGAGCGCGAGCTGCCCTCTCCGATATTACGAGTACCTTTGCCGACAAGTATATATTAAGAATTTAAGGATTTATGAAATGAAACCTCTGAGGAGGTAAAAAGAGGGTGGAAGTTTGTATGGGAAACTCATCCCTTGCGCGGACGAAGTTGCAGGCCACCGCTTGTTTACAGATAAATCGATCTCACATTTCTTAGTACACATGTCCACAAATCAGACTATACATGTTGACCTTAAGACCGCCTCTATTCCCTAAGTAATAAAAGCTGTTTTCGTAGTTCAAAATAACTGAACGTGCTGCGACTGTACATGGTTTTTACCCGACCGCAGAAGGAGGGTTATGTTTTTTGAGAGTATGTATGTATGTGTGTTTGTATGTATGTATAATTGTTTGGCACGCCCTACAGCCCAAACGGCTGTTTTTGACATATGTGGTGTCGTTGAATTTTTCAAAATTGTGAGAATGACATAGGCTATATATTTTAAAAATGGCGCCCGCAAATAGAAATAAAGAGGGGGGGGGGGGGGGAGGAATTGGACTTTTCCTTACCATAGCAATATGGGTATCAAATAAAAGACAGTAAAAAGACCATTTCAAAAATATATAAATTTTTGCAGCCGGGTGTTTTAGTTTTTTCAAAAATTATGTTTACTTGTGTTATATCTTAAATGAAGTTTTAATTAGAGGTTATTTTTTTCAGACATCTTCGACAATAATTATTGCCATAATATATTAGTTACCACAATCCTAACAAATAAGACACTTAGTACCTTACTTAGAAATTACTCGTTATTAACTACATGCATCAGAATCAGTTGAGCAGTTTTTGGGATCATCGCGAACAAACAGAGACGAGCGCAGGGGATGGACTTTTTTTTAAATTGGAGTGAAGTATAACGTAGTCTATAAAGTATTCATAACAAGGTTTACCTCAATTTTTGTTGTGGTAAATGAAAGGTACATTTAAATTATAAGTTATATTTCGTATGAGTATAACCATAAAATTGTTTTATGCAACCAATACTAATAGGTAGTCTAAATAAAACAATGCATCAAATATATTCGATTCAGAACCTTCATTTTATTTTTGACAGGGAACCTTTTGTATGCATGTAAATATTTATAAGTAGGCTCTATAGTGTTTCTTAATGTAAATATTTTTTTATTATTTCAGGTAGGTAAGTTTCCTTCCTCATTCTTCGTTTTTTTGGTATTATTAGCAAATACACCAAATATAAATATAAATCTTCTCTGTAGTACTTAATTTAATTAATTAACATGATTCTAACAGACAGAAGATAGGACAATTCATATTTATAAATATTAGGAGTTGGTGAAAATAATGTGGCAACCCAAGACTTTTTGAAAAAAGGTATTGAGGGTAGTCAGGGCGGAGGCCGGGCATTCTAGACCCAGCGGCGAGACGGTGCGGTAGAAATAAGCGAAGCTTTTGTAACATCGAAAACAATACAGTGATTTCCTAAGTATCCAGTAGTTATTCTTTCACTCCTGTACTATTTCCTATAGTATTAATATTTTTCTTAAATAATATTATAGGTTTGGCATGGCTAGCCAATTGATGAGAAGAAATACTACGAAATTGTTTTGTTTTTCTACTAAATATACTAAATACCATTCGATATAGTGCATAAACGACTTCAGTATTGTAGGTACGAACCTATACTTTACATACCAAGGACAAAAAAATCCACCGCTGCTATTTTCTGACCTCAACAAGAATGAAGTTAGCAACAGAACTTTCTAAGCCACAGTCGTGGAAGACAATAAGCAACTATTTCCTTGTTATCTCCACCACTAACCACAACACAAATAAACTTTAACTTTTTAACTCGTACCAACATACTTTTGCATCCGGATCCGAGGCTAAAGACTTTAAGATAAAGGTTCAAAGTTAAATTTCGACTGACATGATGTTTTTTAAAAAATATGTTAAGTGGTTTTTATTATTAAGTGACCACAAGGAGTGATTATCTAATGCGACTAGCTCAACCCACGAGTTTTACTTAATTTTGTAATCTAGCAACGTAGATCCACCTTGATGTCTTTTGTCTGACCATTTAGAAATTTACATAGGAATGTCAAATGGGTTCTTGAAATGATTGCTGTGACACAGAATTTTGCCATATCTGTCATCCATAACAATTTATTTTATAAATGGACTAATCCTATCTAAAATGGATGGATGAAATAGAAAGCAATGACTCGGTTTGATAGTCAGAGTTAGACGGTGGTCTTAACAATCAAGTCTAGTAAAAGAAAAAGCATATCTAATTATTTATCTCCGTTGTCAACACAGTCGCAAAAACTTTCCAGTAACAATCGACCGATGAATACTGCATAATTAAATATCAAAGACGTTGCAAAAAGCGTTGAAATAATCGACTATGATTGCCGCTAAAGCCGTCCGCGCAGGCGCGTCACAACCCGTCCTCGTCAAGTTCAATTAATAGATACGTCATCTTCACGGTTCGAAATTCGAACACGAAATCGAACCGAAAAAACGGCGTTTTAACGGACTTTTAAAAAAACACAAGGTGCGCTCAAGGTGCACCTGTATTTTTTACTCAACATTATGGTTACTCCCAAATTTATAGAAACAGGTGTACGGAGAAATTTATTCTAGCCGATACTAGGGGCTAATTAAAATGGAGATACGAGTAGTAAACATGGTTTATCAATTGGAAGTGTCTGATTGGGTACTTAAGTTATGATTTCGGACTGTCGTAAATATGTCGATAAGCTCTTATCGTGAGGCAGGTTTATATTAATCCTGTTTAATATGGTTTACAGTTCGGAGTCATAGCTCGTTAATCAATGGATTTTGGGTCGAAATTTAAACATATTTTCGACCAAAAATACATTGGGTAGAGATATACCATTCCTAACTATTGTACATCTATCTGTAAATATGTTTTTTGACCCAGTAGCGTCGTGTCAATGATTAAAATATAATGTTAGAATTAACTTTGCTGTTCAGAGAGTTGTATGTGGGATCAACTAACATTATTGTCATAGACAGTAAATTAATTACAAGTTCTTACTAATTTTGTTGCTATCAGGATTTTCTTGTTGTATGATAGTTAAGACCTACTTAACTATTGTCGGTTTAATTAAAAAAAAGATTTACTAAATTTTCTGTTAATGCTTGTTAATTTTATTCAAACAATATATAATCAATTAATTAGCCACAGCTCAGTCGGCCGATAATAAGATGATTAGATTGGAATAAATAATAAAAATACGTCTACCTCGGGCAAGTGTTGCAACTAGGTAAAGAAAAACTTTGACCGCGAAATCGCCAGAAGGGTGCAGCTAGGTTGGGCAGCATTTGGGAAGTTGCGTCACATCTTCTTGTCCCCTCTACCGCAATGCCTGAAGAGCAGGGTATATAACTAGTGCGTCCTACCTGCCATGACCTACGGGGCCGAGACGTGGAACTTGACAGTCAAACTGGCCCAACGACTGTATGTCGCTTAGTGAGCTATGGAACGGTCTATGCTGGGGATCTCGCTAAGGGATAGAATCCGAAACGAGATCATGCGCCACAAGACGAAGGTCATAGATATTGTTGAGAGATGCAGTAAGCTGAAGTGGCAGTGGGCTGGTCATGTCTGTCGCAGAACCGATGGGCGTTGGAGTAGGAAGGTTCTCGAATGGAGACCACGTCTCGGGAAACGGACGCCCTCCTGCTAGATGGACCGATGACCTGAGGAAGGTGGCCGGTGGTGGCTGGATGCGAGAAGCGGAGGCCTATGTCCAGCAGTGGACTGCAATAGGCTGATATGATGAAATAATAAAAAAATGATTTACTGTCATCACGATCAGCAAAAACATATTACGAGTAAAATGAATTTACACAATTTACTAAGTAGGTCGACTTCACTAAAAAAACTATTTATCACACGCAAAGAATTAATTTGAATCCGACAATCTCTTTTAATAGCTATCGTGACTTGAAAGCAGTAAATTAATTCGGATTTATTTGTAACTCTACAAAAATGATACATGGTTTCCTTGAGAAAATCTCCTTAAACACACAAAATTGATTAATAATGATGATACGATCTTCTTAATTTATGACCCGTATTACTACTGCCCTCCTTAAAAATCAAGTTAGTTGTGTTTTTGAAAGAACTATATAATGATAAGCAACACGTCATTCTTGAAAATTGCATATTTTTTTATGTAGGTACTGAGAGGATACCAAACGTGAATTTATAAGTAAAAATAAACTATCGGAAAAGTTTTATAACTACCTCAATAGGTCTACCACTGCTTACGATTATGAAACCAGTGTTTCAATCCCGCAATGTTTGTGTTATATAAGCACGAGCATTTGTACTTAAGTCATGGATAAAGATTATGGTTTAAAAAACACAGACAAATCACAGAAACAAATTTAGAAGTCTACTACAGAACGACAGTGTCTTCCAATTCCTAAACTGTTATACTTTGTTACGAAATTCAAGACAAGGTACGGTTATTTAATAAGGGTCCGCGAGTCAAATTGCTCTGATGGCCGAAATTGGCTATCAACATCATTATTAGCATTTTAAATCAGGTAACAAGCTCTCTAAATTGATAGTAAAACGTAAGAATTACTGTAATGAGTTAGCCAATATCAGTTAAACCAGTTGGAATGCGTTTAATTGGTTTATTCAATTAAAAAAGTGGTCACTAATAACTCATAATTTTTTATGTTGTAGTTGTAACTAGAACATTAAAATTTATAAGTACCTCAGTCAAAGTTTCATCAATGGACAGAAAATGCGACTTAAGAACATCAATGACAATAAGATTCAAGACAAGACAAAAAATCTGGCGAATGCTGAGTAAAAGCACCGGAACAAACTCAGTCACCATTAGGTGCCAAAAAAATAACAAAAAGCAGAGAAAAAGGCATCAGTTTTGTGCGGCATTCTAGAGGTTAAGTTTTTAATAATCAGTCACCTAAAACGGATTTTAAAATGTCATCACCTCACTGTGACACTACGAATGGAAAGACATTTTAATTTTGAACGGTGACTGACTCTTTACTCTCCGACCGACGTTACTCTCATTAATTTATAGTAATAATTAATATAATGTGATGTATTCAAGGTAAAATTATTACATAGTTTGTGGTGTAGTTTTAATAATGTTTGGCGTATCAGTCCGTGACCTCACTCGGCTAGGGTCTACTGAAAACCAGCGTCGGGGCCCCTAGCGGGTCACGACTTAAGCTGTGTGGGGCCCTTTTAATATGGACATCACAGATGCACAACTGCACAGTCCGACTGGCTTACCCACATAAATTGTAATTTTGTTGTGTTCCTTGTTTTATAACCATGCCCGTTACGTTGTTTGTTTTCGTGTGTTATGTGATGTCCATTCATTAATAAATGTATTTTCTTTCTTTCTTTCTTAGTTTCCCATTAAGTAATAATATGTGTCATGATCCTGTTAGATTACATGTCCGTAAGCAATGACAACTGTTTGCGACAGCCCAATGCCGCGCTAACGCTGGTAAACGTTCTCCTCTTTACCGTCTAGTACACTCTTACAATCTGACTTTCAACTGCATAGATATTTTGGCAGCACGTCCTAGCACATATAAAAAGCTAATAATAGATATTCTTTAATTATTAACATAGCACCTAACAAGGCGGCTATGCCGCTTGCTCTCGTTGCAATTTTCAATGTACTTACTTA
This sequence comes from Pyrausta nigrata, assembly GCA_949316185.1. NCBI lineage: Eukaryota > Metazoa > Arthropoda > Insecta > Lepidoptera > Crambidae > Pyrausta > Pyrausta nigrata. The sequence goes on along the minus strand of OX438949.1, from coordinate 14,310,654 downwards.
CTATAGTTTAAGTAATCTGTGGTAAACGCTGCTGCTAGCAAAATTACTAGCTTTAAATAAATATTTTATTAAGTATTTGTATTTTGCTATTGTTTGTTTACCCAAATAAATAAAATAAAAATGTAACTTGTGCTGAGAATAACTCTTCTATATACTATAATAAAACTGTAAAACCGATGCGTCTGTACATTGAGAATTTTTACCAAAAACTAATTGAGGGTGATGTTAAAATAGTAACAGAATAGGAATCTACAACTTTTAATTTTTTTGTCTGTTTGTCCGTTTGTCTGTTTGTACACGCTAATCTCCGGAACTACTGAACGGATTTGAATGAAACTTTTTTAATTATGTAGCTATTGAGCCTGGGCAAATACTAGGCTACAACTTATTTTGAAGATCGAAGTACCTGACGTGGAACCTTAGCAGTACACTTAAACTAAGAGAGATATAAAAGCAGCTCCTTAAGAAAAGTTAGTAAGCGTGATGAACATTTTCTATTGACGTACACAAATTGAAGGTCTGGAGTAACTGATATGGAACCCTAGCAGTTCATCTCAACTATAAGAGATATGAATAGAGCGCCTTAAGGAACATTGTTCAGCGTGATGAGCATTTTCTATTGACGTCCACAAATTGAAGGTCTTGAGCAACTAATATAGCACCCTAGCATCTCAGCTCAACTATAAGAGATATGAATAGAGCGCCTTAGGGAATATTGTTCAGCGTGATGAGCATTTTCTATTGACTTACACAAATTGCAGGTCTGAAGCAATTAAATTAAATTAAATTAAAAATCTTTTATTTTAGACCATTAATCCATATTGGTGTTAGTAACAATTTGCTTATAAACTATGTTAGTAAAATTGAAATGCTAAATTACTTTAGACTGATTTTCAAACTCCCAATGTAATCTTACTGTCTCCAAGTTACGATCAGGTGACGGAAACCTGAAGAAATCGAGAGAATCCTTCAGATTTTATATGCATGTATACCATATATGCTACAGCATTAATTTAGTTAATTAAAGCGTTTACATTCAGGAGTCATAATTTGATGGTGCTGATCTTAACGCTAAGTTGTTCGTGAATACTTTCACCACAGACAGTTTGTCGAAATCTAAATAGTCTTACCTACTTACTTTACGAAAGTAGTAACTTACACACCGACTCTTGAGTAGGCTAGGGACACCACAGGAACACAAAAAATAGATGCTAAACCACATCCATCTATTGTGGTACGGAAGTTTGAGTCTGACTTTTTTTGAACACTAAAACTTAAACTTACATATATTTTATTACAAACGAATAAAACTGCCTTCAATAAAGTAAACTAAAAAAGTTAAAAAAAATACTTTCCACTTTTACTAAGATAGATATCCGACAAATTTAGTTTTAGTGTCGGTGTCACTGCCATGCAAAATTTTAAAAGGTATACCAGAGGAGGATGGCGAGGTGATAGTAACCTATCAGAAAGAAAGTGCCCATTGACCTTGATTTTTCATTCCTCTCATCTCCTTACGACATGGTAGACTAAGAGATCATGATAGCTGGATGGCGGAGTATAAAATATTTTGTATCATGATGTCCACGCGTACAAAGTCGCGGGCAACAGCTAGTGCAATAATATAGGCGTAAAAATTTTATTTTAAAATTTTCTTCGCGAAATACTTGTTAAGATCGTAACTTATGATCTTAAATAGGATATTGCAAAATATATGACTAACGATAAATGCGACTTACGATTCGTAAGTATGTATCAAGTGGAATCAGCTGACAACTAATTTTCAAATCGTAACGCCAAGCACTGAGCAGGTAGGTGCGCCCCGTTATAACTTGTTACTTCAGAGTTGCTGTGAATTAGGGCCCTGGATATAATCTGTGGCCCTGGCCTATGCGATGACAGCGCATTAATCTCTGTCCTTTGGGTATTATTAAGGCCCGTTCACGTTATACAGCCCGGGATACACGTGGCTAATTTATTATATTTATACTTTTCTTCACAAATGAAACACAACGTACAAATCATCATCCTCCTAGCGTTATCTCGGTTGTGCTCTCGCACGCGAGGGCCCAGGGTCCACTGACCATGATCCAGGTTGTGGCAGATCAAGTTATTATAGTGGAGCGACTGCCATCTGACCTCCGTAATCCTGTCAGGGGAACCTGACGAGTTTTGGATCATGGTTACACATTCAGTCGGCTGAATGTGCAGGTTTCCTCACGATGTTTTCCCTCACCGTAAGAGCATCAGTTAGTGAACAACTAATGTACATAACTCAGAAAAAGTCATTGGTACATGGCGGCACGTGGGATCGAACCGGTACCTCCCGCATGAGAGGCCACCCGTTAGCCACTGCGCCACCGACGCTACAACAACAACATCAACAACAACGTACAAATGTCGGACTTAATGCCAAAAGCATTCGCTACCAGTCAACCATAGGTCAAACACAGAGAATATACAGGCGGTGCAAAAGAAGATAGAGAGAAGTTATCAACGAAATTATCAAGTAAAAAAGTATCAAGTGAGAGTATAAAATTTATCAAGCCAGGATGGCAAGCTAGTGCTAGTTAGCACACAGTTCATCTAGCCTTCCTAGATAATAAACTAGTTCAGTATACATGATGGAACAAATCTTTGAGCCCTGGAGGGGAACTACCTTAAATCCTTTAGTTAGCTCATTTTACTAATTGAAAACATTCCTATAATAATAAAAAAACTACAATTAAAGTTTTTTTAAATACGTTTGTCTCGCCCGGGAATCGAACTTACTAAAATTATAAAAAGTCCTTGCTATTTTATTACAAATAAATAAAAAATGTGGAAACGCCCCTTACCTTCTAAAAGCTTAACTGCTGGCTTGAAAAAAATCATGATGATAGTGCATTTCATAAACTTCAAAGGAAAACTTTAAATTAAAGAATTAATTAAGGAAAATTTGTAAACTCGGTTAAGACAACTTTATCCGTTTAGCAGAATAGAAGTTGAAATTGGGTGTCGGTGATGTGTGTGAGCACCCTTAGTTCACATGATCCGATAAAATTATCGCGAATGCAATGAAATTATTGTAGCGAAATGTACAAATAATCTAAGGACATACATCACATTTGTTTTTGTCATCAAAATACAAAACGAAATAAAAATGTTTTGACACTAATGAAAACATTTGATATTTTATATCCTACGTTATAAACTTTTTTTTAGAACGCAATTAAATGTCATAAAAATAATACTTATATATATTTTTTTACTCTGTATAGTTAGTTACGTTTTAAAATCATAGTGAGCAACTTTCCCATATCATAGTTATCACATACGATTTATATCTATACATAAATTAAAACTGTAAATTCGATGTGTCTGTACATTGAGTATTTTTACCAAAAACTAATTGAGGTTGATGTTAAAATAGTAACAGAATAGGAATCTACAACTTTTAATTTTTTTGTCTGTTTGTCCGTTTGTCTGTTTGTACACGCTAATCTCCGGAACTACTGAACGGATTTGAATGAAACTTTTTTAATTATGTAGCTATTGAGCCTGGGCAAATACTAGGCTATAACTTATTTTGAAGATCGGAGTACCTGACGTGGAACCTTAGCAGTACACTTAAACTAAGAAAGATATAAAAACAGCGCCTTAAGAAAAGTTATTTAACGTGTTGAGCATTTTCTATTGACGTACACAAATTGAAGGTCTGGAGCACCTGATATGGAACCCTAGCAGCTCAGCTCAACTATAAGAGATATGATTAGAGCACCTTAGGGAACATTGTTCAGCGTGATGAGCACTTTCTATTGACGTACACAAATTGAAGGTCTGGAGCAAATGATATAGAACCCTAGCAACTCAGTTCAACTATAAGAGATATGAATAGAGCGCCTTAGGGAACATTGTTCAGCTTGATGAGCATTTTCTATTGACTGACACTTACAAACTACTTTAGACTGATTTGCAAACTCCCAAATTGATCCTCTTACGGTCTGATGACGGAAACCTGGAGAAATCGAGAGAATCCTTTAAATTTTATAGGGATATTATACCATATATGCTACAGCATTTATTTAGGTATTTAAGAGTTTACATTCAGGAGTCATAATTTTGTGGTGCTGTCCTCAACGCTAAGTAGTTCTTGGATACTTTCACCACAGACGGTTTGTCGAAATTTTGTTGAATTACTGTAATAATTAATGAAAGATCGAAGTCAATTGACACTATATTACTTACGAAAATTTAACTATAAGAATAGTCTTACTTACTTTACGATATAGGACAAAGGGTAAGGTGGCCCTGGTCTTTGCCCTGCAGTGGGACATGACAGGCTCCTAATAATAATAATAACTTTACGATAGTAGTAACTTACAAGCCGACCTTTGAGTGGGCTAGGGCCACAATAATTAGATGCTTAGCCACATTCATCTATTGCGGTAGGAGGTTTGAGTCTGACTTTTTTCTGAACACTAATACTAAATTTACCTATATTTTTTTACAAACGAGTAAAACTGCCTTTTATAAAGTAAACTAAAAAGGAAAAAAAATCCTTAACATTTTTACTAAGAAAGATATACGACAAAATTTACTCTTGGAGTCGGTGTCACTGCCATCCGAAATTTTCTTACAAGAGGACAATGGCGAGGATAGTAACCTTTCTAAAAAAGAGTGCCTATTGACTTTGATTTTTAATTCCTCTCTTCTCCTTACGACATGGTAGACTAAGAGATCATGATAGCTGGATGGCGACAGGAGTATAAAATATTTTGTATCATCGACTCCACGCGTACGAAGTCGCGGGCAACCGCTAGTCTTCTATAATATTATATATCTATAAATCTTATAAGTATTATTGCTTCCTTTTTTCTGGTATATATTATTGATAGCATAATAATTGCATCTTTTTTGGAAGTATTTTCTAATTTTTTTTATAATTTACTTACAGTTGATATCAGTGGTCGAAGAACTATCAACAGGTGTTAGTTTTTATTACTATCCACCAACAACCAATCACAATCCACACTTCTTGACTCTATAAACCCAGCAATTCTCACATTTCCCTTACGAGAAAATAATTTGTTAACCTCTGACCGGCCGGCCGGCGTCCACTCCATAAATTCTAGGCCCCGACCCGCGTAAAGTATTAAGCGACAACTCTCGCGTTTCACAATTCGTTGTTTAGGAGCTGCCGTTGTGAGTTATGTTCTATGAGTATTCAGGTACATGTGGGCACAGAAGCGTTTAAACATACTTTTTACGTGCTTCATACATCAAAAAAAACATTCGGGAAGTAAAAAAAAGAGTTTTGTTCATTTCAGATAAAAATAATTGTAAAAATCTAGAGTACACACACACTGCAACTAGTTTTAGCCCACAAATGTACGATCTAAGACTACTGTTTGAGAGTTTAGGCAGTGGATTACACGTGGAGGGCGACAATGTTAGGTGGAAAATTAGTCAGGTCTGAGCACTTATAGCTAGGTACTTGCCACATCTCGCTTTCAGGGTTTAGGTATCACTTCACAGGCCACAATCACTCGAAATGTCTATAAGGAGCTTCACAGGATACACACGCGGCGAAAGCGCTCTGGTCGGTCTAGTACATGTGTCATAGGGAACGTCTCGATGTCGACTGGTCGTCGGGGTTCTCACGGTACGTTTTAAACAAATAAAAAAAAGGCAGGTATGCGTGTCAGTGTGCGCGGCGTAGTATCAATAGGGTACACAAACAAATCGAAATATTATAGTAAACATATCGCCCGCCCTAAACACGTCAAGTGTTTACGAGAAGGTTAGGAAGCTAAGGGAAAGGAAGTTCACTGGACAGGAAGACGAACTAATTTCGTCAAAGATCTCTTTAGGCTACCGGTAGGAGTTTTAACATCTACCACACGAACAACTTGGTCTTGGCCAGGGTATAAATTAATAATGCGTCCACGACGCCACTACAAAGGGGGAAGGTTGTCATCTTTTATGAGTACTAGCTCACCCACTTTAGGAGGATCACAAGGAAAGGTCCATTTATTTCTAATTTGTAATGTATTTAAGTATTCTAAATGCCAGCGAGACCAAAAGTGCTAGGTAATTTGTTAGATTAGCTGAAACCGTGTAAGGCGATGCAATTTTACAGCTTTATAAGGGTACTCCGGAAGTGCAGTTAAGGGTTGTCCAATTAAGAAATGGCCGGGAGTTAACACTTCGACATCATTAGGGCCCGGAGAAAGTGGGCACAATGGGCGTGAATTTAAAACTGCTTCAATTTTAGCAAAAACAGTGGTCAGCTCTTCAAACGTAAGGGGGGTATCGCCTACTACTCGTTTTAGGTGCGGTTTCGCCGATTTAACCGCAGCTTCAAAAAGACCTCCCCAATGAGGGCAAACAGGAGGATCGAAAACCCAGGATATGTTCCGCTTTGAAAGCTCAGAACCAATAGCCGCCTGGTTTTGAGACAGGAAACACTCTAACTCCTTCAGGTAATTGTTAGCACCGATGTAATTTTGACCGCAATCGGATCGGATTAGGCCAGGTACACCACGACGCGACACGAATCGGGAAAAGGCCGCAATGAAGGCTTCAGTAGTTAGGTCTGACACAACCTCAAGGTGAACGGCTTTAGTGGAAAGGCAGACAAATACACACAGGTAACTTTTCACTAACCTTTTGTTCCTATAGGCCTGGACTTTGGTAAAAAAGGGTCCTGCAAAATCGGTACCTACACCGTCAAACGGTCTAGCAGCCGTGACGCGGTCTTTAGGTAGGTCACCCATGATGGGTTGAGATACAGCCGCTTTGAGACGATAACAGGGAAGGCATTTAAAAATCACATGCTGAATAGCTCTGCGTGTCGACATGATCCAAAACTCTCTATTTAACATGTCGAGAATTGCATTAACACCTGCATGAGCATTCTCGCGATGGTAATGTGAAATAAAGATGTTCACGAAATTACCATTCTTAGGTAGAAGAAGGGGATGGCGCCCATCAAAGGATAGATCGGAGTTTCGTAATCGGCCTCCAACTCGAATTAGGTCTCCGTCATCCAGAAATGAATTTAATTTTCTCAGGTAGTTAGTGATAGGATCGTCACGCCGTAAGCGATCAAGTTCATCAGAAAAGGAGGTAAATTGAACAGTTTTCACTAAAAACAAAAGGAAATCTCTCCGTTCCTCAGGGCTCAGGTAGGACGAGTAAGATTTAGGAAATAAAAACCGCCTTAGGTAACAAGTCACGTTTATTAGTTTGTTGAATAAGAATGAGGGATCCGGGGTAGGATCATCGGCAGAGACTACTAAGCAACATAGTCCAGGGAGATCACTACTTGGGTTAGGTTCCGAAATACCGGGCCAGTTGTCAGGAGACTGCGTCAACCACAAAGGTGAAAACCAAAGGGAGTGGTCGATCAGTCGGGTGACTGACATACCTCTCGATGCACAGTCACTAGGGTTCATGTAGCCTGGGACGTGCCTCCATTCACTAGATGTAGGACTATTATTAATCTGGGAGACACGATTAGCCTCAAAAGTCTGAAGGAGGTGAGGAGTGGTTTTTAACCAACACAACACGATTTTTGTCACAAACAGACTTAAAAATTCCATGATGAGGGATAAAATAATGTTCCCGGGTCGAGTCATATGAAGAAAGGGACATATGGTTTAGGTCAAGGTACTCACGCATAAAGGAAATATATTTCTCTCGAAAATTAGGATTGGCTTGCAAACGCTTCTCAAGATTATGGAATCGCCGTAAGGCATTGGTTGTAGAATCACCGAGAGTTGGACGATCATGAAGAAAAGGGAGTCTAACCATAAATCGACCATCGCTTTCACGAGTGGTAGTTGCTTTAAAAATGGTTTCACACTCTATATCCAAGGGGTTCGCAACTGGAGATTGGGGGGCCTCTTCGATTTTCCAGAATTTTTCAACTATTTGGGACAGCGAGAGGAGTCTCGCTCCCCCATGACTGGAGAGTTATGGGGGGTTCCAAATCAGTAAATCCTCCATAAACAGGACCACACAGGACATAACCAAATATCGTCGAGATAGCAGTAAGGCCATCAGGGGACACAAACAACTCGGACCTTAAAAGGCGACCAATGACTTCAGCTCCAAGAAGTACACTTATAGTACCAGGTTTGTAAAATAAAAGGTAAGCAACAGGGAGGTGCTTAGTACAGGTAATTACACTTTTAGGTAAGTCTACCTCTGGGAGGGTACCAGCAATAGGTACGACCAATGTTTAACAGGAAGTTCCAATCTTTCTAAGCATCGATAAGTCGAAAGCAGCGGGTTCAGGAACGACACACGTAACCCGGAAAGTTTAGGCGTTATAATAGGGAGCATCATTATTTGAGCTATGTGGGTATCCGCTAAAACACGAAGGTTATGGTACCTACGTTTTAGGAGGTCAAGGGCCACGGTGTAACTGCCCGCCTCAATCTTGAGGTGTTGTATTAATCGACGAGGTTCATCCGATAAGGCTCCCACTAAATAGTGTAGCTTCAAAGTCGGGGTAAGGGTAGGCTGGTTGTCCACCACGCTATCAAACTGGTCTATAAAACTGATCCAACTATCGGGACAGCCATCAAACTTAGGTATAGGTAGGTCAGGCAATTTACTAGCCGGGTTATCAATAGCCGATTATTCTCCTTGAAAGGGGTGCTAGTACGGGACGTCTCAAATTGATGAGGTCGTATTTCGTCTAACTTAATTTTTAAGTCGTCTACTTTGTCCCTTACTACGCGCATCTCGTTCTTAACTTGCACATATTCTTGTTCATAAATCGCAGGATCAAGATTACCTAACAGCTTCGAACAAGCGGCAGAAAACTTATCGCACATAAGTGGCAGGTCGGAAAGACGCGCTCGCATACGATTGGAGGAAAAGGTCTCAAGAACTCGGTGGGAATCATCAACCCAGTCACTAATATAACGGAGTTCACCTATAGCTTCACGGTTTTCAGCTGTATTCGTGTAAAGTACGGCCCTTACGGTCTCGTTGCGGTATCCGACATTTTATTTACTTTATATTGCAAGAAACAAGGTAGGTTAATTAAACTCACAAAAGATTCCAATAGGATGCGTAAAGGAACAAATAGTAAGGGACGGCACAGATGCACCGGGTATAGCAAACGTAACTCGTAAACAACTCGCACGTGGTCACGCGGTAATGGCGTGATCAATAGGGAAACAAAGCGCTCGCGCACCTCATTTGCACTCAAAGGGTAGGTAATTAACGCGCTAATCGATTTAATCGACACTTATGTAAAAGGGGTTGTACTCGAATGTTATTAAGGAATTTACTGTAAAAAGGTTAGACGTTTTGTTCAAATTACAAAGGAAAGTAGCAAATAAATAACTCTCAATTAAACAAATTACGTTACTAATAAGGAGTCCTAATAAAAAACTACGCTCTGCTACCAAAATGTTTGAGAGTTTAGGCAGTGGATTACACGTGGAGGGCGACAATGATAGGTGGAAAATTAGTCAGGTCTGAGCACTTATAGCTAGGTACTTGCCACATCTCGCTTTCAGGGTTTAGGTATCACTTCACAGGCCACAATCACTCGATACACACGCGGCGAAAGCGCTCTGGTCGGTCTAGTACATGTGTCATAGGGAACGTCTCGATGTCGACTGGTCGTCAGGGTTCTCACGGTACGTTTTAAACAAATAAAAATAAGGCAGGTATGCGTGTGAGTGTGCGCGGCGTAGTATCAATAGGGTACACAAACAAATCAAAATATTGTAGTAAACAACTACGATTTTCCTGGAGTTGTAGATATTATTAGTGCTACTAAATTGAGTCTTTTTAGGGTTCCGTAGTAACCCTTATAAGTTCGTTTAGTCAGTTCGTCCTAGTCTGTCACAGCAGAATATCTTCTACGTTTATGGACTGATTTGCATGTTACTTGGTTCGAGGATACTTCACATATAGATCTCATTTTTAAAAATACTTATTTTTTTTTAAAGCACCCCCTCTTGTGGGGTATCGTTGAAAAGGACTATGGAAATAAGGTAGGGTTTCCATACAACACTTTTTATCAGCTTAACATTTGCGAGATATAGCCCGCCAAAGTCGTTTACAGGGTGTCTGTGTGTGTCCTTGTAATTTCTAAAGTCTTGGACCTATAATCTTCAAATCACTCACGTCAAAAAACAGGCGCGTAAACTCTTATTTAAAATTGTTTCGGGTATCCTGTGATGAATTCTTTTCAAGTTATAAATAAAATAAAAATATATACTTTTTTTGCCTATACTGTCTAATGTTTTAAGTTAATGGTACGGAACCCTTTGCGCACGAGTCTGACTCGCACTTGGCCGGTTTTTTAATATAGAAAAACTAAAGTTTCAGATTTCACCTTATACATAAAACATCTGCATTCTCACAAATAGGTACTTAAGCTAAGATGAAATATCTCTAATCATCGCCAAATATGTCCTAAATTTTAATGTGTATGGTTAAAACTATACCACCAACAGACTTGATAATTTAATTCTACTGCTAACATCTAGTAATCGCGTATTAAATACGATTCATTTCTATTTTGATTTGCAATTTAAATGCGATATTCAAATGTTATGTCAAAACGAACCATAAATTACGATTGTTCTTGATTATAAATATTTTACTTTTTACGATATCTCCTTATATCGCTCTGTTTTATGACGTGGCCTGCCTGGCTCTGTTGTCACAATTTCTAAGTGATTTTTAAAAGCTTAAAATTGTTAAATCATAAAAGATAGTTAGACCACAAAAGGACACTCGATCAAAGTCTAACTGTCAGAGTATGGTTAAAACAAAATGGTTTTGTTTTTGTTTTTTACTTTTCTGGTGCCAAAAAATTTTTTTCTTATTTTGTTTTATAAGTTTTCTGACACTATTTTTGTTGGTTTTCGATGTCGCTTCCTACGAAAACTCAAGACATTTTGGAGTGAATATCCTTGTTGTTATTAATTTTAACCATTTTTTTTTGTCACTGTACGTACAGCAATCATACGAATATCGCGCCTATTTGAATACATTCAATGATATATAGCGATTCCTTAATAAACTATTAGCCAGTGTTGAAAATGACGAAACCAGCTGTGTTCTACCTTAATGAAATGACTTATCTGCCATTGAAATAAGCTGCCCAGTAGTAATAGTCAGTATAGGAAATATTCACTAGTAATTATCGTAAATCAATGTGGCAGCTTAGGTTTCTCCAGCATTTTTTGCAATTTAACTAGAAAGCTTAATAGGTGCTTTAAGCCTAAGCTTAGTGGAAAAAGGAAACTGCAAATAATGGTGTTTCAATCAAATCTGCGCGATTTTGTTTAGGTAAGAAACTTTAAATTATAAAGCGACTTTTTTATATATTTAAAAAATATATATTTGGTGGTTCTTATCAATTGCACTAATACATAAGCAAAGCGATTCAACCAGTATCGGAATAAAAATAAAACAACTGCCCACGTAATTTGAAATATAACGTAAATGTAATTTTATTATTTTTTATTACAAAAAGTAAATGTGCAACATTTGGCGACCGTCTTGATGTAGTCGTTCGCGCACCGGACTTCTAAACGGCGGTTGCGGGTTCGAATTCCGCAAACGGCAAATGTTTGTGTGATGAGCACGAGCATTTGTACCTAAGTCATATATGTTTATATGTATTTAAGTATTTCTATCCGTTATCCTAGTCCCCATAGCACAAGCTCACGCTTAGTTTGGGGCTAGGTAATTGGTGTGTTTGTTGAAACAGTATTTTTTTTTGTTTAATTTATTTATTTGCGCAATATAAGTGTAAATAGTAAAGTTTACTAAGATATAAATAAAGCTCCATTAGCACACTCGGTAGGGTACTGCAAACATTTTATTAATTTGCTATAGTTTTAAGTAGGTTACTATAAGTATTATCATATTAACATTATACTTATAAATACTCTTCTTGAATTATAAGCTAATCTTGTACATCGGTATACATGGCCGCACGTCAGACTATCCCACTTAAACCTTTTAACCGGTTCTATTCCCTACGGATTAAAAGCTGTTTTTGCAGTTCAATGAGTAACCTGACTTGCTGCCGACTATACCTACACGAGTGAGTAGGTATTTGTTATACCACTACTTTTTTTTTGTAGTTATACTAAAAATACTTTAATAATAGCTGACCTTTTATTGTAATAATAACATTATAATATAAATATTCTTTTTTGTATCAAAGTTAATCGACGACCGTCTTGGTGTAGTGGTTCTCGCCACGGACTTCTAAACCAGGCGGTTGCGGGTTCGAATTCCGCAAACGGCAAATGTTTGTGTTATGAGCACGAGCATATTTGTACTAAGTCATGGATGTTTATAAATGTATATAAGTATGTCTATCCGTTATATCCGTATAGCCTAGTCACCATAGCACAAGCTCACGCTTAGTTTGGGGCTAGGTAATTGGTGTGTTTGTTGAAACTATTTATTTAATCTTGTAAGTCGGTACCTACACGAGTAGTTACTATGTAGTTATACTCAAAATAGTTAAATAACTGACCCAACACTTAATTTTAATCAGTTTTAAGTTTCGAATTAATAAGACATGGGCAGTTAGTCAGTTCATGAAACAACAAAATCATGAGCTATTGACGTCAAGAGAACTCGTTAAGTATTTTTTTATTTTACTACATTCTTAGGTGTTTAAGGTATGTGCCCACTATATTGTTCTATACCATGACCACATGACGGCATTCATCTATTGCGTAGGGGGTTTAAGTCTGACCTGAACACTAAAACCAAAAGTTACCTAAACTTGTCACAAAGGAGTAAAACTGCCTTCAATAAAGTAACCTAAAAATTTTAAAAAATACCTTTTCACTTTTACTAACAAAAAATATACGACGATATTTAGTTTTGGAGTCGGTGTCACTGCCACCAGAGGCAGATGGCGAGGTGATAGTAACCTATCTAAAAAAGAGTGTCTATTGACCTTGATTTTTCATTCCTCTCTTCTCCTTACGACATGGTAGACTAAGAAATCATGATAGCTGGATGGCGGCGAAAGTATAAAATATTTTGTATCATCGAGTCAACGCGTACGAAGTCGCGGGCAACAGCTAGTTTTAAAATAAAGGTGCTGTTTAAAAGATTGCTATTTACTATCAAAACCGAAATATGTCATAATTCATAATATTGATTTAAGATACACGCTTAATTTGACACTTTTTGTATCCGTACCCAGCACTAATAAGTTTCGGAGAAAAATTACCCTTATTTCGGCTCTATAGGTTATGTGCTCGATGGCTCTGCGTTACTCGGCTCGGTTTTTGTCACTTAGGGCTGCCTCTTCCGCTAATAAGGTAATAGGAAGTTATGCAGATGGCATGCTTGATAAATCGCCTTCGGTTGTCAAACATCACAAGAGTGGAGTAAGATAGATATTTAAAAACATAACCCTCCTTCCGCAGTCGGGTAAAAAAAATATAACATCAAAGTACATTTAATTTTTTAGATTAGGTCCCAAATTAAAAACAATAAATAAACATGAAAACTGTTTGGGCATTCGCAATCGTGTACTCGAACGTGGCTTGACGATCCGGTTCAGCCCAAAACTTTTTTTTTTGTTTTAACATACTCGTACTAGGTACTTATATTTGACTTGAACTTGATTCTCTATAACTTTAATACCCAACTCTCCTTTCTTGTTTTTTAGAATAAGATGAAGACCTCTATATTTTTTTTAATTTGAATTGTGTTTGCTCTTGACTCTAGACTACGCTAGACGTGGTGTAGACTGAGTCGACGGTGGAGCGCGCCCAGAAGGTTCTGACACTCCCACTCACCAACACAACACAGCAAGTTGCTCCGGTAGGTGGGTGGTAGCTCCCAGATGACACCTACGGGAGCTTACCACCGCTGATAGCCTAGGATCGTTCAGCTGCCATCACAAACTGGCGTTTAATGCACACCATACCAAAGCATTTTACAGAGAAAGATTTATATTTTTTAGCTTCTGATCAAATACAGTGTGTCCGGGTTCGGACTAGCGATAATTTATGGGCTATTACTTATTCAAATGTTATCGTCAAAAAAAACCAATGTGGGTTCTAACCCTCCCCCTTTAGTAATGGCAGCCATTTCAATTATTAAAAAAATACATATTCTGTGGATCTGGAAGTCTTAAAAGTTATGAAATTTATTCATTTGAAAGGTAACGCTATCGCTTATCAAATGAAATAAAGGTCAATTCAAAATTATTAACCGCTGTAGAGAATTTTTTTTTAAAGAAATCTTGCTAAAATTTAAAAGTTAAAAAGAAAACACTTATTTGAAGTTATTACAAAACTAAACACAAAAACGCAATTCTTCTAAAAAAAAATTTAAATAAATAATATTTTTTTGCCAAATTTTTGTTTTTAATTTTGATTATAAAATTTGATAATTAAAAGGTTCTTAAATTATCGCTATTCGAAACCCGTACAACCTGTATTTATTTTTCATTGAACTATGTAGTTAACAATTGACAGCCCTAATGAAGCAACACATCGCATATCGGCAACATTTTACGTTTTTACCACGCAACCCCGGCGCGCATCCCCATATAGTCGCGGCGACTTTTTGCGACAAATCGCCAATTACGACGACTAAATGCAATTCATTGAATGATTTCCGATTCACCGCTTGAATGACCTGCGGTTTGGTTTTGTTGATGGGCAGGTGATGACAGTTATAGTAATACAGGGTGGCTGCAAAACCTGGGCCCTATTTCACCAAACGTGACAGGCGCGACAATTGTCACAAATATTTTTTAAAGTTATTTCATTTATTACATATTCTACAGTGGTTTTACTTATTCTATATTTTTCTATAAATACAAAGTTACTGATTTCAATCAAAATATTTTGTCCATTCTTTATTATTTCTTCTGTTTGAGAACCCGTCCAAATCGCTATCACAACCGTACCTTCTGTTTGCACGGCGAAAACACTACAATTGTCACGCAAAACAGACTCAGCTCTGACCTTATGTCAATAATTCCCGACAATTCTACAAATATGTCGAGTTGTAAAAAATATTTCTGTTTCACAACCGTACTGATACTGACAATTGTCACATAAATGCTAGGAATATTTACAATTCTTAGCCGACATATGTCACTGATAATTGTGGGCTTGGTGAAATAGGGCCCTGGAAACTCTTAGAAAACGTACGGACGATAGTCCTTCAAGGTATGCACTGTGTCATTTTATTATTAGTACCTGGGCGACCGACCTTTGCTCGGTTACAACTATTTATTAAAAAAAAGCTTTATAATTCCTAAGTCTTGTTAGTTACTTTGACCATGAGACCGCTTTTATTTCCTGCGTAATAAAAGCTGTCTTCGTCGTGCACATGGGTAACCTGACATGCTGCTGACTGTACGTACGTACATGTACGTAATCATGGGTGTTTGTTACACTGGAAATAACAAATTAAGCCAAGTCAATCGCGTGTTGTAATTGATTCGGCATAACTCGTTATATCCATGCCCACTCCGATAAAAGCAGTTGTTATAGTAATTGCACCAAAAAGCCTCTAACGCACCGTAATCTGCTTTTTAAATATAATTTTAGTATCATCTTAAAACATCGCGGACAAAAAACAGTGAATTTTGCTTACACTGAGATCAAGGTCCATAGGCACTCTTTTTTAGATAGGTACACTATTACCTGGCCATCCTCCTCTGGTAAGAAAATTTCGCATGGCAGTGACACTGACTCCAAAACTAAATTTTGTCGTACATATCTTTCTTAGTAAAAGTGTAAAGGAAAGGTTTTTTTTCCTCTTAGTTTACTTTATTGAAGGCAGTAGGCAAAAAAAATAGGTAACTTTAGCTTTAGTGTTCAGAAATAAGTCAGACTCAAACCTCCCTACCGCAATAGATGAATGCGGTTTAGCATTTATTTATTGTGTAGCCTAGCCTACTCAAGGGTCGGTTTGTAAGTTACTACTCTCGTAAAGTTATTATTGTTATTAGGAGCCTGTCATGTCCCACTGCAGGGAAAGGGCCTCCCTACCCTTTCTTTAGTGATAAGTAGCATAAAAAATAATGCCAATTGTAATTTTGTTGAATTACTGTATTATTAATCTTTTGATTAATAATACAGTAATTCAACAAAATTTCGACAAACTGTCTGTGAGAAAATATCTACGAACTACTTAGCGTTACGGTCAGCACCATGAAATTATGACTCCTGAATGTAAACGCTTAAATACCTAAAAAATGCTGTAGCAGATATGGTATACATGCCTATAAAATCTGAAGGATTCTCTCGATTTCTCCAGGTTTCCGTCACCAGATCGTAACTTGGAGACAAAAGGGTTACCGTTGGGAATTTGAAAATCAGTCTAAAGTCAATCGTCAATAGAAAGTGCTCATCACGCTTAACAATGTTCCTTAAGGCGCTCTATTCATATCTCTTATAGTTAAGCTGAGATGCTAGGGTTCCATGTCATTTGCTCCAGACCTTCAATTTGTGTACGTCGATAAAAAATGCTCATCACGCTAACTAACTTTTCTTAAGGCGCTGCTATCCCATCTCTCTTAGTTTAAGTATACTGCTAAGGTTCCACGTCAGGTACTCCGATCTTCAAAATAAGTTGTAGCCTAGTATTTGCCCAGACTCAATAGCTACACAATAAAAAAAGTTTCATTCAAATTTGTTTAGTAGTTCCGGAGATTAGCGTGTACAAACAGACAAACAGACAAACGGACAAACAGACAAACAGACAAAAAAATTAAAAGTTGTAGATTCCTATTCTGTAACTATTTTAACATCACCCTCAATTAAATTTTGGTAATAATACTCAATGTACGTATCGGTTTTACAGTTTTATTATATGTATAGATAATATTTTTCTTACGCTATATTACATTACATGCTTAGATAAATTTAAAAAGTGAAGCGCCATAGCGCCTTATAGATCCGATTAAATTAGGACCAAGCTCACAATTTTGCTCTCAGTCACTTTTCGGATGTACCCTATGCATTAGGTTGATGTAGCAACTAACATGCCTGAATAGGCTGATGTGCTGACTGTATACTGTATCGTTAACCTTACCTATTACAAAAATAAGTAAAAAATAATAATTTTAAAAACTTTCATCAAGTAAAAAAACGTTCAGCCTCTGAAACGACATGCATGCTATTTTAACGATGAGTTTTTTGGGTTATTAATGCTTATAGCTACAACGGAGTAAAAAGTAGGGAAATGTAACGATAGCCGCATCGTGTCACAATCATTGAAAGAAATAGGTAGGTACTCATCTTTACATATCTCCAAAGAGTCAGCCCTAACGCAAGCAAATTTTAACGGCCACAAAAAACTTAAAAAGCTCAAAAATGTGGTCAAATATAGACCACGCGTAAAATTCAAGGTTGCCGAAAAAAATCACGTAGCAACATAGAAACTGAGTGCCAAAGACGCAACCAGGTCGGAGACCTCTTTGTGGCGCCGAGGGCTGCGCGCACGCACCTTATTTGTTTTAGCTTGATTTGACGAAGATTTAGTTACAAGTGTTCTAAAAATATGAAAAAAACAGTAATTGGAGACAGGATGTATGTATGGGGATGTGCACATATTATGCATGATGTTAATTTGTTTCATAGTCTGACAAGTTGGTGCGCGACCTTCCTACGGAGCAAATGCGTGCGAGGGGCGAGGCTTGCTAGATGTCAGCGGGGTCGGGCGGTGTGGCGGGGAAGGGTATTTACTATAGTGGTCATCATCAGAGTTGTAAATCTCCTCCAGTTTCTGTCCAGCGATTTTTTTACAACCTTGAGCCCTATTTTTGAACCACTTGTATGACATTTTGTTGGTGAATGCGACATAATTTTCACGTTATTAATTTTGACGTTTATTCTATCGCTCGCCTTATGTGACGAGTGGGTAGGGGCACTCGTTGGGGTTCGAGCGGTCGATTGCAGTCGATCGAGTGATTCGAAGGTGCGGAGTTTTACATGACGAACGAAAATCAGTAGAAATCTGCACGCGAGTGATTCAAAAATAGAGGCCCCTTATAGTACCTATTTCAAATGGAAGGCAGACGTGCTCGGGGCAGGGCACAGACGAGATGATCAAACGTGGTGAGGAAGACGGTGGGTGTAAGTATACATCGCGCGGTCCACACAGCCTATGACCGCAATCTGTGGACGATCATGTTCGAGTTCAGGTTCGAGGAAGAAGTGCCTATTTGGTGGAGGGTGATTTTTTTTCCTGATCGATCGGTTAATCTTGTTGGTGACCGACCGCGCGATCTTTTTTGTAGAGCAATCAATTAACTCAATTAAACGCGTCTGAATAGACATTTTTAGACTGTTTTATGACAGATTTGAACTAGTTGTTGAAGAATAAGCAGAGCATACTCAATCAATTCTTACGGAACTTTCTCAATCATAATATAATTATGTCCTCCTAGCCGAATTTCGACTACGGCGGCCTATCTCAGAGATTAGCCAACTGCGCAGCACATATTATAGTGCACAAGTGAGTGCACACAGGTGCACTCTCTGTTCCTTCACTCTCATAATTCGGTAAGACGGCAGTCCGACATGACCGTAGATTGATTAGGCGCAGGACCAACAGCTTAACGTGCTTTCCGAGGCACGGGGGTGTTAACCACCAACTTCCTGACTCCGGAGCTGTGTCTGAGAGTGTCTGAGTAATTTCAAGACAGAAAAACCCAAACACTCTCGGCCCGACCCGGGATTCTAACCCGGGACCTCATGTATAGTACCTAGCGTGCTGACCACTAGACCAACGAGGCAGTCAATCATAATATGTCATCATTGCTAGTCATGTAAAACTTGATCTACTACACAGCGTGGCTTCAGCTCCTAAGCTTGCTTTCAGTGAAGGCTAAGTTGTCCTAAAATTAAACTTGTTGGTTGCTATGGAGAAGTCGTCATGTATTTTTTTTTAATTAATAAGACGTTTGACCGCAATCTCACCTGTTAGTGGATTATGTAATTTTGGATGAAACTATTTCAATCAAAGTTTTGTTGCTAAAGTTGGCCATTCACGGTTACACTAATTAGTCGGTCTGAGGTACGACCAAAATTTTACGTTTTCAATATCGGTAACAAAACTCTAGGCTTTAGGCATAAGTACTAAAAAAGTAACTCAACGTTATTATTTTTTCCACAATTGCCCATATTTTACCGGTTCTAAGACTGTGAGAACTGACCGTGAATGGCCAGCTTAACAGAGTAACTGAAGTTGTCAAATGTGTCATTTTCAAGCGATTTCAATCCTGAATTGTTAGGAACAGAGTTACGTAATTAGCCCCCTGGTGGTAAGCGACGATGCGGCCGAGGATGGGGACATTTCTGACTAGTAGCAGCCTATTCACTCCTCTCTTAAAGAAATCCGGATCATAGTGTTTAGGAAACACTTTACTTTTTAGGTACCTACACATATCTAGGTATTGTTTCTTGATTTTAGGGTTAGTTAGGTACCTACTTAGATATTTATTCGGATCGCTACTATCGTTTGATTAGTATGGCGCTTACGATAAAGTCTGTTTTTTCTGAAATTACGCCTGCCTAGGGCCCGTAGCCATATGTCAATTTATTCTCAAGTGACGTTATCGCTAACAAAATGTGTGAAACATAAGCTATCGAAACATCACGTGACTTTTGCACACATATTTTGACATTTCGTTGGTGATCGCGAAATTCACTCCAAAATGTTACGGGCCCAGGCTCACACTCATTCGGGTGTCGTCATGACTATCAAATTCCAAAATCATAAAACTCCTAATCCACAACATAAAAAGCCATACCATTAAAACGACTATACACATTTTAATCCCGTTGAAAACGTTAGATGTTTTGTAAAACGACGGATCCCAAATATATTGTCCACGACACAAATACATTATCGTAATACGAAACACAGACTCGTTTGCATTAACATAACAATCTGTGAATGCCGTTAATGATGATTTAAGCCAATCTCGGCAATACACGAAATTCCAGAACTACGAAATCTCAACCACGCGCGAGTAGTGATGGGATGGTGGGAACGCAGCATTAATAATTTAGGTTTATATCGATAGATGATTGTCGACGTAATTGTTTAGGTAAAATGATGTATAAACTAAATATCTGATTAAAACATATTTTTTATTTACTGCTGCACATAGAGACGTCATATATATTTAAAAATTATAAATAAAATAAAATTATGTATGAACTAAATATCTGACTAAAACATATTATTCATTTACTGCCGCACTCAGAGACTTTCCGAAGAAATAGAATTGACAAATCAATGAAATAGGAAAATACGGCATGAGATTTACTTTTATTGATGTCTCCGAGTACGGCTGTTGAACAAAAGGGGAGAAGGGTTGATTTTTTTCTTATCATAGAAATATGGTAATCAAATTAAAGCCTATTAAAAAGAGAAAAGACCATTTCAAAAATATTACAATTTTTGCATCGGGTGTTTTGTCTTTGAATAATTATGTTTTAAGTAGTACCCAGCGCAGTAATGTTGCCAGCATCATGGGAATCTTACCAGAGGGACCTTTTTATAATTTTTGTTTTTCTATTGTATTAAATAATATATGTTAATTTGTAATTATAAGTTGTATATATATTACTATTATAGTGTAGTAGCAACTACACTATAATAGTAATATATAACGTGTAGTAATATATACGTAACTATACAAATACTATTAGTAAATAGTATTTGTATAGTTACGTATAGGAGGTATACGTCACTAGAGATACAGTAAGATAGACGTCACTAGAGATACAGTAAAGTAGACGTATAAGTAGTTAATTTAAGCTCGTCTTCTAGGTTCGATTTTATTGGTTATAAAAAAAACGAATACTTTAATATAAAAAAGATAAGCGATAAGACCGCCTATATTGTACCTACCAGCATTGTTTTTCTTTCATTATATGTTTGTATATTGGTTTCTGGTTGCAATAAAGAGTATCTATCTATCTATTATAAGTTTTCAAAACTCAACATTATTTACCTGTATCTGATATTTGATTTTACCTCACCTAAAATGGAGTTAAAAATGTTGACCAAAAGTAGAAATCAAGTTGCCTATTTGTTTCTTAGAAGACATTCAGTAAATTCCTATAAAAATACCACATTTGTACCAATGAAAACATAAATTGGTTAACACATGACAGTCTCATCTCACGATTATATCTTTGTTGAAAAAACGAGGCCCTAGGCAGTGGCGGGAAACATTTTTTATATTACTTAACTTATGATTCCAAGTTTAAAACAGGTGAAATATAAAAGAGATTTCTACGAATTGAGTAACTCCTCCTTTTTTGAAGACTATTAAAAATAAAACACCAGTGGTGACCCAAGAGCTGGCAGCTACCTTGCTCAGCGTATAAGCATCGCTAACCAGGGTGGTATTGCCGCCAGCATCCTGGGAACCTTAGGCAATCGCCCGACATGCGAGGAACGCGGGTTCGCCCGCCTATGGCGGCCATTTTTTCAAGTTCAATAATATATTTAGATTGCAAAGTGAATGCTTATCACTTAAAAACAATAATTGATCGTATTTGCAAGCTTTATCTTTCGATTGTTAAATACTTGCAATAGTATTTCTTTCGAGTGTTGAGGGTGTAATCCCAATAACATTGATGAAAGCAACGCGGCATTACAGCGTTAAGAAGCACTTGAAAATTTCGACAGGCTCTGCCAACGCCAGGGTGGCCGAGAGGTTAGGCAATCGCCCGGCATGTGAGGAACGCGGGTTCGATTCCCGCCTATGGCAGTCATTTTTTCAAGTGCAATAATATATTTATAAATTATGTAGAATTTAAATACTTTGTACTTGAAGAAAACTTGTTCACTTTCGAGGTCGATTAACTCGTATAGGCAAATGTAAAATTACGGGGGCTGTGACGACGAATTAAAACCTAGTTGTAATACTTCTTGACTCTGATATATCATATTTAATTAATTCACAGTAGACAGCTATGACTGTTACGTATTTTAAAAAGCATCTGGTAGCGTGATTCAATTAAAACTGATTGATCGCTGTCAAACTGAAGCTAGCTTGTTAATTAGCTGATTTAGGTTAAAAATACACAGATACAGTAGGCTTTTAACCTATACATCATCTTAGGATATGTAACTAAAAAAAAACTATAAATCGCATTTTCTGCTTTGCTAAACTTCTTATTTCTGGGAACACAACGATAGAGATCTGCAAGCTGTAGATTTCTGAAGTACCAAATCAAAATCCAACTTCCGCGGTTCTTCATAAACACAAAACGACTTTTTTTTAAAGCCTCACACCAAGCTTTCTAAGATGCAGAAAGGTTGATAGTTGCCACACCTAAATGCCTCTCCCCACTTACAACGCCTCGTCAGGGAAGACATGGATTCTGCTGGCTGGCACAGCATCTGTGGTCAGCAACGTCTACTTAAAAAACAGCGAGTGGGTGTAGACCGACCGGATCATTTGGAAACCTCTCAACTTTGGAATAAAATGTTACCTCATAATTAAATCAAATTTCACTTACAAAAATTAATCCACTGTGTCATCCGGTGGGACTCGAACCCACGTCCCTTCGCTATCCGGGCGAGTGCTCTTACCAACTAAGCTACGGAGGACGTTAGTCAGTCGACGAATTTTCGCAAGTGCTTGCTACGCATTGAGCCGGCGTTCGATTTCATCAATACTTGGGGATATTTATTTCATAATTTTGATGAAATCGAACGCCGGCTCACTGGCGTAGCAAGCACTTGCAAAAATTCGTCGACTGACTAACGTCCTCCGTAGCTTAGTTGTTAAGAGCACTCGCCCGGATAGCGAAGGGACGTGGGTTCGAGTCCCACCGGATGACACAGTCGATTAATTTTTGTAAGTGAAATTTGATTTGATCTCGTAAAAACTCGCAAAATAATTGCTTAAGTTATAAAAATATATTATGTTACCTCATATCTTGTAGGAATGCGCCTTCGGGCTGTACCTTGATTGTGATAACGGTATCTATCGTAAAACTAGTTTACAATCACACGGCCTTGCTAAACTGATTACTCGAAACTGATTTATAATACTTATGTACTATTCCCTTACAATTAACGTGGTATATATAGCACAGCAATGTCACTTTGAAAGTTATTATTACCTTACTGGCCGTACTCAGAGACGTCAATTAAAGTTAGTCCTTCATTACGTCTCATGCCATTCTTTTCTATTTCATTGACAAAGAAAGTGAAAGAACGAGACTAAATTATAGATTAAATTAAATTTACGTCTTTGAGTGCGGCAATCAATCAATCAACAAATCAGCTTATCGCTGTTTGAATGGAATAAAATAACTTAAGAAGTTCTGCTAAATATTATTTTTTAAACCAGGTTTTTTAATTTTGGTTCAGTTCCTAGTTATTTTAGGTAACTTACAATCGTAGTCGTTATAATAGTTAGTCGTTAAGCCTAGTCAGAGGCCCTAGGGCGGCTTGATAACTTCTGACAGTAAGGTTTGTCACTTGCCTTACATACACCCCTCCACCAATCCGCACTGAGCCCGCGTGGTGAAGTATGGCTCGTTCCTCCTCATAGTTGAGGTGAGGCTTTTTCCCAGCAGTGGGATCTAATAGGCTGACTTATTACAATCGTAGTACTCATTGTTTCACCTACGACGATTTTCTTTTGACGATAAATCTGTTCTTGATTATAGTAATATTATACAAAATTGTCAACTATGCACTTGCTATAAAATGTTATAAGTATGAGTCGCTACTGAAATTAGGAACAAAATCAGTCGCAAAATACATTAACATAGAATGGTTACCGAATGTTGCCTACCCCTGCCCAGAGATGGTAGGAAGGGACGAAGGGGTTGGTATTTCTACCTGCTCGACCCTCCCACCTGTGCCCTTAACTCATACACACATTTGTATGGAATTATCCGTTCTCTGGCTAGAATTTTTACTGGAAAATTATGGTAATTTCTCAAGCAATATGTTTGAGTTTATTCCGATTCGCTAAATGTCTTAGCAATAAGGTCGCAATTTGGAAAGATTTTTTAAAGATTTTTTTCAAGAAAAGCTTATGTTTATTACCAGTGCCAAAGCAGCGCCCGTAGACAAGGCGTAATCTCTTTACAGCGAACTTCGCTATCGCCATCGAAATGTCAATATATGTATGCAAAAGTCACGTGATGTTTCGATGGCTTATGTCAGTTTCATACATTTTGTTAGCGATAGTGAACTTCGCTATACAAATGCGATGGAGCATAGTGAGAGGGCAAATGTCACTTTCTCGTTTCTCGATTCGATTCACCCATCACCGATCTCCACTGGAGCTCATGATGCAAGCGTTCGCTTCATTAGTGCCGTTACACAATATTGTAAACAAAACGTCGACTTGTAAACATGGCGCCCACGTGTGTTACTGGCCTAACTGTAATTCAATAAATCTGTGGTAAGCGCGTGGGAGATGTCGTAAGATAGATTGTGTGATGAACCCTCAGTTCAGGTGTTAAAAAACTGTTGTTGAAAATTTAAAAAAAAACTGTTATTTGCTAGATACTCGTACAAGGTCCGTTCAGCCCCCATAGTCCCAAGATGATTAATAAAATGGTTTGCTGAAGAACGCTGATATCCCGCAGTTCATCTGCGCAAAATCAGGGGTGGTACGTAGGCTCCGTTAGGTGCCGCCAGGTAGCTACTACCCTCCCACCGAAGCCTGGCGCCAAGCAGCTTGCTGTGTTCTGTCGGTGAGTAGGAGTGCCAGAACCATCTGAGTGAGCTCGCTCCACCGTCGATTCTAGACAGAGTGGCATAGACACGCCACGTCTCGACTAAATCTAGAGTAGTAAGCAAAACCATCTTTACAAAAACCGGCTAAGTGCGAGTCGGACTCGCGCACAAAGGGTGCCGTACCAAAATCTACTTCATCATAGTCACTTTAGAAAGTTGGTTCTAAGGATTTTATATTTGGTACAAAAGTATCCAACACCCAAGTTCAACGACTGTTACTGATAAACTTATACGGTGTTATTACAAAAAAAAATGGTTTAAAATGGGTCTAAATATTAGCCGACAACAGAGGAATGAATGACACATAGAAGCGCTTTTCTAATAGGCTAGCTAATAACTTAGCCCTGTCCTAAACCCGGTATTAAGTTTTTGGAATAACGGGGATAAAGTTATCTTAACCACTATAGTTTTCTTTTAAAATTTATGAAATGCACTATCAACATTATTTTTTTCAGATTTTTAAGGCCAGCAGTTAAGCTTTTAGAGTAGAAGACACCGTACTGGACCAAAAAATTGCACTTTAAGGTTGAATATTTCGTAAATTGAGCAATTTATTTATTTATTTATGAAAACCAACATCTTCATAATAAGGTGTACAGACATGGTAGGTACTTAAGAAAAGTTAAGCCAATAAGCAGACAAACATGACGAAACTATAAGGGTTTCTTATCTGAACTACGGAACCCTAAAAAGTCGAATCGTAAGTCGTATGAAAAGTTTCTGCAGTGGCTGCTATAGAATTTTTAGGTTTTGTCTTAGCAACATTTTAGTGTATTATTTGTGCTTGCCGAATACGAAATGTCAACGTTATCCTCCATTGACATTTGCCTTTCTTATTCAAATAACAGTGAGCCGTTGACTCAAAGGGCACCAATTAGATTTGTGACCATCACTCAATAAACAACACGACTCAGTTAAACGCCAATATAATAAAAATATAAACAGTAGGCTCGTTCAAAACACGGCATGTGGGTACTTTTGACAGACATCAAGCGTAACACTTTGGCTTCTTAAGCAGTTGTAAAAAGGATGATTTTGCCACGAAAAGGTTGGGTAGTCTGATGTGCTGAAGACTGTCCCCATTTCGTAAAGGCGACTTTCGTAGGACAAGTCATTTTAAATAGGTATCTAACACAGCTTTTTTACTAACAAACTGCTTGAGAGTTCCAATGACAACGCAACGAGGCAGTAACGCTGATTTTCCTCTAGAAATTAGATGTGTATTTAGAAATGGGTATTTTAGCCCTCTAATTTGTAGATAAAATAGTTACACCTTCCTTTTTAAATCCTATAAAATTGTCTATGGTAGAAAATAAATATTTTTATAACTTAATCTTTTTATAAAATATCAATACTGAATATATTTTTATGAAATCAACTTAACTTATAATTATTTTTATAACTTAAGCAATTGCTTAAGTTATCAAAAAAATTACATATAAGTTAAGCTGATTTCATCTTAACTGGTGGTCAAATATTTGTAAAAATATTTCCATCGGATACATGCGGGTACATTCCCCAAGTATTGATGAAATCGCATGCCGGCTCACTGGCGTAGCAAGCACTTACAAAAATTCGTCGGCTGACTAACGTCCTCCGTAGCTCAGTTAGTAAAAGCATTTGCCCGGATAGTGAAGGGACGTAGGTTTGTGTCCCACCGGATGACACAGTCGATAAATTTTTGTGAGCAAAATTCAATTCAATTATGGTAGTAAAGTAATTCTGTCTAAGCTTGTTTCTAATTCAAGCCCAAACCGTAAGTCTGAACGCTACTTCTTCCATTATGTTCGTCCAAATGAAATATACTCAAATGACTAGCAATATTATTGAACAAATAAGTAATTTAGAAAATAGTGCTAAATGTATAAAAATACTTAAGAACTACATATTGTCTTAAATTGTAACGAGTAGTGTAGTGGCTCTCATTACCACGTATAAATCTAAATAGGTTTTTGTTGGTATTGAAATATGTTTCTTTAATGTAAATTGTTTAACATAAATAAAGAAATAAAGAAGAAGAAGAGATCGTTTAACTATCTAATTAGTGTCATAGATAAGCACTCATGCTTAACATGCACACGATATTTAGTCATCATCAGACCACGGAACTTAACTAACAATAAGTCAAACATATTAATATCAAAAGGACCTACCGCCTCTTTCTATTCTATGCCAAAACATAAAACCAATCAAACCGTATTCCTGCACTAGATGGCGCTATCTAAATTACTGAAAGACAAATGTCACTTTGACATTAGTGTTATCTTTAGTGCCGACGGCGCAGCAAAATCACTTACTCCAATTAAACTAATACTATGGCTGCATACCACTCGGAAATAGGCCGGTATCAAACGTGAATACGGAACAAGATAATCACATACACTACTTACTAAATGAATGAGACTGGCGGGTCGCTAGTTTTAAATAAATAAATGAACTGGTAGGGGCTGAAATAGGATGAAGACGTTCTAGAGAACTTTATTTAAATCTATTAGGTCATCCTCACCATCATATCAGCCTATTGCAGTCCACTGCTGGACATATGCCTCTCCAAGACTGCGCCAACATTCACGGTCCTCCGCTTCTCGCATCCAGCCACCACCGGCCACCTTCCTACTTATTAGGTACTCGCATTTCACAGTCACAAAATTGAACATAATTCATGGAATCAGGCGTTACTTTGCGGAAATCCATTATTAGATGGGAAAAATAAAATAAAATTATTTCGCTTTAAATGTCCGCTAAGAGACGCTAGCAGGCACCAAAACCACACCAACCGCATCTGCGTTAAGTATTAGTTCAGGCAAATGCATAATGCACCGCCCTCCCTCCCTCAATACGCATGCACTACAGCTAATGCAGTTGTTAGTTACCAACACCAACGTGCAAAAAACCTCGACGCATTTCGCCACTCTACGCGGCATCCTCAGGAGATGTTGTCGCCTCGGCCACAGATTATATAACAGCCTCGGCTGAGCAAGAACGACTCAGCACTCGCACGGTCGTCCGTGCTCAGCCGAGGCGAAAATACTCAACGCGGTTGCGGTTGGTGTGGTTTTAGTGCCTGCGCTGGCGTCTCTTACCGAAAATTTAAAGCAAAATAATTTTATTTTATTTTTCCCACAAAATTTAACTTTATAATATTTGAACCTGTTGCTGTATTTAGATCTGATCTTTCACAACGATAGACTGACGATGGACAATGTGTGAATAGGTAGATAATATATCACATTTTATAGCTTAAGATAATATCTGATCGTAACTAAGCCATAGGCATAATAAGGCATAATTAACATGACAATAAAATCCCGCTTTCCAAGTTTCACTAATAAATTAAACATTTGTTTCGTAACGGCGCGTAGGCATAGGTTGAGAGTCATTTAACAAGATGTCAGAGAGATTTGACTATAGTGAGAGCATTATTAAGTTGTCGACCTCCAGGTCGAGTAGCTCAACCACCGGTTATCAAGTTGTCGCCATCTCTGAAGTCCCTATTACCATTGTTTCTGATTTCCATAACGCGTGCCTTAGCTACTTACTTTGAAATTAGAGCAATGTAGTGATGTGATAATGTCCACATGAACAAAAAACTATTCTTGACGTTTCCTATTTTCAAACTCTGGTTTTCTTAAAAGTATTGTAAAGAAGTCAAGCAATAAGTAATGCTCTACGTATATTGATAAGCAACTATTTGTAGCGCTATCGATATACGTAGAGTTTCGAGTTCACCAATTTGTAAATAGCCGGTAAACATCGATTGATGGTTAATTTTATTTTATTTTATTTGGGACAACAAACAGTTTACACAATTGAAATAAAGTATAAATAGAGATAATAGAATGAGAAAGGTCATTGTGAAACCCACACCGTTATCCACGTGTTGTTATTCTGTGTTACTCAAACAAATTATTGGAACTTGGTATTAGTATACACGCTCTTACTTTGCATCCTTGCTATATTTACAGAGGTAACTATATTACGGACACTGAACTCAAATCATTAAAAAAATAGTGACCTAAAATTTTGATTTTTAATCTTGATTATTTAATTTTATCGACATTTGACAGAATTTCAATACAAAATATGTAAAGTAATGCTAAATCGACTGATTAAAATTAAACATGTGTTACTGGTGAACTCCAGGCTTAGTTTAAAACAAAAAATCAATTAGGTACTTATCCGCTTAGCCTTTTCCGTACGAACAAATATATCACGCAAACACTTGCTCATTACGGTATTCGAACCCAGTACCTTTCCTTAATAATTAAGATTGAACTACTACACTGAGGCGGTGAAAGATATCATCACCCAAAAAATATTAATATTACTTACTATTCGTCAATACAACTTTTTAATCTTGTATTTCAACCTTAATTAATAGACTTGACATAGTGGTAATGTCTTTGTCAAATCTTTTATTAAGTTCCCTTGCTTTTTTAAAATTACTAGGAGTATAAATTACCTATATTATAACGATCACTTTGATTCAATTAATCATTTGTTTCGTCAGCCACAATTTAAATTATTCATCCAAGAGACACGTCTTACATTTTGTTACTAATTGATTTACTGCTTTTTTTGCTGTTTCGATGATTGATCACCCGAGGGTCTACCATGAGTTCACATCGAATCGGGAGTCACTTGCAAGAGTGCTAAAATAAGTTTAATTAAAACTTATATATCTAATAGACTGTCTATGATAGTATATACTGACTGTTTATTTCGTATTAATAACAAATAAGAAAATTGTTGCAAAAATTACCAATAATTATCTTATTTCGTTGAAAAAATACCAAACTCGACCCCCTGTCACACAAGGGTAAACATTTCCACTCTTGTTCGATCCGAATTGAGTAACTACTTCTGAAGAAGACATGTGTATCTGTATCTGTGTAAGGACCATGTTGGGCTATTTCTAATTTAAGGAATAAGGCGTTACTTTGCGAAATCGATTATTATTAAAAAATAAAATTATTTTACGCCGAGAAACCGGCGCAGGTTTTAAACCAAACCAACCGTTACCGCGTTAAGGATTAGTTCAGGCAGGCCTGTGTATCTTCCCGCGTAGGAAGCAAAAACGTACCTACGCGCGGCAACCCCTTGGTAAGGGACTAAACAAGTTGGGTGTCGCTAGCTGGCAGCGACACGCTCCCGCGTTTTATTCAATGGCGGTGCGCGACAATAGGTTGCTGGTTGGACGAGCGTGAATAAAGTCCTAGAAAGATGCGCTAGATGGCGTAAGTAGCTTCTTGTGGCAGTCAACCCTATCGCGTTGCGTGATAGTACGTAACTGATGAGGTTTAGTGTATTATGAATCATATTCCAGAGTTATAAGAATGTAATTATCTTGCAATGTATTTCTGTAGGTGTCTACACGAAAATGTGCTTGAGTCAGAGGCGAACTGAATTACACCATATCGTTAACAACATTGAGTAGATATTTCTTTGAATTTCATTGCAAGGTCATACTTCTGTACGGAGTACTAGTACTTATTCTGTGGTTCAGGCAAATGCAGCATGCAATACAGCTAATTATAAGAAAAATATTTAAAAAAATCTATCTACTAATTCAGCTAAGTACGGACGACAGCACATCAAACAACACTGCGGTATCTTATACGGTGGTAATAATAATGTCTTCCTAGCTGAATTTCGACTACGGCGGCCTATCTCAGCAGAGATTAGCCAACTGCGCGGGACATATTATTATAGTGCACAAGTGTGTGCACAATACACAGGTGCACTCTCTATTCCTTTACTCTCTTATTTCGGTGAGAACTTAGTACTACACGGTGGTAATAGGAGCGATATTGCAATAACATTTTATAGTCTGTCTGGTGTGCTAGCCACTGGATATCACAATCTGATGATGATGATATTCTAAGCCTGGAGTTCACCAACGCATGTTTGAATTTTTTATCAGTCGGTTTAGCATTATTTCACATATATTGTATGGGAATTCTGTAAAATTAAAAGTCAATCGAAACCTCGATTGACTGTTTAACAAATTGGTGAACTCGGGTCTAAAGGGTTTTTAAAGTTGCGAGGTAAACTCATGGTAGGCCCACAACAGAACTCTCTTGTCGAGTAGTGACGAATTATTTAGGTATGTAATTGATAATTTCTCGAATACTATCTGATGGGTGATTAATTACCTGACTAAGTATTAGTTTGGGTGACTGGATACACATGCCTACCTATATAATGAGTAAGATTTGTCATTGCAATTAAAATAATGTCTTGGTAGCCTCTTTTAAAAACAATACGAGTTTTAAAACTTTGAATAAAGCTCCCGAGGCGTTCCAAGACTTTTCACAGAGACCTTTGTTAGTACGTACTATAAAATAAAGTTATCTAAACAATTTTAAGTAAAATATCAATGCTTGTCCTATTACATTAAACCAACATAAAAGCCATGGTAAAAATCAATATGTGGATGACCTTGGATGCAACTTTCGGTTAGAAATATCTAATAGAGAACTAAAATGCCATGCTTTAGGGGACTATAGAGGGTGAAAGCTGCTTCTAAATAAATATTTAAGCGATATTTTGCCAGCCGAGCACCACCGTGGGCGCCACTACATATTTTATTATGATACTTTTTTTACCTAGCTATAAGAGTGGAAGAACAGAGCACACACCTGTGCACCAAATAAATTTGATGATATTGGACGCTGTAACCGAAAATTTGATAGATTTCAGTTGGTAAGAGCATTCGCCCGAATAGCGAATCCCGATCAATTTTTGTAAGCAAACAACTAAATTCAAGTATTAATTTTAAAGCAATTATTCAATATAATTATTTTTATAACTTAAGCAATTATTTTGCAAGTTTTTACGAAATCAAATTAAAAAAGTCCCACCGGATGACACAGTTGATTAATTTTTGTAAGCGAAATTCAATTTGATTTCGCAATTATTCAATTTGATATTCTGTGAGTGGGTCAAGCGTCTACTTATTGCCATTATAAATATTGAGCAAAAAATGGCTTATTGGACATCCTGCATAAGCACTACACTGCTGTAGCTTCTTAGCAATTTCGCGGACAGTATACCAGACACAATAGAACTTTTATTGTTTTCACGCCTATAGGCGGTCACTGGCTAGGAAAGTGTTAAAGAGTTGTAATAATGCGAATTCACAACATTATTAGAGATGCGCCGAACGTAGATTCAACCAAATACGAATGTTTGGCCGAATATTCATTCCAAAATGTACCGAACTGAATATTCGGCCGAATGATTCGGTTTATTTCCACGAGGTAAACGTGTCGGTACGGCGCTCTGCAAGAGCCAGGCCCAGGCTGCGTTTACCAGCGCCCCCGCTTTGCCCCGCGCGCAATCCGCGCCCTGCGCGCTACTAAGGGAGTTAATAGACTACGCGGTATTCAGATAGTCTTACTAAGACTCAGCGTAGTGTAATAAGAGTTAGCCTGTTAGTCTGTAAGACAGTCTGAACAATGTGTAATCTAATAACACCTTAAGAGTTAGCCCGTAAGTCTAGTCGTTAGTCCCGCTCTTTCATACTGTGAAAGAGCGAGATGGGAGAAAGACTGTCTAAGTAAGGCTGTCTGAATATCGCGTAGTCTGATAACCCCCTAACACGGCTCGCTGAGTGGAGAGCGCTGCTCTTTTGGTTCACATTGCAGTTCTCACATAATATTGTTTAAGAAACTCAACCGGTTCAAAGAAAAAAGGCACAAAAAAGTTGAAAATTACTTTTTTATCGCCAAGTTAAAGAAACGTGGCGTGGAAGAAATGGTTCCAGCATAGATGTACACGTTAATATGGTCACACTTATGGATAGTCTGATTGACAATAAATAATTTATTTTATTTTACAATTGTCAGTGATAGGTACTCTAAACTTGCAAAAAAATTACTTAAGTTTTAAAAATTATCAGAAGAATATTTTTGTTACTTTTTTACCTTACACAGGAGAAATATATTGAATTTAAAATTTCTTTTTAGTACTATTTGCACACTGCCTCTTTATAATCCAAATGCAGTGTCACAGACCCCCAACGAGAATTAGAATTGGCTATCAGATCGGCTCAATGGCCATAATGCCTTACAGGTGATGGCTGTCCACAATGAAATCTTGATCTGTTCTGATGGATAGACAAGTCAATGTGGATGGACGCTGTCCATTGTACCTCGGATTTACTGGAGACAGATTGGGAAATTTACGCGTGCGAATGGTGAAATCAAAGAATTGTTTGTACCATTTCTCGTTCGAAATAATCTATGTATCATGTCTCGATTTATCATCTAAAACTAGAGACGATGAAAGCCTTAATGATTATATTTTTTAAAAACATGGAGCTTGACTCTGACACTGTGATTATAAATGTCAATTTATACATAGTATCAATGGATCTTCGCAGGCAAGGTTGCTGCATGTGCTTAGACAAAATACATGTTAATAATAGTTCAACAAGGACCCTTTTTATATTTTTATTTTTCTTTTGTATTAAATAATTTATCTTAATTTGTATTGATAAGTTGTAAATATGTTATTATTGAAATCTTAAATTAAATATAATGTTTCAACAGTGCACTTACATATTTTATTGATATTTCAATGTTGCAACACTAGATGGACTTGAAGTAGGATTTACGGACTTTATTTAAAAAAGCTAAGTCAAAATGTAGGTTCTTAAAACAATATAAATAACTATATAAGTAATTATATTTTTAGAAATTGAGTACCTACTTACGTATCGAACAATACCAAAAGTGTCATTTAGTACCTCTTGTACCGAAATCATATTATTAACTAGGATGTTGTTTAACTTGTAACAATAATATTAAATCGCGTTTCTGATCAATTTACTGTCATAGTTCAGGCAAATGAAGTGTGGGCGAGTTGGCCATGTTGCAACTGACATTATCCGATACCTATTCTCACGTATCTTAGAATTATTTAGGGGGTAACTATGCAAGTTACGTTACCTTTAATTTAGATCTTTACAATCTGACAAAG
This sequence comes from Pyrausta nigrata, assembly GCA_949316185.1. Lineage (NCBI taxonomy): Eukaryota > Metazoa > Arthropoda > Insecta > Lepidoptera > Crambidae > Pyrausta > Pyrausta nigrata. Next base: position 14,276,913 of record OX438949.1, on the reverse strand, counting down.
AATTAGCGGTTCTTAGCTTGCGCCTAGTACTAAAATAAAAGCATTCATTATAGTTAAATTACAAATAAAACTACGTTTTTATTTGAAAGTATTTCTTTAATTTCTGTGTGATTTCGGTGGGCCCCATGTTTATTTTTAAGTTTGATTACATAATTAAAAAATATATATTTTATTTTTTTGCATGTTAGTAGTAAAATAGTGTCCTCCTAGCCGAATTTCCTCCTAGATCCTAGCGGCCTATCTCAGTAGAGATTAGCCAACTGCGCGGGACATGTTATAGTGCACAAGTTTGTGCGCAATGTACAGGCGCACTATCTATTCCTTTACTCTCATAATTCGATGAGACAGCAGTCCGACATGACCGTAGAGAGATCAGGCGCAGGATCAACGGCTTAACGTGCTTTCCGAGGCATGGGGGTGTTAACACCACCAACTTCCTGACTCCGGAGCTGCTATCGCTAATAAGAAAGAGAAACATCTAATATCATTTAAGCAATATCTTTGACCTTCTTACTTACAAAGCACTGTACTGAATAATTTGACAGGCTGATTGGCACGATTCAGATACTTATGTCAGCAAAATGTCAGTAAAAATATATTATGATGACGAAAACATTCAACATCATGGTAACCCCCCAGGTTATAATTGAGTATAAATTTATGACAAAGCACAACATATGAATTAGAGATTAGATTGTTTGAGCTTACTATGTAGGTTCGTAAGTTGTGGGAATAAGTTAATTTTGGATTTATGGCATTCTGCGCAGCTGGCGTTCACTGCGCAAGGTTGAAATACTCATACATTATACAAAGGAGTTTGGTGCTTATGGCGCAGTAGCGGCAGCGCTTTGGTAGTGATACCAAAAGTTAAGCAACCTACGGCGCGGTCGTGATTGGATGGGTGACCATTCCGACCATTAAAGTGACGACCATGACAAGCATCTCCGTGCTTCGGAAGGCACGTTAAGCAGTTGGTCCCGGCTAATATCTGTGGTATTAGTCGTTAAGCCTAGTCAGAGGCCCTAGGGCGGCTTGATAACATCTGACAGTAAGGTTTGTCACTTGCCTTACAGACACCCCTCCACCAATCCGCACTGAGCCTTCGTGGTGGAGTATGGCTCGTTCCTCCTCATAGTTGAGGTGAGGCCTTTTCCCAGCAGTGGGATCTAATAGGCTGACATTTTTTTTTTATACAAAGGAGAATGACAGTAATACAATACTTACCTAAAACGAATGAATCTGTTTGTTTTCTGAATGTTAGTCCTTTTTTTTGCGTCCAGAAACCATTAATCTGATTGTGGACACCAGAACAAAATTTCATACTTCGGTTGAATCAGTCAGATTATTCTAATAATTTCAATCAATGACTTTCCGGCCCAAAAAAAGTAAGGGTTCCTGACCCAAAAAAATCCGTCGTATCGCAATGCATGTCTATTGTATAGTACAGGCATATAATAAAGGAAAAGAGGACTAATATCTACTTATTAAAAAGCAAGTCTAAAGCTGTATTTTACATTTGATATTGATAATTTATTAATTTATAAATAAAAGCAACTGGACTCGGCGACTAATTTTGAAGAGAAATAAAAAAACTATAAAAATACCTACATTTTGTAATACATATTAAAATGTTTTCTTATAACCTTTAGAAACTTTTATTTTTAATGATCGATCGACAGAAATCAAACTTAAACTTTTATGTGCCAAGGCTTAAACATTTTTCGTTTCTTTCAAACTGTTCTCTACTTAAAGCTACAACTATAGCATTCAAAGAATATAGCCTATCATCAGATTATTGGAAATGCAGTCCGAACAAAGTGGCATAAAATTATTATCCCGCCATTTACACTAAGCACGTTACCTGGGACTAATCTTACAATATACTAAAGAGTAGAAGACTCAGATCATACAAAGAATCTGAGGTTACTTGGGAGGAATTACCTGTTCTTATCACTAAAACGCAGTTTTTTATTGAAATGGGTTTGCTCTTGACTTTAGACTAAGCCAGACGTGGCGTAGGCAGAGTCGACGGTGGAGCGAGCTCGCCCAGGTTCTGGCACTCCCACTCACCAACGGAACACTGCCACTTGGCGCCGGGCTCCCGGTGTAGGGTGGTAGCTACTAGGCAGCACCTGACGGGGCCTACCACCGATGGATCGTTCAGCCGTTATCACAAACTGAATTTTGTGATGTGATGTCGTTGCCCGGGGTAGACCACTAGGAGGTAGATCCTTTACCACCCCAAAAACATTTTACATGGATTTTTTTATTTGATCATGACGTCTAAAGGTGTGCTTTTTTGTGTAATGTCAATGTGCTTTCCATTGATTATATATGTTTACCTGACTGCGGAAGGAGGGTTATGGTTTTCGAGAGTATGTATGTATAATTGTTTGGCACGCCCTACAGCCTAAATAGTTCGAATCCCGGATCGGGCCGAGAGTGTTTGGGTTTTTCTGCCTTGAAATTACTCAGACACAGCTCCGGAGTCAGGAAGTTGGTGGTGGTAACACTCCCGTTCCTCGGAAAGCACGTTAAACCGTTGGTTCTGTGCCTGATCTCTCTACGGTCATGTCGGACTGCCGTCTCACCGAATTATCAGAGTGAAGGAACAGAGAGTGCACCTGTGTATTGCGCACACACTTGTGCACTATAATATGTCGTGCGCAGTTGGCTAATATCTGTTGAGATAGGACGCCGTAGTCGAAGTTCAGATAGGAGGACATTATTATATTTAGAAAATGGCGCCCGCAAATGGAAGTTAAGGGGGGAAGGAGGTTTGATTTTTACCTTACCATAGCAATGTGGGTATCAAAACTATCAAATGAAAGCTATTGACCATTTCAAAAAAAAATTTTTTTCAATAATTATGATTTTTCTAAATAAAATTATTATCTTCTAGACCTACTGCTCATATTTGCATTACACAACATCGCTCGTGACTTTTAATACAGCACAGGCATTACCGGAGCCAGTTCATTGTAGATGTCAATAGACAGATATTACCCCGTCCTGAGGCCTTACTCCGGTTGATTTTGCTCGTAGTTTCGACTGTAGCCGTTCCTGTCATTCACGACAGAATGACAACGCAAACGAGCGAGATGGCTAGACTCGAAAATACGGACATCCTCAACCGGAGTAGGGCCTCTGTGCGCCCGCGCGGATTCGCGCCTACCGCGAAGTACTTACGCTGATTGGGACCTTCGCTAGTGTAGTGATGTTTGTAGCCCTGACATTTATCAGAGGAACTAAAGAGACACATTAAAGGTAGTAATTCCAGAAGTCACATGGAGGAAATTACCAAAGATAGAGGATAATTAAGACTAAGAAATTAAGTTTCGTCACAAAATACGGACGAAGACAACTATTAACATCAACATTACGCTGATTGGGAACTTCGCTAGTGTAGTGATGTTTGTAGCCCTGACATTTATCAGAGGAACTAAAGAGACACATTAAAGGTAGTAATTCCAGAAGTCACATGGAGGAAATTACCAAAGATAGAGGATAATTAAGACTAAGAAATTAAGTTTCGTCACAAAATACGGACGAAGACAACTATTAACATCAACATTACGCTGATTGGGAACTTCGCTAGTGTAGTGATGTTTGTAGCTCTGACATTTATCAGAGGAACTCTAAAGATATACTTTGCAGGTAATAAGTCCAGAAGTCACATGGAGGAAATTACCTAAGATAGCGGAAAGTGAAGACCAAAGAGAGAGAAATCAAGTTTCGTCACAAAATACGGAATAAAGACAACTATTTAGATAATAATTTGTAAAAAAAGTAAATTTTGACTATCCGTTATTGGAGTTCGTGTGTGTTAACTATAAATTTGCTCTAACTAAAAATTATATAGCTGTAATATTGTATTTGAACAGCAATAACTTGAACACTGGCAAAGTTAAGAAAGCGGCCAAAATGTAATTTCAGGAATAGTTTTTGCTAAAGTTTATATCACATTCACAGTCACAATATTCAGCAACTAGGTACAGCACCAATTCGAATTCGGAACTATCCCTTATTTGGCTCAGTGCAGTAGCATAAAAAATACTTTTATCAACAGTATTGAAGTTGGCGCCTAAATAACCTCTCAGCACTTCATTCGTTCCCCCTTAAGAATGCCCAGGGCCACATTCACACTTGTTCATTCGGGTAAACGGAAATTTTTTTGGAATTCATCTCACCTGCTGAAACCGGTCGAGAGCGTGATTAAAAGTATTGCTGTATTTACCCTAAGTACAGTGGCCAGCACTCAGACAATCCATTTTAGTCGCACCCTATTATAACTTCTTAAGATGCCGCAGTTTTTACCTTGGTGTGTTGTTGTTTGTGAATGTACTGGCGGCTAAGTTAAATGTTACAACTGAGGCAGTGAATGAAATTATAATAATAAATTGTTTTAACAAACACACCAACTACCTAGCCTCAAACCAAGCGTGAGCTTGTGCAATGGTGACTAGGATAACGGATAGACATAATTATATACATTTATAAACGTCCATGTCTTAGGTACAAATGCTCGTACTCATCGCACAAACATTTTTCCCGTGGATTCGAACCCGCAACCGCCTGGTTTAATATTCCGGGGCGCGAACCAATGAACCAATAAAATATTCCTATAAGAACTTTAAGATTGGGCCACTTAGGGTCATTTAGAGGTAAAGGTAGCATAAAAGCAGTAAGAAAAAATACTTAATAAATTCTAATCTCTCATCAATCATTCATTAAGATGGGCAAGTTTAAGATACTCTGATGGGTACGTATTATAATACCGAAAGTTCAAAATCAAAATACCGAACGAATGAAATACATAGGTATTTCATTCGTTCGGTATTTTGATTTTCGACGTTTCAGGCGTAGGTATTTCATTTGTAGGTATTATGAACTTTCGGTATTATAATACGTTCCCATCAGAGTATCTTAAACTTGCCCATCTTAATCAAAATACCGAACGAATGAAATACCTATGTATTTCATTCGTTCGGTATTTTGATTTTCGACGTTTCAAGCGTAGCATATTTATCCAATTTTATATATCGGGTATAGACCCGATACACCGAATTTTATAAATATGCCGAATTTCAAAATCCCGAAGTTTGAAATACCGAAGGTTCATATCCCGAAAGTTTGAAATACCGAAGGTTCATATCCGGAAGATTAATATACCTACAGTTAGTATACCGAAGTTCAAAATCTAAAAGCAAAAGTTCAAAAGCAAGCAGGCATGCAGCATGCAGCATGCAAGCAATCAAACAGGCAGGCATGCATGCATGTAGCAAGCAGGCATGCAGCATGCAAGCAATCAAACAGGCATGCATGTAGCAGCATGCATAGGTTTTGCTCTTCTCCGGCGCTGCGGGAAGTGCAGCCCTTTCGCCCTAGCGTAGCGAATTTCAGGCTCCCGTGCGAGCTGGAGTGGCTGAGGCTGGTCGCGGGTTGCTCTCCCTCCGCGCCTCCGGCTTTTGAATTACACTCTAGTATCGGGCAGACTAGTACCACTGCGAAGGACCACGGCGAGTCGGGGTCAATCAAAATTTGTTTTTCTTAATGAACCTCAATCTCAATTGTATACAATTTGTTTGGCGTTTCGTTCATAGGTCTTGTAAAATTCGGTATTTTTAATCATGTGGTTTTAAATTTTTCGGTATATTAAACTTTCGGTCATATAAACAGTCGGTATTTTAAAATTCGGCATTTTAGTATTCGGCATTCCAATTATAGGTCTTATAAGATTCGGTATTTGGAATTTTCGGGATTTCAAACTTTCGGTATTTAGAACTTTCGATCATATAAACATTCGGCATTCTAAAATTCGGCCTTCCGTTCCGTTCGAAGGGCTTATGAAATTCGGTATTTTAAAATTCGGTATTGTAATACGTACCCACTCTGATGCTACGTTGAACTTGTGTAGTTTGGTGGAGTCCTGCCAATAAAACACACAAGTACCTAATATAAAAATTACTCTGTACATAAGTAATACTGCTAAGCTACTTTTATATAGTTTGTACTTTGTATACATTTTTTCTTGTTAATTGTTTGTTCGATGGGACTGACATGTTTTATAGGCAAAAGCTCCTAAAAAAAAGATACCGGTAAAGGCATTGCTTAGTCCGTTACTTTATGATAAAACAAGATTATAAAGAATCAATTACTACCAAAATATGGATTCTACCCTACCGTCTAATACATTAAGGTCTGTACTAGGTAACTTTTAGTAAAATAAAATCATTTCATATTTTAGCTCAAACTAGGAATTTCCAATTAATTATCTTATTGAGCTATATATTATATCTGTGAATGTTGTCGAGTAATTACAAAATTAATCCTATACAAAAAAATGCATTTAAGGACCTCTTAAAAATGTATCAATTACAGTCGCCAGCACATTGGACTATACTTTTCTGTACAAAATCAATCCTGAACTTTAAAAGTGCGTTTATACGTAGATAGAACCCTTAAAAACTTGTTTACGGTACAGTGAAAAATTAGTGTATAATTTAAAATTAATGGACAGCACTAATCGGCCCTATTAGCCCCATATTGCACATTCAGGCGACTGAAAGTGTAACCATGATCCAAAAACTGGTCAGGTGGCAGTCGCTCCACTGTAATTATTACCTGATCTGTCATATCCTGGATGGTCAGCGGACCCTGAGGCCTCGCGTCCGAGTGCACATCCGGGATAAAGCTAGGATGATGTTGACTTATCGCCCTTATTACCTGTACCGCAGCCGTACATCCTTAAAATGCGACTCAACGACAGGTCGAATCCTTACGTCTCAAACTACGCATCTCTAATTAATCCTCCTAACCTCAGGCATATCCAAACAGCCGAAACCCACCTCCAGAGCAGGGCACAGAGGTCTTACTCTTGATGTCGATTTCCTTATTTTCAAGTCTAGCCGTCACGCTCGTTCGCGCTGGTTGTGCTGGTGTGAGTGACAAAGATGGCTATAGTCCAAAATATGGACTATAGCCATCTTTGTTGATAATATTATCCGGAGTAGGCCTCAAGACCGGAACCGTACCGTGAGAGCGGGCGGTGTTGGCTCGGCTCATGTACACAGACTGTTGGCTTAGTCCACAAGCACACTATGTGGGTTGAGGCAGAAGTGACAGCGTTTTCAAGGAACGTTAAAGGTTAGATACAAAAATAAGTATGAACAAATAAACGCTAGAAAGTTATTATAAGTATTAGTCATATAGGGTATAAATAGAAATATAAGTATGTGTTACTTATTGCTTGACTTTCCTGCTGGATTGCACTGGCTGTGAGCGGTCGGTAGATCGATGGTCTAATACAAATTCTAATGCAATGCGAAAGTTTAAGTAAGCTAAATACAATATAACTCTTAGTATTTCTCTTCCCCTTTTTGTGTGATGATTTGTCCAAATACACCTACCTACGGGTCGATACCAAATCGTATAAGAACTATCCAGGAGGATCCGATACTTAAGTAAACAAATGTAAAAATCTAATGGGATTCCAACAAGAAGTTGACTTCCAAACTATGAAGTCTATAAAGATTCAAAATAACTTCATAAAAGATTTTTCTGAGGTCAGTATTGCTCATTAAGAACCTACTGATGCACATGCACTCGATCGTCTACTCGGAGCTGTGGCGGATTTCTCATCAGACTATGAGAGTAAAGAAACACAAATATATACCTAGCTTCTTTTTTACGCGGAGGAAATGCTTTATGCATACTTACTGCAAATGGAAGAGCGAGATAAAAGATGAATAGAATCGGAGGATTCCATTATATGCACCAGGTATACCCACTAAAACCTCAAGACCGCTTATGGCGAGGCAAAGGAATTTTGCTCAATGCATGGTGTCTCCTGCACACAAAGCCAATTTCTGATGGAATTAGTAGCCGTAGCTGAAACCGCCGAAACTCTTCTTCTTTTCGATCCCCACACAGCCCCCACAGCTTACACTTATGCCACACATCTCGTCTGTTTGTCTGTCCCGTTGACGGCTCGCCTGTTGACTCGCAAGGTCGTCGGCCTCTCTTCCGGGGCATCGCAAATGTCCACCTCAAATGTTTGAGCTGGACATTTTTGAGATGAGACACCTAAAGTTGTCTGTCTTTTAGCGGGGGCCTAGAAAATATTCAATCTATTCTACGGAGAACTTTGCTATTGCCAATAAATTGTCAAAATAGCAAAAGTTTGACTTATTTTTCAGTCAGTTTCACACATTTTATTAGCGATTGGAACTTCAATGAAGAATATATTGCAACTTGTCTAAAGACCTATTGCAGCTGAGAGAAATTGTAAAACATCAGCCATCGATTTCAGCCTTTTGACGTCTTTTACCTATATTGTTATAAGTCTCCAATATGGCTAAATTTTTTTTATTTACCGTAAAAACAAGACATAATACGAGTACAAGAGAACTTAAATGATAGCGACTGAAAACCACTGAGGTTTATAATTGTACTATCATGAGCTTGCAGTTTATGTAATTTCAATAGGTACCTAATGTTTTATACATTGAAATTGAACTAAAACTACCCTTACATACCACGGCTGCTATAGTGGTAAGAAAAAAAGAAAAGAAGTAGGTAAGTTCATTATGACATAAATCGCAAAATAATTCGTAAGCATAATTTATTCTCAAAATTACAATACAACAATACTTATACAATTTAAAAATACTACAATACTTATACATAAAATACATTTATAAACTTATAATTATAAGTTTGAAATATTTCATTATTTGAATCACTAACGTTCCAAGGTGATATTCCTTGAGCAAGTTATTGATAAGTCGAGGTTAGAGGTAGCCAGTTGTCCGCTCGCCGTACGCATTGTTTGCGCACAAAGTGCGAAAATTTTACCCGATCATCCCTCTTTTCACATTTGCTAACGAAATTACAGTTACATAGAGTAAGCTTATACCCCTACTTTTGCAACTTAAAGACTAACTTAAATTTATTCAGCCATACCATTTACTACCTACAATAGAAAGACATCATTGGGCTCAATTCTAATGCGCCCTGTCTAAGATTAAATTTAGGTTCAGTCTCTCTCTTTCACTATCAAACAAACGAAAAGAGACCGACCACAAATAATTTAGAAACGTCAAATTAAGTTATGCGATTTCTTACGTATTTATACAAGTTTTTGCGTGTTTTCGTCTAACTTTAGTCGTCATCGAACATCCCTACTAAATTGTCTATGGGTTCTCTAATTTCCTAAGCAACGGACAGCTGTTTAGTCTGACGTTTCTAAATTAATATAGTCTGTCTCTTTTCGTTTGTTTGGCAGAGAAAGAGAAAGACTGAACCTAAATTTAATCTTAGACAGGGCGCATTGGAATTGAGCCCATTGTTTCGGCTTACGACTGAAAGATTAAAAAGTTCTTAAGACAGATTTGGGTTTCAACTTAGGTATTCAACAATGGTAAACTCGAAAGTGCACTAAACTATTCCTTTCAAACACGACCAACCTTTTAAACCGTGGCTATTCTCTCGTGAAAAGGCTTACAATGGGTAAAATCTTTACATGAGCAAATATTAACTCTCCAACCCACTGTGCACTGTAAGTCGGTAGTGACAAGACGAGTGCTTGCTTATGCAAAACGCACTTGTTAACGAAAATGGTATTCTGAATGTGCTATTGAAATAAAACGCTTTTACGAATGCACAGTCGGAAATATTTGCTAGCATTGTGTACCAAAAGTCGCGTTGGATTGTGCGAGTGAAAGAATAGAGTAGAGAATAGAATATTATATTGCCTGTATATCTGTCAAATCTCTACTAAGATCAAAATTCGATAGGGGATAATATTATTTTTATTATTACGAAAAGTCTTAATAAAATTGCGCCCAGAGCAGGCACACAACTATAGACATATTAATTACTAGCAGTTCCCCGCGACTTCGCCCGCGCCATAAGTCGGGTTTTCCATACAAACTTTCATCCCCTTTCATGTAACATTTATTTCATTCAACAAATGTCCTATGTCCTTCCCAGGGTTTAAAACTATCTCTGTACCAAATTTCATTTGAATCGGTCTATTAAGATACAATACATCAACTTACCCAAATCTACCAAAATATCTATATATAAATCATATAATTTAATTTTCCATAGAAAATTTACATCAATGTACATTAGTAATATATATACAACTTATTAATAAAAATTAAGATAAATTACATAACACAAGGACCCTTTTTATAATTTTTGTTTTTGTGTTGTATTAAGTAATTTATCTTAATTTTTATTAATAAGTTGTATATATATTATTAGAAATTAGAGAATCTACATATTATAGACAACTTTAAAAGGGGCATCAAAGTATTACACTACTTACTTAAATGAAAATATACGCAAATAATTACCATGACAAATTGGTTCTAGATATTGTTTTTAATTATAAAAAAGGCTGATCAAAACTTTAGTAACTTACAGTTCATAAACCAGCCAATTCATAATTGCCACATGCGATGAAACTTAAAGAAATACCATCGGAACATTTTAAAAATATAACATGAATTCTTAACCCTTATCGTACCTTAATAACTATCTACGTTATTCCATTCAGTATTCTGCAGTTGCGATAAATTGCCGATTCCCATTTTAATAAGCTGGCTTGTTTGTCGGTTTAATATAAAACTTTTTACTAAAATGTTTTTTTAATATCTTAGACATTTAATTTAATGCAGGAGTACAGAGAGGCAATTTGCAAAAATGTTTCAATTTACTCGACTTATGAGCAAACTCGTAAAATAAGTAAACAATCTTTCACACGGCAAATATAATTACCAGTCTATGCATTTTAAATATCGCTTTAACAGTGTCACATCTTCAGGAGAACAGACAGTACAAATTAAGAGGAACGAAGAGGCTTTGGTTCTCAAGTCGACGCCTTAGTTATATTTTTTATGGATCACTTACGCACTAGTAGGGCCCAAAAGATAAGGCGACATGTTTGGGGCCCCTAAGGGCCAATATTACAGATTTTTAAATTTTTGACGTTCATAAGTAGCATTTTCTGTCCTAAATTAAATAAATTATTTTTGACTTTGACTTAGACAGAGCAGTCCGATTTTGATAATTATTTTTCTATTGGAAAGGGTATACTCCTGACTTGGTCTCGTTTGCACCAATTTCTGGATCTGATGACGGAATCCTGGGGAAATCAAGGGAACTCTTCAGATTTTGTAGGCACGTATACGGTTTTTGCTACAGCATCGTTAGGTATTCAAGCGTTTATATCTGTGAGTCATAGTTTAATGGTGCTGGCCTAATGATCATAATCCTTAACGCTTAGCAGTTCGTGAATATTTTCACCTTTTTTTGACTGTTTCGATATTGTGTTAAACGCAGTAAAATGTTTTTTTTAATAATACAACTGCCTTTAAAAAAACTGCCTCTAAAAAGTAGAAAGAAAGTTTTTTATTGCGTTTTTCTTAAGGAGATTTGTCGATAAATCGTTTATCATGTATTATAAACCGTACTTTTTAAAAACGGCTGTTCGGCTGTCAGTCCGCATAAAACAATTCACTGGGTTGTGCGCGCGCGCTACGTGCGGAACATTTCATCATGGCGTATCGGTATAACGCCCAGGAATACCTTAATATGGCATTGTGCTATGAAGAAGCGGGAGAAGTTTTGTTGCGGGCGCGGCAGCTGTACGCCGAGCGGTACGGCTCCATTGTACACACACGCACAATACTCGGAGCTGTGCAGCGTTTTCGGGAAAATGGCAGCTTCGAGCCACGCCTCGACCTCGTGCGTCGTCAACGACACCCGGCTGGGCTTCAAGAAGAAGTGATTGATTTATTTCATCGACACCCATTGGGGAGCATCGCGGACGCCGCTCGTGTGTTTGGCGTGAGCAGATACTACGTGTGGCGGCTTTTGCACGACGAAGGCCTCCACCCGTATCATTTTACTCGGGTCCAAGAGTTGCTGCAGCAGGACTACGCGCCGAGGGTCGAGTTCTGCCACTGGCTTATACGAAACCGGACCTACAACGTGCTTTGGACCGACTAGTGCACATTTACGCGCCAAGGACTTTTTAATGTGCACAATGCGCATTATTGGTGCGATTACAACCCGCGTGTGACTCGTCCGGACTATTTCCAGCATCGCTTCAGTGTGAACGTGTGGGCAGGAGTGATAAACGAAACGTTGCTGGGGCCCGTGTTTCTGGAGAGACTCAATACGGAAACGTATTTAGAGTTTCTACAAAATGACCTCCCTAAACTGCTGCTGGATGTGCCTGCGTGGAGCCGGAGGTACCTCTACTTCCAACACGACGGCGCGCCTGCGCACTTCAGCCTGCGGGTACGCGCCTACCTAGCCGAGGCGTTCTAGGGCCGCTGGATCGGGCGCGGCAGCGTTATCCCCTGGCCGCCGCGATCACCTGATCTGACGCCAATGGATTTCCACGTGTGGGGTAGGGCCAAGGACCTGGTTTACGGGAATGACGGTCATACCATCTTTTCAGTGTAACAATTGCGTGCGCGAATAATTAATTCGTTTGATGTGATGGCCAGTGAGCCCGATGTGCTCGCTTCAGTTTGGAGGCATTGTCTCGATCAGGCTAGGAAGTGTGTACAAGAACAAGGGCGTCACATCCAGAATTTAATGTAAATTTTATTGTGTAAATAGGAATTTGTATAATAAGTCATAAGTCAGCCTATTAGATACCACTGCTGGGAAAAGGCCTCACCTCAACTATGAGGAGGAACGAGCCATACTTCACCACGCGGGCTCAGTGCGGATTGGTGGAGGGGTGTATGTAAGGCAAGTGACAAACCTTACTGCCAGAAGTTATCAAGCCGCCCTAGGGCCTCTGACTAGGCTTAACGACTAATACCACAGATATTAGCCGGGACTTAGGACTTTGTAAATAATGTAGATTGTTAATATGTAACTGTGATGTGATTGTGTAAATAGGAACTTGTAAATATGACTGTAAATATCAATGAATTCTGACACGCCAAGTTTATACCAAAATGATAGCATCCTATTTTTGATACAATTAAATTTAATACAAGGTAGTAAGATGATTATTAACGGTTTGTATTAAATTGTCAGTCCAAAGTCTGAAAAAATGTGATGGAAAGTCATGGTTCGTCAATGTACGAGTACGTTTAAACAAAACAAAAAATATGTACCTAATAAACTGAACTTTAACGAAAACTGCCTTTTATTCAAAATACCAACACAAATCCCATATTAGGGGCATAATATGTAATAACGTTTGGTTTTGTGAGGATTAGAATGCAGTCGAGTTGTTTTGAAATTAAAATTGATATTTTTAAAATGTTTACTTTGATTTGAGCAAATCTGCTTTGATTCTATGGAAATATTATCCTAGCTTTTGAACAAGCTAAATACGCTTAATTTATCTGCATAAGTTAGATTTTCTGTCTCAGCAGAGAAGGAACCTATGCAGGTAGCATGCGCAGCGTTCAGCGTAGGTAGATAACTAGTGAGTGGTGCGCAGCCGCGGTCCCCCCGCGCACCGCGCAACATGAATGAAATGAGGGAAGAGACGGGCACGATTGAAATAAGAGAGAGCGGCGAGGACACGTAGGGATGTTTCAAAGTAGACAGGTGCTCTTAATTATTATTATTTTTGTTAGAAAAAATAAAAATGAAAACTAGCAAGTTTTTAAAAATGAAAATCATAGGGCCCGGTTTATCTAAAATATTTAGAAGTTCTGTTAAAGTTTCACCACTTTATAAAAGGCGACCTTATATAGTATGTATTATAATAATGTATGCAATGTTATGTGCTGTGGATTTGTGTGAATAAAAAAAATTGAGCGTTAAAACATCACACATGTGTCGATACATCATTTATCATGTTTTCTGAACCGTACTTTTTTTAAATAGTTAAGTCACATGAGCTGGCTCTTCTGGTTAGCTTTGTCTACCCTGACGGATGCAGTACGAAACCGTGCCTCATATTACCATATTAATCGTCGGTAATCGCGAGAAATTGATTCCATATTGACTTACGATTAATTTAATCGATTTTCGCTAAAACAAATGGTGGTAATTAAAACGCGCCCGCCCAGACGAACGAGACGATCGAGATACAATCGAATAATCGGTATTAATTTGAGTTGCAATTAAAAATATTGCGGTACTAAAGTTTTTATTACTCGTAATTGTGATTTAGGAGGCTTAGTACCTACTCGATTGTGTGTTTTTTAATCGATTGCTTCATCAATTCGTCGTACCTACTGCCATTTTATTTGTGGATATCAAATTAGCGTGTCATTGACCTTTTGTCTGCCTTTAGCTTTTATAATAAGAGGATAACAATTGTTTTATCCTCATGACAGTATATTATCGCATCGCAACTATAATTTTTCTATCGCATAACAAAGCATTTATTATTTTAATTGGTATTGAACTTTGCTGTGACTAATATTAGGTTGAAATTTGGTTGCAGAAAGACAAATTAGGTTAAGTTGATGTGGCGCTGACTGCACCTACTTAATTAACGCACAATTTTTCACTTTGTAAATTAATGTTTTATTACTAAAGCTCTTAATTATGATGGTGTCGTAAATCATGAGTTACATTAAACTTTCGTTTTAACCCCATTTATCAAGGGAAAGTATTTTTATGACTTACTAGAGGTTCCCCGCGACTTCACCCGCAAGAGTTGGATTTTCCATATAAACTTTCATCCCCCATTTCACCCCCTTAATGTTTTTATATCGCGTCAAAACGTAGCCTATGTCCTTTCCAGGGTCTTGAACTATCTCTATACCAAATTTCACCTCAATCGGTTTATTGGTTAAGCGAGGTAACAGACAGACAGACACACTTTCGCATTTATAATATTAGTAGGTATGGATTTCGTTTCGTTTTAGATTTTTGATATTGAGATTATGGTTTTGGTGGGCTTGTTCTATCAGTGAATTATGAGTTTCCTAAAATGAAGATATCAGCTAACTTATTAAAAATAGCTAGGTAGTTTTTTCAACTGTGCTCAAATTAGTTCTGAAAAAAGGCGCGATAGCAAAGCAGAGAAAACTTTACCTCTCAACTGTGAGATCGTGAGTTCGATCCCCGCCTGTACCACTAAGTTTGTGTAAAAACATGAGTACAGTCTTTTCCAATGATATTGCTGCCTAACGGTGAAGGAAAACATCGTGATGAAACCTGGACACTAGTTGGCTAGTGTGTAAAATGGAGAACGCATGGCAATCCACTTTATTAAAATTGGCAATAAAATCAGTCATGATAAGGTATACGACTGTGAAGAGAATGCCTAGATTTTTTTAGATCGTGGTTTTTTAAAATCCTCCTGTGTATTTTCGGATTATTATTTATAGATACTCGGGGATACTTGAGTCTCGCGGACTGTGTTTTTTAATTTGAACACAACAATTTTATTTTATTATGTAAAACAATACCTTTGGATAACCAACAAATAAATGAGAAAATTATTAAAATCATCGTATAATTTGACCAGCAACGTAATAATGATGCCTCGTAAAGTTGTTGTTCAACTTTGATAGGCACTTCGAACTCAGTATGACTTCCATTACATCTATGTAATCAAATCATTTATGCTACACATAGGCGTGGCCAGAATGCGGATTTGTGGCTAAAAAGTAGAGTAGACCTAATCAGCTAACCCTATGAAGCTTAGTACCTACGAGTAACTGTGATCTTTTAATGATACTAAAAAGCAACTATGTAACAAAGCCATTTTAAACAACCCATGTATACATTTTTATTTCATATCTTAATATAACTATACAACGACTAATGAGGTAATGACATTTTAAAATCAGTCGTCCTACTTTTTGTTTACAGAATATTCCTTATCCGAGTTATAAAAAAAAAATAGAATTTTACGAACAAAATTGTCACAAAAAGAAAAAAAAAATATATGTTGGTATATTTTTTCTTGTTGGTTGCAACAAGACACCTCTTTAGGTCCACAGAAAAAAAAACAAAAGATGAAGTATAGATTTCAAATATTAAAACGAATAGGTATCTTCAGCACTTCCAAACAGCTTCAATGTCTTCGGAAACAACTGAGATACTGCCACAGTCAGGTAAGGTAAATTATCTTAGTTACATATAAAAAATCAATCAATGACACCACTATTGGTCAATGACCTCAACTTGTTATAAAATCAAATCGAGCCAAAGTAGTCCTACCACATTATAAAGAGTTTATTGCGAAACTCATATGCATATAAATATTCTATTTAATTAATATACTGGTGTTCATATTGGCTTAATTGTTATGTTATGGAAGAGTCTTTTTAGTTGGATGTTGCCACAGTGTAGGATTTTACATCAGTTAGTAAAAGTCGTACAAATACTCGGTGATTAACATTATTTTGTAACATACTTACAAAAAGGTGGAGAATTTAATGTTATTCGGCCTTATTATAAAAACGTAGTACCATAAGACTGAATATTAGCAGACAAATTAGAATAAATGACACATTCGTGACAATACTTTGAGTAAACCCGATCCTCCGCTTCCCTAATGGAAGCGGAGGATCGGGTTTACTCTTGATTTATTTATAAAACTTCTTAATTTATTACATCTTCATCTTGAATACACATATTACTTCTTCTGCGTCCATTGTAGAACAAAACCCTTTCATAAGCCTCATGCGTTCCAAACAATTTCAAATCTTTCTCCTTACTCGCACACATTCTTCCATGAAGTCTTCAACCAAATAAATCCTACTTATCCCAAAATACCTAATAGTAAAACGCGTTTCTGATTGGTCGGCTAATATTTTGCCTGGTTCAAACCTGGTGCTAGTTTATTGTAATATGTGTATGTTTAATGCTAAGTTTATGCCTTAAATTAGTACATTTTGATTTAAATATTATTTGTGCTCTTATTTGATACATACCAAAAAACAAAAAAAAACTCTAAGATTCCGTAAAATATGTACTATTAGATTTTATTAAAAAGACTTGTTTGCTTACTCTACACTTATTTATTTTTAGGCAGGTTCTCTGGCGTCGTTCTCTCCTACGACTATTAAGGAGGCAAAACTATTAAATACATACATAATATACATATGGACAGCTAACAAACTTGGCTTGGGCGACATTTTATAAAAGAGTATAAACAGTATGGTGACCATGAGTTTTGAAATTGGTTCGGAAGCAAATCAGTAGATATTAATAATCGCTTGTGGCAATTCCCTATTAGGAATTTACACATTTAATTACATTTTAACACTTGTTTGATACATAGTCACTAGTAAACAAGAATTTCTCTATTAGATTTTCAATCTTATAATTGATAGGATAACTAAAATGCTTTTAATCAATTGTAATAATCATCAATGAAAATCAATCATACCACATAATGTCTGAAACTGACAGCTGCCGAAGATTTTATAAGTTCTTATTCGGCAACAATTTTAAGTTATTTAAGTAAATACCGACTCTTGCCATTACACAAAATGCAAATTGAATAGCCTACCGCTATAACCACCTACATATTTGAGTGTCTTTCTCGCTGGATAACTGTCACATGGATTATATATTGTGCCCTTTTGGGGCTTTATTTTGTATTAATCTATTTACTTGGTTCACTTACAGTCAACTTACACAAAAACAGCTTATAAAAATAAAAAAAACATCAGTGATTAAAGCTAAGTGTAGTAAATACAAAATGCACTAAACTTTAAATTATACTATAGAACTTAAAGCTGTATCCCCAATAGTTGTAGGTTTTGGTCACCCCAATAAAGAGTGTAACACATCGGACTGAGTGGATGCAATCAGCATGTAGATGCGGCCGCTGGCCGGCTCAAACATCGAATATTGATCGCTGCATTATGGTAATGTGTGGACGTAAATTAGTGCCGCGCGGTGTGAATAGACCCTAACGTGGCGCTGTGACGAAGTTCGCTCTCTAGTTTTGTGTCAAGTTTTATCATCACGTGTCAGTTTCTTTGAAATATAATCAACGATTGACCTCGTTGTGTCGCAATTTGTAAAAAGATAGAAATCGTACTGATAAAGGGTGTTAGAATATGGCCATCAATATCTACAACTATGATTATGGGTCATGATCGAAATAAATAAAAAAGCAGGTGTTTCATACAAATAATTCTGCTACCTTAATAAAAATGTACGGAGCCAAATCCCACCCGTGCGTATGCGAATTTACGGTTTCTTATTTAAAATTTTAAAAAAGTTTTTTTTTACGGAGACCCAAAATTTTTCCTACGATTTCGATCATAACTTCATAGTAAAAGTTAAAGTATTGATGGCCATATTTGGGTGAATAGGGGGTCCTTATAGGATTATACTGAACACTAACATCCTGAATAGTTACCCTAAGTTTTAAGTGGACCTATATCGATCGATTAGCTAGCTCTGCATTTGCGTCATACACGTGTATCTGTGCCTGTGTTTATACATAATTATTTGATGGACGATCAACACTCGTCGAGTTCACTTATCTCTCTTCGGAGTCCCGCCCTTAAGCGTTCCTAGCATCCTTTTACACTAGCTTCAGCTTCAGCGTACCCTTTCAATGTGTGGTCCCGGGCTATACAGTTACCAATTAAAACAAGTTGATTCCTGAGTACCTGATCACCAATCATTAACTGGACAAATAAATAAGATCGATACGGGACAGCAGCTACTTCTATACAAGAATTTTGACTCATCTTCTTGCAGTATAAGTGCTGATCGTAAAATCGAATTACAATTTTCATCGCGCCAACGTAACGCCAGGATTATCAGACGCGATCAATAATGCAGCCAGCGTGTCGCTCCTAAACTTCCTAGAAAGGCATCTAAAAAACCGGCCAAGTGCGAGTCGGACTCGCGCACCAAAGGTTCCGTACCATTTATTATCTTACAACATTAAACACTATAATTATAACCTTTTTTACATTATAACAATAACGGGAAATAAATATGTTGTGTTGTATGGGAGCCCCCTTACATTATAAACTACATTTTTTTTAAATGAATAAGTATACAACAAATATCCTGTGTATATTTTAAGTGTCTACCTGTTGCTGTATAATCAAGGTTCATGAGATACAGCCTGGTGACAGACAGCAGAGTCTTAGTATAATCAAAATGGTATGGTATGGTAGAGTCCTGTTTTTACCTTTTGGGTACGGAACCCTAAAAATTCTAGTTGTTTCAACTGTATTTACATACAATGGGTACTGTCGGCTGTCAGTCACGGCTACTGCCGTTGAAAGTCAATTGTTCATTGACCAATATCTTTATTGTGGTGGGTAGATGTTGAAAATTCTTGTTTGGAGGCATACTGGTTGGGCAGCTTTGCCTTTTGGGTGGAATGTGCTACTTTGATTAGCATAATAGGGTTTAACATACCCATTTTCATCCCATTTAAGAATGTGAAAATTCGATAAAGACTTTTTAAGAGCTCTTATATTGAACAAGATTTAGACCCGAGTTCACCAATTCTTAAACAGCCGATGAACTTCCTTTGACGTTTAATTTAACAGAATATTCATACAAAATATGTCAATTAATACTGATTAAAAATTATACACCTATTGTTGAACTTCAGCCTTAACCAGTAATTCCTACATCTACTTACATTATATTTATTTCTTTTTTCAAAGAGATTTCCAAGAGGCTGGTTGACATCAGTGGTGATCTAAGAGCTGGCAGCTACCTTGCTCAGCGTATAAGCATCGCTATCCAGCGCGGTAATGCTGCCAGCATCCTAGGAACCTTACCACAAGGACCCTTTTTATAATTTTTGTTTTTGTGTTGTATTAAGTAATTTATCTTAATTTTTATTAATAAGTTGTATATATAGTTAATTACGCTTCAAAACTTTTAATTACGTTGTAAAAACAATTTATACATATACCTACATATATTTTTCATCAATTAAATTAGCTTCCATATTTTGGCTTTAAATAGATTATGAAAATATGGTTTTACTTAAATTCAATTGATTGGTAGAGCGATTTGTCTAGCTACCAGAAACCATGAATGAGTAATACTTTGAAATCTGACTTTCAAAATTGAATGTTATACTATCAACTATATTAGTATCGTTTAGTCACAGAATGCCAAATTCGCAATACAGCTATCCTTATCCAATATCAACTATATTAACTAGTATTACTATATAACGACTTACTTTGTAAATTTTACCCGATTCTCAACATGTAAGCTGCAAGCTTTGTAAGCTTTCCAACCAGTAACAAAAAAGCTGCGCGCGCGCTGCAGGTAGCACGTCACTTACTGCACTTGTGGACAAGTGTGATAATTTAGTGCATCGCTTTACTGCCCGGACTAACTACAGACTTTTGACGTTTTCGCATGAATATACACACGATTCTGAGGAGTAATCAGCTTTTCTTCTGTAGCGCGTGGGCTGCTAACAATCCTAGTCTCAGACTTTATTAGTTCAGCTAATCACCAGCTTCAGTCATCCACCATTCAAGTTGAATTTATTCTGCAAAGAATAACTACTTGGCCCACTGCAGCTGTTGCAATACAGCTCGGGTAGATGTTGCTGACGTCACGCAATGATGTATTCAAAAGAGACCAAGAATTTCGCACTGGTGGATGGACTGCATGGTAGCTCAGTTGGTAAGAGCTTCAGCCCGGTTAGCCAAAGGTCATGGGTTTAAATCCTACCCGAGTGCGAATTTTGATTTCTTATTTAAACATAATTATCTTTATTTTTCTGACAAATGTTGTGACCCCTTTTTTACGTATTGTACAATAAATCGTCTATAGTAAACTTATCAATATGTGAGAATATGTGACTATAGGTTAAGTGCTTTCGTTTAGTATATTATTCAATCAGAGTTTATTTACCCTTGCTTTACCAGCTGCTTATTTACCATTTCGTTACTGTCACGTCTTGATTGGTTAATCTCGTTATAAAAAATTCACGAAAAATCCCGTGCAATATTAGTTACAGGTCTCCAAAAGTTGGACTAGAAAAGACTTCGGGATAGTAATAACTAACTTTTCTATTACGGTGGCAGTCGTTGACATCCCAACTAGTTACACACCCAACCTTATTGTAAGTGACCAAACTACACACACCCTACTTAATGACTATGAAAAGTCTACTGAGCATGCCACGAATGATTTCACATCTAATCATTTACGACGCGTTGACTGCTCACCATTCTCCCGGTCCGTGTGTCACTTACGCTATCAGAGACCACCAGCCTTTCTTGACCCGTCGTGTTATATTATATGTTATGTTTTAGAGTTCGTTTGAAACTGGAATAGGTGATAATAAATATATTTATTATAGGAAGAGTTCTAACCTACCGGTCGTTTGCGGTCGGTTACTGATGGGATTTTCGTATTTTACGGCGTGTCAAAGGTATTTGTTTCCCGTAATAACTGCAGGTTGGTTGACCATTAAGTTTCCACCGCTATTGTTGCTGCATTCTGCATTTTCCCACGTGTAATGTAAAATAATTAATATTATGCGAGCTTTTACCTTGCGATATTGAGATTCAAGTATGGAGCAGTCATTTTCATAGGTAAAGTGTAATTTTTTATGTGTGAAAAATCCTATTTAAGATAATTTAATTTGACCATATTTTAGAATTTTTTGTTGTTAACACTATTGTAGATAACTTACTGCTAACTCTGTGAGTGCTTCCTTAAAATGACTTTGTATAAAAAAGTAAAATAATCTTCACTGGAGTTAATACACTGTGTTATATTCTTATTATCTTATTCCTTTTATCAGATTCAACATCTGATTAGGTCAAAATTCCAAAAACATTTTCTTTCTGACAGTACCTCTACCCAAGTTTGGGTCAATTTGGCCATCAATCAGCTATGTTGAGGCCTATATTATGATAATACCCACGTCTGTCCATCAATTGTCTGCATAGACAGAAACGCAATGCAATAATAACATGTAGGGTCCTACTTTGTAAGAGTTCGCCATATTTGAACTGGGTACCTACTCGTACTCCCGAGCTCAATCGAATCGAAATCAGAATCGATATCGACCAAAAATGGCGATCCGTTAAACATTAGCTCGAACTCGATGTCGATATGGCGTCTGTGGTAACGATGGAAAGGTTCTCGATTTCAAGTAGTTCACTATTCGACCACTACACGATTGGTTCTATAATCGATTTGCAAAGTACCAAATTACTGATTTTCGACGTCGATTCGATTGTGATCGTAACTCAAGAGTAAACCTGCTGATGTTCGATGGAGCTGACGCGTCTTGCTTATAGTTAAGTCAGCCTATTAGATCCCACTGCTGGGAAAAGGCCTCACCTCAACTATGAGGAGGAACGAGCCATACTCCACCACGCGGGCTCAGTGCGGATTGGTGAAGGGGTGTCTGTAAGGCAAGTGACAAACCTTACTGTCAGATGTTATCAAGCCGCCCTAGGGCCTCTGACTAGGCTTAACGACTAATACCAAGAGATATTAGCCGGGACCAACTGCTTAACGTGCCTTCCGAAGCACGGAGATGCTTGTCATGGTCGTCACTTTAATGGTCGGAATGGTCACCCATCCAATCACGACCGCGCCGTGGTTGCTTAACTTTTGGTATCACTACCAAAGCGCTGCCGCCACTGCGCCACAAGCACCTCAACCTCACCTCTTGCTTATAGTGGAGACGACGAACAGGCAAACGTACCGTGTGACGCCCAGCGGCTTGTTGGGCGGAAGACCTGGTGAGGGTTGCTGGCGGTAGCTGGATGAGAAGGGCTAGTGATCGTGATGAGTGGCGTAGATTGGGGGAGGCCTTTGCCCTACGGTGGACGGCTGGAGGCTGATGTGATGATGTGATTACCCATAATTTCGGCCCTATATGCGTCTTTCTTGCTCACATTGGGATGTCCGTTCAAGTGAATAGGAAAGGAGGAGTCAATAAAGCACGTATTACACTTTCCTACTTGTAAGGATCCTAGTTAGAATCCTAATTAGGAAGCTATGAACCAGAAGTGTTAAAAGAATCCACTATAACTTCGATAACATCTTCCTATTTATTTCCTAATTGGAAAACCTAAAAATGGTGTGGTGTTATATACTATAAACGAAGACGGTCGTCATCCCATTGTCCAACACAGTAGGTGTCTGATGTTGAAGACATGTTATTTTGAGCCCTTTGGAAATTAGAATAACAAGGCCGGTAAGTCAATTTTCGATAATCGCATAATATTATGGAATATTTCGTAATGTACAGTCGACAGCACGTCAGGTTACCCATGTGAACTACGAAAATAGATTTTAATTTGTAGGGAATAGAGGTGGTCTCATGGTCAAAGTAGGGTAGTTTGACATGCGGTTGTGTGTGACGTATTACACCTTTAGCACAATAACATAAGTCAAGTGTAAGTGTTGATATTTTAGATGTAGGGATAGTTGTAAGATCATAATTAGAGAAAATTACAAAATGGGCTCATATAATTGCTTTTTCTGTTTCTTAATAAGTTGATATTTAAAACGCTATAGTAATGTAAAAAAAAAAACAATTGCATAGACTCCTTTGATGCACCAAACTACGCATGAGTAACCCTTCCTATTAGTTACCTAACAATACGAAAAAACGACTATGTATGCACATACATTGCTCATGCGGACCGCTTATGAGCAAAATAAGTATCCATTCAGGGCTGCTTATAATGGCACCCGGAAGAGATAACAGAACTCACTCCCCGAAACATCTAGCAATTCTTGGATTCAACGGGCATAAGTAGTGAGCTATAATCAAAAGGGCTGCCATAATAGGCCAATCACTGATCGAGTTGGCTTACATTTGGCCCAAAAAACGATAAAAATAATACCTAAAATCATTTTTTCAAGTGCAATAATATATTAAGATTGCAAAGAGAATGCTTATCACTTAAAAACAATAATTTACCTAAAAACATATATTTAAGACGTAACTCAAATGAATTTGATTAATCTAACAGCTATAGGTAAGTATTTAATAAATTTTATATAAACCTTTTTTTAGAATCCTCTACATAAGTCTTCACAAAGCTTACTATTTCTTTTTGCGAACCCCATATCAATTTTAAAAAAGACATTCTTTTAAATTATGCCTTAAATGCTTACTTATGCCTGTCTGCACGCATCAAATATATGATTCCATCTCACGCTCACACCTCTTTAATTACCCCCCATAATCAGGGGATAACTCGCGACTTTATTGTTTTCCTTACTTAATTGAGAACGACGCAAGCGCATCGAAGACCAATTTGCAACAATGTTGCCATAGTTGAGTTAAGAACAGTAGTCATGTTAGTCATAAAATTAAATGTATGGCGAAGTCTGAAGTTTGATCAACAAAGATATGAAGAAGAGTATCCATACTAATAAATGCGAAAGTATGTCTGTCTGTTTGTCTGTCTGTTACCTCTTGACGCTTAAACCGATTGAGATGAAATTTGGTATGCAGACAGTTTGAGACCCTGGAAAGGACATAGGCTACATTTTGTCGCGATATTAAAATATAAAGGGGGTGAAATGGGGGATGAAAGTTTGTATGAAAAATCTAACTCTTGCAGGCGAATTCGCGGGGAACCACTAGTAAAAAATAAAAATAAAACCGAGCAAGTGCGAGTCGGACTCGCGCACTGAGAGTTCCGACTCATTTAAGTCGTATTTTGTAATAGGTTTTGGATTTTTTAGATTGAAATAACTTGGAAGCTTGACTTCACAGCTTCTAGTACCGCAGCCTAGTAAGTATTTGTTTGTTTACTCGAGCCGAACGCTATCGCGCGTGATGATGTCAAGAGACCAGACGGGATGTCACTTGTTCCTTGGCGGATGGGTCGGGCTCTTGTGTGGGACGCTACCTGTGTCGACACACTTTCAGCCTCTCATCTGCCCGGGACAAGCCGTGGTGCTGGTTTGGCTGCGACAAGTGGCGAAAACTTCAAAAAGAACAAGTACAGGTAGATCGACTCCCGGTACCACTTTGTACCGTTTGGAGTCGATCAAATCATTAATTGTGACACTAAGGTTTGTTCTGCATGAATGATGCTATTAAGTAAATGTCGCTACAAAAGGTATATTTTCTTCTAAACTTATCACACGTCCACTTATTATTAATAACTAGAACCCCGGTTAAATCTTTCAAACAGAGCGAGTCTACTTCACCTGTTTTATTATAGTTGCAACAATGTTGCGTTTCGTATGATGGAAGACCAAAAGCATTCACAAACCTACAATCAAATATCGTCCGTGTAACTTCGACTGTAGAGTCGATTTTCGAATAGCGATATAACCCTTAACTCTAGTTAGTGTTAACTATTATTAACGCATCAAAAAAAGGTGAAATCAATTTGCACTTAGTGCCTCCTAATTTGGCTTCAAATCAAATTAATCAAGTACTTATTGGGGTTTTGAGCAGGATCATATTGATCAAATGTTTTTGTGATGAGCACGAGCATTTGTACCTAAGTCATGGATGTTTATAAATGTATATAAGTATTATATTTTTATAACTAAAGCAATTATTTTGCAAGTTTTTACGAAATAAAATCAAATTTCACTTGCAAAAATTCGTCGACTGACTAACGTCCTCCATAGCTTAGTTGGTAAAAGCACTCGCCCGGATAGCGAAGGGACGTGGGTTTGAGTCCCACCGGATGACACAGTCGATTAATTTTTGTAAGTGAAATTTGATTTAATTTTGTATATAAGTATGTCTATCCGTTATCCTAGTCACCATAGCACCAGCTCACGCTTAGTTTGGGGCTAGGTAATTGGTGTGTTTGTTGAAACAATTTATTTTATTTATTTATTTAAATGTAAATTCATTGTAAAAAAATCAAATGAAAAAATTGTTAAATAAAGCATTAATTATTTAGGTTCTGCAGCACGTCAAGTTACAAATTTGAACTACATAAAAAGCTTTTATTACATAGGGAATTATTCAGTAATCTGAGGGAGAGAATAGACGAGGTCTCAAGGTGATTTTTTTTAACAAACACACCAATTACCTAGTCCCAAACTAAGCGTGGGCTTGTGCTATGGCGACTAGGAGAACGGATAGACATACTTATATACGTTTATATACATCCATGTCTTAGGTACAAATTTTAATGCTCGTGCTCATCACACAAACATTTGCCCCTTGCGGGATTCGAACCAGCAACCGCTGGTTTTGTAGTCCGGAGCGCGGACCACTACACCAAGACGGTCGTCAAATATGTATAGTCTGACTAGGGGCTGTGTGTTAACTCAACTTAGGACGAAGGAAATATATTTTTTTACAAATCACTCCGTCTGTTTTTAAATAAGTAACTTAAATATTAAAAAGTAATTTTGTTAAGCGGTTAACCGCCACAGAATCAAATTTTATATAATGGGGATCCACACTGCCAAATTCTCCCTGTAGGTGGCGCATTGTCGATTGTCGCCCAAAGCTATCTGTCATTCTAGTACAGAAGTTGTGTTTTTTTGAGTATTTTTTTGTGTTTTCAATCTACGAAAGCATAATGCCGTTATGTGCTGTGCCCGGTTGTTACAATAATGGTATTCATTTATTTCCAAAAGAGCCAATTTAAAAAAGAAGTGCGAAACAGCTATAAGAAAAAAATAATAATTTTAGGTAGTTTACTGGAACTATTTACATCATGATAAGCTTCTGGATCGGGAACATTCATCGTAAACTAGATTGTGAAGCTACGACACCAAAATTCCCGGTATCATCGCAGTTCCGATCGTAGAATTCTAACCTAAAAACAAACATGTAACGTGTTTTACTATTTTAGTTATATTTATTAAAAACCTTGTTATGTAGTTAATTTGTAACACACATACAACAAAAACCATTTCTACAAGCATTAAATGTAACATTTACAGTAATAAAACTGTATAAACACCCAAATGTTTACCTCGCAATAAGATCGGCTTTTTTACCAGATACTTTCATCCTCATTTCCGAAGATCGTCTTTTAGTTCAGATAACTTCATTGACGAATACATTGTGATGAAATAACATTAGATAGTCACGACAAACTGCAAATTAGATACGATAAAGCCCGACATAAACAATAGCAAAATATTTGACATAGGCGTATCTATGCTAGCGCCATCTGCATCAAGCTTTGCGTGTGGATTCCCATTACCCGACCGTCTTGGTGTAGTGGTTCGCACCCGGACTACAAAACCAGCGGTTGCCGATTCGAATCCCGCAAGGGGCAAATGTTTGTATGATGAGCCCGAGTATTTGTACCTAAGTCATGGATGATTATAAACGTATATAAGTATGTTTATCCGTTATCCTAGTCGCCATAGCACAAGCTTACGCTCAGTTTGCTTAACTAAGCTACTAAGCTTACGCTTAGTTTAGGACTAGGTAATTGGTGGGATTGTTAGAACAATTTATGTATTTATTTATACTTAGGACATTTTCATTACCAATTTTCATTTACCCTTTGCAAGATGAATAATTTGACAAGTGTTGAAAACAAACGCCCCGAGGATGCTATATTTCAAAGACGCCACAAAAAGGAGGCTGGTCAAAATGAGCCTCTTCCACGTTTTCATTAAATTCCTTAGTGACTTACGAGTGATCGGCTGATAGATGGGCCGTACCGCCAACTTAATGCGCTCGATGCATTTTGCAATAAATATTTACGATTATGTTGCATAATGCAGTCCCTTTTGAATTTTAACGAATAATTATACTTTTAGCAGCGTGCTGATAAATCTAGACGATGTACAGACAACACAATAATAGGAAGTGTCAGTGAGGAGTTTGTAATTGAATAAATCAAGGGAAGTCACAGAAACAAAATACGGCGTTAAAAAACATCACGCCGCAATTGCTCGATTGATTATAAAATCCAATGAAATTGTTTTCAAAATGAAGCTACCTTGAAAAACGATCATAATGAAATTATTGTACTTAAATTGTTCGTTAACTAAATAGATTTATTTCCTTTTATACCTATTAACTTCCGAGATTTATTATGGTTTTGAGACAATGTCCTAATCCTTGAGCCAAAAACAGAAACATACAGAAGCTTTACATATAAAACCCAACGTCACTATCAAAAGAACTCTTAACATCGCAACAGATCAGAATAGGCAAACAAAGACATACCTATACCTATTTGATGTAGTTGAATTCAGAATTACCTATTATAAGTTTCTTCATAAAACAAAAAAAATACTAATCACATCGAAATCCTTGTAAACAGACAGTTGCCAGTTAATTAATAGATGTACTAATACTCTGACTGTACTCGTATATTTTAGCTGTCAAATCCAAAGTGATGTATCGTTGAATCGTCAACTTTGAGCCCATTGTACAAGTGATTGCCGGAGTAGAAGGCCGCGCCATTAAATGAATTACCCACTTTTTCCGATTATTTATTGCATCTTGAACAAATATAGATTGATGGGGCTTTCTTTTTACCGCAATAATTGATGAAATGGCCCATTGGTGTGATTTATCTCTTGGGAAAGTCTAAGCCATTTTATAGCTTTTTGTACTAGTTAGATGTTTCCTAGGTTCCTTCAAAATGATATATATATATATGTATGGGAAAATAATGAGATGTCGTCTTTTTTTCCTGGTCCCATCTATTGTCCTTTTTAATTTCATAACAAGATCGTGTGATAATTATGACGCAGTGCATTTTTGAGATCAAATAATTTAATTGATGCTCAAATAAGTTACTGTTTAACCACTCCCTGATTCGTAATGATCGATCAAATAAACGAAGTCGTACTATTGATTATTTTTTGTTGATTTATTTCAAAAATCTGTCCGTTCTGTATCATATGTAGAGCGGCTGTCCACACAATGTATTTACTGCAAGCTAGACATTTCGAAAAGCAAGACTATATGTTGTTGTTAAAGTTACTTTAATAGAATAACGACCTGCAGAAATGTAGCACAAGATCAAATCGGTGATTCATCGTACAAAAAAAAATACTCTAGGAAATAAAGCTAGAGTCTGCACAATTCGCAACAGCACAGCCCACGGGGGTCATCGGCCACACGTGGGAACAGCTAAACGGCACGACAAATTGATTATTGTAGTTATTAATCGTTATTAAGCGGGATTCCACCTCTGTCATACGGTAATAAGAGCTTGCCAAGTGAGTGGTATCTGGGCGTGCATTACATTGACATAGGAAACTTTGGACGTGCCGTTTCTCGCACTAGGTTCATCGAAAAAAAAAACCTTTTTTTACTTCTTTCACTACTTCTTTTTTTTTAGTCATCATCAATCGTCGATTTGCACTAAGCAGACATCTTTCAGATTTCTTCTACCATTTAATTCAATCTTCTGCCTCTTCCATTTATCTCTGCAGTCTTTATCTCTTTCTATGGCCGGATTATTTAAGAAAAAAATAAATGTCATAAAATTCTTTTTTGCATTAACTAAATAAAGTTGTTGGTATCCACACGATAGGTTGTATCGTGACAATGCAGTGTTGTATTAACAATGATAAGAACGACCTTATTTACACATAGGCCAGGACCTGAACTTATGGCATTACTACAGACGACACCATAAAAATGGCGAGAAGCTTCACTTAGATTCTGTTAGCCCAGAATTAATTGCTCTTCCATTTATCTCTGCAGTGTTATTGGCGACATCTGCCATAGCATTCGTGATCATGAATTTAAACAAATTGACTCTCTTCCTAGGCTTTTTTCCTACAAATTGGCTTCTTCTGTCCAACAGCACAATCACACTATATTTTAATATTTATATTATACCAAAACCGTTGCTGTGATCAAATCCTTAATGACAATCATACAGTAGATTTTGTAACGCAACTTCAGTGTTTTTACTTATGAATATTTACTACGTTGCCTCAGTAAAAACCACAGATCTATCCTAATTCTTCTAAATAACGTGTCAATAAAAGTGACAGGTCAACACAAACTGCCCCGCCGAGGGCCTGCTAATTTTGGGGTCATGGTAGGATATAAGGGCCAAGTTTAAAAAACTGCATTGTTGTAAGTGTTCTTGTATGGACAATGAAAATGCCACCTCCATCACTCTTACATCCACGACGTAACTTGGGAGTGCCGTGGTATATCTAGTCATTACAAAACCTAGGGTGCAATCACCAATTCTATGCACTCGTAATGACCCTCCCGCGTCCTCAATTATGACTTACCTCCGCGGTGTGCCTCCGGGTGAGCTTAATATATCGATTTATTGTAAATTTATCGATAAATGCACCTGTCAGTGACGTGACTTGAAAGTACGATGCCAAAAAAATATTTTATTCGTTACTAAAAACCCATGTCCGATCTCCTTTTGGCGATTATCATACGACGTGATTTACTTTTGCGATTTTTGAATAATCTTTTGAGATGAGGATGTGTATACACTCGTATTTATGTCACTCGTTATTCAAGGAATCATATTATTATTTTATTATATTTATTCAGTCTTAAATTATACTAATAAATATTCTGTGATCGTGCTTAAACTGATTTCTTATTCTTTAATTGCTGAAAAATATATTACCTTTAACATTTCCAGAGTATTACCGATTATTGCGGACCTCTTAATTTTGTGACATCTATCCTATATAGAGTATAGTTGCCTTGTCCATATAAATACCATTAAGGATAGACGACTCATCATATAATTCTTTTTTGCATTAACTAAATAAAGTTGTTGGTATCCACACAACCTATCGTGACAATGCACAGTGTTGTATTTACGATTATAAGATCGACCTCAATTACCCACAGGCCAGGACCTGAACTTATGGCATTAGTACAGACGACACCATAAAAATGGCGAGAAGCTTCACCTTGATTCTGTTAGAATTATGTCATTGGTAGCCCAGAATTAACAGCTCTAGAATGGAGTTGAAACTTTTTTGTTTGCTGTAGAGAGCACTAATATTTTTGGTAAATGTTTAAACTTACACCTTACCTTACGTAATTATTTAATCTGCCATATCCCGGATCATGGTCAGCGGACCCACGGCCCTCGCGTGTGAGAGCACAACCGGGATAACGCTAGGATGATGATGGATGGTAAAAATTACGCCTTGCATTATTGAGTAGAACATTCTTTATATAACAAATGAAAGAAGGTGTATTATATTTCTTACCTTATGAAATGAGATGTTTTTATTGCACACACAAAAAAATGTATAATTTTGGTGGTTTTTTTAGGACATCCTAAAACAGGGCACAGGACGGTCTAAAAACTGAAATTGGAACTATTTAATAAATATTTTTGAATCGCAAATGGACTTACTGATTCTGGTTTGATTGTGGCATTGCAGAGCCTCGGGTGAGCATCTAATAAATTGATATATCTATGAACTTAATCGATAACAATCCTAAGGCCAGCGAGTTGCATTATGATAATCGATTAGCTATGTTTAGCGTATAAAAGTTAAATTTAATTATTGGTTGGGACGCTAAATTAAATTGTTGAGCAAGTGATAATTATTGGGTTAGTGGTATATTCAACTACTTTAAGTATATCTATGAAATTACAGGTACGTACGTAATAATATGTTTATTATTGGTTTTCAAAAACAACGCTTTACAACAAAGTGAATTCAAATCAAAAGGTGAAAAAACATGGAAAAACCAAACGTCACAACTTAATTTTTAGACTATACTCCTCTTGAAGACGTCTGTAAGAAATTGTTTTTAGCAATAAGATCGCGTGAATTGCACAAGTCTACTTCTGTGGTCATTATAATATAACACGTCTTTTATCTAGTAACTTGAGTCTTCAATCGACTTTTTGTGAATTAATCGGAATCCCTATCTTGGAATTATCTCGAAATATTACTAAAACTTTAAATTAGAGCTTCTGTATGTATAATTAATATAATTAAAACACGTGTATATTTAGTTTACCAAAACTTTCTGATTGAGATAAGGTTGGGCAAATGCACTTCTAACAAGACGCTATTATTACTATTTTGGAACTTATTGTGTATATTATAAGGTGCATAATCGATACTGTCAAAGTAAATAATGATGATATGGTACCTGGGGATAATATAATTTCATCTTTTACCTAGACGCTGTTAGTTAATTATTTTAAGTTAATTTAATTTGTACGGAATGGGGAGCGAATCATGAAGTTATTATGTTAGAGTGGGTGCACCGCGTTAGCTATAAACATGATAATAAAATGCAACGATCCAACCAACCAACTCCTCCAAAAACAAGTTGCTTATGTTGTTAAGTGAGAGCCATTCCCATCCGATTCCCTGCATCTGATACACTGGGAAAAACTCAATAGATCCCTTCATTAACTGCTTTTCCCAACGTTTCCTCTATCCATGTTTTTAAGAAAGGTACGGCTGGTAAAGCACAGACAGAACAAAAACAGAAGAAAACGTACCACCTACCAAAAATGAGCTGTAAGTACTTGGGGATCGGGTGGAAATAAAATATTAAATATTTTTATTGATCCACATTAAGGGTACAGTTCACAAGCACATGATTAATTTTTAAACGTTTGTTTTTTATATTTTTTGACATATTTTGTATGGAACTTGTGTCCAATATAACGTCAATCTATGTTTACCGGCTGTTCCAGAGATACCTTAGATATACTCGTATTATTGCAAACGATAATTGGCGCTACAACCAGGCATATCCTTTTCCATCACACCAATTACAATGCAAAGTCAAAAATCATATGTAATTATTTTTTTTTTGTCTGAAAATGCCTTTTTTTATTGTTAAGTCAAAAAATCAGTTTATTAAATCACATAAAAATAATTAATTAACCGGCTGTTTAAAAGTTGATGAACTCGGTTCTGTGGGATACAATGGAAATAAAAATTTGTTCATAATGCTGCCAGCCTTCTTGTTACCACTTACTCTGTCGAGAGTTGTAATTCGGGAATAGGTTTGTAAATATTAGTTAAGTTTTATGTATAGTAATAGTATAAGTTAGTTGTTATTATAATGAAAATAAAGTTCATAATAGAACGAGTTTTGAGGGATCGGATGGGAATAACTCTTAACAACATATCAGTTCCAATTACGCCACACAAAAACAAAACAATAACTAAACTAGGCGCAACTAATACACACAATAATAGTTTAGTTAGTTTAATAAGAAAGATAAAACTCGGGAGTGTGACACCAGAATACAATTGTGTGATAATACAGCAACTTATAGTACTAAAAGCTTCAATTTTTACCACCTAGTGATGTCATATTTTACATATTATCAATCAAGACCTTGGCAGAAGGAAAAGTCGCAAAGTAGCGAGCATTTACCGCGTCATAATTTAAACATTGCAATCGCAAGGCAAGTATGTACAATAGTCGGCACATCAGAATACCCATTTCCGTTGCAAAATAGCGCCTATTCCAACAGCATAAGATGCCGCAGTGTTTAGCTCGATGTGCCGACGTGTATATCAGCAAATGTTGCATGCAAACACAATCCAATACTTACAAATGGTATTTGAATCAATAGTACCGAGTGTAATCGTGCCAACTCGTGCCCTTAAATGTAGGGGACGGTATTACGTACTAAGCTATGGAGACTTGAGGGTTGGTCGCTATTGCTCATTATCCATGGATCTTATTTTAGGGCTTAACACCTTACAAGGAAAAACAGAGCCCTTTTAGGATCACTGTCGACCGTTTGCCTATCTGTCAAGACCTTTTTCCTTAGGATGCGTGCTAAAGCTCTAAAAAAGACCAGCGTCTATGTCAATGCACTCCAAGGATACGGCCATTTGTGCTTAATTTATATTATTTCGCAAGTCAAACTTTTTAGGGCCATCTTCATAGGTAATCTTAAAATTTAGCAACATGTCTAGCATAAGTAAAGGAAAATATCAAATCATTAATTTGTTTGCACGGAAACCACAGTGTCAGTGCGCAAAAGCCGACTTGGATTTTTCGTTTTTTTTTTAGTGGAATTAAGTACAAAGTACAAAACTATAATTAGTCACTATTCTCTTTCATCCTTTATAAATAATTCTCATCAACATCAACATACTATCGTTATCCCGGATGTTCACTCGCACGCGAGGGCCCAGGGTCCGCTTTAAACCATGATTCAGGATATAATAATTCTACTGGTCTCCTTTCCTTATCATATCATAATACATCTCCAAGCTGTCATTGCCGGAATAAGACATATGCAATGACAGGATTAATGAAGCCGTTTGCCGTTCCATCGCCTTATATATCTCAGGATCTGTTGGTCCAATTTGCGTCCATTTTGCGTCCATTTTGCCATAAATCGTATGGGAACTGAGCTGGCCAAGCTTGGCTAAGTATTATGGGGAACGAACCCGATAGTGTGATTTTGTATGATGGTCAAAATTGCGAAGGATAATTGTACTTTTTTATTAAGAATAGGTTTGCTCTTGACTCTAGAATTTAATGTGGCGTAGTCAGAGTCGACAATGGAGCGAGCTCACTCAGCCTTCTGGCACTCCCACTCAATGACGGTTACAACAAGGTACTTGTCGCAAGACTCCGGTGGGAGGATGGTAGCTACCAGGCGGCACCTAACGGACCACCGCTTTCAGGCGCCATTGACCCTAAGTACCTACATATAGGTGGCCAGCCAGCAATATAACATATGTAAGTTCATGAATTCAGAATCAAAACTTAGTTGCTCCTTCATTGTAACGGCATTCGTACTAAATGCATATAGCAACTCGCTAAGTGGGTATTACCTTTACTGCAGTCATAAAAGAACATACCTTTACCGAATATTTGACGTTCCATTGTAGTTTGGATATCTAGAACTAAATGCTAATTTAATTAAGCCAAATAATTGTAATACATTTCTCAAGTACACAAGTAAGTGAGATGATTCCAAATTGATAAGCCACGTCAACCCCTTGCTTATAAACACAGACCACTTTGCTTTATAGACACTGCATGTACATGAATAATAATATCTGCAGAGCATGGTTTGGTTGAAAGTGGATTCTGAATTCAATTTTATCCTAAGTTAACTAAGACCCGAGTTCACCAACTTTTAAACAGCCAGGAAACCTCGGCTGACGGTTAATTTAACTTTGAATTCCCATACAAAATATGTCAAATAATTCTAAACATGCCGATTATAAGTTAAACATGTATTGATGAACTCCAGGCTAAATGTGTGTTTAATTTCTAGTTTCCTGACGTTTCCCGATACTCATCAAATTAGATGTCTTGTTACTTAGTGTAGCTTTATTTGGATATTTTTTACATTAATTAAGCATAAAAGTTAAATAAGTAATTAAGTCACGTTAAAACAATGGTTAAATCACGTTAAATCACGTAAAAACTGCTTGCTGCAACAAGAGAAACAAGTGAGTTTTTTCATCGGATGTCATTCAGCTTTTCAAAGATATCTATCTCTATGATGATATATCTCTATATGATGTGACCCGCGACTTCGTTCGCGTAAATTTAGGATTTCCTGTGGGCATTGTTAGGAGCGGAGTATTTTTTTAAACTGTGATATCTTTTATTTTAGGATAAGAATTAAAACGCGTGTGAATAACGGTCCCCCGCGACTTTATCCGTGCTTTTTGATTTAACTGCTTCCCCGTTGATTTCTAGGTAGGTATCATGCATTTTATAGCTCATCATACAAAGCGTTCCCCGAGAAATAAGCTATCTAACACAAAATATTTTTTTCAAATCGGCTCAGCAGTTCGTGTGATTAGCATGTTTAAACAAAAAAATAATTCCTCCGTTTTCCAGTTATAATGTTAGATATGGTGCAACCGACCCTAACCTCTTTATAATATTAGTATAGAAAAAATAGCGGTCCCCGAGGACTTCATGCGTACCTATTGATTTTACTACATTGCTGAAAGACATAACGTGATTTTTTTAAATTACCTATCTTATAGCCTTGCTAGATACGTTGTACCTTACACAAAGGTTTTTTTCAAAATCGGACCATGAATAGGTAATTCTGATCTGTGATAAGTGCATTCAAACAATCAATTAGACAAAAGTCAAGAAGAAATCAGCAATATTAAAGTACTATCCTGGTCATCACCGCCTTACCACGATGGCCAAAGAAAGAGCATTGCGTCTTGTCGTATTGTGTGTGCAAGCGACAAAGGTGAGTGTAGTTAAGGCAGGCGGCAGAGACTTCTTTGCTTGAACTTCCATTCAACACATCGTACGTCCTAGTAATTACCTACTTACTTATTAAGTTATTGGGAAAAACTCAAGCTGACCCGCGAGTTAATACGTACAGCGCCATCTACATTATAATATTTTGCTGCGTCTTTTAATTTCTATTCGACTACATTATCCTGCACCCATTACAATTTTTCTGCATGACTTATAGGTATGACTGGGGGAGAATACTTTTAGCATTGAGTCCACCTTCTGTACACTGTTCTAAGTGCAATAAAGTTTTTAAATAATAAAAACAAATCTGTTGACGATATAGCAAAAAGCCAACTTTGCTGCCGTCCTAACTTCGATACAATATTATATTACTCGTGATATTTTTTTAATGGTATGTCCGATTTGAATAATTCAAAAAGTAATTTACAGGTACTGATATAGCCTTGAACATGACGTGATTTATTTGGATAAGGATTAATACCGACATACGGAAACTGTGGCTTTCTTTTTGCCGCCGCAAAAATGACATATTTTTACCTAAAAAAGGAGTTATTGTGACTTAACTGTTAAAGTTAGACATATGTTATTGCAAACTTTTTTGTAGATAATGATGTCCTCTACAAAACTGTAGAACATTACTTTGCTCTATTGTCAATAGTTTTCGCAACGTTCGCAATTTCATGATTTTCATTTTACACCTATGGTTACATAATCGAAGTTTTCATACGGATCCCAAAATTTTTTGATAATGTAATATGGCCTATGTCCATCGCCGGTAATGCAGGATTCTAATGGTGAAAGAATTTTTCAAATCGGTTCAGTAGTTTCGGAGCCTATTCGTTGCAAATAAACAAACAAACAAATCTTTCCTCTTTATAATATTAGTATACATATCTATTATGTTAAGTGGTCTGTTATTGAAGTAAATGCCAAGCGTTTCGCAAAAATGTGTTCGATAAACGAAAAAGATAATTTCCGCAAGTAAATTAAAACTTTCCTGTCGTTTTTATCTTTATAATTATATCTTGCTTTCACAAACTCATGAAATTCAATCCTTTTGCATAATTAATCGTTTTTTTTGCATTGCATCCTGTTGCAATTGTTTTGATTAAGATCTTTTGTCTTCATGTAAGAAGTAGATAAGTTTTGGGTGGCTTACTTAAATTTTTTGGCATGATTCAGATAATTTATTATTTACTAGTGGTTCCCTGCGACTTCGCCTGCAAGAGTTAGATTTTCCATATAAACTTTCATCCCCCATCTTACTCCCTTAATGTTTTTATATCGCGACTAAATGTAGCCTATGTCCTTTCCAGAGTCCCGAACTGTCTCCACACCAAATTTCATCTCAATCTGTTCAGTGGCTTAAGCGTCAAGAGGTAACAGACAGACAGACAGACACACTTTTTGCATTTATCATATTACTAGTAGTTCCCCGCGACTTCGCCTGCAAGAGTTTGATTTTCCATATAAACTTTCATCCCCCATTTCACCCCCTTAATGTTTTTTATATCGCGTCAAAATGTAGCCTATGTCCTTTCCAGGGTCTCGAACTGTCTCCATACCAAATTTTATCTCAATCGGTTCAGTTGTTTAAGCGGCAAGAGGTAACAGACAGACAAACAGACACACTATCGCATTTATAATATTAGTATGGATAGATAGATAGATACTCTTTATTGCACACCACACACAGTATCAATTACATAAATGTTCATAGAGAATGGTACAATTTAGGCGGTCTTATTGCTAAAAGCAATTTCTTCCAGACAACCTTCGGTTAGAGGACAGTCCAAAATTAAATATAAAGATAGTATGGATAGTAATAATTTCCTCATATAGTGCACAACCCTCCTACAGAATGAAAGGTGAGGGGGGCGAGAAAGTACAAATCGCATGCGACATATTGAACTAAGTTAAGCTTACACTCTTCAGAGCATATTGCACCTCTTTCTACACGTCTCTCTCTCTTGGAACACCTATACCCTACGAGCCTACAGCGCCCTACGAGTGCAATACAACAACGCCCTTAGAGTGCTGTTGGGGCTGCCCCGCTTCTGTAGTGCCTCAGGGATGTTTGCAGAAGCACGCCTATACGTTGCGCCTATGCATTCTATATTGCTTCTATACAACAATGCGTAAAAGATGCGCATCCTTGGTGCGCCCCAACAGCATCCTGAGCATGATTGCGGACAGGATGGACTAGACAGGTTCTAGTGCTCACAAGTAATTTTCAAGTAATTTCAAGTAATTTTATTTAAATATAATTATAAATGGCACATACACGTTTGATACAGGAAACTCTTGTTAAGCAGGTTATGCTTGTGATTGGAGTAACCGCTCTCTCTTAGTCCATAGAATAAATTTATAATTACAGGAAATTTCTTAATTACAGGAAAGCAAAGAAATAAAAAAATAAACTAATCAATCTACGTGCTTTTAAGAGTGTGCTGCTAATGCAGAGTTACGTCGTATGTGTGTGTGAGTGTGAGTGTGTGTGTGTGTGTGTGTGTGTGTGTGTGTGCGTGTGTGCGTGTGTGTGTGTGTGTGTGTGTGTGTGTGTGTGTGACTGTGTATGTATGTATGTTGGTAGCATACCTACATATTGATAGTTTGCACTAATCTTTCTACATAATCATAACTTTTGTCCACAAGCCAATAGATCAGTGTTCTTTTACAATCGAAAAGTGTTATTGGATAAACCGTGAGTTCATTATTAATAGCGTTGTAAAGATGAGATGACTGTCTTGCGTACTGTCTTTTAGCAAAAGTAGTCCTGGCTGGCACAAAGGGCACAACGTCCTTTTTTCTTCTACGTACTGTTTTATCTTGGGTGAAATGGAGTATCTTGTGTTTACGAAGAACAGTTTGTAAAATATATAGTTTTCTCACGCTCAAGTGTCCTGAAAGAGAGTAAAGGTCATTTGTGGGAAATCGATACGGCTTAAAAAACATGACTTTAAGCAAAGAGCGTTGGGCTCTCTCTAAGTCCATAAAATTTATTTTTGTGGCTCCTCCCCATACAGGGAGACAATAGCAAAAGACTGATTGAACTAGATATATATAAACTTGATTTAAAAGACAGCTAGAAGCAACGTGTCGTAATAGTTTAAAAACCCAAATCAGTTTT
Source organism: Pyrausta nigrata (assembly GCA_949316185.1). Lineage (NCBI taxonomy): Eukaryota > Metazoa > Arthropoda > Insecta > Lepidoptera > Crambidae > Pyrausta > Pyrausta nigrata. The sequence continues at coordinate 14,237,752 of OX438949.1, read as the reverse complement.
CGCGTTCTACTCATTATTACCTCTATCTGTGCGTGCCAAGATAGCCTTTGGTCGAGCATTATACCTAGGTATTTTATGTTTTTAATTTTAGAGCAAGAGCAAGTGGTATTAAGAATATTTAAACATTTATGGATTTTGATTTGAAAATTTGTCGAAGGTTGATTTCCGTCATAAATGGAGAAACAAATGTAATTAGTTTTAAGGGTATTTAAAGTTATAAGATTACTATCCAGCCAAGATGCAACCTTTGCTAGACCTGCTTCAGCAAGGATTCTTACGCTGTCCCATGTTTTACCCGAAAAAACCAAAGCAGTTTCGTCTGCATAACAGAAAACGCGTTCCCCTTCCAATTTCATGTTGCAAAGTGAGTTTATATCAATTAAAAATAATGTAGGACCCAAGACACTGCCTTGAGGTACACCGTAAGATAAGGTTTTTTCAGAACTTGTAAATTCAGCAATTTTGACACGTTGTTTAAACAAAGAAAGTGGAGTGGAGTTAGGGGTCTAACACCGATGATTTCCAGTTTTTGTAGCATTAGTGCGACTGAGACCGTGTCGAATGATTTTTGAGGTCCAGGAAGACAGCTAAGCATCTATCCCCACCATTCACTTTACATGTGATACGAGCAGTAAGTTCAAGAATAGCATCCTCAGCACTCAAACCCTGTCTGAAGCCGTATTGAGAAGAAGACAAGACGTTATATTTATTTAAAAAACAGGTTAATCTTTTATTTATTAATTTTTCTAATATTTTTGAAATAGAAGTTAACACCGAAATAGGTCTGTAGTTTGTCACAGAAGTTTCATCTCCACTCTTGTGCACTGGCGTAACAATGGCTTCTTTGAAAGCAAGGGGATAGGTACCCTGGTCAAAACAAAGATTGAACAAATGCGTAATTATGGGAACTATTTGCTCATGGGCTGCTTGAAGAAAACTTATTGGTATTTTATCCCACCCCGGAGCACTGTCGGATTTAAAGGCCATAAGCAAAGATCTGACCTCATCTTGATCGGTGTTAAAAAGAACAAATGATGACACTAAAGGAGTTTCTGGGTCTTCTGTATTTTGCACTAGGTTATGTGGTATTGATGGATTGATTTCGTCCGCTAGTGATTTGCCAACCGAACAGAAATAGTTGTTGACCTTGTCTACTGCCTCTTGAGGTGTTGATTCTGAAGCTAATAAGCCTGTGCTCAATGAGCACTTTTGTTTTCTCTGTGTTAAGTAATTGATTACCTGCCAAGTTTTTTTAGGATTTTTGTGCGCTTTTTGAAGCTGTTCTCTATCGAAAGAACGTTTTTGTTTTTTGAGAATAAGGTTGCAGAAATTGCGGTAGCGCTTGTATGTAGTTTTTAGCGTCTCATTAAGTGGGTCAAGTTTAAGCTTTTTTTGCATATCGTTTCGATTTCTAATACAACGCAGAAGTCCAGTTGTCATCCACGGTTTTAATAGTCTGCATTTTTGAGGTATAGTCTTAGAAGATGTATTTGATGATAAAAGAGATTGCAATTTGCTGATTAAACAATTTGTTAGCGTGTTAGGATCATTTAAGCTAAGTAGTTCTTGAAGATTTATTTTTTTAATTTCAAGCAAAGCTTTCTCTAAATTAAATGTAGTTTTTATTTTTAATTCATTTTTATCGATTAATTGGTTTGATAGTTTTAGGAAAATCATCTGATGATCAGTGATAGTAGTATCTAGAATAGCAATAGTAGTTTTATAAGTAGGTTTAGTTTTTATGATGAAGTGATCTAGGCAATTAGAACTCCGGGTCGGAAGTGAGTGCCCAGGTTGCAATCCATGCATTGCTAACATATTTAAGTAGTTAAGTCGGTTTTTTCGCTCTTGACCTGTTTCTCTTTGTGTATGAATCAAATTCATATTAATGTCACCGGTAATTATTATGTTGTTATTAAGTGTTATGGTGCTTAAGTATTGGTTTAAGGAGTTAATAAAATCGTCCGCATTTAGGTTTGATGGTGATCTATAAATGCCTAGAATAATAATGTCAGGGTAGACTGTAATTTGAAGACATGATGCGGGAATTAGTACTTCCTTTACTTTAACTTTGAGTGAGTCTCTCATGTACATAACAACCCCGTCCGCTTTATTTAAATGCAATGTTGTATGATAGTATTTATAGTTGTCTATTTGTGGCATAATCTTATTTGCGTTTATTCTACATTCGCAGAGAGTAATAAGATCTATATGACATTTTAAATTAGCAATGTTCAATTTTAGGTCGTCGGTGTTTGAGTAAACGCTTCTTATATTTTGTGTGATGATCGTAAAGTCTAAATTATGAATCTTTACTACTTTGGAAAAACTATCGGCAATACAGGAAATAACTTGCGCAGTTTCCAAATCATCTAGCTCTGTTATAGTATTTAATGTATTATCCATTTTAATAAGCTATACAAGCAAGTAAAAAAGTCCAATATATTAGCTTATAAGACACTGTACTAAGTATAAATGTATGATGGACAGATCGCTTGGCTAGGTTGATGCAGGAATGTAGTTGCAAAGGTCGAGTATTTAATGTAATAGTAAGAGAGGAAGTGCGTGCGTATGAGGGATGATGAGTGAGAGGTGTATTTGTATAAAAATGTAGGTACAGTGTTTGTATGTAATATTTATAATGAATGTATAGGTGTATAATCGTGTGTGAGTTTAATAAGTAGGGGTGAGTGGTGTCAGGGTAATGTTTTGTGAATGCAGAATACTTTGAATTCTGTATTTTAAACAATAGGTATAGCAAAAACGAAAAATAAATAGCAAGGCGCTCTAGTCATGGTTTTAAAATATTTTTGAGCTCATCTTCGTTGTTGACTCGGACGAATGGTGCTCCATCTGCTCTTCTCAAATATATTCTTCCTCGGGATGTCCAGCAGTACTTGAAACAGTTTGCTTTAGCAAACTCTCTAGACTGATAGAACAGTTTTTTGGTTGCCATCGTAAGGTTTTCTGATATGTAAACGGGTATGGGCGGGCCTGCAATTTTTAAATTGGAGGTGTTGAATTTGCTCGTTGGGTATTATATCACAATACAGAAATATTAATTGTATTTATTTTTCCAGTAGGTTTTTAATTTCTTTGACAAACGTCCACGGGCTGTGACGTAAAATAGGATAAGTATGAAATATCGTTTTAGGCACGATGCAAAAAAGTTGCCATACGTTTTTAGAAAAAATAATCATGTTAACAATCTTAGAACAAGAACGAATTTCCTGATGAGTGACAATTTGTAGGGTTGACACAGAGACGAGTCAAAGGTTCATGGTTGAGCGTCAATTGTGCAGCGTCTCTTAGCGGAAATTTAAGGCAAAATAATTTTATATTTCCTATTTATTTTTAGAGTAATTTTATTTTTCCACAATTATTTTCTATTAAACCTGTTACTTTTGATGCCCTTTTAAATGTCATTTACAAATATTTTTCAATGACGTTTTAGCTTAGTTACTACACACACCCAATACAATTCGTATAGAATGATAATAACTTTCAGAGTTGCCTTCTCAACTTAGTCATGGAATTTTAAACTCGCCCCGACAAACATAAGTCATTCTCGTTCATTATAATGAACTTTCATATGTGATTGCGATAAGATAAGCCTCCTTACGGCGCGTCGCACACTGACCGATAATAAATTTGATTTTATATCATACAAAGGTGGAAACAGGTTTTCGTTTGTAATTTTTTGGGTGGCTTGTCAAGGTGGTGCCAAAACCGGGAATATTAATGACCAGCATTTGCCTGCGGATATATGCGTATGGTTAAGCAAGGTGCAACAATTGTGAATGACACAATTATTATATCAAAAATAAAGAACGTGAACCCTAATAAGAACTATCCATCAAATAAATACAACAAGGTTTTATACTGCATTTTTTAGGGATGAATATTGTTATATGTGTATATGTCATTTAATTTTGTGCTGACCATTGTAAAAAAAATATTAGGTGTCAGCCTATTTTTTCAAATGTTAATATTTACTTAGTTTATAATTTTTGATATTACATAGTCTTAATACAAACCTATGTTTTGCTAAGAATAACAAAATACTAAGTATTTCTTATAAAGCCACCTTGCATCTGTCAAGCTGCAGGCTAGAAATTTTCTTTTAATATTAGGTGTAGTTGCGACTCCGATTTCGATCTCCTATAGCCGTGCTGTCTCTATCAATGTGGCAGCGCCCTTAGGCGTATGATCAGAGGCAATTAATCAGCAAGCCACGCCTAGTCGCGGCGACGTCGCGTGACCGCTGCGACACTGTCGCGAAAACACATGATAGGTTATTGTTCCAATAAATGACCAAATATTTCAACGACTCAATGTTTGGTTTTCTAAAGAATATTCGTAATCCGAATGTCGAATGAGTTCAGATGATTTTTGACCGAGATAATTCATTTACAGTAAAAATATAGGGTTATTAGGTTTAAGTATTTTGGTTTACATGGTGCAAAAATGGCATTTACGTCCTGTTTTGTTTACTAAAAAAGTTATAATTTAAACAGTTCTACGAGTATTTAACATTAGATAGTTTTTAAAATTACAAAACGAAAAAAGAGTGTGAACGATACTAATTCATTCAACCTGCTCATTTGAATGATCATTTGAATCAACCTTACATATTTTCCTATAACTGTTGCAACGCACACGCCACTTGGTTTCATCAAACTTTATTTTAACATTATATCAATTAACTGAGTGGAAAAAAAAAATATTTTATAAAAACTATTATCGAAAAAAAAACTCCAAAAATACTTATTCCTTGGCATTAAGATTGTAATGTGAACTCTAAAAAAAGGAACAAATATCCACAGACGCCAGTCAGTCGTCATTCCAGCCGCTTGCGGATGGCGGCATGTGACCGACTGTCACTTGTCAACGTTCATTATAAAGACTGAATTTTCTTTTCATTAATTATACCATAATTACTGCTAACTGGGTGACAAAGAGTAGACGGTTTTATAGAAATGTCGCTTCTACTATGCATAAAGTGTATGTTATTAATACCTACGACCTAATAACTTTAATTAACTAAACCTATCATATGCCGATTGGTGGAGAAGAATTGGAATTGAGAAAAAGCATTTCATAGCTGTAGGTTCACTTCATTAAAATAACTTATACACACACACGAGAGAGAGAGAGAGAGAGAGAGAGAGAGAGAGAGAGAGAGAGGAGAGGAACAAATACTACATACCTTTAGATTAAACAAAAACAATCAAACAAAAAAAGAAGTTACTTCCTACTGGCCCGATGCAATTAGGTCCAAGCTCAAAAATTCGTGGTCTATCATTGTTGTTTTGATGTAGTTTGTCATCATCGGCTGCTAAGAACCGTGGAGTTATTAGTTAGGGCTATTTTTTTATTGATTGAGATAAGAGCAATCCTTTTCAGAATATAATTTCTTTTTGGGTAAATCTTTCACCATCAGTTGCAGGAGCAAAAAAACCGGCCAAGTGCGAGTCGGACTCGCGCACTAAGGGTTTCGTAGCCAAATACCACAATATTTTGTTGACAGCAAATATAACTTTATTTTTCATAGTGGTTGTATGAAGAACAAAGTTATGTTTGCGTTCGTTGAAAATGTGCTATATCTCAAAAACTACTAGTTTGAGTTCAAACCAAAGAATTTGTTACGATCTACATCATGTATTTTTTTTTTCAAAATTTACACTTGCTTAGTTTAAAAGTTATATGGGTTGGGTAATTTTTTTTTGTTTTAGTTTCATGTATGGGATTCCCCCTTAAATATCATTATTTTTTATTTTTTGTATGATAAAAATTGAAGGCTATTCTAATGTCATTATCTCCTCGAAAACTGCCAAATTAGTTCCTGTAACTAAGTGTTAAGTACATATTTAAACTTAGCTTCATTACCTATTTGATTATTTGGCATTGTATTTTACCATTCTTTGGAGAGAATTTTTTCACTTCTGTGATTGCTTAGCCAGAATCTACAGTGTGGGCATAACTAATAATGAATCCACCCTAAAATTAGAAATCTGTAAAGGTAACATACTTCTCTTCAAAGTAGGTATTTTGTTGATGAAGTTTTTAACCAAGAAGTCGCTCTTCTGTCTTCATTGCTTAGTCTGTGACAGTAACCCAAGACAGACAAGAATACTTTATTCACTTTTAGCCGTCATTTAATTATAGAGGTTGAACGAACAATGAACCTTTGACTCGTCTTTGTGTCAACCCTACAAATTGTCACTCATCAGGAAATGCGTTCTTGTTCTAAGATTGTTAACATGATATTTTTTTCTAAAAACTACTAAAAACTTATGGCAACTTTTTTGCATCGTGCCTAAAACTTATAAAAATAATTATAAGTTAAGCTGATTTCATCTTAACTGATGGTTAAATATTTGTAAAAATATTTTCATCGGATACGTGCGGGTACATTCCCCAAGTATTGATGAAATCGAACGCCGGCTCACTGGCGTAACAAGCACTTACAAAAATTCGTCGGCTGATTAACGTCCTCTGTAGCTCAGTTGGTAAGAGCACTCGCCCGGATAGCGAAGAGACGTGGGTTTGAGTCCTACCGGGTGACACAGTCGATTATTTTTTTTGAGCGAAATTCAATTTGATTTCGTAAAAACTTGCAAAATAATTGCTTAAGTTATAAAAATAATTATCAATACACTGTGTTTTGTAAAATACACAAAAACTAATTAGAATAATGAAACCTTGACCACTCCAGACAACAAAATCCCATACAATGCTTCGTATAACAAACACATTTCTTATAAACTAATTAATATGACATACTCTAATGTTTTTTTAATAACCCTCAACTGGGAGTTGTCCATTGCAATTATTCTAATGTACACAAGAATAATTTCATTGTTGCCATACCTTTTGCTACATTATTCTGAACTCTATGCCTTTGATACAAAGCCTATTAGGCTGTAAATAAAGTTTGTAAAACGGGTGTTCCTAGTTAATTTATTTCGTTCCTAATTCGTGGGAGTACAGTCAGTGATACTAATAATGTTGAATTTTTTTAACTCAGTTTATATATTTTTTCACTCGCAGTGTTATTTTTTATTTTAATAAGAAACCAAAAATGCGCGTAGAATATGATCCTAACCATGTGTGCAATTTAGGCTTCTTATATAAATTTATTCAACGTAAACTCATGTATTTAACTCAGTTTTAATATTTTTTCACTCGCAGTGTTATTTTTTAATTTAATAAGAAACCAAAAATGCGCGTAGGATATGATCCTAACCATGTGTGCAATTTTGGCTTCTTATATAAACTTATTCAACGTAAACTCATGTACAAAACAAAAAGTTTTTTTACTATTTTATATTTGTTTTTTTTTATGATTGTGATTACCAATGGTAACTAATTAGTTTACCGTTGTGATAATAGGTACCTATTAGTCAGTGATACTCAACTTCAATATGTAAATATTTGAAATAAACATTGTAGCTGAAGTTTTCGATACATCGTTTTTGATAGTGGTGAATAACTTTTATTAGGTATAGACATTTATGATTGTGTCAAAAAAAAAACGTCTTACTATAAAACATTTTCTAGCAATACCTATTAAAACGTATATCCATACATATAAATTGCGGATTTAAATGTTCTTAAACAAAACATTGTCTCCTTCACCTTTTTAGGTTTATCACTTACAGTTGAACATGTTTCCGAAACTGACTGTACTGTATGGTCGGACTTTTCGTGATGTGTTCACTTACCTTTAATGGATGTACCGTCATGCTATTTGTTTCTCTTTGTTAATTAATACCGTACATTAGTACGCTTTTAAATGATTGGTTCGTGTAGAGGTGCTTATTGCAATTTTTTAGAATACCGTAAAATCTATTGGAATCTTTACTGAAACGGTCCAATTAGCTGTTTATCAAATCAATTAATACATATTGGGTTGATATATTTTAAAAACATTACATGACATTATTTTCTTAAAGGAACGGACTTCCTTTACCTTTTATCATGCCATGACAAACAAAAGTTAATGTACCTACGTAGTGTAACGATGTATTGGTGAAAGATTATATTTCAATACAGAAAAATCCAGTAACTATTTCCGATCTGACCCAGGATTCGAACATGGGGCCTCTTAGACTGGCTAGCGTGCTTTTTCTTCTTAGCGAGTCGATGGAACACGAGAAAATTACATCGTAGCAGCCCAGAATTCAGCCACTTATATTGCGGATCGACTGCCGTCCATAAATCCGCTGGCGTGCAGGTGTTGGGGCACGATGAACCACAAACCACCGGGAACCCACAAATCCAGCGTGCTGACTACTGACTACAAAATCTACGAGGCACTTAACAAGTATTAAGAGTGAGCCAAGAAGCCCGATAAATCTCATTTTAAAACAGTAACTAACCCGAAATGCAATGCAATTAAATTATTTGTTACACTTTGGGTCGCTGCGCCAGTGGAGTAGTAAGTATTATTTTGTTAATTATTTTTATAACTTAAGCAATTATTTTGCAAGTTTTTATGTATGAAATTGAATTTCGCTCACAAAAATTAATTTACTGTGTCATCCGGTGGGACTCGAACCCACGTCCCTTCGTGGAGTGCTCTTACCAACTAAGCTACGGAGGACGTTAGTCAGCCGACGAATTTTTGTAAGTGCTTGCTACGCCAGTGAACCGACGTTCGATTTCATCAATACTTGGGGAATGTACCCATGTAGCATGTATCCGATGGAAATATTATTACAAATATTTAACCATCAGTTAAGATGAAATCAGCTTAACTTATAATTATTTTTATAACTTAAGCAATTATTTTGCAAGTTTTTATGAAATCAAATTGAATTAAATATTAATTTGTTTGTTTATTTATTATTATTCTTGATTAAATTATGGCGTAATAATAAAATAGACGTAACAAAGGAAAATTTAAAATAAATATATCTTTATTCACTGTTCCAGTTTTTTCTCTGTGACAGGAGGCTACGCTCTTCCTTAACAAATTGTTACTTAGAAAAATAGCACATAATAATTTTAGACCTATGATTTCATACTTATATTTTATAGGTCTTAGGTAAGTATATACTTACCTAAGACCTATAAAATTTTCAAATTCCTTACATACTTCGGTCAAGTGACTGAACTGAATCGTTGGATCGAACAAAATAAATAAGTTAATCGATCAGCAAATTAATAAACGAACAATGTTGTGTTATTTATCATCTGGCTCCTACAGCCGGACTCAATTAGCAATCTTATTTTTCCTTTTCACACCGACACGTGTGGCCCTAGGGTTGTCAAAAAAAATCAGAGCTAAACATTTTAGGAAAAACAGAAATCAATAATATAATTAATAAATGACATAACAACTCCAGTTTTATGGCCGCTGAACGATCTTAACAGCGGTTGTAAGCTCCGTTAGGTGCCGCTGGGTAGCTACCGCCCTTCCACCGGAGCCCGGCGCCAAGCAGCTTGCTGTGTTTCGTCGGTGAGTGGGTGTGCCAGCACCTCCTGGGTGAGCTCGCTCCACCGTCGACTCTGTCTACGCCACGTCTAGTCTAGAGTCAAGAGCAAACCCATATCAATTAAAAATATATAAATATTGCAAACACATAAATCAACAAAATAAAACATCAAATACGAGGGTCAAACTGAAAGTTCTTAGAACTGGCCACTTATAAACAATATAATAAAAAAATATTCTAAAATTTGAAAATAGAACTCTTTGCCAATATTACTGAGTATATATTTCATTCATTTGTCATTTGTTTTACGACTTGGCGGCAAATTGAAAATTGTCTGTGTCACGTCAAAATGAATTTAACACGAGAAAATTTTCGTGCAATGATTTTTTATGACTTTCGATGTCATTTAAGTCAACAAGAAAGTTATGATAGACTACGATTGGCCTTTCACGATGAAGCCCCATCTCGTGCGACTGTTTACAACTGGTTTAATGAGTTTAAACGTGGTCGCACTAATCTCACTGATGATGTACGTGAGGGACGGCCTTCTACGGCGACGACTGAAAATAACATCTGTGTTGTGCGGCGTATGATAGAGACTGACAAAAGAGTGACCTATCAGCAGATTCGGACAAGCTTAGGCATCGGTATGAGTCAAGTGCACAAAATCCTCCACGAACATTTAGCGGTCAGGAAGCTTTGCGCCCGGTGGATACCTCATAATTTGACTAAGGCTCAAAAACTCCATCGTGTGGATTGGTGCCGTAAAATGATTGAAAGATTTAACGGAGGTGACTCAAATGCTGTGTTCGACATACTAACAGGTGACGAAAGCTGGATTTACTGTTATGATCCTGAAACCAAAAGACAATCTGCTCAGTGGGTGTTTCCTTTCGAGGAGTTGCCAACTAAAGTGAAGAGAGATCGAAGTGCGGGAAAAAAAGTGGTGGCCTCGTTCTTTGGAAGGATAGGTCATTTCGCAACAATTGTGTTAGAGGATCAAAAAACAGTTTCTGCAGAATGGTACACTACCAATTGTTTGCCACTTGTCTTGGAAAAAGTTCGAGAGAAACGACCTCGCAGTAGGATCCTCCTTCACCACGACAACGCCTCGTCGCACACCGCCAAGCGAACGATCGACTATTTGGCGACATCAAACGTTGAATTACTGGGTCACCCGCCGTATAGCCCCGACCTCGCGCCTTGTGATTTTTATTTATTTCCAAAAATTAAAGAAAAACTTAAAGGAAAGCGGTTTATGAATGCTGAAGAAGCGGTGGCTGCGTATCGCGATGCCATTGAAGAGACCCCTAAGGACGAGTGGGCAAAGTGCTTTTCCCAGTGGTTCCATCGCATGCAGCGGTGTATTGACGTCAATGGACAATATTTTGAAAAGATATAATAAAACTAATAACTGGCTAATGTAATCAGTTTTTGATTTTCTAAGAACTTTCAGTTTGACCCTCGTAAGAAAGTACAGCTGAAAAAAAAACTATGTGTTTGATTAAGACATACAAACAGAGTTTCTCTTGCGTTATAAAGACGAACAAACTTTGAAAAGTAAAGTAGGTTAAACTTGACGCCGTCATCAAAAATAGAAATGGTAGTAAATGGAATAGTTGCCTTCTTCTTGACTGGCACCACAAAATAAATCTGGCACGGACAGCACAGTACAACGGCAGTTGTCTAAATTAAAACTTTTAAAGTGATCCTAAGGTTTTCGAAGAAATCGGGGCAATTATAAGTCAAAGGATCCCCCGACCCTTCAAATTAGAATTGTGAAAAAAAAATTTTTTTTTCATTATTTATTCACTTATTATCGTAAAACTCATGGTATACCTAGTTATAGTATACATTTAAAGTTTCTTAAGGGCAATATTTGAGGGAATCTTTTTAAAGACTAGGGACAAATTACCATATTCAAAATTTACTTTGCTAGAGTTTAATTATTAAATTTACAAGCAGTTGACAGCCCTAGTGTCTATATGAATAATGTAAAGAGATTTGTCTGAGACGCTGTTGCTCTCAATCGCCGTCAGGGCTTGAGATTATTTCTTCTTATCTGCTTTAATTTGTATTACGATTGTACTACAAAAATGCTTTTTCATGTGAGTTCTGACGTTTATAGTTTTTAGGAACAAGAGATAAATTAGTACATTTTTGATAAAATGCTATGGTAAGTAGTTGAAATACGGAATACGGATAGATTTTCTAATTTTGGTTTACTTATTATAAGTAAACCAAAATTAGAAAATCTATCCGTTTAAATAAAATAAGGTACCTACAAGTAGGTAATTAGGTATGTCCAGATTCTTAAATACTTTTCTTTTTCTATTTATTTGATAGCCATACTCAATGTAAGTATAGATAAATGACAGTTCTGGAGTCAGGAAGTTGATGGTGTTACACCCCGTCCCCAAAAAGTACGGCATGCCGTTAGTCCTGCGCCTGATCTCTCTCCGATCATTTCGCACTGCAGTCTTACCGAACTATTTATTGCACACACACCTACACTAGAATATCTACTACCTGGTTGATCTCTGTTGGGATTAGCGGCAGAAATCCGGTAGAAGAAATGAGAAGAGTTATATCATGTATCTTCAACCATCAATTTGATTTAATTTTACTGATTTTATCGTTACATAATTATATTATTTTATTAAATCACATAAAAATAATCAATTAACGAAATATGTACACTTAACAAAACTTAAAAATCTACTTATTCAAAAATGTAACCGTGTCTATGAGGCAAGGAAGCGAGAATGCTGGCTGAGTTTCCGCGTTGGATAGCCATACTTAGCCTCTGAGCGAGAAACTTTTTTTTTTCCAGAACTGTATTTATTTAGGGGCTATTTTTCTATAAAGTAATTTGGCGTTAGGTCTCCACGGTCCAAAAGTTTCAACGCCAAACGGTGCAAACACATAATCACCTACAAGAGACTGGTATCATGTATTGTATGTAAAGTATCTCCAAAAACAGGCTGTGTTAGAAGTTCATCTCAACCGTAAGACCCATAAACAGATCAAAATCTAAATTCTTAAGAGCAAGAAACTCACAGCAAAAGTCACGGTAAAAGGCAAGTGCAGCTACTTTATTGCAAAAGCTATAATTCGCAATCAATTTGAATATTTACGAGGTATCTCACAAGTAAATCAAGCGCATAAAGACCAACATTAAATCGCATATAAATATGTCGCCAATATATTTAGCAGGGAATTTACCACTTGTAACACATAACAATCATAAGGCTAAGGACACAAGGTTGAAAATCCAAGATTAAAGGAGCTAGAGCAAGATGGCAGGGCTAACAAAGTAGCGCTAATTTAGGGATAGTGTAAATGTATGCATTCATCATGTCAGTTTAACAGATCGTCTGTCAGATTCTGGATTCAATAACAGTGTAAGGGTATGTGCAGATGACCATTTTCTATACATTACAATATTATAATTATTTCGTAATATGATAGTTACACTCGTATATATGACACAAGGTTATATGAAGTGATATAAAGGTAAAAAAAAAGGAAAGCAAGAGAAAAAGAAAAGGCTTTCTTGTTCATAAAAATATTCCGTATGGCGCTTCCGCACATAAAAAATAGGAGTGATAATTACAAAAACCTTACTTGTATAGGCGGCCATATTAAACTTAAATACGTAACTAATTTAGCAGGAAGACAATAAATGTTAAGTCAATTGGGCTTCTTCGTCTTAGGCTTATTCGCATGTTTTACCGAGAAGCAATGTCTTTGTTTCTGCCACGACATAAATGTTCCTCCAAAAAACAGCATAGGTAGTGCAGCGATAGGCGATTGTTCGAAAAAAAAATCGATTGAATCGACAATCGACCATTCGAACTATCGAATGTCGATTTAGTAATTCGGAAAAAAAACGAATAATAATCGACAATCGAATGGTAATCTATACTCGGCCCTTCGATGCATTCGATTGAATTGCCGCGACTGTGCGCAGGACAGGCAGCGAACGAATGATTAATCGACGCGACGAATGACGATTAATTCGTTAGTAGTACGGCCTGCGCACCGCACGCTCCTGGTATTGCTCGCCGCATAATCGAAGGATAATCGAATGACTGCGGTTGCTTATCGAATACATTCGGTTACAGAGACCATTCGAATAATTCGATTAATTTAGTAATATACGCCCAGCGCTAAGGTTGTGTGTGTTCTGCTTTAGAATCTTCAAAATGTGACATTCGATTTGTGTAAGTCGGCGCTAATGGTGTCCGAAATGCGTTTGTCTGTGCTTTTCCCAACATTACGATTATAGCTTTGTTAGCAGTAAACGTATTGATCGAATACCATTCTATTATTGGAAAACTATGATGCAAATAATTTATATCCGAATTCTGGGTACACCTCCATGTTTTACGTAAGCTAGTAAATTTAACATTACAATGCAAACGTACGTAAATAAAGCTATAAACACTGCAAATTTATGTAGTGCTGAATCAAATAAAGTAGAAGTTTCATCACTTCAGATTGAGAAAAACTCTAGAAAAAGACATTGCTAATGAATTTAAAAAATGTTAACCTATTGTAATTTCAAGTTAGAAATATTTTAAGGACACGAATTGTTTCCTGGTAATATTTCTTCCAAATCATCATCAATATGATAACCACTTAGCGATGGGCGATTATTACTAAATTAATCGAATTATTCGAATTGTCACTGTAATCGAATGTATTCGATAAGCAACCACAGTCATTCGATTATGTAGCGAGCAATACCGGAGCGTGCGGTGCGCAGGTCGTACTACTAACTACTAACGAATGAATCGTCATTCGTCGCGTCGATTAATCATTCGTTCGCTCCCTGTCCTGTCGCGGCAATTCAATCGAAGGGCCGAGTATAGATTATCATTCGATTGTCGATTATTATTCGATTATTTTTTTCCGAATTACTAAATCGACATTCAATTGTTCGAATGGTCGATTGTCGATTCATTCGATTATTTTTTCGAACAATCGCCCATTGCTATACCACTTAATAAATGAAATAAAAACCGGATAGTTAGACACGCGCACTGAGGGTTCCGTACAAACATAGGATTTTCTCTATAATCACGTAACCACAAGTGTTGTTCAGATTTTTTCATCTCTCCTGTTTGGAAAGCTTTATGTGTAGATAGTCGGATGGAAAATTGCTTTTCCCTCCCTGCCACGTAAGTGTGGCCACACTTATGCCAAAAGCCGTAAAACCAACAGTTCCAAAAAAAAGTTGTCGGGGTGGGTTGCACTTGCAAACTTCATTTTATACAGCTTCAAGGGACAGCAGCCAAAAGTATTGTTAATTTTAACTCGATACACGTACCAAAAAGGATCTTGACAGACAACTAACAGACGGACAACAAAGTTATCTTAAAGGGTTATTTTCCTTTTGAGGTATGGAACAATAAAAATATCGTAACTTTCAAATATTATGTCACAAAACATATCGCGCAAGCGTTCTCTAGCACGGTATACTAATTGACGCCTCTGAAAATAGCTTTGTTAATTAGGCGCATCAAAAATAGTGGCTAATGAATCTCAATTGAGCGGGCTTATCAACACTTGTTCACTTCCTCTAATGGTTAATCTAAAATTAACTGACACACACACTATGCCCTTAATTTTGTAGTTATGAAATTACTTTGTTGTTTGTAGGGTAATTCTCCAACTCGGCCCATTAGTGGGACGAGTTGCAGAAATTGAGAAATTAATGTTATTATTATGCCTTTTCAACTCTCCTTTTCACTCTTTTAGGATTTTTATTGTAACCATTAGGTTAACTGGATGTGTCTTGTCCTAAATAGGCTGTCAATAGATAATGAGTCAATTTTCAAAATTTCGGTCTTGGGTCTAAATCTCAGGTTGTGATACATTTTGCATAGGTTTTTCTGTAAAAGAATTTAGGCTGTCTTAAACTTTCATGGTCACTATCATTAGAATAGTTATTTACGGGATTCTATCATGTATCTTTTAATTTTTGAGTTTTCGAGCTATTCTGTTGCAGGCGCCATGGTCACATAATAACAGTTGTTCCGAAACTCGAATATAAAAAGGTATATGGTAGCAATCCCGTAAATAACTATTATACGCATTTAGGCGTTAAGGTCTCTTTCTGCGTACTTTTCCAATCGGTAAATTGTCAAAAAGTTTGTTAATAAACTTAGGAGTGCATATATCTATAAGCTGAACAAGTGTCAATAACGAAATCGCCATGGAGTTTGTATTAATCAAATGGGGGCCCATCAAAAATGCCGACACATTTTCGATTTTCGGTCTAGGTCTAAATCTCAAGTTGTGATACATTTTGCACGGGTTTTTCTGGAAAAGCGTTAAGCCGTTTGCGTCTCTTTTTGCATACTTTTCCAATCGGTAACTTATCCAAAAGTTTAGTTAAGAAACTTAGTGGGTGCATATTTGCTAAAGAAGTGTCAATAACGAAATCGCCCAAATGGCCCATCAAAAATGCCCACACAGGTCAACCGCTTTCTCTTAACTAAACGCATTAAAGGTCAAGTGGCATCGTGCGCCGGCGCAGATGCGGGCAGCAAGTGATACGAGCGGCCCGTATCATAAACTACGGTGACAGTGTTCTTTTTTAAAAGGCCTAATTGCCTATTGGCTGGACGTTGAGGTATTTGATATGAGAATGTTGTTTATATGCTGGTGATGCTACAAGGGCAAACATCAACTGATTGGTGTCGCCGTTAGTCTGAAATACTTAGTATTATTTTTCAAGATAAAATTGAACATTAAGGAAAAGCCACGTTAAGATATTATGCCACTGATTTAGGTAAAATTGGTGCCAAAAACCTAACCGACCTATATGAGCTTTGGTTTTTAAAGAATCATTTTAGGATTCAAAGATTACATAGGTATATATCCGAGTTTGATTCTCTACTATCTACCTAATACGTTAAAAAAGCCAAGTTTTTATGGCAGGAAAATTTTAAGTTTTGCTAAGAAGAATATTGTAAAACTCAAATGGCGGTCTGCTAAGTCAGCTTGTATAAAATAAAAGTAGCTATAAATTCTCTACATTAGTAATAGTTCAGATTTTAGTCAGTTAGGTGCAATAGTATATTTTGAAAAGAGGTAAATATGTCATTAGTGTGTAAAAACAATTTCTTGCCTCAAATTGCGTCATTTGGATCAATTTTGGATTGGATGGATGGATTCAAATTTAGTTAAATAAGGTGTGAATTTCTCTTTACTATAATTTGACGTAGGTTTTTTAAAAGCAACTAAGATACCAGCAAATAATCCAAGTGTTTTCATAAAAACAAGAACAGCAATAATGCCGTTCTTAAAATAGGATTAATTTCCCAATAGTGTTATCAACAAACATCTTTATATGTCCATAAACAGTTCGGACTATATCTGCCTTGCTCGTACTGCATAAACATTAAACTATTTGGCGCATGCGCGTTAATCCCAATATATTGCTGTTTGCATAGTCGCTTTCCACGAAGTGTAGACCTTATAGTTCAGGTAATAAGAGTGTAAGTTTGCTTGTTGGCTGGCAAGTTGGTAGTATGAGTAACAACGGTCATTTGGCTCGTTGCAATTTGTTGGGGTCATCAACACTGTTGAGGATTAGTTCAGTTGGCTTCACGGAATCGCAGGGCTGTCGGTCATTGGGCAGATATGCTGAGCCTCTGTGCAATCACAAAACTATAGGAACAACGCGGTAAATACTTGAGCCGTCTAAACACCTCGTATGGCTTCTTCTGTTTGTAAATTGAATTCTCATACATTTACGTCCATTGACCTTATTCCTTAGATGGTAGCGCTGAAAAGTATTAGTATCTTCACTGAAAATAACCAAATGGTATCAGCTTAATATCGAACTTACTTTCTTTATGGTGAAGCTACAAAATGAAACAAACCCCCATGATCTACTGATTCTGTTAACCCAGAGCTCAATAAGTGCAGTGAAGCAGTACCTGGTGAAAAGTCGATTCCTGTTACAGGAAATATAATAAAATATTAAATATAGTATTTGATAAAACCAAGACCCCTCATGATCCTATCAAAGTAATTTAATTTGATTTCTCGGTGGGGCATCTTATCTGTTTCCAAAACACTGTTGTCTCGACACCCATCAATCATGCTAACATCAGCAGCTTAGTGTCCGTTGCGCCTAACAATTAATCCTCGGTCCGGTAGCATAATTACGCTGAAATGACATCAGCCGGCGCCGGCGCAATTGGCGTCGCGCGCCCAGGCACATGTCCAGGGCCAGTGGTGCTCAAACTGTGTGCTGGATCCACATTTTCACAAAAAAACCCTTATTTGTTTCTTACGTTTCCGCGAATTTTTGAACTCATTAAAACACAATTTCATATTTAATATTTAATAATACCTTAGTCTACCTGTGACCACGAACGCTGTAAAGTGTTCGAAACGTCAGGTTTTAAAAAAAAATCTTTTAAAAAAAAGCCGACTTCAAAACTGACTACAGTAGTGCTAATTAAAACTAAAAATTTTATAAACAAATTTAAACTAAAAAGTACCAAATATTATTTAAATTACCTAACTGTTCTACGAAATTATACAAGAAACCTATTTCCAATTTATTATCTGTTATTTTTTGTAGTCGGTGCCAACCAAGCTAGATATTCTATCTACTTTAATCAGCCCAGAGATGATTTAATTCTGTCCTTACTTGCAAAAAAACATTAGAATTAAAATTTCTGGCACAGACGCCAAAAAATGAACCTTTTTAACTGACAATGTAGAATTTGTCGGTTAAAAAGATTCATATTTGTGTCCAGTGCAAAAAGTAGACTTGCGGCTTAATCCTTTATAAATAATCCAGTGTAATCATTTACAAAAACTGGCTATAGGTAGCTTCATTAAATACAGTCAGCTTCATCAAATACCATATTCCTTTAATTATTCTAAAAGAAATCCATACACAACAGGATTAAAATATCTACCCTGTAACATTTCAATTCCAGCAAAGAAGATTGGGAACCACGTCTTGACATGTTAATCAAATTTATTTTCGCTGTAGTTTACGTTGGACCTTTGTTTTAAACACAAAGGCTAACCAACATGTTGACCGACCAGATAAAACATGACAGCGAGGAACTACACTGTGATACAGTTAAAATTGTTTATTAAAAGCACCGCTTGGGCCAAAATGCATGTTCTTGTGTTAACAATGAAACGATGCATGTTACAGATTTATCAACGTATCAATTTCCAGTCTGAAACTCCCGGGAACTTTAATACTCTCAAACATACTCTAAATGTGTTATTACAAAAAAATTTGATCAGGTTTAAAATAGGTCTAAATATTAGCCGACCACAGAGGAATAAATGACACATTCGTGATATAATCTAATAGAGAAACGCTTTTCTACTTGGCTAGCTAATAGCTTAGTCCTGACTTAAACCCGGTACTAAGTTTTTGTAATAACGGGATTAGTGTTCTAGACGGTTTTACACTATGACATACATGTTTCAACGTATATATGTCTTTATTGTAGATAGATTCGATAGCTTAGTAAGACGATTGATATCTTGAGCAGTTTTTTTAATTTCTTAGCTGAAAGTAAACTTCAGTAGTCACGGTTATCTTTGCGACGGTTAAGCAAGGTGCATGCATGACTCTTTGAATGTATCCATTACTAAAGGGGCACCAACTCATAAATTTAAGGAATCACCTAAAGAAGTAAATAGTCATTAAATGCACAATTGTATTTAAAACACAAGTTAATTACATATTTGCGAAGGATGTCGACGCCACAAAGTGAATACATGCA
Organism: Pyrausta nigrata; assembly: GCA_949316185.1. NCBI lineage: Eukaryota > Metazoa > Arthropoda > Insecta > Lepidoptera > Crambidae > Pyrausta > Pyrausta nigrata. Next base: position 14,218,527 of record OX438949.1, on the reverse strand, counting down.
GTAAGTAAACTTGCTAGTCGTAATGAACACCACGCGTGACATCGGCATCTACGACACCATCTACGTCCCCAAATAGAAAAACCTGTACAGGAGAATATCAAGAATCAAGGTCGCCAACCCATAGAAATCAGGTAACGACGCAGAGAGAGAGAGAGAGAGAGAAGATAAATTATGCTCTAATACCTACAGTACCCAGACACCTAGCACCAGTGGACCAACTGAATATGTTTAGGCTGCGTCCACGCACGCACAAACGTCGGATGTAGACGCAACTTTTTAGCGCCCAATTAATCGAATAGTTAATAAGTAGATTGATTCCAATTGAAAATGTCATCGGCTAATGATATCAGCTTAATTGGGTAAATTGCTTTTAAAAGAGCGAGTTTTGATGATACTCATGCATTGTAGTTTTTTGTCGGCAAATGATTTTATTTGAGTTGCATATTACTTGTAAAATGACTGATACGAGGGTCAAACTGAAAGTTCTTAGAACTGGCCACTTATAAACAATATAATAAAAAAAATATTCTAAAATTTGAAAATAGAACTCTTTGCCAATATTACTGAGTATATATTTCATTCATTTGTCATTTGTTTTACGACTTGGCGGCAAATTGAAAATTGTCTGTGTCACGTCAAAATGAATTTAACACGAGAAAATTTTCGTGCAATGATTTTTTATGACTTTCGATGTCATTTAAGTCAACAAGAAAGTTATGATAGACTACGATTGGCCTTTCACGATGAAGCCCCATCTCGTGCGACTGTTTACAACTGGTTTAATGAGTTTAAACGTGGTCGCACTAATCTCACTGATGATGTACGTGAGGGACGGCCTTCTACGGCGACGACTGAAAATAACATCTGTGTTGTGCGGCGTATGATAGAGACTGACAAAAGAGTGACCTATCAGCAGATTCGGACAAGCTTAGGCATCGGTATGAGTCAAGTGCACAAAATCCTCCACGAACATTTAGCGGTCAGGAAGCTTTGCGCCCGGTGGATACCTCATAATTTGACTAAGGCTCAAAAACTCCATCGTGTGGATTGGTGCCGTAAAATGATTGAAAGATTTAACGGAGGTGACTCAAATGCTGTGTTCGACATACTAACAGGTGACGAAAGCTGGATTTACTGTTATGATCCTGAAACCAAAAGACAATCTGCTCAGTGGGTGTTTCCTTTCGAGGAGTTGCCAACTAAAGTGAAGAGAGATCGAAGTGCGGGAAAAAAAATGGTGGCCTCGTTCTTTGGAAGGATAGGTCATTTCGCAACAATTGTGTTAGAGGATCAAAAAACAGTTTCTGCAGAATGGTACACTACCAATTGTTTGCCACTTGTCTTGGAAAAAGTTCGAGAGAAACGACCTCGCAGTAGGATCCTCCTTCACCACGACAACGCCTCGTCGCACACCGCCAAGCGAACGATCGACTATTTGGCGACATCAAACGTTGAATTACTGGGTCACCCGCCGTATAGCCCCGACCTCGCGCCCTGTGATTTTTATTTATTTCCAAAAATTAAAGAAAAACTTAAAGGAAAGCGGTTTATGAATGCTGAAGAAGCGGTGGCTGCGTATCGCGATGCCATTGAAGAGACCCCTAAGGACGAGTGGGCAAAGTGCTTTTCCCAGTGGTTCCATCGCATGCAGCGGTGTATTGACGTCAATGGACAATATTTTGAAAAGATATAATAAAACTAATAACTGGCTAATGTAATCAGTTTTTGATTTTCTAAGAACTTTCAGTTTGACCCTCGTATCTATACGATCTGCGGAGTCAATAATTAAATTAATCTAGTTAAAAAACACTGACTACTTTCGTGTTTTCTTTCTTTTCGTACTTAAGTGGAGTTTGTATTAATGTGGAATGAAATGCACATCTCATTGCCATTTCTTTCTGCATTTTAGACAATTTATTTATACTTTCACGAATTTTAAGACATAAAGGACATGGCCATAGACCAAATACGGGGGTTTCCAATTTTATTTGAATAACAAAACTTAGTTACCTTTTAGTTTGAAGCCTGGCATTTCATGCTTGTCGTGAAAATAAATAACATTGTGGTTCCTCTCGGTTAAAGCGCGGGACCACCATTTGGGAACCACTACCTCTGGACAGTCCATGATATTCATTGCAGTCGTATGTCTCAACAACTTTTACTTTCACGCTCCGCTCTTTTCTTCTGACGTGGCGACTCGTCGGGCTAATTAGTTTTTCCAAGAACACGCTATACCTGTAGATCACATACAAAGCAAGGGTGACATTGCGATCGGATGAGTAGAGTCTAGGACTCATCATCATCATCATCATAAATTTAAGACTTATACTATTGTCAAATCTAACCATTGTGCTGTTGTTACTGGAGTAATCGCCATTCCTCTCTTTTTGTTCGTTTGTTTTGATTACCTGGTGCCTAATTCTCATGCCTTCGATATTATATCGCATACGATATTTATCGACAAAACATGGCAGATATCATAAAATGTATATGTTGTTTATTCTCGAAGTATGAAAATGACGAATATTAATCAAATTTATGATATTCACCATGTTTTTTCGATAAATATCGCATGTAAAATAATATCGAAGGTGCGAGAATTAGACCCCTGGTACGACATGACGTTATTTTTCCCATTTTGTTAGAAATTACTGCGATTATTATTATTATCAATCATAGAACGTCCACTGCTGAACATAGATCTCCTCATTGATTTACAAAGTTGGCAGTTGCACAGATTATATAATATAGGTAACTTGACTTAGAAAAAAATGTTAGTGTAGCTGAAATATTATTTCACGTGTGATTTTAAAAAAAAATGTATGCGTTGTGCATATCTATGTTATTAGTTATGTGGTCGTTTACCTATTCCAGCATCAGTATTAAAAATAAAATCTGTCTTTATTGAAGAATTCCAAAACCACTTTGGAACTTGTTTTATTTTCTTTTCTTTATAGAGCACTTTCTTTATCAATCAAAACTGTCCAAGATTATACCAAAGCCTGGTTACCCTTGCCACAACTATGAGAGTTTCACTGGCACTTCTCGGAATTGCAACTATGATACGTAGCGCCGCGCTGCATGTGAAACTCAGTACGAAAATTTACCGATACACGCATTCAATTTATAGTCAGATGGAAATCTTTAGTAACACTACTTGTGATTTATTTGTTTCTTACGTTTACGCGAATTGTTGAACACATTAAAACACAATTTTACGGATTACTTCGCGATTTATTTACATTTTATTTAAAACCTGAAGTTTCAAACACTTTACAGCGTTCGTGGTCACAGGGAGACTAAGGTTTGTCAATTACAAAGTTTTGAAAAATTAAACTACCGTAACTCATTTATATTAATTTACGTTCCTATTTACGCAGAAAGAGCTAACCGTGTCTTGAGATCTTGTACTGCGAGGTGTTGTTTTGGTTTTTGCTAGAATAGGATCCCATGCCGGTGGAACTTTCCAACCATCTTCCCTATTGAAATTTGGATGTTTTTTAATTTCAATGGCTTCACGTAGCATTCGAGGAATAAAACGCCGTTCTTTAGCAAGTATTTTTGGTTGGTCGAAACAAATGAAGTGGTTGGGTTTGTCTAAGGCATGTTCACACACTGCAGATTTCGTGTTCCGTCTATGTTTAACGTCAGCTATATGTTCTTTTATCCGCACGCCTATACTTCGCTTTGTTTGCCCGATGTAGGAGAGGCCACAGTCACACTCCAGTCTGTACACCCCTGCATCTTGAAGAGGTATGTTGCACTTGACAGGTGGCAGGAATTGGTTAATCTTCTTTTGTGGCTTGAAGTAAGTTTTGATTGAAGCACGCTTCAAGATATTCCCAATCTTATCAGTGACTCCCTTCATGTACCATATATGAAGGGAGTCACTGACAAGATTGTACTGCAGGTTGGCGTTCAACTGTAGTAGGCTTGGCACGGGGTCTGCAACGACGTGGTACTGGAAGCTGGTTCTCCCGTAGTACCTTCCTTACATGCTGAAGCTCAGCAGCCAGGTGTCGGTCGTCACAGATGCCCCTCGCTCTCTGAAACAAAGTTTTGCCCACGGTAGCTAACTGTGAAGGATGATGGTGATACGCACCATTGAGATATTTATCGGTATGGGTGGCTTTTCTAAAGACTGTGTGGCTAAGGGTATAATCCGAATTCCTAGTTAGTAAAATATCTAAGAAAGCTAGTTAACTGTCTGCCTCAATTTCCATAGTGAATTTGATTTTTGGATGTATTAAATTAAAATGATTAAGAAAAGCAGAAACACTATTGGTAGGTAAAATTGTAAAAGTGTCATCTACGTACCGCTTATAAAACTCAGATGTGATGAGATGTGCTCAGAGCTCGATCCTCAAAATCCTCCATGAATATATCAGCAACAACTGGGGATACCGGAGAGCCCATTGCTACACCATCGGTTTGCAGATAGAACTCATTATCCCACAGTAAATAGCCAGATGTAAAGCAATGTTCCAATAGTTCTGCATATTCTATTGACATATCGAGTTCAACCAGCTTCCTTTTGGTAATTTCAATGCAGTCCTGTACTGGTAAACTTGTGAATAGGGACTGTACATTAAAACTAACCATAGTTTTATCATCTGCTAATTGTAAGTTCTTGATTTCGCTGATGAAATGGTAGGAATCCTTCACATATGCCGTTGTTCCTCCCCGTTTGATAGTGTTTTAGCTAAATGCTGAGCCAATCTGTAGGTTGGGGTATAAGACTAATACCCCGCTACGTCCCATTGTGATTCATTTCATTGACAGTAGTACCATTAATATAATCTGTGGTAGTACCTAGTAGTATTTATCCACCAGTGGAAAGGCAATGGTACATAGCCATACAGCCAGGAAATACAAGTAATGATCAATGGATGATGCCTCATTATAAAACATATTTTTTCTCAAAAATGGAGGCGTTTAAAATTCAGATCTCTATGGTTACTTGTTTCATATTTTTGTAGCTTAAAGATAAATATAGGTTATTGGTGTACTACAATACTAACTATTACGTGTTGAGTCCAAAAAATTGGCAAGCTTAAAGAAAATTTTACCAGATGAAGTGGTGATAGCCTGTAAGGAGCAATTTTTCAAAGAGTTATGAAATGGGCTTCCATAGTCTTTATAAAAGCACTTGAGCACAGTTTAAATAAGTTCTCAAAAATGCATTAAAATATAAATCATTTTTTTACTTCATTTGTTTTATTGGTCGGGCCGAGTGGTTTTGAAATCACCCTACAAGTTAAAGTATTTAATTTAACAAACCGATATCTTTTTTTAGGGCTCATCCACACGGGATCCGTCATTGACGATTCGTCAAAATACAGGATACGTCATGACGGTTGGACGTTCACATTGCATACGGAATCGTGGTTTTTCACGATTCGTCAAAATACTTTAATTAAATTTGATCAAAAATCCGTGTATTTTGACGATTCTTGATTTTTGAAAACACGATTCTCGATTTAAGACGTATCATCATTTTTCACGATTTGTGATCCGTGTAAACATGGGCATTCAAAAAGCATTGTCGCCGTCAAAAAAAAAACAAATCGTGTTAAAAGACGAATCGTCAAAAATCACGAATCGTCTTCGTGTGAACGGGCTCTTATTAAAAAATTGCAAACTTCTGGCTGCAAATTTACGAACAAATTCTGTAATCCATACAAAGCCAAAGTATCGGAGCGGCGGTGGTTAAACTGCAATTTGTTGAATATAATCGATTTTTGATGAATCCAGCCGCGACCAATCGTACGCCTCCTTTTTGCGACTAGCTTTAGATGATTTCTGTGTAATGATTTAGTGAAGGCCTTGATGGGTTAAGATGGATTGCAGATTGTTAAGATGAATAATTTGCAAGTTTATTTTCTTATACCTATTCGAAATACAAAATTATTTATTACAAACAATTTACAAAAAGGTTACACAGCGGTCCCTATACTACGTTTTTATGCCTGTATCATGGGGTTAACAGTTGCCAAGTTCATCATAGAGCTAGCGTGCGGGACACAATGTAATAAAATGACAATAATAAGTTTTTTAAATGACGACCGTACCGTGAATATAAATTTATCTTATTAATACAGTTGATAATTCAGCATACTCAATAATTCAGCGTACGTCTTGGTGTAGTGGTTCGCGCTTCGAATCCCGCAAGGGGCAAATGTTTGTGTGATGAGCACGAGCATTTGTAACTAAGTCATGGATGTTTATAAATGTATATAAGTATGTCTATTCGTTATTCTAGTCACCATAGCACAAGCTCACGCTTAGTTTGGGGCTAGGTAACTGGTGTGTTTGTGAAAACAATTTATCGTTATTATTAAATACACAAGTTACAGTACAAGGAAATTAAAAAAATGAAAACAATAATATTATGTCAATCAAACGCGAATAATAAATAACACAGCAAAACAAATCACAACATGAAAATAAAATATGAACGAATGCAAACTCTGTATTCTGCTATGTATATTCAAAGTCAATGAGTTAAAATAAAAATTAAACTTAGTTATATCTATAAGCATACCATCGATTTGAAAAAACATAAACCACTTTTGGCAGTACAGTAAAAATCACAATTCTATTGTGTCACGTAAAAGTCACCCACGGCGCGGTCGTGATTGGATGGGTGACCATTCCGACCATTTAAGTGACGTCCACGACAAGCATCTCCGAGCTTCGGAAGGCAAGCAGCAGTTGGTCCCGGCTAATATCTGTTGATATTAGTCGTTAAGCCTAGGGCCTCTGGCCCTAGGGCGGCTTGATAACATCTGACAGTAAGGTTTGTCACTTGCCTTACAGACACCCCTCCACCAATCCGCACTGAGCCCGCGTAGTGGAGTATGGCTCGTACCTCCTGATAGTTGAGGTGAGGCCTTTTCCTAGCAGAGGGATCTATATAGGCTGACTTTACTTTACGAAAAAGTCGGTTCATGCCACCACGACTCAACAGTAAAAAGTTTTATCAACCCACAACAATTTCACATCCGTGAACAATCCCGAAAATGTTTCAACCGTAAAAATTCTTAATGAACCCACATGAGAGCAAACACTTAAAATAATTGCCCCTTTGACGTTACACCCGAAACTGTATGAAATAATTTACGACGGTTATTTACCGAAATTTCGCGAAAATTAAGGCAAAAAGTGGAATCCTCCCGAAATTGTTCAATTTTAATCGCAGGTGACGAAAATTCTGGCAGAATTTAAAACAAATTGTACGTACTGGTTGGTATTTCTCGTAATGTTTGAAAAGACAGGGTTTTTGGTGACAAAAACGCATCACAAGAACTTAAATTTCAGGGTACAGGGCTTTTTAGAAACATTTTTCGTAACCATCAAAAAGTTTGATATTAAGTCTTCCAAAAGTATTCCAAAATTTATAGAGTTTAGGTCTTACACATACAGTAAATGGGTATAGTTATAGTATATAAAAGTATTTTTATTTATAATTTTGAACCTTATCCTAAATGGGCCCTAGTACCCAGGCCTTCAGTCAATCGATAAAACAAATTTTGTTAAAGGTCTGATATGCAACTCTTCACCACGACGTATCCAGCAATTAACTTTTTTGGTAAGCCTTTATTTTCTTTTTCATTGTGTGTTGAAGTTCATCAGTATTTTCAGCCTTTTGCATCGTTAGCAGGTACCTACTCGTAAGTAATGTATGAAGTTTGAATATATCATAAAATCTTATTTGTTATCTCCTTTTCCGTTCGAGTCGTCCGGTTGTTTTATTTAGACAGTTTTTATTATTATTATTTATTTTAACTCGGATTACAAAGATCCATAAAAGTTAGTAACAAATCACTTAGCCTATATTAGTAAATGTTACATCCGCTTCAGGCACCGTTACGTCACAACCGGGGAATATCGTTTATAATAACAACGCTACCGGAAACTCCACTCGACACTAGCGCCACCTTTATAATTTATCTATTTTATTTCAAATTGTAATGGTTAGAAGTTACTATTTTGACCGTCTTAGTTGTGCGTAGAATTTGATATAAAAGCAAGATGTCCGTTGATTCCTTCTGTTATTTTCACATTGAGAGTTATGTATGGCTAAGCTCTGCCCGAATAAATACTTATCAAGTTCTTCGTAGTCTGATTTGGCCTCTTCGATCCACCTTCTGTTACATTCAGAAGTGGGATTAGCCAAATTGTCACGCCCACATAAAGGATTGGATAAACGCAAACGGCACTGCAGTGAATCGTCCACATCAGATGAAAAAACCCCAAAAAGGATAGAACAAAATTAAGATTGCGAACAGATTCCGATTCCGAGCCTATGACAAAAGTGCAACATTAAATGGAGAAGAAGCTAGTTCTTGGAATAGGTACCCCTGGAAAAAAAGTCTGCAACACGTCAGATGCAAGACACAGGAACAACTGTATTTTAGCTACTTGTCTTCCCTTGAGAACTCAAGTGCGTGGCGACGTACACTGCACAATAATCTATACCGGAGGAAAGACAACCGAAATATTCCTAGCGTGGCTACATTTCAACATCAACATTTACGCAAGATTAGCTACGCGTGTCGCTGGCCGGGGTATGCAACCAAGTACTGCAGGAGTCAACAGCGCTGCGAGCCTGCCACCGCGCAGGCCACACGGCGGCATGATGCTGGTTTGGACCCGGTGCATCGCGACAGCAGCTACATAAGGTCAGAGATATTTTGTTTATTATCTACCTATATAGACTGCCTCGTTGGTCTAGTGTCAGAGCGAGAGTGTTTGGGTTCTTCTGTCTTGAGACACAGCTTCGGAGTCAGGAAGTTGGTTGTGTTAACACCCCCGTGCCTCGAAAAGCACGTTACGCCAATGGTCCTGCGCCTGATCTCTCTACGGTCATTTCGGATTCGGCAATCAGAATTATGAGAGTGAAGGTGTACCTATGAAAGTGCACCTGTGTATTGCGCACACACTTGTGTACTATAATATGTCCTGCGCAGTTGGCTAATCTCTGTTAAGATAGGCCGCCGTAGTCGAAATCGGCTAGGAGGACATTATTATTATCTACCTACCTATGAAACCATGATATCTATTTAAATCAGTCTAAAATCAGGTCACAGTGAATAAATACGGGTAGCAAGCAAGCAATATAAGAGGCAGAAAAACTGCAATCACAAATTTAGCCGTCTGACGTTATTTTTTGGATTTTGAGGCCTATGTTCACATGCACTTGGCACTTGTTATATCACTATTAACAATTTATTATTGAAAGGCAGTAAGTATAGATTTACAAATAGTGATTTGCTAGAATTGGCTAACATTTGATAAATCAAACGAACATGAGCTTAGTTACTTCTGCGACATCAGTTAATTTTGTGCATACCCATTGTTTTTTTTTTAATATTTCGTTCTTAAAAAAATACACTGTTTTTCTAAAGCAAAGCTATTGTACCTACATCGAAGTTTTTATAGACTGCAATAATTTGGATAAGATTGAGCACACATTTTTGACGCGTGTGGTATGGTATGTTTCGGGCTAGGAGCAACCGTTATTTGATTCCACAAACAGTAATTCACCCTGATCATTGCTTTTTGAATTGAAATTTGAATCTAGTTTCTTAGGACATTACATGACCAGCAAATCGGCTAACGGCGAAGGCAGGGTTAACCTTTTTAATGCAGAATGATATTTCATGTAGTATGGATCGCGATGATTTCCAAATAACTCTTTTGTAGTTTTCTTTGTGTAGGTTGTTAAATACACAGCGGACTTAGGGTGTACTGACTTAATTAGGATGCGTATACAGACTACGCCCGTTTATTGTAAGCCGTACCTTAAGACTTAATCAATTTGAATGCGAGTATTACTATGAATTAATTAATGTAGTTACTTAAAAACACAGCTTGGTTTACAAACGACGTTAGCGCAGGGCCTGGACAAACAAAAGTTTATTCGATAGCATAGTAGTGACCCCGTTAAGTTTACGAAATTAGGTGATTTCATGATTTGACTTCCTACATTTGTAAGTTCATTTAAAATTAAGATCATATAATCCAGTCTAACCATCAGTTGCTTGGAATCTGTGGTATTTCGAGAAGGTATCATACTTACAAATTAGGGACCAATAAAAAAATGAGCATAGATAGAAACACATGACTAATGAAGAGCATTATATTATTTGGTTTGAAGTATTGGGCAGTCCTGTGGGAGGGCGGAATTGCTAAAAAACGACGGCGAATGTTACCAAAAAAAAACTCGATGGTTTGTTGTATGTTGGTCCATACAAAGCATGTAAACTGGAATAAGGATCATACACTGGTCTGTTACACAATAGTTAGCATAGGAAGGGATATATGCGCAGATAGTACTGTAGTGTCAGAGGTGCTGTGACGATATAGTAGACCCTCTTTATCAGATGATTTCAGTTATAGGTAATTAGGGATTTTGACGTAGACGGTTTTAATAGATTCATTCTGTGTATTATATCAGTTATTGCAACAAAATAATACATAAACAAGAAATGTGCTACAGGGCGGCTCCGCTAAGTCATGGCAGCAAAAAGCTACACTGTAGGTAAATAAATGTGGATCACATTCCAGGTATCCAATTTAACATTTCGTTGGTAAAAATAACCTATAATACATGTGTGAAACCTGTACTATTTGTGTATTACATACACATACTATATAGACTTAAATACTAGAGGTATATTCGCGACTTGCTTTGTTGCGGTGTTACTTATCACTATATATGTTCATTCACTGTGTGATCTACGAGGGTCAAACTGAAAGTTCTTAGAACTGGCCACTTATAAACAATATAATAAAAAAAATATTCTAAAATTTGAAAATAGAACTCTTTGCCAATATTACTGAGTATATATTTCATTCATTTGTCATTTGTTTTATGACTTGGCGGCAAATTGAAAATTGTCTGTGTCACGTCAAAATGAATTTAACACGAGAAAATTTTCGTGCAATGATTTTTTATGACTTTCGATGTCATTTAAGTCAACAAGAAAGTTATGATAGACTACGATTGGCCTTTCACGATGAAGCCCCATCTCGTGCGACTGTTTACAACTGGTTTAATGAGTTTAAACGTGGTCGCACTAATCTCACTGATGATGTACGTGAGGGACGGCCTTCTACGGCGACGACTGAAAATAACATCTGTGTTGTGCGGCGTATGATAGAGACTGACAAAAGAGTGACCTATCAGCAGATTCGGACAAGCTTAGGCATCGGTATGAGTCAAGTGCACAAAATCCTCCACGAACATTTAGCGGTCAGGAAGCTTTGCGCCCGGTGGATACCTCATAATTTGACTAAGGCTCAAAAACTCCATCGTGTGGATTGGTGCCGTAAAATGATTGAAATATTTAACGGAGGTGACTCAAATGCTGTGTTCGACATACTAACAGGTGACGAAAGCTGGATTTACTGTTATGATCCTGAAACCAAAAGACAATCTGCTCAGTGGGTGTTTCCTTTCGAGGAGTTGCCAACTAAAGTGAAGAGAGATCGAAGTGCGGGAAAAAAAATGGTGGCCTCGTTCTTTGGAAGGATAGGTCATTTCGCAACAATTGTGTTAGAGTATCAAAAAACAGTTTCTGCAGAATGGTACACTACCAATTGTTTGCCACTTGTCTTGGAAAAAGTTCGAGAGAAACGACCTCGCAGTAGGATCCTCCTTCACCACGACAACGCCTCGTCGCACACCGCCAAGCGAACGATCGACTATTTGGCGACATCAAACGTTGAATTACTGGGTCACCCGCCGTATAGCCCCGACCTCGCGCCTTGTGATTTTTATTTATTTCCAAAAATTAAAGAAAAACTTAAAGGAAAGCGGTTTATGAATGCTGAAGAAGCGGTGGCTGCGTATCGCGATGCCATTGAAGAGACCCCTAAGGACGAGTGGGCAAAGTGCTTTTCCCAGTGGTTCCATCGCATGCAGCGGTGTATTGACGTCAATGGACAATATTTTGAAAAGATATAATAAAACTAATAACTGGCTAATGTAATCAGTTTTTGATTTTCTAAGAACTTTCAGTTTGACCCTCGTATTAAAACTAGATGATGAAAATATTTCAGTTTGATATACAACTGGGTGTTAAAATATCTGTGTGATATACAAGTGGGTGGTATTAATATAGAACTTAGTGGTATTATATCTGGGTTATATTATCTCTGTGATATAAACTGGGTTATACTAGTATACAAACTGTGTGATAGATTATAACAATGTGATACGATACGGAAATATGTGAAACGTAGCTGTGTGAAACGTAGCTGTGTGAAACGTAGCTGTGTGAAACGTAGCTGTGTGAAACGTAGCTGTGTGAAACGTAGCTGTGTGAAACGTAGCTGTGTGAAACTTAGCAGTGTGAAACGTAGCTGTGTAAAACTTAGCTGTGAGAAACGTAGCTTTGTGATAAAGGGCTGTATGATATGCGGCTATGTAAGCAGCTAAGTGATAAACATGACTATGTGATGAACATGACTATGTGATGAACATGACTATGTGATGAACATGACTATGTGATGAACATGACTATGTGATGAACATGACTATGTGATGAACATGACTATGTGATGAACATGACTATGTGATGAACATGACTATGTGATGAACATGACTATGTGATGAACATGACTATGTGATGAACATGACTATGTGATGAACATGACTATGTGATGAACATGACTATGTGATGAACATGACTATGTGATGAACATGACTATGTGATGAACATGACTATGTGATGAACATGACTATGTGATGAACATGACTATGTGATGAACATGACTATGTGATGAACATGACTATGCGATGAACATGACTATGCGATGAACATGACTATGCGATGAACATGACTATGTGATGAACATGACTATGTGATGAACATGACTATGTGATGAACATGACTATGTGATGAACATGACTATGTGATGAACATGACTATGTGATGAACATGACTATGTGATGAACATGACTATGTGATGAACATGACTATGTGATGAACATGACTATGTGATGAACATAACTATGTAATGAACGAATAAATACGAAGCTGTGTAATATTCGGCTATGTGTGCAGCTTTGTGAAGACCCTTCCGTAGTTTATTTTATTGCACCAAAGCCAGCCAAAGCCAGCACAGCCAGCCAATACTAAACCACCGCTTGCCACCTTTCCCCGTCGCCTATGAGCCTTTAATAGAGGGGGAAAGCCTTTATAAGCGACGGACAGCTCAGTCTAGCCAACTCGTACACAGCAGCCACTGTATAAGCAGAAACTATACCAGTTTGAGTAACCAAAATCATATTTGTTTGAAAGTGTGTGATTCGGCGATTAAATCTGTGTGCTTAAGCTATTGTTCGTTTTTATTTATGCCACCCGTTTGATGTGATCAATTACTTTTACCCCTTAGTAACGGTAATACTAATGAAATAAAACACTTAGTGCAAATTACTCGTAGATTTATTGTCTTTTCAGATCGTGGATTCCTGAGGAAAAGACTGAGATTGCCGTGGGACACGGCATATGCAGGATGGCCGAGTGTTACATCTGCTTCAGGCACCGTTACGTCACAACCGGGGAATATCGTTTATTAACAACGCTACCGGAAACTCCACTCGACTCTAGCGCCACCTTTATAATTTATCTATTTTATTTTAAATTGTAATGGTTAGAAGTTACTATTTTGACTGTCTTAGTTGTGCGTAGAATTTGATATAAAAGCAAGATGTCCGTTGATTCCTTCTGTTATTTTCACATTGAGAGTTATGTATGGCTAAGCTCTGCCCGAATAAATACTTATCAAGTTCTTCGTAGTCTGATTTGGCCTCCTCGATCCACCTTCTGTTACATAAACAAATAATAACTTAAACTGAAATTAAATAGCACAGGATCCCAAAAGTCATGCCCCAGAGACATGAAGTCGGATCCAGTGCCTTAAAATAGGACAATCCACTCTGCTAGACATAATTTTTAGAATGCTGTTTCTCGCACGCGATGGAGCATGGAGGGATGTACATTTTGGTGTTTAAAAAAAATAAAAGTCAGAATCATAATTTGAAGAGCAATTTTAAGTTTAAATTTATCTTTTGTAGATTATAATAAGGCCTTTTGTTGTTTACAAATGTCACATTTACATAGTTGCCTATGATTAGAGTCGGAAATGTCTCAATCCTCCCTCCGATTAGCCACTTTGGTTCTGCACATGTAATTACAGCTTTATACCGATGCAATGGCAAATGCAACTGACACACGATTACATGTTACACAAACATTTCGATTGAGTGTAAAAGTGCAAAACGAACGATTATAATGCATTTTTTGCTATTTTACGGCTTGCATTTGTATAATACTTAACAAGTCTGTCAAGACAAGTTTTGACTAATTGCTATGTGTAATTTGTAACTCGGTAAGTAGTTATCCTTTACCATTATTACCTATAGACATAACTTTACCACAATAGACCAAACGATGGTCGAAGGTCGAAACTGTATGGCCAAACCAAATAAATAATAATTATAAATCACATTTGGGACCCTTATTCTACTGCGCTTATATTTACGATGTATATAAATGTTTTCGAAACTCGAATCATCTGTTATACGCAGATGACAAGAAAATATACATGAAAGTAGCTTCGCCTGCAGATTGCTTGCTTATACAAAGCGACCTTGATAGGCTTGAGGACTTTTATAATAGAAATAAAATCTCACTTAGCATTGATAAGTGCCAGTGTATTAGCTTCACTCGTAAGAAACATATAATTACATTCCCTTATAATTTTGCTGGTAAACTAATCGAGAGAACCAATACTATTAGGGACTTGGGCATTACTCTCGATTCCAAACTGCTTTTCTCAGAACACTTTGACCGAATTGTTAACAGCGCTTACCGTAATCTTGGATTTTTAATTAGAACATGCAAAGTTTTTAAGAATATACAAACTATTAAGACGCTGTATTTCACATACTGTCGTAGCATTCTTGAATATTGTAGCCCAATATGGTCTCCCACTTATGCAATATATAAAAACAAATTAGAAAAAATTCAGATTAAATTTGTTAAGTACCTAAACTTTAAAATGCGCAGACGCCATGGTAATTATCTTGAGGACTGCAATTACTACAATATTTTATCCCTTGAATCACGACGTGAGATACTAGACTTAAGCTTTCTACATGATATACTGCACAGTAAATTAGATGCACATAATTTACTGTCGCTAGTAAATTTTTGTACTCCTAAATATCGAACCAGGCATACTCCTTTATTTAGTGTACCTAGGAACCGCACCAAATATGCTGCTAATGCTGTCATGTCACGATTACCTCGCACATACAATGTCAATTATAAACATATAGATATAATTAACCTAAGTAAGGATGCACTAAAGAGACGATTGCGCACTGAAAAAAAATATCATTATGGAAAACCTAAAAGTTAGCTTTGTGTTTAAAGAAAAAATAAATAATATATATATTTTCTTATTGTATGAGCCGCCGATTTCGTGTGCGATACTGGTATGGGAGGAGGACTATTCAACAGTAGGATATTAAAACGTTTATCTTAGTATCATCTAGGCATCTTAATTTATATTTCTTTCTCCATCGATTTACCAACATTGCTGGTCTCGTGCATCTTATCGGCGAGCTATCACAAAGCACTAGTTGTTTGCTAAGCACGACATAATCAAAAATACATGTTATGGAACTCTTTAATTGGCTTAAGTGATAATGTGTAATTTATTTGTGTTATGAAAACTGTAAACAAGCTGTTGAGTTTCTGAATAAATAAATAAATAAATAAATACAAAAGTATTTATATTAAAAAAAAAACAAGCGGGCATCAATTGTGTCATGTCTATTTATTTCATATCTATTAAATAAGTTTGTTAATAATATAAATGTATTTAAAATTCTTACATAGGTACCTAACTTGTAATATTAATATTAATTTTCCGTTTATTTTTATTTTGTCTCAAGATTCTCCATTCGCAATCCCTTCATTCATTCGTCTGATCCGTAAAAAGTGCAACCGTTTGTCGACAGTTTAAGAACTATAATCGGTTCTAATGCCCCTTAAGTGCAGTGCACACTGCATGACGGCGTAATCCTGCCTTATTGAGTGTGTTGACCGATAGTAACGACTCGGCTTTATCGATTTGACATGCGGTACCAATAAATCTAATTTGCAAATCATTCCTGATGAAATTGAGGGCTTAGGTTGTGATTGATGCTAAGTCTGGCTAAATCCTAGTGTGAGACTCGTGAGGGGTTAATACACCAACTCGTCCCGAAATCATTGGCTATTTGGGCCGAGTTGCAGTTACAGTTGTTTTGTGAATTTTGTAAGACGCTTATATTTAACGTTTTAACAGTTCCCAACGTTGATACGATTGAAAGTTGACGAAAAGTAAATGGGGCTAGTTGTGTTTTTTTTTTAATTTTATCAATACACTTGTATCTGGCAACTAAGCACTGGTTAGTGATGTCAAAATATTACGTAGGCAGTGAATTTATCGACAGTAGCCGGAGGGTGGGACAGTGAAAAATCGATATCCTTATCGACACTTGTCGGTGTACAGATTACATTTCGTTGGCTTAAGGTATGTTAATCATCTAATTAAATTTATTCATATACGGATTTCTATCTTGGGCTACTAACATATGGGACAAATGGGTAGATATTATTTATTTATGACCCTACTTTTGCTGCGAGGTGTACTTGTATGTCCAGTTTTAATGAAGAGTACAGTGGCCAGCACATCAGACTACTATATACACACTTTGGTTCTAAAATATCCCATAATGTCATCCCAGCCGAAATTCACTCCAACGGCCAATCTCAACAGAGATTAGCCAACTGCGCACGAGATATTATAGTGCACAAGTCTTAGCACAGTACACAGGTGTACTTTCTGTTCCTTCACTCTCTTAGTTCGGTGAGACGGCAGTCCGATATGACCTGAGAGAGATCAGGCGCAGGACCAACGGCTTAAATGTGCTTTCTGAGGCACGGGGGTATAGACCACTAACTACCCGAACAAAATATCCCATTATACAAATGCATCAGATGTGGCTCAGATGTCATTGTTAACCTTGATGTCAGTCTTGATTTGCTGTTATTCGAATTGTTGGACTGCTCTACTATAATACCTACTATGTCCGGCATGCGTTGAAATGTTGTAGACATTTTGACACATGAAGTTGGCTGAGCGGTTTTGGATTGCATGCATACGCAGACAGACTTACTTTTATTTTTATAAATATGCTTTAGAAGCAATTTGGCAAATTTAACATGAAGCAGATTTTGTTTGACAAAGCCATTAAAATGAAGTTATATTAAAATCAGAGTTCAGCATTGAAGTGCACACAAAGAGGGCAAAGCGCATCACTAATGATATCCGCTGTAAGAATTCACACCGCACGATTCGACTCAGTGTTCGCGACACGCCACCGGTGGCGGCCACTCGCCATTTTGACAAAACATCTGTCAAACGATCTAGCAAATGAGTGTCAATTGTAGCGGCCACCGACCACCTTCGTTTGCGCCAAAGGGCGAGGCGTACGACATCCACCGGTGGCGGTTTAAGTTAAAATTAAAGTTATTTTTCAAGCGCACATTATAATCTTGAAGAACTATTTTGCTTATTACTATGAATAGACACTTTAAGGGGTGACAAGATTGATATACCTAGTTGAAAATTAAACATATCTATCGATTGTGAAAAGTGCTTTTGCCAATTGAGGGTCAAAATTTTACTTAGTCGTAAGTCCTTTCAACGATTAGTCAATTCAGCGTCAACGGTACGTAAAATTCCACTAGACCTGATTACTAAGTAACTAGCCTAAAACTTGTTTTATTTTGTTTATTAAGGAAGTCAATAGATTTTGTCATAAATTGTTCTAATTTAAAAAACGTTACAGATTCTAGCCATTTAGAGAGTTCCACCGCTTAGTTATGTATTATGCGTGTAGGAGCAGCAGATAATGACAATGTCATTATGTCACACATGCTGACACTTGTCACATTTATTATTGCCTCAGGGTGGTTAAACCCTGGAACCCACTTGCGCACGTCCGGATAAGCTATCCCGGACTTGTTCAAGACCTTATTATAATAAGCCTTAAATAAATCCGGGGCTCGTAGCCAAATGGCAATCTCTGAAGCGAACTTCGCTATCGCCAACGAAATGTCAAAATAGATGTTTCGATGGCTTATGTGTCAGTTTCATACATTTTGTTAGCGATAACGAACTCCGAGAATAAATTGCCACTTGGCTACGGGCCTGATTAGCTAATCGGAACGAGAGCAAGTTGGCCTTACGTCGTTAGGTGTAAATCGCACTTAATGAGGTTTGCTCAGCGCGCGTGAAGGCGCCGTCATCTGTCAAACCATTGATGACGCGATACCGCTTAATGCGAAAACGCATTTTGTGATAGAATTAATTAAAAATGTATGCCTGGATGAAATCTGATCTCATTAACATCATAATTTACATTGCAAGTAATTAGGTAGACTAACTAACAAAAACACTAGTAACTAAACTATTATAGTATAAATATACAACTTTTTAATGAAAAATATTTAAGTACAAAAGAAAAACAAAAGGTACAAACATTATAGGACTATAAAACCAGAGGTTGCGGGTTCGATTCCCGCAAGGCGCAAATGTCTGTGTGATGAGAAACGGGCATTTTTTGTACCTAAGTCATGGATGTATAAACGTATATAAATGAATGTCTATCCGTTATCCTAGTCGCCATAGCACAAGCTCACGCTTAGTTTGGGGCTAGGTAATTGGTGTGTTTGTTGAAACAATTTATTTATTATGTATTTCGTAACTGTACGGCATTTATAAGCTTTTTAAACTCTCTCAAACTCGCAAGTCAAATAAGTATTAGCAAAAAAACGTGTTAATTTTCTTGGTCGTTTACTAATCTTGCTTACCAATTAAAATAGCTAGATACCTATTGTGAACAAAACAACACTTTGTCTAAGCTCGAAAAAAAGGTTTTAATATAAGTAAATTAAAACTGGCACATTGTCACGTTTTATGTCTTCGGATTAGCCAGAAAACTATTTTGGATTAAAAAGTGGAACGGAATGAGACCGAGCGCATTCCAAATTCAACAATTCGAATCTATTCCCAGTTTAAATTTGAAATGGATCCATTCCATTTCCCGCTATGAATCATCGCGGTAAAATGAAGGGTGAGACACAGATAATAATGGTGATAGAAGAGGCATAACTATTTAGAAGTCTGTGGATAATAATTATGATACTATTTATAGCCTGACCAGGAATATATGGGACCTGAATTAAGGGCGCTACAAATCCTCCTTATATGACAACACTTGATATAATCATACCAGTATATAGTGGCAGCTAAACATAATATATATATATATATATTATATATATTATATGTTTGCATTTAATGTTGCATTTCTACGTCTTATGATAACAGATACATGAACAAGACAAAACACTCGCAAATAACGTACTATTTAAGTCAGTGGCTCTTTGTAACATTGGCTTTGAAATTTGGTCCAAATTAAAATGATTACGAGTATTGCTGAACCACAGTCGGGTAGAAGAGAAATACCTATTGTTCTTCTAAATGATATATTTGTCATGTTATTGAACTATTAATATTATTTTATATGACTTTTTTGGAACTACTTCGAACTTTTTCAGTAAAATATCTAAGCAGGATTGAAATAAAGTAAATAAAACTCACAAAATTGTAATTATTCAAAATCATTATAAAAGTATTCTCCATTGCCACCAGTTGCCCATTCTCATTTTTTGCACTATATGACGTACCAAAATGTTTGATATGACAGCTAAATCGGTATTCATTTACAGAAATTATATAGATTACGTAGATTTTCCTGTCGAAAATTACTACAACACATGTTTAACCACTTTTTTTCTACGACAGCGAATAGTTTTCGGCATTTTTAACACATAAAAATATCACATTTTCGAAAATTAGATCACGCTTTCACTTTGACACTAATCATTATGACAATCAATGACATGACAATAGCGATTTGTGGTTCAGTTGTTTTCCGCAACATGGCGAGGTCCCATATATTTTTGGTCAGGCTATAAATCGGATCTACTTTACACTAATTCATACAGTACGAATTTTGAATTTGGAGCTTTTGCCACGAAAACAACCAGCCTACGGGTACATCTCTGGCAGGACAAAATAAAGCGTAACTTGACACTGGGTTGCCAAGCGCCTGGGGCCTCCGCTAGGGTTACACGCTTGTTTGTTCATTTAGAATGTGTTTTGCCGAAGATTATGATTGCCGAAAAAAAAAGTGATTTCACCGGAAAAGCTAAGTTCGAATCACTGACAGTGTATTGTCTATTAGGTAAATGACAACGTTCTGGGAACGAGACGTTTAATACAAACGTGACTTTTACCCTAATATGTATACCTAATCTAATATGTAATTTAAACTAACATGTAATACAATGTGTTCATCTTAAGCAGTTACTACACTATCCTATTTGTGGCATCCTAACTAGGAAGGTAGGTCCCAAATCGGCTCTTAAGTAGGCTACGATACGAGATCCGATTGGTTCTTACCTTACTAGCTAGGATGCTACAAATAGGGGGTGTAATGTAATGAGTGCTTTAGCGTTATCCCGTTTGTGCACTCGCCAGGCCTAGGGTCTGCTTTGGACCATGATCCAAGGTTTGGCAGATCGGTAATTACAGTGGAATGACTACCATCTGACAGTCGCGACCCTGTTAACAACTGGGAACTGGGAACTTAACCAGTTTGGATCACAATTACACATTCAGTCACCTGAATATGCAGCTATCCTTGCGATGTTTTTTCTCACGTAAATGACTCAGAAGTATTCATTCGATTCGAACCCTGGTCCTTCCGCATGATAGACAATCCTCTAGCCACTACCCCACTGATGCAGCGATGTTCTAATAATACGTGCGTAATAATACTTACAATGTAATTTCTCTTAAAATTAAACGATCTACAGCTATTTGTGTAATGCACACAACATAATTGATTGACTTTATTCCGCCATTGCTGCATTGGTTCATTGTTCATAATATTTTATTAGGGTCTTTAATTAGTCAGTTGCACCAAAATCGCAACACTAAATTTGCCGTTTTTAAATTATTGTAGTCTGTCTCTTTTCGTTTGTTTGGCAGAGAAAGCGAGAGACTGAGCCTTAATTTAATATTGACAGGGCGCATTGGAATTGAGCCCAGTAGCGTAGCCGCTTCTACTAGTAGAGTATTTAGTGACATGGTTTGTATGGGAAACCTTGCAGATCTTCAACAAAGGAAGCCGCTTGTCACAGACGTACCTGGTGGTCATCTGAGCTGATTTAGCCCGGTACCCACGTGGCACCTCCCTGCAGGTAGGTGGGGGGAGGGGGGGAAAAGCCCATCTACCTTGCTGCACTCTCACGTCCATATCTCTAAAAGTTTAGCAAATATGTCGTGTTTAGTATCATTTTCGTATAATTCAAGGACGAGGAATTTATTTCTCGAACAACATTTTCACTCGTCAATAGAAAAATAACGAGTATAGCGTGAAAATAAAAAAAAACTTCAAAATTTTTTTTCCCAAAATCGTTTCTTACAATTTAACTACGAGTTAATGTTTTATAAAAAATACGTTTGAATAGCCCTGTTTATTTAGAATATATAAACATAAACTTTATTAACAGTTTTGACTTATAAATGTGTCAAAAAAAACATTTACGTCGCGCGGCGGAGCTGCGAGCGGCGGGAAAAGTTTGTAGTATGGATAGGATTTGTCACATATTGTTTAGTTATGACACTGATTGATTAATAAAAGTGATTTTATACCTTAAGGTGGTATTATTAAAGGAATACCTAGTAAATATTTGTACATAATATCACAGAATAAATAATTAATAATATTCGAACAAATGTTTTATTAATTACTGACAACCATAATTCTATATTATTTTATTTTGATCATTTTATTTAGTACACATTTATAACTACTCCTAGTATTAACATAATATAACTTCAAAAGAAAGTAGGTAACAAAGTACCGTACTAAAAATGATAAATTGTATTTACAAACACACCAATTTACCTACCCATTTTTTTATTACAAAACCACCCCTATTATAACAGCATACTACATTATAACATAACGTATTCCAATATTACGAGTATAACAAATACTGCAGTGTCTACCTTGCAAAGTGTGTCGCCTGTACTGTGCCCGTATAACAATATCAGATTTTATTACAATATCGGATGATTTTTATCCGCTGCAATTACACAATTCGGTACATTACACCTTACGAAAAAATAGTACCTACTTTATCAGGTAATTATTTATAAGTCTAAGCGCAGTCAACAGAACATGGGAGGATAGTAGATATTGGTTCTAAAGTTGACCTCATATAATGCTCTCAATACAATGACTTGCAAAGTATCTGCGGTTTCACAGGGCGTTTTACTGGAGACAATTACCATCTCTAGGACCGCCGACATCTTCATCAGTCGAGAAGAAACAAGAAGAAATCGTCTCTGCTTACCAGACACCATCGTTTTGCTGCCCGCACCTGGCCACCCAGCACCTTTGGTGGCTGAGTGATTCGTTTGGACCGGCACGAACAAAGATTGCCTCGCCTGCCAGCGCAGCAAGCTTCATAACGCTGCTTGGCAAGTTCCCCACTCTAACCAAGCGTTTCCGTCATATCCACATTATTCATCTCATCATTGGCCCACTTCCTCGCTGCAAAGTTTCCAAAATTGTCTTTAAAAGGTCGATAGATTCTCTAGCTGGCCTGATGCTTGGCCAACTCTTACAATCAATGCGAGTGAAAAAATGCGCAAAGACATTTTTCAGATTGAATCGCACTTTTCAGTAGTCCATCTCTTGTTACGAAAGTTACCGGGTGAGTTCATGGCTCCCTCCATCTGAGCTATACAGCTGCGTTGACACATGGCCTGATTTATGCCAACGACCGCCACCTCACATCTACACTGACCGACTTTCTTGTTCAAGAACTTAAATCGATCCTGCGAAAACAGGCATGGAAACGGGCTAGGCAAAAAGATGCTTAGACTGACTAGCTCCGATGCAGATACCTTAGAGCAAGGCGGTGGCGCTATAAGCGACTCCTGCCTCCTAGTAGACTTAGAATCGATGGGCTGGAAATCTTGGCAGTCACATGGGCGAAAGGGATGCTTGATTGGTTGCGACTTTGCGAGGCATCCACTCAAATGCTGTGCCCGCATTATTAGGTGCAGTTAACCGCTGGGACGGCGAAGTGCATGCGAACAGCGATTTCGTCGTTCAGCACCCTGATTTACAAATACTCGAAGAGTTTCCTTGTCGGCTCCTTTTCGAATTCGAATGTCAAGTCGTATCGGAGCTCACCGACAGCTTTTGTGAATAGGATTTTCGAATCCGTTCAGAAAGAAGGTTTTGACATTCGAATACGGGAACGATCCAACACGGAAACATTCCGAGTATTTGTGAATAAGGGTGCTGATCTCCCTTCAGCAGCCTGAGCGAGAGAGTCCCCTAGGTAGGATCTTGGCGAGTGGTACTTGGCCACTCGCCAAGATCCTACCTAGGTTCCCATTCATAGGGCCTATAATAGGGCAACAAATGTGTTTCATACTTTTCATCTGCCGAAATACTAGGTTCAAATAGTAGTTGTTAGACACCACTTCCTGTTTTTCAATCTATATGCTAAATCTGTAATATGTAACAAAATGTTACATGATATGATATGCATTTCAATAGTTACTTCACTTTAAATCATAAGCACCAATTACCTACTTACAAAGCAATGTATTTTTATAGGTATTTAGATATATAGCCTGACCAGGAATAAATGGGACCTCGCCATATTGCGGAAAACAACTGGAACTAATTTCTTTTACTGGCAACAGAAACCTCAAGTCGTCATTGACATGTCAACAATTTTTGACATCATTCATCAATTTTTTCATCATGAATTGACATGACAAGATAGTCTATGTGATCACCGCAGTTTCTTTAAATTAATTACTGACCTAGTTGTCATAGCGAAATTTTTCGTACGTCATATAGTGCGAATAGTGAAAATTGGCTACTGGTGCATACGGAGAATATTTTAATAACGATTTTGAAAATTGATTATAAAAAATACTTATTTTGAGTTTTATTTTCTTCTTGGATATTTTAACTAAAATAATTCGTAATTTTTCATGTTTCCTATACATTACTTAAATTTTATGATAAAATTATAAATAATACATTTAGGAAACAATGGAGTAATGTTTCTTTTACCTTGTAAGAAACGATTTTGGGAAAAAAAAATTAAATTTAATTTAATCAATTTAAATTGTAAGAAACGATTTTGGGAAAAAAAAATTGAATTTTTTTTTATTTTCGCGCTATACTCGTTATTTTTCTATTGACGAGTGAAAATGTTGTTCGAGAAATAAATTCCTCGTCCTTGAATTATACGAAAATGATACTAGACACGACCTATTTGCTAAACTTTTGGAGATATAGACGTGAGAGTGCAGCAAGGTAGATGGGCTTTTCCCCCCCTCCCCCCACCTACCTGCAGGGAGGTGCCACGTGGGTACCGGGCTAAATCAGCTCAGATGACCACCAGGTACGTCTGTGCCAAGCGGCTTCCTTTGTTGAAGATCTGCAAGGTTGACGTCACTAAATACCCTACTATACCGTCTAGCGTCGGTACAATGCGTTTACGATGCGATAGTCGCCCAGTCGTGGCAAGCGAGGCTATGATTGAAAAGCGAAAGGTGAGCACAGCGAAGCGGTGTCGGGTTATACTGGCATAGAATATCAGAAAATTGTAGACAAACCCTTTGAAATATTTTTAAGAGTTATTATTATACTAGCGACTGTGATAGAAATTGACTGCAACTCACTTAATAATAATGTCAGCCTAGCCAATTCGGACTCGACTAAGCGGTTAATCTCAACAGAGATCAGCCAACTGCGCGGTAGATACTTTAATGCACAGGTGTGTGCACAATACACAAGTGAACTCTCTGTGCCTTTACTCTCATAGTTCCATGAGACGGAAATCCGACATGACCAGAGTGAGATCAGGCGCAGGACCAGCGGCTCAACGTGCTTTCTGGGGTACGGGGGGTGTTATCTCCACAAACTTCCTGACTCCGGAGCTATTTTGAGTTATTTCAAGACAGAAAAACCCACATACATATTAATTTTGGCCCGATCCGGAATTGGAACCCGGGACTTTGTGCGTGGATAGTAACCAGCGAGCTAACCACTTAAAAGTGAAATTATAAAATCTGAGACAATGACTCAATATGTAAAAATAATCAATGATATTTTGGTAAATGAGTAAAAAGAGTAATATTCTTTATTTCCGAAACTGTGCAAGTATTTTCTCCACGAAATGAACAGTTATTATTACAGTAGTCAGCACGTCAGACTATATATTTTTGTCACAACATCCCCCCTTTAGGTTTAATCGACTTGACGTACAAAAATGAATATGTTATTTTAGCATAAAAATCAATCCATCTATACCTCAAAATTGGACCAACTAGGTACAGACTAACAAACACTTATAACAAGCAGTAACATTGAGAACTTCTTTTTTTTTAAAGTCGGTTAATTGAATACTCTAGTGTTTTTTTTGGTAGTGATTAGAATATGTATATCTACCATGTCCTGGATGATGATCCAAATCGGACCCTGGGACCTCGCGTGCGAGTGCACAACCGGGATAACGCTAAGATGATGATGATTGGAATCTAAATAAAGCTATTATCTGAAACCTGTGCATATACTGTGCAGTTCGGGATAATCCTCTGTGCACGACACCGGCGTGCTCACTAATCGATTTTACGTCCGTTCCAATTAAACACACCGCATTAAGAGCTAATTCCCCGGTCATAGTCTTTATTTACCTTTTAGCTAACAAAATACAAATTTAGTTTTAGCATTCGTTGAGAATGATCATCATCGTGCGTGTTTCTTCTTCTTTGTATGTGGCATTTACTAGGTTGTTCAATTACTACCTACTTCCTTTTGGTAACTATAGTTATTTATTCTCCTATATTAGTTATAGGTACCTACATAAATATGTATCATCATGCCAAATTATAGGTAGGTATACTATAAAAATACCTACCTAATACTAACTCTTATGGTAATGCTTATTTGGAAATGAGATATTTCCAGGATTAGGTGTATCTACTTGGTGTAACCATCATAATGTACTAAGTAGTTGTTGTCCGCACTTTCGTCTGCGTCTATAATCCATATCCATATCCAAAGTAATATTATAAATGTGAAAGTGTGTCTGTCTGTCTGTCTGTTACCTCTTGACGCTTAAACCACTGAACCGATTGAGATGAAATTTGGTATGGCGACATATTGCTTTTGCCTAGACTATCGATAGTCTATAGATATTATCGATATTTTATCGATATTATTGCTTTTGCCTCAACTATCAATAGTCTATCGATACTATCGATGTTTTATCGATACTATTGCTTTTTCCACAACTATCGATACTATCGATATTTTATCGATACTATCGATATTTTATCGATACTATTGCCTTTGCCTCAACTATTGATAGTCTATCGATACTATCGATATTTTATCGATACTATTGCTTTTTCCTTAACTATGGATAGTCTATCGATACTATCGATATTTAATCGAAACTATTGCTTTTGCCTCAACTATTGATAGTCTATCGATACTATCAATATATTATCGATACTATTTCTATTTCCTCAACTATCGCTAGTCTTTCGATACTATCGATATTTTAGCGATACTATTGCTTTAGCCTCAACTATCGATAATCTATCGATACTATCGATATTTTATCGATACTATTGCTTTTGCCACAACTATCGATAGTCTATCGATACCCTCCATTTCCTCACAGTCGAAATGAAAAATAGTATGTTTAACTCGGGTGAAAGCACCAATTCCACTCTCGAGCTATTGGCGCTCTCACTTTGTTCGAGCGCCAGAAACTTCTCGAGTGGAATATTTACTTTCGGCCCTT
Organism: Pyrausta nigrata; assembly: GCA_949316185.1. Taxonomy (NCBI): domain Eukaryota; kingdom Metazoa; phylum Arthropoda; class Insecta; order Lepidoptera; family Crambidae; genus Pyrausta; species Pyrausta nigrata. Next base: position 14,191,468 of record OX438949.1, on the reverse strand, counting down.
GTATAACAATCTACTATTTAGCAGTAAGCATTGTTTAGTAACATAAGCATTGTTCCTACTGTTAATAATGTTATATGCTAGTAATGTACATAAAGTTATTATTATTACAAAGATTTCATCAAGACCCAAATTAAACTATTACAATAACGGTTTGATACTAACTAGTAATGATTAGCCATTGCCAAAACACTTGAATGAACATGAATCGGCTAATTTGAAATGTTTGTCTCCACTATGTCATGTCACCTAACAGACAATAAATACAAATAAGCCGTCTCATATATATACTTAATATTCATATTTAGACAAGTGTTATTATAATTATTCTCTGTATTTACTACCAGTTTGGTAAGTAAGGTTATTATGGTAAGTCAAGTTGAAGTTAGATAGTGCAACTGACTTGTAATACAAAGTAACAGACACCCACCAGTTACGTTTTTTTAAATAAAATATCATAAACTTCTATAGAGCGTGCAACTTTTTATGTCGTTGAAGCAATTAATCAACGCTTGGTGGTCCGTCGAGCCCAGTTAAGATAAATCATGAAAAAACCTTTTAGGGTTCTGCAGTCGAAGAGTGAAAACAGAATTTGTAACATAATGTAGGTACCGAGGTATATTCGGTCATATGTCAGTTAAATATAAGGCTAGCAGATGGTCCACCGACCACAGCCACCGATGGCTAGCGACAAGCTGTTTACCGTTTTGTATCGAGTCGCCGACACGTGAAGTGAGTGGCGCCCCCCACTCGCGACTCAGTGTCCGCGACATGCGTGGCGGGCGACCACTCGTAAAGTCAGCCTATTAGAACCAACTGCTGGGAAAAGGCCTCACCTCAACTATGAGGAGGTACAACTCGATTGATTAATATTTTTAATAAAAAATCAATTTGTTAAGGCGACATACTATAACCATAGAGAGATCAGGCGCAGGATTTTAAGACATGGTGCTTATAATATAATCAGCAACTTCTTCTTCTTCTCATAATCGGCAGCTTCTCCGAGCTGCTTGTTATTTCAAAAAATAATTTTTTTGGCCTGCCCTTTGAGCAAAACAATTTTTTAGAATTATGTCGTTAAAATTTGGTAATATGTTTTTTTTTTGGGATGGCACATTACCAACAGCTACGGAACCCTTTTGTGATGCTTAGACTTTACCTTGTCCAGCTACACCGATGTGGCCATCTTTAAATCGACTACTAGTCCACAAATATGCCTAGGCTCTATAATAACGCGCACAACTAAGCATTTGCCAGGTTTTTCATAACGAGAAGTGTCAGTTTCCTTACAAGTATTCTCATGCACCCAACCATGAAATGCCGCGGCAGAACTATGCGGCCCATTAATTACATACGTCCATACAAGGGGCCTAGTGCTTCACTACTGTCTTAAAGACTAAGCAAAGTAGAAAGAACACCAGCTACAACCGAAAATGCACCATAAAAGTAAAATGGACGAGTTCAAAATTGTGTGTTGCGCGATTGATGACAGCCACACACGGATGATCGTCGTGGGAAAAGTCTATACTGACATGCTAACCGTACGCGTGACTTGTAACAATCAATTTGGAACCTAATTGAATGAAAATAGGGTTGAATTTTGATGGTGATTTTAGCGTGTCATCTGACAATTAATTGGAAAGTACTGTTTGCAAATACAACTTGCAATTTGGAGTCAACCACAGACCAAACTTTCTTGTAATGGTCGAAAAGTTGCCTGCCTAATTAACACGTACGAAGTGTGTGATTATGAACGGATGAAATTAAATAGCTTGTTTGCATTTCATAATAAGTGCACGCAAATATGACAAGGTAATGATTACTGGGTAAGTGACAGTTAGGGATTCCTCCGGGAATTGTATCATTATGTGGTAAAAGTAACGTCTATTTGATTAAAGACTTGGTTAAACATTACTTTAATTCTGAATAGAGACAAAAAAGACCTGCAGGTTGATTTATACACAGACGCAACGGGGACTTTGTTAAATAATAACATGGACCTAGTGTTATTGAGCAGTTTAATAATAATGTCCTCCTAGCCGAATTTCGACTACGGCGGCCTATCTCAACAGAGATGAGCCAACTGCGCAGGACATATTATAGTGCACAAGTGTGTGTGCAATACACAGGTGCACTCTCTGTTCTCTCTCTGTGAAATGGCAGTCCGACATGACCGTAGAGAGATCAGGCGCAGGACCAAACGGCTTAACGTGCTTTCCGAGGCACGGGGGTGTTAGCACCACCAACTTCCTGACTCCGGAGCTGTGTCTGAGTAATGTCAAGACAGAAAAACCGAAACACTCTCGGCCCGACCCAGGATTCGAACCCGGGACCTCGTGGATAGTACCCAGCGTGCTGACCACTAGACCAACGAGGCAGTTTACACTAATAATGTAGAGAGAAATAGTTATAATTTGTTTGTTTGTATTGAATAGGCTCCGAAACTACTGGACCGATTCAAATGAAATTTGGTACAGAGATAGTTTGAGAACCCAGGACATATACTTTTTGTCGCAATATAATCATCAGGGGTGAAATGGGGAATGAAAGTTTGTATAGTAAATCCGACTTATGGCGCGGGCGAAGTCACGGGGAACTGCTGCAAATATTTTTATGGAGTTATTGTATGTAAATTATATCACCTTCATAATTAAATAAAGACATACAATGCGTGTGCTCAACATGCCTAGAATAAACATAATTTATGTGACAATTGTTTTAATTGGCTATTAATAACCTTAATAATGTATCAAAGGATCTTTAATTATTCTGAAATATGAATATTCCCATTGCAACGTGGTTGCATTTCATATAATAAGCAGGCGTTTTTTGCAATGAATTGCATCTGTAAATTAACGGTTTTCTTTAGTATAGTTTGTTTAATTTTTAGTAATGAAGACAGAAGACGATAAACTAATGAGCAATAAGACCACTCCAAGGTATTTCCAAAGAGCTACCTCAATAATTAGGGTGTGTAAAACTCTTAGAATCTTTGGCAATTCAACGAGAGAATCTCTTTTCTCGAACAAGCATCTACGTGCTTCGGAAGGCACGTTAAGCAGTTGGTCCCGGCTAATATCTGTTGGTATTAGTCGTTAAGCCTAGTCAAATGCCCTAGGCCGGTTTGATAAAATCTGACAGCAAGGTTTGTCACTTACCTTACAGACACACCTCTACCAATCCGCACTGAGCTCGCGTGGTGGAGTATGGCTCGTTCCTCCTCATACTTAGTTGAGGTGAGGCCTTTTCCCAGCAGTGGGATATATATAAGCTGACTTTACAACGAGAGAAGCTTCGTCGAGACAATGTTTGGCGGTGTGAAAGATATATTCGATGTAATAACAAACCCAAAGACACACAGAAGTGTTATTGTCTCAATTTGTTCTTAGAATATTATTCAAGAAATTACAAACCGTACAGAAACACATGTTTAGGTAAGTATCTACTTGAACTAGTAATTTACTTCTATGATTTCTTTGAAAGACGTCATTTAAGTACCTTGAATAAAATGCTTGTCTGTAAGCCCAGTTTACACTGGCTACTTTTATAAATAAATTAGCTATTTGTGGACTATAATGAACTGTGTAGTATGAAATAAGCTACTTAGAAGTATATCTTTTTTCTATTTAAAAAGGAAAAAAATAACCATTCGATTATGTATCTCAAATTAATATGGCACAGTTGTGCAATTAATATATTAAGTACCAACAGTTTTATAAGGTTAGAGGTAATTCGCCCTAAATCCAGTTTACTAGTCTTTCATGTAAAGTACCTCGCAAAAAACATAAGGAAATAGTGGTTTCAGTCAAACCTCACCTCCACATTCTCTTTAGGTTTGCTGCGGAGTATTTTAAACCTTCACGACGTATCATGTTTTCAGACCACTGACCTCTATAGTACAAGCACGCTGGACTAAACATTCTCTAACGTATGACAGATAATTTTTATGCCGAATCAAAGGGACTCCTACCGACTGTACAGGGAACTAAAATTGAGTAACTTCTAAATGTTTATGTCAATTCTCATTAGTTCCGTGGACGGTCACCACACGCCCACTATAGCGTCAGCGCCAAAATGGCGATAATCAAATGGCTTCATTCATTGTTAGGTTGACAATATACAGTCCAGCGTACTTGTACTATAGAGGTTAGTGTTCCAGATACAATAGAAAATTAATTGTTATCATCCCGCCCGCGGGTCTTATGGGGTTTGACAAGTACTGCAGCTATAATTAATACTACTTCGGCTATAAAACTGCATGTAGCTTTGTGCCTACATACAATGTAAACATCAAACCTAATTTTATCTACATCACATCGCACCTTTAATAATAAACCGAAATAAGTAAAAAAACCGCCTTAAAAATAATATGTCTTTACATCTTATTATAAAGCTGTTGGTTTTCTTAAATAAATAAATAAATAAAAAGCATCAGCCCCAGCAGTGCCGAAAGTAATGGTGCCCAAAAGGCTGGCAGCATTGTCCCTCTAGATAGCAATACTAATTCTTTGCCCAAGGTAGCTGCTAGCCTTTGGATCACCAGTAATAAATAAAATAAAAAATAAAAATCTCCCGTGTGTCCCAGCCCCTAGCCCTGATTCCGCGAACCGCTCCGAATCCTTCGCAGAAGCAATCGGTTGGCGCACAATTACGCCGCGTACAAATCTAGCGGCATTAGCGGCCAGTAACGGCGCGGATGCGTGCCCTATGGGGTTGACTTGCATCTGACAGACGCTACGATGTTCTAGGTACTCGTACTAGTCTAGCGATATTAAAAGGGCTTGTAACGTCGCGGATGCGTGCCCTATTAGCGACATTCGCGGTATCACTAACGTTGCGTATGGCACGCATCCGCTATATGAAATCTATCCCTATGGATATATTATTGCACTTAAAAAAATGACTACCAGAGGCGGAAATCGAACCCGCGTTCCTCGCATACCGGGCGATTGCCTAAACCTCTCGGCCACCCTGGCGTTGGCAGAGCAGGCATTAAAAAGCAATTAAAAATTTAGACAATCACCCGGTATGCGAGAAAAGCGGGTTCGATTCCCGCCTCTGGTTTGGTCTGGTAATTGCAAAGTGAATACTTATCACCTAAAAAAATGCAATCCAAATTTATTTATCCCATCCCTATGGAGTTCGTTTGCAAGCCGCCCTAGGCTCTTTGACTAGGCTTAACAACTAATTACAACAGATATTAGCCGGGACCAACTGCTCAACGTAACTTCCGAAGCACAGAGACGCTTGGCATGGACGTCACTTAGACGGTCGGAAAGAACGGTATTTGTATTTTTGGCAAGGTTTTGTTTAATTGGTTTTTATATCCTGCGTACAATACTGCAATAAATAAATAAATAGTTCATCATATCAGCCTATTGCAGTCCACTACTAGACATAGGCCTCTCCAAGACTGCGCCAACTTTCACGGTCCTCCGCTTCTCGCATCCAGCCACCACCGGCGACCTTCCTCAGGTTATCGGTCAACCTAGCAAGGAGGCGTCCAACACTACATTTCCCGAGACGTGGTCTCCGTTCTTCATCAAATAAATAGTTACTCGTCCAATACTAGCAGTATTCGCGAGGCCAGTAACGCCGTAGATATGCGCTCTGTCATATACCTATAGCGGCACGAGCGTAATATAGCCAATCCTATATGCACACGCGGCTTTTACCTATTGCCGAGGATGCATGCCTTATAGGAGTGACTTGCGTCTGAGAGAAACTACGATACAAGACAGTAACAGGAATAAAAAATATAATAACAGCCTGCACAGGGGATCAGATCAGAAGCTTTGACCGGAATTACCGGTGGCATATTAAGGCCCACATACCCGTGCGCGTTTTGTTACGGGTCTTTTTTTTTTATTATTACACAAACAATATGGCATAATTTTGGTTAGTAGTATCTTAAAGCCTATATTAGGTTTGTCTAGATACCATTGGTTCTCTAAGCAAAAAAGATTATAATACACAAACAAGTAAAATCGACAAGAATACAAAACAACATTCATGCTTGCTTTCGCTTTCTAGAGGGCTAGTGTCGGACATTTTCATACAAAAGTCCGCGTGGGCCTACAACATATCAGTTGTCGGTCAACCCTTACTGCCCTTTCCGCTGCGGTAAGTAAAACACGCAATAAACATCAATTACGGCATCCCTGCACTGTTTGTAATGTGCGGATGCAGGATACTGTCGGTGCAAGGTACACGGGTCTAATAACATACCGCAATGGCCAACATTGTGAACAAATTCTTGGCGGACTCACAATCGCTATGGCAAATATTGCCGAGACAAATGTTGTTTGTATAAGGACTGAAATGCCGTTTGGTGTTCCAACTCTTAGGAAATTACAAGCGGTTCCCCGGATATTGGCATAAATCGACCCAATAGATAGAGACACCGTACTAAGTGAGACACATAAAATATAAATATCACTTTATTAGCGGGCTTTTGTATAATTTTATGGTAGTTTAAAAAACAGGGAATTAAATGTAAAATATATTTTTTTTCCTCTATACAGTTTTAGGCTTTTCATCAAAGACTAAAACTAGAACTAAAGCACTTAGCCGTTCTTCTTTACCTTGTAGGTTTTATATCGCGACAAATAGTAGATGTCATTTTTAAGGTCCTAAACTATCCCCACACCAAATTTAATCTAAATCAATTAAATTAAGTTTAAAACGTGAAGAGGTGTCTTACAATCAGACAAACTTTCGGACACGCATTTTTCTGGATTAAAGAGGTTATCGTCATATTTCTCAGGACTATGGAGCCTACTCATTCGATGCCTCAAATCTTATAAGATGTTTTCGTTTCTATGACTCTTGGCATCGCGCTCATTTGCAATGTCAGTCAAGCTGTAATAGAAAGAGAGAGAGAGAAAGAGAGAGAGAGAAAGAGAGAGAGAGTTGTTAAGGGCTTAAATATTTTTACAAAATGGACCTCTTTGCAGACGTTGTACACGCAAAATAAACTCACCAAGTCACTTTAAATTGGCGACGATTACTACGCATATTTCACCGAGCACATAATTGACATTTAAAGGTGTAAAAAGATGGTTTCTCTTCAGCATAGATGACACCGCAATGCGTGTACTCAGCGGTGATGAACCTCAGTGGCTCTGAACTTGTGTAACTTACTGTCGTACTCAGAGACGTCAATTAAAGTTAATCCTTCATTAAATATCTCACGCCTTCCTTTTCTATTTCATTCTCAAAGAAAGTGTCAGAACGTGACTTAATTATAGATTAAAAATTGATGTCTCTGAGTGCGACAGACAATGTGTAACTGTTATAATATTATATTATAAAATATATGACTTGAAGTAGTATTTTAAAGCGCTTGTATACATTTCTTAAGACTTGCCCCTCTTATAATGAATTTGCCACTGTTATTAGTTGGTGAAAATATAAAAAAGCCAGTTGTTGGATTTGAATGTTCAATTACAGTAGGTCCTTAATACTGCGACTGGTTGGGTAAAGTCGCAAAATACACCTAATCAATTAATTGACTGATGAAAATTATTGCTTCATATGAATAAATTAAGGCATTAATTTAATAGTTTTTATTCAATTACATACAAAAAACTAAATCTAATGTTCACATGTTTAAAACAAGGAGATTTCTGACTTGTCCCGTTGATATGCGGATCTGAAAAAAAGAAAACAATGTTATTTTAAATCTTCAAATAGAGCATAGATTTTTCGGGAATATTTTTGTTAAGCGGTCTTTAGGTCAAAGGGGTTCCCTACATGCCTTCGAAACAAGTTTTTCGAACATTAATTCGTCGACAACTTTACTTCGAACCCTTCATAGTGCGATGGCTTGTTTCTGCGACAATTTTTTGGTTCGATGTTTCTCAACATCGAGCATTGTTTCTCCAACTTTTGACTGTCTGATGTTACGTAACTTGGAAAAAAATTATTAGCGAAATATACTTAGTTTAGGATTGCGATAGGAAACATACAACCTAGGTCAAAGTGGGGTAGCCTGACGTGCGGCCGTGTGCACGTTTAAGAAATTGAAAGAACATGTGGAAATTAACAATAAGTAAGAATAATAATAATGTCCTCCTAGCCGATTTCGACTACGGCGGCCTATCTCAACAGAGATTAGCCAACTGCGCGGGACATATTATAGTGCACAAGTAGGTATGTGCGCAATACACAGGTGCACTCTCTGTTCCTTCACTCTTATAATTCGGTGAGACGGCAGTCCGACATGACCGTAGAGAGATCAGGCGCAGGACCAACGTGCTTAACGTGCTTTCCGAGGCACGGGGGAGTTAACACCACCAACTTCCTGACTCCGGAGCTGTGTCTGAGTAATTTCAAGACAGAAAAACCCAAACACTCTCGGCCCGACCCGGGATTCGAACTCGGGACCTCGTGGATAGTACCCAGCGTGCTGACCACTAAACCAAAGAGGCAATCAAGTCAAAGTCAAGTCTAGCTTATATACTCTATTAATACGTGTCTAATCTATGAACGTGAGAGCACGGCACAATACTCAATCAATCACGTAGTTTGCGAATGTCAATCTCTGCAATGCCTCGGTAGACGATCATTCGGTCCCTCAATAACGTAAATATTGCCAATCGCAATTGATCGTCTCGGGTCCACTTTAGATTAGAGTTGGCATTTTTAGAGTCGGGCGAATTTGATCACGCACGAAATCTGTATGTCAAATTCCGTGTAGGTACGTGAGCAAAATCCACACGAATCTTAAAACGCTCTTAGTCATCCATACTATACTAATATATATATATATATATATGTATTATAAATGCGAAAGTGTGTCTGTCTGTCTGTCTGTTACCTCTTGACACTTAAATCACTAAACCGATTGAGATGAAATTTGCTGTGGAGACAGTTCGAGACCCTGGAAACGACATAGGCTACATTTAGTCGCGATATAAAAATATTAAGGGGGTGAAATGGGGGATAAAAGTTTATATGGAAAATTCATATCCAATCCATCGCGGTGAACCACTAGTACATAATAAATCATCAGTCAAAAAATAAAATATTTATTAAATCATTTTCCCAAACCTAGTTTAAAATATTGCATCCTTTCACCAAAAAAAACCGATCTTACTCTTACAAAATAACCCTGCCGTCAAACAATCTTATTTGTACAAAAGCTTCCTTTGTACCCGCAGGCCGAAATATGAGAGTAATCGATTTCTATTGTGCTTGAGTAGTGGCACACAATAGCCCTTCCCGACACCCGCGGTGCTAGGATCGATTCCCGTCCGGTGCGCATCTGTGGTAGAACGTGGATGGGTTTCGTTGGATATCGTTTTCGCGGCATAGGTAATGTTTAGTGACTATGGAACCTATTTATTAGTCATTTAAACGTATTAAATGTCCTCCGAGCCGAATTTTGACTACAGTGGCCAATCTCAACAGAGAATAGCCGACTGCGCGGGAGATATTATAGTGCACAAGTGTGTGTGCAATACACAGGTGCACTGTCTGTTCGTTCACTCTCATAATTCAGTGAGACGACAGTTCGACATGACAGTAGAAAAATCAGGCGCAGGACCAACGGCTTAACGTGCTTTCTGAGGCACGGGACAACACCACCAAATTATTTATTTATTTATTTAAGCTTTATTGCACAACTAAAACTTTATACAAAAGGGGACTTAATGCCTAGTGGCATTCTCTACCAGTCATACCTTTGGGCTAATCAGAAATGAAAAGTGGGCGTTGCGACAAAGGTAAAAACAACTTCCTGACTTCGGAGCTGTGTCTGAGTTATTTCAAGATAGAAAAACCCAACACTTTTCGGCCCGACCCGAGATTCAAACCTGGGACCTCGTGGGTAGTACCCAGCGTGATACCACCAGACTAACTAGGCAGTCCAACGTATGAACGACCTCCGTAGCGGAGTGGCGCGCACACCGGTTTTCAAGGTTTCGCCATCTCTGAGGTCCCGGGCTCGATCCCCGGTCGGGTCAATATAGACATTCAAGTTTTCTATATTGTCTCGGGTCTGGGTGGTGTGATACCACCGTTGTTTCAGATTTCCATAACACAAATGCTTAACTTTCTTACTTCAGGATCTGAGCAATGTCTGTGATGTTGTCCAATATTTGTTCGTCTATGTAGAAAGGAATTTTATTTTAGATGGTTTTATAAAATCAATACTACCATCACATGAGTGTCGTAAAGTATGTACTGTGTTGATAAAAATAAGTAATCCAAAAATATCATCCAACAGTCCAAAGGTGTTATGAATGTTATGAATACTATCCTCATCTATCAATGACCTCGTATGAAGATCTATGACTCCGCGCAGATGAGCCACCGAGACAGCCACTGGTGGCGAACAACAAGCTGTTTGCAATATCTTTAATACGTCGCCGCACGTGAAGCGAGTGGCGGCCACTCGCGGCTCAGTGGTCGCGACACGTCACCGGTGGCGGCAACCATTTTAACAAAACACCTGACAAAGGATCTAGCAGATGAGTGTCATTTATAGCGGCCACCGGCCTTCGTTTGTGCGGAACCAAAGAACGCGGCGCGCGATTGCCACCGATGGCAGTGCTCCGTGGCCCATCTGCGCAGAGCCTTAGTTTCAGACAGCAAAAACTGGTAATACCTACATAAAAAATTAAGACAACTTTGAGTTGCTCCTCTGACAAATTCACTTAGTGTGCACTGTTTTAGAGATTTTCCTTTGACCCTTGCAAAACACTAAAAAAACAGTCCTTCCTAAATGAATAAACGTCGTTTCATAATTAGTTAATTAGCAAAGAGAATTCAGGTTTCCACAGACAAGAAAAGCGCCGTCCAGTTTGTACTGGAACCGTTGTAATTTATTTATGACATTCGCATGATGTAAATTTAATCTGCTGGCAACCCTAATTACACAGTCAACATACGTTGGTTATTTGCCTGGAGTATCGTCTGAAAAGCCTTTTAAAAATGTTCCGAGGCTCGAGTTTCTGCGCGAATGAGGCAAAAATTAAAACAAGCCTGTAAAATGTTAGGTTTGTTACACAGTAAAAGATGAGCTATACTAGAAAATTATATCTACAGAATGGCAGTTATGTCATGTTAGACTTTCTCCACCTTATTACTAAAAAGTTGGATTTGGTTTAAACCAGGATAAAATTTTAATATTAACAAACAAATTCAAAATGAATGACTCATCGGTGATATGGCCTAAAAGAGAAATGCTTTTCTAAATAGTCGGTTACTACTTAGCCCTGGCTTAAACCTGGTATTAAGTTTTTTGTAATGAGGGAGTTTGTGTCTTTGGTAGACAGAGTATTAACAAGCAGCAATTTTATCGTCAAATATTTAAACAATTTAGTTAGTTGGTCTTAAATAACTTTTAAACTTTTAAACTGATACTAGGGTCTTGACTTCTGACATGCGATTATTCGCTTTGCATACTGGAATACGAGCCTAAACTCGCAAAAGGAGTTTTTCGTCATTATGTCGCCGTCATCTTTCAGTTTTGTTCTGTTTCCAGTCCAGACGTCTGAGGTCCGTCGTTTCGGTCCTTTTGCGAAACGTCTACTCTGTTTGACGCCATGAAAATCTTATGTGACTGTCTGGCGTTTTAAGTGAGTTTGGAGATACGCGACTCGGCCTTTCGTTTTCTACCTCTTTTTAACAGTACCGTTACCATGAGTTTACAGCGGTTTTACTCGCTAGCGACGACGTATAAAAAGTGTATGGAAAATTGCACAGCGCCTCTAGCGGTTACTTGGAGAACTAAAATTTTGCATACACTTTTTTTACGCCGTCGCTAGCGAGCAAAACTGCCTTAAACTCATGGTAACGGTACAGGAGATGAAAACTTGAGTTCTTGATTACTTGAGCGCTATTTTATAGATTACTTCGCGTAAATTAAACCCGTTCAATTGTATGTTACCTTCACGTATGTTTTCGTTATGTTGTTGTTTTGTTTGTGTTTCCAGACACAATAGATAAACCAATATTACCCATTAGTAGTGAAACTTATGATAGGACTGACATACGTACTTTGCAAAAGTCTCTAAATCAACAAAGAAAAAAACTACCTAATGACAAATACGCAACCACTTAGAAATATAGAATTCAATAGCATTTAATCATTTTGTCCCTTGAGGTGCTTGTGGCGCAGTGGCGGCAGCGCTTTGGTAGTGATACCAAAAGTTAAGCAACCCACGGCGCGGTCGTGATTGGATGGGTGACCATTCCGACCATTTAAGTGACGTCCATGACAAGCATCTCCGTGCTTCGGAAGGCACGTTAAGCAGTTGGTCCCGGCTAATATCTGTGGTATTAGTCGTTAAGCCTAGTCAGAGGCCCTAGGGCGGCTTGATAACTTCTGACAGTAAGGTTTGTCACTTGCCTTACATACACCCCTCCACCAATCCGCACTGAGCCCGCGTGGTGAAGTATGGCTCGTTCCTCCTCATAGTTGAGGTGAGGCCTATTCCCAGCAGTGGGATCTAATAGGCTGACTTATATTATATTATAATCATTTTGTCAACAATTTTCTTAAAGATATTCAACCATTACTTAGGGGGTAAAAAAATCACAAAACGACCCTACAGAATCACATTTGAAACATACTTACTAGGAGTCTTAATAGTAAGAAACATTTTGCAGCTAATCTTAAGGACGATTACAGTTGCAATTCATCTATTCCGATAAAGCAAGAAAGGGAGAAAAGTTTTTGTACTCTTCTACATATCATCACGAAGAGTTTACAAAACTTGTCATTAATAATTCTAATGCACCGTTTTGTTTATTATTATAAAAATAGCAGTTCCCCGCGACTCCTCCCGCGCCAAAAGTCGGATTTTCCATATAAATTTTCATCCTCCATTTCACCCCCCTGATGATTTTATATCGCGGCAAAAAGCCGCAATATATAGTAGCCTATGTCCTTCCCAGTGTCTCAAACTATCTCTGTGCCAAATTTCATTTGATTCGGTCCAGTATTTCGGAGCCTATTCGATGCAAATAAACAAACAAACAAACAAATCTGTCCTCTTTATAATATTAGTATAGATTGAAATAGGTAAATGATTAAATTACGTTCCGCAAAACAGGTGTAGTTACTCGTAGTTCGCTATACCGACGTTCAAGTAATTAGATTTCCTAATTTATGTTTTGCATAACACTCCAATTTAGAGAACAGGTAAGCAAAAACATTAACTTAACATTCTGACTAGACATTTCAATATCGGACACACATTCAGTTTAAACAACAACTTGAAAAAAGTTAGGTACTGCAATACCACTCGTATTTTCGTTTAAATTAAGTACAGTCAAAGTCTATACTTGAATTAGTAATATTTCTGAATTGGAGTCGTCTTACATGTTTGAAAGAAATTGTAACATATGTCGTATTTATAAACATTAAATTCAGTCAAAACAAAATTACAGTTTAGTCCGTAGGACCGATTTACGTTATCAATCAACGCATATCATCAGTTATGTAAATAATTCAATATAGGTACAACGAATTGCAACGCTGCTGCTGAAAATCGCATCGTATTTGTAGTATTTATTTACTTGAGGAAAACATAACAGATTACAATCATAGAGTAAATTTATAAACTTATCAATGGTATTGTACTAGATAGATAGTAACCTTTGACATGTTTTCACGGTTAATAAGTTACATAGTGGCTTATCTTATTATAAACAAATCAAAATAGTGCGTAAAAATACACTATATATAACATCACAGTACGTATTTAAGACGGCTGTGCTGTGCTAAATAAATATATTAAATTAAAAATAATTTCATTTCAGTGATATCGAGAACTAAGTAAAAATTACGAGAATAGAGCTTGCCATTTCCTACCGCAAATACATAACTTAAAATTCTCGCCAGCCAGTATTTATCGACACTGTAAAATCGAGCTGGCCACTTAATTTACATGAGCCTACATCACTTCCTTATTTAGACCGTTGTATTACAATTCAACAAATTGCTTTTACTGTTTTGTGGGCACAAGAAAAGTGCATTAGAAACTGTATAATTGCGTGTAGGTTTTAATGCCTAGTTCTGTTTGTGATGCCTTTTAAGGAGTTATGGCCGTAGAAGAACGCTACTGTAATGCTTCGGTTTAAAAGATAACATCTAATGGTTAGATCATCGCTTACGAATGCTTGAGATAGTAGTAATATAACATTAAACAATATTTTAATCGTGAACCAGACTGCTAACAGAATTTCAAAACCTTAAAAATAAAGGTTTTTTATACTACACAGTAAATACACTTATTTTGTGTAATTATGAAATAGGACTTTAATAATTTATTTAATTATCCACGTACATTAGTAATATATATACAACTTATTAATAAAAATTAAGATAAATTACTTAATGCAACACAAAAACAAAAATTATAAAAAGGGTCCTTGTGGTAAGGTTCCCAAGATGCTGGCAGCATTACCGCGCTGGATAGCGATGCTTATACGCTGAGCAAGGTAGCTGCCAGCTCTTAGGTCACCACTGATGTCAACTAGCCTCTTGGAAATCTCTTTGAAAAAAGAGATATCGTTGGGACCCCACGGACCCAGTGTTTCGACTCCAAACGGTACAAAGTGGTACCGGGAGTCGATCTGCCTGTACTTGTTCTTTTTAAAGTTTTCGGCACTTCTCGCAGCCAAACCAGCATCACGGCTTGTCCCGGGCAGATGAGAGGCTGCAAGTGTGTCGACACAGGTAGCGTCCCACACAAGAGCCCGACCCGTCCGCCAAGGAACAAGTGACATCCCGTCTGGGTATCTTTGAAGTATGAATGAATTTTTCCGGGACAAAGGTTAATCACTAACACAACCATAATGTTCAACCATAATGAATTAAAATTAAAAATTTGTTCAGTTTTTAAATGGATGATAAATCGAGAAAACGGTTAAAATTTATATTATTATTATGAGCCTGGATATTATTATAAGTGTCCGACTGCAGGGCAAAAACCTCCCTAACCCTTTTCCACTCTCCACTCTCTCTCTCGTTTGGACAGCTGTTCCCCAATCGTTTTTGTAAGCATCCAGCACGTCACGCTACTGCCTTCTGGGTCTACTTCGAGGCTTTTGTCCATTTAAAGGGGTCCACTGGTTGCATGTTTCGTAAAAATATATATTATATTTTTATAGATAAAGCACAGGACCAAAAACAGCTCGTTGGCGTGCTCCACTGTAAAAATATGAGGGCGCACTCGAACGCCGCTCCCGTGTCTCAGCACCTGGTATAATCCTCAAGTCACAACCCTTGAAGATCAGGACGACAACATCAACTAACGACTACACCCACCATTTAAAAATTAGAGAATAAAAATTAGGAATTTAGCCTATCAAACGATGCACTGCTTTATTGATTTCATTCTACCCATTTGAAATATTTTACAATTATTTTTATAACTTAAGCAATCTGTTTGCAAGTTTAATACTAAATAAAATTAAATTTTATAAACATATTTTGGTAAAATAATGAAGTTTATCATAATTGTACTTGATTTCAAGGCCTAAATGTGGATTAAAAATGGTGAGCTCAATACAACGGTAATCTTTAATATGGTTACAACCACAAAGATAATAATTATGTTAAGTCTCATGTGATAGTAACTGATCTAAATCATTAACAACTGTAATACTATTCAAATGTTGCCCCTAAAAGATGATATTTATGTGTTTTTAGTCAAAATACTTTTATGAATTTTGGTAACTAAGGATGGTGAAACTAAAAAATATTTCCCAGCAAGACGATCATTGTATTGTCATCCATCATCAATGATGCAGCAAGCTGCACGGTATAGGAACAAAATATTCGCCATTTTAATTGTTTCAGAGTTAAGTCCACACACACCGCGTTCCCTAGCTAGTCTGCGTACCGCCATTCCCCCATTTGTGATTTTCTTTTTCGGTGCATTAATTTTTCTTTTTAAGCTGTTCCGCTGTACTCTGTGTTCAATTCCGAACCATTTTAGTGAGAACTCTCTGATAACATGTGGCGTATTTTTCGGAAAGCAAGATGCAAGTGTCGCGAGGGATATGAGAGATCTGGCTAATTTGGTCAGTAGTGAGCAAAAACAAAGGAGGTTGCCTACCCGCTGGTGGTGACCTCTCATTTTCGCTGCTCAAAAATGCAAGCAACCATAAAGACTGCAAGCCGGGCGATTTTAATGTGAATCCGTTAAGTTTGCAGACTTCCTTGTGTAAATGTTTACTTGGGGTTGACCGCAGATTGTCTGCTGCAGAAAATCTTGGTGGTCACTGACTGCATATTGTGAAAAACACCACCTTATTTTTGCTAAGAGATAAAAGGGAAAGTACTTATTTTCTTATAGGGGCGAAAATCAGATTATCGAGTTCATGAATTCAAATGGTGATCAAAAATTTTTTTAATATTCCGGCGATTATCTCGATACCTACCTATTTGAACTTGCAGCTAGAGTTTTTAATTTTACTTCTTTAAGTATATTACCTTCTAAAGGCATCCTATAAAGGCATATAAATCACATCCTACACCTCGTAGCAGAAGGAGCCTTCGTGTGTACAAAAAATCTTTTCTACCGGAATTCATTATTCATCTGTTTCGACAGCAATTTGCCATCGTTTTACCTTACAAATCTGCAATATCCCTTTAAGAGATCGCAAAAATCTAATTTTGAACCCTATTGCAATTGTATTAAGCAATAAATTAACTTGTACGCATATCTCAAGCCGTGTGATAGAGGATTACGGGCGCATTGCGCGGGAAGAAAAACTTGAAGTATTCTTGTGTACAATGAGCGATACTAAAAAATCGCTGTTTTGAACCCTATGCCTTTGATGTTAGAGACTTTCTTTTGGCTTAAGCCAGGGGATAACCCTTCGCCCCCTCGGGTGGGGGATGAGTTACATATTACATGACTGAAGTGATGCTTTGTTTTGTGGGTTGAAATTTCGTCAAGGTGTTCTTTTAAATTGAAAATTCCTATGAGTTTTTGTAAAGTCAGATTATAATTTCGTGGCTTGGTATAATGCTTGACGTCATAAGTTTTTCAAAGCTTACTGTGATAAAAGTTTTTCTGATTTTTAAATCATGGCAGTTGTTTAAATACGTTTTACCCATTGATTTATTATATATAAGGATGCACTACGCCATACAAAAACACAGCCCAAACATGGCACACGTTACAATTCACCTTATGAAGCTTCAACTGGCTAAGTTCATACATTGCCGCTTAGGCTTCAGCTATACAAATTGTCATGTGTAATTACGCACGCAGCAATGGATGACGACACTACGTCATATGTCAAATATCATTCATAAGCCAAAAATACGAACAAAGAAGGAATGGAGTAGATCGTTTGTTGATGTTTTGTATGAAATTAAGTAACAGATGAAAGTCATGATTATATTTACTACTTCTCATAAAAATAGGTATATTATGTATATACATACTCATATGAGTATACGAGTTATTTTTAATGAAACGACACTTTCATAATATTTTTTTTCATAAATATTTTCATATATTTTTTTAAATAACTTTACAGGTGCAAACTAATAATATAAATTAACATATTCATTTTTATAAAGTAATTAATAGAGTATACCCCGCCCGGCTCAACCACCATACACCTCAGAGGATACTTAAAACTGTTCCTTAATTATTATAATAAATATTTTAGTAATTTCCTATAATTATGTGCCATTAAATTAATCTATCTTGTTCCAGACTTGTCTTTTAGATTTAGTTTTTTTTTCCATATTTTCATGCTTGCAAATATAATGCAGTCTTATGTCAATATATTTTTCTATAATGAGTTTGGTCAGGTGATATGTATGACTAATTTGGTCGTTTGTGTGTGCATCAATTTGCGATAATAAACGTATTTCTGATATTTTCTGCAATAAATCAAGGGTTATGAAGGTTGTATCATATTTTTTGATTAGCGATTTACCTCCACTTAGTTTAATGTAATACCTAATCAAACTTTCTGACCAGCTGCAAATTGTATATACATCTTCAGAAGCATAGCATAGTCCGCCCATGTCTTTTATATCAACTAATATATGGAACCACTGCTTCTCCGTAGCAAGTAAATTATTTCTGCAGTCATCACAATCCAATGTTTTTAGCAGATGGTACACAACAAATCCGGAGATATAACCTACTATCTGTTTAGTTACTTCATTCATTGTCATTTAATGTCGAGGATAAATGGTCGCAGTTATTAGTATATTTATTTTCAGCGTTTTTCTGAGATATTTGTTTTTCCATGAACATCTTTGATACAGTTACTTCATTAAGGTCATCATGTCGGACGGAACGAGATGTGTTTGTTATAGCCTTGGTACTATTTAAAATTGGATAGTTTTCGAGAGGAACACAGTTTCCGCTAAATTTTAAACTGAGTTCCAAGTGAGACAATAACTTTTTGTATGCACTTTTGAATTGTTTCGTATTGGGGTTATTGTTGTACCCTCCAAGACTTCGAATTTTGCCAAAGAACAGCTCTAAATGGTCCTGGCTAAATTTATACAAAGTTAAATAGGACAAGCTACCGGTCTCAATCAGCGTCGTGAACAAATGCTTAACACTGTTGATGCATGTAATGAGTCCCAATACACCTGTGTTAGCTTGGCATTTGTGTAGTGGTACATCTTTAATTTCAAATACAGTTCGCTTTTGCCCATTAACAGTGATAGTTTTTTTATAAGTCACCTTTGTAGTAAGCGCACGTAATGTGGTTTTAGCTTCATCACAAACTTGCAAAACTCTGGTAGCATTATTTGCGCTTAGTGGTTTTTTAAAGCCATGGTCATTACAATTTCTTGAATTGAGTATGTCGAATAAGTCATTGACTAATAACAAAAACTTTACAGTAGAATCTGATTAGGAAAAATCTGGTATATGTAGCTCTTTGTCACAGAATTCGATGGCATTAGCCACACTTTTGCTCGATAACTGTGTAGCTAATTAAACTCGCATTATTTCATTGATATGCCGGTGTGTTAATTTATTAGCTAAATGAAGACTATTTTCATTTTGTAAATTGTTTAAAGCTTCTATGACCTTCCATTGTATTTTGCCATCCACATTTCCAAATTTTTCTTTTGCTTCTAAGTGATTCCGTATTAACTTTTCATATGACATGCATCCAAAAGCACGGTTACTTCATGATCACTACTGGGATGCATGAAAGTTGATTTCAGGCCTATCTCATAATCGCATCCTAAGGCTTTCATACAATTTAAATTTGGCTTGCATCCGTCAAAGGTCACTGAAACAATTTTGACCCCTGCATCGTGACATTTTTGCAATGCTTAGTTTATCAAATTTGCTTTCATCTCTCCAGTCAAACTGATAATAAAAAATATGCAATTGGTAAAGTCCAGCCTTCTTGTAGCGACACGATCAGAAATACAAAAGCTTGACTGGCTTTTTGTTCGGTATCGTCCGTTTCTCCAATCTCCATGTCAACTAAGCCTTCATACTTTAGGGTAGTAAAAATATATTTACAGCTACTTCTGAAGTTTCTAATTCCGTGCAGACATCAGGTTTTTGTTCTGATTGTGTCAAGGTTGCGATCTCATCCATCTGTAGATATATTATATTAGCGGCGTTATTGTAACGATTTGAATAATCAGTTTGAACATAAATATTACAGAAAGAAACTTACATCTGAAGTTTTAGATCCCTTATTGACATTAGTTATATGTTCTGCCTGAGTAGGGTTTGGTGTCTCATTAATCTGTAGATACATACGTTATGTGATGTACGAGTAGGATATATACTAAAAAAGAATAAAAAAATATTTAGGCATACATTTTTCAACAAAAAGAAAAAAACAATACCTGTAGTTGCGGAATAGCGTTAATTTTTATAGGTCTACGTCCCGTTTCTGTGTAATACATATCAGATTCAAAAAAATGACTCGAACATCTAACGCTATATTTTCCCGGCTTATAAAATCCATCGTCCCGGTTTATTGCTATTATTCTTCTCCATTTTTCTTTAGTATCATAATTTTGTGGAAACCTAAAAAACACGAGTATAAAAAAAAAGTTTTCACTGGCGACTCCATCCTCAAAATTGACCTTGTTCCAATGACGTCACGTATTTTGTTTCATTTTACCTTTAAGTGTGAAAGTGATAGAAGATTGACAACGTGTCATGTGAATTAATTTCGAAAATAAAGTATTTAGGCTTATTTCAACAGTAAAATTGATCTTAAACTTCATAAATACAATTAACTTACCGATGGTACGTCACTCCGTGTTTTTCAGATTGATTCCGCTTTGATTTTTGCAATTTTTACGATACATTTCGGCATGTTTATTGCTCGACGGAGCACGCGTCATTAAATATCTAATCGGCTTAAAATGGCGGTCCGGCCGATTAGTGCATGTGCCATAGCTGTCAATGTGATGAGATATCCCTATATATATAATAAATCAATGGTTTTACCACAGTTAATCACAAAATAGACACTACACCAATTCTAGAAATGGGTGAGAGGACAAGTTCAAATTTTATTTTACTGAAAAAGTCTTTACATTTTTAGGTAAAACAACCAGGAACCCAAATTAAAATCTTTTTTAATAAATACCTATGTGATGTTCTAAATGTACGCACACATAATAATAAAAATAATAATAATGTCCTCCTAGCCGAATTTCGACTACGGCGGCCCATCTTAACAGAGATTAGCCAACTGCGCGGGTGATATTATAGTGCACAAGCGTAAGCGCAATACACAGGTGCACGCTCTGTTCCTTCACTGTCATAATTCGGTGAGACGGCAGTCTGACATGACAGTAGAGAGATCAGGCGCAGGACCAACGGCTTAACGTTCTTTCCGAGGCAAGGGGGTGTTAACACCACCAACTTTCTGACTCCGGAGCTGTGTCTGAGTAATTTCAAGACAGAGAAACCCAAACACTCTCGGCCCGACCCAGGATTTGAACCCGGGACCTCGTGGATAGTACCCAGCGTGCTGACCACTAGACCAACGAGGCAGTCATACACACATATATACATAATAGTAGCTTTCACTCGCCTTACGAACCTATCGCACCATCTGACGAACCACAGACATTTCTATCACTGCTAAGCTAACAGCACTCAATGCATCCTCAACACTGTTACTATGATTACTATGTCTTGACAGAAATGACCCATCCTCGACCGCATCGTCGCTTGCCATCAGATGAGATTTCGGTCCAATGTCTAAGATTTGATGACCGTCTTGGTGTAGTAAAACTTAAGCAGTCTGAACAGCTCAGAACTTCGGGCCTGAAGTGTGAAGAGACCACAAAACGGAGGCCTAAAATCATACTGTTAGGAGTGCCCACCAATACTTCTGAAAAGGATCTCCTTGAATGTTTATATGAGCAGAATATCGCTGGTAAGCATCAGAATATAGAACGGGAAACGTTCCTAATTACGGTTAACATAAGTCCGGTAAAAAAGATGCGAGTCACTGCAACTACATACTGGAACTACCGTCTGCCCTACGCAAAGTCATTATTCAGCAGGAAAAGGTTTTTATAAATTGGACTTCATGCCCAGTCCGAGATTACACAATTGTAACTAGGTGTTATAAGTGCCAACAATATGGGCACTCGGCAAAATATTGTCGAGAGACGGACTCTACCTGTGGGCACTGCGGCTGCGTTGGTCATTCAATTAAAGAATGCCCGAAGCAGCAAGAACCTGCAAACTGCGCTACGTTTCGGCGATACAACAAACCTAGCCAACATAAAACAGGGGATGAACAATGCCCTGCGCGAAAAATTGCTGAGGTCAGGTATCTTAATTCCATCGACTATGAGGGCGCCTAGAGCGCCACACATCCAGTACCACCCAGCACAAGGATGGGTAATATGTCACCGGACTTTATTAAGGACATGGCTCTTCCTACGAATTTGAATCGTTGGTCTGCGACCCACATTCATGCTTGTCATATATAGGTAATATTAAGTATAGTCATAATATTTTCATGCAGAATATTCGAAGCATAAATTGTAACTTCAATAGAATGTTGGCGCTTCTAAGGCAAATCAATGTAGAAATTGACATGATTGTCTTAACTGAATGCCGATTAACCTCTGCACCTTCAATCCCTCAGCTACCTGGTTATTACTCGCACGGAACTAACAAAACTAATACTTTACAAAATGATGGTATTACTCTGTATATTAAAAGTAATATAAGCAAGGTCGCTGTAGAGGAACCCGACATAGCGGATGCAAATTGTCTGATTGCCAAGATAGGTAATGATACCGCAATTGTACCTATTTATCGTTCACCATCTTATCATAAGTTTTTACAATCACTAAGTGAAATTCTACAACAATTTTCTTCCTTTAAAAATGTGTTTGTTATGGGCGATATAAATATCGATATTAAAATTGGAAATATAGAAAACAGGTCACCAGAATATTTGACTTTTGCAGCCTTTCTAGGTTTCTTACCCACTCATTTGCACCCGACTAGGAATGGTAACTGCTTAGATCATATTTTAGCAAAAAGTACCATCCCTTTAAAAACTTTTGTACTAACCTCTACTCTGACAGACCACAATTCCTTATTGTTGTGTTTGGAAAGGCGCTATGAAAAGTCTTACAGTATACCCAAACAATCAACGCTGTGTGTTGAGTCAGTAGTCCGTGACCTTGACAACCTAGACTTATCAACTTTTTACAGTTTAGAAGATGTCAATAAGTCGACAAATACCTTATCTCGGCACTAGCAAAAATAATTGAAACTAACACCCGGACTGTTTGTTTAACACGTAGTAGCAAAATCAGAAAACCTTGTATAACTCCAGGTCTTTTACGCTGCATAAGACATCAAGACAAACTTCACAAAAAATATACTAAAACGCCAGAGAATGAAGTTTATAAAATAACTTACTTTAGATACAGAAATTTTTGTAACAATCTTTTAAAGAAATTAAAACGTCAATA
Organism: Pyrausta nigrata; assembly: GCA_949316185.1. Classification (NCBI taxonomy): domain Eukaryota; kingdom Metazoa; phylum Arthropoda; class Insecta; order Lepidoptera; family Crambidae; genus Pyrausta; species Pyrausta nigrata. The sequence goes on along the minus strand of OX438949.1, from coordinate 14,168,538 downwards.
TGAACGGACAGAAATATACAAAGCGGGTCATGACAAAAAGAAATTGTGGGAAGTCATCAGAACATAAGTCACACTACTAACACCAAATCATCAGCTCGGCAACTAATCGCAAATTCTGCTACGGCTGCACATTCCGTAAATTGTGTAAGCAATTTCTTTGTTAGTATGGGCAAAATCCTTCCTAAAAAAGCCAAACTGAGTTGCACTCGACCATTTTTTTCTATTCATAATCCTTCCAAAACACAGATGTAACATTCTTTCGCCTTATTTGACACTGATAAAGCCGAAGTTGAGCAAATAATTATGACACTGAGAAACGACTGTGCTACAGGAATTGATAAAATCTCTTGCTCTTTCATCAAACATTTTAAAAAACACCTAATACCCCCGCTCACTCATCTTTTCAATCAGTGCATGTCGAAAGGATTTTTTCCCATTGTGTTGAAGAAAGCCATAGTATGACCTATGTACATAAAAAAGGAGATAAAACCTGTATGAATAATTACCGCCCCATAGCTTTACTGCCATCAATTTCAAAGATCTTAGAAAGACTTATTTATAATAGACTTGTAAATTACTTAGAAAAAAATAAACTCTTAGCAGCTACTCAGTACGGATTCAGATCAAGTAGGTCGACTGACGATGCAGTTCATGAGCTCACCGATTACATCGTAAGGCAACTAGACTCAGGTAAAAAGTGCTTAGCTATCTTCCTTGATCTTGCTAAAGCTTTTGATACAATATCCATATCAATGCTTTTAGACAAATTATATGACCTCGGAATAAGAGGAATTCCACACAATCTCATCAAGGATTACCTTACTGACAGGACTCAACGTGTTGTGTAGATGATACAATGATTGAGGAGTTGACAGTCGAATATGGTGTCCCTCAAGGAAGTATAATCGGGCCATTATTATTTCTCACGTACATCAATGACCTGTGTCTCCTTCCACTTCCCAACAACGGTAAAATAATATCGTACGCCGATGATACAGCCTTACTGTTTAGTGCAAGTACCTGGAGTAGCGCCTTTGAACAAGCTCAATTTGGTTTCGACTCGGTCATTCAATGGCTCAATAATAATTTACTAACCCTAAATGTAGACAAAACTAAGTTCATAACATTCTCTTATAATTCACTTTCGCAGCCTCCTCCAAACTTTCATACAATTGAAGCCCACTCCTGCTCAAATTCACTACCATTATGTGCGTGCCCTAATATAGGTAGTACTAACGATATTAAATATCTGGGGTTAATTATTATTAAACATCTGAACTTCAAAGCTCATGTTGAAGCCCTTACATCCAGAATTAGAAAATTGATCTTCGTTTTTAAAAATCTTAGACATGTCGCTAACGGTCCTCTTCTTAAAAATGTTTATCTTAGATAGCGTTAGCGCTATGCCAGTCGTTAATTGCTTACTGTATAACGTCATGGGGCGGCACACACAAAACCACACTACTCAGTTTGGAAATAGCTCAAAGAGCTGTTCTGAAAGTGAGCACATTCCTACCAACCCGCTTCCCTACAATAGAGCTCCTTACTCACTGCGATGTCCTCTCAGTACGTCAGCTGTTCATTCTACTAACCATCATTAAAAAGCACTCACTAACTACCTTTAACCCTGACCTCCTAGCCGGCAAAAGACGCGCAGACATCGTATGTCCTTCTGAACTATTCAATAGGGAACACACGCACAAATTCTTTTGTTTTCTCGAAAGTTTCCTGTACAATAGAATAAATAAGTAGCTTTGTATTTATCCCCTTAATAAAAATACGTGCAAACAAACATTGCAAGAATGGCTCAAAGGGAAAACATATGATGACACAGAAAACCTGTTAAAAGTAATTACCTAATCATACCTCACTAGAAATAAGCAGATCAGCAAATTGATTTAATGTAATAAAACTATAAACTTTCACTTTTTGTCATACTCGTAATTAGTCATTGTTTCTGTGTAAATATATAATTGTCAAATAAGCACTAACGTTGATGTAACCCACGCAAAAATTTCTCAAAATCCCAACAAGGCTATCAAAAGCGAGACACACGATGACACCCTCAAAATTGCAGCCTCCACTGTCTTGCTCTTCACTCGATGAGTGCGAAGTCAGGCGCGCGCGTGACCCCGCATCGGTACCACCTGAATTAGCGCCCACCTGAGGGTGGCAGCGAAACATGAAAAACTGGCAGGGTTGGTGCAAAATTTTATTTTAGATACGGTTAGGTAGCTAGTCTAGCTGCTACATATAAAATACGATGGGTTCCGTACTTCAGGAGCAAAAACGGGACCCTTAAAAGATTAGAGACAATTTTTGTTCGTCTGTCTGTTAAGACAATTTTTCTCAGGAAGGCTTGGAAGTATCAAATTAAAATTACCATCAATGTCTGTGTTTCCTTAAGTTGTAAAAACATCAAGCTTCTCAGTCAACATAATCTAAAGATACAGCCATGCCGTATTAGATTATATTATATATATATATATATAGGTACTATAGTTTATTCCGCAGTGGAATCAAAACCTGTTGGGTGCTTCCCATAGACCTAGAATCATGAAATCATGAATCATATCTGGCTGACTATCTGATTTTGCCCAAACTGGATGTTGTGTGGCAGAGGATAGCAAAACCCCTAATACGCTAACCGTATATGAACAGTTGTGACTAGGTGCAAATATGAAAAGTTTAGTAAAATTAAATGATTTCATTACATTGGTATGAAAATAAGCGTAACGTTGGATTAAAAGTTGGATCTTCTTTATCTTTTGCAAATATCCTAATCGGATTTAAATGTACGTGAACTAAACAATAACCGGCAGAAAGTTATGTAAAACCACAAAATACAAGAAAGTAAACTAGCGGAACTCGCAACGACTCATTGGATAACTGATCCGCATGATCTTGAAATAAATCCATTTAATTTTTTGGTAACTATATTATACCCTACTTTTCTGAAAGAAACTACCAAAAATCACCATAAAAATTCCCTACCAACATTTCAGATCGTCACACGCGGAACCGGCAAAGCTGAAGTGGCCACGAAATTAGGGGCATGCACTATCTCCGAATCAGGAGAGCCTTGTCGAGTCGCGTGAGAACGTTGCGAGTAGCGCCAGTGAGATCGCTGCGAGTTGGGGAAAGGTGGCGTAGAGGTCCCTTCAATTATTGCAAATCTCATACGTAGTATGTAGAACGGATTGAGAATTGGTTTGTCAATAAGCAAGCATCACTGTTATTTTTAATGTTTGCTATGTTTCCTGAATGCTGAATTTAGGAAAAGAAAAATAAGATAGAGTTAAATCAGACAGAATAGAATTAATAAATTTTTCTTTCTTTCTAGAAGAAGTGTTAATACGTTGTTGGAAACTCACAGTGCTTGTCCAATCAGACTAGATAAAAACCTTGCATATTTGTATGATGTTTATACGTAAAACATATCGCTACCTTGGGGTAGAAAGGTCGTAAAAGCAATATGTTTATGGCTTTTACGACCTTTCTACCCCAAGGTAGCGATATTAGTTATATTCAAGCAGGGCTTATATAAAACATGTGTCCCAGTTCTGGCATCATTTTGATTCGATATATTCACGCAAATCACAAATCGTTAATTCTATAGGCAATCCTGAACTCAACACCTTTTTAGTAACAAAATATTGATCGAGCCAATTTGATTAAAATATAACTACTCAATTTGCATAATTTCATTCAATATTTTCTTAAAAACTTCTCTCTTTCTTCTGTTGCACCGCCTATATCGTCTCTGCTTTAGGCCTATGGTTGACTGGTAGACGATGCTTTTAAATTTGTGCAGAAAGTATTATTGAATAAATAAATTACTGATGATCTTCCAAAACTTATGCAAATTTATCACCTTTTGACACCTTTCCCCTTCACAGTGAGAGCCCCAAGTACCATAAGTCTAGGGGAGCGATTCTCGACGCGGCGGAGAGCTCTTGAGTATCGGTAGACACCCGATTTTTAAATTTCATGTGAATTTTCCAATGCCTCGAATATGTTGCGTTGGAGTTTTGAAATATTGAGGGTGGAAGTGCTTTTACCTTTGGCAGAAGTATTTACTTTGTCACGAAGAAGGCAGGCAGGGTTGTCGGGGCACCTAAGTTACTCTGTCTTAGGGTCGGTTGTAACAAAACTGCTGTTTACCTAATGCTATTTTTATTGTTATGGTTAGCTATTGCAATTGAGATTTAGACTCGCATACTTAATCGCAAATAAATAATTTAACTTGCTTTATTTTTTTCTCGAAAAACCCACATACTGAGTGGGTTCGTCTTGAAGCATTTTTTATAGATATTACAATAACTGTCTTCATGACTAAATGGATAAGTAAAACAAACAATTTTATTCGTTCCTGTTTCACTAACATGTCAGCAAACCGTATAGAGCATGGAACAATCCGAGCAGACAATTTAATTTATCGCACGATAAATAAAATAGTAGGTATACAAATGCATACCAAAGCCACAGGCCACAAAAAAACAGTTAAATCATTCTATTTTATTTTGAACAGACTTAATGTATATATTTAATGCATATATTTTTAGGCAAAGAACTGATGGCCGTTGGGACAGAATGGTTCTCGATTGGCGATCATTTGATTAAAAGCATAGGTGGCGCGACCAACAGCAAGATAGACAGAAGAACTTATAAAAGTCACACTGCATACAGGTGTAAATGGTCACTTTGGAAATCCATGGTCTCCCGTGAATGGCCTCCCGGCCTATGTTCAGCAGTTACGGCAAAATACCCTAATGTTTAATAATTTTAATTTCTGGTAGATAGTACCATTTAAATTATATTTTCTTGGTATTCTTACTACTCGTCTTATTGAGGGTTCCCGGTGAAAATCAGTTTCGTAAAAATATTTTCTGCTGCGATGGCGGAGGCAGAGCGGGATTTCTTTAAGCATTACCTTTGTTGTTGTAATTTATACATAACTTTTTTTCATTTGTGTTTATTTTGTTCTGCCTCGATGCGTAGTGACAATAAATTTATTTATATTTCTTTTTCTTCTGTTGCTATTGTTAAAATGCTGCTATCTCATGTAAGAAACCACTATCTGACTGTCTGGTCTTGCTCAACTATGCAATGGGCGGCTATGCTAATAGGTTTGGCAACGCAGCCTATAGAAAATTTATTGCTGTACTGTATAAAAAGATGGTTTCCACCTAATTCATTCCAGAACCCACACTGTGTGGATAAAATGGAGAGTAACGATCCTAATCCAAAAGCATAAAGTTGATAGTTGTTAGTGCTTCGATTGGGTAGCAGTGGTTGTCAATCTAATAGTAGCCCCTACCACAACAAGAACATGTTAGCTTCACTATGATCGTGATTAGACTTTGCATTGCCTGTTTATGTTTTAATTTTTCCCTGTTTCACTATGCTCTAATTAAACAGAGTTTAAATTGGAATAACACCAAGAAATTATTTAATAAAAACAACTATGTACTTGGCTATAGCCTTACTTCCAAAAAAATAGCATTGGTCAGCATCTTAAAGACTCAAGGAGCTCTTCATTTCATCTGCACCTTTCCATCATCGATCACTTGTTGGATGCTCTTTTCGTGGTATTCCTGAAGCAGTTGATAGTAAGAAATGATAGTTTTAGCGTTTCGTACCCAAAGGGTAAAAACCGGACCCTATTACTAAGACTCCACTGTTCGTATTCTGCCTGTCACCAGGTTGTATCTACCGTGATAGCTAACAGTTAAAATTTTCACATAAGATGTAATTCTATTGCCACTATAACAACAAATACTAAAAACATGATGAAAAAAAAAGTGGGGCTCCCATACAACAAACGTGTTTTTGCCGTTTTCAAACCTATAAAAACCCTTAGAGCTCGCGAGTACGACTCGCACTTGCCTGGTTTTTAAAGAAACGTGCACAATTCTCCCTTATTAATTATAATTTTGACAATGCTAATAACACTTGATAAAATATGAGACGGCTAATTTGAAATGTTTGTCTCCACTATTTCATGTCACCTATCTGTAGAATTTCAAACAAGCTGTCTCATATTTAAGTGTGGCAGCAATGGGCTTAAATCCAATGCCCTGTGTAAGGTTAAGTTCATTGTCTCTCCGGCTCTGCCAAACAAACGAAAACTACAATAATCCATCTCATCATCATCAATCGAGTCCACTGTCAAATTTATTACTAGTAAGGGGGTTCATGTTTGGAGCTGGACTATTGTTTAATAGTTGAGTTGGAAAGTTTGAGGGCAGCTGGCACTAAGGTCCCAAACTCGCAAGGTTCTCAAGTCCACAGTCAAATACATTATTAGTAAGGGGTTCATGTTTGGGGTGGGGCTATTGTTTTATAGTTGAGTTGGAAAGTTTGAGGGCAGCTGGCACTAGAAGGTCCCACTCCCAAACTCGCGCGGTTCTCACGCACGCTGATTTATCGAGAATAGACCACGCGTGGGCGTCACAACAGCGCTGCTCGTTACTGTCTCGATATTTATTTCCTGTTAGGCTGTTTACACACGCCATCCCGTAATCGACCTGAGACAGTATCTGTTGCTGGCTAGACAGTAATAGGCTCGAAAGTATACTGTTTTTTATGAGACAGTGTCTGATGCTGGCAAGGCAGTAATAGGCTCGAAAATATACACATATTTTTTTATTTGCAATCAGTTGCAAACACTAATGAAAGTAATGAGTATTTAATCCAAAACACTAATCACAACCGGGATAATCCTAGCGTTATCCCGGTTGTGCACTCGCACCAGAGGGCCCAGCGTCCGCTGACCATGATCCAGGATGAGGCAGATCAGGTTATTACAGTGGAGCAGCTGCCATTTGCCCTCGGTGACCCTGTTTGTTAACAGGGGAACCTGACTAGTTTTAGATCATGGTAACACATTCAGTCGCCTGGAGGTGCCGGTTTCCTCACGATGTTTTCCCTCGCCGTAAGGGCATCGGTTAGTGAAACAACTAATGTAAATAACTCAGAAAAAGTCATTGGTATATGGCGGCACGTGGGATCGAACTTGGCACCTCCCGCATTAGAGGCAAACCGCTGGCCACTATGCCTATTACTTACTATTTATGGGTTGTTACTAGTCAGACATATTCCTGGTTCTTTTACTTTGGTGCAGATTCTTGAATCTCAAGATTTAGGTGTCCGTATTATGTCACACAGAAAAAAATTCAAACCACAAAGCAATCTCTCTCTTCATAGAGAAAAAGTTATTGTGGTAATTTTAAGAGTAAAACTAGGTACTTCTTTATCAAATTCATTACAATGAACTCCTAGATGCAATGCAATCCACATTGGCCAGAGAAGACTCATATCTTGCCCCAAGCTTTACAATTTGTAATACATTTCCTGTAAGCAACTCTAGCTCAGAAACACCAGTGACCTTTGCTTTAGGTTATGGGTTACACGACCTAGTGTCATTAAAGCCATATAAGGCAGGGTCGAGATTGAGGCATACCGCGGAATTTGCTATTCAAATCTAGATTTGCGATTCATATCTAGTTTTCAATAAATTTCTGGTTAAGGTCTGTTGACTGCTTTGTTTATTGCAAAATCCTTTGGAGTGTACAGTTTCAGCTAGGTTCTTTTAAAAGTCAATTCTTATTTTTCATATACAACCAAAAAACCTACCAGGCACCTTAACCGAACTTATATTTTTTAAGTAAGCACCCTCTGATGTCAAACTAAAAAAGGATTGTTCTAATCACTTCTAAACCAGTAGTAAACCAGTAGTCGTGACGTGCTTTCTTGCCGTCACTGACATATACTGAGCGGAAGCCTTATTGGTACCAAAATATCAGTTTTAAGCACTAAATCGCACTAATGGTGCTAAATTTTTTTTTTCTTTCCAATCAATTTTAGTTTAATGGGACCAATTGTAGGTTCATCAATTTCCATTTCCTTTTTAGCTCGGAATTACGCAAGTGAAGGCTTGTTGGTCGTTGACCACCAATATGCACCATTGTTTTGAATCTACGTTCCTCTTGCATATTGAAAACAAGATGGACAGATGAGGTCAAGTACGACCTGTACCTTTATCTCTTCTTAGACGATTCATTTGTTAGGGCAACGAGGAAACGAATAATTAAGAAGGCAGAACCCACCATCAGATATGATTAATTATGCCCAGGTAAGAGAGGAATTTTCACTTGCGTACGGCTAGGGAGCGGAATTCGTTGCGGACTAAATTGTTTCCTAAAAAATATGAACTGGTTTCTTTTCATAAAAAGGGTAAATAAGCTGTTTCAAGTCAGACATGAGTGACCCATCCTCGGTCTCATCATTGCTTAAGCATCAGGCGAGATTGCTTTCAGATGTCTGCGTATTATAATTTTAAAAAAAATCCTTAACTGTCTTGATGTCTACAAAGAAATGAATCAGTATGTGCTTAGGTAAACAAGAACTTCAAAAGCCGTAAACGTAAAAGTTGATAGTTAACTAATTGAATCGAAAACGATTGCTTCCATGCATCTTTCACACGTCGTACTTTCTATTGCATATTCTCTCATGTCCGAAGGGTACTACAAAGCACAGGATTATGTAAATGGTAAGACTACGTGGTCTTATTCATTCATCCTGCACACAAACTGCCCTTTGAAAGTCATTTATGTCTTCCCATTATTTAGAATAGCTGACTGTGGTAGCTCAATTTCTTCCAAGTGCTTCTTTGAAATCATTACTAGGATAAAAAAAACTTTTAGCGTTTAAGATAAGTATGCGCCTATTCAGGGCTGTCTAATCCAAAAGTACTAATGGGAATGAAAGAGCAATATAATTTTTGACATCTTTGACATTTAATACTTACTGTACGATTGTGTTTTCGGTTATGATAATAGTTATGAGAACACAGACGGTGGAATTACAAAAAAAAATGACCAGGTTTAAAATAGGTCTAAATAATAGCCAACAACAGAGAAATGAATGACACTTTCGTGATATAACCTAATAGAGAAACGCTTTTCTAATTGGCTAGCTAATAGCTTAGTCCTGGCTTAAACCCGGTACTAAGTTTTTGGAATAGCGGGGAGAAGGTTTACTGCAGTAATGTACATTGCCTACCTAAACCTATATGCCATAGATTGCATTCTTGAACTAGCAGAAATTCAGTCTTCCGATATGCAAAAGACGCGGGTTTTCGCGTCTTGCGGCCATTTTGTAAAATCTAATCTAGCAGAAAAGAGAAAAACTAATTGCAACCACTACCATTGGCAAAGTAAAAGGTTCTTGTCAATATTTTTATCACATTAGGTACACGAAGACCTCTGAAATATTTACTTACGTGTAGGCGCCACTTAGTGACAGATGTGTTAAAGATGTAACTAAAACAAAAGACAATCGTATCCCAAATGTGTATAGGCAAATTAAACCAAATGAATATCACATACGAATAGTGTTTGACAGGTATTCGTTCTAGGAGTCCTATTCTGTAAGCCGGTGTCCGTATAGTTTTAAGTCCTGTAGGCCTACTCACTCAATCCCAGGAAAACTTAAAACCGCCTCCAAATAACTTCACTAAAATGTTATATATACCTATATATACAAATGATCCTACTTACTAAACTCATTGTTTTTTTTTTATCTGAACTTCAAATCCAAATGTAAGCCGATGGGGTCTGGTTTGTACGAATCCTTCGCGATCCCTACTAACTGCCTCTTTCCAAAAAACCGGGCAAAAGAGAGTCAGGCTCGCGCACTAAGGGTTCCATTCAAAAGATTTTTTGTGCAATGTCCCTACAAACTGACGACCGTCTTGGTGTAGTCGTTCGCACCCCGGACTACTAAACAAGGCGGTTGCGGGTTCGAGTCACACAAGGGGCAAGTGTTTGTGTGATGAGCACGAGCATTTGTACCTTAGTCATGGGTGTTTATAAAAATGTATATAAGTCTATCCGTTATTCTAGTCACCATAGCACAAGGTCACGCTTAGTTTGGGGCTAGGTAATTGGTGTTTTTGTTAAAAAAAAATAGGTCTAGGTCTACCGAAAGTACTTTAAAAGTAGGTAAGGTAGTATCTTTGGACTGTGCTGTCTTAGAAGCTTGATTTTGTGCAGCTTTAACGTGCTTTCCCGGGCACGGGTGTGTTACACCACCAACTTCCTGACTCCGGAGCTGAGCCTTTTGAGATATGGAACCCTAAAAAATACTATGGAAATCGAGGCATAATTGGCAGGGACATCGAGGAACAACCATAAAATTTTGAAAAATCATCATAGTACAGTCGAATTGAGAGATTGAAAACCTTTTTTTAGTCGGTTGAAAATACGGATACGTAGTAGGGGACCATGTTAGATAGTTTGTTTGTTTTATGTGTTAGTCAGGCGCTAATCAGGGTTCTGTTGATTTTGCCAATCAGTGCCAGTTATCGCTTTGTGTTAACTTTACGATTTAATGGTCTGGTGTGACTGCTCGCACAAACTAAGACATTTGTTAAGCAAGTAGGATGGATGTGTTAAGGCAGTAAAGATTGCAAAGTCACTATGAGTCAGACTTATTTAATTTATTTATTTATTTGGGATGGTGCTCTTAACTCTAGACTAAACTCACCGAGCACACAACCTAGAGTCAAAATCCCTTGGAAATGAATGCTTCTGATTTTTCTTCAACGCATTTTGTTAAAGAAATTTACTAATTTCTTTACATATTTTAAAATAAAGGTGCTGTTAAAAAGATTGTTATATACGATCACGGGCTCTATTTTTGAATCACTCGCGTGCAGATTTCTACTGATTACCGTTCATCATCTAAAAATCCGTATTTTTGAATCGTTCGAACTGTATTTTTTTGTGTCTGTCAATATGAAATATATCATGCGACTTGGTTAAACGAGTGAAATTAAGTCGCACTCGTCAACAGAAGATCATACGAGTGATTCAAAAATAGGGCTTCACAACCGAATTATCCCGTATTTCATAATATAAATTTAAATAGCCCCTAAATTAAATACAATTCTGGAAAACAAAAAGCTGGCTCGTTTCTCGCTCAGAGGCTAAGTATGGCTATCCAACGCGGAAACGCGGCCAGCATTCTCGCTTCCTTGCATCATGGACACGGATTCCTTACATTTTTGAATAAGTAAATTTTTAAGTTTTTTTAAGTGTACATATTTAGCTAATTGACGACCGTCTTGGTGTGTCTCACGCTTAGTATGAGGTTAGGTAATTGGTGTGTTTGTTGGAACAATTTATTTATTATTATTATTAATAATTGATTACTTTTATGTGATTTAATAGAAACAATTAATTTTCTAAGTACATATTTATGTTATAAAAATTTATCTACGTTTAAAACTATATGCTTAAATTGACACTTTTCGTATCAGTGCCAAACACTTACAAGTTTCGCTAAACTAAAAACTTTTGATAATCGTATGCTTATAACTAATACCCAATGTAATATCATATCAGTCACTGGACTTTGAGTACTATCGGGACCATAAATTAACTACATAAAAATTTAAATCTTAATCAGGCTGGACAACAATTGAAACAAACTATTATTTCTGTTGAAAAAAGCCTTTAAATTATATCACATCAGATTATAATTTTTTGTCGCAAAATCATCCCTATTACAATAACATAAGAGTCTACAATGTTCACCATGACGTGATGTCGTCTGTGCCTTATTAAGAAATAGCAGTTCCCCGAGACTTCGCCCGCGCTAGAAGTCTGATTTTCCATACAAACTTTCATCCAGGGGGTGGGTGAAACCTCTGATGATTTTATATCGCGACAAAAGGTAGCCTATGTGTTTCCCAGGGTTTCAAACTATATTTGTACCAAATTTCATTTAAATCGTTCCAGTAGTTTCGGAGCCTATTCAATACAAACAAACAAATCTTTTCTCTTTACAATATTACTGTTGATTTCATAAATTCAAAGAAACAAGACACGGAAAGTAAATTCATGCGTAAGGAATTTAAAATTGAAATTCCTGGATGAAGACAACCTCATTCTATTCCTCCAGACAGAAAATGGTCTTAGTGTTAAAACAGTAGGTTATTCCACCCATCTCATTGATATACAATGCCCATAAATCTAACTCCACTGTACATAAACACGTTTTTCTTAAGCCACAGTCCATGGGTCGTGGTCTTAACGATAGTAACGAGCAATCAACACGTACTGTGAAAGCACACTCCGTTATGGCTTCTTACGATAAAGCTTTTGCCTTCGAGTAGTTCGAGTCACGAGCAGAATATTAAATTTTGGGAAAAAAGTGAGACGATTGTCTCATGTGAGAATCTAAAGAAAGTTGACTTAAAATAAGTACAAAAAGGTAAGTAATAATAATATATTTATATCTTATAATCGTGTAGATCACTATATATATAATACATCTTGTAATAGTGTAGATCAATAATCATTTATTTGCCTTTGAATATGGTACATGTCAGATCATAAATAATTGCGTCATAAAGCTCATACATATTCAGCCATATAAAATAGAATGCAATAATAAAAATAAAAAAACATAATTAAACAAATTAAATGTCAGTATTACTAATCAAATATCAATCTTAGAGTTAAAGTATTATTTATTCACTGAGTAGAAACATTAAAATATTAGCCAGTCAAAAAATTTATTTATTTCAATGGAAGTTTAGTCAGTAAAATGGGTATGTGGCCTTTCGATAGCACTTCCTAGCAAGTGGACTGTATAAAGTTCGGACGTAAGCACTATAGGCACTGGTAGGTCCCCAGAGAGAAACTGCACTTTTACTTTCACTGATTTTATTTACTACTGTACTAGAACAAGTCACGTGAGCACTGTACTAACTGGAACAATTGTTGAAGCCTGAACGTGCTGGTGCAAGGTTCTGGGCTGTTTATCTATAACATTTTCGGTTTATTTAGTGACTATTGCACTTGGCATATCTATCCAATTGTGGCCATAGAACTTTGCACACGGCACTATATACATTTCCTTTTCTAACATATATTTTTATCCTTATCTAACCAAGTAACTAATCTTTTCTTTATTATTACACAAAAATATAAACAAAGGGGATCAAATACATAGGAAAATCATCAATTAACTTAAGTCTAACGTAATTACATAGAAAATTAATGATTTATGATCAAATTGTAGCTGTCGTCAACGGGGTAGTTTGTTAAAAATTTAAATAGGACTTAAAACTTGATATGCAGGTTTGGCGCAACTGGGTTAGGAAGGCAAAGGGAAGCGCTTCCTACCGACCGGTTGTTATGGTCGGGGACCAAGGTCCAATGGTCACCGTAATCTAAATCTTACATATCGCGGTTTGTGTTGTATGGAGCGGGCTAACAGCGCCTTCTAGCCTGTAGGAGCCGAGTCAGGGCGTCGCGTCTGGAAGTTGCTTGCTAATGTGGGCGACAGTGGTAAGATGTCGCTACACAGGAGATATTATAGTGCATTTAAGTATATGCACAATACACAGGTGCACTCTTTGTTCCTTTGCTCTCATAGTTTGGTGAGGAGACTGCAATCTGATATGACGGAAGATAAATCAGACTTTTGAACTACCTTTTACTAATTCTGTGGCAGGACAAACAGCTTTGCGAGTTCGTTTAGGCAGCGAAACTATAAGTCTAAGAAAAGGCTTTTCAATGGAAGAGGCTTTTTCTCTTCCTCACGGAACTCTAAAAGATAAGCCATTGTATCGGTTGCGAAACGATAGGTGTGAAACGTATTTTATTTTAGATACGCGTTTACGGCCGCGCCCACACTGCGTGATAATCTCCATGGCGTCTTCGGATTAGGCAAGTTACTTGGAAAGTCTGTTTAGGGCAAGCTACTTATAACAACTAGTTTGCGAGCAACCTACGACTTAAACATGTAGCGTAAACTATTTGGCTGGAACAAAATGAACCACTTCATGTGTTGAGTATGGAAACCTAAGGTTGGCTTAATCAATATGTTCAAGCAACATTGGTAATTAATAACCATTCAAAAGTAGGTATACGGTCCAAGTATAGGCCTAGAAATGAATGTTGAACTGACATCCAACGAACATTTCGGGTTGAAATAAACTTGAGACAACAAATTGGCAATTCAAGTTCTAGTTATGACCAAACAACGTTTAACTATTTTTGCAAACAACCATATGCCAACACCGAATTCTCTCATATTTCGGCCAAACAAAGCGCAGAGGAATTGTGGTAACATGGAGGGCCAAAAATCGCGCGGTTGGTCACCGACAAGATGCACCAATCAAGTACAGTACAGTTTTTACAGACAGAGATTTTACACCAATGTTTTACAAACAATTGATTTGATTTTACAAAACAAGCTTCAGTGTCTCGTCTCAAAGCGCAAGTAGAGACCAAAAAATATAGAGACATGTTCTATCCTCATTTATCGTTATTTTCGATTCATATCTGACTTTTTCTGTTCTAATTAAATGTTTTTTTTTACTTTGCAGAAAAGGCTTAATCGGTTGATAAATTATCTACTTGCATGGCCACGATATGAAGGCATCCTAAACGGAGCACAGCTTGAATGGATGCCTAAGACTGCGTGGGCCAAACCTAGTCGTAAAAAGGTGACAACTATTGACCAACGCGTTGCTTCCGCTATTATTACATACTTAGAGTAGGTACCCACACTGTACATTGTCGATTGATTAATAGTACCCCCTTAAGTACGTGTAAACAAACCAAATGTTTGGAAACAAATTGAATTCGAGATGTGTTTGACGTTTCTGGGAATCGTTCGAGTCTTGTAAAGGTTGTACAGATAACAACAAAAACAACTTGTTATTTTATTGTTGGGTTTCTAAAGTGCTTAGTTCTTTTGTGCTCGGTCGATGTTTTATAGTTTTTTATTGTATTCGATCAAAGATTTATAGTGTTGGTCATATCCTATCTTTTTTGAAGCTCCAAAAATAAATTTTCCATATATTAAAAAATGTATTGTGTTCTGAATATTCTTTTACGAAGATATCGTTGCCGAATGATGAAGAAAAATATCGTGAGTAACAGTAACACTATTGGTTGGGTGTTGGCTAGTTTTTCTAATGGAGAAAGTGATGGCAAACCATTTCATTAAAATTTCCAAGAAAGTCATTGTGTATGTCTCATTACACATAGTAAAGATTGTTTGTTGAAGTTGGCAACACTTTTGTTTGCCTGAAACTATAAAATTTGTCTTAACCCCGGATGTCTGATGTTCCTACACGCAAGTAAAAGACTACATGAGGAAAATGCGAAAAATCGGGAATGGCTGAAAGGGTGGCACATATCAATACGCAGGGCGGGGCTTGGATAACTCCTTGCCTACCCCTTAAGGAAAGTGTCTTGGTTGGAAAACACAATACAATGTCATGTGTGACTTAGGTAGGTTGTCTCATATTACCATGGATATTGGAGGTATTTCGTGACATTCAAATGTTTATTTTACGCACCAATTTATTTTTAATGTTGCATATAAAACTGCATTCCTTTTTATGGGATTTTTAAGATCATCATCACTTTAAAATTTAAGATTTCTTAAAATAAAGCGGTCTTAAAGTGAAAGCTTGGATGAATTGACTTGTCTAATAGTGAAGGCCTAATTTAAAAATAAACATAAAATTGAATTTACATTTATTCATAACATAAAATCATACTGATTTTATTTTACAGATTTATCTCTTCTCATAATAATAAAAGTTTATTTATTTCCTTTACAAAAATTAGGCCTTACAGTTAGGTTATTATGTAACTTAATTAGTTATGTTGAATCCTAAATTTTGTGAGAGGCTGGAGCCTGAAATAGGTTTTGAACAAAACCTGTTCTACAGGTCAACTAGGCCACATCCTGGGTCATGGTCCAAAGCGGACCCTGGGCCCTCGCGTGCGAGTGCACAACCGCGATACCGCTAGGAGGATGATGACACAGTTCACATTACAAAATTGTAACGAAGAGTTGTAGGTGTGCGTATAATATAGGTGGTTAAAATAAAATGTGTAAACCATGTTTATTTAAAATTTAGTGCCCAAGAAAACTAGGTAACCTTCTTCGTTAAACAATAACACATTTCCCGTACTTAACCCCCAACCTCGCGATTGTGCGGCCATACAGAATTGATTTTCGTACAACTCACAATGAGCACATTTACCAATTTTACATCCCATTCAAAAGATGCCAGATTAGCGGCCGCTAGCTAGCCGTAACTTACGTATGGGGAGACTGGGCAACCAGTGTAGGGTTGTCACAAAAACAAATAAAGCGAGAAATAAGCTTTCTCTTGATCAAAATGCCAGATATCTATTAAAAGAAATAATATTTCCAGTTATATCGGCTGCCATGCACGATTAATGCTGAGTAGGTATATTTCGGCACTCTCATTGTGTGATATCTTTTAAAATTTGTGTATTTTATGATAAATATTATAAATAATAACTGAGTTGTAAATGTCAAATATTTTTTTCTTTCTTTCAAGTAAATGGTTACAAAAGTACGTCAGAACAACACAGGTTATACGATGTAAACAAGCATAGAAATAACGACTAATTTCTGTTTGCAAGTAATGGTTGGTTTATGCTTCGTATGTGTTTTTTTTTATAATTCTTAACATACATTTTCAAAGTTGCTTGGTCCCCAATGCCACGTTAATGTGCCGCTAAGATCTTCAGGCGGTGCTTTGATTTCTGGCAGGGATGAATTGTTAAAATGCTGGGCCGAGCACTTCAATAAGCTTCTAAATGTGGATCGGTCAGCAGATCATGACTTCATACGTAGTCTAACTGAACTCTTAAAAGACACATCTCTTGACAAACCTCTTACGCTTAGTAAAGTAGTTGCTGCAATCAAACAGCAACGAAATAAAAAAGCGGTTGGAGTTGATCGGATTCCAGGGGAACTCTTAAAATATGGAGGTAATGAGTTGCATGAGGCCCTTTATAAATTATTTATACAGATCTGGAAAGAAGAACAAGTCCCAACCAACTTTACAGTGTCAAAAATATGTACTTTGTACAAAAATAAGGGTAATCGTGCTGACTGCAACTCATATAGAGGCATTTCCCTCCTTTCGGTTCCTGGAAAAATCTTTGCTCGGGTTCTCCTAAATCGCCTACTGGAACTTTCCGAGAACGTACTCCCTGAATCTCAGTTTGGCTTCCGACCCAAAAGAGGTACCGGTGAGGCAATCTTCTCAATACGTCAGATACAGGAAAAAAGCAGAGAACAGTCACAACCACTGTTTTTCTGCTTTGTAGACCTAGAGAAGGCTTTCAACAGTGTGCCTCGTGAAGCATTGTGGACTGTATTATACAAGCTTGGGTGCACGATGGTTCTTATCTATGGTTGTCAAAGATGCCTTAAGAGATAACGAAAAAGGTATTTGCATCCGGTTCCGTACTGATGGGAAACTTTTTAACCTAGCCCGGCTTAAAGCACGTAAGAGGGTTTCCTAGGACATCATTACCGAAATTATGTATGCTGATGATCTGTGTTTTGTTGCGGAAAGTGTGGAAGACCTGCAAGAATTGATGAGTAATCTTGATGTGTCATGCCGTAGATTTGGTTTGAAAATAAGTATCACCAAAACTGAGGTTATGGCCATGGACACATCACAACATGTCCCACTGAATCTGCGAGTTGACGGTGCCATCCTTAAGCAGGTTGATAAGTTTAAATATCTGGGAAGCATCATTACTTCTAAGGGTGACCTGGACTCGGAGATTAATAACCGAATTGGTGCTGCTTTAGCAGCATTTGGTAAACTCCGGAAAAAGGTATTCCGCTTTCATGATCTTCAGCTCAACACTAAGATCAAGGTGTACATGGCGATAATCCTGCCGAACTTTCTGTACTCCTCAGAAACATGGACTCTATACCGAAAGCATATACGCGAATTGGACAGATTCCACCTTAAGTGCCTCCGAGATATTATTAATATCCATTGGTCTAATGTCTGTGGTATGGAGGCCTATCTGATGCGGCGTCAGTTGCGTTGGTGCGGTCATGTTGAGAGGATGTCCGACGAGAGGATGGCAAAACGCATCTTCTTTTCAGAACTCAAGGACGGCAAGCGGAAACAAGGCGGCCAGTTCCTCAGATACAAAGACGTTCTGAAAAGACTTATGAAAAGGTGCAATATGGATCCCTCGGGTTGGGAAGGTTTGGCTGAGCGGCGGAAACAATGGCGAGATCTGGTGCATCGGCAGGTCCAATTATTTGAAGAACAGACGAGGCTTGAACTTGATGAAAAAAGGGACGCAATCAAAAATAGACCACCCTCCTCAATCCATTATAATTACGTCAACGGTACCTTAACGTGTCCACATTGCACCAGAACATTTAGTGCCAAAATTGGATATGTTAGCCATGTCAGGGTACACCGTTGACCCTTTGTAGCAGAGTTTTATTGTCACCGTAGCCGAAATCGGCCAAGGATTATTATTATTACATTTTCAACCGATTCTAAAATAAAGACGAGGTTTTCAATCCGACTGTAATGTTCAAATTCAAATTCAAATTCATTTATTTATTTGGCACGGAAAATGTTTGGATGCTTAGGTTATAGTAGGTACATTAAAGATCAAATGTGTGCCAAAAAGGTCCCTGCTCAGCATAAATCGTGACAGCACAAAGCATGTCACGATACTGATTTTCAGCAGGAACCTTTTCGGGCACTGTGTACACACATACCAAGAATTATTAAAACAAAATAAAATAATGGGTGACAAAACAAATTCAATAATTATTAAACAAATCAAATTAAAAACATTTCATATTAAATTAAATAACAACATAGAATAATAATAACATAATATTAACAATTTAATGAAAGATTTTAAATAATAATAAAGATAAAAATTTACCATTAACATTTAATTAGGGAACAAATAAATTCATCCAACGAGAAGGCGAGAGCATTAGGAAAATTAAATTTAAAAATAATATTAAAAATTAAAAAAAATAAGTAAAAATAAACAAAATTAATCATAATACTCCCTGGGGGAAGTGAGATTGTAACTATATGTATTATATAATCTGTGATTCAACTATGGCTTCGTATCATCAACCGATCCGCACTGAACTGTCAACCAACCGAGAGAAAAGCGGAATGAAAAAAAGAAAGGTAAATAAAATAAATAAATTTAATAATACCTACATCAGAAAAAAACAAAAAAATAATTTGTGTCAAAACGGTTCTTCTAATAAACTACGGTATTGTGAAAGATATGTAATTAAAAATCATCGGCCCACGAAGACTTGGCTGTATGGTCCTGAATCCCTTACCCATCAAAAGGGGTGAACGAGAAAAAACAACACAGCACTACACTAGCCACCGTAATGTTGTTTTTAGGGTTCCGTACCTCACATAAGATTATATGTAAACGCGATTTGAACTCCATTTTTTAATATTTCGCAGGTAACAAAAACGTTTAGGTACTTCCCATAGATCCAGGAACCCACATTTTCAACACCATAATTTAAAATCCGCAAAATTATTACAGCGTATAAAAAACCTTTGCTGTACAGAACCCTCAGTGTGCGAGTCCGACTCGCACTTGGCCGGTATTTTTACGGTTCTACTATTTTGGGTGTCAGTCCCTTTACTTTTTTTTACTCCCATAACATAGATGCTGTCAATTTCATTTGTCTAGACAGGCGTATCTAAAACGTTTTATTTCACTTGACAACCCTAGCTAAGCAAGAAAGGGCCGTAAACCTTGACCCAACTCAGGTGAAAGGCAAATTGGTGCAATTAAACCACAGATACTCATTATTACACATACTTATCAATATCGCCAAACATCGTAAATAATTATTACGGTAATATTTCACGTTTGCATCGCATAATGAATGGCTTGAATCGTTCGTTCTTGCGAGATTAATTGAATGATCGGATGTTTTTGGAGCGGTGAAATCAATCCTCTGAAACATCAAGCTTTTTAAGGCTTTGATGGTAATTTGATAAGGAAAACATTATGTTATAATATAGTGCAATATTTAACCAAATTCAAAGTTTGCGTTTCCCTGCATAAACCAGTTTTTTATTCGCTTAGCAATAGCTAAGCACGGTACAGACAGAGAGATTTAATCAATAAAAGACAGAATGTTATTGCATATAATATTATAACAAATATTTTAGTTCGAAATGAATTCTGAAACCTACTCGTATAAGCAGCAATCAATATTGGAAACCAGAAGACATTTTTAAAACACTTAAAGATTTATAGCTGAACACTCGTTGCATAGGTACAATTTTTGTAATGGTATTGTAAATGGTCAATAAAAATCGATCTGACATAGATGTAAAACTCAAATTATAATTCGCAAACTTAATAAACTAATGGGGTCATACAGAAGGGTTCAAGTTCGTCAGGTATTCATTAGAAAAATTGATGTTTCACGCGAGCTACGAAGCGATTGTTCGCGATGAGACGTGAATTTGCTAAATATGGACTTTGGACATTTTGTCATGAAAGGGTTGATTTGTGGAAAGGTTCTTTGTTGAAAAGGTGCAAAGTAATTTTATTTAGTTGCTCGAAACTTCACACTCATTCATTACGAAGTTGAAATAAGAACTGAGTCGCTTTGCATTGCGTTTTTGAAAGGACTCCATATTGCGGGCTGATCGTAGAATCAACCCAAAATATCAGGGTTTTTATAAATATTTTTAGGCACATTCATCTATTCTTCTTTTTGTTTCGAATCTGTCGATATATTATAGAGGACCAATATCCGGCGACTGACTGAGCATTGTCAGTAGCTCTGTTCGACAGGCTCCGCCAACGTCAGGGTGGTTAGGCAATCGCCCGGTATGCGAGGAACGCGGGTTCAATTCCCGCTTCTGGTGGTTATTTCTTTAAGTGCAATAATATTATCTAGTCTTTGGATTGCAAACTGAATGCTTATCACTTAGAAACAATAGTATCGCGTTGTAGACCTCTACAACGCACATGTATTTTATAAGACATGTCAATCCCATCTAACAAAGGCAAAAAATACAGGGTGTACCTAAATTTTCAAACGAGAAACAAAAGGCCAGACGGAGACGGCCAGATTTCTGATGATAAGCACACGAAAACAAAAAAAAACTATTTATTTAGTAATCCAACCGTGTCCGATACTCATACTCCTTGCTTCTATACGCCGTCCATCACGCTAATACTGTTTACATGTGAAATATTATTATGGCTTTAATAGAGCCGTTGCCTGTTTTGGCTTAGGTATACACGTAGAAAGGTCTTAGAGCAGGTAAGTTTAGTATTTGACTACGTACAAATTCTGAAGTGATTCTAAATAAGTTTTAGGTTTAAAACAATTCAGGGCCCAAGTGGCAATTTATTCTCAAGCGAAATTCGTTATCGCTAAAAAAATGTATAAAACTGACATAAGCCATCGAAACATCACGTGACTTTTGCATACATTTGACATTTCGTTGGCGATAGCGAAGTTCGCTCCAGAAAGATTGCTATTTGGCTACGGGCCCAGCTGATAAAAATACACTAGCATTCATATTAAACCTTTGTTCATTTCAGTATTTTTGGATATTTCAGTAATGATAATTTAAGGAAATAGTATTGGGGGGTTAAACTCCTTAATTTATTAGTGCATTTTACTAAGTACAGGTGATAAAAATATACCGGCATTCATATAAAACCCTCTGATCATTTTAGTATGAGAAAATTAGGGATTTTTTTATATTTTAGTAATATACATTTGAAAAAGTAGTATTGAATTCCTTAGCTTGGAGTAAACCAGTACATGTTTAAATTTTAATTAGCCGGTTCAGCATTATAATATAGCATATTTTATATAGGAATTCTGTCAAATTAACCGTAAATCGATGTTTACCGGCTGTTTGAAATTAGTGAACACGGGGCTTAATTTATTATTTTTAGCACTACCAACTCGGCAATGTTCAATTACACATCAAGTAAACCTGACTCAAAGTGAGTCATTGCATCCCTAGGGACGTAATATTGTATGAAATTTCATTACGCCCCTAGGGAGGCAAAGTGATTTGAATTTCGAATAAGAGTTCGTAGGCATGATCACACTAGCCCGTCCCGCACCAAAGAGAACATATTTAAAATTTGAGCCTGGCAGCCAAGAATTTTAGCACGAATAGAATGAAAAAAAAGCTCGCGCTTCTAAAAAAAGAAAAAAAAACCTATGCATTTTAAGAAATTACAAACAATGTTTTCGTAAAACTGTCGAGTGACGAAGTTTATGACACCGGAGTCCATTAGATGTAAAGCTGCTGGTATTGCTAAGTATAATAATTTACTGGTATAAAAGTCAAAGGATTATATACTTATAGATTAAATTAGGGTTTTGTAGTACTTTTTTTTTGCCTTGTAGGAAGTGTAAAAAGCAGAGTATTCTCCTCGGGGACAAAGATGTCTTCGTCTTGGGCGAGCTTAAATCCCTCGCTTCACTCAGAATTCTACTTTTAACTCCCTCGCTATGCTCGGGAGTAAACACTAAGCTCTCTCGCTGCGCTCGGGAGTTAACTCTCGAATCCTTTGTTATGCTCAAGATTCAAGATGACGCCCGTGACGTAAGACATCACTTTACCCCCTTGGTGAATAATCTACTATTATTTTATTAAGTACTAATCAGCACCGAGTCAATGATTTACCATGTTTTCAAATACTGTCGTTGTTGTTTTTGAACCAATTGTGGTGCCTTGTTATTTACGATAATACTCTGAAAGTAAGTTGTAAACCGATACAAAGATAGCACCTCAAAGATTGCAATATTAATAAATACGGATAACCAGCCCGCGGACATGAGTAGCACCAACGAAAACACATGCAGTAAAATCACACGTTATTTCTCTTTTTCAACGTCAAAAAAACGTTTTAAAAGCATTAGCTTTTTTACGAAACGCTGTCAATGATTACTAAGCAAGGTCGGGGCTTATGTCGGACTGCACTGAAAAAAAGGATCAATTAAACTAGTTTTGTTAGTTGAAGGTTTCGTTGTAGGAAAATCAATTTTTGTTCAGTATAAACAATCTTCTGATAACCAGAAGTTCGCAAGTCACTAGATTACGGCCTACTTGTAGCCAAATTTTGGTTACTGTTAACCAATCATTTTTTTCAGTGTGAAGGCCTCAAACGATGAGCCAGTCCTTAAAACCTGACGGTGTTTTTCCGGGGCCATTGAGCTAGGAAATAACTGAAATTTCAAACCTTCTGCAGTTTGGCCAAATAATGATATTTATTGCACAAAGAAATGAAATTAAAATGAATTGGATTTATTTAATTAATTTTGTATTTCATTCATTTAAGGCAATTCATAATTCAATAACCATAACCAAAGTTTTTTTTTTTGAGTGGGCATGTATAAAAATGTATTATCTAATTATCTTAATAAATTACAAACTATCAACTATATACTAGCTTCGCATATTACATACTTTACGTTTGTTAACAGAAGGAACGAACCTACTGAATCTTCTTACATTATGGACAAAACTTTCTTGAAGTAGGTAGGTAAGTAGTATTTATGGGTTTATTATTAAGTCCGATTTATTCTCGCTTTTTATGCTTATTAACGGCTATTAAGCATTAAATCGTTATTACAGCTCTTAAATCGCATCACGCTTCGCTAAAATATGACCGATCGTATGGACTGGTGTTGGAATTGTTGGGGAATCGATAAGCTGATATAATATCACTGTAAATACACCTACCTACACTGGTAACTAGTTATTAGCTAGTGTGAAGGAACAGAGAGTGCACCTGTGTATTGCGCACACACTTGTGCACTCTAATGTCTCCCGCGCAGTTGGGTAATCTTGGTTGAGATAGGCCGCTGTAGTTTAAATTCGGCTTGGAGGACATTTTAACTAGTTATTTCATAAACTGTTAATTCTTCTTAGCGAGTCGATGGAACACGAGAAAATTACATCGTAGCAGCCCAGAATTCAGACACTTCTATTGCGGATCGACTGCCGTCCATTAAATCCTCTGGCGTGCAGGTGTTAATAAAAAATAACAATAGAGGTAGGTTTTGATGCTGCTTTATTGTGCCATATTCTAACCAAACGTCAAAAACGTATTTTATGGACTCTAGAATAAACCAGACGTGGCGTAGACAGAGTCGACGATGGAGCGAGCTCATCCAGAAGGTTCTGGCACTCCCACTCTCCGACAGAACACAGCAAGCTGCTTGGCGCCGGGCTTTGGTGAGGGGTGGTAGCTACCAGGCGGCAGCTTACGTGGCCTACCACCCCTGATACGATCGTCCCGCCGCCATCACTAACAGGAGTTTGTGATGTCATTGTCCGGGGTGGATCACTAGTAAGTAGTTCCTTCACCACCTCATTCATGTATTTTTTGAGTATGTAGTTTCAAAATCTATTGACGTCAGTAAAGGTTGATGATAGTACGTTGAGCCTAAATGACAGATTCCCTTGCAGATTCCTTTTAAATTACAGACCTTTTTACTTCTTTTATTAATATTATCAATCCAAATCTTTTTACTTGTATTATTTTTGATCCGTTTGATTATTCAAAGTAATGCTTGTGTTTGATCATAAACTTTCCTATGTTATGTGATCGTAAGCATATTTTACTATCATGCCTACTCTGTTTCAATAGGTTTTAAATAGGTGTAGGTGTACACCTAGCTTCAAACGTTCACTATCTTATTCTTTTCATTTTTACGAACCCGCCAATCTAAAGTGAGCTCTATTTTATAAGCTGGCAGGTTAATAATACCATGACTCTCATTCCACATATGCCAAGACGTGGGGACACACATGTAGGGTTCGCGTAGGCGGGAGGAAAAATCGCGAAACTGTCGAATTCTTCGTTTCTATTGGTGAAAGTCGGTCCCAATAATGATACTGCCAACATCGTAAACTGGGATGTAGGTAAAATATAACATGAGTTAGGAATGTAATGTGAATAGAAAATGGTTGGAAAATTCGAATGGATACGGTTGTAAAAAATAATGTGGGCCACGGACACTACTTTTATGTGTTTTGTATTTATTTTATAAACAAACAGCATCTACAGGGATTATCTATTTAATGCTTGGTATAAGAAAATGTACAAAAAAAATAATTATGTTGCACGCTTAAAATTAATTGTTTCTGCAGATCCTGCACTTTAACTTATAGTAAAATAAGTATAGTAATTTACTGGATATCAGTCTGTTAAAGTTTTGTGAACACTTGAAATACCAAGCACGTCATTCACTTACTAGTCAAAGTTAGCATATAAGGGTTAACATCAGCTTTAAAAACACATTGTTTCGCGTAACTTCAATTAAGTACGAGTATTAGATAGATCTCATGAAATAATCATCACAGTGAGCATCATCGATCGTTTATTCAACAAACACGATTAGCAATGCACTATCTCCCATCATAAGGGAATTCACTTGCCACAGCAAATAATATATTTCACGTCCTATCCTCGATATTAAAAACCTCTTAACGATATCGGCGTGATTCCATTTTTCAATACTCATATTTTTCATGCCCCGAATGTCATATCACGGCAACCATTATCTACGTCTTGTGCTACTGGAATTTGAGCTCAATGATGAAGGTGTGAGGGTCTAGAAGAGGCGTGGGAAGCTTACAATCCTCCTTCACGATTCCATACGATTTCACCCAGTAATGATTTGCCTCGTAATGAGACGCGCCAGTAATATTCTGTGAGGAAAACGAAGATAAGTTGGATACTGGATGTGAGGAAACGATTTTTGAACTAGAAATTATTTTCTACTTTGTGGATAAAATATTGAGAAAGGTTCACATTCATATTTACATTCCAATCCATTATAATCATATCAAGAATCAGTATCGTAAAATAGGCTAATTATAGCTAAACTGCCTAGTTGGTCTAGTGGTCAGCACGCTGGGTACTATTCACGAGGTCCCGGGTTCGAATCCCGGGTCGGGCCGAGAGTGTTTGAGTTTTTCTGTCTTGAAATTACTCAGACACAGCTCCGAAGTCAGGAAGTTGGTGGTGTTAACACCCCCGTGCCTCGGAAAGCACGTTAAGCCGTTGGTCCTGCGCCTGATCTCTCTTCGGTCATGTCGGACTGCCGTCTAACTGAATTATGAGAGTGAAGGAACAGAGAGTGCATCTGTGTATTGCGCACACACATGTGCTCTATACTATGTCCCGCGCAGTTGGCTAATCTCTGTTGAGATAGCGATGAGGCCGCCGTAGTCGAAATTCGGCTAGGAGGACATTATTATTATTATAGCTAGTTATAGAAAAATCTATTAAGCAGTATGTTTGTTAATGATGCAAAACAAGAAAAAAATACTAATAAATATTTCTTTCTTTTCTATCGAAATATTGCACGAGTGAATAATGTGTCATTAGAATATAATATATAAGTATTGTATTATTTATATATTTTACAAACTACTTAAAGTTTGTGCTGTGTTACTTAGAGAAAAAAGGTATTAAGTCCAATCAAATTATCTTTACGAAAGTAAAATTTACTTTCGTGAAAACTTACACATAATTGCTAAAATATAAAAATTTATTATTCTCAACATTTTTATCGAATATTTACGTAGAGCGTGCTATCACATTGTAGTGTTTTGTCTACTAGCCCTATCGGGGCACTAGGTTTATATGTTTAGGTCATCTACTCCGTTTGTTATATTAATCATGTAGACGTGAAAATATGTTTAACACAAAATGTGTCAGACAGAATCTATACTTTGCCTTATCTAGTTGTAATCAATCTTTGGAGGAAAACATCCGTCCTTCCTGAGTTTATTATTGCTGTTATTGCTTCCATACGTCAAATAGACTCTTCGCATCACTCTTATATTGCGTAATCTTATAGGTATAATGCCGACACTTTTATGTATATCTATTGCTAAGGAAAATCGCAGCACGTACATACAGAGACAGAGACAGAGAAATATAAAAAATGTGTGCAAATATCAAAATTTGGAATGAAAATATGTAAGCAGCGGTATACAAACGATATCTAACGTTACGTAAAAACCTGAAAATAAAATGCATAAATTATAAATACGTTATAAATAAACGATACCTAATTCTGAATTTCTAAGTATCTAATGCTATCCAAACTCGATAAAATTCCGCGATAAAACTTTATCGCGTTGTCCATATTAGCCTTGCTAGAGTTCCAAACTATAGCTAGAGAATGTGCACCTAGCACTTTTAGCACAACATACCTAAGTACAAGGATGGAAAGACATTTAGAGCATTCGTTGTTAGAAACGTCTTGTTGTAAATGGTAACTACGAGTATTACATTGAAGAGCACCATATAAATGCAGTAACAAATAAGTGCCAAATAAAATTTCTCTGACTGAATAATAATGAAAACTCCATTGTTGTTAAGTTACTCCCATCTTACGTACAGCCATTACCATTATTAAAGAACACGCCAAAGCCGTGCCCCGCACACAATTACAAGTTGAAGGACCGCAACAACCTTCCAACAAGAGACAGGTTGCCCCAAAAATCACGAATTTCTTTCTGAGCCCACACAAGAGCGCCCACTCGGCTACCAACGGCAACTCGCGTCTCATTAGACAGTGGCATTGCCTCAAAATGTTTCGAGCACTGTCACAAAGGAGGTTACATTTTTCATAAAATACTGGCCCAAATGCCGCCCACGCCGCCTCGGGGCACGCAGTAACGAGTGCCGTGTATGAAGACTCTTTACACGGAGGCCACTCGACATCACCCCGTCCCTCCCTCTCACACGCCACCCGACAGAAAAGGACGACGCACCACTCCGTCATATTTTTCCCTTTACCACCCTAGCCATCTCGAGCGTTCTTTTACATAAAAGAGGTTCTCGAGAAAATAATAACGCGACTTCTCAAAGGGCAACCAACTTTCGCCCGACCTTTGATTTTCGTCTTCGCAAAGTATTCCACCACAAAGGTTTTAGCAACGGTTTAATATTCGAGTTAATACATTTCGACCTGTACCGAAAATTGTTTGCTTGTAAAAGATTTCACGGGCGATAAAGCGGTTTTTCCAGATCCGGCTTTTGAGGCAAATTGGCTGCTCGGTACGAGCGTCTGTTTACAAATTACTCCGCTACATGCGAACCTATTTGTACGTTTTTAAGCGCGGGAATAATGAACCTCTCGATTGCGTTTAGGAATGAGTTATTTAGTAGCGTTTTCGTGACCGAATGGCCGCGGATCTAAAGCCGCATAAAACGTTATTGTAAACACAGAGAATGCTGTAACATCGCTACGAAGCCCTGACATGTCTCTCATAACTCGCGAAAACATTTCCACGCGAATATTTCTTTAGACGAGAGATTTTTATGACGACAAATGACAAAAATACTCAACGTTTCATTGTGAAACTTGGAAACGGCGCTGCGAACATTTTTGTGCACCCTTAGCGCTTCCCTATACATGTGTACAGAAGGGCGAAGTTATTTGCCTTCGCTTCTCTTCCGTCCATTTGCCCCTCCACCCTCCTCCCGCGTTTCCGGTTTCCATATTCCGCCTACCACCCGTCGCGGCCGCTCGATTCCAAGCAAAAAACAACCCTACGAAACGAAAAATACAGCTGAAATTGCCCCCGAATAACGGACACTATTTTTCTTTTGCCGTCGAGAGCAACGTGACATTTTTCGCTGAGAAAAGAATTCGAACTTTGAATTCATAGGGACACATTTGAATTTGGAAGAGTTGAAAGCGTGCGCGTTACTACGTTTGGATACGTGTCCAAAACGGCATCCAGTGTACGAAAAACATATTTTTCAGATAACGACAATGAGAAAGGAAAATATTCAGATGAAAATACTCTGATACGACGCCGGGTGCGGCAGCGTGGAAGATATTACGGCGGGCGTGCGCTACTTAGAGATATTTTTCGACATGCTTTACTTTTATTGCCGAGTCACGATTCCGATCGGATACACCGTTTGTCATATATCAAAACTAATGCCAAAACATATTTAAAAACGAACCGGACGGGCGTAAAAAGACTGCCGAATTACGAAAACACTGGCATATTACTCTTCAAGTTATTATCTGAATTTTCCGTTGGGATTTAAGTAACACGATATTAGCATCCCTCTGGCAGAGAGAGACGCAGTTATGAGTTAAATGGTTAATTAGAGTGGGACGGATGACCGAGGGGACGATCTTGTCTAAAGGACATTGGCCTCCGGGGCACGCGACCGTTGATTCGAACTCCTTTTTAATTCTTTTTTATTAATTATAGCGCAACCTCGTTGCTTGATCCCCTGGCCCTGGTAACCGAATTAATTTACTACATTTGATGTTTTTGTTCAAGTAATGAAACCCTGTTTTTTGTAACAAACAATTACCTTTTTGATTAAAAGTGGAATGTAGGTCTAATTGATTTTACATTTAACGTTTATTCAAATAAGATTTTGGAAGTATGTACTATCAGTCTGACAGGTATCAGACTCCCATATACCAAGGAACCATAATAATTTCGCTGGAATTTCATATAACATAAATCTCTTATGCTTGCATCATTACAATATCACCCTAAAATCCTAACCCCCATAATTATTTCGCCATTGCTAATTGATAACACTTGAATAAATATGAGGCGACTAATTTGAAATGTTTGTCTTCCTTTTTCATTTTTTCATATCTGTCATTAATTCAAAATTAGCCGTCTCATATAAGTATAAACACGTGCTATAGCAGTGGCTAATTCATTATTAGTAACGGGTAAGAGTTTAATTTTCGGTATAAAGCAACGATCAAAACACCCAACAAAATCGACATTAAGTATCAACTCGCCGCAGTCGCGCTGCAAATCTTAAACGCCCCAGCTTCCTTTCTCATTAAAGAGCTTTTTCTCAACACGGAATCATTCGCCTCTTAATAGCCGACGCCGGGTTTCTTCTGTAAACTTGGCAATGAACGGCTGGGGCTGGGCGAAATTGGGTCAGTGACTTAATATTTTTTTCACAAGGTCAATCAATAGAGGGGTGGTTCTAAATTTACGCCTGCCAGTACTTAATTATCGGGGTTAAATCGATACTTGGGGAAGGTCGGGAATGTTTCAATTGCTTACGTAATTAAATTGCCGCGAAGACGGCAGACGTCTTCGAATTTTGATTGTTCAAACAATGGGAAGGTTTGATTGTTCCGTAATGTAAGACTTTTAATGCAATTGATTGGAAGGAATGGTGTTGGGATGCTCCATTATAGGAAGTCTATTGAGGATCTATTCATCGTTTATTCTTGTGTTGACTTATGATACAGCATACTTCTTCGTTTGAATGAGATTTGATACTGCTTTTAGTGTCATTTTGGAACACTGAGACATTGTGTATTTATTGGGTGATTTAATAAGAATGAGGTATGATTAAGTATCAGTAATTTGCATCCTTAAGACAAATCAAATTATCTGCACACCACTACAGCATTATCCCAAGCGGCAGTCCATCTAATATTCTCTTACCCAAGCCATCCATAGTGGATTATCATTATCTGTTTTACTCAAATCGTCTAATTGTATACTACTTTTCATTGACGACCGTCTTGGTGTAGTAGTTCCGCGCTCCGGACTACAAAACCAGAGGTTGCGGGTTCGAATCCCGCAAGGGGCAAATGTTTGTGTGATGAGCACGAGCATTTGTACCTAGGTCATGGATGTATAAACGTATATAAGTATGTCTATCCATTATCATAGTCGCAATAGCACAAGCTCACGCTTAGTTTGTGGCTTGGTAATGGGTGTGTTTTTTAAAACAATTTTATTTATTTATTTATTTGTATGCAACCAAGTTGCATCAGTTAAAATCGCGCCTACACAGTGAGTCGCGTCACAGCAAAGCGTATTTCCACGTCATTTTACGAAACTAACATAATATTATCACAGCGATCATAAAGATTTGTTTCAACACTAAAGCGAAACTGTAGCCGCCCACTGGATCCGAGATGACTTATCCGTAGAGAAAGGCACACATTTGTACAGCCTTTCGTGGTGCAATTTATAAGTTATGACAACACTTCAAATGGTGCGTAATCGGTGTAGAACTGGTAGGTTTACGCATCACTCGGTATGTAATTCATTTTTTTTCTGTATTGCTAGTAGTAGTATTTTACTAACCAGAGAACTGTCGGTGGCTTAGTAGATGTACCACGTGTGCCACCACTATTCAATGACTTCCTGATTATGTACATTATGATTGTAAGTAATTATTTTTGAAGAGATTGGTCGCCCAAATCCCTATTTGAAACTCGATAAGAAGGATATCATTCTTTACATATCTACTTACTTTTAATAGGAAGTGCAAAGAAACAGTTGGGTCCGAACAATTTCTTTGCTCTTCCTATTATTCTTGGTGGATATTTTTATACTGTGAACTGTAGCTGCTGCTATAACTATGAGTTTTGATTTCTATGTGGCTAAACAGAACGGAACTAATACTTGTAATGCCATCTAATACCTCCCACATTAACTCTACCCCAATACAATGTAAAATGCAGAAGGTTCACACGCATAATGTAAGTCAGCTCAATAAAACATAACTATAAAGCAAGATGAAAATATTATTTTCTACAACTATATGCAACTGCGGACGACCTACCTATTGTCTAAATATAAAGTGGCCTT
This sequence comes from Pyrausta nigrata, assembly GCA_949316185.1. NCBI lineage: Eukaryota > Metazoa > Arthropoda > Insecta > Lepidoptera > Crambidae > Pyrausta > Pyrausta nigrata. The sequence continues at coordinate 14,137,016 of OX438949.1, read as the reverse complement.
AGCAAAAGTATCGCCAGCAAGCAAACGTAGCGTCGTTGATCTGTGGTCAGCATGCTGGGTACTATGCACGAGATCCAGAGTTCGGGCCGAAAGTTTCTGGGTTTTTCTGTCTTGCATTAATAACTCAGAGACTGCTCCGGAGTTAAGAAATGGGTGGTGTTAACACCCCCGTGCGTCGAAATTCGGCTAGGAGGACTTTCATTTTATCTAGAATGCATATCCTTTAATTATTATTTAAATAGATCTGTTTGTTTAAATGTCTTACAGAAATAGTTGAAAACCTGAAAATGCCATAGTTATTATCGTGAAGGGGGTAAAAGGTGGATTAAAGATTGCATGGCTAGTTTTAAATATTATGTCGATCTGCCACACTTCTGTCATTAGTTTGTCGTGGGTGGGTCTTCTGAAAGCCCACCCTCTATGCCGCGTAAACTATTGACAGAAGTGCTCAATGCTCGTAATGATTTGGTTTATACCGCAGCATATGGCAGTATGGTCAGCAAAAAACCTTTACGAAAGGCTGCCTACTTACAATATTTGTTCGGAAGAGGAATGCGGTAGCCGGGGAACAAATATAGGTATTGTGCGGTCAGTAGGGTTGTCCTGAAGTTAGCAACGAATTAATTTTAAATCGATTGAAGAGTAATTTAAAAAAGACGAACCGAGGATATCATGTTAAAGCAACAAATACTGAAATGGTTATTTCCTAATTGATGATCATCCTAAATGCTACCTACTTAATACCAATACCTTGTAATTGAATTTTATTTAGCTCCGGTTGAGTCCCTATCTAGCACTCCTCATAGCTATTAAACAAACAAAACATAAAAATATATGTTTACCAGTACCTACTTCAGTTGCGTTAAACAACCATAGCAACTGCTGCATTGTCCGACGAAAACATCTATTTATCGATTCTAAGATTATTTTGGCCAGACAACCAATTCAATAATAATTGTATTTCACAGCATCGTTACTTTTCCCATCACTACCGGCCAGTACTCTCGCTACAAAAGGTGTAGGGTCAGAACAACAGTTACCTTTAAGAACCCATTTAGTGTAGTGGCTAAGTGGCAGCGTGGGCAGGGCACTCTAGAAAGGCTAATGGTTATTGATACTGAGTATTTGCATTGCATTAGTTACCATGGAATATTTTGGCACTATTCATATGGTAATTCGAAGATACATACACAAACTTCCGTTGACAGACAGCCATTGTGTATCGAGATCTCGGTAACCGGTGATTTCATTTGTAATAGATCTATTATTTATTAATTTTAGTACAAGTGGTAACATTGTGGTATCTTGAGCAATGGAAATTGTTAATAATAAGTAAATAGATCTTGTACAAAAATGTAGTTTTTAGTAAGTATACCTACTTGCCAGTTTACTTGAGAATAGTTTTGCATACGGGTACGTCCTAAAAACTCTATTACAAGGCTTGTGCGATTTTTTAATCGCTTTTTACCTAAGCTGAGCTACAACTACTACTGTTACTACTATAGGGTGATGTGAAGGATCTAACTCCTAGTAGTCCATCCCGGGCAACGACATCACAAACTCCAGTTTGCGATCCTAGCAGCGATGGTAGGCTCCGATAGGTCCCGCCTGGTAGCTAACCTCCCACCGGAGCCCGGCGCCAAGCAGCTTGCTGTGTTCCGTCGGTGAGTGGGAGTGCCAGAACCTTTTGGGTAAGCTCGCTTTACTCCACCGTCAACTCTGGTCAACGCCACGTGTGGTTTAGTCTAGAGTCAAAAGCAAACCCCTTCCAAATAAAAAAATACTTGAATTAAGTTATATTTTGATCAGTGTCAGTGTCCCCATTTTTAGTAAATGTTAAAAACGGATATTATATTTTGAGAACCTACAAAATATTTTAGTCTGAAAACTGCTTTGCTGTCGCTTCTTTTGTTCGAAACGACTATTACTTGTTTTGTCGAAACTTAGATTTTCTCTCCGTTAGCACAAACAGAAAATACGCAAATGATTTTATCAATAAAAGCCGATGGGATGTTTGCTGTGCCCGTCCGTGAGTCACAAGCTGCCGTCATGTCTGAATTCATTGGCATTTATTTATTTACATATTTGTTCAATTCTATTGATAGCTCTTTAGTTTTAAAATAAACAATGAATCACGTCTTTTGCAAAAAATAGAAATATTTTTATTAATTTTGTTTCGGAGTCAGAAAGGTTTAATCGGTTACATCACGAAATCTATTTTAAAGTTTGTTAGTAAAATTCTAACCGAGAACATTATGAATGTGTGATTGGCTGGTCACCTTTAACATAATATTTGAAAGAAAGAAGAAAGAAAGAAAATACATTTATTAATTAATGGGCATCACATAACACACGAAAACAAACGGCGTAATTTGTAAATACTGTAGTTGTATATTGAGGAATTTGGTGTTAAAAGTTGGGATCTTCTAGACTAGAAAAACTTGAAGAAATTAAAACGCGGGATGAAAGTTTTTATGGGGAAATTTTAGAGAATCCAACACTTTAATTCGTTTTACTAATTAATTATGCAATATAATTACGTTACTGTGTTGTCAAATGCTTTGTTAATCTATACGAAAACTTATGACAGTATAAACAGGTATAATTTGTGGCTATTATTAATCTTGAAATCCGTTCACCAGATATAGCTAAATAAGTCTTAAGTGACATTTTTTTTATATTGCACCCGTGCAAAGACCGTGCGGGCCGCTAGTTGTTTTAAAAAAAAACATAATACTCTTCATATTTAGTTGTTGGATGTGTAGTGTACTTGAGATGTCATTACTATCTCAAGTCGTTAAATTAACGGTGTCCAGTAAGATCACTCGACCAATATTGGTACAGAAGCGGCTGTGCCGATACCTTTATGCGTTTAAAACTAGCTCGTGTGTGTATAAGAAATTATGTTTGGTCTTCGCATTGCTGTATTGACTTGTCAAACAGACGAATGAAAAGTTGATGCGACTAAATATTATTATGTTGAAACTAGTTCGTCTATTTAAACTTAAAATTTACTTAGATTTAATAAAAATGGGAGGAGGATTCGGCGTACTTTTAATTGTTAATGGAAAGGGGAGGATACGGCGTACTTTCAATTGCATAGGCCTAAATCAAAAAACATTACCTTTCTTGTGATGCAGTCGGGTAAAAATAGCCGATTTAACAACTCTGCGTTGCTAAGCCACTTACCAACAACTTATATATTATTTCTGAAATGCCGTAATAGCTTTCAAAATGACGTCAGAATAATGAGAAAATGACAATTGTACAAAATACCTATGGATGCAGGTCGATTCAAACAAAACAGCTAAAGTGGGTACAAATCCTGTCCGTGTGCGAATTTTGGTTTCTTATTTAAACTTATAAAAATAAAAAATAACACTGTGAGTGTTCCAAATCCTAAAAAGCTCTGAAAACAGTTACAATAAACTTTTAAAAACAATAGGTTATCAATAGAAAGCGTGAAACGTGATAGCGTATTTACGGTAGAAAGCTGATCTAAACATTATCAATAAAATTCATTCAAATTAAGCTATAATTGCCACCAAATCCCCTTTATCTCTCCGCAAACCAACAATAAGGGGTAACTATCCAGCTAATTGAATGTAAACCCCTCCTTATATGACCAGAGCTGGTACTAATGAGCAACCGAGCAGATACTTAGCACGTTATGGTTATCTGCTGAATAGATCCCGTTAAGGTACAATCCACAGAGAATAGCCCACCTAGCGCGAAATCTGTAAGGAGGGCTTACACTTGAACCTTAGATATAGTTTTTGTATTTCAATTTAAAAAAAGTTTTTCCGAAGATCCGCCTGAAGCTAAATTGATAAAAAATGGTATTTAGCTATTTTGTTAGAAATTACGAGGCTCAATCATCAAAACGTGCGCACTCGTGTGATCGCTCTGGCGCTTCTCAGACACCATGATATTTAACTAAAATTATGTTATCTCATTTAAAAGAATGATGTTCAAATTGTACTAACTATTTGAACATCATTTACCCCTTTAAATGAAATACACAATTACAACCAAACACCAATATCATTGTATTGGTGTTTGGTTGTAATTGTGTATCTCATTTAAAAGAATGATGTTCAAATAGTACTAACTCTTTGAACATCATTTACCCCTTTAAATGAAATACACAATTACAACCAAACACCAATATCGGAAAAGAGCCAAAGCGATCACACGAACACGCCCGTTTTGGAGATTGACCCACGAATGTCATATTTTATGAATTCGAAAACTCAACCTCTAAGTGAAAATGGAGGATTGTATGGGAAATTCGAAATTTGCGCTAAAGTCGCGGGCAACTGCTAGTTAAATATAATAGATACGTACATTTATTATTTTGTTGTTGAGTAGTACAAGACTAAAATTCTTGGAACAACGTAAATCTTTTGACGACCGTCTTGGTGTAGTCGTTCGCGCACCGGACTTCTAAACCAGGCGGTTGCGGGTTCGAATCCCGCAAGGGGCAAGTGTTTGTGTGATGAGCACGAGCATTTGTACCTAAGTCATGGATGTTTATTTCTATCCGATATCCTAGTCACCATAGCACAAGCTCACGCTTAGTTTGGGGCTAGGTTATTGGTGTGTTTGTTGAAACAATTTATTTTTATTTTATTTTAAATCACAGTTCAAGAAAGCTGGGCGCAATTTTACTCAACTCTCAAAATTAGAGATGCTTCCACCTCGAAATTGCCACTTCTGCGGTATAGCTTACAAAATTGCTGTTTTCATGCCACAAATATCGTAACATTAAACTAAATATTCCCTAATTGGTCCTAAACTGTGCACCTCACGGCAGTCGGCCAATTACGACATCGCGCGCTGGCCAGCAGTCACCAGACAACGACACCACAGCCCCAAACAGAACAGCCAGCCTATTTCCTAGTCTAATCCTTCATTTAATTGACACCCTGCATTGTCTATAAGTGTTAGACGACAACTAATAAGACATTTATGATGCATAAGTAGGTACACACGCCGCATTAGACTACTCCACTTTGACCTTGAGACCACCTCTATTTCCATACTAATAAAAGCAGATTTCGTAGTTCAATCGTACCACCATATGATAAAAAAATTTGACTAGGTTTAAACCAGGTCTAAATATTAGCAGACAAATTAGACTTGACTTTAAAGAGAAAAGCTTTTCTAATGTAAATAAACTTTAAACCTTTGTAAAACTACTTATTTTAAGCTGTTGGTTTTCTTGAATAAATAAATAATTGGTCGGCTAATACTTAGTCTTAGTTTAAGCCTGGTATTAAGTTTTCGTAGTAAGGATTTGGCGCCTTCAGAGCCTTTTAGTGGGCTATTCGAGTATGTACGTTTTTTTTTCAAATACGGCCCAAGCCTTAGAGTAAATGGCGTAAGTGATATTGAAAAAATAATCTGTTAACAAAAATTTTAGGTTAGGTTTTAAGAGACAATGGGCTTAATTTCAATGAGCCCTGTTTAAGATTAAATTTAGGTTCAGTCTCTCTCTTTCACTGCCAAGCAAACGAAAAGAGTCAGACTATATTAATTTAGAAACGTCAGACTAAATAGCTGTACGTTGCTAAGGAAATTAGAGAACCCATAGACAATTTAGTAGGGATGTCATTCGATGACGACTAAAGTTAGACGAAAACACGCAAAAACTTGTACAAATACGTTAGAAATCGCATCACTTAATTTGACGTTTCTAAATTATTGTAGTCTGTCTCTTTCCGTTTGTTTGATAGAGAAAGAGAGAGAGTGAACCTAAATTTAATCTTAGACAGGACGCATTGGAATTGAGCCCAATACCTTTTAAAAGGTTGAAATCAGTGTTGTATTGAGTTCATAATGTGCTGACTTTTCTCTCTGAGCTGTACCCGAACTGTAGCTAGGAGCACGCTTTTGACATTTACCATCGGTGTTATTCACGAGTCCATTGTCGGGATTGCGCAAGTAATTTTATTTAAGTATTATTTAAACACTAAATTACCTATTTAAGTAACAATGTCGGCTGGGCTCAAATTACATTGATTTATAGCGGATATCTCAGTGTTTACACTAGGAATCATTTAAAATAGTGCGCTTTCTTCATGAAGTAAAATAATGTGGCTACGGTGGTGGTGGTTAAGCAGTTGGTCCCGGCTAATATCTGTGGTATTAGTCGTTAAGCCTAGTCAGAGGCCCTAGGGCGGCTTGATAACTTCTGACAGTAAGGTTTGTCACTTGCCTTACATACACCCCTCCACCAATCCGCACTGAGCCCGCGTGGTGAAGTATGGCTCGTTCCTACTCATAGTTGAGGTGAGGCCTTTTCCCAGCAGTGGGATCTAATATACGTGATCTAATCTAACGCTTGAAACTGCTGCACCAAACTGATGTACCTATCTGTTTATTTTTGATGTGTATCATTTTTGTGGCAGCTAGTGGTGACTGAGTTTGTTCCGGTGCTTCTTCTCAGCACTTGCCAGATTGTCCGTGTCTTGTCTCGAAGCGCTAGTAGGGCCCAAAAGATAAGGAGACATGTTCTGGCCCCATATTTGCCAATATTGGCCAATCCATACTAATATTATAAATGCGAAAGTGTGTCTGTCTGTCTGTCTGTCTGTTACCTCTTGACGCTTAGACCACTGAACTGATTGAGATGAAATTTGGTATGGAGACAGTTCTAGACCCTGGAAAGGACATAAGCTATATTTTGTCGTGATATAAAAACATTAAGGGGGTGAAATGGGGGTTGAAAGTTTATATGGAAAATTAAACTCCGTGCGAAGTCGCGGGGAACCACTAGTATGGATATAAGTTATTGACGTGACTTTCATAAGTGGCATTCGTGTTCTAAATTAAATAAATATTTTTATACTTCAAAAATGGAAATATTTTTTTTATTTCTTCTCATATCAGACATGTTAGAATGTAAAACTTACAGAAAAGTCTCGGATAAACTCTGCTTCAGGAGGTCTCACAAACTCTCTAATATGCCCAAGTTGCAAATTGATGCCGTGTTGGTTTCAGGGTTCCATTGATATTATGTAAAAACCTTTCTTTTTAAAATTATAATGGGCACATCACCGCACCGGCATTTCTTGATCTGGTATATTACGCTGAACCCAATTTGATTTTTGTTACAAAATATGAAAGCCCTTTAAGAAGGACAGAAAGGAAAGGAATTTTGATTTGGCAAAATGAAGTTGCAGTTCTTCATTTTGTAAGGGAAATCCACACGGAAAACGGAACCATTGGTTACTAAAAGCAGGATACTATTATCTTTATGTATCGTTGGTCTAGATACTTACTATCCACGAGGTCTCGGGTTCAAATCCCGGGTCGGGCCAAAAGTTTTTCTGTCTTAAAATAACTTAGACACAGCTCCGGAGTCAGAAATTTGGTGAAGTTATCAACCTCGTTCCTCGGAAAGCCCGTTAAGTGGTTGGTCCTGCGCCTGATCTCTCTACAGTTATGTCGGACTGCCGTCTCAACAAATTAGTCAGTGTAGGAACAGAGAGTGAACCTGTGTATTGCGCACATAATCTCCCGCGCTTGCCTAATCTCTGTTAAGATTGGCCGCTGTAAATGTCGAAATTCGGCTAGGAAGACATTATTTATTGTATGTTATTTATCTAAATAAAAATAAATTAGTAAGCAACACATTCAGTGTTGGTAGCACCATGCCAGAATGGCTTGACCAATTCAGCATTTTTTTAAAGAAGCATGAGGAGGAAACAAAAAATAGAAAAATTGCGAGAACCATTTAAAAGTAAAAATTAAAAATTTGTCTTTACAATTAAATAATAATGCTCTAAAAAATGGGGAGGTATTCAACCGATGATACGTGATCAGTCAGCTATAAATGTTCAGCCATGTTCAGAACCTGCATTTAAAACAAGACTCGCGCTTGCCTCCTTCGTCGCCAATATCGAAGTTCACGCGTCCCGGGCAATTTTCGTGCGCGTCAAAGAAAGAATTTCTCATAAGTTTGAGGGTGTATTCGCATCTGCCAGACATACTGGTGTCTCGACGCATTCGTGAATTTGCACACGAATTTGTTTTAAAAAATGCATTTTCCTATTGAATTTTGGCTACGGCAGTAGAAAAAAATTCCAACTGAACCAGCCAAGAACTGTGAGAGTGATGGAACAGAGAGTGCACCTGTTTACCGCGCACACACCCTAGCTAATCCAGACTTGTTCAAAGCCTATTATCTGAGTTGAACACCCACTTGCGCCAGACCAGATTAGCCAATCCGGACTTGCGCATATGGGTGTTCAATTCTGATCATATGCCTTTTGCTAGTCCGGATTAGTTAATCCGCGCTGGCACAAGAAGACCGTCCGGATTATCCGGCTTTCACTCAGATGATAGGCTTTGAACAAGTCCGGATTAGCCAATACGGCCTTGCGCAAGTGGGCCTATATGCACTACATGATATATTCAGGATTGTAGTCCGGATTTCTGAAATTTTCACCTTTTAATTAATTGAAAAGGGGAGTGGAAGTTTGGGTGGAAATTTCGACATTGGCGCGGATGAATTTTGCGGGCAACCGCAAACAACTCGATACAAAAATAATAGCTAGAGCTACTTGGATTACAGTTGACTTTTAATTAGAACAAAAGATTCGTTATAGGGCTGATGTGAATTTTAATTCCAAGGGCACTTAACTCTACCAAAAGCACTTCTAAGATTTTACTTTCTTGGCGTGGCATAACATATTGTGTTAATTTACAGCTCTTTAGTTATAAATAGTAGAACACTTTGTTCGATACTACTCCCCTTTTTCATAGTTTTATTACAGAAATCATAGTAAAAGCCATCTGCGCGAGACAGATCCATCGTATCCTTCTGACATTTCTGACAGTTCTAGTGATGTCCTCCAAACGCTAGTGATGTCCAGAGTAGCAGCACGGTATATAGATGTACAGTATTTTATCTACATACTAGAGCACCCGTATCGTCAGTTACACGGCCCGTTGAGCAGACTTGGGCAGACAAACCCACGAAATGACACGCGGGGCGCGAGCCGGTTCGCTGTCTGACTTTCAAAATGCAGATAGATGTCATTGAACAAAGTAGGTTTTATAAAACATGTATAAGATCATCTTTATTTCGGATGACAGCTGTCAAAATTGAAAAGGCCATATCTCGGTAACTACCCACCCTAGACTACTGGTGTCACGACGACATCTTCATTTCGGATAACAGCTGTCAAAATCGAAACGGCCATAACTCGGAAACTACCCACCATAGACTACTGGTGTGTAGGGACAAATCGTAGGGCTCGACGTGATCTTCATTTCGGATGACAGCTGTCAAACTGATTATTATTATTTATGTTTAATTTAAAATATGTTTCATTCCTAAACTTAAAACAATGCACAATAAAAATCTACTTTTTGTGTACCAACCCTAGCGCTCCAACCAGCCGTAGGTTAAGGTAAGTTACACTACTGTATCAAAACAAATCTCTCTATTGCGGTAGCAGTCTTATAATCGATGTGATTGATCTTCCGTCTAACACTAGTAAGTACCAAGTACTAAGGATATCTGCTATAGTCTGCTACCGGATAGACAGACAGGACAACACAACTGTTGACTACGGAACCGTTAATAATGTACTTGTATGTACAGTGCACTTAAAGACACTTTTTACTAAGTGACAATAAAATGTAAAAGTTTGAATTCCTTCATGACTTGGGTACAAATTCTTGTGCTCGTCGCACAAACATTTGCCTGTTGCGGGATTTGAAACCGCAACTGCTGGTTTTTTAGTCCAGAGCGCGAACCAATACACCCAGACGATCGACGTCTATTGAACCAATGTCCGGCGAAATAAACTGTTGAAAACAATTTGTAATGGGGACCCCAATTTATATCAACCGCACCATTGCATTTGAGCACAAGAACAAATTACTTAGGAAATGGGATATCAAAATGAATACGATGTGTAAAATTAATTAAAACATTCATCAAATACTTTTGTTTCAGACGTACGAAGTCTTTGATGTAAGCATTGTCGAAGCTCCTCATGTAGATAAAACTTAAGTATGTGCCTGAAAGAATCTGAAATGGGGTGACCAACATTTGTGAATTTGACGTATAAACAAAAATCTTTTAACCAATAAACTATATTACACAGCCGAAGGTCATTAGATAATCAACTACCGAATATAAAAATGATAACACTGGATGAAAAATGACAGTAAAATAAAAAAACGAAACAAGACATAGATTTCTAGAAACTTAGATCAATATACAGTCTAGCTAGTCGAGTGAAAAGTTCTTATCATTCATTTGGATAGGGATTTGCTAGTTAAATATACTGGATGCTAGTGTAACACACAATAAATAAATAAATGTAACAATAATGTATGACAATGTTTTTATTCTTCTGGGTGAGCTCGCTCCATCATCGACTCTGTCTGTGCCACGTCTGGCTTAGTCTAGAGTCAAGAGCAAACCCATTTCGAAATAAAATCATCTATTTTATTATATACTTTAATCACTGCACTTTTAACTACATAAATCTGTGTTAATATTTCGCCTGGTATCAACACTTTTTTTTTACCTTCAATAATTTGGTGTTCCCAAATTGGTACAGCAACCATAAATGGGTTAAAAGATTAGCCTGTTTACACTAACACTTACTGTATACTTAGTAATGATTACTTACTTACTGTCCGAATTCTAAACTCGCTACTGTACGGAAGTTTACTTAAATTAGCCTTTAGGTAGATAGAATAAATAAGATTCATAAAATAAAAGTCTGCTTAATGTCAAACTAGCTTATTAACCTTAGGTCCACGATCGTAATTTAGAGGTTAGCAAAATTATTTTCGACCACCGTCTTGTTTGGCGTTTCGCGCCCCGTAGGTTCTGCAAAACCAGCCGTTGCGGTTTCAAATCACGCAAGGGGCATATTTGTGTGATGAGCACGAGTATTATATCTAAGTAGGTATTAGTAAAGTCTTCGATGTTTATAAATGTATATTAGAACATATATCTATCATCGTAGTCGCCATAGCACAAACGTACACGTGTTTGTGGGGTAGGTAATTGGTGTGATTGTTAGAAAAAATATCTATTATTTCACGTCCTCAAGATTTCCACCAAGACGTTGTCACGCTTGCGTTCCCCGATTCGCAACCCTGCCTACAAGAATTCCGTCAAAGAAAGAATGTGCAATAAATTGCCCCGCCTCCTCACACACGGGCGTATAAGCGAATCGGAAAAACGGGGCAAATGGGGGAAAATGCCCCCGCAGGAAAGAGTTGGGGGACGAGTGCCGTGTGTGGAGCTATATTCCCGATCTCTCTATTAGCGTATTCAGGAAGTACAGTTCGATCTCTGATAGGACGAATGGCTCTACCTCTATGTTAGATGAGTCGTAAGTGAACGAGGTTACTATTACGTAGCAGTTTTATTGAGGCTGAAGCGTTTCCTATTGAAACAAAGCGGAGTACTTATAGACGTGCGGATCAAAGAACACATAACTGATGTTAAACATAGACGGACCACAAGATCTGCAGTGTGTAAAGTGTGCCTTAGACTAACCCAACCACTTCATTCCTTACGAACAACCTAAAATACTTGCAAAACTACGTGAAGCCAATAACATTAGAAAACATCCAAATTTAAATACAGAAGATAGTTGGAAAGTTTGACCGGCATAGGATCCTATTGTAGCAAAAACCCAAATAACACCTCGCACTGCAAAATCTCGAGACACGGTTAGCTAAATAAGCGTAAATAGGAACGTAAATTAATAATAATGAATGACGGTAGTTTAATTTTCAAGACTGTTTAATTACAATTAATACCTTGGTCTCCCTGTAACCACAAACGCTGTAAAGTGTTCGAAACGTCACGTTTTAAATAAAATATAAATAAATTGCAAAGTAATCCGTAAAATTGTGTTTTAATGCATTTGAATATTCGCGTGAACGTAAGAAACAAATATCATAAATAAATTGTTCACATATACTAAGTATATGATTTCGTTTCATAATTTGCAGGTAAAGTAAAACTCCATTATAAAGACCGGCTAAATTCAAACCAACAAGCAACTTTATTACTATTCTTAATTCTACATTCAACTACTTTTCCACACTACTTTTCATGCACTATTTCTTTGAAAACTATTTTCGAGCAAAGCAGCGTTGTATGGCAACGTGATATTAACCCTTGTCTGCTAAGATGGCAGGGGCAGATAACATTTTTAATTTATGCCGCAACTCGAACTTGCCCTTTTAAAAGGCAACAAGAGATTACAGCGATTTAGCTGCTTTCATGAAATTCTTAAGTATAGTGAAGAAATAAATCCAAACTTAGTTCCGTGACTTTATATGAATGAAGGTTCACGACTTCAGTCAGACTATTGCAATATTGCGAAAGTTTTAGTGGAAGGAAGTTTTTATGAACGAGCGAAGGCGCTTTCTCCTTTGTTCCCGGTACTCCTTTCACAAACTCTTTGCGCCTGCCCAAGTTGTTCATTCAACATTTTATTGGGCGCTCATGTAAATAACGGCGAAGTTCTGCATATGACGAGGTTATTGCGAATATATATAATAAAAACACTGATGCTTTTGTGTTATTTTTATTTATAACAAACGAAGCTTGAATTCAAAGGTACTACTCCCTTTTCTGTGAATGAGAATAGTCCTCAATTTCCTAAAGGTATAACTATGCCTATCCATATCCTAGCCATAGTACAAGTTCACGCTTATTTTGGGGCCAGGTAATTGATATATTTGACAAAACAATTTATTTTATAGAAAATAAAATAAATTACGTAAAGGTTGTTTGGAAAACATTGCTTTTAGCAACAGGACTTTTGTTATTTCTTTCATCGTTTGCACACGATAAAAGTTGTGTATTTGTCTAAAACTTATTAAAGGTGTAGTGCGTATAAAATTATGTCTTGAAAGGTGCGTATTAAATTATTTCTTAAGGCCACGTCATAATCGTGTTACGTAGGTGATCGGAGTAGTGGAACCTTTTTTTATAAATTTTATAATTTCGAATTATTTATAAAACTGTTGTTCTCCCCTGCAAAGTGATGGCATTCTCACTGAAATCAGCTGCATATTATCATTTGCTTACAGTTGAGTGGCACTAGAAAATTTTCGTTATTAGTCCAAGTTTGCGAAATTTTCGGCAAAGTTCACGAAATAAGTGACTCATAACTCATGGTAATACGGGAGGAAACTTTGACGTTATCTGTGAAGCGCTATGTTTATACTGTAAAAGAGTAAGTATATGGTGTTTTATTAGAGGTAGAACAACAAGGTAGACAACGACGTATCGTCAGAACCTGTACATATGTTTTCATCAAAAATATAGTTTTAGACAATAGTTACATCTAATCAAATCAAACAAAACTTCTTTAACCCCTTGAGGATCATAAGACCTCCGGCGGTCCCATAACAATTGATTATCTTTTGTGTCTGGAAACTTGATCTCTGAATGGTTAAATCAAAAATAAAGTGGTTTGTTTTGTGAGATTTCTAATATAAATTAATTAAGTAATATAAATTTTATAAATAAAATCAAATGATAAATGCGATGGTTTTGTAACAACCTGTATGTTGAAATAGGTTTAAAGTTTTATCTGATTAATAGTTCTTTCATTCTTTCAAGTGCAATAACACCCGAAGCTCATGACTCCATGTCACGAGATTTGCATAATTAGTACTAAACAGACATCATAAGCAGGTAGAACTAGTTTCAGACGATCGTCTTGGTGACGTGGTTCGCGCCCTGGACTTCTAAACCAGGCGGTTGCGGGTTCGAATCCTGCTAGGGGCAAATGTTTGTGTAATGAGCACGAGCATATGTACCTAAGTCATTGATGTTTATAATTGTATATAAGTATGTCTATCCGTTATCGTAGTCACCATAGCACAAGCTCAAGCTTAGTTTGGGGCTAAGTGATTGATGTGTTTGTTAAAACTGTTTAACATTTAGTTACACGTTTGTAACTATTGTGATCGATCACACAAATTAGGACCATTTGAAGTCTCTTATGGCCAGGATCTAGACTAGGTGCTATTTAATATACAGCATACAACGCTACCGCCAACGAAATGTCAAAATATGTATGCAAAACTTACATGTTTCAATGGCATATGTATATCAGTTACATACATTTCGTTAGCAATAGTGATCTTCGCTGAAAATTAATTGCATCTTGTCTCAGAGCCCAGACAACACCTTTTCATCACAGCTCACAGAAGCTGTAGTTTGGTATTTTTTCTAATACTTAATTTTGATAGTTATTTCTTTATCTACTGTTTTGATATTGTCACTCTCAAACGTGCATGAAAGTTACAAGTTTGCTCGTAATACTAAATGAAATATTATATTTGACTAAATCTTTTGCAAATTAGAAGTGATTTTTGCCTTAAAACAGAAAATAAAATTGTCCTGAGAATTTCCGCAATCGCTACGTCAAAACCGAATTTTCTCTACTCTACTTCGCCGCAGCCGCCAATAGTTCCAATCCACTTAAAGCAATCTAAATAAACATAAACAACACAAATCCTAGCAAGATAAAGAATTTGTATTCATGGACGCGATGCCACAGTTATTTTTTCCGACGCCTCCACTTTCATCTCTTTCACTCAAATGAGTCTATCCGTGGGCTACTTCTACTTAATGCCGATCTATATACGCAGATACTCCGTTATGTACATGCATTTCATTTACTCTTACCAACCATCCCTCTCTTCCACATCTCCTATCTCTGTCTCTGGATTTTCAAGCGCCAAATCCTACTTATAGCGTCTCTGGCTCAGCTGAAATGGATTTTTTCTGATATATGTCGACCAACCTAACTTGATACTTTGAGGAAAATCTATTGTTAGATAGTACTCCGAAAAGGTAATTGAAAACGATGTTTCTGTAATTTTACACTGTTACTTTCAACACGTGTCGGCAATTTGCCAAATTCTGTTTATGGTTACGACTACAATGTAAGAGCTAAAATTACATAATACCAGTTGATTGTTTAAGTTTCAGTATTTTTTTATTTTCAACAGCAGAGTGCGGAACTAGAAAGTCTAGACTAGTCATAGAAAAGAGTGTTGATAAAATCAGAACCAGCGCAACTGAAGATATTGTAAAAAGTTTTATATTGCTGATATTCGATAATGTTGCAGCTGGCAATGCTGAATAATCTTCTACTTGTGCCTATTTCCCATTTTCTATAAATATACTTTTCCCTGATGCATCAACCACAACACAAACCCTGCACTTATTATTTGCTGTGTAATTAGCAACTGCAAATAAACTTTTACAGTTGACTGTTGTTTCGACTAAGGTTATCGTGTCCGTGCCACGCTAAAGTATCCAATGGTGAAACTGGAATCTAAACCATCTATAATTCCACAAACAAATTGAAAAACGTTTCTTTTAAAACTAGCGCCAACCGCCATTCCGAGAACAAGGCAAAAAGCAATAAAACAAACAACATCCAATTACAAATAAGTAAACAACCACGTTGGTCTCTTTCTTGGTACCTAATTATTGCGTTGAAATAATAACGCGAGAATTTCTGTGGTTACAAACAATTCACTTGTCCGCACAATCTTACATGAATCATTATTCCGCTGACCGTTCTCGGCCAACCATCAATTTTCATATGCAAATTACAAATAGCTTTCCAAACCACATTTGTACTCAATACGATACTCCACAATCGCACATGATTAGGATTCAACACGTGATATAGATTTGCTTGATATTCCATTCGATAAAGTTATGACTGAATAAAATATGGCCGCTTAGAGCAAAGCTTACGAAAGCTCACTGAAGTAAAAAAAACTTAAGAATACAATGTGGCTGTAAACTAAAGAATTGATGAACATGGCCCACGCACGAACAACCATAAATGGGCTTATTTAAAACAGTAGCGGTCATAAATGTCGAGAAAATCTTTTTCTTAAGATGGACAAGGTTTGGCCGCTTCGCATAAAAACCGCATGAGTTACACCATCGTTTAGCTGTTACGAAGACGGTGATATTTTAAAATAAAGACCTTCTCGGGACGAAAATGTTCCACAAAGTATACAAAAACATGAAATACTGACAGTCGAAGCCCTTATTCACTGTTTCTGAATGTGCTTATCTTTATTTCCGATCATCTTAGGTTTTTCTGTTGCTTTACATGTCGCTTTGTCTGTTGTTAAGTATGGAAAACTGTAAAAAATACATTTTAATATAAAATATTAGTGGAATTATGGTAAAACTTCAATATTGGTACTTTGTCTTCATTAGATACCTATCTGAAATAATTATTGACTCAACTTTTACGATAAGGCGTAGATGGTAAAACTATAAGTTTGTAAAACTGAATTATTAATGAGCGTGTTAACTTATGTCTGAATGACTGACTTAACTTTAAGATAAAAAAGCTTATGATATCTTGAGACGCTACACGACTTGTGCCCATTTCCTAAAATTCTAGTACGGTTTATCTGTCTATTAAGCACGACTATCAAAATAATAAACCACTTTAAAGACTACGGGGCATTGATATTTCTATAGTTTTTGTAGTATCAAGTCTATTGAATCGTAGTATACGAAGAAGCTTCGCGGATCGCACTCCGAGATATTTCTTTATATCCAGCGACACAACCACTCTTGGGAAATAAACGGTTGCCAGTGTCTCGCTAGCACAATACCCCGGCGTCGCTCGCAGCGCAGTTTAGATTTCCCCGGCTTTGCGGGAAAAATAAGGGTTTTCGTATCTTTTTGTATTCTGTTACATTGTTGCAATTATCCTTGGCGGTGGAATAGTACAGGTGGCATATTTATGAAATAAGGACATATTTTAGAAATCTGCGCGAGTCAAAGACGGATTGAATTATGTATTACAACTTAGTTTATTTTACTTAATATGAAATATTAATTAGAGTGCATTTTTAGGATGAGATACGCAGTCATTTTCAAAAATAGTCTCAAATAAAATAGTTGTGAAAGTACGAGTATGTGTATGTATGTACAGCCAAGTTCATAAATATATGAGCATTTCCAAGACTTCAAATGTAAAACGTATCATTCCATGTACATTTATTTATGAAGCCTTGGAAATGCTTGTCTATATATTAATGAAATCGACTGTACCTACACTTCTACAAAGTTCCTAAATTTTAGAATAACTGCTAAAATCATAGTCCTTCCTGTTGGTTTGGCCGTATAGTCGGGTAATGACATCGAAATTCTGAGATGTGCACAAGGTCAATCACAACTGCTCTATGCACATATTAGTTGTCAAATATCAACCATACTTTTTCCGAAATAGGGCTTATAATAGCTTTACCGATCATTGACGTACTTTTAATCTAACCAAACTGCTATCATACCAAACCTCACCAAAAAAGCAGACACTAGACAGTGCAAACCAAAACTCATTTCTTTAATAGTCTCAAACACATTTGCATACAATAGACCGCGAAATAAGAATCATTAAACAAACTGCATAAGTACATCCTCCGATTAAAATTTGCCTCTTGTCGAATGGTAATCGGTAAGACGAAGCGGGAATGATTGAATGGCATAATGCAACATTGTCATTCTGAGATGGTAGCGACGATAGTTTCGCGCTGTTGCTAAGGCTCACGGGCTGGCTACTTTTTGAGTGATGAATTTAAAAAGTATAAAAGTCGTATATTACGCCTTAACCGAGCACGTAACCTATAGAGGCGAAGTAAGCGCGATTTTTCTCCGAAACTTATCAGTGCGTATTTTATAATCCATATTATAAAATATGAGATATTTCGGTTATGGTCGTAAATAACAATCTTTAAAACTGCTCTAAAAAAAGTAAAGAAATATTTGAATTTGTGAATTTGTTTGACAAAATGTATTGAAGAAAAAACCGGCCAAGTGTGAGTCGGACTCGCGCGCGAAGGGTTCCGTACCAAAAAAAGTATATATTTTATTTATAATTTCAAAAGTATTCATCACAGGATACTCGAAACAATTTTAAATGAGAGTTTCCGCGCCTGTTTCTTTACGTGCGTGATTTGAAGTTTATAGGCCCAAGACTTTAGAAATTACAGGGGGGGGGGGGGGGGACACCGTGTAAACGACTTTGGCGGGCTATATCTCGCAAATGGTAAAGCCGATAAAAAGTGTTGTATGAAAACCCTACCTTATTTTTATAGTCCTTTTCAACGATACCGCACACAAAGAGGTGCACTCAAAAAAATAATTCACCCCCCCTTTACATGTATGGGGAAGTACCCTTAAAAAGGGGTAATTTAATTTTTTTGTATTTTTAAAAATGAGATCTATATGTGAAGTATCCTCGAACCAAGTTACAAGCAAATCCGTCCATAAACGTAGAAGATATTCTGCTGTGACAGACTAGGACGGACGGACTGAACGATCTTATAAGGGTTCCTTGTCGGACTACGGAACCCTAAAAATAGAGGCATTCATTGCCAAAGGATTTTGAAGGAATTTTTCTGAAACAAAATTAACGACTTTTTGTCTCCATAGGTTATGTGCTCGGTGGTCTTATACGACAAAAACCTAAATTTGGCACAACTCATAATGACACTTTAAGTGACAGTTTGTTATCCATCACTGGTTCACAACAAATAATAATTATAACATTGAAGTTTTAACGACAATGTATACGCAAAATTGGATTTAAAGCCCCTTTAAAGTTGTCAAAGGAAGACTTGGAAATGTCTAGAGGCTGTCAATTTCATACAATATCTTACAGTACTGTTGATTTAAGATTTGAGCTTATCAATAGAAAAAGTTCAAGAATCAGTTCCATTAAACTAGGTAAAAGGTACTTTTAAAGGTAATGTTTATAAATACCTAGCTAGTATACTTTAGCTATCTAGACAAGACTATTCGAATAAGTTGTCTTAGATGACAAAAAAATAAACTCTATTAAATAGATAAAACCATTTGAATAGTTACTAGATACGTAGGTAATGTCAGAACTTACTTAACAAATTGGAGATTGAAAGGCATAATGCAAGATTCCAGAGAGAATAATTCACAGTTGTTCAACAGTTGATATAGAGAGTTATAAGTTTTTTTATTTTAATTAAGAAATTGCAATGTTTTGGAAATACTGATTTGAAGAGATGTAGGTATCTGAAACTGGCCCTGTGCTTTTTTCTCTAAGAAAGTGTAATTTTCATTCTGAAACTGATGCTGGAGATTGTCATAAAATCATGTTTAGTTGTTTTGGGTTGATTTTTTATCGACTAGTGCGGTACGAGTTTTTATAAAACAAGCGATGTTATAAGCCATTTTCCAGATCTGGCTTCCACATAAAATTATATCGTTTTCTCGGCATTCCATTCACGTAATACAATAGTGCTTGCCATCGTCGTTCCGTAAATGACCTATTTACCTTGTTTAACAGTAACTTATATTCTTCAGGGTCTAATAATACGTATTACAAGTAATTCATTTAAAAAGCTCTGTTTCCACTACACCATGATAATTATTATTACTGTGGCATAATATATACACATGTGGCTTCTAGAAATTCCAAATCAGCGTTAGGTGCCGCCTGGTAGCTCTACCACCCTCCCACCGGAGCCCGACGCCACGCAGCTTGCTGTGTTCCGTCGGTGAGTTGGAGTGCCAGAACCTTCTGGGTAAGCTCGCTCCATCGTCTACTGTCTATGCTAGTCTGGCGTAGTCTATAGTTAAGAGCAAACTTATTTATTTTTATAATGTTTTACTTTTTATATATTTTTTTTATTTATCAGATTAAGCAGTGGCATACATATAGGTATATTTAACATCTAAAACCACGGAAGTTTGACTTGATGCTAAATAATTAAGTTCAAGTCAGCATATGTAAGTTGTTAGGTAAAATATTGTGATATATGATGACTTAAAGGGTTCTTTTAAAACTGTCCTAACTTTATGTAGAGTCGCGACTCATCTAGTCGATTTGAAGTCATACCGTTCAAGAATTAGGTAATAACATTTTTAATTCGCTGTCTCGTTTGATCCACGATTTACAGGGCCACCCTGTATACATTGTGTCCGGGTTTCGACTGGCGATAATTAATTTATGGGATATTAGATCATGAAATGCTATCGACAAAAAACCCCCATGTTGGGGGTCTAACACCCCCCTCTTGAAATGGCAGCCATTTTAATTTTAAAAAAATGCAAATTCTATAGATCTGAAGGTCCTAAAAGTTATAAAATTTATTATTTTAAAAGGTAACGCTATGGCCTATTAAGTGAAATAAAGATCAATACAAAATCATTAACCGTCATAGAGGGAAAAAAAAGAACTTTTAATAAATCTTGCTAAAAATTTTAAAAAGTTGTATTAAACCTATTACAAAACTAAACCCAAAAATGTAATTTTACAGATTTTTTTTTCAAAAAAAAAATTTCATTTGAAAAATGACTTTAAAATTTGGTAAATAAAAGGGCCTTTAATTATCGCTAGTCGAACCCGAACTCTCTGTATATATAGTACGGTATAGTGGACTCAGACCTCAAAACTCAATTCCTTATATATGGCTATCCAACGCGGAAACGCAGCCAGCATTCTCGCTTCCTTACCTCATGGACACGGTTACATTTTTGAATAAGTAGATTTTAAAGTTTTTTTTTAAGTGTACATATTTAGTTAACTGATTATTTTTATGTGATTTAATAAATTCTCTGTACTAACAGTATAGACAAAACCATTATCCTAAGTAAGAGCTTACTACTCCTAGAAGCTGCATTCCTTATAACTATTGTTCTTCGTTCAATTTTTCAGTAGTATCTACGTTAATTAAGTTGACAATTTACCTTCGATAATATCATGTTCAATTTAACTCAATTGCTAAGCTGTTTCATGGTATATCCACAAAATTATTTAAGTAATTTTGTGGCTAATGTTGCATATCAGTAATTTAACGAACGTTTTAGACAAAAGATATTTGAAGACTACTTTTTCATGGCCTTTTGTAAGAAGTAGCATTATGAGAATTATTAGTGAAGGGGCATTTAAAAAAAACGTAGTGCATTTGTACTTAGGTAACATAATTTTTGTGGTGTTTGTATTTATGTATTCATGAAAAATTGTTTTTTTTTCTATTTACTATTTATACTCATTCTGTAAAAATAAAAACAGCGTACTAAGATGTCATATAAATGTATGATTAATGACAGTGACAGTTACAGACGTCATCTGTCATTGTCGAGAGCTCGCTAATGGCAGATGTCAGAACTAGACAATTTCCGTAACCGCGTCCGCCTGCGCACGGATCATATAAGCAAATGGCCTGCGCGCCACTATTGCCAGCCGCCATCGAGTCAGCATCGATTTTCATAACGACCAAGTGTGCTTAGAGTCGAATTTTCAATAAATAACCGAAGAATAAAATAATACGCGACTGGTTTCAAAATAGCATAACTGCATTTATAGACAAATCGAACATTTTCGAAAAATTTTAATCGAGTAACGAGCTCTCCGATTAAATATTTTATATTTATTTTTGACGAATCTTCTGTAGATATAATGTTAATGACACTTGCATCAATAAATTAATATTTAAGTAACTTCTACATTCACTTTTTTAAAACCATTATTAAGGTCCACCTGCAGCAAATGCTTTATCTCGATTTAACGTCATGCTGTCTCTGTCATCGCCGAACATATGACAAAGTCAGCATGACGTTAAATCGAGATTAAGCGTTTGCTGCAAGTGGACCTAAATATATGAATACAGGAGATAAAACAATGAACTCTTAATAAATCAAACGTATTTCTCGGCAAACATTTAAATTTAACCGTCGATATGTTGTTCAAACAACGTACCGCATAAAACTGCAAAGCAAATTGTTTGAGTTTCAAACTATTCGAAAGTTGTGAAAAAATATTAGGGCCAAGCTCCGACGGTTTTCACTCGTTTTTTATTCTGTTAAATTGTTTGAGCAATTCCAGAAAGGCACGACTTTGCTGCAGCATTTAACTTGGCCTTTGGTCGCTTTTAATTCTAATTCGTTCTGCTTCGACTTGTAAATATGCAGTATTCAATTAAACATTCATGTTTTTTTAATTAGACATTTGTAAGCATGACATGTATTTTTGGTTGAATTTTGTAAAGGTTTATGAAATAGCTGTAGTAAATTCAAAATAATAATATAGTTTCAAAGCTAGAGTGGACCCACAAAATGTTGAAAATTAGTTTAGAGAATGACTATAAAGCTTCATTTTTGGGAATTGCGGGAATACGAATTTCTTAAAGAAAATAAGAAAAGTATTGCATTGCTTTCGTGTTACACTAGTAACAGTTGTCATTTGAAAGAAACAGTCCTATCACGACAAGTTTTCTTAAGCAAGTCGCAAAGTTGCCAAGTTTCCACGCCATTACTTACATTTATGTGACGCGTACAACGAAAACTTGCCAAATTCCTTTTACATTCATGTTAATAAATTTTGCATACAAGTTCTATCTTTATATATCAGTTTGCTTTATCTTTTTGCAATCCTAAAGTTCATGCTATTCTGGCTCTGTATATTTTTAGCTAGAATTCAAGATTTAGAAATAAGAAGCAAAATCGGTGACTTTTTCTTTCAATACGAAAAATTTAGGTAACAAGGTTATTTTAAAGTATCAAAAATAAGTATAAATCAGTCAGATAAACTAACAAGTTTATCAATCCTTTCAGTCTATTGATTTTTAACTTGGCGCAGCACTACCGGGGCTAGATTTAATTAGCAAACCCGCCAAGAACAGGTACTCAGATAAACAGTATAGTACCTAAACGTAGAGCTCGGGAAATATTTATTTAAATCCGTCTAGAGAGCAAACTCAAGAAACATAGAAGCATAACGGACGAGCGAGACTGATTACCTTTAACACCAGTCACACAAACCTATTTCTAGAGCAGCTCACTTACCTTAGGAAATTAGTCAATTTGAGATCGCGGTACGCCAATAGTGTATCGCTATAAAAGCCTACATTAAGAACGATGAGATTGCCATCGTCACTTTGTGTACATAAATCCTAAATAAGTATATTGATAAAGATGAGTCGTAGATCTTACTTGCGATGCGGCCGAATTGTGACATCCATAACGACCAGGGGCTCTATTTTTTAATCACTCGCGTGCAGATTTCTACTGATTTTCGGTCGTCATCAAAAAATCCGTATTTTTTAATCGCTCGAACTGCCATTTTTTGTCTGTCAATATGAAATAAGTCATGCGACTTGGTAGACGAGTGAAATTAAGTCGCATTTGCTAACAAAATGTGATACAAGTGATTCAAAATTAGAGCTCCAGGGGCTCTATTTTTGAATCACTCGCGTGCAGATTTCTACTGAATATCGTTCGTCATCTAAAAATCCGTATTTTTGAATCGCTCGAACTGACATTTTTTGTGTTTGTCAATATGAAATAAGTCATGCGACTTGGTAGACGAGTGAAATCAAGTCGCATTCGCCTACAAAATGTCATACGAGTGATTCAAAAATAGAGCTCCAGACATCCACCGGTCGATCCGCGCATGTACTTGTACCTTTAGGCAAATTGCGGAGGGAACCAGGCCTGGTTTTACATTTTGTCTAATAGCTTCTATGCTATTTTCGTTGAGTAAGAGAGCCGAGGACTGAGCGTTTGGTTTATTTTTTATTCCTTTACTGCGGCGCCATCCTTTCCGTTTTTCCGTCATTTTATCTTTTATTTAAACTTATAAGATAACTTAGGACCTTTGATGTTATGTCAATACCTATTAAGTTTACATTTGCATGAAACGAGTTGACTTCCCTACTTATACTATAAATTCTTGCTAATCAATTTAAACCACTTTTAATGGTATTTGGAGAGACAGTAAGTAGAAGGACTGCTTCCGTATGTCATGGCTTATGTCGCGAAAAAAAATTTATATATATCTTTGGATGTATCAGCCTTCAACGTTATTATGCTTGGATATTATAAAATTCAAGACTGGGCTCAATTCCAATGCGCCCTGTTTAAGATTAAATTTAGGTTCTCTCTTTCACTGCCAAACAAACGAAAAGAGACAGACTATTTTAATTTAGAAACGTCAGACTAAACAGCTGTCCGTTGCTTAGGAAATTAGAAAACCCATAGACAATTTAGTAGGGATGTCATTCGATGACGACTAAAGTTAGACGAAAACGCACAAAAACTTATACAAACACGTTAGAAATCATATCACTTAATTTGACGTTTCCAAATTATTGTAGTCTGTCTCTTTTTGTTTGTTTGATAGAGAAAGAGAGAGACTGAACCTAAATTTAATCTTACCTTCACCTACCTGTTTAATTTGATTTGTAAAAAAGATGAGGAGAAATGGTTTGGCCCCATATGGGCCATAATTGATTGATATTACTAATTGACGTTCATTTTGTGGCATTTTGTGTCCTAAATTGAATTAAAAAAAATGACTTTTTTGACTTTTGAAGAGGGAGATAAAAAATCCAGTATATAACTTTCGTTTAAAGAATATAGGTACTTTAAATCAAATAAAATTTTATTTAGAGTATATTAATTTAAAGTTAATTAAGGAACAAACATATTATATCTTTCTGTGTAAATTGCAATATTTTCAGGGTTCCGTACCTAAAGTGTAAAAACGGGACCCTATTACTAAGCCTCCGCTATCTGTCAACAGGCTGTATCTCATGAAGACAGTTGAAATTTTTACAAATGTTGTATTTCTATTGCTGCTATAACAACAAATACTAAAACAAGAATAAAATAAATATTTTAGGAGGGCTCTCCCCATACAACAATTTTTTTTTCTGTTTTTGCTCTATATTAATAACGGCAACAGTTAAACGCTTGAAATATTCACAGAATATCCAATATCCATACTAATATTATAAATGTGAAAGTGTGTCTGTCTGTCTGTTACCTCTTGACGCTTAAACCACTGAACCGATTGACAAGAAATTTGGTATGGAGACAGTTCGAGACCCTGGAAAGGACATAGGCTACATTTTGTCGCGATATAAAAACATAAAGGGGGTGAAATGGGGGATGAAAGTTTATATGCAAATCCAACTATTGCACGGGCGAAGTCGCGCGGAACAACTTGTTAAGTTTTATTTTCGAACAATTAAAATTCGAACAGCAAAGTTTCGAAAATGAGATAGGTTACTTTATGGTAGGTATGTTTGGAAGGACTATGAAGATAACGCTTAAATTGGGGTTGTAGATTCATAAGTACCACCTAAATAGGTACTTTAGTGGCACAAAGATCATTAATTATCACTTCACCATTGGCGACAGATGATTGTTCGTGCAAACCTCTTTCAATCATTTTATACTTTGTAAATAAATAATGAATAAATTATGAGAGTGAAGGAACAGAGAGTGCACCTGTGTATTGCGCACACACTTGTGCACTATAGTATGTCCCGCGCAGTTGGCTAATCTCTGTTGAGATAGGCCGCCGTAGTCAAAATTCGGCTAGGAGGACATTATTATATTATTATTATTACTTTGTAAAACGTAATAGTTCAGAACTTAATATAAAAGTGTGAATTTTCAGCGAGCAAAAGTATTGATTTCAGAAGGAACCCGCGGGAAAAATATGCTTACATCACACAGCCTTTGTCTCCGTGAGCCGAGATGTGGTGCTGTGCTAGTTTGGAAACGGCTTTTGTAAAATATCTGTTTAGTTTTTTTTTTTTATTATAATTAATAAAATTCACAGCTCTTTCTTAATATTAAACTAGACTAACTCGCTAAACTTACAGCCAAAAATGAATTTACATTTTATAAAATTGGATGTAATAGTGACACTTAGGTTACCAAAAATTTGTAAGTGCGTGTGTGAGCGACATATAAACTAATCGAAACAGTTTTTACTACTTAACTAAAACAATAAATAAAATAAGAAGAAGAAACAAAGTCAGCGCATCAAAAACACCAAGACTATGGGTCATTATGAAGTGGATCTGCTCACGCACGCGGAATGTACGATTTTCCTACTGCAAAAATCAGTTCTTAAAAATCCGCTAGATGACGTTGAACAACCTAAGTCAGTAGGTAAGGTTGATTTTGGTTTACAAAAAAGCTGGTTTTAGCGTTTTTATATTACATAGTTTATATTTAAATAGCATGTTTTAGATTCACTCGTACTAACCGGCAATTTTTTACAATTTAGTAATCCTAAAGACGTTTTTTTCTAATATTATATTTTAACTGCATGTTGAAACATAGTATGTTTCAGAATGCAGTTAAAAATATAATTTTATAGAAAAAAAAACGTCTTTAATATTACAATAATTTGTTTTTGATGCTCAACGATTTCAACGCAATTATACATAACTTAGATGAATAGTGCCATCTATTAACATAAAATAAAACAAAAATTTGGAGCTGTTAAAAATCTTGCACAGTGCAGTGACATGCGGAATGTTCTTTGACATCACAGATTATGTAATCTCAACCCCGCTTGCGTCTCAAATCCGGGACGACTCTAATAACCGATCACATTGCATACGGAGTCGTGATTTTCAACGATTTGTCAGTGGATTTGTCAAAATCCAAATTGATGTTTACATCGATTTGGTGATTTAGGGTTCAGTCTTTAATGAACTTCCGAACACGAACAAGCCAATGTGGATGGCTGCATCAACATTTCAATATTCGTGTTTTTGACGAATAGGTAAGTGAAGTATTGCAAATTGCTTGGTTCTTATTTTGTATTGTATTTAATCTTTAATCTAAAACTGAAACTTTATACACAAGGCGGACTTCAAGAGGCATTCTCCACCAGTCCTACTCCGAGCTGAGCAGAAATAAAAAAGTACGTCGCCTCCAAAAATATTTTTCCAAGTCTCACTCCACACTACTAAACCCGATCCCAAAGTCGCCGGAACGGGACATCGCTATTCGAGCAAAGGAGACAGCGAAGCGTAATCCACTTATACGTCACGGTCGGGTTGCTCTCATACATTTTTACTGGAGAAAATTCGGGAATACCCTTAATGCATATTAAGCCGGGTCCAGTTATTTGCAATGAGGTAGGAATCGGTATTGAAATGAAATTTTCCGGCATGTGGATTTTAGGGATAACGAAGGGAGGGCCCGGAGAACATTATTCTTTCAAGTACTTTTTGGTATTGACCCGTAATGTTTTACAGTTTTATTGATTTTTGGGAAGAAGCTGGTTTCTCGGAAGTATTTGTAGCAATCTGTCGGTCAGTTAACATTTTACTCAGACATATTAGTCATTATAGGTTCCTGATGAAAATCAGTGTCTTGACAAAACCTGTTTTTGTTACTACTTATACTGAAAGTGATTTATGTTTTATGTTAAATTTTTGGTATTATTTTCGACTGCTGTTTTTTTCTTTACTCTGTTATTGTGTTTTGTGCCAAATAAATGTTTTCTATTTCTATATTTGTTTCTATTTCTACATCATCTTTGGTGAGATTCGAATCCTAGAGCGCTCATATTATTGGACGACTTTATCTGTGAATCATCGTAATGTTTTAATTACCTACGCTATGAGCCAATCATAATCATGCGTTGTTATTATAAATAGTCCCCCTAGTAGTCCCCCTCCGGGAGACTTGAACAGGTGGTAGACCTGACCCATCCTTTAAAGTCCGATTATTTTTTTCTAAAATTTACTTTTAAGCAATCATAACTTTTTTGTCTTTTATTATAATATAATTACAGATAAAAAAAAAGTTATGATTGCTTGAAGGTAAAATTTTGGAAAAAAATTAATACAGTTTAAAAATTGACATATCTCCCAAAATGAAACTTTCGTTAGGTAAAGTAAGGTTCAATAATTAGCCAATGACCTCTTTCTATATGTGCTTTTGATATAGCGGGTTCAGTACTAGTCACGGTGTATATTAGGCGGTTGCTACACCGCCAACAATGAGCAGGAAGCGACTAGAGTTAGAAACTAGAAACAAGTTAGCGAGCAACGTAAAGCGAGCGTGTAGCTCCGATAGTTTTGTCGTTCGGCTATAAGAGAGTGTTTTTGGGCGACTGGCGATTGCACGCGCTTTGTGTAGAAATAACCGCTAGTTGGCATGGATTCTGATTGCGATAACATGCATTTCTTTTGTTAACCCGGAATGTGCATTATTGTACGCACGTCAGACTACCCAATTTCGACCTTAAGACCGCCTCTAGGGCCTACACTTGCACCATTTGTACGCCGCTAAGGCTGATCACAGCGCTCTTTCCATTTCCTGTATTTATTCAGTTAAGAGTGATTCTCCGGAAAGCATTCTCCGCGTCACCTTCGTGGCGATTTTTAGTTAAAGTTTTTATGACAAGAAAAAAATACTACACTAAAGAAGGCCTAAAATTATAATAAATCCTGTTGGAATCACACAAATCGGTTTGTTATTCCCTCCGATACTTAATTTTGAAATTTCGGTACCCACGAAAGTTATTTCTGATTCCACGAAAGTTACGAAACGTATTGTAGCGACATCTTACCACTGTCGCTAACACTAGCAAGCAACTTCAAGACGCGACGCCCTGGCTCGGCACCTACAGGCTAGATGGCGCTAATAGCCCGCTCCATACAACACAAACCGCGATATGTAAGATTTAGCACGAGCTTGACTACATATAGATAAACCAAGACGGTGACCATTGGACCTTGGTCCCCGACCATAACAACCGGTCGGTAGGAAGCGCTTCCTTTTGCCTTCCTAACCCAGTTGCGCCAAATTGGTGACCCCGACGTGATCTACACTGGAGCGTGGAGCCTCACCATCGTCATCATTATCGTCGCCTTCTCCCTTGCCAACAGGCACCCAGCCAGCAGCATCCAGCCAGCAGTCTCCTGCAAGCCAGCTCACCAGCCCTAAGGACACCACCGCAGACCGCACCGGTTCTACCTGGTTCCTCGGCAGCCTCATTCAGCTCATCATCCCGACTCACTGTGGACTTCGAGCTCTCCCGCACGCATCGTGGACATCACACATGCTCATCACGACTCACTGTGGATATCACGCATGTACATCCCGACTCATCGTGTGGACATCGCGCACTCATTCCGACTCACCGTGGACATCGCGCATCCCGACTCGCCGTGGACATTACGCATGCCCATCCCAACTCACCGTGGACATCGCGCATGCTCATCCCGGCACATTGTGGACTCAACAAGCACTGGCACTTGCAAGCTCACTACGCACAGACTGCTGAGCTCTCAACCACCCTGGCTCAATCAACCTCCGGTTCTTCGGGGGGAGTGGTGTAGCGACATCTTACCACTGTCGCTAACACTAGCAAGCAACTTCAAGACGCGACGCCCTGACTCGGCACCTACAGGCTAGATGGCGCTAATAGCCCGCTCCATACAACACAAACCGCGATATGTAAGATTTAGCACGAGCTTGACTACATATAGATAAACCAAGATGGTGACCATTGGACCTTGGTCCCCGACCATAACAACCGGTCGGTAGGAAGCGCTTCCCTTTGCCTTCCTAACCCAGTTGCGCCAAAGTATTTTTCATAGCGAAGTCCAATTTTATTTCATAAAAATATTTCAAATAAACCCTAAATAACTAATATTATACCTGTTTTTTAAAAAAAAATAGTTTTTTTGAAGTTAAAAGCGTGAAAAGCATTAATAAATAAATCTCTTAACCTTTAATATAGTAAAAGGTTCCGATTTGACGATGAAGTAGAAATAAATGTTTTGTTAGCAGATAACAATAGCTAAAGTTAATACATAAAACAACTTTAAACAAAATAAATTTCATGTATCAGCGGGCAAATGTCTGATAATATAAAATCTGCTAGCTGTTATTAACAGTGTGCCAGATCATTTTGTCTTTGTTCATTTGGTCGGCTGTTCTTGTTACATGACTTTGTCAATGATTGTTCACCATGTAGCCATTAGTCTTCTTTATTGTCTACAAAAGTCTTCCTTTTTACTAACTCATTTTTATTTAGCGTATTTTTTATTTCTTCGTTACACATGCCCAATCTATCTCAGTTAGCTTTGAACCATCTTTTTCACAACAGGAGCCACTTCCAAAAGTCTGGTTCACTCGTAACGTCATTTAACGAGTCATATCACTGTTGCTGCTCACCACAGCACCTCCATCTTAATTATTATTGTATTATCTTATGGGTTATAAGATGTTTGCTCTTAATTTAATATGAGATACAAAAAGCCATTGTATTTACACTGAGATAGCGATTCTTGTTTCAACTTATGCGCTGACCGCTGACTAGTCATTATGGTCTTTACATTAATTCAAAACAATTTATTGTTTAGATGTTTCATTTTGCTGCGGATTTTTCTAAAAACAACAATAGACATAAATGGACACACTTAGGGGAGGCCAATGCCCAGCTATCGGACAGTAACGGCATAAAGTGTGTAATATTTTCATAACAATTAGTAGATAGAAAGTAAAGTTTCTCTAGTCCAGTACAAGACTGGTTACATGCGACCTGCATCCAGTGCGATCATGCGACCTTTGCAGGGTCGTCCGCAATCTTGCTGGTGGACGCCCTACGCTACGCTCTTGACCAAAAAGAATCCAATCAAAAACCTTTCTGCACTGCGCCCTGCTTACTGCCACTTGAGCTTGGTGATCTACAGGATAGTCTCGTAGATCATTTAGACATAGGTCTGTTACCTTAGTTCTTCTACGTATCTCTTTAATTCAATCCCGTTGAGAAACACCAAAAATATAGCTCGTTGTGTGTCCTTAAACTTTTTTATTACGCCCATAGAAAAACACCATGTTTTGGATTAGTTCTAGACTTTCATTTTAAGCACTGAAGTATTTGGGTCAAAATGATGCCCCCGCGTAGTTTTTCGGACTCTGTCCAGCCAAGGTGAACCTACGAGTACCTTATTAAATCACTTGTCCCAGGTAAACGTACTGCTGTCGTCTAAAACAGTAGATCACAGTTTTCGTTTCTAATAGATACAGGACAGAGTGCCACTTGAACACGGGAATTCGACTAAAATTCGTCTGGCCCAAGTTAATTTTAAGGCTCACTTGTTGGAAGACAGGCATAGTGCCAAGACCCTCCAGCTTTTTTGCCCTACGGTGTGTGAGATGCTATTAATCAAAGGTGTGTGATGTATTGGTTATGCCAAATCCTTTTTATACTATATGTGCACACAATCAATCAAGGGCAGTGTTTTATCAAGTTATTCGTATATGAATTCTATGGAGAACTTTCCTTACTGACGTCGATAAATTAATAAGCCAACCATTTATTTAGTTAGTAGAACATCAGGGTTCAATCAAATAGGTATATCAACCATATTTAACTAAATAGATAAATACAAGAAAAACGCATGCTTCTACCTACACAAACTATCGTTTTTAATACCTTTGGGAGAAAACGATAACACGGTTATTTAAAACATCTACAGACCGATAGAGAAGTAAATTAAGATTGCATAAAGAGACCTTCGTAACCTCACGTGGAGTGAAAGATAACCTTCGTGGTCAAATGTCCACGAAAACCATGTCACGAAAGTTACGAAAATTTTACGTTTTATAAAATTTACAAGTTGTTTCTTGATAAATATAAAAACTAAATAGCGTACGAAGAAATTGAAAAGGGTTTTTATACTGAATATTCAACACTTACATCTAAATCATTCTATTATCTTAAAAATTTTACCATGAAGGGTTTCTTCAAAAGGTTGCCAGGAAAAAGTTGATGAATTTATGTGCCTGTATTTTCTGTATCAAAGCGATAAGAAAGGCATTTCTTCTCCAATGATGTTGAAATGGAACTAAAGTTTCCGTAGGGCCATTAAGCTTGTCAGAAAGTTGAGGCTCTATGATGCTATGAGGCTTTATATGTCGCGTTCACGAATCTACCACAACCGTGTGACCGAGACAAAATATTTTCTAACTCTTTCTGTTTAAACGATATCATTATTATTTTTACAATTAATTAATCTTGACTTATTAAGAAATTTTTTGACATATAGCATGTGTACATAACACTACAAACAAAAAAGATATTAGTGGTTGAACTGAGCGCGAGGTCGTGCGGACGCGCGGAGAACACCGGTTTTGCTCCCGTTTTTGGCGGTTAAGTATTATTTAAAAAATAACTGTAAGCCCTATTTTATGTTTAAAAGTATGTTCGTGTAGATTAATAAACAGAGAATCATTTAAAATTGATTCTGAAGCTGTTTATTAAATAGGTTGAGAATTAAGAACGTGTGACCACCAAAAACCGGCCCTCGGAGAATCACTCTTAACATCTTTGCACCTGTACACAGAAATAAATAATTTGATTTACCTAATAAAGCTTTTATTTTGTAAATCAAATTATTATTAAGTTTTCGTAATTCAAATGGGTAACCTGACATGAGTGAGTGAGAAAATCACCGATAGTTAGTCATTTTCTCGTCGGCGGTGGGACAACTGCCTAATGCCAATATTTTTTCAAGTCATTTTCGATATAAAAGGTTGTTTTTAGAGTCATGCGGATTTCTTCACGCACGCGAAATTAATAATACATGCTACCCCTGTGATGATGCGTAGCACCCGCTACAACGCAGTGACGTGTGAAATGTTCTTTGACATCACAGATTATGTACCTCCGACCCGCGTGCGTGATAAATCAGCACGACCCTAAAAGCGCCCTAAATCTGTTGTAAAAGGATTATTCTTAACACACTGGACACCCTGTATAAATATACATACCCTTATTACACTTGAGGAGACGACGTCTTTAATATCACGCAGAGGCACCAAGAAATACCATGGTAAGGGTAATTGTAGGTGTTTTGGGCTAGTCGCAGATTGATTGGGACAACAAACATGGCACACATTGTATTGCGTGAAGATGCACTGTTCCACTGCACTATAATAAAAGAGATATTGATGCAAGTTCTCATATCAATGTATAGCGATGTAATTCTTCTTTTGAGGCTCT
Source organism: Pyrausta nigrata (assembly GCA_949316185.1). Lineage (NCBI taxonomy): Eukaryota > Metazoa > Arthropoda > Insecta > Lepidoptera > Crambidae > Pyrausta > Pyrausta nigrata. The sequence continues at coordinate 14,104,149 of OX438949.1, read as the reverse complement.
TTCGGAAATGTTAGCAACTAGTTAGTTACAATACGCATATGCATACAAATGCACTTTCCACTGCACTACCAAAAATAGGGTAGTAGACCCAGTTATCAACTCTTCTTTTTAACATCCAAATGTAGATTTTATCACTTCGTATTAACACCAGTTATAAACGTAATCTCACATTATAATTAAAATCACGGTAAGCTAGACTGTCCCCGACGACACCCTGGCCTGCACTGGTGGGCTAAATGAGAAAGATTTCTCCTATTTCTTCCCATTCGAGAGAGAATATAAAACTCTTTTTCGCCTTTTTTTACTTCCAACTTCGTCTTAATATGCCACCCGCTCGGACCTTGGGCTGAAGACTTAGGTAAATAATAGACGCAGACAGAATTATTTAATGGAGGTAAACTTTGCAATTTATGTTATCAACTTTGAGAGTTTTAGAGGTTTACTTAACATAACTTTAACTTGACTACAAAATGGGTATATGATAAGTAACTTAAATGTCTTATTGAAAACTTTTCATTACAAATGACCTAACTATCAAATCAATGTAGTAAAAAAATTCAATGGACATTTGACATTACTCTAAAATTAATACTTAGAACTAATTCATATATATGATGTGTTCTTGATGATCACTCTATTTGTAATGAAGGCAATAAAAAATATTCTATTCTATTCTTAAAATATTTTCCATAAAAAATTACCGAATTTTCAAATTAATGAAGTAAAAAAATCCAATAGATAGATCGGTATATTCGTGTGGATGCCTAATAGTGCATGGGAATTTTAGCACTAACTTTACCGCACAAACAAGTTCCAACCATGTAATTTGTTTATTTGACGAGAAGATATACATTTTAGCAAACACTCGTAAATCTATCTCGGTGCATCATATAATTACGGGATGAAATATGTAAATGTGCAGCACCATTTGCACTTGTCCAAAGCTGCAACCGGTCATTTTTCTTGCGCACAGAGTAAACGTTTTCGTGGTCACAATTGATGGACTTCATACCATAGGCGTGGTCAACTTATCACTTCATTTATCAGGCTGCATTCCAAAGGTGAGCTGTCCGGAAAATATCCGACCTCGTGCTTGTCAGTGCTCTTGAAAACAAGAGCAACATTTTCTTCAAAAAATGGGGGTGCCCGTCAGATAAAAATTGAAAACTATCATGATTAATATAAGAATCTGCTGTAATTCCCTAGCATTGATTCACAATATTCCGTAATCGTAATTGTTCTAAACGCAAAACGGCCGATGGCATTTTGTTTACGTGCTGTAAAAAAATGCTCTTATAATATACCTGCCTAGGTACCATTTAATCCTTAGTCCCTTATGAACTTGACACTGGCCAATGATGTTCAAAACGGTCGGTTCTGATAATTTTCACCCTGTCCCTGAGCAGAGTTATTTTTGTTGGTCTTTTTGTCGTCTGATGAAAAAGGCCGGTTCTAATAATTTTACCATGCACCTGTTAGGAGTTCTTTTTTCGGTGCATCCTGGCCACAAATCATTTGCAGTCAACAAGCAGTCGGATACTTTCCGGACAGTCCTCCCAGCTCTATCACTTCCTAGCTCTCCGCCAGTGGGGTGGTTGTGTTAATCGCGGGGCGGCCCCGTCTTCGTTAGTCTAGAATTAATTCGTTGATAAGACGCCGCGCCCCCGGCGCTGCTGTCTCAGCTAGGGGTGGCGTGCGGGAAAACTGGGAAATCTGGTGCAACAAGTGAGGCTAGAAAACTCACGATATAAGTAATTATTTTTATAACCTAAGTAATTATTTTGCAAGTTTTTCGAAGTTTTCACTGGCGTAGCAAGCACTTAGAAAAATTCGTCGTCGTCCTCCGTAGCTCAGTTGGTAAGAGCATTCGCCCGGATAGCCGAGAGACGTCGTTTCGAGTCCCACCGGATGACACAGTCGATTCATTTTTGTAAGCGAAATTTAATTGAATCACGATATAAGCCTAGCTTGGAAGCGAGGATGATAAAATAACGTAGGTACGAGTATATATGTAATTTTGAGGGTTTTCCTAAAGCTAAAAATTTGCAGGCCTACTACCTAACTAACGCTGTAGGTACTGTGTACCAAAACGTCTTGAGACGTCAGTTTCTAAGCCATTTTGAAAACCATTGAGTTAAGTAGTATGCCTGCTGGCTTCGTGATAACTACTAGAAAAAACAAGAAAAAAAGCAAGCATGGGACATTGATGGGGTAGTAAGAATAATAATTTCGAGTAATAAGACTTGCTAAATATTTTTCCTCCTTTCCATTCCATAACTACCTCATTTGGAGCTCAGATGATGAAGAGTGCATCGTCTGTTTTTAGGGTTCCGTAGTCCGACATGCATGCATGCTATTGTTAATAGTCAAATAGGATGAACGTTATAATAAAAGTAAGATCTTTAGTGTAACCCTATTTATGAGCAAATAAATATATTCTGATTCTGATTCTGATTCTGATTCTGACAAGGAACCCTTATAAGATCGTTCAGTCCGTCCGTCCTAGTCTGTCACAGCAGAATATCTTCTACGTTTATGGACTGATTTGCATGTAACTTGGTTCGAGGATACTTCTCATAAAGTACCCCTTTTTAAGGGTACCTCCCCATACATGTAAAGGGGGGGTGAAATATTTTTTTAAGTGCACCCCCTTGTGTGAGGTATCATTGAAAAGGACTATAAAAATAAGGTAGGGTTTCCATACAACACTTTTTATCAGCTTTACCATTTGCGAGATATAGCCCTGTATCCTGTGATGAATACTTTTGGAATTATAAATAAAATAAAAATATATACTTTTTTCCAAAAGAACATTATAAACTTGAAAGATTTTTTTGTCTATACTGTCTAATGTTGTAAGTTAATGGTACGGAACCCTTCGTGCTCGAGTCCAACTCGCACTTGGCCGGTTTTTTTTAATAGTAAAATGTAATAATAAATGGTAATTTAAATTTTAAACATAAAATAGGTTCTAAAAATATTTCCTTTTTCAGATGGCACGCAGCCCTGAAATCTAAGAGCAAATTAAAAAGACGACCACAGAATCGGCCGGGGTGCGGGGGAAATTACACCCCAGCCTACGTTGACCCTGTTTAATGAACATTGCATCCACCGCCGTCTCACTCGCACTTTCCGTCTTTTGGCACAGGACAGTTCGCCCATCTCGCTCTGAGGTGGAGAATTGCTATAATACCAATTGTTGTCTCGGTTGCATTTTTTTAAGATTCTCTTTGCATACTTTGTAGTTTGAAGGACTCAATATCGGTCGATCTTCACTTGAAGGCTATGGCAATTGCGATTGCAATTTCAAAGCATGACATTGTTATTGAAAATCAAGGCTCCATTAGAAATTCAATTAACCTGTGTAGTATTTAATGTCTTTAATAAACACTTAGACCCGAGTTCACCAATTTTTAAACAGCCGGTAAACGTAAGTTGTCGGTTAATTTGACACAATTCTCATACAAAATATGTCAAATAAACTTTAAAGCGTTGCTTCAAAATTAAACATATGTTGGTGAACTAAATCCTTAACCTGTATAGTATAGATAGATGTACTGTATTCAATAAACACATGTCCTACGTCATAATTAAACGAGAATGAAAATGTCCTCTTAAATTTATTAATTATTTACTGTCGCAGAAGGTCAGGCTTGTCAAGTCTAGTGAATTTCGCGCAAGCCAAACATGTTATTGCTGAATTAATTAATAAAACTTCCACTAGGTGAGGAGTTTTACATGATATTATGAAAATTGTGTAATTAAAGACATTTACTTCTTTGGAAGCGGCAGATCTCTGTAAGATTATTATCATTAAAGTGAATTTAAGAACGTAATTACGCACAGAGCATCATAAACACCACGAATTGCTAATTTCGCTTTTGAAAAAAGCGTAGAACCAATGAATTAGCTTCATTATGATGCTATAATAAAGCGGGATGGGTGTCTCATTACAAATTTTGCACCTTGCGGCAAAAACGTGGAAGAAGATCGCCCCTGATGACTGCTTTTTGATTGTTTTGAGGTAATTCACTGTTTGCATCGTTCGTTTAGGGTCACCAAACGTTTTTAATGGTCCTGGACATTATTGTGGCTTTGGATAATGACTTTATGAAGTTTTTTAAATTGTGTGACATTATTCATAATGTCTTCCTAGCCGAATTTCGACTACAGTGGCCAATCTCAACAGAGATTAGCCAACTGCGCGGGAGATATATAGTGTACAAGTGTTTGCGCAAAACACAGGTGCACTCTCTGTTCCTTCACTCTCATAATTCGGTGCGACGGCAGTCCGACATGACCATAGAGAGATCAGGCGCAGGACTAACAGCTTAACGTGCTTTTCTAGGCACGGAGGTGTTAACACTACCAACTTCCTGACTCCGGAGCTATGTCTGAGCTATTTCAAAACAGAAAGAACCAACACTTTCGGCCTGACCCAGGACCTCGTAGATATTACCCAGCGTGCTAAACGTTAGACCAACGAGGCAGTCGTGACATTTTTAATTGCTGGCTGTGTTCCGTCGGTGACTGGGATTGCCAGAACCTTCTGGGTGAGCTCGCTCCATCGTCGACTCTGTTTACGCCACGTGGATCAGTCCAGCTAGGGGGTCAAGAGCAAACCAATCTAAAAAAAAACAGTACACGAGTAAAATTTCTTCCGTTACGGACTGAGTGACTGACAGACAACGCACACCCGAAAATAGCGCTATGAGAGGATTTCCTGAAATTCAGGCGTACAAAGTCGCGAGCAAAACAATTATTGGAAAACCTTCCAAAACTTCGGCGCTTAAGTACCTAAATAATGCACGTAAACCTCTCTCCGTAGGTACTGATAGATAATGTTTTAGCTTTACCGCTTAAAAGCACAAACTACGGTATATTCTTAATCCCAGTTCGTAAATCCAAAGATTACCAGGTAAAACCTAGGAGTTTCCAATGCACGGGCCCACAGTAACACACAACAGGTACAAGTGGGCCACGCATCAACTTACCCAAATCTGTCAAAATATCTCAAATAATAAAGAACTATATGTGATTAACTTCGTTAACTTCGTCGTTAAATGTTGTTGCGGAAATTCGACAGATAGGTTGTTGTGGGGCCCACTGGACACACTCAAATTTTGGAAGGATAGTCTACTAAGGCCTAAGTTCACCAACTTTAAATCAGCCGGTAAACATCGATTGACGGTTAGTTTGAAAGAATTCCCATACAAAATATAATGACAAATAATGCTTCGGCTTATTACAAATTTGGTGAACTCCAGTCGAAATCGACCACACTGAAAAAAAGGATCAACCAAACTAGTTTTGTAAGTTGAAGGTTTCGTTGCAGGGAAGTCAATTTTGGTTAAATATAAACAATCTATACCAGAAATTCACAGGTCACTAGATTACGGCCTAGTAGTTGCCAAATTTTGGTTACTGTTAATCAATATATTTTTTCAGTGCATTAGATAGATCTGTATGTTCCATATTGTACCTTCCCTATATCCTAAAATGTTATTGACAGTCTGGAAACCACTCTTCCTCTGCACGTTTAGGGTGGCTGCTGGTAACTGCTGGTAATAATCGCAATTATATGTCGATTTTGTGGTTCGTTCCGACCAATTCAGACTGATAGCCACAAAAGTGCAAAATAATTTATCTGGCCACTCTGACGAACACTAATTAGGGCCAACGGCGTATTTGTAGGTATTAAATTACCTAATGAAAATATGACAATGTTGGTAATAGCCTGTGATTATAGAAATAAAATCATCATCTTCCTAGCGTTATCCGGGTTGCGCACTCGCACGCGAGGGCCCAGGGTCCGCTGACCATGATCCAGGATGTGGCAGGTCAGGTAATTAGAATGGAGCGACTGCCATCTGACCTCCGTGACCCTGTTAAGGGGAACCTGACCTGAACCTGATTATAGAAATAAAATAATATGAGTATTTATGCGAGCGCACAACCGGGATAACGCTAGGCTAACGCTATGTTATAAGTCAGCCTATTAGATCCCACTGCTGGGAAAAGGACTCACCTCAACTATGAGGAGGTAGGTATAAGTGCGTTTTAAAAGCTTCGTGCTGCAAAAACTGTTAAGAGCCGAGTTTACCAATTTTTAAACCGCCGGTAAACCTCGACAGACGGTTTGGACAGAATTCCTATACAAAATATTATGTCAAACAATACTAAACCAGTTGATTATAAATTAAACTGTGTTGGTGAACCCAAGGTTAAGGTGGTGCAACCCAGCCTTAGCGAATACATTGGTTGTCAACAATAGTTTCATTAATTTGTCTGTCTTATAAATAGACTAAGCTTATACACTGTATTATACTTTAATTAAAAATTCAAAATTTCTTTATTAGAACTTACAGCATCAACATTACAGGATTATAGGAACCCCTTTTAAGCTAAGCGCTTGTGTTAGGGGAGCCCGCTCTTTCACAGTCCAAGGTAAGGACTTAATTACTAATTAGTTATTAACACCACCGTGCATGTTTTCTGTAAATTTTGAAAGACCCGTATTTATTTTGCTGAATCTTTATTTGAGTTCCTCGCTCAATATCATAGTTGTTTTCGATACAGTTAGTAAAATTTTGCTACACAAGCTTATGGGCCAGATTCTCTACTCCATTGAAGGTTTCCAAATGGAAATTGGCTTCTCTAGTCCCTAGTAATTAAATCTTCATTACTTAATGAAGAATTAATTATCACCTTCTCATTTATTCCCCTGGCGTAACCAATTTGAAGGCACGATTATACTCATCACTAAGCAGTCACGTCTTCATACTAAAAAACGATCCCCCGAACTGTTATTAGGCATTCACTAATTATAATTTATAATCAAGGACTTATACATCATCCTGTCTCAATGAGACACGTACAGCACATGATGAATTAATTATTTACCAGGACCTACTCATTACACTTGATATACTAAAATTGCTATGTGCGCTGGATTTTTAAAGGGATATTCTTATAATTGATTATTGGTAAGCTGCAATTTTTATTTATGTACTTTAAATGGCCCAATCAAGTATGTAGGTGGGTATGCTTCTGCAGGTTTTGTGGAAGTTTTTATTAAGTCAGAATCTAAAGCTGAAAGCCTACTAAGTACTGTCTGCTGTTAGGTACCACGATTAAGAGACCATTTTTAGGGTTCCGTAGTCCGACAAGGAACCCTTATAAGATCGTTCAGTCCGTCCGTTCCGTCCGTTCTAGTCTGTCACAGCTGAACATCTTCTACGTTTATGGACTGATTTGCATGTAACTTGGTTCGATGATACTTCACATATAGATCTCATTTTTAAAAATACAAAAAATTAAAAATACCCCTTTTATGGGTAATTCCCCCCCTGTAATTTCTAAAGTCTTGGACCTATAAACTTCAAATCACTTACGTAAAGAAACAGCCGTGGAAACTCTTATTTAAAATTGTTTTGGGTATCCTGTGACGAATACTTTTGAAATTATAAATAAAATAAAAATATATACTTTTTTTGCCTATACTGTCTAATGTTTTGTCTGGCACGTCTGGCTGCCTCTCTCACTTGTCAACTGTATCGCGGATTATTACTAACAGCCCCTATAGATTAGACAAACAACTTAATGATACCATATTACTCGAAATAAACTAATTTCTATTATATAATAATATATTCATTTCATAAATTCATAAGCCGTCTACCGCCGGGACTCAAATCCTCGACCTACTACCCGGGCGATTGCTCTCCAAACTGAGAATAGAAAAGAAAAGAACAGAATAGGTAGTTTATTTACTACGACCGTCTTGGTGTAGTGGTTCGCGCCCCGGACTTCTGAACCAGGCGGTTGCGAGTTCAAATCCCGCAACAAGGGGCAAATGTTTGTGTGATGACCACTAGCATTTGTACCTAAGTCATGGATGTTTATAAATGTATATAAATATATATGTCTATTCGTTATCCTAGTCACCATAGCACAAGCTTTCAAGCTTAGTTTGGGGCTAGGTAATTGGTGTGTTTGTTGATACAATTTATTTATTTATTATTTGCGTTTATACAGGGTACACTAAAGGTTTTACAATAGATTTGATGTTCGGCCCATTTGGCAATTAACAACAGCATGCAAATATGTTTATCAATAAATTACTCAGATTCCAGATACCTATTTCACAACACACACATTATAACTTATGTTATGTTTAGTATATAGTATGTATATTTTAAGTATGTATATAGTATCATTATAATTTGTATGCATAATTATTATTGTATGTTTATGTAACTCAGAATATTTATTAGTATTATTAATAGCCTTAGTAATTTATGTATGTGTATGCTTATATCGTGTCTTTTTCTTTATTCTTTACCCATTTCCCTTTATTCTGTTAGTTTTCACCGCCGACCCAATTTAATTTTGGACTGTCCTCTACCCGAAGGTTGTCTGGAAGAAATTGCTTTCAGCAATAAAACCGCCTAAATTGTACCATTCTCTATAAACATTTATGTAAATTGATAATGTGTGTGGTGTGCAATAAAGAGTATCTATCTATCTGTCTATCTATCTATTTCATACATTTTACAGCTGCAGAGGATGTTACTCAGACGACGAATTATTGTAAGTGCTGGCTGCGCCACTGAGCCCGTGTTATTTTATCAATACATTGGGAAATGTACCTACAAAGTATCGGAAATATTTTTGCAAATATTTATCCATCAGTTAAAAATAATAACAATTATATGCTAGTGGCTTATAATTTGTATTGCTGTTTGTGTCGTATTTTAAGTAGGTAGTCTAGTTTTTATAGTATTTTTATTATAAACTGTAATTAATATATAGCATGTTATTTTCGATAATGTTCGACATGCGTCCCACTAGAGACTAGTATAGTTTTACAAAAGAATACCAAATGGTTTTACTTGAACCAGTTAGTTTACAAAGTTGCAATTAAGGACTAGTTACTGTACGTGTAATTTTCTTGGTTTTTAGGATTCCGTACCCAATGGGTAAAATGGGACCTTATAACTAAGACTCCACTGTCCGTCTGTTTGTCTGTCAATCTGTTTGTTTGTTTAGCTAGAAAGTTTAAATGTCTGTTGCCGCTATAACTGCAAATAGTAATAATACTGTCCTCCTAGCCGAATTTCGACCACGGCGGCCTATCTCAACAGAGATAAAAATACTGAACATAGAATAAAATAAATATGTATAAATAATTCCTATACAACAAACGTGATTTTTTACCATTTTTAAAACTAAAAAATCATATAATAATATAGTACCTAATTTTGTACAGATAATGGAACCCATCATGCAAGAGTCCGACTCGCACTTTGCCGGTTTTGTACGTTCGCCTTTTTTCTACTATTATTTTGCAGTACAGCAATTTGTAGCACCTTTAAATAATTGTAAATTGCGTTTACATTTATTTTTCTGTCGTAAATTGTTACTTTCTTCACGATCATCAGTCTAGCTAATTCCTAGTGCCCTACAAATTATGGCTCTCCGTATAGCAGGTAAAATATCTACTTTTATTTTTAAAAGAAAAGAGCGCATTGCAAAGATCCTACATTATAACCCGAGTTCACCAGTTTTTATACAGCCAGTAAACGTCAATTGACGGTTTATTTGACACAATTCTCATACGAAATACATAATGTCAAAAAAACCTCTGTTTAAAAATTATTAAACACTAGTGGTTCCCCGCGACTTCGCCCGCAAGAGTTGGATTTTCCATATAAACTTTCATTCCCCATTTCACCCCCTTTATGTTTGAATGTGGCCTATGTCCTTTCTAGGGTCTCGAACTGTCTTCATACCAAATTTCATCTTAATCAGTTTAGTGGTTTAAGCGTCAAGAGGTAACAGACAGACAGACAGACACACTTTCGCATTTATAATATTGGTATGGATGTGTTGGTGAAGTCGACCCAATTAGTTCCAATATTTTTGCAAAAATTGTAAACAGTGTCCACTTTAAGAGGAGCCGCTAATGGCAGGAAAGCAACGATAAATATAAAATTATTTTCTAAGCAATGTCAAAAAAAAGGTTTTCATTTGGGAAGTGCACCTGTCCTTGCAAAATTGATTGGCGATAAATCTTGGGGTAGTGAAGGATCTACCCCGGGCAACGACATCAAACACTTCAGATTATCTTTGTGATGGCGGCTGATCGATCCTAACAACGGTGGTACGCTCCGTTAAGTGCTGCATGGTAGCTACCACCCTCCCACCTGAGCCCATCGGTGAGTGGGAGTACCAGAACCTTCTGCGTGAGCTCGCTCTACCGTCGACTCTGTTTACGCCACATCTGTTTTAGACGGGTTACCTACGCCATCTCGAATACCAATAGATCAAACAAAACGCTGTATATCGAAAAGTCAAAACATCGAGCGTTCGAAATATCAAATGATCGAACGTTCAAAATATCGAATTGTTATTAGAGCTAGAGTCAAGAGCGACACTATTCCAAATAAAAAAAATACATTCAACGTCTTAAGAACGAGATTAATGACATGACCAAGCACATCATACATTTATTTATTTATTTAAGCTTTATTGCACAACTAAAACTAAGCAGAAATGAACAGTGGGTAGTGCGACAAAGGTAAAAATTATTAAATTTATTAAAAGCAAAAAAAAATCATTTGACACATACATTAACAGTAGCAAAAATGGATCAGTCATTATACCAAAACACATTCTCAACACACTTCTCAAGCGTACGTAAGTGTTTATTATCGCGTCCACTCGATCCTTCGATATTTCACGGCAAATCTCTATTTGAATAAAAATCTAATTGCATTCTGTACAGTCAGCATCTTGAATATGCTTACACCACAAAATGGACAAAAATTCTGTATTCCGTATTCCGTAGCCCGTGCTGTACTTTTATCAAACGTTGTCACTAATGCTCTAAGTATGCTACCAATATTTCTACTAAATTACCGTTAAATTAGTAGGTACTACATAGTAGTAATAAATAAAATATTCTAAACTAAAATACAGTTATATACACACATAAACTACTAGGTAGGTAGGTTACATTGCTTTAATTTTAACAATTGGATAGGATCTTGAGATCCTATCAAAACCGTTACAAATAAAGACACCTAAGATAAGTAGTTTTTTTTTAATATGTAATTAATTTAATAATGATTTTACATCTAAATAAAAAATATTCTAAACTAAAATACAGTTATATACACACATAAACTTAAAAATAAAAACTTAAAACTAAACTATTTACATGCCAGTAAGTCAGGTATTTTAAAAATAGGAAAAAACCTATAGATAAAATACCTGACTTAGGTCGCTGTCCCGCGGGAAGGTGCCCATAAGGCTGGCCACATTACCCCGTTGGATGGCCAGGCTGATCCGCTGGCCGAAGTATAGGCCAGCCTTCGTATCGTGAGATGTCTCAACTAAACGTTTTGAAATCTCACGAAAAAGTTGTTAGGATGGATAGCACCTACTTAAACATAATTTTTAACTCCAGAAATGTTGCAACAGAGCCCTAACGAATATCAGAGTATGACGAAACGTCAAAAGTCAAGTCAGATTTTTGACACAGACTGTACGTGTCTGTACACCTTTGGTGTTTATTAAATTTCATCATGCAAGGTAATATCTTATTTGATAGTAATTGTGGGGCTACAGTTGTTATTGCTGATCTTTAAGCTAACTTGATAAAGGTGAATGCTTGTGCTATCAATTTATTGTTATTTTTACGGTAAAAATGTTATACCGGATAATGGATACTACTTTATAGCTATTAAAAATTAGAGTATCTATGCTCATTAATGGAGTAACCGTAGCATTGTTTTGAATTAAAAAGCTTTTTTGCATTACCTACTTGTTATGATGAACAAGCCATCATAACTTCTCGGTATCTTCAAAACGATTGTCCGAAACCGTCTTACGTGCCAAGGTTTGAACTTTTCGCAGATAAGAATCACTTCGTATTATACCTTAAAGAATTAATTGAGGTAATCTAGTTATCAATTGTACTTGAAAACTATGTGATTACAATTGCAATTCCAAAGCTATGACATATGATATATGATTAATACATATTACAAAAATTTTGTAGTCTGGCTAACGAAAGTTGAACCTAGCAAAAAGCGGCAAATTCAAAAAAACCAAACATGTCAGAATTATTTTGATACCTATTTCTGTTAAAATAATTTATTCATCATAGAAAAAAGCTCTTGCGTGGATACTTTTAACGTTTGCCACAGGTTTTACTTAGTTTTCAAGAAACATAACGTGCACAAACTCCGGTATAACCTCAAAAAACAACAGTTTAACACTTCGTGCTGCCGTTCCAAAAATTTCTGAGTTCAGCATTCATTAGCCAGACTCTCATGCTTACCTGACGTCTTAGTTTGAAAGTTATTAATGCTTTTCTGATAGTTATGACTATTACAATTGGAACGCAATTAAGATTTGCGGTAGGTTTACCATCCGCACTTGAATGGTTCGAAAATCTCTCCAATGTTTGGTTCAGAGGGTCATTATTATGTCGATTTTAGAATGGGGATCCACACTGCCAATTCTTCCTGTAGGTGGCGCATTGTTGATGCGGCCAAAGCTATCTGTCATTCCAGTACAGAAGATGTGTTTATTTGAGTATTTTTTTGTGTTTTCAATCTACGAAAGCATAATGCAGTTATGTGCTGTGCCAGGTTGTTACAATAATGGTGTTCATTTATTTCCAAAAGACCCAGTTTTAAAAAAGAAGTGGGAAACAGCGAACAGAAGAAAATTAGAAATAAGAAGAAAATTAATTTATTTTAGGTAGTTCACTGGAACTATTTACATCATGCTAAACTTCTGGATCGGGAACATTCATCGTATAACTAGACCGTGAAGCTACGACACCAAAATTTCCGGTATCATCGCGGTTCCGATCGTAGAATTGTAACCTAAAAAACAATCATGTACGTGTTTTATTATTTTAGTTATATTTATTAAAAACCTTGTTATATAGTTAATTTGTAACACAAATACAACAAAAACAATTTCAACAACCAATTAAATGTAACATTTACAGTAATAAAACTGGATTCACACCCAAATGTTTACCTCGCAATAAGATCGGCCTTTTTACCAGATACTTTTGATCCTCGTTTCCGAAGTTCGTCTTTTAGTTCAGATAACTTCATTGACGAATACATTATAATTAAATAAAATTGGATAGTCACGAAAAACTGAATATTAGATACGAAAATCCCCGACATAAACAATAGCAAAATTGTTGACATAGCCGTATCTATGCTACGCCATCTGCGTCGAGCTTTGCGTGTGGATCCCCATTAGCTGCAAAAAACATATCGAAATAAATAAACTTCTAATATGTACAGTGGGCCACACATCAACCCACCCTGTTCTGTCAAATTTCCGCAACCAAATTTCAGCCTTATGTTGACCACATAGAGTGCCATAAAATTTGAGATATTTTGACAGATTTGGGTAAGTTGGTGCGGGGCCCACTGTACGTACTGTCACAAGTATTATAATGTACAGTACAGTATTATTATTTTTAGTATCCTTTTAACTATCATTGGTTTTACAGCCGGCTTTTATAAATTTAATTGAATTGTTTCAATATGGTTGTTAATTAGAGGTACAGGCACCTAACCATGTAAGCTTGTGATAATATCCAATTAATACCGCAATTATCGACCTTTGGCTTTATTCATACCGCTTCGAGTGTAAAAGTTTATCAAAATGTATTCCTAATGTGCAAGGCAAGTTACGTTTTGTATGATACGAAATGAAAGTCACACCTGTATTTGGTCGATTTTAAGTCCGTAATAAGCTGTTATATCCTAGTTTGATCAATAAAAATGTATTTTATAGGAAACCTGGATAGTAGGAAGAAGTACGCTGATACCTATGTTCCTTGACGTTTTACTATTTAGTTGATTGTCGGGCAGTCAACGAGAACAAACGATATTGGCATATAAAACTACTTATAAGTTGGCTAACCTTATCCGGAACTATAACCATAACCGGTGTATTTTGCATACGAATACGAACTAATGTCAAAAATCTGTCAGACTCTATAGTTTAACAGACTTTTGACGGTTGTTGTCAGTATTAAAGTCAAATGGTGCAACTCAGCCTAAGACCCGAGTTCACCAGTTTTTAAACAACCGTTAAACCTAACTTGACGGTTATTTTGACACAATTCCCATACAAAATATATCAAATCGATACCTTCAGGTTCAATTGGCGTATAAACCATTTTGGTCAAATCGAGTTAAATATACCATTTTGATCAGATTTTTTTTCTCTATCGATCTGTATATCCAATATGTTGAAATTCGCAAAAAAAATGTTTATACACCCCAAAAAAGTATTGCCGTAAAGTTAAACAAATTCCATAAAAACAGTGTAAAAGCCGTATGGTTGTTTTTGGTATTTTTGTAAAGATGTAAAAACCATACATTTTTTAAGCCAGGGCGTATAAGCAATCGACTTCGACTAAATGTGATGAATTTAAGACTTTTAAACAAAGAAAACGAGCCACAGAGTACTCAAAAGAGAAATTTATAAGTTTTTGAGATGTTTTTCAAAAACTTATAAATTTCTCTTTTGAGTTTTCTTTTTTAAAGTATCCAAACTTTAATTATTCCACAAATGGTTACTTTTAGCAATAATTAAGTTGGGTTACTTGGGATCTTCTCAAAAAAACTACAAATTCCTTCCCTGTTTAAAAGTCTTACATGCATCACAACCAATCGAAATCAATTTTATTGGCGGCAGCCTCGCACCAGAAAATTATTTTATCGCAAAGAATAATTATTTTTATATCTCAAGCAATTATTTTGCAAGTTTTTACGAACCCACGTCCCTCCACGGTTTGAGTCCTACCGGATGACACAGTCGATTAATTTTTGTGAGTGAAATTCAACTTGAACCAGAAAAGAAGTCCTAATTTTTTGCCATAATTGCATAAAAGAACTAAATTATTTTTGGGTTTTGAGTTCCAAAATGTTGATTTTTTTCACTTAAAACAATAAAAATTCTTAGTGTTTTGCCATAATTTTGCTGCAAAATTGTAAGATAAAAACAAAAAAAGAAAGGTATTTTCGTACTTTGGCAGTTTTATTTTATCTACATCAAATAAATATAGGTATTACACTACCTAATATATTTCTATGCATTCTTGAAACAATAAAATGTGTTTATTGTCAACATTACATTATTTTTATTGAATGTTTTATTAATACATTTAAATTAATTGCTCTAATCAATGATTGTAAAAACCAAAAATTTGCATCTATCGGTCTATACGACAGCAATTGCAATCTCATGTTTACCAAAAATTCCAATACGACGTAAAGGGATATTTTTAGATCCATTATAGTGGGTCGTACCACCAAGTGTATTTTTTAAAGACGTAAATCCAAGCTAACTTTAAAAGTAACGAAGATGGGCATGTTCTCAATATTTAGACTTTTTCATAGCGAAATTTCAAGAATGTCTTATCTTGGAAAAAATTTAATGACTTCTGAAATAAAAAAGTTATGATTTTTTTTATTAAAAAGCAAAACGTTTTTCGGCTTTCCTCAAAAGTACGGTTTCGGTTTATACGACAATTAAACCCGCAGGTATCGAAATAATATAAATACGGCTATATAAAAATTAAACATGTGTTGGTGAGTATATACTGCGGTTAAAAATAACAAAGGGTTTGAAAAATCCCGTGTAGCACCTTACAAACTACCGTTCCATTTAATTTTCAATCAGCAACACATAGGCAACATTGTTCGGCGTGAGCGATGGGAGACGTTCCCATGGGCGCGAGGTGCGGACCTCCCCGGAGCGGACACGACCGCCGATAACAGGGTCGGAGTTAGGGTCATGTGTAAAAATATATAATAATAATAATTTAATATTGTCCTTATAGCCAAAATTTAACTACAGTGGCCAATCTGAACAGAGATTAGCAGGATATAATATAGTGCACAGGAATATGCTCAATACACAGGTGCACGCTCTGTTCCTTCACTCTCATAACTTGGTGAAACGGCAGTCGGACATGACCGGAGATAGAGCAGGCGCAGGACCAACGTCAGGTAAGGAAAAACATGTTACGGCAATTGAGAACAGAAACTTAACATTGTGACCTATTACACAGAATATGTTTTAACACAAGTACTGTGCCTTATGGTTCCTAAATCATAAAGAGACCGGGAGATTTTTGGCTAGTAAAAACCGTTTAATACCATCAATTAAACTGTGTGTGGCCACCAAACACCTAGAAAACAATCTAGACACCCGCGACGTTATGAAAATAGCAACAAAAAAAACCATAAAACACGAAACATAATGCCTAAAATAAGCAAAAACAACTTCAACCTTGGAATAAAAGCAACAACCAGTAATTCCAATGTAAGATGTAACTCATGGGCAAAAATATGAAACAAAAATGTTTTCTCTACAATATCATGTAGGTACGTGCACGATAATGTTGTTGAATAATTCAAAAACAGCGCTCCCTTTTACGCGGGAACCAAAAAAACGGCCTGTGTGCGGCTCTGTGCGATCTTTATCAGTGCAACAAAAATCAAACGCAGCCTCGGAAAATAATTTGCCGATGTATTATAATAATTTATAGCTTCATTCAACGCGATTGCGGCACCAACTCGGCAAATATATTTTTTTTATATTAAATTGGTAATAGTATCACGTAGTTTATCGATTCAAACCGTGGTGTATTTTTAAGTTAATTTATGGTAAAATAATTGGCAACCGCTTGATTAATACGACCCTACAATTATTTATACAGGTTTCTGTGCAATTTGAGTTGCAAGCGACTGGAGATGCAATTTAAGATTCTAGCAAAATAAACAGGCTACCTTTTTTTAATGCTGCTAATAGATTAATTTGAATATTAATGGACACCCGTACTTTTGATTGCAGTAGTTAGCATGGTTTTATTCATTAAACAGCGTTCATACGTTGTTTTGAAAATTAATATAATTGCTTGGCGTCATCACCCGAAGCCATTTTTGTATGACACGCTATTCATCAATGTTGCAGGTTTAATATGACCCAACAATTAGTTTAACATATTTCCTTTGTTTACGATCATTCATCATGACATTCACGTAATTAAAATCAGAATTTTTGACATCATCGTTACCATCAAAACATAACTAACTAAATTGTAATAAGTATTGTCACTAAGTTGATCAATTGTTCCGTCAAACACACCATTACCTAGCCCCTCGACTGACTGCCTCGTTGGTCTAGTGGTCAGCACGCTGGGTACTATCCACGAGGTCCCGGGTTCGAATCCCGGGTCGGGCCGAGAGTGTTTGGATTTTTCTGTCTTAAAATTACTCAGACACAGCTCCGGAGTCAGGAAGTTGTGGTGCTAACACCCCCGTGCCACGGAAAGCACGTTAAGCCGTTGGTCCTGCACCTGATCTCTCTACGGTCATGTCGGACTGCCGTCTCACCGAATTATGAGAGTGAAGGAACAGAGAGTGCACCTGTGTATTGCGCACACACTTGTGCACTATAATATGTCCTGCGCAGTTGGCTAATCTCTGTTGAGATAGGCCGCCGTGGTCGAAATCGGCTAGGAGGACATTACCTAGCCCCAAACCAACCGTGAGCTTGTGCTATGTCGACTAGGATTATGAACATACTAATATATACTTATCCATGACTTGGTATAAACATTCGTGCTCACCACACAAACATTTGCCCCTTCCGGGATCCCAACCCTGGTTTTGTAGTCCGGAAGGCGAACCACAAGATCTACAAGGTGATTACCAATTATTGAAAATATTTTAAAGCGTTTTTAATAGATTTCGATTAAGCCAAATAAATAAATCAATCAATCAATAAGCTATATTTAATTATGAAAATAAGTACAACTTTATTCAATAAAAGAAAATAAACACAAAGACATGCATGAAATAAAAATAAATAACTGAAAACCTACTTAATCAAAAATAAACCCGTGTCCTTAAGGCAAGGAGGCGAGGATGCTGGCTGCGTTACCGCGTTGGATAGCTATACTTATCCTTTGAGCGAGGAACGAGCCAAATTTACTATTTGCCAAAACAGAATTTAGTGTAGGTGCAATTTTTCCAAAAAGTAATTTAGCGGATGCCCCCCACGGTCCAAAAGTTTCAACGCCAAACGGCGCAAACACATAATCACTTGCAAGTGATGCATACTTGCGTCGTTTGGCGTTTTCAGCTAACTCCGCCGCCGCTCCAGCTTTAAGCACTGACTCCCTGAGATGAGATGGGGCCAAAGTATCGACGCAAGTTGCATCCCACACTAAGGCCCGACCCCGCTCCCAGGGAATAAGCGTGAGGCCATCGGGTCTCTTGCCATCATCACGGACCAAACCACGTGGTTCCAACGTGGAAGGAACGTTGATGCTGGCTAGAGCTCTCCTGATGGCGTCATTAAGAGTAGCGTGACGCGCTAGACGCCCAGCACTTTGCTGGCAACAAAGACAGTGGAGACCATATTTGTCGACCTCCTTGCCACAGGGACACGTAAAAACTTCACAAATAGGGGTACCAAGGCGCAGACCCACACACACCCGGAATGACTCACTATCAAAAAGGGTGCCCAGATTTTTTGATGGTAATGCATGAAGCCAGTGGCCTGAATCTTTGCAGGAAACTGCCAAGAGCCTTACAATCAATCAATCAAAACCAATCTATCTATCCACCACAATGGCACATACATTACTATTATAGTATTAAAGCATGCATAAATAAACGTGCCAGAGTGTGGGAGCGGAACCTGTACTAGTATACCCTGTGTTACAGTCTTCCGGCCCCCCATCTTCGGACATGGGCTATTTAAACTTACTTACATAGCTGCAGCAGTTAAGAGTTATTACAACATTGGACAAATAACCGTCTACCTAATTTTACTCGTATTTTTGTGAACGCACTGGATGGAGGCCGCTTGAAACAGATCACTTTGATATCTTGAAACAAATGTATGGGGAAGGCCTATGTTCAGCAGTGGACGTCCTGCTGCTGACAATGAATATGATGATTTTTGTGAATAGGTCCACAAGGGACACTTATACACGTCCAAACATAGACCCAAAGCCAAAAGAACCAAAGCCAAACACCAATCACTATCGACTGCGTCTATCCAAAACAGGTTGGCAAATTCCAAAATCAATCAATTCTAACTTCAAAGACATCAGCATTATTCTGAAACTGTGTAGCAAAGTTCTAAACCTAAACCCAACCGCAATCCCAAAAACTATGCGCGAAGACATAAATCTTCGTGGACATCAAAATAATTTACCCTCGCCATATTGCCTTATATGGGCGGCTTGTATCACCGCATTGTGAAAGCAACAAAATCGATTCATTGCAAACGAGATCTCTTGTAGGGGTGTCAATCAATTAATGGGAAATAGATCTTGCTTAGATTTATATTTTAAGGGTCTGGAATGTTTAATGGTTTCACAACGATCTTAATCACGATCCTACATACTGATTGCCAAATTATAGTTTTCTAGTAAGGGCTAGGCCTCCGAAAGACAGATAGACAAACAGACGGACGTAACGAACCTATAAGAGTTTCTTATGGATTACGGAACCCTAATAGGGTACATTAGTCAGCATAAGCTTGGACGCCATGTTAAAATCTCACACATTAACATAATTACTAGCTTGTGGAACTTATCCATAATAGTTTGTTACTAAAGACATCACTGGGAGATGATTTGATACCGTGATTTATTCGGAATTGTTTGAATGTTAATACACTCTAAAAATCGGCATCCCTGTTTTCCTTCATAAATCTTTTCACCCGCTGCAGGCGCGTAACCGATTAGTAGACCGCCATCCAACGCGAGAAACAATTTCCAATGCACTCTATTATTCATGACTTTTATGTCCAAATTCATGCCATTACGATTCTGACAATTGTCAATGTCGATCTTTAAACTTTAAACTCCATCAGCAAACAGTATAAAAAATAAATCCTACAAGTAAAATAGAAGTGGTCCCAGAATGGAGCCTTGAGGTATCCATGGTCGGTGTTCTTGATTAAGATTAAATTGAAATAAACTTTTTCAAATTGCCTTTAATACTTACCTCAGCAAAAATAGATCACAGAAAATATTTTATTAAATAACTGTTAGCTGAATTTTGTAAGCCACATCGGTTATCTAATGCCTTATACTGGTCTGAAAAACACCAAATGCGCAATTACGCATAGTAGCTTCAATAATCGTCCTTTGGTCTTATTTTTCATAAGTATTCGAATATTCAGCTTCTCCTAATGTGGATTAAACGAGTTTTAATCGATTCCAAGTATCGGCATCCCTGTTCCCCTTCATAAATCTCCGCTGCCGCTCCAGGCGCGCCGTAACCGATTAGTAGGCGCCCGCTATCCACCGCGAGAAACAATTTCCAATGCATTATATAATTTATGACTTCATCGGCGATCGGGGGTCACGACTCGATCGGGCCGCTAGGGACGACTTAAATTACAGTTTGCTTGCGATTTTTAGATTGAAAGTAGACTTGGAATTCTGAATGCTATCGCGATGTTCGCTCTAATTTTCTAAAGAAAATTGAGACCGTAGTTTGGTTCCTGTGTTTTGTGTGAAATAACGCTTTAGAAAATCAAGCTGCTGCTGAATCTAAGTATTTTAAGGCGTGTTGCATTACACAATTGATGATTGCTTCTACCAGTCTCACTCATAATGCTTAAACCTTGATCTGCACGAATAAGCATTTTTTAAAGAATAAAACACGCAACAGAAACTATTAACGGTACTTTTTTATCTTAATCGCATATAAAACTTTCAACTGAACAATTTAGTCAACACGAGTAGGGTTGGTAAGTACAACCTCCACAAATATTTTATCTTTAGGTTAACTATTGTAAAATTTCGTTTTTTTTTTTATAATGTAAGAAACATTCACGTTTGCCATCATTTACTTGCTTTATGCCAGATGCTTATGCCCGTTGAATCCAGGAACTGCTAGATTTTTCGTGGAGTTATTTTTGTTATCTGATCCGGGTGCATTACATGCTGCCCTAGATGTATTTCTTTTTGCTCATAAGCGGTCCGCATGAGCAGAGTATGTGCATAGCTTTAAAAAGTTGCGTCAATATAGTTTATTTTTAAATTTTATATTAAAATAAACAGCCACGGTTTATGCTGTCCACAGGACATGACTGGGCGCGTCCCGTCTGAAGACAGAGGTTTCCGGTGGCCACACGTCTCGCTCAGAACGCTCCATTAAATTTTATGGAGCCGACAATTGATGTAATTACTTCATCAGAGCTAAATTAACAAACTCAACCATTCTGGAAACTGGCAATAAATTCCGTTTAACGTTTTTGGGGAAATTTTAAAACGTCTCAAACATTCGTTTAGCTTCGTTTCGGTTTCGGACGAGAATTTTAAGTTTTTTATTTACTCTTCCTGCGTATCTTTTAGTTGATATATTGCTATATACTTTTGACTAATTTTTATTGCAACATTTTCAGTAGTTCAATAAGCACCTGCCTACATATTTTCTTTAAAAGTCGCTTACGTCACTACTTACGTACATACTATAGGTATTTACACGACAAAGTGCATTTACATTCAGGACAGGAAGCACAGGATCTCATAGCAACTACTAAAAAGAAAACAAATCTATACACAAGCGTACATAACACAATAGAATTAACTGTTAAAGCTTCCTTGTTAGGGTTCCGTAGTCCGACAAGGAACCCTTATAAGATCGTTCTGTCCGTCCGTTCCGTCCGTCCTAGTCTGTCACAGCAGAATATCTTCTACGTTTATGGACTGATTTGCATGTAACTTGGTTCGAGGATACTTCACATATAGATCTCATTTTTGAAAATACGAAAAATTAAAATTACCCCTTTTTACCCGACTGCGGAAGGAGGGTTATGTTTTTCGAGAGTATGTATGTATGTATGTAAGTATGTATGTATGTATGTATAATTGTTTGGCACGCCCTACAGCCCAAACGGCTCGACAGTTTTTGACATATGAGGTGTCGTTGAATTTGTCAAAATTGTGAGAGTGACATAGGCTATATAAATTTCAAAAATGGCGCCCGCAAATCGAAATAAAGGGGGGAGGGGGATAGATTTTTTCCTTAGCATAGCAATATGGGTATCAAATGAAAGCCAGTAAAGAGAACATTTCAATAATATAATAATTTTTGCAGTCTTATAATAAAACTAAAAATAAAAAACGGTAATTTAAAAAACTAAAAAACCCGACTGCGTTTCTGTGTAATTGGAAATTAAAAAACCCTAAAACAAGAAAGAGGGCATACCCGGGTTAAATTGGTACCCATATTAAAAACTGTAACATACATGTAAAGACGGGGGTGAATTATTTTTTTGAGTGCATCCCCTTGTGTGGGGTATCGTTGAAAAGGACTATGAAAATAAGGTAGGGTTTCCATACAACGCTTTTTTATCAGCTTTACCATTTGCGAGATATAGCCCGCCAAAGTCATTTACACGGTAAATGACCCCCCCCCCCCCCCCCACCCCTCCTGTAATTTCTAAAGTCTTGGACCTATAAACTTCAAATCACTCACATAAAAAAAACAGGCGCGGAAACTCTTATTTAAAATTGTTTTGGGGTATCCTGTGATGAATACTTTTGAAATTAGGTATAAATAAAATAAGTATAAATACTTTTTTCCAAAAGAACAGTATAAACTTAAAAAGATTTTTTGCCTATACTGTCTAATGTTGTAAGTTAATGGTACGGAACCCTTCGTGCTCGAGTCCGACTCGCACTTGGTCGGTTTTTTAAGAATTCTTATATGTTTAGTTACCTCATGTCTTTGAATATTCATTTTACAACTACCAAAATAAACTTGACATTGTTGATTAACAACAAGCTTCCGTACCACGTAAGTTTGTTTCATATAATTAATAGTTACAAGAATAGCTACAACTTGATTGCCCCACCCAAACTTTCGGATCGTAAACCAAACGAAATTAGTCTCAGCTCCAATTATGGCTAATTAACAATATTGTACCCCGTATAACCCACGTTAGCCATGGATTTCAGATTTAGGGCACTTACAGATTGGGCGTTTATTGCTTGCGTTTAAATTAGGTTACACTAGACTGCTTTGGCTAAGTCAGTTAGCTATCATCATCAATAAAATGGCATGTTAAGGAGTAATAATATTAACAGGGATTCGATCAACTCATTTGCTAATACCACAATGCATTCAAAAGAGTTTCGCACCAATAGCAATAATTCTTATACTCGCAAGGATTCATGCTCTCGATTCAAAGTTTATCACTTAGGTACAAAAAATCATGCAAAAATATTTCTCAGAGACGAATTTTGAATAAAACGCCCAATTTGTAAAAGCTCTGAGCTGAACTTTTTAACGAGCCCCATACTAAATCGACCGTGGTTATTCTAACTTTCTATCATGTTACAGGAAATTGTTAAAATAATCCTAATTAAACGGCAATGCCGTGAACATAAATTATTTAAATGAGGTGATATGTCTGTGTTGAAAGAAAAATCAAAACGTACACTGAAAAGAAATAACTCGCATGTTTTTAACACACTTTATTACCCTATTAACAGCATACTTACAACAAAATACAAGGGTAACTGTGTCCAAAAACCATGTTTAATTAAAGAATGGCCTCTTAATTAACATCTGATGACAAACTCTCTCCTCTTTTACATGCTTTAATTAAAAAAACAGTAAGGGTCCTTTCACCAAAATTGCTGCTGTTTACTGTTATTTGTAATAATAACTAACATTATGGTGCAGTCATTATTACCTTCACTATAAATAACTTAAATAAAAATCTGGTGCAATGACAAGTTAGTTTTGTACAACTTTAGAGTTTAGAACTTTAGGTAGATGTAATGATGTCAGTTGACAATGACAATAGAAAACATTAACTTGATGCAACTGGACTGGACTCCCCTTACTAATAATAAATTTCCCTTTCCATTGCTAATAACACTTGATTATATATATATATGAAATGTTTGTCTCTACGATGTCATGTCACCATCATCTTTAAGTCAAAATTAGCCGTTGCATATTTTAAAAGTGTACCTAATAGCAGTGGCAAATTCATTATTAGTAAGGAATAAGTGTCTGATTAATATAAGAAACAACACTAAGCTTCTTACTACTTTTTCAAATGTAAAAGTAATGAGCCTTTTAAATGATTTGATCACAAACAATAAGGCAAATGCTTAGAAGAAATTCGTAACAAACCAAACCTAGGAAATGTAAGAATGGACCTTTACGTAATACCGCCGCAAGCCTCAACAATCTTAAAAGACTTGGAATTCCAACGGATTGCCCAATATTTCAGAGAAACTAGTATTATTTGTTACAATTGCAGTTGTCGGGTGGAAATGGAGCAATTGTAGAGGAAGTATGGGCAATAAACTGTGTCTAATCAAAGCTTAATCCGACCAAGCGACTATTTAATTTCAACTTAGAGCTTTGATATCCGTTGTAAATTAGTGTTATAAAATAATTAAGAGTAACATGAATTAGTTTTGATTAAATTGTCATAAATAATTCAGTTCTATTCTCGGTACTGCGTCCAGGGAGGTCAATTTGGAACTCAGTAGGATCTAGATACTTTTAAGAAAATGTAGTCTTCTCCTGGCTGGTAAGTTGCCGAAGATAAGATGATGTCAGAAATAAAGAATCCACAGAAGTATTTCTACATAGGCAGGTTTTTGTTGTTATAAATTATCAAAAAGCACAAAAACATATCGTTAACACATCGGAAACAGCTGTACACCGAAAATTGGCGTCCATCCTCCCCAAAAAGGATTTTTGGAGACAATTAAAAGGAAAAAACACGACGATCGGAAAGTGTTACACAATTAAAGGCCGTGCTCAATCTTGCTCACACTTGCACGTGTATAACCAGAAAATATTAGTGACTCTTAAGACAATTGGGGTAGAAATGAAATTTACCAAAGGGTTTTGCTGTAGATTGTACGCAATTAGGTTCCCTCACACCTTTTCTGCCGTTGCCGAGTGCCATTCAATTTTATCGCGCAATTATACTCCATAAAATCAGTAGCCACCGCTGGTCTCTCGTCAACATTTTTGGCGTAGCTTCGCCTAGAATTCTTCGTCTATTAGCAACATTTTAAGCCGGTCTAGAGGAATGTGGAATTGTCCGCTTTTTGCCTTATTAAAACCAATCATAGTCCTTCACTGTCAGCGGCCCGCCGTTGCAAATTGTGACCATAAATAAACGATAGAAATTATTGTTTCATGACTTCATGGGATAGCAATTTAGTGGGATGGATGAGTTCAATACTCCCTGAGTTGATGGGGTCTTTAACCGTAAAAGTCATTGTAATCTTTAAAATCGTCATATTTATTGAAATCTGTGCACATAAAATATAAAGGACTGCTAGTAGGGTATTAATTTATAGTGAATTCCTTCTGCACATGTGAGGACCTGTACAACGCTACTGATAATGCCCTGCTAGTCCCTGAGTAGTGATCCTCAAAATTATAACGTAGATTTGGCACGAAATGAAGTAAAATTGGATAATATTAGTGTTATGTATGTATTTAGGAGGGTAATTTAAAGATTGTAATACCCGCTAGTGATACACAAAACTGGATGTCATTGTCATCGCCGTCAGTTCCGCAATACACGAGATTGAGTGCACATCGTGTTTTACTAAGCTTTTTCCTAAGTAGACTTCCTGGTAGTGAATTCCATACATATCAACTGGCGACGAGTAGTGAACGAATCGACGCAGAAGAATTAGTCGTTTGAAGCGAGAAACGGCATTTAGAACGCAAAGAAAATGTCACTCGGCAAAATGGAGGCGTTTGATGTTCATAACGGCTGTTGGGCGACGTACATCGACAGGTTGGAGCAATATTTCATCGTAAACGAGGTAACAGAAGGAAGAAAAGTACCGTTACTGATTACTATAATGGGAACAGAGTGCTATGAACTTTTAGTGACTTTAAGTACACCTATGAAACCAGCTTCAATGAAATATAGTGAAATTGTGTCATTATTGTCGGGGCATTTGCAGCCTAAACCAAGTGTTTTGGCCGAGCGTTATAAGTTTCGCCAACGAAAGCAGTCGAGAAATGAATCGATAGCAGATTACATGACGGAATTAAAGAAATTAAGTAGGTTTTGTAACTTCGGGACATGGCTAGAGGACAGTATTCGAGACCAATTTGTGTGCGGGTTGTACAGTGATAGCATACGTCTCAGATTGTTTACAGAACTCGATCTGAAATTAGATAAAGCTATGAATTTGGCGGTTACAATGGAGGCAGCAGAAAAAAATTCAGCGGCGGTAGAAGATCGCGGGCGCAGACCGAGCGGTGACGTCACAGCGAGTTCGTGTTTCGCGGTCAGGGAGGAAAACGGGACAACAAGATTGGAGCGAGGGAGAAGATTCAGTAATGACAGACGACAAGAGCCGAGGCGCAACGATCGTTCCCGAGCAACGATAAACTACGAACATAGCCGAGTTACCGCGAATGAGCAGCGAGCCAATGGCGGCAATAGAGGGAGCACAGCTGATTGTGACAAGTTCCGGAACAATGTAGGCCAAGGTCAAGGACGAGGGAAGTGCATGACTTGTGGGCGCGGGCATCTGACGGAAACATGCAAATTTCGGAATTACGTGTGTCGTGTTTGTAATCAAGAGGGGCATCTTAAAAAAATGTGTCCGAGGTTGACAACCTATTACGTCACTCACAGCATCGAGGAGAGGGTGAGTGAGCGGGAGGAACAGTTGGAAGACGATTTGGAGGTAAATCTTTCATTTGTAAAAGAAAATACGCTTAGCAAATATAGGCCTTATGTAGTAGCAATGAGTGTCAATAACAAAAAAATACGTATGGAAATAGACACAGGCAGTACGATTTCTTGTATAAGCTCGGATTGTTATGAAAGGTTTTTCAAAGACTGTCAGTTATTACCAAGTAACTTAGTGTTGAGATACTACACAGGAGAGACTGTGCATACAATAGGTAAAATTAAACCACTCGTGGAATATAAAAATATAGCTAAACCATTGGATTTGTATGTAATAAATAATGGAAAAACGAATTTATTAGGTAGACAATGGCTGGTCGAGTTAGAGATTGACAAACAGTTCGAGTCAATAAATTTTGTACAAACGAATCAGTCATTCAATATATCGGAATTCAGTTCCAGGTTTAAAGAAGTTTTCGCTGACGGACTCGGCAAATACAATGGCGGGCTGGTGTCACTGCGGGTGCGGCCGGACGTGCGGCCGGTGTTCCTGCGCGCGCGCCCGCTGGCGTACGCGCTGCGCGAGCCGGTGGAGCGGGAGCTGGAGCGGCTGCAGCGGGACGGCATCATCACGCCGGTCGAGACCTCAGACTGGGCCACGCCTATCGTGCCGGTGGTAAAAGCGGATGGAACTATACGGATATGTGGTGACTATAAAATAACACTTAATAAACATTTAGACGTGGACCGTTTTCCCTTACCTCGAGTAGAGGATTTATTTACAAAATTACACGGAGGCCAAAGATTTAGTAAAATTGATTTGTCACAAGCGTATGCTCAGTTGGTTTTAGACGATACTTCAAAATATACGGTTATAAATACTCATAAGGGCCTATTCAAATACAATAGACTAATCTACGGACTAGCTTCGAGTCCAGGTATCTTCCAAAGAATTTTAGAACAGATGTTTGCAGACTTGCCGCAAGTAGGGGTGTTCCTTGATGATGTCGTGATATCCGGGAAGAGTGACCGGGATCATATTGCTAATTTATATACGGTTTTCGAAAGGCTAGAAAAATATGGACTAAAGATAAAAAAAGAGAAATGTTCATTTTTGGCGGATTCTATCACTTATTTAGGTTATGTAGTTGACCGAGAAGGAATACATACGTGCCCCAATAAAATTAAGGATATTTTGAAGGCCACTACCCCAAAAACGGTTTCCGAACTACGTTCATTCATAGGAATGGCAATGTACTACGCAAAGTTCGTCAAAGATATAAGCACAATCTTAACACCCTTGTACCGATTACTAAAAAAAAGATGTAATATTTGAGTGGTCGGAGGACTGTGAGACGGCTTTTAGTACAGTGAAACAATTACTTGCTTCCAGCCAAGTTTTGGCACACTACGCCCCCGAGCAGCCGCTGGTGTTGACGACAGACGCCAGCAGCGTCGGGCTCGGCGCCGTCATCGCGCACGTCATGCCGGACGGCACCGAGCGCCCGGTGGCATATGCCTCCAGGGTGCTGAACAGTGCAGAAAAAGCGTATTCACAGATTGAAAAAGAAGCATTGGCTATCATTTACGGCGTAAAAAAGTTTCATCAATACCTGTACGGCCGTAGATTTATATTACGAACGGATCACAAGCCACTAGTTACGATATTTGGAAACAAAGCAGGAATACCCGTAATGGCAGCGTCACGTATGCAACGTTGGGCGATTATTTTGGGTGGATATCAATACGACATAGAATATGTATCAACTTCAAAGAATAGTGCGGATGCGCTCTCTCGTTTACTTCCAAAACAGACCGAGGAAAATGTTCATAAAAATGAATATACTTATCTGAATTTTATTCAAGATTTTATGCCACTAACTTGTGAAGATGTTAAAAAATTCACAGATAGAGATGAGGTGCTACGACAAGTTATATTAAATATTAAACGGGGTTGGCCGAATAAATGTCCGAATGACGAGTTGAGACCGTATTATAACAGAAGTCAAGAACTTTACATAGAAGGCGGATGTGTGATGTGGGGATACCGCATTGTGGTTCCAAAACCTTTACAAAAAGATATCCTAAAGGAATTGCATGCCAGTCACCAAGGAATGGTGAAGATGAAAAGCATGGCTAGAGGATATGTTTGGTGGCCAGGCATTGACCAGGATGTAGAAAAGGTAAGCCGAGATTGTGTTATTTGTGCAATGGAAGCGATAGCGCCACCAAAGTCGGTCTGTCAACCGTGGCCATACTACACGGAACCTTGGAGTAGGCTACATATTGACTTTTTGGGACCATATGAAGGTAAAACATTTTTTGTTATCATTGATTCGACAACAAAATGGATAGAAGCATTTTTAATGCATCGAACTACAGCTGCAGCAGTGATTAAAGTTTTGAGAGAGATGTTTGCAAGATTTGGATTACCAAAAGAAATCGTATCAGATAACGGTCCGCCCTTTACCAGCCAAGAATTCGATAACTTTAATAGGTATAATGGTATAAAACATATTTTTACAGCTCCATATCATCCAGCATCCAATGGGGCCGCAGAGGGTGCGGTTAAACTATGCAAGAGGGCGCTTAGAAAAGCCATTAGAGAGAACCAAGAGGTTGAAGCTGCTTTGCAGACATTTTTGTTAAATTATCGTAACTGTGAGCAAGCGACGACAGGAGAAAGTCCAGCCATGCTTTTACAAAGACGATCACTCCGCTCTCGACTAGACCTTTTAAGAAACACCAACGTTGTGGAAGAGAGAGTGCACAGAGCTCAACAAAAACAGATCGAACAAGCCAGTGGGAGGCATAGAGAACAGATTAAACAAGGAGATCCCGTGTGGATGCAAGAATTCAATGCGAGGGAGAAATGGGTTCCAGGTATAGTCGGTCAGCAAAAAGGTTCAAGACTGTATAACGTAAAAAGGGAAAACGGTAACACTAGCAAAAGGCATATTAATCAGATTAAGAAAAGATTTATTCATGTTCCATATTCTATTCCACCGTCTTTGTCCACCATCGGCACACCGCCGCAGTCTCCGATGCCCTCCGCTTCACCGGTACGCCAGTCCCCAGAGCACCCTGGGAGCGCGGGCGCCGCGCGGAGCCCGGCCGCGGGCTCGGGGGCACCGTCACTGCCACCAGCCTGTCCTCTCAATTCGAAACGCGTTAGGAAACCTCCTGTGAGATTTGGATTTGAGATCGATTAGGTAACCATGTACCTACTCATTTTTTTTTTCTGATTCATTATTTTTGTTTTTTTTTCTTTTTATTCTAAGCATTGCTTTAAGGTTGTACTTGATGAATAGGTTCAAACTTATGCATATTAAATTATTGAATTGAAACTATGTTCAGGAATCAAGTATTTCACGATTTATTACCATATAATTATTTGTATTAGTTAATCTACCGCTTCCTCCAGCTTTCGGTGTCACAAGTATGCAAGTCATAGTTCTATTTCAATGTTTACTGTTACTTTACTAATATTGTAACTTACTAATTAATTACTTCAGTTTTGTTAATATTTCTTTAAGAGGCACTGTACGCAGGTATTCTTTATATACTTAGTTTATTGCTTTTGTACTTACGTATTTGTCTTTAAGTAAGATACATAAGTTCACGAAGGGGGTGTTATGTATGTATTTAGGAGGGTAATTTAAAGATTGTAATACCCGCTAGTGATACACAAAACTGGATGTCATTGTCATCGCCGTCAGTTCCGCAATACACGAGATTGAGTGCACATCGTGTTTTACTAAGCTTTTTCCTAAGTAGACTTCCTGGTAGTGAATTCCATACATATCAATTAGAATTATACTTGTCGTACTCGTATCTTTTATCATAATTGTATATGTAGAGAAACTAATTGGAGACTATAATCTTAGAGAAGTAATTCTTTCTGTCGTCATAAGTTGTTTTACCTCGTCACTAATGAGCACAATGTTAGTCAATTCCATTCAACATTTTCTTACCAGGGTTATTTCCCGCGCTAACGCATGTTTCGGTAAACTTTTCAGTTATTGAGCATACTTACGTAAAAAACTAAAATCATGGTAAGGTACTCGGGCCAATGTTTCCTTTTCTATGGCAACCCTACGATTGTCCTGAGCGCACTGACCTCTATAATACAAGTACGCTGGAGGAAAGGTTCTCTAAGAAATAGCAGATAAATTTCGTGCCTAATCAAAGCGCCACCGAGTGTCCAGGGAACTAAAATAGAGTAACTTACGTTTATGTACGTTTATGTCAACTCTAATTAGTTCCGTGGACGCTCACCACAGCCGTCAACGCCAAAATGGCGATAGTCAAATGGCTTTATTTTTAGGTTGACTGAATGCAGTCCAGCCTACTTGTGTTGTCGAGGTCAGGGCCTGAGCGATTAAAGTTCCGGGCAGTGTTTGATGCGCCGGCGCGCTCAAATGATATTTCGCAAACGCCTCCGCAAATGAAACTGATTATTCGTGCTAATTGCCACAATTTATCCTCAAAACAATCATTTTAAAGCAAAAACTAATTTTAGCCACAGTAAACATTTGACGAATGAGAAACTAAGTAAGACAATTCGTGACAAGTTAGAGTTCCTTTTTTTTTAACCTATAGTTCTGATATTCTGCCTGGTTTTTTGTATGATTAAAGTTGCGATTCAGTAGGTCCTGAGACATGCAATTTAGTTCCAAAAAACTTCCACAGACTAGTTATAAAAAATCAACAATTTAATCCATTAAATCCATACTAATATTATAAATGCGAAAGTGTGTCTGTCTGTCTGTTACCTCTTGACGCTTAAACCACTGAACCGATTGAGATGAAATTTGGTATGGAGACAGTTCGAGACCCTGAAAAGGACATAGGCTACATTTTGTCACTATATAAAAACATTAAGGGGGTGAAATGGGGGGTGAAAGTTTATATGGAAAATCCAACTCTTGCGAGCGAAGTCGCGGGGTACCACTAGTACTTACATAAAATTAAAGACTGCTACCTGATTAGATATAATTCCTTAGAAGTACCTAATCAGGCAACAGCAAGCCTTTTTATCGTCGGTTCAGTTTTATTCCAGTGACGCTGTATCAATTAAGTATATATACTTATAATCCCACTAATATTATAAATGCGAAAGTTTGTAAGTGTGTGTGCGTGAGTGTGTATGTTTGTTACTTCTTCACGCAAAAACTACTGAACAGATATGGATGAAATTTGGCACAGAGATAGATTATAGTCTGGAATAACATAAAGGCTACTTTTTATCCCGAAAAAAAAACACAGTTCCTGTAGGATACAGAAATAATAGTTTACGCGGGCAAAGTCGCGGGCAACAGCTAGTATTCTTATATTTTAAATTTGTGCACACTGTGGCATCTAACAACGACTGTTTTACTACATACTGGTGACGCATTTTGTACTGTGTCCCAGCTATCTTTAGCAGCGCGGTTCAAATGTTTTATGGCGCAAGTCATTCCGGGGGAGGACAAATTGGGCATGTCTTTAACTGACTCATTAGCTGAATATCTGAGTTTAACTTAAATATCTTATGCCCGAGTCCATTAACGCTTTTTATTTTGCTTTAAAATTTGGATGGAAGTGGAGTTGAG
The DNA here is from genome assembly GCA_949316185.1 of Pyrausta nigrata. Lineage (NCBI taxonomy): Eukaryota > Metazoa > Arthropoda > Insecta > Lepidoptera > Crambidae > Pyrausta > Pyrausta nigrata. The sequence continues at coordinate 14,071,825 of OX438949.1, read as the reverse complement.
ACTTCTGGAATTATTTTGTAAAAATGCTGGTTTTTCGGTCTCGAACCTATCCAGGTTTTATCTAACTATAGATCCAAAGCAAATAAAACTAGCAAATTTTCCTTATCATTAAGCTGTCGACCTTATCATTAAGCTGACCTCCTTGCCGCTTTGGTATAGTAGACCACGTTCTGGACTTCAATGCCAGCGGTTTTGGGTTAGAATCCCGCAAGGTGCCCCTTGTGGTATCATTGCGTGAGGAGCATGAGCATTTCAACCTAAGTCATGTCATGTTTATTATTGATCATTGGTTTTTTTTATATTTAATAGGCAGACATTTGACCGCAATCTCACCTGATGGTAAGCGAAGATGCGGTCGAGGATGTTACATGTCTGTCTAGAAGCAGTCTATTCACTCCTTTCTTAAAGGAATCCAAATCGTAATGTTTATTATTATTTATTAGAATAGCAATGTGCTTTGGCCTGGCTTGCTCCCTGCTCTAGCATTTTCAGTATGTCTGTATTTTCAGGTACAATTTTACTGTCGCTCTTGCTCATGGCGAGTTGCTGTGCAGGCAAGTGTGCTAGCTGGAGTGACAAGGACTGTCTTCTCAGTGGTCATATTCATATTCATTTATTGGCCTGTTGGAATTGTATGTTTGTTTCTATTTTTTTATTTTTAGTAAGTAGTTTGAATTTAATTCATATTTTGTATTCTTTTTGGATTTTTAGATAATGTATGCCTAGATAAGGAAGAGCGAGGTCCCCAAACACAGGCATTACTTGCTTAAATGGAGACCTCAATCAACTATGTACCAATGTATAAGTTTTTAAACAAAATAAAAATTATTATTATTATTTATTCGCATACTAAGTGTTACATAAATGTTTGTTCACAGGTCTTTTGCGAAAAAATTTAGCTTATTACATAGTATCCCTTACAATTTAGGTATTGCAAAGTATTAGAGGGCTATATTATATTATACTTTATATCTCATAATAATAAACACTCATTTATTATTAACAGGTATTTATTACTTAACAATATTAGAGCGCCTTGGCTATCGAAGTAAACATTTGGTTATTTATTGTATTTTCATTAATTATTATTATTTATTTAAGTGTAGGTATTTATTTATCACACATTATATATGACTTTGTCTTTTATTATTAAGTATCAGTAGATAATATCATTTCACTGTGTATTTTCCATTAAATAGTAATCTAAATTATAGTAACATTTATCGATAAGGAGTTCTTTAAGCTTTTTATTAAATGTTTTGTATTCTTGTTCACTTTTTATATATTTAGGTAATTTATCATAGACTCTTAAAGCCATGTAATATGGGCTGTCATGTAGCATTTTGATTCTAGATAATGGACCGGACAGGTCCTGGAAAGAACAGAGGATAATTTTGAATCATCCCTTAAAGGGGTTGTAATTTGATTGATTTGCAAGTGTTATAGCTTTCAGAAAGCTATAGATTTAAAAAAAAATGAATAAATGGTAGTTCAAATGTCATTGCAGTATAAAATTGCAATTGTTAACACAATATCTTCCAAAGTGATAAGTTCTCCGGGATAGAGTGCCGCACAAAATCAATTTTGTGCGGCACTGCACCAGTCAGTAGCTCCATTTTTGAATCACTTGCGTGCAGACTTCTATAGATTTTTGATTGCCATCTAAAACTCCGCATCTTTGAATCAATCGATCGACTGCACTCGACCACTCGAAACTGCAACGAGTGCCACTTCCCACTCGTCACAGAAGGCGAGCGGTAAAAATTATAGTAAATTCAATAATAGTGCTCCTGGCCTGAAATCTTATGCTCAAGCCATGTCTGCTTACACTATGAAAAAACATATTCTCTGCTAAAATAATGAGGGGTTTTCCTAGTGTCAAAAACCAGAACTTAAAAATACGCTAGACGGCGTTGACCAATCTAAGTCAGGTAGATTTTTATTTAAGAAATAGGCTGGTTTTAGCCTTTAATATGTTATAATGTTTATGTTTGGCATGTTTTTGATTCATTTATTTATTTATTTATCATAAGGTACACCAACAGTACATATATATTTACATTGAATATGATTTTAAACAATACTTTAACATCTTATATATATATACCCATTATAGGCGTACACAACATTGAAAGCAAGAAACAATAATAGACACAGGGAACGATAGGTTAGTAAATATATAATTAAAGTGTTATTGTTACTGCTACTCCTTTTGTTTAATGAGTAGTTTCCGCACATAGTTTTTAAATTTCGGCAACCTGTCACGAAAAACGTCCAGGCTCCAATCGTTACAGTTTGCATTTAATGCATTATATTGTGCATAGCACCGGACTAGTGGAGCCTGCCTGCCAACGTTAGTTCTTAGTGTGGGGAGTGCAAAAATTTTGCGTACTGGCTTACGGGGTATGTGAAATGGGACAGCAATTGAGACAGTTTCCACAAGTTTGTTACATTTTAATGTTCCATTGAGAAGCCCGTGCAGAAACGCCAGGTCCCGCACTGATCGCCTGAGCCGTAGGCTATCAATGTTAAAGAATGAGAGCCTTTGGTTGTAGGGGGCTCTGTGCGAGATTCCAGAAGATATGAACGCGAGGTGTTTTGAGAATAACCGTTGGATCTCGATTCGCTGAGAATGTACGGCGTAAATGGGGTTCCATGCTACGCTTGCGTATTCTAAAATGCTCCGGACTAACGCGTTGAACAGGATAATTCGTGTGCTAACATTCCGAAAGCCCTTGGTAACCCTTTTAATGAATCCTATCATCATTGATGCTTTTTTAACTATGTTATTAATATGTGGAACGAAGCTTAACTTATTATCGATGACAACGCCCAAATCACGTATCTCGTCTACTTCAGTTAGAGCGACACCGTTAAGATTATAGTTTGACGGAAATATGTTTCTTCTTTTTGTGATTTTTATGTAATGGCATTTGCTAGCGTTCAAGCACATGAAATTCTCCTCACACCAACACTGTATTCTATCTAAGTCATCCTGAATCATATTGACATCCTGGACAGATTCCACCACTTTGTAGATTTTTAAATCATCGGCAAAAAGAGAATTCTTGCAATGATTTATGGATGAGGTTATATCATTTATGAATACTAAAAAAAGAGTTGGTCCCAAATGCGAGCCTTGTGGGACTCCCGATGTTGCATATGCAATTGCTTGCCATTTTTTTACGTAGGTAGTTCCTTTGTATGTTTGTACACATAATATTATAAATAATTGCTTAAGTTATAAACATATTAAAAAAAACATAATATTATGTTCAAAAATTTGTCTTTGTTTTATGCTAATGAGTTCGACGCAATATTTGTATAACTAAGGTAAATAACGCCATCTATCGACATACAATAAAACTAAAATTTTAAGTTGTCAGAAAATCTTTATACTTACCCTCATTATCTTTATACTTGTTCTCAGCGAACCAGCCCTCCGTGATCGCGTGACGCAGGCGGACCCAGGATGGAGTGATACGAAACCAATTGCCGAGATCGCCTCGCCCGACTGCGGGCGATCGCTCGCGATCGTATCGCGACACGACGAAAGGACCGCCAGTACTGTGGGAACTCGATGATGATTTAGCAGGCCCAGCTATAACGTTGCTGCAAATTAGTAGTAGTAGTAGTAGGTGGCTGGATACGATAGGCGGAGGACCGTGAATGTTGGCGCAGTCTAGGAGAGGCCTATCTCCAGCAGTGACTGCAACATGCTGATATGATGGAATACTTACCTAAGTATCGTGGCTAAGCTACAGTCTTGCTGTGGTACCGATAGACTAGTCTGTCTAACATCAAGACCTAAGTAACTAAAATAAAAACCTACAACTTCGAGTAACAGTTTTGGAATGAAACATGCAACTAGCCGAACCAAAATGGTTGTCTGAAAGACTGGAAATAGCCGGTTTACCGGTTCTCCAACGCAAGAAGTTGGCAAGGTCTTAGATACAATCCTCTCTAAATTAGAGGTGGAAACCGAAATCAAGAGAACATCCCGTATCCCGGGAAAAAAAATCTGGACTCATCCTAGTACAAATGGAGTCCCAAGCCGGCCCCGAAATAAATATTTTCATCTCCATGATATAGCTAAGTCACTTTTCACAGTCGTTCTATTCCATAAAAACACGTTCATAGAGAGGTAACTTAGCTATAAATAATTGTCAGTCAATTTGTGACTATCATTAGTAACGGTTTTGAGCATCTCCGTAACGACTTACGACAGACGATTTGTGTAACGATCCCGAATGCATTTCACTGACATGTTAATACCCTCTGAATAGAAATACTTCACACACAAATATAAATAGCTTTAACGCTAATGCATTTTGAATTTCGAATCACCGTAAATTCGTTGACACCTTATCTGAGAGGCCAATGGCGATTGCTTACTTTACTACAGGTATTATTTTCTTGGTTGTTTTAAAACAACTTACAACATTTATTGGGATGTTCATTTAGTGGGATGAAATTATAACGTTATAAATAACGTTATATGATGTAATTATAACGTTATAAATAACTGCCAAATTTTTTGACAGTACTGAGGGTATGACAGTACAGCACTTTTTGAGATTTCTGTAACGCATTTGAACAACGTTGCTCGATTGTTCTTCTTTCATAAAAACTTTTGACATTTCAGTAAAATAGCAGGATTCTTCACTATGACCAATGGTAGTGGGCCCCGTGAACTATGGAAGGTTAACGAGCGGCCATAGAGGTCGCCGCGGTGTTTTGTAACTACAGATAGCCGGTACAGTCGCCCACCAAATAGCAGACGTGTTTGTAACCTTTTGTCCACGCTTGAAATGGGCATTGTACTATGGATAAAATGTTATAAGGTTTTAGAGGGTCCCAAATTACACTTAAGATATGAATAAGATCTTATTATTTAGGAGCATAATACAAAACAGATTTAGTATTCTAGAATTATTTATTTTTATAATTTAAGCAATTTGCTTTGCAATTTATTCGAAAGTAAATTTATAAAATAATTAAATCAAATTTCACTTACAAAAATTAATCGACTGTGTCATCCGGTGGGACTCGAACCCACGACCCTTCGCTATCCGGGCGAGTACTCTTACCAACTAAGCTACGGAGGACGTTAGTCAGTCGACGAATTTTCGCAAGTGCTTGCTACGCCAGTGAGCCGGCGTTCGATTTCATCAATACTTGGGGAATGTACCCGCATGTATCCAATGGAAATATTTTTACAAATATTTAACCATCAGTTAAGATGAAATCAGCTTAACTTATTATATTTTTATAACTGAAGCAATTATTTTGCAAGTTTTTACGAAATTAAATCAAATTTTACTTACAAAAATTTATCGACTGTGTCATACATGCGGGTACATTCCCCAAGTATTGATGAAATCGAACACCGGCTCACTGGCGTAGCAAGCACTTGCGAAAATTCGTCGACTGACTAAAGTCCTCCGTAGCTTAGTTGGTAAGAGCACTCGCCCGGATAGCGAAGGGACGTGGGTTCGAGTCCCACCGGATGACACAGTCGATTAATTTTTGTAAGTGAAATTTGATTAAATTTTGTAAAAACTTGCAAAATAATTGCTTAAGTTATAAAAATATAATAATTTATAAAATAATCTACTGTCTTCAGGTGGAACACGAACACTCAACCCACGACCCTTCGCTATTCGAGCGAATGCTTTCCCAACTCGTGAACAAATCGGTTGTGGGTTCTGAAAAAAACGTACTTAGATACGAGTAAAACCCTTGCCATCGTAAAATGTTAAGACGAAAAAGTTAAATATTATTATTTAATTATGTACATACATATTTTATTGCACTTAAACAATCAGCTAAACTTTAAGCAGCTAGGTACTACATAAGTGGGTTCCGCACTCAAAACCAGTAGCTTGTTAGTCGCAAAATATGAAAGTTAACGTATTTCTGACACATTTTCTAAAAGGCTTTTAATAAGGCAATAGTAGCGTATGACAAGACCTTTGGGCACGAGGGGTTATCGTTTGACCACAGGGGTCACTTCACTTCGCTTTTGTAACGCTTTAAGACAAGTTATTCCATGGGCTTGGTGAATTAAATGGGTTAATAAGTTCAGCGTAGTGAAAGGTACACTCCCTTATGTATTGAAGTATCTTGTTCGCCTTAAGACTGGTTTAGGTATTTGGTATTAGAAGACGAATTCCCGTGGCTTCTGCGAGTTTGATATTTTGTTGAAACAAAATGAATGAATGGGGCAATTATAAAATACCTTTTAATGGTAGTGCCATTTCATTTCATTTTAGGTACGTATTCTGATACAATAGTAATAGTAGCTTAGCTAAAGAGATAAATGCCTTTGATTTGACAATTAATGTAGGTAGAGACTGGTTTGGTTAGCCTGAACCACCAATACTGGAAATATTTGAAGAAAGTTTCAAACTCCCCAGCACTACGATGTTCCTTTTGATATAATATATGAATTTACTTTTCGGACTGAAATAATCTTATCTAAATATTTATAAAAAAACAAAACACCCAACTGCAAAAAATATTATATTTTTGAAATGGTCTTTTCACTGGCTTTCATTTAATATCCATATTGCTATGGTAAGGAAAACATCAATCCCCCGCTCCCTATATGTCCATTTGCGGGCGCCATTTTTTAAATTTATATAGCCTATGGCACTCTCACAATTTTGACAAATTCAACGATACCTCATATGTCAAAGACTATCCAGCCGTTTGGGCTGTAGGGCGTGCAAACAATTATACATACAAACATACTCTCGAAAAACACAACCCTCCTTCCGCAGTCGGGTAAAAAGGGAAAACTGTTTTAATGACTAACTGGCATAACGACGCATAGTCCAAACTACTGGGATTAGGAACTTGCAATTTCGCACCACACTTTTTTAAAATGTAGGTCAACACTTAGAAAGGAATTTTTGGAAATCTCCTTAAGGGAGCAAAAAAGGTGAGTAAGTTTATATGCAACTCCGTCAGTTTTGAAGCTACCTCGATCAAAAAAAAAAATTAAAAACCTTCGACACAAAATAATAGATACACATAAAAATCCTAAAACAAGGTTTTATATCTATAGAATTATAGCTAGATACAATACAGTTGGTTTAAATGGAAACCCTATAAAAAGAAAAAAATAAAACTGATTTTTTTACCCTACGTAAGTATGAAATTTTTAATACTAATGTTGTCGCGTCGGGGGACCGCACTAATGTTAGTCTAACTTTGTGTTAAAGTACATTGTTACGTAACATATTATTATAAAGTTTTTGTATAAGTCCTCAATCCATTTATTTAAATAGCTTTGCTTTCCGAACGCGTCTCGCGCGAATTTTGGTGGACGGCGCGCAAGGTCTAATATTAGTGCGGTCCCCCGACGCGACAACATTAGTATTAAAAATTGCATACTTACGTAGGGTCAAAATTTCAGTTTTATTTTGTGCTTTTTATAGGGTTTCTATTTAAACCAACTGTATTGTATCTAGCTATAATTCCATAGTTATAAAACCTTGTTTTAGGATTTTTATGTGCGTCTATTATTTTGTGTCAGGGGTTTTTAAATTTTAAATTTATTTTTTTATTTTATGCTTTTTGTAGGGAACTTCTGATTTTTTTATTTCATTTAAATTATTTTCTTGCGTTTTAAGATTCTAAGTAATTTGGTGTTTCATCTGGTTTTTTATCAATAATAAATAATTATAATTATTATGAAATAGTTGAGGAAAAGTAAATAAGTAAACTTTGGAATTAAATGCAATTTTGTTAAAGCGACCATCTTGGACTTGAAATTAAGCGTAGTGTATTATAGTATTCTACAAATCAGCCCTTTCATTGGATACCCATATTGAGGGAGTTTTAAAAAAATATGTAATCCACCATTTTGTTACAGCGGCCATCTTGGATTTGAAATTTGTCATAGTGTATAGTATTTTACTAGTCAAGCCCTTTCATTTGATACCCATATTGAAGGAGTTTAAAAAATATATGTAATTCGCTATTTTGTTATGGCACCCAGCTTGGACCGATTTTCATCAAGCATAGCTAAGAACACTTCCGACTAATTAATCATTCAAACAAAAAAAAAAATAAATCAAAATCGATCCATTCGTTTGGGAGCTACGACGCCTCAGACAGACACACACACACACAGAGAGAGAGAGAGAGAGAGACACGTCAAACTTATAACACCCCGTCGTTTTTGCGTCGGAGGTTAAAAATTAGTATTTAGTTAGCTATTTGGTTAGAAATTAAAAATAACGTATTACAGGATTTGTGAAAATTCTACCACTAAGGGGATGAAAAGAGGGTAGGAATTTTGTTTGGGAAACTACATGTTCACGGACGAAGTCGTAGGAATCAGCTGTGTTTAATATTATGAGATCGCATTGTATAAGTTTCACGCTTCACGCTATCAGTTTAACAATTAACAGTGTCAAACATCACGCCCACAGTAGCCAGCGACATCACAACACAACAAGTTGTCCGTTGTCCACCTCCGATCCAACTAGTTGCCGACACCCGCAACTAGTTGCAGACACGGGTCCTACTCTGTAAGTCTCGTACTTTCGAATCGAGCTGACTTTTTTTCTCTCGCGTTGAGATGCTAGATTGTGTGAGTGGGAAATATGCGGAGTTTGAAACTGATTCCCTACAGCTCTGTGAAACGAATTTTGGTTCATTAGTTTCAAAAGACACGAAGTTTTCTTTGTGAATTGTGTGATAAATTTAAGAAAAGACAGTTATTAGTATCACACGCAGCGGTGAATCACAGAAAAATTAAAAAAAGAACATTTTTTTTCCGTGGTGATTTAATCCAGTTTTGATCGTATTGTGACATACATACGTTTATGTTCTTAATAAAATCGCTTATGAATTTGTCTGTTTGACAGAACGAACGATATGGGTTAAAATTAAAAGTGATTAAATGTATATTATTTAAAAAAACTGACTTAATGACTGACTGACCGACATATCAACGTACAGCCCAAGCTACTGGGATTAGAAACTTGATTTTTGAACCTTGCTTCCTTTTATAGTTTAGATGAGCACTGAGAAAGAATTTGAGGAAATTCGTCCGTTAAGGGGAAAAAAGTTAGGGAAATTTTGGTGAAACACCGTCAGTTTTGAAGCTAAATCAATAAAATTTGGTATTAAGCTATTTGATTAGAAACAAAGAAAGACGTATTTCAGGATTTTTGAAAATTGAACCTCTAAGGAGGTGGTAGTTTGTACCTATGGTAAATTCGACATTTGCGCGAACGAAGTCGCAGGCAACCACTAGTCGACTTAGGCCCACTTGCGCAAGTCTGGATTAGCTATTCCGGACTTGTTCAAGGCCTATAATCTGAGTCGAAAGCCAACTTGCGCAAGTCTAGATTAGCTAATCCTGAAGGCCCATTTGCGCCACTCCACGAAAGGTCTATGATCTTAGTTAAATACCCATTTGCGAAAGTCAGGATTAGCAAATCCGGACTTTCGCAGATGGGCCTTAAAGAGTAGCCCCCCTGGCAACACTCGCAACCACTCGTTGTCGTTTGCTCCCACGCGGACAAGTTGACGCTAATAAGGAAACCCAGTTACAGCCTTCGACAATGCAGTTTACAAAACCGTTTAGTTTTATGTCACACTTAAGTTTGTTGCTTGTGCTTTTAGATTCCACGGCGATTATTCTGTAGATAGTTTGGTTTTTATGAGAGCTGAAATTGCGGCATTAAATACTTGTTTTGGGAATCTATGTTATTAATGATTGACCAGAATTCAGCCACCGTATCCGTATATTATCCATCACAACTACTATACAATGTATTTGGAAAAAAGTACACCGTTGCTAGTTATTACCCTGGGCAATATTGGATGGGTTGCATTTAAAAAAGACAAACTTATTTTTTAATTTCTTAGCGACGGGAACAGGCATACTAAAATACAAACTAACATAGTTGTTGTGCAATTTGTTACTAACAAATGGACGTGATTGGTCTGAAATAAATTATTTAAATTTAATAGCCTACACATATAAGATTAGCAAAAAAATTAAATATATCTCTGTTTCAGCACTTGAAATACATATTTATACCTTACCTAGGTAATCATGCTGTCTAGATGTGCCAGGCCCCGAGTTGATTTTGTACATTTTTTTTTCTTATCTGAGCCGAAGCAACTCTTCGCCGTCATAACTCGCCGACAACATTATGTTTCGCTGACACTTGTCGCCTACTCGGCCGACATAAATCCATGCTTTGCGCGGGTTATGTACCACAGGCCGTATGCTAATCGGCCGTTTTGCGTGGACGCATGATTTATCGATTTTCAAAATCGAAATCATCTGTTGACTTCGAATGCTTTCGAAATATGTTTCGTGAAGGCCTTACTCCAAATGTCGACCTTCATATTTTCGAGTTTAGCCATCACGCTTATTTGCGCTGGCATAATGGCATGAGTGACAAAGACAGACATGACTTAAGTCGAATATATCAACCAGAGTAAGACCTCTGGATATATTTTAGTGCTAATTTGAGAAACTACATGCTATTAGCTATATACTTTCAAATGTGAAGTTGTTGAAAGTTTTTACTCCTTGTGGACTTCGTGGTTAGTAGGTACGAGTATCTTATAAATGTGTTTAAAATGTACAATAATTAGTATTAGTCTCTTCCCTTCTACTCTGATTATACGCCCCAGAACATACAAGAAGTAAGCTCTGAATTTGATTTTTGCTTGTATTCCACATAATAAAAACGAATTAATGAATATTTTCGAACGAATAATTTTAAAACAAATATGCTTACCTACAAATGATTTATCTAATAGTCACAGATTTGGAGGATGAAAAACGTATCGTTACGTAAACTTTGTCGCTATATGTAGTACTCTGGATGACACGTAAACGTTATCCGAAATCAACCTTTTTACCAAGTACTTAGTACATTTTGCCATCTTTTAAAAAACAATAGGGCTGTCACTTTTCGAAACAATCCCTAGCACAGCCCTCACACAATCCCGCTTAGGTAATTACACACTCGGGAGATAAGCGCGCGATAGCCGCCAAGGTACTGACAACAGAAAAATCATTAGCCAACCTATTGTTTTAACACAATACGAAATTAGCCTAGAAGATTTTGATGACGGGAAAAATACCTCGCAAAATGACCCAATCACTGTGAAGTTAAAAAAACAAATGCATAGAACTGTGATATATACAGGGAGTCCAGTAATTTTGCATACCTGTCATATGGCAAATTTTTCAAGCGAAAGTCTTGATTTAAGAAAAAATCTTTTTTAAATACTAATAATAATTTATTCGAATTGTTTGCTTGGCGTGCTTATCATTACATTTAAGTATTTATTTATGCCAAATCACAGCATTCTGTAATAAGGGTCTCTGTGTTAGGCCACTGACAGACAGACAGACTGACATGAAACTTCAAGGGTTAATTTTAGACCATGTAAATCTAAAAATACGATATTAATCTAAGACCCGAATTCATAAACAGCCGGTGAACATTGATTGACGGTCAATTTGACAGAAATGTCGTACAAAATGTGTAAAATAATGCTAAACCGGCTGATTAAAAACAAAACATGTGTTGATGAACTCCAGGCTAAGTACCCAAAACAAGAACGACCGACCACGGTATTCCCCCAATATTTGGCGTGCAGCAGTCAAACACCGCAAATAGATTAACAGCAAACAGTCCAACTGTACATCACACTAACAGGCGAAGCATTACACGGCCGCAGATATTAAAACATGGGCGGGGTTTAATTAGGAATTTAACCTGCTAATAAATTAGAGATGACTCGCCGCCACCCAAGGTGTGGCGGCAACACTCAGCCGATTTCCCTAGAGAAATAACGCTGGGGCAGCTAAAACAGGACAGACAGTGCTCAATTGCAAAAACGCGTTCTTTTTTGGTATCCCATATAGACTATGGGCCCAAAATGTATGGGTCATAGGAACCACCTGGTGACGTATATAGGACGATATAATAGCATAAAATAATAAGATTCAGCACTATGCTGTCACTTGTAAGCTGTCCAACTGAGTGCTGGTGAGAATTCAAAAGTGCATGAGAAGAGTAAGTACATTTTGGTCATATATTTTTGTACGGCATTTTTACCATCGATAAATCCATGAAAAATAATAAGAAAGCGCTTAGTGCCGTAAAAAATGGTGCGCCACAAAGTCGGCATTTTTTTTTTAGAAAATCAAAATTTTCCGATTTTGTGGCGCACCATTTTTTTACGGCACTAAGCGCTCACCAGCACTTAGTTGGACAGCTTACAAGTGACAGCATAGTGCTGAATCTTATTATTTTATGCTTTTATATCGTCCTATATATGTCACCTGGTGGTTCATATGACCCATCCATTTGGGCCCATAGTCTAATACTTTTTTTCCATCACTTATGACTTTTGCTCTTCTTGTTTTAGGCAACAACAATTTCTATGGCACCAATATGGTGCGGTAAAAAAGTTTGTGAGCTACATGGTTATCTACACTCATACCATCAGTCTTACGCGTCAATTAGTAATTGCTCGATAATAATATTATCAAGAAAAATTGGGTTACTTACAAACCTTAATATTATTAAGGTTTGTAAGTAACCCAATTTTTTTGACCGCACCAAAGTTGTCTAAAAAAGTTGTTGCATTTTAGCTGAAAAACAGATGTTACAAAGAAGAATACATAGTGTCTGCAAGTGTGTCTATTTCTAAATTCACTGATGACGGTACGTTAAGGGCTCTTTCTCGAGAACGCGGTTCCTCGGTTTTCGGTACCGACGCCGCACTGTTGCCGCAACGCGAGTTTTGTATGAAAACAAACGGCCGTCCGTATGCGGTACGATAAACGCACCGCTTCCGTACCGCAGCCGGCCGTTAAGATACGCATAAATTGAAAGAGCCCTAAAAGTCAAAAATGGTCCCCAAATTCCTAGATAATTGTATTTCATTAGTACATAACCTATTAGGTAATACAGTCTCGTAAAAGTCTAATCGAATGCGTGGGAATACATATTTATGCACGTGTCTGTACTTGCTGTTCAATTTGAACTATATTCCCCGTTGCGTAGTAAACCACTCATTTTCGGGTATTTCTGGAGCTCCTAAAATGTTTAGTGACATTTTGTATCCGTTATATGGGTTGTTTATTTTGTGGTTACTTTTATTGACGACTAATTTATTTCTAACTCATTTTTAAAATCTTCTATTTTAGTTTACATGCAGAATATTGATTACGCTGATAAAAAAAACTTGATCAATATAGATTCTAACTTATTTTCGTTTCAATTTTGGCCTGGGTGTGCAGGTTGCTTTCTAGATTTGAATGATTAATAAAACTACATAAACCAACATCCTTCCACGTATCCATTATTATTGCACACGAATTAGTAATTAATCTGATATTTTATGAACATGGGTGTTATTAAAACTATTATACTAATTTAATAAATTAGATACCACGAAGTTTAATATCTATCGAAGATTAAATTCGAATGGTGCTTTATTTTCACATTGATTTACAACCATTATGTTTTTTTTTAATTTATTTATTTGTACTTTTTACAAAATCACAAGACAGTTCTTGAGTTCAAAATTGTAACTAACCCGACTTTGTTTTATGTAGTTTGAATATATTTAACGGGACATATTCACAAGTGGTAATTTATTGGTTTGGTTTGGGTGGATACATTTAGTTTATAAGAGACTTTTGACTATAAAAAATCCTACGAGCTTAAGTACATTGCACATCTTTCTGTGTAGATATATAATGGCTTTGTTGTTTCTTCTACGGCAATGAAATGTGTTTAAAAAAAAGGTAGGCAGACATGTCTTCTCTCCTACAGATCGGCGATTCTAATTTGATGCGCCGAGCACACGTTTGTTTGTTACGTATCAAAAGGTATAAATGTGTGCGAAATTTAAATACAAAATGAGCAAATTTTTCAATTTGAGGCTAGCAATTTTCACTAATGACACATCTTCCTCTTTTCAATTGCACTATCATTGTTCTACGGTGTCAATAAAGAGTTATCTATAATGTAAATTACCATTCCTGCACAAAAATATACGAGTAAATGCTTCTGTTAGAACTAAGATCAAAGTTCAGCGCGCGTCATTAGTCGCGCGTCCAATCTCATTCGTTTGTAATAGTATCAAGATTAGTTGTGTAATAGTATCAAGATTAGTTGCTCCCCATTCATTTCGATCCTTCTCAGTTATTATGACTAAATTAACTTTTACAAAGCAAGCTTAGATATGTTAGTGATGGCCCGTCAATAATTCTAAAGTATCGATAAAAATACTTTAATGTTCTGTTGACATGATTACTTTTCCGATTAAAATTAAAATTTATGGCACGCGTAGCCAATTCGTTCATCAAAACCTTATGTGCTAATGAAGACATCAATCAATACTTCAAACTATAAAATCTTTAATATACTCGGTTACAAACTACACAATAAAACATGTTATAAACTTATGGAAAACCTTTACACGAATACATTAAACTTTGTTTAATATTTATCGTCTCTTAGTTTAGCAAGGCATACAATATGATTGTATTAGATTTTTTTTTACAATACGAGTACCTATTTTCGCAAACTTTCATATTACTTCTAAGATAAAGTCTTTGCAATCTATAAGGACTTTTAGCGAGTAAATGTAATCTCTCTCGTTTAGTCTTGATGCAATGCTTGATGATTTAAATGGATCCTCCATTACCTTCACTGCACCATCACTTTAATTAATATTGGCATTTAATTACAACGTTTTATTCTAAACTGTTGAATTTCATATATCATATCAGTAGTGTCTCTACTACACTGAAAGATAAGTAAAATAATCATCGTTGTAAAAATCAGCTTTTAGTTAATATAACGTTAATATACTAATAACACTGTGACTGCCTCGTTGGTCTGGTGGTCAGCACGCTAGGTACTATCCACGAGGTCCCGGGTTCGAATCCCGGGTCGGGCCGAGAGTGTTTGGGTTTTTCTGTCTTGAAATTACTCAGACACAGCTCCGGAGTCAGGAAGTTGGTGGTGTTAACACCCCCGTGCCTCGGAAAGCACGTTAAGCCGTTGGTCCTGCGCCTGATCTCTCTACGGTCATGTCGGACTGCCGTCTCACCGAATTATGAGAGTGAAGGAACAGAGAGTGCCCCTGTGTATTGCGCAAACACTTGTGCACTATAAAATGTCCTGCGCAGTTGGCTAATCTCTGATAAGATAGGCCGCCGTAGTCGAAATCGGCTAGGAGGACATTATTATTAATCAACACTGTATAGGGATATTTTGGATATAATAATACTATGTTTTGTATATCCCTAGACAGTGTTGATGTGAGTATTAACTAAACGCTTTTTTATTGGCAAAACCGACCAAGTTGAGGTGGTACCTAGTCCGTTATACTTACAACATTAGACACTATATTCTGAATAATTTAGTTTTAAAAACGACAAAATGATTACGTTTGTTTCTCCCATCTTTAATATTTTTTATTTTTATTTATTTTTAAAGTGAATATACACAACTTTACAATAACAATCCCGGATCGGACGAAATTTGTACCAGTACCATTTCTACTCCGATCATGTCGCATTGCCGCCTCACCGAACTATGAAAATGTGTGTTGTTTCTTACAAAGAGTGCAACTGTGTTTTGCGAACAATAGAGCTTGTGCACTTTAATATCTCCCGAGCATTTGGCTAACCTTGATGAGATTGATCGCCGTAGCCCAAATTCGGCTAGTAGGACATTATTTATTATTTTATTTATCTGCATTTGCTTATGTTTCCCGCGTGCGTGTTCCTCGCGCGCGAGTGCACAACCAGGATTACGCTAGGTCCTATGATGATTTGCTTATGGTTCCTGTCATATAGGTACTTAATTTTATCAATTCATTATTTATTCTGTGAGCTATAAGTCATTAGAATTGATTCATGGAGCCATATCATCATCTATGCGTGTATTTTTTATTTAAATTCATTCTGTGGTTTTATAATCCTACGATCATATTACAGGAATTGAAATAACTAAGCACTAAACACGATGCAATTAAAGACAAAGCCTCGCTCGAACAAAACAGGTAGTAAATAAGTAAGTACTATTAAATTTTATTAGCATTGATCTTTAATTTGAAACTAATTTAATAAATTACAGAGTAAACGGGGCTCCATCCCGGTATTTTATTTCAATCAATCATCGATCATGGCAGATACAGGGACGAGATGGGCGACCGCCTAACTTTATAGGTATCAAAATAGGTATAGGTATAGGCTTAGTACAGACTTCAGAAGGAATGGCAGCTGTCAAATAACAAAATTTTGAAACCTATTATTGACTTCAAATGGTCATGACAAAATTGAATGCAATGAACGAATGGTTTCCCATGGAGCATGCGCAAAGGACCGCCTTTATTAAGCGCCTTTTAAGCGATCAAAATTGTTGTCAAAGTCTTTCAAGCTTTTTGTTAGTGTATAGCAGTTTGACGCGTTTGTCAAATATAATTTATATAAGAACGTGAGCTTGACAAACTAATCTGTCAAACTAATTTGATCGCTTACAGAGGGCTTTAGTCTGAAGCTTTGTTTACTACGGCAACGTCAGTCGTTATTTTATTTACCATATACTCAATTAAATTTTGGGGAAAAGATTGTGAAACAAACTAGGAGTACCTACTAGCTAACTAGGAAATAGCTATGTCAGCTGCGAGAAAACCGCATAGGCATGCTTCTTCCGGAAGACACCTTCATCAGAACATTATGCCTCAGGAAAGATCTATATTTGCCGCAAGCTAAGATTGCAAGGATTTGTCCTTGTAAACACCATGATAAAGAACGTCGCATTGCGCTGGTAAGTCTGAGATCAACGTATTTTTCAATCGAATTATTGTTCTGATGTTGTGTGTAAACTTTTTTATAATGCTATTTCTGTGATGTTGTAGATCCTAACTGCGTTCGTTTTTTGCAAGTGGGTCTTATCGGAAGATCTTTCGGTCTTAGTCGTCAACATGGGATTGTTATCATGCAACGTAACGAACACCGATTGCAATTACGAATATAAGTGTTTGTCTGAAAAATCTTGACCCTATCGATAAGCTACAGAAACCTAGAGACACTACAGTAATATAAGAAGAAATGAAGTCAAGTCACACATAAAGTAAACAGTTATTTATTTGTATTTTTGTTAATACATAAGTTAGGTATAATTAAACGGCATTAAAAAGTACCAGTCTCTTTTTTATTTGTTCTAGTTTCAAGCTTATAATGAATGGGTAACATAATAAATTAGAAGTAGCATGCACTCTGTTATTATTCCCTATTCATTAGTTTTTAAAAGTAATTCTATATAAACTGAATCGTTATTTACAAATCTTTGACATAGGTAAATGATAACTGTCAGCAATACAAGCATAGCACACAGACCCAAATTCGTAGAGATCAAATAAATCTATGGCGTGCATAGAGTAGAAATAAAAAAAGTTTGTATATTTATCACAAATTCATTATGCACATCTATTACAGGAATTCAATCTGCTTGCCTAAAATTGCATATGTCCTATGGCGTTATATACCTATCATTTTTAAAGTATTGTCGTCTTACAAAACCTTACTCAGTTGGTATATAAATTTAATGAAAGTGAACTATAGTGTTATATATATATGTTATATAATATAGCGTTTTCCTGACGTAATCTGAAAGCCCAAAAACGTTATTTCCAATTCGCTTCTACAAACCTCAACTCTTTTAACGATACTTATGAAATGTAGGTACCTAACTAACGAATAAGAAACAAACGCCTTTTATTTATTTCAGATATAAATAATGCTATATCATGTTTGCTCTTCATAAGCGCCCGCCTCTCTTCCATCCAACGCCAGTCGCCACTCCTCCACCACCGCCAATCTCCATTTCTTAGTCTCCAGTTGCACTGCTCATTGCGATTCCGACGATCTAAATGCATGGTCCACTGCAGAAGGCCTACTGTAATAAATGAATTAGTATATCTATTAGCGAATACTTTTTGAAATGCTCTATTAAGACGGATTTATTCCAAGCCGAGTATTCGTTTCGTTCGTTGCTTTCATGATATGCTTTAAGCTGAAATAAATTTATGTAGGTATTTCAAATAAACCAAAATGCATTCCTATTTGCATGATGACTTGTTTGGTGAACCGAAACATTTTAGTATTATAACACATGCAGTAGTAGGCGAAGGATACTTACAAAATAAAAGTATCCAATGCTTTGTAAGCTAGGTTATCACCGTAAACTTACTTGCCTTTATCTTGGTCAGTTTTGGAGACACCGTCACCCACTGCATTAGGCCTGGAGGTTAATCGTGTGAGGTCAGCTTACTTGGTCTAGGAAATTTTGGAAAAGGTCCCCCTGGCTCTCAATGAGTGTGTCTTCATCCACGTCCAAAGTTCTTTAATATTTTCTTGGTGACAATATTTCGATGTACAATACAGGGTTAGAAAATGTATTTCCTATTAATTAAGCACCAATACACAATACATTTTGTATGAATGTGATCGCTGACTCAATAATTACTATGAATCATAAAGTTAATATTCCTAACGGAATAGAGGAACAAACACGACCTGTCAAACGAAACCAAAATAGGATGACATTAGTGTGTGTAAAATTGTTCATGATGTGTGTCAGTGATGTATGTTATGTCGCTTGTTACATTAGTATCGATATCGATAAAATTAATTTGTAACATTAATAGAAGGTTAATTAAATTAATAAAACAAAAAAAGGATGGGATGGGATTTTTCATGACTGAAACTATGATTCTGGAGTGAAGACATTTAAGAAAAACTCAGACGATACGGTTGTTTCAAAAATAATAAATGAAATGAAAAATGTTATTTAAATCGTACACAAACAAAAATAATTTATTAAATATACATTAAAACTAATACAATAACCTAAAACTTAACTAAAAGTAATGTAAATATATATATATATTTACAAAATATAAAAAGCATCAGCCCCAGCAGTGCCGAAAGGAATGGTGCCCAAAAGGCTGGCAGCATTGCCCCTCTGGATAGCAATACTGATTCTTTGCCCAAGGTAGCTGCCAGCCTTTTGATCACCAGTAGAATCAGTTAGCCTTTTGCAGAGATCTTTTAAACTAAGGGCACAGGGACCCCAAGAGCCCATGGTCTCTACGCCAAAAGGCACAAATATGTACCTATCATTGAGGGGTGCATATTTGCGCCTTTTTAAGCATTCTGCAGAGCCTGCCGCCGCGCCAGCAGCGGAAGAAGTACCACTTACATGGGACGGCGCGAGCGTATCTACGCATGTGGCATCCCATACAAGGGAAAGTCCCCGCTTCCAGGGAATGAGCGTCATGCCGTCAGGTCTCTTGCCGTCATCACGAAAATAAATCGTATATTTAAAAAACTAACTTATAGAGATGCAACTTAGTGCATTTATTATAGACATAAAGCTAAAGTAGCTTTATGTCTTCCTTGGCGTCAAAACTATTTGGAGAGAGGTCGATGGTGTGGACTGTTGCAATAGTGGTAACGATGATTCATATGTGAATGCCTTTGGTACAATATCTTTGAAAACATAGGACGAAACTGTGGGTCTAGGCTTTATCTTGACCTGTGAAAAATAAATATAGAACATATGATCTAGTCCCAAACTAAGCAAACCATATAATACGTAGACATAACCATAAGTAGACATTGTTATCAAATGAAACATCAGCAGAAGAATAGTATTATTCTTATTTTGCTCGTCGCGTCTTGAAATATTTTTGTTCGAAATGCTTACTGCACTTGAATATTTAAAACTTGAATTTTTGTTTGGAACCCAGTTTGGACGATTTATAAATTTTAGACATGCATTTTTTTATTCAAGTTATTCGGAAATTTAACAGATACATTTATTACTAATGTTAGTAACTATTCTAACAGGTAAAAACTGCATGGATCGGCTAAGTATCTTAAATAGTAATTACATTCCCAGTTGATTCATATCTAATCTTAGATACTTAAACAACAGTAATACATATTATTCGTTTATTACGTACGAAACGAAATATCGATAACTTGATACAGCCCTAGTGTAAAACGAAAATTATTTCTTTACACAAAATATTCGTAAATTCTGCATTATGTGTATTGGATATTTGCTTCTTACATTAATAAATGTTTATAGATGAGAAAGATCACACTAAGCACTCAAAATTCGAAACGCATTGGCAAAAATAAACCTAAAATAGCTGGTGTCCATTTGGAACAATTTACCTGTGAAATGAACATTTTTCGGGGTTATTTCGCTGTGTCGTACAACAATTATTTACTGAACAAGTCACCATGTTTCACTAAGAAATATTTCAAAAATATATTCACGATTTCATGTAATATTTGAAAAATTAAAATAGCTGAAATTCTCAGCGTGCCGATAAGTGCCGACAAACTGTTTGACAGTTTCAAAAACGGTTCTGTTACATCGCATCACACATCTCTTTTTATCATACAGTTTTGCTGATAGAGACATCTCGCTCGCTCAGCCCTTTGTTCCTCGAATGTAATTTTCTAGTTTGTTTTTATAAGACGTCAATCTGTCTTATTTTTGACGTAATGATAATTCACGTAACCCTGACAATGCGTTTTGTTATACGCTACTTTATTTTTCAAATGTAAATAATACTTATTTATAGCAAATAAGCGAATAATACTAGCAAAAATAATAAAAATATTATAATATATTCCAAATAACGGTCATTAAAAATATTTAAATTATCGTATAAATTAAAAAAGTATGTTTTATTTAATAACTTCAAAATGGGTGAATAATACGCAAAATTGTATTCACTCGGTATTCATAGCCTTCAAAAATCAAAGCAATTTCAATTCTTATGTTTATTCAATTGAATTGAATTGAAATAGGTATAGGTATAGGTTTCAAGTTAGGCGGTAGGCCTGCAGGGCCTAAATTTTATTTATGTCATACAATAAAATAGTTATGTAGCTGAAAAAATAGGTGTCTTGCTTGGCTATTTATTTCTTCATTAACCTTCAATAACCCTAAAAATCATAAATGAAATAAGCAACGAATATCTACTGATTCCTACCACTCCCTAGGACCTTTGGGAACAACCCCTACTAAAGTTAGAAATCTTGCAGTAATTTTCTGTCTGTTTTTTTTTCACGCCTAAGCAATTAATTCTCTCTCCTCTCATTGACCCAGCTGAAGTCATGGGAAGCAATAGTCATAGCATAGCATAGCATAGGGTAGAGATGTTTAAGAAAGTATGTTGTAGAGCTTAATTATAAACTGAAGGTAAAGCATTCTTGATCACCACATTAAGCCCTTTTACCAAGACCCAACGAATAATTCCAATGTTTATGCCATTACTAAATGTTTCTTTCAAAATATTACAGAAGTAATCTTGCGCATAATAGAAAATATGAAACGTAATAACTGGCAACGGAGCTGTTATTGCCTTAACCACTACTCTAAATGAGATGTCAAAATATTATTAGGCTACAATTCATAGTAACGTGTCTGTAGTGTGACTATGAGACACGATGAATTTTTGGATTCCTGGAGGAACACTGTGCTACTAAAAAACTATAAGCTCATAATGATAAAAAAAAACAAAGCGAAGTGTAGAGGAGAAATAAGGGAGGCTGACCCCGCCACCATGTGAAATACAAATTTTTAAGATAAGGTTTAGGAAACAATATAAAGAACCACTACATCGCAAGCATTTAGTCGACGTATTCTTCGTTTTACATCTACTTTAAAATATCCAAAAATAAAGTAAATACAAAGACATCGCAACTTTTGCGCTAATAATGATTAATTAATGTAAGCTCTTGATAATTTGACACCTGACTGAAAAATAACACTGTATGTAGCTTGTAGGAGGAAGAGAGATGATGTTTATGAGACTCCAAAAGTCTTCGAGAATTTATCTCAGCTTTTTTCAGTTAATCTAGGTACTTACGTATTAAGGGGCCGCGTCTACGTATACAACGACAGCGACAACCGACTGGAGAAATAAGAAGAGTATACTTCACTATTCATCCGTGAGGTCGTGTGTTCGAACCCTGGCCTGTACCATTGAGTTTGTACAAAACATCAGTACACCCTTTTCCGAAGATATCATTGACTTACCGTGAAGAAAGCGTCGTGAGGAAACCTGCACATTAGTGTTTGCATGTTTACTAGAGTTTTTGAGAAGAAAATAAGAATCTCATTTATTTAAAAATGCCAAGAAAGCGATTTCGACCATGACCCCGAAGAAAACAAATCTGATATTGATATCAATTAACCCCCTAAAATATGTCGACTGCCTGAAACCATGCCCTCATTCTATGGTTCTTCATGGTCACCCCAGCGCGGTATCTATTGACGAAAGTTACGCAGAACCATTTCCATTTATACAACAACAGTAAGAACAGGCCCGCCATTAGGCCATGTGGCCGTGGGGTCACACTCGCGGAAGAGAACAGAGTATTTTTATCACGCGTTTATTGTTAGACTTCTTGGAAGACAATCGTAAACTAGTCGCGTTACTCTGGGTCAAAGGCGCTGCAACTATAGTTCCTAATTTGCTAGATTTTATTATGAAATCGATCAAATCAATAATACCTACCTAATGTACTAGGAAATATGAATGTAGTGTCTTAGTATAATGTAGAGATGATGCTCTTGTAGTTGGATTTTTTCCATACTTCTCTATTCCATGCCATCTCCTTGACCGCCGGTAGTATTTAACGGTGGATTTAAAAAAAAAGATTTTTTAATTGTATAATAATAATAATAAAACGTTTATTTCAGACCAAATCAAAGATCCATAGCTACAGATAGTTGTTAGTAACATATAACTTAAAATTATTATTAGTACTACTTAAAAACTTTAAGCTACCACTTACCAAATAAAACAACGAAGTGCTCAGTCAAAAATCCGATTCCTAAATCCCTGCACATGTATTTGTATCCAGTGCTGGTCATCAAAATATTACACTGTATTTGTAATTTATTGACGACTAGTGGTTCCCCGCAACTTCGCCCGCAAGAGTTTGAGTTTTCATTTGAACTTTCATCCCCAATTTCACCCCCTTAATATATTTATATTGCGACAAAATGTAGGCTATGTCCTTTCCAGGGTCTCGAACTGTATCCATACCAAATTTCATCTCAATCGGTTAAGTGGTTTAAGCGTCAAGAGGTAACAGACAGACAGACAGACGCACTTTTGCATTTATAATATTAGTATGGATAGAAAACATCAATCCTTGACAGTTGGCTTGGTTGAGTAGACATTGCTGCTCGGTCTTAGTTAAAAATTTATTAACTCTTTATAAATTAAGCTACTTACTGAACTGATGTCTCATATGATTTATACGTTCCGCAAATACATATGCAATTTGTATTAATTATACGCCCCTATGCAATATACACACTGTAAATACGGTCTTGTTTTTGTTTTTATTTTTACAAAACATAAGAAAGTATTAATTTTCATAGAGCAACATTTCTTAGTTCCCACTGCATCTATCATCGGCCACAGCAAACAAATCAAGCTGGATATCGCGTATCGCAGTCATAAAACGCACACCGTTCATTTTCCATCTTGCCCAGAAACGCTTCGCGACAGGGCCGACAGTTTCGAGTTGTACTGAAATTAATCAAGGTAAGTTATCTTTAGGAAAACATGTTGGTACGTAATCCACTATATTCAAAGGTTTCAAGTTTCAGAATGTTAAGTGCTAATAAATTATTGTTGCAGATACTACTTGCCTACCTAAATATTTAATTACAGAGATATTTAATGCATCTAGAGAATTATGGGAAGTCTTGAAAAATTATTTTAAAATAATGTAATTTCTCAAGACTCATTAAGTAAACAAACAGCCATAAGGAAATGGATTTAAATCGATGAGTATACCGACTTACAGTCGATGTACAAGATATACATTTTGTATTTATGGTTGAAAAAAATATTTTGACCGGTAGTTCTTAAAAATATTCCCATGAGGGGCAGTAACGAGGTCATATTTTTTTATATGGTTTTTTTTACAGAAACTTATCCTATCCTATATTTACTTATGTGATGCGGTATCAAATGATGGTAATATATTTAAAATCGCTTTTTTTGAGGTTAGATATGAGTATACATTTGTCTTATGTCTGACAAGTCTCTCAACTGTAGGAGCCCAAACTTGGAATGTTTTGAAAATATTTCTTGTAGATTTTTTACGTAGCTCGACTACTATGAGGATTACGAGATAATGATGATATTAAGGGACATGAAAATGATAGTAAAAAACAAAAGAGGTGCTCATATTTGTTACGAGTATTCCAAATCTATTTCAGAACTACCAATACACAGAATAGATAGAAGTATGTCACACAAGCGCCACTGTGAAATGATAAATTGAACAGCCACTTGGATAAAACCGGATAATATATTTCATTGAAGTACTATTGGTTCTTCGCGACTGCGCCCGCGACAATGTCGAATTTCTGATATAAACTTTCACCCCCTTAAGGGATGCATTTCCAAAAATACCGACTACCGATACTATAAAAGGAAGCATAGTGCTAAATTTTAAGTTTCTAATCCCAGTAGTTTGGGCTGTGCGTTAATATGTCACCCAGTCAGTCATTAAATCGTCCTTTTTATATATTTAAAGTAGTTAGACTAAGCGGTTCTAATTGACGATTTCTGGGATCAAAAATATCTTTTGTATTTCCCAGGGCTCAAACTATCACTATAAAATTATTTAAATCGGTTCAGCGGTTTGAACGTGAAGAGGTATCAGACAGACACATAGACACATTTATAATTTTAGTATGGATTGGTCGGTGTGGCAACAGAAAAGCAGCTGCCACCCCTGAGTTTCTTTCGAACATCGATCACTACACACCCATTGTATTGCAAATTCACTGGACAAGTTAGGTACCAGTGGCGATAGAGCCTGTCACATTCGTCCTGTCCGCTACATAGGACCACAGAATAAAGGTATGTACTATAAAAGGTGCAATGGATTTTTTTAGATCAGATACAGTTAGAAGAGTATTACGAGTACTATGGCTGCGACATACACGGCCTTATTACAAAAAACTTATAGACTACAGGCCCATGTCCAAAATGGATGGGTCATATGAACCACCAGGTGACGTTTATAAGATGATATAAGATCATAAAATAATAAGATTCAGCACTATGCTGTCTCTTGTAAGCTGTCAAACTGAGTGCGGTTGAGAATTTAAAAGTGCAGGAGAAGAGTAAGTACATTTTGGTCATTTACCGACTTTGTGGCGGACCATTTCTTACGGCACTACGCGTTTTTAAATAATTTTTCATGGATTTATCGATGGTTAAAATGCCGTACAAAAATATATGACCAAAATGTACTTACTCTTTTCCTGCATTTTTGAATTCTCACCAGCACTCAGTTGGAAAGCTTACAAGTGACAGCATACTGCTGAATCTTATTATTTTATGCTCTTATATCGTCCTATATACGTCACCTGGTGGTTCATTTGACCCATCCATTTTGGACATGGGCCTGTAGTCTATTAGTACCTACCAGGTTTAAGCCAAGACTAAATTTAAGCTGACAAATTAGAAATGAATGACACATTCATGACATTACCTAATAGAAACTCTTGTACATTGGTCGGTTAAAATTTGATCCTGGTTTAAACCTGGTACTAAGTTTTTTGTAATAAGGGGGACAGGGTTACATTGCAAAGAGTAGTGATATTTACAGGAGTGGCACGAGCTGTAACATAATCGCTCTATGCAAAAAAAAAACATTTTTTACATTTTATTAATCCTTTCCGCTGTTAAAAAACCTGTACGCGTGAATAATTTAAGTCATTCGTACATACACGAACGATATCTGCGTAACGATCAACTGAAAATTGCATTGACAGTAATTATGGCACGCGAAAGTTGGCGTTATCTCTCTATTTACTTTAATTTCGGACATTTTATAGTAATTTTATTTAAAAAATACGATGATTCAACATAATTACGATAAAGTCGTTTCTACTCGTTATACTCGTATTGTTCCATGTGCCAAAAATTTGGCACCTGGTTACAAGTATTAGTCTTCTCTGTATTGGCACAGACTATACTAGGCGTCCCTCTCCTAGAATACGTGTTCCTTCTGATATCTCATAATATAAACATTTTGTTCTTCTACATGCAATAACTTTTTGTAAGGAACAAATGCGTGCGGTAAAAAAATTGCCAATTCGTATAGCTAGAAGTTATCAATTATATCACTATAATAATATTGGATTTTACCCTTTGGGTACGGAACCCTAAAAAATATTTACTAGCTAATTGTTCATAGAGATATATTATTTCGAGCCAAGGAATAAGGTTCTGTTACAATCTATATATTTCCCTCTATCGTTTCATCATCGATAAGATCATTATTTACATTACATTTATAATATTTCATAATGAACTATATATACAACTTATTAATAAAAATTAAGATAAATTACTTAATACAACACAAAAACAAAAATTATAAAAAGGGTCCTTCTGGTAAGGTTCCTAAGATGCTGGCAGCATTACCGCGCTGGATAGCGATGCTTATACGCTGAGCAAGGTAGCTGCCAGCTCTTAGGTCACCACTGATGTCAACTAGCCTCTTGGAAATCTCTTTGAAAAAAGAGATAGCGTTGGGACCCCACGAACCCAGTGTTTCGACTCCAAACGGTACAAAGTGGTACCGGGAGTCGATCTGCCTGTACTTGTTCTTTTTAAAGTTTTCGGCACTTGTCGCAGCCAAACCAGCATCACGGCTTGTCCCGGGCAAATGAGAGGCTGCAAGTGTGTCGACACAGGTAGCGTCCCACACAAGAGCCCATCCGCCAAGAAACAAGTGACATCCCGTCTGGTCTCTTGCCATCATCACGCGCGATACCGTTCGGCTCGAGTAAAGCCGGCACGTTGATAGGGGCAAGAGACCGACGGATGATGTAGTTGATGCTGGCATGACGCGAAAAGCGGCCTGCACTTTTAATACAAGAGAGTCCGTGATGTCCCAACGAGCCGACATCAGAACCACAAGGACATCTGTGTGGAAGGCAAACCTCAGCACCAACACGCAGACCTATCGCGACTCGTAGAGTTTCTAAGTTTCTAGTTTTTATTACATTACATTATTTATGGTAAGATGACAGCCCTGGCTAAGCTGGACGTGCATCCTTATCTCTGATAGCTCCAAGCCCCGTGGCTAGACCGCACGCATGCGTGGTTTAGCATGGTCATTTGATCAAAAGATTTATCAAGTAGGATGGTAGATACCTTAGAATTAGTTAATATGTAGTACAAGCTCAAAAAAATCACTCTGCGAAGTACGAAGCACAAATATGAACTTCCAAACCAGAATTTGTTCGCACAAATAGTCTTGTTTTTTTTTACTTAGCCGTTATTGTCCCACTGCTGGGCAAAGACCTCCCCCAAACTTTTCCAGTGGTTGCGGTTACCGGTCTGGTTGTTTATTTATCTTTACTAAATAAACAAGACAATCTTAATCAATTTTTTTATTAAGGAAATAATCGCTTTCTTATGGTACATCTTATTAGCTTATACGCTAGAAATGCTATTAATGTAGCTAACTTTTACAATGAGTGATAATATAAAGACATATGTGAAAAGTAATGTTGTTTTCTGGAATTTACCTATGGCCAGGCCATTCCCACTTGAGTCGTCAAATGGCCGCAAATGTATCACGAGATGAGCTCAGAAAATCCCAAGAAAGGCTCGTATGTCTGAATTGAAGGTCGAGGAGAATGCGCAGAGGACGCTAAGAATGTTTCCACCATATTTGCACAACAATTCGTATAGAGGATGTGTTTGATAAGAACCAATAAAGAAGAATTGCTTTAGCCTTGATTACTACAGCTCCTGTGGAAACGGAGCCTAGTAACAAGTGCATGCTCGAGGAATCGCCAATCGCACTCGACTGTCAAAGGAAATCCCCTTCCCCGCAACCCTGTCGAGCGCAGGAAGGTCGCGCACGAACCTGCCGAACTATTAGCGGTGCGAGGTTAGATAAATGAAGCGATTGAATTGGTTCTTTACCAACATATCCCTCGCTTCGCATTCTTGCATATTCCGGTGAAAACACAGCCTTACTTAAAAGTCTAGTTATTAATATCACTGACCGCCTCGTTGGTCTAGTGGTCAGCACGTATCCATAAGATCCCGTGTTCGAATCCCGAGTCGGGCCGAGAGTGTTGGGTTTTTCTGTTTAGGAATAACTCGGACACAGCTCCGGAGTCAGGAAGTTGGTTGGTTTATTTTAGAGTCAAGAGCAAACCGATTTCGAAAAAAAAGCCCTCGTGACTCGGACGGAAAGCACGTTAAACCGTTGGCCCTGCGCCTGAGTTCTCTACGGATATTTCGGACTACCGTCTAACCGAATCATAAGAGAAGGAACAGAGAGTGCACCTGTGTACTGTGCACACACTTGTGCACTATATCTCCCGCGTAGTTGGCTAATCTCTATTGAGATAGGCGCTGTAGCCGAAATTCGGCTCGGAGGACACTATTATTATTAATATCACTAGTGGAAACACAGCCTTAAAAGTCTAGCCTTAACGTTGTCTTGTAGTTACAATAACATTAGGTTTCAAGCTTTAAAAACAAATGAAATGAATCTCAGGCATGCTCATACTAAAAAGTCAGGAACCTCTGAAACAGGCTACACTAGTCGTAGCCAGAGAAGCTCGTGATAAAGAGTCAAATGTCGCCGACTGCGGCTGCGCGGCGGTGCCTTTGATCTCAGATAGCGGCCCGTCTGAGGCGCGCGCGCATATTTGCCGACGTGCGTTAATGCGTAAAGTACATTTGACCACATGAATATGTGAATACATTTGATACGATTGCTGACTTTAAAAAATGCCCGTTACTGCCATACAGTAAATATTGCACGCTAGGGTCGATGAATATCGACCGTGTTTTTAGGTTGTGCAGGTTCTATACTGTTTCTTATACCTTTAAACGAGCAGTTCATGTATATTTATTTATATAAATATATGTCGCAGGGATATTATAAAATCCGTGATATTGTTATTTCACTAGTGACATTATAATTACACTGATTTATTGTCAATCGTTTGCATTACTTACAATTTAACTGGCTAGTTTCAGTGCCATTATAATTTCACTAGACCGATACGGTGACATTGTAAGGCAGTGATATATTAACAATAACACTGGTTTAAGAAAGCCGTTAGATTATCAAAGCGATCGCTGATTGGTCTATTTTCTTTACCAACTGAACTACAAGTATTGAATACTTCCAAATGCTTACGATCACTCATTTTGAAGATATTGACTAGAATGATCAACTAAATACCTCATAAAAAAAACAAAAATATGTAATGAACTGATATTTAAAAAGGCACGCTCCAATTTTGATAAATGTGTATTGCGACTGATCTCGCTAAAATTTGGTTTGTGGGGTTTATCGGGATTGAAAAATTGATCTAGATTGTTCTTGTTCTTGAGTCTTGTTTGGAAAACATGTGTGTGTTTTCATACGTTTTTCTTTCCTAATTTTTCGACGCAGATTCAGATCGTAAGACGTCGGACTGAAGAAACGTAGAAGACGGGGGTTCGAAACTCGATCGGTGACGAAAATTTTTTTCGTTTTGTTTTGTTGTGTATTTAGGTATTCAATTTTATAGCTTTTTTGTTTTTTAAACAAGCCCTACGAATTATCAATAGGTCCCCAGATACTGTTAAACTTATATGTCACATCACAACTGTCTTATGTAGAAATACTTAACACCCCTGTGTTTGCTAGGCTAGGTTTATTTTCATTCACTTATCTAGTTATAAAAAAAAAACAGTGGCTCTATATCGGTATTTTATTTTTTTTCAATCAAATCTCGGTATCGTTGCAGACTTGCACATTTTCACAATGTGTCTTTCTGTCAAAGAGAGAATGAGAGGCAAATATCATAAATTAAAGAAGAAGAAAGAAAATACCATTATGACATCTTTGACATCCTTGACAGTGTCCTAGACCATCAATAATTTTTAAACACCCGGTAAACCTACATCGTTTGACATAATTCCCATACAAAATATGCCAATAAAAAAATATCATAACGGCTAAAACTTAACATGTGTTGGTGAACTCTACCATAGTGTATCATCTAAGATGACAAGCCAACCGAAATCTCGTGAAACTATGCTTTTACTCTATCGAAACATTCTGTGGCTAAACCACGATTCGATGATGACTTTGTGTTTTTAAGGGAAACGACAATCGTTGTCAACACAATGGAAGTTATTTCAATCAATGTTTTGTTGTAAAAGCTGGCCATTTGCTAGTTAAACTAATTAGTCGGTCTGTGGTACGTCCAAAATTTTACGTTTTCTATATTGATCGGTAATTAAATTATAGGTTGTAGGCATAAGTACTAAAAAAATAACAATATCATATTTTGCCACAATTGCCCATATTTTACGAGTTCCAAGAACCTCTCGCCATTTCTTCCATCATAAAAAAAACCCTTAGCGTAGAAGATTGCCCACGTTCTTACATCACTGAATGAAAGAAAAGAGAGAAACTAAAGCTGTCGAATGGAACATTTTCAAGCGATTTCGATCCAGGATTGTTAGCAACAGAGTTACGTAATGAGCCCTAATGTTTCTTGTGTTTTGTTATTTGCATTTTTTATTAATAGATTCGTAGTTTAAATGTAAATCGGAGTCGAACTGTACCTCAGATGTGTGTACTGCCAAAAACGTAACGGTTGTAGGTAACATGACTTGAGTTTTTACAAAAGATATTTGCGGTTAGAGTGTTAATAAAGCATTGTTGCTAGCTGTGCGTAAGTTCCGTGTCGAAGCAAACAATTGATTTTAATGGATACCTAACTTAGACGAATGACCGCAAATTACTTCAGACATACAAGTAGAAAGCACGTCGTAAGATGCCACAGTGTATGTCTTGTGTATGACAGCCATCAGCTAGTTTTCTGGCACGGAAAGTTTAGGTTCTCTACCTAAAAACTATGTACTTCAATCAAGATCGAGAATGATAAAGGAAGAATATTTTTTTAAATGTCCTAATGTACAATTAGGTATGTATATGTTTATGCGTTGGTATTATAATATCTGTGGTATACTAACTTATTAAAATTAACTAACAGTCGAGACAACAGTCAAAAGATTTTTTATTGCAGCACTCTAGGCAATACTTTTACGTAATCTTCCGAGTAGCACTATACTTACCTACCAACATCATCATCCTAGCGTAATCCAGGTTGTGCACTTGCATGCGTGGGCCCAGGGTCCGCTGACCATGATCCAGGATGTGGTAGATCAGGTAATTTAAAAAACTGTAATTTACCTACCATATTTTCTATTTTTATTTTGGACTTCAGTGACAATCAATTATTACGTGAGGTTGACCACACTGGAGCCAAGCCGAAGCGGATTGGGCACTACTTGACAACTTGGTCCCAGTTAGCGCCCGTCTTTAAAATTAACCGAACTGAGCCCGTAGCCAAATGGCAATCTTTCGGTAGCGAATTTCACTATCGCCAAATGTATGCAAAATACACGTGATATTTCGATGGCTTATGTCAGTTTCATACATTTTGTTAGCGATAACGAACTTCGCCTTAGAATAAATTGCCACTTGGCTACGGTGCCAGAAAAGCTAAGTAAGTATTATATTGTTACAACAATTCGTTGCTTCCCGTGTTCACACATTACTTTTTTACAGGCGCCATTACTTATCCACTGAAATTACACCCAAATTGGCAATAACTTAAGCCGAGGTTTACAATCGATTCGATAAAATCTGACGAATTTTATCTAGAGAATTTGCCTGGCCCTACCTTTAATAAATATTAGCCGTAGGGGTGCCAACTTCCACCCTTTTAAAATATACGTTTAATTGCTTTCAGACGTCATTTCAAAGTCATTTTCAAAGCCATCGTATTAGACGATGGACCTGCTGGTTTCTAGTACATTTCAGGGATAGAGTTAACAAGAAAGGCACAAAGACAAATTTTGTTGATTTAAAGCTACACACAAAACGGTTGTGAAATGGAAAAAATATCATATAAGAAATCCTCTTATTTGAAATCGGTTATAATAGGACTTATTAATTTTTTTTGTGCACCTCGTGTCCTACGTTTATGAACTAAGGCTGGTTAGATAACTGTAAAATATATAAATAGACGATATCCACACGTAAGCTCAACGCATGTTTCTGCTGACCTAATCTTTTTAGAATGTGCCATCCTTGGATAATACTGGTAGCCTCAATTTGTCCGCCATAAAATTATTTTAGGTGCAATTTGTCAAAGTCAGATTGCAGTGCGTACCGATGCATCGGGCCGGTACGATCGATATCTCGCTCTTTGTATCACTGCCGATTATCGATTGTATGGGCGATCTGTTCCGACGCATGCGCCGTGAATGGCAACCATTGCATATCGAATGCAAACTCGATACTATTGTTTATTCCGATTTGGAATATCAATATCGGCTTAGCGGAATACAGATATCTTTTTAATACAGTCATGATTTTGTTCGTGATGGGATTTTCGTGATAGCTCAATTCAATGCGGTACATTGTTGTTTAATCGAGTCGCGAATAATATGTACCTGCTTAAAGGTTAACGACTTGTTTCATGTATTATGTGTGAAATGTTCAGTGACCAGCGCTTTAGGCTACCCATTTTCGTTGCAATATCACCTCTATTACAACTGCATAGGGTGCCGCAGCGTTGAGTTTGAGGTGCCTTCATCCATCTTTGCAAGTTACATCTTAATGATATGAACGGGAACGCTAATTTTATGCTTCGTTTCGAGTTATAGTGGTTTTAATAACCCTGTTATCGACTGAAAGGATCCTGCCGCCTGCTAGATTTGTATAGATTTGTTCACAGTTATGTCTATCGGCTCGTATAAAGCAACAAAGTGGGCTACTTAGTTCGTAGTACGTAACGTATTTAGTACTTAGCAACTTCGTCCGCACCGTATCGTTTTGCGGCAAAAATTTATGGTCTGATATGCTGGCACTGTAACTAATATTAATACCGGAATATTTCATAATATTGAGGACAAAATGAAAATTCATAACGCATAGTCATCCGTTGTATATCCGATCCAGTGTCTTCGCGAGCGATTTCCAAAACGATTAATTTGTAGATATTCACGGCGAGATCAAAAGCTGGTGACAAACTATCAGAAACCCCGTCTGAAGACCGACTGTAATTAAATTATCTCCAACGTACCTTCGACGCTAGTGCCGCCATTTGTCTTATCGATAAACAGGCCAAGTTTTGAAAGGAGTATATTTTCCACAAAGAACATTCGTTAAACTCTAGATGTGTTTTACTTTTTGTATTTTTTAAGAAAGAAAGATTATGTTACGCTTGATTGGTTTGGTCCTGAATTGGTATTTAGTTACCCCATTTTATATCTTTATCGTTTAATTTACCATTAGATTATATGTCATCCTTTTCACTACTATTGACTTTAAAGGTATGAGTACTTTTTACTAATTGATATGAGGACAAAAAACCAAAGAACTGAACCTAAAAAGAGATATATTTGCTTAAAAATTAAAACGAAATGTTGTGCTTTAGAACTCGAAATTTGGTACTCATATTACTAGACGTGATCGTTATGATTATGTACATAAGCAAAAGCTTAAAAACTTGATGAATTGATGTTTGACTATTTTTTCATCAACCCCCTATGACCCGAGCAGTACAATGAACTCTTGCGCTGCTGCCTTTTGCCACGTTACTCGTTACGTTAAAGTGTCAAATATTATGTAACCTATCCTCGGCCGCATCGTCGCGTACCATCAGATGAGATTGCGGTCAAATGGCTACCTATGTATAATTTAAAAAAAACTCAATGCGAAAGTAAACCTTCTGTAAAAGCTATTTTGACTATATCCGCAGTCGAGTGACTTCGACGCCGGTTTTAATAGTGTCGCCATCACTGAGGACCTGGATTCCATCCCTAGTTAAGTCAATTTTGAAAACCATTTTTTTTGCTGTTTCGGGCTACGTACCACCTTTGTTTCTGATTTCCATAACATGTGCTATTAACCACCTTACTTCGGTACCTATGTGATATTGTCAAATATTCATATTTCTAAATAGAGAACAAACCACTCCCTATACCGTGTTCTCTTCAGTTATCAATTATTGTTTTATCGATATCGACTATCGACAGTGCCCGGCTCTGTTCGGCACTTCAAAGCGCTGCGCGGGCGCACGCGGGAGGAAGCCGCCGATTAGTGCAGCACAATATGATGAACTGACTGCTTGTCTAGACGCAACGGAGATGGACCGAGCTTAAAAGAGTTAGTCCGGTTGGATACCCTGGAAGATCAGTTTTAATTTTTTTTTATTTAGTACCTATTTTATTTATAATTTTAAGTGCCTCAGGCAGGAAATAAAACATAATAATAATTTGCGAAGGATCCGACCGGATTCATTTCTGGATAGGTATTATTAACAGCTCCATAGATCTGTGCATTAAAAGCTTTTTTTCGTTAAGTAAATGAGTTAACAAAGTTTGATTGTTTTCCGGTTAACTCAACTAGTTTTGTAAAATGGTTTTCAGTAGATATAGGTAATGTTTTGTGTCTGTGGGCCGAGAACTGGTTTATGGTGGCTGATGGTGAAATACGTGGGACACTCAGAAAGTTTTGCGACACTAAAAAAAACATCTACAGGTACATATTGTAACGGTTCCGTATTATTTCGTCATATTGAGTTTAGTTTAACGCAAGTGTGAAGTTCTGAGGTATTTTACAATATATTTTTATTAAATCTTTTCAATGTACTCTCCACCAGCCTCTATACAAAGATTCATGCCTGAACCAGTTTCCAAAACACTTTTTTCAGTCCGCCGTAGACACCTCGTTTACAGCCTGCTCGAACGCAGCCAGAGCATCTTCCGGCAAGAAAAATTGTATCCCTTTGAGCTGATTTTTCATTTTTGGAGTTAAAAAGAAGTCACACAGTGCTAGATCAGGGCTTTAAGGAGGGTAACCCAGGAGATTGACTGGCGTGCTGTCTAGGAAGTCCTTCGTTTTGAGCGCGGTGTGTGCAGGCGCATTGTCGTGGTGGAGCAGTAGTCCGCGGAGCCAAGTGTTTGAACGCTTGTTGCTCACAACAGAGAAAACTTCTGGTAAACATTTGGTAGTATACCATTCGGCGTTGATGCGACACCAAGTGGCCAGTCAAATTAAAAAATCTGGCGATCAAAATCTTCCCCCCGCTCTGAGATCGCTTCACTTTGGTAGGCGTTGGTTAATTTTGAAACAGCCAAACTGTCGACATGCGCTTGGTTTCTGGATCGTATTGATAAATCCAGGACTCATCACCTGTAACTATGTCGTAAACACGCCGAGACGAGCCTGCTTCAAACTTGTTTAGAATATCACCCAGCGTGATACTGTCCTTCTTACTATACGCGAAGATGCCCGTGTAGAATCTCGTGAACGCTTCCCGATCCAATCTTCAATATGTGCCGAATCTCCTAATATGTAATTCGCCTATTATCTTGGATTATTTTTTTTACTGCCAGCACGTTTTCTTCGAACGAAGCGGTCGTCCTTTGACGGCTATTATAGAATAGCCGTCAAAGGACGACCGCTTCGTTCTTCATCCCCCAAGGTTGGTCGACCGCGCTTAAATTCGTTATACCAACGATACACGGTGGCCTTGGAGGGGCCTTCATCCATAAGTGCCATTTGAAGTCTATCGAACGATTCTTCTGGTTTCGAAAAAATGGAAATCGTAAAAAATCATAGCTCTAAAATGTTTCCGGTGCAGGTTCATTTTTCAGTCATACACGATACTTTGAATTGGCTCGCAAAAAATGTGGAGGGAAATTTTGAAAATAGCAGATTGTTGTGTTGGTGCTTGCAAGCCAGATATGGCCTGCCAGATCGTAGTTAGAGACCCTGCTTTAAAGATAGAATAAGGACAAAAGAAGATCAGTGCAGCACACTCTTGAACCCACTGCTTGTCTGGAGCAGGACAAGCAGTCCCTCTCAGTTGAGATGGACCGAGCTTTCTGGATACGTGGTTATTACTAACGGCTCGAGGGCTACTGAAAGTCATAGACCTTCCCGAAGATTTCTAAAGTCACCGGTTGTAAGCGTAGTTTCCATTATGCTTCGCCAATCGCAGTAAATATGTAATCAGGCAATTAAATAAACCTACGTAAGAAAAGCTAAGTAGGTATTGAGGCATCCATGTAAGTGGTCAATGTGTCTGTTTAACTAACTGAGAATCGAATCCCGAACCATCGCTGCTTGCACCATCCGAATGGTTTCATTTTGTATGGAATCTACATCGAAAAACCGAACCACTATATTTCCATCTCTACTTACGATCTTCTTTAATTGAACTTAATACAGTTTCTGTTTATCAGATATTAATAAATCAGAAAACAAAGATATCGCTCACATTGACCACCTGCTAGAATAAATATCAACACATTTCTTAGAAGTAAATACTTACCTACTCGTATGTAATATTTATGAATGGATTTTTAATTCACACGTGCGACCATTATGCTGTCAGCAGTATAAAGAAGAATTACATTATTTATTTAGAATTATTATGCTTTTTACATAAGTAAAGCTATTATGTAAACAGTCACGCGTCTCTGATCGTGTTTATCTGATTTAGCAAAGATCGTATGATATTAAACTTGGCTTGCAATATTCTTCAGTTAGTATTATAGCACTTAATTTCACAGCTGCAAGATAGTTTTTGCAAATAAAAGAGGTTTAATGAGAGTAGGGCTGTGAGATTCTGCCTTGTTATCCAGTAAGTAAGTAAAGTGATACTACAGGGATCAATACAATAGAGTTTCTACTAGTTGACGTTATTACTTTCTGTTTTCAGGTCTGATCAAAAAAAACTTTTCTTAGAAAGACAGGGCCCTGATTCCCTTTACCTAAAAACACAGTCAAGTTTCAGTATCGAACGTCAAAGATATCAAAAATTGTATCTCCCTCTCATTCTTGCGTTGGCAAATTCAAAAAGACATAAGAACCTCAACCAACTGGGTGCGATATTGAGAATTGATTAAGATAAAATAAGTAAATAGTGGTTATATTTATTTTGCAACGATTCCAAAAACTTTTTTGGTAACCGCATTATATTTTATATTCGAACCCAGGACCTCGAATAGAACCCAGCGTGCTGACCACTAGACCAACGAGGCAGTCGGTTCGGGCCGAGAGTGTATGGGCTTTTCTGTCTTGAAATTACTCAGACACAGCTCCGGAGTCAGGAAGTTGGTGGTGTTAATACCCCCGTGCCTCGGAAAGCACGTTAAGCCGTTGGTCCTGCGCCCGATCTCTCTACGGTCATGTCGGACTGCCGTCTCACCGAATTATGGGAGTGAGGGAACAGAGAGTGCACCTGTGTATAGCGCACACACTTGTGCACTATAATATGTCCTGCGCAGTTGGCTATCTCTGATGAGATAGGCCGCCGTAGTCTAAATCGGCTAGGAGGACATCATATTTTGGATAAAACAACAAAATTGATTATTTCTGTAAGTATAATTCTGTGAGAGTTTTGTCCTTACAAAAAAATATACGGAGACGTTCAAATCACTTCAAAACTTTTTACATTGTACTAAAATTTCGTGTCATTTGACTGAAACCTCTTTTTCCCTATGTTGTCTGCGGGGTACTTTATTCTACTCCTTGTCTATACTTTTCTTCAGCTGTAGACAGCCCTACAAGTAGACCAACAGACTAGTTGACATGCGGCTATCAGTCCTCGCATCTCGCGAATTCCTCGGCGTATTTTTCGCAATTTGCATAGCGTGTATACGAGGTCCTACTCTATAAGTCGTTGTCCGTATTTTCGGTTCTACCTATCTTATTCTCTTGCACAATCAACCTGGCGTGAGTGACAAAGACAGCTAAGTAGTAAACATCGTAATAACTAGCGTTGCCGCTCGATAGTCGAAAAAAATTGTATCGATAGATCGGTACTATCGATACAATTTTTTTTTTCGACTATCGACATACTATTTTTACGCTCTCTTTACGATAGCTCTGTTAGTATAAATACGATTGATAGTATCCAAGCTCAATATTAAAATCTTTATCGATAGTATCTGCTCTAACTAGAGCTACAACTATCGATACTATCGAGAGGCCTATCGATATTGTAGATGATTTTCGAGGTCAACTATTGATAGTGCGGCAACGCTAGTAATAACAGCGTACAGAGCCCTACTGGGTATCTGGATATCTAGTATCGGGTAATCGCTACGTGTCTCCGCCTCTCGCTTTTGTATCAAGTGTAATCGAGCTTCGAAGGTAGAATGCTTCATAATCAAGCGATCACTATTTTTGTAACGCGAGCTTGACTGGATGGCGTAAATTTGATGACGCTGACAGTTAGCTGTGAAAAAATATTATCAATTTTGCAACTGCCAGAATAAAACATTTAAAATAATACTCCCTCAACGCCCGGACTTGTGGAAGCAGATCAAAGGTATCTTTACCACTTGGAGACAAGTGATAATAAAGTATGTTTATCAGCAAATATTTATACCATCTTGTACTCTTCATCGAGATTAGGTACATTTGAAATGTTGGTGATTGAATGCAAGCAAAGCTCCATGCAATTAGTCAAGATGGAAGTATCAGCAATTCAATAACAAACTACATATATAATATACCTCTGTCTGGGATATATAAAGATTCAGGAACAGATTACTAGTATTCAAACGGTTGAAGGCTTGTCCGCTGCCCCGCTGTCTGATCGAGCTCCGATTGACAGCCATGAGAACCATGGGCATCTGCAGTTGTTAGCCCTGTGTGTACCTGCTGGGACCACTCAACAAGTCAAGCGCACAAAATAACACACCATTTTAAAGTTCCTTAGTCTCACGGACACCAGCTTCATAGTTATACCTAGTCTAATTTAATTCAATTACTAATAATGATTTTGACATTGCTATAACACTTTAGTAAATATAAGACGGTTAATTTGAAAGGTTTGTCTCCACTATGTCTTGTCACCTATCTGTCAATAACTCCAAACTAGCCGTATCTTTATACAAGTATTATAATAATAATAATGATATTTTATTTCAGACTAAGTCCATAAATAGGGTTAATTATCGTTTTTAAGTGATAAGCATTCACTTTGCACTTGAAAAAATGACCGCCAGATTTCATCTTTCGATTGTTAAATACTTGCAATAGTATTTCTTTCGAGTGTTGAGGTGTAATCCCAATAACATTGATGAAAGCAACGCGGCATACAGCGTTAAGAAGCACTTGAAAATTTCGACAGGCTCTGCCAACGCCAGGGTGGCGGAGAGGTTAGGCAATCGCCCGGCATGCGAGGAACGCGGGTTCGATTCCCGCCTCTGGCGGTCATTTTTCTAGTGCTATAATATATAAGCAGGGTTATTAACAATCAACTTAAATGCTAAGGTTATATCCGTGGCAAATTCATTATTAGTTAGGGGGTTAGCGATTGGCGTTTGATACGATACTGTTAATTGTTTTGATTGGTTGATGAACTACGCAGACCCAGTCAAAGCATTTTTTTACCAGAGGCTTGCGTTATCATCAGTGTATTCATCTGTATTCATATAATTTGTGAGTTAGTAAATGCTTATTTGCAAACAAAAACCTAAGGCAATAGTGTCAACATCTCTAGGATGTTTGTAAGAGCACTCAAAGATGGAATGAACCGTATCCTTTTCAAAGACAATACCTACTTACGAGGGTTTTACCTAATCCTAGCGCTTCCAACAATAATATTGACGTGACCACACGAGCACCGGTTTAAACCAGTCGGGAATGGATCGACTCAAAGTGACCATTACAACAGTTTTCGAACGGGACTCTTCAAACAGAAACCCTATATTTTACATAAACTCGCTGTTTTAAGGCGGATTGCACATTACAGTTATCTCTCGGTAAATAGCTGTAGTTATTTTGAGTGTCGAACTGAAAAAGAAACGTTGTTGTAATTTTAATGAGAGGGCTCAATCGAGGTTTGGGTTCATTAGAAGGCTTATCGTTTATGAGTATATTTTCTTGATAAATATTCTTTGGTGGCTGAATGCGAGAAGCGGAGGACCGTGAAAGTTGGCGCAGTCTTGGAGAGGCCTATGTCCAGCAGTGGACTGCAATAGGCTGATATGATGAAATATTTTTAAAACACTAAATAAACACAGTAGTTAGAACACAGTAGATAGAAGAAACTAAGAAGTTAATCTTTCAAAAACAACTCTATGGGATTGGTCTATTAGTTATGGTTTTCTTAAAATACTGCATTAACTTCAAAAAAGAAATTGGGATGGCTCGTTGGTGTTTTTTATATTGAACCAAAATAACACTTAGTTCTATACATCTGAATGTCGGGCCTTAGCCCAAATATCACTTATTTTTACGATGCTGCAGGTGGGGATAGCAGCGGGTTAGGTGGGTCAAGGTAAGGTTGAGGTGCTTTTGGCGCAGTGGCGGCAGCGCTTTGGTAGTGATACCAAAGTTAAGCAACCCACGGCGCGGTCGTGATTGGATGGGTGACCATTCCGACCATTTAAGTGACGTTCATGACAAGCACCTCCGTGCTTCGGAAGGCACGTTAAACAGTTGGTCCCGGCTAATATCTGTTGGTATTAGTCGTTAAGCCTAGTCAGAGGCCCTAGGGCGGCTTAATAACATCTGACAGTAAGGTTTCTCACTTACCTTACAGACACCCCTCCACCAATCCGCACTGAGCCCGCGTGGTGGAGTATGGCTCGTACCTCCTCATAGTTGAGGTGAGGCCTTTTCCCAGCAGTGGGATATATATAGGCTGACTTTACTTTTTTTTAGGTGAGTCAAGGTATACCCACCAAATCCTCCGCAAGTTCTTCAGACCGCTTATGGCTAGGCGAAAGAAGAGGTTCGAAATGCGTGCCCTCTGCCCCCCAGTGGTGGCCGTCATCCTTACTTTGGGGCATGCCTCGGAAACCGAGAGGCTATCCCTCCGTTAAATGGATTAACCAATGCTGACGACAGGGGTACCCCTGGGGGTCCACCTACCCACTAAAAGCTGACGGAGTTAAACCGTGCCAGTGAGAGAACCAGTGGGTAAAGAGCTATGCCTGAGCATTTATCCACATTTTTTCGGGCTATGGCTCATTGTTGCCGTAAACGCCACCCGGGTGCAAAGAGACCAAGCTCCACTGATCTGGAGTGAGGTATTTGAAGAAGGTTATTAATCAAGGAATTGTAAATTATGACTTGTCGTGAGTCTCCTGCCTTACCGGGATGAGCATTGAGCAACGATGTCATTTGGCACTCGGCCAAGCTGCGTTCGCGATCGCATATTTATTATTAAAACAATGCGTGACGCATCCTTGTTCTTCCTTGTTTACAATCGCGCAAATTTATGATTCAAAATGTCAGCCTTTTACTTGTAGATAGGTCTTGTACACCACAGAACAATTATTTTTAGGAAAGCCACCACCACAGATATGCGAAACTACACCTTTTTGTATTGATTATACTGATAAAGGATGAGTTTCGTTAATTTATTTTAAAGTTATTATTATGTGTATAATTAAAAGTTATTATTACGTGGTATCATCAGCTCCAGCTCAGCCTTGAGTCACTGCTGCATCGGTTATTGCAACATTTCGAGAATTCGTTAAAACTAACATTAAAATCTAATGTTTGGATTCCAATTTATGGCACATCTTAAATGCTTATTAGCTAATTTGGAGACAGCAAGTCACAGATATTTTAATACTTAGTAGTAAGGAGCATT
The DNA here is from genome assembly GCA_949316185.1 of Pyrausta nigrata. NCBI lineage: Eukaryota > Metazoa > Arthropoda > Insecta > Lepidoptera > Crambidae > Pyrausta > Pyrausta nigrata. The sequence goes on along the minus strand of OX438949.1, from coordinate 14,030,006 downwards.
TACCTACCCTTACTTAGCGCAGTTCCAGGAAAAATGGCTTAGCCAAGTTTCATTCTAAAGAAATCTATTAATAATGAAATCTTTTCATTACCAGTCTATCCCATAAAGTTTATTTTTTATTAACGCCCATTCCCGTACCAGTTTATAAGAGGCTATGATCATTGCTAATTGCTTTCAAAACAGTTTCTAAGTGGAAACTGGAAGGCATTATGTTAACTTCGGTCCATTTACACATATGCATTTGGATTAGAATGAAAATTTAATGAAAGTGGTAAATATTGAAGAGAATACGTGCTGCGTGGAATGGGAAACGGCTGTAATGTAGGATCTCATGGCTCGTAAGTTACTGCACTTTACACCTGGGCTGAATTACGACTACTAAGTAGTGATACAAATTCAATGGTTAACTTGTTCGTGTATGTGTGGGATTCGCTTGTTTATAATAATGAATAAGAGAAACCCACTTTCAAAGATTTAGTAGGTAGTTTCACACATATGGGCAAGCGGCCGGCGGTCCGCAAATTCGCAACGGCCTTTGCCTCGGCCCAATTATTTAATTATAGCTTTACGGTTATTTTAATAAGTAATGAATACAAAGTAATCAGATAGGTAAATTTCAATTCAAGGCTTCTCATATCATGTTTTCTTACTTTGGTGAATGCTAAATTCAGTGGTATGCAGTTTCCTTGAGAATTCAAGTGCCAGTTGGAATTTTTGGGTGCTGACGTTTGAACCGGGTTGTTGTATTTCTTGTCTTCTGTCTTGAGTGTTGTGATAAATAGTTTTTGTATTCTATTCTATTCAAACAACACATTCTAATCTATTCTCAATGTAAAATAAAATCAACCACCGAAATCGTAACTTAGAGCTTTTAAAAAATACCATAAGAGTTAACTGCATCTTCGCTCTAATTAAACTGTTCGTCATCCTACCGATGTCTCGATGGCACAGACTAACAAAACTAAAATTAATAGCGGACAAAATGGCCTGCACTCTCCCAGCACGATCCAACCCCGCTTATTTATATCGCCCGAGCATTACCCGAGCCGCTGGCCTAAATGTACTCACCCTTAAAAGGCTACAAAATGCTGGAAGTAAATCGCCATATTGTTAAAGCAAATTGGTATTTTACAACACGAACTTTCGTGTGGCGTACACTTGTAAGGCGGGCCGGCCATGTTCAATTTGCCATTGTTAGTCATTCCCCGATCCCATTTTGAGTCTTAAGTTGACAGTGATAAGATACAGCAGATAGGTGACAAAGGGCCGAGAGACTAAATTTAAATGTCATGCGCGATGACAGTCGTTATAGCGACATCTAGCGGGTCGGGTCGTAAACGAGCGCGGCCATTATTGAAAATAACGACCCCGTGGGCGTGTCGCGTTGCGAAACATTGTGGAATACCGCGATTTTATCTAATCTCAATGGCATCTCTGATTCCGTACATTACCTGGCCGTTAACAGGTTGTAGTAAGGTAGTAAATGTGTATAATTGTTTGCGGGATCGCCGGGACGCGCCGTAACTCACTTCAGCACCTGCGCCGCACTAACGGCACCTCCTCACCGCGGCCGCGGCGCATGCGTCGAACAAAAACTAGTTTTATTTTGACGCCTTATTATACATTTAAATTATTGCACAACGCCCGCTGTGCTAATGTTTAAAATTTATGGTTAGATCGCCGGGAAAATATTGTTGCTTGTACAGCAAATCATGTGAACAACCGCATAAATACAACAGATGTAAGTAAATCCGCGTCTATGTCGAATATATGACCGACAGTCACTTATCTAAGATTTCATGGTCATAATTAATCTGACGCAAATTATAGTTTATTAGATAAGAAACGTTAGATATACCTAAGTTATTCACTGGGAAAAGGAAGAGGTTGGGTTCCTGAGGTAAAGCCAAATATGTTTTGTTTGTGCATCACTTACATACACATGAAGTTTTGAAATGGTTTATCATCTTTAAAAAAAACATGATTTATTTAATTTCTCTCAGTTATTTTTTGTAACTTTCATCATAAATGTGGAAGAAGATGCCGATGATGAAGAAGGAACAGTATCTACCCAAGATGCAATCATACTCTAAAGTGAAGTTTGCTATCTCTAACAAAATGTATGAAACTGACGTAAGCCATTATGTGTCTTTTGCATAATTTTGACATATCGTTGGCGATAGCCAACCTTGCTCTGGAATAGATCGCATCGTGTCTAGGGCCCCTAGTACCTATCTTATCTAAAACCATTGTAGCCAAACTTAAATCAAATCAAACCCAGGTATTCTTACGTCTTTTTTAACACCTGACTAACATACACGTGAGCGTAAATGTCAAGCAAAGATGTCCCCAAAAGTCATAACGAGTACGTTGACCCCCGTCGTTGGGCTTCTCACACCTGGCACTTACGTACCATCTCACTTCCGTACGCACTAAAGCCGTTTTGTCTATACGAGTTACGCACACTTGGGCCCTATTCCGGATCCACATTCGATGTGATGCTTATAAAAAAAAATCTGATGAATTTATAATGGGTCGTAAAATTGAGTTACATAAATTACACACGTTATATAAATTTAGTTTGAATGCTATTTATAAATGATAATATAGCTTCTTAGACATTGTCATCGTAATTATTCAGTTGGTTGTTTCTAGTATTCATATCGTATAGACTGTAGGTGAATCCAGATATGTGGCAAGGGATATAAAGTATGGACTCCTGACTCGGAGCCTCAGAGGTCCAGGGTTCTATTAATACAAATGGTCAAACTTCACCCTAAAAACTTTACAAGTCATCTTGTAAAGAACAATGGCTAAAAATTATCTGAGTTTTAAAACGCCCATAAATATAATTTATACCAAACGAATTTATTATTTTTTCTAAGATTTTACAAATATCTACAAATTGACTTAAAAGACGGCGTTGAATTGAGTTTTTTTAAAAGAATGTCTAATGATGTCAGAGTTTTCCATCATTTTTTTTATCGATTTGAATAATCGTATTAATGATATCGATTAATCGACATAGATTTCCACAAACAGTTACAGTAGTTACAGTTTTTAAGTAGTTTTTAAGATGATAGATGATGATGAATGGTTTACGGTCACAACTTTCATGCCATTCAAGTATCTACCGTTTTTGTATCGAGTTAAAATAACCAAGTACTGCTTAATAATATACCAATACTATAATAGGTATCGAATAAAATCGTGCTGAGGAAAAAAGTTCTTTTCACCACAGACTAGAGAGGATTGTCACTTTGACAGATCACATAATTCTCTGCGCTTTTTCTCGTCGGTTGTTGTTTTGTGTGTTTTTCGGTTTTCGTTAATACGAGTAATTCTTTACCTGGACTGCTTTGCGCACTCTGATTTCCTTACTCGTGTGACTATTGCGTACCCAAAGGACTCCGATCCGATTCTGCTTCTGCGTGAGATTGTGCCATCGACGTACTTACGATATAACCTAAAAAACAAAATATCTTTTTTTTCCGGCTTTCTCAAATAAAAATGACTTAACATATAGAATCTACAAGTTTTGCTGAATCTTTCGACATATTTTTTGTTTAAGTACGCTCATCTTTTATATTAGACAATTTTTACTATGGACATTTGCCATTGTTCTTTCACATAATTATGATGTTGGATACAGAAACATCAACCATGTAACATTATGGTATCTCCAGCTTTATCAGTGTTCTAGCTAGCACAGATCCTTCTAATAGCCATCATGATACCTAATAGGTACACCGCCACGTATCTTTGGTTGCGATGATCCGTGATTGGTATGCAAGAACAGGCTGAAAACGAGGAAGAATTTGCGATCTGTGTTACTGTTAGCCAGCTAGCTAAGTCAACTATTGGTAATGTACCTGTCTAATCAAGAATCACACACAATTAACGTCGATAGGCATAAAAAAGTAATCATTGTTTGGATTTTTTTTTTAACAATTTAGCCCTTAAGCCATTGTGTAATCTAAATCATAAACTGTGTGATCCTAATTGTAATCTGTTTTGCATCTTAAATAAAATAAAAAAAAAAAACCTAAAAGAATCCAGTCGAAGTGTTATTATAGATGGTTCAGAAATCCTTTTCAGTGTAAATGGAAATTCATATCAACTTATACGATGCTTCGCTGATGATGTAAAATTCGATAAACATTAAGCCTACATTAAAAATGTGCATAATAAAAAGACTATGCAATAAAGAGTCTAGATAACTCTATCTTTAATCATAACTATGGAAATATTTTTAAAGTCTAGATCATAACTTATGATGGAGACTCAATAATTAAAACAACATTACGAGTATGATCTACCTGATATAAAAGGCTAGCGCAGTTTGTTCGTGAACTATGCAAATTAGAGGGTGAATGTTTAAATTATACACTGATGCCGTATTAAACCCGGTACAATATTTGCCAAGTCATAGAACCATCAATACAGCTGATATTAGCCATTGCATTAAGCAAATGGCACTTTTAAGAGAATTGTACGGCGCGTTTATGTAAACAACTATCTAAATACACCATTATTGAAGACCGTTGGCCAATAATAGGCGAAGATAAATCTTAGAATTCTTGAATGGATAGAGGCGCGCAGGGCTAGTCGGAGATGGCCAAGGGTCAACTTTCGAAAAGCTTTCGCTTTAAAAAGATAGGGACCTTACAAAGCACAGGGTTTTCTCTGAGTCACGAAAAAGCGGAAAAGTGATATAAATTGTTTAGATATTTCGGCATAATTGTTAGACGGCATCGAGTAACGCAGCCAGACGCTGCATCAAGTCTGTCTGCAAGGCTGCGTAAATAATGCAGAAAATAAAAGAATACCTAGTTCCTCAATATAGGATTAGCTTTATACCAGAAACTAGAGCAACCTTCATGCTTGAACTGCCTACCTGTGATAATAGCTGCCGAAAAAACCTGTATAACACTTTTTTTTCTAAAACAGCATAGCATTTCAATGTAAAGGACTTGTCCTCTTTTTGTATGGAGGCTGGTTTTTTATTCTAAGATATCACCAACCACTAATAAACCTATATTTATCTTTAAGCTACAAAAATATGAAACACGTAACCATAGAAATCAGAATTTTAAACGCCTCCATTTTTGAGAAAAAATATGTTTTGTAACAGGCATCATCCATTGATCACTTACTTGCATTTCCTGGCTGTATGGCTATGTACCATTGCCTTTCCACTGGTGGATAAATACTACTAGGTACTACCACAGATTATATAATAGGTACTACTGTCAATGGAATGTCAATTTTGCTGTCAAATTTTTTTCATGCGTTAATTGATATAGGCGAAGGTGCGGTTTCTGTACAGCCAAAGAGAAAAAATAATTTAAATTTTTCTCTAAATCGGAGGCCTTAAAAAATATATTAATTATGCAGAAAGGCTAGTTTTTGTGAACTCTTTAATATAATATTTAGTTTATTCTGGTTAAAAAATTTGACGAATAAAAAACCATTAATGGACAAGTCCTTTGTAAATTTATTTTTTGATTTTTAAGATCTAAGATTTGAATTAGTTAGTCCTTATTGTCTTTATTTTTGTGTCTTTTTCCACTCTGTATCTGTTTCATACTGTGTACGCATGTTTAGTTTTATAGTCTAGATTTAATCATTTTTACCTCTTACTCTAATCATTTTAAGACTGTAAAATGTTTTGTGTACCTAACAATAAAATAAAAATAAAATTCATGATATTCCGTTGACTTTTACCTTGGTCTTCACAAACCCTTTTTGAATGAATTATATTAGGAACATGACCCCATATTATCACAATGGATCTTATCATAGCAATAATCGACTTGCTACGACGGCAACGCCTTGGTATTTGCTGTAAAGGTTGTGGATCAGAGTGACGCGCCACGCCCAGCGCCTGCGCACGACACGTCAAACGCAAATAACTGGCTGCGATCAAGGGCTGGCTCAATAAACCGAGAGGCACACTGAGAACGAGATAAAGTAACAATGAAATAAAGTACTCCTCATCTTTTGCAACGGGCAGATATCCTTAAATCCCCGGCAACATTTCCGGAGACCTGCAGTTACCTGGGCAGGTTGCTAGCCTTCTGGGAAAGCTTGAGGTGGTTCGAATAAAAAAGGGACATTCGTGCAATGGCCCTTTCCAGAGGCTAAATGCGGAAAACACACTACTAAACTAACTACGAGTAACGTATATTTTTTAGAGAACTAAGAGCAGCTGGGAATCTGGATCCTTGTCTCCTTGCTTTAAATACACGGTCTTCTGAGTAGGAAACGTACAGTCGGGGACATAAAAAAATCGCCGGTAGTTTTCTTTTTTCTGCCCATAATAAGAAAAGGTGCTGATATTGATACAAGGTTTTATTTCATGGGCTAGTGGTTTTATTGGATAGTCAAACTAACGCATCATCCAGTGCTTGGGAATACCATTTTTTGCATGTTAAACATTTGATTCAATTTCATTGTGTTCTTTTCGGGAATCAGGGTCCAGCACTATGTTTTTATTTTATTTATTTTTATTTTTATTTATTTAAACAGGCACACCAACAGTTTACATATACACACACAATTAACTTAATACAAAATTGACAGTGTTTTACATCTTATATGTAAACCTTTTATAGGCGTACACAGCATTGGTGAGTTACAAAACAACAGTAAATAATTACTTAAACTAAAAATATCAAACATACCTTTGCAAGTTAATAAAACAAAACAAACTTATATTTAAAACAAGAATTATATAACAACATTATAAAACACACTTCACACAAAAGTAATTTAGAACTTATTAGCCGTTTAAAAGCTCATAAAGCCGCTTCCTAAATTTAGGCAAAGAATCGTGGAAAATATCTAGTTCCTTATTACACAAGTTGTTATATTGTGAGCAACATATAACGATTTTACGCATGCACATACAATCTTTTGTGATCCTGATATCTGGGAGTCACCGTATTCAGTACTTTTCAGTCAGATGCCAAAATTTAAAAAAAGATAATATCTAGGGAACCATAAAGAAACGACTTTTACACAATTATAATTAATCATCGTATTCTTTGTACATTTACTTATAAATGTTGGAAAATAAAATGAATAGAAAGACACCGCAATTTTTTCCCGCGCCATAATCTGCTTGCACTTTACAGCTAATCGTTTCACAGATATTATACTTTTATTATTTATATTCGGACAAATTACCTAGTTAAATTATTCATCCGATTTTTTAATAGCGAATAGCATTACTTAAATTTAAAAATCATTTTTTTGGATCAATCGATTAAGTTACTGATTCTGAGGGCACTGAGACTGAAAAGTAACCCTGAAGCAGTAGTAAGTAATGTAGACCTAGCCTTCATTTTTTATTGCTCTCAGTGTAACCAACATTACTAGACAAGCAACCTGTGACATTGAAGGGGAAGGGCAATGATTACTCCACCTCACGTCATCAAGACAGATCAGAGAATGCCGCCAAAGCGCCCAGATGGTTTTAATTGACCAGCTAACTGCGGCGAGAAAATTATCTTGCCTTTCAAAACTCTGACTGGCCATTTCTGAGTAAATATTGCGAAGCTATACAAAAGAACTATGGATCATCTATTCATACATACATAACCTGGTTTGAATAGATGTTCTTGTCCGTGTGTGGCGTGTCAGCTTCCTGTTGCATTTAAAACCTTGTCTTAAGTTACACAGCAACAATGTAACAGAGGTCTTACTTTGTATATACAGTCGGCAACACGTTAAGTTAACAATTTGAACTACAAAAACAGCTTTTATTACGTAAGGAATAAAGGCAATCTCAAGGTCAAAGTGGAGTAGTCTGACGTTGCGGCTGTGTGTACGATTCACACTTTGGTACGGAAGCGCGTTTGGCTGCTTCGGAGAGCATTTTACAATATGCTAGAGGAAATTGAAACATCCTTTATGTAGTTAAGTTCGATATTTGCATGCAAGGAGCCGACCAGCTGCCCCCGCACTCTGCTACCGGCTACTCGCAGCTTCTTTTGGGTGTTCTCGGCTGCTCTTCACAAATGCTATCTCTTTTACATCGCTCTGCTTCCCGACCCGAATCGTGCGATAGAGAGGCTTAATTCATTGCTAGTGTGGAAGGCAATTTCTTACATTTTTAACTTATTGTTACCTATTGTTTTGGACGATTCGCTTTTGACCTTTACGAAATAAGACAATTTTGTTCTCATTTAATTCGTTACACCATAATCTACCATCCTTCGTCGCGATCTACGTGGAAGTTTAAGTGGGTATACTTGACCATTCGCCAAGGAGTCCCACTTAACCTACTGCCACCTCCAGAGCACCTGGCATACGTAACGCATTTCCTAAACATCTTCCATGAAAACTTTCCTTGAACTTGAACTTAATGTATGCAAAATTATAAAACTGCATATCAAGTATCAATCAGTGGACACATAAACATGCAAATACCTCACCATTATCGATGATATTAATAATAATCTTGCACGTGTGTAGGTGTACCAGCTCAAAACAATTTGGCCGGCTACCTAGAACGTCATTATCACAATCCATAAATCTTCCCGAGTCAAATCGTTCTCATTTCACACCAAATAAGTTACGGGCAGGCGCGATGCGCGCGCGCAGGCCACTGCAATTACGCATGCTAATGGCCGCCGTGGTCGCCACGCGTCCAATTATGTTTTATGGGATATTTCGTAACGTGTTATTAAGGCGATAGTAAGATGGAAATTAGACTGAAGATGTTCATCAATTTTGGGTTTAAGAATCTATCACGTGTTGTGTAACTAAATTATTGTTTTAAGTGATAAGCATTCACTTTGCAATCTAAATTTTTTCAATTTTTTCAAGTGCAATAATATATTGTGTAACTAAGTTGGGAACTAGTAACTAGCTAGTCAAACGCTAGAGCTTTTACTCTAGCTACTTGGCTAGGCTTGAATCATTTCAAAATAAATAAGGCATAAGGTCTTCCGATTAATTGTATATAGATATGTTTGTTATAAGTTCCCGAAGGACGACACTGTAAAGGATAAAGGAGGCAAGCAAGGCGAAAGGCTAACAGGAGATAGGATACCATAGGTTCCATGTAGAGTAGGGTACCCTAAAAGTCGAAAGATTTAATTATTAATATCAATATTAAAAATACTCAAGAAAGGAGTATAAGCAGCTTATCAAATGGCCTAAATCTAACCTGTTTAATATGAAAACATGCTTGTATAAATTTACCATTATTTTACTTCTTATCTCTTGGGTTCTCTTCTCCACCTAATTTTGTCAATCAGGGCGTATTCGTCTCGTTTTAGCAGAACTCATATAATAAGAATAATGATTGCAAGTCCAAATCAAATGGCATATGAAATGTCATTTTCCTATTATTGTGTAAGTTATCATTACTTTCCAGATGTCTGTTTGACAGTCATCATTTCCTGAAAGCTATTCCTGTTGCAATTTAAAAGCAATCGAGGTAGGTGGCAAGCACAGAACTATAAAAAAAATTCTGTGGTGGCCTGCAGATTGCAGCCTCCCAGTTGTCACACGATAAAAGTCACTTCAGGAAGTCACATAAGGAAAGTCCCAATGTTCCCCTAAAGAGGCCTTACATCGGTGATCGGTTGTCGATGTCCGTATTTTCGACTGTAACCGTCCGCCACTCAGCCAGCATGACAGCGCGAATGAGCGTGATTGCTACACTTAAATATACGGTCATCGTCACTCGGAGTAAGGCGTCAGGTCGCCGGTGGGTGTCCAACCATTTTAAGAAAAGTTATAGCACGCAAAATCTCAAAGTCCCTAAAGATACAGAATTACTGGCCACCGGCAGCGGTGCGCGTACGCACTGAAAAACAATAATTCATCGTATCGATGTCAGCGCTGCGGTTTTCGCTCCAAACGCTTTGGAACATCGATTACGAATCGATCCTCACGATGCTATGTCACTCGATACATGTCGGCTTTTTAGTTCTCTTTCACGTCGTCGTTCCGCAGGTACTGAGCATGCTTCAATATCTTAAAGCTGTGATTCAGCGTATCTATGGACCGTCTTGGTCTAGTGGTTCGTGCTCCGGGCTACAAAACCAGCGATTGCGGGTTCGAATCCCGCAAGGGGCAAATGTTTGTGTGATGAGCACGAGCATTTGTACCTAAGTCATGGATGTTTATAAACGTATTTATGTATGTCTATCCGTTATCCTAGTCCCTATAGCACAAGCTCACGCTTAGTTTGGGGCTAGGTAATTGGTGTGTTTATTAAAAAACCTTTTTTTTTCTTCTTTTTTTCATCTTACTTATTACTATTCCGAACTTGAAACGTACTCTGCTGCGGAACAGTTATCGATGTTCTTTTGGGTTTCAAAGCACAAAAAACTAAAACAAAATTAACAATCTTAACTTAGAAATGCTAACATAATTTACAACATGGACCTCCCTTTCACCGCTAATCATCGAAGCAAAATTGTTTCAACAATTGCTCTTATAAAATCAACGATTTCGATGAAGACATTTACGATTACACGAACACGGGAGATCAAATAAATTGTAAAATACGTCTTGTATCGGTTAGAAATACCGTCGAGATTTATCTTACAACTTAAGAATTTCTTATGAACGCACGTAGGCAGGTCTTCAATAGGTACCCAAGATTTTCTAGGTTTCATAAAATGTTATTATCATAGCTTTTCAAAGCTGCAGCATTCTTCATTATAGCTATTATTAAAACGGGCACGTCGCCCATAAAATAGCAGTATGCAATCGATTACCTTCATGAAGACATAGCAATCCTAGTAAATTTCAACACCAGTAATTACCGACAAAAAATGTGTGCATCACAGTTTTTACCGTATGTTAATAACATCGACGTAATTATGCAGTGCAACCCTATATTAAATTGTACGAGGGCCAACAAATTGATAAGGCTCATGCATAAAGATGCGACGAGCTTTCTTTGTGCATTGTTTATGTCACCGTTCAGTTTTAAGAACCGTTACTTTATAAACTGACCAGTGAAATTAGAAAAAGACCTATAAACTTCTGTAACCCATTTACAGTTTGACGCATTATTTTTCGTTAGGTCATAATCTTAACGATACTTAATAGCTTGAGTATGGACTGCAAAGAAAGTTTTGTTTAATATGTTTTAACGAGTCGTGAAAGTGATAATTTTACAATTTCACTAGTAATTTTATACACTAACGGTCCTAACAATTTTACCGTGACATGTATATTGCACCTAGGGTTGCGCTCAAAATTACACGCAAGGTGTAACTTTAAAACAATAAAGCGCTTTTTGGGATCATCTTGTAAACGTTTCACTATTCTCGTATTTTTTCTTGACAAGGATTTAAAAAAAGTTGTGTAGGTAAATAGATAGTTTTATGCAAATCTATGTTTATTTTTGTAATCATCAGTTAGCTTACGCTTAAGCTTTTTCTACTTTATTTATACATACAGATACTATCTAACCAACATCCAAATGTTCATTAATTAAAATTGCTATAAATGTTGACCTTGAAACCGCCTTTATTCGAGGTAATAAAAGCTATTTTCGTAGTTCAAATGGATATTTGACGTGCTGCTGCTGTACCTAAAACATATTAGGATTGGAATTTTACAGATAGATTTTTGTTCCATTCTTCCAAATCGACCTGAAGAACCTGCATAGATTGATCCCTTTGTTAACTGACGTCTTTTTAATGCACCGAATAGCAAGTAATAGGATAATAAAGGAAAGTTAATGCCTGTAATTCACATCTAGGCCGACAAGAGCCGCGGTAAATATACCAAGGGTAGTGATGGGAAAATTGATACGCAACATGAAATGCACCATCTTAGAGTCGATTAAATTTTAATCACAATAAGAAAACTTACAAGAGCTATTTCTACCTATCATATTTTTGTCACACGTTATGATGAACTACCTATATATGGCGTCTACTACGGCTTTATTGGCAAAACACTCATCATGTCGTTTCCAACCGGCAATTATAATACTAAATACCACACATTCTCATTTTTCACTTTATAATGACAGTAAAGCTATGTGGCACAAACTGACTTAAAATTAGCTTATTTTAATATTTGTAAAACAATGCATAAACTGCTGTGAAAGAAGAAAATGTGGTATCCACGCAGCCAGTTCTGTTGCCCACTTCACATCACTAGCTGGATCGTCGTAATATAAGTTTTCGCACGTCCCCGCGATCAGTCAGCGAGCGCAGCTGCGCGCACGCACCGACGGTGCACACCGCATTCGCTAAAACAAAACGACCTATATAACATCCTAAACAACTAAAAACACACTCTACCTCAACTACAGAGACTACAAAATCCCTTGAAAATGAAATGTTTATATGGTGAAAGAGGTTTAGGTAAGTTATATATTATCAACGTATAGTCACCGGCAATAGCGGTAGCAGCTACCGAAGCTATATGCGTGAAGAATAACAAACCGGTCAATATTTCATATAATTAACCACTAAATAGTAGACAACGAGCGCGACAGAGGCGCATGGGCATCCTGCCGGCCGTGGGCATATTTTATTGGCAACCGTTTGATCCTTATCGCCTTTGAATAAATAAGTGGCTAACATACTAACAGGAGAAAGCGGGTATATTTAAGCTGTGTTGGTCGGCAGTCGGCACGTCACCTATTCATGAGATCCCGTGTCCGAATTTGTTTCTGTGTTTTTCTGTCTTAAAATGACTCAGAAACAGCACCAGAATCACGAAAGAGAGGTGGTAACCCATTCGCTGCCAATTTCGAGTCACAATAGAAAATCAATTGTTTTCTCGCACCGGTGCGTGCTGTGGCATGGAACCAGTTAACACCACCGTGGTTCGGAAAACACATTGAGCCATTGGTCCTGCCTGCGCCTGATCTCTCTCAAAGATCTTTTTCAAAGATATCGCTGCGTAACGGTGAAAGAAAACATCGTGAGGAAACCTGCACACTAGTTGGATTTGTGAAATGAAGAAGGCAATGGCAAATCACTCCATCAAAAATTGCCAAGAAAGTTTATGTGGAATGAAATATACACAAGGTTTCCTCGACCTCGACCCTGAAGAAGAATATTCCACATTAGCCACGGCTAGGCATCCCTTAAAATAGGTATTAAATGAATGCGCTACGCAAACAACAAGATTGACTTAAATCTTCGATCTCATAACGGTAAATTATTTAGGGCGTTACAAGTAGCGGTAGAACTCACTTATCCAATAAGATGGGTCTTTCAAATCTACTTTCTTTGGAGGCGAGCGAAGGGACAACCAAGGAAACTCGAAGATTAAAAATTGACAATAATTGTTTTTACTTATTTGTTACGAGAATCTATTTTAGAGGATAGTGTTCTACATTAGTGCACATTAAAATGCGGGAAAACATCATGTTTTCATGTGAAGACATGTGTATCCATTTGGAGCATGAGCAAGCACTTTCCTTCAGATGTCTTAGTTTTCAGCACGTTGCTACTTTAGTGTCATGTTGTAACACTCTGGAGGTGTTATAACACATTAGCGGGAATTTATGTTCTCTTGATTTAAACATCGCGATGACAAGCTCACAACGTAATTTAAACTGTCTGTTTATGGGTCTTTTAGAGACGCTCGGATTTGCTCACGCACGCGGGATTCTGGTCCCTTAATGATCTGTAATGCCTAAGAACAGTTCACATTACAACTGCAGCGGCCATTTTTATTTAACATCAGGGAAATGCGCTTACGCATACCCACCAACCGCGGGGTGCGGTCAATAAAGAGATGACTGACGGTGTCCCTCCGGGGCTATTGAGCCAGACCCAGGAACTAACGGGCTGCGCCATAGGCCATAGGAATGCTCCGCAGTCCCAGTTAGGCTATGGCTCGCTTGACAGCGAACGATCGGTGGCAGAAGAGCGACTACAGCGGCCAATCTCAACAGAGATTAGCCAAGTGCGCGGAAGATCGGACACAGGTGTGAGTGTCTTTGTTCATTAATTCAGATAGTTCGGTGAAACGGCAATCGAATATGACCGGAAAGTAATCAGGCACAGAAACAACGGCTTATGTGCTTTCCGAGGCAACTCCACTAACTTACTGTCTCCGGAGCTGTGTCGAAGTTATTTCAATACAGAAAACCCCAGAAACAAATGTAAAAATATTCGAACCCGGGTCCTCGTGGATAGTACCCAGTGCTGAACACTAGACCAACGAGACAGGCAAATAAATAAATATTGTATAATGGTAGGTGATATGAAAAGAGTAATAATCCTATCCGCGTACGCTGTCGCGTATAAGCAATGTACACCCGAATCTTATAGCCATTGGACGCGCGGCAAACGAGCAGTCTCTACCAATCACAAAGCACACAGGTCCAATCTAGCCTTCTAAAATAATGCTGACATTCTCGAACTAAATAACTCAGCATTCAATTGACAACACGATCGCACATCCGCGTAGTGTGAAAACGACGTCATAACTTTTATTACAAGCTATCTTTGTTCATAGTTTATAGTCTTGTGACTATTTCGCTGGACAGTTCTGAACGCAAGCAGTGTCTCAGAATAACAATTGGAATGCTGTTGAACCGTAAAACCTGATGTTGAGTAATTTCGTATATTCCAAATGTCACAGTTCCAAGTTAATTGTCTCTCCGATTGCAGCTATAATGGCCAACGATTGAGCGCGGACGCAGCTTTCCGTGTTACCGTCCGCTTCGAGTTGAGTATCACATAAAACGACTGTAAACTAAAGATAAAAGTCGAATCAAAATATGTGCAATCACTGAGAGTTCAAATGTAAATTCAGCTTATAAATAAAATATAAATAAATTGTTTCAACAAACACACCAATTACCTAGCCCCAAACTAAGCGTGAGCTTGTGCTATGGTGACTAGGGTAACGGATAGAAATACTTAAATACATATAAACATCCATGACTTAGGTACAAATGCTCGTGCTCATCACACAAACATTTGCCCCTTGCGGGATTCGAACCCGCAACCGCCTGATTTAGAAGTCCGGTGCGCGAACGACTACACCAAGACGGTCGTCAAAGTAGGCAATAGCGGTTCTGGCGGCGTCTTCATCCATGCAAAGGATTTCCATACTTCATTGCCCATTTTGCTTCTTTCAAGTTTTATTTTGTGTACCAAATGTATCCTTTATCCATTACTAAGTCATTTATGCTTAAACTTAAAAATATATAAGGATTTTAATAGGTGGGTTTTATTTTTTTATTGATATATTGCATTTATCTTTGTTTTTATATTCTTTTATTAAATAAATTGAAGAAGAAGGTGGCCGGTGGTGGTTGGATGCGAGAAGCGGAGGACCGTGAAAGTTGGCGCAAACTTGGAGAGGCCTATGTCCAGCAGTGGACTGCAATAGGCTGATATGATGATTATTATGAAAATAAATTATGACAGAAAGTGTTGATTTCATGATACATAATATTAGTACTGTCTTGGCCGTTCTCACGTTAGATTGTTAGATATTTATTTACAGAAACACCATTTGATGAATGTCTGGAGGCAAGACAATAAAAACATAGAAACTGACCTTTTACAAACTCACAGCGTTTGTTGATATCTAACTTAGAAAAATCTCTACAAGTGAACAATCTATGATTCAAACTACAAAATTGACATTTTACATCAGACGAAATATAAAAGGCTTTAGATTTCACCGACTCCTTGAAGGCAACAGGCTTTGCAGTACAGTTTTGAATCATCTCCAGCACCTTGAACCGCTTGTTCAGGAACTGCTCCAACATGGCTATTGTAGGCAACTCTGATGGATCCAATTGACACAAATCTTCTTCCCAATATCTCAGTGAATCATTGTCTAGCTTCTGGGTAATCAGAAAGATGATGATAGGATCCCACGACTCGGTTGACACATCAAGATTCTTCAGGCTGTTGAGGCACTCCATTGTTACATCTAGTAGTGACTTTAGTTGCTTTGCCGATTCAACTGTTTGAAAGTTTAGGCAGTGGATTACACGTGGAGGGCGATAATGATAGGTGGAAAATTGGTAAAGTCTGAGCGCTTACAGCTAGGTACTTGCCACATCAGCCTTCCGGGTTTAGGTATAACTTCACAGGCCACAATCACTCGAAATGTCTGTAAGGAGCTTCACAGGATACACACGCGGCGAAAGCGCTCTGGTCGGTCTAGTACATGTGTCATAGGTAACGTCTCGATGTCGACTGGGTCTCCGGGGTTCTCACGGTACGTTTTAAACAAATAAAAATAAGGCAGGTAGGCGTGTGAGTGTGCGCGGCGTAGTATCAATAGGGTACACAAACAAATCAAAATATTGTAGTAAACACTATTTGCAGTCTTTTCTGAGCAACCAAACGATTCAGAATAGTGTCACGATCAATCGCTTATTGTCGAATCTTTTCTTCAGTGTATCCCAAGCTTTACAATAGTTAGCGTTAGTGATTTGTACGTTTTTCAGCAGCTGTTCAGTTTCTGAACATTTGTGAGTGAATTGTTGTTATGGATAAGAGATACAAACAAATCATAAAAAGAAATCCAATTGTTATAGTCTCCATTGAAAACCGGAATGTTGATGACTGGTCATTTAAAATCAGATGCATATTTTGAGGTGTGCGTTTGTTCCAGATGATGTGGCTGCGCCGAAATCTCAGAAGGTTCTGGAACAATTCTAATGAGCTTCAGTAACTCGTCTTTCAAATCTGCTACCAGGTTGATATAAATTTCTTCACATTTGTCAAATGTCTCTTTGGAGAAATAACTGATGGTTGATCGTTCTAGTTTTTGAGTAGCTTTTAGTATTTCTAAATGATTGTGTCTAAAAGTTGACCAGTTGTTTTCTATACTCTCGAGTTTCGTTTTGATGTAACCTTGAGTCAATCGTATCTTAGGGCATTTCTTTGCATTAATTTGAGCTTTTGAGATAATAATCAAGAAATCATTTTGTTCGTTAATTCAATTTTCGTACTTACTCATCTTGTATGAATCTCAGGTTTACTTGGTCACTTTTTTCAATTTTCAAAATTCTCACAAATTTTCTTTGTCAACTGTACTTTAGATTTTTCTTGTTTTATTTTTCTTGCTTCTTATATTTTTTCTACTATACACTATCCAGGCTCGAGATTGTCTCGGCCGTTCTCACGTTAGATTGTTAGGTATTTATTTACAGAAACACCATTTGATGAAAACACGTTGATGAAAACACGTTATTCTTTCGACATTTTAGAGCATGACAGTTTTTCTGAAGTATTGATTTATGTCTTATAAATTTTAAACATGGAACACACAACTGTTTTACAATGAAGGCCAGCTTCAAAGCAAAGGAGGTTTATATCGTCCTGAACCAGTACCGTTAATTTATTGATTATTGAAAATTTTGGGCCAAGTATAAGCCAGCTCGACCAGTGATTGGTCTATTGTGGCAGCCCTTTTGATTATAGCTTACTACATATACCCGTTGAATCCTGGAAGCGCCAGATTTTTCATGGAATGAGATATTAGTACTGAGAAGGGATGGAAATATCTTACATTAAAAAGTATTTCAAGAAATGTGCCCTTTGCGAAGTATGTAAGTAGTTACTTAGTAGAGTAACTACTGGCATTAAAAATCGCAAAGGGAATCTTATTATACACCCGTATTTTGCTTTTAAGAACCGAATCATAGGTACTAGAAAACTAGTAGTTCCAATAATAATAGACATTAGCCAGCTTAGCGCGAAACATCAAAGCCACTTACCACTTTATCGTTAGATAGGTTACCGATTCGCAACGCCGAAACAAATTATCCTACAAGACAATAAATATAACAAGAATAATGGAAATTATCACCTTTGAGACAGCCGTGTACATTTTCTAATGGGTAAATATACAGTGCTACGATTTCAGCAGTTTATCCTTGTATAGTTTAAAAGAGATAATAGGTTGTAAAGGTTCAATTAGAGATCATAAATATCTTTCGAATCCACACACGAATCGGTAATATTACAATTGATGGGCTATCCATTTAAGAAGTTTACAATTCGATGGGACAAGCTTCAATCAAGCAATCTTCTTCTTTATATTATTGTCTTCTTCTGTACTATGCTAAGCCTGGAGTTCACCAACACATATTTCATTTTTAATCAGCCGATTTAGCATTATTTGACATATTTTGTATGGGAAATCTGTCAAATTAACCGTCAATCGATGTTTACCGGCTGTTTAAAAGTTGTTGAACTTGGGCTTGTGTCATGTCCTACTGTGTTTTCTTATTCATCTTCTGGCGAACTTCAGCAATCAAGGCAACGTATTTACACTTTTGTCGTAAATTTCTTTAAGCATGAGGGCCCGTAGACAGGCCCGTGGAATCTATTCTAAAGCGAAGCTTGCTATCGTTAATTATGAAATTGAAATAAACCATCGAAACATGACGTGATACATAAACATCATATTTTGACATTTTGTTGGCGAGAGCGAAAGCCGCCATAAGCCATCGTAACGTCACGTGACTTTTGCATACATATTTTGACAATTCGTTCGCGATAGCGAAGTTCGCTGTAAGAAGCTTGCATGTTGTCTAAGGCCCCAGTTTCTTTAAAGTAGATGTTTGGAATTCTACTTCGAAAGGAAAATATAACGCTGTTTTTAAGTTTATAAATATTGTATTTTCCTGATAATCAAATTCCGTATTATTTTTTCACACAAACAAAATTACAACTAAACTAATCAAAATGAATTACACTGACAAATTAGAAAATCATAAACAGCTAAATAAATAAATAAATTGTTTCAACAAACACACCAATTACCTAGCCCCATACTAAGCGTGAGCTTGTGCTATGGTGACTAGGATAACGGATAGACATACTTATATACATTTATAAACATCCATGACTTAGGTACAAATGCTCGTGCTCATCACACAAACTTTTGCCCCTTGCGGGATTCGAACCCGCAACCGCCTGGTTTAGAAGTCCGGGGCGCGCACCACTACACCAAGACGGTCGTCAATAAGCTATACAAAAAGGTTCTATAAAAACTCAACATCGAACTTACTGACGTTTTGAAACGCACTTTGCGAAATGCACATTTACGAGTCCGAGTTACCACAGCTTTTAACTATAGCAAAATCATAATAATTGAGCAATAGCATAGCCAAGAATCCGCTAATGAAGCTGGGCGAGTTCATTTGCGCCATGTTTTATGTGCGGGGAGTCGAACCCGCGACCCGCGGTCAGAGGTCCGACTTTATGACTCTCGGACGGTAACGATAAGTTATTAGAGTTGGGACTGGCAGTGTCGATTAGTCGATTTTAGGTCATAGAATAATTGTTATGAATGCTCGATAACGATGGAGAACTGGAAATATGCGGCAGAAATGCAAAATTGCCTCGCAAAGACACACCTCGTGCATAAACTATCTATCTATTGTGCCTCGTCTTAATTTTACTTATACACTAGCAGTTCCCCGCGACTTCGCCCGCGCCAAAAGTCGGATTTTCCATACAAATTTTCATCCTCCATTTCACCCCCCTGATGGTTTTATATCGCGACAAAAAGCCTATGTCCTTCCCAGTGCCTCCAACTATCTCTGTGCCAAATTTCATTTGATTCGGTCCAGTAGTTTCGGAGCCTACTCGATGCAAATAAACAAACAAAACTTTCCTCTTTATAATATTAGTATAGATGTATATTTAGAACTTCTATTTCTGCATAATCAATCAAACCTTTTTTCTAATAAAAGTAAATCTCTTTGCTACTACCTATCACTATTTTTCATCTTTTGTAAGATAATTACGCCATATATGTTGTTAATGGTTATTATTCTTTAAAAGATAGATAACTCAATTTTAATAGCTACTCAAATCGATATTATCATCAAAGTTGAAAACAATTTCCTTTCCTTATCGATTTATTACAATAGTCATTATAGTCGGTAAGTTATCGATTCACTAAATCGCTCATCTCTAACTTATGGGAATGGTCCGAATGAGGTATAGAATTCGCTAATAGTTGATAGCAATTTATTGTTTACTATTTACATAATTTATCGCAGTAACTGTTTATTGCAATGGATATGAGCGCAGTAGGTTAATTAGGTTCAGAACCAAACATACAATCTTGTAACTTGAGTTACAGTAGTTAAGACTCTGCCATAGGTAAAATAAAAAGTTTTTTTTAATATATTTTTTAGAACTCGCAGTGTTCTTTCTTATTTAAACTTATGTAAAGTAAAAAGACTTGATTGTTTTAATCAATCGAGCAATAGCAAAGAAATCCGCAATCAGCCGAACTGAAAACTGGTCCAGGGTTTGAACACATAAGAATTTTATATAATTATTAATTAAACCTTACATCAAGTAAGACTCGAGTAAGTAGCTAAGTATTCTCTTTCACCGAAAATTATGAGACACACTTGTGCACTGCCTGCGTAAAGTAGGCCCCGCGCATCAGCTTACCCAAATCTGTCAAAATATCTCAAACCGATATGGAACTCTATTTGATCAACATAAAGTTGGAATATGGTTGCGGAATTTTGACAGATCAGGGTAGGTTGATGTGGGGCTGTGTTTACCTGGTTGATCTCTGGATAAGCCGCCGTATTTTAATAAGAGAATATTATTATTGAGCTAAGTATTAGTAGTGCATTTTTGCACCATCTCTACTAATGCGGAAGCAACTCTAGCCATCTATCTGTTTGTTTCCTCTAGTCATTTTTTTTAGTCGCAGTAAAAGTGAAAATACGTATCAGGTCTTAACTTCGCAAGGTTTTTTTCACACCTACATCCTGATTCACAAACACTCGGAAAGACTCCGTCACTCTCTCCGTGTGGATCCTTTCCCAATTCGAATGTCTAATATTCTTTCCGAACGGAGTTTACGAAAGCTATCGACATTTGTGCCTATACTAGAAACGTCAAAATTTTCGACTCTGACGTTTGAGAATGGCATTTTTGACGTCCTCGAAAACCTGCCTCTCGGATTCGAATTCTATAGTCACCGACGTTTGTGAAGGGTGCTGACGAGCCTTCTGTCTTTTTCTAAACTGTGATAATCTAGCATTGTTGCGGTGCGTGACAGCGAGAGTGGCTGATGGATCGTCATGGCCATTCGGGAGTTGACCTCACCAATGGCTGTGGCCATTGTCGGTTTTATTAATAGCCATAAGTCATGCACTGCAACCTGGGCCGCGATCATTAAGAAGAATGCACCGTATGAAGACTATCTCGGAGATGGATAGAGCGAATTTCTATGTGCATGGTTCTGCAATTTGGTTAGTACTAGCAGATGAAATATCGATAAGAACTATTTCCGATTGGTAATATGCTACCTAACTATTAGGTATATTTTAAAAGGCAAACCAACATTCGTTTACTAAACATAAAAAAGTTACTACCACTACTACTAGTGTGCAGCTACCATTATTCTGCGATGCGCAACGAATACAAAAAATCTTACTTACGGATTCGTCACCACGTCTTACCTGGATGGACCTTCATCTTTAGGATGACCTTCATCATTCATTACCATTAGTTGAGATTAAAGCCAATCATTTTGCGATAATAAATGTGTTATGCAAATTAAAATTCGACAACTTAGAAATTAATTTCATAGTAAAACTAAAAGCGTGTGTATGATTTTAAAATCACCTAACAATAACAGATCAAATTATTCCGTCAAAATTGCCACAAAACAAAAGAGCATAGACATCCGAAACAACTTTTATCCATTTGCATATAAAAGTATTATTTATATTTGATACGACAATGATTAACTGCCCCCGATGCATTAGCAAATTACGCAAACAAAGGATAAACATATGAAGCTTGATGGGGGGGAGTGGGGAGCGTAGGTCGCTAATTGAGCACTTGATACGGGTTTGACTGGCCAGTCTTGTTCCTCAATTAGTATTATTTGTTTAGCTATTTCGGTCATTTTTGATCACGGGATGGTTTTGTACTTATGTTGCAGCACGAGCTGAAATAGATGAGAATAAAAAATATCTTTTTCTCACCACACAACACTATTGGTTCACCATTATATAAACTATCACAAAGGTGACCTTACTCATCCATTTTTTTATTGCTTCATATGGCCAGGCCTGTGTATCTTCCCGCGTAGGTAGCAAAAACGTACCTACGCGCGGCGACCCCTTGTTAAGGGACTAAACAAGTTGGGTGTCGCTAGCCGGCAGCGACACGCTCCCGCGTTTTATTCACCGGCGGTGCGCGACACTAAGTTGCTGGTTGGACGAGCGTGAATGCAGTCCTAGAAAAATGCGATAGATGGCGGAAGTAGCTTCTTGTGGCAGTCAACCCTTTCGCGTTGCGTGATAGTACGTCACTGAATAGGTTTATTGTATTATGAATCAATTTCCAGAGTTATAAGAATGAAATTATCTTGCAATGTATTTCTGTAGGTGTCTACACAAAAATGTGCTTAAGTCAGAGGCGAACTGAATTACACCATATCGTTAGTAACATTGAGTAGATATTTCTTTGAATTTCATTGCAAAGTCATACTTCTGTACGGAGTACTAGTACTTATTCTGTGATATGGCTAATGGATACGAAGCATGGCTGTGATGATGACTGGTTGTAAATGTAAATCTATTTTTTGTGATCTCCACGTAGCCAAGAAGTTGTAAAAAACTTGTCGTAGGTCAGTCCGGTCCGGTTATCAGGTTAGGTCCAAATTGAGTTAATGAAGTAATGTTTCCTGATACAAGCAATCCCGAATAGGTACCTATTTAAAGTACCCTTAAAGAAGGTATGTTGTACAACTTACAAAGTATAAAACATTGTTGCTAAGTTGCAAACACCTAATTTCTCTTAAACTTTTGATGCGTAGTCCGGTAGAATGTTAATTGGCAAACAAAATTGCGGTGAAACAATACTTACGTGAAAATATGCGATGGACGATACGAGTCCCGTTGTTCATTAGCTGACGGATATTTCGATAAAAACATTACGGCTTGAAGTATTAAACTAACGTCCATAATAAACACTTATCTGATCTGAGTGGCGAATATGCACAATGGCGGTTTGGCTGCGTTCCTGAGATTCTAGCTGATGCGACATTCCTCTCTGTTTTTTGTCATATAGGCAAGTGTAGATCCAACGCATCCTCGGTGTCTCGCCAAATGGTGGCAGTGTGTTTTGGTTTATTTTGAAGTCATCTTCATCCTAGCGTTATCCCGGTTGTGCACTCGCACGCGAGGGCCCGGGTCCGCTGAATTTGATCCAGGATTTGGCAGATCAGGTTAATTTGGTTTATCTTGTAGTGATAACTGTTACTATAATCATGCCCAAAACCACTTGTCCTGTGTGAAAGAGCTTTTAAATACACGCCTTGCTGGCCGCTTCAGCTTCGCACCGTCCCAGGTCATGCAAAATCTCATATCTCCAATAATACTTTCTGATTTATTCAGTGTAATTTAAAAAAAAATATATGTCATACAAACAATGTCCTGAAATCGCTCAGCCAAACCACAAGCTCAAGTAAAGTTTCGTCATGTTTTGTGACGAATAAATATTCTTTCCTGCTATCGAATGCAAATACCTAACTAGCACTTTAAAAAATGATTGTGAAATAAAATAAAATCATTACGCACGACTCTAAAAAGGTTAGGAAATAAATGTATTCAGTACCAAATAACATACTGCGACCAATATTCCCCAGATTTTAGCATAGCCATAAATTTCAGCGGCGTCCAAGCATCGTGACTTCCGCAGATAGCCCGCGTTTATTGCTTTGCGAAAATATTAGTAGCTATAATAATTTTCGTATCGCGCCAAAGCCGATTCAACGGGGCTATAATTCTATACAATAGACGTAGGCATAGTAGGGTCCGGTAGACCGTCCAGCCGCCCTCTAAATATTGTGCCTAGTTTAGGCCCTACCGGTGTTAAGCACTTACTTATTACACCATCCTATTTTTAGTTTCCTAACTAGGAAGGTACCATCCTACTTAGGATCCTAACTAGGAAGGTAGGATTGATAAGCAGGTGCTCTACTTTGATAACGCATTGTCCGTATTATCGCGTCTAGCCGTCATCTACTTATATCATGCATCGATAAGTGCATTAGTCTTAGAGTTCATGCGGTTTTCTTTCACCATTTTTTTTTATTTCAGTGGGTATTCCAGTTGCATAAGCAGTGGAAGATCAAAAGACCGAATTGCCCAGATACTTCAAATCTCGTTTTTTTTTAAATCTCAGTAACTATAGTCACGTATTCTTGTGTAGATAGCGTTAGTCCGGGGATTTGAACAGTTGGGAGACTTGACCCAACCTTCCAAGTTTAATTAAAAGTAGTAATGTAATGTCAATGTGTAGCTCAGTGAAAGTGTCTGCGTCTTTGTGAATCGCCTTTTTTATAAGCGATATTGACTTAAATTACCACATCATTTTAATTTTAATTGTTGAGGTTCATTGGGTCAACTTTTCCACCTGTTTAAATCACTCTGACTACTTATTACTCACCTTATCTGAATATTGTCTAAATGCATTATTTTCGTGTATGGCATTGACCTTACTGTTCCCGCATATACATATTGTGGACCAGCTACTATAACGAATGTGTTTGGTATGTCGTCGCAAATTGCGATGTGAAACCCACCAAAGATGACCCATGACTGCGTGTGCGCATTGCAGTGACTCTACTATTCATAAAACTCGTTGATTAACGATTTGTTTGTGTGGTCATTGCATGTATAGTATTTAGGCTTAATTAGAAATTAAGTAAGTATGCAATTAATTTGTAATGAGAATGTATTTAGTTTAAACTAACAATAATTTTACACTTATGTACATATTAGTTAGTAAACTGCCACTTAATTTTATCAATCTACATCATTCAATCTATTGTTAATAAGAAGTAAATTTTAGACAGAAGTAATTAGAATGTAATATCTGTACTGAAATGTTTTGTTAATACTATCTTGCATTATAAAGAGGGAAGACTGTTTAATAACTAATTAAATTGTTTAGTATACTAAGTATTCATAGTATACTATATACATATTTGATAATTTCATGTACGCAAAAATTTAGATCTTTTTATGAAACAAGTGATATTCATTCGTATAACACAAGAAATAAAAACAAACTTGTCATTCCAAACTTCAGATTAGCCAAAACAATAAATTAATTCTTGCGAAATTGTGTCAAATTTTTCAATAATATACTCATAATCGAACTACCTATTAATAAATTTGTTACATGTCAAAACTACCCTAAGGTCGGAGGGGTATTATAAAATTCAAGACTATCCTAATGACGAGAATGTATGGACAGTCCAGCCTGCCCCAAACTGATGTACCTACCTGTTTATTTTGATTTGTATCATTTTTGTGGCAACTAGTGGCGACTGAGTTTGTTTAGGTTTCTTGTCAGCACTTGCCAGGTTGTCTGTGTCTTGTCTCGAAGCGCTAGTAGGGCCCAAAATATAAGGAGACATGTTCTGGCCCCATATGCCATAATTGGTTGATATTTATTATTGACGTTCATAAGTGGCATTTTGTGTCCGAAATTGATTAACTAATTTTTGGCTTTTGACTACATTTAGTCATGGGTTAGTTAGTATTTTTTTATTTTATTTCAACACCAGCAATACTTTGTAATATTTTGCTTCAATAACTCAAAGGTGACCCAGATATTTTGACAGGAACACCCATTGATCGTAATGTTAACAGCATGTTGAAGTGTTTTCGTATTGATACAACATTACCAAACATAAGCATATACTCTTGGCGAATGTTCGACATATACTCGACCGAATATCGACAACTAACGGCATTGTCCAACGCCTTGTTAAAACTGCACTTGTGAGAAATATAGTCCAGGCGACAGTGTTTGACATTACGTACTTACTTTATGCCATCGAATTAAATTGAAAAGTAGGCTTTATCAAAGCATCGACTCTGACAATACTAAGCCTGGAGTGAAAAAATTTTTTTAATCAGCCGGTTTAGCATTATTTGGCATATTTTGTACGGAAATTCTGTCAAATTAACCGTCAATCGAGATTTACAGGCCGTTTAAATCTTGGTAAATTCGGGTCTAAGATGGCAAGTGTCACTCTGGTGCCCAAACCTGTTACCTATACCTGTATGTTTACATACTGTCTCATTGTTTTCAATGCGCCGAATTATAACTTCTCACATTTATTTTGCTACTTCAGAAGATACTCTGCTCCTGGACTATAACACAGTCATTTTTAATCTGATGATCAATTGTTGGAAGGTTGCTTAACCAAGGGCTCGCCCAAAGGTCACACCCACTACTCGTAACGTAACCTTTCTATTTGATCAGTCAATTGACTTGAAACTCACATGGCAAACAGACAAATCACATATTAAAAAGCCCACAAGAAAAAGAACCATGTTATTGTTGGAGTAGAGTTGTAAATTGGGATTTTTAAGTTTGATGTTAGTCCAAGAGTTAATGACCGTGACGTTTGAAGCGGTTCTCATTAAGAAGACAAGCAGACAAACAGACACGCAACAGAATATTTGTAGTGCCTACTTTTATAAACGTTGACGCTAGAAACTGATTTCTATTGTCTAGTAGGTAACTATCGAAGACAAGTGCAACTTAGCAGTCAGTGCCAAAATCGTTTTCACAATCGCATCGTAGTCTTCTAAAGACAAATAAAACCTAATACCTATTGTAATGACGTAACAACAAAATGCAAACTTGCTCGTAGTTACACTGACATCAATACTAAAAGGTGATTCGACTTTGAAATTGTCTGAGGCCTGCCTAGTGAATCTCTCTGCAGATGGTAAGGCGCAATTGACCCGGATAGTACCTAAGTCATCTGAGGTTGTAAGAGACATGATCGCATGATAGCGTGACCGCCTTTTTTGTATTGTCAGTTTTATCCTTTTTTTGATAATATTTTAGTAACCTACAAAATTTTAGTTTTAGGACTAACTTTTAAATGGTCTTTACATCATCGCCGTGACACTCTGATACCTGTGACATATTAACAGGTTGCTGTATGGTTATGTTCGACCGCAGTATCGTTTTATCTGACAAAAAACTCGGCTATTAGTTTAGTTTTTTAATTAAGTATTTTTTTACCAGTTTAACCTTTCGCATCAAAAAAGGGGGCAATCATCGGAATCAAAAAAGGGGGGCGTCAAAATTAATGGGGACGTATTTAAATTCATTCGTTTTGCCGACGATATTGCAGCCATTGCAGAAAACAGATTGGAGTTGGAAGAACTGGTTACAGAAATGGACACTATTTTTAAAGAATTTGGTCTCAAAATTAACATAAATAAAACAAAAACACTAATTGCTTCTAAAAAGAAAAAATATAGCCCTATCTCAATAAATAACACAAAAATAGAACAGGTTAAAACCTTCAAATATCTAGGTAGCTTGATAACTAGTGACTCCAGATGTACACCAGATATAAAAGCAAGGATAGCGATGGCGAGACAAGCTTATAATGCAAAAAAGCACCTGCTCAAGGCCAGAATATCAAGCAAAGTTCGCAAAAAACTTGTTAAAGTGTACATTTGAAGTATAGCACTCTATGGATGTGAAGCGTGGACATTGACAAAGAGGGACAGAGAGAGACTGGAAGCCTTCGAGATGTGGTGCTGGAGGAGAATGGAGCGTATAAGTTGGACGGAGAAGAAAACAAATGAAGAAGTTTTGTCTATGGTTAGGGAAAAAAGGAGATTGATGGAAACAATAGAGTGTAGGAGGGGACGAATGTTAGGCCACCTGATTCGACACGACAATTTTATTAAAACGATAATAGAAGGAAGAATAGAAGGAAAAAGGAAGCGAGGAAGACCAAGAATAAGCTACATGCAGCAAATAAGATAAATACAACAAAAAAGATAAATTTCGGGTCGTATCAGGAGGTTAAGAGAAGGGCGGAAAGCAGAGAGGAATGGAAAAAACTCCACCGACAAGAGCCTAGCTCTTAAATTTGATGATGAACCTTTAGCATGAACGTGGATCCGCGCAAAAAAATAATTCATCTATTGTGTCTGGAAATGGTCCTATGCCGACGAGCGGTTAAAAGTCTATTCTTACAGCAGCATGCTTTTAGAATGCTAATTTTGACATCACTGTTGAACACAAAGTGGTGTTTGACGGTCGTAATTAAGTAGATGTAGCACATAGGGCTCCATTTCAATGTGCCCCGACTAAAACTAAAGTCAGTCTAATTCTTTCTGTGCTAAGCAAACAAAAAGTGAGAAAGGTCACAGTAAACATCTGTATCTGTCATTTGCTAAGGAAACAGAATCCATTGACATACTTTAGCCGTCATCGAATGACATTACTTAAAATTTGCATTTTCTGGATATTTGTCCAACTTTTGACTTCTGGAGGAAAAGCGACAGGGATTTGCAAGCAGTAGATTTCAAAAGTACGAAAAAGAAAGCTTAATTCTGCGATTCTATAAACCATCTTTTTCCTTTTCAAGCACAGCCACAAGCATACCCAACTTCCTAAGGCTGAAAGGTTGATAATTGCCACAGCTAAATAAGTATTTTTTAGGCAAGTCCCTTCATTACTGGATCCTGCTCATTACGTCCTCAATGAGCCTGCTATACTTAGTGTTACTGTGTGTAGGAGGAGGCTAAAGTTTGACTAAACGACGCAAAAATACGAAAACGCATCACCTAATTGGACGTTTCGAAATTATTGTGGTATGTCTCTTTCGTTTGTTTAGCACAGAAAGAAATAGACTGAACTTAAAATTAGTCCTAATGACCATACCTGTTTATTTTTATGACATTTAAATTATACGGACTTGTATTATAAATCTTATATAGTCATTAATATTCTTGTAATCTAGATTGTATTGATCAATATTTCTATTTGCATGACGATGAAAGGTTTGTACTTATATTAAAAAATCGATAAAACATACATGTTCACAGTTTCACAGTATTTATAGTAAGAACTTGATACATTAATAATATAATAAGAATAACTTGATAAAAACTTGATAAGAATAAGAACTTGATACATACATTAAACATGATACATTTATCATGTTTTATGCAAATAAATAAGTACAATTCTTCTTAGGGCACATTGGAATCGAGCCTATAGTCAACTGTTTCGAACTGATCTCCGTCCATTCACACACGTAGTCTGGTAGTAAGTACAGTCGGCAGCACGTCAGGTTACCCATGTAAACTACGAAAACATATTTTATTTTATAGAGAACTAGTGGTTCCCCGCGACTTCGCCCGCAAAAGTTGGATTTTTCATATAAACTTTCATACCCCATTTCACCCCCTTAATAATAATAAATAATAAATCTTTTATTTATTTACCAACTTAGATCATTAGTTAGTAATACATGAGAATCTTAGCCTATGTTAGTAACATTCAAAATTCACAATTAAACCAAATAAATTAAAATAAAATCAAATAAAGTTATTATGAATTAATTACAAATAAATAAAATAAAATTGCAAAAATAATAATAAATAAATATTAAAGATTAAAGTGCCACAACATGAACCATGCTGCAATGGTTCAGGTAGTGACAGTCATATCTATCGGAAAATACCTTTAGGACGCTGCTAGCGCTGGCCCGAGTTCTACGTACAAGGGATGTGCATCGTTTCCGAATGGTTGCATAAAAGCAGTCCACTCTTGCCTTAGCAAACACCCCGGAAGCACTGCAGAATAGAGGCAACCAAATCAGCATCCTAAAGGCATTATTATACTGAACACGTAATGTTTTTATATCGCGACAAAATGTAGCCTATGTCCTTTCCAGGGTCTCTACTGTCTACATACCAAATTTCATCTCAATCGGTTCAGTGGATTAAACGTCAAGAGGTAACAGACAGACAGACAGACACACTTTCGCATTTATAATATTAGTATGGATAGAGGCAGTCTCAAGGTCAAAGTGGGGTAGCCTGACGTGCGGCCGTATGTACAACGTATGTTATAAGCATTTATTTTAATCCTAAAATGTGTAGCAAAAGAATATCCTTTAAGGTAAAGCTTCCCCAGACATCAGTTAAAGGCAAAACATCAATTAAAATACTTAAGTGCACGGATTACTCCATAACGGGCCGCCATTACCAGCTCACTATTATTTATTTTAACGCGTGGTTAAATGAAAAACAAGTGTGACAGCTACCTTTCAAAGCATTCACTGAAGAAAGCCTGTGAATGCATGTGACTAAACATAGCCTTTAAAATCGTTAACCGAAGAGGATTTTACCAAAAGGGGTTTGAACTTTGAGGGGATCATTATACTAAGGGTAGTGTTGTGAGTGTTGTGACAAACCTAACGATAAGTATATCGACTTTAACTGGGATAAAGTAATATGTGCACGTTATGCACCACATATGAATTTAAATTTTAAAAAATGTATAAAAATGAACCGACTTAAAAACTGACTACTAACTGATATCAACGCACAGCCCAAACTACTGGGATTAGAAACTTGAAATTTTACACCATTCTTCCGTTTATAGTGTAGGTAGCACTAAGAAAGGCTTCTAGGACATTTACCCCTTACTAACTAACGCCGACGTATTTCAGGCTTTTTGGAATTTTAACTTCTAAGTGGAAAAGGGGGGGGGGGGGAGTTTTTATGAGAAATCCAGCATTTGCGCGGATGAAATCGCGGGCAACCGCATAAGGTAGGGACAAATTCATGAAATAAGAAAACAATAAATTGAAGCCATCACTATTGGCGGATTGAAGCACGTTCACAGTTGACAAGTTATTGGAATGGTCAATGGTCAGTTCATCCAATACTTTGGGTATATACATGCCATTTGAATAGCAAGCGAAGGTTCCACTTCTCACGGACACAACTAATTATGACACGAAAAAAGCAAATGAAAGTCAAGAAGTCGTAGAGGAAATCAAATTACAACAATGGAGTCCTAAGTACCTAATTGATAATTTGTGATAATAGCTGACTTGTTTTCGCATTTTCCACAAAACAGTTACCTATAGTTTTTACGGGTTTTGTCAAGTAAGATGATTGATAAAACATACCCAAATAAAAATCGATCATTACCAACGTCCTTCTTACTTTCTCAGAATAAAATAAAATACCAGACTAGGATCGAGTCAATACTCGATCGACTCCATATTTTGCCGTAGGATACTTTCTTTGCAAAAGTTTCAAGGAATTTTTGTTTAGATTTTTTGATTGCGGTTTATCGTGAAAAGATTTGTTAAAAGCATTTAGCACGTCCTTAAAGTATCTAATGTTAACGTAAAAGTAATGTTCATCTCAGGCGCAGGACCAGGAACAGGCGCCTGATCTCTCTACGGATATGCCGGACTGCCGTCTCACCGAATTATGAGAGTGAAGGAACAGAGAGTGCACCTATGTATTGCGCACACACATGTGCACTATAATATCTCCCGCGCAGTCGGCTAATCTCTGTTGAGATTGGCCATTGTAGTCGAAATTCGGCTAGGAGGGACATTAATGTTCATCTAAATTAATATTTCAACAGGGCTATGAATAGTTTCTAGAAATGATTAGGTGTGTAACAGAGTTGAAGTTGATAAATATAGTGAATGATTTAATGATTACTGTCCCTTTTTACTCCACAAACAACTCAAAAGTGGTTTAAAAACTACTTATTAGTTATACCATAGAATAAATTATAGTACAAGGTTGTACATCACAAGCAATGAAATGTATACAAATAAGTTTTTATGTCATTGTAATAAGGTCTCAAATCGAATGCAGATGTTACATATTGATGCTCGTGCTTTACTAGGAAAATCATACATGCATTTTGAACTGTCCTTTCGAGGAACCGCCGATAGTTGTAATTATTGGTCATTAGAAACGCTTTTCATAGACAATAGTAATTACACAGTTGTGCTTGTGTTAAAAGCTAATACGCGACTGTGTAGTGCATGATCACTGGCTTTCTTTTCCGTGAAAATTAAGCACGTGCTAATGAGTTGCGTTACGTAATTTAAAATTGCGGTTAGACCTTTGTCTTCGAGAGAATCAGCCTGTTTTTGACATTAAAGATTCATTTGATACCGTACTTGTATTATTATTTATTCTGTGACTGTACCATGTCTCTGTTTTAGTTACGTGAAAGGCCCTTATTTTAGTCTGTAGGACATCCTTTAGATTTTATTAATGTCTGAAGCTGTGAAAAAATCAAGCTTCTAAGTAAACGCAATCCAAAGATACATTTTAGCCGGTACTTCCCCTAGAATCATGAAAGTTAAAACGGGAAGGTCTTACAGCTGCAGCACAAGTGAAAGAAAAAGGCCGAAAATCGCATATTTGTGGTTACATCGTACAAATAAAACCTTTGGCCATCAGTGTGCAAATCCGACACACACTTCAACTTATACTGCCGATTAAATTATCCGATCGAAATGTGCGTTTTCATCAAAAACAAGCAACATAATTGCGACTTTGCAACTAGCTGGCACGGTGCCCTGGGCTATCGGATTTTAATTGCCGAGGCCTGCCCAGTGCCTAGGTCCGAAGGCTAGGATAATTATTGCGTTCGCTGACAACGAGTGATGGATGGAACACATTAGCAGATATAAGTAGTACCGAAATAAGAGCGCGTGTACAGTCTTTCTCATAGATTTAGTCATAAGGCGCAAGTGCGTTAAAGAAAAATTATTAATTAGTCAAATTATAGACCGATGACGTATCTTAAAACTCTAGTAAAAAAACGATGTCGTTTTTGTTAACCTATAAAGGTCTAACTAAATGATAAGAAATAATAGTAATATCTACACTAAAATATTCGATTTTTATCAGCACCACGTCATAATATAAGCCGCAAGACGTCCAGTGCCAAACGTCTTCCCCCATAGTATCCTAAGTGACCGATTATATGCGGCATACAACACCTAAGTGTTTGACGACCGTCTTGGTGTAGTGGTCCGTGTTCTGGTCTACAAAACCAGAGGTTGCGGGTTCGAATTCCGCAAGGGGCAAATGTTTGTGTGATGAGCACGAGCATTTGTACCTAAGTCATAGATGTATAAATAAGTATGTCTATCCGTTATCCTAGTCGCCATAGCATAAACTCACGCGTGGTTTGGGGCTAGGTAATTGGTGTGTTTGTTGTAACAATGTATTTATTTATTATCATAATTAACTTAGGTATTTTCGTTGAGTCTGGCTTGATGTTACTATAAGGCTTGACTGTGGAATATTAGAAGTCTTAATATTGATAATAATATTTTAAATGAATGTATATAAAAATAAAAACTTAGTTTGAACTGAGAGTGTACACAAGACAGCCCGAAGAACCATTCCCATTTCCTGTTGCTTTCAGTCATTCCATCAGTCCATCTAGTTTAGCCCTAGGTTTATGAAAGACTAGGGCGAACAATAATTGCATAGAATGATGGATGTGCACATTAGTACAAGAAAACAGAGCAAACTGCAGCTACTCGAGTCGCGAATAACCATTCATTTTGACCAGTTGCCAGTATATGTTAGGTAGTGTTGGGATAATCTGATACCGATTAGTGAGAGAGGTACTAAGTACCACTTGCGCAAGTCCGGATTAGTTAATTCAGACTTGCGCATGTTCTGTGATCTGAGTTATAAGGCCACTTGCGCAAGTCCGGATGAGATAACCCGGCTGGATCATTTGCACAATTCTGGCATAGCTAACCCGGACTTGCGCAAAGTTAAAAGCCCAAGAGGGCCCTAGTGTCTTTTTTCTTCATCTTCTTTTGTGGCGTCCGAACGTAATGTTTGTTCCACAAGGGACATTTGTTTTGCCAATGTGTAGAGACTGCTTTAATCATACATTGAGATGCTGGATAAACATATTATAGTACCTACATATTTTAATCCATTTACAATAGTCAGTTTTCATGGCAAAAGAAACAACACTGAAAAAAGTGATTGTTTAACACTAACCAAAATTTGGCTACTAGTAGTCTAGTGACTTGCCAACTTTTGGTTATCAGTTACAAACTAGTTTTGTTACTGATAACCAGATGATTGTTCATATTTAACAAAAATTGACTTCCCTACAACGAAACCTTCAACTTACAAAACTAGTTTTGTTTATCCTTTTTTCAGTGAATGAAAAAGTGCAAGTGCCACACCAAGGAATAAAAACCTTTGGGTTTCTAAAAAGAGGTACTTTTAATCGACACAGAAGAGTTATTTGCCCAATCGTGTGACCTACTTTTTAATTATTAAACACAAACACATATATTAAAAATACCAAGGCACTTCGCCAGAGAAAATCGATCGATCAAAAATATTCCGCCCAATCGATTTATTATCGATACACAGCACTATTAAGAATTTACCTTGTTAAAGAAATGGATAGGAGAAGCGTTCAATTTAGCAATGCCGCGGGTTACTGCTTTATTAATCGCTACCAGATCCGCCCTGTTTAAAAAAAGATGCAGTATTTTATCAATTTTATCTGAAGTGTAACGACATTTATCAAAGTTACGTACATTTATTTTACTGCTGTATGAATATTTTGCATCAAGCCACTTTACAAGACGAAACCTACCTTTTTATTGTATTTTTTTTTTACTTTTTTATAGCAGCTAGTGGTGACTGAGTTTGTTCCCGTGCTTCTTCTCAACACTTGCCTGATTGTCTGTGTTTTGTCTCGAAGCACTAGTAGGGCCCAAAAGATAAGGAGACATGTTCGGGCCCCCTTAGGGCCAATATTATACTGATTTTTAAATTTTTGACGTTCATAAGTGGCATTTTCTGTCCTAAATTGAATAAATTATTTTTGACTTTGACTTTGACTTTGAACGCTAGCAACGCTAACACGGTTTAATAATCGTGTATCATTCTAAACCTGTATCTATACTTATCTATACGAGTACATATACATTGAGTATAGTACACAATGTTGACCCTGATTCTGCTTCTACTCCTTACGGAATGAAAGTATTTCAAATGTGTAACCTGACGTACTGGTGACTATACAAACAATTGATTAAGGCCTTTGCCACACTTGACGGAAAGTCCGTTGCGGATCTGCCGCGACGGAACGCCAACACATGTTACTGCATTATAAATTACAAACAGCGGGCACACTACGCGAATGATCGGTCAACCGGTTCGTTCGAAAAAAAATCCGTGACGGAAATTCGGCGGCGGATTTTCCGTTAAGTGTGGCGAAGCTTAGGCCTTCGCCACACTTAACGGAAAATCCGCTTACTTAATTACTTTATCTTATACCTTGAAACGATCAATTTTAAAAGAAAGAAAGAAAACATTTTTATTCGGCGATCAAAGTTAAGGTCTAAGTTACACTGGCATTGCATATTCTATCTACATATACAATTCTTGTATATTTATTTATTTATATATTTCATATTTGTTATCTCGAAAACGGCTCTAACGATTTTACTGAAATTTGGTAAGTGTGTATCGTGTATCGAGGGTAAATCGGTCTATATTAGTCTTATGTTTAGAAAAACGCGTGTTTTTAGAGCTTTCATGCGTTTTTCTTTCGCATTGTTCGACGCAGAATTTGGTCGCTAATTTTGCCTCGGTAAGGATAAGGGTCGTGGCCGAGTGCGTAAGACTAAGGAGTGATAGTTCAATGAGCTTTGGGTTCAAATCTCGCTCTGTGACGAAACATTTTTTTTGTTTTTTAAATAAGACTTACGAATTTTAAAGCTTTTTTACATAAATAGTAGTTACCGAGCAAAGCTAGGTCGCACAGGTACTGTGTAGCTAAATTATGATCTGACGTTGTAAATAACTAAATCGGCCATGTGATTAGTTCCCGGGGACAAAAGCAAAGAAATCTTCGAACCAGAGCTATTCAAAACAAGCCCCGCAGAGGGCAACCACATTTTCACCACCATACGCTTATAATTATTAACGTTTTCCACAGATATACAATTCCACATCATTTGACTACAATGTTAGTTCTGTAACGAGCTCACTAACAACATACGCAACCTTAAATCAGTGCAGGCGATAATCGTTCCTCCGAGTCAATTACTGTGTTTCAAACTCCGCAACGCGCACGCAATCAATAAAAATAATGTTTTTGTCATAAGGCTCTGCGCACACAAACCACCGTAACTGCCACTTGGATGTCGCGCCATCTTCATTACCGCGAAAATAAAGATAACCGTCACAAATAGGCAGTGGCGTTCACAGCTGTCGGCTTCAAAAACTGGCATAGGCAAATTAAAACAGAATTTAGACTTCATTAAAATTTAATAGAAATGTGCGAGGAAACAAGTGCTTTGCAGAATGATGCAGATAGTATAAAGTGAGAATATAACCTTACCTAATACGAACTTCAGCATAACGTTACATTAATTCATTTGTTTCTGAACTGTATGTATTTGTTTAGTAAGCTGTGCCGTAATTAGAGTCAAATAAATTAAACTATACTTAGAGTTAAATAAATGACTAGGCATATTGTAGATTAGGAAACGTTTCAAGGCAGTTACATTTAAATGCCAATTTACCTATTAAGTTGCAGTTTCCACATTTGGCAAACATACATAACCAATTGTCATAATAAGATACAATTAGACTTTTACTCATTATCATTAAAGTTACGGAGGGGGAATTGTTTGTTAAGAACGTAGCTAGCTACCACGTGGCGTGTCGCAAGTAACCCTGAATAACGAACGAGAAATAGCCTCTGAGTCCATACGAAACGTATATAACATCTTTAGCTGTCACTAATGGCGTTATCGACGGCTTATGTACGCTGAACCTTATCCGCTCCCGGCGGTCCCAATTACTAACCCCATCCTCGCGCTAATTTGTTTATCCGGCATGACACGTCGTTATGTATACGGGCCACCGATCAGCATCACGCCATGCCACCGCATTTAACGCATTTAACGGTCAGTTGGGAAACATACCTTGAGGCGTTAAACTCAAACCACTGTGCTTCGGGGAAATATACAATGTCATCATAGTACCTAATCTTAACAAAAACGAAGTCATTGGCCGTCGAATGGCAGTTCGAATTTTAACATTAGAGCATACGTTGTATCAGCTTTAAAAAAAAAGATTTATGGTGTAATGCAAAATGTCCTCGTAGCCGAATTTCGATTACGACGGACAATCTCAACAGAGATTAGCCAACTGCGCGGAAGATATTATAGTGCACAAGTGTGTGCGCAATACACAGGTGTACTCTTTGTTCCTTCACTCTCATAATTCGGTGAGACGGCAGTCCGACATGACCGTAGAGAAATCAGGCACAGGACCAACCGCTTAACGCATGGTTTACCTACGAGAACTGCACTAGAAGTAGACTGTCATATCCTTACATAGAATATTCGATAGCACAAAAATTACATATCTACCTATTGCCTCAATCGGTTTACTCGTTTTCAATTATATATTTTTTTTAGAACATGACACATGTCTACACGTAACAAGTCAACTATAACCTTAACTTAAGGACAGGATAAATAATAAGTTTTTTTTAGTACATAAATTAACAAAAATAGTCAGATAGGGCTCATTCACACGGGATCCGTCATTGAAGATTCGTCAAAATACAGGATACGTCATGACGTTCATATTGCATACGGAATCGTGTTTTTACACGATTCGTCAAAATATCCTAATTGAATTTGGCCAAAACTTCGTGTATTTTGACGATTCGTGATTCTAAAAAACACTTAAACCTAGGTTTAAGACGTATCGTGTTTTTAAAAAAACAATTCACGACGTCGTAATTAAATAAATAAACAAACAACTTAAACAAAAAAAACACAGACCAAAGAGTCTGTGGATATAGTTTGATTCCATGTTTTATTCATATAAAAAAAGAAGTCAACTATTAATTTAATTTATTCGCACAAACTGTATTCTGTAACTCGGCACTTCACCTCGGCAATAAATATGCGTCATCTCTTGCGGGCCCTAAATCTTTACAAGGGCTATCGTGACCTTCCAATCTGTCAGTCAGAACATAAAGTGTACCAGTTAACGCCCTATCTAGCGATCTTATCCTTATTGCCAACCATCGGTAACTTCATCCGCAGCATTCTATTAGAATGCCCCATTCCTTCGACAGGTTTATGCCTCTATTGCGCTATGTATAAGCGATTTGCTAAAACGATAGTTTCCGTCTTTGATTAATAGTCCGTAATTAATCTTAATTTATCTTTGACAACGCTGGATTAGAACGGCATTAATAAAATAACTCTGCGTTAGACTTCACGCCAAAAATCACACCTGGAATGCAATTAGAAATTTACCGTTTTATAGCGTTGGAGATGTTAATGAAGATTCTGATAGACAATACTAATTGTGGAGAAATGCTTCGATGGCTGATATATACTGCGGTGCCGGAACGTAAATGGCCCCACGCTTAAGATAGCGTGTGCTACGTGCAATGGTGCAGGCTGTATTATTACTCCAACTACCCAATCGTATTTATTACTAAGGCACCGCCCTTTGTGCGGCCATGTAATGGACTTGGCAAAACGCATGGCATTCTTTTGATGTGCTTCTAACTTCTAAGTGAAGAGAAAGAAGAACAACCAGATTTTCAGCAAAAATGGTACTTGATGACAATAATAATATCTAACTGCGGTATCAATAGTGGCATAGGCCATGTATTGGTTTGGCCTTACAACGGGGTAATGCTGCCAGCCTCCTTGGTACCAGTGACTCTGTCTAGGGATTGTGATTTGAGGGATGTAGGTTAATTTCTTCTTATTATTATTGGTTTTTATATTTTGTTATAGTTTAGTTTTTAGAATTATGTAAACTATGTCAGCCGTACTATTAAAAAATTATTAATTAAAAAAAATAGCCCATGGGCCAGAACATATTGGCTACTAATATATTTTGGCCCCTTCTTATAATCAAGCTTCGTTTATTCATATCCTTCTTATATATCATTAATTTATATAAATGTTCTCAGCAGGTCCTTGTCCCTAGCTTCTGAGGTCCCTAGCTTGTGCGAGTTTTCATTTGACAGGTTTCGCTAACGTGCCACTAGAGGCGCTGATTAAATTGCATGTAAAGTTTCGTCACACGAACGAAGGTGAGAGAGGGCAAAAAAACTAGCACTAAGCCATCAGAAGGGTACATCGGACTATTCAGTTATATGAATAATGACATCCTAAAAATATTGCCTTTTAAAAAAATGTACGATCGTTCACATTAGAGGGATTTTCCTAGTGTCGAAACCCAGTACTTAAAATCCGCTAGATGGCGTTGACCAAACAAAGTCAGGTTAGGGTTCTATATCACTTGCTCAAGACCTTCAATTTGTGTACGTCAAAGAAAGTGCTCATCACGCGAAACAATGTTCCTTAAGGAGCTCTATTCATATCTCTTATAGTTGAACTGAGCTGCTGGGGTTCTATATCAGTTGCTCTAGACCTTCAATTTGTGTACGTCAATAGAAAATGCTCATCACGCTGAATAACTTTTCTTAAGGCGCTGCTTTCATATCTCTCTTAGTTTCCAAGTTAGGTACTCCGATCTTCAAGATAAGTTATAGCCAAGTATTTGCCCAGACGTAATAGCTACACAATAAAAAAAGTTTCATTCAAAACCGTTCAGTAGTTCCGGAGATTAGCGTGAACAAACAGACAAAAAAATTAAAAGCTGTAGATTCCTATTCTGTTACTATTTTAACATCACCCTCAATTAGTTTTTGGTAAAAATACTCGATGTACAGACGCATCGGTTTTACAGTTTTATTATATGTATAGAAAAGTTGGTTTTTGCGTTTATTGTGTTGTAATGTTAATGTTTAGCATGTTTTTGATTCACGCGTACTAACAGGTCGTTTTTTAACAACTCAGTGATCAATATCATCAAGACGTTTTTCCGTTTAATTTTATTTTTAACATGCATGGCCGGAATATTTAGATAAATAACGCTATCTATCAACATAAAATAAAACTAAAATTTTGAGTTGTCAGAAAATCCCTCATTGCCTATCGATAGATGAAACATATTGTTACGGAAGTGGGTGCGGGATAGCGATGGGCGATTGTTCGAAAAAAAATAATCGAATGAATCGATAATCGACCATTCGAGCTATCGAAGGTCGATTTAGTAATTCGTAAAAATAATAATAGAATAATAATCGACAATCGAATGACAATCTATACTGGGCCCTTCGTTGCATTCGATTAAACTGTCGCGACTGTGCGCACAGGACAGGCAGCGACCGAATGATTAATCGATGCGACGAATGACGATTCATTCGTTAGTAATTAGTAGTACGGCCTGCGCACCGCGCGCTCCGGTATTGCTCGCCGCATAATCGAATGAATGCGGTTGCTTATCGAATACATTCGATTACAGAGACCATTCGAATAATTCGATTAATTTAGTAATAATCGCCCATCGCTAGTGCGGGATAGGAAAAACACGGTTTGAGAGAGAGAGACCGTTTATTCATTTCACCAAGGAGGCCGCAGATAGAGGAAGAGTAACGGTGCAACTATGTAGATTCGTACCGACGTGTTACAATTTCACTTCTACTTCTTTTCTTCTTTACTGCTTCGCTGTACTTTTATTACTGCCCTTCTAGGCGGCGTGCAGACCTATTTATAGTCGGCTGGGGGGTTCTATTATTCGTTTATTTAAAATTTCAATTTGGGTTTTCTAAAATTCAAAAGTTGTTCTAAATTCTATTTATTGTGTGACTTCGACTCTTTTGTCATTTG
The DNA here is from genome assembly GCA_949316185.1 of Pyrausta nigrata. Taxonomy (NCBI): domain Eukaryota; kingdom Metazoa; phylum Arthropoda; class Insecta; order Lepidoptera; family Crambidae; genus Pyrausta; species Pyrausta nigrata. The sequence continues at coordinate 13,989,431 of OX438949.1, read as the reverse complement.
ACGGTCGATGACGTGTCAACACAGGCAGGCAGCTTAGCTTGACTTTGACGTTGACGGTGACGGCTCACATGTGACAATATTTAAAAAATCTTACCGAATGAACTGGCTGATACTTTTCTTGTATTATAACGTACCTATATCCTTACTTCCTCCAGACTCCAACTTGCTAAGTATAAATGACCTGCGTTAATATCCCGCTCCTGTAATAATTTGTAGTGCCCCGGCTTATTAATAATTATTTATTAGTCCTGCGCCGACTGGCAACACTGGCAACACTGAACACATTTGCGCAGACGTGCCGCTGTTCTTTGCGATGCCGACTACGATTACACAGTAATTTAGAATTAAATAATACACAGGGTTATTTAAAAACAGTAATAACCTATTAAGGGCCCATAGGTACTGGTGCTCAAATATTGCAACTTTCTCTGTGAGACCAACATCGAAATCGCATAGCAAAAAAAACCGGTTAAGTACGAGTCGAACTCGCGCATGAAGAGCTCCGTACCATTAACTTACAACATTAGACAATATAGGCACAAAAACACGTTTGAATGGGAGCCCCTTAAATATTTTTTTAAATAATTGTAAATTTATTATTTATTTTTAAAGTGAAATACAACTTAATATTCTCTAGTCTACCTGCTGCCATTTTACTCTGTCTTTAGCATTTGTTGTTATAGCGGCAACTGAAATACATCGTATGTGAATTTCAACTGTCTAGCTATCACACAGTTCATAAGATACAGCCTGGTGACAGACAGACAGACAGCGGAGGCTTATTAATAGGGTCCCCTTTTTACCCTTCGGGTACGAAACCCTAGACATGTTTTCCCATACTCGATCGTCAGGAATCACGTGATATTTGTATGGAAACGTGAATATTTTTTGGGAGATTTCGGTGTTTGTCCCATAGAAAATATTGTTGTTTTTCAGCACCAGAATCGACCCATAAGTGAATATTAATGTTTTTAAATAACCCTGTATAATGCTTATAGACGACACGTTCGAAATTGAAGTCTTTCGATAATATGGAATCCTGCCCAAAGTATGGGTAGTAGTAGTAGGGTAAGTAGCCTTATGGGCATTGTGCACTAAGAATGGACATTCTAACGGTAATGTTTTTACATCTCTCATTTTTAACCCCTTCCTTTCTTAAAGACCCACTCTGTTGATAATTAAAACCGCATTGGTAAAAAATCAGTTCTATAGTCAGTTCTCTAAGTCTTACATGTCTGTATTTTATGTTATCATATTAAGAGCTGTAGATTTTGTTATACAAATAAAATAAAATAGTTTTTTGAAATCATTGCGAACATACTTAGCTACATAAATACAGACAAACGCGGCATATAATATGTTACGATTATGTATGTATAGTGATATTAATTTATTTGTTCAGCAGGAGGTAGGCAAAGTTGTTAAAGAAAATTTGTATGAAAGCTTATAGAAGTTACTAAATAAAACGTAATCGTAACTTAAACACGTATAATAGGTTTGTAAAATAACAGCAACTGTACTGTTACATTCTTAAATTGAACCGTAATTTGCATAAAGAATACAGTTCTATTTGAAATTAATTAAGCTCTACGTAAGATATCTATTCAATTTACCTTCATTTATAGTAAATCTTCAAAGCTATTACAGCCGCGATTGTGCCATCCACTTCATACGTAATAATTGCACTATGCAATTGCTTTAAAAGTACCTAAATAAAGTGAAGATGCTGTATTTTATCTTAAGATAATAAATATAGCTTGCCATATAATCCAAAGGATTGTCAGTCGTCACATGCGGTAAAGATAGGTAATAAAAATGTCTTAAAGACAATTTATTCATTCCTGTCCAGTAAGTACGGTATACCTACAATTATACTGACCAAAGAATACCCTTCTACCATTGCCGTCTAACGAATTTCTGGTATGGCGGCCAATCCCTACAAAGATCAAGCTGGGATGCGATAGATATTATTATATAGTGCAATCAAAGATGCACTGTCTCTGTTCCTTCACTCTCATAATTCGGTGAGACGGCTATCAGACATGACGGAGAGAGAGATCTGAGGGCCTAGTGCGAGGTCTTATTTGACACCTTCATGCTCTCATCATCGACTCGGTGACGAAAATTGCATAGGTAATCTGTGGGCTATACTACAGAAAAAAAACAGGTTTCGCTAACGTGCCGCTAGGGGCGCTGACAAATTTCCATACAAATTTTCGCCACACGGAGGGAGGTGAAACCGTGAAAAAACTCGCCTTAAGACCTCAGACAAAGAACCTCGGCCTAGCGTTGCATTACTGTAGTCACTTAGGTATGTCTTCAGACCTTATTAAAATAAATTATTTTTATGCTAAAAGACAGTTATATACACATAAACTTAAAAACTTGAAACTAAACTATTTACATGCCAGTATGTCAGGTATTTTAAAAATTGAAAAAAAAACTATAAATAAAATACCTGACTTAGGTCGCTGTCCCGCGGGAAGGTGCCCATAATGATGTCTATTTGGCGCAACTGGGTTAGGAAGGCAAAGGGAAGCGCTTCCTACCGACCGGTTGTTATGACTACATATAGCTAAACCAAGACGGTGACCATTGAACCTTGGTCCCCGACCATAACAACCGGTCGGTAGGAAGGCAAAGGGAAGCGCTTCCTACCGACCGGTTGTTATGGTCGGGGACCAAGGTCCAATGGTCACCGTCTTGGTTTAGCTATATGTAGTCAAGCTCGTGCTAAATCTTACATATCGCGGTTTGTGTTGTATGGAGCGGGCTAACAGCGCCTTCTAGCCTGTAGGAGCCGAGTCAGGGCGTCGCGTCTGGAAGTTGCTTGCTAATGTGGGCGACAGTGGTAAGATGTCGCTACATCTAAAATACATTATTATATTATGCTATCACATCATAAGACAAATCCCATAAAATTTTGTCCTGTGTCCGTCTATTAGATTTAGAGACACTATCTATTCTGTGGTGAAAGGCTCAAATGATGAAGTCACTGTAACTAAAGTACTTAGATGTCTTTTTAGTTAGTAGCTTTGACAATCCAATGCTTATAATTACTCTATAACTCAGGGATATCTCCAAGATCATTCGCGATTCCGCAAAGCAATATTCTCAGTTATTTATCACCGGCGTAATGCAGCTTGTTTAGAACCTGGATGATAGCACCAGATAGCGTATTCCCGCAGAGGCACAGACCAGAGAAAAAGATTAGAAGAGGCTGTCCTAATACGTTTATAAAATACCTCCATGGTCGAGCGACTCATGCCGGTCTTTTTGTGGTATCACTGTGGTTACTGATTTTCATAACACAAGTGGTTAAGCAACTTAATTTGGGATCAGGAGGCCAATTCACATTTTTCGAGATGTAATCTCTTGTCAGAGTAGATGCTGCCCAATTTTCTAATGTACCTACAGGTATTATTTTAAACAATTGATATTAAATTTCGACATTACATTGTAGTGTATGACGTCTTCCTTTCATACACGTTATATATGCATGTAACCGATAGCATAAGTTGAGTAATAAACTAATATTGGAACGTATAACATCTTTATCTTTGTATAACATACTATCTCAATAAAGTGGTTCGTAACCGCAAACGAAAAAAATGCACTCACTTCAGAAGCATTATGATTGGCCTTTATTTCGAGTAGATTCTCGTAACTTCAGCGTTCCTGATTACCGTTCCATCCTTCTTTGACTATTCCCTGCGTATCCCAGAGCCAGTCAGCCTGCCGTAATAGTTACACTCTATCAAACTAATTTAATGTTATCACTTCATAGTACTTCGCCAGCTAGTGGCGGCAGTGAGCTGCGTACGCGCAGCTAGGGCTTCCACGCTACTTTTGGGGTTGGGACGTCAAAGAATAGCAATAAAAGAAAGTAATTTTATTTTCCTCGTATTTATTCATAAACACATCAATGTTCGATACCTGGGTGGTACACGTTTAAGTACTTCTTAAAATCAATTTACAAAAATTTGGATAGACAAACTTTTTAACGCCTCGAGTATCCGTAGAGTATGTATAGTAAGAAGGACACCGGCAACCCATAACCTAATAATTACTGCCTATTGTGACTGAAAACGTTATTTAAATAAAAAAAGTTTTTACGGGATTGCTTTTATTAATCACACCAATTTTTCATCCGTGAGTATCTTCCTTATCAATCGCTTTTAATATTACCTTACACATCTACTTATTTACGACCTATGCGGGATGGTCCTATGACTTTAAAATATTGTACCCAACTTTACCTACTCAGGATCTGGTTCGGCTTTAAATGCGAGATATGGTGAAGCAGGTGGCGCAGGCGAAGTGGATGACGAAGCTGACGACGATGACGTCAGAAAAACCACTCCGTTCCTTGTCAATGTGCCCATTTCAGCTTCAAAGAGTGTGTCGTTAATAATTTTTTCAGCAAAACGTCTCTGATCAGGAGGTAATCGGCTTAATTTCATGGCCCAGCCCTTAGCTACGATATGCGGTTCATTTTCAAGCGTTTTGAAATATGATGCAGCTAAGCCTACGAGTTTATCTGTGTTTGAACTTGAAGTTAGTTTCTTCTTTTTCATAGGTATAGGAGTGGCGGCAGCAAAGAGTCTAGATGATTCTTCGGTCAATGATCTCTGTAACAAAACAATGGACCAGATATTTTTAGGTAACAAAACTTTTAAAAAATTGAAAAAGTGACACAGGTCTTTTAATATTTTCATAATTGTTTTGATAGCACTGATGGCAAACATGTTACTAAAGAAAAAACTTTCATATTAACAATTCAAGTTTATACTAATACAACTTAGGGACTTTAGCCTTTTGTGTTAATTTTGATGCAAGTTATTAATTGGATTGATGTTGGAGCCAATGCACTATGTAATTTATTCTGTGGAATCAGGGATGATTTTGGCGAGTATTTTAATAGATGGCATGGTCATGCCATGACAAAACAATTTGCTTACCATAACATAGCTTTATGTCTATTCGCTTTCAAGTATTGAAGTAAAAATCGTTGAATATATCGTAAAATAATAATAATAATCTTTATTGAGCTCGGATGGTAGGTAAGGCGTTGGCTCGGTTTAGCCAAAGAGGTTCGAATCTTATTCGTGTGCGAATTTTTGGTTTCTTACTTAAACTTATAAAAATAAAATAACACTTTAAGTGTAAAAAATATTTTAAAAAACTATTAATACGCAGATAATATGTAATCTTCACCCAGTAAAAGTTAGGCTTCTCACTATACTAATTTTAAGATTTTCAAGTATGCAGTTAATTCCACAATCAGATATTATTTATAGCAAAAGCTGAGCTCTAAATTTTATTTTTATAACACTACATCAAAACTTAACATCATTAGTTTTCCCATTAAATGGGAAATCTTTCCCTAAAAGGCATCCCTCCCTAATGCACCACCAGTCACCACAGACACAAAATAAGATGGCGTACAAACGCGACGTCACGGTTGATAGATGCCGTGGTACTACAACCAACGCTGTGTTTGGCTGTGGTAAGACAGAGCTGTCATGTCATCTGTCATGCACACAACGACATATTGTTGAGTTGGCGACGTGACGTGGCGCTCTATCTAGTATATAAATAATCTAGTTTATTAAACTAATAGGGTTAAAATTGGATTTTTATTTTGTTTCCTTACCTCAGAACTTTCAGCATCCGCTAGCTCCTCTTGATCTTTGATAAAAATAAGTTCATTAAAGTACCATAACGTGGGTTCCACTATCTCATCAGTGTATCCTGACTTTTTCTTCTGGTCGATTTTCTGGCACTCTTTGTTAAAATTTGTGCGTAAAGTATTAATTTTCTTTCTAAATGTCTCCTCATTGTATTCGGGCTTATAGATTTTCAATACTTTGAGTATTTTTTGTATTGCCAGATTTCTTTTGACTTTGTTTCGATAATCCTTTGATTTCACTTTCCATAACTCGGGACAATCGCGATATAAAGATATTAGTAGCAAAACAAATTCTCGTTCCGCGATTGGAACAGAATCATTTGAGCTTGGTTCGGGAGTGCCGGGACGCGGCGTGTCCGCCATGTTTCTCGACTAGCGGGCGAATGACCGATCGATTGTCAATTCCACAGCGAGACTTTCAATTGGCTGCGTCATTGGCTATTGTCAATGGGGTTCAATGGCAGCAATTTAAAAGGCAGCATTTGTATAGGTTGTAGTTTTGACAAATGTTTGCAATAATAAAAAACATGCATTTTGCAATATGCATAAAATACCCAAATGGGCAGGTGTTAGTCGTAACATATCAGAATTCGTCAGTCAGAAAACTCATTCTTGGCACTTCTACCATCTTCTACAAGGAATAATAAATAATGTCCACGTAAGTATATTCAGCGTGGAACGCAGGTAAAGAAAAAAATACATATATTAAAGTAGGTAAATACGGCCCCACATCAACCTACTCTGATTTGTCTTTCCGCAACCATATCTCAACCTTATTTCGATCACAGAGTTCCATATAATTTGACATATTTTGCCCGATTCAATTGAAGGTGCAACATACCTATGGTAATGAAATAAATAGTTGCGAATGGCAATGGCTTCAATTGCTTGTCTGTGTAGACATCATTTGTCCCATCAATGCCATAAAAAATGATAATTGCGAATTACCGTCTCTCTAGTGCTACCTACTTCCAGGGCCTTATTTCAACAAACTGACATAGGCATGTCAGTGACATTTGAAGTATAGCTACAATTCTATGATTTTTTTAATTTGAAAAAGGCTTTAATTCGGGGCGTTCATCCTACTACTATTAATAAGCCTTAGAATAAAGTTAAGAAGGTAAGTTAATTAAATTCAAATAAGACGATACTACTACTATCTACTAGGTACTTTATCACTATACTAGGTCCTACCTACCACCACTTATTAAACGTGCAAACGTGCAAACTCGTAGATTGTTTGCTGTAAAATATGATCCAATAGGATCTGCAGTCTTACTCTTGTTTACGAGTTAGAGTTACGATCAGAATCAGTAATTTGGTAGGTACTCTGCAAATCGATTATAGCGCCAATAGAGTAGTGGTCAAATAGTGAACTACCTATTTGAAATTGAAAACCGTTACATCCTTACCACCGACCCCATCGACATCGAGTTGAATTAATGATTATCGAATCGTCATTTTAAGTTAATCGCAACTCAACTCGACGACGACTGATTTCGATTCGATTGAGCTCGGGGGTAGGTAGGTACATATATTTTTACGAATGTGAACTTTTTACCACTGCATGAGATTCGTGCCTCTCATCTAGATCTGTTCGACTTTTTACGTTGTCAGTGACTTCCGAGCCGTATTGTTGATATACCTGTAAATCTTCTAAATCCTACTAATTAAAAAAAAAGAAACTGTTACAACAATACCCTACCTATAATCTTCAACGCAAGTGCACAGCATCCCACATGTTACGTGATTAAATCAGCTGCTCGCGTCTTTCGTAACTAGAAACAAGATAGCAACAAAACAAAAGGTCAATCGATTCAGCTAATAACGGCATTAGGCGCACATAAAAGAGATAATATCGCGATAACATCAAACACTTTACAGCGACACTAAACTGCGCGCAACTTTGGTATTATTTTGATTAAGTATTTCCAAAACGTCGAGACTTTGAAAGCTTCTTTGGTAGGTAAGTACTAGCACAAATCGTTTAGGTACTTTGACAAAACTGATTTGTTGTATTGCTGCGCCATAAACTTTTAAAAAAAAAGGTACAACGTAGGCCTATCTATGGTCCACTATCCGACAGCCATGTTGGTAGGAGAAATCGAGAAATCGATAAATACCTACGACAAATAAAATAGAAGAAACAATGAACTATTAAACATTTTCCATTTAGTTAGATCGCTGGGTAGATCCGATAACTAACTCGGACTTCTGTATTCGAAACCTACTTGGGTAAGTAAGTAGGTACCCACACATACTTTCTAGTAATAATTACTTTTAAAAAAAAGTTTTTTTATACAATACCCTAGTTTTCATAGGTATCTGGGATTAGCCTTTTGATCGAGATTAGAGTCAAAATACCTAATTATTGTCAATAACTTAGGTAGAATGTAGAATACAGCCCAGACACTGAAACCTAGTTTGATAAATCGCTAAGCGAAACTACGTGTACTATTAGATATTTATTCTGTGCAAACACACAGTCAAATTAGATACATTATCGATGTCAATGATGTTCAAAATTGTGCATTTTTCCCTCTCTTTCTCGTGCTAACTCTGTCAGATGCAAAACGTCAACGAATTGCAATGATATCGAGAACAGAGTAAACAAAGAAACAGAACCTTACCTGTAAATCCTGTTAAAATAGCGTATCAATACCTTAGCGATCGCTCACTATTTAGTTCGAGAGTACAGCGGCAGGCCCGCACGTTAGGGGGTCGCCACGCGCATTGTATGCGGGTCCCGCGCGCGCCGCATCGGCATTCCGACGACTCCCGCGCAGCCTGCATTATTCACAACGCCACGGCGCTGTCGCATTATACGTACGATCCTTAACGCCTTCCACAGCGCACCGGCCGCATTAGGAATACCGGAAAAACTAACAATGTCGTACCTATTACATGACAAATTGCAACGTTAACGGGAGTCAGCTGAATAAGGCGTGCAGCTTATAATTATGGAAACGCTCGCTTCGCGGAAAGCAGCTTTTTGCGTTAGGAAGTGCGTTTACGCATGAGGTGCTCTCGCGTGCCACTCGCTGATTTATAGCCCAGGAGCCGAAGCCTTACAAGCGCCGCTAATGCTTCCTCGCTACCATCAATAAACTGCATTTCAACAAGTTCTACATAAGCAATAATGATTACTCAGCTCAATGCCGTTACGATAAAAAGTTACCTTATTTATGACATTCGTATCCTTGGGCTGTATGTTATTAATAACATTGCCGGTTGAATTTATTATTCAGCAATCTACAAGTCTCATACACAGTTGTTTTGCAATTACAGTTAAATGCTTCGCTCGTAATAACTGAGTTACTGTATTAAATGCCATTCTGGACGCTTTGCATAAACCGATGTTGTTAGGCAAATACAAAAAGATCAATTTATTACGACGGACATCAATGCCATTTACAATCCTATTGGTTCATTTACGTTATTCATTAAGATCCTTTCTTCGACATGTTGAATACCAATGTGAATCATACGCCTTATAAATGTAGAATCCGCAATGTTATTTCAGCAAAACACGCAACTTTGTTAATATAAAGAATGCAATCGCCTCCCGATCTACAAAGAACTTGAATAGATGAATCCGGCTGGGCATTACCGTGCAAAAACATGTCTTTATCTTGCAGTTACCTACGCTACCTTATCTATCGCATGCGAGTGTACATTTACCATCATCAGTCTAACAATGCCCTTTCTAATGGACCATTACATGGGGATTTATGTCACTGAGTGTACCCGGATTGTCGCATTTCCATATAAGACGAGCGTATCCCATCAGCGGTGACTTTACATGTCTCCAAAGTAGGCCATTAATAGTACGGGGGACATTGAGAAATAACTATAAAAGTTATGCAGTAAACACAGGGCGGTCTTTGCGTTCAAAGGGTTTAATGACTAATTGAACCGCTGACGTGCGCTTATTTCATGTTGGAACTAAACATGAAAACGAGACACGTGGAAGGGAATACTAAATGGGATAACTGTTTGTTTTTATGCGATTTAGAGACGAGGCATATATTGGCAGAAGAATTGTCAAAGATACGAGGGATTAGTTGGTTATGTAATGTACCTACTTAATCTCAATAAAATAATTTTAAAGTTCTTAAGGGATATACGAGTAAGAGCTAACGTGTGCGATGTGCTAGTGTGCTACAGATATAAAAATCAGTCAAAACACCATTGATAATTACATACTTACGTAGTACATAGTTAATCGACATGTTCACAATAATGTCTTGAGTTATGTAAATTAAACTGGTATGTCTAGAGCCAAGAGCCAAACCTTTTCCAAATAAATAAAACTACTTATTTTTTTGCTCTATACCTACCTAAGCTTGAGTACCTAAGTACCTCACTTTTAAGTTAGTCGTACCTATTTATTGATACATAGCCATAGCTCAGATGTGACCTCATAATGAATTGATGAGGCAGCCACAAACGACCCAAAGAAGTTAAATTGCTTTAACCAGTGTTTACAATACACCAACCTCACGATGTGACCTCTGACCCTCGAGTACAGTCGGTCACACCTCCTAACTATCAATCACTATATACCTGTTAGGTAGGTATATCGCCTTAGATCGAGATAACACGTCGATTCTTATCTAGCTGCTGCACTGATCGATTTACTGATTTTCTAATAAGCCATAAATAATTAATTGACCGTGTGAGCAGCATTAGCTGGGTGGTAATGAGCGGCTGCGTGAAGGGTTGCCAGCTTAGGTGGTTTTCCCGTAAGACTAGGAGAGCCAATGCAATCGACCGTTTTAAGGAGAACCATCAGAGAGCTCAGTGTAAAATCTTTTACGCGGTCACTATCGTTCTTGTATCTAACGAAAATTTCTAAACAAAAAAACAGGTTTGACGTTTGGCGCTGACTAAATTCTATGCAAATATTCGCCACACGGACGAAGGCTTATGTTCAGCAGTGGGCGACCAGCGGCGAGTGGTGGATGGTGAGCGCATGGAAAACTCGCACTAAGTTTTTCAATCGAAAACAGCAAAGTAACGTCATCTGTTTTAAATGCAATACCCACTATTCATTCATATTATCCACGATTAGTATTAAGTAGGACTATTTGCCTCACCAATTTCATTCGTTTTTGGATTTACATAAAAGGGATAATATTGCAGTAGGTTTCTTTAAAAACTGAGGTATGTATGACATGCAATTAAATAGGTAGGTAGACACTGTCCAACCCTCGCGGTTCCTTAGTTAAAGTAATAGAAGTCATTGTAAGTATACCCCAGCCCCTTAGAGTTATAATAGAAGTTACCTCAGCCTTTGGGGTAAACATGTGACAAGACTGGTCATCCCTGAGAGCAGTTGCGTGAAGTCGAGCAAAAACAACCGAGAGTACGACCGTGGCATCGCAACGCGACATTAAGGTTTTTCGATGCGCGGTAGAGCCTGCGGGGCGTCGCGCACAAAAGTTTTAAGTGCTACCTTCTGGTAATTGCTACGATAAACGAAGAATGCTTCTATAAATATTTACAACTATGCCTCGCAGTGGCTGATTTGCCCAGGAGGCCTGGGCCTAGGGCGGCCAGATATTAGGAGCGGCTAAATTCATTAGTATACTAACATTCAGAGATCTTGTTTCCAGACGCAATAGGAAATCTATTGTCATGAGACCTCCGGCGGTCTTATAATCATCAAGGGGTTAAATTGATGCTGAGAATTGGGTGGTTGGTATGTAGGTACTTAATAAGGCCTGGAACTTAGGGCAGCATAAAAGTAGGTAAAAATTCGCCACTGTCGTCTGAAACAGAAAGCTATTGTATGATTCAATGTGTAGTGATTGACAGCTTATTCTTATTTTTTTGTTTCAATAAAAAGGTAGATGAGCATTAACTAGACATTTGAAACTCTATAACACGTTCTAAGTTTTCTAAATCACTATAACATTAGAAATAAAACAAAGTTCCTTGAAGAGACCTTGTGATACCGTTAAGCACAAAATAAAGCCCTCCTGATCCTTAAGTTTCGACGACTTTTGCAACCACCTGTACATAAATAAAAAGGTCTTCCACGAAAACCGTTCGGAAGTCCAAATGTATGTTCATGAGTGTCTGCGCAATGTATGTTACGTTTCACTCTAATGTTGCGCTTGCGTTGGTTATCTGGTGATCTTTAGTAAGTGAACTATAGAGTGAACGCCACCATGATTTATCTTTGATGCAACTACACATCGCGCATTTGATGGGACTGACAGAATTTTGTCACACTAACTGCCGCACTAAGAGACGTCAATTAAATTTAATCTATAAAGTCTCGTACTATCAATTTCTTTGTCAATGAAATAGAAAAGGACGGCATGATACTAAAGATTTCATACAATAATATGAACTTTAAATTGACGTCTCTCAGTACGGCAGTTAAATATAATAATAATATAAGATCAACGAGTTTCTGAGTACCTATATTAGTACGAAGTAGTAGGTATTTAAGTCGGCTCGTCTCCTTTAAAAATAAGGTAAGAAACGCAAGGTAGGTCTTCGTTTCGTTTTGAAGGAGAATATAAATGCTAAAGACTCTTGCCTAAAAGTATAAGTAAATATATAGGTATTCAAAAGTGCTTAAAAAGGGCAACGGATGAAGAGATCAGTTCATGTTTTTCGTTAGTCATGTTATTGTCGATTTCCAGTAGGTAGTCGGAAACTAGTCCCATTTCGGCAAGAAATGTGGTCCCATTATGACTCGTTAAGTGTCGCGGTTGGCCTACAATGCACCACTGAATTATAACGAATGTTGACCGGCCGTCGTAACTCAAACGCCAGATGTTTCTTGAAATATTTTATCAAATTGCTATGCAGCTTCTGACCGCATGCGCCCACTTACTGGATTAAAATTATTGCATCACTTTGGAAGATTCCGGGTTAAACGATTAAAGAATGAAAAGGTACTGAAATATTTATCCAAACTCATAACTCCCTAGGCCAGTGTTACGTGCCATAGGTGCCCAATTTTCTGAGCTTCTGACCGCATGTGCCCACTTACTGGAATAAAAAGTTTGCCTTTGGAAGATTCCAGGTTCAAAATAAAGGCCGAAAAGATAGTAAAACATTTATCAAAACGCATAGCTGCCTAGGCCAGTGTTTCGTCCCACAAGTGACCTATTTTCTGATACTTCTTTTTACCTTTTTTTAACCAAGCATTTTTTATTTATTTATCCCTGGACCCAGTGATTTGCGCCAGGCAAGGCACACCAGAAAGATTACACTATTAAAACAAAGCTTTAAATGTTTTCATAATATATTTTTTCTTTAAATTACCGAATTTAAGTTACTCGTTGGGCACCAAGTCTAGGCTGACGTTGAATTGCCCCCGCGCCAGGTCGCACGCCACTTGGTAGTTCCACTTATCGCTGTTGCTCACTATGTGCGTCTTTTTCTGTAACGAATACCAAAAAAACATAATAAATTCTGAATGCACAGGCGACAACGTGTCAAGGTAACTGCAGTATATCTGTTGCAATTGCAATAGCGCCGTTTTGCAAAAAAAAAATAGTTGGTCATCTAATTTAAGTTACTGCGTCATTATTAAATGTAGTTTCTTTGTTTCTTCTTTTCTTTCTATTATCACGTATTTTTTCGAAGAACCACATAGAAAAAAAGACTAAGCCGCAATCGCGCAGTTAGTACTAATTACCGTTTAAGACCAAGCCAACTAGACGAATGTCAAACGACTTACGACGACGAATACAACGAGAATACGGAAGGCAATTAAAAAGGAATATCGTTACAAATTAGATAAACTGACTAGGTTTATTTTTTGCTTTTTTAATTGGTCGGGTAGTAACTTACTAGTATCCTAACCGCCTGCCTCGTGTGCGGATCCCACTGCACGCGCTGCCCAACCGTCGGCCACTCGACGGGCCCAGCGCTGGTCTGCTTCCCGCCGATAGTCCAACTGGCCCACATTACGAAACCGTTTACTGGGCTAGGTTCCACGTCAGTGTCACTGTAAGAGTACAGGGCTACGTTGCAACAATATAAACAAACGACTTGATTTCAATAATTTTTAATCATCGTATTTTTCAAATAACATCCACTTTAAAATATCCGAAAATAAAGTAAATAGAGAGATGATCAGATGACGCACCTTTCGCGCACTATAAAGACTGTTAATGTATTGCACTTTTCAGTTAGGAAATCGTTACGCAGATATCGTGCGTATTTTTCTTCTAATAAGTTAAATTATCCACGCGTACGATTTTGAACAGCTTTTTTTTAATTAACTATTAAGTTTTGTTTCTTTGCATAGTTCGATTAAGTTACTGATTCTGAGTCACTGCTAAAATTTGGCACCCCTTTGCAATGTTACCCTCTATGTATATCTTAGTAAGGAGAACTATAATTTTTTGTTACAATTTCTCAACATAGCAAGCCAAATAATCAATTACTACATTACCTTGAAACCGCTTCTTTTCTCTATGTAATAAAAGCTATTTTCGTAGCTCAATCAAATGTATAACCTACCCACTGAACATTAGTAAAAGTTATTACTCATTGGAGTACTTATTTTTACAATTATTTTATAAATTGATACGTAAATACTGTATTATTCTTATTAATCACGATTCAGCGGGAGTAAGTAGCGTTAAGCTATCTACTTTAATCTGTAATTAATTAAACTTACTTAGCTCAGTACAGAAATGTTTAAAGGACATGTACAGTATCAGTGGTAACAGCCATAAGATTTTTCAACGTACTAGTTTTATTATAGCGTAAGTTTGTGTCAACATTTGCTAAAACACTTATTACACCATCCTATTTGTGTAGCATCCTACTTAGGAAATAGGAAGATGTAATCGCAGTTCACTAGTTAGGTTCCTACCTTCCTAAGTAGGATCCTAGGTAGGACACGATTGCTTCCTTCTTACTAGAGATGGGACTCGTAAAACATTTGGTGCGAATCAGAACAATCGCATCAAACAGTAGTAACTCAATTCGAATGAGATTTCAAATGTTGATTCGAATCATCGCATGATTCGAATTTGTCGAGGTGATTCAAATTCGCGAGCTGTTTCGAATTATTTTCTTCGATTCGAGTACGCAAGCTAAATCAAATCATTTTTTTTGATTCGAATCTATAAAATTGAATTATTTTTTTTACTTGTTAATTCGACATATTTTTTGGTAAGGTAAAGTAAATTCACAATTAGGTCTTTAGGCTCTGTATATTTATGAATCATCGTGGCGATTTGAAACTCCGGATCATATTACTGATTTAAATCATTCGAACCAAGGGTTAAAATAATTCGAATCATGATTCGAATTTTGGCCGAGTGATGTGATTGAATATTTATTTTCGATTCAAGTCCCATCACTACTTCCTACCTTCCTAGTTAGGATCCTAAGTAGGGCGCTACGTTCCTAGTTAGGAAGCTACCTACCTAATTAGTATCCTAGGTAGGATCCTAGTTAGGAAGCTACAAACAGGATGGTGTAATAATCACTTAAACAACAGAAAATCGTCTATGTATACTCACGCTAACGAATGCGTGTCATCGTCAGCGTAAGTGGCCTTCAGCTGCCTGAAGTCAATCTCCAAGAGTTTTCGTGGGACCCCGCGACACTTGCACGGGTACTCCCAGAGGGGCTGCGCCTCCACCTCGGCATCGCTTATTATACGAGAGCTCTGGAACATAAACTAGCTTAAGTGTCATACGAAAACTTATTTAAATTGTGTTAAAGCCATAAAAGTATAACACAAAAAACCAAACAAAGTAGCCACAAAAGACGAAGATAAGAAAGTGTAGGTAATAGTAGTTGTCCAAAGCAAGCATGCTTCATCTATCATCAGCCCCAATGCCCCCAATCAAATTTGTAAGTATGATAAGTAACATCCATGTGTGCAAAACCAAATGTACATATATTTTAAGTATTCTTCCGACGCAATATTTGACACACATAGAATTAAGTCGAAATGTCGCTTTTAGGGATCATAGCAGAATCATTTAACTAGAAAGCAAAGTTAGTGAAAACAAAAATTACCTCAACAAGGTTGTCAAACACAGTCATGTCGATGCCTTCACAGGTGCCCAAGGGTATTCTTATTTTATGCAAATCCTGAAATTCGACAGGCATCGCCCAAAACTCACAACCTTCAGGAATTACTGACACACTCTCCCTTAGCTTATCTTTAAACTTGTATAAGATGTACGCCATCTTTAAGTTTTCCCATGGTAATATTGCGCTGCTAAGGTTCGGATCACAGATAACATTTGTAACTTTTTTCAATACCTCATCATTAGCCTCTGATATAATTTTAATGTTCTTCAAGTTATTCTCCTCTATGTAATCTTCTAATATACGAACATGCATATTAGTATTTTCAAGGATATATACTTCCTTTGCGCCCATACTAGCTGCAGCCAAGCCAAGAACACTGCTTCCATTCAAGTCTAAAAACACAGCATCTGTAGCCATTTCCTCTCCGATCTGATTCAAAAACTTTTTACTTCGTTTACCGTCATTTAAATACGACACGTGGGTTCTAGATAAAGCCATATGAACGCCACATTCGCACACAGGTCTTTTGTAATGGCTGGGTTTGTAGTTTTGGTCCTCTAAATAGAACCATAAGGAATACTCGTCGTGGCAGGAGACGAGTGATATCTCAAAGTTCTTTTTAAGAGTGATCTCTTGCGGGAGGTAGTACACAGCTTGCATCCAGTGGTCGCGCCAGGGTATTGAGTCTTGAGGCCGGTCGCACGACATGTCAGTGTCTGGATGAGCCCACCACGGCGCGCAACTTAGGCCTATCTTACCTGAAATCAGAACAAAAATCTAATTTAATTTTTTCAATTAAAGATTTCATAAAATCTTGCAAAAGTTGCTTAAGTTATTAAAATAATTACAAAACAAAAATATTTTGATACCAAAAATTTTAAGTTTTTTTAAACTGTATTGTATTGTATTTGATTGTATGATGTATTAGATTGTAAGCTACATTGTGATTGTTGTTTGCTATCCCAAATAAAATAAATAAAAGTCTGCACCAACCCATCATCTATTGATATCAAGTACAAATAATTTGATATAATTGATGTATGATTGCATGATGACTATAATTTTCGAAAAACGACTATTACTCATACAAAAATAATTATCTTTATCAGAATTTGCATTTCTATCAAATCTTTACAAATACACAATGGCAGAAAACATTAATGAAAATGACAAAAGCTTTGATGAAAAAGCACAGTACACTACAGTAACTCCCTATTAAAATGAATTAACTTGAATTGAAAGCATGGATTAAACCCACAAACTCACCCTCAGTATCCATATTGAGTTCCCACCACATGAACACCATCTGAGCTCGGCCAGTACTTGTCACAGTGAACTGTTGTTTCACTGTGCGCTTCATATCTACAGCCGTCCGTCCCGACCAGTCGTAGTGAAACACAGCAATCGGATCGGAGAGCTCGCGGAAGGCTTGCCGAGGCAGCTGCGATAGCTGGAGGTCGTGCACGGCGGCGGAGCCTGGACAATCCTTCATCTGATAAAATAATTTAGAGGTATGCATGATGATGCGAGTAAATGTATAAATAATATTTTGAATAATTCCACAGATTAGCTATTTGTACTGCATAATTCCCACAAAAATATGGAACCTCTGCTGTACAGAAGAGTACAAATAAAAATATTAGCTACCAATAGACTAGTTCTAAGATAAGCAAACAATTTTTTCTCCAAGCACTAATTATAAAATATTAGCAAATTGATCTACAAGCCAACTATAAAATAAGCTCACAAAAATTAATCGACTGTGTAATCCAGTGGGAAATTCAATTTGATTTCGTAAAAACTTGCAAAATAATTGCTTAAGTTATAAAAATAATTATAAAATAAGCTTTTTGCTGCTAGCAGGTACAAAACAAGCCATGTGTTTAATTTATCTGCATGATTTTCTGAAGTTTCTCATTCAATAATGTAACTTGTTCATTATATATTCCGTGCTATTTAACGGTGCATAAAAAGTCATTGACCCATCAGCCCTGCAGACCGTCACCAGTATACCACTGCACGCCGATATGCGAAGCGCGGCGACCCTAACTATAAGCCGTAGCGATACGAATCTGTCTAACAAATGAACCTCGGTACGGGTCAACTTTGAACCCAAAAACCAAGTCATAATAATCGCTAGTTAAAAAGACAAATGATACGTGTCACAATGTTTTAGTTGTCAAGGTGAACAACCTTTTATGCACGTTTATCTGGCACATACTATATAAAGGAATGCTGACATTGGTCAGCTAACCACATTAGTGTGAATCTAATCAGTGATTTTCAGTAAAGTGAATAACATGTAAATAATAATTCATACTTTCTGTGGTGTTCTCAATACAATATTTAGATCTTCATCTGCCAAATCATTGAGTTTGTTCCACTTTTGCAGCGTAGGACACTCCACCACTTGGGCATAGATGACTGCTGAGTCGGGCACCACAATGCAGTCCTCTTCTAGAAGAAACTTGTGTGCGTGGGAAAATGTTGCGAGAGCTCCTGAAAATTAATATTAAGCAACAAATAACATTGAGGAATTGCACGAATAGTCATTTATTAGTATTTTACTATTGTGTCTGTAAAGGTAGGATTAAACAAGAAATGCCGAATGGGGATCCACACGCAAAGCTTGATGCAGATGGCACTAGCATAGATACGGCTATGTCAAACATTTTGCTATTGTTTATGTCGGGCTTTTTCGTATCTAATTTACAGTTTTTGTGACCATCTAATGTTATTTCATCATAATGTATTCGTCAATGAAGTTATCTGAACTAAAAGACGAACTTCGGAAACGAGGATCAAAAGTATGTGGTAAAAAAGCCGATCTTATTGCGAGGTAAACATTTGGGTGTTAATATAATTTTATTACTGTAAATGTTACATTTAATTAGTTGTTGAAATTGTTTTTGTTGTATTTGTGTTACAAATTAACTACATAACAAGGTTTTTAATAAATATAACTAAAATAATAAAACACATACATGTTTGTTTTTTAGGTTAGAATTCTACGATCGGAACTGCGATGATACCGGGAATTTTGGTGTCTTAGCTTCACAATCTAGTTATACGATGAATGTTCCCGATCCAAAAGCTTATCATGATGTAAATAGTTCCAGTAAACTACCTAAAATTAATTAATTTTCTTCTTATAGCTGTTTCACACTTCTTTTTTAAAACTGGGTCTTTTGGAAATAAATGAACACCATTATTATAACAACCTGGCACAGCACATAATGGCATTATGCTCTCGTAGATTGAAAACACAAAAAAAAAATCAAAAAACACAACTTTTGTACTGGAATGACAGATCGCTTTGGCCGCATCAACAATGCGCCACCTACAGGGAGAATTTGGCAGTGTGGATCCCCATTGGTTGAATAAACTTTTTATAATCTTTCAGGCATTAATTATAAGTGACTAAAATTATTGTAAAAGAACTTGCCTTCTCCAATCAATTCAGTATCAAAAACTTCAGTAACCAAAATGTTAGCTTTCTCTTTCATATCACCATCCTCTCCTACAGTGATCTCAGTGGAACGCTTGGGTATGACAGTGATTTTGTCTGCGACCCCATTGCGTGTCAAGATCTTCAAGCAACATTCAGCCATCGGCTCAAATGCTTCACATGCCACAATGGAGTCTGCACCACATCTTGCTGCCATGATGGAAAGGAGTCCTGTCCCTGTACCTGAAATTAGCAAATACTGTTTTGTAGTGAATAATAACAACAGGAATACTAAATTAAATTACAGGTTTAACTAAGTGTAACTTACCTATATCCAGTACATTAGCTTTTTTACCCACATTGTGCATCTTTTCTATGGCCAGTTCGAGAGCCCTGTAATACTTCTTGTTTCTCTCAGTGTCATGCAACATATCAGCAAAAGCTGAGCGTGCAATCTCCTGATGATAATCGTAGTCTTCGTGCTGCACATCCCACTCTGTGGTGCCTGTCAGGGGATTCCTCTTTTGTGTAAACACCTGCATTTTCACTTGCCTACCAGTGGATGAACTTTTTAGTCTAGAAACAAATCAAATACTAAGCCGCCGGTGTACTTAATATTAAAATAAAATTTACAAATATAATAACTACCTGTAATATGAACTAACTACAAATTTACTTCGGCGTATGAAAACGAAACTCATGAATAGCAAGTCATTATTTTACTGGAAATACTGGAATTACTATTTCGTGAAGAAATTGCGGAAAATAACTCGCAGACAAAAACTCCGAAAATAACAACCTCAAAATGTTGACAGTGACAGTGATGTTGAACATGACGTTTGACATATATCGTTGCGTTCTGAAACGACAATCGGCAAGGTTTTGATAAGTGCGTTTAGTCGATTGTAATTTTGAACGATCGACTATTTTAAACAAAAATAACTTTGATAATTAAGTTACACCTAAAAAACTTATTTAATAATAGTAACTTTACCTATATAAGTAAACTGTAGTGGGAAATAGTATATTTCCTGGTTTTTAACAACCAGCCAGATATTTCTAGAAAAAATATAACATGACACGATGACACGGATGACTTTTGATTTGAGTTTTACATGACAGTGCATTGCATATATGGTGTCATTATAAGATCAAGAATATTATATCGAAATTCCTTAATTTTTTACGAAGTGCTTTTTAGATGTGTAAAATTCAGACATAAATTTTTTCAATGGCAGCTATTTCGTAGATGTCACTCGTTTCGTCTTTCATTACGACGTTTTACTATCATGGCGGCCGCCGTCGGTAGGATTTGTGGGGCACGTCTTTTGAAAAATTATGGGATAGTGGGTCCCCAGGTACTGATAATGGTTAAACTTAGCTATATGCTTTCATATAATTGTTAACGATAGTCAACAGTGTCGGCTATAAGTTATCAGAAACCGAGTTGGCAGGCTTGTAAGTTTGGTCGGATAGCGGGTGTATTTATCGCTTTTCATGCAATTCTGAGGGCTTACGGCGAGGTTTGTCGGAAAGTGATGATATGTGTGAACATACGATACCCAATAATATGCCAGTGTTGTTAAAAAAATATCATGGGCAAGTGATAACCTATTCTGCATTATGTAACAAGTACATTGGAAATCTAATGAAGATCATACATTCCAGGTATGTCAGCTGTCCACCAGTACTCAAGGATGGACTAGGAATAGAAAATTGGTAAGTAAACCTTTTACATGAGTAAAATAACGTTTTTTTTAACTTAATATTTTTTTTAAAAGATGTGAGGAGCATGACCATTAATCAATACTAATTCTGGTTTTAGATGACAAATAAATGTTTAACGCATGGTGTAATAATGATAAAAAAATATTGATGTGTATGAAAGAACCCAAAAACTTTCCTGTTGTGTAATATTAGCACTATGCATTGCAATATAGTGCATTGTTATGATTAGGTATCTCTATTTTAGCATTTCTGTATAGATTACCTTCTGCAGTAAGCCCAATTCTCCATATTGTTGATTTCAAAGTTAAGCCATAAATAAATATTAATTATTTGCATCTAAAAATGGTACCAGTACTGTTTCTAGTAATAAACTATATGCAAAATACTCAGAAACATCAATGACCTGACACAAGTCTCAGTACAAATTATTTTTACAACACACTATTATTTCCTGTGGTTAGCGTTGGGTTTACTCCCCGGAATATTTCCAACTGTTGGGTTTATTCCCAAATTCGGGGAAAGTATGCGGAATATTTCCAATTCGTCGGGAAAATAGGGAAAATACTCAAAAGTGTACTTAAAGTAATAAAATGCGAGAATTTTGCTATTTTGACAATGGTTTTACACCTGTAGCACACCTTCACATAAAACCATAACAGCGGAACCACGCTAGCTTTGTCTGTTTGTCAGTTTTATTACACCAAACGTAAACGGCATGTTCTAATGCTTAGGTTTATCTGAGTCTCTCTTTCTTTGAGATTCGACGATTCTGTAGTATACTTCCTACTACTGTGTCCATGATGTCGCGAATTGGTGCAGAAATTTAGACATTTTAGAAGGATTGGAGAAATCTTGACATAAACAAACAGGGTCAAAGTAAAATCTCTACATTAAAAATGGCAGTTTGGCTTCTGTTAAGTTTGAATATTTGAGATAAGTGATAATAAAGTTCTTTATTATTCTTTATTAAAAACAAGAAATTCAGAAAACAAAACGGGTAGGTTTTTTTTTCGAGGTGTCTAGGTTAACATACTTAAAGTCCCGATTGTGGTTAGTGAGCTATCAACGGAATAGTAAAAGAAAGGCGCCTCATTTTTTTTACTTTTTTGCTTGTAAACTTGAAAACTGCTTGTTATATTTTTAAGACACATTTATTTAGATTATTTTTCTATAGGTCCAAAAGTGAACAAGATATTACAAAGTATCTGATTTATTAACAAGTTCAAAAACTTAATTCCATATGCGGACAAATCGCGCAATACTAATTTAATGTTTAAAACAAATAAAGGCGACTTTGCACATGTAATAGATTTAATTAAAGAGATTTGTAAGGTTTTTTTTTAGCGTTTGTATGAATAACATCAAAAAAAGTTTGAGATCACTAGCATACACTAATATAATTCTTTAAATTTAACTTTATCAAGAAAAATGTTTTGTTGTGTGTTTTCTTTAAACAAAAAAACCCTTAGAAATTAAGGAAAAAAACTAATTTTATTTTTTTAATAACAAAAATTGAGTAATTAACCATAATGTAATTGTAGGAGAAATTTGATATAAAGGAAAATACTGTTTAATCAAACTTAACCACAATTTATAAATAAAATGTTTTTATTTAATAAAATATAACTCCTCCCCTGGCTCGAACACATGCGGAGATTCTCCTGGGCATGCTGAGGATCAAGTTATCCAGCATTTCTTGGGGTAACCTGTCCAATTCTTGAATAGCGGCTTCCCTGAGGTCTGGCACTGTCTGGAGACGTGGCTGACGGTTCCAAACAGCTCGTTTAAGAGCATCCCACGCGTGCTCTATTGGGTTTAAGTCAGGCGAGTGGGTAGGCCAGTCTAACCTTGTAATGTCGTATTCTCGGAGAGCAGCATTGACTCGTTAAGCTCGATGTGCGGGCGCATTATCATCGACCAGTACAAATTGATGCCCATGGTTTACTCGGAATGGTCTGACAATTCCAACAATAGCAACTGCTTTATACATTTCTGCTGTCATGAAACCTCGGTACGGGATCAAAAGTGTTTTAGCTCTAATAACCATCCACAATACCACCCTCAAAAGGACACCGATTTCCCGCCTTGCTGAACTGTTCCTGTGGCAGTTCTTTGCCTTTCACGGTCTCCTGGTCTTCTCCAGACACAAACACATCGGATATCTTGATGAGTACTGATTTGCGATACATCAACGAAGAGACAGTATTGCTAAATGTTTTCTTCTTCATCTTCTTCATTCTGCCGAAGCCTAGCCCACTCTAATCTCTGTCGTTGACGTTGCCGGGAGTTCAGAGGCGCTCGCTAAGACCTCCGTGCTCCAGCCTGGTGCAAGCAATTCCAAATAGTCTGAGTGCTAATTGCAAGCCCAGAGGCGGCCCGAATTTCTGCTTTTATTTTAGTAGCGTTTATTGTTGGGTTACGGGATGCCAGCAATCTAATAAAGCGCTTTTGGGCAGCAGTCAAAACAGTTGGGCGACCACTGCGGGGTCAGTCAGCTAAATTACCCATCCCGTGGTACCTCTGCAACGTGCTCACGACACAGGATTGGGATATAGCAAGTCTGCGTGCTATATCTCCCGTGCTGTATCCTTCTTCCCTCAAAGTTACTATTCCTGCTCGTAGAACTTCTGATAATCTTGCAGCGATTCTTGAATCTTGTTTTGTAGGTACGAACTACGAAGTATAATGAGCGTAGCAATAATTACGTTTTGCGTGAGTTAGTGATCCGAATATCTGTCCGTGCTGTATTTATTGTTTAACACTTATACACATTATATATATATTTGACAATAATTCAGTTTTTTACTGTTTATTAATAATAGGTATTGTTATTTTTAATAATGTTTGGCGTATCAGTCCGTGACCTCACTCGGCTAGGGTCTTCTGAAAACCAGTGTCGGGGCCCCTAGCGGGTCACGACTTAAGCTGAGTGGGGCCCTTTTAATATGGACATCACAGGCGCACAACTGCACAGTCCGACTGGCTTACCCACATAAATTGTAATTTTGTTATGTTTCTTGTTTTATAACCGTTGTCTGTTTTCGTGTGTTATGTGATGTCCATTCATTAATAAATGTATTTTCTTTCTTTCTAATCCTCTTGGCATTTTTTCAATCACAACTT
The DNA here is from genome assembly GCA_949316185.1 of Pyrausta nigrata. Lineage (NCBI taxonomy): Eukaryota > Metazoa > Arthropoda > Insecta > Lepidoptera > Crambidae > Pyrausta > Pyrausta nigrata. Next base: position 13,965,411 of record OX438949.1, on the reverse strand, counting down.
TTTGCGAAAAAATATTAAATATCCGTCAAAATTGACTAAATCAGATTTCTGAGTGAGCGTAAGCTATAACTAAAAGCCTTTTTACATGGAAAAACAATTGAACTGTCTTTCTTTCACTATTCCGTTGGTAGCTCACTTACCACATTCGGAACTTTAAGTATGTTCACCTAGACACCTCGAAGAAAATAAACCTCCCCATTTGTTTTCTGAATTTCTTGTTTTTAATTTACGAAGTTTTAACTTTATTATCACTTGTCTAAAATATTCAAACTTAACAGAAGCCAAACTGCCATTTCTAATGTAGAGATTTAACTATGTTACAATGTGTGTTTCTTTACGTCGAGATTTCTCCAATCCTTCTCAAACGTCTACATTTCTGCACCCATTCGCGACATCGTGGGCACAGTAATAGGAAGTATATTACAGGATCGTCGAATCTCAAAAAAAGACTCAGATAAATCTAAGAATTAGAACATGCAGTTTACGTTTGGTGTAATAAAACTGACAAATAGGCAAAACTAGCGTTGCCCCGCTGTTGTGGTTTTATGTAAGGGTGTGCTACAGGCGTAAAACCATTGTTACAGTAGTTAAATTCTCGCATTTTATTAATTTAAGTCCACTTTTGAGTATTTTCCCGCCGAATTGGAATATTTCCCAATCTTTCCGTTTTTTCCCATACTTTCCCGTATTTTTCTTTTCCATCCCAATTTTTTCTTTCCCTTGCCCATCGCTACCTGTGGTACAATCTCACAATGAATTAAAATGTTTTATTTATTTATTAACTTTCTGACAACTATCATGTTGAATGCATTTCTTTGTATTTCCAGTTACTCTCAACCTTGGGTGTGGTGGGGGGAGGTGTAGGCGCGCTCCTCTTCGCGCTGGAACAGTCTGTGCAAGCTTCAGGCGGCGAAGCGCACCCACCCCACCAGCCATGGAGTCACGATGGCTGGTTCAAGTCTCTTGACCATGCCAGGTAATTATCATACCCAGAGGCACCTTATAAATAGGCTCACTTTTAGCACCCAACATAAATGATAATGGGTGTCTAAGATTAAATTTAGGTTCAGTCTCTCTCTTTCTCTATCAAACAAATGGAAAGAGACAGAACACCATAATTTAGAAAGGCCAAATTAACTGATGCGATTTCTAATGTATTTGTACAAGTTTTTGCAAGTTTTCGTCTAACTTTAGTCGTCATCGAATGACATCCCTGCTAAATTGTCTATTGGTTCTCTAATTTCTTTAGAAACATACAGCTGTTTAGTCTGACATTTCTAAATTAATATAGTCTGTCTCTTTTCGTTTGCTTGGCAGAGAAAGAGAGAGACAACATAAATTTAGTCTTAGACAGGGCACATTGGAATTGAGCCCAATATATATAATTTCCCTGTATAGTTTGACAGATTTGTGATAATTGCTATTGTCAAAGAAAGATGGTGCAACCAAGCCTTACTTCAAAAAACTTAGTCTTACTTGAAAAAACTACTACATTTTGGCTATTATTTTCAATAATAATAGTTTGGCTAGGGTGTTACCTGCTAGCTAGACAGAAAATCTAATTGCCTGAGAGATCACATAGTGACTAAATTGCCTAACACAGTTCAGACTAAGTTTATTAGCTTGGTGTGCAATAAAGATTATCTATTTTTACTTTCTGCTTAAATTATTTTTCAGTTTGTGCCAAAAGACTTAATGATAAAAGCATTTTCCATCGGTCAACCATGGGTCTTCCAACAGAGAAGATCTATGTATGCAAAGTCTTCTCTTTACTTTATTCAGATAAGATGATAGATATTACAATTAGTCAAGCTTCTCTTTACTAATCTTGTTATTATCTTATGCAGTATTCGCCGAGGGTACGAAGTATACAAACAGGTGTGCAAAGCGTGCCACTCGCTGCAATACATCGCGTTCAGAAATCTGATCAATGTCTCCCACACCGAGGAAGAGGCCAAAGCTGAAGCGGCAGACGTGAGTTCTTTATTACATAGTCCAGTTGCTAGCATATTCAGAGGCTTTACTGTTCTTATTTTCAACGATAACGGTCCCTGTCACTCATGCGAGCATGACAGCGCGAACGAGTGTATTGGCTAAACTGAATGGCCTCTGACTATGCATGCAATATTGTTGCCAAGTCGCCCTTATTACATTGCTTATGATGCCGCAGTGTTGAGCTTGATATGATGTCGTCCATACAAAACAGAAAAGGCGCATCTTGACGTCTCCTCGAATTAGTTCATGTTCATATGTTCATTACAAACTGCAACACTTATGTATAAAATACCAACAAATGCATGCTTATATAGCAAAACAAACATTAAATTGTTTTGTATTTGTGGTTTTTGATTGACACTCTTGGCACATCAACAGAAGAATTATCACAAGGACAAAGTATATTGAGTGATGCTGACCCCAACTTTATTCATTTTACAATGGCAGATTAAGTAAAAGGATTTCATAAATCATAAATTCATTGTGCAATAACATGTAAGGTAATTAAGTAACAATGTAAATTACTTTAAGGTTATCTACATTTAGCAAGTTTAATAGTCAAACAAAAGGCATTAAGCTCATCTAAGGTTGAACCTATCTATGGGAATGATTTATTTAAGTCCTAAAAGTCTTCTGCACATCTAAATAAATCAAGGGACTATAAACTTTACTCATAACGACCGGTTTTTTTATGGAAGTCATAAACACTCCAGTGAAACTTTGTTGTATTTATGCAGGTCATGATCAAGGACGGTCCCGATGAGGAGGGCAACTACTTCGAGAGGCCCGGCAAGCTGTCGGATTACTTCCCGTCACCATACCCCAATGAGAATGCTGCCAGAGCAGCAAACAATGGTAATGTTGTCTTAACTTTTGTAATATTTTTGACTAGGGATCCGCTTCGGCTTCACATGGGTGCAATAAAAATATATTTAGCCTATGTACAGTCAGTAGTTTTTTAGTTTATTTGTTTCAAAAACTAATCTTTCCTCTTTATAAGTAGTTCCTTCATTTAGTATAAATATAAATATATAATAAGTCAGCCTATTAGATCCCACTGCTGGGAAAAGGCCTCACCTCAACTATGAGGAGGAACGAGCCATACTTCACCACGCGGGCTCAGTGCGGATTGGTGGAGGGGTGTATGTAAGGCAAGTGACAAACCTTACTGTCAGAAGTTATCAAGCCGCCCTAGGGCCTCTGACTAGGCTTAACGACTAATACCACAGATATTAGCCGGGACCAACTGCTTAACGTGCCTTCCGAAGCACGGAGATGCTTGTCATGGACGTCACTTAAATGGTCGGAATGGTCACCCATCCAATCACGACCGCGCCGTGGGTTGCTTAACTTTTGGTATCACTACCAAAGCGCTGCCACCACTGCGCCACAAGCACCTCCAGTCCTTCATTTAGTACAGTAGTTCAAACAAACTTTGTGAAAACCTTGCTACATGTACACAGTCACATCACTACACTAATCAATCAGTTTACTATCATCTTGTAAACAGAACTGATAGAAAACTGGTTGGTACATACGGTGAAACTACATTACACATATTGGTGTGTTTGTTGAAAATATGTTTTTATTTATTTTATCTTATTGTTAGCTAATAATTAACTGTTGTGGTCAAACTTTCATAAACATAGGATATATTTACTTTTTTGTGCGCGGCCTTCATGCGGCAAGAAATATTTTCATAGTGTTTGTCATCTACGAAAACCAGTTGCGTGGACTTAATTTCTTCGGAATATCCTTTTCTTTGAAAAACAATCACTTTAACACTAGTCTTACCTCTTTGGATCTGACAGGGTTTTTTTTACATTACGGACTCAATTCCAATGTTGCCCTGTCTAAGTTTAAATTTAAGTTCATTCCCTTTCTCTGCTAACCAAACGAAAAGGGACAGATTACAATAATTTGGAAACGTCAAATTAAGTGATGCTAACCTGCTTGAAGCCAGTTTGGCTCAGAATTAAACGGCGTATGTCACAAAACGGGTTTTCGTTAATAATGTGGAAAATATAGACTGTAACAAAATATCCTTTATTATACATTATTTAAGAGGCTTTCTGTTGGAGGTTTTTTTCAGGCCAAGTTCAAGTAAGATAGCAGCAATACGCAATATAAACTTTGAAACTTATCGTTATCCAAACAAAAAGTGATCGCACTTTACGAATTATGTTTTCTTTATGCAGATTTTAGTCGAAAGTTTGAAGAACACAACAGAAATTTGGAATGTGTATGTTACAGTTAAAACCCTTAACCAGTCAATAACCTTATTGACCGGTAAAATTAGTCAATAAGGTTATTGACTAAGGGCATCGGTCAAAATCCTTATTGACTGATTTTATTTGACAAAAACAGTCAATAAGGATTTTGACAAACACCCTCAGTCAATAACCTTATTGACTAATTTAAAGAGCAGACATTCAGTTAATATAGGTTTTGACCAACATACCCAGTCAAAACTCTTAAAAAGTTGGAGTGGTTTCAGTTTTGGTTGATTGCAGTGTTTGAGTTTGAGGGAAGTATGACTGTACTTTGAGGAGTTTGGATACGGCCAGTTCTGATTCCAATTACATCACATCTGGAAACGATACCGGTATCGGTTCCAGATGTGATGCCAGTTCTGATTCCAATTACTGTACCGGTTATAGTTTAGTACTGTCTTTGATATTGCTAAAATTCCGATTCCGATTTTGGTTCTATGTGGTACTAGTTTTAGTACCGGTTCCGGTACAGGAATTGAAATCAGAACCAGTCAGAAGAAAACACCTTAGGGGCAGTTTGGTGCCCCTAAGGTGTTTTCTTCGGGCTTTAACATGGGGTCCTTCAAAAGGCGAGCTAACATGGCTCTCATAAGTCGGCAACATATTGGTTAATCTCTGATATCGCAGGTGCCCGTACCCAAACTCCTCAAAGTACAGTCATACTTCCCTCAAACTCAAACACTGCAATCAACCAAAACTGGAACCACTCCAACTTTTTGACTCAACGTTTGACTTTCTAATCAGTACATATCAGTTTGACTGGGTACGTTGGTCAAAACCTATATTGACTGAATGTCTGCTCTTTAAATTAGTCAATAAGGTTATTGACTGAGGGTGTTTGTCAAAATCCTTATTGACTGATTTTGTCAGATAAAATCAGTCAATAATGGTTTTGACCGACACCTTTAGTCAATAACCTTATTGACAAATTTTACCGGTCAATAAGGTTTTTGACTGGTTAAGGGTTTTGACTGTAACATGTACACCATAAGCTAACTAGAGTAAATGGTGTCTTAATTCAGGGAGCGTTGTCTTAAAAGAGGCTTTGACAATAGTGACTGAGTTTCTTGCGCTGCTTTTTCTTAGCACTAGCCCACAATTTGTCCCGAAGCAGTGTTAGGGCTTAAAAGATGTATGTTGTATAAAATGTATGTATAAGTGCCCCCTGCTTGCTTTGCTAAACGTAAACTCGTTTCCCCAGGCGCGTACCCGCCCGACTTGTCGTTGATCTGCTCGGGCCGCAAGGGAGGCGAGGACTACATCTTCGCGTTGCTCACCGGCTACATGGACCCGCCCGCTGGTATCGTGCTGCGAGAGGGGCAGAACTACAACCCGTACTTCCCCGGCGGTGCCATATCTATGGCGCAAGTGCTGTTCGATGAGGTCAGTTTTTTTATTTATTTAAGTATTTGAAACTAGCAGTTTCGCCCGCGCCAATACTCGGATTATTTATACTAACTTCCAACCCCCATTTCATCCCCCTGATGATTTTATATCGCGACAAAAAGTAGCCTATATCCTTCCCAGGGTCTCAAACTATCTCTGTACTAAATTTCATTTGAATTGGTCCTGTAGTTTCGAAGCCTATTCAATACAAACAAATCTTTCCTCTTTATAATATTAGTATAGATGGGTTTGCTCTTGACTGACGTGGCGTAGATAGAAACGACCGTGGAGCAAGCTCACTCGGAAAGTTCTGGCACTCCCACTCACAGACGGAACACAGCAAGCTGCTTGGCGCCGGGCTCCGGGGGAAGGGTGGTAGATGCTACCAGATGGCACCTAACGGAGGCTCCGTCACAGAATAGTGCTGGAAGTCACAGAATAGTGGTGGTGATGGGTTGTGGGTTCAAGCCGCACCAGAAGATGGTTGATGAATTTTGAGCGAAATTTACTATGGAAATTTCTGTTTTGATGCACTTATTACACCATCCTATCTGTAGCATAACTAGGATCCTCCTTAGAATCCTAACTAGGAAGATAGGAAGCAATTGGATCCTAGTTAGGATCCTCATTAGGAAGGTAGGAACCTAAGTAGTGAACTGCGATTACAATTTCCTATTTCCTAAGTAGGATCCTAGTTAAGATGCAATACTTAGACTGGTCACCATTACACCAGCCGCTGGTGTAATAATAAGTTTTTTTTTCTTTTTTGACTTATGAAATATGAATTTTCCTCTCCTCACAGGCGGCAGAGTACTCCGACGGCACTCCGGCGACGGCGTCGCAGCTGGCCAAGGACGTGGCCACGTTCCTGCGGTGGTGCTCGGAGCCCGAGCTGGACGACCGGCGACTCATGACCCTGAAGGCCATCGGCATGTTCTCCATGCTCGCCGCCGTCGTATACTATTTCAAACGACACAAGTGGTCCACCATGAAATCCAGAAAGCTAGCCTACAAACCCGTCTCTAAGAAATAAACGCCGCCGCAGATACTTGTAGTATAAAACAAACGTTTTTAGACAACTTTTTTTCGATAGGCGCAGTAATATGTTATTTCTTTATAATTAAATTAATTTATTTTATACACCACGCGTTTATTTCTGACCTCCGGTGTTCGCTGTGAATAGATGTTACCATTGCGGTCCGCGTCGCGTCTTTTGATGCATTACTATCTATATTGTAATATTAGCGCAATTACGTCTTGTGCGGTTGGAGCACAGTCAAATTATAATCTAGAGAGTACTAATCTGTGCTTGTGATGTTCCATGAAAGTTATTAACTGTGAATCAGTGTACAGTTGAATAAATGAGTTAATTAAATCGATTTTGATCAGTCTTTTAATGTGTATCCTTTCAGTATTTCCCATTATTCCAAATTGTTATAGTCGATTTCTATACAGACGTTTGGTCTGCCTGCCTATGATAACATCTAAGGGCTGAAGATTGATATTCTTAGCTCAAATAAGTAAAGAAGAGGCCATAAATGCCTGATTGGTTAACACTCAGTAAAATCATATTCGTCCATGGTAAAATACAGGCTAGACTATATCGATCTCTCGCGCACAAACTATAGCTGTTACTTTTTGAACAGTGACAGTGTGGAATGTATGTTTCAGGTATTTTGTAACGCCTCGAGTAGTATAAAGTATACAAGGACCGCGCCAGCATCACAGCGTCCCGATAACAATTGATTGATTGTCTATTGTGTCTTGAAACACGATACTTGATGGATAAAGTATGAATATTAACTCATGAAAGTTACAAAACCGGCCAAGTGCGAGTTGGACTCGCGCACGAAGGGTTCCGTCCGTACCATACAACATTAGATACTAAAGGCAAAAAAAACAATTTTGTTCTATAGAAGCCCCCTTAAATATTATTATTATTTTAAAATCAAACGTTTATTTGCCAAGAACACAGTAAACAAAGATAACATATAAAATAATTAATTAATTTAATTATTTAGTTTTAAAGTGAATATACAACTTGATATTCTGTAAATATTTCAAGCGTCTACCTGTTGCCGTTATTAAAAGCGAGCAAAAATTACGTTTGTTGTATGGGAGCCCCCATTTTTATTTTTTTATTGTGTGTTTAGTATTTGTTGTTATAGCGCCATCAGAAATACATCATCTGTTAAGATTTCGACTGTCCAGCTATCATGCTTCATGAGATACAGCCTGGTGACAGACAGACGAACAGCGGAGGTTTAGTAATAGGGCCCCGTTTTTACCCTTCGGGTATGGAACCCAGAAAAAGTATATTATTAATGCATATGTATTTGTGTACCCACTCCACTTATACACGTCTCACAAGATAGACCCTACTATTGCTGCTTTGGGGAAAAATTGTGAGAAAACGAACTTCCGTCAGAACTTTTGGACATACATTTTGAATAGGGGACTAGGGAAACAATATATGTGATATTTTTATTGTGCTAGGGAGAAAGAAAGATTGGCTATAACTCTTGGCTGTATATACGCTGCCCCAGGCCGTTAAATTAATAATTAAAAAAACAATCAGCTGATTTTCACAAGCGGATTCCCCTTCTTTGTCATTGTCAAAAATAATTCAAAAGAATTTGTGTTGTGTTTGTTGGTTTCAGTTGGTTTACATTACATACATCTACATAAAATGAATAAAGCGTAAAAACCATGATCTTTCTGTTTTAAAATGAATGCAATCATTGGTGTGTGTCATTTCTGTGAAGCACACGGCCCAAGGCCCTTGTTTTGTACATTTACAACCGACGACGAAAATCATACGAAGGAATCTGCCAAATCGGTTGTAGAGTGCACAGGATGCTCTTCCCTTGGCTCGGAGGCTATACTTGTTTCGCGAGACGATAATGGAACAATATTCTGCAGTAGAGAATCAGTGGTGAATGCTGATGTAACTGCGTTTCTACGGCAGGCAGCTATAAGAAGTATCACCTGTGAAGTAAGTTTCGTCGGCACAGAAACTTTGTTACATTTGCCTCAAATCACTATCAATCAATAATATACTTACCAGGTCAGTTGGAGCAAGGGCGGTGGAGTGGTATACTTTAGTGACACTCAGGGCCATGTCCTAAGCCTGACTTTCCAGCTGAAAGACACGCGAGCTCGCGGTTTGAAACGCTGGTTCTCAATCGTTGTACTCATGAAGGACAAAATGCTGCTGCTCAATCTCATGCCAGTACTCTCTGAACACATGCAGGTAAAGACTACTTGCTGTAAATAATCAGTAACTTGTTTTCCTATTTTCAACCATCTAAAACTTCAGTTATAATTTCAGAAAATAGCAGAAGAGCTACAAGCATCAGCTGAGACTGTGTATGACAAAGAACAGAAAATATGCTCCCAAAGGGCACTACGGTTGAAAACTGGTAGAAATGACTTTGGACAATCTAGGTCACTAAAGCAACTCACAGGTACATTATTTTCAGAGTTATACATTTTCTTATAACAATAAATTTTGTGATGCACCAAAGGTACAGGAATATTCAATTTTAAGTTCAATGGTGGTTATGTTATTGTAGGGGATGATGAAGTATTCAAAAAGCTCCATTCACATTTCACATGGATGCTGAAAGTCGGTGCTGTCACATACTCGGAGACTCTCTACACAAGTCATGACCTGTTGAAGAAACTCAACCCTCGCATGGTGAAGAATTCAATATTTGATGCAAAAGCTTGTGAAGTGCCAAGTAAAGAATGTATAGACTTGAGAGCATTGGAAAATATGCTAACCAAATCAGTGTTTAGAATACTGTTGTATTGCACACTTACTGGTGTTAATGTTGGTAACCAATTTTTGTAATTATTATCTTTATCTTCTGCTATAAATAGTGCACATGTACACAAAATTATTGTCTTTTCCAGATAGTAATAAAACATATGGAAGAATCCAGTGTTATTGCCAGAGGATTAAAAAGATTCTTACCAATAGATGTGGAGAATCAAAATATTAGAGTTGCCATAGAAAATGAATCTGTTATGGGCTCTGATAGTATTTGTATTCTAGACAAAACAGATAACAGTAATTACTGCTGCAATTGGTCTGGATGCTTACCTGCTAAATGTAAGTTACCAAAATTCATATACATTTTACAGAATTAAATGAGCAAATCTGAAATCAAACTCCTTTTTAAAGAATACTTATGTTTGATTTCAGATTTGCTCATTGAATTCTGTAAAATGTAAAAGTATGTAAAATATGGGTAGTGACCGTCCATTCTGATGGTCACTAAAAAACATTGATTGTGCATTAATGGAAACATCTACAATTTCTTATTTCAGGCCCTACAGTTATGACTAGAATAGAAAATGCGATCAGTAATTCAATGTTCAATGATGCAGTTCTACATCAACATGTCAAATCTTTATTATTAGAATGGCTGGGGTAAGATCTCTAGGCTTTTCTTATTCAATTTCGTTATCATCTTTCTTTATATGAAGCAAAAATGTTTTTTTATTCTAGGACAGCAAATGCAGTCAAAGCTGCAACAGAATCATCAGGCCACAGGTCACAAGCAGTAGCCAATTTAAAAAAGGTGTTTGGTTTAACACCACAAGATGACTTGTTGATAAAATATTGGATAAGTGCTTATTGTAAATAATGTAACAACTGAACAAAGAATAAATCTGTGATATATTATCTCTTATTTACAAAAAATAATCTCAAAATCAAATATTAGGTCACTGTTTTCTCTAGCAAAAAAAGGATGTTTATGTGCAAAAATAAAACCACAAAATTAATTTGTAGTCCTTATATTAAAGATTACACATTGGAACGACGGCTGGGTCGCGCACGTTCGTGACCCTTAGTACGCACATATGGCTTCGTGTGTGAGCGTGGCGCTCCCGGCGCGGGGCCAAAGTGGCGTACTGCCTCGCGGGCGTTGCGGCGACCCTGCACTAAAACTGTCTTGCGGCCGGTGGGGGCACGAAGAGCCAGCTGGTCAAAGGTTAAGATTTCTCCTGAAAAACATGTAACAGTTTAAAAGTCTATAAGGAAAACATGGTTTTGTTTTTCTTCACAATAAACAATGAGTTATTTATCACCTCTTGGCTTAAAGTAACATGTTAAATTAATAGCATTACTAGGTATAAGTTAAGGAAAGTAATAAAAGGTACCTCAAGTAAATAAATGTTATCAATCCATACTAATATTATAAATGCGAAAGTGTGTCTGTCTGTTACCTCTTGACGCGTAAACCACTGAACCAATTAAGATGAAATTTGGTATGGAGACAGTTCGAGTAGTACTGCCTATAGAAGCAACTTCTACTGGTCAGAAGAATAAAATAATTCCATTTCGAAGACTAGTTACCATAAAGCTACCAGCCAGATGAAAGGAATAAACAACCTAGAATCAAAACACTTCACAATATAGGCAGACAAAGAAATCATTCTAGGTCTGCACTGTGTATGATGCATTTTGTCCTACACAAACAAAAATCATCACTGTTTCTACTGACCTCCAGCAGCCAAGATACGGGCGCGAGCCTTTTCTGTGACATGGAGAGCGGCCACTGTCATCTTGGGGACGGTGTATAACCTCACATCGTTCGTCACTGTTCCGACCACCACGGCGATCAGACCCTCGCGCGTCGGCTTCTTCATGTGACGAGCCAGGCGCGACAGAGAGATCGGCGGCCTGTTGATGCGGCTCATAAACAGGCGGCGCAGCACGATCTGGTTGAACTTAGAGTTCGTACGCCTAGCCAAATATCTGTACAACTGTCAACAAAATGTCGAGGTTAGAAAAAGTTTTCACACATGACAACAACACCATCACCACACGAAGTAACCATTATTCTATAAGATATTCAGTGCTATTTACCTTTACAAGCAACCTCAGGTACACATCCTGAGATTTCACTTCAGTGCGCCTGACTTTCCTGTCGTGTTTATGATTGATGTCGATACCCTGAAATCAACAAAGCAACACATTCTGAATCCACTAATATCACGGGGGAACACTTTAAACTTTCACAACACATCGTTTTCACTTAGATATTTGTAGATTTTATTCAATTTTCGATTCACAAAACTCACCATCTTGACAACCGGAAGAAAAAGAGACTATAGACAAAAACAATTTTTGACAGTTGAGGTAAATGTTGCCAGTGAAATGTAAATATAATACGGCATACCATAAACAAAGTATTACTATGCTGCCATAAATAAAAACAAAATTGATTTTTAGTCGATTATGTTATCGATAGTTATAACGTGGAGCTAATAATAATCCGATCCCGAAATTGTCGCAGGCACTGATTTCAATCTCGTTGTGGTGGGGTGGCAATAGTTGGCAAATATAGATCGATCAACAAATTACCGGCAGGAAATATTTCAAAAATCGTTGACATTGAAAAAGATTACTTTGAATGATCAAAACAAATGAAATTGCCTGTCGCAAAATCTGTCATCGCGACAGATAACAAGTTTCGACCGCCGTTTTTTCGAAAGGCATGGAATTTAATACGAAACATCGAAAATTAACCAAAACTAAAAATTCTGTTCGTACTCCTTCATCCGCGAAACCACGTTTAACCAAAAAGAAGACAGTAACTCGAAAACGAAAATGCGTGTGTCTCCCTGAAAATTACTCGGTAGTAGAGTTTCCAGCTATTTGGAATGAGCTGCGACAAAACGGTCAACTGTGCGATGGAACGATTGTTTGTAGGGACATGAAATCTATACGCGTGCACCGGGCTATATTATCTGCCGTGAGTCCGTATTTCAAAGCGATATTTATAAATTCTCTAAAAAAAGGAGAGAAAGAAGAAACTGAGATATTTGTTGATGTCCCTAGTTATTACATGAGTCTGATCCTTGATTATGCTTATACGGGCACATGTACCGTAACGGCGGAGAACGTAGAATACCTTTTGCCATATGCGGATCAATTTGATGTTGTTGGAGTCATACAGCTGTGCTGTCAATTTCTTCTGCAAGAGCTGAGACCACACAACTGTCTTGGAATATTTAAATTCGCTAGGTATTATTTCTGTGGGGAATTAGAAAAGAAAGGTAAATTATACATAAGACAAAATTTTAGCAGAATACTTAAGGAATGTAATGAATTCAAATCGCTTGCATATGACGAGCTAGAAGACATCCTGAGGGATGATGAACTCAATGTACGCAATGAAGAAATTGTATTCCAAGCGGTTAAAACGTGGGTAGAATATGATTTAGAAAACAGAAGAAAGTATATTCCATCGCTGTTGTGCTGCGTACGGTTCGGTCATATTAGCTATAAATATTTTAAATCAAAAATACTGCAGTGGCAGCCAGTTGTAGATGATGCGGTAAGTTGTCAATTTCGTTTTGAAATTTATTTAACATGACGTCCAGTGAATTGGAAACATATTACAGAAGAATCAAGAGGCGTTGTATCCGGCAGTGGTATTCCATACACTATTGGATTCCCGGCCGGGTACAGAAGCGGACCTAAATGATCCCCTGGCGAGACCTCGGATACCTTACGAGATACTCTTCGCCGTCGGAGGATGGAGTGCTGGCAGCCCAACCAGTTTCGTGGAAACATACGATACGAGGTTATAGTAAACCAAATTGTCTTATTTCGAGGTGTAGAGTGTAGACCAAAAAGTCAAAACCTCATCTTTGCAAAGGCCACACTTACGTACTTGATTTAAAATTTTACCATAAGGATTCTTCCAGTATTCCATTCTGCTTAATCTTCAGGGCTGACCGCTGGTTCCTCTCCATCCACATGGATCTCACGCCCCGCGCTTACCACGGACTGTGCACCCTCAACAACATGATCTACATGATTGGAGGCTTCGACGGCAGCGACCACTTCAACACAGTCCGCTGCTACGACCCTGTCACGAACACTTGGCATGAGAGGGCTTGCATGTACCAGGCTAGGTGTTACGTCAGCGTAGTCGTCCATGGTGAGAATTTTATGGTGTTGTACTCGGTCCGCTTGGTTGTCCTTTCAAAGAGGCTTTACCAATACTTGTGGCGTTACCTTATACTCTCGATTTTTGTTCGTATATATGTATAACTAGCAGTTACCCCACGTCTTCGCCCGCGTCAAAAGTCTGATTTTCCATACAACTTTTCATGCCCCATTTCACCCCCATGATTTTATATGGGGACAAAAAGTAACCTATGTCCTTCCCAGAGTCTCAAACTATCTCTGTACCAAATTTTATTCGAATCGGTTCAGTAGTTTAGGAGACTATTCAATACAAACAATATTCCACAATCAAATCTTTCCTATTTAATATATAGACTTTTCCTCCTTAAAGTACTACCAGCAGCCCAAGACACTGCAATCTGTTGTATCACCAGCATCATTAGAAAGACTTGCCTACTGAAAACCTTTATAAGTGAGCGAGATATAACTCAAATCCATTTTACTAGATGGTTTGATCTACGCACTTGGAGGTTACAACGGACGCACACGGATGTCTTCTGTGGAGCGGTACTACCCTGACAAGAACCAGTGGGAGATGACTACAGCGATGAACAAACAGCGGTCTGACGCCAGCGCTGCTTCCTTGGGTGGCAAGGTACTTGCACTTATTTAGTCCATAAAACTTTGTAGCTCTACCATTAGTGTTTTCAAATTCCATCTATACTCTTATATCAGCAGATATTTATTGAGGTTGCTGTTGGGTTAATAAGTTGATAGTGGTCTTTATGCAGATACTTCAGAATAGTTGTCTTCTATTTTGTACTACAGATCTACATTGTCGGCGGGTTCAACGGCCAAGAGGTTCTGAGCTCAGCCGAGGTATTCGACGCAGACACAAAACAATGGAGCTTCATCCGATCTATGCTGAGCCCGCGCTCCGGCGTCAGCCTGATAGCTTATCGGGACTGCCTCTACGCACTCGGAGGGTTCAATGGATACAGCCGCCTTAACACAGGTCTATCCATATTTGCTTTTGTTAGTTTCGTGATGACGCTAAAATCATATGCAGCGCACGTGATTGCTTAGCTTATGGCTTCTGCTGATGGCAATGGAATGGAACAAATACTAATTATTTTTGCTCACAGGAGAAAGATTCAACCCAAACCGCAGCGGCGAATGGCAGGAGGTGACGGAGATGTTTAGCGCCAGGAGTAACTTCGCCACTGTACTGCTGGACGACATGATCTTCGTAATCGGAGGTTTTAATGGTAAATTGATATCACTTACTGTTAACCCCTGTATATCCCTACTGGCTATTGTTTTAGCTCAGAATTGCATATTGAACTTCAAAAGCTATAGTTCATCAGCAATAGCTTCCATAGAACCTATTACTGTTTTGTACGAGCCCTATCTTTCAGGATGGATTATTTCAGGGTCGACCACTATCCCTCACGTGGAGTGCTACGACGGAGACACACTGGAGTGGTACGATGCTGCGCCAATGAACCTGAACCGGTCTGCTCTCAGCGCATGCGTCCTCACGGGACTCCCCAACGCGCGCTCCTTCTCCTACCTTGCCAAAGCCGTTCCCGCCGCGGGTGCCGACCAAGCTCACCACTCATAGAACCGAATTTCGAAATATACCAAAACTAAATCATTACACCACCACCTCCCATCCTTCGCTAATTTAAATACCTCTGTTATCTTTACGATTGAACGAATAAATTCAGGTTCGGCAATTTTGGTAGGTCTTCTCGAGCGCTCTGGCCGTTTCGTCGCGTGATTTCGAACTTTCGACGATCAAACTGTGATATAAACATTGTACATAGCTTTTGTGTATTCTATTTTTTAATATCTATCATAAATCATGGTTATTTTACTGTACAAATCGTGTCAATTAATAATTTATATTTTATTTTATAATAGACGAGTCGTTGTAAGGGGCATAATTAGCCCCGTTCTGGTTTGTTTTAGATAAACTTTTAAAGCGAGGGATTTGTAAAATTTCAAGTTTTTTTATGTATAGTGTAGTTTGTGATAAATTTATTTTGGTACTTTTGTGTATAGTTCGCGTCCGGCAAATCAAATTGGTCGCGTTTTGGATGTGTGTACGGCGCGCGGGCGCTCGCGACCGCTCGCTGCTGTATCTGTGATATTTTCAAGGATAAAATTGCAAAAAAATGTAAAATTGATTTTTATGAAGAAAAATTTACCGTACCCGATTGAAAGATTGATAAATTTACAAATAAAGAAAAACATTACATGAACCTATTTTGTTATTTATTTAGCAGTTTACACTACCTACTTATAATATACTCTGAAACTATGAATAGATACTAGGCCTACCCCTGTACCACACAGGCGATGACTCAACAAGGCGGTGGAGGACTTATGGAAATCGAAAACATCGATGTGGTACAACGTACAACAGTTAGTCGTCAGCATCAAAAAAGTAGTGAAATCTTCTTGGGCATCACGGTGTATCTTAATCCCGCGTACGTAAGCAACACCGCATGACACTACATATCAGGTTATAAGTGCTTCATTTGTTGTACCATTTGTACCCTTGTACCTCTAAAGACAAAAACGACACATCGAAATATTTGTCAGCATCAAGATGGCGGGATCAAGCTTCCGATTCAAAATGTTTCATATCAGGGTGTAAGTGCTTCATTTGTACCATTTGTACCCTGACCTAGACATTTGTACAAATGAAGACAAAAACGGCACATCGAAATTTTTCTGGTCCCGCCACTATGACGTCAAAGTGGCGGGACCAACTTAAAGCGCTGCACGCACAACCATAGTTCATTGAACGCGATTATAGCCTGACCAGGAATATATGGGACCTCGCCATATTGCGGAAAACCACGAACTAATTTCTTTTACTGGCAACAGAAACCTCAAATCGTCATTGACATGTCAACAATTGTCATAATGATTAGTGTCAAAGTGGACGCGTAATCTAATTTTCGACCAAGTGCAATTTTTATGTGATAATAATACCTAGAACTATTCGTTTTCGTAAAGAAAAGTCGTTTAACATGGTGTTGTAGTGTTTTTCGACAAGAAAGTCTATGTGATCACCACAATTTCTTCAAATTATTTACTGATATAGTTGTCATAACGAATTTTTGGTATGTTATTTAGTGCGAATAGTGAAAATTGGCTACTGATGGATACGGAGAATATTTTAATAACGATTTTGAAAAATGATTGTAATAAATACTTGTTTTGAGTTTTATTTTCTTTATTTCAACCTTACTTGGATATTTTGACTAAAATAGTTCGAAGAGTTTTCCATGGTTTCCTATACATTATTGAAATTTTATGATAAAATTATAAATATTAACATTTAGAAAAACAATGGATTAATGTTTCTTTTACCCGTTAGTGGTTTTGCAAAGTTATTGTGTTTTGGTCCAAAACTCAAGTCCAATATCACAGAGTTATTGAATTTAATAAGTACTTAATTTGCGAGTGTTCTGTCTTGTTATTTTATTGTATAATCTGTTATCATTATGCAGCAGGCTTTAAAAATAACATGAATGTAAACATTTAAAAAATATGTTTTTTATGTTCAGTTGCCAATCTACGCGGGTATGATTATACAGAGTGTTGTAATATAAAGTAGATTCGAAGCGCCCTTAATTCAGGTCCCATATATTCCTGGTCAGGCTATAGTACTGCATTTGTATAGCCTGACCAGAAATATATGGGACCTGAATTAAGGGCGCTACGATCCTCTTTATATGACAACACTTGATATAATCATAACAGCGTAGATTGACTACTGAACATTTAAAAAATAAACATTTTATATGTTTACATTTATGTTACATTTCTAAATCTCATTCATAACAGATTCTAAGATACAAGAACAAGACAGAACACTTACAAATTAAGTATATTAACCTTGAAATTTAGACCCAATTGGAATTATTTTTGCTATACCACTGTCGAATAGAAGTAATTTTACATTAAAAATAATATATTTAACATTATAAATAATATATTTATAATGTTATCAGACTATAACAAATATCGTATATTACATTTTTGAAACTTCTACGAACTATTTTTGTAAAATATCTAAGCAGGGTTGAAATAAAGAAAATAAAACTCACAATACAAGTAGAAACAATTGTTATTTTTCAAACTCGTTATAAAATATTCTCCGTTACCATCAATAGCCAATTCTCACAGTAAGCACTATATGACGTTCCAAAAATCGTGATGACAATTAAATCTGTAATCCATTTGAAGAAATTATGACGATTACGCAGATTTCCTTGTCGAATATGACTAAAACACATGTTAAACAACTTTTCTTTTACGACAGCAAATAGTTTTCGACGTTTTTAACACATAATAATATCACACACTCGAAATTTAGATAACGCTTCCTCTTTGACACAAATTATTATAACAAATAATGACATGACAATGACGATTTGGTTTCTGTTGCCAGTAAAAGAAATTAGTTCCTGTTGTTTTCCGCAATATGGCGAGGTCCCATATATTCCTGGTTAGGCTATACTTCCTATATACTGGATTGTTATTTTAGTAGTAATAACAGAATTAAAGCAATTTAATCAAAAAGCTGATCCCGCCATTTTGACGTATCTGTAAATTGCTGCATTCATATCAGAGTCGCTAAATCACACAAAAATACACATAACAAGACTTTGTACTAGCCATAAAGTTAATATTCCTAACGGAATAGACGAACAAACACGAGCTGTCAAACGAAACCGAAATAGAATGACATTTGTGTGTGTAAAATTGTTCATGAATGTGTGTCAGTGATGTATGTCATATCGCTTGTTACATTAGTATCGATATCGATAAAATTAAGTAACATTAATGGAAGGTATTAATAAAACAAAAATACGATAGGATGGGATTTATCATGGCTGAAAAAATGCTTCTGGAGTGAAGTAAAACATTTAAGAAAAACTCAGAAGATACGGTTGTTCCAAAAATAATAAGTGAAATGAAAAATATGATACGAAAAATGTTGTTGTTTAAATCTTTTATTTAAAAAACAAACTTATAGAGATGCAACTTAGTGCATTTAGATTAGACATAAGCTTCTTTTCCCTTGGCGTCAAATCTAGTGGGAGAGAGGTCGATGGTGTGGACTATTGCAATAGCGGCGATGTCTATCTAAGCTGCGATGACGATGATTAAGATGTGAATGCCTCTGGTATATATCTTTGTAAAAATAGGACGAAACTGTGCGTCTAGGTTTTATCTTGACCTGTGAAAAAGAAATATAGAACATATGATCTAGTCCTAAACTAAGCAAACCATATAATATGTAGACATAAACATAAGTAGACATTGTTATCCAATGAAATCAGCAGAAGACTACTATTATTTTTATTTTGCTCGTCGCGTCTTTAAATATTTTTGTTCGAAGTGCTTACTGCACTTGAATTTTTAATACTTGAATTTTTGTTGGGA
The DNA here is from genome assembly GCA_949316185.1 of Pyrausta nigrata. Taxonomy (NCBI): domain Eukaryota; kingdom Metazoa; phylum Arthropoda; class Insecta; order Lepidoptera; family Crambidae; genus Pyrausta; species Pyrausta nigrata. The sequence continues at coordinate 13,946,355 of OX438949.1, read as the reverse complement.
ACCCAGTTTGGACGATTTATAAATTTTAGGCATGCATTTTTTATCCAAGTTATTCGGAAATCTGAATGATATATTTATTACTAATATTAGTAACTATTCTAACAGGTAAAAACTGCATGTATCGGCTAAGTATCTTAAATAGTAATTACATTCCCAGCTGATTCATATCTAAACGTCATATAGGTACTTAAACAACAGGAATACATATTATTCGTCTATTACGTGCGCGTGATAGACAGTGGAAACGAAATATCGATAACTTGATACAGCCCTAGTGTAAAACGAAAATTATTTCTTTACACAAAATATTCGTAAATTCTGCATTATGTGTATTGGGTCTTTGCTTCTTACATTAATAAATGTTTAAAGAAAAGAATTATCACACTAAGCACTTAAAATTCGAAACGCATTGGCAAAAATAAACCTAAAATAGGTGGTGTCCATTTGATACAATTTACCTGTGAAATGATCATTTTTCGGGGTTATTTCGCCGTGTCGTACAACCAATTATTACTGAACAAGTCACCATGTTTCACCAAGAAATATTTCAAAAAAATATTCACGATTTCATGTAATATTTTAAAATATTACTATATTTTAAATAGCTGAAATTCTCAGCGTGCCGATAAGTGCCGACAAACTGTTTGACAGTTTCAAAAACGGTTCTGTTACATCGAATCACACATCTCCTTTTGTCATACAGTGTTGCTGCTAGAGACATCTCGCTCGCTCAGCCCTTTGTTCCTCTATTCCGTTAGGAATATTAACTTTATAGTACTAGCTGAGTACATGATCGTGATGTTTGACTCAGATCTGTAAGCCTTGTAGGGAAAAAGTTATCATCAATTTGTTGCTCCATTTTCCGTTTGGTATGTAAATAGGGGAAGGGGGCCCAAAGCAGGTCACTTATGTTTATTTTAATGACCTCTTCAGATTTTCGATGAGCAGTCTCGCGAGAAGGCTTGCCAAGATTTCTCGCACGTCACTGGTGTCTGTTCACACTTAAAATATTTCTCACTTGCTGATCTCTTCGCTAATAAAGTACTAGTATGGACGACTTTGACAGTGCGCCTCCCGCACATCTGGCGACCGCAGAAGGGTCGTCGCGAACAAACTTGTATGTGTTTTCGATCGGTGTCGGTACTTTTTCCGAACATTATCACATTCTTGTCTATGTTCTCAGTAAAACGAAAGGAAATAAATATTGTTATTTTTGCAATGCCGTTGATTTAATTGATGTTGTGTGCTCAAAGTTATCATTATTGCATTAGTAAAATATTAGCCCAAATCTACTAAATAAAACCAACTGATCGGTTAAACACTAACAGGGTTTATTCAGAAAGCGAACACAAATACGTTTGCACCAAACACTTATACCAGTTGACAAAAATAAATCGATAGCGCGATTCAATGTAGTACAGCGCCATCTCTCGGCCTCTCTTAGAACGAATGTTTTACTTACATGATAACTTACAATCTATTTACAAATGGGAGACAAGCAGAGGTCGCTCAAGAAATTGTCTGTGTTCTCCAATCGGTGTCGGTATTTTTCCCGCTTCAAATTAGTAGCTCCATATGTCATGTACCTACATGACATATAAGTACCCAATCAGTGTAGGTAGCTCAAACACACCGAATATAGAAGCCAGAACAGCCTCCGCCCACTGTAACAAGGAGCAGGTGCCCATGCGAGCCGGAGTGCCTAAGGATGGACGACCAACAAGACGAAGCTGCGACGGGCGAGCGGAGGTGAGCGTAGGTGACTGCACCTTGGTACTTAAGAGCGAAGAAGCTGACAATTGAACATTACAAACACTTTTAAGTTTTTAAACAGCTCAGCTGTGCCCATTCTTCTACACAGGTTGGAAAGCATAGGCGTTAGGGGGATTCCACTCTCGCTTTTTGCTAGTTATCTCCAAAACAGGACACAGGAAGTGAAGATAGATGCTTTTCACAGTGAAAAAGTGAACATCACTTTCGGAGTTCCGCAAGGAAGCGTCCTTGGCCCGACTCTCTTTTTAATATATATTAACGAGCTATGTAACTTGAAGGATGTCGGGGGAAGGATATTTTCCTATGCGGACGACACTGCCATCGTCTTTACCGATCGTACCTGGGACGCGGTCCGTGCGCGCGCTGAGAGGGGGCTATATAAAATTTCAAACTGGCTTAAAGAAAACCTCCTAACGCTGAACATTCTTAAAACTAACTTTATCTATTTCTCTCCTTCTGCAAGAACTCAACCTAAAGATAGCTTCAAAATAAAAATTCATACCTGCCTAAGCCCTAGATATATGGACTCAGATTGCTGCTGTACTGATATTGATAGAGTTGATCAGGTCGAACAAGAAAACTCATCTGGGTCTTCAAGTCTCTAAGACTGTTAATGTCGGTTAAACTCAAAACCAAAATCTACATAGCCCTGGCCCAATCTATTCTTGCCTACTGCATCTCGGTATGGGGTGATTTAAAAAAAAAATATGTACAGGGTTTTCAAAAAAAAAAAAAAATTTTTAATTTTTTTAGAAATCGTTACCTTGCCTTACAAATTTGGTTATAATTTCCAAAAATGACGGTTTTTTTTTATCCATTTTTTTTATTATTATTGCTGATCACTTGTACTTAGTACTCCATTCGTTTTTTTTTTTTTACAAACTGAATTTAATAAAAAAAACCCTGAAAACCCTAAAAACCCTGTACATAATTTTTTTTTAAATACTGGTATGTGGTGCTTCAGTGTACAGTGTATCCACACCTTTGCTTTGGACCACACAGAAAAAAATTACAACCCTTGTAAACCCTTGAACTTCAAATAAATTGTTTTTCTGAATTGGGCTCCTTTTTGTTTCGAAAAGCAATAACTTTTTTCCTGTAAGTCGTAACACTTATTGTTGCACCATTTTAGAATCTGCAAAAGATGGGCATTTTTTTTAAACAATGGGCACTGACAGTGTGGTACATTTTTTTTGCACCAAAAGCATTGAAAGTCAAACGATTTGCTAGCAGTGAGTATTGAATTTTGAAAGAAACTTAATTTTTTTTATTAAATTCAGTTTGTAAAAAAAAAAAACGAATGGAGTACTAAGTACAAGTGATCAGCAATAATAATAAAAAAAATGGATAAAAAAAACCGTCATTTTTGGAAATTATAACCAAATTTGTAAGGCAAGGTAACGATTTCTAAAAAAATTAAATTTTTTTTTTTTTTTTGAAAACCCTGTACATAATTTTTTTTTAAATACTGGTATGTGGTGCTTCAGTGTACAGTGTATCCACACCTTTGCTTTGGACCACTATTTACGCCACACCCTGTAGAATAAGTGACCTCCTCACTGTCAGAAAAATGTACATTCTTAACGTAGTATTACTTGGTCATAAATCGCTAACTTATGTTGACCAAACCCACAAAAGGAGAAGGAATAATGTAGCTCCTGCCGTTGTTACACATACAGTACAGCTTTTGCTAGGAGGCAATACATAGGCCAGTCCGCTTATGTCTACAATAAAATTAATAGTATATTAGGAATATACCCAATGTTGACGTACACTTGCAAGAGAATCCTTATCTCCTGGGTAGGTTCACTTTGCTACGATAAAGTAAAGGGTCTTCTTGTAAGAGTTAGTTAACTTGGTACAAATTAAAAAAGGATCTGTATGTAGACTCTTAGCTCTGATCCCAAGGAACATAATCCGTAGGGCATACAGGTATTCCTTACAAATACCTAAAAGCACATTGACCCATGTGCGCATATAAACGCACAAGCTTACACATACACACATACAACATCACACACACACACACACATTGCACTATTAACTAGGTATTTAATGGTTGCTTATTTACCTTCCTACCAGTTAAATTCATCTATAATCTAAGATAGTTGTAAGGGAAGTTGCGAGTCATACCCAATACAAGTGTCTTAGACAACTTACTGGGTAGACTCGGCCACATTTTATAACAAAGGTTATAGAAATGAATGTTTTTTTTTTTTTTTTTAAACAGAAAAGCTATATTTTTACATAGGTACTTATCAGTGTACTTACTATTTAGGATACCTAAATGACATACGGAGCAACTAATCTAAAGCGGGAAAAAAACCGACACCGATCGGAATATACACAAAATTTTGTGCCGGACGCTTTTGCGGTCGCCACATGTGCGGGAGGCGCACTGTCAAAGTTGTCCATGCTAGTACTTTAGTAGCGAAGAGATCAGCAAGTGAGAAATATTTTAAGTGTGAACAGACACCAGTGACGTGCGAGAAATCTTGGCAAGCCTTCTCGCGAGACTGCTCATCGAGCATCTGAAGAGGTCATTAAAATAAACATAAGTGACCTGCTTTGGGCCCCCTTCCCCTATTTACATACCAAACGGAAAATGGAGCAATAAATTAATGATAACTTTTTCCCTACAAGGCTTACAGATCTAAGTCAAACATCACGATCATGTACTCAGCTAGTACAAAGTCTTGTTATGTGTATTTTTGTGTGATTTAGCGACTCTGTTATGAATGCAGCAATTTACAGATACGTCAAAATGGCGGGATCAGCTTTTTGATTAAATTGCTTTAATTCTGTTATTACTACTAAGATAACAGTTCAGTATACAGTATGTAAAAAAAACCCTGTCCGACCCGTTAAGGTGTTATCAGTTATAGAGTCAAGGTTCTATTTGTGTAATTATTTTAATAAAATATTAGAAAAAAATTACCCCATGAAAAAAATATATAAAAATACTACACTCAAAAAAACTTACATGGCAACGCGAAGGGCGGTGACGGGGCGCGCGGGGGCGCGGCATAGCCAAGTACTAGTATTCTGTGGCATAGCGCCGGCACTCGCAGGTAGCGCAGTCATGACCCTAGATAACCCCGGCTCTTATTATTAGCCAGATAATAATGTGTCAATCGTAAGAAACAGAGACTTTTTAGTAGCTCTGAAAAGGGTTTTTTTTTTGTGGTGGTTATTAGTGTTTGGTGGACTCGTGGCCTGCCTGCGTCAAACCTTTTCCGACCCTGCGTTGCCCGTAGTGAACAAGCGTTTGTGCAAAAGCTGGAACGCACGCTCTGACGGCACTGTGATACCCAGCGGAATAGCAAAACGCACTACATAGTCTCTGCGGCCGCGGCTACGTTTATTGTAGTACCGACAAAGCAAGTAGGCGGCGTCAATGGAGCCGCGCGCCCGCCGGGAGTGTTAACGTATTTTGAAAATTACCCCGTTTTAGGGTAAATAGGTGCTAAACTTGTTAACTTTAAAAATCGCCAAAAAAGTATTAATAAATTACGTAATTTTGATACTTATTTTGGTAACGATATTAAAGCAACTTTATGACCCTTTCGGCTCGGACAGGGTTTTTGTTACATATTGTATAGGAAGTACAAATGCAGTACTAATCGCGTTCAATGAACTATGGTTGTGCGTGCAGCGCTTCAAGTTGGTCCCGCCACTTTGACGTCATAGTGGCGGGACCAGAAAAATTTCGATGTGCCGTTTTTGACTTCATTTGTAAGAAATGTCTAGGTCAGGGTACAAATGGTACAAATGAAGCACTTATACCCTGATATGAAACATTTTGAATCGGAAGCTTGATCCCGCTATCTTGATGCTGACAAATATTTGTGGCTGAAGCGCTGCACACGACCATAGTTCATTTAATGCGATTTCTAGGTTATAACTAAACTATCTGCATTTGTAGACAACACTCACAACGTGTAAAAATTTCTCTAACGCGGTAGCCATGACACTCAAATAACATTGGTAGAATAGTAATATTGTGACAAGGACTAATAAGTACTATACACCAATGTTAAACTAATTTTGATGCTGACCTTACACAGCACCCAGGACAATATAAAAAATATTTTCTACATTTTCCCGAGCGGGGATCGAACTCGGGACCTCAGCGACGGCATAAAAACCGGCGTGCAAGCTACTCGACTACGGACGAATACAAATAATAATGACATACGACTCGTGAGGGATTTTTATTTCCCAATACCGTGTGCATCTGGATTGAGAGCCCATTTTTTGAACCCTTGCGAAACAAAATAAGACTTAAAGGGAAATTTGTAAAAAATAGTAAAAATTCTAAGCAAAGGGCTAAAAATTTCTTAAACGTGAATTAAAAGTGTTATGGGCAAATAACTTGGGCCCTCAATCCAGACGCGTGTATAAAGTGGCATAGCCTCAATCTCAGTAAGTACTATCGCTGGTTTAATTATTTTTATTTCAGAGTTTAGTTAAGATTTTTTTACACATTTTAACAAATTCCTGTACTTGTAGAACATGATATTACAGATTTATAGCGGTATATCTAGGGCCCTCACTTCATTATTGTCTGAACCGAGGAATCTGCAAAATATGAATTTATCTGATGAAATCTTACATTATTATGACTATTACAAATTTTAATTAGATACCTCTGAGAATTAGTTAAAAAGAAATAATGACTCAAACGTTAATTGTTAAGAAGTAAATGAAAATTCAATGTGACGAAAACGCCTGAACTGAAAGCCCAATATTTTTGGCTTTATTGACTAGGCATTAGCGTCATAGATTAACTTAAATTCGAATAAGATATTTAACTATTTCTTAATTAAATTGTAACATATATCGTCCGTTCTCCTAAATATCATACTTTAAGAGAAATTTTATTTTCAACTTTTTCTAGGAGAAACAGTTTGTAGGGTAGATACGATTTGTTACTTTTATGGACTGATCAGTAGTACCCTCATACAAGCTATTATAAGCGAATAAGTAAATACTTGTTGTTTGAACTGTCGCGATGTCGGAAGCGATTGTGTTTTGTGTAGTGCAATACTCAAATATTCCAGTAAATTTATTATCTATCAGTGTTTCTGTTTAGTGTTATCGAAGTAAGTACCTAGAGCACTTTAATATTGCTTATTGCATTTGAAGAATAGCCTGTGTTTTTTTTACTTTGTTTATTATAATGTTGGTTGCTGATTCATCGTTATCGAGAATGACTGATTACTGGGTTTAAACTTAATTAACACATAGGTAACGCCCTCCAGTGGATGTTGATAACACCTCCTATTTTAATTTATTTATTTTTATTTTCGAGATTTTGAACTTTCGGTTATTTTTAAATATACATATTGAGCGTCGGTATATCGAGTACCTATAGGTATTTCATACATTCGGTATTTTAAACTTTCGGTTATTTGAAATAGACATATTGGTCCGGAATATCGATTACCTATAGGTATTTCATACATTCGGTATTTTAAACTTTCGGGTATTTGAAATAGACATACTGGTCGCGGAATATCGAGTACCTATAGGTATTTCATACATTCGGTATTTTGAACTTTCGGTTATTTGAAATATACATATTGGTCTCGGAATATCGAGTACCTATAGGTATTTTATACATTCAGTATTTTGAACTTTCGGTTATTTGAAATAGACATATTGGTCTCGGTATATCGAATATAGGTATTTCATACATTCGGTATTTTGAAATTCAGCCTTCCGTTTTTAGGTACTATGAAATTCGGTATTATGAACTTTCGGGATTGTAATACGTACCTTATTCAAAAGTAATAACTGGATTTAAAATCTCGTAGGTACCAATTTTCTCCGCCGAGGGGAGCGCCATTTAAAAACAAAAGTTCTGTCAGCTCCGAATTATAATTAATTGATGAATTTCGTGCGACAAGTGTAAACTATACTTTTGCCATTATAAAATTGTGTATATTTACTATTTTACAGAAAGCGAAGCTATGAAAAAGAGAGGAAGAAAACCCCATGTAGATAGGAAAACAAAAAATGAGCTATTTAAAAAATATGCTTAGGAATTACATAAACCCATTGTTAAATATAACGACCCCATCTTCACACTTATGGCCGAAGAACTAGGTGGCAAAATGACACCAATAGCTTTGTATGTCATTTAAAAATTATTGCAAAGATTCAGCAGCTTATAATGTCGAAGCAAAACAAGTTCAAACACCAGACGATGTATTGGCAGATGGTACTTTTACTGTATCAGAAGATGTTATAAATGCAAGTCGCAGTTCAGTAACTTCTACCCCAGCTATTACTGTTTCTAACGATGAAAACATTAAATCAAGTGCCCAGAGAAAAATATTTTCAATTGACATAGATGTATATGATCTAAAAAAGGTTACACCTTTAATTGCGTTTAAGAAAAGAAAAGACTGTTCACTTCGGACATATAAAACTTTACCAAAGTACAAATGGTCTGACATGATAAATAAATAATGATTGGTTGCCTCTCTGTTGCACACATGCGTTGATTAATAAAAGGAAATTTCAGGATTATCGTCTAGGTATATTTAAATATTGTCCATTCGAGCTCTATTCTTGAATCACTCGCATGACATACTGTTGGCGAATGCGACTTAATTTCACTCGTCTACCTAGTCGCATGACATATTTCATATTGACAGACACAAAAAATTACAGTTCGAGCGATTCAAAAATACGGATTTTTAGATGACGAACGATAATCAGTAGAAATCTGCACGCGAGTGATTCAAAAATTGAGTCCCAGATCAGTGCACAATTATAACTTTGTAATACAGGGTGTTAGTGTGAACAGAATTTTCCTTTATGGGGGTGAGTATGGCCATCAATACCTAAAACTTTTACTATGAAGTCAATACTGAAATCGTGAAAAAAAATTTTGCTCTTCATTTGTCACCGAGGTAGCAGAATAATTTGTATGGAGCATCAGTTTTTTTTTAAAGATTTCGACCATGGTCTCATAGTAAAATTTGTAGGTTTTGATAGTCATATTCAGCCCCTCAGGATAAGACTGCTTAAACTAACTGTATGTTAGTATGTTAAAATGTATGTTAGTATATTAATACCTTTGAACACGAAGTTGGCAGAATTAATTTTGATGCGCACATGCATAGGTACTATTGAGCATGTAGGTAGGTATAGTCCAGTGCAAATTGCACAACCTAGGCTATATTCATCTCAATAGAATAAGCACAACCAGAGATATACGGTGACCTCTCTTCGCTATGATGACAATATGTAACATAATGGCCTACATACAACAAAGGGGTCATGCATGTTTCAGTAATCATCAGACGGCGATGGGAGTAATGCGTCATTCATTTTGCATCATCGAGTTTACGACAAAGTCGCGGGCAACAGCTAGTTTTTCTTATGTCAAAACAAACTAAAAATAAGCCCCTGAATTTCAGTCAATTGACCATTAAGTTACTAACGAACGTAGCGCCCAGCTTCGCGGTAACCGGATGAAAAGGAAACATTCTTCCATCGTCAAGTTATTTTAACCACTAGAATGACTCATTAGGAACGATATGCTTGCAACTTCCAATGATACGCGCGTGTGGTTATTTATACACGAGCGCAGGACAAAGCCGAGCCTTCTCTGAATCAGCGTACTAGAGAGAGTGGCGTGCAACCGTGCGTATTTACTACACAGGGGGCGGTATAGGGAGGCCGCCGCCCCACCCCGGGATTCCCTCTGCGATCGACCGCAGCGGGCGTAGTGAATCCATAGCCGCATTCGAGCGAGGTGTTTCCGTAAAATAAAAGTGATGGAGTTAAAAGGAAAGGTTGCGTTGATCACTGGCGCTGCAGCCGGCATTGGCCTCGCGTATACAGAGGAACTCCTCAAACAAGGAGCCAAGGTGAGTTAGGTTTAGTTCGCGCATGGCCAGGAAATATGTAAGTTCAAGGCGAGTGCCGATGAATGGAGCTGGAAGTCAGCCAAACGCCTTGAGCGACTGAGTAGAAGCCCGCGACACCATGTGTATTGATTTTTGCCGGCGAATAAACTGCGTGATTGCTTTTCGTTTATCTTTCCTTGTTTTGTCTCGTTGATCTTGATGTAAAGATGCCGGTAGCCCACTGCGTAGAAATTAATATTATTTGCGCACTACAAAAGCACCAATGTACCCAGAACTTTTTAATTCTAGGCTACGTCTATCAATATGGAATTCCGCCACAAACAGATATGTTTAATTGAAAAATTTGGACTTATATTAAGTAATTAACTTAATTTTACTTTCTAACTCATAACAATGTAGGTATGATATAGTATGCTTTTACTATATGATAAAATAGTTAGCCTACAATTTTCGTTATAATATTTTTTACGACTTTAATGTAGACAAGACCCGTATTTCTAAGTATTCCAATGTTTCTAAAAAGATACGGACCTACTTGATTTTGGATGGGTCACTGAAAGATCTTACGGATCTAAAAGTCAGCTAGGTACCTATATGTTTCTTCATATCTTTCCCTAGACATGGCATGTCGAAGAAGCACGTGATTGAAAGATTTTGCCTCGATGCAAAACAATAGACATTTTTTAAAGCTATCACTTAATTGTAGCAAACTGTGCTGAGAAAATTTGGTAATTCGTGCGGTCCTAGTTTGCCCATCCCTAAAGCCGGCTTGCGTACCCAGTTACCCCTTTACTATCGGTGCATTGATCACATACAGTAGGTAGTATGCAGCACGTCAGGTTTACCCATTTAAATAAATAAATAAATTGTTTCAACAAACACACCAATTACCTAGCCCCAAACTAAGCGTGACCTTGTGCTATGGTGACTAGGATAACGGATAGAAATACTTAAATACATATAAACATCTATGACTTAAGTACAAATGCTCGTGCTCATCACACAAATATTTGCCCCTTGCGGTATTCGAACCCGCAACCGCCTGGTTTAGAAGTCCGGTGCGCGAACGGCTACACCAAGACGGTCGTCACTATTTGACACACATTTGACTCGATAGATCACACATTTGAACTACGACAACAGCTTTTATTACGTAGAGAATAGAGGCGGTCTCAAGGTCAAAGTGGGATAGGCTGACGTGTGGCAGTGTGTACTGCAGTAAAACGCATGATAGCTTCTATGAGACTGCCGTTTATTTCAATATCTCGTCGTACCCACATTACATTTTATCATCTATTCAGTACATCTTTCCCCTTAAAACAATGATTTATTTACCAAGTGAAAACTTATGACTTAAATTAAAATTACAATAACAAATTTTTATTTTAAACGTGCCTGTTTTTGGTATCAAAACAGTTTACTTTTTCTAACTGCGTGCTTCATTCACACTTATTTTTTCCCTTACAACAATATAGATAACAAACAACGTGCACGCCTACATACATCGCTGTGCTTATTAGGTACTATTACTAAGTAGGTAACATGCATTCCTACGTTGCGATGCACGATCAAACATAGCAGTAATAATAAGTAAATAACAGTATTATTTAAACATGATGTTATTATAGGTTTTGATAATTTAACAAAATAACTAGTGTAAATAAATAATATTTGGCAACATAATATACATTGCTGAGATCCCAAAGTAAGTAAGTTTAAGCACTTGAGTTTTGGAAATCTGAAACAACGGTGGTACCACAACACCCAGACGCGAGACAATATAGAAAATGTGAATTTCTATACTGACCCGACCGGGGATCGAACCCGGGACCTCAGAGATGGCGACACCTTAAAAACCGGTATGCGAGGCACTTCGCCATGAAGGCCGTCTATTGTATTACAATACAAATTTAAATAAGTATTTAACACAATTATTACGGGGAATAGTTATGAAAATACGATTCTAATTAATTGTTACATTACAGTATTATGTAAAATATGATATTAAACTACATATTAATTTCAAAGTGTATATTTCACTAGTTATTGTTACATTTGTAATTATTGATAACTAGGTAGGTACGAGTATTACATAGGTATTTGAGGATGTACATGCGCTGGAATTGCTGTAGATAAGTGAAAAATCATTGTTTTTTTGTTAAAAGCTTATTGATTTTTATCCTAGCTTCATTTGCAGCGTTCCTTTTAGAAAGTACCTGCGGTGTCTGGTTCGTGTGCTCATCCGATTCGTTGTCGAGATCGGTGCTGGCATCAGTGTTGTTACACGAACCAAATTTATCAGATTTTGAGTCTTCCTCTTCACTGAGTTCGACTTGACGCATCGTTTCATCTAACGATGCCGTAGGAGATGGTGCATCTGGAAGTCGTATTAGGTGCCTTCTGTTCCTGCGGTATATGCGGCCGGTGCGGTCAGCCACGAGATACGACCTGGGTTGCGGAGCCGGCGCGCAGACCCGCGCGAGGCGCCGCGCCGCACCGTCCAGCGCCACCACCTCGTCGCCGGCTGCCAGCGGCGGGAGGGTGCGCGCGCGTCTGTCGTACAGCTCGCGACTTTTGTTCTGGTGGCGAAGAAGGTTCTCATAGTCGGCTCGGTTGTCACGGGCAGGTTTTAATTTTTTAGGGTTCACAGGTAGGCGTGTTTTAAGCTTCCGTCCCATTAAAAGTTCGGCTGGACTAGCTACACCGTCCCTAGGAGTCGACCTATGGTTTAATAATCCTAAGTAAAAGTCCTCGTTAGATTTTATGCATTTTAATAAAAGCTCCTTAATTGTTCTTACGGAACGTTCACTGCGGCCGTTAGATTGAGGGTAATTAGGAGAAGAAGTATTGTGAATAAAATCCCAGGATTGCGCGAAAGCTCGAAACTCCTTTGAGGCGTAGGCAGGACCGTTATCAGTTATTAACTCCTTCGGAATTCTATGACGAGCAAACTGGTCTTTCATGGCCAGAATAACCTGTCTGGAGTTAATAGCCAACAAGGGACATACCTCGATATAGTTAGAAAAGTAATCTATCAGGATTAAATATGACTTTTTTGAGTACTCAAATATATCAGATCCAATTTTATTCCATGGAAGTTGTGGTATAGTGTGAGGTATCATTGTTTCTCGCTGCGGGCCCGCTCTGTTCTCAGCACAAACCCTGCACCGGCGCACAGCGCGCTCCACGTCCCGTGACATGCTCGCCCAGAACATGACGTCACGTGCGCGCCGTTTGCATCTATCAATGCCTAGGTGTCCTTCGTGAACGCGCGATAACATTTCCGACCGTAGACCGCAGGGAATAAATACCAGATCGTTGCAAAATATTACACCGTCTGCAACTCAAAACATTCTCTATAACTCCAATATTGTCGTACACATTCATACGTTTGATATTTATTTGATGACCATCCATTCTGGATATACTCAATGAATCTAATTCCTTCTGTGTCTGTACTCGTAAACTCTTTAATAGTCTGTAATATTTCTTTACTCACCCTAACATTCTGAAGTAAAAAGCAAGTTTGTTCATCTATTTCTTCCGACAGATTCGTGTGCAGTAATTCTGCAAGCGGAGCACGTGACAGTGCATCCGCGACGTACATGTATTTCCCTGGTTTATAAACAACTGTAAAATCGTATCTCTGTACGCGAAGCATCATACGCTGTAATCTAGCAGGAACAGAATCCAAAGATTTTTTGAATAGCGCCTCCAATGGCTTGTGATCAGTTTCAACTGTAATATCACTTTTGCCAAAAACATATTGGTGAAACCTTTCGAGTGCAAATACAATGGCGAGCATTTCCTTCTCAATTTGAGCGTACCTTTGTTGAGTGTCGGTGAGTGTGAGCGACGCAAACTCGATGGGGCGGCCGGCCTGCAGCAGCACGGCGCCCAGCGCGTGCGAGCTGGCGTCCACTGACAGCACGGCAGGCTCGCGCGCCGCGAACAGCGCCAGCACCGGCGCACTACACAGCGCCTCCTTCAGCTCACTCACGACGCGCTCCTCGTTGTTGCTCCAACACCACTCACTATCTTTCTTGAGCAGATTGCGTAGAGGCACTACCTTTTGTGAGTAGTGAGGAATAAATTTACTTACATAATTGACCATGCCAAGGAATCTTTCTAGCGATTGTCTATCCCTGGGGCTCGGCATGTCTGTGATAGCTTTAAGCTTTGACCTATCGATTTTCATGCCCTCAGCACTAAAAGTATGACCAAGGTATGTGCCACCAAATTCACACTTCTCCCTATTGTACTTTATACCTACTTGGCGCGACCTTTCAAGGAGACCCGTGAGTCGCCTGTCGTGCTCGTCTCATGTGCATCCCCAGACGATGACGTCATCAACGAACGAGTCCACACAGTCCAGGTCTTCCAGCAGCTGACGGATTCGTGCGTGAAAAAATTTCGGAAGCAGAATTAATACCGTACGGTAAGCGCAGATATTGAAACCGGCCAAACGGCGTGCCAAACGTGCATAAATCTGCGCTCTCCTCATCCAGCTGGACCATCCAAAATCCAGATCTGGCGTCCAGCTTTCTGAAGTACCGCGCTCCCTTAAGCTTGGTAGCTATTTCTGTTAAGGTTGGCAGAGGATAGTGTTGCCTTTTGATGACTTTGTTTAGCGGTCTTGGGTCCAGGCAGACCCGAAGATTGCCATCTTTTTTTGCAGCTACAACAATGCCATTTACCCATGACGTTGGATGAGACACCCTTCTAATGACCCCTAACTCCTCCATACGATTCAATTCTTTTTTTAATTGATCTTTTACACCAACTGGTATCTTTATTTCAGGACAGATGCAAGGACTCGCATCGCTTTGCAATGGAATGTTATAAAAACCCAGAAGTTTACCTAAACCCTTAAATAAATCATCATAAGTATCTAAGTTTATTGAAAATATTCTTTTTACAAGGCCTAATTCTTCCAGCGCATGCTTGCCTAAAATACTTTGACATCCAGCCTGATCCGATATAACAAACAGTAAGTTATACTCTTTATCCTTGTGTACTACTTTAATTATAATGGAGCCAATTATTGATAAATAATTACCACAGAAAGATTTCGCTTTCACATTGTCGAATGTTAAATCGGATAACAAAAATCCCAACTTTTCGAAGTTATGTTTAGATAAAACATTTAAATCGGAACCAGTGTCTAATTTGAAGGAAACATTAGTATTACATGTAGGCAAATGTAGGGTCTCGAACCACTTCTTACCGTTCGTCATTGTTATCGAATCGACACACTCAATCGTGGAAATATAGTACAACTCACCCTCATCTTCACTGTCCTCGTTTATTTCGTACACAATATTCTTTTTATTCGGGCACTTCACTCGAAAATGACCTCTGTTACCGCACTGAAAGCAAATTGCTTTTTTGGCCGCACACTTATCGCCACCATCACACCGAATGCTG
Organism: Pyrausta nigrata; assembly: GCA_949316185.1. NCBI lineage: Eukaryota > Metazoa > Arthropoda > Insecta > Lepidoptera > Crambidae > Pyrausta > Pyrausta nigrata. Next base: position 13,931,269 of record OX438949.1, on the reverse strand, counting down.
CCGCACGCCTCGCAGCCTGCGGGTCGCGCGCCCGCGCCGCCGCGTGCGCTGCTGGGACGCGTCCTTCCATCAGTGAATGACCTGGCCCCACGCCGGGCTCTCCATAACCCGTCGACGGCCAAAGTTTTAACTTCACTTTTGACGCCTTCAATTTGTCGATTTTCATCGGTGGATAGTTCATTTGCTTGGCAAATTTTTATCGCTTTCTCGAGTGTCACGTCGTCCGCCCTTAACAATCGATCTCTCAAACCACTGTCGGCTACACCGCACACTATCCTGTCTCGCACCAAGCTACCCTCCAGTTGCTCGAATTCACATCGCTGGCTAAGTAATTTCAAGGCAGTAACGTATTCATCGATACTTTCACCACTTTCTTGTGAACGCGTAAAAAATTTGAATCGCACCATGATAATGTTCGTTTTCGTCCCGAAGTATACATTGAATGCGTTGATTACTTTTACAACGTCCTCGCGATGTTTCACTGTTGAATTTCAATGTCGAATAAATGTCATATCCTTCGGATCCGATTAAATTAATTAATAAACTGGCCTGAACATCACTTGATTCTTTCGACACTCCCGATGCCTTCAAGAAAACACGAAACTGGCGTAGCCATTTTCGCCATATGTCGGCACGACTGGCCGGCCCGCCTTCTAGGACAAGCTCAGCTGGCGGTCGCGCGTGTTCCATTGTTATGATAGTACACAAACAACTTTTATGAATTTAGCACTAATTTACGATACCACTTAGGCGAAGTTGACTTGCGTTCCTATAACAATTCCCTAGCACCGCTATCACCATGTAGTAAAACGCATGATAGCTTGTATGAGACTGCCGTTTATTTCAATATCTCGTCATACCCACATTACATTTTATTAATCAGTACATGTACCTTTAACCCTTTACTAAGTACCAGTGCATTGATCAGAGCATGCAACACTCACCTGCCGCTTGTCAGGTTTCAGTATAATACATAACCCTTTACTACCGGTGCATTGACCAGAGGCCTGCTTCACCTGCTTGTTAGGTTCCTTTAACCCTTTGCTACCGGTGCACTGATCAGAGGAACTCAGAGGCCTGTTATACTCCTCACCTGCCACTTGTTAGGTTTCAGTATGCGACATCGACTCCGAGATTGGCGAGCAGGTGGCCGACGAGCTGGGCGTCAAATACGGACGGAAGAATGTGCTGTTCTGCCAGTGTGACGTCACGGACTACCCTCAGTATGAAGGTAGGTAATTCTAGTAGGATTGCACGATTGTTTTCTACCAAATTTCGAATATAGCGGCCAATCATATAGTTCAAGTTCATCCAGTTACGCAGGAGAAATTATAGTGCACAGCAATGTCCGTATTGGTGCTGTTCTTTGACTTTCATAGTTCGGTGGACTTAATCTGCCATGTCCGTAGCAAGATGAGGCGGCTTAACGTGCTGTATGAGGCTAGCTGATATAACACCACCAAATTTCTGCCTCTGGGCTGTTTCTTAGTTATTTTAAGACAGAAACTTTAATTTTAGTCTGTCTTGAGATTCGAACAAGTGACCTCGCGGACAGAAGCTTGCGCGCCGATTACGTCCTCTATGAAGAAGAGCGGAGGATCTAAAAATTAGACCATTTAGATAAAATAGTGTCATGTTTAGAAATATGGATCATGCTGTCAGAAATACTTATTAAGATTTTATAATTGCAGAGGCTTTCGAAATGACAATGAAGGTGTTCAACCGACTGGACATCGTGATCAACAACGCCGGCGTCATGAACGACAGGTTCTGGGAGCTTGAGGTCGACGTCAATCTAGTAAGTAAGCTAAGAGAACCGAGCCCCTAGACAATGGAATCTATTCTACAGCGAAGTTCACTGTCAATATAAAATGTATGAAACTTACATAAGCCATCGAAAGATCATGTGATGGAGCTATGTACATGAGAGCGAGGTTTCCTGTAGAATACCTAGATTTCATTTGTCTAGGGGCTGTGTTAAATTGCATGCTCAAGTCGAGTCTCTCCTAACTTTCACCTAAGATTCCTGCTGAAAATGTAAACAAAAACCTAATTGTTGGTGCCGCCACAGTAGTAGAGGCTCATACTGTGGTGCCACGGCAATAACTTGTAAGTAGGTGCGACGAACTGAAATAGTTTAGTACCCCTAGAATAAGAAAACAATTAAAATCACGTTTCTTATCATAAACTCATTGATGATTTAGCCATTAACTTCCAATATGATATTAAACATTAACTTCCAAGACTTTGTTAACATCCAATGTAAAAAACTTCGTCTGATTTACAACCATACCCTCAACGACCAAAAGGAAGTGTAAATAGGTAGAATAATGAATGACACTAAAAATACGCGCCACTAAAATAGCCCATTGATCGGCAGAACGGGGTGATACGCGGGACTCTTCTGGCATACCGGTACATGGGGAAGGACCGCGGCGGGCAGGGGGGCACCATTGTGAACACCGCCTCCACTGCGTTCGCAAGACCACAAGTGTCTACTCCCATCTACACGGCGACCAACTACGCGGTGGTGGGCCTGACCAGGGCGTACGGGGTGAGTATCAAAGCTCTTGTTATTAGGCTATGTTATAGGTAACCGTAAAGCGCTTAATATAATCTTCGCCTGTGGTACGGCAGGGGCGCGAAAGGCGCGTGAGTGGGATGAGGGAGGTGCGGGCATCCATTCTTGTCAAAATTAAAATCGCTGACCGCACCGCTCAGTCCATGTCCTACCCCTGTAGCTGAAGGGCGAGGACTCAATAAGGCGGTCTATCTATACTTACCTTGATGGTGCTGGCACCATCGTCTTTTTTCTAGTCTCCAGCGATTTTCGCTAGCGGAAACAGCTGGGTGCAGTCACGAGCATAAATATGTATACATCTGCATTCGATTTGATACCTTATTACAATGGCATAAAAACTTATTTGTATACATTTCATTACTCGTGACTGTACACTCGTTGAAGCCCTGACTGGCTCATTTTATGCAAAGAACCAGCTAATAAAGCTCTAAACATACTTATAAAATCTGCCTTATTAATATTGAAAAAGTCAATAGAACTCAAACCTAGGACTCCTACACAGTGATCAGACTTAAAGGACCGGGTTTCATGAAACACAGTGCCTACTTTCATACGCATGTCTATACGTGGAATACCAAATAATAGTAGGTATATAAAGAGGATGGGTAATTAAATTAAGCAACATACGCTTTAAGATTGAAATTCCCGACTCTGTAGTTATCGCCAAAAATACTACGTGCTTGTAGGAGATTTCAGCGCCACTACTCCACTTTACCTATCGTTCTTTCAGCGATGCGATGGCTAAATAAAATTGCATCCTCAATGTTAGTGTTTCGAGACAGAAATCCGAATTGAAAATCTGGGGACCAAATATTGTTGTTAATTGTTTTTTTTTGTCCGTATCCTTTAGGACCAGTACCACGTGAATCTGACAGGCGTGCGGAGTATGGTTCTCTGCCCCGGGCTCACCGACACCGGGCTGGTGAAGGAAATCCGCAAACAGCTTATGTCGTCAGAGTACGAAGCCGCTTGGCAGAGGGACAATGCTAACTGCAAAACGCAAAGGTAAAAAATAATAATAAAACAATTTACCTCATCGTTCGCTTGCCCTTTTCCAGTTTATCTGGGGTCGGCGCAGTATCTTTTTCTCTTCCATACAATCCTATCTCTCGTCACTAAATCATCCACTCCTTAAGTAAATAAAATGATATATATATAGGTACGATCAAGCTGTATAAAAGCACCTTCCAGGTCCAAGCTCGAATGAGCGATAAACGTCTTTAGACATATGCTTTCTTATTTGTGGAGAAATGGTATCAAGAACATACAAGTACCTACCCACCATGATAATGGACTGAACAAATTATATTGACAAACTCTGGAGGACTAAAGGTATAAGTTCGTAGCCGACCACATGTCGCAGCGCCGGACCTCGTTTCGACGCGACATGTCGCAACCACACGTAGCGACGTCGTGTCGCTTCAGTCATGATTCCGAGCCCGACCGCAGCAAATGACAGACCGCAGCGCCACTCACTCTACAGAGTCGGCCACCTACGCAATTAGCTCGATATAAAAGTACTCGAATTATCAATAACTTTATCGACTACTTAAGTACTCGATACCATATAATAATGCCATATAATGATTGAGGTCGCTTACAGCGCCACCCTATCGGACATACTGGAAAAACCCTTTAAATGGGCCTCTTTTAGATTTAAATATTATATTAGAACTAAGATAATAAACTAAGATCCTAGGATATCTAACAGAAGTAACTTAATAGTTTATTCAATAAAAAAAAAACAAAGACATGCATGAAATAAAAATAAATAAACTTAAAACCTACTTAATCAAAATTAAACCCGTGTCCTTGAGGCAAGGAGGCGAGAATGCTGGCTGCGTTATCTTACTATCTCTATATCAAAGAAGATTGCCATAAATCGACCCAATAGATAGAGACACCGTACTAAGTGGGACACATGAAATATAAATATCACTTTATTAGCGGGCTTTTATATGATTTTATGGTAATTTAAAAAGCAGGGAATTAAAATTATTTTTAGAATGTACTAAATTATTAACAACTAAACGTCTTCAAGGATGCAAAAAAAACGAACGAGGTGAACTTTGACGTGTCAGTCACACATGAAGTATATGTTTTCTATCAAACGTCAATGTTTAACGGATCATACATTGTTTAAATGTCAGACCGACATAATGCACTAAATAAATTGTCGTTCAATGTAAGTTATATTATTTTTTCCTCTATACAGTTTGAGGCTTCTCACCAAAGAACTTTGCCGTTCTTCTTTCATCTAAATCGGTTCAGTGGTTTATATTTTGTATGCCTTTGTTCGTCAAACAAGGACTGTAGCCATCATGACAACCGATTAATGTCAGCCAAAGAAAAAATAATACTGGCCCCCTTAGAATCAGAAACAATGCAGTTTCTGAACCAGCCATGTTCCAGTATTCGTACCATGATCCTTGAATTAGCAGGCCCGAAGTGGGGCAGATTGTGCTAACCTGTCACCAATCGAATAAAATGAAATAGATATATGTGGACGTATAGCCCCATCTCGCTCTCTTATCTTGTAAACCTATCACTTTGTTTACGCTCATAGTAAGAGTTTTAGCTATCTTTGTGTAGTTTCTGATTGGTGGCAATTTATTTTGGATTTGGATTGGAATCTGGATAATTTTGTTGATGTACGGGCCTAGATGTTTAATAGTCATAGACAACGGGCATAGAGAATTTAGGGCTGCATCATGCTGGCATGTGAGCTCATAGCTTATATTTTAGTCTTTGGTGAAAAACCTAATATTATTAGAGGAAAAATATAACTGTCACCTATGATGGCTGACATTGAATGACAAAAAAATCGTGAATAAAATATGACTAGCGGTTTCCCGCGACTTAGTCTGCGCAAAGGTCGAATTTACCATACAAGTTTTCACCCCCATAAAATATGATTTCTGGGATAAAAATGTCAATCTTACTTATGTCGTTTTTCGGGACTATCGCAATACCAAATTTTGTCTGGATTGGTTTAGCGGTTTAAACGTGACGTGAAAAGCTAACAGACAAACACACTTTTGTATTTAAAATATTAGTATGGATTTAGTGTGACAGATGTCGGCGACACATCAGATCCACAAATTAGAAAGAATATGAGTACTGATCTGCGGTCGAGCGCCAGTGTGGTCTACCGCTTGACGTCGTGTCGCTAGCTTCATGTCGCGAGCTACGAATGGTATTTCATAGAAATACATAGAAACCAGTAGTGTCGCGTCGACACGTGGTTTGACGCCGCGACGTGTGGTCGGCTACGAACTTATACCTTAACTCTTTCTGTGAATTTAAGGTTTTGCCTGAGACTGAGAGGTAGTTTTTAGCAAGAACATAAATTGTAGGTACATACCTACGTAAACCTTTGTACTTATATTGTTGCAATACCCAGAGTCCATCTAGTGAAGAGTTTTGGAAGCGCGAAGTCTTCACATACCATGATAAAGATATCTGCAGTTCCATGTGTTATTCTTACCTACCTTATCAGTAACACAGGCATTCCCTTCCAGCGCCGATCACGTGGGACGAGCGTTAGTGGAGATCCTCACCAAAGGCCAGAGCGGTTCCGTATGGGTTGTGGAGAACGGCCAGCCAGCTCGGGAGTGGCGTGGCTAATAAGCGCCTCCTATCTACATGCCCACAAAGAAACTACGAGCAAACGTTTGCGTACTGGCTGTTAGAGAATGGGATCGTATTCTTAGGCTCACTTGCACGTCCGGATTAGCTAATCCAGACTTTTTCAAGGACTAATTATCTGAGTTGAAAGCCCACTTGCACATGTCTGGTCTAGCTAATCCGGAAGGTGCACTTGCGCCAGTCCGGATTTGCTAATCCGGCTGGCGCAAGTGGGCTTTTAACACAGATAATAGGCCTTGAACAAATTCAGATTAGCTAATCCGGACGTTCACAAATGGTTCTTAGAATGGAATGTAATTCAATCTTATTAGGACCTATTTTACATAGCATTTTGAAGTGTAGTTAGAGAATTTTTAACAAACACCCACCTTTACTACCTTTTTCAATATTGACCAGACTTAAAACGTCACTACCATCTCGCCTCGATCTTCCCCATTTTCTAACAGCACTATTTTATAGATAGCCGAAAATATTTTGGACCTGATTTTTTTAATGAGATCATTGGACTGTGCAAACTAGTGCTTCGAATCGAGAGTACGATTATTGTCTCGATTTATTTAGAGACTGGTTCACATACATTTTTGCCGACGTGCGTTTCACGTATGGATGACGATAAAAGATAAGCAAAAACAAATCGATTCTGTGCCATAGTCCCTACATAAAGCTCAACTGAAATACAAAGCACGTGCCAACGAGGGCCCAACCACTTTCCTCGGCTGTAGATGATATTTTTCCAATAACTTCTAAAAACTTTCACCCCTATATTTTTACAATATGATTGACGTTAACACATTGAGCGCCATGGTGGTCACCGGTGACCCTCAAACAATATAATTCTACTGTGTCTAGTTCCGTGGCAGTCAAAGGCTTAACCTCACGTCACAAATAAAAGCAATATTGACAACCGCTACAACTTCATTTATTGACTCCATTGGACTAGTAATAAACTTCAAGATTATGAAAGTGGTTGTGTAAATATTCGGTTTCAGTAGGAATAGTCGTCTCGTGTAAGAAGCAGCATTTATATTTTTTAAGAAATGTTTTATAAAATAACAACATATTAGTATGTATGTAATATACGCGATAATACTTAGATGTAAGTCCTTGTATTGTGCACCTTCCTAATCATTGTAATGAATGAAATTGTATACAGACAAGTGTGTATTTTATGCACATACTTGTATTTTAAAAGCTTTTCAATTAAATTGTTAGTTACGGATGTTAAACATTTTGTTTTAAATATAACTGTTCATTGTAAACGTATCAAGGGCGCATGATCCTAAAACAACAACTTATCATTTTGATACAAGTATGTAAATGTAACAATACGTTGAATTACAAATTATTATTATTCAATAATTGATGTGTGCGCGCCCTACCTGCCAATGTATGAAATGTGATTGCGCCTTTAGAATTGTTTTACTTTGATATGTTTTTGTATGTATACATGTTTTATGAAGTTTGTTGACTATTTATTGATATTGTGAGGCTTATTTACTAAAGTACGTTGTGTACAAGCTTAAGATTTATTTGCAATAAAATACAATTACCTAAAGAGAGAATTTAATTGTGAAAAGAAACCACCTTTTGGAAGATTTGTAGTAAATGTATATTTCCATATTAATACAATCACCAGGTACAGTTTTTGAGTTATAGATTTTTACAAATATATTGCGTTTTGTCAAAAGTTTATTTCAATTTTCACACGAAAAGGACTTTTGCCAAACAATCTATTTTAATAGTAGAATATATTTTACGACAAATGATTCCAATTTATTGAACGAATTAAACTAAGTCCTCTTCCAGAACGGATTCGAATACATACTAAAAATTTGTGTGATAAAACAGTGGATCACTTTTGTAGTTCTCGAATAAACTTGGCGGTTACCATGGCGGCGGTGCGACTGCCGTCGGCCACTTACAATAAAACAGACGCGCCCGGCACCGCCGCAGCTCGCGCCAACAGTCCTACTATCACATTTTATTTATTCTATACTCTAACAATAAAACGACAGTCAATAAAAACAAGTCATCCACATTTTATTAAACACAGGGCCGATTGCAACATAATATTCGATTTAGAAGTCCCCCGATCGTCACTAGCCCGCAATTAATTCTGAACCAGCAGATTTCTCTGAATAACTACTGTACATACCCTCACTTAACTGTACAAGTGTGTCGCTACAACACATCAGTAGGACTGCTGAGAGACATTGGTCATTGCTTATTTAATGAAAATGGAAGCGCAATGACCCCTATAAAATAATAAAACATGTACATTTATCCATCTCTCGATACAACTTTAAATAGGCACAAACGCGCTTAATACGTGAGAAGCTTTAGGAAAATATAATCCATTGGGCATGAAATAAATAATAGTTCAAATTAAAACTATGCAGTTATCGTTGCTACATAGCCTCGGGATAATTTACAGGCGAGGCGTCGGCGTCCGCCTCTCGACACATTGACATCTCATGATTCACATAATTTAGCCTAATATCGCTGTTACGGTCGACTTGTGGCAAATCACGTTCAACAAGTTAATTTAGTTCATGCCAATGTACAATACAACTTGCGCAAACATTAACGTCGCTCACTGCTCTCCTATAATTACTTTACACTATCTGTGAGCGCTTCACACCAATACATTTTGTTCTTTCGCTTCTTACGGGAATTTCCATCTTTTTCCTTCCATTTATTGGATACAACACTATCACACCAAAACATTGTCCATCTGCTCATATCCGCACCGCTTGTATCTTCCCGCAAGGACAAAATTACTTTTAACCAATTACAATATAAACAATCAATCACCAAGTTACACTTTTCCGTTACGTTCGCTCTCCTGATCAGTCCTCGCGATAATAAATTAAGATTCATCGTATACTCGGCGTCGCGACTCCCTTCTACTTCGCTGTGGACAACAGAAAAAGTGTATTCGTCAAAACGTATTTAAGACAATGTAAACAGCATGTCGCTAGCCACCGGTGTCTGTGGTCGGTGGCCTCTCTGTGCAGAGCTTTAATGGAGCGAGAGTTATCTGTAGCCTTCCCGGCGCGGCGTGGCTATAAGAAAGTGTTCTTGGCTATAACTATTTTATTTACACGGAATGTAGGTATATCTATTGTACGTTCCTTCGGCGATAAGGTCGGCGATATTTGCTCTGCTGCAACTGCTTTATTTTGTGAGTAGAAGCTAGTGGAGCTATAGTTACCTGTAGCCGTTGCCAGCGCCGGTCGACCGTTACATGACCCTACTATCGCTAGCGAGCGCGACGGCTAGACGCGAAAATACAGACAATGCACTAGCAGAGTACAGCATCTGCTTATGCATACTTTCTTCATAGTTTGGATTCTAAATAGAATGCGACCTTCCTAGTTAGGATTCTAACTAGGATACTACCTTCATAGTAAAGATTCTAAGGATGAAGTTGCAAATAGGATGGTGTAATAAGTAAGTGCTTTAAACAGGTCTGGCATCACTCAGTCAAGCGATAGTTACCTCTAGCCGCGGCCGGCGCTAATTGACTTCACCCACCATTTTATGACCTGAGGCCCTGGCCTCGGTTCTGTGTTTAGATGCTAGTGAAACGATAGTTACCTGTGGCCGTTGCTAGCGCAGGGGGCGTAGGGCTTCAGGGCTAGCAGTCTCTCCCTACCCGCCGCGCACCACCTACCATCTTATGATCTGAACCTAGCTCATTCTGTGGGTAGAAGCTAATGAAGCAATAGTTACCTGTGGCCGCCGACGGCGCTGCAGTCGCGGGCGTGGCGAAGGGCCTGCCGCGCATCACCCACCGTTCTATAATCTCAGATCCCTTGTCTCGGATTCTATGGATGGTAGATGCTAGTGCAGCAATAGTTACCTGTGGCTGCCGCCGCCTCGCGACCGGGACCCGCCGCGCATCAACCGCCATCATAGCAACCACGTTCCACCCGTGTGGTAATGCATTGAGTTGGTTAACTACTGTCGGACGAAGACCGTCCGCTTTCTGCGTTATAGGGATGCTCCCAAATGATAGATTAAATTCAAACGACTACCCAGACAGCTATTTTGAATGTTGGAAACGATCGTAAACCAATTCAGAGCGATTTTATTTCATGCGGCGCGCTAAGATCGACGCTACATAAGGCTGCTGTCGCTATCTAGCGCACCTTTCTAGCATTTTATTCGTGCTCATACAGCGAGGGACGTAGTGTCGCGGACCGCCTGTAAATAAAACGCGAGCGCGCGTCACTGCTCATTCGCGAGTCCCACATGATTGGCTCACCGTGGTGGTTTACCGCGCGTAGGCAAGTTTTCACTACTTACGCAGAGAGTTAGACAGCTCCAGCATCACTCAGTCGAGCCATTGTTACCTGTAGCCGCCGCCGGCGTGGCGAGGGGCCCGCCGCGCATTACCCGTTATTCTATGATCTGAGGCCCTAGCTTTTATGCTGTGGGTAAATATTAGTGCAGCGATAGTTACCTGTAGCTGCTGCCGGCGCTGCGGCGGCGAGCGGCCTCGATTCTGTGGGTAGAAGCTAGTGAAGCAATAGTTGCCTGTGGCCGCGACCGGCGCTGAGCTGGCGGGCGCGGCGAGCGGCGCAAGGCTGGGGGCGCCCCCCGAACCGCACTCGCCATCATAGCAACAACGTCTGACCCGTGTGGGAAGGTATCAAGTCGGTTAACCACTATTGGACGAAGACCGTCCGCTTTCTGCGTTATAGGAAAACGACAGCTATCTATTTTTAACAAAATGTTGATATTGGAATCGACCGTAAAGCAATTCAGTGAGATCCTACATGTGTTCCGCTAAAGTCAATCGCTACATAATGCTACTATCGCTAATTAGTGCATCTTTGTAACACTTTATTTACACACTAACACTTATTCGTGCTCACGTATCTGTCAGCGAAGTAGTGCTACGGGCCGCCGGTTAATAAAACGAGCGAACGCGTCACTGCTCTCTCACGAGTCTAACACGATTGGCTCACCGCGGTGGTTCACCCGGTGAACTTCACCACGCGTAGGTAAGTTTTCGCTACCTACGCAGAGAGTTAAGACAGGTCTAGCATCACTCAGTCAAGCGATAGTTACCTGTAGCCGCTGCCAGCGCTGCAGTTGGTGCGCAGCGAGGGGCCCACCGCGCACCACCCACCATTCTATAATGAGGCCCTGGTCTCAATTTCTGTGGATAGATGCTAGTGCAGTTATAGTTACCCGTGGCCGCGGCCGGCGCTGCGGCTGGCGCTGCGGCTGGCGCGGCGAGCGGCGCGGGGCTGGGGGCGCCCCCCGCGCCGCGCGCGCCCCGCCCCGCGCCGCCTCGCGACCGGGACCCGCCGCGCATCACACGCCAGCTGAAGCAAATGTACATTCAGTGTCGCGGAATACGAGATAGAAGGATATAGGTAGGTAAGTAGAGGGTAAAAGTACCAAACTGATGTTATCCTTAAACCCATGAGAAACATAAGACCGCTGGCGATCGCATAACAATCGATTTATCTATTGTGTCTGGAAACTAGATCTCTAAATGGTTTAATCCATATTAATATTATAAATGCGAAAGTGTGTCTGTCTGACTATCTGTTACCTCTTGACGCTTAAGCCACTAAACCGATTGAGATGGAATTTGGTATGGAGACAGTTCGAGACCCTGGAAAGGACATAGGCTACATTTTGTCGCGATATAGAAACATTAAGAGGGTGTAATGGGGGATGAAAATTTATATGGAAAATCCAGCTCACGGAGGCGAGGTCGCGGGGAACCACTAGTTTTTAAATAAGTAATATTTGTTAGACTGCCACGTTGGTCTAGTGGTCAGCATGCTGGGTACTATCCACGAGGTCCCGGGTTCGTATCCCGGATCGAGCCGAGTGTTTGGGTTTTTCTGTCTTGAAATTACTCAGACACAGCTCCGGAGTCAGGAAATTGGTGGTGGTAACACCCCCGTTTCTCGGAAAGCACGTTAAGCCGTTGGTCCTGCGCCTGATCTCTCTACAGTCATGTCGGACTACTGTCTCACCGAATTATGAGAGTGAACAGAGAGTGCACCTGTGTATTGCGCACACAGCTGTGCACTATAATATGTCCTGCGCAATTGGCTAATCTCTGTTGAGATAGGCCGCCGTAGTCGAAATTCGGCTAGGAGGACATTATAATTTGTTTGCAAATTATTTGATATGTAACCTGGTGTGCTTTAGTCGTCTGCACAGTAATACAATATGTAACAAAAACCCTGTCCGAGCCGAAAGGGTCATAAAGTTGCTTTAATAACGTTACCAAAATAAGTATCAAAATTACGTAATTCATTAATACTTTTTTTTGGCGATTTTTAAAGTTAACAAGTTTAGCACCTATTTACCCTAAAACGGGGTAATTTTCAAAATACGTTAACACTCCCGGCGGGCGCGCGGCTCCGTTGACGCCGCCTACTCGCTTTGTCGGTACTACAATAAACGTAGCCGCGGCCTTTGATATCGCCGCGGCACGTGCCGGCGGCTATCCCGATATTATTACAGGTCAGTTTCGCGATGATATTACTTCCGAGTGGTCGTTCCGTTCCGTTGATCCGCAAAATGTCAAATACGAATCAAGAATACTTTAATATGCTCATGTGTCTGGATAGGAGTGACTGTGATTATTGTGAAGCTCGCAGAGATTATGAAGTGCGTTTTGCTATTCCGCTGGGTATCACAGTGCCGTCAGAGCGTGCGTTCCAGCGTTTCCACAAACGCGTGTTCACTACGGGCAACGCAGGGTCGTAAAAGGTTTGACGCAGGCAGGCCACGAGTCCACCAAACACTAATCACCACCACAAAAAAAGCTCCTTTCAGAGCTACCAAAAAGTCTCTGTTTCTTACGATTGACACATTATTATCTGGCTAATAATAAGAGCCGGGGTTATCTGGGGTCATGACTGCGCTACCTGCGAGTGCCGGCGCTATGCCGCGCCCCCGCGCGCCCCGTCACCGCCCTTCGCGTTGCCATGTAAGTTTTTTAAGTGTAGTATTTTTTATCTTTTTTTTTTCATAGGGTAATTTTTTTCTAATATTTTATGAAATAATTTCAGAAATAGAACCTTGACTATATACCTGATAACACCTTAACGGGTCGGACAGGTTTTTTTTACATATTGTATACTATGTGTATTAAAAGAAATAATAAAAAAATAGAGATGGGACTCAGATCAGATTTGATTCGAATCATTCGAATCATGACAATAAAAACTTGATTCGCAAATGAGCTTTTATGTTGCTTCGAATCGTCGCTTCATTCAAATCAATTTCTTTGATTCATGAGCACTCAAGTAGTAGTTATCAATGAGACAATTAGAATTCGTTTGCAGTTTAAACAAAGTTCTTCTCATAAAAATAAATATTATTTGAAGTAGAGTACCAAACTAATTTTACACGAACCTACTAAAACTTCCTACCTACTACACCATACTATACTATGACCATGCTAGGACCATCACAAAAATTAAATTTTAAATACAGTTTAAACTTTATATCAAAATCTTAAAAATGGCAACACTACATAAAAATTTTTTGGGATACAGTACAGAATGACGTTAATAATCTGTACTTTAAAAATTAATTACGGGTCATCTGTATAAGCGCAGTGTTCATTTTGACAATGACCAAAAACGGTGCATCGACAAACATTGTTAAACCAATCAATGGTTAAATTAGCACTAGTTTCAAACAATACTTTTATTATGTGTATTAAAATGTATAATAAATTACCCGATGATTTTAAAAATGTTTCAAAATTTAGAGATTTTTAAGGGAATGGTTGGTTCAAAACTGCTTTTATAGCACGCAGGAATATTTAAGGGAAAGGGTCAAGTGAAACTTTTGTAATTATATTTTAGAAGACTAAAACTAAGAGCTACTTAAAAATAAATAGCGAAAACGAATATAAGGGTGGGGCACTGGCCTTATCCCGAGCAAGATTAAATTGAATATAAAAATAAAAATATTGCTGGATGTCTACCAGACAGTTGCAGTAAGAAATGGGGAAAAAATTTAAGATCATTTTTTTAACCTTGTTTTTCCATACAGAATAAAGCTACTTACTTACTTAACGTTGTCAAATATTAGAACCCCTTGAGAAGATCGCCGGCGGTCGCATAACAATAGATTATCTATTGTGTCTGGAAACTTGGATCTCTGAATGGTATTTATTTTTTTATGCTAAGGTCGAAAACAAAATGTCTATTTTTTACACGGTCCTAGCACGGTCAGGGTATGGTACGGTGTTGGGCAACTGCAAACTGGGCACAGACCTTTAATCATCTACTATTTTTTTCTTTTGTGACAATTTTTTTTAATTTACTTATATTCAAGTGTTTGCTGTCCATTTTGTATTTGTTAATTTGACAGGTTATATAGTTGCATTTCTTGACTTCGATAATCAATAAGGTAAAATGAATTCACCGTTAGGTCTGTTTCAAAAAATATGGTAGGTATTGGCTTTTTTTTTTATTCATATTGATTCGAATCATCTCACCGATTCCAATCAAGGGTTAATTCTAATCATGATTGATTCCAATATTATTTTTTGATTCGAGTCCCACCACTAAGAAGAGGCCTTTGTGGAGATATAAGATAGTCAAACAAGTGCAGAATAATAAAAAGTAACACTCACGGCTGATGCTGCTGGTTGTAGTGCATGTTGTGCATATTGTGCATGTTGTGCATGTTATGCATGTTGTGCATGTTATGCATATTGTGCGGGTTGTGGTGCCGCCAGCCGGGCCGGCCGCGCCACGCGCCTCGCCTTGCCGACGCCACGCCAAACGTCTCCGAGTTCAGCTTGCGTTCCGTCCGCCAGTCCGTCCGCTGGCTGCGGCCCTTTGACCTGCGAATGGATAAATAGTTAGAAACTGCGCTTGAAAATACGGGCCAACTGGGAATTGGACTCGCGCCCAGAAGGTATACTAAATAACAAATTATGTGTCCACTTTAGACCTGTGTCGATCGTAATTGCGACATACAGGATGGTCCAATAGGTGACGTCCAAAAATACCCAATAGTTTCCGTTAAAGCTAGTCAGACCTTAATTTTGAATTGTGAATTTGTGTGTTTCACAGTTTCTTAGATCATTTCAAAAACTTTTCGAAAGCCTTAGTTTTTAAAATAAATACAAAAAACCTAGTACTTAATGGGGTAATTTTCGCCGACAACTGCCTTCAAATGCAAAAAATTCAAAAATGTAATTATATCTCGAAAACTGAGAAAAATCGTGTAACATACATACGGTTTATTTGCATAGCCCTGGATGTAAGGAATCCAAAAAAAAATTTTGGACGTCACCTTTTGGACCACACTGTATGAAGGGATTGATCGAATCACGTTCGATCGAAATCGAATCGAGTTTTTGACTTATCTCTTATAGTAGTAGTAATGAAACTTGTTTGTGCGGGTTATGTTAAAACCTAATTGATCACATTTTTAATATTATAATGTAAAAACCTTTACAAGTCCATACAAAATGCCTTCATTTGGCTACGTGATGCAAAGTGAACTCTTTTGCCTACAAAATTAATCTTTACCTAAAATTAATCGTGATCAACCAAATGAACGAATCATTGACCCGATCACCACACAAATAAGTCACAATCGACCCACGTCAGGAGAAATAATCGATCGACACAGGTCTAGGACTCCACTTACTTACACCTAGACAAAATACCACTATATTTTTGCGCAGGGCAGTTGGAACTCAAAAAAACGTCACATTTATTGCTAAATACGTGTATTATGCTTTAATACACATACTGAAACTTCTCTTTTAAGAACTAAATTCGTTTGAAAGATGCTATCTTCAGAGCCCAATGATCACAAGGTCAGATATGGTTCTCAGGATAAGGTTCAGCAAATACTTTTACCTTGAGAAAGCCCAGTTTGGTTAGGAAATTACAAGATTTTCCACCAAATCGTCCATTCACAAACGTGACGTAAATCTGCAGACAATACGTCATGGTGTGTGTTATTGACCTCATAAATAATACAGATAAGAGATTTAATGTTGGGTGTTCAGTTTATCTCTATCATAACATGCAATATCTGGTGTAAACAAAATAAATGTTACTATAAATGGTGTAACTTTCCTTCAGTGTCTTGCTCTCAAGTAGTGCAGAACCTGGCAAAACCTGCCGGGCTAACATGCAACGCTCGATAAATATTATCGCGTCGACAAAACTAGCAAAACAATATTTATTGCGTTGATAAACAAATAAGTCCATTGATTTAAACAAAAAGCACTTGCAATAGATTGCCGCATTAGACCTTTATCAAGTAAAGTCATGTAGATATGTCAGAGGGGACATAATTATACAGTTATGGGTGTCTGTCACAAGACGGCTGCATCGCATGTAAGATAGACAACACACGCGCGCGTTTGGCATCGCGTTCATCGAACCTAGGCGTTGTCACACCTGACATCGTGAGATGAGGTTAATTGGCGTGCCACAATCTCAATTTGCACTTGATTGTGTCGTAGCAAAACTATTTACTTAAATTACTTTGCGGAGCGATCCTTCTGTACTTGTACTATCATTTATTTTTTGTTAGTATGGGCTGTACCACAGAATAAGTACTAGTACTTCGTACAGAAGTATGACTTAGCAATTGTATTCCAAGAAATGTCTACTCAATGTCGTCAACATATGGCGTAATTTAGTTCGCCTCAGAGTCCATCACATTTTCGTGTAGACACCTACAAAAATCCATTGTGAGATAATTTTATACTTATTGCTCTGGAATATGATTCATAATACACTAAACCTATTCAGTGTCGTAATATCACGCGACGCGATAGGGTTGACTGTTACGAGAAGCTTCTAACGCCATAGCGACACGCAACTTGTTTTGCCCCTAAGTTAGGGTCGCCGCGCGTAAGTACGTTTTTGCTACCTACAGGCCTGGCTGTACAAACTCACCTTTCTACAGCCTCGCAGGAGATGTTATCGAAGAAGCTCTTGTTCTTATCGTAGCCAGTGTACCCGTTCTGGTCTTCGTCCACCTCCGGCTCGCCCGCGCCCGTTTCGTTCCCAGAGTCGTCCTTCTTGTCCACTTCGCCCTGTGAAACAGACGTAAGCTCCTGGAATCGAATGTGGAGTAATATTAGATTAAAAGGTCAATGAACTGAAAACATGCAATAAACAAATAATGTAAAGTGCATAAATTAAAATATCACAAGTATGCACTTTACATATAAAAATTCGAATCCGAATTCGAAAATACGGAATAAGTATTCAGATTCAGATTTATTGCAAGTCAGAAATTTGGTATGATGTTACGTGGTTATATTACGTGGGTATATGAATCTACAAGTACATGCGCGGGTCGACCAGTCGCTACGTTAGTAGGATAAGGTTACGATACAGAAAGAGTAGCAAATGTCTAGCTACATAAGTGTTTAAACTAGCAAGCGATTAGAGTTTCGCCATTCAAATTTGCTCTTTATTGTGTCGAACAAGAGTCACTTTTTATTTCAATAATTTTGCGAAGTGATCCTTTTGTACTTGTAATGTGTGTGTCTGTTACCTCTTGACGCTTTAACCACTAAGCCAATTAAGATGAAACTTGGCATAGAGATAATTTGCGACCCTGGGTAGGATATAGACTTTTTGTTGTGATATAGAAACATTGAGGTGAAATGGGGCATGAAAGTTAATATGGAAAATCAGACTATAGCGCGGGCGAATTTGCGGGGGACCGCTAGCTATCTATATTTATAAACTTACGACAGGCGTGACCTCCGGCTTGACCTCTCCATCGCTGATCTTGGCCTTGGCGAGCTGACTGCGCAGCTCCTCAAACTCGGTGTTGGCCTGCTCGAAGTCGTAATCGTTGTCGAACTTGAGCGTGTTCTTGTTGCGAGGCACGAACCCGCGCCCGCGACCGCGCGGCCTCCCCCGCCAGCCACCGCGGTTGTAGCCTTGTTGGCCTGGGGCAAGCATAGAAGTTACATGAGTGCGGAGGGTGTGCTAAGTTAATGTCAACGACTGTGTTACAATATGCGGGCTACAGCCCTTCGAACTGAGCTACCGAGAACATAAGTCGTAAGATGCTAGGATGATAGCTTGCAGCAGCTACATTACCCCGCGGAAAACGATGCACATTACAATCATCGCATTTCCGATAAAAACGAATGCAAATTTTCTTAACATCAATTTCGTTATACTTATCATTTATCAGAATTTGAATTCAGAACTAAGTACTATGATGATGTTTTGTATAACATAGTATGACTATTTATTATGTTAAGTGTGCGAGCCAGATAACGTGCTACGGAGCCGAAATAATTCGATATCTCTTTTCATATGTGGATGTGCATTGTTTTCTGCCAGGTACTGTACCTTGCTACAACTCTTCGAACTCGCCTACCTAGTGGTGATCGTCATACTAATTCTACAACACTAGGTTCTGGCTAGCTTAGTTAGCCAAGTCAGAAGATGCTCTGCACTCACCAGGCTGGTGATGGTGGTGCTGCTGCTGCTGCTGCTGCGAGGTCTGCGCCTGCTGGTGCTGTTGGTGCTGCGGCTGCTGCTGGTGCTGGGGCGGGTGGGGTGGCTGCGCGCCGCCGCTCGGGTACCGCGTGCGGTTCCGCGAGTTGGTCCGGTTGCGGCCCTGCTGGCCCCCCTTCTGGGCGCCGGTGCTGCCTCGGCGACTGTCGCGCTGCTGTCCCGAACTACCCGCGACGCCAGCCTGCTGGGGCATTGTAATGTTCATCTTTGTGCAGCCCTATTTTTGAATTCACTCGTATGACATGACGTTTACTCTATAGATGTCGAACGAAAATTAATTCAGGCTAATTTACACTAGAAAAATTGTTATAGAATTGTGGTTAAATGGCTATTTTTTTTGCCACTTACTAGACTGTCAAATCTTGCTATTTATTAAAGCTTATGTTACGATTTTGCTATTGTAATTTAGCAGACTTGGGTCACTGTTCTACACCAGTGCTGAGACCCCAAATTCGTAATTAATTTTGAGAAATGACTATCAATCTGCACATGCTTGTGTACATATCCTAACACTAGCAGGGGCCTATCGCTTTACTGGATGGCTTCAAAACTGACATCTGGAAAGCAGTGAGACTGGTGGTAGGCCTGCAGATCTGTCCCTGTTTGTTGTGAATGCTGTTTAACATCTGTCTGCCAGTTTACTAGTGATCAATAAATAAATAAACTTCCAATACTTTTTTATCAGTTGCAAGCCCAAAACAGATAAAAAAAAGATACTACATACTTAGAGCAGAAAACTATAAAATTTTGTGTGAAAAGTCCGTACATTCAATTAGTTCTAGTAATTACAAATAAGTATGATATCTTATTTTACTTGATGTATATTACATGTGCTCTTTGACCAACAATAACTTACCTGAGTACCCTGATCTGCCGTTGGGCTCTTCCTGTGTCCCCCAACAGCAGGAGTGCCTGACCGTGAAGCACTCTGCTGAGAGCCTCCACTGATGAGATCCAACATTGAGCCTAAAATAGTTACAAACAATTTAATCTGTTTGCTAGACTCCTACCTACCACAATTTGGCAAGTTTAAGCTTGTATGATGTTTTTTTTTAAAATGAAATGTGACTTGATTTATGAAGATACAATGAGATGTATAAATAGATGAATAAATGTCTAACTAATGAAAGAATGGCATAAAAAGTAAATAATATGAAAGTTTATTATTTATTTCTTATTTTAAAATTAAAAATATGTGCTAGTGAGAATTGTGACCATGATGATTGCAAGCAACAGACCAAGGAACATGAATGCGGTTTGCGATTTTCAGACAGAAGTGAGGTTAATTAGTTAACAATATTAGTATTTTAATATTTGTATTAGTAAATTTACCTACAGGTTAACTATTAGGAAATTATCTATTTTAATAAGTAGTAAAAAGGTAACTTTAGCTCAATTTCTAGAATGCTTTATGAATTTTTTAAGTTAGTAGTTAGGTAGTTACAGTAAACTAATAATTGGTTAACTTTTATTTTAAAAGTTCAGATTTTGAAGGTTACTTTACACAACCAATAAATACATATTGCAGAAGGATGATAAAAAAGGTATATGAATGATGATGAAAGATGAAACTAAATACCTAACTAGTGAAGCATGCAGACTGCATTTTATACAGATGATTGCACAATGCACACTCAAATACTTCTAGACCTTACATTCCAATTATTATAATTCATGTAACGAAATGTAAGAAAAATTTGTACTTACTAACAAAAACACTAGCAACTAATTCATATTGATATAAATATAAGACAATCCATTTTACAACAAATATTATTTAGCCTATGTTGACAAGTGCAGAGCAAAGGACTAATAAAAAATTGTTTTAACAATTACACCAGTCATCAAAGTAAGTGTAAGCTTGTGCTATGGCAACTAGGAAAACGGATTGACATTCTTGGATATAAGTTTGCTTATAAATAAATATCTACAACTCAGGTACAAAATGCTCATCCACAGTAACACCTGCTTGCAGGAATCAAAACCCGCAACTGCTGGATAATAATGTCCCCATAATATTGTGTAGTAGTGATAAAACCCTGAATAACATTTTTGCATAACAAAAATTGTATTAGTAAGATCTAGAAGATTTAAGTGATTGTGCAAGTAAAAATCGCAAGGCGGCATTTATGTAAGCATTGAAGCAAGTATAACCAATAAAGGAAACCTTGGTCTTTCACTTGATTTGAGTGGTGTGCCACTCCAGATCCAATTGGAGCAGTTGTAGGCTGCTGCTGTATTGACAGTTCCACTGATGTCTGTGGAGACAACTCACTCGTCTTATTGAGTTGGGCATGCACACTTCCAGGGAAGCCGGCCATAGGGTGGTATTGCGGATATTGTGTCTGTCCAACGACAGGGTGGTTGAACTGGCCTGCGTACTGGCCCGGAGCAGTGTTGCCACCCCCGAGGGACGGGGGCACTGACATCTGCATGATGGCAGGGTCGTTGGGCAGTGAAGGAACATTGTTAAGCACCCGGATGTCCTTGATGTCAGAGCCACGGAATAAGATGTAATCGTAAACTTGGCTTTGTGGTGCTACCGGATACTGTGTCTCGCGGTCCTCAGTACCAAATGATCGCACTGTAAAATAGAAAATAAAAGTATTTTAATCCCAACATATTGAAAATTATTTAGACACTTCTAGAAATGATTAAAAATCATTACAAATCATACATTGCAATTTCACAAAGATTTTAGTCAAATCTTTTTATTATGTAAACAGCTGTTGCATTTACGCGCAGAAATAGGAGCACAGTAATTGTTTACAGGAATAGTACCTAGTTATCAACGTCATCAATGTGAAACTCGCGTCAGTTTAAGAGGTTTACAATTTTGTTGAGGGTAGTATACAAACAACGTGTCAAGTAAAAAAGGAATAGGGAAAAACGGCGTTCTGATACACGGCAACAAGCAAAATTTTTGAATTCAATCCAGCAAACAATAAACAAAGATACGTTTGTATTTCAGGAGGGAAGAGTTGACTGTCAAAGTGGCAAACAGTACAACGAAAAAAGGTACTGAAGGTTTACAAAAAGGCGAAATGCAGCCAGTAGAGTAATTTAAAGGACCTGAGTAGCAATCTAGAGCGATAATTTAATGCTATAAGATTCCATTTGTCAACTTACCGCTAGCCAAAGCGATGGTACATTCTTGAGGATCAACGGTAAAAAGTCTCCCTTCGTACCGAATATCTGCTTTCGATATTAGACTTATCTTGGAGCCTAATTCAGGCATTCCAGAACTCATTGTGTCACTTTAAAAATAATCCGCCGATGACAAAGATTTTTCCCGATATTGTCGACCGTGAAATATCAGCCACCGAACAAAATGACTGACGGGAAGTTGGCAACAAGCGCAGCGTTTACAAACAGCTGGAATAATGAAATGGCAGTAGCCGGAAATACATACAAAGCAGGGACTTTAAAAAAATTGTACATACATTTCCCCATAAAATATACAAAACACCTTCAACATAATGTAAATAGTCTACAAAAATATTTTTGGTTATTTATTTACTATAGAAAATTTCATTACAATGATTTAATAAAAATAAGTAATTACAAGCAGAAATCAGTTAAGCTGTATCTAGACGCTTAGTTTCAATCCTTTAAACACTATTTTTTGAACCCCTTACAAAATAATAGGTTGGGTACCGTACTACTTGGATCTCATATTCGCTCACTTTGAACATATTAACATTTTATTTCCCTATCAATAAAATACCTGACATACTAGTGTGTAAAGTTTTCTTTTTAAAGAAGGACGCCCATTTTTGACCTGTAAAAATATTAAAAATTAGGTTCACGTGTACAGTCACGTTTTATTGTACTTATGATGGCAAAATGTATACTATTCAAAATAAAAATACTTTCATATAAAACGACAGTATAGAAAAAAATTAAACGATTTTCAAAAAATTACGTTACTTTAATAAAATACAAATGCCTACAGCAATGTTACACGAAAAATCTGGTTTAAGTTTTAGGATCTCTCATCAATCCAGCTAAGAAGCACATCAAATTGACCCAAACGCACTTATTACACTACCGTTTTTGTAGGAAACCTAATAAGGAAATTGGAAGATGGAAAAATCAAATTGAATTCTACTTAAATTGTACCTTTAGGTTTTCATTTGTAGGAAACCTTAATCGAAGACAAATTCGGATAGTGTAATAAGTGTTTAAGCAATACCTCTATCGTCAGAAAGGGAATATATATAACGTAGGTATGTGAGATGACCTAAAAATGTTTTTGCATTATTACTTATTTTCCTGACTGCCAAAAGTAATCATATTTATAATGTTGTTTTAAGGGTACTAGCTCCTTAAATATAATAATTGTATTATTGTTGTACACCAACACCAACACAACGAAAAAACATTTTGACAGATCATAGCATGTATAGGAAGTGGGGAGCCTTCTTTAAATTTATGTGTATAGATTTGTTTTTCTTTGTAATAAATTTTATATTAAGTTAATTAAAAAAATGAAATCCTCAATCTTTTTTGTTTAATTTTATTCCTTTAAACGAGCAATGGGGTTGGCAAGTGAAAGCTGATTTCAGATAGCGTCACCACTGTAAGAACCAATGGTAAGAACCCTTGTCTGAAGCTGAAGCTGATAAACTTGAGAGTTCATATTTATGATGATTTTTTGTCAAATTTATGATTTCGAACATGTATACGACTTGATCTTATGAAAAAACCTTCAGGTTTTAGGCAAGGTTCTTTTCTCTTTAGAGGTTTGTTAAACGCAAAAGTATACTTGCGAATATTATAGGTTATTATGTGATGCAGGTAGGTATTATTTAACGTACTAATGAGTGGAAATAGTTTTTGACGAACCTTGTTATTTCGAAAATAATCACTTTTTAACATATAATTAGGCATTTACTGATAATTACTCTAAATTTAATAAAAAAATACAGCTTAGTTATTGGTCTTTGCGCTACTAGCGCCACATTAACAGTTGCCGGCCCCATTCTTGTATATTTATTTATTTGTAAAGGGTGTAAAAAAAGTGCGTGTCAAATTCAAGGCGGTAGTTCTGAGTAGTCTAGGTGAATTGGTACGTAGAATAATTGATTCAGACATCAAATAGACTTACAATCGATTTAAAACATTACAAAATATTTTACGTTTTAGTGGCTATTTATTTCATGGGTATATTATAGATCTATGAACCACAAGACGATAAACCAATGATATACCAACCAATGAATCGTAAATATGTACCTCCGTAACGAGTAAAAAGGTGAGGATACTAAAATTAAGAAAAAAACAGAACATCACTGTTTTCAGACTTCTGTCAGCAGTAAAGAATTTCGTTTCATTTTACACTTTATGTAGAAAATAAAAACTGAAAAATGTTGCATTATATACATTAATTTTTGACCTTATTTCCATTTTTTTGTATGAAAATGCTCGGTTTTTGTTTCGAAAATCAATTCATCTTTCATTTAGCTGAAAACGATACCAAACTTGCCCTAGTAGGTATAAATTAGCAGTTATAACGAGTCACAGTGCGTGCGGAGTAAGGGAACTTTACCCCCTCCCCCAGCCCTCCAGTGGGGTGTGAGCCGCTGACTCCCGGGCGTTTTCCACTCTAGTCTACCTAAGGCACAAGTATGCCAAGGCTCATCCTTTGATCCGAAAAATATTGGTTTCCATACATTGAATGCGTATAATGGCTCTGCTATAAAACGCGCGGGCGTCTCGTTGCTCGCTCGCAACACCCAACTTGTTTAGCCTCTTCCAATGGGTCGCCGCGCGTAGGTATGTTTTTGCTACCTACGCGGGGAGTTACACAGGCCTGACTATAGTAAGTTCGAGCACCATAACTGAAATAAAAAAGGAATTCATTTTATAAAGTCCCTATGCTAAATATTTCTCTAATCTATCGTTTGTCACTAGTGTTAAATTCATTGGCAATCATTACATTTTATAGATCTTGTTCTATAGTTATATGATTAAATCAAATCCGATTGCGATCTAGATTGACTGTGTATGCACCTACTTTAAAGGTAACCACAGATTATTAAGCCAAAGTGAAATTAGCTTCAAGTCAATGAACTGTTTCCGTCTTTGCTTAAGAAAATAACGTAGCTTGCCTATGGTTTATAGTCCTTTTACGAAAAAAAGTCCAACGGATTTATTTTGAACTACATTTTATAATACGAAAAATGACAGTTGATGTCTAGTACCTCATAGTTACTAGCGCCACTATCAGACGACTTCCTGTTCCTGCACTATGCGTGCACTTGTATTTATTGTCAAATTTGTCAATTTGGCTGTCAAAAAAAATCAAAGGCAACCGCCGTTTGAATTATATTATTGTAAATCTCACATAAATACTACTTATTTTTCGTTATCTGGATAGGAAAACGTCTGTTTATGAATGCTAAAACAAAGAGAGTGAAATATTCGATATAGTTTACGCATGCCTATGTAAGAATGGTGTTAGAGACTCCAATAACTTCGCGAGCTGGATTCGCGAGACTCAGCAGTGGCGGGAGCGCCAACAGTTCCATTCGGCGTCGGAGTCTTATTCCGCAGAGCCGGGTAGCAGGAAGAGTTGAGGTAATACTTTAATAACGTCGGGTTTTATCTCAATGATCATGATAATCTATCTGAAGTTAAAACTTCTTAAACTGTGTGTGTTATCTTATTTTTCAGGATAAAAACGATGATGATGCTGAGCGTTCGTCTCTGGTGGCCTCGGAGCGGGCGGTGGCGACGTCCACGCCCCAGGCGTCGCCGCGTCGCGGGAGGGACACCATGTCCTCGTCCCCGCAGAAGGAACACTTTCAGGGTTGTCTCAAACTTTATGCGGAAAATGTAAGATTGTGGAACATGTGTGTAAAATTAAATTATGAATGTATTGTTACATTCTTTATCACAACTGAAAAATTGTTACACTTATCATATAGCCTTTTAAATGGGGCTATTGTGTTTTATAAGTTTTTTTCTGTTATTGAGAATACCTTGCTTACCTTAATAACTTTTTTTGTAGAAAATAAACAAAGACAATGCATGGAACCTCCAACTCATAGACTTTATGACATCAATGTTACGACGGCATGACTCTCGCATGGAAAACCTTCAGACTGCTTCCACAGTGGTGGACGCATCAGCCAGGATCTACTCGTTTAGGGTAGACGCAGTGCACTATGATGTGCTGAAGATGGCCGGTGGGCTAAGCAAGGCTGCTCAGGTAAGAAAAGATCAAAAATTCAAATTTCCTTAACTCTTTGGTTCTTCTCAAAACAAGTTTTAAAGCCTTCTGGCTTTCACTGCTACTACCACTAAATGATGTGATTTTCTAAATGAATTAAACTTTATATTGTAACAATAGCAAATTTTGTAGTCACCAAGCTAGTGCTACGATTTTTTTGGATAGATTAGCAACTGGCTTTTACTAGATTATAGATTACTCAAAGACACTTGACAGTTTTTAAGGGTTCCGTAGTCCGACAAGGAACCCTTATAAGATCGTTCAGTCCGTCCATCCTAGTCTGTCACAGCAGAATATCTTCTACGTTTATGGACTGATTTGCATGTAACTTGGTTCGAGGATACTTCACATATAGATCTCATTTTCCAAAATACAAAAAATTTAAATTACCCCTTTTTAAGGGTACCTTCCCATACATGTAAAGGGGGGGGGGTGAATCATTTTTTTGAGTGCACCCCCTTGTGTGGGGTATCGTTAAAAAGGACTATGAAAATAAGGTAGGGTTTCCATACAACACTTTTTTATCAGCTTTACCATTTGCGAGATATAGCCCGCCAAAGTCGTTTACACAGTGCCCCCCCCCCCTCCCTGTAATTTCTAAAGTCTTGGACCTATAAACTTCAAATCACTCACGTAAAGAAACAGGTGCGGAAACTCTTATTTAAAATTGTTTCGGGTAACCTGTGATAAATACTTTTGAAATTATAAATAAAATAAAAATATATACTTTTTTTGCCTATATTGTCTAATGTTTTAAGTTAATGTTACGGAACCCTTCGCGCGCGAGTCCGACTCGCACTTGGCCGGTTTTTAAATACTGTTATTTTATTAACATTATCATTTTAGGCAGATATGCAGTTAAAACAACTGATAACAGTCTGCATCTCATTATCATAGCTTAGTTTTTGTTTCCTGTATAATATGTTTGGTAAAGTCTGTTTTTAAATTTTATTTTAATGATTGAATTGCGTGCTTTTCGCCCGATTTTTTAATTGTTGATCGCAATATAATGTTTAGACAAAAAGAGGCAAGAAAGATGACGACGGACTTACGCAAGACGAAGGGGCGGTAGATGGCGACTCTGCCCCAGCCAAGAAACAGAAGAAAAAGAGATCCAAAGGTGCCATAGCCGCCAATCCTGAGGTATTCAATGGCGAATTTGATTCCAATGATTGTATAGGTAAGAAGAAAATTTAATCATTATTAGACCCTTTATGTCATGTCAAAACCCACAGTATGGCTTACAGGGCTAGAAACTGTAAATTCTTTGGTAGGAAAACTTTATGAACATTTTGTATTTTCAGATCCATTTTTCGAGAGGCTAGCAGCAACAACGGGCGATGTGACATCATCAAACCGAGCATTTAATGCTTCATTGCCAATCCATGACAAAACTTTGGCTTTAATTTTGAGGTATGGTACATTTAACATTGATTAAGTTTTTTTATGTGAAGCAACTATTTCAATAACTGGTTTTATTTCAGAACTGACAATAGCTTCCTAGAGCCTATAAAAGAGAATGTACCTGAAGATCTCGAGTTGACAGAGCGAATTTCTCTAGCATTGAAGCTTCTACCAGCATTTACAGAGACTGACCAAATATGTGAGCCTTTCACTGGCTTCTCAATAAGCAACTGGGACCCTGACAGTGAGGATGCGTAAGTATAACCACAAAATTACCTAATAGTAGAGGAACAGAAGTATCACACTGCAAACAGAGACTCTCGCTACGACAATATTAAGTGCAATTCAGGTCGCGCAGTGTTAACTGCCTACCATTGTTAGTTGCGTCTTGCACAATCTTAGCTCTTCTAACTTGAGATAGAGTCAAACGCCACGATGCTGCTTGTAACACGTAGTGTTGTTGAGTGTCTCACTGAATTAGACGGTTGGTCTAATTCAGTGAGACACTCAACAACACCCACCCATGTACTTAAAGCTTTTACCTAAAATGCGGAATGTGTCAAGCCTAGTTTACGAACTATTGGTAGAATATAAAAAAAAACGGATTGTTTTGCAGTGACCGTGTAACAAACTGGGTGGAGGAGAATCGTTTGAATTTATCACAACAGGCTTTGGCTTTCGACGTGAATGCCGAAGTCGAGCCTATACCACAGGATGATGCTCACAATGACCTGTTTGGTAAGTTAATTGCAATAATGTTCAATCTGTGCGCTTGTGGAACTCTCTACCCTTAGCTATCAGACAATCCGAGTCTCTTTTCATATTCAAAAATCGACTTAAGGAACATTTTCTTTCACTGTAAATTAACTACACTGCCGTTGGTTGAGTACTTGTCATATTGGTATAATAATACGTATATTATGTATGATTTATATGTAGGTATATTGATATTTTTATGTATATATAGTATGTGTAGTATATTATAGTGATAGTATATAATATGTGTATGTATGTCTGTTTCGTACCTATTATTTTATAATATGTCTTTTGCACCAATCACCCCCTTCCTGTGATTAAGTATTTCCTATACCCAAAGGTTGTCTGGAAGAGATCGCTCTTAGCGATAAGACCGCCTAATTTGTACATCTTTCTATGTAAATTGTATTGTTGTTACTTTTATGGTGTGCAATAAAGAGTTATCTATCTATCTATCTATCTTTTTTACAGAGTTAGTCCAACGCACTCACAAGCCTAAATAAAAATATATTAGCACTAACTACAGTATTTCATGATAATCCAATAAAAAAATCAAATGTTAAGTCTAAAGTCTTACCAAATACAAGTGTAAAGTCTGTTTTTCTTTGCTTGGCAAACATTGTAAGTAAACTGGTATTTTTGGCATTCCTTTTTAGCGTTTTTTTTTTTAAATAGATGGACACAAAAATAATAACCTACTGTGGTAATTTATTATTTAATACATAAATCTTTTTATATAGTTTTTTTATATAAATGTATGAATTTGAATATATCTATGATGTTGATGATGAGATGTGGTCTCTACCCAAAATATTAATCAATTCAAAAACCGACTTGACGCTCATCTAAACACGCTCAACTTAATATGAAAAACTGGATACATGCAGCTATCAGTTGCCACATCAGTTTTTACGAGTATTATTTTGAACTATTTTTCAAAGTCACAAAAACGTTTGCCAAGCAAAGAAACACGGACTTCGGTGTCAACAGAGTACAATTTTCAGACGACGAGCCCCTCGGCGGGATCGACAGCGAGGAGGAGGCCGAGGCGGCGCTCGCGGCGTGCGCCCCCCGCGCGCCCGCCGCCCCCCCCGCGCGCCTCACAGACATGCGCCCCGCCGCGCCGCGAGACGCGCGCCTCGAGTACTCCTACTGCGCGTCCATAGTCGCCGCCTGGGCCGGCCCGGCGCACTGGCGGCTGAGGAACAACAGAGGTTAGTTCCAGAACCTTCTACCCCGTCACAAGCGGCCCCCTCCCCCCGCGCGCCTCACAGACATGCGCCCCGCCGCGCCGCGAGACGCGCGCCTCGAGTACTCCTACTGCACGTCCATAGTCGCCGCCTGGGCCGGCCCGGCGCACTGGCGGCTGAGGAACAACAGAGGTTAGTTCCAGAACCTTCTACCCCGTCACAAGCGGCCCCCTCCCCCCGCGCGCCTCACAGACATGCGCCCCGCCGCGCCGCGAGACGCGCGCCTCGAGTACTCCTACTGCGCGTCCATAGTCGCCGCCTGGGCCGGCCCGGCGCACTGGCGGCTGAGGAACAACAGAGGTTAGTTCCAGAACCTTCTACCCCGTCACAAGCGGCCCCCTCCCCCCGCGCGCCTCACAGACATGCGCCCCGCCGCGCCGCGAGACGCGCGCCTCGAGTACTCCTACTGCACGTCCATAGTCGCCGCCTGGGCCGGCCCGGCGCACTGGCGGCTGAGGAACAACAGAGGTTAGTTCCAGAACCTTCTACCCCGTCACAAGCGGCCCCCTCCCCCCGCGCGCCTCACAGACATGCGCCCCGCCGCGCCGCGAGAC
This sequence comes from Pyrausta nigrata, assembly GCA_949316185.1. Classification (NCBI taxonomy): domain Eukaryota; kingdom Metazoa; phylum Arthropoda; class Insecta; order Lepidoptera; family Crambidae; genus Pyrausta; species Pyrausta nigrata. The sequence goes on along the minus strand of OX438949.1, from coordinate 13,901,321 downwards.
GCGCGCCTCGAGTACTCCTACTGCGCGTCCATAGTCGCCGCCTGGGCCGGCCCGGCGCACTGGCGGCTGAGGAACAACAGAGGTTAGTTCCAGAACCTTCTACCCCGTCACAAGCGGCCCCCTCCCCCCGCGCGCCTCACAGACATGCGCCCCGCCGCGCCGCGAGACGCGCGCCTCGAGTACTCCTACTGCACGTCCATAGTCGCCGCCTGGGCCGGCCCGGCGCACTGGCGGCTGAGGAACAACAGAGGTTAGTTCCAGAACCTTCTACCCCGTCACAAGCGGCCCCCTCCCCCCGCGCGCCTCACAGACATGCGCCCCGCCGCGCCGCGAGACGCGCGCCTCGAGTACTCCTACTGCGCGTCCATAGTCGCCGCCTGGGCCGGCCCGGCGCACTGGCGGCTGAGGAACAACAGAGGTTAGTTCCAGAACCTTCTACCCCGTCACAAGCGGCCCCCTCCCCCCGCGCGCCTCACAGACATGCGCCCCGCCGCGCCGCGAGACGCGCGCCTCGAGTACTCCTACTGCACGTCCATAGTCGCCGCCTGGGCCGGCCCGGCGCACTGGCGGCTGAGGAACAACAGAGGTTAGTTCCAGAACCTTCTACCCCGTCACAAGCGGCCCCCTCCCCCCGCGCGCCTCACAGACATGCGCCCCGCCGCGCCGCGAGACGCGCGCCTCGAGTACTCCTACTGCGCGTCCATAGTCGCCGCCTGGGCCGGCCCGGCGCACTGGCGGCTGAGGAACAACAGAGGTTAGTTCCAGAACCTTCTACCCCGTCACAAGCGGCCCCCTCCCCCCGCGCGCCTCACAGACATGCGCCCCGCCGCGCCGCGAGACGCGCGCCTCGAGTACTCCTACTGCACGTCCATAGTCGCCGCCTGGGCCGGCCCGGCGCACTGGCGGCTGAGGAACAACAGAGGTTAGTTCCAGAACCTTCTACCCCGTCACAAGCGGCCCCCTCCCCCCGCGCGCCTCACAGACATGCGCCCCGCCGCGCCGCGAGACGCGCGCCTCGAGTACTCCTACTGCGCGTCCATAGTCGCCGCCTGGGCCGGCCCGGCGCACTGGCGGCTGAGGAACAACAGAGGTTAGTTCCAGAACCTTCTACCCCGTCACAAGCGGCCCCCTCCCCCCGCGCGCCTCACAGACATGCGCCCCGCCGCGCCGCGAGACGCGCGCCTCGAGTACTCCTACTGCGCGTCCATAGTCGCCGCCTGGGCCGGCCCGGCGCACTGGCGGCTGAGGAACAACAGAGGTTAGTTCCAGAACCTTCTACCCCGTCACAAGCGGCCCCCTCCCCCCGCGCGCCTCACAGACATGCGCCCCGCCGCGCCGCGAGACGCGCGCCTCGAGTACTCCTACTGCGCGTCCATAGTCGCCGCCTGGGCCGGCCCGGCGCACTGGCGGCTGAGGAACAACAGAGGTTAGTTCCAGAACCTTCTACCCCGTCACAAGCGGCCCCCTCCCCCCGCGCGCCTCACAGACATGCGCCCCGCCGCGCCGCGAGACGCGCGCCTCGAGTACTCCTACTGCGCGTCCATAGTCGCCGCCTGGGCCGGCCCGGCGCACTGGCGGCTGAGGAACAACAGAGGTTAGTTCCAGAACCTTCTACCCCGTCACAAGCGGCCCCCTCCCCCCGCGCGCCTCACAGACATGCGCCCCGCCGCGCCGCGAGACGCGCGCCTCGAGTACTCCTACTGCGCGTCCATAGTCGCCGCCTGGGCCGGCCCGGCGCACTGGCGGCTGAGGAACAACAGAGGTTAGTTCCAGAACCTTCTACCCCGTCACAAGCGGCCCCCTCCCCCCGCGCGCCTCACAGACATGCGCCCCGCCGCGCCGCGAGACGCGCGCCTCGAGTACTCCTACTGCGCGTCCATAGTCGCCGCCTGGGCCGGCCCGGCGCACTGGCGGCTGAGGAACAACAGAGGTTAGTTCCAGAACCTTCTACCCCGTCACAAGCGGCCCCCTCCCCCCGCGCGCCTCACAGACATGCGCCCCGCCGCGCCGCGAGACGCGCGCCTCGAGTACTCCTACTGCGCGTCCATAGTCGCCGCCTGGGCCGGCCCGGCGCACTGGCGGCTGAGGAACAACAGAGGTTAGTTCCAGAACCTTCTACCCCGTCACAAGCGGCCCCCTCCCCCCGCGCGCCTCACAGACATGCGCCCCGCCGCGCCGCGAGACGCGCGCCTCGAGTACTCCTACTGCGCGTCCATAGTCGCCGCCTGGGCCGGCCCGGCGCACTGGCGGCTGAGGAACAACAGAGGTTAGTTCCAGAACCTTCTACCCCGTCACAAGCGGCCCCCTCCCCCCGCGCGCCTCACAGACATGCGCCCCGCCGCGCCGCGAGACGCGCGCCTCGAGTACTCCTACTGCGCGTCCATAGTCGCCGCCTGGGCCGGCCCGGCGCACTGGCGGCTGAGGAACAACAGAGGTTAGTTCCAGAACCTTCTACCCCGTCACAAGCGGCCCCCTCCCCCCGCGCGCCTCACAGACATGCGCCCCGCCGCGCCGCGAGACGCGCGCCTCGAGTACTCCTACTGCGCGTCCATAGTCGCCGCCTGGGCCGGCCCGGCGCACTGGCGGCTGAGGAACAACAGAGGTTAGTTCCAGAACCTTCTACCCCGTCACAAGCGGCCCCCTCCCCCCGCGCGCCTCACAGACATGCGCCCCGCCGCGCCGCGAGACGCGCGCCTCGAGTACTCCTACTGCGCGTCCATAGTCGCCGCCTGGGCCGGCCCGGCGCACTGGCGGCTGAGGAACAACAGAGGTTAGTTCCAGAACCTTCTACCCCGTCACAAGCGGCCCCCTCCCCCCGCGCGCCTCACAGACATGCGCCCCGCCGCGCCGCGAGACGCGCGCCTCGAGTACTCCTACTGCGCGTCCATAGTCGCCGCCTGGGCCGGCCCGGCGCACTGGCGGCTGAGGAACAACAGAGGTTAGTTCCAGAACCTTCTACCCCGTCACAAGCGGCCCCCTCCCCCCGCGCGCCTCACAGACATGCGCCCCGCCGCGCCGCGAGACGCGCGCCTCGAGTACTCCTACTGCGCGTCCATAGTCGCCGCCTGGGCCGGCCCGGCGCACTGGCGGCTGAGGAACAACAGAGGTTAGTTCCAGAACCTTCTACCCCGTCACAAGCGGCCCCCTCCCCCCGCGCGCCTCACAGACATGCGCCCCGCCGCGCCGCGAGACGCGCGCCTCGAGTACTCCTACTGCGCGTCCATAGTCGCCGCCTGGGCCGGCCCGGCGCACTGGCGGCTGAGGAACAACAGAGGTTAGTTCCAGAACCTTCTACCCCGTCACAAGCGGCCCCCTCCCCCCGCGCGCCTCACAGACATGCGCCCCGCCGCGCCGCGAGACGCGCGCCTCGAGTACTCCTACTGCGCGTCCATAGTCGCCGCCTGGGCCGGCCCGGCGCACTGGCGGCTGAGGAACAATAGGGGTGAGTCTACTGCTGTATATAGGGATACCACTACAGTCGCCGCCTGGACTGGACCGGTGCATTGGCGGCTAAGGAACAACAGAGGCGAGTCACTATCATCATAAGCGTAAGATGGCGTGACTTTCAGTGTTCCAGTGGCTGAATTTCGGCGAATGTTCGATGGAATTACATGAAATGATTCCACCGGCCCCATTTTACCATCTATAAAACGCAGGCACGGGGGTGTTAACACCACCAACTTTCTGACTCCGGAGCTGTGTCTGAGTTATTTCAAGACAGAAAAGCACGTTAAGCCGATGGTCCTGCGCCTGATCTCTCAACGGGCATGTTAGACTGCCGTCTCACCGAATTATGAGACTGAAGGAACAGAGAGTGCACCTGTGTATTGCACACACACTTGTGCACTATAATATATCCCGCGTAGTTGGCTAAATCTCGCTTGAGATTGCCCGCTGTAGTCGAAATTCGGCTAGGAGGACTTTATAACGCAGGCTAGGCCTCCACCCTTATGTCCTTGACATACTACCCCGGTGGTACTGGCGGCTGAACGATCCTATGCAAAGGTGATAGGTTCCGTTAGGTGCCGCCTGGTAGCTACCAGCTATCAATCACCCTCCCACTGGAGTTCGACGCCAAGCAGTTTGCTGTGTTCCGTCTGTGAGTGGGAGTGCCAGAACCTTCTGGATGAGCTTGCTCCACCATTGACTCCATTTACGCCACGTCTGGCGTAGTCTAGTGTCAAGAGCAAACCCATTTCAAATAAATGAAATAAAATCGTACGCAACGTTTTTCTGTTAGATGCTGTAGTTGCTACGATGACTGCGGCGCGTCTAGATGGGCGTTCATTTTTGGAAAAACATTCTCCTCATCCCCTCTAGAAGTCCTTCAAAATACACCTTGGAAATACTCCTCTCAGCTAGTCACTAGTCATTTACACATAATATGACGTAATCCTCTCACAAGTCATGTAATACGACCTAATACCATGGATGAATCTAATAATCAATTTCTTACAACGCACCTTTATTCACAGCTTCAAAACAGTCCGAACGGACGCAGTCCACAGCCGGCCGGCTAACAGTCGACGGCAAAAAGCCTCCGCGAACGAAACGCCAGCTGGACTTCCTAGGCGCGGGGCTAGCGTTCGATTGCCGGGGAACACCGGTGGGCGAGTACGAGCCGGCGCAACCCGCGAAGATCATGATCAGTAGGAAAACGCTTGCTACGGGACACACGTGGAACGAGGCTAACTTCAAGACGCCAATTGACAGGTAGCTTTTAAAACGTAGGCGGTGTTATTATAAAAAAATTGGACCAGGTTTAAATTAGGTCTAAATATTAGACGACAATAGAGGAATGAATGACACGTCCGTGACATAATCTAATAGAGAAACGCTTTTCTAATTGGCTAGCTAACAGTTTAGTCTTGGCTTAAACCCGGTACTAAGTTTTTGTAATAACGTGGTTATAGTTTTTAGGGTTACCCAAAGGGTAAAAATGGGAGCCTATTACTAAGACACCACTATCTCGTGAACCATGATAGCTATACAGTTGAAATTTCTCAGGTGATGAATTTCTGTTGCGGCTATAAGAACAAACATTAACAATAAAATACATATTGAAGGGAGGGCTCCTATATACAACAAACGTGTTTTTTGCCGATTTTAAAATTAAAAATAGGTTTATATATAATAGTATAATGTCTAATGTTGTAAAGATAATCCTACTGTATCCTTCGTGCGCGAGTTCGACTCGTACTTGGCTGGTTTTTATATTTCATCTTTTTATTTTAATCAGTAAACTGATAAGTCTGCGTGCATACGCGTATATAATCGTCTCGTACAGTTAGCATGATAAAAAGCTGAACATTTGATTAATTGATATCTGAATGTATCATGGATTTATTGTCGCGCTTAAAAATCCTTTTGATGCACCTATTAAGTCTCCATTTAAAAAGTAGCACATTCACGATATATTTATTTTTACATGAAGAAATTCATTTAACTTCTTGGTTTACAAATGGATAGATCCACTTCTAGATGTCTTCTTTTAGCGTTTACTCTTTTCTGCTCTCGCACAAATGTCTGATTTCCCATTCAAACTTTTATCCCCTATTTAACCCCCTTAATGTTTTAATTGACAAAGAGTATCGTATCTCCTTCCCAGGGTCTCAAGCTATAAATCGGTTCTACAACTAAAGCGTGAACAGGGTAAAAGACAGACAGTGTCGCATTAATAAATGTGTATGGATCAATTTAGCAACAGCTTTCTTACTTGTAAAAAATATTTACACAAAGATTTTATGCAGAGGCCTAGACGAATCGCACTTCCGCAAGCTGTTCCTGCGGCGCAACGTGATGATGCTGCGCAAGCGCGACCTAGAGCGGAGCAAGCAACCTGACCCCGAGCCCGTCACCGTGGACGCCCCGCCGGAATACGACTACGCCAATGAGAACGACGCCTCGTACTGCCCGAACAACGTGCCGGTGAGACATACGACCCTATTCGCTGTGTGCGTGATGACAGTGTCCCGAGTAAAAACGCACACATCACAGTGAAATGAAATGTTTATTTGCGTCTGAAAAAGGATGCAAGGAAATGAAATGTTTATTTGCGTCTGAAAAAGGATGCAAGTAACGCAGGCCTGCCTAAATGGCAGGCCTGCGTTACTCCCCGCGTAGGTAGCAAAAACGTACCTAAAGTCCGTTTTCAAATGCTTCTCTAACATCGTAAACAATCTTAACATTCCTTTTTAACGAAATCATTCATTTAGCAATAAGATAGACACAAAAATTACATCCTAATATGGTAGTTTATCGTTTAATATAATCAGCTATTTAGAGCCCAATAAAATGTTCAATGCATATTGTGTGTTGAGGTATTGGGTGCCATGGGAATCTAACAGAACTAAAAACAAAATAAATAAGAGTTGCAATTTTTGCACTGTATAATAAAGATAAATTTAATTAGCGAGTATTGAAACTTAGACCAAAATAATGTTTCGTTGTAGGACGGCGACGATTGGGCCAACGAAGACGCAACAGCGGCAGGCGACTTGCACGAACAAGTCAAAGCGGCCGAGCCAGAGGAACTAGGAGACATGTTGGAACCACCCACCAAGGTATTTTTCTGCTCTGTTTTAGTCTAATAAGGGTAGTATTTTTTTTAACATACGAGTAGTCGTTGTTTAAAAAAATACTTCCTTCTGAAAAAAGTCAGCGGTCGTATTATCCAACTAATATTATTAATGCGAAATTATGTCTGTCTATCTGTCACCACTTCACCCTTAAACAGCTAAACCGATTTAGATGAAATTTGCTATAGTTGAAGTTTTAGTCCTAGGAAATGACACAGGATAGTTTTTGTCCTAGATATCATCCTTTAGTGTTGGAACTTTTTATGGGACATTCGTCACTTACGCGGACAAAATCGCGGGAAACCTTTAGTATGTTGATAATTAACTTATCTATGAGACTTTAAAGTCTATTTTTCTTAGACTAGTCAACCACTGGACGCGCAATGACGGCTAAAATTAAAAAAAAATGAAAACAAAAGATTTTACAATAAATCATAATCTGCCATTTAAAAAAGTTGTAATCCGTTTCTAATCTTGCACCAAAGGTATTGCACATGTAATTTGGTCGACTTATTTTGTTTACAAAGTTCAATCACTTCATTCATTCTTTTTGATAGAGCTTGAAAAATATCGATATTTGACGTCGATAAAAGTAGAAGTTATTAAATTAAGTTATTTAAATTAAGTTTTTCTGCATTAATGGATAATTAAATTAATTATCCATTAATGCAGAAAAACAGGACAGACAGCAGACGGACTGATACATATGTATATGACGAAACTATAAATACGTGTTGACTACGGGGACCTTAAAAAGACATTACACATACCTTGTGTGATAGATATTTTATCCATACAACTAAATGGGTTTGCAAACAGATTTAAACAATTCATTAATTGAGAATTGTTTAAGACTTCTATGCCATTTTGGCTCGATATGAGTGAACAGTGAATAGCATAATAAACTTGAACTAAGTCATGGAATCAAATGGGAAAAATAAAATTGGACTTGGATTGTTGGACTAAACTTTCAGTCATTCATGCTCAGCCGAGGCGACCACATCTCCTGAGAGTACATGAAACTGTGTAACACCATATAAATCCATTAAGCAACATTATAGCATGAACTATAAAGCTATGAAATTGATACCAATAATAATAATAATAAATAAATTGTTTTAACAAATGCGCCAATTACCTATGTATGCCTATGGTGACTAGGATGACGGATAAGCGTAAGATCCATGACTTAGGTACAAAAACTCGTGCTTATCACACAAATACTGTGCCTAACGGGATTCGAACCCGCAACCTAATAATGATTTGCAAATGCAACAAAATAGAAGTAGAGTATGATCTAATCATTCATTCATCCCATGTCGATAAAAATAATATCGACATTTGGATGCACTAAACGTCAATAGTTGTCACAGAATTGACAAGACGATCTCCCTCCGCCCCTCAAAAGATGGTCTATGATGTTCCCGTACATTTTCTTTTACGTTTCTTATCCAGTGGTTAATTCATCCAAGCTATTTTTACATAGGTGGCGAAAATCTTCATACCGTACGCGATGCGAGCGAAAAAAGTTGACATGAAACAACTGAAGCAATGCACTTGGAAAATGCTCACAGAAGACACCCCAGCAGGAGATAAAGAGGATGTCACACCTTCCACATTTTTCTCCATATACACGCGGTTGCCCCACAAACTGTCCAGTAACATGAGAGATTCCCTGAGTGTGCCCTTAGCGCTATTGTCAGTACTACATCTCGCGAATGAAAAGGGACTTATCTTAGAGAAGAAAGACGATTTGAAAGATATCGGTATTGTTGGACTTATAAAATAAATCATAATGATTGTGCTATTCAGCTGTATCCTTTCGCATTTCACTATGCACTAAAAAAGGAGTGTAATATGGCCAATATCAATGAAATATTTTCAGCACTTACAGCCGAATAGTTCCCATGACTTCATATTTTAATGCTGAGCATTAATTGTACATAGTAATGAACTGAGATTTTTTCAATAGGTTTTGTGACAGTTCCAAACTAAGTTTCATAATGATTGTACAGACGTTTTTGTAGTAGATATTAATTTTTGTACTCTATTTCCTTGTGTAATTGATAAGTTAAATAAACTTTAAGTAATAAAGTATAATGTATTTTAAAATGCATGTTTTTTTAAATAAACTGCACTCATCAAGGAGCAGGGTCTAGAGCCTAGAGCGATCAGTCGGATCGTAACTCGTTAACACTACAAGTGTATCAGCTGCTGATATTCAAGAGTAGATTAAAAATATGTACTTCAAACATTGAGCGCCGTGGTGGTCACCAGTGACGACCCCCAAACAATATATTATTTTCTATTGTGTCTAGTTTCGTGGCAGTCAAAGACTTGACAGCAATGAAATAACAAGTACTTTATACAGAACTTTAATGTTTTCTAAAACATAAACAATTCGCAAACATAACTATTTGTGATACAAATCAACACCATCTGTACTATTTATTACACAACCAATCATTTTAGACTGAAATATTATTTCACTGAGGGGATGGATATTTTTCAAGCTTTCAACTGGTTCATAATGTCCGTTTAATATAAAAAGGAAGTGATCCGAAAACTACTTTCATAAACGTTTTGCAATAAACTTCACGCAAGGAATGTACATACAGGAGTACATAACATAAAATTTAAACTTAAAAAAATGTAAAGAAAATTCGCGTCAACGCATATTAATATTTTAACACAACTTAACATAAAAACAACTATAAATCAAAAATGAGTATTTACGACATTAGTTATAAAATGATGTTATGGATTAGGTATTGTCAATCACACTGGCAGGTATACTCATTACTCACTGGATAACATTGGGACGGGATAAAAACAATATAATCACACTGGCAGGTATACTCATTACTCACTGGATAACATTGGGACGGGATAAAAACAATATTGCTTTAGAATTTTTAAGTAGGTTCAACACAGTCAAGAAACTATACAAAATAGTGTCTTTCAAACACAGTAAGCACACTTCCATACTTTTAACTTTAACCGTGTCGTATTAACACAGTATACACAAAAATAAAAAATATATATTCATACTGAACAGCACTAACTCGATATCAATTACGTCATAGACTTATATGAATAAAGAAACATTTCACAATAAATGTATTTCAGTCATCATGTTTCTTCAGACATTCTAGTTACGTTCCGATAACGACTAAATAAAGAGTAAGTATAAATTAGCACTAGTGGTAATCTATCACAAAGAAGCTTTGCCTTGCAACAGCTATAGTCTGAGATTTTGTTATAATACAAGAGATGGAAAAATATAATTCACTGAGCAACCACTTCTGTTTTATTTACATTTTCTGTGCTTTTTTCTTCAGTTTTAATAACTTCGGCTGTTGTATCGATTTTCTTTTCTTTTTTGGGCGATTCTTCAATCGGAGATATTTCCTTATTTTGTTTTTTCGGCGATTCAACAGGAGATATTTTCTTATTTTCTTTTTTGGGCGAATCTTCAACGGGAGATATTTCCTTATTTTGTTTTTTGGGCGATTCAATAGGAGATATTTCCTTATTTTCTTTTTTGGGCGAATCTTTAACGGGAGGTATTTCCTTATTTTCTTTTTTGGGCGATTCTATAACGGGAGATTTTTCTTGATCTCCACTAGTGTAACCAGTATCGGTATTGATTGAATCCTTAGACTCCTCTCTTTCTGGAGTTTTTATAGTGTCGTTTGAATCCTCCAAAGTTTCACTCGATACATCCTTGCCTGGACTAGCGGATTCGTCTTTGCTGACTTCGTCTGAGGTTAAGGCGATATCATCACTTAAGTTGTCAGCTTTTGCTTCAAAAGATTTGTTTTCTATAACCGTGTGGTTGCTGTCTAAGCTTACGTCCAGGTCTGGTAGTGACGAGTTCAGATCAGTCTCGGCATCGGCAAATTCATCGTCCGGGTCTTTAGCTTCTGTTGCTTGCCTTGTTTCAACCTCCGCTACTGCGACAAGAGAGTCCTTGACTTCAGTTTTAGTTTCTTCACATGCAAGTTGACTACTGTCTATACTGTCTGATGTCACAATAGGTGGCTGAGATTCCTGAATTATAGAATCTGACGATTCAACAGGCGGTTTAGATTCCTGGATTATTTCTTCTTGAGGTTTATCTGTATTTTCCGTTGATAAGACTACAGTTTCAGATTCTTTCGATTCCTCATCTCTGACTGGCTCTTCTTTTTGTGATGATTTAGCTGCATCTACGTTTTCTCGAGCAAGTTCAGCTTCTGTCTCCACCGAAGCAGTTTTGGCATCTTCAGTCACTGTTTCAGGTACCTGAGCTCTTGCCGTTTCCATTTCGGATGTAATCAGTAAAGCTACATCTTTCCCGTCGAGGAATAACTTTACGAGTGCCGGTTCCGTCGTGCTGCCTAAAAATTCGATTTGGAATGTCTGCGTTTCGTCAGCAGCCAATTCGTCCAGTTTGGCTTTACTGTATTCGCTCGTAGAACTATCCACCGGGACTCCGGCCAGTCGGCAGCATTTAGCCAGCGGTTCGATCACGGCCAAGTCTTCGGGCAGCTGGCGGAACTCCTCACACTTAGCTTTATTACCGTAGTCCACGTATTGGACGTGGTAACCGCCGTCACAGAACTCTAAGATCTTGGCTCTGTACCACATCTCGTCCTCGTCCCAGAAGGCGGCGCATATCGACCCGACTTTCAGCTCGGAAGCGGGCTCGAACTCGGGAGCGGAGTACAACCTGTCTGTTATCTTGTCCAACTCAGCCGCCGAGTCGTTTAACTGGACGTAGAATTCCTCCACCGAGTTGACGTGGCACATCTTGCCGTCGCTGCGCGAGTCCTGGCCGACCGGGGTCGGTCGCTCGCTCACAGGCTGCTCGGTCTGTTCCTCGCAGAGCCCGACCAACTCCTCGGTGACCGACTTACCTTCAAAGTACAGCTCGACGATAGATATGTCGCCGGACGCTATGAACTGCACGTTGAATATCGTGGCGCCCTCGGCAGCTAATTCGTTGAATTTAAGCTCTGATCTACGCGACCACGTTTTGATGTCGCGAGGTTTTTGTAATGCGCACTTTCTGGATAGCGCAGGTTTGATTTTTAGCTCATCGGGAAGACTGCGCAGCTCGTTAGCGATGGAAGCGTTTCCATAGTCCATGAACAGCACCTCGGTTCCCTCCGACCCGTCGACGATCACCTGAGCTCGGTACCACGCGCCGTCTTCTGGATATTTAGCGGCGCAAATCACGCCTTCCTCCTTATCCTTCAGCTCGGGGAAGTTTTCGGCATCGACCATGGCTGACTCCATCGCTTGTAACTCTGAAGTGGCAGTCTCTAATTGAATCCAGAACTCGGAGGGCGAGTTGACGTGGCTGGCGAAACAGGACGGCAGGTCACCGCCACACTCGGCCTCTTCGGCGCGAGCGGCATGGCCCTCTGATACTAGTTTATCCGTGAGGTTCTGACCGTTGATGAATATATCCACGTAAGTTGTGACGTCCTTGAGAACTATCAGCGCGTCGACCGGCGTAGACAGATCGCCGACGAGTCGGGTAAACGAGTCGGACGCCGGCTCCGACCACTGCCCCGTTCCCGTCGGGACGGCGTTGACGCTCGACTTGATCGCGTACCTCTCGACGTCTTTGAACTGATCTGGCATGGTTTTGATCAATCCGGGCTGATTGTCCAACACGTCCGTGTTGCCGTAATCGATGAAACGTACTGTAGTAATGTCTGAATCCGAGTCGAGTATCTCGGCACGGTACCACTGGTCGTCGGCTAGGTATTTCGCGATGCAAAGCGTACCCATCTCGCGATTCTCGACGTCCGGGTAATTATCTGCGTTCGCTTGCAGTTCCGCTTGAATCTCCTCGATCTTGTCGACTTTGTCGGCCATTTGAAGCCAGAAGTGTCCAGGTGTGTCGATGTGGCTGATGTAGACTTGCGCGCATCCGTCCGGGAGAGATACCGGTTCTTCAACCGGCGCTTCGGGCTTCGTTTCTTCTTCCGATGCTATCTGAGGCGTGGCAAGCTTCTCGTTGACGAGTTTCATAGCTAAATCGACGCCGTCGAGGTGTAGACTTGCGAGCCACCCGTCGTTGCCGAACGCTAAAGTCACTTGGACTTCTTTCTCGTTGGTCCATTCGGTTAATTTAGCGAGAGCGTCGTCTTGTAGCGCGATCAATCCTAGACTCGCTACGAGGGCTAGGGCGCACGGCTCGAAGAACTGTGGGTCGAGCACTTTGAGGTTCTCTTTAGGGATGACTTCGGTGTTGCCGTAGTCGGAGAACTGAACCTTGATCTGGTCGTCGTCGTTGCTGATCACGGTGGCGCGATACCAGTTACCGTCTGTCGACTTGGCCGCGCATAGCGTGTCTATGTCGAAGCTGGCGAGCGCTTCCGGTGTGCCTAAGGACAATAAATTATATGAATTAATTATAAAAATGTTTTGTTACGCTTTTGGTCTATCATGGTGACAAGGTATTCTGTCTATACTATCGATAGTATAATGAATAGCGTCGATACTTTAGATAGGTGCTCAATCGTGATTTAAGCTGAAAATTTGGTATATGTAGAATTTGTTACTCAATCATTATATGGCCTATTATAGAGTATCAATTAACTACTGTAGCTATTTAAAATGAAATAGTTCATCACTATTTATTTATTCATTGTTACACCTTTACATAATTATTATCACATGCAGATCAAACCTTAGACGAAGGTCCAGGCTTACATACAAAAATATAATATTAATAATATTCAAAACGACCTTACTTCGTAAGGCAAGGGGTATGTAAAATTGAAGTAAGTAATCATCTCACAGAGTAGGAATTACTACTTACTACTATTGTTTTGAACTCACCCCCCTCATAAAACTTGTACAGCTCGTCCAAAAGCTGCGCAATCTTGTCCCCATCGGCCGCCTTCTGCAAGTACAACTCGTTCAGGTTCTCCGAGTGCGAGATGTACGCGAGACCGAAGTTGTAGTTGAACACCGCTCGCATACATAAGGGAACCACTTCGTCATACGCGCCTTCGTCTGGCTCGATGATCGGTATCTTTGTGCCCGTTTGGCAGTCGTATAGGGTCGATACTAGGCTGGAAATAAAGTTTAGTCAATACTTGGTACTGAAATACCTGTACCTAAAAGTACAGTCAGTAGCACGTCAAGTGAAGTATACAGTTAAAGTCGTCACGTCTAATGCTTATTGACACGTAATGTGAAAGTTTAAAATCTTATATACAGTTGAACTACAAAAAAAAACGTTTTTATTACATAGAGGATAGAGGTGGTCTCAGATCAACACATGTAGACTGACTTAAAGCTGTGTGTACGTAGATAATTAAGCTTCTGATATACCATCTAATAATATGGCGAAAACAATTATAATATTGAAATCTTGCCACATAAATTGGAGGTCCCTCCAAGGTCCCTCAGGAAGAGTTTTGAGCGGGAAGTGAGAAGAGTAGGACGGACTTTGCATAGTTTTTTAAATTAGGTTTTCATGGCCCTATTGAGTGGTGAAATATTACACTAGTTTACAAAATTTAACTTTTTGTCTGTTGCCGCGAATTTTATGGTTGATAATGTTCACTTATGACTTGTTTTTGTCAAATCTACCCTCAAAATTTTTTAAACAGCTCGAGTTACTTTGTTTTTGATTTTTATCATTTAAGCGTATATATTAATCGATAACAGGCGTATTTTACTGTGTTCAAATTGGTATCTGAAGTTTTTGCGTCATGAGTAGTTCAAGGAGACGTTGTTTAAACAATTCAGATCACTTTTGCCATATAATTTGTTCCAAATTTTTTATTTTAAAATCTGTCTCTAAGACATTTTTCAAATTTTTGTAAGTATTTTCGCAGTTATAAAAGACAAAAAAATCGTCTACGAATAATGCTACAAAGACTTAAACATTATCATAACATTTTACAAACAAACAGGGTTTTAATTTGGACTTTTTGAAACCTAATTTTAACAAACTGGTTTCCACTTTTATGTACCAAGCCCTTGCTGACTGCTTCAAACCGTATATAGCCCTTTTTAACTTTAAAACTTTATTATCACAATTTTTAAAATTAGAATTTTCTGGTATTTCCATGAATACACATTCATCAATATCACCATTCAAGAAAGCTGTTGGTACATCTAAGTGGTTCATTTTCAAGTCAAGTTTTTTTTTTATAGCATCAGCGCTGATCTTCAATCCTGCATGTTCAATTGCCATTATCATAGGACTGAACCGTTCGGGAAGTCCTGCCAATGAGCCGATCCACTCGTCGTTAATTTCAAATCCGGTTCCCTTTAATCTTTGGGCCGTTTCTACAAGCTGGTTCACGTAACTGGTCATAGATTCGCAATTCTCCAGACGGATCGATATAAGGCTTCTTAAAAGAGTAATCTTGCGTGTAAAACCGGAATCGTCGAATAATGATTTCAATTTACTCCACTGGATCCGATGGATCTATCGTCATAATCATTTTTGCTCTGCCCTTCTTGTTTTCAGACTCCGATAACTGCGTTGTGCTGGTCACGTCCACGCCTTCCAAGATCATGAAGTTGGTCACGGCGAACGCCCAATCATCGTAGTTTTCTCTTCCTTTTAACTTTGGAATGTTGATTGCGTAGTTTCCCGACATTTTCGCACTGATTATTCAAAAACCACACCGAAATCTAGGTTGGGTCTGGGCCCATAACCTATTAGAATAAAACGCGCATGTGGTTCGCAACAGACTGACAGATTTTTTTTCTTATAGGCAATGGGTAAGGCAAGTTTACATAATTACTATTAGATGGCGCTGGCAGTACACAGATTATGATATTTTGTTACAAAACAAATAATTTTAACACTAGTTGTGTTCAACGTCCAGTGCAGCGTTCACCTGACTTTTCAGTGCCTAAAAATATATCTGAACCCTTAGAACAAGACATTGAAGGACCAAGCTCATCACAAAATGATGCTGATTTTGAAGGTATGTCAAATGAGCCAAAATGCTTTTCCCAAAATGAGTTAGATGATCTTGTAAGAGATTTAAAGCTTTTTAAACAAGCTTTAGAATTATTAGCATCAAGACTGAAAGAAAAAAATTTGCTTTCCTCAGATACTAAAATAAGTTATTATCGTGAAAGAGATAAAGAATTACGGCGTTATTTTCCGTTTTCTTATCTTTTGTTCAGATATCAAAAACTTGTTTATAAAAATGGGCTTGAAACAATACGAACCAAACGACTGGCGTTTATTCATTGACAGCTCAAAACGTAGCCTAAAATGTATTCTATTACATAATGGAAATAAATACGCTGGGGTACCTATTGCCCACAGTACAAAGTTAAAGGAAAAATATTGTAACATTTCACTAGTCTTGAACAAAATAAAATACAATGACCATAAGTGGCAAATTTGTGTCGATTTAAAAATGGTGAACATTCTTCTCGGTCAACAAAGTGGTTACACTAAGTTTCCCTGTTTTATATGTCTTTGGGACAGTAAAACTAAACAAGTGCATTGGGTAAGAAAAAACTGGCCTTTAAGAGAAAATATGAAGCCTGGAAAGCAAAATATAGTCCAGAATTCATTAGTAGCTCGTGACAAAATTATCCTTCCACCATTACATATAAAACTGGGCATCATGAAACAGTTTGTTAAATCACTAGATAAAGACGGGAACTGCTTTTCTTACATTTTCCAAAAATTTCCGCAGCTCACAATGGAAAAGATTAAAGCCGGTATTTTTGATGGCTCCCAAATTAGGCAACTTACGAAAGATACTCAATTTAGAAATCTATGACTGAGTTAGAACTAAAGGCTTGGACAGCTTTCGTCTCTGTGATGCAGAATTTCCTCGGAAATAAAAAATCTGAAAATTATATTGAACTTGTAGAAGACCTTCTGCTACAATTAAAAAATATGGGGTGCAATATGAGCATAAAACTCCACTTCCTCCATAGTCACCTGGACAGGTTTCCGGAAAATTTAGGAGATATGAGCGAAGAGAAGGGAGAGCGTATGCATCAGGACTTACGCGTCATGGAAGAGCGCTATCAGGGTTTCTGGGATACAAATATGATGTCTGACTATTGTTGGTCTCTGATACGTCATTTTCCAAAGTCTACACATCAGAGAAGAGCTTTAAAACGAAGTTTTTTAGAACTCGATGATTAATAATTTTTTTTTAATAAAGTTTTTCTTAGTAAATACATGTTTTTTTCTTTTTTATACCTACATAGCTGAAACTCAGAAACTAGAGCTGATAAAAATCTTCTAATTATATTTTTGAAAATAGCATATCATATGTAGTCAGCAACAGCTAAAATTTCTTCGGCAACAGATGTACTGTAAACTAGTGTTATCATAAGTGCTCGAAAGGAGAACCAAGGAAGTAAAAGTAAGAAATAAAGACAGGCACTCCTATGTAGTCCGGATCGCGCTCAATACTGCAGCATTGAAATGTGAACCATCCTCGCGTTGCAATGAGTTATTTTAAGTTAGTTTGTCGTATTTAGTGTAGTATGGTTGTGTAACACCCATTTTCACTAACAGCCCGCTAAGCTTATATACCTCTTACGACGCGCTATTGGAATTCTTGGCAGTGATTTGGTTTTCACCAACGCGTATGTGGCACCCTAGTAAGGCTTTGATAGTCCACTTAAATAACTAGCCCGATAGTCCGTACCTTAGTAAGCACGTGCTGCGGACGACAGGGCTAGCGCTCGCCTTCTCAGCTGGCGAGTACGCATCCCCTGTTTGGAGCCGCTCCGCTCATGCCAAGTGGATGTAGCCCTGAATGACACCTGTTGGGTCATCACTGGTTGTCTAAAACCAACCCCAGTGTCAATGCTATATCCACTAGCTGGTATAGCACCTCCAGAAGTCCGCAGGGCTGTAGCTAGCTCTACTGAAAGGGCAAACGCAGATCGCGACTCACGGCATCCTATGCACGGCTACGTCTTAGTGCCGCAAAGGCTAAAAAGTCGTCGCAGTTTTATTAAGTGTGTCGCCCCACTTTCTACCGAACCCGCACAGGCCAGATGCGAACTTTGGCGCAAAAAAGCCTCTCTGCCTACTCCTTTTGTCCCGCTTGGCGAGAATCTCCCTCCTGGACATGATTTACCATGGCCGATCTGGAAGTCCTTAAACAGGCTTCGGACTCAGGTTGGCCGAAGTAAGGAGAACATGGTCAGGTGGGGATTTTCGGTGCAAACTATGGCACACTTAACATCGTGCCCGGCGTGCCCCAACACCTGCACGCCAGCGGATTTAACGGACGGCAGTCGATCCGCAATACAAGTGGCTGAATTCTGGGCTGCTACGATGTAATTTTATCGTGTTCCATCGTCTCGCTAAGAAGAAGAAGAAGTAAGGAATACCTAGTAAGGGCTGGTTGGTGAAAATGGGCATAAGTGTACAAAATAAAAATAGCAGAAAAGACAGTTATAATAACACATCGTTAACGTATTACCTGATCCCCTCAACGTTGTTGATGTATATGATGAACTTGTTCCCGGTGAGGCGCTGCTTCATTTCGTCCAACGAAAGAAGCACCTTCGACTCCTCAGTGTAGTTGTTCAGACAACACTCTAGAGACTGGTAGTAGTATACGCTCAGCTCCGTCGGTAGGATCATGAGCTGGAAGAAAACTTCGAAATAAGAAAGTGGTACTAATAGAATTCACCATGAGGTGATACTTTAAACCAGAGATGGCGAACCTTTATTGGTATATGTACGATGCTCAGTGATTCGTGTAACCTTTTTAGTTTGAGTCAGGATCAGGTCTTTCCATTGAATTCGTATATTGAAAATTGGACGCATCTTATTGGACGTAAATGCGACGAGCTTCACATCGAACAATTCATCCGGCTCGAAGGACCATGTACGATGCTCAGTGATTCGTGTAACGTTTTTAGTTTAAGTCAGGATCAGGTCTGTCCATTGAATTCGTATATTTAAAATTATGAAATTATACGTTTATTTTTTTTAAAAAAAAGGAAGTGGTATATCGGGTTAGGAGGTATTTAACGAGAGAGAGCGCAAAGCCGAATGAATTGTTCGATGTGAAGCTCGTCGCATGTACGTCTAATACGATGCGGGCTGTGATGTCACACGCAGTCCTATTCAACTTCGCTCTGTCGGTGCTTTGCTCGATGCACAAAAGATGGCGTTGGTGGCGCCAACAGTATACATGCCTTATTTCAAGGGATTAATTAAATACTGAATAGCAAGTGATATATCAAGCAAAGAAACTGTCAAATATAATATATTTCCCTAATCAAGTAAGTCTACACTTTATGGTATGCTAAGAATTTTCTTACCCGTGCCAAAGGTTCGCCATCCCTGCTTTAAACCATGGGCAATAACGAAAAAGTAGTTTGAGCGATGTGTAGTTCATCAACAATTGAAGATCTACCTTATCCAAAGACGTGGTGATCACGTTTCCATAGTCCGGCAGTACTGCGGAGATGTTATTGGTGTCAGACACGTCGTTTAGTATAGCGCGGTAGATCTTCTCCTCGTGCTTGACCGTGCAATGGATGCCTTCAGCGAGGCTGTCTGCTGCTAAGGGTGTGAGCTGTGGAGACAAATAGTCGTTATTTAGCTAGACGGACTTGTATTTATATTGAGCACCCTTAAATAATTTTAATTTAATTATTTATTTTGTAAGTTTATATACATATTGATATTCTGTGAAAATTTAAAGCGTCTATCTGTTGCTATTATTAATATAGAACAAAAACCGCCATAAAATAACGTTTGTTGTACAGGAGCACCCTTAAATAGTATTTTTTGTATTTTTTGTTATAGCGGCAACAGAAATACATCATCTGTGAAAATCCAACTTTCTAGCTATTACGGTTCATGAGATACAGCCTGGTGACAGACAGGCAGCAGAGGCTTAGTAATAGGTTCCCGTTTTTACCATTTGGGTACGGATCCCTAAAAACAACTAAAAACGCGTTCACAGATGCTAAGATCACCCAAAAAGGCCAATAAATAAAGGTTCTACTAACTCTCAAGTTGTAACAAATTGCCCAAGTAGCGACATGGTTCGCAATCGTGTGCTGTTGTCCAAGAGTCTTGTCACATTAGGCCATTAGCAGCGGGTGGTACTTGGGTAGTTGTGTGCTTTATTAAAAAAAATCAGATCAATGTGGCCAAGAAAATTAGCCTTTCTCTGATCACAAAGAGCTAGTTAGAAAAAATAAAGTTTTTTTGAAGCTCGTGTATAGATACTAGCTCTCATTAAATGCTTCAAATTTGGCTACCGCGACTTTGATACAAGACTAGCGATCGTAAAGTATGAATTGATTTGTTTTGCACTTTCGTAAAACTTGCAAAGAAATTGCTTACATTATGAAAATAATTTTGAATTGATTTTAAAATAACATAGTAATAGTAAGTAGCTAAGTTTTAAGAGAAAGGGATCGAATATAAAAATTCTCTTTTTGCCGGTATAATTGTGGCAAAATATTTTTTTTTGTTAATGAAATACCAACAATCTCTCTCATCTGGTTTAGTCTAGAGTCAAGAGCAAACCCATTCCAAATAATAATATATTTTTTTAGAGGTTGCTGTTACTTACTTTCGCGGCATCGAAACCGTCGATGGCATTTTCAACCAGCACAGCTTTGTCCAGATCCAGTTGAACGTAGAATTTGTTGACTGATTCCACGTGCGTCACGCGGCACAGAACTTGCTGGCCTACGATGATTGTCAGGTCGATTGCCTCGTCTGAAGACAAAGACAATATTTTCATCACCAAAAAGAAGTGAGAAAAAAGTTTTAGAAAGAACTTACAAGGACTCGATTTCAAAGTACCCCCTCGAAGACTAATTTTAGGTTAATTCCGTTTTGTTTTTGCTAATTTTAGGTTAATTCCGTTTTGTTTTTGCTTAACAAAGGCAAAGAGACATGTCTACAATAGTTTAGAAAGACAAATTCAGTGATGCGCAACAAGTCGTCTTCGTTTGACATCCCTACGAAATTGTCTATGGGTTCTGTAATTTTCTTAGCTGTCAGTTACAGTTGCTTGTTTTGACGTTTCTAAATTATTGTACTCTTTTTGTTTCTTTAGCAGAGAGAGAGAAAGGCATGACCTTAAAATTACTCTTAGAGAGGGGTCATGGGACTCAGGCGCAATTAACGAACCTTTCAAAGTGACAGACGACTGGTGCTCGGACATAACCGCCAGCTGTTTCTCAACCAGCATATCCGCCACGCTGACTCCATTATTCCACAGCGACACCTTGTACTGGTCCTCAACATACTCTTGGAACACGCACTGGTATCTAGGAGCGTTGAAGCACAGGTCTATCTCTGGATCCGCTTTCCATTCGCCATCTTTGGGTCCAACACCGACCAAAGAACAGTGGACCGCCATCTTCGGGAGTTCCAATTGCTGGCTGTCTAACTGCCAAATGTCTTTGGCATCCACTAGTTGCTTATTTCCAAAGTCCACGTACCGAACTATGAACTTCGAGAAGGGCTGTACAGAAACTACAGTCGCTCGGTACAACACTCCATCCGCGGGGTACCTAGCTAGTACCGACGACCCGACAGGCACGTCTCCCGTATAAGATTTCACGCCTTTATAAAGTTCTGGGATCGTATGCATCATTTCCAGGAATTTTGGTTGCAACGACATGATCTGCGTGTAGAAACTCTCCGGGGATATGATCCACGTGACTGAGACCTCGTGTTGAGCGCCGATTTCGACGGTCGGGTCCGCGAAAGGAGTCGTAAGTTCGACCGGACTGGGTAAATCCTTGTATTGGACTTGGGTAAACTTGCTGCGTGCTTTATACGGGGGGGCACGACCAGTTCTCTCTTTCCCGCTATCTTGGGATCGGAAGCTTCTCTCGGACCTCTTGTCGGAGTCCGATCCGAGCTTCTCAGTTCGCTCGGAGCGGTCTCTCGGGGTAAAGTTGCTTCGCGGAGGTCTATCTCCTCGATTGTTGAAGTCTCTCTTTTGGGTCCAGTTTTCTTTCTTGTCGCCCCAGTTGTCCCGTCTGTCACCGCGGTTGTCACGCCTGTCTGGCCTGCCCTCGCGACTCTTGTTGCCCCAATCATCGTTAGCGTTTTTCCCTTGGTTATCTTGGTTGAAGTTATTGGGGCTGTAAAGAGAAAATGTGTTCAGTGTTTGTTGATAAGAGGTTGCGGCTTCGTTAGCTTGATTACGATAAGACTTGGTTATACTTTGTAAAGATACGTTTATTTAGTAGATGGAAAGTATTTTTTAGGATTAATTATTGAAAGAATCGATGGTATTAGAAGGTTAAAAAGACAAAGATAAATTCATCGTAATCAAGTTATTCCTATTTAGTCAAACGAATTTCGAAATCTACTCCACTTGGATATTTTTGCCTCCATAACCGATCTATTGGCAATTTTTCCAACAACAAATTATTTCAGACAATTTTATTGGTAGGGTCATATTTCGAAAAACGTTTTCGTGTCAGTGATATGAAAATGGAAAATTACATATAAAGAAAAACGCAACACCAAAATAAATTTTATATGCATTGCAAGTAAAGTCAAAGCGATGAAACGTCCTAAAAAGAAACAGACATGGCCCAACCGAGGAGTGAACAAAAAAGTGCTGAAAATGAAAATTTGAACACAATCGACACACGGTGCAATAGATGGAATGTACAGTCACCAGCACATCAGTCTTTACGTTTCTGTTGTAAAATCGCGTCTATTGCCACTGCATAAGATGGCTCAGTGTTAAGCTGGATGTGCTGTGATCCGTACTTAACAAAAACGAAAGCTGAAGTATTTGTACGTATCGAGAGCTGCGTGAGTGCTTGTCGAGCGTAACCAAGCAAATAGGGCGAGAAAACGAGCACACGCTGATTCAAACATTAATGCCTCACTTAGCTGATTTCTTCATTCAACGTAACGCTTAAAGTTATAAAACGTAATCATTGGATAAAAATGTTAGGAATGATAAGTCTAATTAGTAAAGTTTAATTGTCATTGTGGGTGTGAAATAGAAAGCTTTATAGTGTTTTTTGTTTAGTTAGCAAGTGCCGACTGGCAACTAACGTAATATTGCATAAGTGTAGATATTTTATTCAAAGTGGAAACTATTTGGAAGATATCGTTGCGCTCATTACTGATTTGCATTATCACATCTGAAGTCAACTAATATTGCGATTGGTTGATAACGAGCTACAGTAGAAGCAATCATAGAAGTAAATTTTTCATGTGACAAGACTGGACAAGTCGTAATGGACGATGGACCATGGACCGCGCATCACTAATTCTCTTTAGTCTTAAGTATGGGGGTTATTTATTAGACTACGCGGATTTCAGACAGTCAGCGTAGTGTAATAAGAGTTAGGTTTAAAGAATTTATTCTCATAAGAAATTTACATTTCACTTAAAATGAGATAACTACTACTAAATTTATACATAATATAATAATTAAGTCGTCGCAGCTCGCTGTTATGTGTATTTTGAGTTTGCGCTTAAACGTTTCCACGCTCTTACATTTCTTGATGCTCTCTGGCAAGTTGTTATATAGCTGTACTCCCTCAAATAGTATGGTCTTTTTACCGTAGTTCGTTCTCGAAGTAATTAGCTCTAGTTTATTCTGTTTACGCAAGTTATGTTTATTAGTTTTTATATTCAAATCTAAATTTGAATTTATTGATTTAGTTAAGATCTTTTTTATTAAAATGCATGTGTTATAAATGTAAATTTGATTAAGATTAAATATTTTTGTTTTATTATATAATTGTATTTTAGCAGTACGGAACGGATAATGGAATAACACTTTTATTATTTTATTTTGAGTTCTTTGTAAAGAGTACAAGTTAGATGACGCAGCAGATCCCCAAATTTCCACTAGGTATTCTAAATGTGGTTTGACTAGGGTGTTGTATATGACTGGTTTAATTGTTTGCGGAATACAATGAGATACCTTTCGAAGTGCTCCTAGCAATGATGTTAATTTGGATTGGACGCGCTCAATGTGCGGTCTCCATGTTAATTTATCGTCAATAAGTAATCCTAGGTACTTTTCCTGGTGAGATATGTTTATTAATTCATTATTTATTTTTAAAGGTTCAAATTCAGGTATAACTTTGTTTTTAGCCGCTAGGATCATGTATGATGTCTTTGACGTATTGATGGTTAAAAAGTTCATTTACAACCATTCATTGAGCAAGTCCAGGTCCTTTTGAGCGTCAGCGATAATTTTGTGGATTGACTGGCCGAAATAAAATAAGCGCGTATCGTCAGCGTATAATGTAAGATGTCCAGTCAATCCAATATTTTTAATATTATTTACATATGCTAAAAAAAGCAGGGGGCCTAGTATGGAGCCTTGAGGTATACCAAAAGTGATACTTTGAGAGTCACCCACAAAGTTTTCAATTTTAACAATTTGATGCCTATTGTGTAGATATGACTTAAACATATTTAGAGCTGAGCCATTAATTCCAGCGTCATTCAACTTTAGAAGCAACTTTTGGTGACTGACGGTATCAAAAGCTTTTTTCAAGTCGACGAAAACACCCAATGCAATATCTCTTTTGTCTATTTAAGTTTTAATTTTGGTTACAAGATCTATGGCAGCTGTAAGAGTACTAGACTTTGGGCGAAAGCCGTATTGTTCCTCGATTAGAAATTCTTTTTGAGTGATCGCTTAGGCGATTATACAAAAGTCTCTCAAATATTTTAGATATAACGGGCAGCACCGATATTGGTCTATAATTACTCGGATCACTTCTAGAAGCAGCTTTGTATATAGGATTGACTTTAGCTACCTTAAGTGAGTCCGGGAAAATACCGGATTTAAAACATTTATTAATTGTAATAACCAATTTTTCAACAATGAGTTCTTTAGACATTTAATTGTTTTTGTGGATATTCCATCTATCCCAGTACTCGCATTAGTATCTAAGTTATCAATAATCATTCTTATTTAGTCTGCACTGCAAGGTTTAAGTTCATTTAAAGTTACATAATGGACGTAGCTATGACCATACATTAAGATATTTTCTGTGTTTGTGTGGTATTCATTAGGTATTTTATTAGCCAGGTCAGCACCAATTGATGAGAAAAAGGAGTTAAATAAGTTGCAAATTTCAGTTCCATCAGTTACCAAATTAGAATTCGACATCAAATTTGGGGGAGCACAGCTATTTTTTACTTTATTGACTGCAAGGGTATTAATAAGTTCCCACATTTTTTTTGGTTTATTGTATGTTTCGTGGAATAACCTGTGGTAGTAATCTTCCTTTGTGTTCTTGATCATACTTTGTACTCTATCTCGCTCATTTTCAAATAACTTTTTAGTATTTTCATCCGTAGGTTTTCTTTTAGTTTCCTTCCATAAGTGGTTCCTTAAGTTAATTTTATTAAGAATATCCTTATTGATCCAGTCTTTTTGTGGTGGATTTAGTACTTTAGTTTTCATTACCTTGGCAAGTTCAATATTTTCTAAAATATGTTTTTTTAAACTACAATAGTCATTTTCAACACTATCTATTGATTTTAATGAATTTTCGTATAGCTTGTCGTAATCCAGGGCTGCATATTGAACTCTTTTATTTAAAACTGGGGTCAACTTGCCAACTTCAAGGAACAGTTGTTTGTGATCTGATAGGGACGATTCCATAATTGACAGACTAAAAGAATGATTGTATATGTTTGTACTCACATGGTCTATAATGGTTTTAGTTGTGCTAGTTTCACGCGTGCAGTACATGGGGTCAATTTTATTTATAATTTCGTATCCACTTTCCTTTACTCTATCTAAGTATTCGAGGACGTATCTATCTTTTTTCAGCAGATCAATGTTGAAGTCGCCACAGACTATAGCTCTCTTCCGCTGTTCTAGTTGAGCTGAGTAGATCTCTAGGAATTTGTCAATTTCAGAATCTCCATTAGGCTTGTATATAACTCCAAAGTTAAGTGTAAATTTTCTTATATATACCCATAAATAGTGGTTGTCGTTATCGATGACATCTTCTGTTAGGTTGAATTGTATCGTGTTATGAATATAAATGGATACGCCACCACCTCTATTATCCTTTCTGTAGTGATATATGTGTGTATAGTTTGGAATTTGATATAGCTTAGCATCTTCTTCAGAGACGATCCATGTTTCTGTAAATACTAAAAGGTGGGTTGTCTTGGGTAGAGCCTTCAATATGCACTTTATTTCGTCGATTTTGTCTTTATTCCGGATACTACATAGATTTGTGTAAAAAATTCGGAGTGACGAAGGTACGAGCGGGAGATCCTCATATTTATTAATTAAATGATGACATAACTTAGGAGTATTTAAATAGCCACGTGCGTCAGCAGGATTCAGTTTTTTTTATTGATTTTATCTTTAACGATACGGGGTATTCCTTTTATATATTTAATAATCAAATCGGTTTCACCATTTTCAAGCCGTTTTTGACAGTCTGAAGATGGTTTTTTTGCGCTGGAGTTTGATCGAAGTAAATTCTAATATTCTCTGGGAATTTCGCTTTATTTTTGAGTAGCAGTTTGGGTGTCACACCATCATCAAAACAGATTTTCAAAGGCCGGTCCTTTCCTGGAATATATTTGCCCAGACGCATCAATTTGCTCGGCTTCGGACAGTCACCAAGTACCAACGTGACTAGATTCATGAACTCTTGAATGTCGTGATTACTTCGAGTATTGTAGTTTTTGTCGTTTATTTCGGTTAGACCTGTAACTACAAGGTTTTTCGCGCGTTCAGAACGCTTTTGGAGTTCTAGGATGAGATGTTCTTGGCAAGGAAGTGGCGATTTACTGGTCAAGTTGTCGGAACAGTCTGCGGATTTAATGTCAGATATCTCTTTTTCTAAATTTTTGTTTTTTCCTGTGTTATTGAATAATCGGTTTTAATATCTTCCTTTACCTGTTCAAGTTGTAGAGCATAATTTTTTGTTATTGACTTGATAGACTTAATTTCGTCTCTTATTTCAGCAATTTCTTCTCTTATAATAGATGAGTTTGAGTTTTGGGTAGCGGCAAATTCTTTAAAAAAAAATCATAATCTCAGACCGAAAATTTTCAAAATCTTTCTTATATTCCTCCTGTTCCGAGCGTTCTTTGCGTTTTCTCGTATTTACATTAGCAGTGGAGTCATAACCAATAGTTGTTAAGTTCGGCGTTGACCCGCCGCCGCTCAAGCTGCAACTAGCCTGTAAGTCTGTCTGCCCCATCTCACTCTTTCACAGGACGAAAGAGCGAGATGGGGGATAGGCTGTCTCAGTAAGACTGTCTGAATATCGCGTGGTCTGGTAACCTCCTAATTTAATTTCTCTATTCTACTATTAAAATAGAACAGAAAGCAGCTAAGTTACACATTTCCTTTGCTCAAAATTCGTTTTGTAAATTTATATGAATATTCTGAATATTCATTTGAACCAAATAGCACTGTATTGAAGCGTGAAATAATCAGCGCTATTTCAAAGCGCTTTTTACGTTTACCGGGCGATAATAATTAGTAATTACTAAATTGGTAAAAAGTGGATGCTGTCAGTTGGAGCGGTCTTCCGGTAGTTTTTAAATGTTACGATTATTTGTTATGAAACACTTTGCTTAGTTGTAATGTTGATTAAAACGATAGCTGAACGCAAAACCCTATTTATTATAATATTTAAAGATAACTGACGGACGTACTATGCCCTGTTTTTGTGCAGATACATTGATAACATAAAATCTATAGTAATACAACATGCCTAAATCCAAACCATAGGTACTTGAACATTGTAAAATAAACTAGCTTTACTAAGCGATCAAGTTTAAAGTAAGGGTGTACAGATTGCCTCAAAGCCATAACTTCAAACAAAAGTTCACATAAAACATGGGGTATTAATACAAACCTACTTTGATGGCAAATTCATGCATGTATTTCTATAGTACACTTTTGATGGTAATAACAATGAGTATTCGTAATGCTTCACTCAATAAGACATGCTAATTATATACACCACAAACTCATAATTAGGTAGTATTGGTACATTAATCAGTCAGCTATTGATTGTTAAAACATCTTCGTTTCAGGGGTCAAACTCTCTGAGACCAAAGTCCGTAGTTTCGATTATAGCTATCCCTTTCACTCCTGAAAGGACAACAGTGCGAGTGAACGGGAAGGCCTGAGCAAAAATACAGTCAGTCTCGCAAATCTATTTTTGAAACTTGCCGTCTAGTTTACTCAAGCCAGCATCTTAGTTATGTGATAGTGATGTGGATTGAGCTTGTCCCGAAGCTCTGATAAGGCTAAAAACATTTATGAACCTTTAATGGACAATGAGATTTAAGTTAAATTGTCTTTTCAAAGAGGGACGTTTGAGTACGAGCACAGGTTTTGCGTTCACAAACAAGACGAAGCGAAGCATTAATATTGAATCAGTAAGCGGACGAAACTTTTCTTTTTGCGTGCGTTGTACCGTTTGAGCCTGTCTTGGACGGAGGAGCGAGCGATCTGAGCGGTCTGAGCGATCTGAGCGTCCGCGGAGGCAGCTTCGGCCGCCTGGCGCAGTCGCTTGCCCACGCCGGTGGCGTCCTTGCCCTTCCACCCGGGCCTTTGCCCCGGCTTATCGTGGTCACCCCTAGGTTTCCGACGCTCGAATTTGCTGTTTGAATAAACATGCATGAAAATCGCTTGCCCTATTTATTTACGTAAGGGTTACCAAAGTAAAGAACTGTCAATTGGAACGCAGGGTTTACAAAAAAGCCTACAAGACAAGTAAGTATTATGTTATGAACAAAACACAAAGTCTGCTCTCACAATATGAAGAAAAATAAAACAACTGCTCCATATTATTTTGGAGACTATTACTTATTATAAGGAATAATTTTGTTTTTTATCCTCTAATAAAACATTTATAGGCATGGTTTAAAAAATACAAAGATTTTTTAAAAGATGTACTGGTTTTTGACGAAAAGTGAAAAAAAAATCATTGCAATTTGGGAACCCTTTGGGAAAAAATAAAAATATTTAGGGAAGACGACTTCCAATATCAATACATAAAATAATAAAATCAGAATATAATAATTTAAATAAAATACATGTACCATCGGTACGTAAATAAAATAAGTCAATATTTTAAGTAAGCATAAAATTAAAATAAAGAAAAAAAATAAAATATAGTTACGTAAACACTCCATGCACTCTGTCCCGCCGGCTTCTGTCCATATCTCCATAATGCACTTGCATGCCAAACAACATAAATTGTGCTACATACTTGTCCCGTTTGTCCCATTCTCTGTTGTCCCTGTCCCGATTGTACTGTCTGTGCGGCGGCTGGAAGTCTGTCTGGGCGGGGGAGTCTCCCCAGTCATCGTTGGCGCTACTTGCAGTCCTGTTCTCCCACGGTTTCTGGCCGCGTCTAGCCATCAATACATTTTGACATGGGTTACAATGAACGTTATTGACAAGGCAATCAAAACCATAATAAAAATAAAAATCAAAAAAAAAAGTCAAACAACACATATATTGGGCACGCCTGTCACGTTCATTTAAAACCATGTTGGCTATCGCATTGTGCTTTTTTCCAAGTATAGCCTAATAGCAAATATAGGGAACCTTGCTTATGAGACTATAATGAATATGATAAAATATATAAAAATGGCTATAGTTTTTTATTGTTAGCCCAATCTGAGCAATGTATGTGATGTTGTTCAATATTTATTTATTTTACTGTCCTACTGACTAAGATACTAAAAAAAAAATCAGTTATAATAAGCTTTTAAATGTTATTGCAAACAAAAGTAACACACACACACACACAAAAGCTACAAAAAAGCGAAAAGTCCAATATTTGCAGTCGGGCTATAACGTCAAAGCATAACATACCTGTCTCGATTGTCCCGGTCTCTGTTGTCCCTGTCCCGATTGTACTGTCTGGGCGGGGGCTGGAAGGCCGGCTGGGCGGGGGACTCCTCCCAATCGTCATTTGTGGCAGTAGTATTGCTCTCCCAAAGCTTCTGGCCGCGCCTAACCATTAATACATTCTGATATGGATAACAATGAATGTGAGATAACAGCTAGATCACATCGTAGACTGATTTTGAAACTATAAATCTAATTGAACTTGAAATCATGTTTTGATATGCAGTCACGTCATTGAAATCCATAACGCCAATCGAACTGTACATTATTTTCCCTATGTATATCCTGACAGCAAATAATATTTAACCTTGTTTAGAATATGCTCATACAAGTTTTATTGCCTCACGTTTAGGTTTTGACTTGATTATTTTTAAATCAAAACAATATATACTTTCACGTTTTGTCTAACATCTAATTAAACAAATTGCATTAAGTAATATATTTGCTATCAGGCTACAACCAAAACCAAAAGCATCACGCACCTGTCCCGATTGTCCCGGTCTCTGTTGTCCCTGTCCCGATTATACTGTCTGGGCTGGAAAGCCGGCTGGGCGGGGGACTCCTCCCACTCGTCGTTGACAGCGGTGGTTGCTGTATTATTCTCCCAGGGCTTCTGGCCGCGTCTAGCCATTAATACATTCTGACATGGGTCACAATGAACATGAGATAAAACTACGGAGTCTGATTTAATTAATAGCCAGACATTTGACCGCAATCACACCTGATGGTAAGCGACGATGCGGCCGAGGATGGGTCATTTGAGGATACTTCAGATTTAACAGAACATTATTATTTTGTTGACCCAGACTTAAGTATACCTCACGTTTATTGAAAACCATGTCTTATTGCAAAGTTACCTATTTTACACCAGTATCATGATGATGATATTACACACGATTATGATACATACATGTCGATGTGATGAACGGGTGACGGCGTTGTGGGAAATGCTCAGCTATTATTTATTATAAGCAGGAGTTAAAGAGCAGCATAAGAGTAAAACTATACTGCTATCAAATGTTTACTGCCACTCCATGAATCTCTGTTGTCCCAAAATCAGCGTTCATAGAAGGTACTGCCGTTGAAATTTTGAAACTATTTGGGTTAGGTGCCCGTAGGTACCTCGGTGCTCCAAATATCAAGTATCCATCCACCCACCCATATCCACACTCAGAACGTCTGGTACGACCCAATTTCGTAGAAGGATGAAAGACATTTACTGTCAGCGCCCTGCCGTATTCAGGGACATCAATTAAAGTTAATCCTTCATTAAGTCTCATGCCATCCTTTTCTATTTCATTGACAAAGAAAGTGACAGAACGAGACTGAATTATAGAATAAATTTAATTGACGTCTCTGAGTGCGGCAGTTAGTAAGAGAAAAGTTTCTTCAACGATGGCGGTTGTTAATTGACTCAACTGAAAGGTAGCCATCAATGGCTTTATGGGCGACCGCGTAACATTACCTGCAGCTATAATTCCCATTGATAAAGAATAGATGAAAATTGTTATTAATATTACATTGTATTACGAGTGTCACGTACCTGTCCCGATTGTCCCTATCTCTGTTGTCCCTGTCCCGATTATACTGTCTGGGCGGGGGCTGGAAGGCCGGCGGGGCGGGGGACTCCTCCCAATCGTCGTTACCGGTCTGCGCGGGAGGGCTAGTTGCAGAGTTGTTCTCCCATGGTTTCGGGCCGCGCCTAACCAATAATTATAGAGTAATAGCGTGATGGGTAATGGTGTTTTTGAGAGCACTTAAGATGTAATCGTGGCTCTATAATTGGATAGGTAGGTAGGTATGTAAAAAAAGTATTGTCTTGTTTATAGGTGTATTCACTGACACGGTATTTGGCTGTTTTTGATGATCAATCACTTACTTACTTTGATATTACTTTAATTACGATTTTGTCTTGTCATAAAGTCTTGAATATTATTGACAATACAAATAATACGATGCAAACTGAACACTCTTATGAAGTAGCATTTGACGACCGTCTTGGTGTAGTGGTGCGCACCCCGGACTTCTAAACCAGGCGGTTGCGGGTTCGAATCCCGCAAGGGGCAAATGTTTGTGTGATGAGCACGAGCATTTGTACCTAAGTCATGGATGTGTATAAATGTATATAAGTATGTCTATCCGTTATCCTAGTCACCATAGCCCAAGCTCACGCTTAGTTTGGGACTAGGTAATTGGTGTGTTTGTTGAAACAATTTATTACTTATTTATTTAGCAGTATTCAATCACGATAGCATTTTTACTTGCTTTTATTACAAAGTTTCTAAAAAGTAAATGTGCCGATCTTCATTTTCGAGATGTTGAGGCAAAAACACCAAAAGTCAATATCGCGTGTACAAAGTAATTATTGGGAGATTTACAGCTTTGAATGCATAAAGACGCGTGTGCACTATGCATCAACAGCATTCTCCGAAGCGGATAATAAACTGTTACGCGCGTGTGTATAATAAGTGGGCGGTCATGTATTTGGTACGCAGCAATAAATAATTTGGATTGGTACGATTGCGACAAGCTTCTTGGAATAAGCATCTAATGAAACGATCGCAAGATTAGAATCTTGAAAAATGTCTTAAAATCTATGTGACTTTTTGAATGTTATCTTTAGTCGTATTTAATCAAAGGCAGCACGTAAAAAAATCAAATAGTATTTTACGCTATTGTTGGCAATCGAATCACCACGACATACACGGCAAACCGAGGGACAACGACAAGCATTGTCTTGTGCCGGACCTCTTTAAAGTCAGTTTTTATTTGCGTGTCAAACATTGTAAACAATCTTTTTATGACTTTAAAACTCTGGTGACTGGTGACTGGTAAAACTGGTGAAATTTTTTTTTACTAATAGCTCTAATAAGCTGCATATATTAAACTACCATATTAGGATGTAATTTTTGAGTCTATCTTATTTTTAATTGAATATTTTCGTTAAAAAGGAATGTCAAGATTGTTACAATGTTGGACAAGCAATGAAAAACGCACTTATGTGAACTATAGACGATAAACACTAGGCGTAGGGTTTCTCGATGCCGCGCTGTGGCTGATGCGGGGGCCGCTTTGTAATATAACGTTTGTTTATATTAATGTTACTTAACCCTGTGTGAACTCTTACATTTCCTTTGTGTAATAATGACTTTGTGGAATTAGGAGAACCAATCCGTGCTGTGATGTAACTGGAATGAACAGTTCGGTATGAGCATGGACGAAATATATTTCGTCCATGATATGAGCTAGCTTCCTCGCTGAACGCGCGCGTCCTAATTAGCCAATAAGTTGTACCTAATGTTGTGTGTAATACTTTATGTTATCTTAATAATAGTGCTTAAGAAGACTAGACTATCATTTTAATCTTACACTATTACAAAAGTTATCCATACTCATGGATTAGAAATTATAAAACTTACCGGTCACCCCTGTCCGGCCTGCCGCCAAACTTTTCGCTGTGGCGGCCCGGGCCGGAACGATCGAACGATTCTTTGTTGTCCCTGCCAAAACAAAAGATGTTATGGCGTCACCAACACATAGAAACACACACTTACAATCCCTCGTGCTACCATCTCGAAGATATATTATTAAATAACAATTATGGACGGATTACCTATACATTCTATGTGTAAGCACTGAAATCACACCTCGACTAAATCTCCACAATGAGTTCAAAGAACCGCGACCAAGGCCAGAGCATGAGTCAGGCAGGGTACCATTATATTTTTTTGTGTAAACGCAAAAACTTCCGAAATACTGTCTGCTATTACCAATATGGCAATAAATGCCGTCTATCACTTGCGAAAATCTCTATCTATCGCGAGAGGATAAAATTTATCAACTAGATAATGTTTGACTGATTCTTAGCGTTGTATAGACAATACCGTTAGGTAGAAAGAGCCAAATGTTAAACTTCTTCATGCAGTAAAAAGAACCGCTAATATAGTTCGCATCACTAAAAACACATCATAGTTACTGTTTACACCCGAAATAGATGTAACGCCATCTATCATCCTTCTATTAGGGCAGTTCCAAGTTATTTTATCATTAATAATTGTTCATCGTCGATATGAGTAAGTAGTACATAATATAATGCCAACTGCTTAGTTAATAGCTATTATAAACGCGAATTTTAGTTAGTGTCAAGGTTTACTTAAAACAAAGAAATCCAAGGTTTACACATAGCTAGTACGTATTTACATTATTTATTATCAAAGTCTTCATACAAACATGAATGATCCAAAGAACAAGCAGTTTGTGACTGCAAATTATATAGATAGAACTCTTTATTGCACACCATAACAGACATTACAATAAGTACAGTAATATCTTATTGCTTTAAGCGATTTCTACCAGACAACCTTCAGGTAAAGAAACGTTATAGTCATTCACAGGAAGGCTGAAATTAATTGTCAATTTTATTAAATTGAAATCCGCTGCGCGAATCAGGTTTTTATTACCGTATTGAACAGCGCCGGCGCGGGCGCGTACGAATCTTGCCGTGGGCACTCTTACTTAGATAATAGTCTGCGGATGCGGTGATCGACTGAATAATGATCCAGGGCACATATCAAACACATATACCTAGTAGGGTTTTTTTTTACCTTGACCAATCTTAAATGGAGATACTAAACATTCTTATAACAAGTCGTACATACCGTCCACGGAAGCTGCCTCCTCTATGGCCGAAGTCCTCGTTGCCTTCCCTGGGCGGCCTGCGCTCGTCTTTGAAGCTCTTCTCGCGCCTGAAACTCTTCCTCCGGCTGTCATCAGGCACGCTTCCTTCGGGCGAGCTGAAGTTCTCCGGTGCGTCCTTACGAATCGGTGTTGTGGCTTTAGGCTGACAAAGATACCAAGTAATAAATAAAAGCCGGCCAACTGCGAGTCGGACTCGAGCACGAAGGGTTCCATACCAATATCTACTTCATCTTAGTCACTTTAGAGAATTTATTCTAAGGATTTCAGACAGACAGACATGACGAAAGTATAAGGGTTCCTTGTCAGGACTACAGAACCCTAAAAATTGTTTCAACAATCACACCTAAGACTCACAATTCACTCTAACTTTATTTGCAATGTCATAAAACATGCGGGATTCGAACCATCGCCAATAACTGCTGCATTGCACCAAGACAGTCGTCAACATTTTCATCGGTAATTATTTTCATTGTAATCGTCGTCATTTGTCGTTTGACATTCGTCTGATTGGCTTAGTTGGTCGATAGTTGAAAACTGCCATTTCGTACACCATAGTGGACCCTAATGATAAGGTTGCTAGTTGCAAGATAAACAACAAAGCTCAACAACAACAAAGCTTGCAAACATGATTGTTTTTGTATTCTTCTTAATTTTTATAAGTTTGTATTTTGTTTAGAGAAATAGTATCTAGACAAACCTATCATTAGGCTTTAAGATACTACTAAACAAAGTTATGCCCTATTTGTGTAATTCCTACACTAATATTATAAAGAGGAAAGATTAAATTGTTTGTTTGTATTGAATAGGCTTCAAACCTACTGGAATGATTGAAATTTAATTTGGTACAGAGATAGTTTAAGACCCTGGAAAGGACAAGGACTTTTTGTCGCGATATAAAATCATCAGGGGGTGAAATGGGGGACGAAAGTTTGTATAGAAAATGCGATTTTTGGCGCGGGCGAAGTCGGGGAACTGCTATGCTAGTGTGTAATAAATAAACAAAGACGTTTTTTATAAATATGCTGGCCTTTTCTGTAAAGGTAGGATGTTATATCGCGAAAAAAAGTAGCCTATGTCCTTCCCAGGGTCTAAAACTATCTCTGTACCAAATTTCATTTAAATCGGTCCAGTAGTTTTGGAGCGTATTCAATACAAACGTCAGATCTTTTCTCTTTATAAAATTAGTGTAGACAACCTATTTTTTTTACAATAGAAGGCATATTCAAAAATGTTGAACACCTACAGAAGTGAACCTACATTCTTGAGCTCTTATTAGTGAGGTGAAAGTGTGTGTTAGTGACATCATTAACAATTGCACAATAGATGCCTTAGTGGCTTGCATGAAATCAGCAGCAAATATTTATAAGTTGGGTGGTTTTGCCCTACTGTTATGGCAACAATTACTACCCAGCAAAAGTGTGTACTAAAAACTGCACAAGTATTAATGCAGATTTGCAATTTTACTTGCGTAACAATACATGTGTGTTCCTACATGCAGAACAATTAAAGAAGAAATATACAACCAATTATATTTCTAAATTGGAACACACACAATTCTTGAAGGCCAGATCAAAAAATCCAATACTTTGCAAAAAAAGTATTTATTAGTATCATGTCATTTTTCTTTTATGTAACATGAAATATAATAAATACCTCATGATTGCTTCTGGGCTGTGATAGTTGAGTCATCTTTCTGGCTATATCCAAAGGTGGGCTTACAGTGTCATCAACAAGTGACACCAACATTGTATCATTGGATAAAACACCCACAATGTGAGCCATTAGGGTCTTCTCCAGGGCTAACATCTCAAGCTGGTTTGATGTCTTGGTTTCAACTGGTTTGTTCTCAAAACCCTAGTAAAAGAAACATAAATTAATATTTTTCTCATAAGACTCCAAAAAACGTTCCTAGATTAATTTATTTACTTACTTTCAATGCACACTTCAGAGCTTGAGCAGGGAGCTTTATCAGATCTGGAGTGATTGTCCTCAGGTCAGAAACTTGAATTTCCTGCTCATTCCCATAATCTACATAAGCCACAATCACTTTATTTCCTTTAGTGTCTCTAATCCTTGCCCTGTACCAGTTATCATCATCCGGGAATCGAGCACAGCAAGCTGCGCCAACCGGCAACTCTCCTGGTGAGGAACTGTTCTCACAGTGAGTCTTCACTGCATCCATTACAGCATTCAGCTCATCGATCTTGTCCGAAAGTTGTACATAGAACTTTATACAGCTGTCTACATATGATACTAGCACAGACTGCTTTGTTCCCAGAGGAAGCATTCCCATCCACCTAAATTGCAGCTTGTCCTTCATATTGGCCATCAGCAGTTCCAAGACGTTCTTATTGTCCAAGTACAACTCGCCATACTGAATCAAAGGTGGCCCTTCTGGTGCCACAACCCTCAATGTCAGTACCTTTCCATTCACAAGCTGTTTAAAGGTCTCATTCAAATGCGGTCCCTTCTCTAGTTTTTTGACTCCAGATAAGCAGAATCTCAAGGCAAAAACATTGGGTTTCACAAATTCTTCTGGGATATCAAATATGTCATAGTATGAAACCATCTCAGTGTCTCCAAAATCCACAAAGAATAGCTTGCACTGAGAGCCAGACAAATTCATGACAATTGCTCTGCAAATGATTCTATCGCCAGACATACGTCCCAGGCAAACTGTTCCAATCATAGGGGGCTCAGCAAGACTACTGTGTGGCCTCTTATTGATGTCGTCCATCATGTCCTCTAACTTTTTTGCATCAGTAGCAAGTTGAACTGCAAACAGTTCTGGCCCTTCCTCAGCAAATGAAACAAAAACTTTGTGCTGAGAATTGACCTCTAGCAGCTTGCTCTTGTATGTTGCAGACTTTTTAGGAGAAGCTGGTTTACTTGCTGCTATAGTTGCAGGTGGGGGAGTAACAGGCACTGCACTTGTGGCACTATTTGCTTGTTGAGGCTGACGGTTTGGTGGTCTAAGATTCACAGGATTCCTAGTTGCCTTATTGGTCACTAATAATCTTTGACTGATCAATGATGGCGGTGGAATTGTTCCATTGAATGGCAAGGCAACATTCTGTTGCAAACGCATTGCTGATGCTGGATTTGAAGGAAAATTCTGGTTTATCAAAAATGGTACGTGTTCCGTATATGACGGCGATTCTACAGGAAATGAGGGCTGCCAGTTTGGTATTTGTTGGTTCTCACTTGTCATCTGCAGCAGCAACACTTCTTGTTTGACTATTGGCACTGCTATTCCCAATCTGTTATTTGCAAGATGAGTGGACAAATCAGACCCTTTGAATTGAATCGATATAAGAGGCAGGGTTCTTGTTTGCACGTCCACTGTGGCAGGGTATTCAGTGTAGCATAGAAGACTTTGTAATTTCAGTATGAGTGGTTCCTCCCACCTGCCGGAATGGTGCATGACCCTGGACAAATAGTAATCAGTGGCTTGGCCACGTAACTGCAAGAACATTGGGTCATAGCTGTCCAGAAATCTGATGGTACTCAGAGATATAATATCTTTGTTACCGTAATCAATGAAATGCACTCCGACTAAACCGGTCGCAAGATTAGTAGTGTTTATTATTTTCGCCCGGTAGTATGCTCCGTCTTTGTATTTGGCGGCGCAAATGACGCCCTCGTGAATTGCTGCAGGAGGGACGGTGCCTACACCCTTCTCCAAGTTTTCGCGGGCAGTTTCGAATAAGCTTTCTACCATTAAAGATGATGGTTGATCAAGCTGCCCGCTTATCTTCAGAAAATGCCCATCTCCATCCACATGGGTCACATACAGTCGAAAAGATCTCGGAATTTCAGTAGGCAAAGCCATAGTATAAAATAATTAGAGCGCCACAATTATAAAGGAAGAACAAGTTTTTTAATTCACATCACTTAGTAAGAAACGAACGTTGAACGTCGTACTTTAGTAACACTAACTGATAAAACACCGCTTTCTTTACCGTCCGTTTACGTTTTCAATAAACTAAACATGGCGCCTGATCTGAAAGAAAAGTAAAAACGCTTGCTCATAGAAGAGAGTTTCATTTCCGCTGTTTCAAAAATCAGCAATTGATTGGTCAAAATAGCTGTCAACATGTGGAGCTATTGCAGCTCGCCAATCACAATAATTAACCAAATTTTTTTTTAATTCGGATTGGTTGATTTACATGTCAAATGCAACCACAGATACTAGTACTTATTCTGTGCCACAGACATTAATTTTTTTATATACAACTGTCTACTTTTGTCCCACAGAGTACTTTTGTATACATATGTATATATGCAGGGGTCACCAATTAGTTTTGCACGGGGTCCATTTTAAGAAATAAAATGATCTTCGCGGTCCACACATTTTAAAGAAAAATATTTATTAAACAAAGGTAATTACGAAAATAACAAAGGCATTGTTTCTAAAGTTGATGTACAGTCGAGCAAATTGAATCATGACCCCACTTTGCCGATTATTCCTTTGCATTCATAAATGTAGTAAGGTTTTCTTCGCTGTCATGCATGTTACACGTTGTACGTTTTAAATATTAATAAAAATGCGTCATAACGAGTCAGAGATCTATGCAAGTTTAACCTTTATTATCACTGCACTAGACATGTTTTAGATAAACCAGTCTTAATATGAATTTAAAATAAGTCCATAATCCAAACTCTTTTCACTACGAAGAAAAATGTATTATAATTTAAAAAATAAAAAACGTCGTGTGTCAAATGTCAAGTATACCTAGTAAGTCTGAAATTGTATAAAAACCTAAGTCAATATCTACAAACAAATCGTATAATGGCCAATTTGGCAGAACAAACAGCTAATAATAAGTCGGAACACAGTCAGAACCTGGATCAGCCGGCATGCTAAAGAGGGTACCCTCGAAGACAGACGACGACATATTCATGGCGTTCGTCGAATTAAGAACGGAACGGAAGAGAACGGAAATGCAACACTATTATGGATAACATATTTACAGACAAGAAATCATTTCGCTCTTCTCAACATGGTCGCTTAACTAAGAGCGAAATGAAATCACGAAGTTTCGTGGCGTTACGATAACACGCGATACACAGAGGATCACGTTGTGCCCAACCAATTATTTAGCTGAATTTCAGCTAACATGTGTGCCTGGATGGATGCCGGAAGTGTCGGAAAACTTGTTCAAATTTCTCCTCGTCATACCTCTATAAACTATGTCAATTTATTGGAAGAATCAATGTTACCGACTTTGCGAACAGTTTACTTGCGTGAAGAAGTGCCAGTATTCTCCTTTGTTCATGATAACTGTCCAGTGCATACTGCCAGAATTGTCTTGAATTGGTTTACCCAGCATGAAGACGCATTCACTCTTATTCCATGGCCGTCTAGGTCCCCAGATGAAAATTTGTGGTGTTTAGATTGGGGAAGTGACATTTGTCGTCTAATCGGGTTACTTTTCACTTTACCAATTTAATGCCACTTGTTAAATATATACTTAAAATAAATATTATTTTCTTCAACTAAGTATAGTTTTATTTCATCATGGCAAACACAAGTTCCAGTGGAACTTTTATAAAAGAAACTGGTTCCCAATACAGACTTGGCGCCCGGCTGTGCCGAATTCCGAATATCTACCTACCTACTTGTGTGTTGCATTTTATACAAACTTATTCGTACAGATAGCGACCATTGCCTTGTCAGTAACTGTCAGTGTCTAATAAAATGATAACACGTTCGTTTCTAGGAAATTTATGTTCAAGCGAATTTCAACTTACTTGTATAGAATGACAGTAGAAAAATGACCATAAGGTGGGTCATGATTCAATTTGGTCGACTGTACAGATGGAAAAAGGACTTGTCCTCTTTTTGTATGGAGGCTGGTTTTTTATTCCATAGGCGAAGGTGCGGTTTATGTAGTTATGTACAGACAAAGAGAAAAATTAATTTCAATTTTTACCTAAATCGGAGGCCTTAAAAAAATATATTAATTATGCAGAAAGGCTAGTTTTTATAAACTCTTTCATATACTATTTAGTTCAACCGGGTTAGAAATATAGACAATTAAAAAACCATTAATGGACAAATCCTTTCAATTCTAAATTATTTCATATATTTAAAGTTTAAAATTAATTATGTCATATTTACTTACATACTTACTTACTAACAAAAACACTGGTAACTAAAATATAATAATAATGTATATGCAACTTATTAATAAAAATTAAGATACATTATTTAAAACAAAAAATTTAAAAAGGGTCCTTGTGGTAAGGTTCCCAGGATGCTGGCAGCATTACCACGCTGGATAGCGATGCTTATATACTCAACAAGGTAACTGCCAGCTCTTCGGTCACCACTGATGTCAACGAGCCTCTTGGAAATCTCTTTGAAAAAAGAGATAGCATTGGGACCCCACCAATGGACCCCACGGACCCAGTGTGTCTCCAAACGGTACAAAGTTGTACCGGTAGCAGTCAACCCTATCGCGTCGCATGAGAGTACGTCACTTAACAGGTTTAGTGTATTATGATTCACATTCTTAGTTCATATTCCACAGTTATAAGAATGAAATTATCTTGCAAAGGATTTCTGTAGGTGTCTAAACGAGAATGAGCTTGACTCTGAGGCAAACTAAATTACACCATATCTTTGACGACATTGAGTAGATGTTTCTTTAAATTTCATTGCAAAGTCAAACTTCTGTACAGAGTACTAGTATATATATATATATAACTAGCTGTTGCCCGCGACTTCGTATGCGTGGACTCCATGATACAAAATATTTTATACTCCGCCATCCAGCTATCATGATCTCTTAGTCTACCATGTCGTAAAGAGATGAGAGGAATTAAAAATCAAGGCCAATGGGCACTTTCTTTTTGATAGGTACTATCACCTCACCATCCTGGTAAGAAAATTTCACATGGCAGTGACACCGACTCCAAAACGAAATTTTGTCGGATATCTTTCTTAGTAATAAATAAAATAATATATGTACTTTTAGGTTTTAGTGTTTAGAAAAAGTCAGACTCATACTTCCGTATCACAATAGATGGATGTGGTTTAGCATCTATTTTTTGTGTTCCTGTGGTGTCCCTAGCCTACTCAGGGGTCGGTTTGTAAGTTACTAGTATCGTAAAGTACCCAAACAGTAACAATGTTCCCTAAGGCGCTCTATTCATATCTCTTATAGTTAAGCTGAGATGCTAGGGTGCTATATCAGTTGCTCAAGATCTTTAATTTGTGGACGTCAGTAGTTTTCTACTGACGTCCACAAATTTAAGATCTCATCACGCTGAACAATGTTCCTTAAGGCGCTTTGTTCATATCTCTTATAGTTGAGCTGAACTGCTAGGGTTCCATATCAGTTGCTCCAGGCCTTCAATTTGTGTACTTCAATAGAAAATGCTCATCACGCTAACTAACTTTTCTTAAGGCGCTGCTTTCATATCTCTCTTAGAATAGGTGTACTGCTAAGGTTCCACGTCAGGTACTTCGATCTTCAAAATAAGTTATAGTCTAGTATTTGCCCAGACTCAATAGCTACATAATAAAAAAAGTTTCATTCAAATCCGTTCAGTTGTTCCGGAGATTAGCGTGTACAAACAGACAAAAAAATTAAAAGTTGTAGATTCCTATTCTGTTACTATTTTAACATCACCTCAATTCGTTTTTGGTAAAAATACTCAATGTACAGACGCATCGGTTTTACAGTTTTATTTTAGTATAGATAGAAGAAGAGAGATAAATCAATGATGCCAAGTGATAAAATAAACCACTGTGCGGAAATTCGACTGACGTTTTGTTAACTTGTTATGTCAAACAAATGTCACACAATCTTTCTTATTTGTGCAAACAGCTGCTTTTTGGGTTTGTGTGGCTGTTTGTTTCTTTCTTCTCTGTATTTTTTACAAGAAATAATAATAAATAATGAGAATGTGAATAAAAATACCGTGTCTTCGAATAAAAAATCTGTGATTTAGCATAAAAATGATTGAAACATGCTCCAAACGATGTATGCTGTTTGGTACAGTGTGCATGGGAATGTAAGTTGACTGGAGCTTTATACTGTTAGACTCTTTCAGAATTATGTATTTTATTTTACATACCTAAGCTGCCTACGTTTGTTTATTTCAGTTTGACCATAGTAGTACTCATATTGGAATCCCAACTAGCAGATTCTTTTTCTGGCAGTCAGCGAATGAAAAATAAAACTTTTCCTACAGAAAATAATTCAACATGTTGGCTACATCAGCCATACAAAATTATAAGTGAATGTCATCCTTGCTCAGGTAATTCACATATTATAATTTTCTGATTTCCATTCAATTTGGAT
Source organism: Pyrausta nigrata (assembly GCA_949316185.1). NCBI lineage: Eukaryota > Metazoa > Arthropoda > Insecta > Lepidoptera > Crambidae > Pyrausta > Pyrausta nigrata. The sequence goes on along the minus strand of OX438949.1, from coordinate 13,858,883 downwards.
AGTTAGTGGTTTCTTTTACTAGCCTGTGTAAATTATTGTCTTTACAGATTTTGAAATAAGAAGTAAGAGTATAGGAGTATGTATTCACACAAGTTTCAAGGAGATCTTAAGATGTGAAAATGGTGAAACAGTAACACGAAGGTTTGTAGTCCTATCTACAAAATAATCATATTATAAACACTATTATAAAATAACCCCTTGAGGATCATAAGACCGGTAGTCACATAACAATTCATTTTCTATTGTGTCTGGAAACTTGATCTCTGAATGGTTAAGTACTAAATGAAACATTTCAATTATAGCATCCAGCACAAAGTGACAAGACTAGTTTATCTACCTACCTGCTATTTTTATATAATTCTTTTTTCAGTTGTGACAGGGTAGCATATTTGGAAGAAAGAGCATATTGGAAGTTCACAATATGGTCTTTTATCATAGGTTCAATATCTTCTGTAGCTGTAATGTTACGAATGAGAGTCCTCAACTATCGAGCAAAACGACGAGCAAGACAAGTTCTTAGTAATGGATCAATCTGATTTAATCATTAAGGTATATTACTTTTAAGTTACTTGTGTTAATTAATAAAGGCTGTTTGTGATTAAAGATGTTATCTTGAAATTAATAAAACCTCAATTATTAATCAAATAGTATTTTTAATAATTCACTAATAACTTTAACATTAACACTGTTGCCTAGTAATCTGTAACATTGTTTAACTGATATTGTATCAGGAAAACTATAGTCTTTTGGAAAAGCCATTAGGGCTAAAATCTCTTTTGGAGTGAAAAACCTTAATTTGAGTTCTTTTAACAATTGTATGAACTCTAATGTGCTCACTCCTGATGTGTTGGCCTTTTTAAAGCACTCTTGAACCAAGTCCCTGTTGGCTTCAGTAAACACAGAGCCTGTCCCCTCTAAATAATGTGAATAGGCTTTTGTGAAACAACATGATCTTCTTGAATCTCTGTGACAAATGTCCAGAATGTTGGCCCGTTTTATTTGTTGGTCCTTTATTAAGAACTTTTCTGGGACTTCATCCTCCAAAATATTTTCCAAAGTGTAGGGCTCAGTAAATGGCCTTGGAAGACACTCTACCTGTAAAAAAAATTTCTATATTAATCTATGTTAGATAAGAAGATACGTAAACTTGGAATAGTATAGCATAGATACTTACAATTTCTGATTTCTTAATGAAAGTCCATGGTTTATTGCATCGCCTTGCAATACAGTAGTAACGCAGTCTTGAATTGGGCACTCCCACAGAGGTAGGACTAAGAAGAAACTCTTGAAAATCAAAATTGCATTTCTGAAGTTTTTGTGTATAAATATTCCTCACTGTAGAACATTCAAATCCTTTGACATTTTCCATTAAAATATATTCAATGTTTAAAAGCTGGTCAAGTATGTCTATAAGATAAAGGAAAGAATCTGTTCTAGAATCATTCTCATCCAGATATTTTCCATTTCTTGTGAATGGTTGACATGGGGGAGACATGAGAATAACATTAACATTTAGTTGAGAAATGTCCATAACAGTTAATGACTGGATGTTCCTATTGAAGAGATTTGTGTCAGGAAAGTTATGCTTGTAGACTTCATTAGCAACTGTGTTTATGTCTACTGCAGCAACGATTTCACCATTCATGCCTGATTCTGAAAATGTAATGTTAAACTTACATTATACATTTTATTCGTCACTTAGTTATTTTTAAAGAAAATAATGTATGGGTGAATGAAGGCTCCAAGTTATAGTGTTTTCATTAAAAAAAACTATTATAATTTTAAAACGTTTTTATTCAAAACTTACCATTCCATGCGCAGTGCATACCCCCTATTCCACTATAGAGTTCTAAAATTCTGTGTTTCATTATTTACACAACAGATATTATTCCTTTATTATTAGAAGAAGCAATTAATATCTGATATCATTGAGCTACTAATGTTTATATTCTTTGTTAGCATGATCATCAGTAAATTCTAATTTTTCCAAAAAACAACAAACAAACATGTAAATATTAATGTAGGTACCCTTTATCGTCCACGTCAGCTGATAGTGTTGCCTGGTTACCATTTCGATTTTCCGCCAAACTTTACTCTGAATCCGTCCACTCTATTTTACGAAAATATTAGTTTAATAGTATATTAGCTATTAGTAACTAGTGTAAAAATAGTAGTCCTAATATTTTATGTTTCTCGAAAACAGGGACCTATTTCATAAAGATATTCTTCTTCTTAGCGAGTCGATGGAACACGAGAAAATTACATCGTAGCAGCCCAGAATTCAGCCACTTCTATTGCGGATCGACTGCCGTCCAATAAATCCTCTGGCGTGCAGGTGTTGGGGCACGCCGGGCACGATGTTAAGTGTGCCATAGTTTGCACCGCACCACGAACACAGTCCACATCGGAGCTTACCGAAAATCCCCACCTGACCATGTTGTCCTTACTTCGGCCAACCTGAGTCCGAAGCCTGTTTAAGGATTAGATATAAAGGTAGCTTTTTGTTAAGGATTTCTCTCAACTTAAAACATTAGGATTATGCAATGTTAGTAAGCTATTGTTTCTGGGCCGCAGTATGTTGCGAGCAACACTAAGTTTTTAATCTATTGTTATTTGTCTATATATTTCATTCTATTCATTCAATCCCGCTCTCTGTCTCCGACCACCCAACGGATTGCGCGTGTCTGGTGAATAAAGATATATTTTATTATCAAACCACTGCAGTTTTCACTCAGCAAGAACCTACAGTCCACTTATATCGGAGAGTCCAACAGATGGTCCATTCCGAGCGTCTAAGAAATCTGCAGCAAGAAAGCTACAGGCGGCAATCGTGGTTGGACGGCAGGAGCGCAAGATCGGGCGGCATCCATTTTGTTAGCCATCGCCCATCGGCATTTTATCACCGTTTCGTTCGGTCCCCAATGGGGAAGATTACGCAAAACTTTTTGGTAGAGGGCGCTGTGTGTTTGTTACATGTCAAATATTGTTACTCTGAATACTTTTTTGCTTTTGTGAACTTTTTTGACTCTAGACCCTTTTTTTGTGGACTTACTACAATGTATTCCTTCTGATGGCGTGTGGATAGGCTAAAGGAAGAATTGAGAAAACGTGGAGCTTCGTTAAAAGGAAAAAAAGCTGACCTAGTCGACAGGTAAGATAACAGTGTTTTTTTATACTTTTACACGTTTTCATAGCAAATCTAGGATTAAATTTGTTAAAATAAAGTCTAAACTAAAGGCTTCTTGTACAAAAATACCAGTTTTATTATTTGTAAAGGTTAAAAAATTGTAAACTCCACATAACCTCTAAAAGCATAAATATAAGCTTAGCATAATGTATTTGTTATAATAGTATGTATCTTTAGCTTTTATTGTTTACCTACCTGTAGTCTTAGAAGTAGTCTCAAAATCAGTTTCTTCGAAATGTTTGCCACATAACCTTGAAAAGACACTTGATTTAAAGTTTCCTCTTCTCAATGCCTTTCCCATTTTTATCCTTTGCTGTGGATTACTGGGGATTTTGTAGGAACCTATTTCACCACACCCAATAGCTGCACAGCGCCCCATTTAAAAAATACTAACTAATAACAACAAAACAACAAATATTTGTATGGGTTTTGACAGTTTCTAAGTAACAAACATTTGGCGCCCTCTATAAGGAACTAATTTGACAGTTTGCTTCCCCATTGCCAGCAATTGTTGGCAGCAAGGCTGCCAACCCAATAGGGTTGGCAGCCTTGCTGCGCAAGAACGAGTGAGCGGCTTGATGAACGAGTGAAGTTTAGCGAACGATCCAACGAGGTGAGCGCAGCAGCAGCGTTTGTCTACGCAAGACCGAGTGAGGCAGCGCGGTGAACGAGTGAAGATTGACTGAGCGAGCCAACGAACGGAACAGTGGCGCGGCCGGCGTCCATGTACAAGTTGTTTCGTCGTCTTCAATCGCCGTTTTGTTTTACTTTTCGGTTTGGTCGTAAGCATTTTTAAAAAATAAGTTTAAAGCTAAAAAAATTAAGGTGTAAAGCTTTATAAGAGTGTCACGCAGTGCACAAATTCAGGCCTAAAAATGGAAAAAGAAGCACATAAGGAACTTACAGTAAAAAGAGGATACTTGAAAGGTACAATAACCAGGCTTTATAACTTTGCTTTAAATGAAGACGAAGTAAATGCTAGCTCATTAGAGGCTTTAGTTTCTAAACGGGTAGAGGTGAAAACTTCCAGGAAAGTTTCCATTTCTAAGGAAGTTTTCCTGAAAACTTCCAAAACTTCCGGATTTTTGGAAGTTTAAAAAAAATGTTTACTTTAATTAGGTACAATAATTTCGTTACATCGACTAAATGTTGTTAACTTAATTATATGATATATAGGTAGGCACTTACATAACACGACGATTTATTTGAAGATAAGTAAATTCGCCATACATTTTGTTAGTGAAGCGGCTTTTGTTTGGCGGCTTTATATCAAAGGATTGACGCCGCCGCTCGCGCGGCTGACTGGCGCTATCCCCGCCCCGCCCCGCATCTACACCGCGCTTGTGTAGTAACCGATTTTATGGTAGTTGCACGCAGTAACAGTGAATAGTCGTGGTTGTGGCTTATTTTGTATATGTTTACTATTACTACTGGACCGATTTCCAAAATTCTTTCACCATTGGGTAGCTACATAATAAACCCACGCACGAGCTTATTAACCATACCCAGTCTAGAGCTTAACGCAGCACTGCTTTTAGCGATTTTAATGGAAAGGGTAAATGACATTATCCCACGCAATAAAAATCGATAATGTGTACTTATTCACTGACTCTAAAATAACCTTAGCTTGGATAAAAACTGAGGTTACTAAACTACAAGCTTATAGCAAACAGAGTAAGTGTAATTCATCAAAAAACAAACAAATGGGTTTGGCTGTATGTTCAATTAGCAGATAACCCTGCTGACTTAGTTAGCAGGGGTCATAGCCCGGTGGAGCTTCGAAAAGGTACCCTCTGGTGGGAGGGTCCGATCTTTCTACAGGGTGAGTATAATTTTGATAATTTAGAGGTAAGCTTGCCTGTTGACTTACCTGAGATGAAGGCGACAGCTTCAGCACAAAGTAAAATGGTGCTTGCTGGTTGTAGGTAATGGTTTCTTTCAATGGCTCGATAGGTTTTCAAATATACAAAAAATTGTGCGAATTACTGCCTACGTACTTAGGTTTTGCAGATATTTAAAAGGTGATAAAGAACGCCACGAACCGCTTAGTTCTGATGAGTTGCAACACGCATTGCATTTGATTATTAAACATGAGCAATCTGTCCATTTTAAGGAAGAAATAAAGTCATTGCAAAAAGGGGATAGCGTGCGAGGAACCCTGAAAGCTCTGCATCCGTTTTTAGACAAAAATGGCATGCTTAGGGTAGGGGGGCGATTAGACAACTCAGACATACCACTTGCCCAAAAGCATCCTATTATATTAGCCAAAATTTCACGTGTAACTGAGCATATTAGACTTTTACATGCAGGACCTAAATTACTCTTGGCAAGTTTAAACCAAAAATATTGGCTAATAAATGGGAAAAGGCAAGTCAAAAAGGTAACTCACAAATATTTAGTGTGTTTCAGGCTGAAGGCTGGTGCGGCGAAGCAGTTAATGGGATCCTTGCCTCAGCACCGTGTTACAGCATGTAGAGCATTTCACAAGGTTGGCATCGACTTCGTTGGGCCAGTCCAAGTCAAAGACTCCAGAATAAGAAAGGCGGTAGTAACTAAGGGCTACGTTTGTATTTTTGTCTGCTTTGTAACTAAAGAAGTTCATTTAGAATTATCTTCCGATCTCAGCACGGAAGCATTTTTAGCATGTTTTAAGCGTTTCATATGCAGACGAGGCTTGCCCAGCGACGTTTTTTGCGACAATGGTGGTTGTTTTCGTGGGGCAAGGAGCCAGTTGACTGAGCTGTGCAAGCTTTTCAATTCTGTAAATCATCAGGCGCCTGTGCAAGCCTATGCTGCTAAAGAAGGCATTAACTTTCACTTTAAGCCAAGTTATGCACCAGTTTTCGCTGGGCTTGCAGAGGCGGCTGTAAAAAGTATGAAATTTCATTTGAAGCGAGTAGTACTAGATGCTGTTTTAACCTACGAGCAATTAGGTACAGTGTTGTGTCAAATAGAGGCTGTCCTTAACTCGCGCCCTATTGTACCTTTGTCAGAATATACAGGGTGTGGCGTAAATAGTGGTCCAAAGCAAAGGTGTGGATACACTGTACACTGAAGCACCACATACCAGTATTTAAAAAAAAATTATGTACAGGGTTTTCAAAAAAAAATTTTTTTTTTAATTTTTTTAGAAATCGTTACCTTGCCTTACAAATTTGGTTATAATTTCCAAAAATGACGGTTTTTTTTATCCATTTTTTTTATTATTATTGCTGATCATTTGTACTTAGTACTCCATTCGTTTTTTTTTTTTACAAACTGAATTTAATAAAAAAAACCCTGAAAACCCTGTACATATTTTTTTTTTAAATACTGGTATGTGGTGTTTCAGTGTACAGTGTATCCACACCTTTGCTTTGGACCACACAGAAAAAAATTACAACCCTTGTGAGATCTCCAATATAAACACTTACGGAAATCATTAATCACAAAGAGCTCTTTTACCTACACAAAAGCAAAGAATAGCTGTTATTGTTGTGTTTTATAAACTTACAAAATACTGTATTGAAAACAGAACCTAACCTTTTATAATGTATGTTATTTTACATAGGTAGGATAGGTTAGGTAATCATTATTTTTGTTTCTTAGGGTCTATCTATGTTGCCTCCTTTTGACCCATGAAAACAACAGCAAATTGGACAACACCACTCTCTGTGCTAAGCCCAAACTACTGTAAGCAGTGTCTACAGTCTAGGACCAGTAGTAGGAAGCATATATTAAGTGTATGTAAATCGGTGAAATAAATTGTAAAAACTTGCACACTAAAATATCTTAGATATGTAAACTTCCTTAATGTAGCTTTGTGCACTAAAAAGTATTCCAGTCAATATCTGCGCCTAACTTGCTTTTGAATAACTTATGGGGAGCCTACTTTTACCTACGTACCATATACTTATATACCTTATTATATATAAAGGTGGATAAAAGTAAAATTAATTGAAGTAGAAAAATCATTAGTCAAATAAACAATAATATGTAATTTTATACAATAATAATAAGATATTACAAACGATAAACCTTTTCTTAAAATTTTAATACGATAAGTCTTATCACCATAGTCTCCACTGCTTCTTACAAGTCAACGTTGACTGCGATGACATTTTCTGAAAAATAATACATACTCTTTAATACTATGTTTTTCATGATCTCTTTTGATTTTGTTACAGGTGACTCAAGGTATCTATTAAAGGTGGAAAATTTTGAAAGCAATTAAATCATAATAATTATGAACAATCAAATGAACATGTCAATAGAACCTGAATATTTACTAACATATCACAAGCTTGAAGGGATCAAAAATTATTCACAATTACTATCAAAGTGATGCATGTTGGTACTACTACAAGTATTCTGTGAAATAAACTTTTCCTTACATTTGAATCCAATTTTGTTCTGTTCCAGCGTACCTTCCAAAATTAAATCCTGAAATACAATGTTAACACATATTATTATTTAATAAACTAATATGTATTTTCTTTTTGTGCATACTTAAACGTCTAAGTATGTAGGTATAGTTGGTTTAGTTACTACCAAATTTTCAAATACCAAAGAAAACACTATGACAAAATGTTGCATGTCTGCTTAAATGCTTCAATACTTACTGTTTTTCACTGCTCTACTGAGCGATATGGACCCAGTTCGTCCAACCTATATAGGCCTAAGGTAATCCTACTGGTTGCTCCACCTTAGCAGCTCCTTGAGGAGTCAGGAAGGTAGCAAAACCCAGGTGCGCTTTCATGTATGATAAGTAATCTGTACCTATATTACATCACAGTTTTAAAAGTAAATGATCATATTAGTTTATTTTCCATTTGTTAGTTTAATAACACAATTTGTTGGAAAATATTAATGGGTACGCCTTTGACTTTGATTTATAAAACAGAGGCCCTACTCCGATTGACGTTGTCCGTATTGTCGACTTTAGCCGTCCCTGTCACTCACGCCAGAATGACATCGCTACCGAGCGAGATGGCTATCGGACATCGTCAACTAGAGTAGGAACTCGGCTGTCAAAACTGTCAATGTCATGTCAAAAACAGATGTAAGTAATTTAGTTTTAAATCGATAGTCGTGCTTGGGATTAAGTGTTTAAGCCAAATTGGTAGTAAAATTGATCGAATGATTGAATATCATCGAAATGTTGTATATAATCTGTGGTCGTGTGGATAAAGGCTTCTCGTGGGAAGTATTTCTATCGTAAGTGGTTGCCATGTTAGGAAAAATGATAAAATAAGACACGATGACAATTTTTTTTATGTCTAACGACAATTTAACGATGTTGTACATCTTAGCCCAACTGGTAGGTGTAATTTTTGGCAGCAATGTATTCAGTTAAAGCAAAGGTTTTGGAAAGCTTGGTATAAATATTATTTAAATACATTACAAAATAGGGGTAAATGGCGTGATGCTATGCCTAATATAACTGTTGGTACTATGGTATTAATGAGAGATGTAAATTGTCCTCCTTTGGTGTGGCCCATGGCACGTGTCGTGAGTGTTTTTCCCGGTAAAGATGGGAAAGTGCGTGCTTTTCAATTAAGAACTGCTGACGGTAAATTATATACTAGGTCATTGCAAAGCATAAGTGTATTGCCCATCGATAGTGTTAAATAAAAATATTGTAAGCCAATATGTAACTAGTTAAGTTTCTTTTTGTATATTTCATTTCATAATCGCAAGATAAGATCTTTGTTATTTTATAAAAACCTGAATGGTTATACATTTTCCGTGTTAAATATTCTAGAAGGCACTACAGCCAAAAATGTTTTTGTTTCTGTACAAATAAGGTATTAAGCTAGTTACCTTGGTACTAAAAATATTTCTAACATTAGGTTAGATAGTTGCTTATTGTTTTCTAAAGTATAATATTTGTCTATCTACTTGTTTATGAAGCTATTAGTATGGGGGGCTTATAAAAATTATACACACTGTAACATGAAAACTGTTTAATTTTAGATTAATTAAGTAATACAGGTAGCACACTCAGGTAGCTTTTTGTTATGGATTTCTCTCAACTTAAAACATTAGGATTATGCAATGTTAGTAAGCTATTGTTTCTGGGCCGCACTATGTTGCGAGCAACACTAAGTTTTTAATCTATTGTTTTTTGTCTATGTATTTCATTCTATTCATTCAATCCCGCTCTCTGTCTCCGACCACCCGAGGGATTGCGCGTGTCTGGTGAATAAAGATATATTTTATTATCAAACCACTGCAGTTTTCACTCAGCAAGAACCTACAGTCCACTAATAACGAAGAGTGCAACAGATGAATGGCGATTGAATTGAAGACGACGAAACTTGTACAGGTAGCTTAATACTAGACTATAAAGATATTAGTTTACTACTATATTAGCTATTAGTTACTACGTAAAAATTATAAGCCCTAATATTTTATGTTTCTCAAAAATGGGACTAATAACTAATAGTAGCAGACTATTAGGCTGGCTTGGATGTTCATACACATATTTTCCATCCATGATTTTAAAAAACCTGGCATGTGCGAGTTGTATTCGCGCACTATTGCAACAAACTTGCGTTTTGCAACAAATGTTTTTTTTTCTACTAGATAACCTCAAAATTTCGTTTTTTTTTCTATACTTGTGCTGACCTTCGTGCTTGCTGTATTTTATTAATTTTATTGTTTGGCATAATGCCCGTAAAAACGAAATATTCTATTCAAAGTAACTTAATATAATTAAATTGACATATTTAGTTAGTGTTTCTGGTTAAAAAGTCCATATTTTTCTAAATAAAAACAGTTAAATTTAAATAATAAAAAATCTAATAGTTTGAGCTAATATATTTTACAAGCCTTCTGCGACTAATAGTTTTATTAGTGTAACTTACAAGAGTATTTAAAAACATTGTTTTCGGGAAGTAATTTTTGCTAATATTTATTAGCTGGCAACTAGAAACTAATATGTTACTACCGTAGTTTCGAGAAACGCACACTTGTAAACTTGTAAAAAATATTAGTTCATGGAGTAATAATTTTAGTCTAATAAGTTTCGTTAAATAGGGCCCAGCACACGAATCCTTTCCGAATTCGAATGTCAAACATTCTTCCCGAACGGAGTTTTCGAAAGCAAATGTCATTTGTGCCTAATGGAAACGGAAACGTCAAAGTTTTCGATTCCGACGTTTGAGAGTCGCATTTTTTTGATATCTTCGGAAACCTGCCTCACGGATTCGATCTGTAGTTTTCGACGTTTGTAAATAAGAATGCTAAATATTTTTTGTGGAAAAAGGCCAATTTTTCTTCCCAAAGCCCAGATTCCCCTCCCCCCAATGATACTATTTATTTGTATGAAATCATTTTTTTGCTGTGTGTTTTCTCACACACATAATAACTGTTTTGTTGGAATGCAAAACAGTCTTATTATATGTGTTTCAAAAACACACAGCGTTGTTTGAAGACCTGTTTGATATCTGCTGGTGTAAGAAAGAACAAACGCTATGTGATCTAGCATGATAATGCTCAAGAAATAATAACTACTATTAAATTATTCTCAATAATTATTATTGTTCAATAATAGAAAATCAACGTAACTAAAATACTTATTTTTAAATGAAATGTTTTAAACAAACTAGTAGTACTCTAATCCAGAGATAAATTAAATTTAAATGAAATATCTGAAATCGGAAAACATTAATAGGCTCAGGCTCTTTGCTGAGAAAGAAATTATAATAACAAAAATAAATAGTGCTTAAACACTTAAAAAATATTAACTAAGAGATCTTGACAACCCATGTTACTCTTACTTTGCACACTATTACAATAGAATTTATAAAATGTTTGAGCACTCTTCCAGTTGGATCTATTCATGATATCCTCTATGCTTCTATTTTCTAGCCAACTTCTAGATGCCACTGCTGACCGTATGGATCCTGGTGGTGCATCAATCCCAGCTTCTTTAAAAACTGATCTGACCCATCCTCCTATGATGGTTTGGTAGCCCTATTTAGTTCTCCAGTAATGGAGATAAATAAACTTGTTATATTAGAGTTACGACTGGCTCGCCTACTCTCTGTTAACTGAACTAATTTCTTAATATGTTGAACTGGGCATATTGAGCTTTCTGGACGTTGTTTCAACAACCATCCTGACTGTCTGTTTGAAGCATTATCAGTCTTAGAACCAAACTGTGGCCAGAGATATATCTCTTCCTCAGTATCCATATCAGGTAATTCAAGTAAAGTGAGATCATGTACTCTCCGTCCTGAAGCTAAGAGTAAAATTACTGCTGTTCTACGGGATATGTCAAATAGTGTGTCTGAAGTTGGTGTGGTTCTAAGCCAGTCAAAAAGTATTTTAGTGTCCCAAATCGGCAACTTTGAAATCTGTGGTCTTGCTAAGGAAATTGCTTTTAAAACCTGTTGTACAAAAAAAATCTTTGAAAGATTTTCAGCATTAGTTGCACAATATGTAGATATAGCAGATTTATGTAGAAGTATGGTGCGATATGCAAGGTTATCTTCTAAATATAATTTGGCCAAAAATCTAGCTACATCATCACCCTGTGGTGATTTGTGATTGATCTTGTATGCATTACACCATGAGATCCACCTCTTGATTGGTGCTTTATATGTAGCTAAATTGAATCCCTCCAGCTCTTAGTCAATAGGTTCTTTTCTTGCGAGGACCAATGAGCTATCTGCCTAGACCACCCCCAACTTTCCAGGCTACCAGCTCCAACTTTTCTATCTGTGGTGGATTCCGGCCTGTCGTCAGATCTATCAAGTTGTTCTGGATATCTTTTATTAGAAATGGTTCCTCTAGCGCCCTCGCTTGCAGATCGGCCAGCCAAAAACACTGGGTCCATCGAGGTGCTATTACTATGTATGTCCCCTGAGCTGTGTTGAGGTGTCGTAACACTCGGGGCATTAAACTCGGTGGAGGGAATACCCACGCCAGCCGAAATCGCCAAGGACGGCTGAAGGCGTCGCAAAAGATTGCTGAGCCATCTTCGCAATCCCAAGTCACGTACCGGGACACAACCGCGGTTTTTTGGGACGCGAACAGGTCGACATCGGGAACGCCTCATCTTTCGAATATGGCCCCCGAGGCCTGGGGCAACAAGTGCCATTCCGGCACTGGTCGGTTTCTTGATAGGCGGTCGGCTATGCCGTTGTACCTCCCCGGGAGGTACGCCGCCGAAAGGGTGATGTCGAATCGCTCGATCATCTTTAATAGCCTTGTCGTCAACTCGAGTAGGGCGATTGATCGCGTGCCGCCTTCGTTTCTTATGTGTGCCACTAAAGTTCTGTTGTCTGATTGAACTAGTATATGCGCATGTTGGAGACTTGCTCTCTGTTGGCTTACTGTGGCGTACACTGCGAACATCTCTTTTAGGTTCGAGTGCCAGTGCTTTTGCTTCTGAGACCACTTTCCTGAAAGATACCTTCCGTTGAGGTAAGCGCCCCAGCCCACGTCTGCCGCGTCTGGTACAAGGAAATGACTCACCTCCCTCTTGTACAGAGGTACTAAACTGTGGTTTATTGATTGTTGCCACCATTTCAGCTCCTGGAGCACTGCAGTGGGTAGCCTCCGCTTCACCCTCGGTTGACTTTGTCGGAAAGTCCTGAGAAACATTTGCATCTTTCGGCAATGTAAGCGGCCCTTTGGTGTAGTTAAATTTGCAAAATTCAACAGGCCTAACACCATCTGCATCTCTCGTAGTGATGCCCGCTTCCTCTGAAGTATGCGTGTTACGACCTGAGTTGTCCGCTCTTGCTTTTTGGTAGGTAGAGCCATGGTCATGTCTTGGGTATCCCATATGATACCTAGGTATTCCAATTTCTGGCAAGGCTTTAAAACAGACTTCTGGAAATTTACATGCCAACCCAGCTGCTTTAGAACTCTGAAGGTTTCTGCAGTCTGTTCCAATAATAAATTCTGATCCTGGTTTATTAGAATGTAATCGTCGAGATATACTAACAGCCTGATCCCCTTTGAGCGCAGCAACTCTGCAATCCAGTTGCTTAAAGCTGCAAAAGTTCGGGGAGCCGAAGACAGGCCAAAGGGAAGGGCTGTCAATTGGAGTACTTCCTGGTTGTATACAACCCGCAGGAACCTGCGGTGACCTTCTGCAATAGGTAAGTGGAAGTATGCTTGCTGTAAATCTATTTTTACGATCCAGTCGTTGTCCTGCAAGGCTTTTGCAACATCCATCTGAGAAATTAGTTGGAAATGTTTTGTTGCTACATATTGGTTTAGGCCCCTGAGGTCGAATATTGGTCGAATCCCCCCGTCTGGTTTCTTTATTAAAAACATCTTTGAAAGGAATCCTGTGTTCAGAATGGGTGGCACTTCTAAAATTCCCTTCTCTTTCAACTCCTGAATAATTGCAGTCATATTGTCTGATGTTCTTGTCAAAATTTTTCTTAGCATGTCTTGGCTTGGGTATATGAGTGGGGGTTTTGACCTGAATGGAATGCGACCCGCTGTTATGGTCTGTAATATAAAAGGGTTTGCACCAAAATGCTTCCAAACTTGAGTGTAAAATCGCAGGCAACCCCCCTGAAAGACTGCTGAATTGTGGGCATAGTCATTTTTGTTTATTTTGATACTCGTAGGAGTTTTCTCCCTGATTATTGTTGAAGCGGCGAAAATTATTACGCTTCTTAGATGGAAGTCGAGGTTTCTTATCAATCCTGTTGTTTCCATTGTTATTACCCGCTCTCTTGTCCTGTCTATTGTTTTGAGGTAGACGTTCACGTAGGTTTCGGTTTGGTAACTTTTCTTTCAGGTATGTAGGAGTGTTCAACCATGCTTGTGAACCACCCAAAGATTGAATAACTGGCAGCAAAGCTTCTCTACTAAATAGATGTTCTGCACGCGGGGGTATATTTCTTAAGGTGCTTCTCAAATTAACACTACTGACTTCCTTAATAATTCTTTCTCTTCTAATCTCTATACATTCGCTTCGTCTGCCACAAATTATCTGCATTATCTTTTCAGTGCATCTGTGCAGCTGTGAGTCTGGGCCCATAAAGGTTGAAACTTTCGCAAATAATGTAGTTGGGTTTAAGTCATTTGGATTTGCTGCTGCCCAGTTAACTAAATCCTGAAGCGCTTTCTTTAAAAGTTCACGTTGCTCCAAAGCAGCATTTGTTAAGCCTGCTAACATGTTCTCCGATGATGCTAGGTAATCCCTAGTCTTGTTAAAATGACAAAGTTCATCATTTACTTTTAACCCCACAAAGCCTGGAGTTGCAGCAAATCCCCTTAAAGTGGCTTTGTACCTAATCCCTTTCCAAGATTGCTTATTAAAATGTTGTAAATTGTTAACCTCTACAAGACGTTCCTTACTGACTGGAGGGACTATCTTTTTATCATCAAAATCTGTTTGTAAACTGCCCATGTCCAAGTCTGAACTACAAGGATTGATTAAAAATGGTCGTCGGGACAGTGTGGGAGAAAGAATTGTTACAAGTGGTAGCTATATTTCCCATGGAATTCAAATATTCGGGCAATCTATTTAAATAGTTTGAAATGCAATTCACTTGACTTACCAAGGATGAGATACGTGGGTCTTCTGTGTGCCTCCGCTTTCTACGTTTATTAGGTGGCGGAGAAGCGAAACCCTCCTCATCTTCCGAAGATGAGGAAGAAGATTCGTTCGTCGTAGAATTTGACGAAACTTGTGCTCGAGATGCGCATTCTTCATCCGAAGCAACGGCATTCGAATTGTTTTTATCACCCATTTTAAACGTTCACCGAAACCCACACAAGCTGAAAAACCTATAGTGGACACTGTACAAACGCTATGAGAATGAGTGACATTTTTCACTGGGCTGCCTGCTTCATGTGACAAGGATTCAATGAACATACAGCCTAGGACAGCCTAGGTGAGTGAAAGAAAGAGTTTCATCTGGGTAAGTGCACTTTATTTACAATAAATGGCTATGGATGCGTTCTTCAAACAACGCTGTGTGTTTTTGAAACACATATAATAAAAAAAATTTTTCAACAAAACACCAATTACCTAGCCCTAAACTAAGCGTGAACTTCTGCCATGGTGACTACGATAACGGATAGACATACTTATATATATTTATAAACATCTATGACTTAAGTTCAAATGCTCGTGCTCATCACACAAACATTTGCCCCTTGCGGGATTCGAACCTGCAACCGCCTGGTTTAGAAGTCCGGGTCACGAACCACTACACCAAGGCGGTCGTCTAGAAGAGTAGATAGAACAAACGACTACGAATATTCGTATTGAGCTTGAAGCTCACTTTTGTCTTTGAAATATATTTGTATTTACGTGGGGCGTCTATTATATAATCTGTAAAGATATATTATAGCTTTTGTTCATTGTTAAAAGGGTTCCAAACTATGTTAGCGATATCCGCATTGATTTATTGTATATATATAAATCAATGGATATCCGTGATCAAATATTTATCCCGTACGGCTAAAAAGTGATGAATATGCTGTATGGATTTTGTCCACAGCCTATAAAAACGTAAACTGTCAATTGTCAAATTTCCATTAAAAAAAAAATTAGTCATGGCTGATTCACAGATGAGTAAAGACGTGTCAATCGTTTTGGAAGACGGTTATTCCGATTCGAAAGAACATGTTTATCTCGAAGAAACATTTTATATACTCTCCAAAAAGAATTCTGTGTTCCGCGTCAGGCTGACATCCAAAGGATTGTCTCTAACTAAGGAAGCTGAGGGTAGTAAAAAAGAGCAAACAATATTGTTGCGCGATATCATTGGCAGCAAGTGCATGAGGAGCAAGCGACGCCGCCCCGGAGCCAGTTCCTGTGTATGTAGCTCGTTTGTTGGATCTCAACAGCTCAAAGTGGTCGATGAAAACAGCGGAGACCTCGACGAGAACGATATCAGTGCTTATCTTTACATTTATGCCTATATTCTAAAACAGAGCCGCCGTACCTTGAAAAGAGAGAGGACGATCATAACATTGCGATTCAGGTCCTTCGACAAATACGAGGATAATAATAAAGAGGCGCAGAAATGGAGAACGACATTGAAGTGTTTGATAGCGGGCCGTTCGATCACGAGTGGTCCACCGCCGAACGAAAAGAAGTTGTTGATATTGTTAAACCCCAAGTCGGGTCCGGGGAAAGCTCGCGAGTTATTCCAGACGAAGGTGGCGCCTTTGCTGCAGGAGGCGGAAGTTCCCTACGACTTACACGTGACGAAATATGCCAATTACGCGCGGGAGTTTGTGCGTACGAGGAACGTGTACTCCTGGCGTGGTATTGTGGCCGTGGGTGGCGACGGTGTGCTATTCGAGATCCTCAATGGAATGTTTGAGCGGCTTGACTGGCAGCAGGCACTGGCTGAGGTGCCGCTGGGCATCCTACCATGTGGATCAGGCAATGGACTCTCAAGATCAATCTGCCATTTATACAAGTAAGTAATGATAAAGTTGTTTTAAACCTTGATATATTTTTAATTTAATACAATCTTTATCATTTTGATAAGATTCTAATTAGACAGGTTGTAATAACAGTTTTATCACATCACAGATACATAATTTATAAGTTTTCACTTGTAGGTACCATCTACTATAGCGGTGGAGTTTTTGGTTGAAAAAAAAAATATTCGTTAAAAGTTAATGGTTGAATAAAAATATCGATATTTTTAATGGTTGAAAATATCACTTAATATTTTTTTGCCGATACATTATTTTGATATTTTTAACTGTAGTTGATATGGTTGAATATGGTTGAATATGGTTGAAAATATTAGTCAATATATTTATGCAGATACATTTTTTGATATTTTTCACCATAGTTGAATAAAGTAATTACTTACACGTTTTTTTATATTTAATGAACTTATCCTTCATACTTTAACAGGCTTAGGACTGTCTAGCATAAAACACAATGGATACTTTCGAGTATACTTAGTGTAATACACAAATTAAGTAGGTAAACAAAACATTGCAAGTGAATCTATATCCAACGTTCATCGGTAAATTTAATAATATGTACACGTGTCAGAGTCTAAAGTCGAAAAATTGTATCCGCATAAATATCAGACTCAATTAAATATATCGAAAAGAAAGCTGTTCCATACGCTGAGTAACATTATTCTTCCTTAAGCTAACGTAATAGAGTTTAATTTCAATGCAACTGTTTCTATTTGTTTGACTCGCAAATTTTATCGCATTACACCTCGTCTCACTGGGGCGACCTGGCGACGCCACTCGCGTCCTAAAAAATGCATTCAAATTTAGGCTCTAATCCGTTTGGCTAAGGCTTAAGTTAACTTACTCTATAAACTAATAAATTTATCGGAAAGATTGAATAGGATATTTTTATTCTTTGCGGACTTACATTAAAAATATTCATTAGGTAATTTTATCAATTGGTAAGATTTATCTATATGAATAAAACTTTTCGTTGCGTTTAATTATCAACGACTGGAATAAATATTTTTATTCGATATGGTTAATAATATTTATTGAATAAAAGTGATATTTTTTTTATTAGTTAATTTTAACTGATATTAGATATATTCACCATCTCTAATCTACTATCTTTTCTTAACAATGTGTGTGTTTTTCAGTCTGTTGTGAATGGAATGCATAAAATTTTTGAGATTTACGTAATTGGGCAGTCATTGAGCAAAATTAAAACATGATTTCCCAACCTTTTAGGCAAGCTATGTACTCATCAGAAATAGCAAATTGAAAGTTATAATTCATGAGGTTAATAAAACTCATTCAAGATTTCATGAATGGTCATTCAGTCTCAGTTAGTTTAACTGTTATTATGCAAGCATTCTAACTGAATTATTCTTGATTAATCTAGCTGGCTACATCATTTTGTAATACTGTAACTGTACCTACTTTGATTTTTTTCTTTACAAAAACGGACGGTTTAACTATAGAAAAAGTCCACTGTTCTTCCACACATATGTAATGGAATGTGTTATAAAATTTATAGGATAGTAAAACTTTAATATGCTGCTTAAAGTATGATGGTCATATGTAAATTGTAATGGTGGTAAAGGTCTACTAGTAAATGCTTACAGTAAATAAAATAAAAAAGCCTTTATTTGCCAATTTACAATTTTTGAAAGGTTTTTACAATACATTTTAAATTTGGCCCCCTCTTTGGGTGAAGGCCTCCTCCAACCCTTTCCACGCCTCTCTATCTTTGCATGTCTGCAGCCAGTCTTTCCCTGCTGTGTCAATCACGTCGTCGACCCAGCGCTTGTTTGGTCTGCCCACCCTTCTCCTGCCTATTGGACCTTTCCACTGTGTAATTCTGATGGACCATCTATCATCCGATAGACGAGAAACATGACCAGCCCATCGCCATTTAAGTTTGAGTGAGTGAGTTAGAGCGTCTGTCAGTTTAGTTTTTTGTCTTATTATGTCACTATGAATTTTTTGAATCTTCCTAATTTTTAGGATGCTCCGCTTCATTGCCCTTTGCATACTTTGGATTTTTCTCATAATCTTATTTGTAAACACCCATCTCTGACAGCCATACAGCAGACATGGTAAAAGACAAGTGTCCATTACCACTCTTTTTGCATTGAGGTTGTAGTCTCCTTTTAGTATTTCCTTTAGAGCCCAGAATTTGCTCCATGTTTTTTTGATTCTTCTATCTACCTCTTCGCTGATACTCATGTCTGTAAATGATATCTGCTTTCCCAGGTAAATATAATTATCAACATATTCAATGGAGTTCCCTTCCACAATGACTTGCTTTTTTAGGCCATTGGTCATAATTTTGGTTTTGCTAGCGTTCATTTTTAACCCAATTTTAGAACTTTCTTTGTCCAATGTACATAGCATTTGCTCTAGTTCATAGGGTGTTTCTGCAAAGATTGCTATATCATCTGCAAACCTTAATTGACGGTAGTTAATGCCTACACGGATGCCTTTGTGTTTCCAGTTTAAGTTTTTAAATATACCTTCTAGCACAGCTATAAAAAGTTTTGGAGACAATGGGTCACCTTGTTTGACACCTCTCTTTATTTTGAACTCTTTGCCCTTGCGTTCTAGTTTAACTTGGCTTGTGCTTTTTTCATATATGTTCTTTATGATATTAACATATTTGTGGTTGATATTGAGTGATTTTAGTGCATTCCAGATTGCAGTATGACTTATGCTATCAAATGCCTTGTGGTAGTCCACAAACGCGATGTAGAGAGTCCTATTAAATTCGTTGTATTTCTCTATTACTAGTTCTAGCACATGCATGTGGTCAGTAGTGCTGTATCCCGATCTCAATCCAGCCTGCTCTATTGGTTGGGCTGCATATATTTCTTTTGTTTTTCTCTTCAAGAGAATTGATGAGAACAGTTTATAAATTGTAGTTAGTAGGCTGATCGGTCTATAATTTCCTATATCTAGTGGATTTCCTTTTTTGTAGATCAATATGATGTCCGAATTACACTATTGAATTGGTATAGATTCTGATTGTAATACCAGGTTAAATAGGTGCGTGATGTAACTGACTAGTAAGACTTGTCCTGCTTTTAAGACTTGATTCATTATTCCATCAGGCCCTGGACTTTTCTCTATTTTGAGCTAGCGTATGTGCTTCAGTACCTCTTCTTCACTTATTTCTTCTATCTCTAGATCACACTCTTTGTTGGTGGTTTGTATCTCTTCAATGGTTTCTTCTTTATTTTTGCTATTGAGTTCTTCGTAGAAGGCTGTTGCAATATTTATGATTTCTTCTCTTGATTTAGAATGCTTAGATTTGTCTTCAAGTTTGTTAATCCATGTTTTGTGTGTATTTAAAGATTTAAAAGCTCTTTTCGTGCTTCTGAATTTAGCTAGGTTATGTGATATTATGTTGTGTCTATATATTTTGTAATCTATTTTGATACTTTTTTTGGTCTCTTTGAACACTTTTTTTAACTCTAATTTTGAGGTTTGGTCTTTGTTCTTTTTGAGTGTCAATTCTGTCCGTTTTTTAATGAGTTGTGTTGTTTCGTTGCTGAATATTATGTGTTTTTTAACTTTCGTGTCTGGCCTGGTTGATAGGGAGTCTTTAATTGCTTTTTCTATGCTGTTATAGCATTCCTGAACATTCGTGGTATTTGTTGTTAGAACTTCTAGGTGTTGTTTTAGGTCTTTGAGATAGTTCTCAATGTCTTCTTGTGACTTCTGGGTTTTTGGTAGTGGATTAAAGTTTTTTCTACTTTTCTTTGATTGGTTTATAGAAAGTGTCGCTCTGACTAGTCTGTGGTCTGATGGAAATTTGATAGTAAGGACTTCTACGTTTGTTACTTTTTTGGGTTTGTTTGTTGTATTATAAAGTCAATTTCATTTTTGACTTTTTGGTTGGGAAATATCCAAGTCCATTTTTTGTGTTGCTTTTTCTTGAAAAAAGTGTTCATTATTGAAAGTTGGTGTTCAAAGGCATAACTGATTACGAGTTCTCCTCTCTTGTTTCGTAGTCCGAAGCCATATTTGCCCGTGATTAAGTGTTCGTTTTCTTTTGGTTGTCCTATTTTTGCATTGAAGTCACCTATCACAAAAATAAGGTTATTGCCTTGACTAGGCATGTGCTTGTCATGTGCTTTTTTAATGTCTTTGTAAAAAGATTCAATTTCTTCGTCGCTTGCACGTTCTGTGGGCGCGTACACCTGGATAACTACGATGCTAACATTCTCTAGTTTCAGTTCAAGTACTGCTACTCTTTCGGAGACTCCTGTGAAATTAACTATGTTGTCTTTAAAGGCTTGCTTACAGTAAACAACTAAAATAATATTGTAGTCTAGCTAGTCAGGTTTGTAAATTGTGCTCGTGGAAAATTCTTAATAACTGGCAGTTTCCCATGGTCCTTCATTCTTCCATATCAAGTATCCATTAATTAACAAGGTTGGACACTACAACAGTGACTCATCATGACTAGATAGTCTCCACTGGATAACTGGACAAAGATGTTGCACATTATTAAATGCATTTATTCAAATGACTTCCTTTATGGGAGACTAAGTTAACAAAGAGTTGTTATAATTGAATTTCATTCAACTATAAACTCCAACCTCTTGATAAAAATGTCACTATCACAAACAAGTATGAAACTACTGCAAACAACTTAAATGTGGCGACGTGCAAAAGCTTGAGGCAAGGTTTACAAAATTTTGTACTAAATACAAAATCCTTAAATTCTCTAAAGCGACTAAAACGAAGTAGATAACAAGGATACTTTTTACGGGATTTAGGCCCACTTTTACGAAACTTGTTAAATATGTTTAACGGTAATTATGTTTAAAATATCATCTCGTTTCTGCCAACGTCGAATGACTGACAAAGACAGAATGATGTTTTAAATATGTTTAGCGCTAAGTGTATTTATCGAGTTTCGTAAAAGTGGGCCTAAGTTCATCATAATTTAACGATTTACGGATTAATTTCACTATTTATACTAAACATTTTAACCTAAAGATGACGTTGCGAATCTTTTGGTAATTAATTAGGTATCTAGCAGTAAAGTTATCCGTGAATTGTGTTAAAAGTAGAGAGTAGCATGAAAATAATTCCAATTTCGGTTAAAATAAACTTATCGATATTTTAACGTGCGCACGTTAAATAAAATATCCCATCCCTAAATGAGTAGCGTCACAGAATAAACTACGTAGCGTGTGGAATTTACACGGAATTAGGTAACGGTACCAATGAAGCTTAGACCTTATCACCTTTGTGGTGGATTGGTTTTAGATTGTAATTTTAACCGATTGCTATCAAGTGCAAATTTTCCAATTTCTTTTAAAATAACGTGATAAATTACTTAACTATGGTATGTTACTTCTCTTTTTGATAAATTTGTTGTTTTACTGTTGTTTTTCCGTACAAAAATTGTACAATTCAGCATTTTTTAAGATTTCCGTCAATATTTGAAGGCGTCAGCATCTTGTCGCACGCAACTGTCGCCGACTAAAGCGCGTGAAAGGGGGCGGGAACATCACATGCGCTAAGCTCATCGCTTTTGTTGAGATACCTACGCGGATCACGCCCACTTACGATTTCTACCCGTTTTTTCTGTTGTGTGGTTTTAAACATGGCAAAAAATCTTGCTTGTCTGGGAGCCCCCTATTAAATATATTTTTTAATTTTATTATTTATTCTGTGAAAATATACAAACAAGCATCTACCTGTTGCCATTGTTAAAATCGAGCAAAAAACTCACGTTTGTGTGTAAGCCCTTAAATTTTTATTTTTTATTTTATTTTATTGTTTATTTTCAAAGTAAACATACAAAGAAATATTCTGTGAATATTTCAAACGTTGGCGTTATTAATAACGAGCAAAATCACGTTTTTTGTATGGGAGCCGTCTTCAAAAGATTATTTTATTCTGTTTTTAGTATTTGTTGTTATAGTGGCAACAGAAATACATTATCTGTGTAATTTCACCTATCACGGTTCATGAGATACATCTTGGTGACAAACAGGCATGTGGAGGCTTAGTAATAGGGTCCCGTTTTTACCCTTCGGGTACGGATGGAACCCTAAAAACCGCGTGGGCGAATTCACGGGAAATCGATTGATTAATAAGAAATATTTATGTGTGAAATAAAATGGTTTAACTTTATTTAAGGTATTTAAACTGTACCTACCTACTGTTTAAATGATTTGAGTGTGGGTCAATGCCTGAAGCTAAGCACCGCTACTGCCCCCGCGCCCTTCCATTTTGTCGTTCAGAAATAATAATAATAAATTGTTTCAACAAACACACCAATTACCTAGCCCCAAACTAAGCGTGAGCTTGTGCTATGGTGGCTAGGATAACGGATAGAAATACTTAAATACATATAAACATCCATGACTTAGGTACAAATGCTCGTGCTCATCACACAAACATTTGCCCCTTGCGGGATTCGAACCCGCAACCGCCTGGTTTAGAAGTCCGGTGCGCGAACGACTACAGTCGTCAAATGCGAGCAAAGTCAAAAGTGCATTTCTCTTTTGGCAAACTGTCCCGTATAAGGCAATCGAAATGCGCCTCAAAGATCCTCTCTTATTTCAACTTCACTTCACTTATGACTTCAGAGATCATATTACCAGACACAATTGAAAATCAATTGTTATAAGACCGCCGGCGATCTTTCGATCCTCAAGGAGTTAAGGATTTTCTGGGTGAAACTCTGGGCAGAGCCAGGCCGAATTTTGCCGCCCTTTGTAAATTTAGGCACTTGCCTAGTTCGCCTAAAAGATTATCCGCCACTGTGTCCTTCCATTAAGTGACGTATCAACCTCTTGCAATTTAGTTATTGTTTAACAACGTCAGACTCGGCCGCAGATATTATTTTTCCGCCTTTGGTTTGACCTCCAATAAATAATTAAGAACAAGAATCGGTATTATTTTCCCTACAAGTAACTAAAAAATACTTTACATGTGGTGCTTGTGGCTTTGTGGTGGCAGCGCTTTGGTAGTGAAACAAAAATGTAGCAACCCACAGCGCGGTCGCGATTGGATGGGTGACCATTTCTCAGAACAATAAGTGACGTAATCACCAGCATATCTGTGCTTCGGAAGATACAAGGTTGCCGCGGTACGGCAACAGCAGCTAAGCGTTTCGCAAAATAATTTTCATCTTCTTATTGGACATCTATATCAAATACTTCTGTATTTAAGTATGGGATTTTACCCACAAACAAAAGTCAAAAAAAGTTTTGCGGTCAAAATTATTTATAGTCCAATATTTTTTATTTGCGTGTCTACCAACAAACCACTTCTCTCTTAACCCCCGCACGACATGCATGCATGGTAGTGTGGGATAAACCCACTTTATGATTAACTTATATTTTGTTGGGAAACTGATATGGTTACGTATGTTTTTAATTATACAAGTTTTTGAACCTTGATCTTGGGTATTTCGCTTCGCTATTTTTTTCCTGTGCGAATGATAAATGACGAATATACCAACAAACGACTTGTTTGAATGTTGTTATTAAGTATTGTAAATATGGTTTAAGATAGAGGACATCACACTCGGACTGAATTGGACATAATCATAGCACAGGCCAGCACATTGATCAACAATGATGCCAATTAAAGTAAACACGATGTTACGTGTTTACTAATAATTACTAAGTACCCAATTTAAATAGTGTTAATTCAAAAGGAAGATTAATTGGGCCAGTTAAGAGTATCTAACAAAACCGATGACCAAATGTAGGTCGTAGTCCTAATAAACTCACTTACCGATATAATGCTGTTGTATTGTAGGTTAGGTTAGGCTGTTATTTATATGTATATGTTTTGCTGAAGATATTCCGCATACTTGCAGCTCATGTATGATTGCAAATTAATAGAATCGAGAAGTAGAAATAAGTATGTACCATGTAGTTCATTCGTGTTGATTATACCTGTCAGAGTCAGAACAAGTAAGTTGTGGTTAACACCAATTTTCAATCACTAGTACCTGCCTACTTAATTAAAATTAGGTATACCGATTGGTTTACCAATTAATTTCAGATGGCTATGGACCCCTTGCTCTTTGGAAATCAGATAGACCATATTTACTCGGATGTTATGTTTAATTAATTTATGATGTACATGTCTTTAACCATGACTAGGCAATAATTAATGAACTAATTGAAAAAGGAACCTCAGAGTCAGATAGTGTCTGTGGCAATATTTTTATGACGTTAGGATGTAAATCCCATAATTCCTGTTAACCTGTTCCAGGGTCACGGAGGTCAGATGGCAGGCAAATTTTAGTTTTCTTCTGCATTTTAGATGCATACGACACGACTGTATTACTATACTTTGTTAGCTACATGAATATAGGCATTACTTCATCTCACCTTACATACTAAGATACTAGACATTAAAACCAAGGCCAAGTGGACATAATTCTTATGTAAATTGTTTTCTTGCGTCTTCAGTTTTGTACAATATTTCGGGCTAATTTAAAATTATAATTAGTATAAATGGATTCATATTTGGTTAAAACTGTAGTGTATTGAAAACTTAAATATTTGTATCAACCTTAAACTAACTGGGCCCCAATAGATTTAGATTTTTATTAAAATCATTAATGTCATTTTGGTAATTGCTGTTTTAAATGCAGTACTGCTAGCTAATGCGAACTTGAATAGTTGCTGCACATTTAGAGTACCAACGTCAGCATAAAAACGTAAATATACCATTAACAAATCATGTAATATTAATAATCTACTTATACCAAATGATAGTTCTGGCATAACCAGAATAATTTGAATGCCTACCTGTCTAGAAAATTTACGTAAAATATTTTGTGATCGGTTTAGATATTTAAAAAAAAATACTAGACAGTTGCAAGGTATTTAATGTACCATTTTGTAATTATAGAGATGTTGACACAACACATTTACTATTATTTATTCTGTTAAATGAAACCACACCAATCACATGACATGGACTGTTAGTTTTAAACATTCGTAAATATTTTTTTGTTCTAAAAAAATCTAACTATAACATCTAACTCTCCTAATATCAATAATATAGTCCACTTATGTAGTTATTTTAACTTGCATTGTTTCAGTGAGCCGTACATTCCTCAAAACCTGACGGGGCCTACTATGGCGCTGGCTCGGGGCAAAAGCGCACCAATGGACGTCGTCAGAATCGAAACCAAAACAAAAGTGAGTATCGAATCGGTTACCGAGAAAGTAAAGGTGAAAAAGACGAAAGTACTCTTTTTACACGATTAAGAAAATGAAAAAAAATCTTTGTTGTTACCCAATCTTTAGTATTTCACTTTTTTTTCGAATCAGTGAACTGTCGTTTACGACGTTTACCCTTATAAAGCGAAATTAATCTGAACAGATTTTTGGCAGTATACATATATATTTTTATATTTATTTAACAATTTTCGGTAAACTTTTGCAGCTTATACTGTAAAAGTTGTTATTTATTACAGAAAAAAGTAAGGTTACAAATATATCAATGGCAGTGCTCTTCTACGGTTATCCAATATCAAAAGATCAAAGTTCAAATTTCTTTATCCTTATCCATTACTCATTTATAAATATTACTATGACGTCATCTTGTTGAGATCTGCATCAAGTCGCTACTTAGTATTTTAAACATACTTATTTAAAAAAAATGCTAGTCTGCTAAAATTGCTTAGCTATTATCTTGTTTATACCTATCAGTCTCAAAACTCCGGCCTAAAGCGTACTAATTATTTATGTATCTAACTAATCTAGCTTAAGCAAGATACGATTGCGAGGTGTTCATTCGTTTTATCGGGATTTCCACAAAACACTTTAACCATAAACAATCTGAATAGGTCTATTTAGCTCTTGTTGGTGGAGTAATCGCCATTCCTCTCCTTTGTTTGCTTGTTAAACTGTCCAGTAAGTATGTGCTGAGAAGCCCGGCACAGACTATATACGTTCTACCGCCCTATAGTTTGGTCGGCTTCCTAATCAGTGGGAAGAGGTACATAATGTAGGTAGGTGCGCACATTACAATCGGCCGATAAAAAAAAATCCTACTGACCAAACTAACGACCGATAGAACGTCTTAATTTTTGACGTTCTTAAGTGTTATTTTCACTGGCACTGAGCCCGCGTGGTGGAGTATGGCTCGTACCTCCTCATAGTTGAGGTGAGGTCTTTTCCCAGCAGTGGGATCTATATAGGCTGACTACTTAGTGGCATTTTCTGTCCTAAATTGAATAAATTATTTTTGACTTTGTCTCTGCTCACGTAAGTGTATTTTTTTTACTTTGGTCTTTGAAATTTTGTTTAATATTCTTACGGGCCCGTGGATTAAACAAGGTTAAGAATAGCTGACTTAAGTAGCTCATAAAAGTGTAACTCGTAGTTATGCAATTTTGCTTTCCCTTATCAGGCTATCACAGCCATATATGACTTCACGGTTTTAATCACCAATTCATGTTTACGTGCCTTCTTGGTATCACTTAAAGTTAGGTGTATGTAGGCTGGTCGGACAAGTGGCGTCTAAAGGAAACATGTGGCGAGGGGTATCCGATCCGATATCCGAATCACCCATATGTATGTTCCGCAACTTATTGTGTAGTCCGGCAAGTTCGTCCGCGACCCTCTTGCAGTCGCCAGAGGTGCGGGGTGCAAACCATAACCCCGTTATTCCAAAAACTTAGTACCGGGTTTAAGACAGGACTAAGCTATTAGATAGCCAATTAGAAAAGCGCGCTATTAGGTTATGTCACAAATGTGTCATTCATTCCTCTGTTGTCGGCTAATATTTAGAACCATTTTAAACTTGGTCTAATTTTTTTGTAATAACACCGTAAAGTTTAGGCTTCCTAACGCTAATGTATGTTACAGTTTTTATACTATAAAAATTATACATACTTATATACTACCGAAACCACGCTGAAATGCATGTAGCGTGCATTTTTTTCATAATGCTGCGTTATATCTTCATGTCTTAGGATGTATTAAATTTTAGAAATCTGTAGGGCTTTCGTTTCTGTTATATAAGTAACCTAACTATATGTGTATACTGTATAACTATTATATCAAACTTTTAATAGAAAATGAATTAAAACGTATACAAGATCCGGTGTAATAATGTCTTACCAAATCACGAAGTGTTACATGTTACATTGGCAGCCTATCAGGATACACAATTTCGTTCTAAAATAACCCCTATTACAAGAGTTTAGGGTGCGTGCTGTAGACTGTAGTCCGTACCTAAGTCACAGATTATATATTAGTTACTCCTAAGTGGCCTTAGCATTAGGTTCTTAATCTTATGCCTTAAAAATTTCTCTTTTGAGTTTTATGATCTGTTGTTGCGTTGAATAACATTAAATTTCGGTTTGAGATTGTATTTTTCGACGTTTCTTCTTTGTCTATATAGCTTTGAAATGTCTAGCGACGGATTACGTTATCCTTATTGATTATTAATCGGTTAGTAATGCCCTTGTGTGACGACTAGATTCGGACCTAGGTGTAAACACAATACTTTTAATATTATGATGTTTGTTACATCGACATTTAATCTCGCTAAACTATGTATAAACTAGAGATGCGCCGAGAAGCACTTTTGCCGAGTAACGAGTACCGAGTTTGACTCGGTTCAATTTTCCAACCGAGTACTCGGCCGAGTAACTCGGTTCAATCAAATTCCTGTTTCAGGTGGTTAAATGTACAAACAGGTTCGCGCGGTGATCCAGAGAACTATGAACTGATAAGGAATATATGCTATTTTTAGAATCAGTAAAAAGAAGTGACATTTCAGTGAGTACTAGCACAGATTACATAAGTAGTAGTAGCAGTTAAAAAAACGAATCTGAACGATTACGACACAGGATTCTCGTGGATCTTTTTGAGATTGCTTTAAAAATTAGCTTACACCCAGCCATTTGAGCGCGATGATCCTAAAAAAAACATTTTTAAGCCGCTATCGAAAAGAAAATTGTTTTTTTTTATTTTCCTAATTTTGTCTCATTACTATTATTTTATTATCATAATTGAGATTGTCAGAATTTCTCATTTTAAAAATAAATACTTTATTAAACCACTGCGTTAAACGCAGTTTACGCAGATTACGCAGGAGGGTAATTTTATTTGATTAACACTGTTATTTTAATAATATATATAAAATATATTGCTTTACTTAAACCGAGTTATTCGGCTGAGTACCCGCCGAGTACCGAGTATTAACCGAGTACTCGGCCCATCTCTAGTATAAACTGTAGCTATGGCTAAACATAGCATCCTATGCAGTTGAAATGCAATGATTCCGCAACGTAAATTGAGGTATTATCTGGTGTGCTGGTTACGTACGTAGATATATTGGATTGTTGTTGTTGACATAGTTGGACAAGTTTGTGCACGTCTCCCCTCCTTGCACCCCGCAAGCAAGACGTGTGGGGGGCGAGAAAGCGCCAATTACACGCGGGGGACACGTGATTGTCATAGGAAATCCTCTTACCCGCAACATCATTTGTCTCCCGCTACCGTCTAGCCTGCCTCGCCCCCCGTACCTCAGGCGACCGTAGGAAGGTCGCGCTAGAACTTTTCGGACTTTAATACAGAGTTAAAAGCATGCAGCCTCTGCAGCATAGCTGCTTTATGCACTTATGTTATTTGACCACTTCCGTTGTCGCACACCGGTTTCAAGGTGTCGCCATCTCCGAGGTCCCGGGTTCGATCCTTGGTCGGGCCAATTATAGAAATTCATATTTTCTATATTGTCTCGAATCTGGATGTTGTGATCCCACCGTTGTTTCTGATTCCCCACAAGTGCTTTAGCTACCTTGGGATCAAAGCAATATATGTATGTATGTAATATATTAAGTTATGTTATGGCTCCAGTAGGTAAAGGTGGTAAAGTAATAGTTTTCAATAGTCGTAATCATAACATGATACCAGTGTATTGTAGGTAAGTACTGTATAAGTCTTGAATAGGAAACAATAATCCATTTAATAAAGGCGCAAAGCATAATTATAAATAATTGAAGCTAATGAATGTACTTGAAACAAATCACGAGGCAAGAACTAGGAGAATGAGGCATGCAAATCATGTTTTTCTTCGATACATTTCGTGCAACTGTCACCTGTAATATGTTTCTCATCCTGTACAATAGATTGTGGAGCGAAAAATAAAGAATATTATTATTATTAACTTGTGGTAGCTGATGTCATTTTTTGTGACTGTTGTTTGGTGTTTACGAACATACACCTACCTACACGTATGAAGGACAAGTTAATATGGTTGTTAATTTTAAAATCTTTTATTTTTTGTACTATATTTATTAGGTAGGTAAGTGGTACCTTTTTAACTATAGGTAGACCATCAAAAGGTACCTAATCATAAGCGCACTTGCGCAGTTATATCGCAACACACACAACAAAGTTTTCCTCATTTTTTCTAACATTTCCGTGTTCCAGAGACTTGATTGATAATAATTTATTACCTTAGCTAACTTTATTAAAAAAAACATAAAAACAAAAAAGAACGTCAAGAAGTCGTTCTGTTTTTTGTTATGAAATATTTTTCCTTATGCACCTTTTCGTTCACCCATCACCAGGGATGGTTGGGCGAACTAATAACTAGTTAATTCACTTAATTTCGCCCATCACTGGTGTTGGCGTTGGGTGAATTTGCTATACACATATTAAAATATAAAAGCTGTAGTTGTCAACTCCGAAAAATCAGTACGTTTTACTGGATAGATTCTGTGTGGATAGTGAACAGACATATTATGATTATGCACTTGTTCTAAATTTTTAGCTGGTTTACTTAATATGCCTTTAACGATTAAGAACCTTAGTAAGAAGTAAGTGTAGGTAATCGACCAAGTTAAGAGCTCTTGACCTTAGTTTATAGCATAATATTCTTATGTAAGTAAGTCCGACTGCTCTGGAAAAGATAGATAATCATAAATGCATCCTGCCCATTATTACAGATTTGTATTACACTATTCAATTGAGTATGTCCGTCAATAAACACGCTCCGGTCGCGGATACAATCACCCGCGTACGTAACTGTAGTAATGTTGCTCGCCACAACGTAAAATAGGGACACTTATTGACTGTTCAATGAATAATGAATCACTTTGGGTCAGCGGTGTAGGTAGACGAACCGCTAATGCATGCAACCTCGTGTACTACCTCATTCATATGCAATTATCCTCGCAGTTTCAAATCAATTACCCTAACACACTTTTTGAATTCCAGATCATGTTCTCCTTCCTCTCCGTCGGCTGGGGTCTGTTATCGGACATCGACATCGAGAGCGAAAGATTGCGAGCGATCGGCTCCCAAAGGTTCGCCGTATGGGCCGTCGCCAGGTTAGTCGGTCTCAGGAGGTACAAGGGCGTTCTCAGCTACGCAAAAATTAAGGATGTAAGCAATCTGTCCAAGCCGAAACAACCGTTCACGATAAGCCACAGCATCAGCCAGGACGGCGCGCTCGACTCCCCCGACGCGGAAGCGTTCATCGACTGCGACGAGCCCGCGGAAGTGTTCACGAGCGCCGTAAACGGTAAACACCAGAGGGTCGACTCGTGGTACTCAGTCAATTCTAGGCGAAGCGCGTTTTACAGCACGCGCGGCTCCGAGTACCATAGTGTGACTAGCGATGGCTCCGAGATGCGCTCGCCGGTGCACGCCTGCATGCACGGGCCCGCCTCGCATCTTCCCTCACTCATGTCTCACCTACCCTCCCACTGGGTCCACGAGCAAGGCGAATTCGTCATGGTCCATGTCTCGTATCAATCCTTCATCGGGGAAGACTTCCTCTTCGCTCCACAGTCGCAGCTGTCGGACGGAGTGATGTGGATGCTTATCATCAAGGCCGGGGTGCCTCGATCCCAGCTCCTGTCGTTCCTCCTCAATGCCGGTCACGGCAACCATGCGGACGTAGACAATGAATACATCAAAATGGTCCCCGTTAGTGCATTCAGAATAGTTCCTGAAGGGTCCGAAGGCTATCTCACTGTTGACGGTGAACTCGTCGAGTACGGTCCGATTCAAGCCGAGATATTCCCTAACATAGTTAATGTGCTGGTCCCAGATAGTAAATAACCCCACGTTATTTTAATTTAGAAAATGTGGATTATTATCAAAACGACTGAATTTAGTTATCGGAAACAATACCGAGCCTGTCAAGGCCAATACGAAAGGTATAGTGTGTCAGATAGATGGCGTAATTTATGGTTGTGCCAGAAGATATCAATTTGTTTACTACCAAAGTAAATTGCAATATCACAGAATTGAAATATCATTCCATTGATGTCATTTAATTTTAAAATAATATTAAATTGTTTACTAATTGGATCAATAAAATTAGAAATGTGATAATAAGTTTGTAAGTTATTTAGTTTACGGGAATATTTGTTTGTTAACTAGTCAAACTTCGGAAATGATGAAGTGCCAAATATTTACGCACTCTAAACTTTTCACGCACTACAAAGTTGATGGTTGCAAATAAAAACAAGGAATTGATTTTATACAGTTAACTAGTACTTGCTCTAGCAGGGGAAAATAAATTTGTAAATTATTCCTACTTGATATAAGATAATTTATTGAATAGTAGCTTGAAGCAATATTGATAGCAATGCAATTATTAATACTTATTATTTCTGAAAGAATGTTTTTGATGAGCCTAGTTAAACTTGCCGTTAACAATAAGTATTTCAAATGATTCACTTCAGTTTTATTTTTTTTAGTTAAGTGGGTTGGGTCCATTATTATTATGTACTTATACTTAAATCTTGGCGATGTTATTATTGGAAAAACCTGCAGTGTCATGGATTATGTTATGGTGATTTTGGCCAGGACTAGAACTAGCAGTATTAATAATTATGGTACTAGACTTATAATTTAATTTATTCTGTGATAATTTTTAAATTCTGCCATACATTCCATTGGAAGTATTGAGTGCAACAATAATAAAGTTTAAACCCCAAATATGCCTAATATTTTATGCTTTTAATAATGTTTTTTGAGATGTGATAGTTTATTTTGAAAAGTGTTTTAGAGTGATAAATATATTCCTGACAAACTGTGTTTTAACAGTAACATGTACTGTTAAATATTTGTGTACATATTGTAAGATAATGTCAGATTAGTTGTTTACTGGCTAAGGGTTGTTCATTGTCAGCGGGAAAAGAGTACAGACTGAATTGAACACATTCCCTCCCAGAGCCACATACTTTACTCTGCTCCACTGTACCAATGGCTGCCCGAAACGATTTGTACAATTACACAAGTGATGGCAATTTTGCACTTTACATTAAGGTTCTATTCACACAACATTAGTTTTGCACAAAATTATATTTTTATTGTATTTAACAGTAATATAATGTAGTTTAAATAAATTGAGAAATAATGTATTATTAAATTGTATACTTGCTCATGTTGTATACTAGTGTCATACATTTCAAGGTTGTTAAGATTCTGCTAGGCTTTCAAAATAATTTACTGGGGCAAATCAACAAACTACTTATCAAAATAATATGTCAGATAATTTTTAATAATGTGATGTATTATTGTAAATAAAAGTTTATGAACTTGTTGTTAATAAATGAATACTTATACATTTATATGAGTTTTGTTTCTGTAACAATAGTAAACACATATAGAATCAAATATTTTTATTATGTGAACTCAACAATATGATCAGATGATTTCATACAATGAGATGATAAACTATATTCTACCTAAAACCACTAATCCTAAAGGGCCAAAGTTAATCCAAAGTCAAATTTTACTATACTTATTATTATAATAAGCAAATTAATTTGTCTCAGAACTTTTACACTTCAATCAAAACCCTTTTTCTAAACTTAAATGATAAAAAAGTTAATAACTTTACTAGTTATTACTTATATTTAATTTACTAGGTACTTATTTCCCTTACACTAATAAATTGTGAACTCTTAAGATTAGGCAATTGCGATTGTGAACAGTCTTTAAAATATGTAGGTATCTATGCATGTGAATGATAGAGTTATCTTAACTTAAGGCAATCCAGACTGTCCAGTAAGTTCTGTACTTCAGAGTCGACTTGTTCACGAGTGCTGACACGCTCCAGTCTTTCACGAACAGACTCCAGTTCTCCCGCATCAGCTTTTTGAATCTTCATGTACTTAAGCATCATTTCTACAACTAAGCAGATTTCACCGATGAGCTGTTTTGTCTCCTCAAAATGCCCTGCCCCACTAGGACGCATTTGGATAAGCTTAAGCTTGCTTTGTGCCAGTTGAATGGGATTGCGTCCATTCTTATCATGGGAACTAACATCTGTGCCAGCATCAAGCAATTCAATAACTACTGGTATGTGATTTGTGCAAGCAGCGAGGTGCAAAGGTGTGTTTCCTAGTGTATCCTTTATGTTAGGATTGGCACCATGTCTCAGGAGGGTTCTGACTACATCCACATATCCTCTACAAGCGGCTAAGTGAAGAGGGCTCCTTTTATGTTCATCTGATGAATTCGGGTCCGCTCCAGACAGCAAAAGCTTCTCTACAAGTTCTGTATTGTTAGTTCCCGCAGCGAAACGCAGTTTTTGGTTCCTCGACGAGCAAATAGTTCCACCGTAACGATGCTTCAGTCTACAGCGTCTGGCTTTAGTAGAGCACTTAATCTTACCGATATGGTCATGTGGCTCACCAAAAAACTCGACGGGCATAGGCTGGCCTACTTGGTTTATCGGTATTGCTGGGGGACTAAACTCCAATGTGCACTGAGAGTGATCAAAGATAGGGTTGTCACTGCTTTCATTGCTGGTGTCTACTCCAGAGTCAGCCATATTTATGTCTTCTTAATTTTAGCAAAATATCATGTTACGAATCCCAGAATTTACAAATAAAAATCACAATGAATGAATGAAAGTCTGCTTCAAGTAACAAAGATGCGAATTCTGTCAATGTCGCTGTCAAATAGCCATTTGTAGTGATGTGTACGCAACAATACAAGTGTCCGGACTGTCCGATTTTAAATATCGGACAGCACGTAGCAAGATTATCAGCAGCCCCCTTACCATTAGAAACAAAGCAGTTTCTAAACCAGGCAAGGTCCATTAAGCCGTGCCATGACCTCGGAATTAGCAGACCCACAGCGGGGCAGTTTGTGTTAACCTGTCACCAATTTGCTGATAGTACCGGCACAGATTATAAAATAGTTACTGTACCGGCCAAGGACTCGATGAATACATTTACCTTGGTACGACGGTACTGAATACATTATTGACGTTTATAAAGTTTAATTTTGACAATTTTTTTTCCTCTCATGTATATCTGTTTAATGGCAATCTGTTTTATGAACAAAAAGCCACTTCCTGGGTTGATTAAAATCAAGTGTATTACACTTAATTTGCTTAATTGATTTGATTTGGATATAAGAAGAAGATTATGTATAATGAAAATTGATAAAATAAAAAATACTGAAGACATGGCTGTATAGAATTGATCCTTTGCCTACCCAAAATGGGTGAATTGAACAAAAAAACAAAGCCAAAGTGACAGTTAATGTACTGACAGCAGAGCGTATTCGGCCTCGAAAGAATTTTGAAAAGATATTTTTACCATTATTGCTGCGTAGGTTCACAAAAAACAATGCAGCAACTAACAGTTTTCATGGTAAGTTTATGCATATATTAAATTTGGGTGAAATTTGTACAATTTTTATATCGGGTCAGGTAACCTATAACATTTGTCCGCAAGGATATCGAAAGCTCTCGGTCTTATATCGACGAGTTGTACTCGCCGGACAGCGGCAAGATCGTGGAGGCCTTGGTGACGCTGAAGAACTCTGTGATCGGGAGCAACAGGCAGAAGAGCTCCGTGATCCAGCAGGGAGTCGTGCCGAGGTTACTTCAGCTCATGTCTGATGACACTTTGGACCCTAACATTCGTCTGGAAGCTACCATTACAATAGGTGACTTTAATCCCATAGCTATTTGTATAGTATATAGATTGGAAATTGATTTAAAAAATGCTGCTACATTCACAACAGCACATTGTCTTGAAACTGATAGAAGCAAATTACCGAATTCTAGAATGTACAGATTAAAGTACATCAAGGTAATCACTGAGTCATCTTATGCAGATTTTGCTACAAAAAAGTGTAGGTCTGATCTAAATTATTTAGTTACTCTTATTCTGGCCTTGGCTGGGGGATAGTAGATTCCAGTGAAAAATAATAATTTATTCGACTTTGTTGTAAACTTAATTAATTTTTATAATAGGTTCACTAGCAAAAGGCACATCAGAGAATGTGACTACATTGGTAAAGCAAGGGACAGCCACAGCATTGGTGGAACTTCTGAAGAAAGTACCGGTGGGCACAAAATTAGCTGAAGCAGCACTGTGTGCATTAAGAAGTGTATTCCTACACCCACCCGCGCCTATATCTGCCCTACCAGCTGACATGAGACTACTTACACACCTTACACGTAAGTATTGTAGTAAATGAAACCTAGGGCTGCCAATAGGGCCAGCCTATTGTGTTAGACTTCCAAAATAAAATAAAAGTCTCATAGGAAAAAAATATATTCTCAATCCATAAAAAACTAACTTTTTTTATCCCTTTGACATATAAAGGATGGAAGAAAAAGTTTTAATAAATGGACTTGAACTAACCTTAATTTTGCTTGACTCATTTTTTTATATGCAATGCTTTTCTTTCTTTTCACTAGAATATTTGTTTTTGTATCCAATTATAGAAGGCATATAATTTTTTATTATAGATAGATAGATAACTCTTTATTGCACACCATAACAAAAAAATACAGTAATTACAATGATTTACACTAAAAAATGTACAATGTAGGCGGTCTTATCGCTGTAAGCAATCTCTTCAAGACAACCTTATTCTAATATATTTTATACAAGGCAAAATGATGTCCTCCTAACCGATTTCGACTACGGCGGCCTATCTCAACAGAGATTAGCCAACTGCGCGGGACATATTATAGTGCACAAGTGTGTGCGCAATACACAGGTGCACTCTCAGTTCCTTTACTCTCATAATTTGGTGAGACGGCAGACCGACATGACCGTAGAGAGATCAGGCGCAGGACCAACGGCTTAACGTGCTTTCCGAGGCACGGGGATGTTAATACCACCAACTTCCTGACTCCGGAGTTGTGTCCGAGTAATTTCAAGACAGAAAAACCCAAACACTCTCGGACAAGGCAAAATAATCAAGATGCAAAAGTTGATTAAATTATGCACATTTGCATCCAATAACACAATCTGGCAGCTCTGTTACAAGTACTTGGCTTTCATTGAAAAGTGTTCACTATTTAAGTTATTATTTATTCATTTGAGTTTCAATTGAACTTGTTGTTTATTCTTGAACTCTAAAGTTCATGAACAAATTAGATTCTAAAAATAAGCAAATTCAATGTATGAAAAGCTTTGTTGTGTCATTCTCAATCTAGTATTTTGGAAATTTATTATTTCCATTCCATTTATTTAATACACATTTGTGAGATGTGTGGATCCCAAGTTCCAGGGTAAGGTCTTAATTAGGTAATGAATGACCTACTCTGACTATGCTAAAATATGAGGTGCCAAAAATATTTTCTGACTCTTGAGATTATACAAATAATACGTAAAAATTCATATCATATTTTTATCAATTTACATTCACAATGGGAAATGAAAATATGGGAGGGTGGTTGGTGGATGGTTGGTCTCACTCAAGTACCCCATTACAGTGAAAATCAGTCTCTGTCAAAATTTTAGGATTAACAAAATAAATGTTTTATTTCCATATAACCCATTTCTTAAATTGCTATAGTCCGGCAAGTTCGTGCGCGACCTTTCTGCGGTCGCCAAGGGCGTGGGGGGCTAGACACGCTAGACGCCAGCGAATTTCCTCGCTCCCCGCACGTCTTAGGAAGATTAATAAATTCTAAAATTCACACAAATTTCAGCATTTACTAAGTTTCCTAACTAGGATGGTACCTTCCTACTTAGGATCTTAACTATGAAGGAACCATCCTATTTAGGATCCTAACTAGAAAGGTCGCATCGTACTTAGGATTCTAACTAGGAAGGAAGGATGGATAGGCAGGTGCTCTACTCTGATAACGCATTGTCCGCATTTTCGCGTCCAGTCGACACGCTCGCTTGCACTGACATGCTGGCATTAGTGACAGGGATGGCTACAGCCGCAATTACGGATATCGTCTTACAGAGTGGGGCCCCAGACACCTACCTTCCTGGAAGGAAGGTGTCTGGGGCCCCACCCTGTAAGGCTTCGTTCACACGGCATTGTCCTGCACGTTTTTTTCGTATTCGTGTTTTTACGTACAATCACCCGGGTCTTCACACGGTAAATTTTCATTCGTGTAAAAGACGAATAGCCGCAGTCTTCACACAGTTGTCACAGTGAGTAGCTATTCGATAAAAAACGTATGACGTCGTGCCGTGTGAAGGAAACAAACCTATACCATGTGCCACTGCGAACCGAATACGTCAAAGTTCATTCGATTTGCTTGACAAGTCCGTTGAGTATGCGTTTAAACGTATAAGCGGTACACGTTTTTTTGCAGTACAATCGACGTGTGAATGGATCTATGTACGTTGTATGGTCACTATTTATACGTTCAGACGTATACTGCAATAAAACGTGCAGGACAATGCCGTGTGAACGAAGCCTCAGACGATATCCGATAAGTGAACTGCGATTACATCTTCCTATTTCCTAAGGATCCTCCTTACACGAATAGGATGGTGTAATAAGTGCTTAACCTAAAACCAATCACAGTTATGTATTATGTCAGCTACTTTCCCTACTCGCCAGAGATAGCCCGGGAGGGTTCCCCGACAGCGCGCGCGTGCGTCGTCCGCATCCTATCAGTCTGGTGCGGTGGCGCGCGCGAACAGGAGGCTTTGTGCGCGGCGGGCGCTTGCGCGGCCATCGCTGCGGCGTTGGCGGCCGGGCCTTTGAGGTCTGACCACCCGCCACCAGCTCGCGCCTTGCCCGCGTTGGACCTGCTAGCCGCCATGTGCTTCGAGAATGCCAACGTTTCACAAGTTGCTCTGAATACCAGGTGAAACTTGCGCGCATGCGTCGTCCGTATTTTATCCGTCTGGTGTGGGGATGCGCGGGATCAGGAAGCTTTGTGTGGTGCGGCCATAGCTGCGGCGTTGGCGGCCGGGCCTCTGAAGTCTGACCACCCGCCACCAGCTCGCGCCTTGCCCGCGTTGGACCTGCTAGCCGCCATGTGCTTCGAGAATGCCAACGTTTCACAAGTTGCTCTGAACACCAGGTGAGACTTGCGCGCGTGGGTCGTCCGTATTTTATCCGTCTGGTGTGGGGATGCGCGGGATAAGGAAGCTTCGTGTGGTGCGGCCATAGCTGCGGCGTTGGCGGCCGGGCCTCTGAGGTCTGACCACCCGCCACCAGCTCACGCCTTGCCCGCGTTGGACCTGCTAGCCGCCATATGCTTCGAGAATGCCAACGTTTCACAAGTTGCTCTGAACACTAGGTAAGACTTGTGTGTGTGTGATCGCTCTAGTGCGGTGGCGCATGGGAACAGGAAGCTTAGTGCGCATCCATAGCTGCGGCGTTGGCAGCCGGGCCCTTGAGGTCTGACCATCCGCCACACTCGACTCGTCCGTATCCTATCAGTCTGGTGCGGTGGCGCGCGGGAATAGGCAGCTTTGTGTGCGGTCATAGCAGCGGCCTTGGCGGCCGGGCCTCTGAGATCTGACCACAAGCCGCCCGCTGAAAGGGACAACCAACCACATACAAGTTATAGGTCTAATCAAATCAAATCAATCATATATTTGCCAGAATACAATTATATCAAGTTTTACATTGCGGATCTTAAAGCTATTATCCCCTTGTATTCAGCTTGCATAAAGGCACTATCTATCCACTAAAGAATTACTCGGATCTATAAAACAATTTTGTTTCCCAATTACAAACATTGTTTGAAATGTCATATAATAATGTTGACCATACTGAAATTACTATAAATGTGTTGGGAAGTTTGCCAGAGTCTCAACACAGAGAGGCCAATTAAAATAAGTAAACGATGTCGTTATTTACATTAAATGCATCAAATGCATGTTTTGGTCCATTTAGCTGTAACATATTGTTTACTACAATATTTTGATTTGTTTGTGTACCCTATTGATACTGCGCCGCGCGCACTCGCACGCGTACCTGCCTTGTTTTTATTTGTTTAAAAACGTACCGTGAGAACCCCGGAGACCCAGTCGCCATCGAGACGTTACCTATGACACATGTACTAGACCGACCAGAGCGCTTTCGCCGCGTGTGTATCCTGTGAAGCTCCTTACAGACATTTCGAGTGATTGTAGCCTGTGAAGTGATACCTGAAAGCTGATGTGGCAAGTACCTAGCTATAAGCCCTAAGACATGACGAATTTTCCACCTATCATTGTCGCCCTCCACGTGTAATCCACTGCCTAAACTCTCAAACATTTTGGTAGCAGAGCGTAGTTTTTTATTAGGACCCCTTATTAGTAACGTAATTTGTTTAATTGAGAGTTATTTATTTGCTACTTTTCTTTGTAATTTGAAGAAAACGTCTCGTCATATACCTAACCTATTTACAGTAAATTCCATAATACCATTCGAGTACAACCCCTTTTACTTAAGTGTCGATTAAATCGATTAGCGCGTTAATTACCTACCCTTTGAGTGCAAGTGAGGTGCGCGAGCGCTTTGTTTCCCTATTGATCACGCCATTACTGCGTGACCGCGTGCAAGTTGTTTACGAGTTACGTTTGCTATACCCGGTGCATCTGTGCCGTCCCTTACTATTTGTTCCTTTACGCATCCTATTGGAATCTTTTGTGAGTTTAATTTACCTACCTTGTTTCTTGCGATTTAAAGTAAATAAAATGTCGGATACCGAAACCGGCAACGAGACCGTAAGGGCCGTTCTTTAGACGGATACAGCTGAATACCGTGAAGCTATTGGTGAACTCCGTTATATTAGTGACTGGGTTGATGATTCCCACCGAGTTCTTGAGACCTTTTCCTCCAATCGTATGCGAGCGCGTCTTTCCGACCTGCCACTTATGTGCGACAAGTTTTCCGCCGCTTGTTCCAAGCTGTTAGGTTATCTCGATCCTGCTATTTATGAACAAGAATATGTGCAAGTTAAGAACGAGATGCGCGTAGTAAGGGACAAAGTAGACGACTTAAAAATTAAGTTAGACGAAATACGACCTCACCAATTTGAGACGTCCCCTACTAGCACCCCCTTCAAGGAGAATAAATCCCTGGCTATTGATAACCCGGCTAGTAAATTGCCTGACCTACCTATACCTAAGTTTGATGGCCGTCCCGATAGTTGGATCAGTTTTATAGACCAGTTTAATAGCGTGGTGGACAACCAGCCTACCCTTACCCCGACTTTGAAGCTACACTATTTAGTGGGAGCCTTATCGGATGAACCTCGTCGATTAATACAACACCTCAAGATTGAGGCGGGCAATTACACCGTGGCCCGTGACCTCCTAAACCGTAGGTACCATAACCTTCGTGTTTTAGCGGATACCCACATAGCTCAAATAATGATGCTCCCTATTATAACGCCTAAACTTTCCGGGTTACGTGTGTCGTTCCTGAACCCGCTGCTTTCGACTTATCGATGCTTAGAGAGATTGGAACTTCCTGTTAAACATTGGTCGTACCTATTAGTTCACTTATGCTTAGCTAAACTGCCTTCAGAGTTAAAATCGAGATTTGAACATCGTTATGGCGATAATCATAATTACCTCCCTACTTTTGATCATCTTATTACCTTTCTTGAGGATGAATGTAGGCACCACGACAATGTAGGTAGTGCTTCTGTCGTTGACACTACTACCCCCCCTACTGTGAGCTCCCCTCGTTTGCCTAAACACCTTTGCGTTCCCCACCTCCTGCGAGAGCCTTTGTTACCTTTGCGACGACATCTAAATGTCACCTTTGTAATAGTACTTCGCATTACTTACGCGAGTGTCCCGATTTTATTCGCCTTCCTACACGTCAACGTGTTACCTTTGTAAAAGAAGCCCGACTGTGCTATCGATGCCTGGATAGACACTCCATATCCCAATGCACGCGAAATTATCGCTGTCGCACGTGCCGCCGCTCCAGTCATCACACATCACTGTGTTATAATGACTCCTCTCCTGTGAATTACGATCGCGAGCGCCTCCCGGCCTTAGCTTCCAACCAACCGCGGTCTCCACAAAGTCACTTAACGGACCGTGTGTCACCCCCACGTACTGAATGGCACCGTGTTCGCACTCCGCCACCTCGTGACTCCCGTAGAGCATCACCTCCCCGTTCGGGCGTGCGATCCCCACCTGCACCCAGCGGTAACCGTACTTATAATGCCCCTCTAGGTCAAAGAACCCAGGCTGAACGTGCATTTCATCATAAGTACAATGAGGCCCCACAATTCTGACTAGATAGCCCCCCTTCCGTACCCGCTTTTACATCTTTACCTCGCAATTCTCTCGTTCTTTTACCTACGGCCTTGATTCATGTTAAAACCTCGTCTGGATATTATGTGGAAGCGCGTGCCTTATGTGACACTGGTGCTCAGGGCTGCCTTCTTACTACTGAGCTTGTTGTTGATTACATGAACTTACCTATCATTCCTTCTCCAGTTCCTGTTCGTGGAATAGGTAATGTTCAAGCAATTAATTCCCCGGGCATTGTATCCTTTTCATTGAAGCCAGTTAATTCTGCCTTTCCAGAAATCTCTACCAGTGCAATAGTTGTTGATGTGATTGCTGGTACCCTCCCAGAGGTAGACTTACCTAAAAGTGTAATTACCTGTACTAAGCACCTCCCTCTTGCTGACCCTTTATTTTACAAACCTGGTACTATAAGTGTACTTCTTGGAGCTGACGTCATTGGTCGCCTTTTAAGGTCCGAGTTGTTTGTGTCCCCTGATGGCCTTACTGCTATCTCGACGATATTTGGTTATGTCCTGTGTGGTCCTGTTTATGAAGGATTTACTGATTTGAAACCCCCCATGACTGGAGTCTCGCTGTCCCAAATAGTTGAAAAATTCTGGAAAATCGAAGAGGCCCCCCAATCTCCAGTTGCGAACCCCTTGGATATAGAGTGTGAAACCTTTTTTAAAGCAACTACCACTCGTGAAAGCGATGGTCGATTTATGGTTAGACTCCCTTTTCTTCATGATCGTCCACCTCTCGGTGATTCTAAAACCAATGCCTTCCAACGGCGATTCCATAATCTTGAGAAGCGTTTGCAAGCCAATCCTAATTTTCGAGAGAAATATATTTC
The DNA here is from genome assembly GCA_949316185.1 of Pyrausta nigrata. Taxonomy (NCBI): domain Eukaryota; kingdom Metazoa; phylum Arthropoda; class Insecta; order Lepidoptera; family Crambidae; genus Pyrausta; species Pyrausta nigrata. The sequence goes on along the minus strand of OX438949.1, from coordinate 13,816,004 downwards.
CTTTATGCGTGAGCACTTTGACCTAAACCATATGTCCCTTTCATCATATGACTCGACCCGGGAACATTATTTTATCCCTCATCATGGAATTTTTAAGTCCGTTAGTGACAAAATACGTGTTGTGTTCGATGGTAGTAGTCCTACGTCCTCTAAAGTGTCCCTGAATCAATATTTACATACAGGCCCTAAGCTTCAGCGAGATATTTCTCACATCCTCCTAAATTTCCGCAGGCACGAGGTAGTGTTTGTAACAGATATTCGTATGATGTTTTGTATGACTTGGGTACATCCTGATGATAGAAGGTACCAACTTGTGCTTTGGCGTGAGGATCCCTCTCAGCCACTTCTTGCCTATGATCTTAATACCAATACCTATGGTCTTCGTTCCAGTCCATTCATTGCAATTCGTGCCCTTCTTGAGATCGCTGAACAAGAGAGACTTACCTTCCCACGAGCTGCTGAAGTCCTTGAAAGAGATATTTATGTCGACGATTGTCTTACTGGTGCTGATACTATTGCGTCTGCCCGGGCTTTGAAAACTGAGCTTATAGGAATAATGGCCTCTTGTGGTTATGAACTCCGTAAGTGGATTAGTAACAGGCCCGAGCTCCTGGAGGATATGCCCCCGGATCATTTGCAACTTCCTCATTCATTCTCAGACCCAGATAATCCTCAGACTGTCGCTATTTTAGGTGTGCAGTACAATCCTGTGAGTGACTCATTTACCTTCAATTATACCTGTGATACCCGTGATGCAGTTATTACAAAACGCAAAGTTTTATCTTTGATTGCCCGTATGTATGACCCTTGTGGCTGGATATCTCCCGTCGTATTTAAGGCTAAGGAATTTATCCAACGCTTATGGATGTCAGGCTTATCCTGGGATGATCCTTTAAATGAACCCTTGTCTTTAGAGTGGACTGCATTTGTTCAGGACCTAGCGAAGGTTAGTGAAGTGGTCATTCCGCGACATATTCTTCCCAGAGGTTCCTCCTCCTTATCCCTACATGGGTTCTGTGATGCTTCTGAATTGGGATATGCTGCCGCTGTTTATTTACGTGCGGAACTTCCGTCTGGTGTTTGCTCCGTCCATCTTGTTATGGCTAAATCTAAAGTTGCCCCTGTTCGGACCCGTTTAACAATTCCCAAGTTGGAATTGTTGGGAGCTACCCTCCTCTCTAAATTACTTCATCACGTCGCTCTTTGTCTGCAAAGGTCGTCTGTGTTGACTTCAATCCATAGTTGGACGGATAGTAAAATCGTGTTGTGTTGGTTAAAAACCACTCCTCACCTCCTTCAGACTTTTGAGGCTAATCGTGTCTCCCAGATTAATAATAGTCCTACATCTAGTGAATGGAGGCACGTCCCGGGCTACATGAACCCTAGTGACTGTGCATCGAGGGGTTAAATAGAGAGTTTTGGATCTTGTCGGCACGCAGAGCTATTCAGCATGTGATTTTTAAATGCCTTCCCTGTTATCGTCTCAAAGCGGCTGTTTCTCAACCCTTCATGGGTGACCTACCTAAAGACCGCGTCACGGCTGCTAGACCGTTTGACGGTGTAGGTACCGATCTTGCAGGACCCTTTTTTACCAAAGTCCAGGCCTATAGGAACAAAAGGTTAGTGAAAAGTTACCTGTGTGTATTTGTCTGCCTTTCTACTAAAGCCGTTCACCTTGAGGTTGTGTCGGACCTAACTACTGAAGCCTTTATTGCGGCCTTTTCCCGATTCGTATCGCGTCGTGGTGTACCTCGCCTAATCCGATCCGATTGCGGTCGAAATTAGATCGGTGCCAACAATTACCTTAAAGAGTTAGAGTGTTTCCTGTCTCAAAACCAGGCGGCTATTGGTTCTGAGCTTTCAAAGCGGAACATATCCTGGGTTTTCGATCCTCCTGTTTGCCCTCATTAGGGCGGTCTTTTTGAAGCTGCGGTTAAATCGGCGAAATCGCACCTAAAACGAGTAGTAGGCGATACCCCCCTTACGTTTGAAGAGCTGACCACTGTTTTTGCTAAAATTGAAGCAGTTTTAAATTCACGCCCATTGTGCCCACTTTCTCCGGACCCTAATGATGTCGAAGTGTTAACTCCCGGCCATTTCATAATTGGACAACCCTTAACTGCACTTCCGGAGTACCCTTATAAAGACGTAAAATTGCATCGCCTTACACGGTTTCAGCTAATCCAACAAATTACCCAGCACTTTTGGTCTCGCTGGCATTAAGAATACTTAAATACATTACAAATTAGAAATAAATGGACCTCTCCTTGTGATCCTCCTAAAGTGGGTGAGCTAGTACTCATAAAAGAGGACAACCTTCCCCCTTTGCAGTGGCGTCGTGGACGCATTATTAATTTATACCCTGGCCAAGACCAAGTTGTTCGTGTGGTAGATGTTAAAACTCCTACCGGTAGCCTAAAGAGATCTTTGACGAAATTAGTTCGTCTTCCTGTCCAGTGAACTTCCTTTCCTTAGCTTCCTAACCTTCTCGTAAACACTTGACGTGTTTAGGGCGGGCGTTATGTTTACTACAATATTTTGATTTGTTTGTGTACCCTATTGATACCGCGCCGCGCGCACTCGCACGCGTACCTGCCTTGTTTTTATTTGTTTAAAAACGTACCGTGAGAACCCCGGAGACCCAGTCGCCATCGAGACGTTACCTATGACACATGTACTAGACCGACCAGAGTTTGCCGCGCGCTTTCGCCGCGTGTGTATCCTGTGAAGCTCCTTACAGACATTTCGAGTGATTGTGGCCTGTGAAGTGATACCTGAAAGCTGATGTGGCAAGTACCTAGCTATAAGCGCTAAGACTTGACGAATTTTCCACCTATCATTGTCGCCCTCCACGTGTAATCCACTGCCTAAACTCTCAAACACATATTTTTAGAGTTTGTTTTGAAAATAACAGGCTAGTATTTGTTTGTAATATTGCATGCACGGTTCTAGAGGCCTGAAATGCGTTAACTACGCATTTCATATACAAAATGTTGTTACCTTTATATTTTATAGTGTACAGACGACTTTGTAAATTTTCCGTGTTCCGCGCTGGATGCAGGCCATATTACAAACGCATATTAGGTGGTCACTTATGATAAATAATCGATGGCATCGAATTGAGGACCAGCAGCTTTTTCATTCATGACATTGCCCAAAAATCCATTTTCATTTGCGAAATCTGCGCAGCGACGACGTCTTGGGACAGATGGGCCTTAAACCAAGGAATTAAGACAGTTGTCCGACCGGAAACGATGAACGAGAAGCGAGAAAAGCTCGAAATTAGAATCGAGTTGGCGAGTTGTCGCTGTGCTATAAGCGAGTGTTCTTGGGCGACCAGTGATTTTAATTCGAAATAGATTTTGACCAATAATTGATCATCAAAGAAGCATCTCTGAGCGAGTATTTTCTTTGATAGCTCTGTCAGTGACTAGTAAAGCGAGTTCTCGACGACCAGTGTGAACAGTCAGCAAGCAACTATTGATGTATGCATCTCTTTTACACGGAATGTATTGTATGCTTTTTGAGCCAGAAAATCGCAGATAGCTATTCTAATCTGCTGACAACTGCTTAAAGGCCAAATTGTACTGTTTCTGTCAGGCACGGCGACAAGACGATCCCGGAGCTGCTGTCGGCGCTGGTGTCGCGCGACAAGCCGCTGCCGGTGGCCATGGGCGCCGCGCGCTGCCTCACCTTCATACACCGCGCCGGCGCGTTGCCCGCCGACGACAATAGGTACTGCTTATTCCCTAAGTGACGCCTCCTTATTAAGGGGTGCATTGAGAACTGAACTCAAGTTTACACTTAGTCTACACATTCCAAATTCACGTATAGTGTTCTTTAAGCATTCGATTAAAACCTGCATTAAGCAAAAACATAATTCGTAAAGTTAAGTACGATCACTTTTTGTTAAAACAATGAGTTTCAAAGTTTATATTACGTATTTCTCCTAACTTACTTGAGCTTTAGGCCTAAAAAAGCTCAAACAGAAGGGCCTTATAATTAATTAGTAAATGTATAAAGGATATTTTATTACAGTTAATATATTCTCCACTTATTCACGAAAAACCGTTTTGTGACATACGCCGTTTTATTCTGATCTAAACTGGCTTCAAGCAGGCTAAGCAATATTGACCGGTGGAGTACAGTATATCGATAAATGAGAGGTCCGCTCCCCGCGCGGGGGTAAATGTCAAAATCAATTTATGGGAGCCGGCTCTCAAGGCTTGTTCGTTCAGACCAGGCGAGTATTTTAGTTAAGTAGCTAGTAATTTAGTAGCAATTAGTCGAGTAAATTAGTTGGTAATCAACTCTAGTCGATTCATTTTATTCTATGTTTTTCGGTAAAAAACACGCCCCCCCTCCCACCACGATTCGCGTCCGTAATGCAATTAGCATTATTTATAACATATATTAGCACCTTCAGGAGGCAATTAGTACCTCCTAAGTTATCTTTTCTATCGATCCGTTTTCGTACCCATATCTTTTTCTTAATTACACAAATTTCCTCACCCACTTCTTCTAAAATAGTCGTATTTTCTTTAGGAACAGAGTGAACACGCTGTTTCTAGACAGACGTAACCCATCTTTGACCGCAGTAACAAAACCCGTAAGGCTAGCAATAAGTAAAAATTTAATTGCTTAACATAATCTTAATTACGTCTCAAGTATAAGTGAGACAATAAATATATAAAAATATTGTTTTTGCAGAGTGGTATTCGGGGCGTTACCATGTCTAGCACGACTTTGCACAAAAGAAATACCAGAAGACATCAGGGCATCGGCTGCGGAAACATTAGCATACTTGGCTGAGGTAAGCGCTAAGCACACAATATAAATTATTAACAACACTACCAGTTAAAAGATGGCATTGTAAACTTAATAAATAATATCTACACTAATAAAAAATACCAAAATGCCCTCTCTAAGACTAATATTTAGATCACCCGTTTTTTTCTGTGCTAAACAAATGAAAAGAGAAAGATTACAATAATTTGGAAACTTTATAGTCTCACTTTGAAAAGTTATTTTCTTTCGATTTCTTACGTATTTTTACAAGTGTTCGCGTGTCTAACAAGTAGTCATTGTTTGACATTCCTACTAAATTGTCTATGGATTCTGTATTTTTTTAGCAACTGACAGCTTTTTAGATTGACGTTACTATATAACTTATGATGCAAGATCTTAAAATTAGTCTAAGAGAGGGTTTCGGGTATCTGGCCCACTCTTGGATTCTAAACATTGTTATAAATAAAACGTCAAAGGTTCATGCCATCGAGTATTAAGGCGAAATATGATCGATGCCTTGCAAATGTATGAGAAGCTCAATCAGGAAAAAAAGAAAGTGCATTGAAAAAGTTCATTTTGATTAATTGGCCTTAAGACTTATATCCTTATCCATAAATCACCACAAGATTTGACCACAGTCGGCAAGGAGCTCTCATCTTGTCTATTAAGTTCTTAAAAAGTTTTAAATATTTTCTCCAGGTGGACACCTCCCTCCAAAGGCTAGCAGCAATATCGAACCACTTGATGAGTTCGCTAGCGGACATCGTCAATTGTCCCTCTCCTGCCGCTAAGCAAGGCGCTTTCAAATGCTTTGCGTCGCTTGGCGCCAATGACGAGGATATCAGGAAGAGGATCATCGAAACGCACGGCCTCATGGTGCATATAGTCAACGGGATGAATAACCCAGAACCATCGGTATGTTTAGCTGTAACCAGGACCCCTAAAAAGACAACAACTGACAATAGCCATCGAAATATCACATGACTTTAACATATATATTTTAATACTTCGTCAGTGATAGCAGGCCTGGTTCACTCTGTAATTTGGGTATAAAGTTTCAAGTACATGCGCGCATCGACCGCGGTCAAGTAGAATCCGATTTTGGTGGGTGTCACGTTGGGCGCCAATTAAATGGCCGTTAATTTGGCGCCCAACATGGTATTTTTGTTTATTTGTTGTTGTTGTTTAATATACAATAAATCTTTATGTGTAATTTATCTTTGTTCCACAGGTAAGACTAGCAGCCGTGAGGTGCCTGCATTCACTTTCAAGATCAGTGCAACAGCTACGGACAACATTTCAGGTATAAAAATAATAATAGTATAGTTTATTTTTAGTTACCTCAAATTCAGATGGTGGCATTTTTTTACCGATGCATTATTTTTTATTTTTCCCATATAAATTAATAATAAATAAATTGTTTCAACAAACACACCAATTACCTAGCCCCAAACTAAACCTGAGCTTGTACTATGGTGATTAGGATAACGGATAGAAATACTTAAATACATATAAACATCCATGACTTAGGTACAAATGCTCGTGCTAATCACACAAACATTTGCCCCTTGCGGGATTCGAACCCGCAACCGCCTGGATTAGAAGTCCGGTGCGCGAACGACTACACCAAGACGGTCATTAAAAAAGAGGTAGATCGGTCATTAGCGCGCGGATATTGATTGCTTCTAATTAAGTAGTTGCTCAATTTTGCATTCCAATATGACATTAATTGACACGTAAAAGAACGTGTGCGCGAAGCATCAAATTCGAATCGCCGCGTACGAGATAACAGGTCTACCTCTTTTTATAATAAATACACTGTCAGTGCCCTACGAAAGAATAGAGGTGTATGTAGGCATTTATGTATTCTGCCAGATTCGGGCTACTATAGTCCCGACAAGTTCTTGCGCGACCTTTGGACCCCGCAAGACGTGAGAGGGGCGAGGAAGCGCCAATTACACGCGATTGTCAAAGCAAATATAATATAATAATGGATTTTCGCAAAGTAACGCCTGGTTCCATTAATTATGATCTTTACCTTTACATAATTATCTTGGTATAGTAACTCTAGAGTTACCACGTTACTCGTAATTTTTTGTTCCTCTATATGTCCTCTATCCATACATATCACTTTCATAGTGCGCTGCAAATTTAGTTTTACCATAATTTATTATCTTTACTTAATATTGCGCCACTTATTAACTCTCAGCATTCCCATTAACAAAAAAAATTATGTGTTGTTTACACAGGACCACGCCGTGTGGCGGCCGCTGATGCAGCTGCTGAGCGAGTCGCCGGGAACCGAACTGTTGACCGTGGGCTCGTCGACACTCTGCAACCTGCTCCTGGAGTTCTCGCCCGCCAAAGAGCCAATGTTAGATCAAGGTTTGATGCACTAATGTCTATGTCGTTGATGCGTTCCGCTATCATCGTCCTAGCGTTATCCCGGTTGAGCATGCGCAGGCGAGGACCCAGGGTCCGCTTAAGACCGTGATCCAGAATGTGCCAGATCGGGTAATTACTACTTATAGGCAAGATGACAGATTTTGAAAAAGTGTTCTAAAATTTCTTAAGTTTTTTCTATTTCTAAAAAAAAAAAAAAATTTTTGTAATCAACAAAGGTAATATATAAAAAAATGCCATTTAAATGAAATGTTTATAAATTGGCGCCAAAACGCGGTCAGGGTGTCAAGGCGTCTGCTGTGACGTCTCACCTCAGTAAACATATTTAAAACGTTAGTGTTATAGATGAAATTCGTATTATGATTCAGTGACAGTGACTGACAGGGACAGTATTTACCGAGGTGTGACGTAACTCGAATCTGAACGGTGTTATAAAAAACATGGCGGATTGCAGTATTTTGCAATTTTATTTTCTAAAATAAACTAATAAAATCGTCTCAAAAATAATTTTTTTCCATAATCTAAACATTATATTTTACTAGATAGACACATTATTTTAAAGATTTTTGCTTACTGTCATCTTCCCTATTACAGTGGAGCGACTGCCATCTGACCTCCGTGACCCTGTTGACAGGAGAACCTGACCAGTTTTGATCATAAATAAATAAATTGTTTCAAGTTATTGGTACCGAACGTAAGATAGAACCGGTACCTTCCGCATGAGAGGCAACCCGTCAGCGACTGTGCCACCGACGCTCCGCGATTGATGTTATGTATTGCTCTGTCGTATGTTTTGTTTACGCTGTTATGACCAGAGGTCGGAATAAGGTAGAGTTATTCATGTACTTACACTGATTTCATACAGCGAAAGAATAAAGTGGATATGCCACAAATCCCGAGATTAATTTTAAAGAACAGAAAAAATCCCGTGATTTTTTAAATAAAAAGTTACCTACTTTTACACAATTCAAACTACTGCACGCGCGACGTTGCTAAACTTACATCAATGACATCGGATGTCTAAATTCCAATACGCGCGATGTTGCCACAGTTGTAGTTCGCACAACATAGCTTGTGAGAACAAAATAATACAATACCGGAAATGCGGAGCACTCCCCGCTTAACGAAATGTACTTGATTTTGTCTCTTTCTACCGCATTTAAACTATCTATTAGCAATAAATCGGTTTACTCATTTACACAGCTCATTCGCTTACCTCTGTTCGTCGAATGCGCTCACTTGTTTCCTATTGTCTATCTGTGAGGTTTTTATTTAATATTATTTATTTGTAATATTGTGGGCCACATGGGATTGTCCATTAGAAATCTCGGGAAGGTCCACATTAATTTTAACATTTCGATGCAAGTACATAAATAACTCTACCTAATTCCGATCTCTGATTATGACGCTATATTGATTTATGGATACCGCCTGCTAGGATATAAAAAAAAGATGACGCTATTACTGATCGCACGTCAAAAGAGAGCTATCAGCATAGATCTACTCATTCTGGTCGACATAACATGTAAAATTAATTAAATAGTATTTTATTGATGAAAATTTTAGATTACAAGCAAAATGCTTCTTTGGGTTTCTAAATACTTATTAGTAATAAAATTGTCATAATGTTTTATAAGTTTGGTATACCCATATACCATTATTATTTAAACTTCTTATTACAAAAAACTTAGTACCATGTTTAAACCAGGACTAAGAATTAGTTGGCCAATTAGAAAAGCGTTTTTCTATTAGGTTATGTCACGAATGTGTCATCATCATCATCAAATTTAAGAGCTTGGCTCTTGTCGGTGGAGTTTTTTCCATTCCTCTCTGCTTTCCGCCCTTCTCTTAACCTCCTGATACGACCCGACATTTATCTTTTCTTTTATTTGCTGCATGTAGCTTATTCTTGGTCTTCCTCGCTTCCTTTTTCCTTCTATTCTTCCTTCTATTATCGTTTTAATAAAATTGTCGTGTCGAATCAGGTGGCCTAACATTCGTCCCCTCTATTGTTTCCATCAATCTCCTTTTTTCCCTAACCATAGACAAAACTTCTTCATTTGTTTTCTTCTCCGTCCAACTTATACGCTCCATTCTCCTCCAGCACCACATCTCGAAGGCTTCCAGTCTCTCTCTGTCCCTCTTTGTCAATGTCCACGCTTCACATCCATAGAGTGCTATACTCCAAATGTACACTTTAACAAGTTTTTTGCGAACTTTGCTTGATATTCTGGCCTTGAGCAGGTGCTTTTTTGCATTATAAGCTTGTCTCGCCATCGCTATCCTTGCTTTTATATCTGGTGTACATCTGGAGTCACTAGTTATCAAGCTTCCTAGATATTTGAAGGTTTTAACCTGTTCTATTTTTGTGTTATTTATTGAGATAGGGCTATATTTTTCCTTAGGGCTATATTTACGAATGTGTCATACATTTCTAATTTGTAGGCTAATATTTCGTCCTAGTTTAAACATAGTCTTTTGTAATAAGGTGGCGAGGTTTTTCATATTTGGTATTTTTTACAGGTGCCGTAGAAATGCTATGTAATTTGACGAAAAGGCCCGAGGCGGCTTTGAGATTAAATGGAATCTGGGCGCTAATGAATATGGCTTTTCAGGTAACTCTATACGTTATAATATCTTCCTTTAACAGGTATTGTACTAAGCGCACACTATTCTTAATAAAATGTTCCACTTAATCGTTTTTCAAGAGGCATTAATATTTTCCCGCAACTTTGTCCGAAATCGTGCTTCCCATACAGACTGTTATACCATTTGTAATGTTTGCGACAAAAACTAACCTGTGTTCTCCTCCGTCAATAATAATTAATGCGAAAATGTCTGTCTGTCACCTTTTCACGCGTAAACTGATGTACCGATATAGATTTAATTTTGTATAGAGATAGTTTGAGTCCCGGAAAAGGACAAAGGATAGTTTTTATCCCGAAAATCATTCTTTCAGTGAGTGAAATGTGGGTTTAAGTTATGTTAGTATGGGAAATTCGACAATTGCGCGGGCGAATAAATCGGTTATTATATGTAAGAACAAAATTGCTTACATATTTTCGCCTTTTACAGTCGGCCGCACGCCAGGTTACCCATAAGAACTTCGAAAACAGTTTTTATTACGTAGGAAGTAGAGGCGGTTAAAGTGGGTTAGTCTGACGCGCCGCTGGGTGTACTTCAGATTTGTAACAAAAAACGTTTCTTCCAGGCTGAACAAAAAGTGAAACAGCGCATACTATGTTGCCTCGGCACGGAACAGATGTTCCGTTTACTAGGCGACAGTGACACCCGCGTCATTATGAAGACGCTGGGCCTCCTGCGGAACTTGTTGTCTACGAGGCAGCACATAGACGCCATCATGAGCGAATACTGTTCGCAGGTTATGCAGGTAAGGAATTGCTATTTATGTTTCAGAAAGAAGAAGTATTTCTGACTTCCGGCAGGCCTGTGTATCTTCCCGCGTTGGTAGCAAAACGTACCTACGCGCGGCGACCCCTTGGTAAGGGACTAAACAAGTTGGGTGTCGCAAGCCGGCAGCGACACGTTCGCGCGTTTTATACACCGGCGGTGCGCGACACTAGGTTGCTGGTTGGACGAGCGTGAATAAAGTCCTAGAAAGATGCGCTAGATGGCGTAAGTAGCTTCTTGTGGCAGTCAACCCTATCGCGTTGCGTGATAGTACGTCACTGAATAGGTTTAATGTATTATGAATCATATTTCAGAGTTATAAGAATGAAATTATCTTGCAATGTATTTCTGTAGGTGTCTACACGAAAATAGAAGTTGACAAGTACTTACAGGCAAATTGTAGTGAGAAATGCTAAAAAGCCAAGAACAACATTTAGGTCACGTCACAGAATAGGTACTAGTACTACGTACAGAAGATTCACTTTGCGATGAAATTCAAAGAAATATCGACTCACTGTCGTCAACGATATGGTGTAATTTAGTTCGCCTCAGAGTCAAGCACATTTCCGTTTAGACACCTACAGAAATACAATACTACAGAATTCTTTAGTTTGATACAGGGTTCTTCTATACTATCAGTCTTGTGCCAGTTTTATCAAGATTATACCTTGTTCCAGGCTGTGATAGTGGTGCTGGAAGGCTCGTACCCGGCTGAGGTGAAGGAGCAGGCGCTGTGCATCCTGGGCAACATCGGCGACGGCGAGAAGGCGAAGGACCTCATCATGGCCAACGAAGACGTGCTCAGGAAACTGGTTGACTATTTAGTGAGTGCGTTGTGGACATCTTTAGTGTATTCATACATGTCTTAGATTTATAGAAAGGCAAACTATTGCGTTGGAGTATTAAAAACTATTAGTAATAATGATCTTGGTGCTACCAGCTTTGACATCAAAATTGTTATTATTGTCTTGCTTTGTTCATAGTTTATTTGGGGTTATTACTTTTGTCATTGTCTTATCCACTTCTTTCTAATTTCATAAATGCTTTCACCGATTCATCGATTTTTCCTTCGGTCGTATATGGCAAAAACTTTCATCATTATTAGTTGTTCCTTCATTGATTTACGTAATGACCTTATGAATTAATGAATTAATGAATGAATGACCCGAACGAAGATTCATTACAAACTGCTGCGTTTCAAACATAGATGAGCGTGGATTTAATTAACACATCTTCGCGAGGTATCCTTGCACGTCTATAATGCAAAAGCGGCCTAATGGGAGTTTTTTTTTACCAAAGCGGAGTCAGTGCAATCATATCAGCCTATTGCAGTCCACTGCTGGACATAGGCCTCTCCAAGACGGCGCCAACTTTCACGGTCCACGGCTTCTCGCATCCAGCCACCACCGGCCACCTTCCTCAGGTCATCGGTCCACCTAGCAGGGGGGCATCCAACACTACGTTTCCCGAGACGTGGTCTCCATTCGAGAACCTTCCTACTCCAACGCCCGTCGGTTCTGCGACAGACATGACCAGCCCACTGCCACTTCAGCTTACTGCACCTCTGAACGATATCTATGACTTTCGTCTTTTGGCGGATGATCTCGTTCCGGATTCTATCTCTTAGCGAGATCCCCAGCATAGACCGTTCCATAGCTCGCTGAGCGACATGCAGTCGGTGGGCCAGCTTGACTGTCAAGTTCCACGTCTCGGCCCCGTAGGTCATGACAGGTAGGACGCACTGGTTATATACCCTGCTCTTCAGGCATTGCGGTAGAGGCGACGAGAAGATGTGACGCAACTTCCCAAATGCTGCCCAACCCAGTTGCACCCTTCTGGCGATTTCGCGGTCGAAGTTGTCTTTACCCAGTTGCAACGCTTGCCCGAGGTAAACGTATTCCTGGACAACTTCGAGCATCTCGCCGCTGACTGCTATCGGTTCCGGGACAATATGTTCGTTGAACATGACCTTAGTCTTGTCCAAGTTCATCCGGAGACCAACGCATCGCGAGGCAGAGTCTAGGCTGTGCAGCATTTTTTGCAGATCCCGCGGCGATTCTGCCATTAGAACTATGTCGTCAGCAAAGCGGAGGTGCGTGAGATATTCGCCGTTGACATTGATGCCCAATCCCTCCCAGTCAAGAGTCTTGAAGACATCCTCCAGTGCACTTGAGAACAGTTTCGGGGAAATAACGTCCCCCTGTCTCACACCTCTGAGCAGCTGGATGGGTCTTGTCTTGTGACCTTGAACTTGGACGGACATCGTTGCCATATCATACAGGCCTCTCAGCACCTCCACATATCGCCAGTCGACTTGGCATCGCTGCAAGGATTCCAAAACAGCCCAGGTTTCGACGGAGTCGAAGGCTTTTTCGTAGTCCACAAAAGCTAGACACAATGGCTGGTTATACTCTTCGGACTTCTGTATAACCTGCCTGACTGTGTGGATGTGGTCTACGGTACTGTAGCCTTTACGAAACCCGGCCTGTTCCGGTGGCTGGAAGGCGTCCAATCTTGCGGCGAGGCGATTTGCGAGGACTCTCGAGAACAGCTTGTAGACGTGGCTCAGGAGCGCGATTGGCCTGTAGTTTTTCAAGAGCGACTTGTCGCCTTTCTTGAAAAACAGCGCTACAACGCTCCCACTCCACGCCTCCGGGGTAGTCCCATTTGCAATGACGGCATTAAATATCCTCACGAGCTCCTTGATAACTGGAGGTCCTCCTGCCTTCAGGAGCTCGGATGTAATGCCGTCTTCACCGGGAGCCTTCCCATTGCTAAGCTGTTTGAGAGCCCCCGCAACTTTGTCTTCGTCCACATTTGGGAGGTCTTCAGTGTAGTGGCGTGTCAGCGTGGCTCTTGGGTCAGTCGCACCGGGAGGAGGCTTCGAGGAGGAGGAGTCAGTGCAATACAGCTAAGAAAACGCCGCACATCGCGTTTCGTCTCCGCTTTGGTGGAATCTAGGCTTGATTAGCGTTAGGAACTCCTGTCCCTAACGCTTATTAGTAGGGCTCCTCATTCGTATGACATTCTGCTGGCGAATGCGACATAATTTCCACTCAACACATTAATTTTGACGTTTATTTTCTCCATCTGTGACGAGTGGGTCAATGTACTCGTTTCGGATTCGAGCGGTCGAGTGCAGTCGTTCGAATGATTAAAGATTCATGACGAACGAAATTCAGTAGAAATCTTAACAAGCGAGCTATTAAAAAATAGAGCTCCGTAGGAACCTAATTCCCACGTCTTCGGTATTGTGTCGCTTACGATATTTATATAAAATCATAATGGATATCACAACATTTTCTGGATTCTCGAGGTATCAAAATGTTTGATATTTAACTCTATGTTATTTCGGTAATAACCATATGTGACATAATATCGAAGGCGTGAAATAGGTTCCGAGGCTATTAACCTCTTGACTTCTGACTTTCACAACCCCAGGCGCACCCGGAGAGCAAACTGCAAGAGGCAGCGTTGTTCGTGGCGGGGAACCTGGTGTGGCGCGGGGAGGCGGGGGCGGCGGCACGACAGGAGCGACTCGCCGAGTTGGGAGTACTGCGCGCGCTCAAGTTGCTTCGCGCGAGGCAAGACGCCGCGCATCTACACGACAAGTAAGTATGAGTAGGCTCCGTTAGGTGCCGCCTAGTAGCTACCACCCTCCCACCGGAGCTGGCGCCGACCAGCTTGTGTTTCGTCTGTGAGTGGGGTGCCAGAACCTTATGGGTGAGCTCGCTTCACTGTTGACTCTGTCTCGTCTGGCTTAGTCAAGAGTCGTCTAGATCTCGTCTCTCATCTCTTCGTTTAGCCACCTACTAAAGTCCATTGCAAACGAATTTCATTCTTATAATTGTGGACAACAATTCACAATACACTAAACCTATCAGGTGCCGTCATATCATGCGGCGCGCTAGGGTTAACTTCTACAAGAAGCTACCATCGCCATCTAGTGCACCTTTTTAGCACTTTATTCGCGCTCGTCCAGCCAGCGACGTAATGCTGCGCGCCGCCGATGAATAAAACGCACGCGCGTCACTGCTCGCTCGCGAGTCCCAACTAGATTAGTCCACCACGGTGTGTCGCCGCACGTAGGTACGCTACCTATACAGGGAGTTAAACAGGCCAGCCGTGATTCTAGCGACACTAGATCTTGGCATGGCGCGGGGAGGCGGGGGCGGCGGCGCGACAGGAACGACTCGCCGAGTTGGGAGTACTGCGCGCGCTTAAGTTGCTTCACGCGAGGCAAGGCCGCGCATTTACACGACAAGTGAGTTTTTGTTATTATTTTGAATAGGTTTGCTCGACTCTTGCTAGCCTAAACCAGACATGGCGTAATACAGAGTCGAAGGTGGAGCGAGCTCACCCAGAAGGGTCTGGCACTTCGCCGACGGAACACAGCAAGCTGCTTGGCGACGGGCTCCGGTGGAAGGTATCGGATATCGGCACCTATCGCTGTTAGGATCGTTCAGCCGCCATCACAAACTGGATTTTGTGATGTGTGGACCACTAGGAGATCCTCCACCACCCCAATTCGTTTAGACAACTACCAAATTCAAACCGTTTAGACATGTACCAAAACCCATTGTCAGCGAATTGAATTCTTATAATTCTGTGGCTAAAAAGCGCGCGCGTGTCACTGCTCGCTCGCGAGTCCTAACTTGATTAGCCCACCAGGCAGTGTTGCCATCAAGTTTAATGGAGTTGCGGTATTGGATACTTCGGATTGCCGTATTTTTAAATAAAAATCATGATAATGCCGTATTATGTAATTATATTTATTCATTAAAATATGGTATACAAATATGGTATACTTAGATTTAAAAAAAACTTTATAAAACAATGTTCTCATTGTACTAATGTAAATAACGCATCAACGCTCAAACTAACGAATCAAGTGGTTTTATTATTGTTGTCCAGACACGGGATTATTTCAATAGTTTTCAAATGTGTCATAGAAAACAAACTTGTTTTATGAACGTTCTAGTCTCTGCGGGATTCCCAGTAACGACAACGACACGTTCGTTGGATTCGTCTGGTGCTAGGAATGTGCCGAAACAATTTTTATAAGATGTTTTGTTGGAATCTTAATTACCTCAAACATTTTTGCAATCGAAATGGATTGCCATATATTATTATACGGTAATGACAAACCTGCCGTATGCCGTATAATCTCGAATTGTGTGCTCGAATGACCGTATATTACGGCAATTGCCGTATCAATGGCAACGCTGCCACTAGGGCGGATCGCCTCGCGTAGGTACGTTTTTGCTACCAACGCGGGGAATAAGACAAGCCTGCTGTAGTGTAAATAATCAATAGGTTCAATTTGACAGCCTAGTGTTTGAAGGTGTTACACTTGCTCTCACGATAGACGAGTTACTAGCCGTCCAGCTTGAACTTTGTAATTTGAATAATGTTATTTTTACCACAAGTCCCTGATTCCGAATTTTTTGTAATCACTATAACTTTTGATATCTGTATTTCGATTGTTGGAGTTGTTCCATGCGCCTAATAAATCGCCAACGAAAAAAATTGAAAAAAACAAACTCATTGAAAACAAACAAAAACACACTAATTACACAATTTTTTTTTTCTATAGAAAAAAAAATCAGTAGGCTTTTTTAGAGATCGTAATGGAGTGTTTTGTTATTGGCTTCTTTGTACCCCTTAGCCAACGAGCAGACTCGGCTGTGCAGGTTTCCTCATGGTGTTGTCCCTGATAAAGAAAACATAATACTTAAGCAGAGTACAAACTCATTGATACAGGCCGGGATTCAAACCCACGGAAATACTGTCCGAAAAGTTTTTAAGTTTGCTTACGTCAAATATCCGTTTCAGGGTAAAAACCGCGCTAGCACAGTTCAATGAGTTCACATAATGCCGCAAGGGTCGCCGGCGCAAGCGACCACGCACATGACGCGGCGGCTTCGCGCAGTGTTGCCAGATACGGGTGACGGTGTTGCCAGGTCGATATCACAAATATTACCACTTTAGTAACTCCAAGTGCCGTAGTTATTCGTTTAAACAGTTTTATGGTACCTTATTACGATTGGTATTGCTTTGTCGCTGATTCAGCTTACTAAAATTACCTATAAGCCGGCAGAAAGGATAAACCCACTTTTGCTTACACACTTTTCGTATAGGATTTTTACTACAACTATAATGAATTCGTGTAGAATAGAAACACTTCATACAGTACCAGCTCGTTTTGTTGGTTATACAGGACATAATTTAATTCATGATATGAATCTAAACTAAAAAACAACAGCCTTCAATTTCTATACAAGTTGGTGGAAATATACTACCTTTGACAGACGTCTATCGAGGTCCATTGACGTTTGTGGCTAAGGACATGAAGGATTTCCTGTGCTTCCTTATAATTATGCCTTTGATACATCACCGTATGATTTCTACAAATATCAATTAGACTGCAGTTATTTTAGTAGTAGCATTGACTCTATACCTGGCAACATTGTCTAAGTAGAGCTAAGTAATGTAAATAGCTAAGTTCGCAACAGATTTTATTGTCGGTTAGATTACTTTATTTTAGTTTATCATTGACCTCAACTCTCAATTCATTGTTAATTTTATTAATATCGTTTGTAAAGTGTAACCTTCAGTCTTTTGTAAAATATAATTTTCTCTAAAATGGAATGTGAGACGGAAGATCGCATTGTGAATTTGTTAATTTATTATTGTCATTATTCTCATTGTAATATATTCGATGTATTTTCTTATGATCTTCGTTTTGGATGTATCCAAAGTGCACATACTAGGTTATTACCAACGACCGAGGTGCTAGATTCCCTCGCAAAAATGATATTTTTGTGAAACTAGCGAACGTAGTCAGACTACAATAGTATAATGTAGGTAGTTGTTGGCTAATGATTAATGCAAAAACTTTATCAGCATCCTTTTCGATTTGCTCACGCTAGAATGAGAGGCACGGTCGCGGACCGTAAATTATGAATTCTGAAACGTAATATGGTGATATTTATATAATTCAGCATCAGGGCTTCAAATTGAGCTTTACATTCCCATTAAATGTTGAGTCACGTAACGCTACAAGAACTACCATTACGTTTCGATAAACGATCTCAAAATGGGAAAGTAAAGTTTGATTTTTCCCTGTGTACGAGTACATTTCGTTATCGTTTTAAAGATTGTGTCTTATTATAACCTAACCAACCATAATATAAAATAATTTGTAAATATCTCGAAATACTAGTAATAGGTCATCGCTCTATAATTATACAGTACGAATATCTTCAATCAAATGTAACATCGGTATTTTTGTATTGCTATTATAAAATGCCCAAGTAAACCATTGCAATATTTATTATAATAATATGTCATAAGTATAGAAGTCATAATAATTGTATGTTGAGGTGGATTCTGGTCTTTGAAGTAAAGAATATAGCATTTTCTAGTAATTATGAGGTACCGTGGAATTTTTATTGCCTTCAATTGATCGTATTCTTCTGCCCTTGTGTTTGAATATTTTTTCGGGAGCGTCAAAAAATCGTGTAAAAACCTTTCAATACAAAAATATTATCTGCCTTAATGCAGCATTCTTTGTTGCTTCTCCTGGTAAAATTTATTTACATTCAAATTGCAAGTTTGTGAGGTAATTAAAACTTTACTATGTTGTATGAAAATTGCAATCAAAATAACTCTTCATTTATCAAATTCATGGTTTATTTTGTTTGAAATTTTATTTGAACTAGACAAACAATCAACTTTGTAGTAAATAAATACTCAAATTGTGTCAGAGAGCCTTATTATTTCTGTAAAAAGATTCTGTATTATTTTTTGTGATGCTTTATTATAAAATCGACATTGAATGTGTTCTGATGTAATTATATTATCGTTTAGTGACATCATGGCTGTAATAGGTTAATGCCTCAGATCTTAGTTTCTTATCTTTTCTGCCGTGCCGCAACTAAACAAGACGCAATCTATTCTACAGCGAAGATCGCTACCGCTAGCAAAGTGTATGACATTGACAAGCTATCGAAACATCATGACATGACTTTTTATGACATACATTTTTTGATGTTTCGTTGGCGATAGCGAAGTTCGCTATAAAATAGATTGCCTTTGTTACTACCTACTTGTCTGGTCATTTCCTGGTTACGGCACTGCAGACTAATTACAATTTCGGTTGACTGATGGTTGTAAATCGGATAATACTATACTACACGCGTGGCGTATACTAGATTTTCTAATGGCAGCAAGATTTTAAAATAGTTTACCTTAAAATCATATCTATAGTATTATTTTGTATATGTTATGTTGGAACTGTCTTGAACTTGTCATAATATTGTATTTGTTTAGTAACTATTATTTATTAAATTCGGGTAGTTAAATACAATTGGGAAATCGTTAATTTTAATTGACCAATATTTTGATAAAATTGTATTGTATTCATATAAGGTCGAAACAAATACTTTTGAAGTATTGTCAAACAAATAAATGCAGAGGCTCAAAACATTTTTTATTTTTCAAATGTATTTTACAGTCACATAATTTCACAACCAAATGTAATGTACTTTTTTATTCAAAAATAATCATATTATCATAATAATCAATACTAATGCTGTGCTGTTTATATTTTTGCGATGAAGTCAAATACTTCCGCCTTCTTTTACCTGAAATCATTACTCTTTCAAAAATTATTTATTATTTACTTATTTATGAAGGAGTTATCAACATTTTTCATGTTAAATAAAAAATAATGATAATTGCAGAATAGTGCTGTTTTATTTTATTCTGAAATCGAAAACTTAATTTGAATATTTGGAATGCCTTGTAGAAGTAGCAAAGCGTAAAATAAGCGTAATATTGTTTAGTATGAAAAATACTTTCGCATTTGTCACGTTAGTAAAAAAGACCTCCGAAGCTCACGTAAGTACACCTGCCAATATACACCCTCAATGCTGTTTTCCCTAAAATTTACAACGCAAAAATTGAGGAGCTTAATACAGGAGTATCTGAAAATCAGTTAAGTTTTCCGGTAAGAATAGCTTTTTATCATACCTACATAAGTATATTATCTGGGTCATTACATAATACATTCATTCCTAGACGGTTAGAATATAACTAGTAACATTACATAAATTTTATTTGGCTGTCGTCAGGCGAATTTCACGGTGGATATATTTTCGACCAGCCGCGATGACAGCAGTGTCCGCAAAAAGTTAAATTAGCCCGGCCATATTCGTTTGAGATGATCATTATATTTATTCCCAAACCGCGGGTTAGATGAGGCCCGTGAGACGAAAGTTGGTTAACAAATATAAAACATTCAGCGTTTCATGAGTTGAAATAAATGTATGGCCGCATAATAATATGTACAATGAATGGGCTGAAAAGGTATAAAAAGCAATTATACAGTGTGAGTCTTTAAAAAGTGAACATATGAAAATGGGTAAAACTAGACGCACTTTTATCGACAAAAAAAATGTCAAAAAAATCTAAAAAAAACATTTTTCTTCATTTTTTTATTTAAATTACCTTCCGTTGACTTATTGTAAAGAAAACGTTATAACTTTTGATCTAAGTGGTATATCCTGATAAAACAAAAACAGTAATGATGGTAAATAACAGGTGATAAAATACTCAGAAAACGAAAAAAAAAATCTAGAGCCACCCTTAGCAACGAAGCGTTGAATGGCGCGCCCAGAGATACTTAGTTCAAATGCTTATTGCTAAAGTTGTGATAGGGATAGAGACATGGAATTTTTGGTTTTACAAAGGTGATACTATGAAAAATAACACAAAGTAATAAGAACTACCTGTAATATGGGCATTATTTGGAGGAATTTATCAAATAATTAAAAAAAACACCAATTAAAATACAGATTTTTCTCAAAAGTAACATTTTATTATTACTTGTTGACGTTTTCTAGGAATTTTATGTATTTTCTTAGTATTATCTGTTATTTACCATTATAATTGTTTTCATTTCATCAGGATATACCTCCTAGATAAAAAGTTATAACGTTTTCTTTGCAATAAGTCAACAGAAGGAATTAAACTTTAAAAAATCTATAAAAATTAAAAAAGAAAGCTCAGACTTTTTTTTAATATTTTTCCTTCGATAAAAATGGGTCTAGTTTCACCCATTTTCATATGTGCACTTTTTAAAGACTCACACTGTATATCTTTTCGTCCAATCTGCAATCGCTCTACATATTATTTAGTAACTAAATTAGTCCAGTATCTACAAATTATTGAGATACAATTTCGGCCATGTAGATTAACCTTAACCTGTGTATGGCAGGGAGATAAATATGAAGTTCTCAAGTCTATTTCGATACAATTAAAACACTCTTCTTTGACCGTCATAAAGTGAAACCTGCAAAATGAATGCCTTTTGTTATAAAAGAGGCTTAGGCATACTTGCAAGTACTATATTTCTAGTGAAGGTCGCTGCAGCTCTTCAAGGGCACTTGAACTCGCACTTGATTCTTGAGCCAGCCCCTTGTCTTATCGTCAGCAGTTCGATAAAATCGATGAACTAATAGAGCTGAGCCCTTAAACAAGATGCACTCTTTACTTTAACAGCAAACTTGCTATCACCAACGAAATGACAAAATAGTAATAATAATTGTTTCAAACAAACACACCAATTACCTAGTCCCAAACAAAGCGTGAGCTTGTGATATGGCGACTAGGAGAACAAATAGACATACTTAGGTTTATAAACATCCATGATTTAGGCACAAATGCTCGTGCTCATCACACAAACATTTGCCCCTTGTGGTTTAGTAGACCGGCCGAAGCGCTAACCACTACAAAGACGGTCGTCTATATGTATGCAAAAGTCACGTAACTCACATGAGGTTTCTATGGCTTTGTCAGTTTCATACATTTTATTAGGGATAGCAAACTTCATTCTTGCATAGATTGCATCTTGTCTACGAGTCCAATATAGTTGTAATACCTACTTAGATTCTGTCGACTTTCCGGCGATTCCGTAGGCACTTACAGTAAGTGGTGCCTACCTGGATTGATTGAAAGCTTGATACCTATTTACTTACTAATTTTAATATTAAAGCGTTTCATTTCCTTAAAAAAGGCCAGTCGTTAGGCTTAGGTAAGTATGCATCGGAAAAAACTATCGGGAAGAAATATTTCAGTAACACACCTGCGTTCTGATACATGTGTACGAGTACATATGTGTGTGCTGTATGAGTATTAAGCCTAGCCATATTTTTAACGAAACAAGCCATGGCATTAGAAATCGGTGTCGACTGTCGACTTATCTACGTGTGGCGCTAATGGAGTGTGCATAAGCCTTCAGGTAAAACACGTTTTACTTTCAACCAAATTGCTATGGCTCCTCAGTATGTGGCAAATGGAAAGCAGCCGGTTTTGGGTTGGCCTACTTTACGATCTAGGTCTTAGATTAAGCTGTCGAAGGCATAACTTCCAAACTTAAGTTACCTACATTTGATGTAAAACATGAAACAGCTTTCATATTCCCCCAGGCATCATTTTCTTAAACCTAACTGCCTCAGAAAGGTTGGAAGACAACGGTTCCATGGTGAATCGATAATATGTAATGTTCTTTAAGGACTTTTATCACAAAGTGTCAGTGACTTTGTTATAAAGAACCCTAAACTATTTTATACATAAAATAGAAAATATAAAATTATTTTGCTATAAATTTCCGCTAAGACGCTGGCGCAGGCACCAAACCACACCAGCCTTTACCGCGTTGAGTATTTAGTTCTAAATACGCATGCTGTACAGCGAATGCAGCTTTTATTAATCACCACCAACGTGTATAAAACCTCAACGCGTTTCGCCACTTCACGCGGCATCCTCAGGAGATGTTATCGCCTCCGCTAAACACGGAAGACTACGCTATTCCTTGAAATCTGATCATAAAGATCTCATTCGAGTTTCAGTTTTAACTAAGTCTCATTCAGACGTTTCTCCTACCATAATAACATTTAAGAAAAAATATTGCCATTGCATGGGATGGTTACGGCATCTTTTTGGGTAGGTTACCATTCCCATTTGACGTTTATAGTGGTTGTAACGGTAATGTCGCCCATTGCACGTTTTGCGGTGCGTCCGAAGCATTCGCAATGGGGCGGCCACAAATTGGGGCTGAATAATGCAAGGTTGTCGTGGCGTCACGCAGGCAGATGACTGTAGATACATTTATAAGTACTCTTAGATATTTTATTCGCCAATGCTCATTGCATAAGTTGCGGATGTTTAAAGAAATATGTCAAATTGAGGTGACGATTTCTCTAATCGTGATTACTGTTAAACAAACTTTAGGAAAAAGATATTTTCTGTTTAGGTATTCAACGCGGTGTGGACAAAGTGACTTTTTTTCTCAGAATTTTTATCTCACTCAAAGTTGCGAGCTTGCTTATAAAACGCGGCATAGAATTAAATCATTAGGGTCTTCTTTCAGGAAGCCGCTTTTCGTTAAAACAGCCGGGAACATTTATAACGAGCCGTAATATTACGTCAATGGTTGAAGTTTGTTAAATGCTTTGCCATAATGGTTGTTTTCTGGCCCAGTTTTTCTTTGCGGCAGATTGCGGCGTATCTTGTTTACAAACTTTTTCTCAAAGATTTTTCTGGTCCAGTGCAGCTCTGAGATGTGCCGTCGAACGTGGGAAATTGAATTATGTGGCAACCTTGATTCAGCGCATAACTGGATGCGGGAAAAAAATCGTTATCCGTAGTTCTGTTGATTTATGTGACAGAAAAACTATTCGTTGGAAAATGTGGTCAGTCCGTGTTTTCCATTTATGTAGCAAATTTCGTTATTTTTTCTTGCAGCTGGGTAGTACCTACAGTCGAGTTTATTAGTGTCTGAGCATTTTCAAGGCTTCAAATATAAATGTCATGTACATTTATATTTGAAGCCTTGAAAATGAAGGGTACATTTATAAATATCTCAGCAGATTGTTATACAAGTTTGAGTGATGAATAGACATACCTATTATGTTGTTTAGGCGATAACCACACTGCCTCGCACCACGCAGCGTAGCCCGTGAATGTGTGTTCTAACGTTACTAGTAAGTAGGTATCTCCGTCTGTAACATAGAAAACCCGCTTAGAAAAACACTAAAAAAACTGCTTACTGTGGCGGGGCGCAGAGCAGTGTGATAATCGCCTTACTAAAATCTGAATTAATGCGATATGTGCTACGAAAGTCCTTATAGTGGTTCTAATCTGCTACGAAACTACGAGCACACTCGTATTATAGCTACGACTGGTTTGCTTCGCACTATTAATATCGAAGCAGCACCTATTTTTTACTATGTTTGTTTCTAGTGTATAATCACTATTTGGTGTACAGTGGTCAGTCGCCCAGTGGCCAGCCTATCAGACTAAATTTTTGTTGCAAAATCGCTTCTATTATGAAAACAGAGTCAGGACATCGATGATAAAATAAACACATTTATATCAATATACTCATCTTTCTCCATTTCTTTCGTGATTTGGAGACAGTAATACAATCCAAGCGACATTTCTTACAAATACGAATTTTATACAATTACACAATGATGGCGCCATCCGCGATGCGATGCGTCTCTTCTAATGACAATGAGCCGTATTATTAGGCCGTACGACACGTTTCGTTCCAAAACCAGGTAAACAATTACAACGGCATAACATACCGCAGCGTTAACCTTGATGTGCCTTACAATTTGTTGTTGCAAATAATAAAATTGCGACGCAGTAATTAATTTGGCATTCGATCATTGCTTTACAAAATAATTCGTTTTTGCTTTGCTGCAGTGGGTATTATTTATTGATCTAGTTACTCTTTCATCCCTAACATCCTACCAAAAATAACTGTCCGTCTGTTGTCTTTTCGCTTCTAAATATCTGAACCGATTTACATAAAATAACTATAGAGATAGTTTGAGAAACAAGGGACATAGATTTTTTTTCATCTCAGAAATCACCGAATCGCTTAAGGTGATAATAAGTACAGTATATTGATATGTGCGCGGCGAAGTCACGGGGAATCGCTAGTCAGGAATAAATCAAAGCTGCCGACACTTTTATTGCTTCCAAAATTAACATTGAAAACAGGGCCCTACAATACGATCACGAAAATTGGAATATTCATGGCGAATAAAATAGCCGGGGTGTCCCCGCGGGCGCAGGCCGTATATCCGAGGCGCCGCCGCGGATAAACAACGTCTTAGCGCTGCATTATTTAATATTCTGACCTACAAAGGCTTCGCGACATAGGGCTGACACAACTAAGTTGATTGTATTTGTATAGTACTTCAAAATGATTAGGCAAATTTTTGTGAAGCGACATTTTAAAAGCCGCAAAATTCAATCTCCTGAATGAAACTATTGACACTGTTGAAGACTCGGAACTAAATACCATACTAGTATTTAACTCTGGCTATAGTTGTTACGTTAAAAGGAAATTTTTATCAAGAGAGGGCTAAGAACTTCTTACGATATAGTGTATTTCAAGTTTTTTGTTTAAATAACGAGAATTCTATAAACCAAGCGCTTTTATGATATGATGAAAATAATCGGTAGCTACGCTAGTTTAAAAAAAGTTGGACTCGCGCGCGAAGGGTTCCGTACCATTAACTTAAAACATTAGATAGTATAGGCAAAAAAAGTATATATTTTTATTTTATTTATAATTTCAAAAGTATTCATCACAGGATACCCGAAAAAAATTTAAATAAAAGTTTCCGCGGCGTGAGTGATTTGAAGTTTATAGGTCCAAGACTTTAGAAATTACAGGGGGGGGGGGGGGGACACCGTGTAAACGACTTTGGCGGGCTATATCTCGCAAATGGTAAAGCTGATAAAAAAGTGTTTTATGGAAACCCTATCTTATTTTCATAGTCCTTTTCAACGATACCCCACACAAGGGGGTGCACTTAAAAAAATAATTCACCCCCCCCCTTTTACATATATGGGGAGGTACCCTTAAAAATGGGTAATTTAATTTTTTTGTATTTTTAAAAATGAGATCTATATGTGAAGTATCCTCGAACAAAGTTACATGCAAATCAGTCTATAAATGTAGAAGATATTCTGCTGTGACAGACTAGGACGGACGGACTGAACGATCTTTTAAGGGTTCCTTGTCGGACTACGGAACCCTAAAAAAGCTATCACCAACTATAGACAGCTTTTCTGTTTCAAAACTAGTGTAGCGTACTAAATCAAGTTACATACGCCTAATAAATTACAAAATCCGTGTTGTGGCAGAAAACTTAATATATTTTTATTTAACTTACGGTTTACTTTTAACGCAAAACAACCGTTGGACTCTCGGATGTGACAACCCTGTCCTGCACACCTCCGTTCCCAGTGTTACGGCTCTCCAGGGCGCAGGGCGGCCACAGGACACCAGAATAAATCTCTCCTGCCCTCGCGCTAAACCATCATTGGGCTCGATAAATAACGCCCGCCCGAACCTACCGAAAAAACAATCAATTAAAATCGGAATTAATTATCTCGATTCGATTGTTCGACTTTCAAATGTCAGTCGTTTAATTGAATGTTGTTTTTGATTCCAGTTTCGTTTTTGTTTCGGTAAAACTTTATATATTAATTAGTTAAATAATCACTTATCGGCAATAAAATCAAGGCCCACTTGCGCTAGTCTAGGCTCTATTATAGGCTTTACGTTTGTCCGGATTAGCTAATCTGGGCTAACGGAAGTGGATCTTCCGGATAAGCTAATCTAAACTTGTCAAGTGGGCTAGTATTAATCCAAGCAAGTGGGCTTTCAACTCAGATAATAGGCCTTGAACTAGCTAGATTAGCTAATTCAAACGTGCGCAAGTGGGCCTAATACAACAAATTTTGTTGTTCTCGTAGCTAGCTTAATTTCGTAGCGCATATTCGTAGCTGGGCCCTAATTCTCATTTTTCGAGATGTAGTCTCGAATCGAGTTTCCATTTCGATCTCTATCTCGACCATGAAATCTCGACGGTCGACATCGTGTTCACGAATTTGGTATTGTCAGCACTAATCGAAATAGACTTCGAGATTCTTGTGACAAATGTTGCCATTTCTATATGCAGTCAACTTGGGATGCGTTCCGTTCCACCCGTTCCATCCGATTTAAAAACGGTTGCAACTATGTACCTCAAATATTACCACTTGAAAGGCTTTTAAATGTATTAAATATTGTTTTTCTTTTAATTAAGTATTTTTTTTAGAACTAGTATCGAAAAATCATTATATTTACTGTATTGTGATCAAATTTAATTTCCGTAGATAGGTAACTTGTATTACACAAAACGTAACGTATCGTCGACAGACAGTTGACATTTCAATATCAAATTGTCAATGATATTGTTTGATTTGTGTTTTGTATGGATTGGGATTTGTGCATTTCTTTATTTAATTGTGGTTGTGTGGTCACGTAAATAATAAAATAAAATAACATATAATATCATTAAAAATATATACAAACGCCACAGCAGAAAGAGCTTCTTCTGCAAATGTTGAGAGCCGATCCACAATTAAAGGAGGAAAGGAAAGGAGTGGTAAGTTTTCTTCCACCTTCTCAAAAGAAGAGAGTGAGCTAAGGTGGAAGCGGATTGCCGAAGAAATAAATGCCTTAAACGGTGCATTACCTATTTGTGTAAAGACTTGATTGTGCTATTTATAATTATAAGATAAATATGCAAGTTTTGCTTAGCAATATTTTATTTTGATTTATATCTTAGATATCCTTAGAGTTGTCATCATAAATTCTGTGACAAATATTAGACCAAATACATGTGAAAATCTTAGGTGAAAATATGGAGGAATAATAAAACACTATTAAATGATTTTTGTATATTATTTAAGTACCTTAATTTAAGTACTACTTACCTAGTTAAGGTAAGTACAAAACTTTGAAAAAAAGGTAATCAGCAACAGCAACAGCAAATTATAAATAATTAGTTCACCCCTAGGAGTAATAATTATTTATAATTTGCTGTTGTTTTTCTCTCACTTGGAGTAGGAAAATATTGCCTCTATCACTTTGACTGCTAACCAATGGGCTAGGCGCATCAATAAAGTCTAAATATATGTTGTCAGGCATATCATCAGGCTCAGCAAAGTTATGAGCCACACACATATTGTGTAATACAGAATAGGTATTACTTATTTTCGTGGCCTTGATAGGGGAGTAGTGAAGAACCCTATCTTTTAGTAAACATCTAAACCGTCCCTTCAATACTCCGTTACATCTCTCAATAATTGGTAATTCAAGGCTTCATTATATAAAAATGCGGAGATGCCTTCCTCTGTATCTATGTAGTATTGGTGTCAGACCATGGTGTCTGACACCACCAATACTACTTAGTTGATAACCACCAGTAGAAGTAACCATACCCACTAGAGTAATATTCAAGTAAATTATCTTTAAATATCTATCAAGTAAATGATAGCTGTTGTATCCAGCTACAACAATCCAATAACTTCCACGAAAAAATTGGAAATCAACTCCTCCATATCAGCGTAATTTCGCCGATAGTTGACGTTTCGTTCATTTCTCGTAGTCGAAATTAAGTCTCGACCACTGCCGACCACTCGAAGCAATTCGAGCGGCTCTCCTTCTACAAATGTCGAGTTCGAGATGTCAAGAATACCAAAAGTGGATTACCACTCGAAAAAAAATCGAATTCGAACTTTATCTCTATTCGAGATTACATCTCGAAAAATGAGAATTGGCGTCCTGGTTCGTAGCATTCTCGTAGCAGTGATGTAAGGAGGTCTACTGTTGTATATGTCACCGTAAGATTATAAACATCGTTCGATTACAATCTATCTCGTGAGATTGTTAACTGTCGAAAAATTGTGAACCGTAACATATGATTGCAATTTAACGCATTATTTTTCGCTTTATTAAAATCTATCGATGGGAAGCGGTCAAATTGTGAACCGGCGTAGACCGGAATGCATCTTAGGCCCTGATTGGTTGAACGTTATGTGCCCCCCGCCGCCCCGGCACTCGCCATATTTGTTTGTTTGGTTTGTTGTTAAATCTAAACTACTGTGTTTTGTGATTATAAATCAATTTCGTGTTGAATATAACTTATATCTATGGAATTAGTTATGTAAAATTATTGTGAACTTAAAAAAATATGTGATTAACCAAAAAAAAGCAGTTTGAATGATAAACCAACAAATTAGTGCTAGTTTCCGAACATAACCTAAAAAACATAATTTTTTCGTGTTTTAATATTTGTTTTAGTATTTATTTCATTTCTAACTCTGCGGGGAAAAAGAACGGCTGGTCGTGATTGGTCGCTCTTACAATAAGACCGACCAATCAGGAAGAGCTTTCAGGCAGTTGATAATTTAACGCGGGGCAGATTGTAATTTAACAGTTTCACTTCGATAGATTATATATATACAATTCCAAATTAAAAAAGGTTACTGGTACTGGTAGTAAAAAATCGTTACTGGTACTTAACAATAACGATTTTTTACTACATCAGTACAGTAGGTCATACCTAGTTACTAACGAACTATAGAGTAGTATAGACTATAAATTTAGTTCCACTTATAGTCCAAGGAATTCGGACAAGGATTTCGGACAAAGTACCTACTCAAATGCTTTCATCCATGTAGAGTTTTGGAGTAAGTATTAACATTCCTCAACACTGCCCATGGCGTTATTAAATGCAAATTACTTTATTTGTGATCAATGATCATGGGTATACAAAAAGATGCCACACAAAAAACGTAATGGACGAGTATTTTCCCTTTACATCGTGCACTAAACATCACATTATCATCTCAGCTATATTTCACTCGGGTCGAGTTTTTGAACAACGCGCATAATATTCCCATCTCAGTAATATTAGCAAGTAGTTTCGCGCACGAAGCACTATAGCGGTGCGCATAAATCATGCGCGGACCGTAAACACTGGCTGATACGCCTCGAATTTACGAAAACATGAGGTTTTTTGCACAGTTTGTTGGGAAATGTTCTTCTAAGGGAAAATTTGATAAAAGCTTAACCAGCGCACAGTCCACTAATGTACCTTCACTAAATAATAAAGTATTCTTGACGATTTTTTTATGAACGGCTATGTTGGCCAATTTTTTGGTGCGCTATAAAGAATATCTTATATTCTTACATTACTGAATTATTAAAGAATGTATCTTTATGCCCATTTCATTAAAAAAATGGCCAAGTGCGAGTTGGCCTTGCGCACGATGGGTTCCGTATCATTGTCTACAACTAGACACTAATTATGACTTTAAAAAAACACGATTTTATGGGAGGAGAAAATATTAATTTTATATTTTTGCACTTGAAAAAATGACCACCAGAGGCGGGAATCGAACCCGCGTTTCTCACATACCGGGCCTAGATTGCTTAACCTCTCGGCCATCCTGGCTTTGGCAGAGCCTGTCGAAATTTTCAAGTGCTTCTTAACGCTGTAATGCCGCGTTGCTTTCATCAATGTTATTGGGATTACACCCTTAACGCTCGAAAGAAATACTATTGCAAGTATTTAACAATCGAAAGGTGAAGCTTGCAAATACGATAAATTATTGTTTTTCAAGTGCAAAAATATATTTAGATTGCATAGTGAATGCTTATCACTTAAAAACAATAAATTATTTTCAAAGTTTAGATACAATTTAATATTGTGTGAATATTTCAAGCATCTACCTGTTGCCGTTATTAATATATAGCAAAAAACGCTTAAAAACACGTTTGCCGTATGGTCCCCTTAAATATTTCTTTTATTCTGTTTGTTGTATTTGTTGTTATAGCGGCAACGGAAATACAGCATCTTTCAAAATTTCTACTATCTAGCTATCACAGTTCATGAGATGCAGCCTGTTGACAGACAGAGGAGGCATAGTAATAGGGTCCCGTTTTTACCCTTTGGGTACGGAACCCTAAAAAAACAAAAAAAGGGTCACGATACAAATGTTTTTATGTTTCATTCGTAAATATCTATTATTATTAGCTTTGTTTGTTGCGTGGATACTTTCCACTTCAGTCGTCAAACCTTTCAAAGGTATCTCAAGGAAAACTTTTACCAAAGCAGCCATCCCCAATCTAAAACACAACGCAAAACATTATTTGAAGAAAGCACCGTACGTCTGTCATATCAAAAACTCCGAGTGAGCGCTGAAAAGGTTTCCAAAATTGGGACAAACAGAAGCCCTACTCTAAGGACATTGTTCGTATTTCGTAACGCGAGTAACAGGGACGGAAGGAATAAAATATACAGACATCGGGCTCATTTCCAATGCGCCCTGTCTAAGATTAAGGTTCAGTCACTCTCTTTCTCTGTCAAACGAACAAAAGGAAACAGACTATAATAATTTAGAAACGTCAAATAAAGTGATGCGATTTCTTACGTATTTTTACAAGTTTTTGCGTGTTTCCGTCTTACTTTAGTCATCGAATGACATCTCTACTAAATTGTCTATGGATTTGCAACGGATAGCTATTTAGTGACGTTTCTTAATTAATATTATCCGTCTTTTTTCGTTTGTTTGGGAGAGATAGAAATTTAATTTTAGAAAGGGCGCATTGGAATTGAGCCCATTGTCGCACGGAGCAGGGATTCGGGACGAACGCGAGAACTCACTTACTTTGAGTTTAATATCGTCTCTTTGTCACCAGCGATTATAAAGGCGACTGGGTTCGTTATTGCGAGCAACAACGATTTTGTTTCGAGTTTCTGAGTGACGACACTGAAGCTTTATTTGAGCATATAGTCGTGTCATGGAGGAGATTCTTGTACCCAAACACTTAAGTAGGGTCCATGGTAGGGTTTAAGTTTATTAATTTTTATTTCATGCACATCTTTGTTTTTTTTCTTTATTGAAAAAATGTTGAGATTCTCACTACAATCTTTACAGATTAGAAGGTCACTCTTAAGTTCAACATTTTTATATAACCTATGTCATAATTCTTTTGACTGTATTCAATTAATAAATAGTATTTATTATAAAATACCTACCTAATAAATCCATGAGAATTCGTAATAATTGGTCCTGCGCCTGATCTCTCTACGGTCATGTCGGACTGCCGTCTCACCGAATTATGAGAGTGAAGGAACAGAGAGTGCACCTGTGTATTGCGCACACACTTGTGCATTATAATATGTCCCGCGCAGTTGGCTAATCTCTGTTGAGATAGGTTACCGTGGTCGAAATTCGGCTAGAAGGACATTATCGATGCTTTTGATTTTTTGTCATTAAAATATCTCTTCTTGCTTGTGTAGGTTAGGTTTACTACCTACCCACAACTACATAAAATTTAAATAAATTATTGTTTTACATGTTACTGTCCGTGCAGTTGCGTGCAGTGAATGCTGAGTGTACCTTCTGGCAACTGACTATACACACCTATTGTGCTGCGCTCGGCCCGAGTCGGCAAAAGCGCCTACCTAGCATTCACGGTACCGCGGGCGCGCTGCAGCAGAGTCGCACAATATTATGAACTAGATTAGATTGTTTTTCCAATCACACAATATGTTGATGAGATGTCGGACAGCCGTCTCACCGAATTATGAGAGTGTATTGCGCAGTTGGCTAATCTCTGTTGAGATAGGCCGCCGTAGTCGAAACTCGGCGAGGAAGACATTATTATTATGTGGATAAAGTTGTTGGTTGTGCAATAATGTTACACATTTTTATTAAGATTATTTATTAAGAGTATTGTACAATTGTTTTTGTCCTAAATAAAATAAAATAAAATGTTTATCAGATATAACACAATATTCTTTTTATGGGAATTTACCAAAATCGAAAAGACATTTTCTCATACAATTTATACAGAAGTGTTGTGTTTGTGCGCCACAATTATCCCTCGAGACCTAATTAACTTCACGTTAAATAAGAGTAAATATTAGATAAAATGTTTCAAGGAGGAAGACAGTAATTGGACTGCGGCACGGAGAAAATACCATACATAGCGAAAAATACGTAATGTGCCGCTATACGTAAACGTACAATAAACGAATGCAAAACCTTCTTGCCTTAAGGCTTCTTCACATTCGTACACGAGATCGCGATCCTTGCGTCGTGCGGCAGAAATGAAGCATTTTAAGATAAGATTTCTATTCCTAGCGTTTCAGAATAAGTGCCCCAGCAATTTATCCTTCTCGTCCGAGATTCGGCTCGGATGCCCTTTATCTCGCTGATGGTCCATTACTGAGTGGCATTACGAGGCATCGCTGTTTTTGTTCCGCTGACTTATTGCTTGAGAAAATGTCGAGGAAAATCCACAGCGTCGTATTTATTATAGAACAAAGCCGTTGTTATTGTGCTAACCGGCCGGTTGAAGCGCACTGAATAAAATTGAGAACAAAACGATACGTGACTCGTGTAATTTTGCCTCGTGTTATTTTTCAGGAGTCAGTTAAAAATAACAAGCATAGGCTTGAAATTTTCTTTTTTAAGAACCATTTTCACTAAATAGAAAGTTTAGATTGGAGCGCGTTTTGGAGCTTTATTTATTAACATATTCATAAAAATATACATGTTTCTTGACTACGATTTGAAAATCTTAACTTTTCATTAATAACGATTTTCAATTAGCATCTTACCTTATTTATTAACTTATTTTCATACTAAGTGCAGGTCTTATTAATAATTTACAGTTGAGTTGACTCACTGAGCACTCGTCCTCGAAATTATCTAGTTGACTTAGTGGGAATGCTTGAAATTGTTTCAAAGCTATCCCCCGAATCGCTCAAGTCTTGTGCTCACCCAATGGTCTCAGGATGGATTAAGGCTTTGGCGATTCTTTGGCTAGTGGGCTAAGTCTTAGTGGTTTTGGGAACTGATTAATATCGATAGACTTGATGACTAAGTCGTAGTGGTTTCGGAAACTGATAAATCTACGAATAGACTTTACGATGACCACATTACTGATATAACCAAAGAAACTTTAGATCACATATAACTTTTTGCAAAGTTGCTAGACTTACGTAGTAGCTCTTGTCATGATATAAACAAAGCAAAGATAAGAGTAAAAAAAAAATAAAGAGAGAAAAAATATATTTTGCTTTACCTTCTTTCCAATTTACGTATGATACTTCGAGCCTATATTGTTATTGTCTCTGTACCCTGCAATAAAACTCGTCAAGGAATTTTTGTTTAATTTTATAGTACACCAGAATAGGACTAGACCCAAGAATACTTTATTGAACGTGACAAGCTATTAATAGGTAAAAAGAAAGTAAAGTTAGCCTATATAGATACCAATATTGGGCTAAGGCCTCACTTCAACTTTGAGGAGGTACGAGCCATACTCCACCACGCGGGCTCAGTGCGAATTGGTGAAGGGGTGTCTGTCTGTATTAATAAATACCTAAGTTTTATTTTTGGCTAGCAAAGTGTAGTATAAATGTAGTATAAATATAGAAATAAGTAGGTTCAACGTTCCTGACAACGCATAAACGACGCTGTGATGCTATGACGCGGTCATGTATCGTCACGCACGTCGCGACGTCGCGTCATGTGTCGCGTCGCGTCGTGTGTCGTGTCAGCGCTCTCGTCTCATATTTGCATGCGTGTTGAATATTCACCGCGCAACACGTCTGTCCGCAACAACACTTCATGGTGGGAAAATTTACCAGAAAAACTTTTATTAAAAGCGTCAAGTAAGTGGTTTGGGGGTTGAACTGCCCGAGCCACGAGCTTTAGGGTTTAAACAGAGTTAGGATACACATTTGTAGCGAGACTACGACCATTGCAGTATAGCTTATTAAAGTCAGAAAAACAAACATTCGGTACATCGAAGGATGTGTAAAGTCGTGACATGGCAACTCATAAAGCGAGGCTTAGACTAGCAAGTTCTTCCTGCAAGTACTTTTTTTATTTTTATTTAATAGGCAGACATTTGACCGCAATCTCACCTGATGGTAAGCGACGATGCGGCCGATGATGGGACATGTCTGTCTAGAAGCAGGCTATTCTCTCTTTTCTTAAAGGAATCCAAATCGTAGTGTTTAGGGAACACTTCAGCTTGATCGAGTACTTGCTGGTCCGTTTACATTACGTGCAATATTTGTGAAAGTAATAAACATATAGCTTATAGCAAGTTCCGCAAGCTGCAAAACTTGCAGAAGTTAGCTTGCCACACCTATTTACATAGTGGTAACAGTTTGCGAAAGTCAACTTTTAGTTTAAGTTTTATTACTAGTCTATTTTTCACTTAAAGCTCAAACACCATAGTACCTGTGTTCCACACCATGGGGCCACATGATAGAAAGAAGAAGATAAAATAAGGCATGGGTAGTCGATATGAAATTCACTTTCTTCTCAAAAATTACTTGTACCTTGCTAAAACGCTCGTCTTTTCAAGAACGAATAATTAAGTCCTTATATTCCTTTCCACGGATTCTCCACGGATGAGAAAACTTTACTTCTCATCCGTGAGGTCGTGAGTTTGATCCCCGCCTGTACCACTGAGTTTGTATGAAAACTTAAGTACAGTCTTTTTCAAAGATATCGCTGCCTAACGGTGAAGGAAAACATCGTGAGGAAACCTGCACACTAATTGACTAGTGTGTGAAATGGAGAAGGCAATAAAAAACCACTCCATTAAACATTGCCAAGAAAGTCGTTGTGTGTGTTTCATTCCACATAATGATCACAACCCTCAGTCATGAGGTATACGACTATGAAGAATATTCCTTTAGAATAAAGCAATGTTCAAATAATGTGCTCAGCCAGACGAGGGTTTGACAAAATAATTCCGCGGCGTCAATCGCCAGACTCGAGGCTGACACCTGCAATTTGCTTTGGCCAATCTATTTCAAATTAGAGAGGTGACAATGCATATTTATAACGATAAGCATTCGATTTTAGAGAGAATATAAAATTCACACAGTAGACGAGCCTTATGAGTGTAAGTGTGGTAAAAATCGCCAAAGACGAAATAACGAAATAAATCGGTTAATTATGGTACAGTTAGCACGAGAGGTTAAAGATAGGGTTTTCGCTAGTCTGTAGGCGAGTGAGCGCGGACTCTAGCGGACTGTTATTGTAAAAAAAAAATACGAGCTACGAGTATCTCGGTTAATCTCTTCCTTGGCGCTTTATCCCTCCATCCACATACTGTGAGATTTGATTATTCTGCAGAATAAATATTAAAACACCACTCTACCTAAGTACAAATGCAAGTAAAAAAAGGTTTTATAAACTGTATCGAATAAAAACGTTGATTTATTAACAGCTCTAATTCTTTGTAGTATTTCTTGAGACGAGTGACTTTGACGGGTAGTTAGTGTGGTTTCAAATATCGTGTGATTTTTCTCGAAAGAGAATTGTCCTCGCTGTCAGCTAAATGAAGAAAACTTCAGGACTTTTGTAAAAAGTTTTAAATTACTTTACTCCCCTGTGATCTTTATCTCTTTTTACTTGTCGCCCTTTGAAGGTCGTGATAATTTATTGGATGAATGAATAGGACGAGCTTTTGGAATACATTAATTCAGCAGTTTGTCGGATTCAATGTCGCGTTTGATGAAAGAACCGTGATATTTATGAGCATAAAATTTACATTCATGATTGTGATAAGTTGAGTGAATAAGATCTTTAAAGATAATTTAGATTATGGTAAGGGGGTTCTTGTTGGTTAGGTATATTAAAGCTGAGGTATCAAATGAGTTGAAGTTCGACTCAATATTAGCGCAGCGTAAGGTAAAGCCACAGCTGATTTACGTTACTGTGTGAATAGCTTATATTATTTTTAAGTATTATTGTAAATTCTTAAATTAAATCAAATAAATATTTCAAATATCAGATTTACTTATTCAAAACAATGAAATCAGAAAAAAACATATGATATTAGGAATTGCAATCGTAGTCACGATAGCTTTAGTATTATTTTAGAAAACCTTATGGTTATCTTCTTCTTTATTTCTGATTTATAAATACTTTTAAACACTCAACACAAAAGCGTTAATAAAACCTGCGTTTTATAACTCATACGAGTAATCATACCGCATAGGTATATTAATCGTATCAACATTAACCATTAATGAACTTACACGTCCCCTCTGCCCTGGGAAATCAAATACCTGTCTGTTGTGCCGTGATACTGCACAAACAGCGGGGACTAATCCAATAATAATCTCCCAATTTAGAGCTATAGTGCTCACGGCGAGCCTAAGTGGACGATATGACGTTATCCCGGGCTTGTGGGCCAGGGTGGGTTAACTGGCGTTTAAATAGTAGTTAAAACTGCTCTTACGGTAATCAGTCTCCAATAAACGAAGAAAGAAACAAGAACGGTGTTATTACAAAAAAAATAGACCAGGTTTAAATTGGGTCTAAATATTAGCTGAGGAATGAATGACACATTCGTGACATAACCTAATAGAGAAGCGCTTTTCTAATTGGCTAATAGCTTAGTCCGGTCTTTAACCCGGTACTAAGTTTTTGGAATAACGGGGGAAGTGTTTTATTTGAAGTATACAGTCCACAACATCGTGGGAACGATCGTCTATATTATTGGCTCGAGTGCGTAGATAATATCGTCTGGTCTCTTCTAGGGATCTCGGGTCTCGTGTGTGGGATCTTCGACTGAAGTAGATATAAACTACTGTATTTCTGTGTTTTAATGAAACTGAAGTCATAGTTAAGAACCTAGTAATAGTTCTTCCTGCTAAGAGTGTTTAAGTAGCGAAAATTCGTTATAACTAAAGTCCTTGGTAGTTAGTTGGAATGGCAAGATCCCTGACACGAGTCAGGGATCTTCGAAGACCGCCTCCTTGAAGACCGTCGCTGATTTTGTGAGTTTAGAAATATATATTTTTTGCTTTTTAACAAAGTAATACCTACTACCACGGCATATAGATGTTATTGTAATTAAGAAAACAAATCTGCCTATTGTGCTACTACTTTGGTATAAAGCAAAGAAATTTCTTAAATTATATAATAATGTAACCAAGTAGGTACCTACTTTAAATGCTTTTAACCCTCTTTTTTGCTTTGCCATAGGCAGATAAAAATGTGCTTAAATCACATATGAAGAGCATTGATGGTTTAATTCTTGATCAGGGTTAAACTTTATTTATTCATGTCAGGAATAAGCGGCACTGATTTTCTGGGTCAGAAGCTTCCTTTAGTGAAAAACTTTAAATAAGCTGTGAAAAAAACCGACCGTTTTCACGAATTTCTACGCGAAACAAACGGGCAGGCCTCTTTGAAAAAAAGACATTGCAAATGTTTTGCATCAATCAAGTGTTCTTCTGAGGGGCAATGTGACCAAGAATATACGGTTGAGGCACATCAGGCAAAACACTGTGGCATCTTATTTTGTTGTTATAAAGGCGATTTTGCAAAAAAAATGTATAGCAAGAAGTGCTGGCTGTATGTGAGAGCAAGGGTCGGCTTGTTCCCTCAAAGGAAGTTCGAACAAGTCTCCCTTTACGGATTTCAAAGAGTTTCCATTTCAAATGCTACATTTGCGACACGGAACCGCATTTTACAAGCTGCATTTCCGACGGTTATTTTTATTCACTACTGAAATAGTAGTTTTCAACTTGGGCAATCAATATGAATTACTTTTAATTTTCAGCTTTATTAACTTACTAGCAGTTCCCCGCGACTTCGCCCGCGCCAAAAGTCAGATTTTCCATACAAATTTTCATCCTCCATTTCACCCCCCTGATGATTTTATATCGCGACAAAAGTAGCCTATGTCCTTCCCAGTGTCTCAAACTATCCCTATGTCAAATTTCATTTGATTCGGTCCAGTACTTTAGGAGCCTATTCGATGCAAATAAACAAACAAACAAATCTTTCCTCTTTATAATATTGGTAAAGAAAACGCAACCTTCTCCTCCGTAATGTATCTTGCGTAACACTAAAGTATTATTTCGTTCTGCTCGTGTGAAATGAAATACCTATATCTGTTTCAGATAGTAAAAGTTAAGAATAAGAAATAGGACTAATAAGCAATACCTAAGAGTTTTTTTCCTTGCGAGAAACTTTATTAATAAAGTAGAACTTTATTACCTAAGCTTAGATCTGTGATTTCAACACCGACATCTAATCTACCGCACATTTGATACGTGTATCGGCGTGACCCATTTTCCTTTACCAAGTGCACGGAAAGTGCAGGGTCGTTGACGCCCGCTCCAGCCCCGATGCGCATTCCCAAAGAGAGGGGGGGGGGGGGGGGACTGGCGATTAGGGACCTCAAAGGGGGATAAGGAACGCTATTTTGCAACAAACTACTGCACCACTGTTACAGAACCTGATTGGATCGTGTTTGTGTCCTTTTAAGCGGTCTAAGCTTTCGATAAAGCTAAAGTAGGGATGGCGATTATTTTCGAAAAACATCGATTTTTAAATCGATTCGAATCGTGACCTAATAAATCGATTCACAAAAAGATCGAGGCCAATAAGATTGATTTCTGAAAAATCGATCTTTTTCTCAAGTTTTTGTTTATAATGTAATAAAATACTATTTTATTAAAAACAAGATACATATCATAATTTAACCATCTCTTATCTGTAAAATCAGGTAATCCAACGATAAAAAATATATAAACGTAACTTTTTTTTATCAAAGAGAGGCGAAGGAATCCAAACATACAGCCATCTCGCAAGTTTTTGAATAATTAACCCTTTATCCGGCAGCCGGCAGCACTCTTATATACGGGTATATTCAATTAATTATAATAACTTTTTTGGTTTATACCAAAAAATAAAATAAAATCGAAGGTCGATTTTCAAGAGTAAAATATCGATTCAGTACTACATATCGATTTCAAAAATCGATCTTTTTGGCTACGAAAATCGATCTCAGATCGCCATCCCTAAGCTAAAGTTCCTATTAAAAGTACTGAAACAGAGCCTGGCCACAGTTAATTAAAATGTACGATTTAACGGCGCAAATGAATCTTTGGCTTTTCTTGGCTCAGAGATGCTTTGAAGACGCCGGCGCGGAATGGGCTCATTAGAATAATTTTAGGGGGCAATAGAGGTTGGAGGTAAGTGATTGACTGTGGAGGCTGTAATGTCTGAGAGGCTATACCAACACTATGTGGGAAGGATGCCAAATATGTACTTAGTTTTATGTTGGTATCTCAGTTATTTGAAAAGTTATGAGGGTTACTATGTAATTGACGTGTAGGTTTAACTAAGTGCTGGCTCATAATAGCCAAATGTGCTTGAAAACTTCGATCAGAATTTTGATAAGTTTTACGTCGACAAAATATGTCGGTAAAACTTAGTTGTACGTGACGTGAGCGATCGCTGAGCTTTAAATCTTGTCCGTGTAGCACTTGGAAACATTGGCAACCTAAATCTATAAAGTTTCAATGAACAAAATACAATGGAAACATTTCTTTTGCCCGGATCTCTTTGACCAATCAATTTATTCCCGGCGGCTGCGTTACAAAATTGGATGCAACTCAGGTGGTAGCATAAGCAATAAAACTACGCGACATCTGTCATTTCGTTGGAATTGGGTCGCATCTAAATTTAATAAGACTACGACCCCCTCGCACCGGTAGCTGTGACTACAATTTTCATTAAAAAAATATTCCGCTCAACGGAGCTCGCTCGCAGCGCTACCTACCTACATTTTCTTGCTCGGCCCAAAGTGAGGAAAAAAGACAGCTCATTTGCGTAATAATGTTTGGGGTTTCAGCTGAGTTGGTCATTAGTGGAGGTAGCATAAATACTCAGGTAAAAGTGATTTAGGCGCGCTGGTTGCGAGGTTTAGTTGGTTTGATTACCACGGCCCTATTTCACCAAGCGGACATTTGCCTTGTTAGTGCCATAATCTGCTAAAATCGTGAAGCGACAGGTTACAAGTGTAAAATTAGTTTTTTTTTCTATATAAATTGTATACGTCTGACCCGTACAATTATTATGAAGCAATAAACAACGACAACACTTAAAAGTAAACACTGTGGCATCTTATGCAGATGTAAATCTAAAAAGGGAGATCTTGCAACAAAAATGTATCTAATAATTCTAATGACAATTGTCTTATGAAACGGGAATAATTGTTGCAATTTGACATATTTGTAGATTGGCCGTTATTCGATTTCTCATTTACTTATAGTGTTTTCGACAAGACTCCGATAGATCGACAGTTATGATAACAAGAACCATTCAAGCAATATCTATCAGTATTTCTGAACCGAATTTATCTTTGATAATTTAAAAAGTTTCCCATTTATTTATTATAACTTGTTAATGTACGTGTACTATATATATGTCGTATTTTTAATTGATCAGAATGACCTAGCTGAACCTATCGAGCTTTTTCAGTAGCCGGATGCTACTGAATCGCCATCTCGATACGAGACTTTAAAGTATTGATCATGGCGCCGCTTTTGGTGCAGCTATGGGGAATAGGGGCGACAGCTATTAATGCAAATACTGTGTTAATTTTAAATCAGTGAAATCGTTGAAGAGCTCATAAAAAGATACACAATAGCAAAATTTAAAGGGGAATACAAATTATGAGCGGTTTGGATAGCGGGGGATAAAATAGGTTGTATTATATAAATGTACAACCTTATTTTTTTCATAAAATGTCTTTGAAAATTTTCAGCAGGGTAATTATATAAAGTAAATATATAAATATACGGCCCAGGTTATCTTCAGAAAATTATTGATTTATTTTACGCGTAGCTAACTTGAACAGGCGGCACATATTTTATGAAAATGCTCATTCATTCGCCGGAAAGCGGTTTTTCAAAGCTGAATATTACATACTTTAGACCGCCGGGCTTGTACGCTCCTTCCTGTGGTTACTGTAATATGTAGTTACCGCGACCTAATAAGGCCACAATAGTGTTGGGATACATGCATATATCGATAGCAGGAAAACAGGCTTTAGATCTTGGCAACTGGATCGCGGAGGGTAGAAACTGCAATGCGATTCCTTCTTAAGGTATGATCGTATGTTGCTGGTGTCTTGCACGGTTTCAAGTAAACGAATTTTAAACTTTTAATTCCATGCAAAAGCTTAGATTAAGAATAACAAAAAGGGAAAAATGATATTATTTATTTAATTAAACATGACAGTCCAGGAAACCAAAAAATCGACTTGTTCGAATGACTGGTGGAAAGGGCAAGAGAACCCTTTGATATATTTAAAGGTTTTGATTAGGCATGAAACGATACGGCTATTACGATACCAATACAAATGACGAATACATCGTAATGGCCAAATACGATAACGAATTACGATACGAATGCATTACGATACTTGTTTAATACACATACACATTTATACATTTTGATGAATTTATTGGAAGCTTTGTTGTATGTTAGTTATTATTGTAAGACTAAGTAAGGTAAAAGTATAAAAAGTTATGCATTTTTCATCATTAACTTATATTTTAAATTGTTACTATTTGTAACATTTACTGACTATTAATTAATTTTAATTGTAGTCGTAATTTATTACTGGCAAATTCTTATTCAGAAAACACAACATTTTAAAGTTTTTTCCCTTAAGTTGGTTTCTCTCATCACTGTGTATCAGTCCTGCTGTGGAGTCCATAAAATACCAATCAACGTTTAAAATCACGAATAACAACAATGTTTGTCAATTAATCGGCAAAGGAAAATAAACATAACCTAACCTAACTCCTGCTTAAAACTGTCAATGCCTAAAGTGACGGATGCGAAGCGTTCGGAGATTGACGCGTTTTGCGTTTCGTTTCACCCGAAACAGTAAAAGTTTAAAATTTTTGAAATAAATGTATCGTAAAAATATCGTATCGTAATATTTACGATAGCGAATGATCGTAAAGGTTTACGATAATCGCCGATATTCGATTATCGTATTGGTATCGTTGCATCCCTAGTTTTGATCTATCTAAAACTATCGATATCATTAGTTACGTACATCGCTAGGCTCAGTAAGCGGCCTAACCGCCACTGTATGATGCAGCCTTATATTAAAATTTAAAGCCTTTATTTTGCTGTGATGTAAAAATAAACGCCCACTTACGAAGCTTCAAAGACTTGTTTGTAAATAACGCACCGTTTCAATTGGCCTCTCTGCCAGACAATGAGTGGGAGCTAATTTTATATTTTTGGAGGGCAAGTCGTAAAGTTAACTGGTTTCCGGTTTAACCTGAGCAGTTAATCTATGTAAATCACAATAATGTAATGCACAGGTGCAATCTCTGTTACTCATCAGGCGCAGGACCAACAGGGCACGGGGGTGTTAACACTACCAACTTCCTAACTCCAAGCTGCTTCCGAGTTTTTCTAAAATAGAGAAATCCAGAATCAAACTTCGGCCCAATATTTAGGACCTCATGGATCAGCTTGCTGACCACTAGACTAATAAGGCAGTCAATTATTTCACATTTCACTATGTAACGTTACGTATTGGTTTATATTGTTATTTTTTGGGCCTTAAAATAGCCATCTCGGCTACGATTGGTCTATTGTGGCAGCTCTGTTACATCCATGATTTATCGTCAGATTTTTCGAGGATCGAGTTGTGTTAAAGATTAGATATTCAAATATTCAAGATACAAATTTTGTTATAAATAATTAGTGAACCCTCTTTTTTGTAAAAGTTTTCATGTATGGATGAAAAAAAAATACGTTGCATGTTGCCTTACTTTTCGCACATTATGTCTTCTTA
Source organism: Pyrausta nigrata (assembly GCA_949316185.1). NCBI lineage: Eukaryota > Metazoa > Arthropoda > Insecta > Lepidoptera > Crambidae > Pyrausta > Pyrausta nigrata. The sequence goes on along the minus strand of OX438949.1, from coordinate 13,772,812 downwards.
TTGGCACTTATTGTAAAAGCTAGCATTGGAAACTTTAACTTTTTAAATGCACTATAAGACAGCTGTTTGTTTCCTTAATAAAGAAATAAATAAATAAATATTGCACTTGAGTTTTGTTATTTCATCCGGGTACATTACATACTGCCCTAGATGGATACCTCTTTTGCTCATAAACGGTCCGCATGAGCAGAGGAGCAGAGTATGTACATAGCCGTTTCTTCTGATGAGTGACAGAATCAGCAAACTCAACAAACACATGGTAAACTTCATGTTTAGCATGTGTTTGTTGAGTTTGCAGTGACCGGTCAATATTCTACCCACTAACGTTACGAAACGTAAGTTATACAAGTACGTTATCTCACAAGCAAAATTAAAATAAAGGCATTTTATCACGTCAGCTCTTGTGGTTCTAATTTGACTGGCGTTTTTTTTTTATTGTCTTCACTTCCTAGCGATTACGTTTCGTTCATAAAGCTAAAAGCTCTAAAGCGCTGCGATACAAATTGAGCAAGCTTTTGTAAGGGACTAAGTGCATCGTTTAATGAGGGATACGCCTTATTTGGTTTTCTTTTAAGAGCTAAATACTGCAGTAGAAAACTGAATGAATGATGAGTTGTATCATTTTCAAAACACTTTTGTACAAGCTCTTTCTCTTAGCACTTATTAGTATGAAAACTTATTAGTATTTAAACGAAAACGCGATATTTCATGTATGCTGTACTGACTACAGTAAGTCTTCATTGTTATATAACTACTAGAGAACCCTTCATATTTACGAAAATAAAAAGCTTATAAATTATTTAGATGGACATAACTTTCGACAATCAAAACAGATCATTTAGGTAATTAGAAGCACCTTACTGTGCTGTACAAGAATTGAATTGAAATAATTCAGTGATGTCCATTTTATAAGGATAGGTCTACTACTGATCTTATTTAAATAACAACTGGGTAGGTCCATGAAAGAGATGTTAATAAGAACATAGCTTTTTGTACGAGTAATAATAATGTCCTGTAACAGAGATTAGCAACTGCGCGGGAGATTTTGTAGTGTACAAGTATTTGCGCAATACACAGGTGCACTCTCTGTTTCCTTATTCTCATAATTCGGTGAGACAGCAGTCTGAAATGCCCGTAGAGAGATCAGGCGCAAGACCAACTGCTTTCCGAGGCACGGGGGCGTTAACACCACGAACTTCCTGACTCCGGAGCTGTGTCTGAGTTATTTCAAGACAAAAAAACCCAAAATTTTCGGCCTGACCTGGGGTTCGAACCCGAGACCTCCTGGATAGTACCCAGCGTGCTGACCACTAAACCAACGAGGCAGAGGCAGATTAATACACAACTAACTTATGATCAACTGTTTCAAATAGGTTGATAAAAAGAAACTAAGGTAATAAATAGTTGTGTGCTAACTAATCAGCGAATGTTTGATTTGCCTCGATGATAATGTCATTAGAGTATTGAGGTGCGTACTTTATTCATCCATTATTCATACAATTCAAGGCGTGAAACGTACGGATTATGGAATGTGTGTTCTGTATGAATAAATAAAGTAACTATTATATGTGTGTTCTGTATGAATAAATAAAATAACATATTTATTTTGTTCCTGTCAGATGTTGTTAAGGATATATCACTGGATAATGAATACAAAACGTAGATTTATTCAATGAAATAGAAAGTTTTTGAGGAAATATCGCGTAATTCTTTTGTTCCGTTTTTTAGTCAAATGGATGGACAACATGGATTTCAAACAAGCACGTAGCACTCTCGTAGCATCGTAGCATCGTAGCACTGCTACGGGTAGTCGTACTCGGGTCGTTTTATCGTTTAATATGGTTTAATTCCATAATATTATAAAAAATATATTAATTTTTTATTTATTGAAAAAATCAACAGCACATACATTAATATTACTTACATTTAGTATAATGTATTAAGTATGGCCAATAAATAACCAGTACTTAAGTACAATAGTGGTAGCAAATCAATAAAAAAGTTCGTTGTTTACATTAAGTAAGATTTCATAGTTTAATACCATCCATATCATCTCCAACCATAAACCAGACAATCAATTAAATTGGAAATTTAACATAGTAGGTATGTGTAAAGTGAAAAATTATATACTAACGTTACAAAAACGTTCCACTTCGTGCACTTACCGTCTTAACTTACTAATAATACTACTGTTCAATACTTGAATAATTAAGAGACGGTTAATTGTAATGTTCGTCTCCATTATCTACACCTATTTGGCATTAATTTCAAAATAGGCGTTCATTTTCATTAGTATAATTACTAATAATAATAAATTAATTAATTGTTTCAACAAACACACCAATTACCTAGCCCTATACCTATTTACTATTATACATTTCTGTACAGATAAGCTTAGTGTGATTTAAATGTTACTTGTAGCCCTGCGTTACGATCTGTTACGATATATGATCTTATAGCCTACTTTTTGGACTGGGAATGTTCAAGCCTCAATCGAATCTTGATTTAATCCATTTTCTAGAGACTGTAAACAAGTTTTCGATTCAAATGCAAACGAGACGGTTTAAGTATTTCGGAAATAAACATGAATTTAAACTAGAGGCTTTGATGAGAGCGCCTGGCGGCTGTACGTTAACCAATGATTCGGCCGGACATTCCATTTGCCCGTCCTCGGCTCTGCCACTTGAGCCTTAGCAAAATACAACGACGATAGGACCTTGATATTTTGGACATAAATACCGAAAACCGATGAAGTGCGAGTCGTATTCGCGCAGGAATGCCGTCCGATTATGTATTACACAACATTGGACAGTCTATTATAAACTTTTTTTAGTTTATAAACGGCAAAAATCACGTTTGTTTTATAGGGGTCCAAATAGAATACTGTTTTTAATATTTGTTGCGGCAACAGAATACATCATATCATACGTGTAAACAACAGTCTAGTCATCACGGTTCATGAGGTATGGCCTGGAGACAGACAGACAGACGGACAGTGGTGTCTTAGTAGTAGAGTCCCGTTTTTTACATTTAGGTACGGAACCCTAAAAAGGTACGTTCACTCAGGCAGGATAGATGTATAAGTTGTAATAATAATATCTAGAATAATGGTGTAAGAACCCCTTTTATAAAATATTGGTTTGAGTAAAAACCGCTTGAGCGGGTGTACTCAATTGCTTAGGTACCAGAGCAATGAAAATATAATACGCGATGGCGTCCGAAAAAAACAATATTTCGTTTTATTTGGTCGTCATCCATCACGCATCAATCGTCACTTAAGTAACATCGAATGAACTCTTGAGAAAGAACCCGAGAATCCAACGAGAGTAAAATGTAGGTATCAATGAGATACCTACATTTTATTTATGTAAATACATAAAGAAAAATCTTTTATTGTGAAATATATCAATCTTATCAAATAAATAAATTGTTTCAACCTACACACTAAATATCTAGCCCCAAACTAAGCGTGAGTTTGTGCTATGGCGACTAGGATAACGGATAGACATACTTATATACGTTTATACATCCATGACTTAGGTACAAATGCTCGTGCTCATCACACAAACATTTGCCCCTTGTGGGAGTCGAATGTGCAACCTCTGGTTTTGTAGTCCGGAGCGCGGACCACTACACCAAGACGGTCGTCTCAATACCTGAGGATGTCCAATAAAATCGAAATGGGATGTGATACTGTTAACTGCAAGTAGTCTGTGTATTCAGTGTGCGAGACTTTCCGCACTAAAGTAACCGGGCAATCTTCAAGAAATCTGTAACTACGGTCATCAAAAGTATCAAGACTATTGGTCGTTCTATATATGCATCTATTTTGGCCGACGATTACAGGATTCGAGTCCGGATTGATTATTCGTATTTCCGTCGGAATTATCCATTTTGACCGTGTTTACTGGACGAGCCGTTTAATGGACTCCGAATCAAAGCTTTAACGTTTTTAGGACGGCTCCGCGCTTTTAATTTGGTGAAATTACTGAACCCGTTCGTTATGTATTTCATTAAGTTAATTGGTTCAGTTTAGCTTGCATAAATGAATGGTTTATGTAATTTTCTGGGTACTTAATTTTGGCTTATATACTAGTATTCGTCATAGTTTATAAGTAGGCTTATAAACTATGACGAATTGAATTCAGTACTTTTTACTGGTGAAATAAGTAATTTTGTAAATACTCGTAGCTTCAGTAGCTCTTGAGATAAGTAGGAAGTACCTACAAACAAACTTGCCAACTTAACCTCTTAATAATAATGTCCTCTTAACCGAATTTCGACTACAGCGGCCAATCTCAACATAAATTAGCCAACTGCGCAGGAGAGATATTAAAGTCAGTACCTTCAAAACACTTCAAACTTTATAATGACTTATTCCAACGCCAAAATGAGAAATGGACTAGACTAATATCATAGTGGTACCCCAGGGATGGGAAAAGAAGCAAAGGCCGACATACGGAAGGTTTGGAAGACGATTTCAAAAAAGTTGCTGATCCAGAGTGGATCAGAATTGCAAGAGACAGATACAGGTGGAAGTCTTTAGAGGAGGCCTTAGTCGAAGTATGTATAAACCGATCGCTAATAATCATAAATTAAGATTTTTGATAACATAATGTAACCAGCAATTAAGGCTTATTTTATTTATTTATTTATTTATTATTTTATTCCAATGTCTTATTTATTTTAAAAGTGGTTAGGAAACGCCTACAGTGGATATGCAGTTATCGCTTTCTGTCAACACACGCCATTATCAAATGTTGTTATCCCGTCTACTCGTACTGAAGTTTAATAATTAGACGGGAGTACCTACAAAACCCTTCAAACTATATTATGTCTTATTCCAACGTCTTATTAATTTCAGAAATGTTCAGTAAGCTCCCACAATGGACATGCACTTACCGCTTTCTTAGGCAAACAGGACAACTCAACATACGCCTTAACCAAATGTCGTTGACTCGTCAACTCGTTCTGAAGCTTAATTAAATGTAATCGCGAAAGGAGTCATTGTCGCAATCGCAGCACAAATTGCCTTATCACTCAAAGCGGGTCCTTTTTTGCGACTGTCATCATCAGAATCTCGGCAAAGCCGCAGAGGGGACCATAATCGTGTTGAGAACGAAGACTTACATCACTAGATGCGATGCAGCAAGAAATGTGATAGGGCGAATATCTCTCCGGTCATGTCGGATTGCTGTCTCACCAAACTATGAGAGTGAAGGAACAGAGAGTACAGTGAGCATTTGAGTATTTAACAAGAGGTAGCAAGATTTTTAGTAACGATCGTGTAAATGGTAAGTTTTATTTCTATTTCGGTGAAGCCATAATGTGAAAAATGTCGGTGTGTCTGCTCTCAGTGGTTGCAACAATAAGATAAAGCGTTTAGAAGAAAGACTTTATCTTTGCGATAAAAAGCGATAACATTTTTTTTGCGCACCAACGTCCGTGCATTATTATAACTTTGACCGGCAGACCAACTCATTTCACGTTTCGAGACGCTACTCTTTGAGTCGGTATAAAAACTGTCAATTTTGGTTATAGTTTTTTTCGCAATGATATTAAGTCTCCTCTAAACGCAATATCTCATAGTTGCAACCACTGAGAGCAGACAGATAGATATTTTCCAAATCACGGGATTACCCTACAACCCATAAAAACAATATTACCGTTTCACAGTACTTAGTCTCCAAAGACTGAAAGCCTTTCTATATATTTATATCCATGTTCCAAGTGTAAATGACAGTGCGCCGTGACGTGGTTGTTTGATGTTCGCCGCATTTGTCTTTATTGTGCTCGTAGTTGTCTCCAGCAGCCTCCAGCTCCTCGGCAGTTTGTAAGGAGCCATGGGTTATATCTAGTGTTGTAAAAGACTTGATTTCTGACTTGATAATGGGGGATGAAAGTTTGTATGAAAAATACGACTTATGGCGCGGGTGAAGTCGCGAAGAAGTTCCCCGCTAGAAAATAATATCTGAAAGTGTCATGGCTAAATCGTAACGCTAAAAATTCTTACGGAGACAAAGTACTAAAATGTTCAGCTACTTTTGACCATACCATAAAGCGAACACTGTTTACGTGCTTTTTACAACATATGATGGGCAGGTCTAATGACAAATTCACAGACATCATTAATAAATCAACTCACTCTGCAGAAAAAATCGCCTGGTGGCAGGACTATGATACGATGTGCAAACGATTTTGGCCTTAAGACTGGAAAAGTGCACTTGTCCTCGATAGTACCTTCATAAATTCTAAAATCCTAATATTCATTCCTGTTTCATACGTTTTATATATCACTTCAGTCGAGTAGACAGAGAGGCGGCTGCTGACGACATCTGACAGATTTTAATTAAACAAACTCTGGATCTACCATGAGGAGTGAGGACCCCGTGACATTTCCTGATACTTCTGTACTACGATTTCAGCAAGCAAACACTTATGTGGGCATAGTATTTGGCGATAGATATTTATTTTTATAACTTGGATAAACATACATTTATCTAAGGTTCTTTGGGGCGGATTTTTTACCACCTGTCGGACTTAATTTTTACTGGTCAACTAACTACCATTTCTTTTCTAAGCTTTACGTCATAAAATAAATATTCGTGGTGTATTTCTAGCAGAAGACTGACTTATAACTGTCCATGGCCGAAACAAGTAGGATTGGTATCTATTAGTGTCCAAGAACTTAAAAACTTTAGGCTGGAGGTTACCAACTATTAAACAGCCGGTAAACAAATTAACTGTCAATCGATGACAGTTAATTTGACAGAATTGCCATAAAAAATATGTCAAACAACGTGTTATGAAAACCAACCTCCGTCAGCTTAGCGCCGCGCACACTGGCCGGCGAGAGAAAAAAAGAGGAAGAAATGCGACCGGCGCGCGGCGATTGTTTTTTATACACACATCATCTTGGCAATTCACGTAGGCCGTGCCTAGCTTTTTATCTAACACAGAAATTCGTAAATTATTTTGTAAATATTTGGTTTCAATAATTAACTTCAATTCACTATCTTAGTTTTATTTTAAACAACCAGTGACCTATGAATTTACGATTACGACGAATATCACGAAGAATCCATAACATCTTTTTTTGGCCACATCGTTCCGGATCGCCGATACCAGATCTACCGCCGCCGATCGAAGCTGCCGCGGCTACCACCAGGTCACAAGTATCTATAACCGGGACTGCTTCGTAAGACGCATTTACCTTTTGCTACGCTCCGGGAGACTAGGGGGTTCAAGTGTGCTGAGGTGGACTTACCGGTCAGGTTTTCTTATCTTTATTTACCAAAAGTTCTTTGTAAATTCACGTAAATTTATCGCTTACCTGTTAGTAAACCATTTCGTTATTCCAGCTTCACGTAGTTCCGTATTGTTTAAGCAGTTTTTACGATGGCAAATGCAGCCGATGCCAATCCTAAACCTGAAATAATTCAATATAACAGAAAGAAAGGATCTGTCAAAGCACGACTAACTACGTTTAAAACATACCTTGCATCATTAGACCAACCGCATTAAATACCGCATTGACAAAATTACCTCGTTACAGAATGAATTTCATGAGCTCATCGAGCTTGAATGCGCGGAGGCCGATGACAAATTGGTACAAAACCTTTATGAGGAGCGCGACGATTTTGAGGACAGCTTCTTCGAGGCAATTGGGTTCGCCAACCAACTGATGTCCTCGAGGCAACCGCGATCCCGAGCTCCGAGCGACTGCGACGACGATCAGGCGTCATTCAGGTCACTGCATCACTCCGCCGGACAGAATCAGGTTGGCTCCACCCGTGACTTTTCTTGTATCAAGTTGCCGACAATATCTTTGCCGAGATTTGATGGAACTTACGAAAATTGGCTTGAATTTCGAGATACGTTTGCGTCATTAATTCATGAAAATTAAGCAATAGATAAAATAAGTAAGTTTCATTATTTACAGTCGAGCCTCGAAGGCAACGCTGCCAATGTCATTCAATCCATCACTTTATCTACAGCTAACTACGACATTGCTTGGCAGCTGTTGCTGGAGCGGTTTAATAATTCGCAAGCTCTTAAACAGAACCATGTTCAATCTCTTTTTAATTTATCGCCTATGTGTAACGAAACGTCAACAGAAATTCGCACAATTATTGATAAATGTAATACTAATTTGCGTGCCTTGTCCTCATTGGGAGAGAATACTACGCAATGGGATACATTGCTAATTTTCTTTAATTAGTTCGAAGCTCGATTCTTTTACATCGAAAGAGTGGGAGCAGTCTAAAATGACATTAACAAAGCCTTCATATGACGATATGATGAATTTCCTTAAAAGTCGAGCGATTTTACTGGAAACCTTAGAGTCCACACAAAACCGGGACACTAAACCTGTACATAGTAATAAGAGTTCTGTAAATAAAACGAGTTCGAATAAAAGTACCAATTCTAATCAATATCGCACTGAAAATAAACGACATCAAACTTTTGCTTTGAAAAGTAATCCAACTCAGCAGGCTACATTTATTCCGCCCTCTTGTCCTCTTTGTAATAAAGGGCATAGGCTATACTTTTGTAATGCGTTTCGAGATTTGTCCGATACTATGCGCACTAATAAAGCCATAGAGTTAAATGTATGCCTGAATTGTTTAAGGCCCAACCACACCGCGACAGAGTGCAGGCTTAGTCACTGTCAAAAATGTACCTTAAAACATAATACTTTGTTACATATTGACAGTGATTCCCAAACTTCAGCCCCGCCTGACAATGTAGCACTTTCGATTTCGACACAACACACATGTAAACGTGTTCTGTTGTCAACCGCACTTGTCACTGTGTACGATGTTGATGGCCGTCCTTATTCAGTTCGTGTCCTCCTAGACAGCGGTAGTACCTCCAGTTTCATCACAGAACAGCTAGCCAAAATCTTAAAGCTACCGGTGTGTAAAGCTGATGTAATTGTATCTGGAATCGGTAACTCGTCTACTGCGATAACGGGTAAATCTAATCTCGTTATTCATTCTAGAACAAGTTCATTTAAAATGCCGATCTGTTGCCTAACAATCCCTAGTATTTTAGAGTCGCCGCCGTCTCATCAATACATAAATACGGCTAGTATAAATATTCCTAGTTCGATAGAACTGGCTGACCCTGATTATTTGAAACAAAGCAACATTGATATACTCATAGGCGGTGAAATGTTTTGGGACTTACTTGGTTCGAAACACCTCTCCTTAGGTCGGAACTAACCAACTCTGAGAGAAACCAAGTTAGGTTGGATAGTTTCGGGCAGTGTTTCATCAAGTACTATGAATAATGAACGGGAAGTTGGCTTGACAGCTACTATACACATACAAAAACAGTTTGCAAGTTTTTGGGAACTCGAAAATGTACCGGAAGCTTCTTCGTTGTCTTTTGAAGAGAAGATTCGAAGAAATCTTTGTTAACTCGACTAAGCGACTGCCCGATGGTAGATTCGAGGTTTCGATTCCACTGAAAGAGTCACCTTTGAAATTAGGCGACTCTTTTACACTAGCACATAAATGCCTCAAATCACTCGAAAAACGCCTAACTCATGACGAATTACTCGATCAACGCTATAGGGAGTTTCTCGATGAATATCGCGAACTGTAGTTGTAACACATGACGGAAGTGTTACCTACAAACATAGCATCTACTTCATACTATCTACCTCATCACGGAGTATTGAGGGAAAGTAGTGCTACTACCAAACTTCGAGTTGTTTTTAACGCATCAGCGCCAACAACATCGGGTCTATCTCTTAATGATTTGCAGCTGGTCGGACCAGTAGTCCAAGATCCGATTATATCAATATTGTTACGTTTCCGAGAACATAACGTAGTAATTTGTGGTGACATCGAAAAGATGTAAAGACAAATCTTAGTTCGGTCTGAAGATAGAGTATTACAACGTATTTTATGGCTTGATTCTCCAGAGTTACCACTTAAAGTCTTTGAATTAAACACCGTAACTTACGGTACTGCTTCAGCTCTTTATCTGGCTACACAGCACAAATTGAGTGAGACTCCCATCTCCAAAACACTAGGTTTGCTGTGGGATGATTCTAAAGATGTGTTAAAATTTGTGATCAACATAGATCTACCTGGAAAACAAACTAAACGAGTAATTCTTTCAATTATATCTCAAGTGTTTGACCCGTTAGGACTCATTAGTCCATGTCTTATCGAAGCTAAACAGCTTATGCAGACTTTGTGGCTTCATAAACTTTCTTGGGATGATCATATTCCTCCTGAAATCAGAACGTTGGTTAGAATTAGTTAATTTGTTAAAAGAAATTAACGACTTTAATATTCCTCGTCAGGCTGTCCATGGCCGTAACACAGAAGTGCATATATTCGCGGACGCCTCAGAGCGCGCTTACGGTGCTTGTGCTTATTCTCTTACAAACGAACACGATACAGTCCACACCAATCTCCTATGTGCCAAGGCCAGAGTAGCACCCCTTAAGCCAGTGACTATCCCGAAGCTTGAGTTGTGCGGCGCTTTGATGGCAGCACGTCTCGGTGAATTTATTCGAAAAACCCTTTAGAGTCCATATCAACAAAGTAGTATTTTGGATCGATTCAACCATTGTTTGTGTTGGTTAAAAATTGAACCTTACCGTTTAAAACTTTTTGTCAGAAACCGTGTTTCTGAAATACAAAATCTCACTGCAGAAGATGAATGGCGTCATGTACCCACTGACTGTAACCCAGCAGACTTGGTTTCTCGCGGAGTCAAACCAAACATTCTAATTAACTTAGATTTGTGGTGACATGGCCCTGAGTTTTTATCTCACAGTCAAAATTCCTGGCCTGCCAAAATAGCTAAAAAACAATCTAACGATATACCTGAAACTATACAAAAGGGACGTGGAGCCAAGCTAATTAAATCTTACATTTGTATATTTGTATGTTTTGCAACAAAAGCAGTGCACCTAGAGTTAGTCGGTGATCAGTCGTCGGAGTCGTTCCTGCTTGCTTTAAAATGATTTATAGGTCGTCGTGGAAAGCCTTCACGCATTCACTGCGACAATGGGTCAAATTTTTTTGGGGCTTGGAACGATCTTAAGCAAGCTCTATCACATTATGGTAGTGACGAAGGAATTCAGTTCTTGTTTATTCCCGTAAACGCTGCTCACTTCGGCGAACTCTGGGAAGCTGGAGTTAAGTCCGTAAAATACCATTTGAGGCGCGTAGTAGGGTTAGCTCATCTTACATTCGAAGAACTCACAACCACACTAGTACAAATTGAAGCCGTGTTAAATTCTAGACCGTTAGTTCCCTTATCAGATTCACCCGATGATTTAGAAGCTTTAACTCCCGGTCACTTCCTTATCGGTAAGCCATTAAACGCACTGCCTACCCCCGAAATTCCCGAGCACACTAGCATCGAGCGTCTTCCCCGGTATAGCCGCATTGAAAAGGCACGAGGTGAATTTTGGCGCCACTGGAGTATGAACTATCTTAGAGAACTACAACAACGCGTGAAATGGCAGAATAGTTCACCTCCTCTTTAATTAAACTAAATGGTCGTCATCAAAGAAGATAATATACCACCACCTCGATGGCGTCTAGGACGCATCCAACATCTTTACTTCGGTGCAGACAACATAGCCCGTGTAGCTACAATAAGAACATCTGCGGGAGTTATCAAAAGGCCATTGTCCAAGATTGCCCCGTTACCAATTGATAAAGATTGAAGTCGTTCGACTGTCAAGGCGGGCGGTATGTTATGAAAACCAACCTCCGTCACCTTAGCGCCGCGCACACTGGCCGGCGAGAGAAAAAAAGAGGAAGAAATGCGACCGGCGCGCGGCGATTGTTTTTTATACACACATCATCTTGGCAATTCACGTAGGCCGTGCCTAGCTTTTTATCTAACACAAAAATTCGTATATTATTTTGTAAATATTTGGTTTCAATAATTAACTTCAATTCACTATCTTAGTTTTATTTTGAACAACCAGTGACCTATGAATTTACGATTACGACGAATATCACGAAGAATCCATAACATAATGCTAAATCAGCTGATTAAAATTAAACATCTGTTGGTGAACTCCAGTCTAGTAAGCTATGAATAAAAATACAAGAACAGAATTTAACGTGCACGTTATACGTACCATAACAAATAATTACAAGTGTTCGTAATGAAAAGACCCCCTCCTGGCAACAGTGCACGTTAAGTACGGACTTATATAAAGCCTCGAGCGCCTGTTACAAGCCTATTTGCCGGACAGCCGCTGAAGAGAAAACATCAAGCTAGAAGCGCTGTCCGATTATTCCCTCCGATTTAGTTATTTTCTTTGCATTATTCAAATACTGTTGAGTTTGGTTGATTAAAATTATTTTTAAAAGTGAAATCTTCGTTATTTATAAAACAAGTTTATTTACATGCTAAAGTCTTATCATATCACCAGTATTCTTACGTCTACAATAATGGCACTGTGTCAAATTATTAGCCATTGTAAGCGTGTTGCCAACTGTCACAATGTACGACTTGGAGGCCAGCGATGTGGCCGGCCCTGTTCATAGTTAATCTTATGACAATGTACGTTTATTAGTGGGCAACAGTTTCACTGCAACTGGGGGGCTACTCTGGAAGTCGACGAACGTATTTCGGACTCCTATGGTGTTTTTAGGGTCGTGCGATTTGATCACGCACGCGGAATTGTACATAATAAAACACGTAGGACCCGCAACAGCGCAGTGACATGACATGTGAAATGGTCTATGACATCATATATAAAGCCTAAACGGTGTTTAGGTAAACGCCCTAAGCTTGCAGTAAGGCTTGCATTTTTAGAGTTGTGTACGCACGCGGGATTGAGATACATAATAATATTATGTGATGCTAAAGAACTTTTTGATAGAAATTTACTAATTTGTCGCTGAGCGACGGTACTCAATACTTTATTGCTCCATAATGTGTAGGTCTGTATGTACCTACACAATATGGAGCAATAAAGTACAATTTATACTAAGTAGTCAATTATTATGGACCCTGTCGGGCACTGCAAAATATAATAGTAATAATATGAGAGGAAGCTTTATTATAGTAATCATATTATGTACGTGTTATAGGTATTTGTTTATTTTATTTTATCTTGTAAATATTTGTTAATATTGAAGTAACATTTGGAAATTAATAGTTGCTTTAAGTGTTTAAAAAAGATATTATTGTTTTCTTCTTGGGTTAAACGGTCAGGTAATTTGTTATTTTATGAACAAGTTATAAGAGCTTGATGAAGTTAGTTGAAGACGGCAAGTCGGGATTGTCAATTTATTTGTGTTTCGAAGGGAATATTTTGTACAAGTACCTTTATTTGCGCTTGGTATAAAACTCTGAATGTGACAGAGGTATAATATAACACTCACCGCCGAGTGAGTGTTGCTGTGTGTTGAGTGTGCTCGCTTGGCGATCAGCAAGCGGTCCAATATATTCCAAATTCAAATCGCCGGTCGTCCAAAAACACGCGATAACTCACTAACTCATTTCTAGTTTCTAGCTCTACTCGCTTCTCGCCCATCGTTCCTGGTCGGATCACAACTGCCTAAGGCCTCAGCATGCCAACGCAATCGAAAAAGGCTATAGTTGAAATAATGGGAACCGCGCGCTCATAGAGTACAGGCACTGCGTAAGCTACAAAGCGTTTATATTGTACTTAAATCAAGTTGTTGGTGCACTGTTTTACTTTATGCCGACTCAAATTAGAGTAGTTTAGTACTAGCTTTTCCGTACGTAGCTGCGATGAAATAATAAACTGATAAACACACTTTGGTTGTCGACAGACAAGCAAAGACTTAGGACATGTTTCATTTTTTCTAAGCTTATAGTGGAGTATATAATAGGTACATGTATGAGCACAAGTATGATTTAATTTTCAGTATACCCTTCGCTTAAACTCTAAGCTCGATGTGTGGATATAGCCACCCTCGCACAGACTAGCGCAACCTTTGCTAAGCCTCATTGTTATCCCTGCATGGTGAGGGCTGTCACATTTTAATATACTTTTAAAATTTCGCTATTATCACTATCACATCAATTTCTTTCACTTTCTAAACACCCCAATTACAAAAAAGGGTTTCAAATGCGAAACCCGTCCAACTTCTTCCATCTCTTAATTTAACTTCGTTATACAAATATGTAATGTTGAAGTGTTGAGTCATCATTCAAAATTTCGATGAATCTTATCATGATGCTTTGATATCAATTTCTTGTAATATGCTTAAATATTGTAATAATACGTATGGTAGACAACCCTGGTTGCAAAGTTCATGAACAAAAGCGGCCTTGGCGGGGACACGCGAAACGATTTTTATTATTATTTTACGCGATGCGTTAGTCTCCCTAAATGCGACCCGAATTGAATGCGATACATGAATAATAGACGCATATTATTCTATCCATACGATGAAATCGATGAGAATTGTTTAACTAAAAAGAAAATAAATTGGGTACTTGACACTATCCACAAATAATTACGAAAACCAAATTCTTGGAAATAACATCATATTATGAACACACTTTCATTGATATATTTCAACTATCTGCGGTATTTGATTTTTAATTAAGCTAAACTCGATAAAAAGTATGTTAGTTGAGTATAGTGAGATGTGACTTCTAAGTTTATACTATTCCCATACAAAATCAATGGAAGAAAAACATTTTGACAGTTCATTAAAAGAACGTCAACGATTGGTGGTGTCAAGTAGCCAATTGTCGATGCACCCTCTAGAGGTATTTTTGTTAACATACTTAAACTTATTGCTTGCTTAAACTTCTATTATTTTTTAACAAACACACCAGTTAAATACCTAGCCCCAAACTAAGCGTGAGCTTGTGCAATGGTGACTAGGATAATGAATAGACATACATTATTGGTACGTTTATTTATGAACATCCACAAACATTTGCCCCTTGCGGGATTCATACCCAGAACCGCTGGTTTTGTAGTCCGGGGCGCGAACCACTACACCAAGATCGACCATCTTCACACACTTTCAAATTGTCGACACAACTCGATGGTAACGTGACCATTTAATTGTACCCAATTAAAGCTTAATTTTTTTTTGCCTATTGTATTAGGTATGTTACCATCATTACCCACTAAAGTGTCAAAGCAAAAATAAAAGGAGTAAATAGCAAAAATTTTGTTGTAAAATATTACAACAAAAAGGGTAGTTTCGTCGAAGCCTTTATTAATGTTATACAAAATTAATGGCGTTATTTTTTACGCACACGCGCTATTGAAATGTTTCAAAAGCGGGCCAGCTACGCGTCCGGGGAAAGTCTATCTCGTTTTTATTTTTATGGTGTTTTCATTAACAAATTCATAACATGGCATGAAATAAATATGAATAAGTGTTGACATTTGAATAAGTAGAAGTGAAATATTCGTAGGACTGTATGTATATTTCTCCAAGCAAAACATTTGTCTAGTATTAAACATTCCTCTACTCAAACCTAAGTTAGACGACTTTTTTACATTTTTGGTATTCGAGGTCGTCTAATAGGTAATTCAATAACCAACATCATCACCAGAAACAGAATCTAATTGACACCATCAAAAGGTTTTTGCCTTTTACTTGCTAACTGTTACCATAAGAATAAATCCAAAAGTTTGATATATTACAGGCTTTTCTTATAGCAATAGTGATTAAAGGTTTACTGGCCCAATCTAAATTACAACCCTGTTAATTGAATATCTACTTACTTAGAGACAGCAATTTTGTGTAGGACTCGGCAGATCCTCATTTCTAGAGCATGATAAAGTTATAAACATCATATTAAACATTATGAAAGTCATAATGAGTCGGCAAATAATTTAAGATGTAAATAGTTGCCAACATAAACTGCTTATTCAAACATTGGAACCCCATTAAGGGTTAAGCTTAGTTTTAGTTTATCGTATAGAGCAATCTTTTGGCATTCTTCCATAAAATAAAAAAAGACCCTTTCTAAGCATTTGGCATTTAAATAGGTCAGGGCCAACATTATTAGGTTCTAAGTAAATGTCAAAATGGGTTACACAAGGTTCGTTTAGTTTTTTAAAGACATCGTAGTATGCGTTAGGTACGCAAATGCAATGTATGTCGCTTAGACAATTTTGACATATACATATTTTTCATAACGAACCTAAAAGGTGAAATTATACTAATTAAGCGTTCTACAATTTCTATAAATTGTGCACTATGCTTTCTTTTGGTAGGTACTAAGAAAGGATTTTTGGAAATTTGCGTCAGTCCGTCAGTTTTAAAGCTGGTACGATAAAAATTGGTTAGCTATTTAATTCCAAATAAATAATGACGTATTTCAGGATTGTTTAAAAACTATGCAATATGTCGATTTTAATTGTGGATGAAAAGGGGTGGCAATGTTTGTGTGGGTTATTCGATATTTGCGTGGACGAAGTCGCGGGAAACCGCTAGTTATGTACATTGAAAGTTATTCCAATAAATATTTCAAGGGGCGCGACAGTCGGAAACAAGCTAACTAGTTTGGGCAAGTTCGTATCTCTGGAAATAACTTTGTTGTGTGTTTTTATGGCGGACTCTGTCAGCTTGTCACAATATACGGGGGCTTGTTTCCAAGTTATGTTTACCTATATCAATAACGTCAAGGATTAACTTGGACTTGAGTACTTCGGGGTAAGTTTCAGGCTTAAGTAATTCATGTCTGTCATATTATTCGACGGGATATGTAAGTATTGGCAGAAGTGGATTAAGTTATCCTTGAAAATAGTTGACGAGGGTCAATTCGATATTTGCTTCCTATTTTTTATTTATTAGTTAACTTTAATGAAAAAATAGTTAATACGGAAATAGAATTAATAAAAAAAAAAGTAAAGTCAGCCTATTAGATCCCACTGCTGGGTAAAGGCCTCACCTCAACTATGAGGAGGTACGAGCCATACTCCACCACGCGGGCTCAGTGCAGATTGGTGGAGAGGTGTCTGTAAGGCAAGTGACAAACCATACTGTCAGAAGTTATCAAGCCGCCCTAGGGCCTCTGACTAGGCTTTACGACTAATACCACAGATATTAGCCGGGACCAACTGCTTAACGTGCCTTCCGAAGCACGGAGATGCTTGTCATGGACGTCACTTTAATGGTCGGAATGGTCACCCATCCAATCACGACCGCGCCGTGGGCTGCTTAACTTATGGTATCACTACCAAAGCGCTGCCGCCACTGCGCCACAAGCACCGCTAATTTAAAAAAAAAATCTAGGTTTATTTTCATTTCGTCTCCATAGACCACTGTGCGATGTCCCTATTGAGGGTAGACTATCAAAACTTGACCTTTGTAGTGTCAGTGCAATTTCACGGTGTCACGGTGTCGCCCGTCGCTTCATCCGGTGGACATGCGATCGATCCCGTAAGGCGATTACTGCCACCCCACGTGTGAAGCCGGGTTAACTGGCGAACAATATGTGCATTATTATGTTATTCATGTTGTTATGTACAGGGATGTTCAGAAAGGCACTATGATACGTTCAGGCGGCAGTTTTCTTGGCAATCTGCCTCAATTTTTAATAATATAAATAAACATTTTAACATTTGGGGTATATGTTTAAATACAAGAAAATGTAAGGAAATCGTTACGAAGTGGCTCCATTCATTAGGCTACTCTGTCTGAGACTGAATTAATAATAAAGAAAGCGAACTGAAGTGGTAATACCCAGGTAATACCTATAAACCGTGTATGTATATCATAATGACTATATCTACTTGGCACACATACTCTTACACACACACACGCACACACACACACACACACACATATATTCCTATATTTAGTTGATCCAGTCATAATAAATAAATAATCCTTGAATACATTAAAATATACACATTAACTTAAAACAAATACGATCAATTATTTTAAACATATATTAAAATGAGCTTATTTTGATAACTTAGTCACTTTGTTCTATAAATTATTATTGTGCTATTTGTATAGAGGAGCGGTTCTCCCTAACACAGGCTGTGTTATGCCTAAAAGGGAGTTCTTACCACTAAATATGTAATTAGACTAAGTTTATGAAAGAAATGAATTAAATAAATGAAATGGTATTAACGTAACATCTTTTGGAGTACTATTGACAATCTGTCGATCACCAGATTCGATGACTGTATGCGATAACAGGACGGCAAACAATGCGTTAACAGAGAACAATGCTAAATTAAGTACCTATGTATACCTATGTAGAATCAGTATAAAGAAGTGAAAAGTCATGGAAAAGGAATAGGTACCTACTGTTTACTTTATTCCCTACGCTTATTTATTTGCTAAGGTCACAAACGAACAATATTTATCGAAGAAGTGTATTGTAGGTAATACCTAAAGTATTTGTATGTAAGTAGTCAGTTAATTAAGCCAAAAGATATGGTCCACTGAACGAAGTAAGCTATATCCCTGATTAGCAGTGTATTTGTCCTACGACAACAATCAAGATAAGTAAACAACATATATTTGTCTGTAGACTAGATATACGGTAATGTACCAGTTCAAGTGGGTAAGTACGGATGGCAGCTCGTCAAAACACTGTGGCATCTTATTTGCAATAGGGGCGATTTTGCAACAAAAATGTATGAACTGATGTGCCACTGTACTAGATATTTCGCTAACATGGTTAAGTACTTATAACCATTGAAAGTTTCTGCGCGGGATTGTTGTAGACGGACGAGAACTTTGTGATTGGCAGTATACAAGTTCTGTCAACCAAGAAGGTACTTAATATTGGCTTGTTAGGTTATTTTGCCTTTCGTCTTTTGCTCAGAAAGCTCTTTGTATGAAATATTTACTCATACAGTTATAATCGAACGTCACTTACAGGTAAGTTCGTTGAATCACTATTCCTAGGTACGAGTACTAATCATTATATGTATGTCGCAGTCATCTGGTTGGATCTCCTATTTGATTGAATGACTTGCGCGTTCATTGAATGACGACGTTTAATTGAATGAATAGGCCGAACGTTGATTGAACAAGCGTCACTCAACGTCCCATTAGTTAGCGGATTGTAACATAGCCCTTTGAACAGAGCGGACGTAAAATCAGTCAGGTGATTGTAATTTAGAAACAATACAATAAATGAAACTGATCCTGTGATTATACATTTTTGGTTTTTTTTTATTACCTAAACCCTCATTTCACAAGGTGATAAAGACTTAAGTTAACAACTTTTTGGAGTCTCAGAGACTCCCATTTTTGATTAAATAACTTTTGAAAAAATATGATAAATTGTTAGCCTATCTTAAGACTTAAAATACAATTAAAATCATAATAAGGTGTGTTATGTATGTCATATCCTCATTAAACTAAGTTACCTTTTAAGTTGCGAACTTATGGTCACCCTAACCAAACATTACAAAGTCGGCTATATCCCATTCAACGACTATGCTAAATGACGTTCAGTCAAGACGTTGAATGTTACATTAAACAACTTGACGAGTTGTCCTTTTGTCATTCAATTAAATGTCGTCATTCCATGAACGCGCTAGTCATACAATCAAATAGCAGATTTAACCAGATGACTGCGACATGTATATTTTAATAAATAAGAATAGTTAGTTGATGGAGCAATAGAGCACTCCGTGAGAGCACTTCAACACCAACATTTCAATGCGTTTTGAAAAAGTTAATACCATAGATATTAATAGAAAGAAAGATACCAAGTTACCGAATAGATTACCTAACGTACGCATTTTAGCCCATAAATAACGTAAAAATTGACAATCCGATTGATCTTCTCAGGGCGCTTAAGAGGCAAAATATTTTAAAATACTACGCTCCAGGTTCATCAAGAACTTGCAAGAAGAAAACCACTACGTAGCTTTTCTGACAATGATCCACATATAGAGTATGTAGC
Source organism: Pyrausta nigrata (assembly GCA_949316185.1). Lineage (NCBI taxonomy): Eukaryota > Metazoa > Arthropoda > Insecta > Lepidoptera > Crambidae > Pyrausta > Pyrausta nigrata. The sequence goes on along the minus strand of OX438949.1, from coordinate 13,752,937 downwards.
ATCTGTACAATTCACCTATATTTGTTTTATATCCGACGAACTTGTCACCGTCAAAGCAAAAGTTACGAGCTCATTAAAATTAATGAGGGAATTCAGGAATAGTTCACAAAGCATTATTAATTAAGGTCGCCTAATGATACTGCTTTAGTCACGTCCGAAGTCGAAAATAACTGTCCCTAAACTTGGACGCTTGATAAATACACGTAGTCAAGGGATTTTGGGTTGTCTACATAGTTTATTGTACCTACTATAAAACAGTAGAACACTTTGTTGAATAATTATCTCTCCTTTTTTATAGTTTTATTACAGAAATTATAGTAAAAGCCATCTGCGCTAGGCAATCCATAGTATGCTACCCTGACAGTTCTAGTGATGTCTACCATACGCTAGTGATGACCAGAGTAGCAGTCTTATAATCGATGTGATTGATTTTCTGTCTAACACTACATACTTCTTTGTGTCAGATGTGTGGCACTTTTGTGTAGGTAAGGCTCTTGTAGAGAAAACTCTTTTGTAATACCTAATTCCAAATTTAGCTGTGAGCTTTGAATTAGATGTATGTGCACTCGGCCCACATCAACCTACACTGATCTGTCAAATTATCGCAACCATATTTCAACCGTGGAATGGAATGGAACTCCCATATAATTTGAGATACTTTGACAGATTTGTTTAAGTTCATGTTGGGTCCACTGAATACCTACCTATTTACATTGCATAATCGACCCTATTACAACTGCATAATATACTGCAGCAGCGTTAGGCTTGAAGTGCTGTCATACGTACGGTACAGATAAATATTTTTAGTTTAGGCACAGGGCCTTACACATTCCCGATATATTTGGGTTATGCTATGATTTACGTAAAATTATAAACTGTAATTTACCAATACCTCGTTGAGGTCATGATATAACTTTTAACTTTTTGCCTGTATGTATTGTCTGCTGTTGTATTATAAAGTGAATATATGAATATGAATATCGGACATGAATTTAATAGAGATTTTCATCCTTTTACTTACACATCAAGTGACATGAGTTTCCAGTTTCTATGCACTATTTAGTAGGCTGTGCACAATTTTAACTAATTGAATTCTGTGGATTATGCCTAGTTGGTGCCGAAACCTGCACTTTCAACACAAACTTTTTCTGCTTTCATTCAAATGAAAATGGGAAATTCGGTACGACAAAAAGGAAGCATGTCTGACCACCGTCCATTGTAGGGTTGGCACTGTTGGCAGAGCAAACAACGGCGTAGGGTTAGCAGCAATCACTCGCACGCACCGCGGGCTAGCCTCGTGAATAAAACACCAGGTGGCGCTGGCTTACCCGCCCCTGTCTGTGTGTATTTGATAGGCACAAAGTACTTATGTACACAAATTTTTGGACAGCATTTTATCCTATTTTAATATACCCTTACCAAAATTCAGCTGAGGCGTATCTCAAAGTGCACTGAAAAAAAGGATCAACCAAACTAGTTTTGTTAGTTGAAGGTTTCGTTGTAGGGAAGTAAATTTTTGTTAAATATAAACAACTTTCTGGTTATCAGTAACAAAACTAGTTTGTTACTGATAACCAGAAGTTCGCAAGTCACTAGATTACGGCCTACTAGTAGCCAAATTTTGGTTACTGTTAATCAATCATTTTTTTTCAGTGTGATTTCAGAGTCAGGTTTAAATAGATTCTTTAGCTTTATTTAATAGACTTGATACAATTTTTTTTGTTAAGCAGTACTCAATATTGTATTTCCCAATCGCACATTATTTCAACATGACATACCTATCGATATGTGTAGACCCAAAAATAAGCCAATTTTAAAATCCTAGATGGTAAATCATACATGTATAGGTGTTATGTTTCTCCCTTCAAATCTTTGCATGATAGCACAGGCAAATACAAAGTAAAAGAGCGAAGTGGGTTTGCCAGTACGTCCACAATATATTACAGAGAAAACATAAATCATGTTGTTTGTTGCTGATTCAGGTCAGAAACAAAAAGTTAGAAGACAAAAAAGAAAAAGTAACATCTGACCACTAGCCTTTGTAGGGTCAGCAGGCGGCTAGCGGGACAAGCGCGCGTGAATAAAACAGAAAGGGCGCGATTAATATTTAACATGTTGACGGTACCTAGTACTACCTACTTGTCCAGGGAGCAGACTTGTTTAATCTTTTCCTTCTGACCTTAGGCCCTTTATACACTGCGGTTTTTCGTAGCGATACAATTGCAATGCAGTAGCTGGCTGTCTAGCTGCAGCTATTCAGTCGCAATAAAGTATTGATACATGTGCAATGTGCATACTATTTGTATCTACATTGTGTCGCGTGTTCATCAAAGAAAAGTCGCTGTGTATAAAAAGAAAGAGCCTTGCTTGTACAGACAGCGGAGATGGCGGAACATTTGTTATGTCATATATATTTGGGAGTTTTAAGTACCTTCTTGCGTAAAGTAGGTATCAATGTTCATTCCTTTAGTAAAAGATCGTTTAATTTTCATTCCACTTCTGCCAGTGTTGCTGTATTCCTTGAAAATGTTGTCTTGGTTTCTATTGTGCTGAAACCTTTTCTAACAAGAAGCTAGGTATGTTTTACGTGTTTTTTCCAATTTTTTATAAGCGGCACAAACATATATTTATTACGAGTACAACCTTTTATGAAACAATAAACGTAGGAACATCACAAAAATCAATCAAGCAATAACTTCGTTCCGAAGACTCGACGACGCGTAATGTTTCTATCTGCAATATTACTTACTTATTGAGCGAAAACGGTACGACGAACGAAATTGTGGAAATATAACAAATGGCTCCAATAAATAGCCTGTTTGTGTTGGACTTGCCAAATGGCCCTCTATTCCTACTTGTCCATTGTCCTATTGTACGATGCTCAATGATTCGTTTAACGTTTTTTTAGTTTAGGTCAGGATCAGGTCTTTCCATTGAATTCGTATATTAACATTTATAAAATTATACGTTTATTTAAAATATAACAGAGAGTGGTATATCGAGTTAGGAGGTATTTAACGAGAGAGAGCGCAAAGCCGTATAAATTGTTCGATGTGAAGCTCGTCGCATTTACGTCCAATACGGTGCGGGCTGTGACGTCACACGCTCTTCAACTTCACTCTGTCGGTGCTTTGCTCGATGCACAAAAGATGGCGTTGGTGGCGCCAACACCTATTGAGCACCTATGAGTGGGTCAAACTGGAATAACTTTTTTCCTTCCAATTAGTTCAGTTATTGAGCTTTGGCTTGAATGGAAAATAGAAGTATTATAAGTATTTAATGTAATGTAACTAGTAATTTAACTTTTTGTTTCTCAAGTTGACGCGAATTATAATCGTTGAACTCACTAGAACACGATTTAAAAAATCTTTATTTAATTTTGGTCACAGAAAAAGGACCATGTCAGTTCCATTGTAGTAAAATCTGACATTTAGAACACTTTTAGCGTCCGTGGTCACAGTTAGTCTACCTAACTAACCTTATCTTTGGAAAAAAAACCAAATTTTAATAGAAAATAAAAGACCGTTGAGAGTTGAGATAAAAATTGACCACTAAACCAACTGCTTAAATAAAATTAGGACAAAGGTGACCTCTTTGCCCTTTATATAAATCCCAACTAAAACGAGTTTAGGTTAAATAGGGTAAGCCTATTACGGTCATCGTTCAGCCTGCAACTTTAAAAGGCTACAAAAAAGTTAATTTTAGTTTTTTCTTGACCGTACAAAAAGGCGAGTACCTACTCTAGAATTGATTGAGAGCCAGAACAAATAATGTCGCCTCACATGTTTACTACAAGCAATAAACAAGGTTTAATTACCTGAGGAGTGAAGAGACAGCCCGGGACTCCCGGAGGACACAGTGCGGCGCAAATACGAGGGGTAGAGTGTCTTCTTCGATTTGCTGTGAAAAGGAAATATACATATACTTGTCAAAACAAAATAAGGGCCGCGAGGTATTTTTTCATTTTGGTGTAAATTATTAAACATTTTCATATTGAAAGTAGTAAAATATTGAGTATACAAACTCTTTGATACCTAAACTTTTTAATATTGTAGTATTCATCTAATGCTGGCAACAATTTTAAATAAAATTTGATTTAAAATTCGTTTTGAAAATTTTGTTTCCATTTTCTTTGACGTTTTGCTTTCCTTAGCTTCTTGGTTTATTAGAAATTATCAGAGTTCATTTATATCTCGAGTCAGAAACATCTTTTGCAATATGCCACAAGCACGCAGGCGTCATATGGACTCGCTGACAGCAACCAGAGCCGTTACAATGATTGAAGAAGGTCATTCGCAGCGATCTGTGGGTTTGCAATTGGGATTTAAAGAGCTATTTAAAATCTATGGAATCGTTTCCAAGAGACCGGCAGTGTTAGAAGAAGACCTGGTTCGGGCAGAGTTCGCATTACAACAGCTCAAGAGGATTGTTACATTCGATTAAGTGCGCGCCGAGATCGCACAACGACGGCCCGCAAGCTGCAAAATCGTTTACGGCTCACAACGGGTACTCGTGTCAGTGACCAAACTATTCGTAATCGATTGCATGAAGACCAGCAGGCATCAAGAAGGCGAGTTGTCCGTGTTCCATTAACCAGAAATCATCGTGCAAATCGTTTAAGATTTTCCCGTCAACATTTGGACTGGGACATAAACCAATGGGGCATGGTGCTCTTCACAGACGAATACAAAGTTAATTTTTTTAACGACGATCGGCGTATTAGAGTATGAAGAAGACGCGGCGAGAGATTTTCAGAAGCCTGCATCCATGAAGTCGATCGTTTTGGTAGTCCAAATGTAATTGAGTGATTGATTTGGGGCGGGATAAGCTTACACGGCAAAACTGAGCTCGCTATTTTAAATGAGGGTACTGTTACTGCTTAGCGGTATATTGAGGAAGTTGTCAGACCACATGTGATCCCATTTGCCCAGCGAGCGGGTCCTGGATTCATCTTGATGCAAGACAATGCTCGTGCACACACGGCTCAAGCGACTCGGTTTGTACTGGAAGCCTCTCAAATTCAAGTGTTGCCGTGGCCGGCGATCAGTCCGGACTTAAATCCAATAGAGTAAATGTGGGATCAGTTGAAACGAAGAGTTAGAGACGGTGATCAGGATCAGTACAACCAACAGCAACTCATCAACGCTGTTAAAAGGGCCTGGGAAGAGATTCCAATGGAAAATGTCAGGCATTTGATTGAGAGCATGCACTCCAGGCTACAGGAGTGCGTAGCGAAACGAGGGGGGCATCCCCGTTACTAAAAGATGAGCATGGAGTATTTTCTTTTGTTTTCAGTAACTTTACATTCTTTTTATTTTTAACCATAATTGAGTTTTTTTTTCAAAAGCAAATAAACTTTTTAATCATTATTATTGGAATAAATTTATTGGTCTACACGTTAAAAACAACATTAGTTTTCGTCATGGAGACAAAAAAAAATTATATTGGTATTATTATTTTAATGGTACAGACAAAATACCTCGTGGCCCTTATTTTGTTTTGAGTAGTATATATTGTGTTATAGGCGTAGCACAAGTAGGCAAGGACAAACGTAGCTCATCGGCCTGATTTGGTACAGTTCTAAGGGTACCCAGGAACAGAAGACAGTGGATCAATAACTGGCCTTATCCCAAAAGCTAGGTTTTCTTTTTCTTGGGGCTGATTTAAGTCACATAAAAAATAAACCGTCGATTACGGCACGAATGATTTTAATTTATAATGTCATCATTTCATCTGTATTCAGACATTTTTTATAGATATTTATTTATTTATTGTAAATACATAATATTACAGTTTTTATAAACAGAGTCCTACAAAACTGTTTATACAGTTTTTCTGTAGGATCAAGTGAATCTCACTTAAAATCCATATATATAATATTGAATGACATTTAAAATAGTCCTTTATACTAAATTAACCAGTATTTTTTACCTGACAATAGAAAGAACTTATATAGGCTTCTAACCAATACTGTAAAACGCGTCTCCTTTCAACCTATCCGTTGTCTTCTGCAAAAGATGATTAAAATGTATGAGTATGTATGTATGTATAGTTAACCGTGTCTGATAACTTTAATCTGTTTGAGAAACCCGTATTTTAACCGAATATTTTATGTATGGCTAAACGTGCATTAAACTGATATTGCGTTATACCAAGAGTTGGCCAAAGTTGCAACCATTTGCATTCAGCCTTTGATAACAGAAGGACACAAACCGAATTTATAAGCGAAAGCCGCTGTAAATCTAGAAAATGTATTCTCATCCGAAAAGCCTCGTGAAGTATGAGGTAATCACGAAATGAGGGCGTCTTCCCGCTCGAGCTATTTCCGTTTGCGCCAAACTTGCCTTATAAAATTCGCTGGATATTTTTCTGTTGTTATTGTTTTTCAACTTAGGTTGGGGTCAAGGACATCTAAACGGAATCCGTAAAAATGTTATTTAATTTACTAGGGTAATATAGTGGAAGATTCCTGGTGCTGAATAACGACATTATTACAACGATAACTTAATTTTTACTTAAAAAGTACAGACGAGTGATTCTCCGAGGGCCGTTTTTTGGCGGTCACACGTTCGTAATTCCTAACCCATTCAATAAACAGCTTCAGAATTAACTTTAATTGATTCTCTGTTTATTCATCTACACAGACATTGTTTTAAACATAAAATAGGGCTTACAGATATTCTTTAAATAATATTTTACCGCTAAAAACGGGAGCAAAACCGGTGTTCTCCGCGCGTCCCAACGACCTCGCGCTCAGTTCAACCACTAATATCTTGATTGTTTGTTGTGTTATGTACAAATACTATATGTCAAAAAAAATGTAAATAAGTCAAGATTGATTATTAAAAAAAACTAGTATTGATATCGTTTAAACAGAAAGAGTTAGAAAATATTTTGTATCGGTCACACGATTGTAATAGATTCGTGAACGCGACATAAAAAGGCCCATAACTTCAAAGAGCCTCAACTTTTAGACACGCTTAATGGCCCTACGGAAACTTTAGTTTCATTACAGCATCATTGAAGGACAAATGCCTTTCTTATCGCATTGATACAGAAAATATAGGTACACAAATTCATTAACTTTTTTCTGGCAACCTTTTGAAGAAACCCTTCATGGTTCAATTTTAAAAACTATAGAATGATTTAGATGTAAGTTTTGAATATTTAGTATTAAACCCTTTTTTAATTTTTTCGTCCAATTTTGAGTTTTTATATTTGTCAAGAAACAACTAGTAAATTTTTGAAAATGTTAAATTTTCATAACTTTTGTGGCATGGTTTTTGTGGACATTTGACCACGAAAGTTATCTTTCACTCCACGTAAGGTTACGAAGGTCTATTTATGCAGTCTTAATTTACTTCTCTATCGGTCTGTAAATGTTTTTAAATAACCATGTTAACGTTTTCTCCCAAAATTATTAATAAACGATAGTTTGAGTAGGTATAAGCATGAGTTTTTCTTGTATATATATATTTTAGTCAAATAAGGTTGATATGTCTAATTGATTGAAACCTGATATTCTACTAAATAAGTGGTTTGCTTATCAATTTATCGACGTCAATAAGGAAAGGTTTTCATAGAATTCATTTACGAATAACTTGATAAAACACTGCCCTAGATTAAATGTGTGCACATGTGGAATATAAAGGATTTGGCATATCCAATACATCACACAGAAACTGTGATCTACAGTTTTAGACGACAGGAGTACGTTTACTTGGAACAAGTGATTTTTTAAAGGTAGATTCACCTTGGCTAGATAGAGACGGAAAAACTACGCGAGGGCATTTATTATTTAAAATTTTGGGCCAAGTATAAGCCAGCTCGACCAGTGATTGGTCAATTGTGGCAGCCTTTTTGATTATAGCTCACTACTTATACCCGTTGAATCCAGGAATTGCCAAATTTTTCGGGGAGTGAGTTTTGTTATCTTTTCCGGGTGCATTATATGCTGCCCTAAATGGATACTTCTTTTGCTCATAAGCGGCCCACACGAGCAGAGTATGTGCATAGCCGTTTCTTCTGCTGAGTGTAAGAAACGATACATTGCGTCCTCGGTCAACTTAATGGTAATTATGTGTTTGTTGAGTTTGCAGTGATCCGTCAGTATTCTGGTCACAGCACATGTTTTGTGTCTTTTAAGCTTTAGCAGTTCCTTAGATACTTTGTTGTTATACCCTTGTGTAAGCGCTTCAAAGTGTTCTTGTCCTGGTACGGACTTCCACAACTGAATAGCCTCTTGTTTACAAAGGGTAGTAAGAATTGTAGTAGCTCTTTGTTTGGTAATACCACAGAACGGTTCTGGGCTGATTTGAGGGTCGTCGGCTCCTTTTCTGGCAAACTCATCTGGCACTTCATAACCGTATATGTTAGAATGGCCTGACACCTATTTAAGTGTTACATTATTGCAGTTACCCAGGGCATTCAGGTTTTTGTTTCATGTTTGAACTAGTTTTGAGTTTAGTTAGAGCCACCAGTGCTGCTAGGCTATCCGAGTTGATGTATGTGTTGGTTACAAAGCCTCCTTTTCAAATTTATCTCCGCGCATTTGTTGATTGCAAAGACTTCGGCTTGGAATATAGAGGACTCCGTGCCCAGATTAACGCTAACCTTAAGCTTGTGCCTCTCTCCGTATACCCCACACCCTACATCAGATCCTTTCATGGATTCATCTGTATACCAGACGTGGCTTCCTTCTTTGAAGATCATTTGGCCCTCTAGCCATTTGTCCCTTGAAGGAAAGTTTACTGAATACGTCTTATGAAAGTTGTATTGAATGTGCATGACGTCGCTGGGAATGCTAAGAAGTTGTATGTGTTTAAGGACTGATTCCTTAAGTTTTGTTAGTGTCTGAGAGGTTCATTTGGTTTTTGTGTGGGTGCATATTCTGTATACACACTGCTTGGCTTCCTTTTGTACCTGCATATGTAGTGGTATAAGGTCCAGCAGTGCATTCAGCGTTGCCCCTGGTGTTGTTGGCAGAGCTCCTCGCGAGGGCATTGTGACCCAAATACTTCAGTGCTTGAAAACAAACGTCTACAAACAATCCGAAACATGGTCTCTTACTATAGGCTTTATAAAAAAAAATAAGGACAAACAACGAGCTATGTTCGATGTTTCACTACTAGATTGAACTGAAGAGATACGTAGAAGAACTAAGGTTACAGTAAGAAACATAGCCCTGTAGACCACTAAGCTCAAGTTGCAATGGGCAAGGCATAGTGCAGAAAAGTTTTTAATTAGATACCATTTGGTCAAGAACGTAGCGTAGGGCGTCCACCAGCAAGATTTACGACGTCATGGTCACATGATCGCACTGGATACAGGCCTCTTGTAACCGGTCACGTTGGTTGTCTTTGGGGTAGACATGTTTACCAGTGGACATCCTGCGTCAGATTATGTTTGATATGCATGTGTGCAAAAGCATTTAGTACATAAGCTAACAAAAATAAACCTTACACCGTCGTCAAAGCGGAAGGCTTAGAGATAAAAGGTTAAGAGATTTAATTATTAATGCTTTTTATGCTCTTTACTATATAAAAAAAAACTATTAATTTTCGTAAAAGCAAGTATTCTTTTAATTATTTAGGTTTTGTTTGAAATATTTTTATGTAATAAAATAGAACTTCGCTGTGAAAAATACGTTTCGTAACTTTCGTGGAGTCATAAATAACTTTCGTGGGTACCAAAATTTCAAAATTAAATATCGGAATGAATAACAAACCGATTTGTTTGATTCCAACAAAATTCAATATGATTTTAGGCCTTCTTTAGTGTATTATTATTCTATTTTCAAAAAAACCTAAACTAAAAATCGCCACGAAGGTGACGTGGAGAATGCTTTCCGGAGAATCACTCAGACTAGTTAATTCACAATAACACACTTATAGTTCTTGAGTTGTTCACTCAACAAAGTCTCGACACCGAATAGCATTAGCAAAGGCTCGTGCTACATTACCCCATCTTTTCGATAGTGGAGTGGACGATCGTATTGCTTGATGCGAACATAGATACCATCTTTATTTTACAGAAAAGAGCCATTCGTTCCATTTACAAACTTAGTCCCCGCGAATCCCTGAGAGAATTCTTTAAAGAAATTAACATTCTCACTGTCGCTTCTTAATACATATTTGATAATATCATGTAGGTACGTACGCAAAAATTTAGATCTTTTTATGAAAAAAAGTGATATTCATTCGTATAACACAAGAAATAAAAACAAACATGTCATTCCAAACTTCAGATTAGCCAAAACAATTAATTTATTCTTGGGAAATTGTGTCAAATTTATCAATAATATACCTCATAATGATATCGAACTGCCTATTAATAAATTTAAGTTACATGTCAAACCTACCCTAATGTCGAAGGGGTATTATAAAATTCAAGATTATCTTAATGACGAGAATGTATGGACAGTCCAGCCTGCACCAAACTGATGTACCACCTGTTTTTTTTGTGGCAGCTAGTGGTTTTCGTTCCGGCGTTTTTTCTCAGCACTTGCCAGATTGTCTGTGTTTTGTCTCGAAGCACTAGTAGGGCCCAAAAGATAAGGAGACATGTTCTGGCCCCATATAAGTCATAATTGATTGATATTAATTTTGACGTTTATAAGTGGCATTTTGTGTCCTAAATTGAATAAATAATTTTGGACTTTTGACTTTTTTTGACTTTGATGGATCGACCAAAAACAAATTATTATAACCGCAAACAAGTGAGTTTTTAAACCACTAACTTTTTAGTTATGTATTTGAGGCACTGGCAATTTGAGGCAATTTATGAACGATTCGGACAATACGTTTATGATGCTGAATAGGTATACTTTAATTCATATAACATTTTCTAAATGTCCAAATGAGAATAACGTTCAGTGGAAAGAACCCGAAATGAGGGAAGGTTATGAATAATTCCCTTTCTCGGATCGTGTTTCAGTCGGTTAAGAAAGAATAAGGCGTACTTATAAATTATTGAATTGGGCCACGCCTACAAAGGGATTATCTTGGTAATAGATGACCATGTTGACCACGTTTTATGAAAATTGAATGGGACTAGAAACCTATTGATTGATAAATGCCTTCTTCGGAGTAGCGATGGGCAATTGTTCAAAAAAAATAATCGAATGAATCGACAATCGACCATTCAAACTATCGAATGTCGATTTAGTAATTCGGAAAAAAAATAATCGAATACTAATCGACAATCGAAAGATAATCTATACTCGGCCCTTCGATGCTTTCGATTGAATTGCCGCGACAGGACAGGCAGCGAACGAATGATTAATGGACGCGACGAATGACGATTCATTTGTTAGTAGTACGGCCTGCGCACCGCACGCTCCGGTATTGCTCGCCGCACAATCGAAGGATAATCGAATGACTGCGATTGCTTATCGAATACATTCGATTACAGGGACCTTTCAAATAATTTGATTAATTTAGTAATTATCGCCCATCGCTACTTCGGAGTATCATGATGCTGACGTAACAAAACATATCCACTTCGTTAAAATTAATACTAGCCGGTATTATGGCCTTCGCCAGCGCAGTTGTTGTATTTCCCATACAAACTGTTATCCTCCCGATGTGAGTTGTTTTTCTTTTTATAGTTATTCTGCTATTCGGACGAATCTGACAAATCCAAGACCATGAAAATCGGTCCAGCAGTTCTCGAGTTACAGGAGTTCGAAAAACCCGACTTCATTTTATACATATCTTGATTATCTTTACATAAGTCTATAACTACTTATAAAACGAGTTGTTATTAAAGCCAAGGAATAAGGTTCTTACAATTACAAACAAAACATACCTACAAATTGTTTTTAATCAGTGAAAATATCATGTTACTACTTGTTGAATACCTAAAGAAGGCACTTTTTTTGAAAGTGAAACTTCATCATCACCGTGTCATGTCCCTAATTTTATTGATCTCGAAAAAGTTATCGTATGTACATCATAAAGCGTAAACTAATCAAAATACTAAATACTTGTGTCGCGATATAGTAAGTACTTAAATATGAAACAATTTAAGCTGTAACTAACGTGTACTTACAAATTTTATAAACCCATTTACAGCGGTCGTATCGCTGTAAAGTTGTATTTCGCACGGCAGCAGTAGAATAAATTTAGTTATCCAGGGCTTAATGAAGCCTGTTAATAAAAATGTTCGTCTAGCCACTTTGCATTCGTGAATTAAAATTTGAATTTGGAATTTTTAGTCCGCAGACAGCCAGCCTCTTTGTCCTCACAATTTGCAGACAACAGCCACAGAACCGTTAGGTACTCAAGTTTGTCGATTGAAATAATACGGTTAGCATTTCAAATTAGTTACGTAATAGAAGCGGTAGTAATGTTACCTCAGACCTTCTTCTTCTTCTCTATTTACTAACCAATGTCATTTTTGACTTGTTACTCAGTTATTTTAATTTTTAGTTAACCCAGACGAGATGGGACTTCATTCAAATTAAAAATCTGTCTAACATCCGATTTTTGTTGACTACGCACGCAGTTAGATTTTCGCTATAGAATTGTTGTGTTTTACGATGTTTACTAATGATAACGGCAATTTTTTTTTAGACAAGTCTCGTATCCTAATAAAAAGAAGAAGCTTCGTAATTGGTAGGTACGAATCCTTATTTTGAAGCCCCTAATTTTGGAAGTCCGTGCTCGTATATAATATATTTCAGTAGGTACTATCCAATGGTAGTGGTCGAGTAAGAGACGAGTTAACATATCCGCGTTAGCCGACAAACGTAATAATCACGTTAGTGTTGCCACGTTTTACTGCCGCCGCCAGTGGTGCGGTGACAATGCTGTTTTATGTGAAACAAAACGTTTTGTTGCACGCTTAATAAGAACATGGTGTGCTGTTTCCTTTAAGAGTTTTAGGATGGTCAATGTTTCAAAAGAGGAAAAACAAGAAGAGTTTAAAAAAGTAAAGTGATTTAGGTTTAGCGTTTGTGTCCTAATCCTAACATTTCGGTTGGTTAAATTGTTTCATTTTCGTTTAACTATGGATCGTTGTAGTTGTTTTAACAGAAAGGTGCGCAATTTTGGCAGCACACCTTCTTAAACACTTTTGAGTAAATTCTACAGCTCAACGATTCCTAGGATTCCTAGTAAAAATGGTTGTTATTGTTAATTAGTATGATTAAACCGCATTTCTTTACCGTCGCGTCTTCATGAGAGAATCTGAGTATTATGGATTTGATCAAAATTAATCCTTGTAGTAATACCTGAATAGCGATCCTGGACGGTGCTATTAAGTTTTTCTAATTACGAATTTCGCCAAAATTATATTTTTTGCTGCTGGCAACACCAAGTCGACGACGGTGGTAGGTTTTAATTAGCCGGGGTAAGCCAATCCGGCGCACCGAGTGGCGAGCATTACTGTTGTAATTCAACTCCAGCTTTCTGCAAAGCTCACTATTGTTCTTTTGAGTTTGCTAATACCAAGTACCTACTACATTATATGAATTTCTTCAGCCGACTTACTATTTTTAGTATGAGTTATTTAACTTTTATAATGAGTTGATATGGTTGGTATTAGTACTGGTACTCGTTTATCTATAGGTATCAGGGTGATAAAATTATCAATTTATCACTTTACCTCTTAGATGAATCATCTGACCTTTACCTTTATAATAATTTAAAATAAAAGTTTTCGACCAAAAATTGTACGGTTTAGTTGCATTGCACCAATACTTACAAAAGCAGCAGTTTTGATGCAACTGATCCTACGCTTATCGGCATCGATTAAATGTACACATTACCTTTATTAAGCGTTAGTTATTAAAGGCAAGAACTAAAGTAAAGCTAAATAGTTATTTAAGAAAGAACTATTTTTTACGGGTGAGACCTGTAATTATTAGCAGCGAGTCGCGGCTGAACAAAAATCATTAGTTGCGCTAACTTGCAGCCGGGTCGCGGTTTTAGTAAGCTTATAGGATAATGTAATTTAACATTCATTTGGTGGAACAATTACGCAACTGTACAGTATGTGTTTTTATTCTGACGATGTTTCTTCGAATGTAACCATTCTTTTAAAATTGTATTTGGGTCATTGTTGCACCAAATAAGCGCATGGAAACTAGGTTCTCTATTTACTTATGTCATTTTTTGTACCTGTTCATTTGGGGTAGGTTTTTTCTTATATCATGTAAATAATAAAAAATATGTCTTTGTTATTACTGCCAAATAAAATCCAGATAAGATTAATAATAATAAGTTACAATGCGCACCAAGTCCGCGTAGGAGTATGAAAAAAAAATTTAGCAATAAAGAATTACACAATTGTAAGTTTGAGATCCTCTTTTAAGCATTTCAAAGCCTGTGTCAGGGAGATTTGCTCCTTAGTGTGACATTAAAAGTAGTGACTTACATGAGTATGGCTCACACTATCTCGTAATTTAGGCTTGTACGGTCAGCATAAAAAATAGCTAAACACTTTATAACGGTGCCGCTGCAGTACAAGCAGCACGCTTATCGCTTAATGCAGAGACCGCCAACATAATGTAGGTACTTTATGTGACACTCACTTTTAAATATATATTTTTTATGTTTTTAGGGTTCCGTAGCCGAATGGAAAAAAACGGAACCCTTATAGATTCGTCATGTCTGTCTGTCCGTCCGTCCGTATGTCACAGCCACTTTATTCTGAAACTATTAGCATTACACAGTTGAAACTTGGTAGGTAGATGTATCCTGTTAACCGTTTTACGAAACTCATGCAAAAAATAATGATATCTCTCCCATACATGAAACTAAAACCAAAAAAATTCTCTGACAGTCTAACGTTTGAGAGATAGACGCTTCCAAAGTGGTAAAATGGGTGTCCCCCCCATCTAACTTTTGCACTAAGGAAGTGTAAATTTTGAAAAATAAACATGATATAGATCGTGAAATTCTTTGAAAGAAAATTGGTTTAAACGAGATCGAACTAGTAGTTTTTGAGATATATCACATTTTCAACAACCGCAAACATAACTTTGTTCTTTATACAAACACTATGTAAAACAAAGTTATTGCTGTCAATAAAATGTTGTGGTATATTGGCTAAGTGGAAGTAAGTGGATCCTTATTCAGTTAAAGTTGGCACGGAATCTTTAGTGTGCGAGTCCGACTCGCACTTGGCCGGTTTTTACTTTGGTCATGCAGTGAGACGCATCGTATACATAACTTTTCTTTGTAGAATTGGGTCGGCATCTAACGTGCTAAGGGCATCAATATCCCAAAAAATATCAATCTAGAAAGTACAGCATGCTTAAGCTTTAACCCATTTGCAGCCGCTGTCCTCAAGCGAGTACAGTTTTGAAAATAATATTTTTTTGTAAATTTCTCAATAAATATAATGTGTTGATTATCTCGTAATTTGGTCAAAATGTGAATATCAAGAGCTAAATCAAGGGTAATTACCCTACAATTGCTAGAATTTTAATAAAATACTGATTTGTATAAAATATAGTATTCCATAAAAACATCTTTTTTTGTTATATAATTAAGCTCTCTGTCTTCATTTTGAATTCGAGTCTCAGTGCATTGTTATCAGCGATGGGCGATTATTACTAAATTAATCGAATTATTCGAATGGTCTCTGCAATCGAATGTATTCGATAAGCAACCGCAGTCATTCGATTATTCTTTGATTATGCGGCGAGCAATATCGGAGCGCGCGGTACGCAGGCCTTACTACTAACGAATAAATCGTCATTCGTCGCGTCGATTAATCATTCGGTCGCTGCCTGTCCTGTGCGCACAGTCGCGGCAATTCGATAGAATGCATCGAAGGGCCCAGTATAGATTATCATTCGATTACCGATTATTATTCGATTTTTTTTTTTACGAATTACTAAATCGACATTCGATAGCTCGAATGGTCGATTATCGATTCATTCGATTTTTTTTTTCGAACAATCGCCCATCGCTAATTGTTACTAGTTTCGCGTTGGCTTTTAATGGGTTCAGATTGGATTTAGTAAATACGCCGCCGCAAGCCGCGTAATCTATCTGGCTGTCTACTGCACCATTAGATACTTTCCGCGATGACTCTCGTAAAGAGTTCTGGCACGAAATAAACTGAGCTAGGATAATGTTCCTCTAAATTCATTAACCTCGTTCAGGAGTCGGTAATGAAATTCGGTGCTACTACTGAGATTGTCTTAACCGCCTAACTAGATTGCTTTCAAATTGCATTAGGCATAGCTTTCAGGAAAGCAATAATAGCTATAAAATAATGAGAAATCAAAATTCTTATGTCATCGCTTAAAATTGCAATGCTTTCAAGTTCTGAAGATTTTGTAGATATTCTAAGCTTACGAAATAATGAGAAAATGTTAAGTCTTATTTTATCAAATGAAATCAAATCGTACTTTCAAATTAGGCGATAGGCGTGCCAGAGTGCTGCGATAAGAAAAAACCCTATTCAACTTTAAGTTATGTGAATGAACTGAAATGAACTTGCGTTTGGATTCAAGTAGGTAATGTAAGTCAAAAGTAGTTACAAAAGAAACCGCCATAAGACTTGAACGTTGACGCAAACTTGTGCAACAATAGAGCGAACTTAGCCGACAACAAGAAAATAGGAATCCCAAAGTTATCGGTACCTGTTTGAAAATCGAATCCCAACTTCGCGGGTCCGTCAAGTCATAGTCAAGCCATTCCCGAGTGAACTATTACTGTTAGCACTTTCTTCCGTCCTTGTCCAACATAGGGCTAGACTGGTGCTGTCTCGCTCCAACAAAGAGTAAGATTTCAATCACACGATTGCTGCGGGATCCTCCTTTCTGGCATCTGCTAAATTTTTACTACAATGCAACAAGACATTTATCGACGACTTGTGGGTTTAGTGACTGCACGGTACAGTTCTGTATTATTTATTTATATTTCACAGAAACTTTGTTAGTAGTTTTTAATATATATTTTTTAACACTCACAGTGTTTTTCTTATTTTTATAACTTTAACTAAGAAACGGAACTGCCGTCACGCAATGAGACAAAAGAGACCAGGGGCACGATTCTCATGCAGTGGAAAGAAGTTCACATTCGTAAAAATGTGGGCAATTTCACAAGTGTGAACTTTTATCCACTGCATGAGAATCGTGCCCTAGGAATTTCACACAGTTAGATGAACTGCACAGTAGCTCAGTCGATAAGAGCGTTGGCCCGGTGAGCCAAAGGTCGTAGGTTCAAATCCTACCTGTGTGCGAATTTTTGGTTTCTTATGTAAACTTATAGAAACTTTGTTGTTAAAATTGGTTTAATGTTGTAGGTTAGGTAATTTATTCGCTAGAGGAATAGCATTTGTTCACTGATGACATATTTCCATAGAGTAGTATTTCTATTTCCGCTAAAAAAACAAATCGCACAAATACATTTAATTACGAGTATATCTTGTACGATGATACGAAAACTCCTGAATACGAATCTGACTGGCACTTTACTGGATTTTTACATATAAGGAACAGTACCTGGGCGACCGAGCTTTGCTCGATTATTACTATGTAATAAAAAAGCTTTATAACTCCTCAATTTTATTTATAAAACTAAAAAAAAAGTTATAAACTTGAAAAAATACAAAAAAAGTAAAAAAAAATTCTTCACCGAGCGAGAACCCTGGCCACATGAAGTTGTCAGACCGATGTCATACGCACTCGGCGAAATTAGTAACCATATTCTGCGTCGAACAAAATGAAAGATAAACGCATGCAAACTCGAAAACACGCGTTTTCCTAAATATAGGACTAATCTAGATCAATTTTTCAACCCACACATACCAAATTTCAGCTAGATCTTTAGAGCCGTTTCCGAGATCACAAATAAATATATATAAATAAATAAATATACAAAAATTTCTCGTTTAAAGGTATTAATATATTTGTAGCCTAAAACTAGTCAAAACATAGGTGTTCTAGTAAAATTTAGCCAACTAACTGGCAACATAGCAGACCAACTGAAATGGAAAAACCGTCAGAATTGGTATGAAACAATTCACTTCCCGTTGTCAAAGTTTAATGAACACGGGCTGTTTTAACTTTTCCGGAATGAGTAATAACCGCAATAACAGCAGGAAAATTATATTTTGCATGGTTCTTATTCTTTAGCAAATAAGGTTTGAGGTTGCCTGACAATATTATCACCGACATGCATAAATGCTATATAGATGGATGGTGTATGTGTGTCACGGCTTAAAATCCAAATTGCGCATGAAATGTAACGAGGAATTATCTAATATTTACGAATCCTTAATCATTTCTAAAACGACATTCAAAAATTAACCGGTGGTTAAAACTTGCTGTCTTTAACCACCGAAGCTCATTTAGTGAGGTTATACAAAAGCTTTTATACTGGCTAATTTAAGCACTTATTACACCATCCTATTTGTAGAATCCTAACTAGGAAGGTAGCGTCCTACCTAGGATCCTTACTAGGAAAGTAAATTCGTACTTAGGATCCTAACTAGGAAGGTAGCTTCTTAATTATTTTTTATTAGTTTTATTTTTTATTAATTGAATGATTGACTTTGAATTTGAATTAGGATCCTAACTAGAAAGATTCTACTACCAACTTAGGTTCCAAACTAGGAAGTTAGCTTTCTACCTAGGATCCTAACTAGGAAGTTAGCTTTCTACCTAGGATCCTTACTAGGAAGTTAGCTTTCTACCTAGGATCCTAACTAGGAAGTTAGCTTTCTACCTAGGATCCTAACTAGGAAGTTAGCTTTCTACCTAGGATCCTAACTAGGAAGTTAGCTTTCTACCTAGGATCCTAACTAAGAAGTTAGCTTTCTACCTAGGGTCCTAACTAGGAAGTTAGATTTTTACCTAGGGTCCTAACTAGGAAGTTAGCTTTCTACCTAGGATCCTAACTAGGAAGTTAGCTTTCTACCTAGGATCCTAACTAAGAAGTTAGCTTTCTAACTAGGATCCTAACTACGAAGTTAGCTTTCTACATAGGATTCTAACTAGGAAGTTAGCTTTCTACCTTGGATCCTAACTAAGAAGTTAGCTTTCTACCTAGGATCCTAACTAGGAAGGCATAACTAGGATTGTAGATTCAGATAGGATGCATGATGTAATAAGTGCTTTAAATAACATTAAAAGGGTTCCTTGAAGATAAGTAACTTACTTCATATGCTCTTACTCGTAAGTACATTTACGAAAAGACCTGGGCGTATGATGTGCGTACGTTTTTTGAGTTTTACCTGATGTCTCTTTAAGACCGACTAGCAATTCCCCGAGACTTCGCCCGCGCGAAAAGTCGGATTTTCCATACAAACTTTCATACCCTATTTCACTCCCTGATGGTTCAATATCGCGACAAAAAGTAGGCTGTGTCATTCTTAGGGTCTTAAACTATGTCTGTACCAAATATCATTTGAATCGGTCCACTAGTTTCGGAGTATTCAATACAAACAAACAATCAAATTCTGCTTTATATTATTACACAAATATTTAAATTATTTAACCCATTGACTGTTGTAGCACATGGACCAACCTGTCGTATGCAGAAAATTACCGGGCTGTTAAAATTTTAATGAGGCTGGAACGTGGTTCGTTACGCGAATTAAAACGCGTCCACGCTCGCATAAAATATCTTTTTTATGTGTTAAATAAGCGTGTGATCAACAGTAGGCTTTTTTGTCAGTATTTCATACACATTTATGCACTTAGTATCTTACAAACACCTCAGAACTATACTGGATGACTTTTTTACCGTCAGGAAAATAATTGTGTGAGATAGGTAAATGATATAGGTGACGATGGCGTTATCAATTTAAAAAAAAAGAAAGGGCCCGATTGGCCCCTTTCTTCAGTCACAAATTCGGGCGGATTCATTGATGTTTAGCGCGTTCGGAGTAGGGTGAGTATGCGTTTGAGTTTAGGTCAGTTTCGTATTTTTAATATTATTTTTTCAATATGCTTTTTTAAATGTTATGTTAGTCAAAATTAACTTAGAATTAGATGGTTATGTGGGTAGTAATTTACAAAAAAGAAATTCTTTTTTTTAACTGATGACGCCATCGTCACCCATATCAAATCACACAATTATTTTCCTGACGGTAAAAAAAGTCATCCAGTATAGTTGGTGTTCTGATTTTTAGTTTTTGGTTAGTTGGACGATATTTGATTATCAATGAATACCTAAACGCTTTATCACATCGACGCGACGTTAATGGTGAGAGTGGAGGTGACATCAAATCAAAATTTTAACAATAAGTCAGCCTATTAGATCCCACTGCTGGGAAAAGGCCTCACCTCAACTATGAGGAGGAACGAGCCATACTTCACCACGCGGGCTCAGTGCGGATTGGTGGAGGGGTGTATGTAAGGCAAGTGACAAACCTTACTGTCAGAAGTTATCAAGCCGCCCTAGGGCCTCTGACTAGGCTTAACGACTAATACCACAGATATTAGCCGGGACCAACTGCTTAACGTGCCTTCCGAAGCACGGAGATGCTTGTCATGGATGTCACTTAAATGGTCGGAATGGTCACCCATCCAATCACGACCGCGCCGTGGGTTGCTTAACTTTTGGTATCACTACGCTGCCGCCACTGCGCCACAAGCACCTCAAAATTTTAACATTCTTGTTTTATTTATTTATTATAAGTGATAGTGCGGGTCCGTAGATTAGGAAATATGACCAGAATTATCCATAAATTTAACATTTAATTATATAGCTACTTTCAAATATTTAAGTTTGTTGGTCGTCAGACTGCCCCGCGCTAGATTAACATACTTTGACCTTGAGACCGCCTCAATTCCCTACGTAATAAAAGCTGTTTTCATAGTTCACGGGGGTAACCTGGCGATACGCTAAGTACACCTGTTCACCAGCACATGTTTAATTTTTAATCAGCCGATTTAGCATTATCCGTCATATTTTGTATGGGAATTCTGTCAAATCGCGGCTGTTTCAACATTGGTGAACTCGGGTCTAAGTTATTGTTAATCAAAACATAAGCCTCAATCAATTGAATTAAAATCAATGTGTAGCCGAAGATATAGTATTGCAATTTACTATTAACTCGAACATAGCATTACACTTTTGAGTTTGACGTGCGAACGGGTACTGTGGTATATGATGGCTCTCTTTCATATAAAATTCAATAGACTGACTACGCCATGTTGCGAGTGCATCAAACATGGATAAAATCTCCACAATTTAGCGCAGAGTTTTTTTGATATAAAATATTGCATGAAAGCTATTATGAAATGAAAATATATCTTTATTTACTGGAGCAAAATACAACTAGGGCACTGTTGGAAATGGCAATATGTTCTGTGTAATTAACAACGATAGCTTTCAGTAGTAATTTAGTGTTACCTTAAATTTTTATCTTTACTTAATGACCAGCTACATTTTCATACCTACGATTGACTGGTAGAGAATGCCTTAAGACATTAAGTCCGCCAATTGTACTTTATTTTTTGGTGCAATAAAATTTAAATAAATAAATAACTGGCTGTTTAATACAATATACTCATAGTAATAATTCACTGGTTGAATGAAATAACTAAGCAAAGATGAATACCTACTGCAGGACATAAAGACGAAGGATTTGTAGGCGTTATATAAGCTGTTAACGGGAGAAACTAAACTTTAATTTACGTAATTTATTTCGAAAATGTAATATCAAGTGGTGCTTATTTATTTCACATTTATAATAGCTTCGTTTAGGCATAGAGAAAATAAATACGTTTAGAAACTGGTTTAGTTACTGTTTTCGCAGTTTCAGTTGTTTCTAAATTATGGCAAACTTTAAAAAAATAAAACTTTTTGACGTTTTGAGGTAAGTCGGTGCAACGAAGCCCTACCCACTCTTACTAAAATATGGAAAAGTACTTTGACATCAGTCCTTTTTTCATTCAACAAGCCCAAGCGTGGCAAAAGGGTTAACCAATATCGTAACTCAAACTCAAAGTTCCATCGAGAACTAACAAGAAGTGCACAGCCGGGCGGCCGAGCCAAACGTCATGTGTCCACGGAGGGAGAGGCGTCATTAACAAAAGTCACGTACTAGACGGACTCACAATAAGGAACTTATCTCCTCCACAACACACTTGCTTTTATTACTTACAATGTACATACAAAAATCACCCCTATCACCATGAAACAAGAGAGGGGGAAGAAGAAAATGTCATTTGTAAAAGGCAAAGCAGCGGAGCCGTCGGTAATGTCCTTAGATTGTCTAGACAGGAATGGGTTCTTAAAGTCTTATTTCATAATTACAATCTCCTTGTGCTGAGTGTTTTGCATTTAGCGAATATCGAGTGCTCGATGCAGTAACTTGGTTACAGGTAAGTACGATAATTGGAGCCGATTGATCCACCAGCCGTTGTGCTTGAGTTTTGCGCTGTTTTGCTAAGCACCACATTTACTTACTTCAATGGCTTAGCGACCCAAAGTGTGTCTTGGCCTCCGATGTGAGACGTCGCCATTTTTCCCGGTCTTGTGCAATGGGGATCCACATTGCTAAATTCTCCCTGTAGGTGGCGCATTGTTGATGCGGTCAAAGCTATCTGTCATTCCAGTAGGGCTATTACGTATCTCATTTGACAACCAAAGTGATTATCACTATGCCTTGGTGTCTAACTGAGAACTGTCAAAACATAGTTGTCGTATTACCGAACTTCTAGAATGACGTCATCGCCGGTGGATATGCTGATAGGCACTGGCATGGATGTGCCAGCTGGATATGGATATGCCATAAACAGCTGACAAAAGTTGGACAGTGGATACTGTCCAACTTTTGACAGCTGTTTATGTACCGATAAACTGATTTTCGTATTATGTATGCTCAGTGGATATCAAAATCGTTGATCACCGAAGCTGTCAAGTGGCCATTGATAGAAACTAAGAAATAAAGTACTCTGCTAAATAATCGCTCAAGCTTTTTTATTGGGATATGCATGGGATATGCCGAGAAACAAAAGAAAATAAATGAGCTGAGGATCAAACAGGTTGTTTTCCAATGAAAACATAGTATTACTATGATTAAATCATTTAGGAAAATTTTCTAAAAATATAGACTAAAAATATAGAACTTACTCGGCGCCATCGATCAGCTTGCTGTTTTAGTACAGCCTTCTGCTGTGCTGAGACAGCGTTCATTGAATCGCTATGGATGCTATGCTCTCATACTCTTTAAGCGGTTTGGCTAGTCTGAACTCTGAGGTCCACCGGTGAAGCGACCTAACGTAATGTCCCGGTTTTCCTCGGCACACTAAATAATTAAAATTATTTGTCTAAGAGATATATTTCTCCTATGGGCCATCTAATATACGAAAACATATTCATTTATTTCCAGAAGACCCAGTTTTAAATAAGAATAGGGAAACAGCTATAAGAAGAAAATGTATTAATTTTAGGTAATTTACTGGAATTATTTACATTATGATAAGCTTCTGGATCGGGAACATTCATCGTATCACTAGATTGTGAAGCTACGACACCAAAATTCCCGGTATCATCGCGGTTCCGATCATAGAATTCTAACCTAAAAACAAACATGTACGTGTTTTATTATTTTTATTATATTTATTAAAAACCTTGTTATGTAGTTAATTTGTAAGACAAATACAACAAAAACAATTTCAACAACCAATTAAATGTAACATTTACAGTAATAAAACTGGATTAACACCCAAATGTTTACCTCGCTTTTTTACCAGATACTTTGATCCTCGTTTCCGAAGTTAGTCTTTTAGTTCAGATAACTTCATTGACGAATACATTATGATGAAATAACATTAGATAGTCACGAAAAACTGTAAATTAGATACGAAAAAGCCCGACATAAACAATAGCAAAATGTTTGACAAAGCCGTATCTATGCTAGCGCCATCTGCATCAAGCTCTTTGCGTGTGGATCCCAATTTCATGCCAGTCGCAGCTTTAAGCTCGCTTCGAACTGACAAACGATTTTCCGGCTGTCACAGGGTTGACGCAGGGCTTCTCATCGCACCACCTATGCTTTTCATTTGAGTTTTAGAAAATGTGGTACGACGGGTGCTGACACTAGACGTCGGAGTAGAACTGAATGGAAGGCATAAGGTTTTTGGGTACGCGGATGTCCTAGCTGTGCTGGGTCAAACTAGCTCGAAGGTCCAGCTGAAGCAGCAACTTCAGTTCTCGAGGAAGAAGCCTTGAAAGTAGGTTTAAAGATAAGCCATGAAAAAGCAACACATTTAGCGATTCATTTTTATTTATATAGGGTGTTAGTGCCAACAGTCTTATTCTTGAAGGGTGAGACTGAGGTCATTAATACGTACAACTTCTACTATAGAGACATCTCTGAAATCGTGAAAAAATATTAGGCTTTCCATACATTGTCATAGAGCGAGCAAAAATTTTTGTTTAAAGGACCTGATATTTTTTAGATTTCGATTATGACCCCATAGTAAAAATTGTAGGTATTGATGGCCATATTCACCCTCTTATTGGATAAGACTGTTTATACTAACAACCTGTATAGACAGATTAAACTTACTTCGACAAAAGTGAAAAATCTGTCAACCTTCATACAAAAAAAAACACTTTTGGCATTAGTTACGGTTAAACTAACTTAGTGCAACTGACTCTTCTACATGAGAACTTGAGTCATAAGTATGCGTAATTCATTATCTGCTAACGATTCTTCTCCCAACAAAACTGTTCGAATAAAATTCCATTGTTGCTCCAAAAGTTATTAATATTCATGGGATGAAATCGTCGAGTATCTAAGCCGATTAAAATTTTACAGTGTTGAGTAACAAGACAACAAAGTTAATGAATGGAACTTCGCAACATTACACTAAGAGGAATAAATAAACGGAGCTCGACATTCTAAATGGAAATGTAATACGATAGTATTCACTGTCGGATCTCGGCTCAAGTTACACTTACACCTTATTAATAAACTTCTAATTAATTGCGAGAGAAGATGGCGCGTTCGACGAGTCTCGGAAGTTGCTTGTTGTTCTGTAGTTGCTACGGCGTAGCACTGCGTAGTGCTCGCTACGAAATTGCTACGATTTATCGTAGCATGGTGCGGATTTGGTGTTAGAAAAGTAAATTGGTTGAGAAACTTTCGTGATAATTAAGTATTAATATTATGTCTAAACTTTAATGAATAATGTCCTCCTAGCCGAATTTTGACTTCAGTGGCCAATCTCAACAAAGATTAGCCGACTGCGCGGTAGATATTATAGTGCACAAGCGTGTGCGCAATACACAGGTGTACTCTCTGTTCCTTCACTCTCATAATTCGGTGAGACGGCAGTCCGACATGACCGTGGAGAGATCAGACCGGACGCAGGACCAACGGCTTAACGTGCTTTTCGAGGTACGGAGTTTTAACGTAGGAATACATATCCCACACAGCTATTGCTATTAATCTAAAGTTCCCAACGACGTTCAAATAAAAGTATTTTTAGCAGAAAAAGAAAAATCGATCTAGGTAGATGAGTCTCAATTTTGGGAAAATGCGTGTTTTCATGCGATTTTCTTTCGCATTGTTCGACGCAAAATATGGTCGCTAATTTTGTACCGGAAAGCATAAGCGTCGTGGGGGATTACGTAAGACGTAGGACTGAAGAAATGTAGAAGACGTGGGTTCGAATCTCTCTCGATGACATTTTTTTTCTTTTGTTTTTTTTTGTATATTTAAGTTTATATCTTTTTTTTGTTTTTTTTAAATAAGACTTGAATTAGATAGATTTTTTAAATGACTCATTTTGTATTGATTACTAATTTAAACGTTTTAACGTAGGATATATATCCTACACAGCATTTGCTATCAATCTAACCCACGTTCAAATAAAAGTATGTTAGCAATATCTAAAATGGAAGCTTTGCGCAAAATATAATATATTATTTCTATCAGTTACATATTTTATTATCTACGTCTGAATCACTTACGCTTTTCTGAAACTTTACCTCACGTAAGTTTTGTTCTGCTTTTATCTTTTTTATTTATTAGCCCGTATCGAGCATCGATATAAATAATGGAGGATGTTCGCCCACAAATCCGAATAAGCCCGTTTATCATAATGTCAAAAGATGCAGCACCTGTGTGGAACCGACCTAATTCTACAGAATCATCCTTAGCACCAGCAAATCTGCGATCGAAACTGTGCCATAGCTCGAACGCATTAGGTCTGAAATGGTAATACGTTTGAATGTTGGTATTTGGCACGTATAGCAGGGAATCCCAGGAGATAAGTATCGTCATCATATTTCGTACGGTTTGACGTTAGTCTCTGAGGTTTCTCGGCATATTAAAGATTTTTTTGACGTTACGAGGCATTAGGAGATTGGTTCGTGCCTCGCGGCATATTTCTTTGCTAAAAAATAGAGACAGAAATATGACTGAGCTTATTTCGCTGATACATCTTAGTGTATTTCTTCAGGAGTTTGTTTTTTTACGTGTTAAATAAACTAACAGTAATCTTGTGAGTGTGGTTTTCTAAATTGCGTTGGGCCCTATAAGATATTGTTATCAGTTGTGGATATATAGATCCATAATAATATTATAAATGCGAAAGTGTGCCTGTCTGTCTGTCTGTTACCTCTTGACGCTTAAACCACTGAACCGATTGAGATGAAATTATATATGGTGACAGTTCGAGACCCTGGAAAGGACATAGGCTACATTTTGTCGCGATATAAAAAAAATCAAGAGGGTGAAATGGGGGATGAAACTTTATATGGAAAATCCAAACTCTTGCGGGCGAAGTCGCGTGGAACCACTAGTAATGTACTAGATATACAGTGTGTCCCGTCACCGATGTCAGAGCCTTCAAGAGGTGATAGATTCCCCTGCAACATTTTTCTCTATTACAAGAACCTCGAAAACAGAGCAAAAAATATCACCTTTCCATACAAATGTACCTAGCCGATTTACTAAATAGTATGGGGAAGTAAAAAAATAATTTGGAATTTTAAAGTTGATCCTATTAAGAAAATGGTAGCAATTTTGCTTCTTAGCTACCACATGAAGGCTCCGACACCGGTGCCGGGACTCATTGTATATGTAGACTATTATGGGTAAGGGTCAATAGCTATCCGTAATAAAGTGACTTGAGTCTTGACCGTAATATAAAACCACAATCACTTTACTATAGTAAATGTCCCAAGAGAATAAAAATGTACTAAAATAAAGCCATTTGTTCAGTAACGATACAGTATGTTCTCTATTTTTATTAACGTAATAATACCACCTAAATTTTTAGAAAAATAAGTTAGAAATATGACCACTCTTGTGCTTAAGAACCTTTTCCACAAAATTATCACAATAGTGAAAGGAAAAGGACTACTTCTTTTTTTTAAAATAGGTCTACGTACTTACTACTATTGTTATTTATTAATAAATTACATTTAAGCCGATTGTAATATTCCATAATGGTAAAAGAGACAATAAATAATAAACAACATTTGTACGCCGCCAAGGCTGATCACAGCGCACTCTTCATTTCCTGTATTTATATACATTTAATATCTTTTCACCTGTGCATCACAAATAAATGATTTGATTTAAATATAACCCCATAATTTCGTAAGTGGTAGTATTTTTGTCGAATCTTTTTAGGGCTCCGTACCAAATCCAACCCAACCAAACCGTTTCCAAAGGGTATAATCGGGAACTCTGTCAGCCTATCGGTCTTTCTGTCTGTCTGTATATTTGTCTGTCTGTCACCAGGCTGTATCTCATGTACCCTGATAGCTGGACAGTTTAAATTTTCATAGATGATAATTTCTGTTGCCGCTATAACAATAAATAATATCCTCCTAGCCGAATTTCGACTACAGTGGCCTATCTCAACAGAGATTAGCCGACTGCGCGGAAAATATTATAGTGTGTGCGAAATACACAGGTTAATTCTCTGTTCCTTCACTCTTATAATTTGGTGAGACGGCACCGCGGCAGTCCGACATAACCGTAGACATCAGGCGCAAGACCAACGTCTAAACGTGCTTTTCGAGGCACGGGCGTGTCAACACTACCAACTTCCTGGCTCCAGAGCTGTGTCGGAGTTATTTCAGGATTGAAAAACCCAACACTCACGGGCCGACCCGGGATTAGAACCTAGGACTTCGAGGATAGTACCCAGTGTGCTGACCACTAGACCAACGAGGCAGTCATATAACTACAGAATAAAATAAATTTTAAGTAGGGCTCCCATACTACAAAAATGTTTTTTTTTGCCGTTTTTGGCTCGATATTATTAACGGCAACAGGTAGTCGCTTGTAATAATCTAATAATTAAATTATAATAAAACAAAATTAAGGGTGGTTTTCATACAACAAACGTTAATCACGTTTGTGTTTTAAAAATTAAAGTTAATAATAAGTAGTATATGGATAATGGTACGGAACCCTTCGTGCGTGAGTCCGACTCGCACTTGGTTGGTTTTCAATGCTATAATAAAACAGTTAGCAAGTGTAGGTTGTATAGATATTTCTCAAACATTAATTTTGTTTTTGGATCCACATTTTCTTTTTCATATTAATATTTTCGAAATGGACCACAATTTTTTTTATTGGAGTTTCTAACAAAAACAGCGCTTTGAGCTGCCAAGCGGAACTTGTAAACACATCGTAGACATCAAAGAAAAAATGCTTAATATTTTTTTACATGTGCCCAATAAGGTCGGTAAGCTTTTAGCTTATCTGGGAGGTACTAGAGATGGGTCGTAACAAGTGATATTGGTACTAGGTCCATTTATCTTTACTTTGTTTAATATAAAAGTAAAGTTAGCCAATAGACTAGGATCTAATAAGATCCAACTGTTGGGAAAGGCCTCACCTTAACTATTAAGAGGTATGAGACATACTCCTACGCTGGCTCAGTGCAAAAATAAGTTTCATTATTTTTTTTCGATTCATATTATGTAGCAATTAATGGTGAATAACGCACTTGCATGTTATCGTGTAAATAGTCCAGAGTAATGATTTTTATCAATGAACATAATGGAATTTACATAACGGTATATTATTATGAAATGGGTAGGTAAGTACTCTTTAAAAATTATTCAGTTCTATCAGGTATAAGACGAACCTGGTATTTTAAAAAACCGGAGCCAGTATTGTAAACACTGTTTTTTATATCTGTTCCAATCTGACGTCTTACTTAAACGAGAGGTTTAGCTTTCAAAGTGCCTCCCTTAACCTGCAATCAAGTGAAGTGGCTGCAGAGGGCTGATGTGGTTACAGTAATTATTTGAGTGCAGGGATCTGCTTGACGCATGGCGTAGGCAATAGAAGGATTGTCGACTCTGGATAGGCA
The DNA here is from genome assembly GCA_949316185.1 of Pyrausta nigrata. Taxonomy (NCBI): domain Eukaryota; kingdom Metazoa; phylum Arthropoda; class Insecta; order Lepidoptera; family Crambidae; genus Pyrausta; species Pyrausta nigrata. The sequence goes on along the minus strand of OX438949.1, from coordinate 13,723,671 downwards.
CTCATGGGACTTGGCGAGCCTAGGTAAAAGTATGCTGTTTCTTTGATCATCGGAGCTCGATTTCCGTACAGAAAACACAGTCAATTTTATTTACAGTATCAAATGTTAAGATACCTCTTATTCTCTATATGAAAACTACACTAAAAAGTTAATATTAGTAACTTGAACTTTTACAAAGAAAATATAAGATAACACTAACTCCAATATAAATTTATCTGTGTACATTTCTTTGTCTAAGTCTCAAGTTACTATTATTAACTTTCAAAATGTTTTCAGGTTTTTTGTGTCAAATGGAAAAGCAGATATTCCCTTAAGGGTCAGTTTGTAAGTTACTACAACTGTTCAAAATAAACTTTTACAAAATATTTTTTAACGATTCCGACGATTATTATAAAGAAAATCAAGCGAACAAAAATACTAACCTCTACATAAAACGCGGTAACAAAACACACAGTGTGTTAAAATATGTTGTCCTGTTTTACACAATACAATGCGCATAACTCTATAAAATTTTGAAACATCCATGTCGCAATCCAGTGCAATCACGACTCATTATCGCGACAGTTAAAACGTGTTCAAGTGTGAAAAAAGTCGCAAAAACGCGTCAAAGTGAATATTACTTAGTGAGGGCGGAACGCGAAGGGTCTGTGGAATGATTGGAAAACTGATTGGAATGATTGGCGCGGACGCCCGGCCGATTGCAATAGTCTGGTGTTAGGGCTTGATCACACTACTGAATGTGAGGTTCTAAGGCCCACTTGAGCCAGTCCAGATTAACTAATCCAGGCTTGAGCAAATGGGCTTTTCACTCAGATTGTAGCTCTTGTGCTAGTCTGGATTAGCGCAAGTGGCCTTCCGGATTAGCTAATACAGACTTCCGTAAGTGGGCTTTTAATTCAGATAATAGGCATTGAAAAAGTCCGGTTTAGCGAATCCGGACGTGCGCAAGTAAGCCTAAAAGTTTTACTATCGGCAGGCTACGCCTGACTTGAAAGCTATCGCGAGCACGATTAAATTCCAAAGCAATATCCTACTGTACATTAGGTATTTTGAAAGCTATCATTGCTTTCCTGATGTTAGATTGAAAGCTGCCATTGCCATTCGATGCGATAGGTCTGCAGTTTCTTGTCTAGTTGTTTTATGCTTGTTTAGCCTTTAACAAGACGATATTCATACAAAGTCTATTCAATGAGCACAAGCACACAGCGTTTGCAATGAGGTGACCTTAATTTTAAGCATTATTAGTTTTAGGGGATTAGTGTCTCAAATTAAAATACATGTAAGAATAGCACGCGCTCAAAAATGATGCGAAAGGGGGCGCCATTGTGGTCATGCGTGCGTGCGTCTATTAATGCGTTTTATATGCACGGTTACCCATTAAGACTTATATTCATGTGTTTAGATCAACACATTTTGTACACATTCTAGGTAGAATATAAGTTCACACGCCCCTTTTGCCACGCGTCTCGAATGCCGCGGAAAAGGCGCCATTGTGGTCGCGTATTTATCGTCGCGTATCACTACGATCCCTAAGCATAGTCTAGATTCGACACATTTATCACACATTCTACATAGAATACCGACACATAGTATAGTAAAGTCAGCCTATATAGATCCCACTGCTGGGAAAAGGCCTCTACCTCAACTATGAGGAGGTATCTTAATTTGAAACTAGGTATACCTATTACCTACACTTACCTAGTTTTAAATCAAGATACGCCCTTGCGACGCGTGCAAATGCGGATGGGGCGCCATTGTGGTGGCGTGCCTATCGCCGCGTAGCACTATGATCCCTAAGCATAGTCTAGTTTGACACATTCTACATAGAATACCTACACATACCTAGTTTCAAATCAAGATACGCCCTTACGCCGCGTGCAAAATAGCGCGCGCGTCTCGAATGCCGCGGAAGGGGCGCCATTGTGGTGACGACGCCTATCGCCGCGTTTTATCTATGCGATTACACTTTAGGATCCATCTGTGACGAGATACTGCATTCCTGTAAAAGGGGTCCTCCTTTAACAAATGGTTAAATCGTTAAGTTAGGTACTAATTCCCGGTTTCTGGGGTATGGCGGTTTTATTTGATAAGTGCCTGTCAAATAGATAAACCAACATACGAGTAGAGGTACGATAGAAACGGGGCGTAGGTGTGGCTTGAATTGACATTACACTACAGGGTGTTAATGTAAACAGACTTATCCTTTAAGATGATGATATACACCCCCTTCAATGCTTACAATTCTTGCTTAGGAGACATCACCGAAATCGAAAAAAACTAAATTTGGTTCTTCATACATTTTCATTGAGATAGCATGATTAATTGTACATACCTTTAAAGACCTAATTTTTTTTGACTCCGATCATGAACCCATAGTAAAAGTTGTAGGTATGGCCATATTCACCCTCTTATAGGATAAAATAGTTTACACTAACACGCTTTAATAGTACATTATTTTTCCAAGCCGCATTTTGACTACAGCAGTCAATCTCAACAGAGATTAGACGAAAAACTATGCGGGTGGTATTACAGTGCACAATACACAGGTGCACTCTTTGTTCCTTCAATCTTTAACATCATGTATTGTATGCCCAAAACCTGTAGCGTGCTTTGTTGTAAATTTTTCGCACCAAAATTCATTGGCCTTCGCGTCATAGAATTGGAGTTTGAAACTCTCTTATTTTAGGTTTCAAAAGTTTTAATGTAGGTACATAGTCTTGTGCGGTCGTCAACATAAAACACTTCTTATGTCACGGATTTTTTCAGAACATTTAAACGTAAAAACATTTTCCATATTCACAGTTAATCAACGTTTTGGCGCAACTGGGTTAGGAAGGCAAAGGGAAGCGCTTCCTACCGACCGGTTGTTATGGTCGGGGACCAAGGTCCAATGGTCACCGTCTTGGTTTATCTATATGTAGTCAAGCTCGTGCTAAATATTACATATCGCGGTTTGTGTTGTATGGAGCGGGCTATCAGCGCCATCTAGCCTGTAGGAGCCGAGTCAGGGCGTCGCGTCTTGAAGTTGCTTGCTAGTGTTAGCGACAGTGGTAAGATGTCGCTACACCGTAAACGGCATACATTTTTATTTTATTTAGGAACAAATTATATACATAGGAGTTTTATCCAAACCCAAAGATTGCTTACAAAATTACCAAACACTTGATACATAACTTGAGAAGAGACCTTTTAATTAACCAACATAATTTACTAATTTGACTCCTCGCAAATACGTAAGAAAGTTATATCGATTTTTTTTATGATGACGCTGAGTGAGTTTTATTTGTTACGTTTCATAAACTTTACCCGTTCGAGTCAGTGATCCGATTTGAATCACTGACCTTTAAAACTGACGGAAAATAATTTCACGACCTTTTCACCGTTTAGCCTTTATTTGTATTTAACAAGTTGTTACACAAAGTAAACATGTCGAGCTAAGCAAACCTGTGTGGGTTCCCGCCAGAAATGTTCGTAACAAAGAGTCTATTTTAACTGGCTTTCGTAAAAGTTTGATATATTCTATTTTCGCATGTTGATGTTTCCATCTACGTACATAAAAGTATACTTTGTTGTGATAAGATCATATTAACTTTGAATAAAAATTGAAAAAAAATTAATATCTGTCTTTGAATAAAAATTAATGAAATTGATTCCGCTATAGGCTGTCAACAAGGTGACCCTCTTGGACCTGCCATTTTCAGTTTGGCTATTAACCCCTTCATTCAAAATGTATTCTCAAAATTTTATGTATGGTATTTAGACGATGGGACACTAGGAGGTGACGCTGACACTGTTTTTTTAGACTTTTCTAGAATAATTTAAAAATTTCATACAATAGGCCTTTCTTTAAATTTTGACAAATGCGAAATTTTTATTTCAGAACATCTTCCTCTTTCAAGAAGATCTGAGATAATTTCTAAATTTCATAGTTTGGCCCCCAATATTAAGATTCTCACAGAGTCAACCCTCCATCTTCTAGGCTCTCCCATCTTCGATAATGCAATAGCCCCTCATTTTCAAAAATTAGTAACTAAATTTGATGAATGTTCAGACCGCCTTTTGGAAATCAACGCTCATTCGGCTCTCTTTATACTAAAATCCTGTCTTTTAGTGCCTAAATTAAATTATCTTATTCGATGCTGTCCTATTTGGAAATTCCAAAATTTGACTAATAATTTAGACAATCTTGTTAAAACACATTTGGAAAAGATTCTGAACATTCGTCTTTTGGAACGGTCTTGGGATCAAGCGTCCCTTCCTATCCGTTTTGGTGGGATTGGGACACGCAAAATTTCTACTGTCTCCTTACCTGCCTTTCTATCCTCATCTTACAGCACGTCCACTCTCGTTGCAAGTATCCTGCAGCCTTCTACTGCAAACTTCGAAGTAGCGTGCCTGGACGAGGCTAGAAATGCTTGGGATATAGCATATGCGAATAAATTCCCTTCAGATCTTAAAATTCAAAGGAGTTGGGACCAAATTTCTTGTGAGTCTATTTTGAAAAGTCTTATTGACGGTAGCACTGACAACGCGGATCTAGCCAGACTAAAAGCAGTTTCCACCAAGGAAGCAGGATACTGGCTTCAGGCCTATCCTTCGGCCAACGTGGAAACCCTTTTGGACTCAGAAACTCTACGAGTCGCGTTAGGTCTGCGTGTTGATGCTGAGGTTTGCCTTCCACACAGATGTCCTTGTGGTTCTGATGTCGGCTCGTTGGGACATCACGGACTCTCCTGTATTAAAAGTGCAGGCCGCTTTTCGCGTCATGCCAGCATCAACGACATAATCCGTCGGTCTCTTGCCTCTATCAACGTGCCGGCTTTACTCGAGCCGAACGGTATCGCGCGTGATGATGGCAAGAGACCAGACGGGATGTCACTTGTTCCTTGGCGGATGGGTCGGGCTCTTGTGTGGGACGCTACCTGTGTCGACACACTTGCAGCCTCTCATCTGCCCGGGACAAGCCGTGATGCTGGTTTGGCTGCGACAAGTGCCGAAAACTTTAAAAAGAACAAGTACAGGCAGATCGACTCCCGGTACCACTTTGTACCGTTTGGAGTCGAAACACTGGGTTCGTGGGGTCCCAACGCTATCTCTTTTTTCAAAGAGATTTCCAAGAGGCTAGTTGACATCAGTGGTGACCTAAGAGCTGGCAGCTACCTTGCTCAGCGTATAAGCATCGCTACCCAGCGCGGTAATGCTGCCAGCATCCTAGGAACCTTACCACAAGGACCCTTTTTATAATTTTTGTTTTTGTGTTGTATTAAGTAATTTTTCTTAATTTTTATTAATAAGTTGTATACATAGTTAATTATGATATTAAATAATTCTTATTTACTTTGAATAATATTAATTTATTTTTTACTCATAATTCATTTATTGAAACATACTAAAATACAATTATATACGTAGACATTAATTTAAAAATAAAACTTAAAACTAAACTATTTACACGCCAGTAATAACTTTGATTTGAAAATGAGTTTGGTTTCTATGGCCGAAAACTATAACAGATTTTATTATTTTAATTGACTGATATAGTGAATGTATGGGTGAACATATGAACATTGATAAATTTATTTAATTATAAAGAGTCGTAAGCGTTACATTATTCATTTAATCTACTTGTATCGTATCACCGGCTTTAAAAAAGGTAATCTCTACATCACAGTTAAAATTCGGTACTTTGGGTACCTATATCACATCCTATGTCGCGTTGTCAATAAACGGATTGGCGGTTGTGGATAAAGTAATATATCTGCTATGTAAAGTATATGGCACATTGTCCTCACGTGAGGTGGATAAGCGTTGACGCCACACTGTCGGAAGGCAACCGGTTAATTAACTCTTTGACAGATGACCGGGCCTCCAGCGCCCCCTAGCGTGTGTGGTAAAGGTTGATTGATACTTTTACCTTTACAAAAGGGACCCATGTTTTGGGAGTATTAATTAATAAAATGTCTGAAAGATGTAAGGGGTACGGTCGGCAAAGACAGTGGTCTATCACCCTAAGGTTGAAAATAATTCGCGCGTCATAGAATAACTGGGTTGATTTTCCCATGCAAAATATTCTGACAGCTGCTACTAATAATACGTCATGTGCATCGCTTTCATTGTTTTAAATAGCCTAATGTATGACTTCGACCTTATCGTTATTTTAAATACACATGAAATTTTGTCACAACTGGTAGACTACTTTCTTGGCCGACCGTACTATATTTTCTACATTGCATTAGCTCAAAGGTAAGATTGAAAGTACATCCACTATGCTTTTATCACAGTTATTAAAATACTATTATTATAGAGGTAAAGTTTGTGAGTTTATTTGTTGAAAGTAAGTAATCTCTGGAACTATTGAATCGAATTTCAATATTCTTAGCAAAGAAAGCAACATCATTCTGAGTGACATACTAATTTTACTCACGCGAAGCCTGGGCGGGTGGCAAGCGGTAAAGCACTTATTAAGTACACCATCCTATTTGTGTAGCATCCTACTTAGGAAATATGAAGATGTAATCGCAGTTCCTAATTATGAAGGTATCTGGGGCCCATCTTTGTAAGACGATATCCGTAGTTTCGGCTGAAGCCGTTCATGTCACTAATGCCAGCATGTCACTGCGAGCGCATCGCGCTAGACGCGGAAATACGGACAATGCGTTATCAGAGTAGAGCACCTACCTATTCATCCTTTCTTCCTACTTACGATCCTAAGTAGAATCCTATTAGAAAGCTACAAATAGGATAGTTTAATAAGTGAGTAATAGTATGTAATGTGTACTAAAGCGGATTTTTATTGGATAATTAACAACCGTAAACGTTGTTTTCTTAAATAACAATATTGATGAAGACTCCCATCAGGAGCAGTTAATTTATCTTTCATTTGACACTAATTGCGATTCCTCTAACAATTACCACAGAAGTTGGATTAACTACCACATGCTGATTTATAAACAAACAAGTTAATAGCTCTCACCCAAATACGAAAACAAGTAACAACCGAAACAATTTACCTACAAAGGATTTTCACTCTTCTAGAATTTAAAATTCGTCGGATAAATATTAACACGTTGCGCGCGGATAACGGAGTTAAGCAAATAAAATAGTCCGTTAAAATACGAGAGAATATTTTAAACGAAAATCCTGAAACTAATATTAATATTTCCGACATCGACTGTGTATATCGTGTTTTAACAAAAGTTGAATGTTCCAACCAAGCACGATTGGTTTTATTTGCTTTATATTGGACAAGCTCGTACTTCGTTTTTTGATTGCGTAACTCAATAATACATTTCACCGGACAGACAAAAGAAATCCTTTGGAAGAGGGCGCAGTATCGACAACTGGTTAAAACTTACTTACCTTATTATAAAATTATAATTGAGAATCAAACGAACTTACCAAGTGAAGTTCGATACCAATTATGTGACAGCTTCATTCGACGCTATTTATATTCTCACATATTGTAGTAGCGTTGCCACGCTACAGCCTTCTTACACGATTTTTTAAAGAAATTCAAAATAAAAATATAATATTAACTGTTCCATATTTAGCTCCAGAATCAAATATCTCAGTTAAAAAATGTATTACTATAGGTACTGATACAGATGTATGATCATAACAATGTGATCTGCAATAATCTAACCATTTTTTAATAGCACAATCATACTGTTTGTATGTATTTTTCGATAAGGATAGCATTATGTCGACTGACCTATTGGACAGTGATCTTTTTAATAGAGCTTGCCTGATAATCTCGCGGCAACCAACCGAAGGCTCTGGTGCAAGTTGTGTGGTTCTCTGAAAGGTGAAATCAAAAGGTTGATGTTAGGGTCAAATGTTATCATCCCTTTGGGTACAATTAATCTTTGGAAAATTGGAAACCAAGGTTGCGTTGGCCAATAGGGTATGACAATAATGCCCTCAGCCTTATCGTGAATAATTTTTTGAATTGTTTTTAAAACAAGCGAAAATGGAAGAAAGGCGTAAAAGAATATTTTTTGCCAAGATATTGTAAAAGCGTCAATGGCCCAAGCATCAGGGTCGCTTTTCTAAGAGACATAATAATAACATTTTTTGTTTCGGCGAGTAGCGAATAAATCGATCGTGGGTTACCCTAACTTTTCTTTTATTTCCAAAAATGCATAACTACCCAACTCCCATTCTGTATCGATAAACTTCTTTCGGGATAGTCTATCGGCATCAAGGTTGTCCTTAGTGTTAATATATGATAATATTGAACAATTCCTTTCTTTGTCCATAAAAGTTTTTAATCCTAGAAAGATTGCCAGTAATTCTAGATAATTTATATGTTTTTCGCGTTCTTCAGTGGACCACATACCATTAACACGGCGGTTGGTCTCGGTACAAACCGCTCCCCACCCGGTCTGGGACGCATCGGTGTAAATCTCAAATTGGAAGTTAGTATGCCTCATATGGTTGTAGGTAGAGAATATATTATCATTCCACCAGTTTAGGTCACGGAGTATTTCGTTCGGTAATATTATCTTGGCGTTATAATTATTATTGTGTTTTAAAAGCAATAGGAATTTTTGTCTTTCCAAAATCTTGGTGTATAGCCACCCATATTTGGCAGTCGGGCAAGCAGATATCAGAACTCCGATCATTTGAGCTAAATCACGGATGGTACACTGGGGCAAAGAAGAATACTTTTGTACTAATTGTGCAATATTGTTACGCTTGGAGTCTGGCAAGTTCATTGTCACGGGGTCTCATCACGAAGAAAAAATTTTTGATTTCAAAAATTTTCACTAGATGGCGACACGTGTATCATCTGGTTATTGATGTTGTTTATAAACTTAAAATAACAAGGAAATAGGCCCTTAAAATATCAAAACAAAATTTTGTACAGCCCCTAAAATACAAAAAACATAATATTTTGTAAAATTTCCTGGAATTTCAATTTAATGAATCATGTCTAGCACCTATGACGGAATAAAATGGTACCACATTGTAGACAGGATATTTGGCGAGAAAAGCAGGTGTATAGATGGCGCAGGTGTTTTGCTAGTTGTGTAATTTCACCTTAGAACCTAGAACGCACTTATTGCATAAATCGATTGATATTTTCGCTTAGGTGGTCGATAGTCGGCGTAGCGCAGCGCGCAGCCGATAGTTACTTAATTAATTCTGATAAAAGCCGATTCGAAATCTCCCTCTTGTTGAAAAGTGTGCATCAGTACTTTTCAATAACTTTTTTGGAACCCTCTGATGCTTGTGCGTTCCTTTTTTTTACTACTTACCTAATACATTAAAAATATTTTTGTTCATTGTAATAAGTAGGTACTTAGACCCTGTGCCCGCGCGCCTTCTGAAGCACACTTAGTTTTTATAATTTAATGTATAGTGGCCAGCACATCAGATTAATAATTTCCGTTCCGATCTATACTCGATTACAACTGCATAAGATGCTGCAGTATTTTGCTTGACGTACTGTCTTCTGTATCGACCTAAGTAGGTAGGTAAGTAAAATCATTTCGTCCATGGTAACATGGCCCGCATTTGTTGCATGAAAAGAATCAGTTATTATTTTTGTCAGTTGTTTTTTTTTTCTTTACTCTGTCTTGTGTGTTGTGCCAAATAAATGTTTTCTATTTCTATTATTTGAGTACCTACAGCCTACAGTATCTTCTTACATTTTTGTAACAAATAATTGCATTCCTTAACCAAAGAACCGAAAAAACTGTCTTAAAAAAATGTTGATTACATCACAGTTGGTAGCATGTCAAGTTATACATTAGAACCATGAAAATAGCTTTTATTACGTTAGAAATAGAGGCGGTCTCAACACCATTAAGTAAATAGTCTGACTTGCGACTGTGTTTCTTTCTCTAAAAACAATTCTCGCTCGTAGGTACTTAAATCATAAACTGCAGGATTATTCAGGATATTATCGGTCTCGCTTGCACATCAGTTCTCTCACTCATAACACAGATATTATAATGCGCATAATAAACTGAAATCCTTCTAATCAGATGAAAGGCACTTAACATTTTAAAATAGGCTTTAGTCCCCGGGGTTGAATATTGCATAATAAGTCAATAGCGATGAGGGCCAAAACTTGAATGTTGCACTAGACTCATATTTTCGCCCAAATCATTCGACGTCGTCGTAGCGCATCGCATAGGAAGCAATGGTTTAAGTCGACTGTTCAAGACCTCGTAGACTCTATTTTTGTTTTGGCAAGCTCAGACAGTGAATATGCTCGAAGTGTTTTTTTTTAATTTTCTTATTAATTTCATTAATGCTTACCTAATTCATATTCATAATGACTATGGTGTAAATATAAATGTTTTTGTTCAATGTAATAAATTTTGTATCTTTTTTTCTTCGGTAAGGGATAGCTAGACAGCGCCATCTTTTGAAAAATATGACAGTACTAGGTGAGAGTTAATTTGCTAACAAAGCATTCAACAACTTGCTGTTTTAAGCACGTCCGAGAGTAATAGAGGGGCGCAGAATTGCTAGCTAGCTAGCGCCACCTTTGAATGAATATAGCAGTACGATTTTGCCCGTACGGCCCCGCGAGTTACGGCGGCCCCGTTTTCATATGGGTGATGAGGCATCTGTACTCATGTATTATAATATCTGTGTCATTGTCAAACTACTTGTATTAAATTCAAATCCTAAAAACTTGCAGGTACTATGCGGCTGTAAACAACTTTTTTGGTAGTTCACTATAAAACCTAAACATTGCAATAAATTGATAGTTTCATGAACATTTTTAAGACAATCCGTATAGCTGTCACCGATACATAAAATATCATCTAAATATATTGATCTATAACCTCGACTTCTTAGACATGAAATCACTTCTTTCATGACTTTTGTGAACACCCTAGGTGCCAATGACAAACCGTACGACATAGCTGTGAATTCGTAGGTAATTAAGGAACCTGACTCAGCTTCAAATTCGAATCGGAGGTATTTTCGATCTGTGTCCGCGATAGGTAAAAGAAGATATGCTTCTTTTAAATCTATTGTGGCTAAATAGCCGTTTTGAGGAATTAATTTCGCTGCCGTACGGTAGTCTTTCATCTTAAAGTGAGAGGGTAGAATAAATTTATTTAATGGCTTTAAGTTCAATATAAACCGCTTACCCCCGTTAGGTTTGGGAGTCAAAAAGATTTTAGATATGAACTGGTCATTGCTTGGCGTACAAGGAGATATTGCGCCCAGGTCTAACAATTTTCCTATCGCGTGATTCATATCCCGTTTTTCGTCACATGTAAAGTTGTTACGTGGTACTACTGTTTGTATTACCTCGTTACAAAAGGGAATGGAAAATCCAGTCGAGAACGACTGCGTTTTGAGAAATAGTAAGCCAACAATCATAAAAATGTCTTATACGACCGGCGTGTACCTGCGTTACTGCTGCGTTGGCGCACGGGGTTTGCTTTGTTGAGCATTCTTCGTATTGGCTGGTTGGTTGTCGCGACGCGGTGGCGGCGCTGGAGGATGGCGCCGGTTCCCTCCCCGCCCCCCTCTGTTCGATGGGTAGCGAGGAGGCTGCCAGTTTCCATGGTAGAACGGACTAGCGCTGGATTGTTGCGGGTACACGGCAGGAGCTTTTTGTGTCGGGCCCTTTTTAATTTGGAGCCCTTGCTTTTCGATGGCTTTTGCAGCTTTGATGTTCTCGCCTAATTTTTCGCCAAACAAAGTACGATCCCGTTCGGCGTCATTAATCACATTAAGGCAGGTTTTATCTAGGCTTGGTGTGATTTATTTTATTCGATTTTGTGTATAGGTGAAGTGTAAATCGGACAGTAATCGACAACCATTACTAAGGTGTTTAATCGCCTGTACCTTATCCTCATTCGTTAGTAGCAGGTCCATGGCCCTGTTGACCGCTGTTATTCCAAGGCCAAGCTGTTGTTGTTGCACCGTTACTGAACTTTTGCCTCGGTTTCTGACCATGTCTGGTAGGGCAGCGGCGATTTCAGCGTTTAGCTTTGGGGCTTGTAAAAGCCGACAGTTGTCCGGTACGGCATATTCTTTAATAATTTTGTCTGTGGACTCTTTTGGAATACCTTTTTTCAAGATCGGTAACCATAGCTTGGCTTGGCTATCTAAGATTTTTTCGCCATACTCAGGGGAATCAGATTCAGTTTCACCCAGTGCTGAGAGCAACTCGGGGTCCAACAAGGGTTCTTCTAATGTAGGGTGGTCGGTAGAAGTAGTTTCAGCCGATTTTTCTTACGTTGTACTTATTGTGTCAAGGTTTTGTACCGTGACTTCGTCATTTTGAACTATAATATCGTCATTTGAATCTTCTTGCAAAAGGACCTCGTGTGGTAATTCGTGGTAGCCTAAAACAATAAATAGTTTTAGGATGTGGGTAAAAATGAAAACTAATTAAAAATAATGAAGAAACTTTATAATAGAACAATATAGTGCTTATATAATTATTTAGCTTAAACGTATCACTTTGTATTCGTAGTCATTAACTCGCAGTTAATTCCTACTAACCGACGTAAAAAATAGGTCACGCCGTAGTGTACCTAGATATACTTATATACATTGTTGGAGACTCGCAGTCAATCCCAATGTTTCTTAGTTGTATTTATTGACTCGCAGTCAATCCATACGTATCGGTAGGTTAAAAAAAATTAAAACCTTACTGTTTCCACTTTAAAATAAATGTTTGCGAGTACTTACGATTGGTATCCTCCTCTTCGTCAGATACTATAATCTGGCGGCGGTAAACCTTTCTATTCTTCTCCTTACTTTCTAAGTATTTTTTGATAATGTTCTATCTTTTCTTCCCTAGTCCGTTTCGGCATTTTTGGGCGTGTGCACTCGTTGCCTCGCACAAATAAGGAATGAGCTAGCAATGAGGCCGCGCGGGTCGGTATGGCGGGGGTAAAACTCGTTACATAGTTTAAATATTTTCTTTTAAAATTGTGCGATGTTGCCAGCACCTAAAAGGGACTACTTGGTTATTATATCTGAAGAATGAAGCGACGAAATATAATTGTGGGTAAGATAGACCTTTGGGATAAGCTATTTTAATATGTCATCTTCAGAATATTGCTTAGCTATCGCATTGGTACTGAACCATGCAACATTATAGTTATCGTACGACTTTCTAGGAGTTTTGTAAGTTTTCACTTTTTTAATCTTTGTTGCGAAAATATATAAAACTAAAACTAAATTTCTGATGCATTGCGTTAAGAAAATTAGTAAAAGCAATAACTTTAGGACCGACGTAACCGCCTTGCTGCAATATCTAGCTGAAACAATTTTCAGAACATTTCGGAGCGCGAACTCTGCGTTCGTCGAAGCAGTTTTTTGCTGTCGGTAAAGTCAGCACATCAGACTATTACGTTCTGTTGCAAAATAATCCCTGTTACCACTGCATAAGATGCTGCAGTGTTCAGCTCGACATGCTGTCGTCCGTGCCATCATAATGCGGCTGTTTGCTCGGGCTCGCTCAGGACATTCTGTCGGTACGCTGTTGCCTGAAAGTACTCTAATCTGGAAATATACGAGTTGAAAATGCGCGTGCGCACGTTCCATGTTTTAGTAATTAATAATGTAATATTTTGACAGTAATATATTAATAGTTTGCAATAAAGCAAAAAGTGAAGTAAGTATGTGATACTCGTAAAAAGTATCTATTGATTTGACTTTCGTTTTATGAAAGCATAAATAAAAGGCAATAAAATGCGCAGTAGACCCCCGAGAGCAAAAAAACGCTTCTTATCCGTGAATTCATGAATAGTCGATCACCCCCTACAACAGAGTGTCTTCAGAAATGATTATGTGCAGTCTTGTCAAAAATATCGCGCCGGTCAGCGACGGAAAACATAGTGAAACCTGCACTCGAGTGGTTGGGTGTTGGCTAGAGTGTACAAGTTTTGTTTCGGTATTACTTAGAACAGTATTAATTATGTCGTAATTCAGTATTTATTCTACTTCTGTTTACTTATTTCAAATATATTTTTAACGTTTAATAGAGCAATATGAAGTCGTATGTTTTCGCAGGCAGGTAACCCGAGCTATGGAAGCGCCGACGATTTGGTAAATAACATCTCAAGAGACGTTTGCACTACAGTGGCCACAAAGTTTGTGGCACAAACGGAATATACGCAGGACACGCAGGGTTTTTTTTAAATTTGAAATGGGTTTGTTTTTAACTCTAGACTAAGCGAGACGTGGCGTAGACAAAGTCGATGGAGCGAGCTCACTCAGAAGATGGCTCTGGCAGTCGAACTCACCGACAGAACACAGCAAGCTGCTTGGCACCGGACTCCGGTGTTGCATGGTGGTGTGCTGTTGGCGTTAAACAACTACAAAACTACATCTGTCATTATAATAATAGTTTAATCTAAATTATCATATAATGAAACAAATGAATAGTTGTTTGAAAAATCAAACTTGCGCTAGCTAAGTTGCGGGTGAACCATACAAATCGTAGTCAACCATAAAATTTACAATATAAACCAAGTCATTTTTGTCTACGATAATTAAAACTTTATTGACTAGATGCATGCTACATGATATGGAACGAAGCTTGGCAGGAGCGGTGCATGGCATATCAATCTAAGCCCAAAGCTGGCAGCGTGCCTGGGAAATGTCTCATAATAATATGTCGACATGAGTGCGTCCGATGCCGGATGCAAACTAACTGCACTGCAGTTTATTAAAGTAGGTATGATAGATAGATATGGACAGAAACCGGTAGAGGCAAATCATCAGCACGAGATGCAGCCTTGATGCTGACCACGATCCTCAGACATGAGGGAGCGACTAAAGAGATAGAGATCTCTCTACCTCTATATCGTAGATAGATATTTTCTATTATAAGAGGGCAAAACAACAGGGCAGTTTACACAGAGAGGTGTTCAAAGAAGGGGACTTATCGCTAAGAGCTATATCTTCCAGACAATCTTTGTGTACAGGAAATTCTCAATTACATGTCTACGTTTGAAAACATTGTTAAATTGATTGTGGTAAGTAAAATTCACCTGCGGCCGAAACATGAGTTGATGAGCTTTTCATCTATTTAGTTTATTTAAAGGCCCTACGACAGCTTAGTAACTTTATACAATAAGATTTCTCATCTCTTTCAGTCAGCCCACGAGAACTGTCCTTAACAGCCGCACTCAGAGACGTCAATTAAATTTAATCTATAATCAAGTCTCGTTCTGTCATTTTCTTTGTCTATGGAATAGAAAGGACGGCATGAGACTTAATGAATGATCAACTTTAATTGACGTCCCTGAGTACGGCAGTCCTTCAGAATCCTTTTACTGATCAAAGTCATGGTCCCAATACGGAGACCGTCGCACTCATTTCTGGCGCGCGGCCAGCCGCACCCCGCATCTCGCCGGAATGCGCGGTAATCTAACAAACATCCCGCTCCGATGCTCCAATGCTCTGCTTCGGCAAAAGTAACAACTTATTACGGCTTGGGATTGCTTGGCTAGCGGATTTGTAAGAGGTAACGTGCTGTTAGTGGAATTTGAAAACTCCTTTATTAATTTTTGGGTGTTTTTTGATTTGAGTTAAGTTTTATTATTATTATTACTATCCTATACCTGGCCCGGCGAACCTTGATCCCTATGACAGTTCATGTTAGTGATGGTTCGTGTCGATGTAACTTAATGAGATTTAGCTACCGCCCTACCACTGCCAATATAATGCTTTAAAACTTTGTTTTGATGATTGGGATCGAGACGTGCGATACGACAGCATTGTAGATGAGCCGTTTTTTATAAACGTAGGCGACAGCAGCTGCAGTTCAGATTTCGAGTTCGTGACACAAACCCTAATGTCATTATCAGATTCAGATTAAAATATATAAAAAAATGATCGCTGAACAGCTTTTGTTTTATATGGTTTTGTCCTACAGTTATTTTTTTAATTCTCTTGGGTATACAATCGTGGTTGCATGTATGCCGCGCTCCGTTCTATTCAATAGAGAATGTACTAATACTTAAGTATGAAAAAGTAATGACACTCATAATTTATCACTTAATTATGCCACACATGAAAACTGATACTAATTTAAACTTATCTTAAATAAAACAAAACCTGGTGTCCCCAGAAATATTTTATAAATTTGTGTGAAATAAAAACAATTTCATGCAACTTTTTAACATTCAGCACCTCAGTGTGACCGTGTTTAGCATATTTGATGCAACACTCCCAAACACTCCCAAATATAAAAACTTATGTAATTTTTCTAAGTGTTTAATGAGTCTTCCAGTTTCAAATACACAATGCGAAAGAGTATTTTCCCAAGTGAATTTAATAAAAACAAAACAACGAAACAGATTTCTAGCTGAACACGTTTCGCATATTTTACATGTTAAACAAGGCATTACAGAGAGCGGTTCTTGTATTAATTTTGATCCAACGCAAGACATGTTAAATAAGAATATTTCCAGTAATGATTATTTAATAGATGACGATGACTCAGAATAAAAATATTTAAAATCAATTACATTGTTTCATTTCATAGCATACTTTTGGCAGAAATATGGTTGTATTTTAGCATATTTTAGCACAGGCAACCCTAAGTTTTAGCAGATGTCTTGATTTGAAAACGGTCACACTGCAGCACCTATAACTTAAATGATTGTAAATCATGTACACTCGTTTCCATTATCGACATTTGTATATCGATATTTTTCCGCACTAGTCGATATCTTCCGAACGAAGAAACTTTTGCAGGACGTAAACGTAAAGTCTGATTGAGATTATTTCTTGTAAATATTAAGAATTGTTATAACTCCGACGGAATATCATTGTAATGGCATATATCTACCAAAATTTAATAAATGGCATTTCTAATGTAACGGTGACGCCACTACAATGTTGTGTCGTAGGAATAACTGTCAATGTCATAGGGATCAAGGTTCGCCGGGCCGAGAATATGTTTGGTGAGAAAGAAGTGCTATATAGATTTCTGATTGACTGATTTCCGATCAAGATATTACTGAAAAATCAAATCATGATTAATTAATAAAACACCGTTTTATGGGAGTAAAACCAGAATTCACCAATTTTTAAACAATTATTCAAGGTGGATTGACGGTTTATTTCGGTTAATTAACGGTGAATTCTATACAAAATATGTCGAATAATATTACAACGGCTTTTAAAAGTTAAACAAGTTGGTGAACTCGACACTAATTCTTAAATCTTCGGTCATGTCGGATTACCGTCTCACCGAATTAAGAAATTGAAGGAACAGAGACTTCTCCTGTGTATTGCGCACATACTATTGTGAACTATAAAATATAACACCGCGCTGTTGGCAAATTTTGGTGAAGATTCGGTGGCGTGGGCGAAATACGGCTAAGAGAACATTCGTTTTATTATTATTATCCTCAGCCCGTTTAATATTTAATTGCAGGATGGACTCAATATGGGTAATGAATGTCTCAATACTGTATCTGAATAAATGTTTTTTTTTAAAAAAAGCATTGTCACTCTAACCTTGCGGCAGGACAAAAATATTACTCCCAAAGTCTAGAAGACTTTAGCATATCCCAATGATGGTATGTGCATTCAAATATTCATTCACGCTTTTTAAATTATGTATTATTCATGTTTTCAGAACTAAACCCTACAGGTATACTATATGCAAAATGTCAGTCTCCATTCTCGTGTGCGACATCGCGTTTTTTGCTTTTTTGGTGGCACGGCATCATCTCTAATTTATTTAGGCCCACTTTAGATTAGCTAATCCGGACTTGCGCAAGTGGTCCTTATTAAATTATCTTAATCGTAGTTATTATGTAGACGAAGAACATTATACTGTCATACCAGTATGAATTATCTATAAAAGATATCAAATTTCGTGCTACGCTTCAAATCATGTCCTCCAAGCCGAATTTCGACTTCAGTGGCCAATCACAACAGAGATTAGCCGACTTCGCGGGAGATATTTTAGTGCACAAGTGTGTGCGCAATACACAGGTGTACTCTCTATTCCTTCACTCTCATAATTCGATGAGACGGCAGTCCGACATGACCGTAAAGAGACGCTTAAAAAAACGAACTGATGCATGATAGTTTTGGCACAGAATAAGTACTAGTTTTGGTAGACAGCTCGCACAGGGGCATTCGCTCATAAGCAACTCGTGTCGCGTAATTTATGAAACAATTTAGTATACAAAGGTTTTGGAGATGTTCCATTTTCTCGGGTTTTACGAAGAACACCTATCGTTGTCATTCAACCAATTTTTTTTTAATCTCCGCCCTCACAGACACACTGAGCCTGTAAATACAATCACAAAGAAGTAATTGATTGCTCTATCGCTTGCTCGCTTTCCCTCGCACCCTCCGAGCCTGACCTCTTACTGCCATTTCATTGGCATTACGCTTTCATAGTTTCTTTTATGACGACTGGATACTATTGTTATCCTTTTTTACTACTTTTTTATCCCTAGGTACCGTACAAGGCTAGTTACTTACTGTTATTTGATGGACATTAAAAACTAGTTTTTTAAACATCGACTGGTAATAAAATAAATAACTAACTAATGTATAATTTCTAAAACTGATATTGATTGGCATTATTTAAGTACGATTAAAGATTTAATTATTACGGAGTTAAAATAATTTTAGAAAAGGCCTTATTTCAAAACTTACTGTACCTATTTCACTTTACAAGTATGTACCTGAATGCACGCAAAACTGCCGATAACGTTGTGCAGAAAACCAAGAATTAGATTCATATCACCCGTAAGCCACAATCACTGCTAAAATAAGATATCCCGTTACCATTTAACAATCTTATGACCACAGTCTCTAGGTACAATAATTGAAACACGGTATGACAGTTCAGAAAACAATATTCGTAAGTAATTTATGAGATATATTGCCATGAACAATGTCTCGTCAGGCGTATTCAATATTCATCCCTCGCTCACGCTTCACAGGACACGCTTTTGGAGATTGTATTTAAGAAAATGCCATGAATAAAGTTACAATTGTAGGATGTACCATTTTTTTTTATTTATTTATAGGAAGGTACAGCGAAGTGATAGCCTAAAGTTCACCAACACATGTTCATTTTTCAATTAGCCGGTTTAGAAATGTTTGAAATATTTTGTATGGGAATTCTGTCAAAGTTTATCGGCTGTTTAAAAATTGGTGAACTCGGTTTTTTTGTCGTTACGCCTATAAGCGTCACTGTCACAGAAAGAGCCTATGTTGTTCCACTGCAGCGCCAAGGCGTTGGCCAAGGCAAAGACAATAATTAATACACGGTGTTACTTTGCATCCTTGCCATATTCACAGAGATAAAAGAAGGGAACAGTACCTATTACTTTAGATAAGCAAGAGACTCCCTTAAATAAAGCTCAATAAGTTTTAAGAAAATTTGGGTTTGTAGTACACATAGGAATAAATCATTTTTTTCTCGCACGTGCAAAAGTAGCAATAGGAATAAACCAAGTGGGCGTGGCTAAGCCGCCCGCGCCCGTTGCGTGTAGGTAAATGAATTGATTTCAGATTTTCCTTCCTACTTTACGGGCTTAGGACTGGCAAAACTACCTTTGGTTTCAATTCATAACATCATTATTTATAACATTGTTCCACATTTTTCAAATTAATAAATTAGTTATTTTTGGCGTAGTTAAAAAACTGAAATCATCTTATTTACAATTAATTAGTTATTTAGAAGTTGCTACTTACAAAGTTTACGTACTGCGAAGCAAGAGTTTAAAGTGTCCTCCGTTCTGATGAAGGCACAGTCTAGCACGGCGAAGCGAAATCGCTTTAGTTTTCGCAACACATACACGTTTTGTCTCACTGTTTCGAAAGCTAAAACAATCCTTTCGCGTAACACGTTTACACACTCAATCTGTTGCCACTTATCGCGGGCCCGGCCGGCGCGGGCGGCATTTTTGATGTTAGAAAGAGAGCGCAATCGCCGCGGCTCTTTTGTGCAGATGAACAGCCAACAGTGATGTGTATGCGCTACGACAGTTAATGGTGTGCGTAACAGATTGTCGATAAAATTAAATAATCAAGATTAAAAATCAAAATTTTAGATCACTATTTTTTTAATAATTTGAGTTCAGTGTTCGTACCTCTGTAAATATGGCAAGGATGCAAAGTAACATCGTGTATAAATGATAAAAAAAAACAATAATACACTTTTTTAAGGTACCTTAAAAACATGTCTACGCTCATATATAGATTGCTACGACTACGGCTGCTACGAACTAAACAACGCCGCCTAAAGTTCGCCGCCAGAGGTGCGGTAGCGAGGAACGCCAGACGTCATCGGGTGACGGGTGCTGTTGCAGGGAATGGATTCGCTTTGACAATTGCGTGTGATTGGCGCTTCCTCGCGCCCCCTTCTTCTGTCCTCCTTGCGGAGTGCAAGGAGGATCGCGCAAGAACTCGTCAGACATAAATGTAAAATTTTACAATTCATTCATAACTTTTCCTGCGTATAAAGCATTTATCGTAAACAATTTATAGTAACATAAAGTCAACATGTAGAAAGTACCTAAATTAATATATCGAGAATGTTGTAAAGGTAATCTATTATTATAGATATAGCAGTCACCTAATACGCTCATATTTTTCAGTCGTTCTTCGCTCCAAATATTTTAAGGCTCCGATAGATCAGAGTTTGAAGAAAAATAATTAAAAGAAAGCGAGAAGCAATTCCCGCTTCAAACGATATTAAAACTCGAAATAACTTTAGATTCCGCCCGCTCTGCTTTTGAATCGAAGACTTTATTTATAATTCCTGAATTGATGGAAAATTGTTATTTTGTTTTGACCAGATGGCGTTTTTTGTATCAGACTCCTGATAAAATATGCAATTAATCATCCCTGGTCTTATTTCCTGTTAAATAGATATCGCATCCGTCGTGGCCTGCCCGACTCATAAATTTCAGGAAACTACGTAAGTGTATCGCGAAGTTTCTTCATTAAAATAGTAGCAACTTGGCGAATTCTCTACCGTGCAGCTTAAATAATCTTCTGGATTCTTTGTTTCGTGAATTTTTATTACACTTAAATTATAATTATAATGTACATTAAAAAAACATGTAATAATAATAATGTAACACTTAAATATTTCTTTGAGACAATTACAAAAACTAATAGTTGTAGCCTAAATGTATAAAACATAGTCGGGTTTGTTTGAACTGTTAGACCGATTTTAATGAAATTAGGATAGATAGGATTCGTCTCTCGCCTAATAACTCCTAGAATAACAACAAAAACACGCAAGAAATTTTACATCATGGGGGTGAAAAGGGGAATTAACAGTTTGTATGGGAAATCTGGCATTTGTAGATTGTAGCGGAAGTCCCGCTAGTTTTGCTAATAAAAATGCA
Source organism: Pyrausta nigrata (assembly GCA_949316185.1). Classification (NCBI taxonomy): domain Eukaryota; kingdom Metazoa; phylum Arthropoda; class Insecta; order Lepidoptera; family Crambidae; genus Pyrausta; species Pyrausta nigrata. The sequence goes on along the minus strand of OX438949.1, from coordinate 13,702,336 downwards.
GTAAAAGCGTCGCCATCTTTACCGATTGTAAGACAAAACCTGAATCATCAACTACCGTATCTACTCAAATTTCGTCAAAAGGATCACCCGGGGTCCCGGTGACCCCTGCTTAATTATGTATTGAGTTCAGAAGAAGTCACTAAGCCAATAAATCTTGGAGTGCCTCCTCTTGCCTTCCCGTGCCTTTTGCTTCTAATTTATGAATAATAAAAGACATTGCCGGGTTTTTATTGAGTTTTGACGAGTTTGGGCTATCGTTCAAATGTTGGGTTGTGTGGTTTTAGTATTGTGAAAGGGCTTCAAACTTTTAAACAGTTTATAAGAATCATCAGTAATTTATTTTTGTTGAAACCTTTATTTTCAAATCACGAGCTGGCAGTAAATATATTCTTTATGTATAGATTTAAATTTGTATCACACTTAATCACACTGTTTTATTATTGTTTTTTATGTCACTCTCTTTTTGTCTATCTATCCATACACATATTTAGTCCCATTTTATCCTGTTTCTTTTACCAATTTCCTACTAGTTTTTAGTATTTTTAATGCTACGCCACCATTCAGGCAATATAAGTTATGTATAAATAAAATGCAAGCAAAAAATTATCGCCATGTCTGGACTTTCAAGAATAGAGTGAATATGCTGTTACTAGTCAGACATGACCCCATCCTCGGTCGCATCGTCACACCATCAGGAGAGATTGCGGTCAATTATCTGCCTATTAATAAAAAAATCTGTTAAAAGACTGCATTTTAAGCCATAAAGAACGTGATGTAAAGGATTGTTTTAAGGTCGTCGAATGCTCCCGTCAGTTCCAATATGCCAATCAAATCTCCACACGACACAATGTTCGCAGGTTCCCGGGAAATCATATTTTCCGTACGTGGCCCACAATATCCGTAGTCCGCAGTCAATCATTTGGCGAAAACAAACGCACTCATCCACCACACGGTAAGAAAAACGGCCAACTCACTACTTAGACCCGAGTTCACCAATTTTTAAACAGCCGGTAAACCTCAATTACGCATAATTTGACGGAATTCCCATACAAAAGGCCGCTGTTTTCTTTCCATTAAACATACATATTGAAAATAATAATTGACTAATTTGTCAATCCATAGTTACATAAACTACGAGTACCTACTTCGTTACCTACAATAAACAAATAAGTTCATTATTGTTCATTAAGTATTTGTTCATTTTTGTCGTTAAAGTGAGAACTCGTTTCCAAAAAATAAAACTTTATAATCTAGAAGCTTTCATAAGCAGTGCTTACATTACAATATACTTTTATTACAATTTAAGTTCCACCGGACGACACGGTCAGTAAATTTTTGCGTGCAAAATTTACTTAAGTACTTTCTATCTAAGGACATATCTTTTTTTTCTTTTTAACGTCAGTGAAATGCTCTTAGTATACACACCAACCGCGGGGGTTATGTGGGACCCTATAGTTGTATAACAACCGTTTAAAACCATAAACAGTTTTAATAAACTTTTCAATAAGGACAGATTCTGGCTTATTTCTTCAGGCTGCGCTGTACAATCCGGTACAACGGTTTCTCGTCGGTTTTTCTCATTACCTGCGCAAATTGTGGGCGCGCGGTAATCACGTGACACGGCTCGGACGCGGTAACGAACCCCGAACATCGACCGAATGCAACTGAATTATCTTGGGCACCGGGAATATTGGCACCGATTAATCACTTTACCGGCTTATGTTACGGCTTTAACTCATTTAGGAACGTTTTTGAAAAGGACTTGCATGGTGATATTACATTGGTGGAGTTAAGACTGCTGGCAGTTTTGTTGTTAGTCAACAGATATAAAACTACTGAAAAATACCAATAAAGGGTAGACTGGTACATACTTCTAAGTAAATAATACTACAGTATTCTTGTTGTAATTACATATCATACAATGTTACATTTATTCAACCGTTTCAAAGTCAGTTTATAAAATTTCGCGTATTTTTTAAATAATTGTTTTTGCTCGTAAAGTGAGCCTTATTACATCGTTCTTAGGGCCATAAACCGAACCATAACCCACGCGTGCATAATAATATTACGCACTAGTGCGTAATAGAATTATCTCTATAAAGTTAAGTTAGTACCTAACTGCAAATTATATGTGAGTAAACAGAGCACTTTCAGTTTATCCGGGTAATACCATTTTTTCGTAACAACAACACAGATTATATAATACAACAAACAGGTTTTATGCCGCCGAAAATCCATTTACATTTTAACACAACTCTACTACTACTAAACAAATAATTGTGTCCCTAATTAAGTAAAAACATTTATTGTTATCAAATTGTTTTCAATTCGCAAAAATTCGTTACAAAATATTTGCATTTTATCACTAAAATTATAATTTTTAAGTAGGCTGTATGGCTATACGTAATCAACCACCATACATTTGGCACGTGAAAAAAAAACTTGGGCGCCATTTGCCATGATTTTCATATTTTGTTTGCTGTCGCATTTGTTGCTGTGTGGTATATAATTGTAAAAATGACAAGTTTTAGTACAGAAGATGAACTATTAATAGATTTTTAACCCCGCCAGAAATGCTGAATGTAGCACAATATGCAAACGAAAGCCTAATCTAGTTAAAACCAACAACCCAATATCGTTTTGAAAATTGTACATTCCCCAAGTGTTTTAATAATTAAACGATTTTTGCAATACTTGTTTGTTTTTTCCTCGCAAGTGTGTTGAAAAAGTTCGTATGAAACTCGTGAGAAACTTGCTCAATAGACACTTGACTGATTTACGCCCTCGCCTACGGATTGGGCTGCAACTCACAGCCTCGTGTATAAATAATGAGCAACTTTACTCACTTGTTTCATTATGTACTATTATTAATAACTGTATTTTGAAACTCTAATTTTTGACGTAAGTACTTCTTTTATTTTGTTTTAAGCTTCATGAACGCAATATTTGTATAACTTGATGAATAGCTTCAACATAAAATAAAACTGAAATTTTGAGCTGTTAGAAAATCCCTCATTACACTGCAAATGCGCGCGGTTTCGCTCTGCGATTCATTTCGGCGACATCTGTCGCATGGCAGTGACGTATGTTAACGTCGGATCGCCGTTTTGTCACCTCGTAAGTCCTTCTCCCGCATGACGTAATGGGAATTGAGCCTTTCATTTGGGTAATGAGCGAGTAATTTAATCTGGATATCCGTGGTGGACAAATGTTCATTAAATAAGAGAATGTAGCTATGTAGCTTATCATAATAGGCACAACGTTAGTTAAACGGTATACGAAATATCATATGATCAATATTTTTCATAGTCATATTGTATTTGTTTAGATAAAGGTAGGTCCCTATTTTTCGTATTGAAAAATGTAATTCGATTTTATAGAATTGGTTTTTCGTATCGAAACTTGCCTGATCAGATTATCTGAACATGACTTGCATGACTGATGTGCACAGCTATTCTTTTTCAATTTTGTTTGAAAAACGTGCCAGCACATTGAATGGCAAGCTTGTATTTATTTCCTTTATTTCTCGAGCCAACTTACACCCTGCCACAGATATTGGAGATACAGGTGGAGTGAAAGTTAATCTATTTTTATTGCTGACCGTACAAGTAACAGCTTCTTCGCTCCACTACTGAAACTGATACCGTGGCTAAAACAAAGAGCAATTAAATCGAGGCTTCGTTCCTTCCAGGTAACAGGTAGCTATATAAATCTCTGTAGAGAGAATTAGGGGATGATGTCAAACGCTCTCCCTCGGGACTGTGTCCACACTACCCCCGTTTTATAGTGAACTACAAGACTTAAACTTAACTTTTGTTACGTTGTGTTAAAGTCGATAGTAGCTTGTGAATCCAGAATTTGTTTGTGGATTTTACGAAAATTATGCCCCGTAAATGAGGGCAGAAATTGGTTTACAGTGTTTGTGTAACGTTTCGTGTAAAATAACATTACGGTTTCGGACTTGCTTCTGCCTCTTAGGTATGTTTTTCGGTGGCTGAATAAGGTGTTAAAACTATTAAATGAATTTGGGGATCGAACTTCAAAACTGCTTGCTAGAAAAAAAAACAGGCACTAACAGCTACAAATCAGTCGTTAACAGGGATTTGCGAACATCCCAAATATATCCAGCAGATAGGATGTCCTGGCGAATTATAATCAGGTCGATCAATCTGAAACTAAAACTTTTAATTACAGTCTTAAAAGTTTCAGTCTCATTATTAGTTTAAGTACAATAGTGGATAGTCATTTTAATTGCCCGATTTGCCCTTGTAGTTATTACTTCTAAAATTCTATAAGATGAAAATATTCTGTTATTCCAAATCAAAATGCGCATTTCTTACAAATACGCAATCAACCAAGGAGCAGTCTCCAAAGAGGAGCAATCTCGATACACATCGAATAAAACCAAATTATCTGAGGGAATCAGAATCTAATCAAACGCAATGGGAATACAAAATATTCTTTTCGAGTGCCTACTCAAGGATCTCTAACTAAATTCGTTATTTGTGTTTTTGGTGAAAAATCTTGGGTGAGCTAGGTTGCCGTCAGATCAGCAAAGTTATCATGTTATTCGAGGTAAAAAAAGTCTTTCTTGAAAGGGATTTATGTTTAGGAAAACGTTAAACGTGTGCAGTCTCCCAAAAGGAAGAAATTTTCTAAGAATCAGCCAGTAAATTAGGCAAATGTTGTACAAAACTAGAGACCTTTTGAGCATTAAGCTCGAATTTATATAAGTTTGAATAAGAAACCAAAAATTCGCACATGGGTAGCATTTGAACCCACGTCCTTTGGCTAACCGGGCCAACGCTCCTACCAACTGAGCTACCGTGCAGTCTATCCAGCCGTGTGAAATCTTGGTCTCTTTTGAAAACGTCATTGCGTGGTGACGTCAGCTTCATTTAAACTTATATAAATAAGAAAGAACACCGAGTGATAAAAATAATAAAAACTATTAAGTTCGAAATGTATTATTAATGGAAAAACATCGAAATAACACCAAGTCATGTAAGTCGGATTACGAATACCAATAGTGTTGCTTCATGAAATTGTAGAACCGATTTTGAAATACTTTTTACATTTTGTAAAATACGGACGAGAGAAGGTCAGGGTAAACACTGCGGCATCTAAGCAGAAGAAATAGGGTTATTTACGAATGATAATGTGTAGGCTCATGTGCTGGCCACTGTACATTATAGTTTATATCCATAATACTATCAATCTATGGGCGATGAAATCAAAATCCATTAAGTGAAAGCACACAACAAACTAGCTTTTATTCCGAAATGCTTTCAGTTAGGATTGCCATTTGACTGTGGTTTCCCAATTTACATAGTCTGGTAGTCACGCGACAGGCGACCTAGAACTAACCGGCTGATAAAGTGGCTTCGGTCGACCCGGCCGGCACCTCAGTGCCAAATAGTTCCACCGACTGTTTCAAAGTTGTTAGTCAATCGATAGAACACTTCATTAGTTTGCGACGGTAGGACATTAGCGAGGGTTGCTAATTATTGGCAGGCCTAGCGCCTAACTTGAAACCTAAATAAAAAGATTTTTGAAGCCTATGAATAACGAAAATGACATATTTTGAAATCCATAAAGTTAGGCGGTCGCAACAATTGTAACTCAAGAACTGCTGTAACGAATTTTGTGGTTTGTGATTGGTTAGAATGGTTTTTTGTTAAAATACTTTATATAGGTTAAGTACCTAAATAAAATTGCAGGCAGTGGTTGTTGCGATTTTTAAATAAAATTAATAAGAATGAAAATAAAATACTTATATAATCTACCATGTGTCTCTGCTTCAAGGTATGTAAGCAAAAACTATTTACACAAAGCCGAAGAGCCTCGCAGCAATATATCCGCAGTAGGTATGCCGGCAATGTCTCGCTCCAATAGCTTAAATTGTTCGTGGCTGCTCATCACACCGGACATGATCTCAAATTATGTTAGTAGGATCTATTACCTGTAAATACCTTCTGGGAACTTTACTTGGGAATTTTTTTGACATCGGTAAACTTATTTCTAGTCAGGTAGTAGAATATCTTTGCCATCTTAATTTAAAATCCGATCAGGTTAAAGTGTAAATTGGGGAGACATTAAAAGTATGGAGACTTAGCAATACCTACGAATTTCACATTGGACTAGCAGCAAATTAATATGCTATTTTCATCCTGTATGGTGGGCTTTATTATAAAACCTTGGCTTTAAGGTGTGCTTCCGTGTCCAGTAGGTACTTCTAAATTGCAATAAGTTCAATCAAATGTCAGTTAAGAAATGATAGTATCAACCTGATAAAAAATAACTATTCCTATGTTATTTCTCAGGAATTGCAATAGCTATCACTATACCTTTTAAATTAATAGGCCTGCAAGAGTTTACGTTCAGCCGTAGACACATTCCAGAACTCGTAGGAACACAGATATACTTCGTAGACTTTAACGGTTTTTGTATGATGTGCCGGTTACGTATTGGTGTGCGAGGGTGCCCAGAAATTGCGGATAATACACAGCGTCTCGAGACAGGCATTGTTACTTAGCAGTTAATTGATCGGACGTGATTACCTGTGTCCGGTAGGCAACGAGTCATGCTTACGGGCAGTCCAACGATCGATGATATAACGCGCTGAGTGACAGGTTTGTTGCATTAACAGTAACATTACATAGTTTCTGCTTAGTTAGGTCCGTGAATTTAATAAAATTGGTAGTACGTGTTCTGAGTTACGTGTACTAAGCTACGTGACCGCGTGTAGCAAAAAAGGCTTATAATTAAATTTTAGCTAGCCAAATTCAATTCATGGTTATAAATATTTATGCAAATACTGAATGTGACCTATTTATATTTAAGTCATTGTATTTCTAATAAACATGTACTTACTTTTGAGAACATTGTTATGCGGTCCCATATGACCGTATAACAATGTTCTATAATACTGGCCCCCACTTTCATTATCAATACGTTAGGCATTCACATAAAAACTATCTTTTGCAGCGAAACTAAAATACAAATTGAATAATATCTTTAAAATTTCCACGTAAACACATGTACTCATGAACACAGCCTACCCCACTAAAGGCGTTAACGAATTCAGGGAACCACGTTCAGCAAACACCAAAATGTCAAAGGATAAGTATCGCTGTCGGTAAAATTAAGCTCGACAAATGTACACAGCGGGTTAACAAGATCCATAACCCTTCCGGAACTTTATTAAGGCAGGAGGGAATCGAGAATGACCCCGTGAAAAATTCAGAGCCGGCTCAAAGGGCTGAATCAACGAAAACTCGGCTATTCGGGAAGTTAGTTGTCGCTGTCGACTGCCGAATTGATACTGTGCACGCTTTGCTTGTCAATGGATGATTTAATGGTTGGAATGCAATCAGAATGCCTTACTGCTTACTATTATTTTCTAGACCTATTAAAACAAGAGGTTAGGTTAAGTGATATCAAAAGTATTTTTTTAGGTTTAGAGAAGCCTATCAATTATTTATTTACTAAGGACACCAACGATTGTTACAATGATACAATATGAATACAAGCAATGATATTGCATTTAAAAAGAGGTGGATGGGTCATTAGCGCCCGGAAATTGATTGCCTAAAATTGTGTCATTTGCTCAATTTTGCATTCAAATATGACATTTGACACGTAAAAGAACGTGTGCTCGGAGCATCAAATTCGAATCGCCACGCAGTACGACATGACAGGTCTACCTCTTTTTTAAATAAATACTTTGTCAGTGAGTTCAAGTAATTGCTCTATGAATGAAAGGTGCATAGCATGCTTTGTTTTTACATTCGACATTAAATTAATTAAATTCTGTCCATAAATATACAGGTGACAGATTTCTTAAGGCATTAAGCCCGCCAATTGTACTTTCTTTTTTGGTGCAATAAAGTTTAAATAAATAATAATACATTTCTTAAAAGCAAGAAAGTTTCTGTAATGTTCTCTTATGTAATAAACTCTATCAACTAGGACTCGAAAAAAATTTTTTACCTGCATAAATAATATTTAAATTTATTTCAACACACAAAATCTCAGTTTTAAATGCCCATTCACGGATTACGCTAACGATCAGCTTTTGGCTCTATTAAAGTAGACAGGCAAACACTTTAAAAACATAATAATTCCGCTGCAAGCCGAAAGCCAGGTTCCACCCCCACTTAGATAAGTTGTGGGCTGTGGTCTTTTTTGCCAGCAGTAGATTCGGATTCCGCAGGCAGCGGGAAAATTAGAAGCCAGGAGCCGGGCTTAAAGTGCTACGACGCTTTACTCTTGTTTTTAGGGTTCCGTACCACAAAAGGATTAAGAACCTTTTGGAATAACTATTTTGTCGGTTTGTGGTTGGAAAGGAATGAAAACTATATAGAATTACTATCTTGTACTATCGGATTGTCGGGCAAGACCATTTTCTTAGATGCTTACAGAATGATAGAGGTATCAAGTTGACATTAACATTGGATGTTAAAGTACAGGGAGGTGGTGACTTTAAACTGTTCCAAGGCATATAATCAAAAGGTAAGAACCTTTAAAAAAATCGTGGGCTTGAATTAACACAAAACCACATCATCATCATTGTCAGCCGCAGGACGTCCACTGCTGAACATAGGCATCCCCCATGGTTTTTTACAACGACCGGTTGCAAGCGGTCTGCATCCAGTGTGGCAAAACCATAGATTACCTAATAAATCTCGCCAAGCCAATATATACGATAGATAATTGAAGGGCAAGAAACTGTAGTACGGAATCCACGGTGCTTAAGCGCGATACTTATTTGCCCAGTTTTTTTAACCACTCTAGATTGGTTAGTACCAGTTAGCGTTTGAACGTTAGCCTGCAATTCACTTACTGCCACCACGAGAGCTAGGCGTTTTACTAGAGTACTGTGTAACCTCATGGTTAAGACATACTTAAGCAATTGTGAACTTAATATACAGTTGTCCGAAAAAGAGCGACCCAAACCGACATTAGAGATAGCTTAGCCTTTTAGATTAACTTAAAAAGTCTTTTCGTTTGGAAGATAACACCACTTTTTGACAAAAATGGCTAGCCAGACTAACACTGAAGATAGCTTATTCAAAGACCTTTAAATAAAATAATTTGGCTCTAGTAAAAGTGTCATAGTTTGGGTGATAGTGTCAATATCTTGTATTCTTCATACAAGAAAATACAAAAACTATCTTCCAAACCATGAGACTTTTCTTTTAACCATTAGAGCCATGTTATTTTTATTTAAAACGACTATGACTATGCTATCTCTAATGTCAGTCTGGCACGCTCACTTTGGGACCCTGTATATCTCAATTGTGTCATCAATCTTGAGAGTGAAGGAACAGAGAGTGCATCTGTGTATTGCGCTCACATTTGTGCACTATAATATCTTCCGCGCAGTCGGCTAATCTCTGTTGAGATTGGCCACTGTAGTCGAAAAACGGAGGACATTTTATGAATTTCAATTCCTGATTTTAGTGTATCAAACTTATTGCAAACCTACTGAATAGAAACAACTGGAAACTCAACTGCAAACCAAACAAAACTGACTGAACTGAATTTTCATCTCTTTCATTACATCTCGTCATAATCTTGAGAACCCTTACCGTCCTGTCAATACTGGAATGTAGCTCAATCACAAATTCAATAAGGACTTCCATTAATTCTTAGGACCAACTCATGTTTATTTAATTAGCTTTGCCCTAAAATATAGTGCCGACTGCCGCATGAAAGAATTAGCAAACCAATAGCAATAACGTCACTCTCGCGACGCGCTCGAACAATAACACGAGCCAATAAGACTCGCCGTTAACAAAAGAGTAACTCACAGATTATATAATAACCTGTGACAAAAGTAACAATCAATTAGCTGCCGGTCAAGATTGCTTCCTTCCACGCTAGGGGTGGGACACTGAGTAGTGAGTACTTCGATAATATATTTTTAAAATAAGTTATTCCAACAGCCAATTACCTAGTCTGAAACTAAGCGTGAGCATGTGCAATGGCGACTAGGATAACGGATAGACATACTTATAGTACATTTTTTATAAACTCACATGACTTAGATACAAATTATCGTGCTGAGTTAAATTATCCAAGGCGCGTGCTCATCACATAAACAATTGCCCTTTGCGGGATTCGAAGTTAGAACCGCTAGTTTCTGTATGTACTGTCGGTAGCATGTTAGGTTACCCATTCTAACTATGAAAACAGTTTTTATGCAGTAGTTTAATAGTCTGACGTGCGGACTTAGCTTTACAAAGGCCTGCTACGCTTACAATAACTTTTATAATATTATACAATATTTAGTAGATTGCTTTTAATTCAAAACAGTTTCTGGTCAGTAGATCTTCATATAAAAGTTTTCCTTATTGCAAGATTCGTATAGTATCGTATCAATCCGTAGTTCGTAGCTAAAGTACAGCTACAGAGCTACGGTTTACTTTGATGAGGTTTGCTACGGCGTAGCACATAGCGCGTAGTATTCGTAGCACTCTGCTACGATGCGCCAGTAGAACTTAAACATAAGTATTACGAATGTTTTTACTTAAATGGAAAGTAAGAACGGTCTCATCACTACTTTAACTATCGATTATCATAGCCCGAAGTGTTATTTTTCCACCTTGGTCTTTATTGTTACAACCTAGATTTGAAAGTCCCGCAGCCATAAAACACCATTAGAACCTATTGCTTCGTGTTGATTTGGCGGGCAAACTGTTGTCATCGTCTGTGGGAAGCGAGCCCAAAGAAATGGTACTTGGAAAAGACTTAAATTTCACTTATTTTACTTGGCTTCAACTTCAGTATTGTTTATCTATGGTGACGTAACTGCCTGCTATCGACTTCGGGAGTTCTTGCCAAGTTTGTATTCATTTTACATATTTTGAAACTTTGACTGCGGTAAATGTGAAGCACGGGAAATAGCTTTGAAGTTTGGTGCAATAGGTATGGCGTTAGAAAGATAACTGTTTATTTAAAACCATAAAAGAAATAACAAAGCAATTTATACAGAATTACCAAGATGTGCTGAAAGAGCAGCTTCCGTGTTTGTACTTCTGTTTATTTCGAAGAGAGCGTATGTAAATCTAGTTAATTTTGATTTAATTTTATCTATGTGTGATTTCCAGTTAATATGGGTATCTATATTTAAGCCTAATAAGTTGAATTCTTCTACTGTCTGTAAATTTTCATTTTGAAAGTTAATGTTTAAGTCTAAAGGTTTAGTTTTGTATGGTCGGAAATGCATTATTTTAGTTTTTTTGAAGTTAATTTGTAAATTATGATTTTCAAGCCAAGAAACTACAGTATTTAGTGTCAATAATTATATCTTTATGGTTTGTATCTTTGTTTTCCGTTTTAATCAGTAAAGAAATATCGTCAGCAAAGAGAACTGGAAGTATGGTTTCCTTACTTAGGTATTTTGGAAGGTCGTTGATGTAGAGAAGAAAAAGCACGCAGCCTAATACACTCCCTTGAGGGATCGATCCGCTTAGGTGTTTGACCGCGGATTGTGCTTTTTCTATCTCGTTTGTGGTGCTGTTATAGTGTTGAATCTGTACTAATTGCGTTCTGTTGTGTAAATAAGATTGACTTACTTGATTTACTAGCTTTTGCCCGCGACTTCGTACGCGTGGACTCGATGATGCAAAATATTTTATACTCCCGGCGCCATCCAGCTGTCATGTTCTCTCAGTCTACCATGTCGTAAAGAGAAGAGAGGAATGAACAATCAAGGGCAATAGATAAATGCGGTTTAGCATTTATTTATTGTTACTACTATCGTATAGCTTTTATTATTATTAGAAGCCTGTCGTGTCCCACTGCAGGGCAAAGGCTTCCCTACTCTTTCTCCCACAACGTAAAGTAAGTAAGACTATTCTTATACTCGTAGTTCAATTTCCGTTATTTAGTGATAGATAAGTAGTATAAAAAATAATGCAAATTTATTTTGATCTTTCATTAATAAACTATATGTGATGAAAGTATCCACGAACTACTTAGCGTTAAGGTCAGCACCATCAAATTTTGACTCCTGAATGTAAACGCTAATATACCTAAATAGTATACATGCTTATAAAATCTGAAGGATTCTCTCGATTTCTCCAGGTTTACGTCACCAGATCGTGACTTGGAGACAGTAGGATTACCTTGGGAGTTTGAATATGACTAAAGTAATTGACTGGGGATTGAACCCGAGACATTAGAGATGGTTACATTTGAAAGAGCGGTATGCGAGCTACTCGTGCCCGGAAGTTGAACGAAATCGGTTACTGAAATATCTTTTGCCCACATAACGTAGGTAATTTTAGTAATGGCGGTATCAAGCGGTACAAAACAATCTAAATAGCGTCTGGAGCTTGGCAAGTGTTTTAATTAGCTACATAAACACAAATAAAGCTGAGCTGAGCACAGCACAATAATAGTACAGACAGGAAATGTAGTTAGATGTCTTCGAGACATTTTGACGATATTAATTAGACGAGCATCTTGGTGAAGTAATTCGCGCTGGATTACAAAACCAGAGAATGCGAATTCGAATCCCGCAAGGGGCAAATGCTTGTGTGATGAGCACGAGCATTTTTACAGTGGGCCTCACATCAACCGACCCTGATATGCCATATTTCATCCTTATGTTGATCACATAGAGTTCCATATCATTTGAGATATTTTGACAGATTTAGTGACTTTGATGCGGGGTCCACTGTACCAAAGTCAATAAACGTAAGTATGTCTATCCGTTATCCTAGTCACCATAGCACAATCTCACTTGATGTTTTTAGATTATCTTGACACACACCAGTGTACACATATCTTTTATTTTCGATACGTTTTGTTATTCACCTATTAATCCAAAACCGACAGTAAATTGTTAAATGCTCAATTTTCTTCGCGTTATCTTTTCTGAAGACTGTACGGCTATCTAATTTGCGGCCTAGGCAAATTGGAGGGATTCTATTACTTAGACTAGATGCTGCGACACAGATTATATAATAGTTACTACGTGGCTGTGACCTAAACTTTTATAGTTGCACCTGCACTGTTACGAAGTGATTCTGTGCTAAATGTGCAATTGAAATAAGGTTTTTCGCTAGCTCTACGTTTTGGCTCCCATATTACGTAGGAACAGTAGTACCTTTATAATTTTATTTTAAATTAAATCAGTTATATAAGCATTGTTACCCAGTGCGGTAATGCTTCTAGCATCCTGGGAACCTTACCAAAAGACCCTTTTTATATTATATATTTATAACTTTAGCAATTATTTTGCAAGTTCTTACGAAATTAAATCTAATCTCACTTACAAAAATCAATCAACTGTGTCATCCGGTGGGACTCGAACCCACATCCTTTGCTATCCGGGCGAGTGCTCCCACCAACGTCCTCCGTAGCTTAGTTGGTGGGAGCACTCGCCCGGATAGCGAAGGCACGTGGGTTCGAGTCCCACCGGATGACACACCCTTTTTATAGTTTTTGCTTTTCTATTGTATTAAATAATGTTTCTTATTTTTTATTGATAAGTTGTATATTTGTTACTTATAACCTTAATTGAAATCACACTATACATGAGCATTATGTAATTTTACAAGAAATGGTTATTTAATATTCTAAAATTATTACGAATAAAAACAATGTAAAAGCTAATTAACTACATTATTGTTAGTAACAAAACTCTAGCTAAAGATTACACGAGGAGATAATGATCCCTAGTCCTTATTGAGAGTCTACAACTTAAAAATAATTAAGTACCTTGGTACTCGTAACTAATCTACTATAAGTAATTTAACTTAATAACTTGGTAATTCAATCATTGTCTGAAGAGTAGCAGGTCATATGAATAACACAACCTTACCGAAGGTTGTCTGGAAGACAATTATTACTTTACAACGATAAATGTTCACTTAGGTATAAAATAAATAAGGGGCTAAATAACCGGCAAAGTGCGAGTCGGACTCGCATATGAAAGGAACCAGTATCTATACAATATGTTTGGGAACCGACCCGACAAACTTTAAGGGCTTTTTACTACAGTGAATTTTAATGATAAAATGTCCTATAAGTGGGGTGAAAATTCAACCCTTTTGGAATGGCAGCATTTTAATAATTTGGTCATCGTGTAGGAAAAATATTGTCAGATAACTCAAAACGAGTGGCAATTCAATAAATATCACTTAAGTATCGAAAACAATATTGTAGACTGTTAAAAAAAAATTTTTACCCAAAAAATACAGTCAAAATTAAAGTTGCTGTAATTAATCTCAAAAATTTTAAGTTGATTTTTCACCCCACATGTATGGGACATTTTATGATTAAAATTGAATGTAGAAGAAGCCCTTTAAGTTTGTCGGGTTGGTTACCTAACACATTGTATATAATATAATGTATTATATTATGAGGTTTGTTTAGTTTAAACATGTAACTACTTCATCTTAGTCACTTTTAAAGGAATTTATTCTCAGGTTTATCGACTATTACTGCTAAACTAATAAAGTTATCTTAACTGCTATAGTTTTCCAATAAATTTTATGAAATGCACTATCATCATGAATTTTCACAGAAATTTTAGCGATTAGGCTTTTTGAGGACCACTTCACATGTAGGGGAGCTCTAAAAAAATATTTTCCAAAATTGTATTTTACCACTTTGTTGGCGTTGGCGTTTATGGTACAAAAACCGTTTGATACAAACACCGTATGCTACAAGACGTTGTTTCTTTATGAGCAGGTATTTATTTTATTTCCCCGCACCCTGCATCTCACGCGTGTCGTTAACCCTACTGCCGTATTTATGGCGAGCCCCAACTTGAACAAATGTTCCGCGTAAAGTACAGGTAAGCGCAGACTGGCAGATTCACACGCATTTTGGGGTTCCTTGGGAAAAGGTTTAACCTGAAGACGTATGTTATTTTGTTTTTGTATGTTTCTCCGAGTAAGTAGGTACTTTAGTTTTTAGTACTAAACAATAGTCTTTCTACCTCATAATGAGTTGTTTTTTTATCGTGTTTCGTAAGGTTAACGTTGCGAAACTATGGCATACGACATATATAAGCAATATAAGGGTAGACTTTAACTTTTATTTTTTTTATTAAATTCTTCATAATCATTCTTGCTATTACGATACGATACGATACGATGTGCTATTCAGCCAGGAACTAGGCCTGATCCGGTAAAACCGGCACACCAAATAGCACGATTTTTATAAGGAGAGACACGCTCTGGGATGGGATAGGAAGACCGACTAGCCGGAGCCCATCGGCCACAACCAACAAGATATGTATCGAGCTTGGTATAGGAATATAGGTAGAGACAGGTATCATTATGGGACTGAGCGTTGGTGAGGTGGGCGGTCTGCCTTGGTGGATACTCGTGGATGTATGTACATGCCTCTGGTGCTGTTATTTGATTGTTGTGTTGCTCTCGGAGATTTTGTGTTTTTATTAGATGTGTTATTATTTCGGTCATGTTGAAGTAGAGCTGTGGTCTGATTCACTATCTGTTTCTTTTAATTGGAATATTTCCTGTGCAGCTTTCCTCATCTCAGTTTTGTTTTTTGCTAGTTCGTTCCACTCTTTTGGACACCGCTTGTAGTACCTAAAGTCTTGTACCAGGGAGTCTTGCCACGTGTATATCGGTCTGCCGATCTTGAATCTATAGCTTTGTATCTTCGTGCGCTATGATGGATGTGGGGGTGTGCGCGCCGTAGAACGTGTCCATAATAGCATAGTCTCCTAAATTTTATCCGCTTCGTTATTGTCATGCCCTGTAAAATCTGGTGAACTTTTTGGTTTCTTGGTGGATTCTTACTGTGACTCAGCATATCTATAACAATGATCCTTTCATATCTTCTTAGCATTGATCTGTTCGCTTTTGTGATTGCGGCCGCTTTTAGCCCGTAGCTCATAGTAGGCTCAATTATCATCTTATATAGTAATCTCGTTAGTTGCCAATGCATTTTTGTTTTTTTCATGAATGGAATTAGTATTTTTGAGTTTCTAACACCTTGTTTACATCGGGTTTGACTGTTTCTTTTCTGCTGTGTCCCGATGTTATGTAGGTGCCAAGGTATTTGATTTAGTTGAGCGGATTAACGATTACTCCATTCGATATCGTTACGATTAGGGGTCTATTTGTTTTATCGGTCGGGTCGCGAACTATGATTTTGGTTTTGGAGTCATTGATTTTAAGCTCAACGGTTAAAAGTAGGCCTTTCATCCGATTGAAAATTATTTTCAGTTGATTGAAATTTGTTTCCAGAAGGATAAGATCATCGGCAAACGACAGACATAATGGAAGGGTTATTTTAGTATCCTGATTAAGGTAAGAATGTAACTTCCTCCTCCAGCGTTTTCAAGACTTCGTCGATTAAAATTGTGAAGAGACGTGGGGATAGTGGGCATCCTTGTTTGACCCCTTTGCCTTTCGTGATGAAGCTAGTTTGTTGCCCATACCATTTGATGCATGTTTTTTCGTTCATACATGCCTTTATAATCCTATTGGTGAAGGTCTTGTTGGTCCTTGACGCTATTATATCTTTAAGCGCATTTAGGTCCACGGTGTCGAATGCTTTTTCTATGTCCAGCGCCATTACATAAGTTTTTGTACCCTCCCGCCAGTTTTCGTCGAGGACTCTCCGCAGTGTGAAAATATGGTCGTCCGTAGATCTGTTTTCTAAAAACGCGGCCTGGTAGTTGCCTAGATTTTCTATTATACTATCCAGGCGAGAAAGTAAAAAAATCGCGTAGATTCTGTATCCAGTGCAGCATATTGATATGTGTCTATAGTCATTAATGGATTGAGGGTTTGATTTATAAGTAGTGTGGCATCTGTAGGTTTATTTTGTATAGTTCGGAGGAGCCTAGATATTGTTTCGGTAGCATCTGATGTTTTGTTGGGTAGATGTAGCGTTATTAGGAATATTTTTCTGTTATCCAGAGTGATGGTGGCAGCCATTATATTGTTGAGGTGTATGATGTCCTGAAGATGTAATGCAGTATGTTTTCTAATAGCTATTGCTAAGCCTCGGTTATTACTCGTTCCTGACAGATACCATTGGTAATTTTTTGATTTATACATCCCTCTTCTTCATCTCTTCTTTCATGTGCGTTTCTTGAAGGCATGCGATGTCTATGTTATGTGTTAAAAGAAATTTATCTATTCTGGTTTTTTTCCTGGGGTCCGCGGCGCCTCTGACATTCCAAGTTCCGGTTGTTAGATAACGTCGTAAAGTTGGCTTCTGATTGTGTTTTGTGGTGATGCCTATTAGGCGGTAACCAGTTGAGTCAGCTATTTCTTCCAAGCTTGTGCCGGAGCTAACTGGATCATCTGCGTTTTCTTTTTGCTTAATTGATTCGTTTTGCTGTGGGGTTTTTCTCTCGGTGTTTCGTTATTGCATCCTTGTGATCCTACATATACGAGACTGTCGTAGTGTGTGCCGTCATAGATAAGGTTGATAGTTCCGTCCATATCCTCCGGATTATTCGGCCTAATGACGATTCTAGTATCATTATTTTTTTGATGGACGATGACTTCTATGTGATAGAAATTGGCTGCGGCTAATACGAGGGTCAAACTGAAAGTTCTTAGAACTGGCCACTTATAAACAATATAATAAAAAAAATATTCTAAAATTTGAAAATAGAACTCTTTGCCAATATTACTGAGTATATATTTCATTCATTTGTCATTTGTTTTACGACTTGGCGGCAAATTGAAAATTGTCTGTGTCACGTCAAAATGAATTTAACACGAGAAAATTTTCGTGCAATGATTTTTTATGACTTTCGATGTCATTTAAGTCAACAAGAAAGTTATGATAGACTACGATTGGCCTTTCACGATGAAGCCCCATCTCGTGCGACTGTTTACAACTGGTTTAATGAGTTTAAACGTGGTCGCACTAATCTCACTGATGATGTACGTGAGGGACGGCCTTCTACGGCGACGACTGAAAATAACATCTGTGTTGTGCGGCGTATGATAGAGACTGACAAAAGAGTGACCTATCAGCAGATTCGGACAAGCTTAGGCATCGGTATGAGTCAAGTGCACAAAATCCTCCACGAACATTTAGCGGTCAGGAAGCTTTGCGCCCGGTGGATACCTCATAATTTGACTAAGGCTCAAAAACTCCATCGTGTATATTGGTGCCGTAAAATGATTGAAAGATTTAACGGAGGTGACTCAAATGCTGTGTTCGACATACTAACAGGTGACGAAAGCTGGATTTACTGTTATGATCCTGAAACCAAAAGACAATCTGCTCAGTGGGTGTTTCCTTTCGAGGAGTTGCCAACTAAAGTGAAGAGAGATCGAAGTGCGGGAAAAAAAATGGTGGCCTCGTTCTTTGGAAGGATAGGTCATTTCGCAACAATTGTGTTAGAGGATCAAAAAACAGTTTCTGCAGAATGGTACACTACCAATTGTTTGCCACTTGTCTTGGAAAAAGTTCGAGAGAAACGACCTCGCAGTAGGATCCTCCTTCACCACGACAACGCCTCGTCGCACACCGCCAAGCGAACGATCGACTATTTGGCGACATCAAACGTTGAATTACTGGGTCACCCGCCGTATAGCCCCGACCTCGCGCCTTGTGATTTTTATTTATTTCCAAAAATTAAAGAAAAACTTAAAGGAAAGCGGTTTATGAATGCTGAAGAAGCGGTGGCTGCGTATCGCGATGCCATTGAAGAGACCCCTAAGGACGAGTGGGCAAAGTGCTTTTCCCAGTGGTTCCATCGCATGCAGCGGTGTATTGACGTCAATGGACAATATTTTGAAAAGATATAATAAAACTAATAACTGGCTAATGTAATCAGTTTTTGATTTTCTAAGAACTTTCAGTTTGACCCTCGTAAGATGTCCGTGCCACCCCATTCTCCCTCTTTATATTTCTTAGAGATGTAGTTCCGATATTCTGTTTGGTTGCACTGGATGCCAGAGTCATTCAAGTTACTCGAAATCGCTGTTTTCATAGTCTCATCGTGATGATTGTCTTCGACGTATCGAGCGAGGTCTCTTCTGACCGCGCTGTGATTTAAAGTGAGGTAGAATAGCTCATTTATTTGGTGGGCTATTACCCTGAATAGGCAATTTCCATCGCCTAGAATCTTGACGGTATGTGTTGTCATTGTAGGCTGAAAGTAAGGGCCTAAATCTAATGAGTAGCGAGCTGTAAATTAGAGCTTAAAAACTAGTTTATTGATAATTTGTGGTCGTATATGTTGACAAGTACTGTCTCAGGGAGATAAACTGTTAAACTCGTCACAAGCTGTTTTTGTAGTTGGAAAGGTAATTTTGCTTAGATGAGGTTCCTTTTTTAATTTTATTTTATTAGTGGATAGTCCTGTACGCTGGTTGTATTACGCTTAAGAGGAATAGTTTTTGTGTTACAATGGCTACAAAAAGTACCCGAATATTTTTCGGTGTTTATTCATTGACGCTCTTCAGAGGTCATTGTCTGACCTAATACATTGTCCCCTTTGTTTCCAACTCCTACTATCCCAATCCCTACCAATTTGCTTTGAACTCGTGTTTCCGAACGGCTATTTGGCGCGAGTCTGCTTACGAATCAGGAGTGACCTACTTTGGAACTCCTGAACGCAGCATGTGACTTTGATATTTGAGCATAGACCGTTAGAATAAAGACCGGTAACTCCAAATTCTACTTTTGAAATGAGTTTTGCGCAAGAAGCAGCAGAAAGAAGTAGAGAGATTTTAGTATATGGCTAATATTGTAATGTTTGCTTTTCTTTCTTATCAGACGTGTTGGTAGATTATACGAGTACAGTCTGCCATCGTTCATCCGATAGATCCGAATTAGGAATCAGAAAGTTTATTTGTCAGAATACACACATGACACATAATACACCATTTTAAGGTCTTAAAGTTAACATAAGCATAAGTAAATGTATTCAGCCTGCATGCAGACGTGCAGTTTTTTACATTTATAGGGTCGCTTACCATCAGGTGAGATTGCAGCCAAATGTCTGCCTATTAAATTAAAAAAATAATAATAATTACAACTAATTTGTCTTATAATCTAGGAACTCTTTACCGACCGATCATCGGCCTAGCCAATGCCGTCCAATGAATTTGCCTTGTAGGTTCAGACGGCATCATCTCAAGCTATGAGAACTCTGAAAGAACCACCGGTACACTGAGAATTCGGTTTACAATGGAAATAATCATCCATCTGTGTTGCCCTATGTACCTTTACTATACCTACATCAGTGAACGCCGAGTATACTCGCCGGATCTTCTTATAATTTGGTTAATGAGTTACTTTTGAAGTATTCCCATGAAACTATATTTTGGGATAGGGTTTGCTAGAGATTATACATTTGGTTAATAAGTATAACAAGAAAATGAAGGCTATGAATAGCTACGGTAACTAAGTTATGGTACAGGTATTCATTATAATAATGTGCTTAAAATCCATCAATATTAAGTACTATGATGACTTTAGAGGAGTAATAGGTACGATAGAGAGTTATAAGCCCTTTAGTTATAGGATGTGATGCTCTCAATGACATTAAGGATACATTCTAAGTAGTACAGCACCTGTACAGTGGCCTTACGACGCACACTAGGGTTACGTCACGATGTAAGTATTTTCGACTGTAGTCCTGTCCCTGTAACTCATCCCAGCATGACCATGCGGACGAGCGTGACGTATTTTGTTTTTACCCCGTCGATTCGGCCCAATAAATTAAGTCATAAATATTACCTACAACAAACGTTAGAAGAATCTTGCTCCGTCATCCCATAATTTCTCTATAAATGACCATCCTGTACACATTTATTTGTGCAATAAAATTTTATAAAATACACAATATGAGACCACCTGGCCAGCACTACCTTCGCACTTGGCGGCCATTTTCCCAGGCCCGGGATAAATCAAAGTGTTCCCGCGGCAATTTGCCTTGCGCCCGGACGGCCCATTCGGCCGACTGGATTTTTTGCCGCGCGCCGGCGAGCTTCTTATGATCTCGTGTTATAAACATAGAAGCAGCCGGGCCCGTAGCCAAATGGAAATCTTTCTGGAGGAAACTTCGCTATCGCTAACGAAATGTCCAAAAATGTATGCAAAAGTCACGTGATGTTTCGATGGCTTATGTCAGTTTTATACATTTTGTTAGCGATAACAAACTTCGCTTCAGAATGAATTGCCCCTTGGCTACGGGCCCTGTGTCACTTGATGACACGTCATTCAGTAATTTAATCAACTATAGATTAGTTTTGTTCAAATAAGAATTGTTTAACGTTTGTTAGCACCCACTTAAAGTTTTTTTTCTTATTTTGAGTAATATTTTTGTTATTCATTTATTAACATTCACCGCATTTATAATAAGTGATATGGGAAAAGCCATTTACCATTATATGCGGTTGTTTTTTTGTAATTGATGCTATGATACAAATTAAAGTGCTAATAAACAATAAGGTCACGTTTTATCGACTGCTTTTTTTATCCTAGCACAAATTCAGAAAAATACATTAAAGATTATTTATTTCTGTGCTTTTTCGTTCACTGTCTAGTCTGCAGCGCACTTGGTGCTGGAAAATGAAATTTTGCTTGAAAAAGACAATTTTGCTGGCAGTGAAGATACACTGAAGTATGATGTTATGAATTCTTATAATGTGAGTACCTAGTCGTTTCAAGTACAGTCCGCCGCACGTCAAGTTATTTATTTGAACTACGAAAACAGCTTTTATTACGTATAGAATAGACGCGGTCTCAAGGTCAAAGTGGGGTAGTCTGACCTGCGGCCGTATGTACCTGGTCTTGGGACTAATATTTGGTTTATTTCGTCTGGTTCTGACATCGCGTATTCTATTCTAGATGTTATATACACACATACACATACAAATATGGGAATAACCGATAATGCTTAGAGCGAATAGTCGGATGTGGATGACGACAATTCTGTGTTTTATTATATGGTTTTTAAGATAAATAAGTTGTTATGACAATTTGAAATTTAGGCCTAAGTTAGTTAATACATAGTTAGTTAGCTACATGCATCCTTGTAATAACCTTGTGAAATTATTTTTCACTAAATTCAAACTATTTACCCAAGTAACTTTAATAATACTGTATCAAAAGGCCTAGGCCCATTGACTGATCTTGAGGAAAATTCCATGAATATTGAAACTCAAAACCTATTTCAGTGTTAATGAGAACGTAATATTGAGCCGTCGCTAAATCACAATCGTCGGTGTCTTTGAAGAGAACAGCCAAGGGCAAAATTATCGATATAATAAATCTTTGAAAATATTTGAGTTATTTTTTAAAGGCAAGATCTATTTTGGGAATTGATTCACGTCCATGTATATTTAGTAGCTACTTCGACGCAGCTACCAATCATAAACTAACATTAGAATTCTTCTTAAGAAATTAGTTAGGTATGTCTGGGTTTTATGGGAAGCTAGGCACTAAAAATATATTATTTATTTACCTAGATTTATACAAGACTGTTTTATTTATAATATTAACAAATCCCTGTTGTTTGAACAATGAAAAAAAAAAGTTTGGAAAAGACCCATTCCGATTAACTTAAGAAACAAAATGTCATATATTAAAACATTAAAAATAAATTATTTATACAGCCTTTAAAATACGTGTTCTCACAGAAAGTTTTATTATTATGCTTATTTATAGCTTATTGTGTTATTATTTCGAGCGATGAATTGAAAGCAAGCGGGTGCAGCCGTTTGATTAAATTTTCATGAAGACCGCCCACTTGGTGATTCGGCCGTGCGTTGCGAGAACTTGACGAAAACTCCATATTTATTATTACGTTATCATTTCAGATAAAAATTGGTCTTGCAAACCTGAAATTCAGGGAAAAATAAATTTATGAACATGAAAACCCTGTCAAGCAACGTGCTAAAAGGTGATAATGTTTCTACTTTACTGCAAAGTGTGCTGGAAACTGCTTTCGTATGCCAAAAGCTTGTTCAAATTTTGTAACTTGTGAAAGAAAATTGTTGTAAAACTGTCCTGTGTGGAATTAGGAGTATCAATCTATCTTAAAATCGCTGTTATCTATCGGAAACTGTGTAAAACCTTCAAGGCAATGACTCGGCGAGTCCAGCCCAGACATCAAACGAAAGAACGGACAAATGGCGCAGGAAATGGTTCGTCTACACCGGACGTGATATTGGCGACCGCGTCCGGTGGCCTCTAGTGATGTTAATGAACATCATCGATAGATAACTAAGTAGCTATCGAGTTACCACACACACAATATCCTCCTAGCCGAATTTTGACTACAGCGGCCTATCTCAACAGAGATTAGCCAACTGCGCGGGAGATATTATAGTGCACAAGTGTGTGCGCAATACTCAGGTGCACTCTCTGTTCCTTCACTCTCATAATTCGGTGAGACGGCAGTCCGACATGACCGTAGAGAGATCAGGCGCAGGACCAACGGCTTAACGTGCTTTCCGAGCTATCCGGAGCTGTGTCTGAGATATTTCAAGACAGAAACCCCAAACACTTTCGACCCGACCCAGGATTCGAACCTGGGACCTCGTGGATAATACCCAGCGTGCTGACCACTAGACCAACGAGGCAGTCACACACACATAGCACTTCATTAAATTCATTTTAGAAGATAATTTAAAGCAAAAATAACCAACGAATCCAAGGGCTTTGTAACGACTTTGTGTTCATTTGTGCCAATTCTGCCATTATGTTCTCAAATCTGACAAAATATCACAAATGATATGGAACTCTATGTGATCAACATAAGGTTAAAATATGGTTGGGGATATTTCAGATCAGGGTAGGTTGATGTGGGGCCGTGTGGACCTATTCTCATAAGGGGACTCAATGCTGAAGTGATAATTTTTATCTAAAAAATAAATGAAACCACAACCACAATATATATATAACACTGAAGACTTACAGTGATTATGGTCATGTGATGGCAAAATCTTTATAGGCACTACATAATGTGGATTAATAGTAAAACCATCGACAAGAAAATTATCGATACACACCTATGTACTTTACCATAACACCTTAAAAGAAGCGACGCGCCAGCGGTCGTGTAGAGACAATACAATGTCATTTTTTCCAATAAATCAGAAATCCGTTCAGTATACACAAATGTAAGGTATAAGTGGCACCCTTTGACGTCTTTTGTAAAAGACTTTTATTAAATTCACTCAATGATATTGTATGATAAATCAATGGATTCGCCATACAAAATTTTTACTTCGTTCGCTTTTTTGCGACAAAGAGTGCCTCATGTTTTTCTAAGGTCCAATCCATTTCAATTTCCAAAACGCTCCTATATTTATTAAGTGTTTATGAACATTAGGTATGAATCTTGTATAACTAAGTATGTACTCTATTGGACAACTAGGCACGGTACATATTGGAGTCAATTTTTTCTGCCGTGTTGGGTTCAAGTCAAGTTAAATGCAAGTCAGGCATGCGTATAGCGCTCGACTAGATTTCAGGCCAGATTGTTATCAAAGGAAATGGTATAGTTATAGAGAAGCTTGGCTGCTAAGTAATAGCACTGGTTCTGTAGTAAGTATGGAAGTAGGTATTATAGACCTAATTAAAGATATTTTATAAATTATTTCATTCGGGAAAGAGAGTCAAGCTAACTTACTATTTGACTATGTGCCATCTCGCAAAACAAAGTTACTCGCAAAATGTTTAACTCGCCATTCTCCTTTGATTTGAATTATTTATTATCATGAATAGCACATAAAAAGTTTCGCACTAAACACTGAATGCATAATAGCCTCGTTTCGCCAAACGACACAACTGTACCGCACTCTATGCATACTAGTATTAATAGTAGGTGTTGTAATAGAAATGCAAAACTAGTAGGCCCACATTTTCTAGTGGCTCCGGTATTTTATTTGAATCAAATCTCGATATCATTGCAGACTTGGTTGGACGTTATTTTGATTTAAAATTAATCTCAGGCTACTCTGATTTGCCAAGAAGAGGATGAGAGGGAAACACCATCTACATCGTGGACTTTTGATACTATACTATAATATGAGTATTTTTTTATCTGACATGATTTAACTAACTATTTAATTAAAATGTAAGAGTAGAAAGTAAGTCTGTTGGTATCTCAACTAACGACATTCATTAAAACAGAACATTCACATACATGTAATAAAAGTTAGTTTACGAATACATTTGCTACTGAAAGATTTTACTAGAAAAAAATCAGTTCTGAGAAACAGTGCTATACATCAAGCAATCACTTTCAGTTATAAGCTCATAAATTCTAAATTGTTGTTGTTGAATAACGCTAGGCTTCATATTTCAAACAGGCTTTATCATGTTTCCTTTAAAAACAGTAATAGTATTTACCAATAACCCTGTAACTATATTTTTGTAGATCACCAACAAAGACGCCAACGAATTACGTAAATAGAGTATTGGAACTTATTTAGAGATCAATGTTACAGGTGAAAAAGTTTACGAATATCTTGAATTTCAGTAGTGCGTAGTGTCAAGCTTTTACCATTGTATTTTATTTAACATCCAAATTTTACCAAACAGTGTGCAGAACGCCAAAATTTGCTTTTTTGTAACAATTTCACGGATGAACTTTCAAACGGTTTGACAGGGCTGAAGCAATTGCAAACACAGCCTTTGTTGGACAGCTAGCAATTGACCAAACTTTTCTATTGAACACGTTTTAAAGCTTAATAGTCTTGCTGAGTCTTGTCTTTGGTTTTTACAGAAGGCGATACGAGATTAAAACAAAAGAGTTTCCACGCTATGGAAAAATTAAGGTTTGTTAAATAGGAAAGTATTACCTGTTCCTTCTCTTTAGTACGATAGAGAGCAAAAAACTTTAAAAACATTAGTAATTTTTCCTACGAAATTATAAAGGACCTTTTATTCTTCTTAGGCAATGTTAAATGACACCAGCCAAAAGAGCATTTTTTTACATCTTTGGGGAGTTCATCAAGAATATGTTTAAAAGGACCAAGACTTTTAAAATTAGGGTATTAACATGCGATTCGCACGTATTAGTTGCGAATCGATTTTCTTCCATAGCTGAAATGTAGGAAAACTCGTATTTGCTGCAGAACATCGATATCGGAATGGGCTGGTGAAAAGTAAGCCATAATTACAAAAAGTACAAGGTACAGACATCTACAGGGCTGGCAATAGTCTTATTCTAACATAGAAAGAAAAGCCTCTCTCAGAATAAGAGTTAATCAATTTCTTCATGTTTTCCTTTATGATAAACCACTGTAGTGCCCTATGTATACAGTATTTGTTGACCTCACACTATTTTTAAAGTTCTTTTTCTCAAAAGAAAAAAAAAGAACACTTTTAAAGGCCACTTGTCAACACCCTTTTTATGAGGAACGCGAAGACAATACAGTCCTAAAATACGGTAATTTCAGCTTCATTTTCTACATATCGTCGCAGGGGAATCAAGGGGTTTCTTCCCGTAGACTTAGAATCATGAAATTCGGCACGAAGGAAGGTCTTAAAGCACAAGCACAGGAAAAAATCCGAAATTTGCAAATGTGTGGTAACACCTTTAGAAAAAAACCTTTTTTTTTACGGAACACTCAGTGCGCGCGTCCTACTCGTTTTTGTCCGAGTTTTTTTTACAATTATTAGGGATGCTGTCTCTGAAGGTCGTCTCTAAAATCACAAATGATAAATGGTAATCAAACAATGCCCCCGACTTTGAATTGTAATAAACGCAAAAGAGCCTTGACGAAGCTGTTTCACGGGGCGAATGCAGGCATAATCAAAATTAATGTATTCCGTATATTTACGCGATCACAATGATCTACTGGAACCCGAACAACGCTATAAAACGAGAAAGTGTTCGGAACAAGTGAATTTGGGAGTATTGGGTTTATTTATTCGCGCTCAGCCCGGGCTAGGGCTGACAGGTAAAAAGATCCGGACATGGAATTGAATTTAGCCGGACCTTTTATCCTAATAATAATGTTAAACTTGAAACTTTTTTGCGCTTACTGATGCAGTGGATATTACTCGTGAGGGAGTTTATTTTAAACTTCACTTATTCAAAGTTTCATGTAAAACAAAACCTTTAGGGCTTCACTGTAAGTAAGTACTGTGACAAATTCAACCAATCACAATTATACTAGGCGTGATATTACATTCAGGTAGACACATACCTTAAAGGTATACTTCCGAGCAATGCGGCTCGCGGCTCCAGCTTGCAGAATGCGACTCCGAGGAGCCATCAAATCAAA
This sequence comes from Pyrausta nigrata, assembly GCA_949316185.1. Classification (NCBI taxonomy): domain Eukaryota; kingdom Metazoa; phylum Arthropoda; class Insecta; order Lepidoptera; family Crambidae; genus Pyrausta; species Pyrausta nigrata. The sequence goes on along the minus strand of OX438949.1, from coordinate 13,675,121 downwards.
GTATGGAAGTGTATGAAACCCTTTCCAAGCTATGTGTCATAGCCGCATGCGGCCATTCCACACACCCTCATAGTTCCAATATAGCCGCGCGGCTCCTCGTAGCCGCATGCGGCGAGCCGGAACCGCAAGCCGCAAGCCGCATTGCTCGGAAGTGTACCTTAACATTAATTTAAAAATACTTTTGTCTAAACTGTTAAAATAGAATACAAGGTGTCTACTAGTAAATACTTATAACAACACTTTGCTAAATCTCTCCTTTTCAAGGTTTTATTGCGGATACTTTACAAAATGTGCGAGGGAAAATCCCTATTGACATACCATTTCTCTCCATGACATCCAGTGCTGTTCATCATTTATGTTAGTGTTGTGGTGTTATGATTGATGTGTAGGATTTTCCAACTAATACACTACAGATTAAGTTACTGATGGTTTTATAAAAGTTTATTTCTGCCTGTCATCTGTTTTTTCTGAATTCGGACTTAGGTACGCAAGTGGGCTCAAGTATGTCACTTCAGGACTGGGACGTGGCAGAACCAAAACAACATAGGTACGAGGGTCAAACTGAAAGTTCTTAGAAAATCAAAAACTGATTACATTAGCCAGTTATTAGTTTTATTATATCTTTTCAAAATATTGTCCATTGACGTCAATACACCGCTGCATGCGATGGAACCACTGGGAAAAGCACTTTGCCCACTCGTCCTTAGGGGTCTCTTCAATGGCATCGCGATACTCAGCCACCGCTTCTTCAGCATTCATAAACCGCTTTCCTTTAAGTTATTCTTTAATTTTTGGAAATAAATAAAAATCACAAGGCGCGAGGTCGGGGCTATACGGCGGGTGACCCAGTAATTCAACGTTTGATGTCGCCAAATAGTCGATCGTTCGCTTGGCGGTGTGCGACGAGGCGTTGTCGTGGTGAAGGAGGATCCTACTGCGAGGTCGTTTCTCTCGAACTTTTTCCAAGACAAGTGGCAAACAATTGGTAGTGTACCATTCTGCAGAAATTGTTTTTTGATCCTCTAACACAATTGTTGCGAAATGACCTATCCTTCCAAAAAACGAGGCCACCATTTTTTTTCCCGCACTTCGATCTCTCTTCACTTTAGTTGGCAACTCCTCGAAAGGAAACACCCACTGAGCAGATTGTCTTTTGGTTTCAGGATCATAACAGTAAATCCAGCTTTCGTCACCTGTTAGTATGTCGAACACAGCATTTGAGTCACCTCCGTTAAATCTTTCAATCATTTTACGGCACCAATCCACACGATGGAGTTTTTGAGCCTTAGTCAAATTATGAGGTATCCACCGGGCGCAAAGCTTCCTGACCGCTAAATGTTCGTGGAGGATTTTGTGCCCTTGACTCATACCGATGCCTAAGCTTGTCCGAATCTGCTGATAGGTCACTCTTTTGTCAGTCTCTATCATACGCCGCACAACACAGATGTTATTTTCAGTCGTCGCCGTAGAAGGCCGTCCCTCACGTACATCATCAGTGAGATTAGTGCGACCACGTTTAAACTCATTAAACCAGTTGTAAACAGTCGCACGAGATGGGGCTTCATCGTGAAAGGCCAATCGTAGTCTATCATAACTTTCTTGTTGACTTAAATGACATCGAAAGTCATAAAAAATCATTGCACGAAAATTTTCTCGTGTTAAATTCATTTTGACGTGACACAGACAATTTTCAATTTGCCGCCAAGTCGTAAAACAAATGACAAATGAATGAAATATATACTCAGTAATATTGGCAAAGAGTTCTATTTTCAAATTTTAGAATATTTTTTTTATTATATTGTTTATAAGTGGCCAGTTCTAAGAACTTTCAGTTTGACCCTCGTAATAAATACTTATCTCATACTCCGGCGTTTTTGCCCGATTTGAACAAAAACAAATTTTGTTAAAATAGAATAGCTACCAATAGATGTGTTTTATACCTCATTTTAATTGGTTTTAAACAGGCATATTTTCTTGGCCTCTTTTCATAAATACATTTTTTTTTCAGCAGTACGGTTTTAAAATTTGAATAATTTTACCGCCCAACTTAATTTTTGTAAATATTAAATCTCTAAACAATAATAAAACACAAAATAAATAAGGGTTTTAACATTTTAATCAATATAATATTTTGACGATGTTTTACTAAAAAGGTATTTTTTAATGAAAATACAAAAACAACCCTGACTTTTTTCAAAGTCGATTTAAAGTCATTCCGTTATAGAAATAAAGTTTTATCTTCCTGTTTCGTTTGATCCACGATTGTAAATCGTAACACCTTGTATATGATGGGGCTAATATTACCTCAGGTTAAAGCCAAAAATTAAAATTGATTAGTGACATACCGCAAAACATTTTTTTTTTAAATAAACTGATTAACTTTTTTTCCGAATCAGTTGTTTTATGCTGTTCGTATGTGCCAGCCCTGGCATTTTGTGGGCCAAACCAATGATGAGTATTGCGCTCACGCGCTACTTTAATGAGTCCCGCCTTCTACCCGTTTGCTCGATGCAAATAATCAAAATCGGAGATTATTGTCCCGATTTCCCGATACTAATAGAATTGTTTTCAGTATTTTGTAGATTATGAATATTTATTTTTAATCACTGATAAATAAAGCAACAGAATTATAATAGGGATAAAAAAATTGTGCCTATTATCTCTGACCTACTAGGACAAAAGGTGGACATACCTTTGGCGCAACTGAGTTAGGAAGGCAAAGGGAAGCGCTTCCTACCGACCGGTTGTTATGGTCGGGGGACCAAGGTCCCATGGTCACCGTCTTGGTTTAGCTATATGTAGTCAAGCTCGTGCTATATCTTACATATCGCGGTTGTGTTGTATGAAGAACCGGTGTGTCTGCGGTGGTGTCCTTAGGGCTGATTAGCTGGCTTGCAGGAGACTGCTGGCTGGGTGCTGTGCTGTTGGCAAGGGGGAGGGGGACGCTATGATGATGACGGTGAGGCTCCATGCTCCAGTGTTGATCACGTCGGGGTCACCAGTTCGGCGCAACTGAGTTAGGAAGGCAAATGGCAGCGCTTCCTACCTACCGGTTGTTATGGTCGGGGACCAAGGTCCGATTGTCACCGTCTTGGTTTAGCTATATGTAGTCAAGCTCGTGCTAAATCTTACATATCGCGGTTTGTGTTGTATGAAGCGGGCTAACAGCGCCATCTAGCCTGTGGGAGCCGATTCAGGGTGTCGCGTCTGGAAGTTGCTTGCTAGTGTGGGCGACAGTGGTAAGATGTCACTACATACCAAACAAAAAGGTGGAAAGGTCCTATAGGCAAAAGGAGCATAGGTCGACTGAGAAAAGGCTAGGTGGATGACATCAGGAATACGGCAGGAGATGAATGGATAAAAATTAACACAAATCGCCAAGAATGGTTCAAATTAGAGGAGGCTTTTACCCAAAAGCACACTTAAATATTCTAATTTACCTATGTTTTGTTTATATGTGTAAAATAGTAAGTCAGATTGATCATTCATATCATAAAAAGTTTTATACTTTTCAGTAACGAAAGTACCTATATCTATACATATAATAAAACTGTAAAACCGATTCGTCTGTACATTGAGTATTTTTACCAAAAACTTATTGAGGGTGATGTTAAAATAGTTACAGAATAGGAATCTACAACTTTTAATTTTTTTGTCTGTTTGTCTGTTTGTACACGCTAATCTCCGGAACTACTGAACGGATTTTAATGAAACTTTTTTTTATCGAGTAGCTATTGAGTCTGGGCAAATGGCTATAACTTATTTTGAAGATCGGAGTACCTGATGTGGAACTTTAGCAGTACACCTAAACTAAGAGAGATATGAAAGCAGCGCCTTAAGAAAAGTTAGTTAGCGTGATGAGCATTTTCTATTGACGTACACAAATTGAAGGTCTGGAGCAACTGATATGGAACCCTAGCAGCTCAGCTCAACTATAAGAGATATGAATAGAGCGCCGTAGGTTACATTGTTCAGCGTGATAAGCACTTTCTATTGACGTACACAAATTGAAGGTCTGGAGCAACTGATAAAGAACCCTAGCAGTTGCTCAACTATAAGATATGAATAGAGCGCCTTAAGGAACATTGTTGAGCGTGATGAGCATTTTCTATTGACGTACACAAATTGAAGGTCTGAAGCAACTGATATGGAACCCTAGCAGCTCAGCTCAATTATAAGAGATACGAATAGAGTACCCTAGGGAACATTGTTTAGCGTGATGAGCACTTTCTATTGACGTACACAAATTGAAGGTCTGGAGCAACTAATATAGTTCTATATTAGTTGCTCCAGACCTTCAATTTGTGTACGTACAGTGTGTGTAGAGAAGGATGGCGAGGTGGTAGTAACCTATCTAAGTAAAGACTGCCTATTGACCTTGATTTTTCATTCCTCTCTTCTCCTTACGACATGGTATAAAATGTTTTGTATCATCGAGTCCACGCGTACGAAGTCGCGGGCAACAGCTAGTTATTAATAAAGCTTACATAAAGATTTTACGCGCCTGATATATCGCAATGAGGCTTTGTGAAACTTCACCTACCTACACTGTTCAATTACACTGGCAGAACCATAACATTTGGGAACCTTTCTTTTATGAAATATATTTAATTAAAATGTGCGACATATCATACCTCTTTGTAGAGTGCACGCAGTTTCATATGTAAATTCCGGTGCGCCATCAATCCGCGGGGTTGACGCCCCCATAACGCAATAAAAACGATTTACTGCACTTTCCCCCGCGAGTGCACGACTGAGATGTAAAATGATAGACGTGGCTCAAAACTTAGTAGTAGGTAACCAAAAAAGTAAAAATATTTCCGTCGGATACATGCGGGTACATTCTCCAAGTATTGATGAAATCGAACGCCGGCTCACTGGCGTAGCAAGCACTTGCAAAAATTCGTCGGCTGACTAACATCCTCCGTAGCTTAGTTGGTAAGAGCACTCGCCCGGATAGTGAACGGACGTTGGTTCGAGTCCTACCGGATGACACAGTCGATTAATTTTTGTAAGCGAAATTCAATTTGATTTCGTAAAAACTTGCAAAATAATTGCTTAAGTTATAAAAAAAATTATAAGTTAAGCTGATTTCATCTTAACTGATGAACTGATGAACCATACATTAGGTATGTACGTTCAATACACTAAGTGCTAAGTCCTATTATGCAATGCTAGGCCCGGAGTTCACCAAAACATGTTTAATTGTTAATCAGACGGTTTAGCATTAGGTCGAGGTTTACCGGCTGTTTGAAAATTGGTGAACTCGGGTCTGAGTATGTAAATTGACAATAATAATATATGTAAGTTGACAATAATATTTATTAGTTTAAAGATTATATTGACCGTAGACTCTAATTGTAAAAACTATTTAAAGTTATTGACTTAGCTATTTTTGAGATTATTATCATATATTTCTTTGTGACATATTATTATATTTTATTGCTATTAATTTTATCTTCCGTATATGGTTTTTCATATCTTCAGCATGATTTAGTTGGAATGTTAATTTAATAATTTATTACAGTTTAAAAATTTGCATGCTAAAAATTTGGCAAGACATGTATGTGCACACTTTATTTTTATAACACCTGTAAATACCATGTTCTTATGCAAATAAATGAAATCTGAAATCAATTCCGCTTGCCTGAGCAAATCCACAGCTCGACTTTAAAAACACATTAAGTATCATTGTCAGGAGGCCGATCTGTCGGCAAACCTCGTAAATAACTTACAATCTCGAGTAAAAGTGAAACAACATAACCTCATAATCAAAATAAAATTGGGAATTTAAAAACCGTATTCAAGTAGCAAAAGTCTATTAGCGTTATCGGTGTAAAATAAAAATAAAGTGATCAAATCAAACCATAGCGCGCTTTGTTTTTCTTTTCAAAAAGTGTTAAGTGTCGGTGTAAGTAGTGTAATTTAAAGGGGGTTTTTGTAAAAATAGCAAAGTACCACAAGTGTTATCTCCTAATACACCCGCGAGTGTTTACGCCCGCATTAAATTTGTAGTTTATTCCATAAAGCTCGTGTGTGACAGTGTTTATGTGTAGTATAAAGTGCTATACAGCGCCGACAGCCCGACGACAAACAATACAGCACGCTGTCCAACGCAACAAAGACAAGAACGAACGAGATTTTGGTGAGATCGTTCCATTATTGGCTAAATATAATAAGTCTAAATAACCAAGAAGACGACCTGATTGTTATCTAGATGCTGGCCTTCTCCTCTAGCAGCACAATAGCAGAAAACAAGCAAATAGATAATCAAACCTTGCAATAAACTGAGCCCCCGGGCATAGGACAGACCAGGCTATCTCATAAGGAAAATATGACTGGCGTATAATTATATAGCATCAGTCTGAAATTACGCAGAATAGCATCTAGGATAGTAAAACCCTAATAGTAATAGGGCTTAAATCAGAAGATCGCTCAAACTCAACGAGCGCGTTAGGGCAACATAACAGTGAATCGTTAGTTTAATCGTAAAAATAAAAAAGAAAATTAATAAATTGTAGTTAAATCAATGCGGTTTTTTAAGATAAAAGTGCTAAGTGCTAATTATCACTCACTTAAGAACCAAAATTAAAACTAAAACCGACAAACGCATTTTCAATTTGGAATCGCGTGAGTGTTAGTGCATTATTGTGGGTAAGTGTTGCCAAAAGACTAAGTGAAACCCTGAGTGCTAGCTAACAGAAGCATTAGATCTTACATTCAAAACCCTAAGTTGTAGAATACTAACTCGTCCATTTAACGTGCCATAAATATACTCTATCTACTCAAGTTTTCTAAATCTAGGCAACTCTCTAAAAAGCAATTTATTATTTTTGCTAGCCTTCGTATAGTATATTCCCTATTCATAGTGTAATGTTAATCTTGAAAAATATAGGACCAAAAAAAACAAAACCAATCTTAAAGTACGCGTTGAAACGCAATCAACAGCCCCAAACCCAAAACGGTCACATCTGTTGATCATAAAACTGTCCCTGAGCAAATATTCTGGGAAAAAGGGGAAAAAAACACGCCTTGCACAACATTGCATTGGCTCCAACCAACCACTTATCAAGCTCGCCCTTTGAAACAAAAAATATCGCCCAGCGCAACAAGAACATTTGGCTACCATAAAATTTGCCATAACAGAAAAACTCTTACAACACAAAGACATTTAAAAACATTAGTTGGTGTTATTGTCTATCTTAGCCCAGGGTTTCCTTTATCATAACCCATTGCCTCGATTGCGTCCCCGAAACAAAAGATGAACATTGCGTAGCCCAACGAAAATCCCAACATCTGATCATCATAAAAACAACCAACCGTTCTAACGCAACGCTTCAATAGAAGTGATTACGCCCGGAAAGTGTAGGAAGCCATGCTAGAAAATGTACAAAAAGGATCCGATGCAAGCAAGGTCAGAAAAATGCAAAAACACTAATACCCTTCGTTAAGAAAACGAAGATGGATTGGAAAATAGCAAGACTCCTCTACACAATAATTATAGAACCAGCGATGACAAATTATGGGCTCAAAGCAGCCGCCTTGACAAAACAAAATAGATCCTACCTTAGGAAATATGAAAGAGTAATACTAAAAGACATGCTTAGAAACTCAAGAAACCCGCCAAAAGATAAAAGGACACATCAGCTACTAGAGGGGATAACTATTACAAAATGAATTAAATTCCTAAGACTATCTTTTTATGGACACGTACTTAGAAGAACACAACCCCACATTTTACACGCGGCCCTAAAATACAAGGCGGCCAGAATGATACACGGCCGGCCAATATTCACATGGAAGGACTCCCTATCGCACGACCTAAGCTACTACAATAAAACACGTGAAGAATGGCCTCAACTCGCGGTGGATAAAAACACTCTTAAAAAGGAAGCACAAGAAATATTCCACAGAAGCGAAACGGACAGCGGATCTGAATCGGAGGACGATCAACACCAGCTACACAGAAAACACATGACCCAACCGCAGGACACCAACCACTAAGGCTAGACAGCCCACCCCATTATCTCATCAACGCTCATCCTGTACAAACAATACCCATCTAATCCAATACTCCTAGACTGGGCTAGGTTGCATAACCGCTTGGTTGTGGTCAGGCGGCTGCGGCTTCCCGATCTTCCTCTCCCATCCCAAAGCGTGTCCCTCCTTAACAAATCGTGCACCTCGGTATGCCGGTGTTTGAGAGTTTAGGCAGTGGATTACACGTGGAGGGCGACAATGATAGGTGGAAAATTCGTCATGTCTTAGCTAGGTACTTGCCACATCAGGGGTTCACTTCACAGGCCACAATCACTCGAAATGTCTGTAAGGAACTTCACAGGATACACACGCGGCGAAAGCACTCTGGTCAGTCCAGTACATGTGTCATAGGTAACGTCTCGGTGGCAACTGGGGGCTCCGGGGTTCTCACGGTACGTTTTAAACAAATAAAAACTAGGCAAGTAGGCGTGCGAGTGCGCGCGGCGCAGTATCAATAGGGTACACAAACAAATCAAAATATTGTAGTAAACATATCGCCCGCCCTAAACACGTCAAGTGTTTACGAGAAGGTTAGGAAGCTAAGGAAAGGAAGTTCACTGGACAGGAAGACGAACTAATTTCGTCAAAGATCTCTTTAGGCTACCGGTAGGAGTTTTAACATCTACCACACGAACAACTTGGTCTTGGCCAGGGTATAAATTAATAATGCGTCCACGACGCCACTGCAAAGGGGGAAGGTTGTCATCTTTTATGAGTACTAGCTCACCCACTTTAGGAGGATCACAAGGAGAGGTCCATTTATTTCTAATTTGTAATGTATTTAAGTATTCTAAATGCCAGCGAGACCAAAAGTGCTGGGTAATTTGTTGGATTAGCTGAAACCGTGTAAGGCGATGCAATTTTACGTCTTTATAAGGGTACTCCGGAAGTGCAGTTAAGGGTTGTCCAATTAAGAAATGACCGGGAGTTAACACTTCGACATCATTAGGGTCCGGAGAAAGTGGGCACAATGGGCGTGAATTTAAAACTGCTTCAATTTTAGCAAAAACAGTGGTCAGCTCTTCAAATGTAAGGGGGGTATCGCCTACTACTCGTTTTAGGTGCGATTTCGCCGATTTAACCGCAGCTTCAAAAAGACCGCCCCAATGAGGGCAAACAGGAGGATCGAAAACCCAGGATATGTTCCGCTTTGAAAGCTCAGAACCAATAGCCGCCTGGTTTTGAGACAGGAAACACTCTAACTCTTTAAGGTAATTGTTGGCACCGATGTAATTTCGACCGCAATCAGATCGGATTAGGCGGGGTACACCACGACGCGACACGAATCGGGAAAAGGCCGCAATAAAGGCTTCAGTAGTTAGGTCCGACACAACCTCAAGGTGAACGGCTTTAGTAGAAAGGCAGACAAATACACACAGGTAACTTTTCACTAACCTTTTGTTCCTATAGGCCTGGACTTTGGTAAAAAAGGGTCCTGCAAAATCGGTACCTACACCGTCAAACGGTCTAGCAGCCGTGACGCGGTCTTTAGGTAGGTCACCCATGAAGGCAAACAGGGAAGGCATTTAAAAATCACATGCTGAATAGCTCTGCGTGCCGACAAGATCCAAAACTCTCTATTTAACATGGCAAGAATTGCATTAACACCAGCATGAGCATTCTCGCGATGGTAATGTGAAATAAGGATGTTCACGAAATTACCATTCTTAGGCAGAAGAAGGGGATGGCGCGCATCAAAGGATAGATCGGAGTTTCGTAATCGACCTCCAACTCGAATCAGGCCTCTGTCATCTAGAAATAAATTCAACTTTCTCAGGGAGTTAGTGATAGGATCGCCACGCCGTGAGCGATCAAGTTCATCAGAAAAGGAGGTAAATTGAACGATTTTCACTAAAAACAAAAGGGAATCTCTCCGTTCCTCAGGGCTCAGGTAGGACAAGTAAGATTTAGGAAATAAAAACCGCCTTAGGGAACAAGTCACGTTTATTAGCTTGTTGAAAGAACTATACCGCTCTAATAAGAATGAGGGATCCGGGGTAGGAACATCGGCAGAGACTACTAAACAACGTAGTCCAGGAAGATCACTACTTGGGTTAGGTTCCGAAATACCGGGCCAGTTGTCAGGAGACTGCGTCAACCACAAAAGTGAAAACCAAAGGGAGTGGTCGATCAGTCGGGTGACTGACATACCTCTCGATGCACAGTCACTAGGGTTCATGTAGCCTGGGACGTGCCTCCATTCACTAGATGTAGGACTATTATTAATCTGGGAGACACGATTAGCCTCAAAAGTCTGAAGGAGGTGAGGAGTGGTTTTTAACCAACACAACACGATTTTACGAGTACTATCCGTCCAACTATGGATTAAAGTCAACACAGACGACCTTTGCAGACAAAGAGCGACGTGATGAAGTAATTTAGAGAGGAGGGTAGCTCCCAACAATTCCAACTTGGGAATTGTTAAACGGGTCCGAACAGGGGCAACTTTAGATTTAGCCATAACAAGATGGACGGAGCAGACTGAAGTTCCGCACGTAAATAAACAGCGGCAGCATATCCCAATTCAGAAGCATCACAGAACCCATGTAGGGATAAGGAGGAGGAACCTCTGGAAAGAATATGTCGCGGAATGGCCACTTCACTAACCTTCGCTAGATCCTGAACAAATGCAGTCCACTCTAAAGACAGGGGTTCATTTAAAGGATCATCCCAGGATAAGCCTGACATCCATAAGCGTTGGATAAATTCCTTAGCTTTAAATACGACGGGAGATATCCAGCCACAAGGGTTATACATACGGGCAATCAAAGATAAAACTTTGCGTTTTGTAATAACTGCATCACGGGTATCACAGGTATAATTGTAGGTAAATGAGTCACTCACAGGATTGTACTGCACAACTAAAATAGCGACAGTCTGAGGATTATCTGGGTCTGAGAATGAATGAGGAAGGCATATCATCTAGGAGCTCGGGCCTGTTACTAATCCACTTACGGAGTTCATAACCACCAGAGGCCATTATTCCTATAAGCTCAGTTTTCAAAGCCCGGGCAGACGCAATAGTATCAGCACCAGTAAGACAATCGTCGACATAAATATCTCTCTCAAGGACTTCAGCAGCTCGAGGGAAGGTAAGTCTCTCTTGTTCAGCGAGCTCAAGAAGGGCACGAATTGCAATGAATGGACTGGAACGAAGACCATAGGTATTGGTATTAAGTTCATAGGCAAGAAGTGGCTGAGAGGGATCCTCACGCCAAATCACAAGTTGGTACCTTCTATCATCAGGATGTACCCAAGTCATACGAAACATCATACGAATATCTGTTACAAACACTACCTCGTGCCTGCGGAAATTTAGGAGGATGTGAGAAATATCTCACTGAAGCTTAGGGCCTGTATGTAAACATTGATTCAGGGACACTTTAGAGGACGTAGGACTACTACCATCGAACACAACACGTATTTTGTCACTAACGGACTTAAAAATTCCATGATGAGGGATAAAATAATGTTCCCGGGTCGAGTCATATGATGAAAGGGACATATGGTTTAGGTCAAGGTACTCGCGCATAAAGGAAATGTATTTCTCTCGAAAATTAGGATTGGCTTGCAAACGCTTCTCAAGATTATGGAATCGCCGTAAGGCATTGGTTTTAGAATCACCGAGAGGTGGACGATCATGAAGAAAAGGGAGTCTAACCATAAATCGACCATCGCTTTCACGAGTGGTAGTTGCTTTAAAAAAGGTTTCACACTCTATATCCAAGGGGTTCGCAACTGGAGATTGGGGGGCCTCTTCGATTTTCCAGAATTTTTCAACTATTTGGGACAGCGAGACTCCAGTCATGGGGGGTTCCAAATCAGTAAATCCTCCATAAACAGGACCACACAGGACATAACCAAATATCGTCGAGATAGCAGTAAGGCCATCAGGGGACACAAACAACTCGGACCTTAAAAGGCGACCAATGACGTCAGCTCCAAGAAGTACACTTATAGTACCAGGTTTGTAAAATAAAGGGTCAGCAAGAGGGAGGTGCTTAGTACAGGTAATTACACTTTAGGTAAGTCTACCTCTGGGAGGGTACCAGCAATCACATCAACAACTATTGCACTGGTAGAGATTTCTGGAAAGGCAGAATTAACTGGCTTAAATGAAAAGGATACAATGCCCGGGGAATTAATAGCTTGAACATTACCTATTCCACGAACAGGAACTGGAGAAGGAATGATAGGTAAGTTCATGTGGTCAACAACAAGCTCAGTAGTAAGAAGGCAGCCCTGAGCACCAGTGTCACATAAGGCACCCGCTTCCACATAATATCCAGACGAGGTTTTAACATGAATCAGCCCCAGGTAAAAGAACGAAAGAATTGCGAGGTAAAGATGTAAAAGCGGGTATGGAAGGGGGGCTATCTAGTTAGAATTGAGGGGCCTCATTGTACTTATGATGAAATGCACGTTCATCCTGGGTTCTTTGACCTAGAGGGGCATTATAAGTACGGTTACCGTTGGGTGCAGGTGGGGATCGCCCGCCCGAACGGGGAGGTGATGCTCTACGGGAATCACGAGGGGGCGGGGTACGAACACGGTACCCTTCAGTACGTGGGGGTGACACACGGTCCGTTAAGTGACTTTGTGGGGATTGCCGCGGTTGGTTGGAAGCTAAGGCCGGGACGTCTCGGTATGAACGCTCGCGATCGTAATTCACAGGAGAGGAGTCATTATAATACAGTGATGTGTGATGACTGGAACGGCGGCACGTGCGACAGCGATAATTTCGCGTGCATTGGGATATGGAGTGTTTATCCAGGCATCGATAGCACAGTCGGGCTTCTTTTACAAAGGTAACACGTTGACGTGTAGGAAGGCGAATAAAATCGGGACACTCGCGTAAGTAATGCGAAGTACTATTACAAAGGTGACATTTAGATGTCGTTGCAAAGGTAACAAAGGCTCTCGCAGGAGGTGGGGAACGCGCGTTAGGTTTAGGCAAACGAGGGGAGCTCACAGTAGGGGGGGTAGTAGTGTCAACGACAGAAGCACTACCTACATTGTCGTGGTGCCTACATTCATCCTCAAGAAAGGTAAGAAGATGATCAAAAGTAGGGAGGTGATTAGGATTATCGCCATAACGACGTTCAAATCTCGATTTTAACTCTGAAGGCAGTTTAGCAAGGCATAAGTGATCTAATAGGTACGACCAATGTTTAACAGGAAGTTCCAATGTTTCTAAGCATCGATAAGTCGAAAGCAGGGGGTTCAGGAACGACACACGTAACCCGGACACACACGCATCATTATTTGAGCAATGTAGGTATCCGCTAAAACACGCAGGTTATGGTACCTACGTTTTAGGAGGTCACTGGCCACAGTGTAATTGCCCGCCTCAATCTTGAGGTGTTGTATTAATCGACGAGGTTCATCCGATAAGGCTCCCACTAAATAGTGTAGCTTCAAAGTCGGGGTAAGGGTAGGCTGGTTGTCCACCACGCTATCAAACTGGTCTATAAAACTGATCCAACTATCGGGACGGCCATCAAACTTAGGTAAAGGTAGGTCAGGTAATTTACTAGCCGGGTTATCAATAGCCAGGGATTTATTCTCCTTGAAGGGGGTGCTAGTACGGGACGTCTCAAATTGGTGAGGTCGTATTTCGTCTAACTTAATTTTTAAGTCGTCTACTTTGTCCCTTACTACGCGTATCTCGTTCTTAACTTGCACATATTCTTGTTCATAAATAGCAGGATCGAGATTACCTAACAGCTTGGAACAAGCGGCGGAAAACTTGTCGCACATAAGTGGCAGGTCGGAAAGACGCGCTCGCATACGATTGGAGGAAAAGGTCTCAAGAACTCGGTGGGAATCATCAACCCAGTCACTAATATAACGGAGTTCACCAATAGCTTCACGGTATTCAGCTGTATCCGTGTAAAGTACGGCCCTTACGGTCTCGTTGCCGGTTTCGGTATCCGACATTTTATTTACTTTAAATCGCAAGAAACAAGGTAGGTAAATTAAACTCACAAAAGATTTCAATACGATGCGTAAAGGAACAAATAGTAAGGGACGGCACCGGGTATGGCAAACGTAACTCGTAAACAACTTGCACGCGGTCACGCGGTAATGGCGTGATCAATAGGGAAACAAAGCGCTCGCGCACCTCACTTGCACTCAAAGGGTAGGTAATTAACGCGTAATCGATTTAATCGACACTTATGTAAAAGGGGTTGTACTCGAATGTTATTAAGGAATTTACTGTAAATAGGTTAGGTATATGACGAGACGTTTTCTTCAAATTACAAAGGAAGGTAGCAAATAAATAACTCTCAATTAAACAAATTACGTTACTAATAAGGGGTCCTAATAAAAAACTACGCTCTGCTACCAAAATGTTTGAGAGTTTAGGCAGTGGATTACACGTGGAGGGCGACAATGATAGGTGGAAAATTCGTCATGTCTTAGCTAGGTACTTGCCACATCAGGGGTTCACTTCACAGGCCACAATCACTCGAAATGTCTGTAAGGAACTCCACAGGATACACACGCGGCGAAAGCACTCTGGTCAGTCCAGTACATGTGTCATAGGTAACGTCTCGGTGGCAACTGGGGGCTCCGGGGTTCTCACGGTACGTTTTAAACAAATAAAAACTAGGCAAGTACGCGTGCGAGTGCGCGCGGCGCAGTATCAATAGGGTACACAAACAAATCAAAATATTGTAGTAAACAGCCGGTTTTACCGGAGCTGAGCCCTTGAGCCTAGCCGAGCGATGCACTATCGAATCGAATCGAAAATTGTCAGGAGGCAGATCTGTCGACATATATCCATGGTGCACCCTTCACATTCGGTCACCTCTCGTCGTCGTCTTATGAGCGTGAAAAATGAAATGTTTATCCCGTAAAATTTACGTCTGGGCGGAACGCGGGACTCGCTGAAAGAGCCTTTTGAGAATCGGCTTACAAGTACTTATGCTTGATGTAACTTTACCCGCATTACAGCACAGAGGTGCTCTCAAAGATAAAGTGTGTAAGTATGTATATGCTATTTTAGATTAAGTGTGTACTTCAATTTTTTATATAGGTACTAGTGGTTCCCCTCGACTTCTCCCGCAAGAGTTGGATTTTCCATATAAACTTTCATCCCCCATTTCACCCCCTTAATGTTTTTATATCACGATAAAATGTAGCCTATGTCCTTTCCAGGGTCTCGAACTGTCTCCATACCAAATTTCATCTCAATCCGTTTAGTGGTTTAAGTGTCAAGAGCTAACAGACAGACAGACAGACAGACACACTTTCGCATTTATAATATTAGTATGGATTTATACATGCCGATGCGAAATAAAGCTTCAACACAATCAACGGCTAGAGTAGAAATTCTTCAATTAGTTCCACCTGCTCGAAATTAGTTCCACCGTACTATACAGGAAAATGGAACCTACTGGTAGTAAGTACTTAAATACGGTGCGATAGACCCTTTGGTTTAAGGTGTTTGAATTTCCAAAAATATTTATCATTTCGACTAAAACAAATCAGGTTTAAAGTCCAATATCCGATCTGCCAAGAAAACTGCAGATACTATCGCGGTTGGAGGTAAAATTTTATAGGTATTGCAATTTTTGTCTGACACTCGCATAATCATGTATTTGTTACTCAAGCAATACTGATGCCAAGAAATATTTTAATACCCACAGAAGTCTGACTCCTACGTATATGTTCTTTGCTCCTACAGCAATAGTTTTAAACCTTTTTCCAAATTAACAATTTATTTATTTAACAGTAAACATACTGACTTACAGTCGCCCAAAGCGTCAGTATGCTAGTCACTCGCAGTAAAAAAACAAATGGTTAAACAAACATTACAATATAGAAAATCAAATTAAAATAAAAAGATACGTCAGGATTACAATAACATGTCACTAATATTAAATATTATGTCAGAAAAAAAATACACATAAAAGTCAGACAGAATAATTAAAAGTTTAAAAGTAATGAAATTCTTATGTCAGGTTAGGTAATACTACTGCGAAAACACTCAGAACACAAACTTTCTATGTAAAAAACAGCTTTGTGCATGAATTGACTGAAGCTGTCTGCAAATATGTCAATATCATAGTCGTCGGCGAGTATATCTCCTATAAGGCGTAGAGCCCGAACGGTGGGAGCATTCGCGGCGTACTTTGTGCGCGCTGAGGGCCAACACAACAGGCGCGGTCGCCGTCGCGGCGCCACCAACCCTTCCGCGTTCCAACTTAAACGATTAGGCACCTGCAATCCTATTTGGCTCAGAATCGACGGGCTATCTATCTTGTTGTGTATGATACACAAATAGTGTACAATCGTCTGCATAACTCTTCTAAATTTTAACGTATCTAGTCCTACCATACCACTAACAAATAAGGACGGATAGTACCCATACTTTCTTTTGTATAGCCAACGTGCGAATTTGCGCTGTACATTTTCCACCAGGAGAATATATTTATCCTCATAAGGATCCCACACAGGTGCGCCGAATTCAAGTTTGGACTTCGGACATACGCATTGTACAGAACCATTGCGACATCCAATCCGTCAAACTAAGAAGAGGTACGGATAACGAAGCCTAGCATTTTACTAGCCTTTTTACATACTGTGTTCACATGGTCATGAAAGTCTAATTTAGAGTCTAATATCAATCCTACGTCACGAATTTAACTTACCCTTTGTAAGGGCGCGTCTAATAATTTATAATTTACGTATTGCGGACACAGCTTACGTGTAAATGTGATGATTTTACACTTTCCTGCATTAAATGGAAGATGGTTCCTTTGACTCCAGTTCAAAACTGCGTCAATATCCTTCTGCAGTGCTTCGTAGTCAGATGGATCATCTACACCGAGACTTAATTTGAAGTCGTCTGCAAATAAAAGGCATTTGGCAGTAATGATGCTTTCGGAAAGGTCATTGATAAATATTAGAAAAAGTAACGGTCCTAGTGTACTTCCCTGGCTCACCCCAGACCTAGTATAATATTGACTAGATTCGAATTTACCGACCTTAACGAATTGCTGGCGATCACGCAGGTAATTTGAAAAAAATATCACCAGATTATGATCAAAGCCAATAAAAGCCAGTTTCTGCAACAAGATGTCATTGTCGACCAAATCAAATGCCTTTTTGAAGTCAAAGTAGGCAGCATCTACTTGTTTACCAGCATCTAACTCCCCATAAATGTAGTCTAGATGAGCAACCAGATTTGTTGTAGTAGCGAGCTAGTCGAAAACCGTGTTGACTATCATGTAGTAACATGGCAGTTTGTTTTTTTTTTTCTGGCTTAGTACTATTTCAAATAATTTTGCAAAAACTGACAAAACTGCAATCGGCCTAAAACAGGATACTTCATTTCCACTTTCAGCTTCAGGAACTGGTGTGACCCTAGAGACTTTCCACATTTTAGGGTACCTAGATGCAGACAGAGAAAGGTTAAATATATAAAGAAGCGGAATCTCAAAAGCGGTTATGCAGTCTTTTGCAAGGAAAACAGGGATACCATCAGGCCCACTAGACGACTTTGGTTTAAGTCGCTTTGGCAGCTTCCTTTAGGTTATCCTCGTTAACTGTATTAACTGAAATACAAGTTGCATTACAATGCCTATTCGCGGCTTGCATGGCGTCATTGGGATCCAGCAGAGGTGCTTCGTTTGCATAGACGGAACCGAAATAGTCGGCAAAAGCGTCGGCCGCTGCTTGCTCTACAACTTCGACTCCATTAGCCCGATACATGTTTACGCGTTTCCTGTCGTGTTTCCTATCCTTAATATATTCCCAAAATTTGGTTGAATCGTCAATTAAATTCTTACCTGACAAATTTAAGTGCTGCTTGTACGCATTGTCAATTAAGTTTTTGACGTGCCATCTGTAATAATTAAATAATTATTTATTAAATTCTTTCCCTTCTAACTTATACCGCTTCAGGTGATAATACTTTTTCCGTATGTTACTAATAATATCTCTATTAAACCATTTAGGATACACGTAATTTTGGCTTTGCATGCGATTAGATTTTACTGGAACGTATTGGCTGATACAATCATAGAGCCGATCATAAAATAATTTAATAACAATGTCAATATGTTCAACGGTAAACATATCAGACCAGTCTAAGCTACCTTATGCCGCGTATAGACCTTGGAAGTCTGCTTTCCGCCAGTCATAATTTGGACCTGAATCCGGCCGTTGGGTAGGAGGTGGACAAGATGGAGGCTGCGCCGGCGAACCGCGGATAAATTTAATTGTTACCTCAAGTGGTGGGTGAACCACATCGATAGGTACTAAGGGCTCGCCCTCGGATACTAAGACCTGGTCATGGTTAAAATCACTCAACACGAGGTCCAACATACCGCCTCGACTATGATATATCGTATTATATTGGTTTAGCCCGGAATATTCACAGAACGAATTAAAATTGACCTTGACATTTTGAGTACACGAATTTAAATTAAAGTCACCAAGTATTAATACATTCATAGAGGAATATGTCATTATAGCATTTTCGATACATGTCAAAACAGCGAGATATTGTTCATCATTATAATTAGGCGGCAAATAAACAACACAACATAAAAACTTATTGATACTATGCCCCCCAATAAAGGCGAATAATAGTTCCATTTCAGACGTCAAACCATCCACGTTATTAATTTGTTGAACAATGATCTGGCTGTAGTTGTTATAGTATTTAACTAGTTATTAATTTAGTACAGAAATTCAATTAAGGACAGAAAATGCTACTAAAAAAGTTAATGATAAAGATAATACGTAACTTAGATACATTAACCACGTAATTGAAAATTTTATTGTTTAGCTTGGATAACAGTAGAAGGAAAAAGAGGAAGAGGCAGGCCAAGCAGAACATACACACAGCAGTTGAAGGAAAAGCTGATGTCATGACGTATAGGGAGTTGAAGGTGCTGGCAGACAAGAGCTCTTAGTTATGAATGAATGAACAGTAGGAGTGCATGAGCATTTCAAAAACTATGCTGCCGTGAAAAACCACTTGCAAATGACGTTATTAAAATCAAAACATAATTTTACTTTCATCAAATCTTAAAACACTCGAGACAGAAAAAAATTTATGTAAAAAAGTAAAAATACATTCTTCCGTCGTCGTCTCGCGCCAAAGGCGCTCCGAATAGTGCGCCTCTCGAAAATAATGTCGAAGTAATTTTGCGCCCGGGCGGCCTGGATATGGAAAATCGCAATCCCAGTGCACCGGGCATATTCGGTGCAGTGGCCCACTCTGTAGGACGATGAGTGTTTTCCACAAAAAAGTGGAAAAAGTGTCCAGTGAGTGTCAAGCCACGCTCAAGTGCAGGGTTCCGTAGTTGCCCGTCTCCCATAACATAATCTATAGTTAAATTACAATGTTATTTATGCATTTAAATATGGAGCTGTTACAAAATTTCGCCTTCTCAGCTAGTTATTGAGTTAGTCGTCTGTTACTTGTTAACTTCTAAATCTAACTTGGAAGTTATAGTTTTTTTTTTAAATTCATCATATGTGTTTCCAGTTTTTCACTCACTCAGAAGTAGCCGTTTCGTAGGTTTCATTTGAAATATTAGGTTTAATTTTGCAAACGGATCTCTGTAACAAGAATTAGACTTTACAAACCTAATGTCTCATAGTCACATAACCTTTCATTTTTCTTTATCTATTCCTTGGTATATTGAACTTTTTCCATCCTACTCGCTCCCGAGTAAGAACCGAAAATACGAACAACATGCAACAAAGTAAGACCTCATATTGCAAAAATCCGTTTAGCTCCGATAGTCTTGCGATTGTTGCGTCAGCTGAGAGTCATATTTGTTTCGTGATGCAACAAATAACTTATGCAGGGTGAAATTCTGTCATTGCACCCGGAAGTGTGTGTGTAACGTTTTCGTTTGTGCTTTAGTCGATTTTTTAGAGAAGAATGGAGTAGAAAACATAAAGGAAGAAAAGGTGATTAAACTGTCAAGTAGATTTTTAACGATAAATTGATACATGCCTTTCCTACTAAGCACCTGCACACCTGATCTAGATATTATAGATTTTAATAGAGTAAGTGATTTCTGTAATAAATACCAAAGTTGAACTCCTCGAGTAGGTATCATAAGGACGCCGAAGTCCCTATACCAATTTGTTGCCTATTGTGTTTCGATACCTAAAGAATAAACTAACTTCAGGATTTTGCAGTGGAGGGCTTGGCTAATATTACGTCCTGTTACTATTAAAACACAAATATTAAAATAAACTTTTGTTTCTTACGTTTACGCGAATTGTTGAACTCATTAAAACACAATTTTACGGATTACTATTGGAACATTGCCTTACATCTGGAGCAACATCGGGCAAACAAAGCGAAGTATAGGGGTGCGGATAAAAGAACACATATAAGTTTATAGCTATAAACTTATGTTTTTGAAACAACCTTGTAGAAGGTTGGGCAAATGGCAAATCTAAACTAATGTACCTAGGAGAATAGTATCTCGATCTTCAAAAGCTTCGAACTAATTCACTGCCTAAGTTACATAAATTGTCTAACTGCCGTACTCAGAGTCGTCAATTAAAGTTAATCCGTCATTAAGTATCATTCCGTTATTTTCCATTTCATTGACAAAGAAAATGCCAGAACGAAAATTAATCACAGATTAAATGTAATTGACGTCTCTGAGTGCGGCAGTTAAGATTCCTTAAACTGTTTCAGCGAATGCCATAACAAGTGATAATCATCTGTCTGAATTGTCGTATTTTAGAAGGATAGTATTTTTTATAATATAGGTATTTAAGCAATTGATTCGTAAGTTTTAAAAAAGAAAAATTTTTTTTAACTAAAAAATTGATCTACGTATTTTAAAAAGATACAGCGCGTTTTTTACAACTCTATAGTTTAATAGCTTTTGGACGTTAGCGCTAACGTCCTTACTCGTTTTCAAGCTCACTTTACAAGAAAATCTTGTCAATGCACTTTACGTGACACAGAGCTGTTCACTGGCTGTTTATTCTACCAAAGTAGTCTATATAAAACAGTTCAGGGAGTTGAAATGGCCAATATCCTGCTTCTGAAGTTGATGTCTCTACTCTTAGAACGAGTTTCACCTTTGGGCTCCAACCGTTATCTACTGTAGCGAAAAAACTACAATTTACAAAGGCTTTATAATTCACGTGCAGAATTTTTTTTTTTAATTCTCAAGCTGCTTATTTTGTTATTTCAGCAGCAGTTAAATAAAGTGCGCCATAAAATATACCTTTATTAGTCTGTAAAGTTTTACTCATCTTCCTAATGCAACAAGCTAAGTGTTAATAAAACCCGCAACGAGTGGGTTACTACTTGGTAACATCCGTTATGCATAAGCGTAAGATAGCGCATATTTTTATAAGTTTTTCTGAACTATTTTGTGGACTTCGTTGGTAGATATACAGGGTATTAAACATGCTTCTAATATCAAAACCTAAAAAGTACCCGAAAGAAATACCTCCCTACTAGGTACTCTTGGGTCTTCAGTATTCTGTATTGAGAAAGCATGACTCAGAATTTCAGGAAAACGCGGCGAACTGCGCTAACGAATCAACTTTAATCTGTCCTACTACAACGAGGTTCGCGAGTAACAGCGATACTATACAGACATGTAATTTATAGGAAATCTCAGACGAAAAGAGCGAAATCCAACATACATGATATAAATTTGTTGAGAAGGACAGATACACATACACATACACACAGCCACACATTGTTACTTGTGCTTAATTATTTATACGTTTCCCATGCCGAATTAATTACATACCTTCAAGTGCTACTAATAGAACCACAGAGAAGATGGGACAATTCTGACGCCAGTTTTTATACTTAAAAGAAGTTGTACCAATCCATGTCATCTATGTCAACTTGAAAGTTCAATAAAGAATTTATTATTATTATTAAATACTGCAGTTTCGCTACCATATTTCGCCGTGTCAGTGTGATGAAGACGTAAGATAAGGGAATTAAAGCACTGTACTGTACCCCAAGGCATCGTAGTCAACGGACGGAGGGATCCTTTTAAACTTTAGTATCTTGTTAATGTTTGTAACACTTTGCAGCTTCAGCATCACTTAATTGAAAGCGTAACACGAACCTACAGTCTATACTAAAATAAATTTAGTTTAGTTAGTTTTTTTACAAAAGTTTATTCATTAAAACACAATTTTACGGATTACCTCGCGATTTATTTACATTTTATTTAAATCCTGACGTTTTGAACACTTTACAGCGTTCGTGGTCACAGGGTGACTAAGGTATTATTTGTCATTACAAAGTTTTGAAAAATTAAACTACCGTCACTCATTAATATTAATTTACGTTCCTATTTACGCAGAAAGAGCTAAGTGTCTTGAGATCTTGCAGTGCGAGGTGTTGCTTTGGCTTTTGCTAGAATAGGATCCCATTGACATAAGTTTATAGCTATAAACTTATGTCTTTGAAACAAAACTTTGTTAAATTCAAAAGGAACTAACTATAATTTTAGAGTCTAGGACATAATTTTGTCTAAAATGAAAAAACTCAGACAGGACAACCCAACCAACAACTAAATTCTCCAATCCTCGCTTTAAAAGTCAACGATCTATCTATTCCACATCGCTTCTATATTGTCGCTGGAAGAGTCTGTAGTTGACACTTGATGGCGCCATATAGCAGCGGAATAGCTCCGATCGCGACGCCACAATGTGACTGCCAGGACGCTCTGAATCACATTTTAAATACATTTTATTCGTCCGCCTTTTTACTTTCCAGTTTTTTGTTCTACCCGCCGATTTTGTTTGCTAGTCGCTATGCTAAAAAGTTTTGATAACAAAGTTTTCACACTGAATGTTTCAACACGCTTTGCAAAAGTTAATGCTCGTCACGGAGTTTTATGAAGGATAAAAAAAAATCGAAACTGCATTATGTAGACAACTATTGTAATTGGTTGATGAAAAATATTCGAATCAATTTATATTAGCAGAATACGGCCCATGGTAATATTTTTGGTATATCAGTTCATCCCGGATGTACTTCAGCTTCAGTCAAAGAACGTGTTTGCTACATTCTTAGCAGCAGCAAGCGTAATTTAACGAGAGATCTTGCGGACAAACATACAGGTCAAATTGAGGACCTTCTTTTATTGAAGTCAGTTAAAAATGCCTCTACAATCTTATAAATAACACGTAACACATGGTCACAATAACACTCGGTGATTCAGGCACCATCTATCAAAAGCCGTTATCGGTACGTTATTGTCCCAAAATTGTACGTTATTGGCCAACAAGTGATCGTGAGAGGCACTCGGAGGGGAGGGGAGTGCTAACTGGGTCACTCGGGTGCCCCGGGAAAATCCTGAAATTGCGTTACCCTAATCCGCCGGGGGAAAAATTATCAGCTTATGTTCATGTTATGGAATAGAGAGGTTTCAGCAGGAGAAGCGGGTTTATTTTCAAAATTAATTGGTTTTTTATCAAGAACTTGCATTATGATTATATATAAATTGTTTTGTAGCTGTGTTTCATGCATGTTAACACAAATGGATCTAGAAATTTTAGTAAAAAAATATTATTATCATCAAAAGTAAGTAATTACTAAGTTTGGTAAAAATACTACAAAAGTTAATTTTATCGGTAAACGGTCGTTAATCTTCTACAGCTATTTTACCAACAAAAACCAATTTTACTGATTGATTACTATATACGACTTACTTGACGACCGTCTTGGTGTAGTTGTGCGCGCCCCGGACTTCTAAACCAGGCGGTTGCGGGTTCGAATCCCGCAAGGGGCAAATGTTTGTGTGATGAGCACACGAGCATTTGTACCTAAGTCATGGATGTTTATAATGTATATAAGTATGTCTATCCGTTATCCTAGTCACCATAGCACATGCTCACGCTTAGTTTGGGGTTAGGTAATTGGTGTTTGTAAAAAAAAAACAATAATATACAATTCTACACAAAATAACCTTTATAAATAATAGTGGGATTAAATTAAATGTTTTGTCTCTCTATCTAACAAATACTCTCCTTTATTAGTTAAGTCCTTTTTAACGTTACGGACGGGTTAATTGAGAATAATTTGTTTTTTTTTTAATTAATACTTAATTTTGTTTAACTTAATCATTAAACATGTCACGTTATACTTAAATTATTTATAGAGAACACGATTTGACACTTCATTTGAGGTGTTTTTCATGTCAATCATTCTGACAGACGCCTGGGGGCGACATCAACAGCCTTTCACATCTGTCGGTGCACCCCTGCTACACTGCCGAGAGCCTATCCTCACACATTTCTGTGCAAATATGAACTCTATGCAGTTAGTCAAGGAGTTTGAATTTGAACATTGCAGTAACATCCAGTTTTTAATGTTTCTGTAGAATCACTGAAACTTTAACCTGTGTTGGCATACACAATAAGTCAAACAATGGTCATGCACACGTAGTAACACAGGACATTGTTTTCGCCAAAAGAGTAAAAAAAACTACAAGAAATCCGCAATTAATTGAACGACTTGAAAACGTAACAAACTTGATTTCGTATCATATTATTTCGAATTAAAACCAGACAATTCAATTAAAGTCAAAAATAACTTTAGTACATATTCCCATCAGATCATTGGTTCTTAATCAAAGGAGACACTGCGCCTAGTGGGGTGTAGACTGAAAAGACATTAAAGCCTCGGGCGATATAAGCTTGCGTAAAGCACCACTACCGCAGAATCAGTATTATCAATTAATTAACACAACACCATTAAAACACCAGAGAGGAGAGAACAGGAAAGGTACGCACGTACCTCATACAATCATCATCAAATTTAAGAGCTAGGCTCTTGTCGGTGGAGTTTTTTCCATTCCTCTCTGCTTTCTTTCCTTCCCTTCTCTTAACCTCCTGATACGACCTGACATTTATCTTTTCTTTTATTTGCTGCATGTAGCTTATTCTTGGTCTTCCTCGCTTTCTTTTTCCTTCTATTCTTCCTTCTATTATCGTTTTAATAAAATTGTCGTGTCGAATCAGGTGGCCTAACAATTCGTCCCCTCCTACACTCTATTGTTTCCATCAATCTCCTTTTTTCCCTAACCATAGACAAAACTTCTTCATTTGTTTTCTTCTCCGTCCAACTTATACGCTCCATTCTCCTCCAGCACCACATCTCGAAGGCTTCCAGTCTCTCTCTGTCCCTCTTTGTCAATGTCCACGCTTCACATCCATAGAGTGCTATACTCCAAATGTACACTTTAACAAGTTTTTTGCGAACTTTGCTTGATATTCTGGCCTTGAGCAGGTGCTTTTTTGCATTATAAGCTTGTCTCGCCATCGCTATCCTTGCTTTTATATCTGGTGTACATCTGGAGTCACTAGTTATCAAGCTACCTAGATATTTGAAGGTTTTAACCTGTTCTATTTTTGTGTTATTTATTGAGATAGGGCTATATTTTTCCTTTTTAGAAGCAATTAGTGTTTTTGTTTTATTTATGTTAATTTTGAGACCAAATTCTTTAAAAATAGTGTCCATTTCTGTAACCAGTTCTTCCAACTCCAATCTGTTTTCTGCAATGGCTGCAATATCGTCGGCAAAACGAATGAATTTAAATACGTCCCCATTAATTTTGACGCCCCCCTTTTTTGATTCCGTTATTCTGCGTATCGCACATTCTAAGAATAAATTAAAAATTAGCGGTGAAAGTGGACATCCCTGCCTAACTCCCTGTCTTATTTTTGCCTTTCCGTTTTCCTCTCCTACTTCTATTACCGTTTCTTGGTTTTTATATAATTTATAAATAATCCTTCTGTCTCTATAATCCAATCCAGCTTCTTTGAGTACTTCCATCATTATTTTCCAATTGATCTTATCGAACGCCTTTTCTAAGTCGATAAAAGCTATATGTGTGTCCATGTCAAAATCCAGTCTCCTGTTTATTACCAATCTCAAAGCTAGTATCGCTTCTCTTGTTCCCTTCTCTTGCCGAAACCCATATTGATCCGGTCCCAAAAAGCACTCTGTTAACGGTCTGATTCTGTTCTGAATTATTTTTATTAAAATTTTACTTGCCTGTGAAATAATACTTAGTGTTCTATGTTCTTCGCATTTGAGTGTGTTTGCTTTTTTCGGTAGTGTTACAGTCTTGCTTAAATTAAAATCTTGAGGTATTTTGCCTGTTTTATACATTTCTTGAATTAAATTAAAAATTTCCTCTTTCAACTGATTGCAAGCTGCATATTTAACCATCTCAATATAAATATTATCAACTCCTGCTGTTTTCCCGTTTTGAATACATTTCAAAGCTATTTCGAATTCTTCTTTCAATATCAGAGGTCCCAGTTCTAAAGTATCTACATCTTCTTCTTTTTCCATATAGCTTTCTGACATCCCTTCTCCTGAATAAAGCTCTTCTATATACTCTATCCATCTTTCAACAATTTTTTTTAGAATCCAGCAGTATTTTCCCTTATTTATCTAATATAGCTGTACTTCGTCTCTTATGTTTCTTGTCCATTTGTTTAATTATATTGTAGGCTTTTTCCATTTTCCCCCGTTTCATCATAAACTCTATTTTATTGCATTTCTCTTCCGTATGTTTTTCTTTCGCTTCTGCACAGTTGTGTTATTTTGTTTGTTAATATTCTGTAATCCTTTGCCTTGATATCATCCGTCTTGTTTCTTAATTCTCTTCTCTCAAGCATTAGCGCTATAATTTCTAGGCTAAGCCAGTTTTTCCTCGGAATCAGCTTCTCTTTCTTTATCGTCTCTTCTGCGCTTTTGACCATTATGTTTTTGATTTCATTCCACCTTTCTTCAATATTAATATTTTGAATGTTATTCTTACATCTATCAATAAATTGCTCTAACTTATGACCTACTTTATTACTATATTGCACTTTACTATCACTTTATTGAGATCCAAGTTCTTTGGTTTGGGTTTTCTTTTTAGTTGCTTAGTTTTAAAATTGTGTAGACTTATAAGAAGGTTGTGATCAGAATTTAAATCGGCCCCAGGTAAAGTCTTACACAAATCTGTTTTAGAAATTTACTTTTAATTATTATGTAGTCAATCTGGTATCTAGCAATATCTCCCGGCATTTTCCACGTATAGAGTCTTCTTTTTGGTTGCTTAAACATTGTATTTGTAATAATCAAATCATTTTCTTTACAAAATTGTACCAGTCTGTCCCCTCTCTCATTTCTCTTTCCCAACCCAAAACTTCCTACTGAGTTTTCTTCCTTTCCTTCACCGACCACCGCATTGAAGTCAGCCATAATAATCAAACTATCTGTATCTTTAACTGTATCTAAAATTGAATCTATGCTGTCATATATATCTTCTATCTCTTCATCTGGGTGGCCACTCGTGGGCATATAAACTTGCAATAAAGTAATATCAAATGGTTTAGCTTTTATCTTAACTGCTGTTAATCGGTCACTAAGGTGTATGGTATTTTCTATGTTTAAACCCATTTTTTATTTAATATTATAGCGGTGCCATTAGATCCTTGTTTCTCTCCCGTATATATAACTCTATATTCACCACTCCAAAAATCTCCACTTCCTCCCCTCATACAATATGTACTGAGTAATAAGGCCGATGATTGGGTTGAAGCATCATAATTAGTTTTAAGATAAACTCATAAAAAGATGGAAACTTATTCTACGGAACCAATATGATTCAGTCAAAGTGAGAGTACCTAACTAATTCACTAGAAGTAAGCCATAAAATGTATATGGGGGCCAATTATTTTTTATTGGTGTTTTTTTCAAGTGCAATAATATATTTAGATTGCATAGTGAATGCTTATCACTTAAAAACAATAATTATCTTATTTGCAAGCTTCATCTTTCGATTGTTAAATACTTGCAATAGTATTTCTTTCGAGTGTTGAGGGTATAATCCCAATAACATTGATGAAAGCAACGCGGCATTACAGCGTTAAGAAGCACTTGAAAATTTCGACAGGCTCTGCCAACGCCAGGGTGGCCGAGAGGTTAGGCAATCGCCCGGTATGCGAGGAACGCGGGTTCGATTCCCGCCTCTGGTGGTCCTTTTTTTTCAAGTGCAATAATATATTTTGATATTATTACGTAAAAATAATACTTTTGTGCAATAATTTTTAATAACCAATTTATTAAAATTACATTTCTAAGTATTTTTTTAAAGATAAATAACATATTTTGAATGATTTTGGCTCTGGCGAAATAAATAAAAAGTTGAAATCCTGTAGCGTGCTTCATAAGTTTATTACCTACAATTTTGGAAGATATGTAAGTCGAAATAAGTGTCTTACTTAGTTGCTCAAGTCAAAACGAATTCATTATCAACCTTTCAGAAGTTCATCTGAAGGAGGAAAAATTACATGCTACGTGCCTAATTGAATTGAAGGAAATGAATTTAATTAATCAATCATTTCATCCAATTTATAATAATCCTCGTATTCTACCTCTCTTTGGTCAATTGCTGTAGTTTAATAATAAATAACAGTAGATATTACATAGTTCCTTTTGGGTAACAGTGTTCTTTTAAAGGTTAACTGGCCTAAAGCACAGATTATCCTAAAGTCACTGAGTTTTAAGGTTTTACTGAAAAGCTTTTCTCAGGTCACTAAAAAACTCTTAAGAAACGCTTCCATTTATTGGTACAAACAGTCTCCGTTCAATATACGAGTATCGTACGTTTCGTTATGTCGGTGCCTCATCGAGTAAGTAGCGTTTCGTGTCAAGTCTAGACGTTCAATAGAATTGAAAGTATTGAAACTTTGATTCTATCTTGTATCTTATGAATGACTTCGTTTTTTGCAATGCCGAGGGAAATCTCTTTTGAATTTAATACCGATGGAAATGTTTTACGTAGTGGCTTGCTTTCTATGACATAATTTTATTACTTACTAACATAGGTTACGGTCTGGGTTACGGTATCTAGCTGTCAATAAATTAGGTAGGTTATTAATAGCATCAGAAAACGGTTCATTATATCTTTAGTTAGGTAACGTACCTACTTTAATTAAACGCTTTTTATTCAAAAATACCTCCAATATCTTCAACTTTTTATATTCAATCAATATTATTTATGCCCTACCTAATAAAAGACACCAGGACTGGTGTTGTAACTAGTAGTCAGCCAGCATATCTATCTAGTTTTCCCTATCAAGATAAGTAAGTTTTAGTCTGGATAATTCAATATTCCATATAACTAGTATCAACTAAAACTGATATTAAACTGTCGGTTCTTACAGGAACAAGGAAGTGCAAGTTTACCGGTGGGTGATCGATTCGGCAGACAAATTGTATTACAAAATGTTCGTAGCAGCGTAGAGCGAGCGCTGCAGCCGCCCGGCGAAATTAAATCCAACAGATTTTCACGCCTCGATAGTTCCATATAGGAGCCGCGATACCTATCCTTCGGGAGCATAATTTTATTCAATATCAGGCGAAACTTCTAGTTTGAATTCCAATAACCGGGTTTGTACTCGATAAAGACGTAATAAGCGGCCCTTTTACAACTGCCTCTCCCTGAATAAATCCTTTTAGATTTACGTGAGCGGATACTTCATTCACCGTTTCGTCATATTTTTAAAAGTCGTTACTTGTGTCGGAAAGGTGAATCGGCCGGTTCCAAGGCCGGAAAACGCCTTTATTCGAATAATAGCGGAACGGCCTTTATCAATTACGCAGGGGTGAAAAGGCCGGATGGTAGAAATATTTTATGCAAATATTTTCTATACGCGCTCGAGTTGAGGAGGTAAACAAAAAGCTTTTATTCACTTTCAAAACACTGATTTCGGAGTTTGTGTTTCATAAAACGTGCACTTTCATCGATGTCTGCGTTTACTATTACCTGAAAACCAACAAAAAAAAATACAAGTGATAAGCGAAGTATGTCTCACAAACCAATTTTTAAAAATAAGTACAGACTGCGAGTTTAGTTGCTGTTACCTGTACAATTATAGCACATATAATAATGCCTTTAGAAAGGATAAGTTAGCGATTTAGGAATCCAAATCCATTTACCAAGTTCAGCTAAAAGTTGGTTAGATTGCTCTATAAATCGTATTACTAAGGACGTGCATTTTCGGGTGCAACCTCTTGCACCTAATGAATACTGGCTTATTACTTGCGTCACATTTTGTACCAACATCCAATATTGATCCAACATTGGGTCAAACATTTGGCGCGATACGGCTTATTATTTTATTGCGATCCGGGCGTCTAAAGTTCGAGCAGATAGCTTCGTAATTGCGTTTAGAATCAATTAGCACAGGTAAGCATGATTACAATGGTTTTAGCAATTTCGTTCGCGGCAAGTCACTGACCTCTATAATACAAGTACGCTGGACTGCATATTGTCAACCTAAAAATTAAGCCATTTGATTATCGCCATTTTGGCGCTGACGGCTGTAGTGAGCG
Organism: Pyrausta nigrata; assembly: GCA_949316185.1. Lineage (NCBI taxonomy): Eukaryota > Metazoa > Arthropoda > Insecta > Lepidoptera > Crambidae > Pyrausta > Pyrausta nigrata. The sequence continues at coordinate 13,644,703 of OX438949.1, read as the reverse complement.
TGTGGTGACCGTCCACGGAACTGATTTTGGCAGGAGGAAAGTTGACATAAACATATGCAAGTTACTCTATTTTAGTTCCTTGGACACTCGGTGGGGGCGCTTTGATTCGTTTAGTCCAGCGTACATACTTGTATTATAGAGGTCAGTGCGGCAAGTAGAAAACTGACGTGAATTGTTTAGAGCGTTCTCTCCCAATGCAATTATGGCCCGTCCCACAACACATTTAGTGCATTATTATTTTAATTAAGAGTGGATTAACTTATTGGATTTGTAATGCAGTTTCAACTTTTGGTTATATGTGAGTAGTAAGACTGAATTCTAGTAAATAACATCAATATTAAAAAATATGGAGATAGCTTTTAAATTTTTACTTGCGTCGCTGGTACTAAAACTGAAATTCACTTTGTCAATACTTTTACGATTCTTTACCTAACGTAGGTTAAGCTAATTGAATACTTAGGTCTTGTACTAGGTATTATTATTAATAGCAATAAAACAGACGAACTTACAGACGGAATCCGTGCATAAATTAGGGTTCTACTATTTCGTGCGTTCAAATGAAGAAACCTTTCATCATCATGGGGTGCCATTCAAATTGAAGTTTGGAGGTCAGCATGTAGAGCCGATGCGGTCTTGAGCCGTTCTTTGCAGCTGGTCTTAATAACGAAGTTTGGTCCAGTCTTTACATTAAGTAAAACACTTCTGTACTTTACTGGGCACAGAAAACTTAATTTATTGTCCAATTTCTTCTCAATGACCCTCTAATAACTACTTTTCAGGCCGACAGGTACCTATTCTATGCGAAAACACAAAATTGCGTGTCAGGAAGCAATATGGGCTTATGAGAATATTATTATTATTTTCTACAAAGATATGATAAGGAACATAACACACCATGTTGGTTGGAGAAGCGAGTAGATTGTTCTTTAGGAGAAGAACAAAAACCTACAATTAACTTTAAAATCATATAAAAATAACTACATCGTGTCTGTATATTGAGCGTGGTAGTACAAGAATACTTATTGATGATTATTACAAGATTTATTTCACGGTCTAGAATAAAAGTTATAGGCATATGGCCAAAGACGAAGTGTTAACAACTTGATGAAAAAAAACTTTTCGACCTGAATACGATACTAAAACGTCTCTTGTTAACGGGGTCTCTGTGGAAAGCTACTCGTGAAATAATTCTGCTGAACTGCATTTAGATTGCACTGTTAATGAGAAACTTAACCCAATTTAAAGACGTTCTTTTAACAATGTTACAAATGGACCAGCCTAACCATAGAGATATATATGTAAGTACATACCTTATAAGTAGGTACTTTACAAAAATCCTCGAAAATAATTAGAGTGAAATATAATTTCAGAACTTGTCTCAAGTGCTGATTGTCGCTAACTTTTGCTCTGTCACTCACGACGAATTTAGCCTTTATTCGTGTCTACATACAATGCTCGTCATCATCTGTCTTTCAAGCGATCCATGGAGTCTAATAGTTTGGTAGTTTTATTATTTGGAATTTGGGTTGATTAACATTCAAAGAGACTTTCACTCAAGCTCACTCCTGTCTGCCTGTTTGTCGTAAAAGAAGAAAATCTTTATTGCTGAAATATATTTTAATTTCTAAAGTAGGCACTAAACCAATGATTCTTATTGCACTAGGTATATTGTGGATTAGCACGTACATACTTAAAATACTCCACTCATCAACATCCAGGTCTACAACAAAGGGTATCTGAATAATATAGAAGATATATAACTCTTTAGCTTTCCAAATAACGAAGCAGTTTTACACGGAAATCTGTACAATGTAGGCGGTCTTGTAATTAAACATCCTTAATAATATTAGGTATCATTTCACGCTTTGATATTATTACGACGAAATGACGAATGCCATTTATGTAATTGCCCCATTCCTTGCCCGAAAGTTTAAGATTTTCCAGCCTTGGCGAGTAGCCAGCCAGCTTCAGTTGAAGGAATTATAAGCCCTCTGTGCAAGTACTGCGGACATTTTTTCCCTTGATTACTTTTCGCCGGGGCAGTCCCTATCTAATGAAACATCATACCTAAATGTGATTGGTAGACGTCCGCGTTAGACAGATAATATCTGCAATTGTGCTTTCTTGCAATTTTATAAGTTATCGAACATTGAATAGATGGAATAGGACATAGGTCCTATAAATTGGTTGATATGCCTGAAACAACTTTCACAGAGTCTTTTAGTACTAATGACAGACTACAATACAATCCCTAGACAACTCTTAATCACACACCATAAAATAAGAAAAATGATATCCAGAAAACTTCTCTCGCAAAGTTAGAGATAGTTACAAACAAGCTGCTACTCGTATGTAAGAATAGCAGAGTATCTAGAAATAAAACGAAATACTTACGCGCACTTCCTGAATTAGGTAAGCCGAGCTAAGTGAGCTAAGCTCGCGAACGCCTCGATGCTCTAATGAGCTGAGCTGAGCTGAGCGGAGCGAGCTTACGGAGGGTTCCGTAGGTATAGTTCGCCAACCCTCGCGAGTTACTGGCGCTTGGCCAAAACCCTGTTTCACGGCTTTCTTCACATATCGCCGACTTTATACGTGGGTATTATTACCTAACTTTGCCATGTCAGCTATTCTCATCTTGTTATTAGTGACATCGTGTTTTTGTAAACATAGTGAGCTCAGCGTTTCTATTTCAATCCATTATTAAGATACAACACAACAATATAGAAGGTACCTTCCTATTCCTGAACAAGAATCTTAAGTTTAAGAAAAAATGTTCACATATTATGTAGACTGTGTAGAAGGGAACTGCTTACAAGATGATAAGAAATCACAATTATGTATTATTGTTTTTAAGTGATAAGCATTCACTTTGCGATCTAAATATAAGATAAGTATTGCACTTGAAAAAATTACCAGGCTTTGCAAACGTCTGGGTGGCCGAGTGATCAGGCAATGGCCATGGCAATGCGAGGAACGAATGTGCGATTCCGGCATCAAATATTTAAGTAATTTTAAATATCGAATTGGGCCATCAAAAAAGGTGCACAACTTCTTGTTCAAGATTATTCAGAGCAATGATGATTTCAATTATCAGTTTATGAAATGGCATAAACCCTAGCTTGTGCATATAGTTTTTCACATCACACAGGACTCATTAAACAAGATTAAGGGATTAAGATTGAGAGGGGATGGATATGCCCATCCCAATTGAATTTTATCCCCCGATTTCCCTACCAGTCCAAGTTGGCTCGGTTCGGGGAGCACAGTGCGGTCCCACACTTCAGGAGCTCAAATAGATACTGTTAAATTCCAGGTTTTGCTATTGATGACATTGAGAGAAAAATCTAGAGGCTTTTCTAATAAAAGCCAGTATGTCAATAAAATATATGAGCATATTGTCAATGGTTTCTTATCTAAGGTGTAAAAGTTAGGTGATCTATGTTAAAAGGGAGGAAACGGGATTTCATATACGTGACACCCCCGTGGTCTTTGGGCGTGGAACCACATATTTATTAGAAAAGAGTAAGAACGATAATGTGTGCATCAGTCGTCTTGTTACCCGCAGATTATGAGAATGTCACTAGGAAATAATGTTAGGTAATATATACGTATACTTTTTAGTCGCTTTGTCAAAACTAATTTTCACTAATTAGAGGAAACATTTCATTGTTTGTATTGAATAGTTGTTTGTATTGCTCCGAAAAAACTAGCCCGATCAAATGAAATTAAAAGGTCATAGGCTACTTTTTGTCGCGATATGAAATCACCAGGGGGGTGAAAATCCAACTTATGGCGGGGAGCTGCTAGTATGTTTAATATATCAGTTTTTACGAAATATCCTTGAAAGGGGTAAGAAAAAACAGCATTTCATTAAGAAATAAAAACTTTTATTATTATCAGTTCAAATATCGTATTTACATTTTTTGAACAAGTAAAAGCACATTGATTATACATTAAAAAATAAAAAATCATAATTAAAATCAGCAGCAGGACAATTCGTGATACCTAAAATAATTAAATTGTAGTTAATACATCTTAAGAATTACAATTACAAAATAAATCTCATGTACTCTCCGGTACTGCGGAGATACGATCGCAATGGCAACTCATAGGACTGTCAGAACTAAGAAACCGTAATAACTAATTTTATTAATAATAATAACTATATACAGAATTCGTTCCATCGTTATACTAATGTAGCAAACGGCGCGATTTAACATCAGTTCTTGGTAGAAATGCAAAAAATTATGAATACAATAGAATTTCCTATCTTCATTAATATAAATGCTCAATATTGCTAACATTTATATATGTTACACGCACGCGCGTCGTGCCCGGTGCCTCACTCAACGGGTGATTTATTTACTTTGCCACTCTCCCTTGCGGTGCGGCCACGTAACCAGCGAGCTTTTTGCGAAAACATTTAATAAAAGCACTAGACACCACGGTTCTTTAATACGATAGATATGGGCAAAAAGACACCTCAGCAACCAAAACTATAGATATTGTTGAGATTCAGCAACCATCAAACTCATTAGTTAGGTACCATCCAGTTTCATTACCCATATCTCTTGGTAGAAGCTCCAAGCTGTTGGGACCGTAGTCTCAACAACTTAATTCTCATCATTCTAATCTGCTGTAGAGCTTCTGCACCTAATGAAATTGTGTACAGTAGAACACTAAATTCACTTATTAATAACACCAGCCCCAAATAAACGTTTTCGCTCTAATACCGCTAGTTTCCTGGCCGCAACCGAAAAATAAACATATAGACAAAAACTCAACAAATCATGTACACAGAAAATATAGCATTTCACAGACTATACAATTTACGTACTATTTTGGGTGTTCGTAACCGAATTTCTACGCGTCGATCGGAGCAGGAGGCCAGTTTGTGACAAAATGGCACATTTTTATCTTGATTTTGTGCTTCTTGTTATAAAGCCTCCTGCACACGATGCGAACGAGTCTAAAGTTCGGTACACGCACATTACACTAAGTTGATCTACGCTCACTATTATCCCCGGCGCACACAGACAACTAAGACTTTCTACGTATCTCTTATCATATTAAACTAGTTAATGAAGTGGCAGTGCGATACTTGCGATACGGTCCATCAATTTTAAACATAACTACATGGTCTAAAAGCCGTGGAAGATCGACCTTCACCGATCTGATAACTCGATGAGTTTTTTTATCATATATAATTTTATAAACAAATATGCCTCGACTTGCCTATCGAAAAGTGTTCAAAGCTATTTTAAATTTAATTAATTAATTAATTTTCTTTCATCACCTTTACTCTTTTGATACCCGAATGAGTTTTATCTCAACTGATTTATCTTACCTATGATATCAATTTCGATTGGTTAACAGATCGGTGTAGTTACCTATATTGACTTACCTGATGACATCTGCTAGCCAGGTAGCAATGCACAGAAATAATTAGAGGCAAGCCTACCTAGGCATACTCTGTGTGTTATACATGGCCTGGCGAACCTTGATCCCTATGACATTGACAGTTATTCCTACGACACAACATTGTAGTGGCGTCACCGTTACTTTAGAATTGAATTGGAGGCTTCTAAAAATGCCATTTATTAAGGTAAGGTAGATATATGCCATTACAATGTTATTCCGTCGGAATTATAACAATTCTTAACATTTACAAGAAATTATCTCAATCAGACTTTACGTTTACGTCCTGCAAAAGTTACTTCGGTCGGAAGATATCGACCAGTGCGGAAAATATTGATAAACAAATGTCGATAGTGGAAACGAGTGTACATGATTTATAATCATTTAAGTTATAGGTGCTGAGCTGAATGTTAAAAAGTTGCATGAAATTGTTTTTATTTCACTCAAATTTATAAAATATTTCTGAGGACACCAGGTTTTGTTTTATTTAAGATTAGATTTTATTAGTATCAGTTTTCATGTGTGGCATAATTAAGTGATAAATTATGAGTGCCATTGCTTTTTCATACTTAAGTATTAGTACATTCTCTATTGAATAGTTTTGAAAGAGTTCCACCATCAGCTCAGCTCCACATAATGACTATCAGACGTAACAACATGTCAACATTAAGATACTAAGTAGTACGAAAACACTTTACGTGCCTTCAAAATTTGAGGGTTTCCCTCGATTACACCAAGATCCCATCATCAGATCTCGACTGGGCCAAAATGGGACCAACTAGAGGGTATAGCCTCTAGGTAAACATATTTTTTTTCAAATCGGTCCACAACTGACTGAGATATAGTACGTGCCAGATAAACGTGCATAAAAGGTCTTTCACCTTGACAGCTAAAACCTTGTGACACGTATCATTTGTCTTTCTAACTATCGATTATTACGACTTTTGATTTATGGGTTCAAGGTCGACCCGTACCAAGGTTCATTTGTTAGACAGATTTGTATCGCTACGGCTTATAGTTAGGGTCGCCGCGCTTCGCATACTGGCGTGCTGTGGTACACGGGTGAGTCTGCAGGGGTGACGGGTCAATGACTTTTTATGCACCGTTAAATGGCACGGACTATATGCGGTAACATAGCCACAAAAAAAAAACATACAGTCGAATTGATAACCTCCTCCTTTTTTGAAGTCGGTTAATAAAGAAAACATACAGTCGAATTGATAACCTCCTCCTTTTTTGAATTCGGTTAAAAAAGTTAAGTTTCATCGACACGCGACTCATCACTAACATGAACTGTCATAGGGATCAAGGTTCGCCGGGCCGGGTATAAAAACTATCAATTGAGATAGAACTCATTTGGCTTACAAAAGAGAAAATTAAAAATAGCTATGAACACTTTTCGATAGGCAAGTCATCATGGGCATATTTGTTTATAAATTATATTTGATAAAAAATAAGTCTCATCGAGCTATCAGATCGCTGAAGGTCGATCTTCCACGGTCTCCTTTACTAACACTAGAACTCTGTCGCAATCATTTAAACCAGACCTAGTATGACGATCAGTTAAAATAGCTGTAAAATTACCTACGACAGAGTACATGACTAGTTCTATTTCAAATCGCTGGACCGTACACGCTGCGGATGCTTCATGTCCCGTAGTAATAGCCTCTACTCGACCTACACTGAGGTATATTTTCAAGAACGTACAAATTTTGTAAAGCTATCGAAAACGTTTTAATGTGACTTTTTATTGCAAACGTGGCCAGAGTGGTCACCATCGACTTTAATTTAAATTTAACTTGTATTAGTACCAGATAAGGTAATTGCAAGCAGGAGTAAAAAACCTAAAAATACCTTTCACTTTTTTTATGGGGTTACCAAATGACGAAATTATATTTTTATTTTTTTGCTTATGGTAATCCAACCCTACTTACTGAATTACATTAATATTGCTCATTTCGTAAAGTTATTATTTTACAAGTTGTGTAGCAAAATAATGTTTATTACATGTCCCCAGAACGGATTCCATTTAATAATTTCATTAAATATGATATTTTCAGTTGATTACAGACTAGATTTCCACCCAACATGAATACATTATCTCCCCTACTGGTATAAAATGTTTTGCAAATGCGATTCCACGATCGTCGTTTCAACAAAATCGGTTTGAATGAAGCGATTCATTAATTTAGTATTTTAAATGTTGGCACAAATTGGTGTTTACGTTTTGACAGGACTATAAACTATTATCAAATCACAGATCATAATTATTTTAGATTAGATAGTATCTACACTAGAGACGATAGAAAAAGCTTTTATTAGCTAATCGTCAGTTGCCGATGCGCCGGTCGCTACTACGAATGCCACTCCTACCTAACGCCGTGGGACCCCTAAAATTTGACTAAACAGATTAATTCCACTAATCTTTAGTCTAGACGGAATCTACCTCCCATCTACTCTAAACATCACTTACACAAAGAGTTTATCGAATCGAATTCCCTATCACGTTAAAATTTACAGTAGGACGGTCCCACACTTCATATAATTTGAGATCGGTCAATTTGATTTTGGTTATAGTTTTCTTGTATATCGGATCAATTCACGTTGTATCACTTCTGAGACGTGCGTCTCGCCAGTCGCCACCCTAACCATACTTTGAGCACCGTGGAAGGAATGTGTGCATAAGATTTAGACAAACGCCAAGATTAAGGTGAGGAGACCCATAACACGAGTTAGGAACACTACACAGTGGTGCAGTGAAGGACAACGAAACGTATACGCGAGAACGAGTTGTGTTAGTTTGTGTGATGTAACACATCAGTAAATGAATGTATTTTAGTCCTGCAAAGTCCTCGTATGTCAATGTCGCTGCACTTGACTGTACGAAAGTGCAGTCATATGCACACAGTTTGTCTTTATACATTCGTAATTAGGATACAAAATGTGCACATATTTTTGCAACTAAATGTAAGTACCTCTATGATGATAAACAACCCTTGTCACTTTAGTTATGTTAAATCAGCTCTGTAATTTCTTAACACTTGGGAAAGTTATATCTTAAAGTCAGCACTGTCACCGATATTGACTTAGGAAGGCGATTATAAAAAAATGCGAACTCATGGTAAGGGCCTCGATTAAAAAACCGTATAGCTTTCATAAGACTGCATCAGCGTAAACACTGTCGACAATTATCCCTTAATATAAATAAACATCTTCAAAATTTTCACCAAATTATGAGCATATATCCAGCATAAAAATCTTTTAAAATAACACGTCATACTCTTCTCAATTATAGATATACATGGCACACTGCTCTGTTTATTTATACATATATAATTCGTACACTCGATACCTATCAGTATACCTTGTCACCATAAAATAATTGAATTATATGGATGGATATTTTAGAAGCTTAACAAGCGCTTAAGTCGTCAAAGGAATCGACAAACGGAACAAAAGAGTGGTGGTGGCTATAAACGAATACTGTCTGGCATTGGATGCCGGTTGAAGCGTTTTTTAAACTAGACGAAGAGAACTATCACGAAATATTGGTCCACCGAGACGAGTCAACCAGATTTCGAATTTAAAACTATAGGAATTGAAAGTAGTGTTACCTGTCGATAGTCTATCGATAGTCAAGGCGACACCGATAGCAAATGCAAACTATAGGTAGTAACGCCACATGTTACAATAATAGTTCATATTGAACAATGCTACTTATAAAAGCAATACTTTCAATTATCGTTTCACGCCATTTGTAATACCTAACATTGATCATTTTCCTATACAATCGATAGTACAAAACCATTCTATTGCTTTTACAATTGGCAAATACCATCGACGCTATTGCTGCAAAAGTATCGATATTATTCACAGTATCACCTTCACTAGTAGTAATCCTCAAAATATACAATCAAGATAGTGTCATTTGGCGTTACTACCGACCGCAAAATACCCCAAACAATTGTTGCTGTCGACTATCAATAGCCGAACTATCGACGGAGCAGCAACTCTAATTGTAAGTTACTAGCTTTGTCGCCGCGGCCGGTGGTAGCAGCAGACGCCGGCGTGTGTCCGCTGTAGGCGAGTAGTTCAACTTTGTAGCTCACTTGATAGCGGCATGCCGGTTTTCTGCGTGCATACAGACGCCCTCCACTGTGAAGATTGATACCTCTGCAACAAACGAAACGTGTTATAGAAACAGTTTAGGACTCGTGCAACCTGTCAACATCATAAAAAAGCATGAGATCCACATCTCGATCGGGCCGCTAGTCGCTTAAAAATGCCGACAGTTGACTGTCGGCATGAAAGGCACACCTCTCCTACACCTCTACCACATTTTGCCACTATGTATAGTCCGCGACCTAGCTAGTGGTTCGGTCGAAGCTTTGGTGGATCTCAAGCTTCGACCGAACCGCTAGTCGCTTAAAAATGCCGACAGTTGACTGTCGGCATTTTAAGACGAATAATGAAAGGACACCTCTACCACAAGGTACACCTCTACCACATTTTGCTACTATGTATAGTCCGCGATCTAGCTGGTGGTTTGGTCGAAGCCTTGGTGGATCTCAGGATTCAACCTTAAAAATGCCGACAGTTGACTGTCGGCATTTTATGATGAATAATGAAAGGAAAACCTCTACACCTCTACCACATTTTGCCACTATGTATAGTTCGCGACCGCGACGCGTCACAACTTCGTGCGCGACCTTTTTGCGGAACGAAAAACGTGCGGGAGGCGACGCATGCTAGATGTCAGAAGGGACGGATCGTGTTGGAAGGAGATTTTCTATGACAGTCGCGTGTGACTGGCGCTTCCTCGCCCCCGGCACATCTTGCGAGGCCGCAGGAGGGTTGCGCTTGAACAAGTAGGCTAGTCACTTATCAGCTGTCAGCCTTTTTTTTATCAAAATTATGAAAAACAAGTGCCACATTTTGCCACTATGGGCAAAAATAGTGACATGAACTTGTCGTATAATAAATACTTGGCAACATTTCGAGACGTGAAACATTTTTAAAGTCAATATATACGTGTACAGAGTTCATGCAAATGTCCCAAGTACACTCTTTTTAAGTCTTTTTTGTCAGTTATTGAATGCTTCCCCTTTTTACCGCGTCAACATTTTGTTTATCAATAAAATCTTTCCCTTCCAATAAACACGCTGTGATCGAAGAACTACGTAGTCATTTGTTTTTAAATCAGACATCAGCCAAGTCGAACGTCTCCCCCGATTCGTCACGCCTGGTTAACCCCGACCCTCGCAGTTTAACTCAATTATGACCTTGTTCATTCAAAGGGGAGACACCTGCGTTATTTTGATTTTGATGGTGTGCTCTTTCCCATTTCGATACATGATAGATAGTGAATTTTATTATAGTCACATTCCGTTACATGTTACTTCCCCTAGGGTTTTATCGTTGTTTGCATTTTGGTAAGGGTGGATTTGTTTCTCAAGTTACACGTGCAAATAAATTAGCAAAAACGAAACAAACCGCTGTAACGATTCTGTCTGTAACAGAGACGCTGTTATTTGAAGAGAAGCCGTTGTGGAGTTATCTAGCAAATATAGACTCTAGCGACATCTGCATAAGGCTTACCATTGGGCTAGTCCTGCAGCCGTGCGGCTCTGCAGCCACTTGACCTTGCATCTGCAGTCGCGGAAGCATGGACCCTAGCTACATCTACATAAGGCTGACCCATCGGGCAGGTCTTGCAGCCACTCGACTTCGCATCTGTAGTCCCGGAAAGATGAAGTCTAGCTACAGCTGGACCCGAAGTCGCGGCGGTAGCTAACCGTAGTGCGCGTGGCGGCCGTCGCGTCGGATCAGACGCAGCTAAGCGAAAATGGGCCCTAGCTACGTATACACAAGGCTCACCATCGGGTAAGTCCCGGAGCCGCGGCGGTAGCGAGGCGAAGTACGCGTGTCAGGTAGCGGCGTTGGCAGCCAGCCGTCTCGTCGTATCGGGTCGCCATCGCGGAGCCTTGGGAAAGCGGCCGGAACATGCGAACATGGGCTCTAGCTACATTTACACAAGAATCACCATCGGGCATATTCCGCGCAGCTTTGCAGCACTCGACCTCCAAGGGATGCTAGCCTAGTAAACATGGACTCTAGCTACATCTAAATAAGGCTTACCATCAGGCAAGTCCCGGAGCCGCGGCGGTAGCGAGGCGAAGTACGCGTGGCAGGTAGCGGCATGGGCAGCCAGTCGTCTCGTCGGGTCGGGTTGCAACAACGCGGCCGCTAGCCTCTCCGCCTCGCGACCTCCATCGCGGAGCCTCGGGAAAGCGGACCCCAGCGGTCTCCCGGGGCAGGTACCCCACCGCGACACGTGTGTACGGAGACCGGGTAAACGACTGACGCCCGCCCAACTCTCTTCTGTCGGTGTGCCTACCACCTGTTGGAAAGTATTCGGTTACATCGTTTTTGTTTACATAAATATTCACATGCCGAAATTTTTGACTACGGCGGCCAATCTCAACAGAGGTCAACCAAGTCAAATCAGGAAATATTATTAGTGCCCAAGTGTATGCGCATACACAGGTGAACTTTCTGTTCCTTAACTCCGACATGGCTTAAAAGATCAGGGTCAGGAACAACAGCTTCGTGCTTTCCGACACACAAAGGTGTTAACACTACCAAGTTCCTGCCTCCGGTGGTGTTTCGGAGTTATTTCAAGATAGAAAACCCTGAGCAAATATGAATAGACAATTGACATCAAAGCGAGCTAATATGGATCATATCTGACTAGGAACAGCCTCATTACTTTTGCTTGAAAATAACCAAATAATTTCTTTTGAATAATGAACTGGTATAGCCTGTAAACTTCCTATTTACTAATATCGTTACTTAGTTTATTAATAGGTACATAAACAAACATTTGTGCATCAGAAGTTTGAAATCTTTCGACAAAGGCTCTAAAGAGTAAACCCTAGCTTTTAGTCGCGGTCGATGATTTAAACTATCAATCCTCCCTCTTCATCGATAACCGATACTATTACTCTAAGACACAGCTAGTATAAGTCCCACATAACCTGCTGCCATCTCCAGGCCACCAGGAGTGCGTAACACATTTTTTCCGCGAAAAAATGAGCACGGCTAGTATAACTTGACCCATCAACCAAAGTCGAGTTTCTCACCTTGAATATCTTGTCGAGCTGGTCGTGCGTGTCCCTCACTCCGGGGAAAGTGGGGACGCCGCAGAGCATCTCCACGAATATACAGCCCACGCCCCACATGTCTAGCGACGTCGAGTACTCTGTGCTGCCTAGTAGTACATCTATTGGACAAGGATGGGATATAAATAATATTTAGTCTTGACTTGCGGAGTTTACAGGCATAAGGGGCACGGTGATAAGACGAGAGCGGGGACTGGGGGAGGGATGAGCGGCAGGCGCAATGTTGTCATTGCCCGCACCTCTCTCGGTTTACGTTCTCGTTTTACCCCCGCGCTCCTGTACCCCGCAGGCGAGGACGTAATTAGGCGGTCTACCTATAGTTCAACAGGGTTTCCAAGGGTGAAGCTAAGCTGTGAAAGAGATATATTTTATATATCCACCAATAGGATAATTTAATTTTGACGTCTCTCAACAATGAAGTCAAGATCTGATGGTGGAACAGCTCTTTACTGCTAGTAAATTTATGCTGCGGTTTACTTAATGGTTTATTAAGTTGAAAAAGTGAACGATTGGTCTAGTGTCGTAATGCTCAAAAATAAAGAGTACGTTATCATAATTATTATTTTGAGTCTAAACTAATTTTACCAGCAGGGTAACGAAATCTGTCAATGTTGTAATGTGTTTTCAAGTTATTGTAACTAACGTATGGTGGCTAGCAAATCAAAATACATGTTGTCGTTGCAAAGTCGCCCCTATTACAACAATATATGATGCCGTAGTGTACCCTTATGTGCTGTCGTCCGTTAATATGTACTTACCATAAAACCTCAAAATAATATCATTATCGACGGCAAACATTAGTGCTTTATTATTATGGAAAATTTCGTAAATTTAGCACCCAACTTCTAACTTTAAGTATTGACTGTATCATATTTCATTATCATCTAATACGCAAAGGATACACAAACTAGTACGTGCTAAAAATATACTTGGGTGAATTAATTTCAGCGGTTTCTCCGGCGCCGAATTCTATTTCAAGATCAAATTATTAAAGTTATCAGCTACATGTTAGAAGCAAGTTAATTAGCGACTGGTTAAAAATTATTACACTACCAATTCCGTACGCCATAGAGTTTAGGAAAAGTAATTTTATACAAACGAGATTGTCATGATCGTTTAGCAAACCAAAACAATGGCGTCATGACAAAGCAATTTTCTGATCTAGTCAGTTTAAAAAATTCTGCGTATTCCAAACTGTCTTGCGTCTCCAAGGCAATAAAATTAATTAAGAAATTATCTAACAGAGAGGTACTCGTAGTGTTCGAAAACTTGGTTGGTGTTGTAATAAACACCCATTTTGGGTAGGCTTGGACTTGATTCTTTTTCAAGTCCATACAGCCATGTCTTCAGTACACTTACATAACTACACTCATTGAAACTACTACAACTCATACAAATGCGAGACTGTTACACATTTCAAAGAGTGCTTTTCCACTAAAAATATCGTTGGACTGAAGTCATTGGCTGTTTAATAAACATCCTTTGCTACGCAGCCCAGCACATCTCTGCTGAAAAAGTTATTTGGCTATCTGACTCACCTGGAGGTCTGTACCATAACGTGACCACTTCGTGCGAGTACGTGTGGCTTGGCACCGACTTGGCACGCGCCAGCCCGAAGTCCGCTAGCTTCAGCTCGCCGTGTGAACTTATTAGTAGGTTCTGTGGTTTAACGTCCCTGTGAGACAAAGTAAAAATATAAAAATAAATTCTAATATGTCTCCTCTACTTAGTAGTAGTACTACGAGACTATGTCTGCTATGGTGCTAACTTATGACTAATTTGAGGGGGTTCCGTAGTCCGACAAGGAACCCTTATAAGATCGTTCAGTCCGTCCGTCCTAGTCTGTCACAGCAGAATATCTTCGACGTTTATGGACTGATTTGCATGTAACTCGGTTCGAGGATACTTCACATATAGATCTCATTTTTAAAAATACAAAAAAATAAAATTACCCCTTTTTAAGGGTACCTTTCCATACATGTAAAGGGGGGGTGAATTATTTTTTTGAGTGCACCCCCTTGTGTGGGGTATCTTTAAAAAGGACTATGAAAATAAGATAGGGTTTCCATAAAACACTTTTTTATCAGCTTTACCATTTGCGAGATATAGCCCGCCAAAGTAGTTTACACGGTGTCCCCCCCCTGTAATTTCTAAAGTCTTGGACCTATAAACTTTAAATCACTCACGTAAAGAAACAGGCGCGGAAACTCTTATTTAAAAGTGTTTCGGGTATCTTGTGATGAATACTTTTGAAATTATAAATAAAATAAAAATATATAGTACTTTTTTTGCCTGTACTGTCTAATGATTTATGTTTTAAGTTTCCCACTCGCACTTGGCCGGTTTTTTTAACTTTTAATACGGCATGATTGAAACTCCTTTGTTGCATATAGAAACTAAAATAATCCGTATAGCAAATATAGGAATGCACTATTAGTCATTAGATAGTATATACTCGTTACATCACAGTTAGCTACAGCTTATTTGCTCTACAATAACATTTGAGAACTTCTTTCGCACAAGATCATCATTACCGCAGGGAATATTCCCAAAACTGTAAAGTACCACAGATGGGTGTCAATATAGGAATATTAACGTTTGAAACGCCGCGCACGTCCGTACCATACTTACGTAACGTTCGCCCGCGCCTATATTAAATGCGTTATTGGTTAGGCTCTCTTTTAGAAGCACATCATTTGCTTGGATGGATATGACGGTAGTTCAAACAGACAGTTTTCTATTGAGTCAATCGCTTTGTTGTAGTCAATAGCTGTTTTCTACCTACTTTTAAAGAGGTAGGCGATCGTTGATAAAATATATCGCGTCGATAAATTTAACAAATTTTCGAAGCTACATAAACTATCATTCGATTTTTTAACATTAATGATATTGAGATAGCGTCAAAATACAATGAATGTATTGATGAAAAGACACTTTGCTTTAACGATATAAAACGTTTTTATTTTAATTATATCTATTGCCACGATAAACCTGTATCGATGGTGTTACGTTAGGAAGGTTGAAATTATATTTTATCGTATTCATAAAGCTGCATTATGCATTTATGACACATCAAAATGTAAAACAGTATATTACATGATTTACAATTATACGTCTACTCGTGTAACCAGCTTGGTATTAATAGAATCAAATGTAAGATAGTTAAATGAGCAATAAACAATTTCGGTTTTATTACCGAATGTATGATACTAATATCGTAAAGCAAGACTCAATATCTATAAATAAATTTCAAATACAAATAAATAAAGTAACATTTAAAGTTATGTTAAAAGTTATGTTACGGCTTAACATCATTAGTTTAATTCGTATTATTTTCTAAAGTTAAAAAACAAACAAATAACGGTGGACTTTTTTATCCACTGGGTGCTAAAGAGTTATTTTAATATACAAAATATTAATTTAATTAAAAACACAAATCTTAACATAGTTTACACGACACACACATCAACCCGAAAGCGGTAGCTTCATAGGTCTTTCAATATCCTATTAATTTGAAAGAGAAACAACTGTCAATTTAACTAGTCTATCCATAAACTTATTTTACTCCGTACCTGTGTAACACTCTTCTCCGATGGCAGTACGACAATCCACGTAATAGTTGAAACATGAACAGTCTGACGTTGTGGTGGTTCAGGCCCCCGGGATGTCTCTCCATGTATTGTGATAGGTCGGTGTCCTGCCGAACGTGGGGTTAATTAAAACATAACATTCCGTTTAACATCTTATAAAATAATACTACTCGTACAAAGGGACCGCCGCGAACGGACCTATGAAATAGAAAGGACATTTCCGTCATGGCAGTGGAGGAATAACATTGTGTTATTATTATTAATGTCCTCAATGATAATGTATTATTAGTAGTAAAGATAAGTTTGTATCTCAGTATTTGACAACCTTTTGTCGCATATTTGTATAATGTGTTTTGTATGTTAAGGATTTCTAATGTTTCGTTTTATGAATTAAGGGATAAATAAACGTAGTGTATTATTTATTGTATAGATTTATATGAAGATGTAACACAGAAATATACTTTATTTATGTTTATGAATTTATTTAAAACATAAATTAATGTCCATTAAAATAAATAACGATGAAACCAGCAAACCGCACGTTTGGCAGTTATTATTGCAAATGTTTTCAGGTAATTTTGCGGGAGATCTACTCGCACGCGAATGTGAAATATTAAATACATATAAGTTTTCTCATTTACATGATGTGTTGAATAATTAAGTGAAATAACTCGACAGAGAAAGAGCGTTCACAACACAAGATTTGAAATTTAATTTAATTTTACATGATAATAAAACAATCTAAGTTTCGGTTCTATGTAACATATATCGATGTATAACATTTATCAGGACTTGCCTTAAATTTTTGCTTAACTTGAAATGCATCGTTATTGAAAATTAAAGTAGTGTACACCTCAATGTATTCCTATGAGTCAAAACTTGAAAGCAATGTATTTGAATTCGCTTGCTAGAGCAATATTTCACCGAGTTAAACTACCTACCCGTAGTGGGTACACAACTAAATATTAACTCGCCACAAATACAAACAGCAACGTGCAAGTTTCGTGGTTCCTTGTTCACTGAAGTACATATTGGGGCTTTGGATTTAGTACTATGTTGAGTTTGGACTTTACCATAAAATATAGAATTCACCGTTAAATCTGTTACCCAGTTAATTTTCGGTGTAGTGTGGACACACGTGTTAGTTTCAATGGCCAACTTTTGTAAAACTGTTCTCATATTTCGAGGCTGTAAAACATTGTGAGAAACCTTTTCACGAGCTGTAAGCATTTTACGTGTATCTCGCATTCTATTAAGCTTTGTAACTCCTTATATGAAAAGTCCTAACGCTGGCCGTTTCCATCCAGGTACTTATCGTCAGACGTACTTACTATATTGAATGACCTAAAACATGGCTACGTCTTTTCGAGTCTAGCCATCACGTTCATTGGGCTGTCATGCTGGCACGAGTGACTAGCGAGTAGTGGAAATCACGGACACCGTCATCCGGAGTAAGGCCTCTGAGGATCGACTCGTCACGCTTATTCGCACTGTCATACTAGCTTGATACGGGGATGGCTAGCTTAGGCTTCTCCGTCCGATCTAGTCCGACAAGATCGTGCGTGACCTTCCTGTGGTCAGAGGTACAGGGGTGAATAACTAGGCATGATGAATGTCAGCGTGGACGGGTAGTTTAGCGGGGAAGGGGTTAACTTATGACAGTCGCGTGCGAATGACGTTTGCGGTGGCAGGAGATTCGCGCTTGACCTTGTCGGACTAAGGTATTTATTCAGTGCCCAGAGTACTCGTCGCGCTTATTCCCACTGTCCTAATGGCTTGTAGAAAATACGGACACAGATACAGATTACAGAGTAGACCATCGTTGGTCTAGTGGTTCGCACGCTGGGTACTATCCACGAGGTCCCGGGTCGGGCCGAAAGTGTTGGGTTCTTCTGTCTTGAAATAACTATAACACAGCTCCGGAGTCAGGAAGTTGGTGGTGTTGACATGCCCGCCGTTAAGCCGATCTCTCTACTGTCAATTATGAGAGTTAAGGAACAGAGAGTGCACCTGTGTATTGCGCACACACTTGTGCACTATAATATCTCCTGCGCAGTCGGCTAATTTCCTTTGAGATTGGCGGCTGTAGTCGAAATTAGGCTAAAAGGACATTATATTAAATAGACCCTCTGTATAAGACGATAGATGTCCGCAAATGTACACTTACCACAAACTCGAAGACGAACGTGAGAGTCTCCCGCGTGTGCACAATGTCGTGCAGTGTGACGATGTTGGCGTGCTTCAACTCCTTGAGCAGCGACGCCTCACGGATCGCCGTGAACGGCGCGCCCTCCTCCTCTTGCAGTCTGATCTCTTTCAGTGCTACTACTTGCTGTGTTAAACTATGAACAACGAAATACATCCGTTAATTAGTTAAATATTTACTTTAGAATTTTAGATTAAACATTTGAATCCTAAAAAGGGGGGTAACGTATGTTGTCTCGAACCACTAAACCTCGAAGACTTCTCGAAATCTTGATTTGCAACGACAGCAGCGCGACCTATGAATTCCAATAATCGTATTTTCAGCTCTGACTGTACATGTGCACTTACGTGCTAACATTACTGCGTTACATTGCTGTCTAATCAAGTCAAATACGCACTCAATTCATTTTAAGATCGATAATGTAATCAGAAAATTAATAGGCACTAATAAGTAAAATGTACCATCCAATTTAAAGTCAATGAAGTGAGAAATAAACTTAATTTACAGCTGTCTAAAACTATTCTCAAGTAATTGTTCTATTTACGGTGAGGTAATTACGAACAGATGAGTAAGCATTAAACTGTACTAATCTGTTCTCTCGTTACCTCATTTATTGGCGATGGGGGCGTTAAAACGTCGTAACAATGAAGTATAATATAAGTGTCAATATAAGTAAGGAGTAGGGTATATTAGTATACAAGGTGATCTAAATAGTGATCTAAAAGTAACAGTAATAGGATATCTTTAGATTTCAAAAATTTTAAAAGTAGGGTAAACAGATAGGTTACTTTCTACCCACCCTATTTATGGTGTATGGTCCGATAAGTTCATGCGCAACCCTCCTGCGGAACGAAACACGCGTGGAAGGCGAGGAAACGCCGATCATACGCGACCAACATGGGTCATTTCTTTCCCTGCGACACCATATGTCCCCGCTGACATCTAGCATGCCTCGCTCCCCGTGCGTCTTCTGTCCTGCAGGTAGGTCGCGCACGAGCTTGTCGAACACATAATGAGTATTTTTTACCCGATTGCGGAAGGAGGGTTATGTTTTCTAGGGTATGTATGTATAATTTATTTAAAGTTTAGCACACCCTATAGCCCAAACGGCTGGACGTATTTTGACATCTGAGGTGTCGTCGAATTTGTCAAAATTGTGATGCGACGCGAAATGGGTGCTACGTTAATTTTTAAAATGACGTCCGCAAATGACAAAAAGGGGGTGAAAGGGTAAGGCAAAACAAGGTAAAAATAACAATATGGGTATCATATGAAAGCTGTTGAAAAGACCATTTCAAGAATAGAATACATTTTGCAGTCGGGTGTTTTGTTTTTTTAATAATTAGCCGTTACTTGTTATACTATTCAAGTCTGATTGTACTATTGTAGGCAGCTGAACTATTATGACTACTTGTTGTGCCTTGGTTTCAAGTATCTTCATTGGACGACAATGTAAACCACAGGCATATTTCGTTTGAACGGCAACTCTTCACACTTCGAACAGGGTATTAATCACTTGATCCCAAGACCTAGCCGATTTCAACTACGGCGGCCTATCTCAACAGAGATTAGCCAACTGCGCAGGACATGTTATAGTGCACAAGTGTGTGCGCAATACACAGGTGCACTCTCTGTTCCTTCACTCCCATAATTCGGTGAGACGGCAATCCAAAATGACCGTAGAGAGATCAGGCGCAGGACCAACGGCTTAACGTGCTTTCCGAGGCACGGGGGGTATTAACACCACCAACTTCCTGACTCCGGAACTGTGTGAGTAATTTCAACACAGAAAAACCCAAACACTCTCGGCCCGACCCGGGATTCGAACCCGGGACCTCGTGGATAGTACCCAGCGTGCTGACCACTAGACCAACGAGGCAGTCCCAAGTATTCGTGAACTAATTAATGGTGGGAAACGCGTGTACACACGAGCTAACTAGCCTTGTTTCGCTGCGGGCTACCCGAGGATAACACGATTATCTATTGTGTAATCCGAGTCAATGAATATGGAATGAATACTGAAGACGCTATTGACTTATAAACACGCCCATCTGCGGTGGTATTCAAAAAGATTGGCGCTACGAGGGTCAAACTGAAAGTTCTTAGAAAATCAAAAACTGATTACATTAGCCAGTTATTAGTTTTATTATATCTTTTCAAAATATTGTCCATTGACGTCAATACACCGCTGCATGCGATGGAACCACTGGGAAAAGCACTTTGCCCACTCGTCCTTAGGGGTCTCTTCAATGGCATCGCGATACGCAGCCACCGCTTCTTCAGCATTCATAAACCGCTTTCCTTTAAGTTTTTCTTTAATTTTTGGAAATAAATAAAAATCACAAGGCGCGAGGTCGGGGCTATACGGCGGGTGACCCAGTAATTCAACGTTTGATGTCGCCAAATAGTCGATCGTTCGCTTGGCGGTGTGCGACGAGGCGTTGTCGTGGTGAAGGAGGATCCTACTGCGAGGTCGTTTCTCTCGAACTTTTTCCAAGACAAGTGGCAAACAATTGGTAGTGTACCATTCTGCAGAAACTGTTTTTTGATCCTCTAACACAATTGTTGCGAAATGACCTATCCTTCCAAAGAACGAGGCCACCATTTTTTTTCCCGCACTTCGATCTCTCTTCACTTTAGTTGGCAACTCCTCGAAAGGAAACACCCACTGAGCAGATTGTCTTTTGGTTTCAGGATCATAACAGTAAATCCAGCTTTCGTCACCTGTTAGTATGTCGAACACAGCATTTGAGTCACCTCCGTTAAATCTTTCAATCATTTTACGGCACCAATCCACACGATGGAGTTTTTGAGCCTTAGTCAAATTATGAGGTATCCACCGGGCGCAAAGCTTCCTGACCGCTAAATGTTCGTGGAGGATTTTGTGCACTTGACTCATACCGATGCCTAAGCTTGTCCGAATCTGCTGATAGGTCACTCTTTTGTCAGTCTCTATCATACGCCGCACAACACAGATGTTATTTTCAGTCGTCGCCGTAGAAGGCCGTCCCTCACGTACATCATCAGTGAGATTAGTGCGACCACGTTTAAACTCATTAAACCAGTTGTAAACAGTCGCACGAGATGGGGCTTCATCGTGAAAGGCCAATCGTAGTCTATCATAACTTTCTTGTTGACTTAAATGACATCGAAAGTCATAAAAAATCATTGCACGAAAATTTTCTCGTGTTAAATTCATTTTGACGTGACACAGACAATTTTCAATTTGCCGCCAAGTCGTAAAACAAATGACAAATGAATGAAATATATACTCAGTAATATTGGCAAAGAGTTCTATTTTCAAATTTTAGAATATTTTTTTTATTATATTGTTTATAAGTGGCCAGTTCTAAGAACTTTCAGTTTGACCCTCGTATTACTGATCACGCGTGAAAAGAGAGATGCCACCACCATAAGTCTACTTATTTCGGTCAGCATGTACAATCAATTCAACAGTATTTTATGAATGAAAATTGTAGATTACTGCTTCTTTAATCATACTAATGTAACATTAAATCATTTTATATTATATACATACAATAATTAAATATTTTTTTCAGATTCTTGACATGTCTAGATACAGATATGGAAAACCATTTATCTGGCTTTCGGATTGATCGGATCGGACCCATTGAACGAATCTTTTCAGAGAATCGCCTTATGGCTCACAACTTTGACAGTAAAGGTAAAAGTTGTGTGCTAAGTGAATGCTGAAATGACAAAAACATTTGAATCTGTTTAAATTAAAAAGACGTCATTATACCGTATATGATATATTTATACCAAACGAATAGGTACAATGTATACTTGAACTTAGCATTTTTGTTTTGTTTTTGCAAAAGATAATATCAAACTATCTCATCAGATCATAGACATGCATATCTAATCTACTTAAACTTTTTTTTGACTCATACAAAGAGAAAAAAAAATTCTGCGAAGAATACCAGTGACTGCTACAAACGGAAATAAGTTAAAACTCGGAGTAACGCAGCACAAAGTTATTCCCTAGCAAGTTTACCAAGAGCAATATCAACCCCGGACTCGGTAAGTCAACTAAAACAACAAGTAACCGCCAAATTATCGCAAATAAAACTTAGTTCCGTGGACGAACTTCCTGAGGCCATGAATACGAAAATTAAATAGGTTGCAACTTGCTGTAGTGACAGAGGTACCTATTTAGAAATCGATAGATACGAGTAACTTACAACTTGAATTGATAACATACCTACTTACTACCAGAATTGTTGATAGATTTTAATAATAGAGCGAATGAAATTGTTTGGCATACTAAGTGTGCGACGCAATAAAAATATGTTTAAAATCACATAATCCTCGTTTTGGGGCTTAATAAAATGACATAACTAAACGTATAACAGACTTTTAAACTTCTATCATTAGATGGTTCACTAATACTTATTAGTCAGGAAAGGAAAGCCTTTAGAATATAGTAACTTACTATATTCCAAAGGCTTTCCGAAAATATAATTGCGAATAAAAAATGTATAGTATATACTACTAAAGAAATAGGAATAGAATAGAAATACACAATACACATTCTCGTTGTACCTACACAAAAACTAAGTGGTAACTGTGCTAAAAGTAATATAGCAAGTTTGTCTTCCTTCCTCCTTTCTTTCTCTACGTTGTAGCTTCCTATATTTTTTCCGGTAAACTAATAAAACTTAACTGCTATAACTGCATCATTACTCTCTGGCTACTGTGGAACGTACCGGACTGGCTACTATGGGTACCGTAGGGAAAAATGCACATCGGACATTGATAAATGTGTGCAATAAAGAAAGCGATGACAAACCACTCCATTAATTCTGCCAAAGCCTTGTCATGGGTTTTGTTACACTCCGCTTAATGACAAACATAGTATCGGCATGATCGATTTATGAAATAAAAACTAATGGAATTATACTGACAAGTCATTTTAGCGTCACTTAAAACATCTTATTATTTAAAATTGAATTATCTAGTTAATTAGTTATAATTTTAAAGTAATTTTACGGAGATAAATTACTGAAAGAGCATCAATTTTCGACCTATCCATTTTCTTTGCCTTTCATTTCACCAGCAATATCTCGAAGTGTTATATTGCCCAGAGACCAATGATTCTTGCAGAGGCCCCTAGCACAGAACCGAACAGTACCACAAAATAAATACTTAATAGAAGTGCCACTACTCTGAGGCGGCTGTTGCAATATTCATTCCCCATCTACGGAGTGCGCTAGAGTTGGCCCTCTCGACCTGACCTCGCTTTGGAAAACCTCAATCATTTAGCGCTGGTATTAATTCAGGCCTCACTAACGGAATGGAAATTAATGTTAACTGCTCGATCGCTTAATTGCCGTAAAACAGTCGATCGATATACGCGTCAATAGAATTCAAACTGGCAGAATGGATTGAGCGAGCATTTGATAAAGGAACGTATTATAGCAGCCTTGATCACATTCACGATTTTATTTTTCTTTTTATAAAAACTACACTGACAAGATGGTTAGTGTATGATGTCCAGATGCCATCATACACAAGAATATAACACAACTAAAGCTGAGTTGCAACACCTAAATTTAACTGTTACTATAACAATAAATTGTGTTTTTCGTATGGAATTTGACAGATTTTTGACGTTTGTAATAGTTAAAGTTAGATGGTGCCACCTAGCCTAAGTCTTTAACAATCCCTGCTAAAACGTCGTCACTTTAGTTAGGTACTTCTGTGATGTAAAAAAGCTTAGTACAAAACACAAAACCACAAAGAACTCACTGAAAACAGCGCTCTCATGAAACTTAAAAATATTTTGTTACGGTGTCCAAACCGGATTCAATACAAAACACTGCGAGTGCTACTATACATATCAAGTGACGTCAAGAAGTGCATTATAGATTCGGGGCACAGGGGCGGCACTAACAGTGATGTCTTTAGAGATTTATGGTGCTGCTGTGTTGGTAAGATAAGAAGTTCATTGATAGAAGTGTCGCTAAAAGTCTATTCGACAGAAAACTTTAATATCGTCTTAGAAAGCAAGCTTTACCAATGTCAAGTTATGGCAATTGTCTCAGTCGAGCAGGACAGGACGCGTGACTTGGACACCCGGCAGTATTTTTGTTTATTAGAAATCCACGGTGATAGAATCATGCTTGAGCTTACTACACAACAGAAATAGTATGTAAAAGTACTGCTCAACTCAAATGTCATAGTGCGACGTTTACAAGCCGTAACATCCACTAGCACAGCGTGATGACTCTGTTGTGGCTACCGCATCAATAAAAATGACTTAGCAATGTAATAAAGAACCGTTCAACACCAACCACAGAAGCAATTTAAATATCAAATGACGTCCAAAAGTATTAGAAATGCGAAACACAGGAGGAATACGTCACACGTGTCTCTGCACTAGCGGTCGCACTAGCAGTGATTTATGATGCTAGCCGGTAGCCGATATCGCGATACTAGCTTCGCGCCACCTACGGGTTTTGTTGCAGTATATGCATTTTAATTCAGGTGATATACAGGGTGTCCCAAAAAGAGCGTGCTAGACTGACAATGGGGATAGCTTAGCCATAGACCTTTTAAAAAAGAATAACATGACTCAAAAGTCTCACGGTTTTTTGTATTTTCCTTGCATGGAGAATACAAGAAAGTGGCATTATAACCCAAACTATGACACTTACTAGATTCATGTTATTTTATGGGCTAAGCTATCTCGATTGACAGTCTGGCGTGCCATTTTTGGACAAAAAGTGACCAACCAAACCAAACCATTTTTTTTTAAGTTAATCTGAAAGGTCTATGCTATCTCCAGTGTCAGTCTGGCACGCTCTTTTTGGAAAATTCTGTATATTATGTACAGTTCACAGAACTTGGAATGTGCACAGTAAATAGTTATTTGGATGTAAAATAACTGGGTAGCTCAAACACTTGCTAAACAAACGTCATATTATTTATTCAAGTTTTTTGGTAAATTAATTAAAAAATAATAGAGGAGAACGACTTATTTATTGAGGGAACACAAATGAATACTGTTATAATGAATTCTAGTCAACCATCTATTTATACTTTCCTACTAGCTTTATTAAGTACTTGTTTACTGATTTAATACATTGCTAAGGCTATTATCATTGAAGAATTAACGAAGGGAAATTGCCAGAAATTTGTAAATTGTAAGTAACTGTAAAATATTTAAATCATTTTTATAAGCTTCATATTATTGTTAACTAAATAAACCTTTCTGTTCAACCATTGGCATAGTTTATTCGTATTGTTGTTCTAACAGATATGTAAGCTTTATTGTTTTGTTACTGCTTGATTTTGCATGGCTTTCCCGTTCCTATCTAGGAAAAACCATTTCCACTATTAATTTCTAAGAGAGTAGCTAATACGTGCGTCATGTTGTGGGCTCGATCTGTTATCACACGGCCTTTGAAGCACAATACAGAAGGTCGGGTTTACATATCCATTACAACGTCAATTGATACGGTTGAACAGATACCACTAGAAATATACAACATAAAGCAACAATCTATAAAGTAAATAATAAGGCAAGGTCTAGGTAGGACGCTAATCGTGCTTCCTACTCCTTTATGAACTACGTTTCACATAATACTTTGTGATAATTTAGCTGTCTGCATTTATTTTCGTCCCTTAATGAAGGGTGAAAAATTGGACATTAGAAAAATCAGAATATCCTCTTCATCACAATGACTCTGTCATTGGTAATTGTCTGGGTAAGGTCACGCACGAACTTGTCGTAAACATCGAAAATAATCGTAGTTCTACATAAAAATAATAAAAATATTAATGAAATTAGTAAAATTAGTAAGTGTACTCACTTGCTATATCCCTTATATACTGTGGCGTAGGAACCCTCACCGAGTTGCTCTAACTTAATGTAGGCTTCGGACTTCCCGAACGGAGAGTCACCCTGCGGACAAAAACAAAAAAATAAATCATTTGTCACCGGCTACGCGGCTGCACGCAAATCCGATGATGTACAGCGGGCGGCATCGTGAGGAATTGCTTTGTTCACTTTGCCAACTTGACGCGGTAAAAATAACTAAATATAGGTCATTTTATCGTGGTTATTTTTTTCGAAATACACCGGTGTTATCTCTCTCTCTCCTGTCAGTCCCTCATTACGTTACGAAGAGGATCGTGTTCACTCCTGCCTTATTTGCCTCCGTCGATTCCGGTCTGCAGCAGCCTTCACCATATGGTAGAACCATATGTTATTAGTGGTGGTTTTAAAAGCACTCATTATATTATTTATTAGTTTATTAAAGCGAAACATTTTTACGACTGCTCTTTTTGAATTGAAGAACTATTTTCTAAAAAGCATCCTATGCCAAATAAATGCCCTCCTTTTTCGTTCTGCTTAAAAAACAAGCGAAAATTTCAACCTCAAAAATACCACGATTTGCACGTTAAAGTACGTTTTCAAATTGTGTATTCTGTTTGCAAGCTCCACAAAAATGAAATCGTCCAAAACTTACGAAAATACCAATTTGTCATGGCACTAATCCTATGATCCAGAGCCTAAGGTTCATACCGTGATAGGGTCACAGCGTGGCTTAACAGCGCGGGATTACACTTCAGCGGTAATCCCCTTATGTTGCAGTAATCTCGCAACGCAGGCAAAAGGTTAACTCAACTTTATGAATAAATAATACTGAATACGAGGACACGGCGTGCGTTAGCTTTATTTTATACGTTTAAATGGATGGGCTGGACTTTTGTGAAAGATTACTTGTGATGTGGCTAACCGACTTTGTTTGTACCAGACAGAATAAAAATGAAAAATATTTATTTCTTTAACAATAATTTTAAATATAGCTATGCAGAGGTGGACTCTTTCTTATAAGTGCTATGGCACCTGTGGCAGAAGGAGTCTAACTTCCTTGACAAAAGGTACATTTGTATATAAAAGCAACATACGTAGTACTTTTTAACTTACATAACAAAACATTTGTTTTTGTGTGTATGCGTGTGTGTGTGTGTGTGAGCGTGCGTGTGTGTTCGTGTGTATGCGTTTGTGCGACTAAGAATAAGCTGGTAATGGCAAAGAATATGCACATCTGTAAATGTTTGTTCTATGGCTTATTGGTAAAGAAGCGAAAGTGAATAAAAGATCGTTTCCAAATTATGTTGTTTTGTAAAATGTACACACGGCCGCGCGTCGGACTATACTTTGACCTTGAAACCGCCTTAATTCCTTACGCAATAAAAGCTGTTTTCGTAGTTTAATTGGATAACCTGACGTGCTGACGTACTGTACGATGATAACTCGTCAAGATTACATTTACCTGCAAATTAAATTCAGCTTAAAACTAATTATGTATTACTGTAATACCGTTAAATGAACAGTACGCTAATGCTAAAGTCCATAAAGCAGAAAAAATAAACGTCTAATTAATAGTTTTGCTACGTAGACCACGCTAATTAGATTTTCGCCCATCCTAGCGGTTAAGCCACAGACCCAAACGAATTTGCGAAACCAAAGGGATGTAGCTACTGCAAGTGCATTTATATATATTTGTATAAATTTACACATTGATAATGAGTAAATTTATGAAAAATTACCTATTACTCTCTGAGAGGACTCAGAGACACTACTTGCAGCCACCCAACCAGTATATGTACGAATAAATTATTAATATTATATAAGCTCTAAGCTGGAATCAGTCTGCCTGCGCGTCGCTGTAAATTGGCCTTAACTTTTCTCATTTTCATTTTAAACAAAGTTTTAGTTAAAACTTTAAACCACAGTTTGCACACAATGTTTGTTAATTACGTTTTAATAGTCCTATCCTTTGTCTTGACTTGAAATATGGCATTGTTCAAACAATGGCAACAAACAAAATGCTCAGTATTTTAAACAGAATATAATGCAGAACGATATAAATCGCTATAACCTAAACGTTGTATTCAACGGGTCGAGTAAAACGTATTTTATGTGTTCGGAGACTACAGAGAAGAGTGCTTTGAGAAATATGGACTGGCCGCGGACCTAACCGTTGTTTATAACGATTAGAGCGGTGAAGCATCGCCTTTGGGCTACCGTAGGGCGAACTTTGTAATATCTTTATATGTTATATTCTTAATACACGCTTGTAGTATACAGCAAACACGAGCCAGCAAAATTACCGTTGCTTACATTTATGCGTTTGCCCCGCTATTTTTATAAGCATTGCCAAGCAAGCGCGGAGATGTGAGCTACACCAGTTTCGTGGTAGAGTTGTGCCACTGGCATAAAAAAACTAAATCTTGCTACTACGAGAAATAAAAACAAATATGCTTTACAATCCACAAAGGAAACGAGCTTAACTAATATATATTTCGTCCATGCTAATATGTACATAAATACACTCTCAAGTCTCCTACGAAGCCGACAGGTTTTGCCCACAAAACAAGACTTCCAAACAAACGTGGTAACATAAATATGCCTCTGAGCTAGACACAGAATACTATATTAGCTACTGTTTTTAAGATTACCAAAAGCGCTACTTTTAAAGTCTTCTCACTTCATTTTGTTTTAAACCTTGTAATGAAATCAACCTGATGTTTTAATTTCAGTTAAGTTTTTTCAGTTTTTGACAAATTTCTTATAAAAAAGCATCCCTTCATCATGCAACGGCACCAGATTTTTCGCAACGTCACACTTCTGAAAGCCTACTAACTGATTCGCGCATTGTCTGTTAAATCCTGGTATGTACAAATGCGACTACATTTTCGTAAATAGTATTACTCATTCGAACCAAACAGCTACTTACTATTACCTGCCACCTAGCAACTTACTCGTACGAAAGCACTTCTTAATCCCATCACTAGACTAGTAGTAGTAGTCGAGTTACACTTCATACTTTACACAGATTTGCTTTCCTCGCCCGCTCTTTACCTGTCTAAATATTTAGTTGCACTAATGTGCGGATGCCGTTGTACCCAGCATTGCATTGCTAGGATTTCTATAAATTCCTCAGCGCATATAAATTGTTGAACTATGTAACACTGTTACATGAGTTAATCCAGTTACTTTCTATTTATTGTTCAATAGGAATAGGAATGCATGTTGTTATATTATTGGATGAAATGTACGGTAGCAAACAATAGTTACCTATCACTGAAACAGTTAACTATGCATAAAGTTTGTAAAAATCTGACTAAAAGGTTTACATATCCATTACAAATTTTAAAATAGTTATAACTATTTTAAAATTTTGATCCTCGATAAAAACTGCAATTAGCTTATTGATTTCCTTAGTATATTTTAATGACTGTCTATATCAATGAATTAATCTAACAATCGGTCACTACCGTAACGGGTTCAAGGATTTTTTTGGTTTTAAGGTTGGAAAAGATTTATAACAAGTAGTCTACTTTAAACATAGACAAGAATTTAGTAACATGAACCGGTGTTAATAAACCTAAATAAAAGTGTTTCTTACCGCCTCTCTTTTACGAGTATAAAGCACTCAGAAAACAAACGAGCAAAAGTTTTTCGCGCGCACTAGATCTTTTCCAGCTAAATCGGCAGTCAACTTGGGGATTAGCGCGTGGCATCGCGAATTCTGTGCCGCCAAAATTGCTACAAAGATCCAATCTTAATCGCACCATATATCAACGTCAGAGCTTGCCTATTTGTACAGGGCGATACCACGAGGATCAGGAGGCCATTTATCGTTATTCTTTGTAGTTACCATACATGCGACTTTGTTCCGAGTGACCGCACTTTGGGAGTCGAAACAGAATGTTTGGCAAATGACTGGATCAATTACACATGACCGCACGTCAGACTACCCTACTTGGACCTTGAGACCGTCTATTCTTTACGTAATAAAAGCTGTTTTCGTGATAATAAGGGTAACTTGACGTGCTGTTCACTAAACTGCACAGCGACAACGCTGCCTTACAGTTTTGCTTGCGTGGGTTCGCTGACTGTCATCTTTATAGGTTATCTTTCCATGTTGAATGGTTCTTACTTCGAACACAAATGACCGTACCATAAATATTAGAATGCTGTGTAGAATTTGAAGTACCGATTCCGTAATGTAAATCGTAGAATTCTCAATGAACCTATT
Source organism: Pyrausta nigrata (assembly GCA_949316185.1). NCBI lineage: Eukaryota > Metazoa > Arthropoda > Insecta > Lepidoptera > Crambidae > Pyrausta > Pyrausta nigrata. The sequence goes on along the minus strand of OX438949.1, from coordinate 13,614,228 downwards.
TCAATATCTATTGGAATGTATAATGTAGCGGTGGATAAATCATGGAGTCTTGGCATCCATTGGCTAGATGGAGCAGCACCAATTTCTATGTGCTAGTAGGTGGTCTTGGAAGATTTAATGACAAAAAAACCTTTCACATTAATGTGTACAAAAACCGAGTTACAGTTAAAGAAAGGCGGTGATAAACAAAAGTTAATTTAAATGAGAACTTACCCCAAAGGCACTAAATCGCTTGGTGCGTCGGTTGGAGTGGTCGTGTGGCCCTAAAAAGGCCTCTGACTTGGGCCTAGGTGGCCTCTTCGGCCTCATAACCACCCGGGCGTCTTCCCTCGCACCCTCGTCCAGGAGTTTGGAGTCCGACGACACCGATAACTGTCTCCGGACACGATACTCCCCATTCCCCCCTCCACTCCATTCTGCAACAAAATTATTTATCAATCAATAAAAATATCCAACAAATAACTCAATTTATACCGGAGGGAAACGTCCATTAACGGTGTTAGAGTCCGTGAGAGCAAATAAACATTTTTATAGCCGACATTTTATTACAACTCCATTTTTAAATGGGCGCTATTTGAAACGTTGTCAAAAAACATTGCCGTGTCTCGCGCGAATCGAACAAAACGAGTATCGATAAAATTTCGCATTCGCTGTTTGATAAACCCATTGACGGTAATGTCGGTCGCTTTTCGAGCTCGCTTTTTTCCCGTATCGCGCGCATCTGACGCAAACCACATTCACTCGCAATCTCTGCGGGGGATACAAATCATCAAAGCACTCTCAAACACAAACATTTCCATCGAGTGCGACGTCAATTGACAGGCTGAAAATCCTGGCACAATTTTCCACGCAGCACTTAGTAAGCAAATTAATTCACGAGAATATAAAAAACGTGGAGTGGGAGGACGTCGCGTTGGTTTGAAAGAAGCTATTTTTCTTCGCGTCGTCGATCGAGAGGCACTCTCGAAGCGTTAGCGTCACAAAGAGGCGATATCGATGCGACGTGAATGCTTAACGAATAAATCATCGGTAGACAGCGAAATAGGTTGTCTCGACCGAATCGATTATGGGGACAATCGATCACCCCGACCCGATTAAAACATGACGAGGACAAAAGAGATTGAGCTTTTGTCTTTATTAGGTAATCTGCTCTATGTACACATTAATGGTTTCGATCATAATCGTCTAATAGAAAACATGAACGCATTTATTAAACCACTAAATCCTGATTAAAACAACATAATGTGCTGTGTTCACGTTACTGGGATGCAATGAGCTTGTGGTTATGGCAAACGAAGCTTAAACAGAATGGATTTGTTTTAAATTAATCTCATAATCATATGAGTCATTCATGCATCTATTTACCATAATTCGCCAACTAATCTAAATGAAAAGGGTGCGTTATACATATTTCTATTACATTTATATAATCTAGTTATTACAATTTATGGCTTGACATCAGCTCAGGTCTTGATAAAACTGTGTTCTATAAAAATCTTACAAGTAAATTTGTACGCTGGCGCACAATCGCCAAACGCATTTGTACGTTACGCTTTTTTCAGATAGGTACTTGTCAAGCTATTCGTTCCCATTATAAGCTGAACTTTTACTGCACAAGAAGTTAGGGCAAGGGCAACAAGTAACAACACAAATAAATGGTTTTAATGAAAAAAGTTTAAGTATTTTTTTCAGCTTTCGAGAAAAACGCCAAATACCATTTTGACTCAAAATAAAATCAAACCCCCTGTGTTGTGGTTAATCGCTAGCGTATTTCAGTATACCTGGTTCGATGTACCTGTGAACCTATGTGACACAGAGGCGATGACGTACATTTTTAAGACAAAATAAACAGGATGCTTTTAAAATTATTACTTTTAAAAAAATATAGAGTCCTATTTTTAATTAGAGGATCAGTTAGATTATAATCAGTTGCCAAAATGTAGCCTTATTTATAAGAGTTGTATTTATAATTCCTTTTAGAATGGAGATGTATTAGCTTAACGTGTAGCAGAGCAGTGCCCCATTTCAGGCAGCCGGGAAGGCAATCATACAAAGTGCGCCGTCATTTCGCTAGGTGCTTCCAAAATGTCAACAACACCCGGGTCTCTGTCCCAAATATGTTACAAGTTTAAATTAAGGAGATGGAAATTTTTCTAGTATCATTTTGCAGAAGTCAATGGTCATATCATGTTTGTTAGATAGAACAAATACAAATATTGTGTCTAATCGGCCGTGTAGGCTAATGAAGAGAGTTAGGGGTGGTACCTAGTACCTTTACCTATATAAAGTAATAAAATGACTGTATGCAATTTAAATATACACTACGGATGTAATTTTGGTAGGTATTCATCATTCATTCATCTTTCAAAGTGAAATTATCTAACTAGATACACTAGTATAGTGTAGCCACTTTTTTTTTATTATGTCATCCCCAAAGGATTAACGTTTTTCGTGCCATAATTACTAAACACGTATCGTGGCGGCACATCGCACGACAATCATAGTAAACGCCACGTCACGACTCACGCATCGCGACAGGAGGTGCGCACGAAATGTCAATTTCGCTCCCAGCCGCTAAGTAGGTCACCGGGTAAGGGATAGGCCGACCCTCGTTACCCGGCCGGTGGCTATGATAATTTTATTGATAACCGCCTTTACGGCTAATCCCGAAGTAACGTCACTTTTTACGGGCTCCGCGGCGTTGTAAATGTGCGAGTCAATTTTGGAGTATTGGTAAAACCATTTAATATTGGAAAATATTTACATTTACATGCGAAGAACGTTAATGCATTTTTGAATTAACGTTAAAACACAATAAGTACAATTTAATTTGCACACAATTGTTCTCAGCTAAATTAGATTCGAAAATGTAAACCTAATTTAAAAAAAAAACAACAAACCCGACTGCAAAAATGATTACATTTTTGAAATGGTATTTTTACTGGCTTTCATTTGATACCCATACTGCTATGGTTAGGAAAAAATCAATCCTCCCGCCCCCTTTATTTTCATTTGCGGGCGCCATTTTAAAAATGTATATAGCTTAAGTCACTCTCACAATTTTGACAAATTCAACGACACCTCATATGTCAAAAACTGTCTAACCGTTTGAGATGCAGGGCGTGCCATACAATTATACATACATACACTCAAAAACATAACCCTCCCTAAAAAAGAAGTTTATTTGTAAAAGCTTCCTTTGTTTATACGCGCACTTCATGTAGGTTTGATTGATCTTAGTCTTCAAAATCGTCTTATAACAGTAATAAAAGCAAAACTTTTGTGCAAGACAAGTATTTAAATATTAGTAAGGAAACTCAAACTTAATGGCCACAGTTTTACACCACAGTCCTCTATCTACGTCAAGTCTACCCCATCCTGCTCTCGGAATAGTAAATACAAATAGTCACACTGTGTGACTCACACAAGGATAGTGAAATGTAAAAGTAAAACAGCTACGCTATCTGAGCTCAAAGAAAAAGTAACCGATGACGAGGAAAATCCTTCCCCATAAAAGTGAAAGGACGTTCCAATAAAAACGCTAAGTCTTAATAATTTATTCACATTGTCGTTCTACGAACGTTTAGCGTTGTCGAAACATGCCAACATCACCATTTACATCCATTTAAGGGGACTTTAGTCGCATTCCCTGCAATGGTATTTTATTGATATAGCCTTTGACACCGCCCCACGCGTATCCGTTTTGACCGACTTTCCAAACCGTCTACTTACATGTTATGTTTTCCGTGACGTGTAATAAAAAAAGTTTATTGCTCCCCCCGAAGCCATGTCACCCGGACGCACCCGCAAATTCAGCATTTCCCTAATTAAAATGGACGTCTTTCGCATTCTGACATTTTTGATGGCTGGAAAGACAATTAGCTTAATTAGGTATAGGTTGCCGCAGTGCGTAATGTTGCGGCTTTCATTACCATCTGTGATATTTAACATAAGACTACACTACAAAGGCGAAACAAAAAAAAACATTTGCTAGGATTGTACTCTTAAAATGCACTGCACCTGTTATATCATCCACGTACGTAAGTACTATAAGACAGTCATCTAGGATCATCCATCACATATTTAGTTTAATTCTAATCCCGTAAGGGACAAATGTTTGTGTAATGAGCACGAACATTTGTACCTAAGTCATGGATGTATAAACGTATATAAGTACTATCCTGGTCGCCATAGGACAAGCTCACGCTTAGTTTGGGGCTAGGCAATTAGTGTGTTTGTTGAAACAATTTATTATTATTATTCTTAATTACTATTTCAAGCATCTCCGGTCAACGGTCGTTGTCTTTAGAGGAGGTTACACAAAGAGCACTGACAGCAACTAACACACGTTATGTGTGTGACAAATCATGGATGATGTGCGTCGCATCAAAGATTACGGCAGACACCTTGTCTCTTGTCCGTAAGTGACAAATCGCACCGCGGGCATTTACAATCGTATATTCGAGGAATAGGGAGCGGAATGCTCCCTATTATGTGGGTGACAGTTTGCAACTAAAATACAGGATGTCCAGTAAATTAAGGATAATCATTTAGGGACTGATTTGTTTCATCATGCCCCTGGAAACTTATATGCCTTTTTGTTTTCAAGTAAATGTAATGTGATTTTGGTTTTTCTCATATTTTATTTTTGGGAGCTTACATTTTTGGCAAGGTTTATCCTTCATTTATTGGATATGATACGGTCGGGACTTTTAAAAGTTGCTTCAAAGTATTCATTACCTTTTAACTTGGCTTTCATTAATGTTCAAAAACATTCAGTAATGAAAATGAACCTCTCATTTTCACAAAAGGTTTCACATTTCTTTTTTTACATAATTATTTCTCGTGATAACGTTTTTTCAGGTTATTAAAATGTACGGAGGAGAACACCGACACCCTTATCACAGACATTAAGGTCAAAGCTAAAAGGTAAAAGAAACAAAAGCCCTGTGTTCGTAGCTGGACCGGGCGGTAATTACTTCCGACTCTAATGAGAATAAAATACACCGAAAATGGCGGGCGTAGAATAGCGAAGTAATTTCAGATTGCTACATAAACACTACGTAAACATGATTTCGGAAAATTCTAATGTAAACGATTTTTTCACGAAGATTTGAAATTTGAATCTAATGTTTGATCTATTTTGGATATAAGTGGACTGGAACTGTTTTAAATTCATGATACGAGTATTTTAATAAACAATAACCTACAAAAATATCTGTATTACCATATAGTTGCCTTTAGATTGAAAGTTCAATCACGTTCGTAATTTTATTTATTTTATAACATGTAAAACAGAAACCAAATGTCAAAAATGTAATTAAGTTATAATTACATTTTTGACATTTGGTTTCTGTTTTACATGATATAAAATAATATTTTCAAGCTAACAATACTTTCAAGCTAAGAAAATGTTATATCTTCATTCCTTATTTCAAATTCGGCACATACATATCTTTGTAACAAAATTGATGGAGTTCGTAAAAATCTGGCGCCATCTTGCATTCTAATTAAGTTTGTCAAAAAAAAAGAAATAGCGGATGCAGCTTTAGCAATGTATCTATAGCAGTTCATATTAGGGATCAATCGATTTTATTACAGAAATCATAGCTATAATTATACATGTTCGGCCTTATTACAAAAAACTTAGTAGCAGGCTTAAGCCGAGACTAAATATTAGCTGACAAATTAGAAATGAATGACACATTCGCGTTTACGTATTACCTAATAAAGAATCTCTTTTCTGATTGGTCAACTAATATTTGGTCCTGGTTTAAACCTGGTACTAAGTATTTTGTAATAAAGTTCAGGACCAACGGCTTAACGTGCTTTCCGAGGCACGGGGGTGTTAACACCACCAACTTCCTGACTCCGGAGCTGTGTCTGAGTAATTTCAAGACAGAAAAACTCAAAAACTCTCGGCCCGACCCGGGATTCGAACCCGGGACCTCGTGGATAGTACCCAGCGTGCTGACCACTAGACCAACGAGGCAGGCCTGATCTCTCTACGGTCATGTCGGACTGCCGTGTCACCGAATTATGAGAGTGAAGGAACAGAGAGTGCACCTGTGTATTGCGCACACACTTGTGCACTATAATAAGTGTTGCGCAGTTGGCTAATCTCTGTTAGAGATAGGCCGCCGTGGTCGAAATTCGGTTAGGAGGACAAAAAATAATAATAATAAGGGGGATAGTGTCCAACACCCAGACTATGGTTGATGAAGTCGTTCATTGATCAATGATGTTAAACTCTTCTTTTGTGAGTGCAAACAGAAGAGTTTTATATAATTGATTTTAATGCAAATGAAATTGAAAACGCAAAATCTGGTTGTTAATTATCAATAATTTTGAAATGTAGGTTTCTCGGGATTACAAAGTCGCGGGAAAAAATAGTTAATTCAATAAATGAAAACATCTTAGGTTACAATTTAGAACATAAGACTATGATATCTTTGTCGTTCGATCGACCCTCCATCCTTCTAATGAGATGCGAGTCCAGACTAATTATAATGTAAATGCATGGATTGACTCGATTTCAACTGGAAGTAATTAATGATAACGTGTCAAACGGTCAACGGAAGCGTTAAAAGCATTCATCGATACGTACGTTGCATAAAATGGAAATTAATTAGAATTCGTGAAAAGAGATAATAATTAATATGATTTATATTAGGTTGCCATAGCGACATTCAAAAGCTCTACATTTCAGGGTTTCCGTTAATTAATTGTGGAAATTACTATCATTTGCAATTGCAATTATTCCTGGTGCAATGTCGTGTCAAAACTGATCGATGGTCTATTTTTATTTATTACATGCAAAACAATATTTTGTATTAAGGTCTCATAGACAGTATTATGATTGTAAATAATTCTACTTTATTTTAATAACTATCAAAGACGTAACTAACTGACTTTGTTTTTGGATTACGAGCACCAGTTATGTTGCACTATGTTTTTCATCTTTATTGAGCTGATAATAATTTAAAACATTTAAAGATGTATATTGTATGGACAAAAGACCATAAGACCTCGATACCTAATGTTACTTTGCACTACTAAATCATCCTTATCTTTGCGCTTTACAAAAAGGTCTAGAGGTCACTGCACGAAACCACATAAGTCTTGAGCAAAATCTTTTCTGATACCTTACAAACACACTTCCATCACTATAAATAAACAATCGTCTATAAGCCCTCGGGGGTCCGTACAAAGCGGTGTCCGAAATGTAAACAGCCCTCATATTACCAGTTTATTTATTCAGTGTTTTATAAGATTCCCCTCGCGTCGAAACAATAACTTGTTTACATGTTCAAATAAAGGAACCCCACGCGGTAGTCGGGTTTCGAGTCTTCAGGGATGTCAAATTCATGAAAGTTGACTTGAGATCTAAGTATCAATATCACAATCAGTGGCTGGACCTCCACTTTTGAACATAGGATTTCCTGTGAACAGTTGCGAGGAGCCTCATCCAGCACGATCCTGCGACCTTTATAAGTCAAACGACTATAGGGTGGAATATAATACAAATTAAAATAAACATAATAAATTGAAATAAGGCCTGTGTATGGTCGTTATCAAGCCACACTGCGCTTGATCTTGTCCCTACCAACACTGACAAGTTGATCCAAACTCGAAGTAAAAAGCTCTTAGATAAAATAGTGAAAATCGTATTTAAAATATCACTTTTACTTTATTGGCAACCCTAAAGCCACAAACTATGGGTGCAGTTCAGTCATTTCCATATTATTATGTAGCTGTCTGACCGTCCATGGGTCAAATAAAGACATATGACAAAACGGACAGTTATTATTAAAACCGATGTCAATTTATTGACTATGTATATAATGCGGCTACAACTAAGATGCGATGCGGGCAGTACAGATGAATACAAAAAGAAACATAAAAATTGTGCACACTTATGTAAGGGATGTGCCTGTTACTTAGTAATTGAACAACTATTTAATTACACATTAAAAAAGCCGTTATTTCCTTGCAACTCTGACGTCTTACTTTAAGAGGTCCTAATAAAACTATCAATATGCACTGTTGGTAATCAAATAACAATAACCCGGCTTTGCACTGACGCACAGCAGTGCGTCAGTGCAAAGCCGGGTTAACATGCTAGCCATTTACATCACTTACCACGTAACTGTTCGTCTTTGTTTAGAATCATACTTTATATTCTGACGTTTTATCGACATAAACGATAAAAAACCGTTAATTTATTATCAACACAGATTTATAGACAGTTTAGCAATCTTCACTCTCGTCACAAAACAGTATCGTCGTCAAATGCCTACGTAGTTTCATTGTTATGTTATCATCACACATTCATCATTTTATTTGGATCAAGATTTCATGTCAATCAAGTGAATAATACGGTATCCTTAATTTATTGATTACATTTCTCGCGTAAACTCCTTGTTTGGATGCGTCGAAGTCGCGGGCAACAGATACTATTTTATAAATACCCATATAAATGAGTTATTTATGGCACACTGTGTACAGCTTTGACAGCTTATTCTTGTTATCAGCGAAATACCAAACAACATTATCAGACGTGATGACCGCAATTGTTGCGAAGCGTGACTGTGCATAATCAATCTGTAAACAAGTGCCTGAAATGCCTCTATTTGTTAAAACAATAGTTTTGCAATTTGAATGAAGTTACAACTGTTTTAGAAAACAGTGTGTTAAATGTGCAAATCCAATACGTGACTCATCAGCGATATCGCGACATTATTGTCGCGAAACAGCAACGTATATCAAAACTTTAAAAGCCAGTTTGCAAGTTATGATAAGAAGTTTAATAATATAATTGACCAGATAGTTTGTAGTAGGCATGGAAATGATTGCTACTTTTAATTCATTTTCATTTCATGAAATGATGATTTTTTTTCATATGAAATCACATGTGAAATTTCATTGACAATGATTTTTTCGCAGTGTCATAATGTAACACTTTTTGCTATGTGCTACTTATAATGAAATATGAATTATTGTGAACGGTTGCTAATTTGCTACTAATATGAAATGTCATATTTAGGTTGTCACGAAAAATCATGGCAAACGAATCTAAACTTTATGTTTATAGGTTTAAAGTTCTTAAAATGTCCACCTAGTATCGATCGTCACCTATGATCGCATAACTAGTGTGTTTGTCTTTTTCTAACACGCACCTAGGGCAAATCATTCCTACTCGCTCGCTCGCGACTCGCTCTGCTACATGCAGTCATCAATGAATGAAATGAAATGAGCATGATCTATGATTTCGCAGAGTGCGATTTGTAGCAGCCTATATGAAAAAAAATAGCAGGTGTGAACAATGAAATTCATTTCATATGATTTTTCATCTGCTATACATGAAATCGTCCATGCCTAGTTTGTAGAGATTTCGACTACTTTTAGGAAGTTTTTAAGATCTGTCGAATCAACGAAAAATTGAACTATGCAGCAACTAAGTATAGTTCGACCAGGATACGATTTATCACTACATATTTAGAAAATACCTAAAGGTAGTCAGGTCATCGTCATCGCCCATATATAGTAACTATTTTCGGACACCATAAAAGTAACAACAATGCCATTTACACGAAAATATATAGGGAGAGACCCGGCTTATAGTACTGGGCAAGTCGAATCAGAGTTAATATAATACGATCAAGAAGTGATCCTTTGAACTTGTTTTAAAATAAACCAAGCTATCCGTAATGTAAAACGGTATCAAACCAGTGCATCATGACCGCATGATGTTACGTAACGTCGAAATAGTTTCGTAAACATTCGACGTGCTTATTTACATTGCACCGGAGTCGGAGCTGTCACGGGACCGTCCACAACCACTTGTTCCGACGATGTTTGGTAAACATCAAGGGCTGGGTTTGTTATGAACTAAATTGAGATTAAGTTTTTGTTAGTACAGCACAGACATTAGACTACGCATTTTCGTTGCAAAATCACCCCTAACACAACTGCTTAAGACGCCGCAGTGTTCCGCTTGAGATGTGCTGTCATCCGTACATCCATAAGCACATTGATGTCTCTTCGAAGTACTTCTTTGTCTCTTATACGTCTTAGATATGAAATTGCAGTTTCAAACTCAATAGAATAGAATAGTTTTACTCGTAAAATTCTGTATGTTGAAGTTAGAGATCAAGAACGCTTATCGATAAATTATACAATGTTAAACACAAAGTAAAAGCATTAGTTCGGCTAGAATTAACTCTAGCAACTGAGTTACAATGAAGAGCCTTCATGAACAAAACACTCAAGAAATTGGCCTCAACAACCTCACACTTTGTATACATAATAAACTATCCTACATAAAGTACTGCCTACGTAAATCCGACTCCGGTAAGGAATTGGACTAATTATCGACTACGAAGCAGCAATTAATTACTTTACTTTAAGTTTATTGTTGAACTTATCTAAGGACACACCCTTACAGCTTTATTCGACAGAGACGTAATGGCGATGTTTCAAAAGATTTTATTCTAAATTAAAAAGTAACAACAACGATCCGTCAATGTCTATCTTTGAAAACAAATACGATGGTTCTAATTAGATTTATCAAGGATGACGAGAAGATAATAACAACCGAAATTTCAGCCTGCATATGCAGCTAAGTATGACAACGTCGCTAAAGAAACTCAACAAAGCTTCTATTCTACTAAATCATAGGGGCGCTGAAAGGAGACCTTCCAAACTTGGCATATCAACTATTCAAGAGTTTCAGGGGCGGATGCGAGTAATGAGGCACTCCCAACTATCCGAGTTCCGTAGCACTTGCTATTCGTTTAAACAACTGCATAGAAATATTCCACCTAAAGTTCTAATGTTGGCTTTAATTTGTAGGGAGCAACATGTTCGTCTGTTTGCTTAGGCCAGTTAGTTCAGATGCCTAAAAAGTAATGATAGGAAGAGTGTTCTACTAGGTAAAAGCATGAATATTTGTTTTACGAGGGTCAAACTGAAAGTTCTTAGAAAATCAAAAACTGATTACATTAGCCAGTTATTAGTTTTATTATATCTTTTCAAAATATTGTCCATTGACGTCAATACACCGCTGCATGCGATGGAACCACTGGGAAAAGCACTTTGCCCACTCGTCCTTAGGGGTCTCTTCAATGGCATCGCGATACGCAGCCACCGCTTCTTCAGCATTCATAAACCGCTTTCCTTTAAGTTTTTCTTTAATTTTTGGAAATAAATAAAAATCACAAGGCGCGAGGTCGGGGCTATACGGCGGGTGACCCAGTAATTCAACGTTTGATGTCGCCAAATAGTCGATCGTTCGCTTGGCGGTGTGCGACGAGGCGTTGTCGTGGTGAAGGAGGATCCTACTGCGAGGTCGTTTCTCTCGAACTTTTTCCAAGACAAGTGGCAAACAATTGGTAGTGTACCATTCTGCAGAAACTGTTTTTTGATCCTCTAACACAATTGTTGCGAAATGACCTATCCTTCCAAAGAACGAGGCCACCATTTTTTTTCCCGCACTTCGATCTCTCTTCACTTTAGTTGGCAACTCCTCGAAAGGAAACACCCACTGAGCAGATTGTCTTTTGGTTTCAGGATCATAACAGTAAATCCAGCTTTCGTCACCTGTTAGTATGTCGAACACAGCATTTGAGTCACCTCCGTTAAATCTTTCAATCATTTTACGGCACCAATCCACACGATGGAGTTTTTGAGCCTTAGTCAAATTATGAGGTATCCACCGGGCGCAAAGCTTCCTGACCGCTAAATGTTCGTGGAGGATTTTGTGCACTTGACTCATACCGATGCCTAAGCTTGTCCGAATCTGCTGATAGGTCACTCTTTTGTCAGTCTCTATCATACGCCGCACAACACAGATGTTATTTTCAGTCGTCGCCGTAGAAGGCCGTCCCTCACGTACATCATCAGTGAGATTAGTGCGACCACGTTTAAACTCATTAAACCAGTTGTAAACAGTCGCACGAGATGGGGCTTCATCGTAAAGGCCAATCGTAGTCTATCATAACTTTCTTGTTGACTTAAATGACATCGAAAGTCATAAAAAATCATTGCACGAAAATTTTCTCGTGTTAAATTCATTTTGACGTGACACAGACAATTTTCAATTTGCCGCCAAGTCGTAAAACAAATGACAAATGAATGAAATATATACTCAGTAATATTGGCAAAGAGTTCTATTTTCAAATTTTAGAATATTTTTTTTATTATATTGTTTATAAGTGGCCAGTTCTAAGAACTTTCAGTTTGACCCTCGTATGCTAATAGTACGACAACGGCTGCTACGTACGTACACACGCCACATTGACTTGAAAAATGATATTAAACTCAATGTGATCAACATTAGGTAAACAGTTGCTGAAATTTCACAGATCAGGATAGGTTGATGTAGTGCAGTGTGTACGTGGTAGCTGCAAAACATGAACACCTTTTCTAAACGATCTGTGAAACTAGGCCATGACCCGTCACGGCGTTAACGCACATTGGCCGAGTTTTAATGCTGTACGTTCACACAGCCAGGGCAGCCGGGAATCAGAAAAGCTGAACAAGCCAACAAGTCAATTAGAGATTTTCCAATTTATGGTATGTATTGAAAACGTCTGACTACAAGGACGTTAAAGTGAATGAAAAATAAAAAACAAAAATCCTTCGATGCAAACAATTTTTGTGGAATACACTAATGATAGGGTGGAGTAGGAAGGAGATCAAAGAAAAATCAGGATGGGCTCATTTTGCAAGTTTTCAGTGTTATAGATAACTTAAACAAGAATAAAAGGAAAGGAATGTAAAAAAGACCCTTCCTGTTTTTAGTCTTGATGATTTGTCCACACACGCGGGGTTGACATACATAATCAATCAGTGATGAGTAACCCGCGACTAGTCAAATGTTCCTAGGCATCACTGAGCAAATCCGAATGACAATAAAAACTCCCTAATAAGCCTAGAACCTATGAGATCTGAAATAAGTTACTTAAATTCTGACATTCATTCACAATGAAATTGTACTTGATTTGTTAGCAGCTGCCACAAAATAAAAACAAACAGATTATAAATATTTTCGCAAACAGTTAAGCCGACCTACAAAAAAAAATCAAGAAGTATTCAAGAATTGCAACTGTTCCAAACATACATCGCAACTTCGTAAGTGTACACATAGCCGCACGTATGCCGAACTTTGACCTTGAGACCGCCTTTATTCCCTACGTGATAAAAGCTGGTTAAGTTCACATGGGTAATCTGACGTGCTGCCAACTGTACAATGAGCGATGTGACACTGACATCACTACCCGAGAGCAAGAGCCCTCTGTCGCAGTGCGGCTCCACATAAGGACGTAATCGAGTTAATCGCTCCACATACATCCATGTGCGGACTAAGTTAAACACTGTGTCATCTTATCCAGTTGTAATATGGGCTATTTCGCAGCAAAAATTTGCAGTCCGATGTGTTACGCTGGAGTTAACGTCGATTTGCATCTCGTACACATAATTTACATTGCATTATGCTACGGATGCCACCGTGTAATTGGAATGTACTAATATGCCAGAAAGCTTATGGGTTTAATTGACAGTGATGTGCTAGTAATCGGTCATAGTACTCATAGTTTTTTTTTTTCAAAAATGGAGATGGACATAGAAAGCTGATAAATACCACATATGGAAGGCAGCCATTACTGGTAATAAAAACAAAACCTGTATAGTAAAATTAGATAAATGGAAAATAAACCATCCTAAAATAATCTGTCATGTAAATACTGAATATACAACACAATCAATATTGGTTGGGTAATATGTCTTCCACCACATTATACTTTTCCCGAACCCATCACCGTTCATATAACACAATTTCAGTGAGTTTTAGAGAAAAAAAATCATTCGGTTTAGCACAGGTCCACTTAGGTTCTGTATTTTCTATATCGTTTGTCATCTACTGTTAAAATGATGCTGCCTGAAACGCGAGACAAAGACACTATCCCAATTTCTACAGGTCAAAATGGAGTCAATCAGGGAATTAAAAAAGTTGACAGTACTCACCATAATGCGGCTCCTTATCGTGAGGGATGTTTCCGTTGGGTTCGAGCCTATCGAGGCACTCCTCCGAATACCCGTTGTACGGCAGCTTGCCTCGACTGCCGCCGTTCTGCTGCCGGCCGCGGCACTCGCTCACGTCGCCGTCTGGATCGTCTTTTGTTGCTGCAACAAGAGAAACCAAGTTCAGTGTTTGGGCAAATATAAATGCTCCATTCGACACTCAAGTTTGTGAGGTCGTATTTATAGTCCGACAAGCTCGTGCGCGACCTTCCTGTGGTCGCCGAAGATGCGGGAGGCAAAGCATGCTAGATGTCAGCAGGGACAAATGGTTTTGCGAGGAAGTTGCGCCACTCGCTCTCGCACTCGAATTGCTACATTGCTGGAAAGTCATATTTTTTTTTCTGTGTTCATGACCCATCAATTAGGAACATAAACTTAGTTTTAGCAATATTTTAGGTACACGAATAGTCTTGTCAAACATGCCAGTCAATCAATCATCGAGACTTAAAATAAAACATATTTCAGATCAAAGACAGAACAATCTAGAATGCCTGCCATGCCACTAGGCAATCAAAACCTCTGTTTATCGCAAAGTTTACTTCGTTTTCATTACAATTTGCAACAGTTTTAACTACAAACATAAGTTTGCATGTCGCTATTTCCAAGTTAGTTAAGTTAGAAACATAACACTGCTACTGAAATATTGGTGGTACAATTTCTTGTTGTAAAAGACGTGCAACAAATTAAGCGTAACGCCCAACAAGTTTGCAAATTTTGCAACAGCCAACAAATCGTAAACATAAAATGTTGTAGCAGGAAGCACGATGTTGTTATAGGATCGGGTGTTGGACTAACGAGAAATTAATGTTCAAGAAGTAAATTTACATTCAGCAAAGTTAAGTGAACCGCGACAATGAACAACGTTAATTTAAACCATAATAGTATCCACAAATATGACGCCTTACACCGTGTGATTTTAATTACGACATAAAAATTAAATGAATGCATAAATTCAAACAAGGAGAAATTTAAATGGTTCTGTCAAAAGCAGCTTTTGTGGTCAGTCGGAATTCCCCAATTATAATTGAATAGTTGTTTTATAGCAACAGATGACTTTAACACTCGTAGTATTGTAATCGAAACAATGGAAACGACGAACTTTAAACTGTCTAGAGCTGGTTATGATAGCTATTAAATGCACTGACTTACACTTTAATAGAGTTCATGTGACATATCCATACAGGTCTAACTTTATTAACTGTATTCCTTTCAGGTGCTGGTTTTGCTGCTCTATTGCAACAACTTTTCCTATATGGCACCAACATCGGAATAATTAAAATGCACATTTTTACTCTATCAGCTGCTACAATCTATGAGCAATTTTTTTAAAGATATCTGTCTCACATGAAAAGTTATTGTACTCGTAGTAGAGCAGAATATATATAATAAATAATAATAATAAATTGTTTCAACAAACACACCAATTACCTAGCCCCAAACTAAGCGTGAGCTTGTGCTATGGTGACTAGGATAACGGATAGAAATACTTAAATACATATAGACAGCCATGACTTAGGTACAAATGCTCGTGCTCATCACACAAACATTTGCCCCTTGCGGGATTCGAACCCGCAACCGCCTGGTTTAGAAGTCCGGTGCGCGAACGACTACACCAAGACGGTCGTCAAAGAATCACCCCCTGAAAGGAATAAATCCTACAGAGGTTTCTAGAAAAAATTTTTCTATAGTGCGTTGTATTATCACAAGAAATCTTTTAATAATTACTTATGTCACAACAATAGAACAACACGTTATTAAAAAAATATGATAATATGTAATTGCAGAAATAATGAGTCTTATTGACAGCGAGGGAAATATAACAGAAATAATCGACCAATTAAATGTAAAAGAAACTAAGATGAAGCGCCAAGATATCAAAGGAAGGTCGTCGCAGCTTCATTCAGTCGTGATCAATAGATACAATCAGGCGGTTGGGCCGATAAATAACACCAAATTGCTATTGCCTTTCTTAATAGTTCTGTAAGAAATGTTAATTGTAGTTTAGCAATATGGAATTAATATTAATATCAGCATTTAGAGTATGTACAAAACCTTACACATAACATGTGTAACAAAATATATTGTGTATTAAGCTATTTTAAGAATAATGCGAATTTTCTTCAGCCCCACAAATATAAACTTCCGAAAATACTTTGGTGATGTTGAAACAGAAATATTTATTCAAGTAACAAAGTACGAGTATAGACATGTTCCGAGAAATTGTACGCCAATTTCGACAGAGATTATTAAGTTATTCGGCTGGCTGGGAGATGGGAAATAAATTACCAAATGTGATGTGAGAAATTGCCGGTTTCCGTACTCATTGTGTCGCTCGCGGTTCCGTTCGGTGGGTTAATTTATTGAATGGCATCAAAAGGTCGTATTGAATCATTAATTTAGTGTTACTTCAGAGCCTAGAGTGGAAGAAAGGGATAATGATTTAGAAAACTAAATGTAGGGAAAGAAAATCTGAGAACTAAACACAAAACTCCTTACAATATTGTCTTACTGAAGTAAAAAATAATAATAAAGATGATGCGCCTAATTAATACTTCAAAAAATAATTTGCATCCTCAAAAGAAAGAGTTCTTGTAATTGAGTTATGCAGAACAATTGTCCATCAAGCGCGATGTAAAAGTTGCCCGGACTTTATTCAATTTCGGTATTGAAGTTTCCAGGGACTCACAATTGAATTTCTGTTTTAAAAATGAGTGGCATAACATTTGCTAAAATTTCCTCCGCGCCAACACAAGCTAAGTTTCCATTCGACGTAACCGCTGTAGTGCAAACTGTGCAACAGTTAGTAAAGTAATTTGCATAGCAGTAGCGCTATAGAAGTTACGGGGCCAAGACCTCCCCAATCTCTTGGAATCAGGATATGAAGTGACAACTGCCGCTATGGGACACCCCAACTTTAATTGGCAGCCACCCCTTTGTGATTCCCTCTAGCGAGAAAATTAATTATTTACTACCGCATTCCCAACACATGTTAATTCATATAAGCTAAGTTATTAGACATCCGAACGCAAGCTATCGTAGCTTACACGTTCAAGAAGCTTGGTAGTGAGATGCGATAGAATAGATAGATAAAATGGTTTATAATCCCTTGCAAATCCAAGTAATGATACAAGACAACCACAACTAATGGGTAAATTAAGTGTATAGGCACTCGGAGGAAATTAATTATACATTCGCAACTGTTTCGTGCATCTCCAAAAAGAGCAATGGCCATCTGGCACACCGAGAACTTTAGCCACTCATCTTCCGTGAGGAAAATTAATTTATAAACATTTGAAACAATTTTAAGAAAAGTATAGTACTGGGATTGTACAAGTTTTTATCACTTTTGAATTCACATAGCCCCTGGGTCAGTTCAGGATCCACAAAAACATCTAAGACGGTCTGATGATTTCTAAAATCTTAGAATACCATTGTAAATAAAAAATCCACTTAAAATGTAATTCCTGTGGCATTTATCGTACAGTTACACAGAGAGAATGTTTTGCCGCACTAAACAACACAACTCGCTACGCTCCAGGGCAGACGAGTTTTATTATCTCGAGTAGCATTTGCGGATTCCTTCGTAACTCGAGCTAAGCAATAATAACTCTCACAATTATAATTTTGGATACCCAACATCACATACCACTCATTACATTACGCCGAGTTGCCACTCAGAAGGTTTAATGCGGACTGAACGGAGCGAGCATCGTTGTAAAGAAATTAAGTGTTGTGTTCACACGGACGATAATTCGTGCAAACATCCATGAATGCAGTGTAAATAGCTTGGCAAAACAATGGTTATTGGTTTTTTCCGGGTTGGATTATCGTGGGATTAGAACGGTGGAGGTTTGGAGCACGTGCGCCGCGCGGGTGCGATAAGACCCTCTTATAAATTGTGTTGCTAAGAACAATGCACACGTCCTCTCATGCCGGAGCCGCAGTTCCGCTTATCGTCTCAACGCAATTAAATACAGATACAATGTTTCCGTGTTTTCGCGTTACCGACCCCGGCAGTGAAACTCTTTATCAGGGCAAATGATCAATCTCCATTTCTTGTGTCAGATTGAGTGATGCCAGCAATTCGTCAGCAGGATTGCAGTTTCGTGAGGGCCGAATTCATGAGACGATCGCCAATCTAAGACTGTGAATCTTGGGTCGTGTTAATGAGAACCATTTTCGTGGACCATTTTCATCTGTCTTCTTAACGTTTGGTCGGACAAAACGGTATAGTTATACAACGAATTCAATTTTATTTCAAAAACGGTCTGTTTTGACTTCGTAATTACACTGTCTGGTAACATTGCTGTGTTACTGACAAGCTTATTATTTTCATGCGTAAAATCTTTTGTGGCGTCAAACATAAAATGATATTATTAAGTCTTGGAGTAAGAATCGCCAACAGAATAAGATGTGAATCATAAAATACTGCATCTATACAAATGTCACTCGGAAACTATTCGACCTGAAGTCATAACACATAACTTACGTGTTTTATTATCGCGGGGAACAAAGGCCAAGATTACTTGAAGAAACATAAAACCGGTGTTTGAGTTTTCTTAGATGTGAAGAGTAGGTAGACTAGAGTGGGTAAGCAACAAAAAGGGAAAATATGTTTGAATAAAAATTTCCCTTGTAACGCGGAACTACTTTATCTGATGAACGATAAAGAACAAGTGTTGGATACAATTAAGTGAGGCACGTACGATGTACGTGCACCTTATTTTTTACTGCTCTAACGCTGTCGAGGGTAATAAATTATCATGCCTGGTTTTATGCAAAAAGATAAGTTTAGGTTAAGGAGGTTTGTACATTATACAAAATTTAAGTCAAGATGCGTTTACATAAAGGCGTTATAAAGAAAAACAAAAGAGCATCTACGATGCAGTTGCAGCGAAATTACATTATACACCTTGCTGGTGTCAGATTGCAGAAGCATCGTATGACCGACGACCTTGCGGCTGTGGTGTCATACACAACCACCGAAAGCGCCGAATTTCATTCAGGCTCTTCGGCTATAAACTTCAATATTTACTAACTTTACGCTCAAAGGAGTGTAAAGTTGATAAAGATCAAAGACCTGTGGATCGGCAAAAATATCGAAAAATATAGTTAATGATGACATGAACTATTATTATTTTGTTCTCTGATAATTTAATTTGTATACTTTATTGCTTCATGGGATTGCTAGCTGCCAGACGAGACAAGGATAGAATTTTTTTAAACTTAAGCTGGAGAAGATTTGGAATATTAAATGAGAATAGCGAACAAGCGAACAAACATAATAATGTTGAATTACCTTTATTACACACACACAGAAAACGTACGTAATACAGATATCAAAAAGCCTGTGAAATAATATAATACATCTTTATGTATGTAAAGTTACAGTCTGTTAATGGGAGGCATCGAAAGAATTCCCAATAGGTACCTAAAATAATGGTGGAACATAATATTCGTACCTAGCAGATTTTAATTGATCCTAGACCAGAAAATAAAACGAGAGTGCTAAGCACAATGATACTGGCATGTGAGGACGCCTTTTACTGCCTCTGGGATTACGGTAGAGACTTTTTATTGATAGTAAAAAATAAAATACAATGTCAATAACCTCACTCACATCACATATTACCAGTTCGAGGGAGGTCAAACTCGATATATGTACGAAGCTAGATGCAAATTGTGACGTATGACAAGGGTTAGCCGCGTCGCACATCAAGAATGAAGACACTTATTCACCCGCTCTCATTATTCGACTGACACATTCAGATCAGATTACATGGATCTCTAGTTACGTACACGCTATTTTAGTCTTTTCTATTTTAAAAATATCTTCCATCAAACAATAATATTACTGATGAGTAAGTATATTTTTCTATAGAATACTGAACAAGGTGTCCTCAAAACGTCCGAGACTCAACAAGGCAGGTAAATCTGTGCAAGTTTCAATCCTCACGAAAGCTATTCAGTGTAGCAAGCAAGTATTAGGCGCATCGAAGGATTGCACTCTCACCGATGTCAAAGTTGACGAGGGTCTTGCGGTCTCCGCCACTCTGGACGGCCAACCAACGCTTATCTAGCCTAGCCCAAGTTCTGATCGCGTTCGTATCAAGTGAAGCAAACGCGATTGCTTGCCATCTAACTTCACCGAACATACCCTGATTGCTACGGAACGTTGCAAGTTCAATAGCGATCATCGCTCGAACAGTCTCGATCGGGTTGTTATAATGAGTCCCTAGATCGACTAGCGAATTTGCGACTTACCTGTATAACATTAAAACTTTGTTGTTTCACTCTGTCGGACAGATTGCTTTTGTTGGAGGATTATGACTGAACGTTAATTCAGAGAGAATAGTTTTATTACTTCAGAGCGATAAAAATAATAAAAATAGAAGCGAGGATAACGGAAAACTATTTTAATAAATTGGGAAAGCTTACAAGAGAATTAAGCGCAAAAGCAAGCTAGGCAAAACAGTGTGTATTGAATGAAATTAGAATTAGTGTGCTTATCAGAAACATAACATCAAATTAGAAAGACGTAGATGAATAAGTATTCAATGAAATCACGAACTCACTGACTATGAGGAGATAAGTAAATAAGAAAATGTTTAACGTACCGTCAAATGTTACAAATTCTTTGATTAGAGAGCACACGAACCATGTCATAAGTGATAATCCCTTTCAGACATTCACGGGTCGCAAGACATAAGGTGAGTAAAGTTAATACGATTTGCATGAAGCCCGGTCACACTGACCTCACAAAACATTTACATATTTGAAGTAAGACAAACGTTAAACATCCCAGTTTTGTAACGACCCGGGTAGCTGTGACTATGTAGTACACAATCAACTCCAGCACATGCACAACCTTTACCGTTACAAAGCCTCTGATTGTACCCCCAAGAAAAAAGTCTCCACAATTTGTATCTGCACAAACGTACACCTTCTTTGGTATATTTCGCTTTGTGGATCAAAAAGTTAATGCGGAACGATCCAGAACCCTACTTTGTAAGTCGATTCCCGTATCTTACGCAAATTGTACTCTGAAGCTTTGATCCAAAGGTTAAAAACAAACAATTCTGTGAACCAATGTTTTATACATAATTTAGATATCAATAATTTCGAACCTTTATAGTTATGCTAACAAGAGCGACAGAGAATACTACAGCCGAAAATACTGCCATCGTCTTACAGAGTAGGGGTTCAGTACAATAAGGCGGCAAAGGCCGAGGGCGGTACGAGCATTTGCGACACTTTCCCTGCCAGTGAAGATGTAGGTCACGCTTCCAGACTAGACCCGTTTGCATGGTAGGACACGACGGCTCATTTGCCGCCTTTATGCTAGATTAAACCACTTACGAGCGACATTTCAGGTACTTTCCCCGTTTTACATGAATTGAGCTAACTGGTCTTCGGAATGGTCTGTGAACTCATACACTCAAGGCAAACATTCCGTATTTGTGGGTGATGTTAGCTTATATTGTCGAATTGATGTGCCCGGCCTGGATAGGAAGTGTAGAACCGTTGCTTTTACTTTTAAAATCTAACAATTAATTTTATTTAAACTACCTCAAAGGGCTTTGATTTATCTTCTCAATTAAAAACCATTCTTCTTACCTATAACTTCAATCGCAACTTTCTAGTTTCATTTTTAATTGTTATGATACTTATCAATCAACAAAATAATCTATTGAATTTATTACAAACTTTCTATCGTTCAACATTTTCATTTCGAATAAAAACCATTATTTACAGCTGTGGGAAAGTGGGCTGGGAGTGAGCTGGCTTATTATTAAGCCTTCATCTGCTGTCGTCTTAAATCATTGATAGTGACAGATATAGCTACGGAGCAAGTAAAAATGGGAAATAAATTGCATGAATATCGAAATTGAGGCAGTATTTTCAGAAAAAAAACTAGGTAATATTCGGTAAACAAAAGAATAAAATGTTAAGAACTTTGGAAAATTATTTGTATTGACAAAAGACCTTATAAACTCATAGAAATCAAACAGTGACTTCAAACCAATACGTGGGTCCAGCTACCACTTACGGGGATTGTATTCCCATATCGTGCTTTGAAATCTGCGTTCATATAAAATGTATTCCCACAAACAACCCTTCTGGATTTCGTACACAATAAATCGGGCGTTATCAGGCTCTCACGTCAACAATACAATAATGCTACAAAAGATGATATGTTAACGTTTTCATAATACGTTAGGTTGGCAGAAATACTCATGTTAAAAAGTGAGTGTATTATAATTTTGGAAAGAAATAAGGAGTGTATTTGAGGGCGAGATGATAATAAAATCATCTATGTACACGATGTATTTGATTGACCAACATTTTTTTTTCTTATTTTCAACGTAAACTTGTATGATTCTTATTCATCCAAGTGCTTTATAATTTTTACAGCTGACTCATTGTAGCGTATTCAAAACACGCCAACATAATTCAAGTATTTAGCGTACATTATTTTAAAAAGTCGGGTAACACACGCAATACGACTAAATATAAAAATTACAGCTCCCAATGGTAATGCTTATTCAAATTGCGCAATTGACTCACGTACAGAGAACATAACCCTAGCACACGGCAGTACCCGCCATTACGTAACCGACCTATTTCGAGGGGATGGCACACCGAAAGTAGGTAGCGAAAAGGTTAAACGCTACGCAAACCTCTCCTTAGTAGGCCATAGGCAAGGAGCAAGCTGTAATTTCCAGGGAATACGTGACGTTTGAACTGACCTGGGTCAATGTAGATGTTACGTAAAAGTTTGCTTAAATGATGCAAATTACTTAAGTAGGTATATGAAATGTTCTGATGTTTAGTAAAGATACGTGAAATATAGATTTGCAGTATTGGAGTTGTTTGATTAGTAAAAAAACAATAAATATCCTGAGTAAAACCAAAACCGCCATAAATACCCGAAGGCTGTCTGTTTATATTAAATAAGGCTGCCAGGTGTGAAATGATTAGGAGAGCCGCCGCAACTGAAATAGGTTCCTAAGCTAGGTAAGCTCTTAGTAAGCATTTGGGAAAGAGTTTTCATCAAAAAAGTGTTTGAAATCAACTTGTTAAATATTTTTTATTAACTCTGTTTTTATCCATGTTCAGAGGGGCTGTGTCAGGCTGTAGGTTCCGTTACAACAATGCGTTACTACATAAATTGAACGAAACCCTTGCTTGCTCCGAGTTCATAAGCCGTATCGTAAGCCTGGGCTTATCTAATCGCACTGTACCTTCCGATGACACTACAAATTTACATAGGCCTGCAGGATTGCTATTATTAACCCTGATGACGGTTAGTATGGAAGGGTAAATGGATGGGTATTGCACTTGAGGCTACTGGGAAGGAAATTTGCTTGAGTGTGCATCAAACCTTTTTGGGCTTAGTAATATACCCGAAGTATACATACATAGAGATGATACCCAAAGACATTACTCATGTTTTATATAACTTACGAGTGCGACCTGTAGACGATGTGTCTGTAGAAAGACGGAAGGAGATGAAATTATTAAGGGCCACAAGAAAAGAGATAATTGCTTTTGCGTTGTTTGTTTCCTTATGGTAATTCAGCAGGAATGAGCTCATAAACTAACAACGTACCTCGTCAAACATTATAAAATGCAAAAATTTTATATTAAAAAGGAAATAAAATCGCGTAAAGAAAATACGGACACGCATGAACACCGAAATGATATGAAAAATAATTTATGTCCCAAATTAACGAGCGCAGCTGTCTTATAACAATGAATTTTTCAAATGCGTTATCTGGCTTAACCCATATACCTACAAACAAATATAATCCGCAAATATTTGTGGTCGATAATGTTGAATCAAGTTTCATGTTCACACTTTCACAGCTTTGGCGTGCCTCTTATTGATCCAGGAAAGGTCAAAGTTTAGCCAAAGGGATAGACGTACCTTCATATCTCAGCGTGGAATCTTCTATCGTTAGCATATTAGTATCGATCACGCTTCACTGAATCGGAAACGTCTTCTGAACGATATTAATATATCAGAGGTAAATGTCAATATTAATCACAATAATGATTTAATCTGCTCCCAACCTTAATATCCACCTAGCTCATTAGCTAGAGATCGATTATAAGAAAGGTCAGAGGTTAGAAATAAGATATGTCTTTGCCTATTTAAGAAAAGCAAGCACTTACTGACAGTACTTTGTGTGATCAATATAATAAGCTGTGGAGTTTGGAATAATAAAATACATAATATAGCATTTTTCAAGTAATAAGAGATTGTTAAATTAACTACATTCAATAGAAATACCATTGGCCGTGGCACATAACAACAAAAAGTAATGTCCGCCCAGCACTGGAAAAGTTATTAACCAGGATCATTACGTGCAGTGCAGCCAATGCTGATGTCTGTTATTGTACGAAGGAAGCTAATACGATGACTCATAAAACTGTAACGACGTCAACAAACTATCCCCTTGGGAGGCGTGAGAGGATCCGAGTCAGGGCCAGTCATTAACCCGTTAAACAATTCAGGGCAAACAATCAGCTCGATGGGGACAGTATTAACAAACAAACACATGTGACTCACGCGACAATGGTGTCAATGAACAGACGTTACCAAAAGCCAGAGATCCTCAAAATGTTAGACATCTTAGTGGGGACTTCAAAGTATCCAACACTAAAACACGATTGTGAGATCACAAGCTGTACCCCAACTTATTCAGGTAAACCTGTCCGGATTACATTCCGTCATGGTGCTAGTAGTCTGCAAGGGTCAAACTGTAAGTGTAGTAACTAGGTATCTAAAAAGATTGGGAAGCATCGCTTAACCGATGTATACTTAATTGATACAAAGATGATGCATCACCACAGTACTATCCAGAATGACAAATGTCATGCAGGCTCAGTAAAAGATGCTACTAATTGCCAAGGGAGAATATGTCAACGACGTAGATATTTATGTAAATATTAACGACATAATATTTGTATTTATAATTAGACCACATTAAACACACAAAGATAAATGGGCAAAGATAATATTAATACACATGACTGATTGAATCAATTTGAAGCGTTAAACTATTTGCGCCGATGTCTAAATCTAATTTACGAAGTTGTATCAGAGAAGCTAAATATAATTTGTATTGAGACTAATTCCGAGCATAGCTTGATGATTTGCCAAGTGAATATCACAACTAGTTCAAACATAAATGGGTTCAATGAACGTATGCAATTAGACGTATATCAATATAGTTTACGAGTGCAAAGCCATTTATTTGATTATCATAATTTATTGTTAGAGATACGTGTGATACTTAAACTCTGCGTGACCATTTGAATGGAAATAAGTAATGCAATTGATGGAATTGACCTGCCGAACGCATTGCGATATAAATATCCGTACACATATATTCGCTCTACATGATTGCGAAGATGATGACAAGTTATGCTCTAGCGCTAGACCTAAATAAAACTTGCCCCGAACCTGTCTAGGTTGGGTCATCAAAAGTGATGTCAGTGCAACGAACCCACAACACATTACAAGGTGCTTACGTAATCATCCGACAGTTGAGCAACAGACAATTGAGGCAATAAAGACGAAAACATTTTCAAGTGGTCAGAAATCACTATTATTGTAACATTAGGGGCAGAGAACACGTACGCCGCATCAATTGTAGAGAATTGAGCGCATTGAAATGCAACATAATATTACAAGGCAATTAACTGGCAGTTAAAGCATCACAAAATTCCAGAAAGGATAGAAAAAGCAGTAGACGCGTTCACAAAAGTATTTGAACAGTGAAAGACAATGGGGCGGGTCGACAAAAGGCCGTCCAGACTTCATGGTTGCGGGTGCAGGGTAACAATACAACGTGCCTGTGCGGTCGAGTGACTCGACAATTCAGCCCGCATATTGTCATGATATAAAGCGGATTTTACAAGATGGAAGTAATGAAGCACAGGATAATATTTTCGAACCAGAGTGTAAAGAAATATTGCAGTCAACAACTTGTGTGGCATCTCGAATTACGTCAGAAATGGAAGTAATCTGATACGTTGAGAAAACAACCTGTATCAAGTGTACGTGTCATGTATGTATGTAGAAGATATTTCTATAGCGGACGGCGCGCGTAGGGCAAATAACTATTATCTATCAACGACCCGCGCGGAAGTCTGCTATCAATCAACGAACGAGATAATAGACACGTTGAACCCCTGTGACGCGTGCCCGAATATACAAATTTGAGTACATTTTAGGGGATTCATTATACAGACAGCGACAAGATAATAAAGTGTTAAGTAACGAGTGTACGCATATTATCGCGTTTACACCATTAATCTTCCGCTGATGAATGCTTAGCTTTAGTAAATAAAGGGATGACGTGAATTTCATTATATTTTAGATAGAAAGGATTGTCATTACGCCGCGTCACGATATCGGATAGCTCGTTATATAATCAAAGAATTCGTTACAAATGGGTAACAGAGAGATGACGAATTGCTTTGAGCAAACAATCAGGCAGTCTAGCGATAAGACCTCCTTTAATGTTCCTAATCGATTTGAATATAGATTGTTAATTAAGTGTTGATTGCTGATCTGCCGGCTGTCGGTACCAGGCTGCGAGACGTCGTGAGGAGGCCCATTTATGGAGTAAGCGAGTCTACTGTGACTGTAAACGGTTGATTCATGCTGCGAAGGTCGCTCCCACTGAGTGCCGCTTCCGTCGCGATTACTCATTGTTTTTATTATTGACCACTTATCACAGTTTTGTGTCAATTGATATGTGGATAAAACATAACCACGAATAAAGCATACACATGATATACTTGAAGAAACAGGACAGACAGAAACAAATACATATGTGTGTGTAACAACATTGATAAGGAGAAAGATGAGGAAAGCCGGCGACGCCTTTCACCAAACAGATATTAAAAATATCGAGTTCTGAAGCAATGTACTATAGACATCAATTTAATACATTACACATCTCATAACTATAAGTGTCCATAGAGTATTTCACATTAATGCCAATAGAGTTACAAAGTGAACTAGTAGCTGTAAAAACCATTTGGTTTTAAAGCATGCGTTTCCACAATATTGTGACACGCAAACGTTAATGCTTTGTGATGATTCATTTCGCAAAGATTTAGCTTCGTCTAGCGATCTAAACGAGTCTAAAAATAGGGCCAGACTTTTTATGAGTTTTATTTAGTCAATTAACTTAGGACGAGGTTCTTTCTTAGCATGGATAGATAGTCTATTAATTTGAACATTGCTAGTCCTCGTAAGATCATATTATAAAAGAAATAAAAAATAACTGAAACGGATAATAGGATAGTCGATCATATTAGAAATAAATTGTACCATTGCATAATAAAATTTCCGTAAAAAAATCTGTAGTTCCATAAAGTTATCAAGAAATAGTGTTCCTATATGTAGGTATATTGATATTTTTATGTATATGTGTAGTATATTATAGTGATAGTATATAATATGTGTATGTATGTCTGTTTCGTACCTGTGATTAAGTATTTCCTATACCCAAAGGTTGTCTGTCGCTCTTAGCGATAAGACCGCCTAATTTGTACATCTTTTTATGTAAATTGTATTGTTGTTACTTTTATGGTGTGCAATAAAGAGTTATCTATCTATCTATCTATCTATCTACCTTTGTAATGATAACAAGAGTAGCATGGAAATGTAATATTAATTGCGATTCTGTTGTGCCGTTATGGTCATGACACAAATGCGCCATACGTTGCATAACAAAAACAATGCTGATTCACGCTTCGTTCTGATAGTGATATAGCTTTAAAACGTCCTTAGTACTCGTAACTGACGAAATGACATGTTGTACATGATGTCACGTTGCAATTTGTCTTAGCGAAACAATCGTTGATGACAACAATGTTTCAAAAGTCCAACGGTAGATTATATTGTAATCACCACAGACATTGCTTGCCAAAAGAATGGGAAATCAGTATGGAATACGAGTGGTTTGCCGCCCTAATAACCTTAGCAGTTACACAACCGCACAATTTTGCGATTAAGTCACCTCACAGAATCCTCAAGGGAATCCTATTATAATTATTTTTATAATTTGAGCACATTGTTTGCAAATTTTTACGAAAGTAAATTAAATTATTATTAGTGCCTATTAGTCCGGCAACCCTGAAATAATGGATGCTCCTGGAAGGACCACCGACATGACAAACAATATTTTATAGAAGCATTTTCAGATTCTGGTAGAACCTTGACTAGGGTTTGAGAATTCATTACCAGGAAGAACTGTCTGTTCTGTCTTAATGGAAGAAATGTGTTCTGTGTATTTATGTATGTGTATCATGTGTATGTTTATGTATCAATATGTAGATCATTTATTTTATTAATGTATGTAGTATGTATGCCTATTACTATGTTCATTTTTCTTCATTGCTGTGCTTACTCGTATTTTGCATTGGTTTTCTCGGTTTCATCTTTTTCCTAATTTACGATATCTTGCACCGCCTGTATTTCTCTGTTTGGACATATTATGGTTGACTGGTAGAGAATGCTTTTAGCGTTAAGTCCGCCATTTGTACAATAAACTGTGTTAAAAAAGTTTAAATAAATAAATAAAACGTTCTTGATCATTAAAAGCTATTTTGCTCTAAGAATAGAATAAATAATCATAAATTATCTTGGTCTGCGAGAAGCTAGACTATCCACAAGACGCCTATTGAACCCTTGTCTCGGTATTTATTTACTCAACATGAAAGAAACCAGCCATCTGTTTTAACAAAACGACAGTAGTGGTACTTGCAATATTGCAATATGCACATAATTTTACAAAACAAAACACTGCCGTAGTCGTACTAGAGACGAATATGTCACGAAGGTCATAATTGAATAAAGATCGCAGTGGCTATGTTGTTTAGTGCAAATTAAATAACAAGTGATGTTTTCCGGTCAGTATATGCAGGAGAAAGCGTTGATGATAACGCTGTGACGAACATATATTACACTCACTTTTCAACTTCAATAGGTAACGTGCAACGCACAAAGAAGCTAACGATCTATTTAATTTATCAATGTAAGTATTTCCTCTTACAAATATTAAAAGTTGTTTAATTTAATCAGAATAATCAAATGCGTCAATATAATTTTATACCATATAGCATTTTAATACAAAAATTTCATTCAAATAGCTGAAACAAAAATTCCTAAATACCTACAATAAAGTTTTCTTTAAATTATTGTTTTTAAGTGATAAGCATTCACTTTGCAATCTAAATATATTATTGCACTTGAAAAAATGACTGTCATTTTTTCAAGTGCAATAATATAAAGTTTTCTTTTCTACGTTAAATACTTTTATAAGGTAGAAAGTTATTGATTCCATTAAAATACTCGAAACCCAAATCAAATTAGCTTAGTTTTTGTTTGTCAAAACCACAGTCAACACGAAACGTAATAAAAATAAAATAAAATATTTTTACGAGTAATCCTCCCAAGAAATGCAAGAAATTTAATTTACTACGTGCACCGCATAAAACAGACAGGTATTTTAATTAGTCCTCTGTGCAGATTGTTGCCAGTATCAATATTTATCTACAAACTAATTTGAATTTACGATAAAGATCAAAAACCTTTGGATTACTTCGAACTTAATTGTATTCTACTCGTGAACCCACCGTGCATTTTCCGGAATCGAATATTTACAAACTAAACTAATACGATTTCTCGACAACTGCAAAACTCGCGCGATAATGCAGGGAACGTTTTCCAATAGCAAAGGCTTTAGGTGTACAGTCGGCGACAAAAGTAAATAAAATACTTGCCGATTCTAAAAAAAACCCTTAAAATCTCGAATTAGACAAGAGCAATTTCTGTGCACTTTTCGACTGTTTACATTAGGCCTAATTATCAAAATATACATGGCACAGTTTTCTTAACAGATATGTCATTTATCATCGCCAAAACAGTTATCTTGTCACCGGTTAAGATAAAAATCGTCAAATATGAAGTGAGGCACCACACCAGTAGTAGCAGACACAAACGCTGACGCAACACAAAAAACAAAAGCTACTTTTATCATCGACTGTACCTCCCAGAGCTGTGATCGCGTAAATAATCGCAGAGCAGAGGTAAACACTCTTTACAACTCTTAGCACCGCGTAATAACGTTTGTGTTTGTAGTAAATTGTTTTAGCCGCCATTCGTTCGCGAGTCGATACTAAACGTTCCGCGTGTTTTATGAGTCAAGCATGCTATTTTACCTGCCAGTTATTTTATGGAACCAATAAATAAACTTTTGCTAAATATCTTCAAGTCATATAATCGAAGATGTATCAGGGCCCGACAAAAAAATGTTTAAACAAACACACCAATTACTAAGACCCAAACTAAGCGTGAGCTTGGGCTATGGCGACTAGGATAACGGATAGACATAATATGCTCGTGCTCATCACACAAACATTTTCCCCTTGCGGGGTACGACCCCGCAAGCTCTGGTTTTGTGGTCCGGAGCGCGAAACACTAAACCAAGACGGTCGTCAAATAATGTACGGTTAGATGAAGAGGGCAAACGACCACTTTATCTTTCGAAGCCTATGTATTCTGCTGTACCTTGATCACATTAGGTTGATAATTATTACGACAATAACCAACAGTACAGTAATAATTAGAAAGAGAATTGGAACTCATAGAAAAAAGCTCATACATACCATAAAAAAAGTACCTACCGTGCGGATAAATCACAATAGACGTTTTAATAACTAAAACAAACATGTTAATTAATTACCACAATAATTATAAACATGCATCGAGGGTAATATACAGAAAAGAATATATAACAAATACTGTATCAGCAGTTTATTTCGATGTAATTTATGATGATAACACAATAAAGTGTGTTTTATTATAGAAACAATTAAAACGGTTTAAAGCTTTTATACGATAAGTAAAGTTAGATTAAATTTCAGCTTGTTATTAATTATATGATTTTAACTAAATAACAGAAAGTATTAAGCCCGCAAGCGGCAAATGTTTGTGTGATGAGCACGAGCATTTGTAATTAAGTAATGGATGTTTATATGTATTTAAGTATTTCTATCCGTTATCCTAGTCACCATAGCACAAGCTCACTAGGTAATTGGTGTGTTTGTTGAAACAATTTATTTATTTTGCACGGAATGTTATTGTGAGTTTGTGAATTTCTATCGAAAGAGTAAGTGCGATTTCATTTTAGTTCAATAAAAGAAGAATTCTATAAAGAAACAGGGTTGAAGCAGCTCTAGCCGTAAAAGGGGACGAGATTCAGAGGACTTAATGATATAAAACTTGACTACTTGAGGTTTAAAGAGATTATTGGGGTAGAAAGGAAGAATCTTCTAAGAGAGAAAAAAGTTTCTGGATATCACCAACCATATGGTTCAAACGGAATGAGACTAAAAAGCAGAGACTGTAGGTCAGCGGTCACCCATTTATTTCCAACCACGCGTAAAGTTGCCTAACCAAAACAAACAATCACTTTAGATCCACACCACTATTCGCTAAGCTACGAACGAACTATCCATCTACGTTATTTATGTTTCAATAAAGGTGTTACACTGGCGAAACCGGAGATATTAGGGGTCTGTATGGGTGCTTCAAACAAACAGATTTGTACTTGAATCGGTTTGAATGAATAGTCCACTTCCTGTATACGCATCAGTGTGCGATCGACCGTATATTGTTTACAGTGATAAGGGTCATCGGGTGGGGCCATCCAGGGCCGTAGCTTAAGTATCAGGGGTCTCGGGAAAACTATTTGAGCCCAGGGCGAGGACCGAAATAACTTTTGATCTTAGTGTTTTTGGTTCCCAGTGTGCTTGCCAACAATTGCTAGAAATTGTATACCTTTAAGAGCAATTTTTGTATATTTATTTATATATACACGCTGAAATTTTAGTGGTTGTTTTCCCGCAGCAGAACGATTTACCTTTAGTAGTACTATCGAATCATGCAAGATATTTTTTTAAACTAAAAATATTTTTGTTCTCAATAAAATTATCATCAACTCGAAAACGTGAGAAAAGATTTAGATAAAGTTTCTTTTACGAGAATTGACGTGTTTGGGTACTGCTTCCCGCTGGAAATCAAAGTTTAAAGCAAAAGAAGCTCTACCAACTAAGCAATACAGCATAAACTGCACTATTTTACAGCGGGAAAACAACCATTAAAATTTCAGCGTGTATATATATATATATATGTATATATTTACTAGTGGTTTTCCGCGACTTCGCCCGCAAGAGTTGGATTTTCCATAAAAACTATCATCCCCCATTTCACCCCCTTAATGTTTTTATATCACGACAGAATGTAGCCTATGTCCTTTCCAGGGTCTCAAACAGTCTCACTCAGTCTCAGTACTAAATTTCATCTCAATCTGTTTAGTGGTTTAAGCGTCAAGAGCTAACAGACAGACAGACAGACACACTTTCGCATTTATAATATTAGTATGGATATATATTTGTGATGTCTGAAACGGCTCTAAAGATCTCGCAAAAATTTGGTACATAGGGGTTATCGGGGCTGAAAAATCGATCTAGATTAGTCTTATGTCTGGGAAAACGTTTGCTTTCAAGTTTTCATGTGTTTTTCTTTCGTAATTGTTCGACGCAGATTTAGATCGCTAATTTCGTCCCAGTGACCATGGGCGTTGTGTTGTAATGCGCAAGACGTCGGACTGAAGAGGTCACCCAGGTACTTCCCTTTAATGCTACACAAGACGACACTACGCATTTCAGCCTTGCATTCAGCTAAGCACCGGTTATTTGTTTCACCACCAAATGCACTTGACAATAAATCATAACGCCATGTTTGTTAAAATAACCCGTATTTGTGTTGTCATAAGATTTAGCTTTGTTTGTTTGCCCCGAGATAAGCGAGTGTCTCTTGAATAGCGGATTAGGTTTAACAGATTACGCTATGAATTTTTCTATTTCGAGCAAAATATTAGTTTTGCGCTTATGCGGGGTTAGCGTGTATGTTTAGCTTGCTAGCTGGGAGATAAATAAAAATGTATTCTTTTGTGTAGTGTATTTCTATATTTTTGTGATAACATTACGTTAGAAGAATGCTGTTTTTTGTGAATTTTATTTCATTAAATTCATTTCATTCCAGAGAGGCACCGCCTTAAATTGATTTATATTAAATTATAATTTGAAAACGTAAATTTGCCGTGGACTATTTGATTTTCCTGGAAGACTATGTATAATTTATAATGACTTATAAATTCGTTGAATTAACTTGTTACATACTATTTTGAAAACCCTGATGAAAATGTCAATGGCATTGTACTTTTTGGTAGCTAGGATATTCTAACTAAACAATGAACTTTAAATTAAATATATGACTACCAACATTATATATTTTCAATATTGCGTCAAATTATTGCGTTTTGTGAATAAGGAATTGTAGTTTAATGAGTTTTAATAAAATTACAACATTTTATGTCTTCTATACAAACTGAGTTTAATCCTGTTTACCATTCAGCTCACGCGACGTAATATCTTCGAATAGCCAAGTGAATCATCTGTGAGTTATGTGATTACATTAACTTCTGACATGGATTAATTTCAAATGATCAAATCCTAACAAGCCGGTAAATCTTAAGCATTAGTAACGCAAACAGAATTTTACAACCACAAGTAAGATTTTCCGCTTATTGCTATTTCTTTACAAAAAACGTTGAAAAATTTAGTTTGAACGTAAGAGGCAGGTGTGAAAAAGGACGACCTGCCACTAACCCGCACGAAGCATTAAAAAAGTACATTTTTAATATAACACAAAATACTGGGATTACTTATCAGTAGTTTTAAGATACAAGTGACAATTTGAATACAGCCAGCTGTGTGCAAGATATCTTAGCTACATTACTTTAAGCGTACGTCGGATGCCCAAGAAAACCATGTCAGTTCAAACTGCTGACGCTCAGCGAGCGGCAATTAGGAACTACTAAACGACGTCCCGTTCCATAAACTGTTACTTCAAGATGACTAACGCGTACTAACGATGCTTCACTGTGCAGTGAAGATAAGTTGTTAACTATAAATATAACGGATATAATAGTAGAGCTCATAAAGTGTTGACATATGAAGTCATTGAAACACTCCTGGCTGTTATGCACACCAATTGAAATGATCTAAACATAGTTATTAAAAACTCTGACGTAATGTGTCTGTATTTTAAACATTTTCATTCAAAACCTCACGCCAAACTTCAAAACGAGTTTGACCCTGGAGAAAAAAAATATTAAATCTACGTCCGTTGTTAGGAAGCTCTAAAATTTCGCTAAGGAGACGAAAACAGAAAGCGCAAAGTTGATACTTGACCTTGACAACAAACACAAAGCAATTCGAAACTTCCCAATAGGGAAGTATTAACCAATTATTTAGTACACCACTGCAGCGTAAGCGTCGGATCCTTAATGGTTTTCTCAGATAGAGACGTGCTTAAATCTCTTAAGGGCAAATGACCCTTTAGGGAAAATGTCTTCATCGATTGAGGAAGGGACGAGTTCGTGGCGGAGTGTGAAAACAAACAATACAAAGTGACGATCATTATTTCCATCGGTACAAAATTATTTCGGCGCCGGCCTATTGTAAATAATAAATGGGCAAGCTACCGATGAAATGTGAATGAACGAAGTAAAACAAAGTTTGACGAAAAGAAAAAGAACAAAAGAAAATTTTCACAGAGGTGATCAAAGGAAAATAATGTCGATATGGACCATAAAACGACTAAAAGTAAGCAGATACACTAGTAAGCAAGTAAAAGATACAATTGTAGGTTATTTACAATTGGCTTTTGGAACATCGTACGTATTGTTGATACTCGTTTTAAATAATTGTCGTTTCGTAACACATTCAACAAGGTTTCTATTGTTAGCGTCTTATAAAGTACATAACAATCAAGTATCGATGGTTCAGTACCAAGAAGCGACACCGTGGGTGGAAAGATGTTTATTCGCAATATCTGTGAAGACATGTAAGCAAGCGCCTACGCATCATAGGTACAGTCAATGAGTCAAGTGAAAAGGGATCAAGGTTTTAAAAGAAGCAAATAAGTGAAGAAGTGCTTTAGATCCGAATACGTAGGATCTTATGTTTAAATAGGTATAAGCGGATTCCATTTTACTTAGGTAAATTTAATCTGTCGGAGGAATTGATTACTTTCGGACACCATTGAATTAGGGTGAGTGCAAGCTTAATTAGAAATTGAAAGAAAAGACACGGCTACTTAATACTACAAACAGGTGCTGACTTTAGCCACAACTTTGGTGTGACCAATTATTGACTAGATTCAACGATATTAATGTTCTCAGTAGTACCGTGTTATGCTAGTGTCAAGCAAGCTGAATAAAACATGGCATGGGTCACTTCTGATGATGTTAATTTAACTATAAACAATTATTTATTAAGCATATCTCATCTCTCTGAAATTAATAAGAAGTTTATTGAAGAGTCTTCCTAGTGCAAATGTTTATATACGCTTTAATATTTTTATTTAGACCTGAGTTCACAAATTATTATACAGAAGGTCAACAGCAATTGATGGTTAATTTGTCAGAATTCCCATACAATATATGTCAAATGATACTATACCGGCTGATTGTTGAAAAGGTTAAACATGTGTTGTAGAACTCCAGAATTAGTTGTTGTTAGAAAAAAGGAAACTGTTGAGAATTTAATGTTTCAATATTATTCTATTCTGTGACAAAGAAAGTCAAAGTCATAGTTTATAGTCAAAGCATTTTGTTAAGGATACTTAAGAAAAAACTTAATCATTGAAAATAAATATTACTGTTGAAAGCGAGTTGTACTTCCCAAAATCTTAGAGTCAGACAATTCTAGAACAATGGACGCGGGTACAGCTTCAGCGGGTTTAGCTAGACAATAATGCTATTACAAAATTAGCAGTCGCTCCTTAGCACAACCATCACGTAACACGAGTTCCACATGTGCCAGTAAAGCAGGTAAGATTCCATATAGTATTCACATGTACATTGGCTCTACATAAACCACATTGTACCGAACACACCGCACGCACCTGATCACGAATTCACAACTGTATTTAGATGTAATTGGCTAGGGTCTCGTCATAATGGGTCTATTCCAAGACCATTACATTCCTACAATAATGAGTGTTAAGCGAAATTACTCTAATTAAAATAAATATCACTTATTATTTATGTACTTTGCTTTATACGTGACGCAATAATAATGTTAGGGTTTTGTCACCAGCAGCATGTCTTTAGCAGCATATAAAACTCCAAACCCGAAAATACAATAGAGTCAGACCAATATTATGAATTCTTTTTAATCTTCAAATCTCCCTCCCTTAATATTTAAATCAATGAAAAATTTGATAGCGAATAAGGAATTTGATAATCACTGCCTTTAACAATATCATAAGAATATGATAATCACATATACTGACCAGACGATTTAGTCTGTGCCCTAATCTCCTTTCATCAAGTCCAACTAATTAAAGTCATGAGATTAGTTTATCCCAGTGTGAATAATATCAACTCAGTGCGATTTCACAGTCATTGTAAGAGCACAATATGACAATAGACGTTTTAGACACAATTTGCACTTAATCCTTTAAGTATATCTTGGGATTTTCTCGGATCATAAGACTTGCTACTGTTTATCACACATGCTCTAACACCAAAGTTAACACCCGATCATATGATATTTCAGTAAATACTTGTAAAAGCACATATTGACACCTTAATGCACGAAGTCATAAAAAGTTTCATTAGTGTACATAACAATGTCGTTCAACGCGAAAATGATGATCTGCCTCTTATTTGTGAAAAATAAATTTGAGAGAGAAAAAATACATTAAATAAAAGAAGCACTAAAGCAAATTGTAGGCAAATACTCACATAATCTACCGAAGCTAAGGGACAGGCGCTTTCTAAGCTTTTGCATTTTGCTCATAGCGCCGCCCCTCTTTTCTCTCATTGTCACGCCTGCGGACAAAAAAACAAATCTCAGATATTGAATACGTGGATTGAATCATATGTAACAAAGTCAATATTTTGTTATGAATACATAAATAAATAAATAAATTGTTTCAACAAACACACCAATTATCTAGCCCTCAAACTAAGCGTGAGCTTGTGCTATGGTGACTAGGATAACGGATAGAAATACTTAAATACATATAAACATCCATGACTCAGGTACAAATGCTCGTGCTCATCACACAAACATTTGCCCTTTGCGGGATTCGAACCCGCTACCCCCTGGTTTAGAAGTCCGGTGCGCGAACGACTACACCAAGACGGTCGTCAAGACATGAATGAAAGTTAATGTTAGTGGACAGCAAACCTACAACAGTAAAAGTGGAAATAAAATAAGCAATTATCTGCAGAACAAAAATACCGTACGGATATAGAACACACGCACATACTTCCATCTAATATTTACCAGCATCGCGGCTGATATCCAAGTAATTATTACACATCCATTAACATACAAAATACCAATTCACAAGCTCACAATATAACGGAGTTGCTTCAAGTAATAAGTGTTACGGAGTTCTTAATTAATTGCGAAGAGTTATATGGTGCAGTCACGCTAACCACCGCACCCCACCACCCTGCCGCCATTTTGATCGACTAATATTGCACTCAGCTTAACAGGTGATCGCGTGTTCGCGAATATAATACTTTTTTAATTTCATTAACTCGCCAAATGAGCTCTTCAAACACTGTTGAGTTATGACCGAAAATATTTAAAAATAGAAAGACGTGAAACACTGCCGTTTCCAAACGAAAGCAGAAATAAACCGGAATGTCTCTCCCAATCCGAAAACAGAGAGTGATAAAGATAAATTGTCGAGTATTTATAGTAGCGACTACGAATACTACAACTTATTTTCTACTACAGACCACGTTGAATGCAAACACTACAAAAATAACGTGTAAATCCTTGAAGTCTTGTCCAAGTGCCAAACACTTTTCAAGGGTTACGACCACGAAACTTAATATGAAGTTATTAAAAGGACAAGCTATAGTCGGCCAAACCAAAGCTCAGTATTTCGGCAATGTAAACACGGGAGCGAAGGAACCATTAGGAGAAATTATGAAATGTTTGAGGAATCAAGGCTTGTCAAATATTCTAATAAAACATGTGGTGTTGAAACGCCATCAACGTAGAAGCTGTAGGTTTTTTTTACAATATTGATGAGTTAATCATTTGGAAGAGGTTTTTAGGAATGATGGTGAATTGTGATGATGACAGAAAGTCTTTTGCGTGCAGAAACTTAATATTTTAACAAGAGTTATCAATAAGTAGGTAATATTTCGTGGTGAATAATTTCGTGTCCGGTAACAAAATTACGATAGATTTTCTACCAAGATGTTCATATTGTACTCAGTTAAGGGCAACACTTTCGAGTATTGTAATACTAACTATCTCTTCGCGTCTGAAATAATTCGTTCTCTATTTTTGATACGTCATCTGTTACTGCATACGTTCGGATTACCGGAATTTTACACGTTCAGTGCCCTATTTGAAGTGGTCGTTTCAACACGGAATCAAACCTAGTAGATGTCACAAATGGCTCGTATACTGGCGAAGTTTCTTCGCTTAATAAGGTTTACGTCGACGACATTTTATCTTTGATTGCGCGTTTGCTCATTGATGCGTTGCCAAACATATGAGCAGCGCCGACTGGCCGCGGTGCATGAATGAGTTCATTAATTCTTTTTTGACCCTCTTGTATTAATGATATATCTACTTATCATAACTTTTTTTTTCTCTTCAACGTTAGGTACAGCTACATTTGACTCAAGTATGTATGGATTTATTACTACTCGTATTATGTTTATGTAAGTTTATTGTTTAAAATAAACATATATTTAAGTTTATCTATCCTTGTGTTGTTCTTTTTACGCCGCCACGACTATTTCTGCCTCGCCCAATGGTTGACTGGTACAGAATGCCTTAAGGCATTAAGTCCGCCATTTGTACTTCTTTGTTTATGCAATAAAGAATAAATAAAAAAAAAGATCATACTGTTGCAGGAAAGCCAGCAAAAGAAATAAAAGCTGAAAAATATTACTTGCAACATTACTGCACTTTTGCAGCAAACTCAACCTTAACACACATTATGGAAATCGAAGTCTTAAAACTCAAATTTTATTTACGGCGTTTGAATAGCAAAAAAATTGCCAATAGAATTTCATCTCATTTCTTTCAGGAAATTGGCACTCAGCCGAATGCAACCAAAGATCGCAATAGCTAAAATATTAATATAAACTTCCGAACAGAAAGACAGTCTGCGTAGAATTGCCCGCATTGGCCCAGAAACCACTTTATGAGTTCCAGCACATCGCGCGCAAATGAAATCGATATATTTATCGACTTGTCAAATGGAGAATTTTATAGATGCACTTGCAACTAATATTTATAAGTTCGTTTCTAAAACTCAATAGGAAATTGTCTATGAAACACTCGCAATTAAATAGAGAAATCCGGGTAATTACCTATTTAATGTGATATGTGCATTAAAACTTGTTTCTTTACTGTCTACTAAAATTTCGTTAGTGTATTTTTTTTTATAAAGAAATAGGTAACATTTTTATGCAGTTAACCCTGTGTCACTAAGTAGAAAAGTTTAATAATATCACAGAATCAATAATATAATTAGTGAGTTTACATGCACTTACGCAACGATGTGACTTGCACATATCATATTTATACGCGACGGATAAAACTATCAACTCTCCCGAAAACTTGATAAAGGTTAAATAATATCAGTTGTACGAGTAGTACCTAAGCCTCACGTAATAAGGTTCAAACTTGGAAAACTGTTTGAATTGCTTCTCGTGGGTCTTCTATCAACAACCCTGGGCTATTCAAACATGACCACCATGGACAAACATTCGCACTGACGCGACGGTGCTATCTAATCTGGAAAGCGACAGGGACAATATGCTACGTCTATCGTAATATTTAGATTGATGACAAGCCTCGCTGTTACCATAGCTTGCGTACACAACACAACTGTAGTAGGTAATAGAAACGAACACTGATAAAACCACTATCAGTTTTCTTTGAAATCTTTAAATTACTTCATAGTGTCGTAACCAGATGAATGTAATATCTTTTGAAATCCTCTAGTTTATGACTCAGTGTCTTTGTTTAAGATCCTTTTGAAGATATTTCTCCTTCAGTTAAAAGGACCATTTCAGCTGCCGATCCGAGGCCATTACCCATTATTAACGATGTAAAAGCTAATAATATAACGAGCGGGTTCCTTTATGAATGAATTTACGATTCATAAATTTACCGCAGTACAATTACGCTTTAGTTTTCCAAACATCCTGATGAGATGTAGAGAGACGGATGAGACAGTTAAATCTTCACGTTTCAACAAAACACGCGAGATGTATTTGAAAATGTCAGCATAGATTTAGGAATTCCAAAATATAAAGCTCTTAAACATCACAAGAAGCGAGAGTATACGAGTACGCGATATATCGGCAATGGTGTTCCTCTCGTAACAATATCAATAGTCGGAGTATTTACATAGGACGCTCGTAAAGTTCCTGTTTGGCTCGTAAATTAAATTTATGCTACCCGAAGAAATCGAACATGGCACGAAATCTCAAGATATGGTATTATATTTCGAAGGTCTCTGCTGCAAATACACGTCCAAATAAAATAGATTCTACTTTGGCGAAATCCGTTTAAGGACAGTTGGCAAAGACATAAATCGTAGAAAGAAAAAAGGTCAAGTTTTCCTCGCATTACAATGCAAACTAACATGTACCACAAATGCGAAAGCAAGTCTGGTGGGAACCCAGCAGGCTACTACGTTTTGACGCCGAAATCGCTAGAAAGGTTTAGACAAAATATGGAATAGGCATAGTTTAGGGGTCACATTTACATTAGTGTAAAACGAACGAAACTCTTCCCTCTCATTTGGCGACATGAGGTACCCTTCCATTACCACTGTCAGCATCTCTCTAATTGTTCCTATTAATGACATTAGTTACGTCACTATTACGTACTTTCAGCCGTTGCCATTAGCGATCGAGGCTATACCATTACGCATTTGTAAAGGGTTCACTTAAGGGGTAAGGTTAGACGATTAGCAGTATGAAATCCCTAATGTAGCACTAATTTCGTACCCAAGATTTACTGGTTTGTAATTAAACGATTATACCTCTACAATTTGTAGTAACAAAATTTAAAAATAATTTAATTATTTAGTCATAAGATCCCAGATGTTAACAACATAAATCATCATTCAGAAATAATTTGATTTAGTAATCATACACAGTATCAACACGATACACGACAACAATCAAGGGAGATTGCTTTTGGGAAGATAATGTATGAAGCAGCATCACACCAATCAAAGTGGGTATAGCGTGGGTTGAAAATAGAGTGGAAACTCATAAATCAACGTGGTAAATGACGATTATAAAGCATCTAATAAAGAGCTGTCGTTTCCAATGAAGCGTCGGAGCGTGTGAGGAAACAGGCGGAGATTCTGGAGTGCGGGACAGTTCCGCGTGTTTGCGATGGACTTGTTGCGCCCACGCATCGTATATTCACACAACCGAAGCTCTATTCTTACAGACATTTTATAACACTTCTGAGAATTGAAACGAGATGTTGCAAAGCTCTACTTAAAGAGAAATACCAACATAATAATAGAGTGCTGCTGTCTCATAATCAATTAAACTCAATGGACCAATGTTTTGTAAACACAGGAGGCGTTGAATATAAACTTTTAAATAGTTTGTCGTGTGACTATAATTCCCGCATGTTTGAAAAAAACGATCCACCTTATATATATAATTTTCTTTCCAACCACGTTTTGTGTGTTAGCTATTTTATTAAGTTATGTTTATAAAATATGTTTTATATTGGAAAATTATAAAGTAATTTTGGGTTCTGGTTGAGTAGTTTCTCATGCCCATGATGTCAAAATACTGTAAATAAAAATATATCCATTGGGTTCTGTAACGCTACACTGCAAGGAAGGAGTGTTCAATATCAGAATAGTGCGAAGATCATAAATAGTCTTTCTGAGAGTTCTCAGAATGCGACTGTAAATCTTAGTCATAAGGAAAAGGAATTTTCACCATTGCGATACTTTGATAGAGCTTATTAGGCTAGAAAGACTAGCATCTAATAAAGTCATCATTTACATACACAAAAACGTTTTAAGATGCGGAAGACACCAGAATGTAAGGATAAAAAACTTATAGAAATAATATAAAAATACTTAGAAGAAAAAAACAAGACGCCAAAACGAATTCATTACCAATACAACACACATGTGGCAACATCCGTTATCATTTCGACATGGACCATGGCATGACCAAAAAGGCACATGACACATCTTGACGCTGGCCGAACAATTCAGTGGGCGAGTGAGATAAAACGCCTACGAGATTGCTGATATGTGGTGCACTCATACTAAATGTTAACTATGATTTACAAACAATGTACTGTACGACCAAAATCTGAAAACCCTGATAGAGACTTACATTTTAGATAAGACCAATATTGGGAATTGGAGAGAAACCTTAATGGGGTTCAAGGCAAGGTTTGTAAATAAGTAACGTAAAACAAAGAAAAAACTATGGAACAGTCAGTAAAATTAAAAGAGGCAGAATGAACAGTGCATTGGATAAAATACGTAAACATAATAATTAATACAACACCATGATCTGTTTTATTAGCTGTTTCAATAAATCACCATGTGACAGAGAGAACAAAATCGGCAAACCATGTATCATGTTTAGCAGCAGAGCATATTATAATACATATTACGAAAGTTCTCGTAGAGAGACTTGTTTGCAAACTAAAAGATCTTATAACAGCTGGTGCTGTCTCAATATAATTTCAAGTTTCAACACTTACAACTAGTATTGCTACATCATCAAAATTCTTGGTAATTACGATCAGTTCAAGAGTTCAACATTCTGCGCCGACGGAAAGAAACAATTGTGACAAAACCGGGTCCCGGCGAGCTAACAACTCACCTATCAACTCGTATTCAACGGTTTTTTCGATTATTGATTCGAGTTACTTATATTAGAATCGTTATAGTTTGTTGAAGCCTACAAAGCAGTTTAGCGTAGCCAAATGAAAATCCTTGAGCTTCAATATTCTAGTAGTACGAGTGTGGAAAAAGCCGGCGTAGAACTAATCATATTGTTCCCGAGTTCTGTTACAGCAATTAACTTGAGTTCGCTGTAGCGTTCTAATCAACACCGATAGCTCGATTGCATTGCAACCGACTCAGTAACCACACAAAGTCGAACGTGCGAAAGTCGTTCGTCGACCTTGCCGCGAGCGTCGCTGCGCGCGCGCCTCTGAGCCGCGTGCCATTCCGCCCACTGCGCACGATTGCACCGCGGACAAACAAACTGGTGCATTCGTGTT
This sequence comes from Pyrausta nigrata, assembly GCA_949316185.1. Taxonomy (NCBI): domain Eukaryota; kingdom Metazoa; phylum Arthropoda; class Insecta; order Lepidoptera; family Crambidae; genus Pyrausta; species Pyrausta nigrata. The sequence goes on along the minus strand of OX438949.1, from coordinate 13,570,707 downwards.
GCACTTACCTAATCTGCTGGTTTTAATGGGTCATGATGTGGGACGCTGCAATTTGTAGAATTTATTACGCCGACGGAAGAGGTTTCATGTTTTGGTGACAGATTTGAAGCGCCCGAAACTAAAGCTTATTTCACACCGGAGAATGAGAAGAAGAATTTAATTTCGAAGATTTTGATTTGTAGTGATGACATACTATATTTTAAGTGGTGTCAATAACTAACGCTGATTTCATAACGAATTGCCTTAATTATGTTTTGTTACAGATATTCATACATAAAACATAATTACGTAATAAAACAATTATCTAATATGAGTGACCTAATATGACTATTATGATGTAAACTGTCAGTGTTAATGATTTCCCATACCGAATAAATAAATTCAAATAAAAGGGAAATACAAAAGTTTACGTCAAACTTATTTTGCAGTTTTTAGTTGTTTGGACAATGGTGAAATTAATTCGTTTACTAAATCGATAGTTAGATACGATTTACGTGTTGTTAATCTAGATCAAAACATTGATTTTTACATTTTAAGTGTTCAATGATTTGGATTGCATTGTAGAACGAGAGTGTGATAATATACTATTTTAAACGAGGCCGCATACTAAATGTCAGTATTTATGCTACGGGCAGCAGCGCCGGTATAACTGAAATAATCTTGAGAGGCGCCAGTTAATGGGACAGTGGATATGATGCGTGAATCTTGTTAATTTCGAAAATTCCTAAGAATATTAACATTTGCAAACGGAACTGGTTGACTGTATTTCTTATGTCTTAGTCAGTGCAGCTGTGAATTTAGTGACTCATCGATGAAACATGTTAGATTAGACTTGTGTATGAATGAGTTGATATGAGGCATGAGGCTGATTGATTTTGCATTTAGCTGGTCTACTGAATGGTAGGTAATGTATGTACTTTGAGCGAAAAATAATTTACATGACAACAGTTTTTTTGTTAACGTACAAAAAAGAGACTTAAAAATAAAATAACTATTTTTTAATATGACGATAATGAATGGTCAATCATCAGGTGTTTACCTGATTGATTTGTACACTAATGAAAAGGAATAGTTTGAGGAAAAACTGAATGGTGTGAATTAGTCTACAATAGGATCGTAATTACCTTAGTATTGACGGAATGAATACAAATTCATTATTTACGTAACTGAATTTCCAAGGAACATGTATTAATGATACATGAATCACGGCGCCTTAGAAACTTTTCATCAAGTAGGTATTTGACCTGTTTTAATTTATCCTTTTACGAGTATGAATGAGTAACTTGTTGATTAAACTATTAACATAATGCCATGAAGTCGTCACGTCGAATACAGCAAGGAGATCTCAACCTTCTAGTAAAAAATAGTAAAGGAATAAGAGAAAAGGAGATCCTCAAAATGTGGAACATCACACGTTTCGGTACCTACTCTTCCGGTATGGTTGATAGGGTCTATAGTTAAAATCCTCTCATTCTTTACGTGTAGTGTAGTGTAGTGTAGTGTAGTGTAGTAAGATTTAAATAAAATTTCATTTCAAGAAGCTCTCATTGATTGAAGCCACTGCCTCTAAAAATTATATATTCATAATTCTGCATTTTCAATGTAGACGCATTCAATGCGTGATGACAGAGATTTATTTACATACAATAAAGACAGAATAATCACATTGATTTGAATTAAATTTTAGATCTAACGCTAATATGAATTGTGACTATAATACCAGCCCCCAAATGGGTAACAATCACAGTGTCGTTTTGTGTGATAAAAACAATGTGACATAAACAGTTAAACTAACTACTGTTAATTAACCCGACCTGACTATTATCACCAAGGTTTAATTTAGTTTACTCTCCAACAAGGCTATCGTTGTGGAATGTAATTATCTTATATTTATTCGCGCTATCTCGTTTGGCATTGAACATTTTAGTCAAAATTAAGATAGGCAATGAATATTTAAAAACTATACAATCCGATTATTAAATCTCTAATTAAAAATCACTGCATTCATATTGTCAAGAGTGATTAATTCACCTTCTACATCACAAGAGCTTTTAAGAGATTTATTTAGGCATGATTGTCGAATTATAAAATTGAACCTATCCGAATTATAAAAAGAAATGAGCCAATTAAGTATGACGAACATTAAACTAGTAAGCAGTCGCCCACATAATACGATGGAAAAAGGCAATTGAAGTTCATCAAACGAAATCCGAAATCTGTCTGTCTGGTCAACAACGACGCCGGAATATTAATCAGGTTCAATTTTAATTTCTGATTACCTTGCTGCAGGTGTTTCGGGCATGCCTTTAATTACATTTAAAACGGCTACTGTAGCGAAACACGATGGGAATAAAAACGTTTGTGACTGCTTGTAACGGAACGTACGAGTCGCAAAATGTTAAGATCGGAATGACATTCCACAGGCATTGTGAAAAATATCAACACCCAGTGTGGAATTTAATGATGTTGAATATGTATATGAATACAACACGACATGTATGACAAATAAAATACTTATTTTTATTAAAATTTCGAACATACTTACAACACATGTAACTGGTAACACTGAACCGTTGCTAATCAGAGACCAAGCCATTATTAGAAATATGGTATATTCTGAAGCAAGCTGCACTTCATGCATACATTGCTTATAGAGCGGTCAACGATCGCTTCAAATCCCGATTAACGACTTACAGCTGCATAAAAAAAACTGTAGAAAACGCTAGTCTCGTAAATGTAAATAGCGTTGGGACAAAAGCGTTCATTAAAGCAAGAGAGTCGAGTGCACACGGCTCGTGACCTCGAACCTGTGACCCTGCACACAAAGCGAACAATTGTAATGTAAACGCTGACTTAACCCGTGCCTGTCTAACAGTGGCACCGTTTATAGCTGTACCTACATCACGCTAAGGATTGCGGAAATCTATGCAAAGTAAAAGTGAACAGGAGTAACAAAACGTACATAAAAGCAAATGTCGGTACTTGTGCAGTAAATTTATTTACATTCCAAGGTTATGTAACTTGAAAAGATGGAATGAGATTAAAAAAGCTAACAATTTTACCACAATAAGGCAGTTATCCTACTTGCAATGATGGGCGAAAAGCGGGTCGAGCTAGAAACTAGAAAGGAGTTGGCCAGTTGTCGCTCAGCTATCAAAGCGAGCGATTTTGGGCGACTGGCGATTTGAATTTAGAATAGAATTGACTATTTGTTCGTCAATACGAGCATCGCCGAGCTCTGTCGCTCAGCTACAAACGAGTAAAGCTCGCCGGCAATGAACAGTCAGCGATCAACTAAGTATTAATGTATGCATCTCTTTTGTTTACGCGGAATGCATATCTAATGTACGTTTCTTGAGCGAGAAAATCGCAGATAGTTACTCGTTTACTCGTCGGCAGTGAGACAACTGCCTAAGAGATATTAAGAACTTTTGTAGCACGATCAAAAGTAAAAAAGAGGTTCTACGCGAGAGAGAGAGAGAGAGAGAGAGAGAGAGAGAGACATAACTCTCTCTATTTCAAAATAGGCAATTTTAATCACAACGATGAATAGAATGTCTTATATATTAAATATAATAGCAATTAATGTGTTCATCAAACGAAAGTTAAACAAGCCACCAATGGAGCATCTACTGGTATCTCTCAAGCATTAGTGAAAATGTAACGACATCCAGCGATAAAACAGAATTAGCCTGATTAAAACTAAGAGTAATGCGCCTCACACAAAAGCAGAAAGCGAGACAACGCGATTATTCAGAGATTGTCACAAGATTTCTTTCACGCAAGCCAATTAATTTTTCTAATTACACTAATTAAGCGAAACTTTTTAGTTGCAAGCGAATTTGTGTGAGAATCTTTGAATATGATTAGTTGGTTGACATTAGTTTCTTTTAGAACAGGCGAAAGTTCAATAAGTACTACCGTTATTTCAAAACATAACGTGGCTGAAAAACTTAATTCATGCTGACAATAAAGCGACAGGTCTGGCGAGTAGTTACTTTTAATCGTAGGAAATTAGCGCTGCTTGGCCTAAATATTGTGCCGCGTACGACTCGCTATTCATTTAAATGACTGAAAGGCGATCTACCTGTACTTATACTATTAGGCATTGTGTGGTATAAGATTGTGATATTCTTCCCCCTTTAATATTTGATACGATGTTTGATCTAGTTAGATGATATCATTACGTATTTTCTTATTAACACACAAGGATGTAGATATGCAGACACAATCAAACACCGCCAACTGGGTCAACATCGACTTAACATATTGTAAAATTTCACAAGTCGGTAGGAAGTCAAATAAAAGCTTGAGCAAATTCAGAATCATCTACATAAATTACGGAATTATCCGAATAAAGAGCGTTAGTGTTTAGTCAAAGCTGTATTCGTTGCTATCTAAAACGTAACATTGCATTCTAGTATTTTCGTGACTCAAGGAGATATAAAGTAGGAATATTAATGCAAGTGGTACAATAGTTTCCATATCAAAGTGGCCTGAGGCGCATCGAGGCGTGGTCAAGCAGCGTGCCCAGCCAAGCGTTCAGTTCTTTCCCTATGGCCACGGGTTCCGGTGTGGGATTAATGAATTTAGAAATCTTGTTATGATGCTTTATAGAAATCATGAAAAAAAAAATGTTTCCCGTTCTTCTGAGCCAAAGTGGCATATCTGATTTTCAATTTTAATATCTGTGCGTTGACGTTGGTTGGTTAGGTCATTGTTTTAAGGCTCCGTATTTAATTCACGGCAACAATCACCATTCTAAATTATCAGATAAAGACCCTTGGACTTGGAATGAGATAAATCGTAAAGTAACTGTACACACAAGATACGAACAAGTTTTTGCCGCATCTAAAATTGCAGGAAATTATTGTTAACAACTTCCTAGAGCTAGCCACAATCGCGTATCATTGGCTGTGACACACACGGCTGGGCAGCCGTTGAGATGTGACCTTCCAAGGTCTGACGGCTGTCGCATTAACTCAGGTGAACACAGAATTTTTGTTACAAGCAACACTGATAAATTGCAACTATTAGTTACTTGCGCGATTTGCCCCGCCAATGGTCAGCCTTACTACCACAATGGAAGATAATGTGCCCACTGTATGCAAATTCAGATCTTGTTCTGAATAGTACTCGGCTCATTTGAATGCACGGAACGTCCATTCACCAATATCTAAAGCAAATATCGATATTCAACTTTCAGTCATTATCTACATTAAAAATTTACATGAATTCCTAAGGATTGCATTACGTTAGATTACTATCGAGGTCACGTACGTTGATGATATGGCGCGGACGTATTATTTAGTACCATATAAGCAGCAGGTAGTGCGACCGCTTCGCAACTTCGATGCTATCCAATCGAAATAGAATGCAACCGTTCAACTTCTTGTTAACGGCTTGAAATCGTTTGCAAATGCAAAAACTGGTAGAGTGCCGAGAACCCGTCGCAAGGTAACGATAGCTGGAAACTGTATGTTGGTATTTCCAGAAACAGTAAATACAATGGAAGTATTTCGCGATACGACCATACCGAGCTTATAAATTATGAAGAAACAACAGTTTATAGCAATCATGAATTGGGTAAAAACATGTTTGAACTTATCTTTGACAATATTTTTGTTCTTTCCATCTAGGATGCAATAAATTGTGTACATATTCACTTTAGACTTGAAGTATCAGACGTTGAAATAACAGCGTAATCAAGGTAAATGAAATGGAAGCAAGGATTCTTCTGAAAATATTTAAAGACGTTTTTATTTCCTCATATCGTTCAAAGTACTTATCGGTTGAGAGTTATGGACATAAATCATTTGGGTGTATAGTTCATCGAACCCGTGGCGCCGACGCACCTGTTCATGCGCCGAATGTCAACTGGATCGGCTGCGAATCAGGCGGATACCATCAAGGCCAAGTGCTTCAGGGTCTAAATTATTGTTCCTATCCGAGCATTCAACAGTCGAATCAAACTAGAGGCACCAAAAAAGGTATTTATATTTTATTAAGCAAGATCCAAAATGAATTGGTGACTTTTAAGTTTTTAAAAGCGTTTCAAATTGCATAAAATTTACTTATTGCATTCCTTTCCTAAAACAAAGTTTTGACGGACTGACAGTGTGTTATCAAAATATATCGCCTGATGGTCAAAGGTGCAGATGGTACGAGCAGACCCAAATGAACAGGTGTTTCATTTGTGCCCAAAAAAGAAACGGCGAATAAGCCTACCTGCTCGGAATTTCCGATTGAAAGTTTAACTTATTCATCACATTGAATCTGCGTCCTGCCACTGGATGTAAAAATAAGCCCAAAGTACTTCGACAAGATGATACGCCGTAAAACCGAAGTAAGAAAGCGTTTAATAACGCTACAAAACGTTTCCGAAGAGATAAGATGGTAATGAACGGTGCTGTTTGCGAAAAAAGAAAGTAAACTTTCACGGAGTATCTGAATAAGCAATATCATCATTCATTAGGTGTTACCAATAAGACAGAAACGTATTTGCATGTGCAAAAACCTCGACTGACCACAAAACAACAATAGTGAGTGCTGATTTATGGTGTGCTTACACTCAGATCGGGGATATAAGAATATGCTTGAAACATTTCCACGTAGCTACAGAAAATGTAAAAAACATTTTGCTTGTTTAAGCTAAACAAAATAAATGTATTAACGTCGATATAAAAAACGAGTTGTTTATAAAAATTATTCGGTTGAATACATTGCAACTAGCACTAGTTGAAACAACAATTTATTGAGCGAATTGCGTAAGTTTAAATGACTAGCTAGATTATATAAACAAAGAACAATCCTAGCACGCATGTGCATACAAACAAACAGCAGCTTGCTTGACACGTAATACGAGTAAAGGTACTTAATAAGATGAAATGTGCGTCGATTAGAATCAGATAAAGTGCAGTATTTCTTTTAACTATTAATAATACCATAATAACATATATATAATGGAATACCATTTACTCATTTAAAAGATAGGGTGTTTTAATAACAAAGTATATAAAGTTATTGTACCATTAGTGTAGGCTATTATGAATAATGTCGACCAACTTGGTGTTACTAACAACCGCAAAGTTATAACAAGAATAGAAATCACGATCCAATTGTAACTTCTTCCGATGCTGTTTAACGAAGCATACGTTTCGTTACAAATTACAATGTTACTTCTGGTGTTAGGATTGAATACAGATGATATTACCTTCGGAAATCGTAGGCAGCACGTTGACGAAGTTAACAATCCCGACGCCTGTTAACTGACTCATTCACCAAAACAAATTCTCAGCTATTCAATCAAACGTCTACCTAACGGTGGATATATGATATATATCCGTGTTTTGTGTCCGAATCCGAAACAATGTTAACACTTGACACTTATCACGTAGCCCACATAGATAAAAATTGGCTAAATTGAATTTTTTGCACTTCTGATTTTGGAACACATCGGTGATTATGGTAGATGGTCGCGGGCCGTTACTTATTGAGTGGTCACTGAGCACACTTTTGCCATAATAAGCGAGAGAGATGGTGTATCACATGAGAGCGGCCTAGTTAGTATGCGTGGGATGCGCATACGCACGCCGTGTGTTCGAATCGGAGCGCCAAAGCGGACTGGTTGGCCAGACAGACAGCCAGTGCCAACGCCCGTTCACCTACTCTTATCTTGCGATGACGGCGTACTTGCTCGCTCACTTATTCCGCGCTTGCCTAACTGGTTACTTGAACGCTGCAGCGCTGCGTCGAATGCAGTGCATGTTCCATTAAATTATAATAATGCGAGATGTCGTTCTGCAAACAGATTTAAATCTGCTTTAATAAACAAGATGTCCGTGATTGCGATCATTGATATTGCTATTTTGTAAAGCGTAACGTAAGACATGCTATGTTACTGTTTGCTTTAATTGTTATGGCAACAGCAACTTTCTACTTTAATTTCTCTTTTCAATTACACCACATTTTTTTCAATAGTAATATCTTTAATTTGTTCGTAGACATCGTCTTTTTCAGATTAAAAAATGAGATGGAGATGAATGTACGGAATATTTTTTTCCCGGATTGCCCCGAGGGTTTGTACTGATTATGAATAATTTACAGGAAAATTACAATTTACATTTTTGCTCCCGGCTTTGCTTGCATTATACAAATATAAAGGCATACCACTAGTGGTATATATCTAGATATAAGAAGACTGAAGGACTGCCTGACTTAGTCAATAAAGTGATTCAGAGACACATTTCAAAAGATATTGGCCAAAGTTGGTTTGTCTCGAAAGGCAAAGTTTCAATGTTTCAATGAAACACCTGAATTTGCGAAGTTGCGATTTACTCACAGATAGATGAGTATTTAAAAAGTTCCAGACAATAGGTACAATATACTCATTAAACAGGGAAGGTCATCCTGAGCGGAGACAACGCCCAAGGACGTAGCGTGCTCTAATCTAAATAATTTATTAACGACTCTGAGAAAAATTATCAACAGTTCAGGTTTTATCTTTTTAATTTTTTCATATTGTCCATTGATTTTGGTAAATTTTTAGATTATAGAGTTAAATAAATCAATTGTTTCAATACAAATAACCTAGTCCCAAACTAAGCGTTAGCTTGTGCTATGACGACTAGGATAACGGATAGAAATACTTATATACGCATCCATGAATTAGGTACAAACAATCACACAAACATTTGCCTCTTTGAACCCGCAACCGCAGGTTTTGTAGTCCGGAGCGCTAACCACAAAACTAATACGTACCTACATCAAACAATTTTAGAATTGTCTACAATAATGTGATATTTGAAGAATGTAATGAAATATACACTTTTGGACATATCAATTGGCCCACCTTAGAGTTTAGGTGACGACGATGGCCCCTACCGAAATATGATTGCTAGATTGAACAAAAACTGTTGATGCGGTTTTAAACCTGATACATTTTACCATCTTTTTCGATCGTATTGTTTTAAATTTGAATTCAGAATACCATACGACATGGAGCTACGCCTAACAAGTCGGATATGCGCCTTGTTAAAGGCAATTGATTTTTGGATAAAAAAAATGTTTTATCAAATAAAGGTTTAATTTAATAACGCGTGTTGCCCTTATGGGCATTTACCACAGCTCTCATACGATTAGGCATAGAGTTTATCAACCGCTCTATGAAATTTTGAGGGATCATCTCCGACAGTCGTCCGTTCTCAGCCGAGGCGACAACATCTCCTGAGGATGCCGCGTGGAGTGGCGAAACGCGTCGAGGTTTTTTGCACGTTGGTGTTGGTAACTAACAACTGCATTAGCTGTAGTGCATGCGTATTGAGGGAGGGAGGGCGGTGCATTCTGCATTTGCCTGAACTGGTACTCAACGCGGTTGTGGTTGGTGTGGTTTTGGTGCCTGCACTAGCGTGTCTTAGCGGAAATTTAAAGCAAAATAATTGTATTTTATTTTTCCCATCTAATAATGGATTTCCGCAAAGTAACGCCTGATTCTATTAATTATATCCATAGATTATTGATAGAACCTCGCCTTAATGTTAAGAATAAGTAATGTTTGTTGCAAAACCAAAGATATCAATCACTTTTTCAAGAATTAAATCCAAATAAACCAATAAAACCAAGTTTTCTTAGTATTCGATTGTTTGATATCAACAAACAGACTCCAAATTGTCATTTGTTTTCTTTAAATTCTCGAAATTCAAAAAAAAAAATGCTATTGAATGAAATTGTGAATGTGCCAGGTTCAAAACTGCATAAAAACTTTTTGCTCGACCTAATATAAAATTTTAGCTAGGACCAAACGAAACTGAAAATACAAGGTGGGCCAATAGATGTGTCCAGAAGTGTATTTGCTTAAAACATGGTCAAGATAGAGGTGGTACTAATTTAAAAGCTCTGTCGAATGTCCAAACCTAACCCCAATTTAATTATTTTATGGTCTAATATTGTTACTTTTCTAGATAGACTTTACAGAACACTTAGGACTTTTTAGATAAGTCCAAATAATTGGGGAATTTATACAGATGGATTTAAGAGATCTCTATCTATTTTATGACATGTATGTTTTATTGAAAATTTCAACGTTACTCTTCAACTTATGACCTTTACTGTCTTGTATAGTATAATTACACTATAAATATCATTGTATTTAATATTAAATGTAATTTTGGTATCACGAGCAGAAACCTCACAGACCGATAGACATAACCCAGAAAGGTCACATGCATTATTTATAGTATTTTATCATTTAATATTTAATCACCCGTTGGGGGCAGGGGTTAGCGCAGCATAATTACTTAACTTAACGATTGAGTTAAAACTAGAGGTAATAATAAACACAGCGTGCGTCATTTGGCGTGAAAGATCTGTAGCATAATTTTATCTTGCATAGTTATATTTATATTATTAAATTATTTGAATCATGAACTAATTTGATAACCCTGTTATCTTTAACACATTTACATTGATTTCAGTGACGGATACTATCACAATGTTTACGAGTGATAGCCAAAAATCTTGTCTTGATTATATTTACATTTGGATAATAAAAGCAGTATGAACGAAAGGACTTGACCATTAATGGTTTTTTATTCGTCAATATTTCTAACCAGAATAAACTAAATATTATATTAAATAGTTCAAAAAAACTAATATATTTTATAATTAATATATTTTTTAAGGCCTCCGATTTAGAGAAAAATTGAAATTAATATTTCTTTTTGTCTGTACATAAATCGCACCTTCGCCTATATCAATTAACGCATGAAAAAAAAATTGACAGCAAAATTGACATTCCATTGACAGTAGTACCTATTATATAATCTGTGGTAGTACCTTGTAGTTATCCACTAGTGGAAAGGCAATGGTACATAGCCATACAGCCAGGAAATACAAGTAAGTGATCAATGGATGATGCCTGTTACAAAACATATTTTTTCTTAAAAATAGAGGCGTTTAAAATTCTGATTTCTATGGTTACGTGTTTCATATTATTGTAGCTTAAAGATAAATATAGGTTTATTAGTGGTTGGTGATATTTTAAAATAAAAAACCAGCCTCCATACAAAAAGAGGACAAGTCCTTTTAGTCGTATTTTAGCTTTACTGAATAACACAAATAGAAATCAGTTTTCCACGCCAGTGAAACATGTAGTAAGAACTTAAGCAGTCAAACTGCGGATGATCTATCGTAGCAAGTAGTAAAAATAAAGGTTTGCGTAATGACAATCGTTGGTAACCCCAGAATCGTTATTTAATCTGATATTCTAATTTATACCTGATTTTTTTAAGCGAACTGAATACCCAAGAAAACCAATGACGACTATCGTGACGACGTGTTGAGCTTAAAAGTTAACTATTTCTATTCTAATCAACATAAAATATTTTCATTAAAACACAATTTTACGGATTACTTCGCGATTTATTTACATTTTATTTTAAACCTGTAAAGTAAAACAAAAGTATAAAGTGCAACATACCTCTTCAAGATGCAGGGGTGTACAAGCTGGAGTGTGACTGTGGCCTCTCCTACATCGGGCAAACAAAGCGAAGTATAGGCGTGCGGATAAAAGAACACATAGCTGACGTAAAACATAGACGGAACACGAAATCTGCAGTGTGTGAACATGCCTTAGACAAACCCAACCACTTCATTCGTTTTGACCAACCTAAAATACTTGCAAAAGAACGGCGTTTTATTCCTCGAATGCTACGTGAAGCCATTGAAATTAGAAAACATCCAAATTTCAATAGAGAAGATGGTTGGAAAGTTCCACCGGCATGGGATCCTATTCTAGCAAAATCCAAAGCAACACCTAGCACTGCAAGATCTCAAGACACGGACAGCTCATTCTGCGTAAATAGGAACGTAAATTAATATTATTGAGTGACGGTAGTTAAAATTTTTCAAAACTTTGTAATGACAAATAATACCTTAGTCTCCCTGTGACCACGATCGCTGTAAAGTGTTCGAAACGTCAGGTTTAAAATAAAATGTAAATAAATCGCGAAGTAATCCGTAAAATTGTGTTTTAATGAGTTCAACAATTCGCGTAAACGGAAGAAACAAATATAAAATATTTTTTGAAATTAAACGATTTATTAAACGATCTGTCTCATAAAATTTCGAAAGTGCATACGTACCGATTGTCACAGAGACTCATCTAAGAGTAAGTTAGCGCCGCGAACTAAAGAACAGGTGTTACAAAAAACAAAGAACATTGCATTGTAATGTAATTACCTAATCGCATTACTTCTGCAAGAGGTTCCATCGAAATACCCTTATAAAAACTACGAGATAATTTACAATGAAATCGACTAGGCTCTTTTTACGTCATGGAGATGCGGGTGGAAGATAGACCGAATTTCAAGTGAACATAATTTACTTTATCAATGTATTCGTAACTGACAATGATATTGCAAAAGAACATTCTGCCACCAAAAATGATTTGAGGACTAAACGACAAGCAAAATACGATGTGATAATCATAAAAAGGTTCGAGAATATCAACTGAGGAAGAGTACAAGAAAGAACAAAAAGATTTCAATAAGGACATCGAAGGCAACGCATCAGACACGCGTAGATAGGCGCTATAAAAATATTTCCAACACAATCGAACCTTAATAAACTAATGCAAGTTTCTAACGAGCTTATGTTATGTGAAATATCACGACCGCCTTTATCGATTGTGCGGCATTCAAAGTTAGTGTTATTAAAATTTAATGAGAGCTGGCTAACTCACGACAAGCCCTCACAAACCTCTTTCTGGTTAATAAATCGTGACGCACCGTCTCTCGGATTGTTTCAAAACAATATGACTATCTAGTCGCCATAGTTTATCAACAGTGTCAGAAACATAGTCAGGGGTTCAGGACTAATTAAAATGAACTGAATAAATCGCTGTATTTCTAAATCAGTTAAGGCGAATGAGATCACGATTTAACTAGAATTTATAGACCGAGATACCGTTACCATAGTCGGATTTCATAAGGATTATAATAAGTCATTTCTGAAAAACATCAACAATAATGACTACAAGTGAAAGCGAAAGCTAGAAATTACAAATGCAGTGCCAGCTACAATTACCTACTTATTACTCATAACGTAAATATTAATTAGTAGTAACTATTTGATTTTTGTTTTCAAACCAACAATATTATAACATCTTTGGGTAGTTGACTTTCTTCTTAACTTACAATTAAACAACGTACCTACGTAAATATATAGGTAAATTGATATTCATAATTGTGAAACAAAAATACAATTAACAATTACAAACTTCATGCAATTTGAACTCACTTCTTTTAGCCGTGCCGAAGCCATCATCGTGGCCGTTATACATTCCATCTTCATCATACTCATAAACCTTGAAACTTTCGAAGGAATACAGCTTGACGGCTTTGAAGTCTTTTTGTTAGTAAGATATCAGCTATAAAATAGCTCAAACAGGTCCGATTAGCCTTATCGAAACAGTTCAACAACTCCGAGATCCTACGTCACTCGTCCACTTCAACGAATTCGAGAGCGTCACTGTCAATAATGTTTGCAATCACTGAGCGTCCGAGATTACGCACATCGCTAGTGTCCAAACAATGGAGCGGCGAATGGCGATGGCCGAATTCGAAACTTGCCGCGAAGTTGGCGATGTTCCCGAGACGAGACGAGGTAGCGTTCGTGAAGGCAACCGCGTGGCGTCTGGCTGGGCTACGGTGCAGTGATCGCCGCGCCGGCGCCTAAACTGTGTCAGGGTAGACGCGGCGCCGAGCACCCGGCACCCCGGCTTTCATACACCTCTCTGAATCCTCCACCCTGCCCGACGCATCAATACAGTCGTTTGCGTGTACAGATCGTAAATTGTAATTGCCGATGCAGAAGTAGAGCCTCGATTTGAAAGGGCGAAACAGTGGGATCAGACAGATAACTCTACGTTATTAACTCTTTTAGAGAACATTCAGTTTAAAGCCTCTTTTCATTTAATATAGAGAAAGCTACACAATCAGTTAACAACCAAGGAAGAATTGGATGCTTTTAATATGGAATACCTCTTAAAATGTCGTTTTGAAACACTCCAGTCACAATTCTCACCCCTAAGGCAGTTAAAAGAAAAAACAATGGAGTCGATCTTAATTTAAAATCTATTATCATCATTATAGCTAGTAATTGATTCTTAATCCCATATTTTTCCAGTTTTTCAATAAAGCAGACACATTTATCGGTTTAGCGCTAAGAGGGAAAGCACTCCCATTGATCGGAAGCCCGGCAATTATGCTAAATTGGGAGCCTTTCACGCCAGCCTCCCTCCCGCTACTTCTATTTTTAGTACGACACCCAGAAAATAACTTTGAAACCTAGGTCACGCCCGTATTTCACGACTGTTAACCCATAACTTCCAGGAGTGTAACATTAATTCTAATCACTCTCGTTAGCTGATAATTTAGTCGCCTGACTTGGGTAATGGTAGCGATGACTACATTCAATAAAGTCACAATGCTAACAATAAGGATCTAATTACGGACGTCTAAATCTGCCTATATGGAAAATTCTGAAGATCGCTAACAGAGCAAGAGCTCTTCGGACGGCAAAACAATAACAGCTAAAGATGTAAAGACCAAAGTTTTTAATTTCATAAAATTCGCCCGACAAAGAAATTAAGTGAACGCAAAATTGACGCAAATAAAATTGAACAATACTCCAGTGAACCACACTGGTAATTAAGTTAATAACGAGTTGAGCTTTGAAACAGAAATATGTAATAGGTCCGAGTCTCATTGTAGACTCTGTCAAGTACGGTCATTCGTCAGCAAGCGCGTAATGTCCAATTGTTTCGTGTTGCAGAAATATCGTGATTTCTTTAGAACACTAATTCTACCAACAGTGCTGCCCTAATCAAAAAGATAATTTCTTCTTTAATTAATACTAATTCGAATTGGATCGTAAAGAGCAGCTGAAACAGTAACGAGGCAAACTTAAATTGGTTATTATTACTTGTTTATTTGGAATAGGTTTGCTCTTGACTCAAGACCCTAAGCTAGACGTGGCGTAAACAGAGTCGACGGTGTATAGAGCTCATCCAGAGGGTTCTGGCACTCCGACTTACCGACGGGACGGAACTACTTAGCGCCGGGCTCCAGTGGAAGGGTGGTAGCTAACAGGCGGCATCTTGGAGCCTACCACCGCCGTTAGGATCGTTCAGCCGCCATCCAAACTGAAGTTTGTGATGTAGTTGCCCAGGGTGGGCCACAAGGAGGTAGGTCCATAAATATATAATTATTGCTTTTGATAATTAAATCCATAGTCAGGAATATGTTGTTAAAATCATTTTATTTACCTCAAGGGTGTAAGTAATCATTATTTAATAAATCCATTGTACCGTACCGACTGGACTAACCCAGGCGTAATTTTCTATTTCGAGTGCACAGCTAATTAATAGCAGATTTCTAGGGTCAAAACATGTTACGTAGTACTTTTACCTTTATATTTAGCATATTAATATTTAATTAAATGTAACTACATACTTCAAAGTTAACGCTGCTTCTTATTTTTAAGTCGCAAATCTTCGTATATAATCTTATAAAATAGGTCACCAGATTTTGTATAATTTCTAAAGACGAAACGAGGTCAGGCTAATTCGTCGCATTCACGTAAACCTAAGGATTTAATTGAAATCTACGTAAGAGATTTTCCTTTTAACTACTAATCGCGAAAATTTTAATGGTGGCGCCTCTCAGCTCAGACAGGAGCGCCTACGCAGCTATTGAAACGATGATTAGCTTATTCGTGGCGTGAAGTGTCTGCGCTTTCAACTAAAAGCACTGAAATGTTGGGTATATGGGAGGTAGTTTTGCTCCTTTCATCCAAGCGCTTATCGACAAGAAAGTTTGACGAAGATACAAAGAAAACTAATAAAATGAGGCATGGATTTTTTACGGCCAAAGATGGGAATAGTTCGAATGAATAATGTCATACGTACAAGTATGGCACCGATTTAGCTGGTAATGGGAAAACCAATCAAGGTCAATAATAGGCACTTCTTTCAGATGAAACATTGGAATGTGCGTATCGAAACGTATCTTTACGTTGAAGGAAAGTAACTTGAACCTATTTTATGGATACTATGATATTTAAGAAATCTTTAAGCAGGAACTAGCCTGTGTTAAATACTATTGGGATGAGTGACAAGGTAGGAGGAGGATATTGGAGGAAAATAAAATAGTGCTTCTATAAAGACGACTTTACGACTGCGTCTATCCTTGAATACATTTCTGAAAACTTATATCAACTTGGAGAAACTTGATAGCATTATGCAAAGGAGGTGCGGTCTCTTGGCAATGCGAACTTCTTGCTATTCTGAGAAATCCGGATCGGAAGAAGGTTTAAATGGATCAATAAAACTATATTGGGAAGCACACGCGAGACATCGATTCAAGCCTTGACCCGGTTGTTGTAAATGGTTGTTTTGAGTACCATTAACAGTTACAGTAGGCTTAAATACAGTAGTAGTAGTAGTAAGGAGTAGGGACCTATGATGCAGGCGGGGTTTCGATCCCTATGTCGTAGACTAAAACAACGTACCCCTTTCGTACACCTAGAGAGTGGAATTCGTTACTGGCTGAAGTGTTTCCTAAAAACTATGATCTAGATTCCTTTAATAAAAAAGAGTGATAAGCTGTTAATAGTCAGACATTCATTACCCATGAAATAACTGGTTTCTTTACTTACTTCTGCGATTTATATTTAATTAGTAAAATGAATTTGTATTTTGAACGAAGCGCGACTGAGGGGCAACACGAGTTTGTTTTTATTTTGCAGTAAGTAGGTACGTATAATGTTTGAATGGCGGCATTAATGGGATTAAGCCTTCTGTACCAACTTCCAGTATATAAGCTGTCTTCAAGCAATTTGGATGACAAACCAACACAGCTAAATGGCGAATGTTGTCTTTGTGTTTTAGCTAGCCACCATTATTTTAACAAAAGGTTTTAAGATAGTTCAATATTTTTAACTGATTTTGTTTATAACTCCTACCTATTAGAGGTGAATAGTCTTCTGGTGCAGCAAACACATCACCATTGTGACACCAGCTGAGATAGTTTACATTTAGAAAAACCACTTAACAAAATCAAAAAACTTTGTGAATCATTCACATGAACTTTACAAACAAAGGATGACAATAAGTACAATTTCAAATAAGACTGACATGATATTTGCTTATAAATTTTGTTCATTAAAACATTATTTTACTAATTACTTTGCAATTTATTCACATTTTATTTATAACCTGTCATTTCAAACACTTTATAGTGTCCATGGTCGTAACAGGCAGGGTTCAGGTTAAAATGTAAATAAATCACGAAGTTATCTGTAAAATTGTGTTTTAATGAGACTGACATGAGTCTAGACCACATGAGTAGATAAGTACAGAGGCAAAGCTTCATACATGCGCGCGAAATGATTGCACTACTACAAACATGCATGGGGGCATGTGTGCACGGCTTATGACAGCACGCCAGTGGACAATCACAGGGTTAGCGCGCGCACGTTTCATTGTTTCTTACTTTAAAATGTGATATTTTGTTGATAAATATGGTTGTTTATTGTACTGTGTGCATGAATAATACCAGAAAAAGTAAAAACATATCATATTTTAACTATCCTAAGGATTACGATAGGTAAGTAATATTTTATTTACATAGTTAAATGTTGTATGGTGTAAGAGCTAAACTTTCCAATGTGAACTGGTAGTTTACGCGATCGCGAAATAATAAAGCTCATTAGCAAATGTTTTGTTTAATTTATCTTAACCTTTTGTGACAACCCTTACCAAATACGTAACAATTTCGAACGCACTTAGAAAGCTTTGCCTCTGTACTTACCTACTCATGTGTCTAGAGTCTAGACTAGAATAAATTAATTGAGGACAATTTTATTTCAAATGAGAAAAATAAATACTGGCAAGGTTAATTTAACTTAAACCCAATAAAACATAAAAGATGAACATCATTTATAACATCTGCTCAGACCTCAGGTGAGTTATAATAATTTTTATTTCTGGGTTATAAAAATTGTTAAACAGATTTGTAAATTGGCAGGAGGCACAGAATTAAATTTGTGGGAATACTTCACAGCGAAGTTAACGCCTGGAGTCTCATAAGGTTGCCTATTGTGTCTGGAAACACAATACTGGAAGGATTAAGGACAAATAGCCATGAAACCGTCATATTAATACAATTAGCATTTATTAATACACATCAACACTGTCCAGGGATATACAAAACATAGTATTTTTACCAGACTGCGGAAGGAGGGTTATGTTTTTCGAGAGTATGTATGTATGTATAATTGTTTGGCACGCCCTACAGCCCAAACGGCTGGACAGTTTTGACATATGAGATGTCTTTGAAATTTGACGAAATTGTGAGAGTAACATAGGCTATATATACATTTTTAAAATGGCGCCCGCAAATGAAAATCAAGGGGGGAGGGGAAGGTAGATTTTTTCCTTACCATAGCAATATGGGTATCAAATGAAAGCTAGTAAAAAGACCATTTTAAATATAATAATTTTTGCAGTCGGGTGTTTTATTTTCTTAATAATTATGTTTGCTTGTTATATCCAAAATATCCCTAGACAGTGTTGATTAGTATATTATTATAACACATATGGCCAATAGCTCAGTTTTTAAAATTTACTGATATAATCATCATCATATAGGGTATCTCAGTTGTGCACTCGCATGCGAGGGCCCAGGGTCCACTTTGGACCATGATCCAGGTTATGGCAGATCATGTAATTACAAAGGAACAACTGTAGGAGTGATAGTAGAAGAAAAACTAGGTACCTATCAAGTCATCCACACAATAATTATTACTGATAGATAACTAAAACCTGTATTATGCCATTGCAGTGGTAAGACCCCTGAAATCAATTGAGCAATTGTTGACTTACTTGACTAGAATATTAAATTATATCTTTTCTTCAGCATGTACCTGCTCACTGCAGGACATACCTATGCATTTCCAATCTTCCTCTACAAAACTGTCACCACTACTTCTTGGTCAGGTTATCCCAGCATGGTCTTAAAGTTTATCGTTTAAATTAATAGCTTAATGGAATGCTTATGTTGGGAACAATAAGAGCGAGCAGTACAAAAATGTAACTGTGTACAACTCACCTGATGAAAAAGTAAATGCGAAAATAAGCCTAAACTGTAGTGTTGCTCTTAGTTTTATACCAAATGTACAATAACGTAATATAATGTAGCGTGTAAGTAAAGGTGATAATTTATAAGCAATTTAAACAGAAGGAAGTCCTGGAGATCTTTAGCTACAAAGAAATAGACTGACATAATCTCATCTTTATAGTACCTCTTTACCATCTTCTTTCTGCAACTTGACCAAGATATGGTGAATATAAAACAATATTCATGTTTCTCACATGAAGTTAAAGTGTTCCAAAACTTTAAGATAAAATATGATGACCTACTATCAGTGATCAAAAATTAAGTGTAATTTTTATAATGCAGTACTGAATTAATGTATTATCTTATCATTAAAATTAGGTGAGAAAATTAAAATCCAGAATATGTATGTGATAACCACACAAACTTACCATCTTTGACATTCTTGGAAGACTGTGACGATGACACTCCGGGTATAGTTTTATTATCACTAGCACAATACATCGTAGAGATTTTCACAACCTTTTTTACTAAATAGTAACTCTCATCTACCACAATTATCCATAGTATCGTCAAATTAACTTAAAATGCAATACATTTGCACGTAACGCGATACACGGCGGCCATTCCAAATTCCGGTTGTAAATATCGTATCCATAGACTAAATTTTCATGCTTTTAGTTTTGATAATATTTATCCTAAAATAAACAAAACAAAAGTTCAAAATATCACATAACATTAATCGAATTGTAAAAATTACAAATCATATTTAGCTTCTGTAGTAGTAGTGTTACGCGGGTTTTGCCTTAATTACATTAAACGATAGAGCATTTTTTATAAAATAAACCAATTTCAAAACGCAATTGACAAACGTCAAACTTGACGTCTATCATCAACTTGACATTCGACGTCAATCGATCATTGCATTTAGCAAAGTTTTCTTCGTTTCTCATCTCAATTTTCTAATTTTCTTTGATCGCAGCATTAAAAAATCTAATAAAAATGATGCAACATCAGTACTGGGTAACTAAAAAGACTGTCCTGAAAAAATTGGGTACCAAAGAAGATGAGTGTATAGTTTCTTCAGATGCGGAGCTCGACGCTAAATTGGAGTTATTTCGATCAATATCAGATAGCTGCTTACATTTACAACGAGTTTTAGATCAGTACCAGGAGCGATTGTGTTGTTTGGCTCAAGAGGAGAATTCTTTGGGGAAGTTTTTGCGGGATTCGGGCAAAGGTAATAATGCGGCGGGGAAGCATATGGTGTCTGCGGGGAAGGCGATATCGTATTCGGGTCAGCAGCGCTTATCAGTGCGGGGTCCATTGCTGCGGCTGTATCACGAAGTGGAGACGTTTCGAGGTCGCGCTGTGAGCGATATGCGGGCGACAGTTTCGGCGATGGAGAAAGCTCGTATCGAGTACCGGGCGGCTCTGAGTTGGATGAAGTCCACCAGTGCCCAGCTAGACCCTGACACCGGTCGCGGCCTCGACAATTTCAGGAAAGCACAACGACAAGTACGTGAGAGTAAGAAACTGTTTGATAAGCTGACTCTTGATGTTTTACAGAAGGTATGACTTAAAAAGACTAGGTATTTATCTTTGTTGTTTTGACTCTGAGCTAAATTGTATACTATGTATAAATTGTATTACTATCTAAATAGCTTATATCCTTTTCTGTACTAGTTTATTATATTTCTATCAAAACAGCAATGCAAAAAACACCAAAAGAATGTTCACTTCACTGTTTATTTAATTCAGTGATCACGGTTTATTTACAAAAACTATTTAACTAATTTCAGATTGACCTGCTGGCTGCTGCTAGATGTAACATGTTCTCCCATGTCTTGTCCAACTACCAAACATCCTTCTTGACATTTGCAACCAAAGTAGCACAGACTCTGGTAGCCACAGCTGATACAATGAATGCCACACCTCAGTATGAGTTTTGTATTCTGAAAGAATTGTCACAAAGCCTAGGGGAAAGTGAGGCAAAGCCAGAAGCAGTTATCCCACAGGATAAAGATCAAATGCTATTTTTCCAAGTAAGTTTTAAATATTTGTTTGCTAATGCTCTAAATATTTATAGGTTGGGTTAGTTGTTTCCTAATTGGAATTAAATTGTGTATTATCATTTTTCAAATTTCCTTGTCAATAACATTATTGTAATTACCATATTCCTCACCATCATTTAAATGATGTGTTTCCTCTACTAACTTACCTTTTACTTTTTATTATTTTCTTGCTCTATGACTTGTAACAATTTTTTAAGCTTGAATTCTACATATTGAGATCTTTTAAAAAACATTACAGGATGAGTACAAAGATGACAATGTTAGCAAAACCAAAACTGCTACAAATGAAGTAAGTAATGCCAACGAAAAACAGGCTCCGTCCAATGCATCCAAAGAGGAACCTTCTACTTCTGACAACCTGATTGACACCAGTTGTCTTGACCTCGAATCCTCAAGTAAAAACAAAGGGATCCTATCCGACTTGGCTGGCCTACGGCTTGATGGAGATTTGCCAGCTGACTTTGGATCATTTATGCCTTCCCGATTGCTGAAGGTACACATTTGTTTATTTTTAATTGATATCTCTTTTTAAATGTTAGTGTGCGCCCACACTGCGAGACTGGCGCGGGCGCGAAAGGCGCTTCACTGTGCCCACCTCTCTGAAGACCTCGTCACCGCGCATTACGCATTCAGTGTGGCCGCACACTTAATACTAACATGGACGAAATATATAAGGACCAACAATCGCCATACAAAAAAGCGTTCCCCGGAAATTCACAAAAATCCAAGTACCATCCAGATGGCGTTGCTAATATAACCAGCCAATGCTTTAATTTTCGTGCAATGTCTATCTGTCTGCTATCAGCGGACTTCCATGCTTGTTGCTAATTTCATTTAGTACTCTTACAAGTCATAGATGGCGTTTATTAAAATACCGTACGAAAACAAATCTGTCTATTGTGCTCTTGGTTTGTAGTAGTTGACAAACAGCGGCAACAGTATCAACATTTCAACTAATGACGTAATGATTGGATGGCGCAATTCGTTGAGTTGTGGAAAATATCAAATCTGATGGTGTCGGGATTGATCCCCAGTCTATATTTTTTTACATTTTCTTTGTTTATCTTTTTTTTTTACATTTATTAAGGACAACAAACGATATTATACTGGTTTCTTTATTAAAGTCATTTATTTAAGGGGAACAGGGGACCTAAAAATACACATTCCTATTTTCCCTTTGACTTTTTGGCACAGACTAATGATCTCCTTTATTTAAGTAAGGCAAAACTTTTTTTACAGTAAAATCTACATTTATTTACCACAGCTCTTATTGTTTGATTTTTCTCATATTCGAATTAACAAAGGGATGGTGGAGTTGGTGAGAGGAGTGGACTGTATTACGGTAGGCTGTGCGCTGGTTCACGGAACTGTAGGTAGGTACTCCGGTGAACGGTGTCTCGAGTCGCTGCACACTGTAGACGGTGGGTGGATCGTTGTTTGTCGTCTCGTAGAAGGTGGAACTCACGAAGTACGGTATCCAAGTCGTAGAAGGGATCGGTGTCCTATAATCGATGCGGAGGTCTTCACTGTATTTAATTCACTGTAGAGATTCGTTCCGAGGCGCTGGGAGCTTTTCTGCTCTTTGTAGTACTCGGTATGTTACCAGAAGAGAACTGATTCGCTATTCTAAACTGTAATTCAAAACTGTAATTTAAAACTGTAATGCTTACTGCGGCCGAGGCGCCGGCTTATATAGTCCGGCGCGCAGTTCAAAAGTCCCGCCTTTATTCTGGAAAGTGCTGTCAACGTCGACCCGCCAGGCCTGTGTATCTCCCCGCGGAGGTATCAAAAACGTACCTACGCGCGGCGCACCTACGTGGGTGCTAAAACAAGTTGCGTGTCGCTATCGGCCAGAGCCACGCTCGCGCGTTTTATTCACCGGCGGCCGCGCGGCTACGTTGCTGGCTGGACGAGAATGAATAAAGTACTAGAAAGAGGCGCTAGATGGCGTTAGAAGCTTCTCGTAGCAGTCAACCCTATCGCGTCGCGTGATATTACGTCACTGAATAGGTTTAGTGTATTATGAATCATATTCCAGAGCAATAAGTATGAAATTATCTTGCAATGGATTTTTGTAGGTGTCTACACAAAAATGTGCTTGACTCTGAGGCGAACTAAATTACGCCATATTGTTGACGACATTGAGTAGACATTTCTTTGAATACAATTGCTAAGTCATACTTCTGTTCGAAGTACTAGTATTCTGTGGACCCGCCTCGATTCGGGAACTCTGTACACATCTCGTGCCGAAAAACCCGACCTTATTCCGTACGCCATAAGGTCGTCATCAGTTCGCGCCGGGCAGCGGTCGTTGTGGCGTACGTAGCTGTAGATGTATAGCGCCTATTGTATTCGAGCGCGGCTATATCTAATCTACAGGGTGTGGCGTAAATAGTGGTCCAAAGCAAAGGTGTGGATACACTGTACACTGAAGCACCACATACCAGTATTAAAAAAAATTATGTACAGGGTTTTCAAAAAAAAAAAAATTTTTTTAGAAATCGTTACCTTGCCTTACAAATTTGGTTATAATTTCCAAAAATGACGGTTTTTTTTTATCCATTTTTTTTATTATTATTGCTGATCACTTGTACTTAGTACTCCATTCGTTTTTTTTTTTACAAACTGAATTTAATAAAAAAACCCTGAAAACCCTGAAAACCCTGTACATTTTTTTTTTAAATACTGGTATGTGGTGCTTCAGTGTACAGTGTATCCACACCTTTGCTTTGGACCACACAGAAAAAAATTACAACCCTTGTAAACCCTTGAACTTCAAATAAATTGTTTTTCTGAATTGGGCTCCTTTTTGTTTCGAAAAGCAATAACTTTTTTCCTGTAAGTCGTAACACTTATTGTTGCACCATTTTAGAATCTGCAAAAGATGGGCATTTTTTTTAAACAATGGGCACTGACAGTGTGGTACATTTTTTTTGCACCAAAAGCATTGAAAGTCAAACGATTTGCTAGCAGTGAGTATTGAATTTTGAAAGAAACTTAATTTTTTTTATTAAATTCAGTTTGTAAAAAAAAAAAACCGAATGGAGTACTAAGTACAAGTGATCAGCAATAATAATAAAAAAAATGGATAAAAATAAACCGTCATTTTTGGAAATTATAACCAAATTTGTAAGGCAAGGTAACGATTTCTAAAAAAATTAAAAAAAATTTTTTTTTGAAAACCCTGTACATAATTTTTTTTAAAATACTGGTATGTGGTGCTTCAGTGTACAGTGTATCCACACCTTTGCTTTTGACCACACAGAAAAAAATTACAACCCTTGTAAACCCTTGAACTTCAAATAAATTGTTTTTCTGAATTGGGCTCCTTTTTGTTTCGAAAAGCAATAACTTTTTTCCTGTAAGTCGTAACACTTATTGTTGCACCATTTTAGAATCTGCAAAAGATGGGCATTTTTTTTAAACAATGGGCACTGACAGTGTGGTACATTTTTTTTGCACCAAAAGTATTGAAAGTCAAACGATTTGCTAGCAATGAGTATTGAATTTTGAAAGAAACTTATTTTTTTTTATTAAATTCAGTTTGTAAAAAAAAAACGAATGGAGTACTAAGTACAAGTGATCAGCAATAATAATAAAAAAATGGATAAAAAAAAACCGTCATTTTTGGAAATTATAACCAAATTTGTAAGGCAAGGTAACGATTTAAAAAAAATAAAAATAATTTTTTTTTTTTTGAAAACCCTGTACATAATTTTTTTTTAAATACTGGTATGTGGTGCTTCAGTGTACAGTGTATCCACACCTTTGCTTTGGACCACTATTTACGCCACACCCTGTATAAGTATAGCTAATACGAATATTTGTTTACGAATTATAACTGCTTTTTACGCGCGCTCTTTACAGTCGTCCTGTACAAAATGTGAGCCAAATGAATTTCGGGGACTACGATCTAAAAAATCAACATCCAATTCCATTCCGGGACTGTAGTAACCAAAAAACCGGTTAAAAAAACGTTGTTATTCCTCTAAAACCAAAGCGAATATTTTATAAATTAATGCATTCTGTTTAATTCGGTACACACAGACGATAAATACGAATATAAAATACCTAAACACTTCAATATATTTTACTAACCTAAACCTATGACTAACTGCTAACAAAACTAAGGCCTGAGAAGTATTTTTGTTTTTTTAACAATGTACCTAAGCACAGAATCCATTGTATAGTCTACAAATCACGCGATTAGGTAGTCTTTACATCCAAATTAGGCTTTTACATAGGTCAGTGTGTTCATGTTGTACCTACGTTACAACTTACCATGTTTATTAAAAACATATTACCTACTGACGACAAAAATCATGCCTCTGTATGGAAATTTAGTGCTTAATTTACCGCGCGACAGCCCTGATATTGGCTTCGGTTTTGTTCGGAGAGTGTAGTAGAGTGAGAGTATTTTTGAGTCGTCGCGCTCGTTCGCACTGACATGCTGGAATATTACGTATGACAGGGACGGCTACAGCCAAATCTACCGATATCGTCTTACTGAGTAGTTATCCTCTAGTTCTAAAACATTTTCAACTTGTTATCAAATATTCATACTTATCGTACATAAATTAAAAAGAATGTGTGAAATGAAGTTAATTAAAAAAAAAATTACATAAAAATCACTACCAAAAGTACGGCAATAATTTGTCTGAGAACGACATATTTCTTTTTTTTATTTAACAATTATATTAAACACCACGTTATGGCTAATTAAAAGGTCCAAAACGAAAATATTTTCAATAAACAGTATAATGTATAAAAGTCCAGCAGATTTTAGATTAAGCGCCATCTATTGTACCTAATTAAATTTACTACGTCACCTAGTCGGGTCTGAGGTTCCAGTTTGCAAAGTGTTGTTAAAAATATGCATTCTATGAGCGATTGATACCCCTATAGACATCTAGTGAGAAACAAATGAACCAAAAATCGGGGAACGCTCTTTTGTATGGCGATTGTTGGTCCTTATATATTTCGTCCATGATACTAATTAGTATTAACCAAGAGCACACTGACACTGTCTAATTTTTTTTCAGGATTTGACAGCTCCAAATCTTATAGAAGGACCCTTGACACCGTCAAACATCAACAACAATAAGCCTCTCAATTCATCACAGCCAACTGCAAAATCCCCAGTGGCTCCTAAAAAAGATGACAAAGCAGCCTGGTTCAAGCTGTTTGCTGAATTAGATCCCCTAGCTAACCCAGATAACCTTCCCGGATCTAACACCAATCAAAGTCATGCTGCTTAATGTGCACTTTAAAATCGTCTAACATGAAGGTTTGAATTAATAAATCTGTTTTTGAAATTGGTATTCTTAAATGTTTTTAGAAATTGGCACCTATGCTCCTCAATGTAGAGGACAAAATACAGACACTTTCAGACAATTCAATTAAATCAAACCTTCAAACTTGAGCAAGCAGAGTAAAACTTGTCATAGCTTAACAAGAATGTATTTACCTCAATATTCTATTGCAAGTATTATCTCAAGTTGGAATGTCCATTAGATGCGCTGCCTTGCCTTGTAGTGTTGGAAATAAATTATCATCATCATAAACATAAGAGCTGGGTCTTATCTGTGAGTATCCGAAAATATACAAAGTGAATTTTCTGACATGAGATGTGGTACTTCTAATAGATGTTCAACTAAAGCATTTCCATATGTTTGACAGGCTTTGAGGAAAAATCCTGCCCAGTACTGATACTGTGTGGTGACAATACTGGCTCTAATCCAAAAAAAAATATGTTCCCTTAGTTCCTTTTGTGATTCATGTATTATGTACGTACTTACTATATGCTAGCTAGGTCCTAGAATGTAACCCCTGAACCACACCGCCTAGGATAAGTGTTTATTATTAATACCAACATAAATACTACGCTCATTAGTTAAATATGTATTTATCTAACCCTATGTATGAATTAGTCCTCCTAACAATAGATTTTTACAAGCTGACTCGTCTTTTGAAAGTATTCAGTACAAATTATTAACTTAATGGTTTTGTAAAATCTATTGAATGGTTTACTTTTTATTAACAAAATGTAGCAATTACCTATTTTAACATCTTATATGAAAACATTATGTTTTTTATAGTTTTATTACAATATAGTTATATTAATTATACCAAAGAATACTTTAGGAAAAGTTTACCAAAGTACCAAAGTGAAAATATTGTTTGTAACAAACAACAATACTAGTCCAAATATTGATCTGTTAAAGTACCTAAGAACCGTATATGTTAAATAAATAGATTATATTAGTGTGAAAAATGTTATGTCAACTTTATTATTTTAACTAATGATTTTAGTATTATACTTATATTAATTAGGTTATAATTGATTTACCTGTTAATATTTTATAAGAATTTGCATTCGATTTATTTGTGTACCTACCTATTAAATTTAAATAAAATTGATTTAATGACAATTCTATTTAATTTCACATTCCCAGCTTCGGCTTATCTTCGCGCGAGTGTAATTAATTGCTTATTTATGAGCTTGCGCGTAAATCCGCTTCACCCCATAAAGGCCGCAACCTTCGGAAATACTGAATGAATTCTAGGATTAAATATAATCATAAATTATTTAACAACGTGTCATACATTGCTCTGATCCCAAAATTAGCTGAAGCGCTTGTGTTTTGGAAATCACAATCAATGGTGGTACGCCATGTCGTCTTGGGTCTGGGTGTTGGTGGTACCACAACACCCAGACCCAAGACGACATGGTACAAGCACCCGGGGAGCCTAGTACGAGTTTTCATTTCCAGATACCCCATACAAACTGTTATCCTTCATTTCACCCCTTCCTTTTTGCTCTTTCCATGTTTTTATTTATTCTGGGAGAAGACGAATCCAACAGATCAAGGATCATCAAAATCGGTCCAGCCGTTCTCAAGTTATAAGTATTCAAACAAACCAGAATTAGTTTTATAGATTAAGATTAAAATACATTGTGTTGTTCTGTTGTACACCCTACAGACATTTTAAAAGTCTTGTGTCTCAGTCTCACTCTAGGCAGCATGGTCTCTTTGACCCTGATCGAACAAAAAAGTTTTGACGTCAAATGTCACTTTGACAGTTGTCATAAAACGGAAAGTGTTGCTATGCTTGCTGCTGCCGCATTACATTACACTAAATGATTTGCCACACTTGCATGCACTATTATTCACAAACACTCAGAAAGTGGCAGTGTCGGATCGCTCCCGTATTCGAATGTCAAAACCCTTTTTTCCGAACGGATTTGAAAACCCTTATGCGCTGTCGGTGGGATCCGATACAATTTGACATTCGAATTCGAAAAGGATCCGGCACGGAAACTTTCCGAGTGTTTGTGAATAAGGGAGCTAGATGCGTTCAGGTTAAATTGAACGCAGCCGGCCATAACATAATGTGTGGGACACTAAATATATGGCATCGGCTGCGTTCAATTTGACCTCCTAACCTCGTGACTTAGGTCACTTGTAATACAGGTCAATGACCTAAGTCCAATCAAATGGACGAGCCTCCATCCATCCAGCTAACTCACTTTAGCATTTATATTTAACAAAATACTCTTTTACTTTGCACATGCGTGCCATATGAAGATGTTATGTCTTGTTCTCTAAATAGTTTTTTGTTGTTGCTATTTTTGTTCCATTTGGAACAGGCTAAGGTCAATGACGTTTTTTAAGTAGTGTGTGGTGTAAACTGTCACACATACTTTTTTTTAATTAGAAAGGTAACGACTACTCTTTAAGCCTTTGCCGAGAGTTAGTAGGACTATTGTTCTCATTAATATTTGTTAGAACACAATCAGTTGACCGA
The DNA here is from genome assembly GCA_949316185.1 of Pyrausta nigrata. Taxonomy (NCBI): domain Eukaryota; kingdom Metazoa; phylum Arthropoda; class Insecta; order Lepidoptera; family Crambidae; genus Pyrausta; species Pyrausta nigrata. Next base: position 13,541,648 of record OX438949.1, on the reverse strand, counting down.
GAGATGAGTCAAAAATAATTTATTTAAACAAGGACACAAAATGCAAAGGACCATGGGGAATTTTGTATGAACCCCGTCCCCACCCTCCAACAGTCATGGGATACGTGTAAGTTTGTTCATTGGGGACCCAAAAAGCCTAATGTACCTGTGTTAGTACCAAAAACTATTGGGATTATTTATAATAAAAAAAATACTTTTTGGTAGAAATGTATTTATTTGTTAACAAAAAACAAAATAAAAAACAAAATTTAGCGAAATATGCTTTTGTTTTCTACGAAACAAAAGCATATTTCGCGTAAACAAATGACCATTCTATATTTTAAAAAAATACTCGGCTCTCAAACAGAATATCATAGAGTGATAATAACAGTGTTAAGGTTAATTAATAAACCTATTAATTAACCTTACATTACGGGTCTATGACAATATTATCAAGCATTTGTGCTGGTGCATTAAAGTCAATATGACGCCCTAACCCCATATACCATACAATGGATATTATGTGCGCACAACTTCCCACAGTGCGATTGCCTGTAAGACAAGTGCAGTACCAATAAGCAATAGCTTGTCTGCCCGCCAAATCCCGATCTATTAAAATGTAACTATCAAGGTCAATCGCAAGATATTCTCACAGTCCGGAAAACAAGCAAGGGTCGTTGTGCGTCGTAAACAAGCCGATAATGATAAACACGAGAGTAGCAAATAACGAATGAGTGACGACTGCGTCTACCTGGCTGGTCGGATGCGTGCGTGTGCGGCGATCCCCGGGGAGGTGAAGGCGGGGAAGGAGACGCGGTACCACCGCGCACGTTCCGATAAGCTCAAACCGGTTTCCTGCACCTTCACTATGCGACGCTATTCAAATCCTTTTTATTGCACACTAAATAAATGTATTACTAAAAAAGAAAATAAAAAAATATATAAAACCTAAACCCCACGTATTTGAAGAAAGTCGTCATAGTAAAAAAATATATATTCTATTAGACCCTCTAAATGACAACTAGTTCAAATCTGTTGCATGGTGGGGACGGTTTTGCTCATGGTCCTTTGCAATAAAAATAGCTATAGCCTGACCAGGAATATATGGGACCTCGCCATATTGCGGAAAACAACTGGAACTAATTTCTTTTACTGGCAACAGAAACCTCAAATCGTCATTGACATGTCATTAGTTGTCATAATGATTAGTGTCAATGTGGACGCGTAATCTAATTTTCGACCAAGTGCAATTTTTATGTGATAAAAATACCGAAAACTATTCGTTTTCGTAAATGAAAAGTGGTTTAACATGTCTTGTAGTATTATTCTACTAAAAAGTCTATGTAATCATCACGGTTTCTTTAAATTAATTACTGATATAGTTGTCATCACGAATTTTTGGTACGTCATATAGTGCGAATAGTGAAAATTGGTTACTGGTGGCTACGAGGAATATTTTAATAACAATTTTGAAAAATGATTATAATAAATACTTGTATTGAGTTCTATTTTATTTATTTCAACCCTACTTGGATATTACAACAAAAATAGTTCGTAGATTGTCCAAGATTTTCTATACATTATATACAATTGTGATAACATTATAAATAATATAATTGAGAGAAACAATGGATTAATGTTTCTTTCACCCGTTAGTGGTTTTGCAAAAATAATTGTGTTTTGGTCTAAAATTCAAGGCCAATATTACAAAGAGTTACTGAATTTAATAAGTACTCAATTTGCGAGTGTTCTGTCATGTTATTTTATCGTAAAATCTGTCTCATTTAGCAGCAGGCTTAAAAATATACAGGAATGTAAACATATAAAAAATATGTTTTTATGTTCAGTTACCAATCTATGCTGGTATGATTATACCGAGTGTTGTCATATAAAGTGGATTCGGAGCGCCCTTAATTCAGGTCCCATATATTCCTGGTCAGGCTATAATAAGAATATTATAATTACTATTGTCTGTTGCTATCATTGATTTCATAATAAATCAATGATTGCTTTGCTTTTATAGCTAGATGCACACACACTTGCAAAGTAAGTATACCAAATCCAGGTTTGCAGATATGACAACCCTGGCAAATAGGGATGTGTATAACTGCGAAAAAACGGCTTACTAGGCTCGATACCTACTTGAAATATTGATTGTTACGTAGATAAGTATAAAAGTTCATGCATCATCAAATCTTATAATTTGATATGAGATCACTCAATCGGTACGTGTTTAACTTTATTAATAAGATTAGAGTGGTCGTTGAAAATTCGACCTTTATATCTTAAAACTAACGGCGCGGGTAAGTTGTTTGTTTTCTAGTAGGTACTTAAATCTGATGGGTCTCGTTTCAGAAAAAAGTTTTAACAGAAACAAAGTGGAAAAAAATTGTATGATTCAATCATCATTCAGAGTTCAAAATTAAACTGAAGTCACATAAAGGACTTGTCCATTAATGGTTTTTTATTCGTCAATATTTCTAACCAGAATAAACTAAATAATATATGAAAGAGTTCACAAAAATTTGCATTTCTGCATAATTAATATATTTATTAAGGCCTCCGATTTAGAGAAAAATTAAAATTAATTTTCCTCTTTGTCTCTACATAAACCGCACCTTCGCTTATACCAATTAACGCATGGAAAAAAAAATTGACAACAAAATTGACATTCCATTGACAGTAGTACTTATTAAATAATTTATATAATCTGTGTTAGTACCTAGTAGTACATATCCACTAGTTGGAAGGCAATGGTACATAGCCATACAGCCAGGAAATACAAGTAATGATCAATGGATGATGCCTGTTACAAAAAATATTTTTTCTCAAAAATGGAGGCGTTTAAAATTCTGATTTCTATGGTTACGTGTTTCATATTTATGTAGCTTAAAGATAAATATAGGTTTATTAGTGGTTGGTGATATCTTAGAATAAAAAACCAGCCTCCATACAAAAAGAGGACAAGTCCTTTGTATCATTCTTAAATCTCCAAACTCATTAGATAAAAATATTTTATTAGGATACTAGCGGCCCGTCCCGGCTTCGCACGGGCATTAAACATTGCATTTAGATTTGTTAATTTTAACACATTCATAATAATAATAATAATATGACACATATTCATCCCTTTTTGCGTCGAGCTCCTAAAAAAGAGTAAATAAAAAAAAAATAAGAATAATTAAATTCAGATATTATTTAATGTTTTTTTTTTTTTGTATATTTTTGGGGTTTTTTTGATTTTTTTTGATTTTTTTTTTGAATTTTTTGTTTTTTTTTTTCAATTATTGAGGTCATAACCCTAAAAGAAAATACATTTATTTTGCTAGAGCTTCTCTGTAAACAATATTTGATGTTGTTTTATTTTGTGGCAGCAAAATAAATTGATTTTCAGGGGCTCCGACTCGCGATAGACCAACATACAGTTGACCATGAGTAAAACATTTCTTTCGCAGATCGATCCCTACTAATTCGAAGGTTTGGCCTTGGGACTTGTTAATTGTTAATGCGAAAGATGTTTTTACCGGAAATTGAAGCCGTTTAAATGGGATTGGCAGATCAGTTGGGATCATCGGTATCCTCGGTATATGAGCTAGTTGACCACCTGCTGGGCCAGTGATAATAGTTGCTACTATTAAATTGTCCTTTAACTCCTTAATAAGCAGCCTCGTCCCATTACACATGCTCGGAGGGTTTCAATTTCTTAAAAGCATGATTGGGATTCCGATTTTTAACGTCAATTCATGGGGTGGCAGTCCAGAAGGGTTCAACGAATTTAAAAATTCCTGTGGATAATGGACTGCATCTTCAATATTCGTTACAGTGTCGATCGATTTGTATGTTTTTGTTTGGCCGGGGACTTTTTGAACAATCAGATTGTTTATTTCATTGACAGTATCATTCTTAGGTGATACTATAGCCCGAGAACACAGCCAATGGAAGTCTCTTTCGTGCAAATTCTCGATATCAGGGTATACAGAATCTATTAAATTTTCCAAATTATGGAGTATTTGGCCTAGAGACTCATCCAGAAGAATGTCACAATGACCGCTTAAATTTGGAGTTGGAAAAATTCCTTCCCCAAGTTTTAGCAGTTGCTGTGGGAAATCGCTATCAGTGATTCCATGAAGATGAGCTCTCATATTTGTCCTTAATTTTAATGTTTCAATCGTAGTCCATAAGGGAGACGATTTCAAGCATGCCTTGATGATATCTGCTCGCGTGCCTCTGTTAATAACGGGGAGAGTCTGTCGAAAATCTCCAGCAAATACAAAAGTAATCCCGCCCATGACTGCAGAGGAGTTCCTTAGATCCTGTAAGGTTCTGTTCACGGCCTCTATATGTGCTCTATGGCTCATCGTGCATTCGTCCCACATAATCAATGAGGCGTCTTGTAGTAATTTACCAATAGGTCCATTTTTGCGGATGGAACATGTAGATTGTTGTTCAAGATTGACGGATAGTGGAAGTTTAAAAGTAGAATGAGCAGTTTTGCCATCCTTCAAGAGAGTTGCAGCAATTCCTGAGGAAGCAACTGCTATTGCTATCTTCCCTGATTGTCTTATCTTAGCAAGTATCAAATTTGCAAGAAACGTCTTTCCCGTTCCACCAGGTGCATCCAAAAAGAAAACTTTTCTTTTGTCATGAATGACGCTATCGACTATAGTTTCAAAAGCATGTCTTTGATCTGGGACTAACTTTGGCAGGTTTTCATTGACAAAAGCGGTCAAATTATTTGTATCATAGCGATGAGTCATAGTCTCTGCTGCATTGCTTTCTGTACGAACTGATGATGGTAATCCGAAATCACTTAGGCTTTTGTCATTTAATTGCAACAGTTTATTTTCTATTTGTATCAAACCTTCGTTATAAATGTCCTCATTGTATGGTAAGGTGATGTCTTGATTTTGCTGTCTGATTCTGTGTCTAATATCTTCACATAAATCGTCTTTGAAAATGTTCCATAATTTTAATGGTTCCGATGGCTGACAAAATAAAAGTATGACCACAAACAATTCTCTCAATTGTAATGGACATTGAGAAAGCGAAGCTTCTCTGAGAGTATTTTCCCAATGGTCATCGTTTTCTAGCAAACCTCTAGCACGGCAAGCAGCTTGATACGTTTCTTTCAGAACTCCGTCAACGGTTTTCAAGTACTGGAATGAAGTTGGACCGCGTACGTGGTGCAGCAACATCCTAAGATAGAAACACTCGGATTGAGAAGGATGGACACCGTAGACTCTACCTAAAGCGGAATCTTTTTTTATGCCTGGATAGCCAACTACATTCTCACCACGCTTCCTTCTGGTGAACTTATTATTGGCCCATGTGTAGTATTGCGGGACTTCGTGGTAAAGAAGTGTTTTTGCGAATTCATCTTCATTACAGAGCTCAAAAAAAGCCAGCAATGTTGTTTTACGTGGATTTTGGGCCACTTGTACAGCCGTTTCTGTGGTAAAATACACCCTTTGGCCATTTTCTCATGGATCGGGAATTCGAATATTCGCCAAGCAGCTTCGGAAGTACTTATGTAACGGCCATTTACGTAGTTTTCCACTTCATCATTTGGGTTTCTGACGCCAAATGTAGCTTGGTCCGATCCTTTATTTATGTATTTACAAATGTATTTGATGGCTTGAACTGAGTGACAGTACTCTACATTTATGTTAGCATTAAACCTCCTGCACAAAAGTGGAGAATATGGGACAATCCAACTATTATCTATAGTGAAATTTCTGCCTCTGATATTTAGCGAAGCGCTCAGTCCTCCATTTGCGGCATCACGACGACGATAAACTGGATATCCGTCCTCTCCAGTCTGAGTTTCGTTGACTAAACGTCGTGGGTATTTTTTTGTGCAAATACCGTTTTTCATACATGGTGCTGATAAGTTATGTTCTCCGCATGGTCCGTGCACCATATTTTTTGTTACGATATCGTACAATATCGGATCGTTTTGTTGGTTGGGCAGTTCCGCAACTATGACGCTATCAATTTCGTCTGGTTGGATTTTTGTTTCTAGCCAAAACAGCAAATGACAGTGTGGTAAACCTCGCTTCTGCCATTCTACACTTGCCATGTAACATTTCACTTTGCCGAATATTTCATTTTTAACGAATAAATTTAAGAATTTCTTCATTTTCAAATGAAACACCCTTGAAATGATGTTATGACGATCGAAAGATCGCTGATCAGGTAGTAGTTCCGCTTTAATTTCAGGCCATTCGGGGTTGCACGTAAATGTGACAAATAAGTCTGGTCTCCCGTAATTTCGGACATAAGTCATCGCGTCTTGGGTTTTTTCATGCAGGTAACGCGGAGAACCTGTAAATGAAGATGGCAAGATTACGCGTTGACCGATATTTGATGGGTCAACATTTCCGTCTTGATTTAAAGCATCTCTGAGATGAATGTATTCTTCAGCCCTTAGTCTCTGTTGGTTACGACATATGTAATTCAATCGTTCCGATATCATTTTTGCCATCATATCGACAATATATTGACTAAATAAGTCCCTGTAATAATGTAATGCATTAAAACAGTTAGCTCTAACCATCAACCTAAATGCATAAAATTGCATGCACGTCACAGTTTTGTTACGCGCTGTACCTTCCTGCGGAATGGTTAAATAATAACCGTCTTCTCCTTTCACGAACATTAAGGGATACTGTAGTGGATCATACGATCGGTGTAACTCAGAGACCCTTTAAGGTTGGCCGTCTCTTCTGTGGAGCACTATATCTCTGGGGCCTTTTTCTTCGTCAACCAAGAGAACGGCTACCTCGTTTACAGCTGGAGCATTGTATCTACCCGGGTGTGCTGTCTGTGGTGGGCGGTCGGAATGAATAATTAATTTTAAATTATCCGAAGAATTGCGTTCTATGTTTTGTTTAAAGCTTCGTATATATACATTGTGGCTATTCAGTGCGGTCTGTAGTTCGTTAATTAAATCTATTTTCAGCGTTGGAGCTATGTTTGACCTCAATGATAGCTGATCTGCGTCTGAAATGAAATATATCTGCAAGTATTGTGGATTTTGGCCTGGTGGTGGTAAAAGGCTACCAATAAGATGATATACCTGTCCCTCTATTTTAAAAGTTGGCATAAAATTACCCTCTCTTATTTCTTTGGCGCCAAACGAAGTCATTTGAAATAGGCTATTGTACTTACGGATGTTGGTTATGAAATGTCTAGATAGCGAATGATTATTTGTCAAAAGATTTTTTATTGGCTGTGGTGGTTCCTGAATACTGGGGAGACTAACTTTTCCAGAAGCACAGCACATGCCATTAGTTTCATCGACCCATTTTTTGGCTGAACACTTAGGGCAGATCTTATTCATGTCGCCGATTTGGACGGAAGACTGTTGAGCATAATCAATCTGTGGATCGTATCTAAAAGCCGATCTTTTACTGTGGGCTAAAACTTGATTGCGACTTCTCGCTCTTGACGTCTGTTGTCGTTCTCTCTGATCTTGAAGGCGTTGGAAACGCTCAGAGCTTGATTCCCTAGTGCGAGATTGAATATTTCTGATATTTTGCTCTTCAAGCCGCTGCAAACGCTGAGTACTTGACTCTCGCGCATGCACATGAGAGGTTCTTAGATTTTGTTCAGTAAGGCGCTGCGAACGCTCAAGACTGGACTCTCGCGCGCGTACCTGAGAGGTTCTCAAATTTTGTTGAGCTAGACGCTGTAAACGCTCAAGACTCGATTCTCGCGCGCGTGCTTGAGAGGTTCTCAAATTTTGATCAGCTAGTCGCTCTGAACGCTCAAGACTGGACTCTCGCACGTGGACTCGAGAAGTCCTCACATTTTGTTCAGCGAGCCGTTGAGAACGCTGCAAACTGGATTCTCGCGCGCGTATTTGAGCGGTTCTCATATTTTGTTCAGCGAGCCGTTGCGAACGCTCGGTACTCGACTCTCTAGCACGCGATTTTGCCACATATTGTCTATGAATTGAAAGACGATTTTCAGTTTCTGATGAAGATTCTTCATTTCGACGTATTTTTGATGCCCTGGCCTGGGAACTATTTCTAGAAAGTTGAGATCTTGATCTTTTAGGCATTTCAAAATGACAAAAGAAAAAATGCCTTTGAACTAAATTAGCATAACTGTAAGCTATATATGCTACTATATTACAACGTACACAACTACCTACTATTTATTAAAATTAAATTGAAAATCATGAAAAATATTCAAGTAATTTATTAGGTTAATAACTAAGTGAACAATATTTTAAGCGTAAATTCCGCACACGTCCATCACGTAGGGAGCCGACCGCGCGAGTGAGCCGCGCGGCAAGTTTATTTCGTGATCTTAACCCCCCTCCCGTACCCCTGCCCGAGTGACGCCTACAACGCATAGCTAGCCGAATACAGTTTATTTTTTAATTTTTTTTTAACTCGTGATATCTTTTGAATGGATTGTCAGAATCGAATAATTCAAAAAGTAGTATAAAGATATTGAAGCAGTCTTAAATAATACATAATTTATTTTGATAAGGGTTAATACCAAGGTACAAATAAAGAGCTTTTTGTAGCGGTGGTATTTTAATTTCTTTTTTTCAATAAAAAAACGCTTATTGTGACATGACTGTAATAGTTAGAGATATGCTGCCGCTGATTTTTTGTAGATAATGGTGTGTTCTAAAAAAATGTAGTATATCATTTTGTTCTATCATCAATAGTTTTCGCAGCGCACGCGATGTAAGGTAGTTTTTTGATATTTTTTTCACACCTTGGATTACGTTATCGTAATTTTAGTAAGGATGCCTATTTTTTTTGAAAATTAAATATAGCCTATGTCACTCAGGAATGATGTAGCTTTCCAACAGTGAAAGAATTTTTCAAATCTGCCAAGTAGTTTCGGAGCCTATTCAATTCATACAAACAAACAAACAAACAAAAAATCAAACCTTTCCTCTTTATAATATTAGTATAGATAATGCAAATTGGCGATTATTTCAGGATCAAGTCTTGAATAGTATTTCCTCCCTTCCAGAAATTAATGAAAATAACCAACCCGTATGTGCCGAGGCTTTGGCTTCTGTGATGCTTAATATAGCTGACAAAGTTTTTCCCATTAAAAAGGGACTAAAAGGAATTCCGTCTCCCCCCTGGTGGGATGAGGAATGCTCTACTGCGATTAAAAGGAGGAAAACAGCAGAAATAAATTATAAGCATCATTTTACTATGGAAAATTTTGACATCCTTTGCAGTGAGATGGCTTGCACCCGTAAGTTATTAAAACAGAAAAAGTGGGATGGGTGGAAAAGATTTTGTAGTTCAATCTCGCCAGACAGCCGATGGAGAGCCATCGGCTGTCTGGAACAATATTCGCAGGTTTAGATCAGCATTCAAAGTTAGTACTCCTCCCCTTGTTGACGATAGTATTATAGATCAGTTTCTTGACATATTAGCTCCTCCGTTTGTCCCCCAAGTAGAGTTATTTAACCGTATTTTGTCCCCCTTGAATAATAATACCGATTCAGTTTTAGAAGCTCCTTTCTCATTAAATGAGTTAAAAGGAATTCTGACGTACGTAAAAGACTCTGCCCCTGGTATTGATGGGATTCCCTACTCTTTTTTGTCACATCTTAGTGACGATATTCTCAGCTATTTCCTAAAACTTGTTAACTCAACAATGGAAACTGGAAACATTCCATCCTCTTGGAAGTCTCAAGAGGTCATACCAATCCTTAAGCCTAATAAACCGTCTTCTGACCCAGGCACTGTCTTCAGTTCTTGCTAAAATTTTGGAACACCTTGTTAAAAATAGATTGGAATGGTTCCTGGAGAGTAATAATATTTTAAGTAACAGTCAGTTTGGGTTTAGGAAAGGGAAAAGTACCATAGATAACATTAGTATTTTTATAACTGATATTCGTATTGCTTTCTCAAATGATGAGTCAGTATTGGCGGTGTTCCTCGATGTAAAATCTGCTTACGACGATTTATCTTTACCAATCCTTAAAAAAAAAATTTGCAGGATAGGAATCCCCCCTAAAATTATCAACCTAATCATAGGCATGCTTTCTGGTAGGTCAATTTATGTTCATTCAAACACTAGACAAGTTTGGAAAGGACTCCCTCAAGGGTCAGTTCTAAGCCCTTTGCTTTATAATGTCTACACATCATACCTAGAATCTTGCGTAACTAATTTAGAAGGATTAAAAATCCTTCAATATGCTGATGACCTAGTATTTTATGTCCATGGAAAGTTAATTGAACACTTAAGTGCACTATTGACATCTTCTTTATCACTTTTAAAGTTCTGGCTTGAAGAAAATGCACTAAGTTTATCAATTCTAAAAAGTACTTCTGTTCTATTTACAAGACCGGTGTCCCCCTCCTTTTTCAATTTATTTTAATAATCAAGTTATCCCAGTTAGTACGAAATAAAATTCTTGGGCATCATCTTAGATACAAAGTTAACTTTCCTCCCCCATTGTTATCATATTTCTGCTAAATGTAAGAAACTTGTAAACATTCTAAGATGTCTGTCTGGTGTCTGGTGGGGGCTCATCCCTTCTCCCAGAAGTTACTATATAATGCAGTTATTAGAAGTGTTTTGGATTATGCTACCTTTTTAATGGAACCTTGCAGTGTTGTAGGCTTGGCTAAGCTTAATAGTATCCAATCGAAAGCCCTAAGAATTGTAACGGGATCAATGAAGTCTAGTCCAATAAACGCACTTCAAGTGGAATGTTGTGATCCCCCTTTATATTTACGCAGACTGTTTTTGTGTGACAAGTTTCTGTTTCGTTCATTACAGTTTTATACTCATCCTTTATATTCTAAATTACAAATTCTTTCCCATTTAGTTGAAACATCCCCATACTGGGCTCACAAAAGAATACCATGCTTAGTTGTCAGCTTTAGAAAATTTTTTGCCATTCAATCTCCTATACATAGATCTCAATACTTTCCCATTTTTTGCAATAATTTTGAATCGCTTATTTTAGTACCCAATATTCACATGGATATAGGTCTTTCTAAAGGTGATAAAAACGCACATATTTACTTTACTTTTATACTAAATGAACATTGGCTAGGTTGGCATCATATTTATTGTGACGCTTCTAAGCACTCCAAAGATTCGCCAGTAGGAATAGGAGTTTACCACCAACAATACAAAATAGTGCAGAAGATAAAATTACCGCCAGAATCCTCCATATTCACTGGAGAATGCTTTGGTCTTTTAAAGTCTTTAGAATATATTATATTATTGAAACTTAACAAAACAGTGATTTTTTTTGACTCGGAAAGTGCTCTTGAAGCACTTTTAAAGTTTCCTTTCAAAAGTAATTCCAACAATGATGTTATACTAATGTGTAGAAATTTACTATATAAAATACAAACTAATAAATTGATAGTTCACTTTGTGTGGATACCTAGTCATTGTAATATTCCGGGGAATGATAAGGCAGACCAACTGGCTAACGATGCAGTTATATGTGGGGATGTTTACCCGTATAAAAGTTTCTGTTGTGATCTGGCTTCTCTTCCCAAGGATTTCCTCCGAAGTTCCTGGGAGGAGACTTGGTCTTTGAGTAGTCAAACTAAAGGTAGAAATTATAAAGCTATTCAGACTACCATTCCTGTCAAACCGTGGTTCTTTACTATAAAACTTGGAAAGCTTGCTACATCTTGTATTATTCGGATGAGACTGGGACATGTTTGTTCTCCCGCCCATCTTGCTAGATTGGGGATTGTTGACAGCGATCTGTGCGTGTGTGGCTCTAATATTGGGGATTTAAACCATATCTTTTTTGCCTGCCCCTCCTACGATAGGTCCTCTTTCCTGTCTTCCCTAATATCCCTTCGTATTCCATTCCCTACTTCGATCAATACTCTTTTACATATGTGTAATATTGATATTTATAAAAGTATCTCTTTGTATATAAATAAAAATAATATAAAACTGTAAATATTTATTTTGTAAATATCTAGTTTGTAAATTATACTTTCCTGATCCTTTCCTTATACTCCGTTTTCGTTGTTTTTCCTATTCCGTTTCCCTACCTTTTAACTCTCCTTTCATAACCATTTGCCGTGGCTGTTGCACAAACCGTGCTATGCCAAAAACAGAAAAGAAAAAAAAAGTTTGTTGAGTTTGAGATTGATTTTTCTCAATAGTTTTCCACATTTTCATTCTTTTCTTTGCTTGATCTGCGTCGTGCGTGTCGTATTACTACTCTCTCGTATTATATTGAAAAAATAATTTGTGGGGATTGTGACTAGGTTTTTCATTGGTTGACTAGGATTTCGAACATTGTTTCATTTAACACAGTTCGAGTCGAGCCAGTATTGAATAGACATGCTGAATTCGTGTGAGTATTCAGAATATTTTCTTTAATGTGATAGCACGATTATGTTTAAATGTTTATGTGCTATGTTTTTTCGCCCTCAACAGTTTTTCGAGGCCTCCTTGGGGCTGAGGAGTCTCCCACAAAAGTCATTGAAGTGCGGTCTGATAACTATATTTCGAGACCCGTGCTGTACCGAAAAGATTCCATGATTCTGTATGCGCCGAAAATTCCACCGGATACCAAGAATAGCAAGGATAAGTTTTTTGAAATCATCCTACACAAGCCTTTTACTGAGAGTCTGCATACTATGTACAGGTCAGTCGAAACATTTATTTATGAGTCATGAACATAATTAAACCTTGTTGCGCTGTTTCTATGTAATTGCTACTGTGAGAATGGTTTCTGTTTAACTTATCATGATAATTTTTAATTTTGTTTCTTTTTTCTTTTCTGCTTGGATCTTTGAATACTATGCTGCTAAGATCTGTTAAGTACTTTTCTGATGTATCTTTCCTTAACACATTGAGAGCCATGGTGGTCACCGGTGACCCACCAACAATGTTTTTCTATTGTGTCTAGTTTCGTGGCAGTCAAAGGCTTAAAGAATTGTTTTGTTTGTCACGAAGAAACAATATAGTGATATGGAGATGGACAGTTACTTCTCAGAGATGTGAAACAGCAACATTAATTCTTAGAATTATTAACATGTTAATAAACATTTTTTTTTAGTTTATTCCGATCAGAGAGTCAAGAAATATCTGAAGAAAAGTTCATTGTATACCAAGAGAAAATACCCCTTTACATCACTGCTACTAAAGAGGTAAGTTGTTGTTGAATGAGACTGCTGTGAACGTATTACATAATATGTTAGTTAAAGCTTATTTACCAAAAAGATTTTTGTTGATAAAATATTAGCATTTCCAACAGTGAAATTCTGTTACCAGCATTTGATTCTGTTGTATAATGATTGCTTGCAGATCTAATATTATTTTTGGCTGATTATACACTCTTTTATTATTTTACAAATATAAATAAACCATCAAAAGGGTAACCCACATTTTTTTATATTTTTTAAACTCCTTAACGCCGTCACATAACAAAAGATTATTTATTGTGTCTGGAAACTTGATCTCTGAATGGTTAATAGGTAGACAGGTGATCTCTCTCTACTCAAAATATTATTTATAAACTATAATGAGAGATTGTCTACAAATTATTTTTGTTTTTTCACCCATGAATTGAGGATCTACCTTGCTTTAATAAAAATTAAAAACAATTAGAATGAATGTCTACTGACATGTACTTTGTGTATTATGTTTTTACTATTTAAATAGACGTAGTAATTTGAAGCTGATGTTTAGCTGAAGCTGGCACTTCTCCATTTAAAAAATCAGTTTCATATTTGATTTGTAATGCTTAAAAATTGCTGATATTATGGATCCAAATTTTGAACGGACATGCAAATTTGTTCTGAATATTTTGTCTCGATCTTTTTGTTTGTGTACCCGACACTATTTTTATTTTTTACTCGGATACAAGTCTAGTTTAAGTACGCTCATTAAATTAAAATATACCTGTTTATTAATTAGTGTAATTTCTCAGCAAGTGAATGTTATTCTTTTGAAAAAATAAAGTTCTTAAACCGTTAAATTAGGTGCATTTGTAACATATTTGTCACATTTGATTGTAGTTTGTGACAATGGAAATAACAGCAACATAGTATATGAAACTGAGTCCCAACTAATACTTAGAGTTTACTTATCACCTGCCTTAAAAAAAAACTGAATCACTTTTTAATACACATGTTATCTCAGACCTACTTGTTATTGCAACCATCCATATTACTGTTCAATTTATTTCCATGCAAAATATGATACTGGTAGTAATTGTGCTATTTTTAGAGTGCATTATGTGTAAGAGCAAACTCTAGGTCACTGTGAGATACCAGTTATAAACATTAGAAGTCTATAATAATTTTATATTATTATGCAATTTATTTGCAAGTTTTAATAAATTTTTGTGTGCAACAATTAACATTAGAAGTCTACATTAATTTTAATCTGTTTATGCAGAGTGGACCTAATTATAATTATTGTTTTGCATTATCTTCCATGTTTGTTTTGTAAATACTGTACCTATCTTCTGCCTACAGTCATAACCAAGTTGTTTGTAGAAATGTATATTCTTATAAATCATGTTAAATTTTTCAAATTTCAATTCACTTTAAAAAACAAAAACAATAGTTAGACCCTACACGGTAGAAGCATTGATTTTTTCACAAATAAAATAGATAGATGACCTTGCGAAGATCATAGGTAGCAGGACCAAGGTCACTTTTAAAATCAAAGGGGTTAGCCTATGTTCAGCAGTGAACACTCTGAGTCTTATTAAAAGTATGATCTTATTAAAGTGTGTTTTAATAGTTCCACCATTTTCATCAACATAAAAAAAAATTATATTCCTAAAATGATGATGTTAACCTATATTTTCTAAATTTGTTCCAGTGCTCAGTGGCGAGTCTGCAAAAACTCTGCGACACGTTGTCCGAGCACAAATCTTGGACTATTGCCCACTTGGTCGCTCACATAGGACCCCCCCATTTGTTTAATGAGCCCGAGATACAGAAGCATATTAACGATGCCGACCCACCGACGGGAGCTACGCCGCTTATGGTTTGTATTTCATCTGTTACTTTCTTTTGAACCGTGTACACTTGAATCATTGCTGAAAACTGCATTAAAATCGGTTCTGAAGTTTAAAAGATCTAAGCGTACAGATAGCGGGTGCGACTCAACTCAATTTTATACGATCTAAAAAAAAACATAATCGGACGAGTTCATGCGCCACCATCCTGCTGAGCGCTGAGCGGGGAGTGAGGAAGTGCCAATCGCACACAACTTTCATATGAAATGCTATAAGACTTGGGAATAATAACGCTTTCTAAGTTTCTACTGGTAAAAGAATTTTCAAAAAAGGTTTATTAGGTCCGAGGCTCGAATCGGGAGAAATGTCTGTATTTTCGCGTCTAGCCATCAATACGCTCGTTCACGCTGTCATTTTGGTATGAGTGACAGGGACGGCTACAGTCGATAAAACGGACATCGACTTAGTAAGGACCCTGAGATTTCTGCCTACAAACCAACTTATTTAAAAAAAAAAAACCAACTAAGTTAAAATACTAATATTTTCTTAAATCATTTTGTTTCTTTTTTGGTATGACACAAAAAATATATCTAGTAGGTTGTACCTACTGGCCGTGGGCAATCTCCTTTCAAGATACTCGTATTCTCCGCAGATGAGACAAGAACGAGAACATGGCTTTTCTATCCCGTCAGGTAAAGTCAGGCCTGTGTATCTCACCGCGTAGGTAGCAAAAACGTACCTAAGCGCGGCGACCCTTACTAAGGGACTAAAACAAGTTGCGTGTCGCTACCGGCCAGCGACACGCTCGCGCGTTTTATTCACCGGCGGCCGCGCGGCTACGTTGCTGGCTGGACGAGAATTAATAAAGTACTAGAAAGAGGCGCTAGATGGCGTTAGAAGCTTCTCATAGCAGTCAACCCTATCGCGTCGCGTGATATTACGTCACTGAATAGGTATAGTGTATTATAAATCATATTCCAGAGCAATATGTATGAAATTATCTTGCAATGGATTTTTGTAGGTGAACTACACGAAAATTTGCTTGACTCTGAGGCGAACTAAATTACGCCATATTGTTGACGACATTGAGTAGACATTTCTTTGAATACAATTGCTAAGTCATACTTCTGTACGAAGTACTAGTACTTATTCTGTGCTAAAGTGTCATATTCCTTTTGATTGATATCTAACACCACTCGAATTTTCTCTCAAGAATTTTATAGAATAAGAATTTTCAGTTTTCGTTTAAAAACTTATTGCGCCGAATAATTATACACCGACCTATTTGAAACGACATTCAACGAGAGATGTCACAAACGAGTAGCCGATACTTTATAAATAGTTGCGCTGTTATTCGACGAATGCTTCATTTGACTTTTGGAAAATAGGCCATAAATGTCTTTGCAGTATTTAAAAGGTGTGATATTTTTGATGCTGAGTATAAATTAGATTCCCTAATCTATCTATAATAGTTTTAGCCTCTCTAAATAAAGCTACGTGGTTGCGCCACGTGGCTTAGTTGTTATCGCCCATTAGTCACGAAGTTTAAATGCTCTTTTTGTAAGTTATTTACTTGGATATAGCTCGTGTTATCGTCACAAAAACCAAAGTCCATGTTACAGTGGTACTCACTGGATGATGATCTAATGTTGCAGTCACTAAGTGTATACCTGCCCTTAATAGTTTGCATCAATTCAATAGTGAATAGCCACTAAATTATAGAAATGGAAGTAATGAATGGCATTGACGCACGAAGCGTCCACATACATTTATCTATCTATGAGTTGGGAAGTGATTTAGTTTAACTTGTTTTTAAGATAACAGACATGAAATCAACACGATAAGTTGATGCCCTAAATGTATAACGTATTTATTTCGTGTTTAATGCCTAAATACTTTTGTTTATGTATCGAAAAATCCCAATTGCTCATTACAATGTGCCCTTAATTTATTATTAAGCAGATATTATACTGCAATCTCATCTGATAGTAAGAGTTATGGTAATAAAATAGTTTAGGTAACCAAAAATAAATAAAAATCATCCCTGGGCAACAGCTACACAAATGTGATTTTTAGGCCATGCTTTATATTTAGGTCCCATTCAAAGTGTTTTTTAGGGTTTCAAAGGTCACGTATTATGTAATTACATTTGTTCGTCGTCTATCGTTAAAAACGTTTTTTTTTTGGCCGCACCATCCGCATGTAAATGATTAAAGGATACTCGTAGGTAAAGAGATAGATTTAAAAAAACTTGTTGACAATGCTCCATCGACCTTAATTTTCTATTGTTGTGTGAATAATTGTATAATATTATGCTTGAATTCAAAAAACGATTTTCCGAAAAATAAACAAAGCAATACCACTATACTATAATTATAAAGCGAAAGTGTCAGTCTGTTTGTTACCTTTTAACGCTTAATCCGCTGAACCTGAATGGTGAAAACATAGTTAGAGACCCTGTGAGGGACTGTTGTAAGCTTTTATTAATACGTAGCGCCGTCTAGGCTCAATAAACACTACTTTTTATCTTTTGTATAGCGATTAGCGAAAATGTGTGCAATTGTTGTTTTGTTACATTACGGTTTCGCTAAGGCATTAGTCGTATTAAACTAAATAATGTCAGCGTTCCATACATTTCTGCAGGTGGCAGTAAAGTCGTCTGCTCTTCGTATGGTGCAATCCCTGGTGTCGCTAAACTGTGAGGTTGACACGGTTGATTTGGACGGCAACACGGTGTTCCACTACGCTGCGGCCAGCAACAAAGAGATCATAAATGTAAGTAGTTTTTAAATTAGCGTTGATTAGATGCTCGCTCGCTTCAGATTTAAAACTTCTATATGCTGCTTTCGGGCTGTCCCTCTCATACGCGTGCTTTATAGGCAGTAATTGAGACTGATGTATAGAGCTGGAAATGCTCTCTCAAAAAAATCAAAGGTGAAAACATATTCTGCTCTATTATTTTATAGAAATATACAAGATCAGTGACAGCGACTTTTGAAGCCACACGGATATCGTCTTAGTCTGTTTTTCTTTTCAAGGCGAAAATTAGAAACAATCTTGACATGTATTACTCATTTAATAAAAATAAGAATGGCACAAAATAACTACCTTTACATAGTTTGGTCGGCTTCTTATTTATTCAGTATGAAGGCAAATGTGCACAAACCTAACAATGGCCCGTTAAAAACGTTCTTTCATATTGACTAAGAAGCCGACCAAACTCTAAGCTCCGCCCAGATGGGCCACCGCCACCGGTGGCTCTCGCGCGCCACGCCCTTTGGTTCCGCGCACACGCAGGTGGCCGGTGGCCGCTACAATTTGACCCTCACCTGCTGTACTTTTACATATCCTTTGACAGATGTAATGCAAAATGGCAAGTGGCCGGCACCAGTGGCTTTTTTATGAGTAAAGGGATGTAACTCTTGATCTTTATCAAGATGAATAAGGGCCGAGAGCAATGATAAGGTCTACGATGAAGCGAGCTTGCCCACAAAGCGAGATTGAGCGTGTCGCGAACACTGAGTCTCGTGGACGTCGCTTCATGTGTGCTGTGACTCCAAACAAAATGAATTAAAATTAAGTAACTAGTTTGTTGCTAGCTGGCTGTGATTGGTAGCCCACCTGCGCGGAGCCTTACAGTTGCATTGTTAGGGTTCCGTACCCGAGGGTAAAAACGGGACTCTAAAACTAAGTCTGTCTGTCTGTCTATCACCAGGCTGTATCTCATGAACCGTGATAGCTAGACAGTTGAAATTTTCACAGATGATGTATTTCTGTTGCGCTATAACGACAAATACTAAAAACAGAATAAAATCAATAGTTACGGGGCCCTTAAATATTAATCCCATACAACAAACGTGATTTTTTTGCCATTTTTCCTCGATATTTATAATTGCAACAGGCAGACGCTTAAAATATTCACAGAATATTATGTTGTATTTCACTTTAAAAATAAATAATAAAACTGAAATAAAATTATATATTTTAGGGGGGCTCCCATATAAACGTGTTTTTGTTTTGCCTATACTATCTAATGTTGTAAGTTAATGGTTCGGAATCCTTCGTGCGCGAGTCCGACTCGCACTTGGCCGGTTTTTTCACAATTTTCATCTTGTTCCTCTACAGGTACTGGCCAGCCAAGCGGTGTCGGCTCTCAATGTATTCAACAAACAGGGCTACACGCCGCTTCACGTGGCGTGTCTCGCGAACGCGCCCGACTGTGTGCGCGCGCTGCTGCTGGCCGGCGCCGACGTCAACCTCACCGCCGCGCAGCGAGCTTCTAGCCTGCCTGGTAAGCAATAGGGTTCAATTTCAAATGACCAGAAATGTCCGCTCAATTTCAGCGCCGCGGAGCGTGCCTCAAGAGTGACGGGTAAGAGCTTAAAATCTACCGCAATAAGGTTCCATTTTATGTCTCTTAAGGTACACATCCGAGCAATGCAATTTGCGGCTCCGGCTCGCCGCGCGGCTGTCATGTGGGAGTGTATGAAACCCTTTTCGAGCGATGCGTCACGGCGAGATGCGGCCATTACATACATTCTCAATAGTATATATGATAGCCGCGCGGCTCCTCAGAGCCACATGCGGCGAACCGGAGCCGCAAGCGGCATTGCTCCGAAGTCTACCTTTAGGCCGCGACCCCATTATAGGTTCACGCAGTGAGCGGCTGACTGTTTGTCTTGGCTTTTGAGCGGCGTTCAGTTCAAATGAGCGAACTGTAGCGTATTAGCTGGCGTAGTAAGTATCGTTCGCCTCTTCAGCTCACTTAATGGGGACGTGGCCTTATAAGACTAGTTACGCTACACGCCGCTCCACGTGGCTGACTGCGTGCGCGCGCTGCTGCTGGCCGGCGCTGACGTGAACCGCCGCCGCGCAGCGAGCTTCGAGTCTGCCAGGTAAGCAATAGGGTGAAATTTCAAATGCCGATCATTTGAAGTTTGAGGTCCGATCTCTGTTACAGCACCACGCAGCGTGGCTTCGGTCTACCGGATACGATGCACAGCTTTGGGTCTATCGCTATAAGGTTCAGTTTGGCTACGGCGAGAAGTTAGCTACGGCGGCCGATCCCAAGTTCCCAACGAAGGTTTGCCAAGTATTCAAGGGATGTGACAGGGCAAGGAAATAGTGAAAAGAAATAAATAAGAAATAGTAGATTGTTATATAAGGGACGAAAGTGATCATTCCACTCGAGAGTGGAATGGGTGCTTTCACCCGCGTTGTATACATTTTTTTTCATTTCAACTGTGAGTAAAGAAATAGTGCATTTCTTTTTTTATGTGGTGCAATTGAAGGTACTTTCCATTTCATATCCGCGAAGCGCCCGACTAGTACAGTACATTTTGGCAGATCGGTACATTTTGGCGTTTCACTTGGTCCGCGAGCGGCGCCAAAGTGGTTAGCGTTGCTGCTCGATAGTCCACTATCGATAGTTTAGTATAGTTTAGTTAGAGTGTTCGGGTTTTTCTGTCTTGAAATTACTCAGACACAGCTCCGGAGTCAGGAAGTTGGTGGTGTTAACACCCCCGTGCCTCGGTGCGCACGTTAAGCCGTTGGTCCTGCGCCTGATCTCTCTACGGTCATGTCGGACTGCCGTCTCACCGAATTATGAGAGTGAAGGAATAGAGAGTGCACCTGTGTATTGCGCACACATTTGTGCACTATAATATGTCCCGCGCAGTTGGCTAATCTCTGTTGAGATAGGCCGCCGTAGTCGAAATTCGGCTAGGAGGACATTATCGATAGTTTTTCGATATCGATAGTTTAGGCAAAAGCAAGAGTATCGATAAAATATCGATAGTATCAATAGACTATCGATAGTTGAGGCTAAAGCAAAAGTATCGATACAATATCGATAGTATCTATAGACTATCGATAGTCTAGGCAAAAGCAATAGTATCGATACAATATCGATAGTATCTATAGACTATCGATTGTCTAGGCAAAAGCAATTGTATCGATAGACTATCGATTGTTGAGGCAAAAGCAATAGTATCGATAAAATATCAATAGTTGAGGCAAAGGCAATAGTATCGATAAAAAATCGATAGTATCGATAGACTATCGATAGTTGGGGCAAAAGCAATAGTATCGATTAAATATCGATAGTATCGATAGTTGAAGCAAAAGCAATAATATCGATAAGATTATCGATAGTTGAGGCAAAAGCAATAGTATTGATAGACTATCGATAGCCTTGGCAAAAGCAATAGTATCGATAGACTATCGATAGTTGAGGCAAAAGAAATAGGATCGATAGAATATCGATAGTGTCGATAGTCTACCGATAGTAATGATAGTATCGATAGCTTCGTTAATATAAATACTATGACACATTGCAATACTATCGATAGTATCAAAGTACAATATTAAAACTACTATCGATAGCTGATACAGCTCTGACTTTAGCAATAACTATCGATACCCTCGATAGTGGCCTTTTATTTAATAGTAGGAGTATAAAGTAGGAGGGAAAAGCTATTTCCCACCCACACATGAAAGTTCAACTTTCCGAGCAGGCGAGATAAAAAAATATGTATGTCTTCTTTTTAGATGTACTATAAGGAAGAAAATTAAAAAGTGCATGTAATTTTTTTGAAATGTTGTCAATTTCCTGATTTTGTACCAGGTTAGTCTATCCTGGATTTTCACATCAGTTGGGAGTTTTTGAGGTTTCTCTCAGTCTTTATCTGCCAGTTTGAACTTTAGTGCTTACATTATTTGAACATTTATACAAAACTTGTTTAGTCATTCTGTCTAGGCGTGCGTCGGTCTCTAATAAACTGAAATCATATCGTGGTAATATTTACTGAGTAAACATTCAAATCCGCCGGAGGTGGCCTTAGATAAACAAAACTCGCTTAAACAAATCGTCATACTACCTACTCATGATGAATCGATGACATAACCCTAGCAAAATTTTGAGCTTATTATAAACGAACTAACCCGAGGTTTGGTCGTACGTTGCTACTTTAGTTCAATGATTCCAATTTTTATCCGAATTACAAAGCCAATAAACAATTTTAAAAATTGTACATTTGTACTAGAAGAATGAATAATAAAGGTGCTTCAGGATTTGACTATACAGCTTCTCGTTGGCAAGGTAATTTTCGAATATAATATTAAGGCAATTTGCTTGAATCTGTGTTCTGCTTTGCAAAAATACGCGTCCATGCCAATAATTATAGTGGTGCAATTGAAGTTCTAAAGAACTGCATATTACTACTAAAAGGATAAGAACAGAATAATCACTACGCAAAATAATTTAAAAAAAAGCGACTTGCTACGACACAATAAAGAGTAATACAGATCTTGGAGCGCCACACGCCTACTGTTGGATTCACCTGAATGTTTGCTTCTTTCTCTAATCGCGTAAAGAACTTATTACACCATCCTATTTGTGTAGAATTCTACTTAGGAAATAATAATATAATAATAAGTCAGCCTATTAGATCCCACTGCTGGGAAAAGGCCTCACCTCAACTATGAGGAGGAACGAGCCATACTTCACCACGCGGGCTCAGTGCGGATTGGTGGAGGGGTGTATGTAAGGCAAGTGACAAACCTTACTGTCAGAAGTTATCAAGCCGCCCTAGGGCCTCTGACTAGGCTTAACGACTAATACCTCAGATATTAGCCGGGACCAACTGCTTAACGTGCCTTCCGAAGCACGGAGATGCTTGTCATGGAAATACGAAGATGAAATCGCAATTTACTACTCACGTTTCTACCTTCCTAGTTGAAGGCCCTACTCTGTAAGACGATATCCGTGGTTGCGGCTGTAGCCGTCCCTGTCACTAATGCCAGCGTGTCAGTTAGAGCGAGCGCGACGGCTAGACGCAAAAATACGGACAATGCTTTATCAGAGTAGTATAGAGCACCTGCCTATCCATCCTTCCTTCCTAGTTAGGATCCTAAGTAGGATGCGACCTTCCCAGCTAGGAAGCTACGAATAGGATGGTATAATAAGTGCTTAACCTTATCTTATCTGACCACGGAGGTCCCGACGATGCTACGCAGGATGCGTGCATGACTAGTTGAGCTAAGTTTGTTAGTCAATCTCCAAAATCGGATGTAATTGCCTAAGAAAAATATGATTTTGATCATTGAGGAAATCGAGTAGCATTTCTAACATAATAAAACAAAATAAAATTGTCCACAGGTATCGTCGGAGACTTGCTCCAAGACAACCAGCCGAAGCTCCACCAACAAGACATGAAGCATGGCGGCACTCCCCTCCACTGGGCCACGTCCAGAGAGGTCATCGAACCTTTAGTAGACAAGAACTGCGATGTCAACGCCCTCAACTTCGACGGCAGAACCGCGTTACACATCATGGTACTGCGAGGAAGGCTCGATTGCGTAGTGGCCTTACTATCCAGAGGCGCGGAACACTCCATCGGAGACAAGGATGGGAATACACCGCTACATATAGCGGTAAAACAAACGAACATACCGATAGTTCAAGCTTTGGCGGTGTTTGGAGCGAATTTGGAGGCGAAAAATAATGAGGGGCACACGCCGAGGCATTGCGTCTCGATTGAAATGTCGAATAGTAACTATGACAAGATTTTGTATGTGCTGCATGCGGTCGGGGCTAAGAGGTGAGACAAACTCATCAATCCATGAGTCAGTGACTCTGCTTACTCCATTTGTGGTACTAATTAAATAAGAATGATCCAGACACGAACGACATAGAAGCCCCCCATTTTTTATTGTTTACGAAAACGAGTATTTATGTTTCAAATAAGTCGTCTCACATTTATTTAGATGTACACAGATTTGATTATTATTCGTAAGGTGATTGACTAGACGCTAATTTGTCATTTTTTTATTCCTATCATAATATTCAATACTACTGTCATTTCTTTTTTTACAAAAAGGAAACTGTATTTCTCTCGCCTATATTAGTTTATTTTGCGTTCAGTCTTCACTCCACTTATCGGTGCATGCGTGTCTAAAACGAATAAATATTTGGTCTTTCCGTCTAGTATATATAGATAAAGTCCAATTTCCCCCATCCATAGATGTCCAGGCGAGATGTCCGGTTGCCGTCCGGGCTGCGCGGCGAGGGGGGAGTACAACGGTGTACCCCCTCCACCAGTCGCGCGCGCGGCGACCAGGAAAGTCATCAACGATATGCTGACGGTAGCTGGGATTGAGAAGGCTTCGGAGTTCGATGAAGATAAGAAGACTGGCCGGTGAGTAGTTAAAAAATTAAAGTGTTGCACAAATAACGTTAAATATTTTTTGTTGAATTTTCTGTTATTTTTTGTATACATATAGACCGACCAAGAAATGACGGAGATGTGCATGGAATAGGAAAGACTGAAAAAAATTTAGCACCGACAAGAGCATTTATTTATTTTATTTTTATTTATTTATTTCATCAGTACACTTGTAGCTCACAGTACGAAAACCAAATCGCATACAAGCTTAAACAGAAGTCATATTAACATTTTAATTAATTAATAATAATTGACTTAGCCTATGTTCACGCAAAAAGTTAAACACATGTCAAGTAAAGGCGATAAGAATAAGGGTCAGAACATAATTACAATAATATTATCATGTCAGCAATCTAAATTTATACGAAGCAATGTCAAAAAAAATAGTAATAATAATAATAAAGTAAAAAAGTATAAGAAATAATATGAGTAATCAGTTTTTTTTTCACAATATTATCATTTTGTCAATAATCGTATAAAACAATGACAATAGAACCATCGCACTATCTGCAAAAATGTCTAAGTCGTCATGCTGAGCAAGTATATCCCCACTCAGACCCAATGTGCGGTTTGTCGGTGCATGTGCTGCCCGTTCAGTTCGTGCTACGGGTCACATCAACAGACGCGGCCTACGGCGAGGTGCAATCATTCCTTCCTCCCCTCGTGGTAGTCTCCAGGGTACTAACAGACTAACTTTCTCTAATACTGATTGGCAGTCCAGTTTATGGTGAATTATAAACAGGAACTGCCTTATTGATGCCATCACTCTCCTAACCTTCAAGGTATCTAAGTTGACCATACCCAAGAAAAAAGCAGAAGGATAAAGATAAGGATAGTAGCCGTAATACTTTTTGTAGAGCCAACGAGCAAACTTTCGCTGTATTCTCTCTATCTGGAGTATATACTTTTTCTGGTAAGGTTTTCCCATACTACAGCCGCGTATTCCAATTTACTTCGAACATACGCGTTATATAAAGTTATAGCTACCCTAACATCATCAAAGTCAGCAGACGTCCTCATAACAAATCCTTATGTCTTACTAGCTAGTTTACAGATTGATGTCATGTGATTGTGGAAGTCAAGCTTAGAATCTAATATTAATTCTAGGTCCCGTATCTCATTTACTCTAACCAAAGGCACGTCATATAACTTATAGTCAACAACTATAGGATTTGTTTTTAATGAAAAAGTAATAACCTTACATTTACTCTCATTGAATCGGAGATAGTTGTCTCTACTCCATTCTGCTACTGATGTAATATCTTGTTGAAGAGTCAGAGCAGTGGCAACCTCACCGATCCCTAAACTTAGTTTTAAGTCGTCTGCAAATAGAAGACTTTTAGCAAAACTGATCCTTGCCGGTAAGTCATTAATAAAAAGTAAAAATAGTGTTGGACCAAGAGTACTTCCCCTGACTAACGCCCGATCTAGTAAAGTAATCATTTGATTCAAAACCACCCACTCTCACAAATTGACGGCGATTTCTTAAATAACTAGCAAAAAATTTAAGAAGTATCGGGGTGAACCCCATCTTTGCTAATTTTTGCAAAAGAATATCATTATCGACTAAATCAAAAGCCTTTTTAAAATCAAAGTAAGCTGTGTCTACTTGTCTACCCGCATCTATTTCAGCACAGATATAGTCTACATGCTCTGACAGGTTTAAACTAGTAGAACGCTTTTTTCGAAACCCGTGCTGACAGTCAGATAAAAGTTGGTCAACTTGTTTACTAATAGTGTCGTTCAAAATTATTTCAAATAGCTTCGCAGGAGCTGAAAGTACCGCCACCGGTCTAAACGCTGAAACATCGTTACCGGCTTAACCCTTCGGAACTGGTGTGACTCTAGTGAGTTTTCATCGTTCTGGATATTTAGCTTGGCTTAACGATAGGTTAAAAATGTATAAAAGCGGTAATTCCAAAGCTGTCGCACAGTCCTTTAATAAAAAAAACTGGAATGAGGTCTGGGCCACCCGCTGATCGTGACTTTAGCCGCTTCACAGCATTTTTATAATCGCTATCACTCACTTGGCCCACAGAGACAGACAATGAATCTATTCGTGTGTTAGCCGCCTTCTCTGCTTCCAAGTGATCCAATGAAGGTTGCTTATCTTGGAACACCGAGCTGAAGTATTCCGCGAAGGCGTCGGCAGCAGCTTGGCCCGTAACTTCATTACCCTTAAAGCTCAAAGATTGTACATGTCGTCTTTCCTTTTTCTTATCCCTTACATAATCCCAAAAAGTAACTGGCTCGTCAATTATATTTTTTTGTATCAATTTAATTTGCTGCTTATACGCGTTGTCAATTAAAGTTTTAACCTTGCATCTATAATAACTAAACATTTCTTTATTAATAATTTGCCTTCTAACTTGTATCTTTTCAAATGAAAGTATTTATTTTTTATATTTTCTATTGTCTCCGCTGAAAACCATTTAGGGTACTTATATTGCTTCCCTCTTAAATCATGTTTTTTACTCGGTACAAATAAACTTATCATTTCATTTAACTTGGTGTAAAAAACATCGATGGCTAAATCAACGTTTGTTACAGTTATTAGTTCAGACCAATCTAATTCCGACAGTGCTGCGTACAGACCCTGAAAATCGGCTTGACGCCAATTCCAATTAGGACTCTTAATCAAACTGTCCCTTAAAGAGGGCATGGATTGAGGCAGAGACTCACCGCAGGGAAATTTGATGACAACGTCCAACGAAGGGTGGTTATCATATATTCGTACTAGTGGATCAAGATTACGCGCCACCGAAAACTGGGCCTGATCATAGTTGCTCAGCACGAGATCCAACATCCTATATATCCTATATCCATCCTATATCGATTATTTAAAACATTATTATACTGCTTTAGGTTACAAAAATCACAAAATTCTTTGAATGCTGCTTGAACCTTGACACTACAAGAATATAAATTAAAATCACCTATCAATAATAAATTCAGGTTTGAATAGGAACAGAGAGCATTTTCGATACATGTCAAGACATTTAAAAATTGATCATCATTGTAATTAGGAGGTAAGTATACGACACAACATAGAAACTTTATATTTTTCCTACTTACAACTGCAAATATTTCTTAAATTATAGATAGGAAGATATTGAGGGTAATCCTTCTAAGAAGGCAACATTATCTCTCTCTCTTACTCTTCTGGGCATTATTAATCCCAGCTGAAGTTCACTTAGCCCTGTCGGACGTATCGTATCTAACGCCCGAAATCCATAAGTTACCGATCTGTAATCCAAGCTAAGTCTCAAATCAATTTTGGCTATTCAGTTGTTAAGGAAATTACAGAATCCATACCCAATAGTACTAAAGTTAGACGAAAACAAGCAAAAATTTGTAGAAATACGTAAGATATAGTACCAATAAACCTTCACGTATCATGTTTCCAGACACAATAGAAAATGAATTGTTGTCGGCCCGCCCGCGGGTCTTATAGGGTTTGTGGTTTCTAAATTATTTTAGTCTGTCTCTTTTCGTTTCTTCCCCAGAAAAAGAAAGTATGATCTTAAAATTGCATTAAATCTTCGATAGCTTTAAGATTTTTTTTAACACTCACTGTGTTATTTTATTTATATAACTTTAAATAAGAAACAAAATACTCGCACACGGACAGGATTTGAACCCACGACCTTTGTCTAACCGGGCCAACGCACTTACCAACTGAGCTACTGTGCACTCTATCCACCAGCGCGAAATCTTAAGTCTTCGATCGCACATCGGTCATTAATTTCGGTCCTAAAGACAACATGACAATCCACTATTTATTTTTACAGGCTCCTCTGCCTAGACGGTGGCGGAATCCGCGGTCTAGTGCTAGTTCAAGTGCTCTTAACCCTACAAGACGCGGTTGGCAAGCCAATCATAGAGTGTTTCGATTGGGTAGCTGGCACGAGTACTGGAGGGATACTTGCATTGGCGTTGGCGTGTGGGAAGAGCCTCAGGGAGTGTCAGAGACTGTACTTTAGAATGAAGGAACACGCCTTTGTTGGCATGAGGCCGTACCCGTCTGAGGCCTTGGAGAATATATTGAAGGATTGTCTAGGTAAGACTGTTGTTTTGTATATGAACTAGTTATCTGCCCCGGCATCGCACGGGGGCAATATGTATGTTTTAGACATATAAACCATCCTCTCGAATCACTTTATCAAATCCGTTGCTTAGTTTGAAAGATCTAAGGGACAGGGGGCTCTATTTTTGAATCACTCGTATGACATACTGTTGGCGAATGCGACTTAATTTTCACTCGTCTACCAAGTCGTATGCCGTATTTAATATTGACAGACACAAAAAATGACAGTTCGAGTGATAAAAAAATGCGGATTTTTAGATGACAAACGAAAATCAGTAGGAATCTGCACGCGATTAATTCATTATAATAATACGAATATGATATGAAAATATTTATTCAAATAATATGTAAAGATGTAGTCACCATCAACAGATAAAAGATTCCAGAAAGTATTTATGTATCTAAATGAGTAGTTTTACGTTTGATAATGAATCACTCTTACAAATAATGAGCAGTTTTATGGAGGAATTGTCAAGGGTCATCAGCAACGTAAAGAAGTGGCGCTAGGATATTTAGAAAAAAAAAATACTTATAAAGCAGTTATAATAAGCGATTCGGAATGCTATTCATTAAGTCGATGTCAGTGAGTAGCGCCATCTAGCGAATTCATCTGAACCTACTGGGAAACTCCTCATTAGCAAAGACTTGGATGATTTAACCACTAAGGCAAAAACTAAATATTTGACAGTGAGGAACAATAACATATTTAAAAAGAAGTTCTTATTTTTCAGGTACTGAAACAGTGATGGCAGATATAAAGCACCCAAAACTAATGATACTCGCTGTATTAGCGGATAGGAAACCAGTCGACCTACACATCTTCAGGAATTACCAATCGGCGCAGGAGATACTTGACGCGTACAACGGTACATCCAGTGAGTTTTGGGTTTTTAACATGGCATATCAATACTGTGTTTGGATTCACGTACAACACCGATCACTAAAAATCTTAAAAAATAAACAAATAAAAAAAGGTTTTGATAGTATTGCATCTAATAAAAATGTTATTTACCAGTGCCGGTTAAAATGAGATTCAAGAAAAACAAATTAAAAAAATTTAATGAAGCCTGTGTCACTCTAAAACCATGTAGTTTTCTACTGGTGAAATCATTTTTATAACCGTTCAGTAGTTCTAGATATTACTTTCTACAGACTCAAAAACTTACAAACTTTACCTCTTTAATATTAGTGTAGATAAAATAAGAGACATTGCCATGTTTGATACCCACTAGAGGTTAAATTGTAAAAATTAGGCATTTCCATCATAGGTACCTATTCTTAATTCGATTGATTTCTTCTCTTACCCACATACTGACGGCACTTAGTCTTTTACGAGGGTCAAACTGAAAGTTCTTAGAACTGGCCACTTATAAACAATATAATAAAAAAAATATTCTAAAATTTGAAAATAGAACTCTTTGCCAATATTACTGAGTATATATTTCATTCATTTGTCATTTGTTTTACGACTTGGCGGCAAATTGAAAATTGTCTGTGTCACGTCAAAATGAATTTAACACGAGAAAATTTTCGTGCAATGATTTTTTATGACTTTCGATGTCATTTAAGTCAACAAGAAAGTTATGATAGACTACGATTGGCCTTTCACGATGAAGCCCCATCTCGTGCGACTGTTTACAACTGGTTTAATGAGTTTAAACGTGGTCGCACTAATCTCACTGATGATGTACGTGAGGGACGGCCTTCTACGGCGACGACTGAAAATAACATCTGTGTTGTGCGGCGTATGATAGAGACTGACAAAAGAGTGACCTATCAGCAGATTCGGACAAGCTTAGGCATCGGTATGAGTCAAGTGCACAAAATCCTCCACGAACATTTAGCGGTCAGGAAGCTTTGCGCCCGGTGGATACCTCATAATTTGACTAAGGCTCAAAAACTCCATCGTGTGGATTGGTGCCGTAAAATGATTGAAAGATTTAACGGAGGTGACTCAAATGCTGTGTTCGACATACTAACAGGTGACGAAAGCTGGATTTACTGTTATGATCCTGAAACCAAAAGACAATCTGCTCAGTGGGTGTTTCCTTTCGAGGAGTTGCCAACTAAAGTGAAGAGAGATCGAAGTGCGGGAAAAAAAATGGTGGCCTCGTTCTTTGGAAGGATAGGTCATTTCGCAACAATTGTGTTAGAGGATCAAAAAACAGTTTCTGCAGAATGGTACACTACCAATTGTTTGCCACTTGTCTTGGAAAAAGTTCGAGAGAAACGACCTCGCAGTAGGATCCTCCTTCACCACGACAACGCCTCGTCGCACACCGCCAAGCGAACGATCGACTATTTGGCGACATCAAACGTTGAATTACTGGGTCACCCGCCGTATAGCCCCGACCTCGCGCCTTGTGATTTTTATTTATTTCCAAAAATTAAAGAAAAACTTAAAGGAAAGCGGTTTATGAATGCTGAAGAAGCGGTGGCTGCGTATCGCGATGCCATTGAAGAGACCCCTAAGGACGAGTGGGCAAAGTGCTTTTCCCAGTGGTTCCATCGCATGCAGCGGTGTATTGACGTCAATGGACAATATTTTGATAAGATATAATAAAACTAATAACTGGCTAATGTAATCAGTTTTTGATTTTCTAAGAACTTTCAGTTTGACCCTCGTATCGTAGTACAAAAGATCCCATAATAGTAGAAGTTAATAAAATCATGAAGTATTTTTTTTTTGCATAGGACACATATACGCGTCCAACTAACATAATATAGGCCCTACCGCTGCTTTCAGACAAATTGTAGGCTACTGCTGAGTAGCAGCGCAAAAATCACAGCCACTATTTCTTTCAAAGCTTCTTTTTAAAATATTGCTAGTACTAATATTCTTCTTTCTATTCATTTCTTGTCTTAAGTAATAACGACACTTTGAACCTTATACCGTTGCACAAAGGAACCGCCTTTTAATCAGTCGATTCTATGTTCCTTGTCAACTTGTTGAAGGTCCAAGGGCAGAGGCGGGAGACCAAGTGTCAGTGGTGTCGCTACCGGCCCCACCACCGCCGTCTGAGCAGCTAGTGTGGCAAGCGGCTAGGGCTTCTGGCGCCGCGCCATCTTACTTCAGGGCCTCGGGCAGGTAACTGCTGTAGTCAGTAACAGAGGCAGAGACCAAGTGTCAGTGGTGTCCTTACCGGCTCCACCACCGCCGTCCGAGCAGTTAGTGTGGCAAGCGGCTAGGGCTTCTGGCGCCGCGCCATCGTACTTCAGGGCCTCGGGCAGGTAACGGCTGTAGTCAGTAACAGAGGCAGAGACCAAGTGTCAGTGGTGTCCTTACCGGCTCCACCACCGCCGTCCGAGCAGTTAGTGTGGCAAGCGGCTAGGGCTTCTGGCGCCGCGCCATCGTACTTCAGGGCCTCGGGCAGGTAACTAATGTATTCAGTAACAGAGGCAGAGACCAAGTTTCAGTGGTGTCCGAGCAGCTAGTGTGGCAAGCGGCTAGGGCTTCTGGCGCCGCGCCATCGTACTTCAGGGCCTCGGGCAGGTAACTGCTGTAGTGAGTAACAGAGGCAGAGACCAAGTGTCAGTGGTGTTCGAGCAGCTAGTGTGGCAAGCGGCTAGGGCTTCTGGCGCCGCGCCATCGTACTTCAGGGCCTCGGGCAGGTAACTGCTGTAGTGAGTAACAGAGGCAGAGACCAAGTGTCAGTGGCGTTCGAGCAGCTAGTGTGGCAAGCGGCTAGGGCTTCTGGCGCCGCGCCATCGTACTTCAGGACCTCGGGCAGGTAACGTGTTAAGCTCCGCGCAGATGGGCCACCGACTACAGCCACTGGTGGTGGAGCGACAAGCTGTTTAAATAGTTTTTAGTACGCTCTGCATGGAGTCAACGCACACTTGAAGCGAGAGGCTTCCATTCGTGACTCATTGTCCGCGACCGGTGGGGACAACTCGCCATTTTGACGAAACGTCTGTCTAACGGTGGCAGCCACCACCTTCGTTTGCGAAGGACTGAAAGACGCGGAGTGCGACAGCAACCGGTGGCGGTGTTCGGTGGCCCATGTGCGCAGAGCCTTAAAATAGTCGAGTAACAGAGGCAGCAAGCACGTTTTCAGTAGGGTCGGAGCGGCTAGGGCTTCTGGGCTTATGATCTCGATTCTTTCAAGAAAAGAGTGATTACGCTGTTACTAATAAGACATGACCCATGCTTATCGTAGCTTACGATATGGTAGGATTACGGTCAAATTCGTCGTGCGACGTATTACAAATAATCTTAACAGCTTGTCGCTAACTTTAGGCCAAATGAATGACCCATAGTACAAAACCCGCTTAAACAAATAACTGTATTATCTACTGAGTCGCTTCATTTTTAAAATAATCCCTTCCAGGTACTTGGACGGTGGCCTGATGGGCAACAACCCCACTTTGGACGCTATAACGGAACTTACTGAGCTGCGGTTGGCACTCAACGGGGTTGGGCAGGTAGACGAGGCTAAGAAGACCAACCTTAAAGTCGTTGTATCTTGTGGCACTGGTAAGATAACGTTATATTATATAATACTCGTATATAAAGGCCTCCACTTCCTTAATATACCGAGTTGTAGGTGTTCGAATTTTCGTCTGTTTTTATGTAATTAATGAATGTTTTGATATCAACAACTCAACAAACTCATTTCAAACTAATTACCAGAGATCGGATTTGGGGTGAATGACCGAAAACATTAATATTAGTATAGACATGTCTCCGGTATTCCAAAATATCAAAAGTATTTAGACTTAAATGGTATTCTAGTCTTAAAAAAAACAGTTGTTTAAAGTGTAATACCTAGTAAATTCAGGTTACATAAAATAGTAAGATATGATAAACCAGAATTTTGCGGTGTCGGCTTTTCAAAATCTATAAGCGTCCATAGTTATTCCAGCATTGTTAAAGTACATAAAATGAATCTACCTACTCTGATCTCTGATAACAAATCCTTAAACATATAAAAAATATTGTTTGCAGGTTTGATACCAGTGTCAAAGTTAAAAGACATAGACGTGTTCAAGCCAGAAAGCCTGTGGGATACAGCAAGGCTCGCGTGGGGACTTTCCGCTATCGGTGGACTGTTGGTTGATCAGGTATGTCGCTAATAGTCCGACAAGTTTTTGCGCGACCCCCTTGCACCCCGCAAGACGTGTGGGAGGCGAGGAAACTCCAATCAGACGCGATTGTCAAAGGAAGTCCTCTTCCCCACAACATCACCCGTCACCCGCTGACGTCTATCGTGCCTCGTCCCCCGTACCTCTGGTAATTGCAGGAAAGTCGCGCAAGAATTTGTCAGACTATAATAATTTCGTTCCATAAATGACCAAATGGTTTCAAATGGGTAACCTAAGATGCGTACTGAGGGATGTGTTTTATAAGAATAATAATCTGCCGAATTTCCGCCTAGGCGGCCAGTTCCAACATAGATCAACCAATTAATGAGTGTGTGCAATACACAGGTGCACTCTCCACAGGTTACTTGACTCATAGTTGGGACTTGACCAAAGAGATGTATTGAATATCCATCATTAGTGAGATATCTTCAGTTTTACGTAATTTTGCACTATATTTTTTCGTAGAAAGAGTCGCTATTTATGTTTTTTTTTTCAAGTGATCCTTCTGACCTTGTACTGTTATTTATAATTGTAATTAATTACTCAGTACAGCCAAGCAATGAAATGTATACAAATAAGTTTTATGCCATTGTAATAAGGTCTCAAATCGAATGCAATTGCAGATGTACATATTGATGCTCGCGACTGTACTTAACTGTGACAATTCTTGTTCCAGGCCACCCAGTCGGACGGGCGCGTAGTGGAACGCGCACGCGCATGGTGCAGTTCTCTCGGCGTCCCCTACTTTCGGTTCTCCCCCCACATGTCCTCTGACTTGGCTATGGACGAGCGAGCGGATGACAAACTCGTCACCATACTGTGGGAGGCGCAGGCTTATATGAGGGAACACAGGGATGATGTCAATGAACTTACGGCGTTGCTACGTTAGCCAGGTGAGAATTAGACCTTAAGTACTGGGCATAGGGTCGATATTTCTTCGCACATGTCGTCTGACTTGGCTATGAACGAACGAGCGGATGACAAACTCGTCACTATACTGTGGGAGGCGCAGGCTTATATGAGGGAACATAGGGTTGAGGTCAATGAACTTACGGCGTCGCGTTGCTACGTTAGTCAGGTGAGAATAAGATCTTAAAGGCTGAGCATAGGGTCGCTATTGCTTCGCACAAGTAGTCTGACTTTGCAATGGACGAGCGAGCGGACGACAAGCTCGTCACCATACTGTGGGAGGCGCAGGCTTATATGAGCGAACACAGGGACGAGGTTAATGAACTCACCGCGTTTGTACGTTAGTCAGGTGAGAGTTAGACCTCAAGCGCTGGGCATAGGGTCGTTATTCCTTCGCACAAGTAGTCTGACTTAGCTATGAACGTAAGGGCAGATGACAAGTTCGTCACTATATTATGGGAGGCGCAGGCTTATATTAGGGAACACAGGGATGAAGTCAATGAACTCACCGCGTTGCTACATTAGTCAGGTAAGAATTAGTCTTTAGAGCTGAACATAAGTCGTGTCAGGTGTCAGGCCTGTGTATCTTCCCGCGTAGGTAGCAAAAACGTACCTACGCGCGGCGACCCCTGTGTAAGGGACTAAACAAGTTGGGTGTCGCTAGCCGGCAGCGACACGCTCCCGCGTTTTATTCACCGGCGGGGCGCGACACTAGGTTGCTGGTTGGACGAGCGTGAATAAAGTCCTAGAAAGATGCGCTAGATGGCGTAAGTAGCTTCTTGTGGCAGTCAACCCTATCGCGTTGCGTGATAGTACGTCACTGAATAGGTTTAGTATATTATGAATCATATTCCAGAGTTATAAGAATGAAATTATCTTGCAGTGTATTTCTGTAGGTGTCTACACGAAAATGTGCTCGAGTCAGAAGCGAACTCAGACGAAGCGAGTTAACAACATTGAGTAGATATTTCTTTGAATTTTATTGCAAAGTCATACTTCTGTACGGAGTACTAGTACTTATTCTGTGGTATTGTGCACTAATGTCAATAAGCTGACCGGGCTATGGTAATAGACGGGTAAGACGCATAATGCAATAATGTGCCTTCTGCGCTCGAAGTACGGTGTATGGTCCCAGAATAAGTACTAGTACTTCGTACAGAAGTATGACTCAGCAATTGTATTTAAAGAAATGTCTACTCAATGTCGTCAACAATATGGCGTAATTTAGTTCGCCTCAGAGTCAAGCACATTTTCGTGTAGACACCTACAAAAATCCATTGCAAGATAATTTCATACTTATTGCTCTGGAATATGATTAGTAATACACTAAACCTATTCAGTGACGTAATATCACGCGACGCGATAGGGTTGACTGCTACGAGAAGCTTCTAACGCCATCTAGCGCCTCTTTCTAGTACTATATTCATTATCGTCCAGCCAGCAACGTAGCCGCGCGGCCGTCGGTGAATAAAACGCGCGAGCGTGTCGCTGGCCGGTAGCGACACGCAACTTGTTTTAGCCCCTTAGTAAGGGTCGCAGCGCGTAGGTACGTTTTTGCTACCTACGCGGGGAGATACACAGGCCTGGTATGGTTGCCAAAGCACAAAATATTCACAAATTAAAGACGTTTTCTAATTCTAGTGACGACCAAATTTTATGTGCATTTTGTTCTGTATTCCTGTCTTATTTTTTTCTGAACAATCCCGGCTCGTACTATTTTATTGTGTGCCTAATTATTTTCCTCCTTGTTTCAGATAATCATAACCAACGGACGCCACATAAACGACGCACACAATAATATTGTAGACTAGTAGGAATTTTGTATGTTAGTCCCCATTAGACTAGGTGAGTCGCCTGTTTTACTGTGATTTTAGCCTCTAACTCCTGTATGCGTACACCAAAAGTTTGTGTCTACTACACCGTACCATACTATGATCGTATCATTTGATTTCCGACCATAAATAGAGGGTTTAAAGTTAAAGAGTGCATAAGGCTGTCCACAATAGATGTGCTAGGATGCTAAGCGGATGTGTAGCGAGCTCTTTTCAGATGTCTTACAGCATTGTCATATGATGACATAAGATATTGTTATAACATTTTCACTTGCATTTACCCTTTCAGTTTGTATGGAAATCGACTCGATTTATTATCCCAATTGCACTGGTTACAATACGCATGTTCGTCTAGCTTCCCGGCCATTAGCGTTGCCGCAGTTTCACTAACGATAGTTGACCTCGAAAATCATCTACCATATCGATAGGCCTATCGATAGTATCGATACTATTGCTTTTGCCTTTATCGATTGTCTTTCGAAAGACTATCGATAGTCGATTATCAAGCGGCTACGCTACTGGCCAACGACTGGCAATCGGGTCCGGTCGCTCGAACCTTATCGCTGCGCATGCACATCGTGACCCCTACAGGTGGATCAACGAACATCGTACTTTTCAACACATTTGAACGCGTCCAAAATCAAATGATACGGTCCTTCGCACGGCCACGGTATGGTATGGGGTAGTAAAAACAGACAAGTGTACATTATGTTTCAATTTGCTGAACTATATCATACTTTACATAGACATCCTGATGAATTTACCTTTCAAAAACAAGTAAACCACTCTAGTTACGAAAGTAGAAGTATTTGTGTTCGAAACAGGATGAGACGAGAATATAGTTAGGAATTCCTGTTACTTATGGTCATGAATGTATTTATTGGTATAAAACTATACAATTGCCATTATAAAAGGCATATTCTGGGTGGTTTCAGTTTATGATAATATCATAATTATATTATAATTATGTAGTTACCTATAGTGTGGCTGGTACTAATTTATTTAATTTAAAGAATGGTAAGAATTCGCATTCGATTTTATTTAATTTACTGTTTTTAGTAATTAGTGTTAAGTCGTATCCTGCCTAAATATTTTAAGAAGTTTTTAATTATTAAAATAATTGATATTGTATGGGATCCTCCTCTTTTTGATTTATAGAAAACATAAGCCTCGATAATTCGATATCAATATACTCACGCTCCAAATTAATATAACCGTTCCGTGATCCAAGATTTAGTCTATCTCGGTTGTTCGCGTATTCATGGAACTCTTATTTTGACACTGATAGCCGTAGCTATCGTCGTCTGTTCGATGGATAGGCAAATAATGTTATTAGTAGTAGTTAACGAGTCACTCATTTATCTACTGCTGCTGCGGTAGCTTCTCAATAGATATGCCAAATAGAGTACGTAATCAAATCATATGTGTATCATGTTTCATGATACTGGGCTCGATTCCAAAGTGATCCCTATCTTTGATTCATTTTAAGTTCGTGCCGTTTTTCTTTGGTAAAGAAACAAAAAGAGACAGACTACATTAATTTAGAAACGTCAGACTAAACAGCTCTCATTTGCTAAGGAGATTACAGAGACAATTTAGTAGGGATGTCATTTGATGACGACTAAAGTTAGACGAAAACACCGAAAAACTTGTTAAAATAAGTACTTTGATGTTTCCTAATTATTGTAGTATATCTCTATAGTTGGTTAAGCATAGGAGAAATATTTCTTAGTCTATTGACTGAACTTAAAATTTGTCTTCGGGCACTTTGGAATGGCGATGTTAAATAATAAATGAAAAAACATAATTTAACATGGGCTGTGGGTTTTCAGGCGTAAAACGATAGATGAAACCAGTGCCTTTTTTAAATATGACCTACGAAATCTATGTGTAGCTATCAGCTTTCCAAAGGTCCATTATTATTTTTTTCCAAACATTATTACTAGCTAAAATACCATGGGTAGTTAACTAGTAAGTTTTTGTTAGCTGGGTTTATATTTTTGACAATGTTTATTATTGTTAGTATCTCAATTTATTTATAAGTACATACCAAAATGAGAAGCAGGTTCACTGTGATAACTTTTTTATTTTCAATAAATTTAGTAAATGTTAATGTATGAAAATTATATTTATGTGCAATAAAGATTAAATGAACAAAATACGAAGACTACAAAAAATATAATAAACCTGATAAACATCAATTATATATATACAATGTGTTTAGAAACCGACCCGACAAACTTTAAGGGCTTTTTCTACAGTGAATTTTAATGATAAAATGTCCTATATAAGTGGGGTGAAAATTCAACCCTTTTGGAATGGCAGCATTTTAATAATTTGGTCATCGTGTAGGAAAAATATTGTCAGATAACTCAAAACGAGTGGCAATGCAATAAATATCACTTAAGTATCGAAAACAATATTGTAGACTGTTAAACAAATTTTTTTAGCCAAAAAATACAGTCAAAATTAAAGTTGCTGTAATTAATCTCAAAAATTTTAAGTTGATTTTTCACCCCACATGTATGGGACATTTTATGATTAAAATTGAATGTAGAAGAAGCCCTTTAAGTTTGACGGGGTGGTTACCTAACACATTGTATACACTGTGTACATTTTACACTTAATCTAACAAAATGTGCGGATATTAGACAAAAAAATAGCGATAAAAACAAAAAAAAAAACTTTTTTATATAAAATTATTATCGTACGATCAAGGTATTTTTCTTGTATTTTATTCATTCAAAGTTGTCTTGTTTGAAAGCTAGAAAGACTAGCAATTATAGTAAAAATAAACTTACAATATCAAACAGAAACTCGGAAAATTTCTTTTTATCCATTTAAATTAATTAAAAAAAAACGCTTTTTAACTTAATTTAAATTTAACGATACTTTCTTGTCTCAAGTCCGCACATTTCGTTTGATCAAGTGTAAAATTAACACATTGTATATTTACTCTCATATATTCATTTATA
Source organism: Pyrausta nigrata (assembly GCA_949316185.1). Classification (NCBI taxonomy): domain Eukaryota; kingdom Metazoa; phylum Arthropoda; class Insecta; order Lepidoptera; family Crambidae; genus Pyrausta; species Pyrausta nigrata. The sequence continues at coordinate 13,502,604 of OX438949.1, read as the reverse complement.
TTTGCTTGTTATTCTAGAGGTATTATCACATTGTTTTGTTTTCATTATGAGTATTTCGTTAATACTTCTGTGATATATTGTGTGTCCCGCAATAAAGTGCAATCCCGAAAGGAGGTTTAATATAGCAAAAATTTTCGTCAAAAAATGTGCATTTGTTTTACTTTTATTTAACAGAATGCATTTAGCAAATTTCGCGTAATCGCAATGTGTAATTTTAAAATGCCGTAAACAGAGTTCTTAAGTAATATTTATTTGCAAGAATACAGTACATAGGTTCTTAAAGTAGTGTTCGTAAAGTGTTTCTTATGTTAGATCGTAGAGGTTTTTTCTATTAAAAGGTGATACGATGGTATAATTAATTGTATTTTTTTCTGTATTATGGGTATAATTTAGAGAATTATAAAGGTGATTTAAAAAACACCCTGCAAAAAATGCATCTATATTACAAAAAGCAAAGTATACGTCATGATAGCTACTTTTTGCCAGCTATTTGTTATTTTGTTTTCATTGGCATAACTTTTTTTTACCTCATCATAATCAACCTCAATTTTGCACATAGCGTCATACAGTAAAAATATTAATTAATCAATAGAAGCTAGAAACATTTCGTTTTATTTTTCTTGTCGATTATTTTATTTATTATTATATTATATTGCACTTATAACAAAGTATTGCTCTTTATCACGGGACACACTGATACTGTCTAACATCGACAAATGAAAAATATTTTTGGGTGAATAACAAAAGTTATGTTAAAATTACACAAACCTAGTCAACAATAGGTACTGTAATGTTACGTTTTTATTACATATAACTGTTATGTTACGTTTTTATTATTTACTAGATACCGAATGATAATTTTGTTTTTAATGTTAAATAATTCATTATTATATGTATAATAAATTAAGTCGTAAATTTTAAAATGATATGCCTTTGGCCAAGAATTGTTTTTGTGATCTATTATTGACATTGATAATACCCTATTAATTAGTGTACCTACTTATGACATTAAATTTTGCAATAACGCTTGACGGGATAAAAGTTATAGAATTATTATGTATTTTCCCTTCGAATTTTTGCTCTCTGGTATTATGCATCAAATATACAAAACAATAGAATGATCTATTGGTTTTATTGAAACACCACAGTTATTTCAAAGCTCTTTATTTTTAATATTTATTTTACTAATCTAATGCTTATACAAAGACTCAATAATATCACATTTCTGATGTGGATATTATCAATCCACGAACTAAGCTAATCTAAAAAATGCCTAAAACTAAATTGTCTATTTCTCTAAGTACCACCATATCCGACCAATTACATAAACATTTATGAATGCACTCGGTAAAACAAAATAAAATTGTGTTTTCATGTGCCTCTTGATACAATTTATGTATAATTTCCAAAAAATGATTATAATAGATATAAGTACATTCTGTAAGTTGAGATTCTACAAAACTAATAAAAAATGTATCGTCTAAGTACATACCGATAGGATTTTCATATTTTTTACTTACGGAGTATACTCATAAATTAAATTAAATAATAATTTTGCACTTTATACTAAATACTTCATAAATAATTATGTTCATAATTATAGGAACGCAAATTTAAACTAAAGTTTATAATTGCTTTTAATTAGTGTATGTTTTTAACAGTTCGAGGTTTGAGGCACCAAAATTTAAATATCTTCGTTAAACATAGGTATGACAATATAGAAACATAAAATTTAAAATTCGGTTGTTTGTTCTTTTCACTGTTAACAATATTATTTTAAGTAAAACTGGTTTTGGATCCATGACATATTATTTCTATAATGAAAACATTTTTAATAGAAGTCACAAGAAGAAATCCTATTCAAAACTCTGAAATAATAATAAGCCGGTTAAAATACTTATTTCCTCGATAGGAATCATATGTTGTTTAGTTTGTTCAGTATAATAAATTATCCCTTACATTTTCACTGTCCGAATATTTATAATGAATATTTAATTAGTCTTTGTTATTTAGACATACACTGCACAATAAGAATATGGTAAAAAGTTTGAAAATAGATAAAATGTCACATGAATATTTATTTCTATGTATTATTCATTTATTTTTGTGTCTGATTTTGGTCCATTAATAATTCAGCGGATATTTTGATCTAATTTTGCGTTTAAATAACTGTATCAACTAAACTGTTGTTTAAAATTTAAAAAAAGAAGACATTTTATCCATTCAATAGCTTTTATTGTACCTTTCTAAAATAATTATTCATACAACCACAATCACAACAGTACAACTAGTCAACAAGTCGATTCGATAAAAAGAAAAAAAATGTTTGAAAAAACAAATGACGAAAATGAACATAAACGATCATAACAAAATGATCAGTGGGTGATTTGAACACAATTTACGGAATAGGAACATTTCGTCAGATTGTATCTATAAAGCATCATATTTTGTTGTTGCTAATGTATTTCTTCAACAATGACGCCAGAAAACAAAATGCTCTCAAAAGATCAGCCCAAAGATACAGAAAAACATAAAAAATATTTATATCTTTCCAAATATAAGTAAGTAGGTACTATGCAACCAAAGGTTTCAATTTATCACCAATATACCAAAATTCACAACACTGATTGGTAACATTCAATAAGTACAATTAAAACTTTATCCTATTGTATAGATTTGGTATTAATTAATATTTATTGATATTTTTTATAAATAGTTTTGTTTAAATGCCATAAGTACATACACTTAACGCACGACTATTTTTCGTTATTATAGGGATATACATAGATAGTGTTAAAATATGCTTATGGCGTGCCTGGTACAAGCAATTTTGAATTTGTTGCACATTTATTTTTACAACACTTCTACTACGAAATCTATTCTTGGCACTGTATAATAACGAAAAATAGATACAATGATACAATCGAGTTGAAATTAACATGGTTTGGCAAGTCTCCATAGAGCAGAGGTGACACCTCCACTAAGGCAGGTATCCAATGATATATTTAACATATCTAAGCGTTGTAAAGCTGTATGCTTATTGCATATACAAAAAGGCACATAAAACGTACTCAGTGCCAGCCCATGATAATTTTGTCGACTTTATTTTTCAAGCGATATAAATACCCTTATCTACAAACCCGCTTAAAATCTAGTTCCCATGCACTTAGATTTGAGCAGCCAAAAAAAAAACACAGCCAGATAACTCACAGTTCCCCATAATAGTCGCTTTATATCAAATATCACATTTATTTCAGCCTAACGTGTACGAAGAAATAGTTTTATGCGAACTATAAGTCCTATTGATACTGGTGTAAAAAATTGACTTGAAACTTATTTTGTAATTTTATGTATTTCGCCTCGCGCGACGGTAACTGGGATATTTAATTTTGCTAAGTTCGATGTAAACCTATTTCTCGTACGCGTCAAATTATTATTTGGGTTGCTAAAGAGTACTATAAACCACTCACGGTTGGAGCTAAACATCTGATTGATACACGCTGGGTACTATTAATTATATAGTATACATTAATTACTCGGGATCGGATATTTGAATGCACGTTTACCTAACAGTATACTTTACACCGAAGCGAATCGTAACTGTGACCGACCGTGGCCACAAAAGCGCTGGACCTAGAGATTGTTCAGTATGAGGGGTTCCACACCCTGATTTTGAACACTCGTATTAAAGTTAAGGTTAATATGCATTCGATTATCATAGCCTAGCTCAATTAATCTGACTGGATCGGATTGGTTCAGCAGTAACTTCTTAACCAATCAAAATATTTATCAGCAGGGCAAGTGTTGAACATCTGGCCGCACCGAATCGCAAGATCCTATGTTTCTATCATTTTCCATCACTTAAAACTTATTTATTAGAGCGTGAAAGAGCAGGAGTGCGACTACATGCGGCAGAATCGACGAGGCTGTCGGCAACAACGCTCTCTCGTTCTTGTAAACGACGGCTCTGAGTAATAGAAAAAGATAGAAACATAGGAAAGTGCGATTAGGTTCAGATGTAATTCAACCCTAATAGGCCAATACCAAAGCGCCTTCGGAAGACTGGCCATTTTTGTGCGTGTAAAAGTACAGAAGAGCTCCAACTACAGTGGTCGTTCTCGTTAAAAAATGTACTGTTAATATTCGTCAGGTAGTTCCATGTTGGCAATGAGGTTTTTCTTTTCTTCTTTACCTGGTTTAGCATCGCCAAGGGTCGGCCTTATTGTGGATCGCGGTTCGAAGCATGGCTGCAACAATGAAATAACCATAAAGATATCGTTCGTGACAATAAAGAGGTATTTGGGTCATATTGATTTGCGTATCAAGATCATCTTCACATTACGCCAGATTCGTCAGTTTTTCACTGCTTCGTGGTACTATGTTATGAATTATGATACAGGGTGCTAGTCAAATAGTCTAGTTCTTTAAGGGGGTGAATTTGGTCATAAGTTCTTACAAATTTTGCTATGGGATTATGATCGAAATCTAAAAATAAACACAGATGCTCGATACGAATAATTCTGCTACTTCGATGAGAGCCCCAGTTTTCACGATTTCCGTGATGACTCCGTACTAAAAGTTGTAGGTATTGTGGCCATATTCAGCCCCTTATTGCACTGTTTACACCCTGTTGATTTATTAAATTTTTCGTCATTCCATAAGTTTTAATAGTTTCATACAGGCTGTTCATCCGGCCTATCGTTGCAGTCTCTTAACTATCTCTTAGTCACTTTTACCGGTCCGGGAAAACTGCCAGATCCGGCGTAGTGTCAGGGCTAAGAGATGAAGTCTATAATAGAGCAAATTTACTAAAAAAAATAAATGTTGGCTATCTAGCCCTTCCTTAAAAATAGAAAAGGTGTTTCGCGGGAGAAAAAAGCAAGACGGTGATATCCATGCTTTCTCGTCAATCCCCTTAGATATTTTCAAAGTGCAAGTAAGCCATGGAACTGAAATGTAATTCTCAAAAAAACACTTTTTCCAAAATGCTATTACTCAAACATTTTGACGTTTAGTATCAAATCTTCTGAAGCTGGTAAACTACAAACTTAAGCGGTTCGTTTTTAATGTTTATTGTGTTAGTTTCTCAAGAAAATAACCCTAAATATTAAGTTACATAGACTACAATTAGGTGCCCTTTGAATGCCAATTAATTAGACTGCATGATTACCTTTTTCGTTCTCATCTTCGAAAGCCAATAATTTAACTATGTAATATAATAAATGTATACATTGAAGTAGGTACATAGTAATATAAAAATAATAATGCAGTAGGTACCTTCACTCCAACAAAAGTTAGGAAGCAGATCAGACATACAATCTACATTAATATCAGTCACCATTATTATAAAAAACAGATTACTAACTCAGTCTAATCCCAATTAATCTGGTCACGCTTATCTTCCTGCAAAAAAATAAAATAAGGCCTTTCTTCTCTTTCTGGTCGTTCCCTCAATGCTGAGGATCGTGACTGTATGTAAATTTTCTCCACTCGGTCCGATTCTGCGCCATATGTACCGCTCCCTGTATCTGGCCTCCAGTCACCTCCTTGAGTTGGTCCACCCATCTAGCTGGCGCTCTTCCTCTAGCGCGCTTCCCCTCCATTTGTCCGAGAATGATGAGTTTCTCTAGGCTGTGCAATGGGGATCGCATTATGTGCCCAAAGAAACTCCGGATCCTTTCCTGGCACGTAGTCAGCAGGCGCTTGGTGACCCTTAGTTCTTCAAGGATAGATACATTGGTTCTCATAGCTGTCCAAGGAATGCGCAGTAGCTTTCTCCAACACCACATTTCAAAGGCATTTATCTTGTTGCGTTCCTTTTTCCTGAGACACCAAGTCTCCACCCCGTACAGGAAGATAGAGAAGACCAACGCACGAACCAAACGCATCTTAGTTACTCGGCGAATATTGCGGTCTTTCCAGATTTTATCGAGGCTAGTCATGGCACTTTTAGCCGTCCGATTTCTTTCTCGCAGTTACCACTGTTAGAGATCAGCGACCCCAAGTATGTAAATTCGTCTACTTTTTCATAATCCTTGAGCGCATTTGATGGACTTAAAACTTGAACTCTGTCCACCACCATCACTTTGGTCTTAGAGCGGTTTATGTGCAGACCAAATTCAAGACTCACTCTCGCTATAGGCTCCAAGATCAGAGCCATCTCGGACTCACTAGCTGCCAGGATTGTTGTGTCATCGGCATATCTTAGGTTCGTGATCTTCGTACCGCCCACCGTAACGCCGCCGTCCCAGCCATCAAGCGCCTGCCTCATAATATACTCGCCGTAGAGGTTAAACAGCTTCGGAGAAAGTATGCATCCCTGACGGACCCCTCGTTCTGTACGGAATGTTTCAGATTGTGATTCATCCAATTTCACGAAACTCGACCCGTCAAGGTATAGCCTCTGGACAAGGAAGATAAGGTGTGATGGCATGCCCATTTTCGACATCATCCTGAACATGGAATTCCATCTTACGCAGTCAAATGCTTTGGCATAGTCTATAAAGCACAACACAAGAGGTTTATTGAATTCGCGGCATTTTTGAATGAGTAGGCGTACGTTCAGTATTTGCTCTCGTGCTCTTTTTCCTTGCACAAACCCTGACTGTTCCGGAGGAATCTGTCTATCTATGTAGGCGGCCAGTCTCTTATTCAGAATCTGGAGCATGATCTTACTAGCGTGAGGCATGAGAGAAATAGTGCGGTAATGTTCGCATTTCTTTGTGGAACCTTTTTTGTGTAAGGGGATGACAGCAGATTGTGCCCAGTCCTGAGGCCAAATACCAGTGTACCAAATCTTGCTACAAATCTACAAAGGCCTTTAGTGGAGATAAACACGTATGAACAAATAGGTAGGATTTGTGTATTTTTTTTGTTTTCTACTGTAAGATTTATGCCGATAATTTTATAAAAAAAAGTAAGCAAGTGAATCTATACGATGACGTATTTTTGCTGAGTTCGTGCCGATCCGTTTTTACCTACCGTCTGAAATTATTTACAATGTGGAGCAGACAGTCAGAAAGTTAATTTTGATCATGAAGAGTTAAGTACAACTTTTACTAAGAAATAAGCGTTTGATACGTAATACGTGTAAGTACATTTTTTCATTACTTATATCATGAGTAGTTGCTTAATACTTTATTTTCGTTTTATTCTTAATTTGTATGTTTTTATTAAATGTACGAGTATACACGATGGGGCAAACCGACGGAGTAAACCGACAGATTTAACCAACGATTCTAGTGCTTAGTCCAAAAAGTAATGCAAACATAGCTGCCTAAAGCAAATTTTCGAGATATTAAATTATTTTAGTAATTCACAAGTTGAAAAATTCAAGGGTAGCCTAAAATAAAGTAATGTGACGTAAACCTGTCTATGAGACGTTAGCGATCTTAAGCTCATAAATAATTAACCGTCATATTAACTTCATACTCAAGTCGTCTTTGATCGTATCTGAGGCCCAATTCTAGCGCCTTCGATAAGTATATTACATTCGATATTTATCGAAAAAACATGGCGCATTTCACAAAATGTGATAAATATCTGACATTTTTATACTTCGAGAATACGCAACATCTAAATTTTGTGATATTCGCCATGTTTTTTCGATAAATATCGTATGTGATATAATATCGAAGGCGTGAGAATTAGTCCCCTGTTGGGCTAAGATGCACAACATCGTTAAATTGTCGTTAGACATAAGAAAATTTGTCATCGTGTCTTATTTTATCATTTTTCCTAACATGGCAACCACTTACGATAGAAATACTTCCCACGAGAAGCCTTTATCCACACGACCACAGATAATATACAACATTTCGTTGATATTCAATCATTCGTTCAATTTTACTACCGATTTGGCTTAAACACTTAATCCCAAGCACGACTATCGATTTAAAACTAAATTACTTACATCTGTTTTTGACATGACATTGATAGTTTTGACAGCCGAGTCCCTACTCTAGTTGACGATGTCCGATAGCCATCTCGCTCGGTAGCGATGTCATTCTGGCGTGAGTGACAGGGACGGCTAAAGTCGACAATACGGACAACGTCAATCGGAGTAGGGCCTCTGTTTTATAAATCAAAGTCAAAGGCGTACCCATTAATATTTTCCAACAAATTGTGTTATTAAACTAACAAATGGAAAATAAACTAATATGATCATTTACTTTTAAAACTGTGATGTAATATAGGTACAGATTACTTATCATACATGAAAGCGCACCTGGGTTTTGCTACCTTCCTGACTCCTCAAGGAGCTGCTAAGGTGGAGCAACCAGTAGGATTACCTTAGGCCTGCTCAGTAGAGCAGTGAAAAACAGTAAGTATTGAAGCATTTAAGCAGACATGCAACATTTTGTCATAGAGTGTTTTCTTTGGTATTTGAAAATTTGGTAGTAACTAAACCAACTATACCTACTTACATACTTAGACGTTTAAGTATGCACAAAAAGAAAATACATATTAGTTTATTAAATAATAATATGTGTTTACATTGTATTTCAGGATTTAATTTTGGAAGGTACGCTGGAACAGAACAAAATTGGATTCAAATGTAAGGAAAAGTTTATTTCACAGAATACTTGTAGTAGTACAAACATGCATCACTTTGATAGTAATTGTGAATAATTTTTGATCCCTTCAAGCTTGTGATATGTTAGTAAATATGCAGGTTCTATTGACATGTTCATTTGATTGTTCATAATTATTATGATTTAATTGCTTTCAACATTTTCCACCTTTAATAGATACCTTGAGTCACCTGTAACAAAATCAAAAGATATCATGAAAAACATAGTATTAAAGAGTATGTATTATTTTTCAGAAAATGTCATCGCAGTCAACGTTGACTTGTAAGAAGCAGTGGAGACTATGGTGATAAGACTTATCGTATTAAAATTTTAAGAAAAGGTTTATCGTTTGTAATACCTTATTATTATTCTATAAAATTACATATTATTGTTTATTTGACTAATGATTTTTCTACTTCAATTAATTTTACTTTTATCCACCTTTATGTATAATAAGGTATATAAGTATATGGTACGTAGGTAAAAGTAGGCTCCCCATAAGTTATTTAAAAGCAAGTTAGGCGCAGATATTGACTGGAATACTTTTTAGTGCACAAAGCTACATTAAGGAAGTTTACATATCTAAGATATTTTAGTATGCAAGTTTTCACAATTTATTTCACCGATTTACATACACTTAATATATGCTTCCTACTACTGGTCCTAGACTGTAGACACTGCTTACAGTAGTTTGGGCTTAGCACAGAGAGCGGTGTTGTCCAATTTGCTGTTGTTTTCATGGGTCAAAAGGAGGCAACATAGGTAGACCCTAAGAAACAAAAATAATGATTACCTAACCTATCCTACCTATGTAAAATAACATACATTATAAAAGGTTAGGTTCTGTTTTCAATACAGTATTTTGTAAGTTTATAAAACACAACAATAACAGCTATTCTTTGCTTTTGTGTAGGTGAAAGAGTTCTTTGTGATAAATGATTTCCGTAAGTGTTTATATTGGAGATCTCACCTTCAAATAGGCTAGATTCTATAAGCCTTCTAGCCGCTAGAAGGCTTATAGACTAGTTGGGGCCAAGCTAAGCCTGTCAATGATGTGAAATATCAGTATCCATGGGCTTAAATATTCGCCAAAGTGACTGAAATACACTCTCAAAAATCGACTTGATCGCAAATATCACCGATGCGTTTCTGTCGTATTTCTTACACTGGTCGTTCGTCATATGCGTTTAACACAAAATATATAATGGTATTATGGTACGGACATATTTTTCGCCATTTACACAGTTTTTTACCGACTTTAATCAAGTTTTTTCCTTTGTCGTTAGCACCAAGTGACCACGATAATATGTCATGCGAAAATGTCAAAAATAGATTAAAATAGACAAATAAAAGAGACTCATGTTAGAGTGTGTAGACAATTTTATCGTTTTCTATCGTATTTCGTATTTTGACAGTTAGACATGACATAAATGACATGACATGTTAGCAGCGGTAGACTAATGATATAACGCTGTCAAAATACGATAAACGGCCGCGATAATGATATGTTGTTTAACTCATGCTAGGGCCACTGGTCGGAGTGGTTCGTGAAGCGTGAAGTTTTTTTTCCTTGCTTAAACCTGCTTAAAGATTCGTTTACAAGAAGTACCATCGTCAATTGTTTTTTTTTGTTTCAGAAACTGATTATGTTAATATGGCAGTATAACACCCATTTTGATATACTTACCTAACATTATAACCTTGTAATATCATCAAAAATCCGTGGTTAAAATCTGTCGGGTTACTCCTTTCCCACCGTGTATGTAGAAGCCTAATGTTTCATTTAATAATTGTAATAAGTACCTACCTATGTTGCGAATCTTTGTGAAGTTGAGTGACTTTCTCTAGGTAGGTAACCGTGACCCATAGGAAGATATAACATTTTCCTACTAAAATTTTATTAAAGTTATGAATATTCACACTAATCAAAAAGCATATACCAGGATAATAACCAAAAATTACACTTGAATTACATACTAAATAAATATTATCGGAATAACAATAGGACAGTAGGTAACCTACCTTGGTGTTTTAATTATTTTTTAACTTACCGTGTAGGTGTTTAATTTGTGTATCCGTTTAAATTGATCTATTTCTGATGGATCTAAGCTCTAGCTAACTTACCTCCAATTCGAAATTTTTGAAAAAAACATCAGCCTTCGCCAGGGGTCCTACTCAAGTTGACGACGTCCGTATTTTTGAGTCTAGCCATCTCCCTCGTTTGCGTTGTCATTCTAGCATGAGTGACAGGGACGGCTACAGTCGAAAATACGGCGTCGTCAACCGGAGTGAGGCCCCTGATTTTTGGTCGTCGGTTTGCCGGACTGGCAGTCTCATCTTACTAGACATTATGAAAGTGAAGGAACGGAGTGCATAAAACGCTCTATGACATCTCCAAGATAGGCCACCGCAGAAATTCGGCTAAAATAGGAAGGTATAAATACGTCGTTATTAATAGGATTCAATTACTTACAGTTTCACAAATGTTCATGTTACAGCAGTTCTCAATAGTGATTTCGCACTGGTCGGGGCGCGCAGTCATGGGAGTCACGTTCTTGTTCACTATGATGCGTTTCTTTATCCTGAAAAGAGAAGACAATATTAAGTAGGTCCTACTTGTTAAAAAAAGTTATCAACCGCGTTTCGTAACTAGCTATACAGAAAGTTAATAAGTGTCAATTTGAACCAAAGTGTCTTCGGCCAATGGTCAAACAGGGTCAAACGACAAATAGATATAAAAAAATCTTTAACGCCAAGTAAACTGAAAGTTACGGTGGTCGTACAAAAACATAGACATTATACAGGTGACCCTGTAAATCGTGGATGAAACGAAACAGGGAGATAAAGAAGGTTATTTCTGAAAATAGTCATACCGTAGAAGGAGTTTTTGTCGGGAATATCCTCCTTTATATCCCTGTGTCGTTTGATCAACGATTAACAGGGCCACCTTGTAGATGTGTTTAAAATATAAGACAGCAAACTTAAAACTTACGAATAAGAGGCTCAATTCTCGCGCCTTCGATATTACATCACATAACGATGCTTATCGAAAAAACATGGCGGATATCACAAAATTTTGATAATACGTCTACGTATGAAAATGTCGAATATTTATTACAGTTTGTGATATCAGCCATGTTTTTTCGATAAATATGATATATAATATCGAAGGCGCGAGAATTAGCCCCCTGTTCTTTTTCGAAGTCGGTTGAATGAAAATATTATTAGCCAACTGGTCTTCATTAAACGTAAGGCCGAAATTGTGTCATACATATCAAACTTGCCTTCTTATACGTATTTAAACACTGGGTAAACTTTGCCATTTTTTTCTGTTACAAACGCCGTCGCTTTTGGCGTGGTTTTATTATATCCCAATTAGTGATTCTGTTATAGGTAGGTATTATTTAACTTTTGATAAATATGCACAGTTATCAAGACAAGTAGCTCGATAATTTATATAGGTTTCTATAAAACATTATTGCGCGTAAGTGCCATAATAAAAATATTTAGGTATCTCTATAATAAAAACGGAAAATTTAAAAAAAACATATTCCAAAAACGTGTATGATTTTGACATATTGCTGTAAATATTTTAAAAACAAATTTCATGTGCTTGTGTACCTAACAGATGAGATGGCGTAATATGACTAAAGAGTGTATACCTCTTAACAACTGCCTACATAGTTTACGTACCTATGACAAACATATTTAGTGTATGACCGGTGTCATATTGATATGATAAATTCACGTAATAAAATACTTATATGTAGGTACCTACCTAGTTGGTGTCACGCCTCTTCAGCTATATTTTTAACAATGAGGTCATATAGTGTTTGATGAACACTATTGCAATACAATCATCAAGTAAGTAAGTTAAAACTTACCTACATACATAGTTTCTTAAAGCTAATTTCTAAAAACGACATGAACTTAACCAAATTAATAATCCGAAATATAGGCAGGAATTCAATTCAGTTGAAGTTATTGAAGATACTTTTGTGTACAGATACTTTACTCGCAACCGGCACGATCTTCAAAAGTCAAATTTTTCAAACTTTGATATTAATTTTTTTCCCAGTCAACTCCCGTTTTTAGCCAGTATCTTTAGAGTCACCTTACAACCAGTAAAGGTGAGGTACTTCTAGTCGAAAGTAGTTCCGCAAAGCAGAATGTCTTTAGTATAACATTATGATCTGGATATACATTTAAGAAAAGAGTGAAACTGAATAGGCTGTCTACCTCTAAGTATAGTCAGACTGCCTCGTTGGTCTAGTGGTCAGCACGCTGGGTACTATCCACGAGATCCCGGGTTCGAATCCCGGATCGGGCCGACAGTGTTTGGGTTTTTCTGTCTTGTAATTACTCAGACACAGCTCCGGAGTCAGGAAGTTGGTGGTGTTAACACCCCCGTGCCTCGGAAAGCACGTCAAGCCGTTGGTCCTGCGCCTGATCTCTCTACGGTCATGTCGGACTGCCGTCTCACCGAATTATGAGAGTGAAGGAACAGAGAGTGCACCTGTGTTTTGCGCACACACTTGTGCACTATAATATGTCCCGCGCAGTTAGCTAATCTTTGTTGAGATAGGCCGCCGTAGTCTAAATTCGGCTAGGAGGACATTATTATTATTATTATAGTCAGACATTACTCTCGGGCGCATCGTCGCTTATCTACCAGGTGAGCCGTGAGATTGCAGGCAAATGTCTTTAAATTAAAAAAAAAAATATATAAATAAGTAGAATTTTTACCTAGGCCTCCTCTTCAGGTGAAGAACCTTGGTGATGAGCACAGTGCAGGCCACACACAGCAGTCCACACAGCACTCCTAGCACCACGATGACTGGGTCCCTTACGTTGTCCCATCCTTGATTACATTCCGTCATCACGAATTCGCCATTGGTCTGGCCTTCAGCAAGTTCTAAGGGTGAGTTTTTGGTGCAACTGCAATGAAAAACTGTCTGTTGAAGTAGGGTCTCATGAATAAGTTAAAAGTAATTATTGTATAAATTAAGCAATTTTCTTCAGGTGGGACTCGAACCTTCACTATTCGGGAGAATGCTATCTCAACTGAGCTACCGAGGACGTTGGGTACTCGAGGATTTTTTATAAGTGCCTGCTTTTCCAACGAGCCGGAGTTTGATTTTATTTACTTCGGGAAAAGTATCCACTACCCGACGGATATTGCAGCAAAAGTGCAATCGCCTGAATAGCCAAGGGTCATGGATTTGCGTCCGACCTAATGAGAGTCGATTAACTGTGTGCAATGCAATATTTACGTTAAAAGCTTAGAATTTTAAGGTTAAAAGTAGCAACCTTTCGAAAAATGAGCAACGATAGTTCAACCGCCTAACTGAATCCCCGCCTGCGGGGTACGGGGTGTGCGGGAGTAGATTAATATGGGTCAATGATCGGTGCGGGCAGCGGTTGTGATTTCGTTGGGTGATTTGAATTCCGAAACGAATGTGAATTTCAGAATTTCAAAATTCTAATTACCCAGTCAAATCACAAGTGCTTAGTAAACAGCGCAAACATAAGATTAGTTAGAAGAGTATTTTTGACATATCAGAAAATGACCAAAAGTAATTTAAAAAAAAACTAGACTGTTTTTTTTACAACAAAAGAAATTAACCAGACCATAGAAGGACTTATCAACTTAAAGTTACACCATAACCCAGATACTGACTTGCAGATCTCCTTGGGTGCTGGAGTAGCAGGGACGACCTTGGAGATCTCACACCTTTGACCCGTATAGTCACCGGAACACTGGCACACTGGTATCTGGTCGTCATTGACTGAACAAACACCGCTGTTCAGGCAGTATTGGGAGCACATGTTGATTTCGCACCTTGCACCTCTGAAGCTGTGCTTGCAGCTGAAACAATATTTTTTTTTATTAAAATCTCTTTATTTCGACCAATCACGGAAGAGAAGGGAGCTGCGCCTTTGACTTTGTTTTGTTAGCATCCTATACAGTACCTGACAAAACATCTAGTGTTTTAATTACCAAACTCCTAATTTTTAAGGAGTTCCACCATCAGCTCAGCTCCACATAATGACTATCAGACGTAACAACATGTCAACATTAAGATACTAGTACGAAAACACTATATATGCCTTCAAAATTTGAGGGTTTCCCTTGATTACACCAAGATCCCATCATCAGATCTCGACTGGGCCAAAATGGGACCAACTAGAAGGTATAGCCTCTAGGTGAACACATTTTTAAACACAACTGACTGAGATATGCGGTAACATAGCCAAAAAAAAAACATACAGTCGCATTGATAACCTCCTCCTTTTTGAAGTCGGTTAATTACATATTATATTTTATTTAAATGTATTATTATTAGTTAGCACATGAACCATTGAGCAATGATTTAGGAACTGACCATCCAACTTCGAAGCAAACATGCTCAGGGCGCTGTTGGAGCTGGCTCGAACCCTGCGCACCAGGGATGTGCATCGCTTGCGCATTGTTGTGTAAAAACAATCTACACGCGCTTCTGCAAACATCCCCGATGCACTACAGAATCGAGGCAGCCCCATCAACACCCTGTTACGCATTATTAAACTGAACGCGCAGAGCGCTGTACTGTCTTTTTGTGTAGCTGATCCAGAGCTTGAGTAGAATGTGGAGCAATAAGCCCTAAAAAGGGTCATCTTGACCTCTGGGGAACAACGACTGAATCTTCGAGAAATCATGTTAGCTCTGACTGACAGCGCTCTGCGTTCTCTTTCAAAAGTTAATAGTTACTGTTAAATATTGTTAAGTGTTTACTAGCACTTTGGGTTTTATCAGTTTATTTGCTTAGGCCCACTTGCGCACCTCCGGATTGGCTAATCTGAATTTGTTCAAGGCTTATATTCTGAGTTGAAAGCCCACTTGCTCCAGTCCGGATTAGCTAATCCGGACTAGTGCAGATGTACCTTCCGGTTTGGCTAATCCAGACTAGTGTAAGTGGGCTTCTAACTGAGTTAAAAGCCCACTTGTGCCAGTCCAGATTAGCTAATCCAGTCTAGCGCAAGTGGACCTTACGAATTAGCTAATCCAGAATTGTGCAAGTGGGCTTTCAGCTCAGATAATAGGCCTTGAAAAAGTATGGAATAGCTAATAATAATAATGTCCTCCTAGCCGAATTTCGACTACGGCGGCCTATCTCAACAGAGATTAGCCAACTGCGCGGGACATATTATAGTGCACAAGTGTGTGCGAAATACACAGGTGCACTCTCTGTTCCTTCACTCTCATAATTCGGTGAGACGGCAGTCCGACATGACCGTAGAGAGATCAGGCGCGGACCAAACGGCTTAACGTGCTTTCCGAGGCACGGGAGTGTTAACACCACTAACTTCCTAACTCCGGAGCTGTGTCTGAGTAATTTCAAGACAGAAAAACCCAAACACTCTCGGCCCGACCCGGGATTCGAACCCGGAACCTCGTGGATAGTACCCAGCGTGCTGACCACTAGACCAACGAGGCAGTTATAGAATGGAATAGCTTATCCGGACGTGGGCCTTATAGTTTCTTTGGCGCGCTGTGATTCATGTGACGTGACGCTGTCGACGCATGTGCATTTGCAACATTTTTTGACAATGCGTAGATCGTATGCGTATTCTGCCTAAGATAATTGGTGCAGAGTATACAAATAGCATTAAACATATAACAGTTCCATACCTGCAGGTTGGTTCACCTTCAGAAGTTAGACTGCAATCGCCTTCAAGACAGTAGTTGTTACAAACAGATATTTCACACCGGTCCCCTCTGTACCCAGGCGAACATTGGCAAGCCAACTTCCCCTCAACTTTGACTCCGTGAAGACAGAACAGCCCTCGATCTTTGGGGATGTTAAAGGAATCGTTGATCACCGTATTGTTTTCAGATAATTTGGACAAAGCCTCACACTCAGGTATACCTTGGATCTCATCAGCGATCTGATAATTCGCAACGATACCAAAAGGTACTTCGTTTGAGAACTTCAAGAACTCGATAGGTTCAGCATCTGGTGTATCTTTTGCAAGTTTCCAAACGTACTTGTAGCCCCAATCGACCCAATAAATTGAATCATTCGATACTGTTAAAGCATTCGGTTGGTGGTGAACACCCTTCAGCAAAGTTTCTCGATTCTTTCCTTCAAGATCTGAGCTTTCGATGGAGAAGTGTATACCTTCTTTGTCATCGGCCCAGTATAATCTCTTAGTTTTCTGGTCGATTGCTATGCTGACCGGCATGAAAATGTCAGTGCTTACAATAACCTCCCGTTCTGAACCATCGAATTTGGCTCTTTCTATTCTTGGTTTTGTGATATTTGTGTTGGTCCAATAAATGTAACTGAAAGAAAAATGACAAGTTGTAATAATCAACCTATTAGATTAATAAAACTCAGGCTGGACGAAAAAGAAATCAAGACTGGATAGTTAATTTCTAAATTCAGCTACCTTCAGCACAGAAAGAAGATGTCGAAGAGATCTTTCTTTGCCATGCTCTAGAAATTAAATTATCAGAATCTGTGTTCCTTTAGTGGCAACTTACCCTCTACAGCTGTCAACGGCAATAGCTCTCGGAATTTCTTCTTGCATTTTGATCAACAGGTTTCCATAGTCATCGTTTATGGAGCCCGGCATCAGTGAAATCCAGAATATACTCCTTTCATTCGTGTCCGTCCAGAAAAGCATGCCCTTAACAGGATCAAATGCTAGACCCTGGATGTTTTCGTACGATCTCCTCCTGACTAAGGACTGGTACTTTTTTGTGGCTAAGTGGTAGCTAAAGATGGATGCGTTGTCGTTCTGTTTGTCGACAAAGAGAAGCATGTTGTGGACGGCATCGTAGGCCAAAGCTGAGAGGTCCCTGAATCGGGATCCTTCGCTGCCGGTTTTCGTTTGGTTGCTGTAGAATTCTAGTTGGTCCCCACTGGTAATGGCTATATCTGTAACAAAGAAATGTTCATATTAGAATCTGGCGTTTCAATAAGAAAGTTGGGGCTACGTTCAAGGCAGATAGAAAATTCTCACAACATAATTGTTTAACGATTATAAGTTGCCCTCGGTAAAAGAACAATAGATTTATTGCTATCTGCTGTGGTAAAAGTCAATATGTCAGTAGGTACTAGGTATATCTCCATACACCGCAAATAATTTATATGAAAAGTCTCATCTAGAAATTTCTGATTGTCAATTATCCTCAATGAGCTTCACCTATTGTATGCAAATATAGCTTGATCAAAGGCAAGTTGTTAAACAAAATTAGGTGCTATTTTAAAATGGTTCTATCGTGTTCACGTGATATGAAGGACACGTGAAATAAACAAATAAACAATTTTG
Organism: Pyrausta nigrata; assembly: GCA_949316185.1. NCBI lineage: Eukaryota > Metazoa > Arthropoda > Insecta > Lepidoptera > Crambidae > Pyrausta > Pyrausta nigrata. The sequence goes on along the minus strand of OX438949.1, from coordinate 13,484,713 downwards.
AAAACGTGACACGAAACTGGTATGGGAAATGTAAAGGTCTTTTAGCTGATATTTTCATAGCTACCATAGACGTAGTAACTATTATATAATCTGTGCCAAAGATGAGTAATACCTAATACTACTGATAATGATGTCCTCCTAGCCGATTTCGACTACGGCGGCCTATCTCAACAGAGATTAGCCAACTGCGCGGGACATATTATAGTGCACAAGTGTGTGCGCAATACACAGGTGCACTCTCTGCTCCTTCACTCTCATAATTCGATGAGACGGCAGTCCGACATGACCGTAGAAAGATTGTGAGTTGTAGTTGTTGTAGTTGTAGAGTTGTAGAGAGACCACCAACTTCCTGACGGAGCTGTGTCTGAGTAATTTCAAGACAGAAAAACCCAAACACTCTCGGCCCGACCCGGGATTCGAACCCGGGACCTCGTGGATAGTACACAGCGTGCTGACCACTAGACCAACGAGGCAGTCTATACTACTACTAGATGGGGAGATAGATACTATGAGTATTTGTAGTACTTAAGTGATCGTAGGATACTTAAGTGACGCTGCATAGGTACGCTTTGTAAAAAATAAAAATACCAGTTAGGTATTAAACAATTTGTTACGCAAAGAGTAATAAAAGTAAGTACACAATTAGGAATTATTTTTACATTCAAATGCACGATTTGGCGTCGTTTGGTCACTATCGTGCCGTCTCGGAGAAACATTTAGGACCTTACTAAGTGCTTAATAAATAAGTTGCTAGTAGTCAGCTAACTGCCGCACTCAGAGACGTCAATTAAATTTAATCTATAATTAACTCTCGTTCTGTCACTTTCTTTGTCAACGAAATAGAAAAGGACGGCATGAGACTTAACGAAGGATTAACTAAATTGACATCTCTGAGTACGGCAGTAAGTAAATGTGACCTTGCGGACGTCATCTAGGTTTTACTACCTAGCTAGGTACTTACGCATTTCTTTGGTTTGCTTGTGCAAAATTAACTAGTATCTTTTATTTATTTATTTAAGCTTTATTGCACAACTAAAACTTTGTACAAAAGGCGGACTTAATGCCTAGCATATCTTAGTTGATAATGTATAAAAATGTGGATCAATATTTTGTAAGGCAATGTTTAATCGGCAAATAAAAACCAGTAATGAAGATTGGCAATCAGGTAAGTAGGTACTACTGTAACTACACTGAGTAGATTGATTAATTAGCGCCAAGTGCAACAGAAGTACTCTTTCAGTTATTATGAAGAGTGCTTACTGAAAAAGTATAGAGTCATCTCGTGGTAGGGGTTTAGAACTTGCGAGAATATTTTTTTTTTATTTTGTAATTTTTAAATGACAGTTACAATATAAAACAATACAGTTTCAAAAATACCATGAAACCTAATTAGGTTTGAATTGGCATTTACATTCGAAGCAACAATTTTTATAAATTTATATTAATTACACCTTTCAACGTACATTAAGAAAGATAATGAAAAAGAAATAATTGACATCTACACACGAAACCCAATACCGTGCACACTGATTGGGTTCTAGTCCTAATCAGTTTGTGGTAATGCATAGGTATGTAATGTATGTATTTATTTGCCTGCAATTAATGTTTACGTCGGCAAAGCAAATTTGAGCTGCTCCAAATGCTAATGAAAATATATCTACCTCTAGTAAAAGCCCCATAATTTCTCAAAAGCAACAACGAATGACGCTGTGATATCGTCATTGTCAAGCACATACCTATTGCTTTATTTATGAAAAGCGACATAGTTATGTATTTATGAAAATAAAAATAAATTGGGCACAATTAAACTTGAATCGTAATCACTAGGCGGCAATAAATGGGTATAAGGTAATAAATTGTTCTACAGTATTAAATGACGTAAAAGTAAGTAAACTTCATGAATATTTTGTAACTGAATACGCGTGAATTTTAATTTGGTATTTCATGTAAACGCTTAAATAATGTTCATGTTCTTTTGTGAATAATGAAAATGTAAGTTATTGAGAAGCTTAATTGTTTTTGAAATTCCACATTTTATGGCATGCTTTGAAACCAAGATAAGAAGGTTATCCGAGCCCCACCTGATTGAAATATTTACAGCAAAATGATAGCGTATCACTATCTTTTGCAACTTAATCGTTTTGCGGTTTATCGGCAATTTGACCCGCCAAGAACCCCATGGCTACGTGACTGTGCGCACGTACGATCGAATCAGTTTCGGTTTTCAGGGAGTTGTCAAAGTTCAATTAGTTTTAGGCTGACTATCCACTTACGCATCGCTCGCTACGAGTAGATATATCATTATTACTCTAAGACCCAGTTGCAGGAACAGAAATAAGCTTTGATGCCTTCATTAGCTTCTAACGTGTCATAATTTGGCAGTTTTTAGGGACATAATCTACACTAATATTATAAAAAGAAAGGACCGGTTCAAATACATTTGGTTTGGTACAGAGATTGTTTGAACCCTGGGAAGAACATATGTACTACATACGAGGGTCAAACTGAAAGTTCTTAGAAAATCAAAAACTGATTACATTAGCCAGTTATTAGTTTTATTATATCTTTTCAAAATATTGTCCATTGACGTCAATACACCGCTGCATGCGATGGAACCACTGGGAAAAGCACTTTGCCCACTCGTCCTTAGGGGTCTCTTCAATGGCATCGCGATACGCAGCCACCGCTTCTTCAGCATTCATAAACCGCTTTCCTTTAAGTTTTTCTTTAATTTTTGGAAATAAATAAAAATCACAAGGCGCGAGGTCGGGGCTATACGGCGGGTGACCCAGTAATTCAACGTTTGATGTCGCCAAATAGTCGATCGTTCGCTTGGCGGTGTGCGACGAGGCGTTGTCGTGGTGAAGGAGGATCCTACTGCGAGGTCGTTTCTCTCGAACTTTTTCCAAGACAAGTGGCAAACAATTGGTAGTGTACCATTCTGCAGAAACTGTTTTTTGATCCTCTAACACAATTGTTGCGAAATGACCTATCCTTCCAAAGAACGAGGCCACCATTTTTTTTCCCGCACTTCGATCTCTCTTCACTTTAGTTGGCAACTCCTCGAAAGGAAACACCCACTGAGCAGATTGTCTTTTGGTTTCAGGATCATAACAGTAAATCCAGCTTTCGTCACCTGTTAGTATGTCGAACACAGCATTTGAGTCACCTCCGTTAAATCTTTCAATCATTTTACGGCACCAATCCACACGATGGAGTTTTTGAGCCTTAGTCAAATTATGAGGTATCCACCGGGCGCAAAGCTTCCTGACCGCTAAATGTTCGTGGAGGATTTTGTGCACTTGACTCATACCGATGCCTAAGCTTGTCCGAATCTGCTGATAGGTCACTCTTTTGTCAGTCTCTATCATAAGCCGCACAACACAGATGTTATTTTCAGTCGTCGCCGTAGAAGGCCGTCCCTCACGTACATCATCAGTGAGATTAGTGCGACCACGTTTAAACTCATTAAACCAGTTGTAAACAGTCGCACGAGATGGGGCTTCATCATGAAAGGCCAATCGTAGTCTATCATAACTTTCTTGTTGACTTAAATGACATCGAAAGTCATAAAAAATCATTGCACGAAAATTTTCTCGTGTTAAATTCATTTTGACGTGACACAGACAATTTTCAATTTGCCGCCAAGTCGTAAAACAAATGACAAATGAATGAAATATATACTCAGTAATATTGGCAAAGAGTTCTATTTTCAAATTTTAGAATATTTTTTTTATTATATTGTTTATAAGTGGCCAGTTCTAAGAACTTTCAGTTTGACCCTCGTATTGTCGCGATATAAAATCATCTGGGGATGTAATGGGGGATGAAAGTTTGTATGAAAAATGCAACTTTTGGCAGGCCTGTGTATCTCCCCGCGGAGGTAGCAAAAACGTACCTACGCGCGGCGCACCTTCGTAGGTGCTAAAACAAGTTGCGCGTCGCTACCGGCCAGAGCCACGCTCGCGCTTTTTATTCACCGGCGACCGCGCGGCTACGTTGCTGGCTGGACGAGAATGAATAAAGTACTAGAAAGAGGCGCTAGATGGCGTTAGAAGCTTCTCGTAGCAGTCAACCCTATCGCGTCGCGTGATATTACGTCACTGAATAGGTTTAGTGTATTATGAATCATATTCCAGAGCAATAAGTATGAAATTATCTTGCAATGGATTTTTGTAGGTGTCTACACGAAAATGTGCTTGACTCTGAGGCGAACTAAATTACGCCATATTGTTGACGACATTGAGTAGACATTTCTTTGAATACAATTGCTAAGTCATACTTCTGTACGAAGTACTAGTATTCTGTGCTTTTGGTGCGGGCGAAGTTGCGGGGAACTGCTCGTATACCCTAATTTGCTAATTAAACCATTAAATTTTAATATCTCAATGTAATCAAGAACATAATATCAATATCTCAATGTAATATCATTCAATGTAATCAAGAAAACACGAATTCTGGCTTTTCCCTGTGTTTCTTATAGTTATTGTTACTTTGTCTGTTTGGGTATTTTTTTCAAACTTATTGTTTTACTTGATATGTATTTTGGTTTGTGGTGAAAAAATAAACAATTTATTATTATTATTATTAACTCCGCGTAAGCCCCTATTGCACCATTCATACAATATTGAAAGCGTTTATTAAGCTGTCTAAAGGTGTCACTATGTTAGAGTGAACCATAACACAACCATTTCTTTAACGCGTTAAATTATTAAACACTGTGAAATCGAGAAGTAATCCGAAAAATTGATTTTTATATGAAATACATAAAAACAAAAATGTGAAATCAGCTTCAGCACTAGGGCACCATTTTTGGCTAGGGTAACATATTGGCAAAAACAATCATAAATGCCCTTATCTTCTTCATAAGTCAGAGTTTAGTTTCAGTTCTTAAGTCAAAACTTCTCCATGGGAATGTAGGTATCTGCTGGGTTACGTAGTAATGAATAATAATATTAATAATCTACTCGAATATTATAAAATAACAAAAAAAAATTGCTGTAAATTAATAGGATTCTTAAACTTGAGTTTGAGATTTAGTTTACTTTTCAGAATCCAAGTGTTTTTTACACTCTTCAAGGCCGTTTTAAATTAAAATACGTCACGCAACTTGATTACGCGGCTGACTGTATGTGATTTATGACAGACAGCGCGATGGCTGCGCGTGCGACGTTCGTGACAATACAGGTGCCATTAGGTCACGAACTACCAGATAATCCGCAGTATAGGTGTTTGTAAATAATGGTTAAGAGATCCATTTGGAACAAAATTCAGAGATCCATTTGGGGTAAAATTTGTTTTTATAGAAAATAAGCCAAGTGAGGGTTCGGGTTTGGGCCACGCACAAAATAGAGTTTCGTATTTGATCGTCATAAGTGTTACGAAGTGGTTATTGTCTGAATTAGCAACCCCTTTGTTTTGCTTTTAATTTCAATATATTATATACTACTCCCGTGTTTTTTTCATATTTCCACAAACGCATAACACAAACTATTTCACGAATGAGTCGGTAAATCAAAAAAAGATCTTCACACCTTCAACCATTTAAAAGAGCTATCCAACGACACTTATGAAGCTGCTCCAAAAAATATTTTCAAAATTAGATTTATACACTTTGGAAAATACATCAATGCCAAATTACAGTTTTCAAGTAGGTACCAAAGGTCTCTGAGCTAAACCGCGGACGGACAGACGGACATGGCGAAACTATAAGGGTTCCTTGTTGAACTACGAAACCTTAAAAAGTTAAAATGGTGGTTTTAGGTAGGACCTACACGTTTTTAACTAAATTAGTAGGGTTCAATGTTCTCGATTGTAGCTCTTTTGGGTCAAGTGTGACACTAGCTTAGTCGGTGTTATGTTACGAGGAGTAAATACTTATTATACTTGATTTTATTGTTATAGCTTTAGCTACTAAAGTCGTAATTCTTCAGCTTAAAAATAGGCATACGCTTTAATACAATACTAGCCAGCCTTACATCAATAGAACATCAATTTACTATGAACGTAGGTACAGTTTGCACCATAATTTGTTTTCGATTTTTTGCTTACAAGAAAAAAAAATGCACTAAAGCTTGCAAAATAGGTGCGAAAGGCAGGCGTGCGCTGTTAATTTGATTGATTTCAATTTTGGAATTTGAAATTCGCATATTTTGTTCAACATTTAAATCGCCCAATCCTGTTCTCGTTTACCCCTGTACCCCTGTAAACCGCAGGCGAGGTCTCAGACAAGCGGTCGGGCTATTAGCGTTCATTCAAATTACTTATAAATATGTCGCAGTGGACAACAAGCTTTAAAAGAAAGATCCTATTTATAGATTGAGTAGCCGCAACGGAATGTATCGTCAATAAACAATTTATCATCATTAGTTCGAGATGAAACAATGACCAGTACCATTGTGCTCAATGCATGAAAATTAATAACAATAGTTAGCGGTCGCTATCGAATACTGATTAGATACAAATTACACAATAGCAGCTTGTTATAAATACTTTTTAAGTATTTTTTTTTTGTTTTTGTTAAAAGATCTGCCTCCCTGTGGTTCACCCCAGGCAACGACATCACAAACGCCAATTCGTAATGGCGGATGAACGATCCTAACAGCGGTGGTAAGATCCGATAGGTGCCGTCTGAAAGCTATCACCTTCCCAACGGAGTCCGGCGCCAAGCAGCTTGCTGTATTCCGTCGGTGAGTGGAAGTGCCAGAACCTTCTGGATGAGCTTGCTCTACCGTCGACTCTGTTAACGCCACGTCTGGCTTAGTTAAGAATCAAGAGTAAAACCCATTCCAAATAAAGAAAAAGTAAAAGAAATCTGTTCTCTTTCTTCTAACTAAGTACCTATGAAAAATAACATGAGTATTTCCACGCCTTCCGCCTTAGATGGTTTCCAAAATGACTTGAAAACCGACGTGTGGAAAGCAACGAGACATTTATTCATTAAACTTTTTAATAAAACAGCACGCACCAGTATTATAACAATTGATTTTCTATTGTGTCTCGAGTTTGGCAGCGAATGGGTAGTGCCAAGTGGTATTCTCTACCAGTTTACTAGTGCCGTTTTTTAAAACTAAAAAAAGGTAATAATATAGTGCCTATGGTTTTATAAATAATGCTACGGAACCCTTCGTGCGCGAGTCCGACTCGCACTTAGCTTTTTTAATTTACAATTGGTACCTATAACAATCACAAAGTTACCTTATATTTATTGTCGCATAAACAGCCTTGATCGAGAACTGAGCTTATCACAGCACCTACTTACGGTATTTCTAGAGTGCGGAAATCATGAATAAGTAGATCACGACGCGTAATGGCTGGACTGACTTGTCAATGACCTCTTTATAGGAGAATTCTGTTGACTTTCTGTTTTGTTATTCCGTAACGTCACGTAAAAGAGTTTACAAAACTTTATTTTATACTAGCAGTTCCCCACTAATTTGCCCGCGCCAAAAGTCGGACCGTACAAACTTTCATCCCCCATTTCACCCCCTGATGATTTTGTATCGCGACAAAACGTAGCCTATGTCCTTCCCAGGGTTTAAAACTATCTCTGTACCAAATTTCATTTGTATCGGTCCAGTAGTTTCGGAGCATAGGCTCCGAAAAAAGAAGAGGAAAGATTTGATTGATTGTTTGTTTGTATTGCTATTCAATACAAACAAACAATCAATCAAATCTTTCCTCTTTATTATATTAGTTTATTTTATACAATATATAGGTACCTAACCTAGTGGAATATGAGCCAGACATTTATTATTCTAAATGGAACCGCCGGATTTGATTGAACCCACAATATTGGATCCATATAAAAAGTTGTTTCATTTTAGCAGATGAACAAATGTCTTTTAAGTTGCGGAATAGGTATCAAAAGAAACACATTTTTTATTTATTACTTCAAACAGTTCAAAGTTGCTACAATATCTTTAAATTATGCGTATTGAAACAAAAATTCCGTCGTATCGTAGGTAGGATTAAACTGTATATTAATTAGCTACATACGTAATTAATTATAAAGGTATGTATGCGGAATAAATCGAAAAACAGACACGTAGATCGTTCGACCGGATCATGGTTCATGACGATAACAGTTGTCTCAGATATCTAAGGGAGTTATTAGACTACGCGGTATTCAGACAGTCTTACTAAGACTCAGCGCAGTGTAATAAGAGTTAGCCTGTAACTCTGTTTGCCCCATCTCGCTCTTTCACAGTATAAAAGAGCGAGACGGGTGAACTGTCTCAGTAAGACTGTCTGAATATCGGGTAGTCTGAGAATAACCCCTAAATGTTCGTACCCGGACGTAGTCTAAAAACCCCCTAAATGATCGTAGGTACCCGGATTCCGTGTTAGGCACCGGGTACCTCTACCTGTCATTTACCTATGCTTTAACTTTTCTAACTTCTATGTCCGACAGCGTATGACAATATTCAATGTCAGATAGCAATAAAAATGTAACTACGTTTCTAGTAGAGGCTTCAATTAGTCCTAACGTTGAAGATTGACGACTACACTTCTTCATAATACCTAAGACGTCTTCTAATCTTCGTCGACGCCGAAGCCAATGTACCACCAGTCATTTTAAAATCCATGGAGGTAGGCTGTAGGCCTGCGAGTTGATAAATTGTAATGACTTGACTTCTATCTTATTTTGATGTCCAGCGCAGTGCCTCCGCTAAGTCGATCAAAAGAGAAAACCACGGCCAAGTGCGAGTCGGATTCGCGCACGAAGGGTTCCGTTCCACTATCTATACAACATTAGACTATTTATTATGACTTAAAAAAGCGTTTGTATGGAAGCCCCCCTAATTTTTTTATTTCATTAAATTTTGAAGTGAATATACAACTAAATATTCTGTGAGTATTTCAAACGTCTGTGGTCAGATACGCATTTCGTCAGACTGCTCGATGGGACCGCGACTCGTCAGATTCGCAATTCGCCAGATTCGTAACTTGTCAGATTCGCAACTTGTCAAGTACGCAGCTCGGCAGACACGCAACTGGACGGATACGCAACTCGTCAGATTTTTGTGAATAAGATTCCAAACTGATGTTAAACCAAGACATTATTATAATGAAACAGTTTTATTGACCAAAATGTTTATTAATCTTACAAATTTGTCTTTTTAATATGTAATCATAATATTTTTGATACATTTATGAAAAATCAACTATGTACGTTCGTACGTACTATTATAATTTGTTTCTGTAACTTAATTATGGCTACATTAAATGCCTTCCAAAGCACGGACACCATCCTAATCCATCAAATATTATGTAATTTTAAAACGAGTATTTAAATTCCAAATTTTTGTCAAGTTGCGTATCTATCGAGATGTGCATCTGTCGAATTGCGTGTCTGCCGAGTTGCGTTTTTGACAAGTTGCAAATCTTACTAGTTGCGAATCTGGCGAATTGCGAATCTGACGAGTTGTGTTTCTGTCCATTTCCGTATTTTGACTAAATACGAATCTGACCAGTTGCGTATCTGACGACATGCGTGTGATCCACGTCTGTCTGTTGCCGTTTAGTAATATCTAGCAAAAAACACCGAAATAACAATTTTGTTGTATGGGAGCCCCCCTTAAATGTTTATTTTATTCTGTTTTTAGTATTTATTGTTAGACCGGCCACAGAAAAACATCATCTGTAAGAATTTCAACTGTCTAGCTATCAGGGCTTATGAGATACAGCATGGTGACAGACTCCGCATAGTAATAGGGTCCCGTTTTTAACCTTTGGGTACTGAACCCTAAAAAGGCCGTATGAAGCTCCTTACTTTTTTCGAAGGGCCCGAATGCCCTTTAGACCCCCTGAAACTTGATGAAAAAAACTAGAAGCGTTTTTAAGGAATTTTACATCTTCATTATATTCTGGCCTTCAGAATGTAAGAAAAAGATACTTTACGCAGTAATGCTAGTCACTAAATTCCTTTTTGATGAATGAGCTGTCTTTGACATGGTCAAAAAAAATCTGTTCACTTGGCGACGGGTTAGTGATAAATATGTTTGGAATGGCACTCATAAAGTCGCGTCACGCGACTCGAGACTCGGTTTGTTCACAGTAAGATCTGCATCTGGTTATGTAAAATAAATTAGGTAGGTTACACAATACACAGGTAAGTACTTGGAAAACACCCAACCAAGTGTGACGTCTATATACCTAACGTGCGGTCGTATAACCTTTGACGTATGCAGGTAGGCTTGCGTGGGAGTTGGAAAATACACGAAGTTTTTTTAAATCTTTTTAGTTTTACGATCAAATAAAAGCTTAGTAAAATCATTAAACATCCCATGGCCCATGGACATGGATCATCATCATGCCTCACAAAGTGGCACTTATCTATGTATATAAAGTAAGAAAATTGAAATAAGCGAACCTAAATATGAAGACTTCCGTGTTAGGGCCTTAACATACTTACGGATTGCGAGCAAAGCCTGATACTGATCATAAAATGGATGCTCTATTTATGCATGAAATGGATTATGTGTCTACACCCAGAGGGATATTGAAAAAATATACACAAACAAACTATTCTTTCGGGATATTATACAACTCTTCGACAATCGTTAAAGTGACGTTGATTTAATAAAGAAACGGTATTTTTTTTTCGTGTATTTAATTTTAAATACGTATCTACCTCATTGTAATTACAAGCCTGTGCGTGCAGCCGCGACGTCCTCGCTGCGAACCCGCAGCGTATTCGCTACGCATTTGCTCCGCTTTGACAACGCTCGCAACCCGTCAGTATGATAGGTTTTTTTTTGTCTAAGGGCATTTTTAGAGTCGTGCGGTTTTGCTCACGCCTGCCGTACTCAGCGACGTCAATTAAAGTTAATTCTTCATTAAGTCGCATGTCGTCTTTATCCATTCCATTGACAAAGAAAGTGACAGAACGTGACTTAATCATAGATTAAATTTAATTGATGTCTCTGAGTGCGGCAGTAAGATACATAACCTGTAATGCCAAAGAACATTTCACATGTCACTGCGGCTATCGCGAGTGCAGTGTTATGCACCACAGATTATGTATCTCAATCCCGCGTGCGTGTCAAAATCCGCACGAATCTAAAAAGGCCCCATAGCCAGTGGCATGCAACTTGCAAGTTAGTTTTCAATGTGTCACAATATCTGAGGTATATTTCCATATTTTCTCGGGTCTGGGTGTTGTGGTTCTGTCATTGGTTTCAGATTTCCATAACACAAGTGCTTAAGCATCATATCACATAATAATGTATTTAGTATGTGATGTTGTCCAATATTTATTTATTAATAGATGTAAATAGACATGTGTAGAAATGGATCAAGTAGGCAACTTAAAATCTTACCTACTTATTTAATTGATACCTACCCTTGATATTATAAATTATAATTTGTTGGTATTAATTATATAAATAAGGAAAATTGACAGAAATAAAAGGTTTAGTAATTGACATCATTAACACGTGAAAATAACAAGGAAATGCAGTGAAAGATTAATAAATAAATGACATCATTATTTTAATGTGAGGAAAGCCCTACACGAAAACCCAGATAATACTGCCCTGTTTAACGACTGATTGATTAATTATAATAATGTATCTTTGAATTAATTAAAGAGTTGATATCAATCGCGGAAATGCAATAACTTGACTCGTAAAGATAATATCTATTTTTATTTGTTTTGAATCAATAAAGAAAGAGATGAGAGCAGTAATAATGGAAATGTGTTACAAGATTTCATTATTTTATTCAAGTTGTATAAAACAATCTTACTTTAACTTTTACCCCCTTTCTTACCAATAATGATTTTGGCATACACACTTGAATGAATATGAGACGGCTACTTTGAAATGTTTTTACGAAATTAAATCAAATTTCACTTACAAAAATTAATCGACTGTGTCATCCGGTGGGACTCGAACCCACGTCCCTTCGCTATCCGAGCGAGTGCTCTTACCAACTAAGCTACGGAGGACGTTAGTCAGTCGACGAATTTTTGCAAGTGCTTGCTACGCCAGTGAGCCGGCGTTCGATTTCATCAATACTTGGGGAATGTACCTACCAGCATGTATCCAATGGAAATATGTTTACAAATATTTAACCATCAGTTAAGATGAAATCAGCTTAACTTATTATAATTTTATAACTTAAGCAATTATTTTGCAAGTTTTTACGAAATTAAATCAAATTTCACTTACAAAAATTAATCGACTGTGTCATCCGGTGGGACTCGAACCCACGTCCCTTCGCTATCCGGGCGAGTGCTCTTACCAACTAAGCTACGGAGGACGTTAGTCAGTCGACGAATTTTTGTTTTTCTCCACTATTTTAATGTCACCTATCTGTCATTAATTTCAAATTAGCCGTGTCTTAATTATACAAGTGTTATAGCAGTGGCAACTTCATTATTAGTAAGGGGGTAGGTCTAGAAGAAGATAGGTACAGTGTTGCAAAAAAAAAAAAAAAAATTGTTCTTCAAAAACTTAACTAACTCGTTTTATTAAAAAACAAAAGATATTAGAATGGGTTTACAAAATGAATCTTAAAAACATAGCAAAAAAGGCGTGCGGTAGCAAAGCATAAAAAGATCTCGCTAAGTGAACTCGGTCACATCTATAGTCCTATTCTATAAATGCCTTTCAAGACTTTTTAACCGACTTCAAAAAAGGAGGAGGTTATCAATTCGACTGTATGTTTTTTTTTGTGGCTATGTTACCGCATATCTCAGTCAGTTGTGGACCGATTTATGTTTACCTTCTAGTTGGTCCCATTTTGGCCAAGTCGAGATCTGATGATGGGATCTTGGTGTAATCGAGGGAAACCCTCAAATTTTGAAGGCACGTATAGTGTTTTCGTACTAGTATCTTAATGTTGACATGTTGTTACGTCTGATAATCATTATGTGGAGCTGAGCTGATGGTGGAACTCCTTAAAAATTAGGAGTTTAGTTATTAAAACATCCGATGTTTTGTCAGGTACTGTATAGAATGCTAACAAAACAAAGTCAAAAGCGCAGCTCCCTCCTCTATCCCTTACACTAAATTTCAACTAAAAATAGAAAAATAAATTTATTTTAAAAAAAACCGACTTCAAAACTGACTACAGTGCTAATTAAAACTAAAAATTTTATAAACAATATTAAACTAAAAAGTACAAAATACTATTTAAATTACCTAACTGTTCTAAGAAATTATACAAGAAACCTATTTCCAATTTATTATCTGTTATTTTTTGGAGTCGGTGCCAGACCATCCAAAACCATCTCTTGGCTGCTTAGAGTAGATAGCATATATAGCTTGGTTGGCACCAACTCCAAAAAATAACAGATAATAAATTGGAAATATGTTTCTTGTATAATTTCGTAGAACAGTTAGGTAATTTAAATATTATTTTGTACTTTTTAATATTGTTTATAAAATTTTTAGTTTTAATTAGCACTGTAGTCAGTTATGAAGTCGGTTTTTTTTTAAAAACATCAAATTCTAACTATATATAAAGCAGTTCTAAAAACAAATCAGATATGTGAACCAAAATAAATCCCCTGTAATTTTAATCAGTTCTTTTTTATTTCACAGTTCAGTTACGTGACTGACCTCTGCTGATAAGTTTTGATAAAGTTACTTTTTTTACATAAAACAATAATTCCTTATACTATTGTGAATGTACTACTTGGTAACTGTTGACGTATTTTATAAAAAAACTTAATATCAATTCTGTTCTATAAGATAAATGATGAATTTTAAAACTGAAATTAATTTTGGAAAATGAATAATTAATTTTTTTTCAATTCTCAAAAAATTGGAACGCTATATTACTACTGTAGGTAACATAACAAAATAAATTACGTTTGATGGTTTTTCCATAATTTTGAAATAATAAATAAACAATAACATTCACTAAAGAAGGTTCTAAAATGCCAACTTTCAGTTCAAAGAGAACAGGCTTGTACAGGATAGCAAAAAATAGGAAAAAAGCTATAAACCTAGTCTTCATATTTATTTTTACTATTTTTACGTTTTTCTCTTGAACAAATAAGTTTTTTTTTTTATTTAATTGGCACCATTATCTTAAAATGGCGGAAATTTTGATGTAAAAATGACATAATCACTCTTAAACTTTCGCGTTTCATTATTAGAACACATTAAAACGACCACGATCCTGACCTGTGACCACGATCGGTGTAACCCGGTCGAAACGTCAGGCAAAAATTAAAGGTATTTAATGTTTTACCTACTATCCGTCGCGTTAATCCCCGTTTTAATGTGTTCTAGTAAAAATGACATATTAACAGACCCGGTAGTGGATTATGTAACTTTGAATGAAATTATTTCAATCAAAGTTTTGTTGCTAAAGTTGGCCAGTTACACTAATTAGTAGGTCTGAGGTACGACCAAAATTTTGCGTTTTCAATATCGGTAATAAAAATCTAGGCTATAAGCATAAGTACTAAAACAGTAACTTAACGTTATTATTTTTTTCACAATTGCCCATATTTTACCGGTTCTAAGACCTTCTCGCCCGCTTTACCCACTAAATTAAAAAAACTAAAAGTCCCCTTTGCGTGGGAAATTGCCCACGTTCTAGCAGCACTGAATGAATGTCAGTTTTCAGATTATTTTTATGTTAGTGAGTGGAGTCATTTTTTCAACTGACCGTGAATGGCCAGCTTAACACAGAAACTGAAGTTGTCAAATGTGACATTTTCAAGCGATTTCAATCCTAAATTGTTAGCAACAGAGTTACGTAACTAGCCCCCCGGTCAGTTACAGCTAGTTTTTTTAGATTTTATTCATGCTCAGATAGAACCAAATGTTTTAGCCCACCCCACAACAGATTATCTTTCCAAAAAGCTTTGCTTTGCATGTCAGTGAACACTGTTAAATAACAGTTTCATCACGATTTTTAAAAGTGAAATGAATAATCATATCTAAAATAGTCATTTTAACGTTTAAAGTAAAACTAGACTGGTTTACTAAATCATTGATAGATCATTGAGGTGCTTGCCTTACACCCCTCCACCAATCCGCACTGAAAGCGCAAGGTGGAGTATGGCTCGTTCGTACCTCCTTATAGTTGAGGTGAGGCCTTTGCCCAGCAGTGGGATCTATTTAGGCTAACTTTACATCAATTAAAATTATATTATATTTATTGGATCATATAATTTATATGATTAGATCAGCCAACAATAATAATGATTACTATGTAACAATGAAAAATATTTTTGTGCAGCTGAAGACGGTAAAAAATAAAGATTATATTTTTAGATTCCTTATTATCTGTGTAAGAGATAGACATACCATCTCCTTTATCACTTCTAAAAAATGTCCAGTCCAATGTCCATGCATCGCGATTTTGTTATTGATTTCATATATTGATCAAAATCAATGTCTGATAAACAAAATAAGACTGATGGATTGTGATACTGTTTGTACGTGAGGGTAGAGAAGTAGTATTTAGCGATATTTATAAACCATGATAAGTGTTTTTAGTTTTTAAAATAGGCTTTACGATTATTAAACTGGAATAACTAACGTTATCTGAACATTTGAAGTATGATGAACAGCATTTTCATTATCTTCCGCTTGAGGATAGCAAACATACCAAAGATTCGAATTAATTAAGTGACACTTACAGTAAAAAGAATATGGATACTTTAAGACTTCTATCTCACTTCAGACATATAATAAATGCTAAATTCAATAAATTCGTACTACCGGGATAGATAAATAGTATTATCAATGCAATAAAATGATTGAATGAATAATGCCTATTTTATCAATTATAACTAAGCAGTAGATAAGTATAATTTAGTTTTTTTCATTATCTAAGTAGGATAATCTATTGACTGGTTGTTAGGTACTAATGTAGGTACCTACCTAAGATAATTTTAGTCTAACTGTTCGGGATTTTGTTTATGTGAGCGACTCTGAATTCTAAAGTACGGGATATCGATAAAATGATTAATGCAGCAATTTTCCGATAACAATTCAATTGTACAAAAATACTAAAAGGAAAGTTAGAAATTCAATTAATCGTTAACATGTTGTTTATTGATAAAATGCAATAGTTAATGGAACTTTAACGAATTATAAGCATTCAACACAAAATTAAACTGTGTTGGCTTATCACCGTTGTAATTGACCGTCGTGTACATTTGAGAATCGACTACGTAGAAGATTATTTAATTCCCTCATTAACAATTAAAATTTCATGTTAGGCAGATAGATATTTCTTTATTGCACACAATTAAAGAACTAAAAAAGCAATTGGGACAGAAAGTTCTGCCTACATCTCTCTGTCTAGTAAGATCTACCTACATCTTTCTGTCTAGATGATTCCGTTTGGTCGTTTTTGACGTTTCGTCATCCTTAAGAAACGGTAGCCTTAGGTCATTGTTACTTTAAATATAATTTTACGAGGTAGCGTAAAAGTACAGTCGACCCCGTAAGAAGTAATGTATTTTCTAATATGAAGAAAATCTGCTAAAGGATTTTTTTAAGGCGTTTACGTTCTAAGCAGGTATTGTACCGTACTCACACTGATTATTAGAATATTGGTTGATGTTTTAAATAAATAAATCTGATTCTTTAATAGTGTTTAGCTGCATCTTTAAGTATTATTTCAAGAATTTAATTAGTACAATAATATAGAAAATGCTACAAAACCGATGAATACTTTCCATTATAATTTTCTTATTTTAAATAATAGTAAAACAAGACAGAAATAGATTTGCTCTATGATGGGCTTGTTATAAGCCCTAGACCGAGAATTTGTCTAAACACAGATTTCCTTAGATTTAGAAATATTATTACAAAACATTTTAATAGAACATAACTATTAATAATAATTTAAAAAAAAACATTTCTTCAAGTCAGGGTAGTCTTGAAGAAATGTATTTTTTTAATTCCTCAGTTTAATGGAAATAATACTCCCAAGTAAGGTACATTTCCCCACTAAATGAATCTTTATGCTAAGGTTAAGATTCTCGCGTGCGATTCTTATTGGCATCCACCAACAAGGTTGTATTGGTAATAACTGAACAATTCAAGTACGGGCCCACGCCCTGTGCATAATACAAATCGAGTCAATAGGTTCTACTTGTTTACGTTATTTTGGCTGCAGAGGGCAGCAGATTTCATGTGGATTTGTATGAATAAGTTTATTATTAATTAAATGTCCGACAATTAATTATTAACATTTTTTTAACAAAGTTGAATATTGCATAGCCAGCACCATTGAATTCATTTTTGCTTAGCCCAAAGGTATGACTGGTAGATTATGCCACTTTGCCTTAAGTCCGACTTTTGTACAAAATGTCAGTTTTGCAATATTAATAATGTCCTGCTGGCTGAATGGTGGTCAATCTCCAATATAAATAATATAATAATAATTTATAATCGAAATACGAGTATTATATTATGTTTAGTACAAAATCATTATGTGCCTAGGTGTGCACTGTAAAATACCACGTGCATATTAATAAATAAATAAAGCATAAAAACGAATTGGTTTGAAAACTACATAATAGGTACTTACACATTATTATTTATATGGGCATTTAATACTCTAATCTAATGTTCTTATGGTATTTTGCAAACGCGCGCTTTCTCCAGTCTTATCGAAGTTTGCGCAGTGGGTCACCCATGATTATGACCGCCTTGAATTGCATGGCAGGCGTTTTACGCCGCTCAGAGAAAGGCAGAATGTTAAATATAGAACTAATAAAAAAATCCTTAATTTCTTTTTATGTCTGTTATATTGGGTGAATAGTTGATGGCCAATCACTGAATGTCTGCTAACCTTTAGAATAGTTAGACATAACCCTCCTTTTATGCTTTTCCGTAGTTGTTTTAAAAATAGCACCTTATTGCACACGAAACGATACAAGGAATTTCAAAGTGATCGACACAAAATTTTGTGTTGTAAAAAGGTTACCCGTCATAATTTTAAATCTCGTTTGGGGTGGAAAGCCTTCTGTATATTTTTCAATTGCGTCCTGAATTTCGTAGAAACATTGCGATCTAATTACCTATACCACGTAACCTCTGATACCTATTGTCATCAGGCAATTGTATTCATAACTGGGGCACGGACAGTTCTGAAGATTTAGTTTAGACTTAGTTTTTTTGTTCTTGTAACCATTTTTTCATGCGTGACGTAGCAGTTAAGTTTTTTTTAAGAAAAGGCAGAGGCTTCGCGTGTGTTGAGTTGTGGGTAACGACCTCTGGCGAGAGGAATTTTACTCTCGTTATTTTTTTTTTATTTTACATATTTTTTAGCCTCGGTCAGGTAGCGTAGGTGCCTAATCACTTTAATTACTTTTTGTGTGTAAAATAACATAATGAATCATTGCAAAGTAAAGTTGTTTTTTTTTTATTTTGATTACATATTGACTGTCATCAAAAAGGATATAAGAAAAGAAAAGATAATATTAGATTTTCTGTAACGGATTATTTTTGTTATTTAATTTATTTTGTTTAATATTATTGCCAAAAACAGATGCAAGCTAGGTCATCGCAATTTCGCATCATATTTTTAGAACTTTTATCATACTCGACGTAGGTACTTAGTTGATAAATTACTGGTTATGTAAATTAAGTTGTCGTCAAACAATCTACTTAGTGCATATCTGCTATATTTGAAGAACATTAAAGACAAATGCATAGGTACTAAGTAGTTATTTTCAGTTTGTTTGAGGTCTACGGGAGATCTTAATCTTAAACCCTAAATCACCATTTTATTAAAAGAAAAAACAGACTATTATGTGTCTTGGCAGCAAAAATTTACTGTGACTGTGACAAGACTTTCAGATAAATGTATTTGTTATTATTATGTACAAAAGAGAGGGTTTGAGCTATATATACCTAACACCTAACTTAATAGCCTAAACAGCATTTTACTATTCCGTTATACTCTTGAAAACGTTATAATCCAACGGCCTATCAATGAAAACATGAGATGCTACAGATAGCCTTTGCTTTGCCGAGGCCATATTTGATGATAATGGTAGTAAAAACGTTCTTACGTCTTTACTGTTTGTGTAAATACATCGAGCATAACAATATCAGTACTTTTGTAATCTATGAAAAAATAATGTTTTGTTTTAATTATTATTTGGTAATAACATTTACTGACTATATGGGGATAAAAATCTTCTGAAATTTTTTTGGTAAAATTGTAAGAAAACAAAATTTTATGGCAGAAAAAATATTTAATACAGTTCACCAGTAGATACTAGTGAACGAACTGTATTTAAATGATTCATTGATTGGTTGCTATCCAGTCCAGCACTATAGACTACTTTATAATTTTATTTCAAAATAACCCCTGTTACAACCGCATTAAGACACCTATCGCAGTGTTTTTCTTGACTTACTGAACGTTAGCACGTCAGTATGTTAAAAATGACAAAATATTTAAACTGTTACTTACGAATGTCCTACCTTAAGAACTAATAAAAGCGAAAAAATAATAATATTCATTCAGCATTACCTTTTTATGTATTTTATGTTACCGTTATGTACCAAAAAGCTAATGACTATCGACCAATATATAAAAATGAACTATAATAGGCAATTAAATTATTATCAAGACTAAGGAAAATTTTCAATCAGTGTAATCTAAATTATAGTAACAATTTAGTACTCAGCGATACACTTTTTGTATGATTAACCTTTAAAAAATGTCTCTAGGCTGTACTTATGAATGAGTTACTCCATATTGTGGGGCGCCAACCGTGGGGGTTTCAATCGCTACCTACCATCTACACTAATATTATAAAGAGTGAAGTTTTTGTTTGTTTGTATTGAATAGGCTCTAAAACTACTGGACTGATTCAAATGAAATTTGGTACAGAGATAGTTTGAGACCCTGGGAAGGACATAGGTACAAAATAAGTACTACTTTTTGTCGCGATGTAAAATCATCAGGAGGGAAATGGGGGATGAAAGTTTGTATGGAAAATTCGACTTTTAGCGCGGGCGAACTAACTGCAAGTAATATAATACAACTGTAGAAATACACATTGATTTAAAAAAAATAGTTTCGATTAACTAAGACCAGGGGGACCAGTGCATATTTGGTTCGTACTTTCTTTTTAATTTTGGGGCTGAATGTTATGTGAGTACCTATATGACTACTACAGATTAGAAATACCTATCCTAAGTAGGCCTACTAACTACGAATTTAAAAATTCAACTTATGGTTGTCTCTTCAAATTAAAAAAAAATGTTATTATTTAAAATATTTATAGTAAAATCTTAATTTATTAAAACGCATAGCTCAAAAAATGTTTAGTAAGTATAATCATGTATAATCCATCTTTGACGCAATAGTATTTATTTATTAACTAAATTAGTATGTACCTACCTTGTTAATTTATGTAAATTTATATCTATTACATTTTAAATAACATTCTCGATCTTTGTAGTTATATGATCATAATCACGCGAATAATTAGCAAGGATAAGCAAAGCTTTAACATGTTGTTGATATCAGTCAGTTAAATTAATTATACTTATAAATAAATACACAATTTATCTTGATTTTAAACGGAAAAATAAATACTACTTAAGTATTAATTGATTTGTGTCTACAATGTGGTTACAAATACTTAATACATAATTATGTTTGCCTAGTAACAAATTAACAATATACTTTTTATTTTCCAATTTAAATATAAATAAACAGTTTAATGCTAGCTGAAGTCAGTGTCAATACCTAAAAATTATTAAAGGTGTACATTTTATTATTTTTTAAGTATTGTTTTAAAAAAAGTTACTATCTTCTTTTATCATATGCATTCATATTAGAAAAAGCCGCATATTTTCTAAACACACGCATTGCTACGCGCTTTTCTTTAAAACGCCGCAACAGCTTTCCACTTTTCAGGAACGCAACCCGTAAAAATAATGTTGGGCGCTTGTCAGTTTGCAAAAACCGCGGTAGGGGGTCGCCTAAACTTGGCCGGGTTCGCCGAGTGGCCTACGTGACTCGGGGCCCCCGCGCTATGGCGCCGACTGCCAAACAATTAACAACTCTATTGACACTCATGAAATACCACGTTCTTGAATGAAAAATCCACTGACTACCAACGTACAAAAGTCATCTGACATTCCAATAACATTACCAATTACATAATTGGCGGTATAAAAAATAGCACGTGTCTGAAAGTCACGAATCAGCTGATTTTGATATACTCACCCCACGAGTTAACTAGGCCGGTGGATAAAGCGACGATGACGAGTATACACTGTGTTTTACACATTTTGTTTCATAAAATTGTTTATGTCCTTTAGAAAATACACATTAGTTTGGGTATCGTGCGTGAGTTTCTGTGCAATGTCACACAGAGGGCGGTGCGCGCGACGACCGCACGGAGCGCGCTTGGCGACGAAACTAAAACGCGGTGAGTGTTCCACGTTTTGACGCGAGCGGACGAATTCTAAATAGGTCCATTGAAGTTATTTCGCGCATGCGTTCTATGACTCTCGTATCTTATCATTATCACTGTTACGTTCGGAAACGCCAGGTTTTTGGCGCGTCCTTGGTTTGTAATTAGCCCGTACAATTTGAAGTTGTGAGTTGTGCGCGGTGTCGGTGCTCGTTTGCTATAATCATAATGATTAGGTTAGCTGATTAGCGTGCGTGACGGGTAGATACGGCGATTCGCCCGTTATAGCATCTTTGCAATGCATCGTAGGTAACTCGCATCAACTAAATGTAAATTAATAATTTTATAAAAGCCTGTTATTATTATTCTAGTAATTTCATAATATATACATACGTATCGTAACTATCAAAGGCCTCCCTCCTTCCCTTTTTCCAGTCTCCACGATTTTGGGCCACTGCCTTTCAGTCTTCTCTATATCAGTCCAGCTCGTCATTTCTTATACCTATGACATATTTTGACTAATAATAATGCGATGATATTAATAAATAAAATTGAAGATAAATACAATTCATTGGTTTACTTAACAATCATTAATTATATTATTACCTACTCCTTTTTGTGATGGAAACAGCTGTACAGCTGTTTATTGTTTGATTAATAATAAATTATATTCTCATTAAAAAAAACTCATGACGTTGTACCTAGTGTGGCAAATATTTTATTATTTGGTTAATAAAACTTGTTGTGTATTAACTAGAGCCGATTTTAATTTTAAGTAATTTAACAAATACCTGGCACTAATTGGCAACCATGTACTCCCATCAGCAAAACTTGGATTTTTAATAATGGTTTTTTTATTGACGATTGGTTTAACTTCCGTATTTAAATGTATTTTCCGGACTATTTGGTGTAATTTTGCTCTGTGCTACAAACTTTTACTTTTACTATATAGAAAAGATGATTAACTCACAAACTTGGTAAACCATTCCTAGTAAACGATCCCTTTATCACAAAAAAGAAAAATAAAATTATTCGCTTCCTGTACCTCTGATATAATTGAAAGTAAAAAAAGTAAAGTTAGCCTGTAAAGATCCCACTGCTTGGCAAAGGCTGATATTATTACCATATTAAAATCAAGTACTTAAAATACTTGACTACTTTACAGTACTTAAGATTCTAGCCCCAATTAAATTCTGGATAAAAGGTTTTAATATTGGAGTAAGGTAACGTACTAAACTAACGTAGGTAAGTTTCAGTTCTAGATAATATAATAATTAAATAACATGGGTTCATAATATGTATGTAGGGCACCACCAAGCAGGCTTCCAAACAGTGAACTATTTGCATAGGTATTTATATTCACATTACACATTTGTCTAACTACTTATCTGATACTACAATAAAGGCATAAATCCGAAAAAATATAACTCTCTCTCTATTAACCCCTATGAGGCTAAACCGGAGCTGAACCGTCCTAAATCCTTTAAGAAGGACATGGGCTATCTTTTGGCGAGACAATGAAAGGAGAAGGAAATACTTGTATTTTTATTATTTAAGCAATTCCTTTGCATTTTCTTTGTTTTTACAAAAGTTTTGCACACAAAAGACGACCGTCCCACTGGACGACACAGTCAAAATCTTTCTATTGTGACACAGTCGCTCAATTTGTGTGTGCTAGAAGGAATAAATAAATAATAAATAATTCATTTCGTGACCATCGTGTCATGAGTAATGAGAATGTTTTCTGCACAGTAACCTAACAAGCAAATTAGTAGTTCCGGCCATAGTACGTCCGTCCATCCGTCACACGTGTTTAACTCCTAACAAATGTAGGCCAATGGCAGATTGCTTCCATTTGATAATTGAATAAAGGATATTAAATTTAAATTAACAATAGCAATTAAATACAAACTTGATAACGGAATGTTAACAGTTGTTTAATACAACTGTTAACATTCCGTTAATTGTATTTATAGTTAAGATGCTCTTCTTTATTTTTATAAATTCAACGCTTTGACTATAGCACAGAATAGTACTAGTACTCCGTACAGAAGTATGACTTTGCAATGAAATTCAAAGAAATATCTACTCAATTTTGTCAACGATATGGTGTAATTCAGTTCGCCTCAGACTCCAGCACATTTTTGTGTAGACACCTACAGAAATACATTTCAAGATAATTTCATTCTTATAACTCTGGAATATGATTCATACATAATACATTAAACCTATTCAGTGACGTACTATCACGCAACGCACGATAGGGTTGACTGCCACAAGAAGCTACTTACGCCATCAAGCGCATCTTTCTAAGACTTTATTCATGCTCGTCCAATCAGCAACCTAGTGCCGCGCACCGCCGGTGAATAAAACGCGCGAGCGTGTCGCCGCCGGCTAGCGATACCCAACTTGTTTAGCCCCTTACAACGGGTCGCCGCGCGTAGGAACGTTTTTGATACCTACGCGGGGATACACAGGCCTGACTATAGTCAAAGATTTTACGTAATAAATAATCAATGAAAACAATTAAAAATATCTGAAAGTAACTTTTGGTTTGTGTTATTTTTTTGACGCTTGGTTTTTTAAGGAAGCGAATCTGGGGACTAAAAGCATGATTTATCTAAGGAAAGTTGAAATTTGTCATATGGAACCGCTACTAGTACTCAAAAAATTTTAGTTTTACGTAAATTTTATTATTTTATTTTTAACAAAACAAGGCTTTTAACGTTCGAGAGTGCAGTTACCGTATATCATAATAATAAGTGACATATCACTTCACTAAAATATTTACATTGTGTTACTTCACTCATAAAATGCTAAAAGTTAGAAACCTAATTTTTGCAAAAATACAAAACATACAATTATGTATTTATTCGATTACCGAATACATCGCAAGATAAAATATAAAAAATTATAGAAGTAAATATAAGTCAAACGTAGGTAGATACTGGGTATGTTTATTTATATTCTCATCAATGCTTAAATTAATTTCGAAACAAAAAAATATGTGAGCTTTTATAGTGTGTAGGTAGCGTAGCGCGTTGAAGTCTTTTCGATGACGCTTCAATATCGTAGAGAATTCGTAGCCTGACAGGGGGGCATAATTTAACTTTTTTTTTATTATTGTCATCTTAAGAAATTGGTAAAACTAACTATGAAATGTATTATTCTACTACGAGTATTCCTTAGTTTATGAGTAAGTATTATTAGACCAACGAGGTCTAATTCCGGATTGAGAGTTACCTTCTAGATTTTTCTGTCTTGAAATGACTTCAACACAGATCCAAAGTCAAAAAGTTGGCGAAGATGATTTAACCCATTCGCTTCAAATTTCGAGACACAATAGAAAATCAATTGTTATCTCGCACCGGTGCGGTGCGTGCTGTGGCATGGAACCAGATAACACCCCTGTGCCTTGCTCGAAAAGTCGTTAAGCCGTTAGTCCTGCGCCTCATCTCTCTCCGGCTATGTCAGTCCGATTGCCGTTTCACCGATTTATGAAAGTAAAGGCACGGATAGTGCACCTGTGTATTGCGCACACACTTGTGCTTTTTTATATTTTTTCCCACGCAGTTAGCTAATCTCTGTTGAGATCGGGCGCTGTAGGGAGTACTAGTACTTATTCTGTGGCTGCAGTCGAAATTCGGCTAGGAGGAAATTATTATAATGTAGCATTTTGTTGTAAACTAGAAATATGACCTTAAAGACAAGACAGTCTTATACCTACTTGTGTTGTGCACCTTTGTTTTAAACTTCACGTCTCAGCTGTTCAGTGGCTGCGATTGGTCCAGCTCACTTCCGCAGCAAACCGGTCGTTTCCCGGTTTACTTCCCGGTATAGGATTTATGACACTCGATAAAATCAGTCGTGGTATTGATAAAAAAAATGTAAAACACAAAAACTTAAAAGACCATATTTAAATGTTCAGTCTTATTAGAGAAATTCACGACAGTAGGTTATGGTTATAAATATTTTATTATTATAGATCAGACAGATTTACAAGATAAAATTAATAGTTTTCCGGATATCATTTCAATTTCAATTCATTCAATTGCCATTCAAAGTATTTATTTCCAAGTTCATGGAGTTTCAGCTGGAAAACTTTTAAATTGAAATAAACCCAAGTCTTATTTGTATTTTAAATAAACATAACTCATTTTATTCATCTCAACAGGTAAAACATTTTAATAATAACTGATTTTGGTAGTTTACAGTTAATAATTCGTTTCATTTATCTAACAGGTAAAACTTTTTAATTGCCTATTTATTATAATTTACACAGTTAATTAATTTATTGGAATTATATCGTTCCTAATGAGATAAGTCTACCGACTACCGTCATTTTATGGTTTGATTATTTGTGCCTAAATAATGCAGGAAATAAAGTAAATTAAATACGAAACACCATTTTTCCTTTCTGTAAATAAAAAAACACAAGTAGATTAAAGACTAAAACGCAAAAAATCTTGTTTTACTAGTTATAAATCCGATTGGTAACGAATAGATGTGTAGGTAGTGAAGTCAGTTAAATTTTAAAGATAACGTAAGATCCTTAGTCCCATTACCTTCAAATCATCATAATCCTAGCCTTATCCCGGTTGTGCACTCGCATGGCCCTTGCGTGCGTGTGCACAACCGGGATAATGTCCTCCTAGCCGAATTTCGACTACGGCGGCCTATCTCAACAGAGATTAGCCAACTGCGCGGGACATATTATAGTGCACAAGTGTGTGCGCAATACACAGGTTCACTCTCTGTTCCTTCACTCTCATAATACGGTGAGACGGGAGTCCGACATGACCGTAGAGAGATCAGGCGCAGGACCAACGGCTTAACGTGCTCTCCGAGGCACAGGGGTGTTAGAAACACCAACTTCCTGACTCCGAAGCTGTGTCTGAGTAACTTCAAGACAGAAAAACCCAAACACTCTCGGCCCGACCTAGGAACCCGGGACCTCGTGGATAGTACCCAGCGTGCTGACCACTAGACAACCGGGATAACGACCATGGTCAACCCAGGGTCCGCTGACCATGATCCAGGATTTGGCATATCAGATAATTACAGTGGAACGTTTGCCATCTGACCTTCGTGACCCTGTTAAGGGAAACCTGACCGGTTTTAGATCAACCTTTTCAAATGAATTTTGAAAATTACCTATACTGTGGTTCTAGTACGTTGACAGTACAAAGGCTTTAAGAAAGCTATGTGTTAAGTATGTGACTAATATTTCTTACAATCAGAGTCAAAAGAAGGTCAATTACCTTCCGAAATTATTTGCTACACAAATAGTACTTACAAGTAGATAAGTAATAATAACTTGTTTTGCTCATTGACATATTAGTTTTTTGACCTAACGTCGAATTTGCCTTCCGGATATAATACCTACCTATAAAACTACAAATACATACCTCTACCGGTCCATGATTAGTGATAAAGACAAAATTACCTTGTTAATAATTTTAATTAACACTTAACACTAATAATTATTTTTATAACTTAAGCAATTATTTTGCAAGATTTTACGAAATTAAATCAAATTTCGCTCACAAAAATTAATCGGAAGTCCCACTGGATGTCACGTCGATTAATTTTTGTGAGCGAAATTTGATTTAATTTCGTAAAAACCTAACACTAATTTGCAAAAATAGTTCTGACAGGAGGAAGAGGATACAAAGAGGGCAAATAGTTACGAGCTGTGGAAGATGAGGTTTAGTAGATGCTTGATGCTTTAATTCTAAAGAGATTTGGTGTTTAATGGTGGGATGAGTCAGTATAACTTAGACATAGATTAGTACATTGTCGAAGCAAGTTAAATTTATAAATTACTGGCAGTTCCCCGCGACTTCGCCCGCGCCAAAAGTCGGATTTTCTATACAAACATTTCACCCCCTTGATGATTATTTTATATCGTGGCAAAGAGTAGCAAACCTATGTCCTTCCTAGGGTCTTAAACTGTCTCTGCTGTACGAAATTTCGCTTGAATCGATCCAGTAGTTTTCCTGTTCAATACACTCAAACAATCAAATCTTTTCTCTTTATAAAATTAGTGTAGATGTATTTTGATTCTCTAATTTTATAACTGGTGATAGGGAAATTTTAGAAAACTCGAGTAATAAAAAGTCTCGTCACGTCATCTTGTTTGTAAATAAAAATGAAATCATAGAGACATCTGCAGAACAACCGGAGAAATGAATCTAAGACATTGAGGGCGCAAATACGAGTGCGAGTAAGACCGATACAATTATGTATGTAGCGACTACGCAATTTTGGACGCTACCGTAAGATGGCGCTCTGAGTTTCATTTGGCGAGACAACATCAATTTGGTTGTTATTTTTTTTGTAATTTGTTGGTAAATATCATTTTGTAAATCGAGAAAATTCAACGCATAGCTACAGATAATTCCGCCACCCGCCAGGCTATTGGTGTTAGTTTTTTAAATACTTAAAATTCATTTTATTTAGACCAACACGCCTACAAAAAGGTACAAGACTACAAGACTTCTACACATCTATCTCAGCTTTTATGTGGCTTGTAGGCATAAAAAATATAGGTTCTTTTTTAAAAATGTAATAGTTACTAAATTCAATAGCAAAATTCAGAACGACTAGCAAAAGCTAAGATTGTTTCGTTAGTGAATCACTAGATGTCGCTGCGCTAACTTACATCGTGATATGGTTTGGTTTTATCGGAATGAAGTGTTTAAGATTTTAGATTTTATCGTGGATGTATATAAATGTATAGTTTCCTATAAACAATTTTTGGATGTGATCCATTTTAGTGATCACTACTAATTGACTTAAGTACATAGTTAATTGTTAGTAATGGAATCGTAGTACTCGGGTATCGGGATTTATTAATTCAATAATTGTTAATGGAGGAGAATTTTTGTTACAATAAGAACGTTGTAAAAGTATATTTTTATAAGAGAAGTAATTAAATAATACGCAATTATAAAATTTGGTGAGCCAACCCAAAACAGCATTTAAATGATTAAGTCAGCATACAAAGATTTTGTCTGCAATAATAAAAATCGGGCGGCAATCTCTGTTTCGCAAATAATTTTAATAATGGTCAAAAGTTAAATCATTAATAGGCAGCATACCAATACCATGAGTTTGCATAATAAACATTCGGTCCGCAAAATAACTACTTGGTCAGCAAGATTTTATGATTGATCAGCAGAGAAAACATGTCTATATGCATTATATTTGATTGGTATGCATATTTTAAATATGGTAAGCAAAATAACTAATTTTTGTTGAAAACCGGCAATTATCGTTAAAAGTGGGCGGAGCAAGAGTAGGCAATAATAATAATAATTATAGCTTAAGTACTTAGGTAACTTCTTGATTATTTCATATTTTTGATTCATCTCAATTAAAAAATAAGAATAATAAAATCTTTTATTAGTTTAAATTTCTATTACAAACACATCCACTCAGAGAGTAAGTAATTAAATTATATAATCATTGTAAGGATTGGGTCCATTTTGCGCATGACAAGTAAAGTAGGTATTTGTGCTACGTTTATAAGCAGCAGTAAATTAATTATTTTCTTACTCTCTGAGTGCTTACCCAACTATCGTTTTATAAAACAGGAACAGCTTATTGCTGCTAATATTATTAATATACAGTACAAAAATAATTACACCCATCCAGAATGACATAAATAGCTGATTGATTTTGAATTGTTTGCTGGCCATGAGTTGCCTATTTCTGCTGACAGATAAAATATTATAAGCAGAAAAATATTTCTGCTTTCAAAAATACTAATACTATGTTAACCATTTAAATAACACCCTTTTTATAATTTGTTAAAGTTTTGTGCAGTGCTCGTGGATTATGCAGTAAAATGGAGAAAATTGGTAGACGGATGCACATTCTGTTTTAGTCTACAATTATTTAATTTTAACTTAACGTAGTAACTATTTTATTTATTTATTTATTAAGAAAACAACATAGTACATTTTTATAAACAAAGTCCTACAAAACTATTTACACAGTTTGTCTGTAGGATCAAGTGAGTCTCTTTTAAAGTTATTTACAGATTATATTTATGTATTCAATGTGCTGAGGTAATAATTTTTTAAATTACGTTTAAATTTATTCTTATCTCTTTCTCGAAGAATGTCTTCCGGCAAACTATTAAGAAGGTATGGTATTCGCTTCTTTAAGGTTCTATCTCCGAAGTAGTTTTAAACCTTTGGTACTTCAAATTTACCCGAAGACATCGATCTTGTACAGGGTTTATTTTTAATCAGAGTCAAGTCACGCTCCCAAGAGTCATGACTATTGATTGCCATACTTTAAGACTAACTGGAAGGATTTTACATATGTTAAATAATTTCGTATAGTCTCCTTTACATTTAGCTTTAGTTTTTTTATTTACTAATAATTTTAAAAATCTAATTTGAAGTCCTTCTAGCTTATCTATATGTGTTTTGAAAGTAAGAAGAGCATAACTATCAAGAGCGTAACCCATCACTGAATCTATCAGAGAGATATACAAACATTTTAATGTAGTGGTTGGAACTTTAAAACTTAAATGATGGAACTTAACTAGGAGTATCCTTAATTTATTACATATATAATCTACATGTTGGGACCACGAGAAGTCTGCGTCAACTTTAACACCGAGATGAGTAACACAATTTACTTTTTCAATAGGCAATTTATAAGATTTGTATGAAAACATGGATAGCTATGAGTATACAAATTTGGGGTCTGGTCTGAAATACGCAAACGAGGAGATTTATTTACGAGAAGTTTAGTTTTTCTGAATTAAGAATAATACCATTGTCGTGAGACCATTTAACTACCGCGTCTATATCGTGCTGTACTTGACTGCACGTCTCAGCGAGGTGAGTCCCGGCGCGCAGTGTGCATAGGTCATCCGCAAACATATGGGCTGAACTGTATTTGAGTACCTTGTATAAGCTATTAACATGTAATAAGTAGCAGATAGGCCCACCCACCCTTACACGAAATGAGCGCGCCGTAAGATAGTTATATTATATGTGATATTATCTGTGACTTAACCTTAACTTCATCTCTGTTTGGTTGGTACTTGACACTTCTTATGTAATTAGGTATATTTGTTATTGAGACCATTCCATAATATTGACTGTACTCTAACTTCTCTGTTTAGATCTGTGCTATGGTTAATTGATAGAAAATACTTTTGTCCGCAAAAATGTTTTTTTTTATTAAGTACCTTCAATTCAAGGCATCAATAAGGTTTTTAGTATTCTTGCGATTTTAGGTATTTAGTATTTATAGGTATTCTTATGACTGTTATACAACCTCCGAAAAGTACTTAACAGTAATTAAGTCAATGGTTATTTCTTTTTCATACAATCTGAATTTAATATCAGCTGCTGTGTTTATGAAATACCTACCAGTTCGACCGGGTTACGTGCAGTGGGCCCATCAACCTACCCTGATCTGTCAAATTTCTGCAATCATATCGCACGCCCAGAACAACAGAACAATACTGCATTATCTCGAAAAATCTCAAAATCGGTTTATTTATCAATTTAAATAGCCAAAAAATTCCCGCGCGTGCCACGAATACAGGCGTATTTATAGGTAAAAAAATGGTCAATAGATGGCGCGCTAACTCTCTATTGCTTACGCCGCGCTGCCACTGTCACACCGCAAACACGAATCTATTTCCAGTTGCAACTTGTCGGCCGCTTGAACAACCTGCTAATCTTTTACGCAACAGTGAATTATTTCTTGATAATGCGGTGTTGGTTAATGTAATAACTCGAAATACCTAATTTATTTTTTAACCCCCGACGCAAAAACGACGGGGTGTTATAAGTTTGACGTGTCTGTTTGTGTGTGTGTGTGTGTGTGTGTGTCTGTCTGTGTCATCGTAGCTCACAAACGGATGAACCGATTTTGATTTAGTTTTTTTTGTTTGAATGATTAATTAGTCGGGAGTGTTCTTAGCTATGTTTGATGAAAAAACTCCATCAATATGGGTATTAAATGAAAGGGCCTGACTAGTAGAATATTATACACAATGACAAATTTCAAATCCAAGATGGCCGCCGTAACAAAATGGTGGATTACATATTTTTTTAAAACTCTTTCAATATGGGTATCAAATGGAAGGACTTGACTAGTAAAATACTATACACTTGACAAATTTAAAATTCAAGATGGCCGCCGTAACAAAATGGCGGATTACATCTTTATTGAAACTCCCTTAATATGGGTATCCAATGAAAGGGCAATTTCAAATCCAAGATGGTCGCTATCACAAAATTGCGAATTGCATTTTATTTCAAAGTTTACCTACTTACTTTTCCTCAACTATTTTATAATAATAATAAGAATTTATTATTGATTAAAAACCTGATGAAAAACCACATTACTTAGAATTTTAAAACGCAAGAAAATAATTAAAATGATATTTAAAAAAATATGAAGTCCCCTACAAAAAACATAAAATAAAAAATAAATTAAAAATTTAAAAACCCCCGACACAAAATAATAGATGCACATAAAAATCCTAAAACAAGGTTTTATAACTATGGAATTATAGCTAGATACAATACAGTTGGTTTAAATGGAAACCCTATAAAAAGCAAAAAATAAAACTGTAACCTACGTAAGTAGGTACACAATTTTTAATACTAATATTGTCACGTCGGGGGACCGCACTAATATTAGACCTTGCGCGCCGTCCACCAAAATTCGCGCGAGACGCGTTCGGGAAGCAAAGCTATTTAAATAAATGGATTGAGGACTTAGGCATAGAAAAATTTTATAGTAATAATATGTTACGTAACTATATACTTTAACACAAAGTTAGTCTAATATTAGTGCGGTCCCCCGACGTGACAACATTAGTATTAAAAATTGTGTACCTACTTACGTAGGGTCAAAATTTCAGTTTTATTTTAGGATTTTTATGTGCATCTAATATTTTGTGACGGGGGTTTTTAAATTTTTTATTATATTTTTTTCTTTCGATCATTTTTGCCTCAACAGTCCATTATGTCAAAAAATGCATAATTATGCTTAACTAAGGGATTTAGAATCGACTGAAGTATAAAATGCAGTTAAAGATGGTATTTTTCATATGCAATGCTCAAAACATTTGTGATAACTATGATGTAGCTTGAGATAACGGTTTTTCGTCGATTGTGAAAAATTAGCTATTTTGGAATAGTGCAGTGTTGATCTGGGTGTGCGTATTTCAACCTCATATTGATCATAATAGAGTTCCATATCATTTAAGACAAATTTGGGAAGCTGGATGCGAGGCCAACTGTACATGTTGCCGAGTTGAACCCTAAATATAAGGCCAGATAGATAACCACACCGCCATCCATCATTTCCCTACCACTAAATAAGGGTTGGATCGATCGGACGTTATTGTATTAACACTTGTTCGTTTTCGCCAGTCTCCCCTGGGTTGACATGTGGTATAAAAAGTGCAGTTGTCTGAGCTGCTATTGTCATTTGGAATATGCACATGTGTATTAGAGACTATTGTTAGTTTAGTCAACAGTTAACACGTGTTGCTAGTTAGCTATACGATCGAGATAAATTCAATACCCCTAATACAAGGGGTATTAGGGGTATTACTAATAATAAATAAATAAATAATTGTTTCAACAAACACACCAATTACCTAGCCCCAAACTAAGCGTGAGCTTGTGCTATGGTGACTAGGATAACGGATAGACATACTTATAAACATTTATAAACATCCATGACTTAGGTACAAATGCTCGTGCCCATCACACAAACATTTGCCCATTGCGGATTTCGAACCCGCAACCGCCTGGTTTAGAAGTCCGTGGCGCGAACCACTACACCAAGACGGTCGTCATCTTCATAATGATTTTGGCATTGCAATAACACTTGATTATACAATGTGTCCAGTCACCGAAAGATTTCCAAGTCTTAACGGGGAGGATTCAGGATATAGCAGATCAGGTAATTACAGTGGAGTGACTGCCATCAGACCTCCGTGACCCTGTTAACAGGGGAACCTGTTTTTCATCTCACCTGTTCGGAAAGTTGAACTTTCACGTGTAGATAGCCGGCTGGGAAATAGCTTTTCCCTCCTACTTTATACTCCTACTATTGAATAAAAGGTTACTATCAAGAGTATCGATAGTTATTGCAATAGTCAGAGCTGTATTAGCTATCGATAGTGATTTTAATATTGAACCTTGATACTATCGATAGTATTGCTATGTGTCGATAGTATTTACATTAACGGAGCTATCGATCCTATTGCTTTTGCCTCAACTATCAATAGTCTAACGATACTATCGATATCTTATCGATACGATTTCTTTTGCCTCAACTATCGATAGTCTATCGATACTATTGCTTTTGCCTCAACTATCGATAGTCTATCGATAATATTGCTTTTGCCTCAACTATCAATAATAATAATAAGTTTATTTGTCCAAACAAAATGATAGTGCATACATTAGTTATAATTACAGTTAGATTTTTTGTCGCAAGTTGTTAGCAATAATGACATCTACCCTCCGCGCTAGTAACAAAACTGTGTTGCGGCAGAGTAGTGCGTCGTCTGCTAGTGACGAGTTTTACAGTATATGCAAAAAGGACAGATAAAACGTTACAAGTGCAAGCATTAATAACAAAGTAAAGTTTAAGTGCTCGAACATTATGCCAACTTGTTCTTAAATTATATGAATAGAAACTTTAAATAGCAGTCTATCGATACTATAGATATTCTATCGATACTATTGATTTTGCCTCAACTATCGAGTCTATCTATACACTTCTTCTTTCCTCACAGTCGAAATGAAAAATAGTATGTTTAACTCGGTTGAAAGCACCCATACCACTCTCGAGCTATTGGCGGTCTCACTTCGTTCGAGCGCCAGAAACTTCTCGAGTGGAATGTTCACTTTCGTCCCTTGTATAACAATCTACTATTGGATTATGGTTACACATTCAGTCGTCTGATTGTGCAAGTTTCCCACGATGTTTTCCCTCACCGTAAGAGCATCGGTTAGTGAAACAACTAATGTACATACCTTAGAAAAAGTCGTTAGGTAATAAATAAGCGTTACTTTCCTTCCTGTGTAAATTGAATTACCGTCAAGGAAGACTCGTTAGCAGGTAACTTCTAACCCAATTTCGATAAGAATGT
The DNA here is from genome assembly GCA_949316185.1 of Pyrausta nigrata. NCBI lineage: Eukaryota > Metazoa > Arthropoda > Insecta > Lepidoptera > Crambidae > Pyrausta > Pyrausta nigrata. The sequence continues at coordinate 13,450,187 of OX438949.1, read as the reverse complement.
CTTTTGTAATCCAACCTTACGGGTGCAAGTTAGCTATACAAACCAGTATAATCAGAACTAACATTGCAAACTAATTGACTTTACTGACAGTTCAGCTTAAAATGATTGTGTATAACTTGACTGCTCAGGCTGGGATAATCCTGATCGATAGTATTAGGAGGTACCTACTTATTGTCTTAAGAATTCCTTCGTGTAAGCCATCCCTACTAGAAGAAAAATATTAGCGCACGTTAACGAATAATTGTTCTCTTATTAATTAAACGTAATTAATTAGTATCACAATGGACGAATGATATTTCATCCGTAGTAAGTATTGCAAAGGAGTGGAATAAGTAATTTGGCTTTAGTATTCTTATGACTATGAGATAATTACCTTCTACTAACAATAGTACATAAGTTAATAATTATTTCTTTTAAATGCAAAATGTATTTAATTTCTCTCCTCTCGAATGATGCCTGGTTTCCATCAATTATTTATACTCGTATAAATAAGTTAACAATAAATTATTACCTACGTTATTATGGTACAGGTTGGAAGTAAAAAATCTTGCGCTTACCTAAATCACGTAGCAAAATTATTACAAGGTCTGTTTAAGGGACCTTAAAAAGTGAAAAGAAATACAAGTTAGCCTCTAACTATACACGCTAAATCCCCTCGGCTTCAGACCGCGAAATTTTATGTGAAAAGTTTAAGAAAATGGGCCAAGTTCACGATGGACTGCTGTGAGACCTCACGTAGAGATTTTATAAGAAATCACTTTTATTTGCGTACGGAACTAAACTGGGAATTCTTATTATGGGCAAAATTGTTAACATTATTAGTCAGTGTAGGTAGGGGACAACTCACAATATAAGAAACTTTTTCTTTTTTTTTCAGATTAAAAAATTAAATTGTATATGTAATAACAACTTGAAGTTTTTACGAACTATGAAAAGAAAATAAAAAATTGCACCGCCTACTATTCAGTTCTGCTTAGCCAAAGGTAAACCTGGTAGAGAATGCCACTTGGCATTAAGTCCGCCTTTTGTACAAAATGTTCAGTTGTGCAATAAAGCCTAAATAAATAAATATAATAGAAAAAAATGAAGTTCAACGTTGACGACTTAAATTTCTCTATAACACATAGCTTTCTTTGGAATATTAATGCAGGGAAGAAAATATGTTTTAAGATTTAGATAATTATCTTTTATCTAGTTAGAAAACTATTTGAATATTTTTATAGGTAAGTAATTTTTAAACCTCATAAATTGTAAGTTAAAAGCCGCATTGCGATAATCAAGGCCAGAGATGTGCTAACTTCAGATCATTATTTTTAATGCACCGTGGTCACTCACCGTATAACGATACTTTCATAATAATCTTCTTTCGGCTAATTATTTTCGGTGGATTAATGAAGAAAAAAAAGATACATTATTTCTGGTGTAGCATTGCCTATAAAAGAAAGTAATAAAAGTGACGAATTCATTACGAAAGCTTTTACATAGCAAATTTTTTTAGAGTATCGTAAAATTATTATATGGTAGATGGTGGAATGATAGTAACCATTCGGTATTTTATATGAAAATCAGTCAAAAAGAATTTAGTTATTAGTCCACTTTGCACGTTTCCACTCCCTTACCTAGAACAATACTTGTTTAAGGAGAAAGCTGTTGGGTCTCTAAGGAACAAAGATACTTCTAATAAATAAATATAATATTAAAAAACATCATTTATTCGTTTTAGTCTTAATACAAAGATTAGTTGTGTTTCCTGTAGACTATTTTAATTATGCTTGTAATAAACTTTAAATTGGTAACTATAAAATTATCTAATTACCAATATGTACGAATTGTAGGAAAATTATACAGCAAATTATAAATTTCATTTTTAGAGAAATTTTTTTTAATGGTAAAGTGTCGTACCTATGTTCGGTTTATGAGGTTCATGACAGCGACATGACAGCGATTTATCTTTGCATTTTGTATGACTATCAAATGCATAAGTACACTGAACCGGGTAACAGACAGTAAAATGTATAATCATTTTATATTATGCGCGCGCGACACACCTAAATCGACAAAGTCAACGACAATACTAGCCATCTTCGTATTAAGTAAAGGCCCTAAAAAAATTCGGGGCACTCTTCACCGTGACGGATACACGGACGCCTCCTAATACCACATGTAGGTTGTGCACGCGTCGCATCGGCTAAACGATTTTTTTCGTTTTTGTGTTTGAGAACTTGATGATTTTTTACCGTACCACCAAAACAAATAAATTGTCGAATGTTTCTATCGCATTGACACGTATCAACCTATTTTGGTTAATTCAAAATTTCTCAAAGCATTTATTTACAAGCAAGCAGACTTTTAGACTTTATACTTATTCCATCGGATAAGTCTTGTCTGACGTTGGTAAAATCGACTCTAATAAAAAACGGATTAGACACACGATAAACAACTTGTGTTACCTACAGGTAATGATGGTTATATCTTTTGTTAAAGACTATTTTTAAGTCACGGTCACTCGCGTCAATATGAATAACGAACAATTGATTTAAATATACATAGCGTTAATCAAATCATAATAGCTACAAAATAAGGAAATAACCGTATTTATATTCAAGACCCGTAGCTCAAATAATGAAGGAAGAATCAAGCATGCATAGCCAATCAAAACGTTATTACTCGAACCAGGCCGAGATGAATGATCGGGATAGAAATATGGCCGGGCACAACCAGAACAACTTGGCCTGTGAAGAAGTGACGGATCCCAATTTTGCGAAAAGATAAATATAATTTAGGTCACAAGAACAAATACTATTGTAAGTATACAGGAATAATCCAGGTTTGGTTTGCTGGGAAGAGAAAAACCTGATTCTAAGGGCTTAGTGCGTATTTTGTGACGCGGTTAACTTAGTACGTGTTACGAAAACTTTAATGGAAATTGATCAGCGCCCTTAGTTAGCAAAACCTGTTTTTTATAGATATTTTCGTCACATGGTCGATAGTCATGATATGTTGTCATATAAGAACTAGCAATAAGCCCTGAAAGAACCTGTACCTTAATACATTTGAGTTAGCGTTTCGTTTTGTTCAAATCCATCTTACTCTTTAGTGTGTTTTGTTTAAATCTGTCACCCTTTAATAAAACGTTTTCCAGTGTGTCTACATATTTTTTATTACTTAGATTATTACTGAGATGCTTATTTGCGACAAGACTAAGCATTGGGTAGGTTATAGGTAAGTCTATTTAACCCTATATACATTCCACTGCTAGGCAAAGGCACCTCAACCATGAGAAGCCACTCCACCTCGGCTCAATGCCGATTGGTGCAGGGGTGTCTGTAAGTCTAACCTTACTGTCAGATGCTATCAAGCCACCTTAGCGCCTCTGACTGAGCTTACCGACTCATCATCATAATCCTAGCGTTATCCCGGTTGTGCACTCGCACGCGAGGGCCCAGGGTCCGCTGACCATGATCCAGGATTTGGCAGATCAGGTAATAACAGTGGAGCGACTGCCAATTGACATCCGTGAACCGGTTATGGATCATGGTTACACATTCAGTTGCCTGAATGTGCATGTTTGCTCACCATGTTTCCCTTACCGTAAGAGTATTACTTATCGACTCACATCAACCGATATTGGCAGAGACCAAATGCCTCACGTACCTTCCGAGTTAAAAAGTTACGAGAACATCTTTTGACTCGAGGCTTGTTCCTGTATCAGCATTGTCATGGTGGAGGGTCCCCCTTGGATGGTAACTACGGCTCGAAGCCGCCATAACTATTGTATCCCGTGAATTTAAACGAGCGATACTCGAGAAGGATTCAATTCCGTTCCTCCACTCGGATATATTTGCATTTTATTCAACATGTGTTGCTTGAGGTCGCTTTGTTTAGGGAAAAGAGGAACAGTTTTCTGACGTTTTACGTTTATCAGGTTTTTGGGTCGTAACCAGAATCCAGTCGGGATTTGTGGATTTGCTTCGTCAAATAAGGTACGTGATGAACTCATCAGTGGAGATTGGTAGAATAGGTGCTACGTCAACACAAAAAAACCGATCAAGTGCGTCTCGGGTCACGCGCAGTGTTGGGTTCTGTAGTAGCCCGATATCACAATATATAACGATTCTGTTTTTTGTTGCAAGTCTTTACCCGTTATAAACAAGCAACTACTTCATCTTAGCCACTTTAAATAATTTATTCGAAGGATTTTGATTTAGTACAAAATTATTAAACACCCAAGTGTTCATCGACTTTTACTGCTAAACCAATAATGTTAACTAAAACAGTATAATTTTTCTTCCCCAAAAGTTAATGGAAAAGCCAGCGGTTAAGCTTTTAGGGACATTAACAAAAAAATACCTTTAAAGTATAATATTTCGTAAATGGAGCAATAAATCAGAAATAGTTTGTGAAATACCAAAGTCATTTTAAAGGGTAAGGGGAAGACGACGAAAAAAAAATATCCCCACTTCACATGTAGGGGAGCTGCCCTAAAAATATTTTCAAAAATTTTATTGCACTACTTTGTCGGTATAATTGGTATTCATACAACTACGAAAAAAAAGTTTCTGCTACTTTGGCGGCGTAATTAGTATTCATACAACTACAAAATAACAGCTTTCTAGTACTAACGGTCTTTTAGCAAAACCTCGGACAGAGAGACAGACAGACAGACTTCTATTTATCCTTATATCTTATGCCAGGGCTACGGAACCCTAAAAATTCCAACTGAAAGCTATCAACTTTGATATTTGGCCATTCCAAGGTTGTCCTTAACTATTTAAATAAAAATTTTAGTGTAAATATTTGGTTTCTTTATTCTAGCTGTACCTATACATAATACGAGTATAATGTCAATGGAGTATCAGACCGTTTACGGGTTTGAAATGTTTTAAATTTAATCAAGCTACTGATATTTTACAAACTTATTTTAAAAATTAAATCTCAGCCATGCACAGTTAAAACAAGCAACACGTAACTTAATTGCTTTCCAATTGCAATATGTATAGGTTTAAGGAATACGATAATGTTATTCTTAAAGCTATCGTTGCCAGCTTTAAAAATTATAATAAATGTCAAGTCATACGTCATTGCTTTGGAATTACAATTGTCATCGCGATAGGTTTCAAATTAAAAGCTTTTAAATAAATTTAGCGGGTATATCTCGTACCGAATTTGCTTACACCAGAACACATAAGCCTTGCTAAGTCCTACCTCCTTCCAAGAATGCAAAGTTTAAGTGCACCGTGCATTTATCTTATCTCAAGTTTGCTGGCCTACTTCTGCTTTGCCCAACGTTCCTAAACGTATTTATCACGCGAGTACAGACACTAAACAGAGTATTTCCGTAACTCGTTAACAACGTAAAAATATACAATGGTGATGTTGGTGGTGATGTGAGAGTTGTCGATGTAGCTGATTTTGTCAATGTTGAGATTTCTTAAAGCTAAAGTAAACGTAGAGTCTCATAAGGACGCCGGCGACCCAAGTGATTTCATATTGACTGACTGCCTCGTTGGTCTAGCGGTCAACACAATAGGTAGGTGCTATCCACGAGGTCCCGGATTCGAATCGTTTGGGTCATCCGGCCGAGAGTGTTTGGTTTTTCTGTCTTGAAATAACTCAGACACAGTTTCGGAGTCAGGAAAGTTGGTGGTTAATGCCGTTGGTCCTGCACCTGATCTCTTTACGGTCATGTCGGACTGGCCGTCTCACCGAGAAACAGAGAGTGCACCTGTGTATTGCGCACACACTTGTGCACTATAATATATCCCGCGCAGTTGGCTAATCCCTGTTGAGATCGGCCGCTGTTGTTGAAATTCGGCTAGGAGGACGTTTACATATTGTGTCTGGTAACACGATACTCAAAGGATTATTAAAAGCCTATGGCTAAGCTAAGCTATCTCCAGTGTAAGTCAGGGGTGCCATATTTGGGATTACGGTATAAATAGCAGTGGTCACATTTTAAGTGCAAACTACTTGAAAGTACTATTCGAAATATTGAACTAGATACTGAAAGTACTTTTTTTAAAATCTCACAATTCAGGACATGGCATTCCTACAATTAGTTTAAAATATACTCTAAGTATTAAACAGAAGGATGACTTTAATAAGAAAGAAGTGAGTTTGATGGACTATCTTATTCAAATATTTCGATATTCTGTGCAATGCTGTCACCGATCATCCCTATCGCACGGCCGTGAAAAGTTAAAATATTTATGTACGATTACGGAGCTTGTTATTTCAGTCACAGTATGATGACTAGTAGGTACATGTTAATTAACCAAAGACTAAGTTACGTGATGCTTTTGAAATGTAGTATACCTACCTACTTCTTACAGGAACAATTTTGACACCACCTATTATAGACTACAGGCCCATGTCCAAAATGGATGGGTCATATGACGGGTTATTTTTCATGAATCTATCGATGGTAAAAATGCCGTACAAAAATATATGACCAAAATGTATTCACTCTACCTGCACTTATGAATATTGACCAGAACTCAGTTGGACAGCTAACAGCTTACACGTGACGGCATAGTGCTGAATCTTATTATATGTATTTTATGCTCTTAATTCGTCCTATATACGTCACCTGGTGGTTCATATGACCCATCCATTTTGGACATGGGCCTGTAGTCTATTATTGACAAAAATGTTATCTTGTCTATATATTTTTTTAAATCTTTATTTAAGGAGCTTTGTCAACAATGACCATGTCGCTCCGTTAAGTTCACACATTGTATACAATTGAAACTAATTAACTGAAGAAATATTTACAAATTTCAAAATTCAAAATGCTGCTAACTCTTGTTTTAATTTTCCATATAAAAAGGAACCATTATTTTGTTCTAACATCAATGAGAATACATAATAAATCGGAACAAGGATCTAATGGCTTCATTTCAGATTCAGTGTAGCGACCCTTAAGGATTAAAAATTTTGAAGTGAACGAGTTACTAAATGAAGTCATTAAGCAGCTTCGTGACTTTAACGTTTTTAAGTTATTTTAGAAGGACTCTTAAATAATCCATATTGCAATGTACCATCTGTTATTATAATCTTTGATAAGAATGTCGCTAATGCTAAGGTCCTATTTGGTGCATTATATGCTCGTAGTACGTTAAAAAATTTGTTAAGAATCACAAAATAAGTCTCGCTTATGTTTTTGTGACTTAAGTGGATTTTGCCCAGTGAGTTTGATGTTGACATCAATGTCGTAATATGTATGTATCATTAGCAAAGGGTTTAAAGTGTATTAAGTACACGAGTAAGCACACAAACAAATAAACAAATGTTGTTAAAAAAAAATCTATCAACTCAACCTTCACAGGCTTACTACTTCTAATAAATGGCAGAAACGTGATTTCTGTAAAATACACCGCTGAAACAATTTAGCGACTATTGTTCCATAGAACAATCGGGACAATTATTAATAATTATTATCTGTTGATGACAGTTGGTTTTGTTTATGTCTGGCGTCGACCAGACGCCTACATGACGATGAAAGAAGTGACTAAAACAAAGTCATCAATTGCATGACACATGATTCCACCCGCGACTTCTCAAAAAATTTTCTTAAAAGGGCATCTGTGAGAAAATGCCATGAGATTTTTTCTCTAAAAGTGTTTTACACCAAAGTTATTTAAAAAATCATGATGGTGAACTAGATATCAATATGGAAATAAGTGCCTAATTTGAGAAGCTGACATAAATATGACTACGTAAAACTTTAGAGTTTATATTGCAAGGGAAGTTGCACAGTGGGCCAAACAAGACGAAATATTCCGACATAAAACTATGAATACAGCTTACTTTAAGAACTCATTAAATGTTGAAATAGGTAGTCGCTGTACGTCAAGCCACGAGCTTCAGTTAATTGCCTAACGGCGATAAATCCCGTTCAAAATTAATTCAATCCCGTCGATCTTTCAAAACAATTGCAACCGAGTTTGATACCACGCTGTTATATCCCAAAATACACCTTTCAGCTTACCGCGACACGGTTTCATCTATAACGCTAACTGCTCGGATTAATAGGTCGCAGTTACTCCAAGCCAAGTTAACTTTATAGAACTTTGTCGCATTAACTGGGTCTATTGCATGTGCAATGAAATGCAGGTCCGCGGGCGACGTTGATGTTGTTTTGTCGTCTCTGTCTGATGTATAGAGTTGAGTTTTGTCGGAGTGAGAGGGCGTTATCAGGTGGTCCACGCTCGTTAGTCGTCAGTTGATGCGGTGCCGTATCGCGGAGCAGAGGTGGTGGTCGCACGTCGTTCCATTTTCAAAAAAAATACGTATTTACAAACTTTGTCGTGTTTTGTTTTGTTAAGTGACAATTTAATCAGCTGTTTTTGACAGTACCCACGACTCTGTGACGATAGAGGAAACAATTTTGCAACTTCCTTGGTTTTGTTTTTGTTTCATTGTTTTAATTTACGGTGTTGGTTAGTGTAACCTTGTGTTTGTTGATTGACGTGCGTTTTTCGGCGGGAGTTATTTCGGCGCGTATGATGTAACCGGCGGAGGTCCCGGGTTTGATTCCCGAACGGGACTTTCGTGGTGCTGAGCTGCGATGCACACTTCTATGATGATGGTAAGTGGAATTGACATTTTAAACGACACAGTCAGGGCCTTCTCTTGAAGTGTCGTCACACTGTTTACTTAGCATTGTCTTGCAAATGTAATCAATTACCTACTTAGCACTTCTTTATCTTTTTACCCACCTATACATATACTTTAAATCTAGGTTATCGCTTAAACTTGACGAGTTGTAAATATTATAGTTATCACTGCAACTAAGTACCTAGTACTTAGGCAAGTAACATACCTACCTATGTATGTCTCTCTTAAGGGCTCATTCACATGGGATCCGTCATTGACGATTCGTCAAAATACAGGATACGTCATTCATGACGGATGGACGTTCACATTGCATACGAAATCGTGTTTTTTTACGATTCGTCAAAATATCCTAATTGAATTTGGTCAAAAATCCGTGTATTTTGACGATTCGTCTTTTTTCACGATTCGTGAGTGTGTGAACATGGGCATTCAAAAAGCATTGCCGCCGTATAAAAAAGGACCAATCGTGAAAAAAGACGAAGCGTCAAAAATCACGAATCGTCCTCGTGTGAACGGGTTCTTAGACTATACAGACCCATTCGTCACTATAAGACCAAAGATGAATATGCAGTAGGTAGGTACACTTCCAGATCGTAAGGTAAACATTTCACAACTTTGATACATTGCTGTTGCATGAATACCTCTTTGTTTTGAAGAACGTAACTGTAACATTCAGTAACGTAACGTAACTTCAGCATAATAATAGCTTTTACTATGTTTAAGTATACTCCGCATGAATTTGAAATGCAACATAATAGTGATATATAGAAGGTTTTCCGGGTTGCTTTTCATTGGTTAAGAAATTCAGTTGGTATTCCTTACCCTACAGGAAGGAGTCAGAAATCTAATAAGAAAATAATAATTAATCTAGTAGGCTACTTATCAGAAAATGGAAACCTAACTACTCGAAAAAAGGAAGAAAGACTTTTGAAAGCAAGATCCATTTCACATTCTTTTTTTAGGGTTGGTACAAAAACACACGAGTAAAAATGTGGAAGACAAGTAAAACCAGGGCTCTTGAGGGCTCTTGATATTGTCGCGTTTATTTTTCTGACTACTATAAAAAACAATTATTTGACGGATTAGAAAAATACTGATAATTTTCAACAAGGAAAGCCGAAAAAGAAGGTTATAGGTGATGCTGGTGGCTATGTTAAGTTACTAAAAAAGAAAAAAAAGTATGCGACATCTTTTGACGGCCGAAATGCCATCTCGCACTAACTGATGAATGTTCGTAAAAGGTACTTATAATAATCTTTTGTATTTAGATTTTTCCGTTTATAAGGACAGTTTAGCCCAGTGGGTACTTGTTTGCCATTTTTGCCAAGTAAACCAAAGATCCATAGATATCTGTGTAGTACCAAATCAGACTTCTATTGTCTAATTCATTCTGATTGCACTTATAGCAAACCCTGCGATGAATTTGTGCTTACTAAATATACACAGACTGTACCAGAGAGAGTATTTTGTAAAATGTCAAAGTCATGTTCGTTAAAACCTTGAGGCTAGCTTGGATTGTGCTACAAACAAATGTCTGAATCTTATTATTTTTCCTTTTGTACTAAACCTTGAGTTTTTTTAACAGTTTTAATCGCTAAACCAGTTCCTCTGCCTTAGAAAAAAGCATGGCTATCTCTTAATCATTATTAAAATCCAAGGTGTTCATTCGCATAGATAACAGACAACAGAATCAACCCCAGGGTGTCACCCTGAGACCATAACAATAACTCTCGGAACAGAGAAAGCGTGCATGGAATTTAAAACATCCACCGCGGTAATGTCATTCAACACATATCTCGTGTACCCCCATGGGATCGCGTGATTACAAAGGAGTACGCGAGTTTGTGTAGCTGTCATTGCAGATGTTAAATTTTTGGTATAATTAAGCTTTAAAATATATTATTTTGAATAAAAAAGTTTAGCAGGCAGACATTTGGTCGTCATCTCACTTTATGGGTTATTTTGATAGCTCAATTGATAGAATAGTGACCTGTAATTAGTAAAATTAAATATGAACTGGAATCCATACGTTGAGATACGACTCAAAGCAAAAAATTAAACGGTTGAATATGAACTACTAATACAACTGAACAGTAAAAGGAAGACACAGACAAAGGGGAAAACTATAAAAACTTGAGACACAAAATCACAAACGTCGCTCAGCGAACCAAATAGTTATATGATAATTTTAATTATTTGGTATCAAAAATATCATTCTTTAAAATTAAATCTCAAGGAGGTCTGAAAAACTTAAATTTATCTGAGTTGGAAATAAATATCCCTATTCCCAGGTCAGAGGAGTGAAATATTATCTAGCTCCCAGTTTTATTATGTTCTACAAAAAAGTTTTAAAAGTTAACAACTTAACCATTTTAGGGAAAAAACATTCACGTAAGCAAAAGTACCAAGTACTTGCGTTCGCGTGATAACTCGTATATTAAGTACCGTATAATTTATAGGTACAGAGATAAATTGTTTCGTTAACGCTCCATTGAGGTGCAAGGTCGCTCCCATGAGTTTATCATGCTCTTCTGAACGAGGACTGGGGTTATTCTCTAACTCAGAGATCCCCAAACTTATTTCGTCTAACGCCCACTTTGAAATTCAGTTATTTTCCAGCGCCCCCCATTTTTGTTCGCCTTAAAAACTTCAATAACATACAGTGTGTCTGGGTTTCGACTGGCGTAAATTTATGGGCTATTAGATCATCAAATGTTATCGTCAAAAAACCCCCATGTTGGGGGTCTAGCTCCCCCCCTCTTAAAATGGCAGCGATTTTAATTTTTTTTTTTAAATTCTATTTTTATGGATCTGGAAGTCCTAAAAGTTATGAAAATGATTCTTTTCGTAGGTAACGCTATGGCCTATCAAGTGACATAAAGATCAATTCAAAATTATTAACCGTCTAAGAGGAAAAAAAATTAAATAAATATTGCTAAAAATAAAAAAAAGTTAAATAGTTTTTTAAACCTATTACAAAACTAAACCCAAAAATGAAAATTATCAGATTTTTTTTTCTCAAAAAAAATGTTTGTCAAAAAAATTCAGTAGAAAAATTTCTTTAAAATTTGGTAAATAAAAGTTTATCTCTTTCGGGTTTTGACAAGCGATAATTTTAAATTTCTTGAAAATTATCGCTAGCCCTGTATTAGTCTTACCAGGAGCCTTACCATCAGAAACAATGCAGTCGCAAAACCATGATAGTTCCCTTATTTCGTACCATGACGAAGAAAATTAGCAGGCCCGTGGCGAGGATGTTTATTTATCCTGTCACCTTTTTTCTTGTTTTACTTTCGTACTATGACACTCCATCTGATAACAATCTTGTCAGTTTGCCCGCCTTATATGTCAGATAAGCTATCATAAAAAAGTTACTCATCGTGTAGCTTTTTGAAAATTGTTTAGCAATAATCTTGTTTGATAATTTAATTATAGGATCCATTTACGAAATGTGTAATGTTAAAAATCCAACGAATAACTAATGTGAGATTTTCGGATGCGGAATTGAAGAAATATCTATAAGATTTCTTGGTTTCTCCGTAGAAGCATAATGACTATTTTAAAATCCCTTTGATAAAGTGACTTCATTGTGTAATTACAGGTAAAATTATAACTCAGGTAACGTAAATTGCAATGAAACCATTATATAGGCTATACATTAGGGTTCTAAGATGTGAATATTCATTTTCCTAGGCAGTAACTACTAGGTTCTTTATGCGAGAACTTTGTCCCAACCAGCAGAAATTATTACTGATAAAACGTTCAATCTATCCACTTTAATAGTTTATTTATTGCATCAGCACAAATATCTAGTGTTATTTAACCTACCTACCCACACATATTTACGTATATACTTCATAATGACGTTATGTATTCAATTCTTCTTACGACTTAATGTAGGATTTTTAAAATTAATTAAGTTATAAATTATTTTTCCCTTTCTTCTTAATGCTACAGTAGAACTATTTAGTCGTATGAAAAACCAGCAAAGCATATTATACTATTTCCAAGTAGAATGTATAGTGCACTATTGAAAATTACTTACCTACATTGAATATGTCAAAAAGTTTTTATTGGATTAAGGCTTAAAAATTAACAAGAAACAACTGCCTACCTAGTTTTTGCTAGGTAATCAGTAGGTAGGTAAAGTAACAAAGCATCTAACAAATTGTTGTATATTTTCTCAGGATAAGAAAACATTTATGGCACTAAAGAAAACACATAATAACACAACTAAATATTTTCCAGACTCCGTTGGGAAGGTAGGCGGCAACTAACGGAGCATACCTTAGCACAAAATTTCAACAAGTTATTTTATAGTACTATAGGCATATTGAAAATACATATCGATACTTAAATTACATGGAAAAACTATAAAAAAATTAAAAATGTTAAATGTTGCTAGTAAAATACTGTACAAAATGTAATAATGCTAATACCTTTAATGGCAATTTGTGACGTTATAATATCTATCCCATTCAGGTAATATTTCTAATCAAATAAAATGAGCTCATTTTTCAAATGTAGTGTTGTATGTATAACTGTTCTATCGATATCTTAGATATTGTCGAATGTTAACTTTACCTAGGAAAATAGTGACAAGATCGAAAACACTGATTAAGTGTATCAATTTTTATTCAATATCTATTTCTAACATTATTACGATAGGCTGGTAGTACCTATGTGTGTAAAGTATTTTTAAAGGTTTTAATTTGATCGACGAATAGACATTTATTCTTTCTTTCTTTAATTGATCTCATCACACTTAAGAACATATGACATTACTTTATTGTAACGATTTCCAATTATTTGCGAAATCAACTTACTTATCGATATACTTGAAACAATCTATCGATAATTTAGCCACACAGCAGCATAATGCCAAAAAAGTCTCGTGTAACAGCTGTTCAGGGCAATGCTTTAGCCATTCCGAGGTCCTTACCACAACCGCTGCTAAAAATGGCTACTATGATTAAGGTATTAATTAAGACTGGCTAAAGGTCATGGCACACTATACCGGCACCGCAACGGCACCGCCTCAACCCAGAAATAACTTGCCATTGAAATTAGAGCATTAAGTTGTGAGTCGTACAATATATTTTGTAAATTCGAGGCGGACGACGGCGTGCTGCAGCCGTGCTGTTGCGGTGCCGGTATAGTGTGCCATGACCTTAAGGCTGTATTTTTCGTACAAAACTGCTTTGATGTCTACCTACGCTTATTTATCTGAGCTTAAAGCTTTCTATTTTTCGACGGGTAAAAATAAACATTAATTTCGTTTATTGTATTTTGATGTTGAACAGGTATTCGCTCAGAATTCAATTATGTACCTACTTTATCTTCATTCTATTTGAGTGAACTCATGAAAAACTTATATGAAACATTGACTTTGATACTAAAACGACATTACATTAATTTTGTTGTAACGTGATGTCTTTTTACGTTATTTACCTATACTTAATGGAATGGACTATTCTTTAACAACTACTCATAAAATATCAAAACAAAATAACAATTAGATTTATAATAATATTTCTTTTTCAACAAACATACCAATTACCTAGCCCCAAACTAAGCTTGAGCTTGTGCTATGGTGACTAGGATAACGGATAGACATACTTATACGTTTTATAAACACACATGACTAGGATTAAGTAAGTTGTAAGTTACCTACATAAACAAATAATCCGTGTCACACAATGCAATATTTTAAACATTGATCAACAAGCGAACAAACAAATAAAAATAAAAACCAGTATTAAATCAATAACTAACGTGAAACGTTGGAAGCTCGAACAACACTACAAAGATTATGTTTTAATATGGTCCGCGTAATTGTTTCCAATAACTTTATCGAAAAATAAATCTGCTACATCGACCCTGTAACACGTCAATATTCAACAAGTGATAAAAAAAATAAAATTATTAATAAATAAATTGTTTCAACAAACACACCAATTACCTAGCCCCAAACTAAGCGTGAGCTTGTGCTATGGTGACAAGGATAACGGATAGACATACTTATATACATTTATTAGCATCTATGACTTAGGTATAAATGCTCGTGCTCATCACACAAACATTTGCCCCTTGCGGGATTCGAACCCGCAACCGCCTGGTTTAGAAGTCCGTGGCGTGAACCACTACATCTAGACGACCCTCTTGTGATAAAGCAAGCTTTAAGGTAACAAAAGTAAGCATTTCTTCTCGTGACTTTTGCTAGCGCAAATATACTAGGTGAATAAATGTAATAGATAAATACTTTACGTAATAACTTTTGCTTTCCTTTTCTCTCCTTATAAAATTATTGATTTGCGGGTTAAGTACGGTAGTACTTCCTACTTATATGTCTTCCCGGGGTCTCAAACGATCTCCATTCCAATAATTACGTCTTAATCGGTTAAACAGTTTAAACTTAATAGACAGAGTGAGTTCGTAAATTATGTCATCAGCATCTAGCTCCTATAAAATACAATTAAAATACACATTTAAATGTAAAAAAAACAGTTATTTAGTAACACGCCGCGCATACCAAGGCAATCCAATCGTCGCCATTCATTCATAATTCCAATCCTACTGTATAATCCAGCCAAGTTAAAAAAACACGGATCCACCCATAATTCATACAAGGGCCAATACAATAGTCCCCACTCCCGAGGGGCCTGTATATTGAAAACGGGGGATTTCTTATCCAACGCTTCAAATGCTGCGTGGGTTTGCAACCGGTTTAGGGGTCCGTGTGAACTATAACTCCCTTACTATAATAATGTGTTTGGCCACTGCTTGTTTACTAACACTTGTTTTATGTATGAGTCGGCTAATTTGGAATAAATGACAGATAGGTGACATGACGTAGTGGAGACAAACATTTCAAATCACCCGTATGATATTTATTCCACTGTAATAGCATTGTCAAAATCATTATTAGTAAGGGGGTTAGACATTGGTGACGTTAATATTGTTGTTGAGATACTTTTTTTCATTTGAAGACTCAGCGTAAACTCTCAATACTGGTGTTAATTCTACTCTAAGTTAAAATAAACTATCTTCAGGTACTTTATTAGCCCTTTGGTTTGGATTTGGAGCAAAGTTAATTATTTTGGCAGACAAATTAGCAAGGTTATGGTGCCCAGGCACGAGCTTTCATCAAATTTAACTACTGGCAATAGGTACATCAAAGTTCTATCACATTCCTGTGGTTCTATTTTTTATGAATTCAGCAAAATGCGCTGGGTACACGTGAGGACTCGGACTTTTTATGTGTTGTTCAAATAAACCCCTAACATCAAAGCTCATCCTGTCTTTTGACAAAAACGAATTTGAGTGGACCGAATCTACTTGAGCCTTATCCTCAAATTACAAAATCTCAAACACTGATATATTAGGATCAAAATACTCCCATCTTTGGTTTTGTTTGTTTGCAATCTAGGAATTGATTATAGAAGGTAAATCCCTTATACAAAGAAATTGTTGTCAGATTTAGTAGGAAAATGCTTTGCTCAGAGAGTTTCTGCATATTGAAATAGAACTCCCACTCACAAAATATGAATAGATACTAGTTATACTTATGTTGTAATAGGACAGACGGTCAATTTATGACTTATTGCCTGTATGTTGTAGTTTACAGTGAACAGAACATCAATCTACACACTTTCGTTGCAAAATCGCTCCTATAACAACAAAATAAGATGCTGAAATGTGTACCTAGGTGTGCTGTCGTTCCGTACATGGTTCATAGGCGAATAGGCAGCACTAATTGGTTACACGTAGTATGCACAGTTACTGAGAATATGTCCTGCAGAAATATCGAGCATTGACTAGTCTTGTTTCACAATTGTCTATAGAGTACCTAAATGAAGTTTCAGAACTTCAGAGGTCTTACTCCGGTTGACGAGTCCGTATTATTGAGCCTAGCCATCATGCTCTTTCGCGCTTCATGCTGGTGCGAGACAGGGACAGCTACAGTCGAAAATACAACACTCGTCATCCGGATTCCGGAGTAGGCCTCTGGAAACAGGAGCCATGACTCATGGATTCCGAGTCTCACTTACTTCTTGAAGTAGTAACTGGGATATGCAGTCAAGTACTTACATACTGTTGTACATGTTCATTGTTCAAGTTCACCCCGTTCAAATTGTACTGAACCAGCCTATGAAATACACATAATAATAATGTTTTCAGCATTCAGCTTATTTATAATTTTTTTCCCAGAATGTTGTGCAAATATTTAGGCTTGTTTTGGAGATGTTGACATGATTATAACATTTCTATTTATCAAATCAACCATATTATTTCGATAGGTATTTCTGTTTGCCAATCAACCGTAATGATTATTCTGGGATACCGATAGGTACGAAATGTAAAATACAAACAAACAAACTTATTGCTACTGTTATATCCTATAGCTATGTTCTTCGTCATTTATTGACATCGCGTACTACACAATAGTACAAACATTTACATTTTATTCTGAGCTCCAGTTGGTCAAAGGGTCATTTTAATAACAAGATCCTTTAAATTGGACATGTGTGCATGGAATAAATTAATAGTTTGAATTGTAGTCACATACTGTTTGACCTTGTTTCAAGCTGTTTATCGAACGGTTATCTTGGTTTAATTTTGGATTACCTTAGTTTTATTCAAATTAGTTACGTTTAACATACTGTGACACGTTTTTGTAGTTTGTTGTGGAGCGTAGGTAGCTGTTTGTTTTAACTATTGTATTTAACACCGCGTGTTTACATAATTTAACGGTAATGATATAATACAGAATAAACTAATTTTCTTCCTTTTGTGTGGGCTAATAACCTTGGTGTCATATATTTATTTATTCAAAAACCGCATCCCACTTACAGCTTTGAACCAAAGCATGGAATGGGCCGTACACTTAGATTTACATTTATAAAATCTTAATTGAACACTGCCTTAAAAAACAAATACATTTAGCTAAAAACTTAACCAATGCAGCAGGTAAATAACGGCTCAGTTATCAAATAGCAGTTTTACTAAATGAACGAGTATTGTCGAGACTTCAGCAAGAGTCAAAATAAGGCGCTAGATATATTTTTGAGAATATTTTACAAGGTAACTCAAAATCGCTTTACGATACAACCCCTCCTAAAATTACTGAACAACCGCGGACTCTTGCTTTATTTATAATTATGTTATTTATTTATAATACTTATCTACATCAACAAAATTGGTACGTTTGATGCTATTCGTACGTCCAGAACTATATCCCTGTTATTCTAAAAACTTAGTACCGGGTTTAAGACGCGACTAAGCTATTAGCTAGTCAAGTAGAAAGCGCTTCTCTATTAGGTTATGTCACGAATGTGTCATTCATTCCTCTGTTGTTGGTTAATTTTTAGACCTATTTTAAACCTGGTCTATTTTTTTTGTAATAACACCGTAGAAGTCTGTCTATACACTTTTCAGAACGCAATTTTTACGTAGTCAGCGTTTTCCACTTTTAAGTCGTGAGGTGCTAACCAGCCCTCCTGTTCTACCATACCCGCTCAAACATTTCCTACACGCTTAAGCACTTTCTTAAATTTGCTTTGTAGTTATGCACCAACGGAGCCATTCCTATGGAGCCGATGTATACTTAAATGAGCCCTTATGTCGTGTTTAATTGACCATAAACTAATATTATGTGGGGTTCGGATATTCTCACAAGACGCAAGCTTGGGGTTGGAATAAAATCTTTAAGGCAATTTATTATTTAGACATTCAGTACACACAATGGCTTTGGGATTGTTTTGGTAGGAGCTGACCTACTTATTCTTTTGTACCTACTATGGCACAATTACTAATATTACAAGTAAAGGGAAACCTGTTATTGGCTTAACTCATCTTAAGTACCTACCATGTACGTACACTTTATTATAAAGCTGTTGATTTCTTAAATAAATAAATTACTAAAACTACTGAACAGTACTAATCGGTTATTATTATTTTGTTAAATACATAGATATTTCATCACAAATTGTAATTTTTCCATCCATAAAAGCATTCCACGTTCATGGACAGAAACATAGATCTACATACTTTGAATTAGAGGGATTTATTTGTTTAATTAAACAATATTTATTTATTTTAACTTAATTGCAACAAAAAAAGAAAGTACAATTGGTGGACTTAATGCCTTAAGGCATTCTCTACCAGTCAACCGCTATCAGTAAAAAATAGCGTTTTATGTTTAATACATTTTGATATCTATAATAAAAACATTAGTAACAAAACTATAATAGTAACATATATACAACTTTATTAATAAAAATTAAGATAAATTATTTAATATAATAGGAAAACAAAAATTATAAAAAGAGTCCATGTGGTAAGGTTGCCAGGATGCTGACGGCATTACCACGCTGGATAGCGATACTTATACGCTGAGCAAGGTAGCTGCCAGCTCTTGGGTCACCACTAATGTCAACCAGCCTCTTGGAAATCTCTTTAAAAAAAGAGATAGCGCATTGATAATTACTTACAGCAAGTATTGATTTTTATTAATGAGTTGCTATGGCTATGAGTTGCTATGGCTATAAGTTGCTATAGCAGTCGCTAATGCGCCCCGCAATCATTGTAAGTTATGCAGCAATGATACAGAAGGGCACGCTTTGTAGGGAATTAAAATATAAATAATGCACAACTCCTGAACAGGGAGCGGGTTCGCGGGAGATTGGGCAGATCCATTGTTTATACGCGCCTCTTGTAACTAAGAAAAACATTATATTTAGTCTGTTGTTTAGGATAGACAGACATCTGAAAAGTTTTGGGAGTGTATTGAGTCGGTTTATGTTGTGAATTAGTCTGAAGGTTTAAAAAAACAGTTGATCAAAAAACAACTGATTTAGATGCTTTTAATCACATTTAATGAAATAAATTTAATTTTTTCATTTAATTTTTGTACCGTTTGGAGTCGAAACACTGGGTTCGTGGGGTCCCAACGCTATCTCTTTTTTCAAAGAGATTCCCAAGAGGCTAGTTGACATCAATGGTGACCTAAGAGCTGGCAGCTACCTTGCTCAGCGTATAAGCATCGCTGTCCAGCGCGGTAATGCTGCCAACATCCTGGGAACCTTACCACAAGGACCCTTTTTATATTTTTTTTTGTGTTGTATTAAGTAATTTATCTTAATTTTTATTAATAAGTTGTATATATACTAGTCAAAACAAAATAAGGGCCACTTATTTATTTTGACATCTGGAGCGATTTTAATAATTTCTAACTGATGTTAAGTACCTACCTTTTTTGTGGTGTTACCTTAAGTGTTAACGAACATCTTGAGAGTTTACAGCTTGCATATTTTTTGAAGTGGGTGAGAGTTTGTCATTTTTTTTGTAACCACTTTAATTTACCCAACTTCTTAAACGAAGTTTTAGGTCATTCCAACTGTAAATTCGTGCGCGAGCAGTTAAATTTTGCTGAGTTTGAGTGTGAATAAACATTTTCAAAAAGCAATGCCGAGAAATCGTAGACACATGGACGTGCAAACCGCAACTAGAGCCATAACATTGATACAAGAAGGGCATTCGCAGCGTTCTGTAGCTCTGCAGCTGGGATTTTCACGAAGAGCCATCCAGAATGCTTGGAATCGATTCCAAGAGACTGGAAGTGTAACCAGAAGACGGGGATCTGGAAGAATTCGAGCAACCACAACACAAGAAGATTGCTAAATACGCTTAACTGCGCGCAGAGAGCGATTCGTCACCGCTCGCTCCATACAAAATCGCTTGCGCCAGGCGACAGGTACTCGTGTTAGCGACCAAACGATTAGAAATCGGTTACACGAGGACCAACAATTCTCTAGGAGACGTGTAGTGCGAATTCCGTTGACAAATGCGCATCGTGCGAACCGTTTATCTTTCGCAAGACAACACCAGGACTGGGTCACAAATGATTGGAGCACAGTATTGTTCACTGATGAGTGCAAAGTAAAATTTTTAGTGACGATCGTCGCATTAGAGTTTGGAGACGAGAGGGTGAGCGATTCGGATGCCTGCATCCATGAAAGTGACAGATTTGGGGGTCCCAATGTAATGGTGTGGGGCGGAATCTTGATGTCCGGTCGAACCGAGCTCGCAGTTCTCAATGAAGGAACGGTAACGGCTCAACGATACATTGAACAGGCCATAAGACCCCATGTGGTGCCATTTGCACAAAGAATTGGTGCAGGATTTAAATTAATGCACGACAATGCTCGCGCTTATACACCAAGAGCCACCCGAGAAGCCCTAGAGGAAGCTGGTATACAGGTTTTACCGTGGCCCGCCAACAGTCCGGACTTTAACCCAGTCGAGCACATGTGGGATTTATTAAAACGAAGTGGCCGGAACACACCAACCTGTGCATAACGAAAAACAGCTCATTAATGTGCTGAAAACAAGCTGGGAACAAATTGCACAAGAAACAGTTCGCCATTTGGTAGAGAGTATGCCCTCTAGGCTTTGAGAATGCATTCACAAAAGAAATTTCACAAAATTCCTTTTTTTCACAAAAATCTAACATTTAATTTTTTTTACATTTATCTTCGTTAATTTTAATGTTAAAACATTAAAAAGTAATTAATAAATTAAGTCGAATAATTTATCAACCCCTAAATATAATACATTTATTGGAAAACTAAAAAAACGTGGTGGCCCCTATTTTGTTTTGACTAGTATATATTACTAATGTACATAAATGTAAATTAAAGTGTAATTAGAGAAAAAAAAAATGAAATAAACTTCACCAAATAAAATAGAGCCTCGAAAGCGATTATCCAATGGGCCAAATAAGCACAGTAACAAAAATAGCAAAATTGTAATGTATGACATTTTGGGCAGAAAACTTATGTGCAGATCAAATTAGTAAAATAATTTTCCCAAAAACTAATTTACGAAAGTAGATTGGTAATAACTTGTGCTCTACCCTGATACTGTAAACGCTCATTTAGTATTCTAGACGATTTCATACACAGAAGACATTTTCCATCTTGATTTCACATTTCTGAATGCTCATAAAAGTTATCAGGCGTATTAATTACTCTTGGTTACATCGCGTGATGATAATCGCTAGAAAACTGTATTTAAGTAGTAGTTAGTAATGAGACTAGCCGCAGAAAGGTAAGTCCAAATCATGAGAATTTCAGGTGGCCGTAGAATTTTAAGCTTAACAATAAATACCTTGCTTTATCTCAGTATGTAAGTAGGTATTATGTATACACCTTTGCTCTATTTATTAAAAAATTATTACTTATTTTTAAAGGCGCAAAATTAGTAAGAGTGGAAACCCTATCTTCAATGATGCACTAATTAATTCCAGATATTTTTTTAATTATCTATACCAGGTAATCAGATTGTATATTGCCTTATTATGTACGACTAAAGTAAGGTGTTCTATCTATCTATAATTAAGAGCCACGCTCTTTTCGTTGGAGTCTTCGCCATTCCTCTCTATTCTATGCCATCTCCTTGGGCTCCCGGTACGATACCTAATAGTACCATAAGTAAGATGTTAGGATCTAATTAAAATAAAAGTAGTTATTAGTTTTTGTATTACAAGTGTTTTTATATTTCCTTTTTTATTTTGTATTATTTTTATTTCTAATATTATTTCTCTTCTATTATCTCTCTCTTTGGGCTTTATCATATTAATATTAAAAATTATTTATTTATTATTTAGTAGATTGATAAATCGATTGGTTTATCAATGTTAATGACCGATTTAGGAAATCTTTATCAGTACATTTTGAAATTCAAATCACATGACTTTATTTTTGCATTCAATATGTAATGTCATTCTGTCGTATGTGAAAGAGACGGCTACATTCGAAATTACGGACATCGTCAACCGGAGTAAGACCTCTGTTCGACTACTTATTTGGTAAGGTTGCCACTAGTCTCAGATGGACTATAGCTATTTTAACCCCTAGCCTGTTGGAAATAGGATGTGGCAAAACAGGATGATGCAGTGATTGGAGATAGCTTCAAGTTTTTTCGTTGCTCATGCAATGTCGAAATAATATCATCGCCCTATTTCGATCCCTTAGATTTTAACGTTAGATAATGGAAAGTACAATTAAATCGTAGAAAGATAGTAAACAGCTAATAACATGTTATAGGGTTTCAAATTGATTTTCGCTCACAAAAATTAATCGACTGTGTCATCCGGTGGGACTCGCCCCCAGCTCCCATATTTTTACAAATGATTTCATCTTAACTGATGGTTAAATATTTGTAAAAATATTTCCATCAGTACATGCGGGTACATTCCCCAAGTATTGATGAAATCGAACGCCGGCTCACTGGCGTAGCAAGCACTCACGAAAATTCGTCAGCTGACTAACGTCCTCCGTAGCTTAGTTGGTAAGAGCACTCGCCCGGATAGCGATGGGACGTGGGTTCGAGTCCCACCGGATGACACAGTCGTTTAATTTTTGTGAGCGAAAATCAATTTGATTTCGTAAAAACTTGCAAAATAATTGCTTAAGTTATAAAAATAATTATATGTTATAGGGTTAAAATAACTAGTTGAATCCTCCAAACGAACCAACTCACAGCAACAAATCTCTGTTATAACCTATCTATTGCCTGAAAATCCTGAAATATTAATTCTTTTATGTCATTAAACATTGCCGTATACTCATTATAACACTTGAATATTTCCGTCACTTACAATTACACTTACCGGTGGTATTAGAATTCTGTAATTAGTCGGTACCCGTAAGCGCCACTTAAAATAATGACTTGAAAGCGATGCCTGTCTCGAAGTTGACAACCCTGCCGCCCACGCGTTCATTTGTCACCTACCCGCACTTTCTCTCGGATGATGTGACGTCATAGAGTAAGACTGACATTAATATTACAGAAATGCCATAACTCTATATTAAGGTAGTGAAATAGGTTTTATCTTTTTAGTATCTGATTATAAGAGTATCTGATAGTAAGAGTTTATCTAACTGTGAAGAAAGAGTAAATATGATGACTTAATTGTTTTTTTGTTAAGAAATTGAACAACTTAGTTGGATTTAACCAAGGCATACATAGGTACAAACGTCACCAGAGTTATAATTATTTTATCTGTAGGTACACTACACAACAGAGCCACCGATAGTAATGCCAACTTATCGAATGTTTTAAAGATAATATCCCTGACTGTCACGTGAGTTTAAAATACATGTTTGAGACTTAACTTTATTTGGGTATATAAACTTCATCCCGAAAGAAGAACAAATAAAGTACTTAATTCCTCACGGTATTCTCTACCAATCAACTTAAATTGATGAATTAATTAATGGATTCTGGCATAGGACTTATTACTATATCAACAGATTAAAAATAAGTACCTAATAGTTACGAAGTTTGTAGTTAGGCAGAATCTTGCTGGAATTTTAAACCAATAATATAACTAGCATTTCTGCTTAAATGTTTCCTTTGAGAATCATATTTGCTACACAATAATATTTGATATTTAACTTCCAAGAATTAAAATGTGATCTTTGCAGTCCAAACACGAATGTTTGTCCGCGTGTTTAGCGAACCAACGCGACCAAGGTAGGTTAACCTAATGACATTGGCTCGGATTTTTCGAGCTTGACGTATGTAGATTGTTGTTTGCAGTAGAGACAAGTTGCTGCTACAAGTTAGCTGTCTATTTAAAAATATGTATTTAAGTTTGCTTTTATTTAAGGTCATACTTTTAAACACACAGTTTTTATTTGCTCTATGGCCCTAATTGATCATATACTGTGTCTTTTAGGACATATGTTTATGTATTATTATTGGTAATTTTCAATCTCAAAGTGAGGCCTGTCCAGCACTTATGAAATGTGACTTTCCGGAAATGTCTTATTAACAAAAATATATTTATAATAACTCTAATTTTCTGCTCTAATGCACTTCTACAAGACTTTTTCTTGAATAATCGTACTAATCGACGATAGAAGGTTGCTTGCTAGTGCTACTAAGACCTCGTGCTCACAAGTTTTCACGGTGTCGCCATCTCTTGAGGTGCCTGGTTCGACCCCGGGTTGGAGTCAATAAAAACCATTGTTTAATTGAAATATTTACAAGATTCCAAAGTGTCTAAGATTAAATTTAAGTTCAGTCTCATCTCTCTTTTTCTGCCAAATAAACGAAAAGAGGCAGACGATAATTTAGAAATGTCAGACTAAACAGGAGTTATAGAATCTACGGACAATTTTAGAAGGGATGTCATTCGATGACGTCTAAAGTTAGACGAAAACACGCAATAACTTGAAAAGTACGTAAGAACTCGCATGACTTAATTTGACGTTTCTAAATCAACGTAGTGTCACAAATAAGTACTAGTACTTCGTACAGAAGTATGACTTAGCAATTGTATTCAAAGAAATGTCTACTCAATGTCGTCAACAATATGGCGTAATTTAGTTCGCCTCAGAGTCAAGCACATTTTCATGTAGACACCTACAAAAATCCATTGCAAGATAATTTTATACTTATTGCTCTGGAATATGATTCATAATACACAAAACCTATTCAGTGACGTAATATCACGCGACGCGATAGGGTTAACTGCTACGAGAAGCTTCTAACGCCATCTAGCGCCTCTTTCTAGTACTTTATTAATTCTCGTCCAGCCAGCAACGTAGCCGCGCGGCCGCCGTTGAATAAAACGCGCGAGCGTGGCTCTGGCCGGTAGCGACACGCAACTTGTTTTAGCCCCTAAGTAAGGGTCGCCGCGCGTAGGTACGTTTTTGCTACCTACGGGGGGAGATACACAGGCCTGGTAGTGTGTCTCTTTTGGTTTGTTCAGCAGAGAAGACTGAACTTAAAAATCTTAGACACGGCACATTAGAATAGTCATAAAGAATTGTGACTTCCCTACCTAGCTGTATATTCAGTGAAAATACCAAGTATAGATATTGTAGTAAAACAAATATTTACCCCAACATCCAATCGCCATTAAAACGTAAAATATTTGTCCGGCTTATCCAGTCA
Organism: Pyrausta nigrata; assembly: GCA_949316185.1. Taxonomy (NCBI): domain Eukaryota; kingdom Metazoa; phylum Arthropoda; class Insecta; order Lepidoptera; family Crambidae; genus Pyrausta; species Pyrausta nigrata. Next base: position 13,424,600 of record OX438949.1, on the reverse strand, counting down.
AATAAAAAATAGTGCAGCCAAACAAATTACTCCTCGTATTTCGTTATCAGCGTGTTATCAGTTACTTGTGTCATACCTATGGAGTGTTTCGGATAACTAAGATAAACGTTGGGCGTCGTCAAGGACAGTATTGGAAACTTTTTATACTGATAATGGTTTTGTCGACCGTCTTAGTTGTTCGCCGCTCAGGAGCCCTATTTTTGAATCGAATCGAATGACATTCACGCGAATGTGACATAATTTTGACTCAACACATGAATTCAGTCGTTCATTATATCGCTCGCCTTCTGTGACTAGCGGGTAGGGCACTCATTGCAGTTCCAAGAGGTCGAGTGCAGTCGATCGAGTAATTCAAAGATGCGGAGTTTTAGATGACGAACAAAAATCAGTAAAAATCTGATCGCAATTGATTCAAAAATAGAGCCCCAGGAGTCAAATGCCAGCGGTTGCGAGTTTGAATCCCGCAAGGGGCAAATGTTTGTGTGATAGATAAGCACGAGCATTAATTTGTAGGTACTTAAGACATGGATGTTTGTAAAAGTATGAATAGCCGTTATTCTAGTCACCATAGCACAAGCTTACGCTTAGTTTGGGGCTAGGTAATACGAGTGTTTATTGAAATGATTAATTTCATTATTTATTTAAATCCGATGAAAAAAAACTCCTTTAGATAAATATTTTAAAACTACATACTTTGTATTCTAAGTCAGTTCAACCTATCTAAAAGAATAATAAGTAAGCTCAAAATTGATCCCGTCACTCGTTCAACATTACACAGATGAATGGCAGCCGTGAATCGGCGGGGCACGCAGCGGATGCGCGTGCGCAGCTAAAATTAACACGTTGCGCAGAGACGCCGCGCGTAAACAGCGCCCTGTCAGTACTTAGAGCTTCGAATTAACGGGTTCGGGTTCGCTTGTGAATGGGCGGGGAACAAAGGCTATCGTAGTTGCCGACTTTATTTAAGGTACTGAGTACTGACAGAGCCGTAAGGAGGGTTGCAGACCTTTGAAGGATATTTGGTTTGATTAAATCGAATTGAGACTTGGAGAGCGAACTGGAACTAAGTTTAAATGAGGCAATGCGTTCTCTAAGTTCTTAAAGATCAGGAATTTGTCATCTGTCTTTCAAAACATATGGTGTACTATATAACAAATATATATATTTTTTAAATTTATAATGTTCTAATTAGTCTTTATACTGTGTTAAAACACCTTTTGCTAATAGTAATGTAATCCTTTAAGGGACTTCGCAATTCACCCGAGAGCAGGCTTGCTTGTATCATTATGTGAAGGTCTTGCAGGTTGTTAAAAATTGCAGCTGATATATTGTAACGTTTTAGTTTTTAAGCTGATATCTATTTTTAAAATGAGAAAGCAATTATATAAGATTATGCAAAGACGTGGATGGTCTATATAAAACAATATATAATTGTGCAAGCGGATAATTCAGTGAAGAGTGATAAGATTGTATAAAAGAGAAAAACATGTTGCGCCTACTCCAAATGAAATGGACAAGAGAAATAATTAATCTAAAAAATATGATAGAGTGAGAGAATCTGAGCCATCTCTCAACTGAAACACATCTCAACTTATAAAAATTCTAATTCTAATCTTTTGGTGTAATCTGAGTGAATTCATAAGGGTTGCGTTGTTCACGGTTTCTTAAAGGTTATAACATTATTAAGAAAAAAAAATGTTTTTTTTCTTTCTTGATTTAAGGCGCTTTGTCTTAAAATTTACTATGTCGCGCCTTAATTGACAAACTTTGAATAATACAAAGCTAATATCTGTGCTATAATGAATAATAATTAATTTCTACCCTTATAAAATAATTTATACAGGGCCAATGCCATATCCGACATGGGCTCTGCTAAAATGTTATTATATTATACCTACTTCTCTTAAACTGCAGCGAAATGCTTGCTTTCTAAATTGGTCGTTCCGAACACATTCCACCAGAATGTGGTAGACATCATCTAGGATCCCACAGTCTTCGCAGAGAGGTGTTTGTGATTTTCCCATCAGAAACTCGAATTTTCTGGATGGAATGTGCCCGGATCGAAGTCTCATGGCTGTTACTATAGTTTTCCTATTCATCAAACAGTTGTCAATCCAAGGAATCGTCATCGGTTTTGGCTGTTAAATACAGTTTTAGTATAGTTGCTTTGCTACCGCAATAGGAAATCGTGTAATGATAGTTGGAAGTTTATGTAAATAAATAAAAATAAACAAAACGTACCTACTATGAAAATAAAAACTGCAGTAATCATTCTTTCATTAGTAACGTGATACGTTTCTAATATCCAGACCAATAGAAATAATAATACCACTTTGAATTTCTAAAACTTTCCCACAGTTTCATGTTATCAGATTGCAAATTGTTCTAGTTTTTCTCTGGTTCTACGCCGGACTTGGCATCCGAGACATAATCGTTTGTTTTATTGCTGTCAGGAATGTTACTAGCATCACTTCCGTACATGACTTCTCAATTAGATTGTTTGAAGTACATGCTTAAAAACCTGAAATTGTATTTATTTCAAACTAGATTTAAATTATTGCATTATATATCTAGTTTTCAAACTTTGATATAATAATCACTACTTACATTCAAATCAGCATAAGCAGTGTACGTAGGTATATCAAACTGCCATGAGGCCTCGTCTCATGGCACTTGTAGGTAGTAGTATAAATAAATACGTTTTTGGAAGACAGTGCGGCAAGTAAGTATATTTATAAAAAGGCGTCTCTGATCTGCTTATATCATCTGTCAATATTATTGTCTAAAGTTGTTGCTGATTATTGAAAATCATCAATATCTAGAAGTTTTCTAAACAGTCTAGAAAATGTCGCTAAACATCTAGTAATCTAGCCAGGCAGACTGTTTTTACCGAGCGTTCACGGTACACTTGCGATCATTTCTCGCGTTTGATTTCACTGCGCTGCCACACTCGTTGCGCTCGCGCAAGATACACATTAGAATAGATTTTACTTTACATAATCTTAATGGGGCAAAACAGATACATATTCTTTATTGCAACAAGAAAAAACATAACATACATAGTACATACAATTTAGAAAATACTATTACAATGTAGGCGGTCCTACTGGTGCAATGGAACGATCTCTTTCAAGACAAAGTCATAGAGAGAAAAAAAATATAATTCTTTACATATCATAATCAATTAAGCACATTGTTACTTATTTATAAGTCAGCCTATTAGATCCCACTGCTGGGAAAAGGCCTCACCTCAACTATGAGGAGGAACGAGCCATACTTCACCACGCGGGCTCAGTGCGGATTGGTGGAGGGGTGTATGTAAGGCAAGTGACAAACCTTACTGTCAGAAGTTATCAAGCCGCCCTAGGGCCTCTGACTAGGCTTAACGACTAATACCTCAGATATTAGCCGGGACCAACTGCTTAACGTGCCTTCCGAAGCACGGAGATGCTTGTCATGGACGTCACTTAAATGGTCGGAATGGTCACCCATCCAATCACGACCGCGCCGTGGGTTGCTTAACTTTTGGTCACTACCAAAGCGCTGCCGCCACTGCGCCACAAGCACCTCTAACCAACCAAATCCATACTAATATTATAAATGCGAAAGTGTGTCTGTCTGTCTGTCTGTCTGTTGCCTCTTGACGCTTAAACCACTGAACCGATTGGGATGAAATTTGGTATGGAGACAGTTCGAGACCCTGGAAAGGACATAGGCTACATTTTGTCGCGATATAAAAATATTAAGGGGCTGAAATGGATGGTGAAAGTTCATATGAAAAATTCAACTCTTGCGGGCGAAGTAGCGGGGAACCACTAGTTATTTTATAAACTCGCGAAGTAGGTACGCATTTTATCATCAATGATTCAGGCGTTTACAGCTTGACAGATGATTTAAGCAGAGTGTCGGTCGAGCGCGAGTTATTACTTTTTCTAGTAACTAAAATAGATATAAATATGGAATTCCTACTTTCATGTCAGTTAAGTAAAGTTGCATAAAATATTGTTACGTTTTAGGTAAGTTGTTCTGGATTAATTACTACTTCTCATTCTAATAAAATGCCATATTTAGATTTAGCTGCAATTTGCTCAGAAATAGAAAGGCCTAATGTGTGTCAATGCAGACAACCTACGTCTTGCGGATACTAAATCACCACTTATAAAGAGATCGGTGCGATTTTCTAGCTACAGTGATTAATGTTGCATAATTTGTAAGGTTGTGTAGTGAAGTGTCTAAAAAGTGCAATTTTATTACGCAACCAGCGTTATCTTTGAAATATTATTAATTGCAGTTGAAAACATACACTTAAATGAGCTATGTGAGGAACTCTATTGCAAGTATACATTATATAAATTTTCATGGAGATTTACGATTTTATTTTTAAGTTTGAACAAACACACCAATTACCTACCCCCAACTAAGATAAGATTTTATTCATAATATTAATTACAAGTCGATTATCATAATTATTTAAGGTTACATTCATATTGCAATAATTACAAATAGAAAATAAAATAAATCATATTTTATAAGCGTGAGCTCGTGCTATGGCTACTAAGATAACGGATAGATATACGTATACTTATGTTTATAAACTTAGGTACAAATTCTCGTTCTTATCACACAAATATTTGCCCCTTGCAGGATTTGAACCCGCAACCATTGGTTTTGTATCCCAGAGCGGAACCACTACACCAAGACGGTTGTCATTTAGGCGGTTTTATTGCTAAAAGAAATTTCCTCCAGATACCCTCCGGTTGAAGGACAGTCTGAATATGAAATTGTAAGGACAGTCTGAATACGAAAAACTGTACTTAATAAGTATGGCTTTACTTAAAATATGCACCAGCAGCTTATACTATAGTTCTTGTACACACATACATACATATTCCCCTTTCCTTAAATTAATTATTTTTGCAAACCTCGACTTTACTTTGGATTTCCCGATGACTCAGTTCAAGTATTTTTGTACACCATATCATGTTAATTTATATTTTAAATAAAAAGGTACCCTAATTCTCTAATACATAAAGTGGACTTTTTGAATTATTGGATCTTGGAGTTAGTAAAATAATGATAAGGTTAAGTAAAACAGGTTTCAGTTTTTCTATAATTCTCACAGTACAGGTTTTCCAAATTAAGTGGTAAGTAATACTTACGTACGGAAATTGGTAGCATTAAATTTGAGTTTAATTATTCAACCTACATAGGTAATTCACTCCGAAAACAGAGGTGTTGGGTTAGCACGAAACGTATTTTTGATTAGTGAACCTATTAGTTTTGCTTGTATGAAGCTTTGTGTTTAGATTGCCAAAATTGAGCAACTACTCTTAAGTTACGATAGTGTTCCCTGACCAACTTATCTTGATGTCTTAAATTAGGTAGTAGCGGCAATTCTGATGACTTTATTTTTTTCAGTACTAAACTAGTAAAATACTTTCACGAATTATACAGGATGTAACGGAGAGCTGTGAACATCGTTCCAGGAAAAAATTACGACTATATGAAACGATTGTTTTGTGAAATTCAGTTTTATATTTAAATAAATCAATAAACGTGAACATACCTACATACAGACAGACATGACAGACGCGACAGACGTGATTCGTCTGTCTGTACATTTTCTAGAGTAAGTGTCTAAACACACTATGCCGAAGGTACGCGACCGAAGATTCGCGGCTGATTTTCCGACGTACTCAGCTGATATGACACACCACAAGTGCTGAACTTACGCGGCAAAAATTCAGTCGCGCAACTTTTTGTGTGTATTCAGTGCTTCCCCGCTGCTCCCCGCCCCCGGATCTTTGTCGGCAATTAAACCTAACTTCGGTCGCGTATAATGTGTGCTCCACAGAATAAGTTGCCGCCGAACTTACGCCCGACCGAAGTTAGGCTGTACGCTATAACGCAACGTAATTTCGGCATAATGTGTCTTTAGTAATTCAAATAGCATTGCAGGCTTAATCATACCGAACTTCGGTCGCGTGCCTTCTGCATAGTGTGTTTTGACACTAACCCCGTTATTCCAAAAACTTAGTACGGGGTTTAAGACGGGACTAAGCTATTAGCTGGCCAATTAGAAAAGGGCTTCTCTATTAGGTTATGTCACGAATGTGTCATTCATTTCTCTGTTGTCGGCTAATATTTAGACCCATTTTAAACCTGGTCAAATTTTTTTGTAATAACTTTGAGAAAATAGTTAAGTGATCTTTCTTGTGAGGTATATTATTTTGCACAAGCACATTGGTAGTGCTATCAAGTTGTAAGTTCATAAATCTGCTTTATAAGGCGAAAGTCCTCTCAATCTTGTGACTCAGCCTTACTTGCTTAGTGCTTTAATTATTCAAATTCTTGCTTAGATTACGTAGCTGAAGAAACTCGTTTGGTATCATGTAACATGCGATTAGAAATGAATAAAGTATTTTCACTAACATTATAATAATACGGTAATTCATTCAACGTCCTATCTAAGTAGTAGTAGTTTGTTTTAAAAGTATTTTCATTTTAAAATTATCTAGAGACTTAGGTCTGGTGTATATTTATATTAAACTACGGTAATAAATGTACAAAGTAAAAAGCCGGGCAAGTCACTACTTATAAAATAAGTAGCAGTTCCCCGTGACTTCGCCCGCGCCAAAAGTCTGATTTTCCATACAAACTTTCATCCTCCATTTCACCCCGCTGATGATTTTATATCGCGTCAAAAAGTAGCCTACGTCCTTTTCAGGGTCTCAAATTATCTCTGTACTAAATTACATTTAAATCGGTCCAGTAGCTTCGGAGCCTATTCAAAACAAACAAACAATCAAATCTTTTCTTCTAATAATATTACTGTAGATTAGGGACCGTTAGCAACCATTGCATTGAAATTTATATATAAAACCACTTTTGTTTCCCACAGAGATAGTTAAATAATAATCTGCATAAAATTAAAACAAGGCTAACTGAACGGCGTGACCAATATTCCATCGCAGACTTTTTGCTTCATTTCCCCCGAGAATGCGAAGGTAGTTTGAAAATCTGAAAGTAATAAATTGCTTGAGTTATTAAGACTATATTGTGAAAAATATATATATATAAATATAAAATATCGAATCTGTAGACAGCTAAGTGATTGCATTAAAACTTAGATACGTACTTAGTTATAATAGTTATAACAACTAAATACACCTTTATATCCACAAAACAAGGAATAAAAAATAAAAGATACAAGCAATAAAAACTAATTCTATGCAGAGGAATGCATAAGTATTACAATTGCACTGTACCGAAATCAAATAAGAGCAATATTATTATCAAATGTATAATAATTCTATCAAATAGATTATTATTATATCCCTACTTATACCACTATACATTCCTGATTTTACTGTCAATTTATTTAGATTTTTTACATTGGTTCCTATAGGATGTATACTTAGCTATATTGTATGTAATCAATAAAAAAAGATATTGGTAAATTATTACATTTAAATAGTTTTAGATTAATTACCGCTTGTCTACAATTTACTTGAACACCTGTCTAAGATATTACACTCACTGAATCAATTTATTAACATCATATTAGCTAAAATTAGAAATATCAGTACTTACCTGCTTAACTTTCAAAGGACTCGCGGCTAAATAGGTTCAAAAAAGTAACTTTGGCCAAAAATCACTTTTCTGTTATGTCGGCTTAACTTTTAATTAACACGTCGAACTCCCAACTTCATTAAAGTTTGAGTAGCTTCGAATTATTAAATCTGGCCTAGAACATGTGCACCACAAGGGTTAACTAGTGTGATGGTAATAATAACTTATAATTATTTCAATTTTTTTGTAAATTTCTGCAATAAATATTATCTTATCTTTTATCAATGAGACATGTAGATTGTTATCTACATATTATAGACTATGTTTGTATGTCAACTAATGTTGGTGCCTATACATAAAATGACAAACTTATTGTAGTGGAATCTCGCTTTTCTACAATTTTCCAACCAATACATTCGTCATTTAAAATACCTTAGGCATGTCCACGACATTGATATTAAGAGCATGTGAAAATACTTCACATTCATAAAAAGCATGTCGAATCTTCGGCATACATATGCCGAGCAAGACGGCCATTAAAATCGGAGTTAACCCCATTGCAACCAGTTCTGTGTGTTTAGTTCGACAACCACTTGGTAGATTAGTACCCATTAGCATCCATACATTTAAAATCAACCTTAAATTGTTCATCATACAGCTGAAAATCGTATGAACACAGGGCGAAGCAATAGTGCCGATAGGATCCTTCGACAGCTAATCTAAATAGTTCCATTATCTATGTGCTTATGGCGTCGAAAATGAAGATACGTCAGTCATGTACACTTATGTTACAGTAGCGAAATGAAAAAATGCAAGATAAATACCATTCCGTTTGGTACTTTTAAAATAAATAAACATCGGTTCAAACAAACTATTTGCAAATGAACGCAGACACTTCCACGTGTAAAATGTAAATTTTCATAAAGATACCTTAGTCAGAAACATTGCATCCTGTGTAATTAAGTAAGGTATATAATAATTTATTAGCTTTTATCCACAACTTAGCACGCTCGTTCCCACAGGATTTTAAAGATAATCCCTTTACCATCCCTACATTCCTCAAGGAACTTCCATGACAAAGGTTTCTACGACCAGTAGATTGTTGTGCGTTATCTGTCAATCACTTAGTTATTGAGTCAGTAGCGACGAGTTTTATTACATTAATTATTAATTTTATCAACACCAACCTCATGTAAAGAGTGTGCAATTAACTACTAAATACCCACACGTTTATCTTTTAAACTGGGACATGGCGATATGCAAAACATTACATCGAAAACATTAACATTTTCCGTACTACTGAGTTAATGGCACTTAACTGCACTTTCACTACTTACTACTTCACACTCTACATTATCTACAACATGTGCAATATTACGTTTTGTATCTAAAACATTACACTCATGAACGCGTGGGAAATCATTTGTAGGTTAGATTAACACGTTCAGCACCACATCGATACGCGATGGTCCAGAAAAACGAGGGTATCGATTTAGTATGTTAGATCATTGTTTCTCACTTCATTAGTGTTACGTTAGGTTTTATTAGGTTAAGTAAGAACGTAGTCAAAGTTAAGAAAGTTTTGAATAGGAGTCTAGAAAAAAAAGTTTGCGTTCTTGGTGTAGTGTAACTCCAGAATCAATAATTTAAGTGCGTGAAGAAGATTCTATTTCACACATGGACACTGCTCTAAGGTCAGTGACCATTATCGGTGCTGCAACCTACTCAATCGAATCGGAAAATAATAAGTTTTAATTAGGTTTACCGTGATCGTTTTCACTTCTACCTACAAAGGTCTGTAGGTACAGTGGGCCCCGCGTCAACCCACCAAAATCTGTCGAAATATCTCAAATAATATTCAACTCTATGTGATCAACATAAGGTTGAAATATGGTTGCGGAAATTTGACAGATCAGGGTAGGTTGTGGGGCCCTAAATCAACCATTCATGTTTTAGGTTGCTATTAGATTGCTAGGAGGACTATAACTAGGAGAAACGGAGGTGAAAGAGACGTCTGCCATCAGCCTCACTCGAAGTTTGGAAACTCTAATTAGAAGTGCCGTTTAACGAACTCATTCAATTTCAACTTCCGAATTAGGTAGCTCCTCGTGGTTCGCGATTGACATCATACGGCAACTTCTAAATGGGCCGTTTCAATTAATGGCTATGGACGTAGGATCGAACGTGTTAAATTGGTATCCGTGTAAAGAAGACACAATAGTAAATTCGACAGTCGCATTTCCAAAATCGTCGATTCCATCACACACAACTTTCAAAAAGTTTTTCACATCTGTGGTTTACCTGCTTTATGAAGTTTGAAAGGTCGTATGTGAAGTCAGAAATAACTTCTCTTACTAGCTAAAAGATCCTAATTGATAGAGGGTTGCCTATTTAAAAAAATGGGAAAACAAAATCTAAAAACAATCATTTTTTTCTTTGGGGGATTTTTATGGGATTCTCATAGAAAATGTTGCTGAATCCGAGCAACAGAATCGCCCTTGAGGTTATTGGTATTTAACAAATAACCCTGTATACTATGACCTTTTACAATTATAAGCAACAAAACATCAGTAAATACTAAATAACATATATTATGATGTAATATAGTACCGTGAGTTACGAATAATAACAACAGCAAAATTATCCATGTTATCTAGCCACCGTTTTCAAATCTGATAATACCATCTCTGTGTTCGTGGATCGTCGTTTCAGCGGTTTCCTCCGTTTATTCAGATTACAATAAATTAACTATATCTCGGAAATGTCTGGTGTACTGTGTACACCACTCTGTTCTTAGTGGCTTTGGCTAGTGTTGGTAAAAAAAATTGACGAGCGACTATAAAGGAAAACTGGCGTATAACTTTTAATTGGCTTATGATTGGAATTATTGATTTAAGTAGAGTTAATTCCAATCGCTGCCAAACTCGACACAATAGAAAATCAATGTTATCACGCACTGCTGCGTGCTGTGGTAGCGAATGGGTTAAGAAATGATTTTATTAAGAACTTTTAGTTAGCTTAGAAAGTTGATAAAAATTGTTCGTGATCGTGATATTTTCGCTACTCGATTAAAAAAAGGTAGTTAAATATTTTTTAGCACACCGTTAAAGCTATAACAAAGCAATTCACACAGAAAGACGTAAGTAGGATATGTTTAATGTTAAGCAAAGAACTAACTAAGTATCAATTTATGAATTTCAAGTATTTTTTTTTTGATTTACTTTAATTGGTATATCGGCTTACGGTGAGGGCAAACACCCTGAGGAAACCTGCAATCTACCACATCCTGGATCATGGTCACAATGGTCAGCGAAACCTGGGCCCTCGCGTGCGAGTGCACAACAGGAATATCTGTAGGATGATGATGACTGGTACTCGTATATCGGCTGCTACTGATTGTTGCATAGCTCTATTGACAATCTTTTTCGATATTAACCAATACATCTTCATCACCATTACAGAACTATAACTTACGAGCCAAACACTATATTCCTACTTGTATTGTGTATTGCGCACATACTTGTGCACTATAATTTCTCCCGCGCAGTTGGCTAATCTCTGTTAAGATAGGCCGAAATTCGGCTAGGAGGACATTATTATTGTTATTCCTACTTTATCGAAAATATGATTGGCCCAGCCCAACACTAGCTCGACTGCCTTTGTTTCGGGCTAATGACGCTTATCTTACCCAGAATCAGTCAAATGTTTATTCACAACTCCACTAACGCGCCTTACCTAACTCCACGAGAAATTCCCGTTGTTTTTTCTAAAAGAATATCCCTCGTTTTTGGGTAAAAGCATCAGAGAGTTGAAAAATTTCCAAGCAACTTTACGACTGAACATTCTCGAAAATGTACACCATTTCTTAGGAATGAGTGTATTAGTACAAGAATTTTGACTAAAACCCTTGAACAAAATTTAACCTGTTAAGGCATACATACGAATTCAACGTTCATAGCGGATCAAAAGTAACTAAACATATAGATAATTATAGACACAATTTAAAGAAAATATTCATTAGGAAGGTTCATATCTCTCGGACAAAAATTTCTGGCTGAGAAACTTAGTCAAATATTTAATACGCATAGCAATAAAAATTCTAATACTTAAGATGGCTGAGCCATTATGGGAATTATTTTGGCGAGAGGCGGCCAAATAATGGGGGTCAGAAGTACCCCAAGGGGCCGCGTTTTCACGGCTGGCGCGTTTATGGTGTTATCCTATTAAAATTTCAGCTGTTTCAGAGACCTTTTTTGGTGGATCTTAGACCCTCCATGAATATTAAAATGGTTTGGGTGATAGTTTTCTTTTAGTGAAGATGATGGCGTTTCTTATACTACTAGAATTTGTTGGTTGGTAACTTTTTAGGTAGGTTATTTTAGATGAGATGTATTTCATAGGTAGGATCATGGGTAGGAGGATGCAGGAATAATTTACTAATATGTGGCTGATAGTTTTAATAATACCTATGTTTTATTATTATGATTTATTTATTTTTAAGTTGCTTTGCTTTAGGCATCATACCAACATAACGGCACAAATAGCTTCCTGAATGAAGAGCAGTAAGTCGTCAGCTAACTTTACTTTTTGACTTTTTTTTTATGCGAAAATTAATGAATAATATATTTTGTAAGATTTGAAAACATAATCATGAGGGAAGATAATAGAAGGGTCTTTTATTTTATTTATAATGATACTTAGGACGTCATTAGAGCCCGAAACCCCAGACGCGCCCATTTTCCCGCGAATTAGGTGCACATTCCAGAAAAATATAGCCAGTAGTGTCCTTATGGAATGCGGAAGATAGGCTTTTGAGGGATGAAACCCATTGAGCTGGTACAAACGGGAGAAAGATAAATATATATTAATAGATATTTATTCGGAGTTAATAATGAATTGTTGCTGCTTCTATGAATACCTACCTGATAGGTACTTTTTAACTTTAAGATCTTAATGTTACCATATTCTTGGAAATGATGACTCTGACTTTGACCTCTTAATAAAACGTAAGTATGTGTTTCGTGTCAAAAAATGCGTTTGAATTGTTTGCTCACTTGTAATAAATATGAAGAATCCATTATTTTCTTCATATTCCTAGCGTTATCCCGAATGTGCCCGATGTCCCAGGGTCCGCTTTAGAGCGTGGTCCAGGATATGGCAGATCAGGTAATTGCAGTGGAGCAACTGCCATCTGACCTCCGTGACCGTGACCCATGTTTGGATCTTGAACTTGACACTAAAAAACCTTTGATTTTTATTTTCTGTTTTTGTGTCCTACAATGATGATGATGTCCTCCTAGCCGATTTCGACTACGGCGGCCTATCTCCACAGAGATTAGCCAACTGCGCAGGACATATTATAGTGCACAAGTGTGTGCGCAATACACAGGTGCACTCTCTGTTCCTTAACTCTCATAATTCGGTGAGACGGCAGTCCGACATGACCGTAGAGAGATCAGGCGCAGGACCAACGGCTTAACGTGCTTTCCGAGGCACGGGTGTTAACACCACCAACTTCCTGACTCCGGAGCTGTGTCTGAGTAATTTCAAGACAGTAAAACTCAAACACTCTCGGCCCGACCCGGGATTCGATCCCGGGACCTCGTGGATAGTACCCAGCGTGCTGACCACTAGACCAACGAGGCAGTCCTACAATACACATTTATGTAAGTGAATTCTTTACATTAAGCATTTCTATTTTTCATGTGACGTTCAAAGCGAATGATTATTCTTTTCTTTGCACAGTTGGTTGACATTTTAATGTCGAAGGCAAAATATAACAGGTTAATCTTACATTTACATTACTTTTATTATAATAATCCGAGTAGAAAAAGCATAGATTTTTCTGTTTCCATAGAGATTATCAGCGAAGTAACTTTTTTCTAATAGGACTAATGGCAGTTTATCAGAGTCTAATCAATACGGCCTCCACACACCGATCAATCACAATTTAATGTGGACCTTTTTGGCCCCTATTGGCCGAGTTAAACGTCCAACATAAGTTGACCTCGTTGCAGTGTAAATATGTTCATAGATGATCGGAAGGTGGGGTCCATTTTAAAGTGGGCATCGATAGCTCAAGTGATAAGGGGCTTATTCCATCCGGAATGCTGTTTTTAGTCCTTAGGCTATGGGATGAGAACAGCCAGATTATTTGTTATCATTATGTTTTTATGCATTATGCAAATACCTAAATTAAAAAAATTGGTCAAGTGCGAATCCGACTCGCGCACGAAGAGTTCCGTACCATTAACTTACAATATTAGACAGTCTAAACAAAAAAAAAACGTTTGTATGGGAGCCCCCCCTTAAATATTTATTTTATTCTGTTTTTAGTATTTGTAGTTATAGCGGCAACAGAAATACATCTTCTGCCAAAATTTCAACTATCTAGCTATCAAGGTTCATGAAATACAGCCTGGTGACAGACAGACAGCGGAGGTTTAGTAAAAGGGTCCCATTTTTACCCTTTGGGTACGGAACCCTAAAAATGTTTACCACCTAAATACCTATTGTAGCTAAATAAATAAGAAAACTATGGCAAGTTTTATGAATACTAATTCCTCTTTCATATTCATCACCTTTGAGTGCCAAAAGCATCATTGTGACATCTACCGATCATTAACATCTTGTATAAGTATATTTTTTATTTCTGATTATTATTATGTAATAATGGTAATTTCAGAATACTACAAATTTGGACTACATTAAGTAATAAGATGGAACCAGCGTTTTGATAGATTTAGAAATGTCTCACAATCCTCTTTAAAAATGATAACGTTTTCTTAGCTTTTGTGCATCAACTAGAGGTAAAAGACACGTATGATTTTAGATATTAATCTTATTTTGGTATTTTCTATTATGTAGTAAAATAAAATAAAAATGGCGTAAAGTTTTAAATTAAATAAACTGGCTGTTATATTACAAGTTGTGTCACCGGACAGCGGTCACAGCGACTAATTGGTTCTATTGGTGTTGCGACCCTGTTAGATGAATTGTTTTTGTTTAGTATTTTGTTAAATTATGATCGACAACCGTATAAATTGAATACATTTACTTTGATTGCTAACATAAATTATAAACATCCTTGCAGCTTGTGAATTCGTAACAATGTAATATTTTTTTTATTGAATAATATGTAACAGCTTATTTTAATAGCGCTAGGCAGTTTAGTACTGGTATTTACTATCTGCTTAATAAATAATACCCCTACTTTAACATTAATAAGTATATCAAATAAGAGTTTTTTTTTCCATATTTTATTTTGTTTTTAACTTTTACGTCATATTTTTCCTACATCCATTTTTATTTAAATGATTACAAAAAAAAACCTGTTTACTGGTACATATTATTATAACATGCACATAGTCGTTGAAAACACCTGTTTCAATATGTCGTCGGTTCAAGTATTTCTACTAGGTATATTTTTATCATGTGCTCACTTTGTTTTTAAGAATTTTAAATACGCAGTGGATAGCTTTTTTCCATCTGACAATAGTTTGCAATTGTATCAAAATCGGTTAAGACATTTTCAAAAAACATTAAAAAATATTTGTATAAAAATAAAAAAAAGAATTCAATTTGTTCATACAAATCGCCCATTTCATAGGTTTCTATTATTAACATAAAATGTATTCATACAGCAAAATGTTCATTAATTATCTTTCCTCCAATAACATATTTTAACGACTTTCTGATAATAAATATTATCTATATATTTAGAGGCAAACAGCGTTTCCATTTTGAAAACAATTTTATCTCAAAACTAACGAAATTCTTTCTTTCTTTCAGGTACGAATTTCTTATTCACCGCTGATCCACCGGCAAACTTTTTTGTCTAACAAATGAACTCCAACATATCAGGTAGGAGCTGTGGGATTGTCTTCAAGATCATTTAGTGCCTAGGTCCTCTTTACACACTGCGACGTTTTAATACTGCATCTATACAAACGCAATATAATATACTGTTTTAAACTTTAATGGTAATTATCAGTACAATAGTTATTTACGGGATTGCAGCTACCATGTACAGTCGACCAAATTGAATCATGACCCACCTTATGGTCATTTTTCTACTGTCATTCTATACAAGTAGGTTGAAATTCGCTTGAACATACATTTCCTAGAAACGAACCTGTTATCATTTTATTAGACACTGACAGTTACTGACAAGGCTATGATCGCTATCTGTACGAATAAGGTTGTATGAAAATCGGCGAGAACTTAGGTAAGGGTTGCAATGCAACACACAGGTAGGTAGGTAGATATTTGGGATTCGGCACAGCCGGGCGCCAAGTCTGTATCGGGAACCAGTTTCTTCATAAAAGTTCCACTGGAACTTGTGTTAGCCATGATGAAATAAAACAGTATACTTAGTTGAAGAATATAATATTTATTTTAGGTATATATTTAAAAAGTGGCATTAAACTGGTAAAGTAAAAAGTGACCCGATTAGACGACTACAAATGTCACTTCCTCAATCCAAACCCCACAAATTTTCTATTGGATTAAGATCTGGAGACCTAGACGGCCATGGTATACGAGTGAATTCATCTTCATGCTGGGTAAACCAATTCGAGACAATTCTGGCAGTATGCACTGGACAGTTATCATGAACAAAGGAGAATACTGGCACTTCTTCACGCAAGTAAACTGTTCGCAAAGTCGGTAACATTGATTCTTCCAATAAATTGACATAGTTTATAGCGTTATGACGAGGAGAAATTTGAACAATTTCTCCGACACTTCCGGCGTCCATCCAGGCACACATGTTAGCTGAAATTCAGCCGGATAATTGGTTGGGCACAACGTGATCCTCTGTGTATCGCGTGTTATCGTAACGCCACGAAGTTAAGCGACCATGTTAAGAAGAGCGAAATGATTTCTCGTCTGTAAAGATGTCATTCGTAAGTGTTGCATTTCCGCTCTCTGTTGGTTCGTGATTCAACGAACGCCATGATTATGTCGTCGTTTGTCTTCGAGGGTACCCTTTTTAGCATGCCGTCTGATCCAGGTTCTGACTGTGTTCTGACTTATTCTTAGCTCTTTGTTCTGCCGAATTGGCCATTATACGGTTTGTTTGTAGATATTGACTTAGATTTTTATAAAATTTCAGACTTACTAGATATGCTTGACATCTGACACACGACGTTTTTTATTTTTAAAATTATAATACATTTTTCTTCGTAGTGAAAAGAGTTTGGATTATGGACTTATTTTAAATTCATATTAAGACTGGTTTATCTAAAACATGTCTAGTGCAGTGATAATAAAGGTTAAACTTGCATAGATCTCTGACCCATAATGACGCATTTTTATTCATGTCTAAAACGTACTATGTGCAACATGCATGACAGCGAAGAAAACCTTACTACATTAATGAATACAAAGGAATAATCGGCAAAGTGGGTCATGATTCAATTTTGTCGACTGTACCTTTTTATTTTCGAGTTTCCGATATTTCGGCGCTGTTGCAAGCGCCATGATCACGGAATAACTGGAAAAAAAAAGGTACATGGTAACAATCCCCTAAAAAACTATTCTAACGCAATATAAAACGTGAAGGAAAATATCGCGAGGAAACCTGCACTCTAGTGGTGTGTATTGGATAGTGTATGAAATGGAGAAAGCAATGAAAAACCATTCCAAATAGTCAATAGAGTCCTTGTATGTGTTTTATTCAACAAAAATTTCACGAACCTCGGTCATGAAATATACGACTATGAAGAAGATTTGCATCATAACGTGACAGTTGCTATTCAGTACCGATGCCTATACCTTTTTTTACCTTCTTTTTTTTAAAGAGATACGGATATTAACGGTAGCCTCTCAATATATTTATGAAAATATTATATATGTGCGCAAAAACCTGCATCTATTTACAAAGAAAAGTCATACACATTGTTTTAACACTAGAAATAAAAATAAACTTGCTGTTCCACAATTCAGGCTTCAAAAGGTTGGTCAGTCTTTTATGGGGAAATGTATCAATTTCTTTAACAAATTACCACAAGATATTGTAGAATTACCAAATAATAAATTTAAATCATTAATTAAGGATACTTTAATGACAAAGGCTTATTATAAGGTAAACGATTATTTGAATGATGTCAACGTGTGGACCAGCTCGCACAAGTTAAATTTTAATTTCTGTATCAAAATATTATTTTTAAAAGAGGCTTTGACAAAAGTGACTGAGTTTCTTGCGCTGCTTCTTCTCAGCACTAGTCCAGAATTTGTCCCGAAGCAGTGGTAGGTAAAAAACATATGTTGGGACGTGTATAAGTGCCCCCAGTGGGTCTACATGCATAAATAAATGATTTTTATGACTTTTTACTTTGATGCAACGCCACCAATTACTGTAGTGTACACGTATCATTACAATCCAAAGGAAATTCGCTAGGTATTTGTATAAGCGAACATTTGGCTACTATCTATAACTCTTTCCTTCGTTATTTGTATCTGGCATGGTCGGTCTCGACACTCAAACTAAGACGGCAACTGTTATTAGGAATTCACTGTTACCAACTATTGAGCGGCAAAATTGATAATCCAGCAGTCTTACAAAGTATTATCCTTTTTGTACCCCAAAAGTACACGCGCACGGGTCGTTGCAAGCACCGACTATTCGGCGCTTCGGCGGGGCTGCGCACTCAGCATGCTAACCGCACCCCAACTCCCAGGGCTCTATCTCTGCTAAATAATCTAATTCAAACTGTCCAAGACGTCGACGTTTTTTCACTAAGTGTTTTTGTAAATAGATTAAGATTGTTTTTGTCTACTAACTAATGTTAATTTTAAGTCTACCTACTAACATTGTAACAATTATGTATCAAAATTCGCAATCTGAGCACTTTGGAATTTTCTGTAAGCTCACTTGCAACTTTTAAATAAATAAATTACTGTATCCAGCCTGTATCGCTGCGAAAAGCCGCAGTGTGGATGTGTATCTACTATCTGTCCGGTGGACGACTGTACAAACTCTAGGAGCTAATAGTATACTTAATGCTATCGAAAACACTATAATACATGAAGGGTCACAACCAAATCCTATGCAAACGGCAGCCATTTTTATTTTATTTTACTTCATAACAGGATGCAATTTGGATACTGTATTACTTACAAGTGAATGGCAATTGCGCACATGAGTTTCCAATGACAATTAGCAAAAGTCATTTTTGTTGTATTTTCTATATATATACATAACTAGCAGTTCCCTGCGATTTCACCCGCACCAAAAATCTGATTTTCCATACAAACTTTCATCCCCTATTTTACCTCCCCTGATGATTTTATATCGCAACAAAAAGTAGCCTATGTCCTTCCCATGGTTTTAAACTATCTCATTACCAAATTTAATTAGAATTGGTCCTGCCGTTCTTGAGTTTGTGTTGTAACTAACACAACTGTTTTTTTAATTATAAATCGTTACTATCAATTTTTACTTACTTTTTACAAGTTTGTACAGTGTCGTGTCCCGGATTGATTTAAGAGCCTTTTAAGATAACCTTATCTTCGATTCGATTAGTTCGTGGTGCCACAGTGTAAACAAACAAATTCGCTTAGTCAGCAAGTTGCAAGGATACGGGCAGTAAATAAAACGGCGGAGTAGGCAGGCCGTAACGCGTGCTTGCTTACGAAGGCTTCGTAATAAACTTCAAGGGGCTGTCTTTACATTATTACATGTACGCTGTAAAATCAGCTAATGTTATTTGGATGGCGTTATGGTTGGATAGGGTTTGTTATAAAAGAGCAAAATCTTTCAATTGCTGCTGGCAAATCTTATAAATTATTAACAGTTTACACTGGTGTAAACCCTGGGGAAACACTTTTGAAGGTTGGGGTCCAGACCCCAACCTTCAAAAGTTTACATACTTATGTGTCAACAACTTGGTCAACAAAAATGAGGTCTCAAGGATAGTGTAAATAATCTTGATACTTTTTAAATAACTACTTAGATAATTAATAAAAAGAGCAACCCAGATTCCTCATTCGAGTATTTTTAATTTCTTAAACTCATTGCGTCCGTCAATACGTGAAAAAATGAGTTCTATTCCACCTTCTAAACGTTATAACAAAAGTACAAACACTGAACTCTTTCCACAATCTTTTATCACACATTATTCAAAATCATAATTCAATAAATAAAGATATAAAACATGTAAGTAGCCTTTTTAAATAACTTTAAAACTAAAATAGAAATATATTTTTTATTTTTTAGTAATTAAACAGTCGCATCCCTAACTTTTTCTGTTATGTGTAAGTTGTAAAAGTACATACAAGTTCGCTATGTTGTACAAACCGCGGAATCCTTAATACGCAGGGCTGCGAGCTGTGAATAAAATATGCGTAGTTGCAACTTACGCAGTAGTTTACGTGCGTTCTTTACTCGCGGCGTTGTTGTTCACGATTCTAGGGTTGACAAAAATGTTGATATGTTATGGAGTTTCAGTGTTATTACTTATGCAAAGCTAAAATGAATCATACCTCAGAGTTCAGACCCCTATAGCCAAATTACTTTAGAATCCAACTTCTAGTTCTTATTCTTATATCTACAAAATACCTACAAAGCCCCCCATGATCAGTTTTCTTTTATGTCAATCGAGTACTTTTTGATCCTTAATGTAGAGTGCATAGATTTTTTAACTTTTTATCCTGTCATTCACAGAATAATATCTACTTAAAATGTTTGTCTTAAAAATGGTGTACTCGTACCTATATTGTGCTTCTCCGTTATGTGTTAAAATTCTGCTTGGGTAATTCAATTTTCCGATCCACGCTTTCATACTTTTTAACATTGTTGCGTTTTCGTAACCCACTTTTATATATACTACACTATTTAATATTTTCCTCCAAAAATAAACTAAGAAGTTCGGCTTCTTCCTACTCGGTAAGTTGTACGTAGTAATATCACTAATCCAATATCGGATTTTAGCACGCAATGTCTTCCCGGCATTACCATCCGAATTCCCTAATTTACACTTAGGAATTCTTCTAGTTCATACTTTATAGTAATGGTGATCTTGCGGCCCGATAGATACCGCAGCAAATGAGTTGAAGTTATATTCAGTGTGTACAACGATTCGTGGAAGAAGCGATCGTTGTGAACCCCATTAATCTAAAGTGTTACTATGAAAAAGGTTGTACGATTTTAAAACCAGAAATAACGCGACGGATAGTAGGTAAAACATTATTTACCTTTTATTTGCCTGACGTTTCGACCGGGTTGCACCGATCGTGGTCTCAGGCAGACTGACTGACTTTTTAATTTGTTTTAACAATGCGACGCGAAAGTTTTAAGTGACGGTTGTACGTACTATTATTTATTATGTGGTTGTACGTTTGTTCGTAGGAAGCTGGTAGAAAGTACCTTCGGGAACTACTGAACGTAAAGTAAAATTTGCACACAAAAATTCATAGAACGGCCTCTGGCGGGATTTATTAATTGTCCTTATTGCACTCTAGTAGTTGCTAGTAGTTAATTTTAGCGATTCATCAAAATATCTAAACGTAGTGATTGTTAAAAATATTTATATCCTTTTATATCATGGATCATGGTCTAAAAGCCCACTCAGTTCCCTCGCGTTCGAGTGCACAACCGGAATAACGCTAGGATGATGTTGAGTGATAGTTAAAAAGTATAAATTATGTGTAGTATTAATGATCGCACGTCTTTATGTTTCATATACTTTTTAATTGTAGAATAATTATCACATCAGAATTTTTTAAGTACTTCTGTTATGTCAAGAAGTGCAAATTGTACATCTGCATATCTAATATATTCGTTTGCTAGATGAATGGGATATGCTATGTCATGACTCTTCTATTTATTACTCGTATAGCGTGCAAAGTTTTAATTAGGTCTGGGATATGAAATTTTAGACCATGCATCTACCAAAACAGTTGTTTGAACATCTCAAGTTTTCCCTTCTGACAGCACTTGAGCGAGGTTAGGAGTGACAACCCTATTGTAGAATTCCGCGCGTCGCTAAGACAAGAGTTTACTTATTCAGGGCTGCCTCGCTCGTCTTTCGCCTTATGTATATTAGTTCGTTGCGAAGTTATTGGTCTGAATAATAGCTGGGTCCGTCGAAATTAGCGTTTGCAGCGTGTTTTGAAGCTTTTGTTTTGAAGACGCCGTGAGATAATTTTATTGGGAGTGGTTAGGGTTGTCAATTATGTGAAAACTAAGAAGAACAGGGTTGATAGAATACGAAATCAATCAATAGAATAAAAAGGCATGATTACTTCTAACGGGCTACTTAGATGCCATCTTATAAATGATTTAAGCTTGAAAGGTTCAAGGGTGGGTCTCTTGCAATGCATGTTAAAAGTATTTATTTTTTATTATTTTAGGCAGTTAAAACAACTAATAATAGTCTGCATCTCGCTATTGTATAATGTATGTCAATTCTGTTTTTGGTATGCGCTGATACATACCTACCACTCCTGCTGTTATTTTTTTCCAAATAGGTAACATAAAAAAAGAAATCTATACATTTGTCTATAGCTGTTCTTAAA
This sequence comes from Pyrausta nigrata, assembly GCA_949316185.1. Classification (NCBI taxonomy): domain Eukaryota; kingdom Metazoa; phylum Arthropoda; class Insecta; order Lepidoptera; family Crambidae; genus Pyrausta; species Pyrausta nigrata. The sequence continues at coordinate 13,402,508 of OX438949.1, read as the reverse complement.
AGTTTGCCCACCTAGATACGGTATGAGTACCTATCTGGGGGCACGGCAGTGCCCCCGCCAAGTCAAGCAAAAAATATGTATCATCCAGATTGCTTTAATTTATTATAGTCAGTATTCTGTGCTATGGCTACGTGCCATCGATTCTAAACTACTTATCACCCTAGTAGTTCTATAGTAGTAAAATTTTGCACTTAATTTTTTTTAGACCGTGGGTAAAAACTTGCAAAGACATTGAATTAAAAAGAATAATGAGTTCTAAGGTAGCTTGTCTTTACCACCAATCAACCGGTACAGGAAAATGTAAGTCTATTGCCTTCTTTATACTCTTTTACCAGCTTTAAATGGCTCCAGACATCAAAGAAGGAAACTGAAACTTTTCAAGATAATCTTGTCCGCCCGTCTGTCTGTCACAAAGGTTTGTGCTCCGAGACAAATGACAGGAATTTCTTACTGGAACGTTGACCATTAGCTTATGGCCACTAATAGCCTTCAGTATCCAGTTTTAAATGAAACTTCTTAGGGTTCCGTACCCGAAGGGTAAAAACGGTACCTACCCTATTACTAAGACTCCGCTGTCCGCCTGTTGGCCCGTCTGTCTGTCGCCAGTATCTCATAAACCGTGATTGCTAGACAGTTGACATTTTCTCTGATAATAATATAGATATTTCGGTTGCCGCTATAACAACAAATATTAAAAACAGGATAAAATAAATGTTCAAGTGAGGCTCCCATACAGCACACGTGATTTATTTTCTGATTTTAAACTAAATTAAAAGGTTTTTACATAGTGCCTAATGTTGTATTATGGCACGTAATCCTTCGTGCGCGAGTCCGACTCACACTGGGCCGGATAGTTTCTCAAGTAAACACGATTACTTAGATTAGAAAAATAATGTATTGCGTATTCATTATTCATACAGTGAAATGAATCACCGTTAATAAATCTCCTCAAGAATATATCAATATTCATGTATCACTAAGTATTTTTTCCGAGCCGTGAAGAATTTGTTTCTTTGCTTTTATGAATTTTTTATCGCGCGTTAATCATTGTGAATGCTTATCAATTAAATTTGTGAATTTAATGACATGGTATGGTACGGCATTCTCTGCCCCGAGTAGATTTATTTTTATGTAGTTTCTAAGTATTTTTTTACCTGTGTGACCATTTATTTTAGAGGATTTTTTAAATCGTGAACATTAATTTAGTTTTTCTTCTATTTGACTAATATTTTGCCGTTATAGATCAGTATCATAGAATATAAAATAAATATTCTTTGATACTGTATGATGATATGTTACTTCAGACTAAAGTGACATTTGCAATTGATTATTCTATTAGGTATGTCTATTTCACATATGATTCACCTACCTAAGTAGGTTTTTAGGTAGTAGTAGTACTTTCGCAAAACCTAAGGATGTCCCATCTAAGTAATTTATTATTCTGTAACCGAATACCGGTTCACTGTCAAGAAAACCACAGCGAAAGTGTTCGCGCCAATTCAGTCGTCCCTGTCCAACCGGTATTATTGCAACTTATACTTTCTTAGCTTTTTAATGTCATTATTTACTCCTTCGATTTTTACGGCTTTATGAGGCAATGCTCTGTGATCAAAATAAATCAAGTAATGTGAAATTAAGTAAAAGTTATGTTAGCCTTTTAGATCCCACTGCTGGGGAAAGGCCTCACCTCAACTATGAGAAGGTATGAGCCGTATTTCACCACGCGGGTTTAGCGCGGATTGATGGAGGTGTGTGTAAGGCAAGTGACCAAGGTCTCTGACTAGGCTTAACGACTAATATCAACCAATATAAGCCGGGACCAAATGCTTGACGTGCCTTCCGATGCATATTGTGATAGACGTCACATAAGTGGTCGGAATGGTCACCCATCCAATCACAACTGAGCTGTGGGTTCCTTACTTTTGGTATCACAACCAAAGCGTTGTCGCCACATCACCACAAGCACCTATAAAATTAGGTTTAGGAATTTCTAAAATAATTTTACTAACACAAAATTATTTACGTACTTCCAATAAAAAAAAGTTAAGTCAGCCTATTAGATCCCACTGCTGGGAAAAGGCCTCACCTCAACTATGAGGAGGAACGAGCCATACTCCACCACGCGGGCTCAGTGCGGATTGGTGGAGGGGTGTCTGTAAGGCAAGTGACAAACCTTACTGTCAGATGTTATCAAGCCGCCCTAGGGCCTCTGACTAGGCTTAACGACTAATACCAAGAGATATTAGCCGGGACCAACTGCTTAACGTGCCTTCCGAAGCACGGAGATGCTTGTCATGGTCGTCACTTTAATGGTCGGAATGGTCACCCATCCAATCACGACCGCGCCGTGGTTGCTTAACTTTTGGTATCACTACCAAAGCGCTGCCGCCACTGCGCCACAAGCACCTCAACTTCCAATAATGGCGTAAAATACGTAAATTGAAAAATTTATGTATTTTCCATTATGTGTTAACATTATTTTTACCTAATAATAGAATAGAATAGAATATTTTTATTGCCTTCATTACAAATAGAGTGATTACAGAAAAACACACAAAAAATAGAAAGCAAATGGAAGCTGGCTCAGCTTGTGCTGACATAGGATGAGAGTGTGGGAACACAGCGCTGGTTTTGGTTTTCAGCCACTCCCATCTCTCATGGATGTTAAGTGAGAGTTAGGTCATGAGGGCTTCATATCTTAGTTATAATTATGAGTTCTACAGAAATAATAATAAAAAAATCAAAAAAGATAACAGTACTGCAGTTAAAAGAGCACTCTTGTGTGTGGGTGCGTGTGTGTGTGTGTGTGAGTGTGTGTGTGTGTGAGTGTGTGTGTGTGAGAGTGTGAGTTTGTGTGTGTGTGTGTGTGTGTGTGTGTGTGTGTGTGTGTGTGTGTGTGTGTGTGTGTGTGTGAAGTACTTTTATTTGAAATAAACACTTAGGGGTAGTGAATTCCAGTGTTCACGGACAATATCCTCTATAATAATAAGCCATCTTATATATAATTAACACCTGCTGTAACCCTTTACATTTTTGTACAGCTCGCTCTCAAAAATAGGAGGTGTATTTTTAATTAAAAATATACTAGCTTCAATTACAAACCGGCGTCACGTGAATTGTATCGCTTTACAGATTCAAAAGCCCTCTGAATAAAAAAATACTATTTTACAGGGAAAAAGAAATCTGAAACATTGGTAACGAGTAAATATACATTTCTGCCGTCATTAAAACGGTTGAAAGCGGGGAAATTCTTTACGAATGATATCGCAAAATGAATGCAAAAGCATGCAAGTCGAATGAATGATGTTAATGTTGGTTTTCATATTAACAGGTTTCGTTTCGATGTTGGAAGTTGGAGTTAGAAATACTTTATTTTTTTATAAATATTAGGTAGTATTTATAAGGAATACCTACATTGAATGGATCTAGATTCCTATAAGGTAGATAAATTCATCGCTAGACACTCAGTTCATATTAGATTGATGGATAATTACCGAAACTAATAACGAGGAGTTTTTCTTAACAAAGGATAGACAGTTTAAAATTACACAGTTTAAAATTACTAGTGTAGATCTAGTATTGGAACTTAAATTATTAAAAAGAAAAAAACTGGTCAAGTGCGAGTCGGACTCGCGCACGAAGGGTTTCGTACTATTATCTATAGAACATAAGACACGACACATAACATTATAATAACCTTTTATTTTGTTTTCGAAACGGCAAAAAAATAACTTTATTTTATACCTAAATTTTTACATATTTTATTCTGTTTTCAACTGCCGGTTCATGAAATACAGCCTGGTGACAGACAGACACAGAGACAGTCAGACAGCGGCGTCTTAGTAATAGGATCTTTACCTTTCGCCCTTTTGCTACACAAAATGTGAGTAACACCAGAAGTAGCTTCTGATAATTTAATATCAACCCGTAAATACCGCGGGGTCGTTGCGACCCGAAGCAAACAGACCCCTTATTTAAATTAGAAAGCTATTTTATCGCAACTTGGCAACTTTTTTGATTTCTGACGTCGGGTCTGTCGCCGATCGCCGTTGTGACTGGACTTCCGAACCTAAAAACTGTTGGGGCCTTGATAAACAAGTGAAGTTGTAACGTTTTGTTTTTCAAAGGTTCAGGCAACAAATGTTTCACTTTGGCTTGTGTTTTGATATTATTAAAATATTTCTTTTTTGGGTTCAAAAGCAAAAAAGGAACCGATATAGGATCACTTTGTTGTCCGTCTGTCTGTCAAGCCTTTTTTGTCAGGTACGCGTGAAGGTATCAAGTTGAAGTTAATATTAAATACTTGGCTGTAGTCCTTTGAAGCTGTGAAAAAAATAAGTTTCAGGATACAATAGCTTTGCAAAAGACGTCTGGAAAGTATTGATAGTTTAAATGGGACAATTGAAATAATTTTGCTTTAAATTTCCGCTAAGAGACGCTAGCGCAGGCACCAAAACCACACCAACCGCAACCGCGTTGAATATTAGTTCAGGCAAATGCAGAATGCATCGCCCGCCCTCCCTCAATACGCATGCACTACAGCTAATGATGTTGTTAGTAACCAACAACAACGTGCAACAAACCTGAGGTTTGCACGTTCGTGTGCAAAAGACCAGGTGTGGTTTTGGTGCCTGCGCTAGCGTCTCTTAGCGGAAATTTTAAGCAAAATAATTTTATTTTTTCCATTTAATAATGGATTTCCGCAAAATAACGCCTGATTCCATCAATAAAATAAAAAGAAAATGTTTGTTCATATGCCATTGTTTAGAATTGCGATCGTAATCGCAATAGTTTTAAAATTAGGCGTAAGGCCTGCCGGAATAGATCTCCCTTAGCGCAGCCATATTTAATGTTTTTGTACCTAGTTCTGAAATCATACATAATCACGTGTAGTATATAAGTTACTTTATTTTATTTTAGTTACAATTCAGTTAAGTCATTATCATCAATCTTAGTTGTTTTAAGTTGAGTTTTAACGCGAGCGCGGCAACTTTCTACAATATTATTGCAATAAAATAAAACGAGTATCATTACTAGTCGACTTATACTGCAATAAAGCTGGACGGGAAAATAAACCAAGAGAAAAGCCATTCCCACCAGTTTCTAATCTGTGTTATTTCGCGTAATATCGGATTAGGGGTCGAGTCACTAAGCAAATTAAACAGACACCACATTGCGCTAAACAACCTAGTATTAATGTGCGTGCAGACAAAGTTTTATTCGTATAGGACCATGAGCCTATTTTTGAATTGACGCGTGTGAGCGACGAGTGGGTAGGGCCACTCGTTGCACTCCTTCTCTGCTGTGGAGTGCAGTCGATCGAGTGATTAAAAGATGCAGAGTTCTAGAAGATAAACGATAATCAGTAGAAATCTGCACGCGAGTTGTTTAAAAATAGAGCTCCATGTTTATTCACTCGATCTGCGCTTGTTGTAGTGTTTACAACACCCAAAGACCTGACTAACCTTCGTTTGCGTTTTTAAATCTACAATTACTAACAGTGCCAAAATTTAACTGAGGTTTGGGTCGAGTTTGTTTGCTCCTACCTTCCTAGCTAGGATCCTAGTTAGGTTGCTACAAATAGGATGGTGTTAAATACTTACACCTCACTCTCTGGTTTTTTTGTAAAACAAAATACGGTTTGTTAAACGTTTACTGTCTGTTCCCTCCGCACTGTGACAGGGTCTCGTCTCGCACGCAAGCGTCAAGTCAATCTGGGTGATATTTGTCATCGAGCTGCATAGTCTACCACTTTCGCGGTCAACGGGTTAAATACACCTCCATATACGAATACATACCTCTTCTACCAGTTGCGCAACATGCAAGTGAGAGTTGCATGATACATGTTGCATTACTGCTTTTTGTATATGTTTGTACATGATATAAGCTTCCGTTAATGTCCATCGTTAATTATTATTGAAGGAAGGTTTATTTGCAATAGAGTTGATCAACAAGTGAACCGTGCTTTTTATTTGCATTATAAAATATTGCGCAGTTTCATGAAATTGCTTGACGTTCGTAGGTACATACTTATATATACATAGGTACTTGTATGTAAATGATCGCTAGCCTATCACTTAGCGTTAATGAAGAGAAGATGCGAATAAAATAATAATAAAAATAACATAGGTACCTACATAATAAAAATTATAGAAAATAAATTGACCGCGATTCCAACACACTTTATTCTTTTCATTCAAGTTGACATTAATAATAGTGTATGCATTTTATGTACACTTCGTGCCAACAAGTGATTCATTTGCTCCATTGTGACACCGGCAGTGTATCATAGACAATGCATTCTTATCAGAACAAAAGATACGTCTTATCGGTCGTTGCACCGCACAAGCCTGCTAGCTTGTACTTTAACGCCTTTGCGTTTTAAAAGTCAAAGCAGGTCTTAATTTACTTCATTGTTTCCATTACTATAATAAATAACTGAATCGGAGAATAGAAAACAACTATTTTCACTCATAACGTCTGTATGCCACGGATGGTGGTCTGTGTTAATAGACTTCCGAACTTAAAAACCCCAAATAAGTAACCCTTTTTACTCATCCCACTTACGAGCAAAAGAAGTATCAATTTAGGGCAGCATAAAATGCAACCGAATGATATAACATAATATACAATCCCCGAAAAATCTGGCGATTGCAGAATTCGACGGCTATAAAAGATTATTTATATACAAAATCAAAATCGGCCATGCAAAATATTTAGTTGCATATAAATGCCTTATTGCAATATTAAGACCCGAATTCCAAAATACGTCAAATAATGCTAAACCGGCTAGTTAAAAATTAAACATGTGTTAGTGAACTCTAGGCTAAAGTGTTAGTAGGATGCAAAATTAGGGTACGCTGGAATACCTTGTTTCTTTACACTGAAGTACAAACTTCTTTTAAAGGAAGACCTCAGAGGCCTTACTCTGGTGGACGATGTCCATATTTTCGAATGTAGCCGTCCCTTTCACTCACGAACGACAGAATGACAACGCGAACGAGCGTGATGGCTAGACTCGAAAATACGGACAGATGGCAACAGGAGTAGGGCCTCCAAAGTTTGGTACACAGTTTCTCGCGCGAAATTATGCGATCGGGCAGGCCGGCCTCATGCTTATGAGGCCCGGGCCGCATTTTACGGTTGCTATTTCGGTCGTAAATGTTCCGGAACGCGTGTTCCGAGTTCCGTTTGTTGACATGACGTTTTGCAAGAACAAGATGGAGAAAGGCCCGGTTATTACTATAACCGGTGGTTTAGATGCGTTGAGTTTTTTATGACAAATCTTTTATTCAAAATATTATTTTGTCATCGTTAAGTTATTTATGCAAACTTGATTGCACCGAAATTATGCTTTAAGGCATTCTCTACCAGTAAACTGGTTGGGAATGCACAAAATTAATCAGTGGTGTGGTGAGACATGATATAGGTAATGTAAAGAATGAGGGAAGAGCTATTTTACTTCTGCGTAAATAAACATACATATACGTGGTGGCTGGATTCGAGAAGCGAAGGACCGTGAAAGTTGGCGCAGTCTTGGAGAGGCCAACATATGTCCAGCAGTGGACTGCAATAGGCTGATATGATGATGAAATATACATATATCCTAATATATATATAAATACATACATTTTTTAAGTATTATTCACATTTTGCAGTTGTTTTCTTTCAATTCTCTTAACCAAAACACAGCCCAATAAGGAGTTTTCCTGAAGGTTTATCAAGGCGTTTGTAACCATAAATCAAGAGATTTCGCAATTTTTTTTTTGGAAATTGTATTTATCGGTGTAACGTAGCATATTTCGCCCCACGTTTCGCTCTTCCAAAGCACGATATGCTTGTGTCAAATGTTACGTTAATCAATCACAACCGTCGCAGCGTGAGTAGTTTAACCTTAGTGACTGCCGAAGCACTAGGCCACATCGTCTACAAGGTACAACATATCGTAATATTCCTTTCCCCAAACATGGCAGGGAATCATCCGACCGTGACATAATCCGCGGCGCATATTATATATACGAGTACACTCCGTGGTAACCACCTGGGACGGCGCGCGCGCCGTGCCCACGGAATGCAGCTGAGACACGATTCTTTGATTCAGATTTGTTGAGTTGCATCTTAAATTAGCTCGAGAATCTTCCATTTTTCTCCCTTGTAATGAGAATAATCCTTTACCCAAAGGTTTTCGCAAGAAGATCGCTTTAAGCAATCTATCTATCTGTCCTTTGAGCATGTTTTATTGTACAATCGTTGGTCAGCGCAAAAATAACCGTATTGTAATTATTATAGTATTAACGAATTTAATGCTGCTTTTACCTGCTACTAACAGGGTTGCACATCATTGGAGTTTAGTCTGAAAATCAGCTTTTAGTAACAACTTGGCTATCTCTTATTGTTTTTATTTATTTATTTATTCATGGCTCACAAAACAAGTTACAGTCAGTAATTTACAAAAATAAAAGCAGCTTATTGAACTAGACTATAACTCTAAACATGTGGGCACAGTGAGTTCCAATTTAAATGAAATAGGAGAGGGTTAAACTTAGTGTAGGATTAGTTATTTACTTATTAATTATTATATATTATTTTTTTCGGCAAATACTAGTTTGATTTACACATGACAGCTAATATTAGTTTGATTAGTAATACAAAAGAAATACACAATAACAAATACAACTGAATTTGTTAGAATATGATTAATCTACAAGGCGTGGTAAGTTTTTGTAAACTTCTTTTTTAAATTTAACTGGGCTACTTGAAAAAATATCTAGAGAAGGTTCCTTGCCTACAGTTTTGTTGTATAATCGACACATCCTAGACACAGGATTGAAGAATGATGTACTATTTTTATAGATATCAAGGTAGAATAGTTTGGGTGATTTGTCACGGGATCTATACCGAATATTGAAGCTTAGCATAGAGAGAAGGGAGGGTGAGTCAATAACGAAATGAATGATTTTGTAAAGGCAAGTTAGCTCATTGCACTGGCGGCGACAAGCGAGAGACGTTATTTCGAAGTGGTCGAGTCTTGCAGCGTAGGATCTGTAACTGCGGCCCAGGTTTAGCCTAAATGAAAGGATACTAAGGAACCTTTTCTGAACTCTTTCAATTTTGTTGGAGTGGACCTGATAATATGGTGACCATATCACTGAGCCGTACTCTAGGATGCTTCTCACTAAGCAGAAGTAGAGTAGAATGAATGTCGATTGATTTTTGAAGTCCTTTGTGCAGCGCGAGATAAAGCCGAGAAGTTGAGTGCATTTTGAAGTCACATAATCATAGTGATCCCTAAAAGTAAGGCCCTCATCGAAGTAGACCCGCAGATCCCTGACGACTGACTCGCGTTTCAGAACTGAGCCATCCAGACTGTAGTCAAATTGTATTTTTTGTATGGAGGATCCGAAAGAAATAACAAAGCACTTATTGGTATTCAAAGACATCATATTATTATTTTTTTGTTATTGTCCCATCTAATTTGCGGGAAATCTTTGAAACAGATGTCTTTAATAATCGAGAACCTTAAATTGAACTGCTTCATACCATATTTCCATTATAAAATAATAGGTATTGTTTACTCTAGGAACTTCTATTAAACCAGACTGATTCTACTCGAAAACAAATTATTAAGGTAGGTTCTGTTTAAAATCAGATTTAGTCAAGATTTAGTCTAATCTATCTAAAGTTGTGTAACTAGACCGCGCGTTTATCAAATCCTTTATCGTATTTCTCAGATTAAAGTGGTTGCACATTCGTTGCATCACCGTCTATTCTATAATTTACGTCTCCAAGAATTTCTAGTCTGCTTCACCTCTCGAAATTCAACACAAACAAATCTGCGTTAAATGCATGTTGCAGCTCGCGTCTTTTCTTCCGAGAAACATTAACTATGTCACTTTAAAAGCTGCAATGGATGTTTCAGCTGAACATTCATCATGTTTTGTGACTGCTCAAGTTGTGGAGATAGATCTAATCCCGTTTGTTGGAATATAGGACACGTAGAGCGATCAGATTACGGGAAATAGATGTTCTGTCTTTGTGTCTACGAACACTTGCTTTGAAGCGAACGTAGATTCAATAGTATGTTTTGTATTGGGCGTCGAAGTTACAATTTCTATTGTTCTATTCTGTGAAGAAAATGGTATTGTTTCTTTAAATCCAAGTGTTTAGTTCAAAGATAATCGACCCAGAGTTTATCAATACGGTTTTTGGAAACAATGAAGATTAAGTCGCAGATTTTTAAACTTTAGTCAATAGCTTACATAACTGTGGAAAAGTTAACGAAAACTAGTCACTTCTTGTTATCCATACTAATATTATAAATGTGAAAGTGTGTCTGTCTGTCTGTCTGTCTGTTACCTCTTGACGCGTAAACCACTGAACCGATTAAGATGAAATTTGGTATGATGTCTTCATACCAAATTTCGTTCGAGACCCTGGAAAGGACATAGGCTACATTTTGTCGCGATATAAAAACGTAAGAGTGTGAAATAGGGGAAGAAAGTTTATATGGAAAATCAAACTCTCGCGGGCGAAGTCGCGGGGAACCACTAGTTTAGTTATACTTAAGCTTTTAGCACCAACCAAGATGACTGTTCTACCTAATCACACCAGACACAAACCTTTCAAACTTCTGGACATTGTAATTAAAACTTATCCTTTGTGATGGCTGAGTTGCGAATTAAGTTGGATGGATAACGAATTTGACCGAGTTTACTCTATTAACAAAGTTAACGACACTTCTGAAGAAAACCGCAGAGATTTACAGACGAAATCCAATAAAGATAAATTTTCGATGAAAAACATTCGCCAATTGGCACCTCGATGAATTAAAATATTTTGAAATCGACTTTCGTTCGAGAAATGATTGATAATTCATGTCACGTGACTACCCAAAGATGGGGCGAGATATTACGAGGGCTCGAAATCAAATCGATTTCGAAATCCCAATCAAAACTGAGGCCCTACTCATGTTCGAGTCTAGCCATCACCCTCGTTCGCGTTGTTATTCTGTTGTAAGTGAAAGGGACAAAAATACGGACCTCGTCAACCGGAGTAAGGCCCCTGGTCTCGCCGCTCCGATGTCACAGAGATTCGCAATTTATTCGCTTTATTATCGGCACCACTTTACGTTAATGGGCACGTATGCCAAGGGAAACTGGTGCTTAATGCGATCTTGGTTAAGGTCAAGTTTTTATTTACAAGGTGTGTATTTGTGAGACATGTTGGCAGAGCCTTTCTTAGACTGCAAAATGTCGATAAGTTGCTGAAAACTACGGGCATAATGGTTAAGTTGATCTTTATTTTTAAACACAGGATTGTGAGCTTCTTAAGCTGTTGGTTGTTCAACCTGATATACGAGTAACAGTGGGTAATTTATAAAATATTTAAAATGTCCCCTTTTTTAAATTCTACTATACATTGAAAATTGACAGTGGTTGTTTTAAATAATAAGGTAAGTATTTAGTCAGGTTTAAGTCGGATCCAAACTACTGCCGTTTTTTCCAAGAGTTCTTAATCTTACTCTCAAATTATATAACAACAACTATAGATATATGAATACTATCGATACCAAAAGTGTTCGTATATTGCCTCCTCTAGTAATCAGATCTCCAAATATGGTACACTCAGGACCGGTTTCGTCTTCAAGACCTCCGTAGAAAGGGACAGGGTTACTTTCTCACATACATTAGTAGCCGTCAGCCCTTTAGGGTCGATCTAGAATGCCCTTTTTGCTTTATTGAAGACGAAATTAAATCAAATTTCACTTACAAAAATTAATCGACTGTGTCATTCGGTGGGACTCGAACCCACGTCCCTTCGCTATCCAGGCGAGTGCTCTTACCAACTAAGCTACGGAGGACGTTAGTCAGTCGACGAATTCTTGCAAGTGCTTGCTACGCAAGTGAGCCGGCGTTCGATTTCATCAATACTTGGAGAATGTACCTGCATGTATCCAATGGAAATATTTTTACAAATATTTAACCATCAGTTAAGATGAAATCAACTTAACCTTTTATTGGATTTAATTTCGTAAAAACTTGCAAAATAATTGCTTAAGTTATAAAAATATAGGGACGTAGGTTCGAGTCCCACCGGATGACACTGTCGATTAATTTTTGTAAGTGAAATTTGATTTTATTGAAGACCTCATTAGGCTGATTTAATCGTTATTCTACGAAATAAGACATCGAGACATAAGACGCGGGGTTTCCACCCTTATGTCGTTGGCACACCAATAATATGCACCAAACGTTTTAAATCTTCGTTCCTCTTGCGTATGGCTAAAGAGTGTAATTCGTTGCCGACTAAAGTGTTTCATAAACACTTCGATTTGGATTGATTTGAGAAAAGAGTGAATAGGCTGTTCCTAGACAGACATGTCCCATCCTTAACCGCATCGTCGCTTACCGTCAGGATTGCGGTCAAATGTCTGCCTATCAATTAAAAAAAAAAATTGAGCCTGGAGTACACCAACACATGTTTAATTTTTAATCAGCCGGTTTAGCATTATTTGACAAATTTTGTATAAGAATTCTGTCAACCTAACTATCAATCGATGTTAACCGTCTATTTAAAAACTGGCAAACACGGGGAATGTAAGTCGTTATGAATATTTGATTGAGATGGATGGATCATTGGATCATTTGCTGGTATCTACTAGTATTTGACTGAAGTAATTTTCTTTCGTGTGGTCTACACAGCTACAAATTAATATTGCCCAATTAGTGGCCAGTTATAGTGTAATTAAGCACAAAAAATTGATTCCTCCGATTTTAATTACAGTCCAATCCATCCAATAATATTGTCTGCAATAATATTGGCCCGTTTCTACTAAACGGGAAAAGTATAGATGGAATGGTTCCTTTGGGCCATTCATTGTTAAGACTGTATGTTGGGGAGCTTAAGCTCTGTGAAGGAAAAAGCCTTACTGTTAAAAGTTACCGTATTTTTATTACAGCTTAGCTATTATGCTTTAACATGGTCTCCTGTTAAGACCGACCAGATTTTCTCAAACTTATTTTTTAGTTATTTTTTTTCTTTATCTTAATTAATTTCTACTACAAAATGTACGTTGAACGATGTTAATTAATATTTATAATTATTGTAGCTTCGAATGTAAATGTCAATTCAAACCTAATTATGTTTCATGATATTTTTGAAACTCTATTGTGTTCATATTGTAACTGTCATTTAATAAATAAATAAAAAAAAGATTGCAAATTTCTAACTCTCGAATAAGGTCTAATTGACAGTTCACATTTCGTATAATGATTTAGGTGAGATACATTTTCTTAGAAATCTATAATATGTAAATATTATCCAGCATTGATGTGACTTCTACGCTTTCTCTGCTCACTAGTTTGTTCTGTTCGCAATCATGGCCGAATATTTTGATATCCGTCCATTGCCGGCGGAATAATAACGTTTATTATTGTTGCACAAAAAAGCAAACGGGTCATTGATCGCTCACACGTACGTAGATACTACACTTACGTTGATCTAATATTAAATCTACCATACATCAGGGTACGTATTATAATACCGAAAGCTCATAATACCTACAAATGTCGCTATTTTAAAATTCGGCATTTTAGTATTCGGCATTCCAATTATAGGTCTTATAAGATTCTGTATTTTGAATTTTCGGGATTTCAAACTTTCGGTATTTAGAACTTTCGATCATATAAACATTCGGCATTCTAAAATTCGGCCTTCCGTTCGTAGGGCTTAAGAAATTTGGTATTTTAAAATTCGGTATTGTAATACGTACCCATACATCACTAGCAATCAAGTTGGACAGAATTTCCCTAGATCGAATCTCTATACTTTATAGTCTTATACCTCGTTACTAAGGGTCGTGATAATTATATAAGTATGTGAAATAAAACACACACAACGACTCTTTGGCTTTATTTGCCATGGCCGTCTGTGCTTCACTCATTATTAGCACTACTTACCTAGTTCTTGAAAAGTTAGTTAGTTAAGTTATTTAAAATAGGCAAGATGTCAGATTTGAAAAAGTGTTTTGCAATCAACAAAGGTAATATTATAAAAATGCAATTTGTGTCATGTGACGTCACAGCTCAGTAAACATATTTAAAACGTTAGTGATAAAGTCGAAATTCGTATTACAATTCAGTGACAGTGACAGTATTTACCGAGGTGTGACGTAACTCGAATCTGAATGGTGTTATAAAAAACATGGCGGATTTTAGTATTTTTCCATTTTATTTTCTAAAATAAACTAATAAAATCGTTTAATTTTTTTCCCGTAATCTAAATACTATATTTTACTAGATAGACACATTATTTTAAAGATTTTTGCTTACTGACATCTTCCCTATTAAACCAGTCAATGTAAGTAGTAACCTAAATGAAAAAGCATTCTGTTTGAATTCCTTAACTTAACTAAAAATACATCAAGAAAATCTGTCTCTTTTTGATTGAGTGGTATTAAAATATTCTTAAAGCAACAGCGTTCTGTGTTTCATAGGATAAACAATCCCACTGTTTCATAAAGTATTCTTGTTTTTTTTGCTACTGTTTTGAAATTACTTTTTAATTACGCGGTACATAGCATTAATTAATTACGTGAGCAAAGTGTATTGACCTCTAAATCGAATACAATAGGCTATACCTAATTGTACGTCGGTAACTGTTTCTGTCTATAGCTATCCTGTTCGACAATATAGGTGGAGACCGGGTAGAGAAAATCTATGGGCCCTGAAGAGGAACTACCTTAAATCCTTTAGTTAGCTTTTTACTGAAAGGAAACATTCCTTTATTTTTAAAAAGAGACAACACTGCATGCAAATATCTTAAATTCGCTTGTCTCACCTGGAAAGCGGACCCATTTTTTTTTTAAATCCTCGTTATTTGTAAATCGGTAGTAGTATTATTGTTCAGAATAATTGCTTAATGAAATGTTTATCTTTGAATTTTAAAATGTGAAAAGTATATTTTTAATAGTGGATGTTTTAGTTTTAGCTGGTTCTATTCCGGGGTAAGACAAGCACATTTTAGACATCTTGGAATGCAGTTTGTCTCTTTTTCAACATAAAGGAATGTCTCCTTACAGTAAATGACCTAATTAAAAGATTTAAGGTAATTCCACTACAGGGCCCATACATAATACATTCCAGTAGGTACAGTTGCGTGCAAAAATCACTAAATTATTCAACGACTGTAGAGAGCGGTTTTCCATTTGTGTGTTGGAGCAGAGTTGTGGGTGTCAGGAACTACGACGCGTTTGTGTAAAAGAGTGTTGTGTGTGTTGTGTTAGATCGGGTTATGGAAGGAGACATTGTTGTTACAGAAAGGAATATCGAAGGGATGCTCAAATCTCGAGGATCGGCTAGGAGCTCGTATCGTATTTCTTTCAAGTATGAATAATAGTATAAAACTTGGAGAGGTAATTAAAAACCCCTCATTTTAAAATACACTTTTAATTTTTAGAAAATAGAAAATCTATACTCATAACTCATAAGTGCATGCATATATCCCATATCACTAATAAAATTATTGAAAAAAACTTTGGGCCGTTATGAGCTACCACATCCATCATTCATTCATTACGGGTACAAAAAGAAATTAAAGTGATATGCGAGATAATGAGTTTAGACAGACAGGCACCTACAAGTGAAACGAAACAAAAAATGAACTTCAACTGGTCCGTACATAGGTACATGGCAAAAAACGTTTAAAGAAACTGAATAATATTATTTTGAGTCATCGTTTGTTTTATAATGTGGTTTTTTGTTTCAGGTATTTACTAAGTTTTTCTTCTCACTATTATGGATATACAATTAGTACGTAAGTAAAAACATTGATCAGTACATATGAGCGTCTACTGCTTTCTTATTAGCAAGAATATTTTAAAATTAACAGTATTAAATTATAATCATGACTGGAAGTTTAGTCTCGTTTACATATAATATTATAAAAATAAAATAATAAGCAATTAAATTTTTTTAAGACTGACAAAAAAAATATTTATTTTTAAAATGTTTAAGCTTACTTCCGACAGTAATAAGGCTCGATAAAACCTCGTCAATGTATGCTGTCAGTATTTCACAGAGTCTATTAACTACGAAACACGCTTCGATTGCAATTATAGAGATTATATCTAAAGGTATCGACCTCGGTACTCTACGTACCATAGGTACAGTTACTACCTAAAGTGTTATTATTATTGTTAAGTCTAGATAAAACACCTTATAATTTAATGATAAGATATATGGAATAATGATGTTTTAAACTTAAGATACACAAAACCTATAGACTGATTCCAAAGCAAATCGTCTTTTCATAATAATTCCACAACGACTATACCTCACATCAAATATAAAAAAAATATTGATTTACTTACAACACAAATAGTATTCTCTTTGATTTGTAGTTTCTTATATGAACGTATCTTACGAGTATATGCACTGTATCTTTTATTGCTGACTGTACTTATATACTCCTATCAGAGTTGGTAAAAACCCGTGTACCTACCATCAAATCGTGATCTCCATTGAATCGTACAGGAATATTATCACATTCGTCACGGCGATGTTTCAATGTCACTGGCCAGATGTCGTCTTACACGCAACCATTGAGCTAAGAAAATCTGATGGATTGCCTTGTAATGTTTCTTTTTATATAAGAAGCACAGTTTAACTGAGTTCTACAGCTTGGCCACAATGATAGCCCCAACCTGTAAGGACTAGGTAGTCCCATGAGAATAATCTCACTATATCCTACTGTAAAACCTTACTAAATGGCCTAAATGAAATCATAAAAAATTGCTCATGACAATTTTAGGCCTTTCATAAAAAAACGAAGGGGTCTGAAGAGTTCTTCTTTTTCTTTTTGGGGTCCGGTACCATCTTAATAATAATGTTTCACACAATGCTGATCTGCCAAAAAGAAGAAACTTTCTAGTGATTGTTCATATCATACGGTATGGAGCATAGAATAATACAAGTGATAAAGTATTTGTTAGTCTTTTTCCTGTATTTTGTTGTTCTTACACGACAACATGAAGGAAAAATTTCGTTTTTGTTAAATACCACATCCATTTTGTCAAATTATACCTATGTCCGTGTTCACCATCTACTTCGGAGTCCGGATGATGATGCCCGTATTTCGCCTGTATCCGTCTCTATCACTCACGCCAACATGACAGCGCGTACAAGCGCGATGGCTAGACTCGAAAATCGACTCAAATTGTTCGGCGTACTGGCGTACAGCCTTAAACGAATCGTGCCCAAGTAATCAAGCATACGACGTGCTATTGTGATCATACCTACCTCTGCTATTAAATAACTATAGCTGGGGTGAACGACCCGTGGTATCTGATAGGTGTACTGCTGGAGATGTAGAAATGTATGTTGTACAATTGTGTTGTTTGATAGATATGACGTCAGCGTCGGACTTGAAATGATAATGGCAACACACTTTTCTTGAAGAATGAAAGTTCAAACAGTTAGTAATTTTTAAGCATTTCTTTATTTCAATAAGCTGCAACTTTCAGCTGCAAAACGAACGGCGGAGATAACAAAATAAAGATTAAGACAAAAATATTGTCGCTGTTAGAGATCTCTTTCAGAAAACTTTTAGGTAGAAAGATCTATTTTAGTTAATCAAACCAGCCAAGGCAAGAGCAAACCCATTACAAATAAGAAATATAACAAGCAAACATAAATATTGAAAAAACAAAACTCCTGACTGCAAAAATTACAATATTTTTGCAATGGTCTTTTTATGGCTATCATTTGATAATTGCTCTGGTAAGGAAAAAAAAACAATCCCCCTCCACCCTTTATTTTCATTTGCAGGCGCCATTTTGTAAATGTATTATTAGTTAATGGCACGTTCACAATTTTAAACTGTCCAGCCGTTTGGACTGTAGGGCGTGCCTAACAATTATACATTACATACATACTCTCAAAAAACATCCTCCTTCCGCAGTTGGGTAAAAATCAAATTGTTCCGAAGGCTTAGTGCGACTTTTTTCACGAGCTAATCTTTGCCCGTGTGACGAAACCTTATACAAATTTTAGAGTTATTTGATTTTTATATTTTTTATGGGTTTGTTCTTGACTTGGCTGAGCACCCCTAGCGGCGGCACGTTGTCATCACATTATAGACACTAAGTCGATGTTGAGCGCGTGAAGCTATCTAATAAAAATTCGCACTTAGCCTTCTAAAAATGTTCAAGTAAACCTAATTTCCAAAGTATTTGTAAATAAGTGAGCCTCAATAAGTCTTCCGTTTACTATTCATGTTTGACGTTGCCTCCTTAGTAAAATCGGTAGTAAATCTTCTCATCTATGTCACTATCTTTCAGAGCTGAATATTGATTGTGAGCCGGCTTAGCGCCTTACACTCGCTGGCTTATTCAGACGGATCGCTTGGAGAAACAAACTTTGATTCCGATATAATTTAGTAAGAGTTGCTCTTTATTTAGATACTAGCAGTTCCCCGCGACTTCGCCCGCACCAAAAGTCGGATTTTCATACAAATTTTCATCCTCCATTTCACCCTATGTCCTTCCCAGTGTCTCAAACTATCTCTGTGCCAAATTTCATTTGATTCGGTCCAGTAGTTTTGGAGCCTATTCGATGCAAATAAACAAACAAACAAATCTTTCCTCTTTATAATATTTTATTATTACATAATTCATAATTAACTCTATATACAACTTATTAATAAAAATTACTTAATACAACATAAAAACAAAAATTATAAATTTGTGGTAAGGTTCCTAGGATGCTGGCAGCATTACCGCGCTGGATAGCGATACTTATACGCTGAGCAAGGTAGCTGCCAGCTCTTAGGTCACCACTGATGTCAACTAGCCTCTTGGAAATCTCTTTGAAAAAAGAGATAGCGTTGGGACCCCACGAACCCAGTGTTTCGACTCCAAACGGTACAAAGTGATACCGGAAGTCGATCTGCCTGTACTTGTTCTTTTTAAAGTTTTCGGCACTTGTCGCAGCCAAACCAGCATTACGGCTTGTCCCGGTCAGATGAGAGGCTGCAAGTGTGTCGACACAGGTAGCGTCCCACACAAGAGCCCGACCCATCCGCCAAGAAACAAGTGACATCCCGTCTGGTCTCTTGCCATCATCACGCGCGATACCGTTCGGCTCGAGTAAAGCCGGCACGTTGATAGAGGCAAGAGACCGACGGATGATGTCGTTGATGCTGGCATGACGCGAAAAGCGGCCTGCACTTTTAATACAGGAGAGTCCGTGATGTCCCAACGAGCCGACATCAGAACCACAAGGACATCTGTGTGGAAGGCAAACCTCAGCACCAACACGCAGACCTATCGCGACTCGTAGAGTTTCTGAGTCCAAAGTGAAGAAGTTTTCCCACGTTGGCCGAAGGATAGGCCTGAAGCCAGTATCCTGCTTCCTTGGTGGAAACTGCTTTTAGTCTGGCTAGATCCGCGTTGTCAGTGCTACTGTCAATAAGACTTTTCAAAATAGACTCACAAGAAATTTGGTCCCAACTCCTTTGAATTTTAAGATCTGAAGGGAAATAATCGCTTTATAATATTAGTATAGATTTAGATTAGTATTGCTTAACACTTTCAGTTACAGTGAACGCCTATAGACGTGAAAAGAATGAAAGCACTATTGTGTCTGGGATACTATCCGCCAAAGTATTAATAATACAAATATAAGTAATTTTATGAATTTTTACCCTGATATTCCAAAAACTTACTAACGAGTTTAAGCCAGGACTAAGCTATTAGCTAGCCAATTAGAAAAGCGTTTCTCTATTAAGTTATGTCACGAATGTGTCATTCATTCCTCTTTTGTCGGCTAATATTTAGACCTAATTTAAACCTGGTTTAATTATTTTGTAATATCACCGTTACGGTTTTTTTTATATCAGAGTTTCCTATAAGGTGCATATAGGTACACAAAGAAATAATCCTGGAGTTTAACCTTTCACATATTCTCGCCTAATTCTCACACGTCTTCCCAAGTGAGTATATTTTTGCCAACAGTATTTTTGGTAGGTATTCTTAAACATTTCTCGACTCTGAAACAAAAACACGAATTTGCTTTCAAGGCGTTAGGGCCTTGTCCCTGAGTGAGCAACTTGTATTGTTACTAGTAAGAATTAAAAAAAATTAACTTTTTACCTTTAGGGAAAATATGATCGATTCCTTTGCAAATGTACGGGAGCTCAACAGAGGAGCGCGCGTTAAAAAGTTAATTTTTTGATAAGAATTCTATTTTAAGAGTTTCAAAACAAATTCTACCTATTACCAGAATTATCAGGACTTCGCGGCATCGTAAAAATAATTATAGTTCTCGAAACACAATTAGAGGAATTATTGTAAAAAAAACCTCCTTAAGTTTTAATCTAATATTGCCCTCCTTGCATGTTTGTTATTATTTAATATGCTAGTTATTGCATACTCTAAAATTATTATTATTGTTTTTAATTAAGCAATTTATTTACATACTTCTGCGCTTGGTTGTAAATAAAGTACATACCTTCCCGTATACCTAAATATGGTAGGCTTTACTTTATCGTCTATATATTATTTATTACCCGGAATTACCAGTAACTATATGAAGTTAATCGTTTATTGTAAATAAATAACTAGCTTATATAGCAAGTTTATTAGCTTTGATTCGAAAATTTGTGTAAGATGTGCGGTGAAACTTTTCAAAAAGAAAAAGAAATACAAGTGACTAACATCCCGGTTAGGTCAGTTGGAGAGCATTCGCCCGGATAGCAACGGTCATGGGTTGCAGTACGTAGGAGATTTAGTGCAACCTATATACTTATGTAAGAACTTGCAAAGAAAGTTCTTAAATGATAAAATATTTCAAAAGATAAATAACTGAACTCCTATCTGGGAAACACTCCGACTAGACTACGTACCTATTTAAACGATTGCAACCTAAGCAAACTCAACGTGTCATTATCAGTTTTCTAACCGTCAGCTGTCAACGCAAATCTCTTGAGTAATAGCTGTGTTTGGTGCCCTAAATAATGAGAAGCAATAACGTATTAGATATAGAAAATATACAATAAAACAAGTGCGGCGCGGGCGCACAGCAATCGACTGTAACGACCCGTGTAATAACCGCCACACGCGCGGTAGTGATGTACGTATGACATCATTAGTTATCGATAAACTTATATCTTTCGTCTATTTTTCATCTAATTCGTCTATTCATCTGTCTCTCAAGGCCTCTTTAAGTCTCAAAGAGGTTCTCCACGTCTCAGGAATAAAAAGATACGCAAAAGAACCGATATGCCGGACATAGCCCCCTGTGCAAGTCAGGGAGCTCTATTCACTATAAGCTTTTCTTTTATTTATTTTGTTGATTGTCCTACTTGATTTGATATACCTAATGTTGGCTTTATATCTGTCACCGTAAGATTATAAACATCGTTCGATTACAATCTATGTCGTGAGATTGTAAACTGTCGAAAAATTGTGAACCGTAACATATGATTGCAATTTAACGCATTATTTATCGCTATATTAAAATCTATCGAAGTGAAACTGTTAAATTACAATCTGTCCCGCGTCAAATTGTCAACTGTCCTAAAGCTCTTCCTGATTGGTCGGTCCTATTGTAAGAGCGACCAATCACGACCAGCCGTTCTTTGTCCCCGCAGAGGTAGAAATGAAATAAATACTAAAACAAATATTAAAACACGAAAAATTTATGTAATTTAGGTTAAGTTCGAAAACTAGCACTAATACGTTGGTTTATCATTCAAACTGTTTTTTTTTCGGTTAATAACAGAATTTTTTACGTCCACAATAATTTTACATAACTAATTCTTTAGATATAAGTTATTTTCAACACGAAATTAATTTATTATCACGAAAACACAGTAGTTAGTAGTCAACAACAAACCAAATAACAAACAAATATGGCGAGTGCTGGGGCGGAGGGGGGCACATAACGTTCAACCAATCAGCGCCTGAGATGCATTCCGTTCTACGCCGGTTCACAATTTGACCGGTTCCCATCGATAGATATAGCGAAAAATAATGCGTTAAATTGCAATCATATGTTAAGGTTCAAAATTTTTCGGCAGTTTACAATCTCACGAGATAGATTGTAATCTAACGATGTTTATAATCTTACGGTGACATATCCATTGTTTCCTTATTTATTTAGATCAAAACCAGTAGAGTATTAAACATACCTCGATTCGTTCTTTGAATACACAGGGTAGGTATCCCGAAAATGGCACTCCAGACGTACACAGGGGATTGCTTAGGCATAGACCTTTCAAATAAAAATTACATGACTAATAAAAGTATCATGGTTTAGGAGATAAAGCTAGTTTCTTTTGTTTTTCTTCTTGAAGTGGCAATGTCATCTATTTTTTATTTGAAAGGCCTATAGCTAAGTAGACTTTTGTATCAATCTGGTCAGCCATTTTAGGACATTGTGTAGAAAGTGCGCACAGTATTCGGGGGTACAGAGTATGTAAAATCTTTTGAGATAGGTACTATCGATAAAGTGTCTGCACAACACTATACTAACCAGAGAAAGCAGCGACATCTGGCTGATGCAGATGTATACTTCGACTTTAATTTAAGCGTCTGGGCTAGATTGAACAAGCAATTTGAAAATCATTTTCTTGATTCTCAAGACAATCAAAAAAGCTAGCCAAATAGAAAGCTGTTATCAAGGCTACTTACACTTATATACTAACATGAGATGGTTTGCGATTGTGTTAGTGGTCCGCGCTCCGGACTACAAAACCAGAGGTTGCGGGTTCGGATCCCGCAAGGGGCAAATGTTTGTGATGAGCACGAACATTTGTATGTTTGTGATGAGCACGAACATTTGTACGTTTGTGATAAGCACGAACATTTGTACTTAAGTCATGGATGTATAAACGTATAAAAGTATGTCTATCCGTTATCCTAGTCGCCACAAGCTCACGCTTAGTTTGGGGCTAGGTAATTGGTGTGTTTGTTGAAACATATTATTTATTTATTTATTATAAGATTCATATAATTTATACGTTAAACAAGCAACACATTTTGTCAAATGAAACAACGGCATATTAAGTGTGCAGGCAAAAAATAGTAACAAAACAATCTACACGAAAACCCTTAAAAAAATTAAATAAATAGAAACAGTCAAAGTGGATAACAAAATGGCTATCGTTCGATTAGCTTAAGAACAAGACAGTTGGCCATAATAGCCGAAAGAAATTCAGTCGCTTTACAGTCGATCCCTGTAAGTAGAATTGGCAATTACCATGTTCTGGACAAAACCCTCTCAATGAGACAAGCTATAGAATTAGAGCCAAAGCAAGAACACGAACAACTTGAACCTTATCATGCTCTGTTTAGAGTCGGGAATTGCACGGATTAAAACATGGAGTGACCTTCCCAAGATCGGAATCCTAAATCGATGATCGGAACCTTATCCTGTAACTTTTTTAGTGAGCCGCCAGGAAAATATCGGCCGAATTGAGATTGTAGTAATTTCCATTTATTTTCGTTAGCCGCACTTTGTATTTACGCTTGGGGAATGTTTAAATATTTTAAGCATATTAATGGAAATTCTAGAGTCATTTAGCTGTGCCTCGAAACGAATTTCCAGCTAGGAAATAAAATACTTAACAAACACTGTATTCGTGTAATTAAAAAAATAACCTAACCTAACCTAACCTAACAGTTTACCTAAATAAATTTAATTATTGGTAAATAAAATAAAACGTAGCTAGGTAGTATTTTCTTCTAAATACAACAAACAATATCCATATGTTTTCAATTTGTATAAGCAGTTTAAGAAGTGGAAATTATCAGTATCACAGATCATAGCATTTTAGCAAGATACTAGGTAATTGCACGTCTTATACTTTTTTTTTTAAACCAAAACATCATCTGTCACTGTCCAGGTACACAATAATGTGCACTCTCGCCACTTACTCTCAATAGTTCAGTGAGACGGCATGATCCAAACTGGCCAGGTTCCCCTGTTAACAGGGTCGCGGAGGGCAGATGGCAGTCGTTGCACTGTAATTACCTGATCTGCTACATCCTGGATCATGGTCTAAAGTGGACCTTGGGCCCTCGCGTGCGAGTGCACAACCTGGATAACGATAGGATGATGATGAGTTCGGTGAGACGGCAATCTGACATAAACAAAGAGAATTCAGGGTGCAGGAACAGTAGCTTTAACCGTATTTTCCAAGGCTCGAGGGAGTTAGCACCACCAACTCCGGAGCTGTTTCTAAGTTATTTCAAGACAGAAAACCCCTGAAATAGATTTTTCGATTCGTGATGGGATTCGAACCCAGGGACCCGTGGATAGAAGCCAACGAGGCGACCAGACCACTAGACCAACAAGGCAGTAAAACCTCGTCTACATAATACCGTCGTACTATTATTTATTCTGTGATAACACGCTTTTACCTTTGTACTTTCCGTATCGTGTGACGTATTGAACAGCCACTACCGATAAATTGGTTAGTTTAATGGAATTAATTATTAGGCGTGCAGCAAATATGCCTTTGTTTGCTCGTAATTACAAGAGGTGTATCGATCGTACCCTTAATCCTGGTTCTGACACTAGTTGTTTTCACTGACTGTGTCTGCGAGTTTATTTTTATTTTAGTGCAAGTTACAGCTACATAAGATGCTTTGAAATTTTACGATAAGAATTTCATTTATTCTTTAGGTAGGTCCATGAATTATACTAGTACTTACTTTATTAAAAACTTAAAAGAAATTCCTAAAAATTTGAAATAATTTCACAATAAACTATAGTACATGTATACAATTTCTGTAGTCGGTGACAAAAAAATGTTACACGTAAGTTATCGAAAATGTGAATACATTTCGATAACGAGTGACTCGTTTGCATTGCAATTCGACGAACGAATTTTTACTTAAATCAACTTTTTTAACCATTGTTAAATAAGTTTAACTATGTAAAAATTCGTTCGGGTTCGGGACTAGTAGTGGTTAAATTCTCAACTTGCAATTCAAATCTTTATGTCAAAACTGGAATTTAAATCCGCGGTGAGTTTATAGATAAACAAACATTCTGTAAACTCGTTTGGCGGATAAGAAACAGATTCAAACAAAAAGTTCAAAAAGGATTTTATATGTTGAGCTGTACATACATGGTCAGAAATTGGAACAAATAATCCGATTACTGATTTTACTTTTACGTAGCTTTATCTGCATAATAAACATATGATGTTCTTCTCCAAATGCATGTTGTAAAATACATAGGTATTTCACACGTATAGACGTGTATTTGTTTAGATACGTGTTGTTATAATTATATCCTTCTAAATAAGCCTTTGTTTGAAGTAATTACAGGCGGCATATCGGCTGCCCTGTTATCAGTCATCATTATGTTGCAGGATAATGAACGATAGAGGCTTGAGGGTTATCGAGCGAGTACGAGGACATACTTGTAAAACTGTTTTATCTATCTATCGAAATTATTAAGCTTTCAAACATTCCTATTACCTATTTGATTAATTTTCTTGTTCCAAAGGGAGTTTTTCTTTCTCCTGGCTCCTGGTTCAAACAAGATCAAACCAAGGTCATTCTTTTTTTTAAGAGAGAAATGGGTTGCTTGTGTGATACACAGTAGGTATAAATAACCGCTTGGATATTTCTATTATTATAGCAAAAAAAGTTTGCAGGTATTGATTGCTAGTTAAACATTCATACAAATAATAAAAAACACCCAATTAAATGATGGGACTTCTTACGGATTTTCGAGTTTTTGCGTGATTTTGTATAACTTCAGTCGTCATCGAATGACATCACTACAAAATTGTCAATGGATTCTGTAATTTTTTAAGAAACTGCCAGCCTCTTATTTTGACTTCAAAATTAGTTTAGTCTGTCTCTTTTCGTTTTTTTAAAACATTATTTCAAAGGACAAGAGGCCATGTTTAAAATACGTAAAAAGCAAATTAACAGTTAATGTTCTCTCACCCGTATTTACAAAGAGTCAAACCCAATTGCAAATGGAAAACGGGATATTATACCCGAGAGAGTTCTGAAAGTGTTTCCTCTAACCAATTAAACATTGTGATCCACGTTTCCAAGGAAATTGTCTTTCGACCGTTCACTGTTTACACGCAATAGTAACGAAAGTGAAAATAACAGTGATTTAGTTGGAAGAATGTAAGTCATTAGTGTTCTTAGTCGCAGTGCTGCAATCATTCGTATCGTGTAACATTACTGAGCTGATACGAGGTGAGTGCAGTACAGTCGGAGACAAAAGCTAGAAAAAAAAACGCTACATTAACTAAAACAAAGTTATAGACATTTACATAGACACTAATATTATAAAGAGGAAAGATTTGATTGTTTGTTTGTATTAAATAGGCTCCACAATTACGGCTACTGGACAGAATCAAATGAAATTTGATACAGAGATAGTTTGAGACCTTGGGAAGGACATAGTTGCGATATAAAATCATCAGGGGGGTGAAATGGGGGATGAAAGTTTGTATGGAAAACCCCATTTTTGGCGCGGGCGAAGTCGCGTGGAACTGCTAGTTACAAAATAAAGTCGGTTGATGAGTGCCGAGGCAACCGCTTTAACATTAATCATGGCATTTGGTGGCATTAGTAGACGGCGTGCCGCGAAAAGATCTTACATGGCTAACGCTACCGTATGAACACAGAATGTTCTCGAGAATTCTAATCAACAATTGGAAATCATCTCAAGATTAGATAGAGACTAACCTCTTAATTCATAAAACTAATCAGACCTCTAAATTATATGTGGTTAGTTGACCCTTTCTGGCAAAACAAATATAAAATATGATGTTTGAGAGTTTAGGCAGTGGATCACACGTGGAGGGCGACAATGATAGGTGGAAAATCAGTCAGGTCTGAGCACCTACAGCTAGGTACTTGCCACATCCGCTTTCTGGGTTCAGGTATCACTTCACAGGCCACAATCACTCGAAATGTCTGTAAGGAGCTTCACAGGATACACACGCGGCGAAAGTACTCTGATCGGTCTAGTACATGTGTCATAGGGAACGTCTCGATGTCGACTCGATCTGCGGGGTTCTCACGGTACGTTTTAAACAAATAAAAATAAGGCAGGTATGCGTGTGAGTGTGCGTGGCGTAGTATCAATAGGGTACACAAACAAATCAAAATATTGTAGTAAACATATGACAAACAAAGAGCTTTAAACTATAGTGTCAAATCCGCTATAGCAGTCATGTTAGACAAGTATGAATAAGACTACAAGTACAGCTACCCTACACTGAAAAAAAATATTGGTTAACAGTAACCAAAATTTGGCTACTAGAAGGCCATAATCTAGTGACTTGCGATTGTTTATATTTAACAAGTGTACTCGTACTCAACGCGCAAACACAGCCAGCATTCTCGATTTCTTTCCTCATGGACACGGTTAAGTTTTGCTTAAGTGTACATATCTATTAAGTGTATTATTTATTTTTATGTGTATTTAAATAAAGTATACCATATATTCATATATTGTTTATCCTGCACAAATATGATCCGTTAAAGCTCAAACCTGGTTATCGACATCAGGTGTTGACTGTACACCTTAATTTTCTTGCCATTAAAACAAATGACAGTGATTAAAATGACGAACACAACCTATTCTACTCAAGTTTCGGAGTGTTGTTTCAAGCTTAAGCCAGCAGCAAAGAAACTGGACTACTGGACATTCTGGTAGTAATTTAAATCCATATTACGTGTAATGATATAGCAAATACTTGTATGCGTAAAGTTAGGGTATCCTTAGTTATATTAATTCTGAACTAATAAACCGATTTTATTGAATGTAAGTAAGTACAAAGAGAGAATGAGAGACACAACCTTTAATATGATAAAGGCTATTTTACTGGTCAGCGGACCCTGGGCCCTCGCGTCAACTCGCGTGCGAGTGCATAACCGGGATAACGCTAGCTAGGATGATGATGATATCATTATCATTTTATTGGCTAGATTATCCACAGTTTTCTATTAAACAAAAGTGCCAAAGAACCTGCTGCCATACCTGACAGGCACGCAATGTTGCCAGTAAGTGGTTTTTATTCGATAACCTTGCGGCCTAGGCCTACTTTTGATCTCACCTGGTCATTGCTTTGGCTGCTTAACATTTTATCTAGCTATTTTGTTTGTTTTTTAAAGTCTCTGAATGTATCAAGACACTTGTACGAACCCTGGGACGATTCTGATCACAGAATAACAAAAAAAAAAATGTAGTAACCTTGACCTTTAATCATAAAAGGTCCATATTAAGATGCGACTTCATCAGATAAATTGCTGACTATTCCCCAAACAAAACCTTCCTCCAAGAATTCTCAGCTAGTTTCTGCAAGTTCAAAATCCCTTAAGGGTCCAATCGTATAAGGACCTGTGTCACTGCTCGCTCGTTGAAGCATGTCCGTTGTTGTCACGGTGGAAACGTGACTCGATTTCAAAGTAAGAAGTCCAGCGGTCCTACTCCAGATGACGATGCCCGTATGTTCGACTGTTGCCATCCCTGTCTAATGATGTCCGTGTTTTCGACTGCTACTGTCACTCATGCCAGCAACAGTGTGAAAGAACGGCAGACATATTACCTATCTTGCAAAAGCCAAGCGATAGCGAAAATCGCGCAATAATTGCTTCAAAATCGCTAATTTGTATTATGCATCAGCAAAAACGAAGCCATAGGACAATAGTGACAGTGCTGTCTCAACCGAACAATCGATGAATTAAAAGTGCATTCAATGACTCTTTGACTTGTAATTTTTTTCGTTTTATGTACGCGAGCGATTTGCCAGCGATCACATACGTAATACGTGTTTTTTGTTGGTCCTGCGCCTGATCTCTCTACGGTCATGTCGGACTGCCGTTTCACCGAATTATGAGAGTGAAGGAATAGAGAGTGCACCTGTGTATTGCGCACACACTTGTGCACTATAATATGTCCCACGCAGTTGGCTAATCTCTCTTGAGATAGACCGCTGTAGTCGAAATTCGGCTAGGAGGACATTATTATTATTATTACGTGTTTTTTTGACGCTAACAATAGATCGCGCGTCTGTCGTGCGATAACTGAGCAATTTTCGCTTTTTGCTAAATTTGAGGTAATAAGCCGACGGGATGGCAATACTCGAAAATACGGAGACCACTTGGAGTACCTCCTCAGGAGGTCCGAGTGACTGGCGATAGTATCCGATGGTGTGGGGCAAGAATTTATTGAAAGTGATACTGAGTTTCCACCGTTTGGGGATAGGAATTCTGTTGGGCGGGTCAGATGCCATGCTGTTTTGTGTTCCTGTGTAGATCTTTTTGTCCACAAAAAGATCGGATCCATCCGATGATAGTTCTTTCATACACTATCATTGGGTGGTGGATCATTGTTGTGATTGTATTGATGCTAGATGCATGTGATTTAGTCAACCTTAGCCACTAACTAACACTAACACTAAGCTACTGTAGGCTAAAACTATAAAATAACAATGTCTGAAATATTTTGTTTTCTAAATTTAAAGGTGTGTTATTTATGTAGGTACTTAGGTTTTATTGTAAACTACGGGTTCCCCGCGACTTCGCCCGCAAGAGTTGGATTTTCCATATATACTTTCATCCCCCATTTCACCCCCTTAATATTTTTATATCGCGACAAAATGTAGCCTATGTCCTTTCCAGGGTCTCAAACTGTCTCTATACCAAAATTCATCTCAATCGGTTCAGTGGTTTAAGCGTCAAGAGGTAACAGACACACAGTCGCATTTATAATATTAGTATGGATTACTATGGATAGTGCTCTCAAGCAAAAATAGTCAGAGATAGCAGAATGTCTCCTGTTTATTTAAAGCAAGCTTTTATTGATTACGTAAAAATCTAAATCGTTGTTAAACATTCTGTGAAAGAGTTTTATATTGTTACATTATTTGCTGTAAATTATCGACAATACTTATTCTACGGAAGTCCTTGAATAAGGATTCCTACAAAAATATTCAGGAATGTTACGAAAACTGTTTGTAAAACACAGTTTCTGATTCCGAAAGCATACGAACGATAAATATGCAAATTTAGAAACAGCTATGAAATGACCGTTTGGTGTGTACTACATATAGGTCGCGGCACAAATAGTACAGGCCGAGTGAAACACAGGCACTTTCTTATGTTTGTTTTATGTGTTTGTGTACGCAATACGTGTGACTTGCCTGCCACGATTGGCATAATCAGTAGGGTTTCCAATATTCATAAATTAATTAATTAATTAATTACTAGAAAAAATAAATTAATTGCTAAATTATGCAGTTTTTTAGTGGGTTTTTGATATGGTATAAGCGCGAGCAATATTATATTTAGTACAACAATTATATTCAAAACAAACCCCTATTTCAAAAAAGTACAGGTTCGAAAGTGATTTTATGGGATTTTTTAAAATTTATCATAAAAAATATTACACAAATTAGAGTAAACAAAAGGTGGACTTAGTGCTAAAAGTAAATCTGCCAGTCAAACTTTCTAGCAATATCGGTTTAGTTTAAGACTTTGTAGCTTGTTTACTATCCCCTTCAATGAAATCTCTCCAATATTATGCTGTATTATTAATAGTCTGCTAATTTTGTCAGATAATTACATCACGGTTGGCAACCCAAGGTGGTAGGTGTGTGAGGTACTTGTGGTGCAGTGGCGGCAGCGCTTTAGCAGTGATACCAAAGTTAAGCAAACCAAGGCGCGGTCGTGATTGGATGGGTGACCATTCCGACCATTTAAGTGACGTCCATGACAAGCATCTCCGTGCTTCGGAAGGCACGTTAAGCAGTTCGTCCTGGCTAATATCTGTTGGCATTAGTCGTTAAGCCTAGTCAGAAGCCCTAGGGCGGCTTGATAACATCTGACAGTAAGGTTTGCCACTTGCCTTATAGACACCCCTCAACCAATCCTTACTGAGCCCGCGTGGTGGAGTATGGCTCGTACCTCCTCATAGTTGAGGTGCGGCCTTTTCCAAGCTGTGGAATATATATGCGCTGACTTTAGGTGGCAACCCTACCGGTGAGTGACATACAGTCACGCCGTGGCCTGGCGCTGAATTAATAAGGCCCATTAATATTTGCTTCAGTCACGGATTGAGCGAGCGCGCTACATTTAGTACATTTAGGATAAGGGAGCGTTAGTATTACGAGTAAGTACGTTACTATCATAATCAATTACCCACCTAGGTGTCTTCTCACTTGGTTTTAATTGCAGTATTATATTCATACATGGTGTCCCAGAATGGGTAAATCAACCAGCTAAAAAAATTGCGTTTTCTTAAGTTTCTGACCCGAAATTTTGCGTTTTGGGTTTATACTCGTATGTACTTTTTTCTAACCAATATTAATAGTGAATGATTTATTTATATAATTGTACAATAAAGGCATATAATAAATTAACCTTCTGTCGATTTTTTTATGGCCATGTGTGCATTATATTTTTAAATTATTATATTTTATAGCTACCTCCCATATCAGTTTGATTCACTCATAGCATTCGTAACATCGTGAATAGAGGTTAGAACCTAGGCCAGTGGTAAGTAACTCAGTAGGCAGTTTTAAGTGTTCAAATATTACATCAAATATTTGAGGTAACTACAGTACTACTAGTAGCCAGCAGGACATTAGGCTTGGCGTGCTGTCTTCTGTCTATGATTTTACTTAGGCCTCAGTTTGTAATGTTTTAAACCGGACTGTGCGATAACTTGATTTTTTTACAATTTAAAAAGATTTTACGACTGCGTGATATAATTGTAGGTACTACTTAGCTAATACCCATAATACTTAAAAATATGCTGTACAGGTTCTTGTCTTACGGAAATCAGAAACAACGATAGAACCATAACACCCTCCGAGGTAATATAAAAAATACCTTAAAGATGGCGTCACCACAAAATCCAAAAGTCGTCTATGATTCAAGCTCGAAGCTATGGTAAGACCAGAAAAGAATTCACGGTGAGGCTAAACTTCAACTGTCTACAATTAATCAAGATAGTTATTTTAGACCCGAGTTCACCAATTTTTAAACAACTGGTAAATCTCGCGTGACGGTTAATTTGTCAGAATTCCCATGCAAAATATGTCAAATAATGCTAAACCGGCTGATTAAAAATAAAACATGCGTTGATTAACTCCGTGCTTAGGGTCTAGTTCACCAACACAATTTTTATATGGCGGTCATATGACATATGTTATTTGACATATTGTTCAGAAGTTGTGTCAAATTAACCATCTACTTACGTTTACCGGCTATTTAAAAGTTGATGAACACGGGTCTTAGTATTGTGCTCTCTGATCACGAATTCGCGATTAGAGTTCCACGTGTGAGGTGCCTACTACCTACTCATATGCGTATCATGTATTAAGGATTACAGTCTTAGCCCA
The DNA here is from genome assembly GCA_949316185.1 of Pyrausta nigrata. Classification (NCBI taxonomy): domain Eukaryota; kingdom Metazoa; phylum Arthropoda; class Insecta; order Lepidoptera; family Crambidae; genus Pyrausta; species Pyrausta nigrata. The sequence continues at coordinate 13,370,117 of OX438949.1, read as the reverse complement.
ACAACATGACTTCCCATTTAAACGCAATGTATGAGTTATGTACATTAGTTGATACACTAACCTCTCGACGACGCTCTCGAGGCAATATCTGTTTGGGGTGATGCCAATCTAGTGACGTTTAATGCTACCAAAACGCAGGTATATTTGTTCTCCACAAAACGGAGCCATTTTGATCTGGCTCCGACTTCCCGAGGTGTGCCTGTCTCCGTCACCGATAACTTACAGCTCCTAGGTATCCAGTTAAGTCAGCCTATTAGATCCCACTGCTGGGAAAAGGCCTCACCTCAACTATGAGGAGGAACGAGCCATACTCCACCACGCGGGCTCAGTGCGGATTGGTGGAGGGGTGTCTGTAAGGCAAGTGACAAACCTTACTGTCAGATGTTATCAAGCCGCCCTAGGGCCTAGGTATCCAGTTGTCATCCAATTTGAATTTTGGCCAGTACATCGAGTCCATAGCCCAAACTGCAGCTAGAAAGCTTGGGAGTTCTCTCTAAGGTCAGGCGGTATTTTACATCGAAGCAGCTTCTACAACTATACCAAGCTCAAGTTAGATCTTGTATGGAGTACTGCTGCCACCTTTGGGAAGGATCTGCCAAATACCAACTGGCTGCATTAGACTCAATGGAAAAAAGAGCAATACGAATTATTGGAGACACTGAACTTTGTGAAACTAAGCTGCAAAGCCTCGAACATAGGCGTAAGGTGGCGTGCCTTTCAGTGTTCTACAGGCTACATTTCGGCAAGTGTGCGAAGGAATTGCACGAACTGATTCCACCGGCCCCTTTCTACTATCGGGACATAAGACGCAGGCGGGGGTTCCACCCTTATGTCGTTGACATACCACTTATACGCACCAAACGAAGTGTTCCCTAAACACTACGATTTGAATTAATTTAAGAAAAGAGTGAATAGGCTGCTTCTAGACAGCCATGTCCCATCGTCGGCCGCATCGTCGCTTACCACCAGGTAAGATTGCGGCCAAATGTCTGCCTAATAAATTAAAAAAAAAAACCGATGCTCCTACGGTGACGGAAAACATCGTGAGGAAACCTGCACATTCAGGCGACTGCATGTGTAACCATGATCCAAACTGGTCAGGTTCCCTTGTTGACAGGGTCACGCAGGTCAGATGGCAGTCCCTCCACTGTAATTACCTGATCTGCCAAATCCTGGGTCATGGTCCAAAGCGGACCCTGGGCCCTCGCGTGTGAGTGCGCAACCTGGATAACGCTAGGAGGATGATGCTTGTTCACACTATAAATCTACTGGAGCGCTGTCTGAAGTATGTTAGTTTAAATTAAGTACTTAAATGTGTGATTCGAGTGAAATAGTTTTATATTTGTTGTTGCTAGTTTCAACTTTAGACGAAATTGGATTTATTTAAAATTTTGAAGCAATGCTGCTTTTGAAACGCGTGCAATAATTATTGCGATGTATTTTTATAATAAGATTAACTTTGTGTTATATAATAAAGTTATTCAGCGGGAATTTTTATCAATTTTCAAGACAGCAAATTTTAGACTTATAATTTTATCAGCCAATGATAAAATTATAAGTCTTCATATACTAGTGGGTACACAATAAAATACTATTAAGTCACGTGAAAATAGTTGCTGTTGAAAATGTTACATTTATGTGGAATCATAGTATTTAGTTTTTTAATGTGTTCAAAATTCCCAGTTTCATAGAAACCTCCGTAACAATTTTCGTTGCCAAAAATGCAAATTCTTATCAAAATAATCCAAATACAAATTCCATTTTTAAAATTCCGCTCACATTTTTTACAAATATGGCTCAGTTCAAAGATCTTTTCACGCACGCATACTTAGTTTCCGTTACGAGAGCGACCTTGTCTCTTGGACTACATTGGGACGTGACGCGTGTGCGAATCGTTCGCTTACCATTCTGACCGGGAACGATCGGCGTAACTCCCTTAGTTACGAACTCGACTCCAAACTCCACAGTAGGACCCTGCGTGATTTTGTCTTTCTTCTTTTGTTGTTAGGAGTAGGGATGTTCTCGTAACTGATTGGGGATTTCCGTGTCGGTTGAAAAACTTGATAATCTTGTTTCAGTTGTAAAGGTTGGGTAGGAGTCCCAACTTAGATACTCAGAGAACAGAGTTTATGGAAGCTTATTTAGCGTTCTAACGACACCGTGAAAACTCTTCAGTCCCACTATAGGCTTAAGTTCACCAACACATATTTAACCGTCAATTGAGGTTAACTGCCTTTAAATAAAAGTTGGTGAATTATTATAGTCAAACTAGGAGCCAATGAGCTTGCAAGAAAATAAAAACAAAGTAAATTTTTCACCATTTATAGGTCAATAATGTCTGGACCAGCAATCATTGAGTTTAGTTTATTAGATTTGTCTCCTCTCCGAATAGCAGAACTTTGGAAACATCGAAATTTTCACGGTAAATTTTAAAATTTGGTAACAGTAAGTAAGCATAATTAATCTGGCATTCCCCAGATGAAGTTGCGGATAGGTACTCGCTAGTAAAATAATAAAACAAATAATTATTTTTATAATTTAAGTAATTATTTTGCAAGTTTTACGAAATTAAAATAAACGTAATATTATAACTAATCTAAGTAAATATTTCCACGAAGCACATCACTAGCCCTAGAGAAGGAAGAGATACTGGATATGTAATATCGCGTTTGATGGGCTCCTCCGTTCGGTACTGTGTATACGGACGGGATGAGTTTAATAAATAAACTTGTTGTTTTTGGGTAAGATGCATGGGGCAAGATGAAACTTTCGGAAAACTCTGCTTTACCATTTAATTTGGGAAAACATGTTGCTGAAAAGAGAAAGGAACAAAATTTCATGTGGATAGCAAATATTTCAATATTCACTATATCGGTAAATACGGAAGTAATTTCAAAAAGGGTTTTTTCTTTGGGATTCACGTTGACAATTTTAAACTGTCTAAAGGGATTCACATTACAAATTAGAGCACCTATCTAGTAACGATTGTTTTTTTATAATATAGACAAATCAGTCATTTGTGTAGTAGATAATAATCACAAATTGTAAATGCAGTATGTGGTTCCATTTCAGACCTGTGTTCCGGAGTAGGTCCAGCTACCTTTACCTCCTTTTGCCATTTTATTTGTTTAGGAAATGAAAAACTGATAAGTAGACAATTTTATCGTTTGTAATTTACTGGCTGTAAATTGTTTTGTAAGCCGTCATAGCTGTGCCTTTGTCACATAATATAGATATTATATTGTGCACAAAAATTAATATGAGCGGTCGAGACCGCAACCCGTTACGTGCCTTAGCGATATTGGTTTTATCTAACCTTATTGCTTTACTATTAGTGAACGACACTAAACTAGATTAAGAGTATTACACAGTGCAGTAAAGATACCCCTACTTAATGCTAAGAAACCGGGAGTAAATCAATATCCCTTTTCCTTTTTCTCATTAGTGCATGTTAAGAGGGCTACCACAACTCACATTTTGGGGTCATTTGCACTTTTTAAAAGTAGAAGACGACAATGTTTTTTTGCAGTTATTACACAATTTCTATTTTTTTACGTATAGAAGAAATCACTTCCTACGACATAGCGAAAACAGTGTTTCTGCCAAAATTTTGTATTAGCTTCCATAAAACAACAGATTGAGTCCAAAATTAAGAATATAGAATGAAGCTACTATAATTATATGGTGTTATATTTTTCGTCGTCTGTATTTTCCCAAAGGCAAATAAAGTCTCGTGAAGTCGGAAATAATATTAGTAAATAAAAATTCATTTACGTAGGCGTCTCTTGATTAGTTCTTCGATATTGCTTTAGTAGATTACATTTTGTGAGAATTCGAATTTAAATAAATAGCTTCAGATTTATAAGAAACTAGCAGTTCCCAGCGACTTCGCCCGCGCCAAAAGTAAAGTTTCCATACAAACTTTCATCCCCCTTTTTACCCCCAGATAATTTTATATCGCAACAAAAAGTAACCTATGTCTTTTCTAGGGCCTCAAAGGTATCTTTGTACCAAATTTAATTTGAATCGGTTAGTAGTTTTGGAACCTAATTAATACAAACAAACAAACAATAAAATATTTCATCAAATTTCACTTACAAAAATTAATCGACTGTGTCATCCGGTGGGACTCGAACCCACGTCCCTTCGCTATCCGGGCGAGTGCTCTTACCAACTAAACTACGGAGGACGTTAGAACAATAGAAAGATTTGTTTTCAGAACAGTAGTTCGACTTAGCCGAATTTTTGAAATTAGAACCTACGGATGGGCGGAGCGCTAGCGGTTGGTGCACAAAAAGTTAAAAATGACTAGATTTTTATTCTTCATATGTGTATTGTTTTAGGTTTAGGAATGAGTCATATTTTTATTAAAGATTATTTATCATATCAAATATAATAATAAGTTTATTGTCTATAAACAGCACAGTATGTCAGACTACCCCAATTCGACCTTAAGACCACATCTATATCCGACGTAATATAAGCTGTTTTTATAGTTCAAATATGTAATGTGAAAACCGTCCAGCTATTGCGGGTCATGAGATACAGCCTGGTGACAGACAGACGGACAGTGGACTCCTAGTAAAACGGGCCCGTTTTTACATTATCAGTTCGATAAGACCAGGTACAATTTACGAGTTTGCTCCTACACATCATTGAGCCTTAAAAAATATATTTCAATCCTATGTGTATGCAAAATATCCACAGACCCTGCAGTTCCCGAAATCTTCGGAGGCATTGAAAATTTTGCAAAAATAATTTTTATTTTTTTAACACACACTCCAGTTGTCTAGAGTGGGTAGTTTCCGAGTTATGGCTGTTTCGATTTTGACAGCTGTCATCCGAAATAAAGATCTCGTCGAGCCCTACGATTTGTCCCTACACACCCGTAGTCTTGGGTAGATAGTTTCCGAGATATTTCCGTTTCAATTTTGACAGCTGTCATCCGAAATGAAGATCTCTACGAGCCCTAAAATTTATACATACACACCAGTAGTCTTGTGTGGATAGTTTCCGAGATATTGCCGTTTCAATTTTGACAGCTGTCATCCGAAATAAAGATGATTACATGTTTCATAACCTACTTTGTTCAATGATATCTATCTGCATTTCGAAAGTCAGTATTTGACAGCGAACCGGCTTGCGCCCCGCGTGTCACTTCGTGGGTTTGTCTGCCCAAGTTTACTCAACGGGCCGTGTAACTGACGTGTATGCATGTGTGTGTCGATACGGGTGCTCTAGTATGAAGATAAAATACTGTATATCTATATACCGTGACGTTAGTCAGTCGACGAATTTTTGCAAGTGCTTGCTACGCCAGTGCGCCGGCGTTCGATTTCATCAATACTTGGGGAATGTACCCGCATGTATCCAATGGAAACATTTTTACAAATATTTAACCATCCAGCTTAACTTATTTACATTTTTATAACTTAAGTAATTATTTTGCAAGTTTTTACGAAATTAAATCAAATTTCACTTACAAAAATAAATCGACTGTGTCATCCGGTGGGACTCGAACCCACGTCCCTTCGCTATCCGGGCGAGTGCTCTTACCAACTAAGCTACGGAGGACGTTAGTCAGTCGACGAATTTATGCATAAGCTGATTTAAGGATGTGGACATACAAGGAGCACTTACATATTTTATAAATGATTATGTAAAGGTTTAACCTAGATTTCTTAAAACTACTTTTATACAGACGAAGTTGTGTGGAAATCTATATATGTCATATAATGCTCAACACACAATAAAACCGATAGACCGAACTGTCCCATAAAACTAGTTTTAATTTAACACATAACCGCGCCACATTAACGAACTAAAAGGCGAACTAAAAATCGGAACATTGGGGATACATAGCGTAAAGATAACAAACAGTGCACTGTTAAAGAAAAGTTGATAAATGTGACGTTGTTAAAACAGATTCTTCATATCACAGTAAGATTGTGAAGGAAATAAGATTGATTATATTTTTAATTTCAAAATTTCCTTTTATTGTATCAATATTATTATGTTTTTTAACTTATTGATTTAAAGTTCAAGTTAATTTAAAAACCGGTAATTGCCTCTGGATTCATGAATCCAGAGGCAATTACCGGTTTTTATGCCTCATGAGGCATCCCCTGGGCCTAAGGACTGCACCGGTTTTACGGATTTTCGCTGCAGAGCGGGGGCGATGGACCGCATGCGATTAAACGATCCTCCATTGTCCTGCTAATAAAAGAATCCTGTGGCTTAAGGGAATTCGCGGGGGTTATAGTGGGTATACTTGACAGGCATATGCAGCGGTTTTTTTGCCATCCGTCAAAAATCCCACATGACCTGCGGCTATGTCCAGGAAAGTAATTATTCCGTAATAATTTCCGCCGCGTAGAAGAAGGTGTGCTGTCTGTTTTCCTTGTGCACTGGTCCGGCGCCGCGGGCGGAAGTTGAAATTGCAATATTTTGGCACAAACTGCAACCGGGACAATCCTGCAAATACCGATCGTTTCGTGCTCTCGAGTTATTTGTGTATTAAATTGCACGCTCGAGCAGTTAAACGACTGGAATTGTTCGCTTATGTATCGGTTGTTAACTTTAAAGCTGTAATAATCACTAGATAAGTAAGTAGATTGTACCTAGTGGGTTACAATTTATAAAACGCCATGCGTATATGACGTAATTTATGTTTTTCGGATGAAGTTCATTCCAAGCGCCCGGCAGCAGCACATGTAGCCAGACGCCTGTTTTACAGAAATATGAAGTCCCACCAATAGGCGGGCGATAAAAAATTTTGAGCGAAAATTTTGTAAAAACTTGCAAAAAAATGCTTGATTTGTTTTAAAATTTGAAATGAGTTTGCTCTTGACTCTAGACTAAGCCAGACGTGGCGTAGACAGATTCGACGATGGAGCGAGCTCACCCAGAAACACAGCAACCTGCTTGGCACCGGACTCCGGTGGCAGAATGGTAGCTACCAGGCGGCACCGCTGAAAATTATAAAAACAATAATACTTAGTTGTTTCTGCAGACCCTGCACAAATGCACATGCTATTGGCAGCTGCTTTCTGCAGCCCGCTTCGGATTAGCACCTTAAAATTAAAAGTGCGCAAAAACTACGGTGTTGTTTAAAAAAAAACCTTGTAATACAGATGTTGAATACTTGTTTCCATTTATAACACAAACCCTCACAATAATAGCTCGATAAAAATGGACTCTTCAACGTAACGGTCGAGGAAATGTATTGTTTTATAACCACGTCCGTTAACAGAATATAAATATAGCCACGAGTTTATTAAAACCATTAATAAAGCTAACAGATATTACAGGAGGTCGACGACCGTTTTACAGGAAAAATGTTGCCCACAATAATTTTAATAAGGATTAGTGAAATTGACGAAATTAGTTGACCTGTTAATTTAAGCTATTAAATTTAGAGCTAGATAAAGCTGATTATGTTAATTAAGACCAAAGCTATACAACCTATAAATGCAGTAAGTATACCTAATATAACCTAGTATGGTACTCTATAAAAAATAACAAATGTGATAACATTACGAGTACATGAGTATATTGTAATTTAATTTGCTATTCAAACTGTCTATTTTATATGAAAACCGTTCTCAGGACTTTCAGGTCAATGTCATAGCCCTAGACCATTTTAAATAATATTGCTGCCTTCGCCTGATAACATTGTATCATCAATGAAGAAAAGAATACACGTAAGCAAACCTATACATACGTTAAAAGTCGCTGAGGCGTTAAAATGTATCGATAGAATCGTCTGGCGTTACCGCTACAAAGGCCTACTTTGTAAGAAGATGTCTGTATTTAACTTGTATTGGCGGATATAGACGTCTCTGTCACACAAAGTAGCACGGTATGACAGTATGAAAGAGAGCAAAAGCTGAACGTACGGGCAACAACTAGTGGGGGCTTTGGGTTGAAAATTGAAGTCTGTGATGCGAAGTAACGCGTTTTCCTTAGAGATTGCGAATTATACCTTTTTTGAAGCAGTTTTTTCAAGAAAACAAAATAAAATATTGCGAAGAAGGAATGCTAACGAAGCATAGAAAACTGGATAGAAATATGAAACTTTTTTCCATCGTAACGTAGTACATAGTATATTATTATATTTTAATGTAAGTTTATGTGTATAGTACATATTTTAAGTGTCAGTCAAAAGTCTATTCGTGTTTGTATCTCGTCAACATTATAAATAAACCACGCACTGGTGGAAAATTGTTAGGCTTCAGCACTAAACATTATCTTTAAACGAGATGTAAGGTTACCAGTTTTTTCCCTAAATAAAGATAAAAAAATATATATACTGGCCCTGTAAATCGAAATAAACGAAACAGGGAGATAAAGGTGGTTGTTCCCGATAAAGAATCCTTCTATACAACTTTTTGTAGAGTCGATTTGAAGTCATACCGTAACCTCGGTTATCTTCTTTTTTTTATCCACGAATACTGTATATGAACTTACGATATGTGCAGTCAGTAGTAGGTCAAGATATACATTTGATCTACGAAAACAGCTTTAATAAAGTAGGGAATATAGGCTTTAGATCAACATAGTCTGACGTACGGCTGCGTGAACTTAATACAGAGGAAATAAGTATGTTGCCTACATACTTATTTCCTCTGTAAAAGTCTCATCAAAAAATACTGGAGATAGGGACTAGGTCATTTTTAAAAGCCATTATTTATTATTGACTAGAATTGATAACATAGTATTAAAAGTATTTGACCAGTTATTTCATATGCAAAAGTTTGACCGGCTCGCCTACATGAGGCAATAAATTCATAATAGAAAAAGTTGCAGTAGCGTGTAGCAAGTGCAACGGTAAGCCTGCGTGTATAGCTTTCAGAAAAGTAATTTAATTTCACAGTTGATTAATTTTTGTAAGTGAAATTTGATTTAATTTCGTAAAAACTTGCAAAATAATTGCTTAAGTTATAAAAATATAATAAGCACTTTAAAATTTCGACAGGCTCTGCCAACGCCAGGGTGACCGGGATGTTAGGCAATCGCCCGATATGAGAGGAACGCGGGTTCGATTCCCGCCTCTGGTAGTCATTTTTTCAAGTGCAAAAATATATTTCGATTGCATAGTGAATGCTTATCACTTAAAAATAATAATTTATTTTACCTAATTTATTTTTAAAATTCATTGTACCTTTTTAATTTTATTGTGCAATGAGGAATTTCTACCTAATAGCTTTCGAAATGACATTTGCAATGACAAGCAATTGTAGTTTTTAAAATAATGAGAAAATGTAATTCATTATACTATGTCATTGCGATAGCAATTACCGATCGCAATAACTTTCAAATTAGGCGCTAGGTCTACCGATCGCCATTAGAGCTACAGCCACTATATTAAAAGTGCAAGCGAATCGCTAGGACAATTGCTGAACTTCTACAGAAGAGGACAACTTAGGAAGAAGGTAGTTGTAGCTAGAAAGATAGTATAGAATACCTGGGCCATGTTTCATAAGGGTACAAGTCTTGTTATACAAATGGGTTACCATAGTAACACCAATTATTACTATGGTTACACACTTGTACCGTTCGTGAAACATGGTGATGCACTATACTGATTCAGTACACAGTTGCAATAGAAATGGCTACTGCTGAAAATCAGTATCGTGACATGCTTCGTGCTGTCACGATTTATGCTGACCTTTTTGGCGCACATTTGATCTTTAATGTATAACATAAGCATCCAAACGATTTCCGTGCCAAATAAATGTATTTCATTTCATTTCAAATGCATAAAATAGCATCGTCTTAATTGACAGCTCGTCTCAAGATAAAAACAACCCTCATCTCTTTACTTTGACTTGGATAAAGTAAGCTCAAGGGAATTTAGGAACGTTTATTGCAGTAGACAGCACCTCGCTGATACGGTTCTAAAATCCACACCTACTTGTATACTTAAAGACCTCTGCTTTTACAAAAACACACTTCTATTCCTTCGCACACTTTGATTTCTTTCTCTTTCCTCAACTCTGGTTTCCGTTTTACGTTAGACGAATTGGGTTAGTTCAGGGATATTGTGATGATACTTACGGCGACACATTCTTAATTGATGACTAGTTTCTCGCAACTTCGCCCACGCAAAAGTTGGATAAACTTTTATCCCACATTTCACCCCTTAAAGTTTTTACATTGCGACAAAATGGAGCCTATGTCTTTCTCAGTGTCTCCGTCTTATACTATATATACTATACTATCTCCTTATCAAATTTCTTCTAAAACGGTTTAGTGGTTCCAGCATTAAGAGGTAACAGACATACAGGCACACTTTCGCATTTATAATATTAAATATGGATCAATAATTGAGACCTAAACAAAAGGGTTTCCATAAAATACTTACTCGGGTCGAAACTTCACTCGGACTTTGGAGTGAGCTTTCTGAACTTGTTTATATTGTGGTGGTAGCAATAAAACCGTTGTTCTACTCGCGTAACCTTAACCTAGATATTGAATATTTGGCCTCTCTCAATGGCGACCACAAATAACATAATTGGATAATTTGGTCTGTTACTTCAATAAAAATATCTTATTGATTGTATATTTTCCATTTTACTTGCAATTTATTAGGGGTATTATGGTTCCAATTAGCTTTTATTAGAAATAACGATCTTGCTTGCTACCAACTTAAAGAATTAAATTTTATGTACTGCAATGATCCGTGAATAACATTTGTGCCAATAGGTACGTACTTAATGTTATTGGTAACAAGAACCTAATTATATTTTTATGGTCCGATACGCAGTTAAATCACTTACTACATGAATTAAAATAATTAGGTCGTTAAAAAGTCTAACAAGGCATTTTTTATAAGTTTAACTAGGTTTTTAAAAGCAAAAAACAGCAAAAAATATCACGTTATTATGTTATGGATATTTTTAAGAAATATACAAAGCTTTAATATTAATATTTTTAACATTTTAATTTTATAATTTTTTTATAACTTAATATTGTGTGAATACTTCAAGCGTCTACCTGTTGCCTTTTTTAAAATAGAGCAATACACGCAAAAAAAACACGTTTGTTTTATGGGATTAAATATTTGTTTTATTCTTTTATGAGTATTTGTTGTTATAGCGGCAACAGAAATAGAAAACCCTTTAAGCCGTATCTCACCTAGTTCTAAGTATAATCCCACAGTACAGTCGCCATCACAAACAGCTAAAATTTTTTTTGCAAAATAGCTCCTATAGCAACCACATAAGATGCTTTAATGCTAAATGTGCTACCATCAGTACACATGCCTTCATAACTGACAGTGTAATAGGATGATGCAGTCCGAAGGGCGGCCTTAACGAGAAATATCCGATATGAAAGATTATGGCGGACTGTACTTAAAGAGTTTGTATCTTGGACTTTATAGACCGGGAGGTCAATTTATTTATGTGTGTTGGAGTTCAAAAGGTTAGGTTTAAAATAACCCTAGATACAATATACAATTAAAAACTGGTAACTTTTCGTCAAAATATGATTAAAGCAGCATTTTGCATAACTAAGTTTGGCATAATGAGTTTTTTTACTGATTATTTACAATTTCTATGTTGGCACTCCCGTTTTTTTAAGTTATTTTTGTAGTAGATGCAAAAATAATTGTTAAATACTGTTAAAGCAGTTATTTAACCATACCTGCCTGCCTCGTTGGTCTAGTGTTCAGCACGCTGGGTACTATCCACGAGGTCCCGGGTTCGAATCCCGAGTCGGGCCAAAAAGTGTTGGGTTTTTCTGTCTTGAAATAACTCAGACACAGCTCCGGAGTCAGGAAGTTGGTGGTGTTAACACCCCCGTGCCTCGGAAAGCACGTTACGCCGTTGGTCCTGCGCCTGATCTCTCTACGGTCATACTGCCGTCTAACCGAATTATGAGAGTGAAGGAACAGAGAGTGCACCTGTGTATTGCGCACACACTTGTGCACTATAACATCTCCCGGGCAGTCGGTTTATCGTGTCGACAATGGCCACTGTAATCAAAATTCGCCTAGGAGGATTATTAATTTATATTTAACCATAAAATAATTTGTGATCATGGATAATGTAGCAGACCACTAAATCCATTGGTTATCGGAGTTATACATAGGTAGGTACTTACTACAGCCACAGAATAAATACTTATACTACGCTATAACTATCTATAGACCGACAAAAAGTGTGAAACACTTGAGTTGAAAACTCTTGTTATCATAATTCTAATCTTATTTAGGTAAATAAATAAAATGTAATCAGCACTCAGTATGATCGCTTTTCGCCTTGACTGTTAAAGATTTTATGGTTAGGAACTGTTGAAGTTGATTGCCTGATTAAATTATTCACTAATATATGGCACAAACTTTGTAAGTACTAACAGCTATCTCATAACACGAAGATAATTAATTCGCCCATCAAGTGTGGGGTCCCATATTAGGTCGGTGCCCGCCTCTGACCATGAGCGAAGCAAAAACGCCTTACAAACTTTTTGTTGGTGTCTTGTTTTTGTTACTAGTAGGTAGCTAGGTAGATGACATAGTACACACCAGTCATCAAACTACTAACAACAAAAATTTTACTATACACGATTGAAAATTAACTTTATGGACGAAAAAATATTGTTGGGAAAAGTAAAAAAAAAATGGGGTAAATTGACATGGTCTTGTCGTGTCTAATTTGAAGTACAAAGCTCAGTAGTAGGTAATAATAATTACAGCTACCTGCTAAATAGAGAAGAATAGCAAAATATTTATTCAAGCGTGTAACACATAAATACCTACTACAATTACAAATATTTACATATACCTAAATGCTAAGCCTAAATGTATGTTTAGTCTAGTTAAGATTATTTGAAATTTAAGCTATATTGGGAAGAATTGTTGAAACTATCAAAATATGTATCTCCAATCTCCCTATATGGTTTTTATCTTATTTTTATAAGCGTCTAAGCAGTGGAAAATCTTACAATTGTTACCTTTTTGCTGAAGTCTGATTACTATGAAGGCATTTTCTGTAGAGATGGTAAAAAAATTCAAGGATATTATAATGCCGTGACCTAGGTACAACCTACTTATAAACATTAAATTTATTACATATACAATTAGATAGGTATACGAACTTTGTTAGTTCTGATATTCTAGGAGTGCGTTTGAAATCAAATTTGCAACAACTTTTATTTATAGACAAACGGCAAAATTCTAAAAGAAAAATCGCATTTTTATACTAAAGTCCAAGAGATACCGCATGTTGTAGTATAAAACATACATTTTAATTACGTTGTCACTATAAAATATAATTATGTTTTGAACATTTGAATAATTTAATAATTCTTTTTCAAAAATGTGTTATTGTGCTGAGTCGGACTGGTCCATAAGTACATTCTATTCTATCGTTAAAAATCATCTTCCTTTATAACAGCCTTTTGCAATTTACTCCATTCTTTTAACTATAACATTGCTTAGTATACCATGTTCCTAATAAAGCGATACAAGGTTAGTGGTACTACAGCTATTGACGTGCGCGGGAGTTGGTTCGCGTCGTGAGCCGAAGTAATCCCTTACAGCCACAAATCAGTATATTTACTATACAAGTATGACGTTAGTTAATGAAAAATAGTATGATTTTGTGACTAATAAAGTAAGCAGTCTAATTTAAAAAGAGATTTTTCCTAAAAATATATATTTGTATCGTATCATTTATTATTTTCAATTGTTTCACTTATCGCATGCTGATGGGGTACAATTTGCAAGTTTACTTATACTTAAGTAGCAAGAGTATAAATTGTTTATTATGTATGTTGTATCGAATTTCATAACATAATTTGAGATGATCTCACCCACTTGATGTCAATGTCTGTTATTTTGGACCCATCAGAAGTACGCGCGTAAAAAACTTTAGAGGCCCATGGGCTGGTCAAAGACATCATTTAACATTTGATTTTACACTGAGGCTTAGTAATTATAAGTAGTAAGTATTTCAATTGAAGATATCTTGAAGAAGAGATGACTTTACGCGAGAGAAAGAGAGGCAAATATGTAGGTGCTTATAGTGGTACGCTTTAATATGTCGTTGCAAGAGTCGCTATAACTTAAACTTTAATAAATTTGCGGAGTGGTCCTTCTGCAGGAACTTGCACTATTATATGTGTATATGATTTATTCTGTGATATTAGCTTATTTCTCACTTGTAAGAGTACCTCGTTTAAAGCTTGTACAGACAGTTTCATCGCATACATTCTCATAACTTTAACAGGTGATTCCACCGAGTTAGCTCAACTTATATTGCTCTTGTTAGTGTTCAAATTAAGGTGCAATGTGCAATAAATTAAGACGTGTAGGTTACATTGTATTTACACACAAACAAAAATAATTTAGTAAATATACATTAAAACTAATACAATAACCTAAAACTTAACTAAAAGTAATGTAAAAATATATATATAACGTGTAGGTTGTGTTGTAGCTTGTTGGTGGTCGCCTTTGTTTTATAGTCGGATTGGGGTACTAACACGCACTAACTATTACATAATCTGTGGTACTAGTAAGATGTAATTTGTTCTTCTTCTTCTTGTCGTGTCGACACTGGCGTTATATTTTTGAGGACCAATACTCAGAGACTAACAAAGCATTATCAGTATCGTTTTACAGGTCCTCACGTGTGCAGCTGTATGGGCACGTAGGGCATGACAGTAGGTGTGCCTTCGTCTGTTTAATGTCCTAGATGCTGGGGGTGAAATCTGGATTGTTTCATTATGAAGAAATGTCGACGCTTAGCACTATTATGAAATAGTTAGTATAAAACAATAGAACATTTTTTTTAAATAATATACTTTCCTTTTTCGTAGTTTTATTCCTGAAATTTATAATAAAAAAAACAATCTGCGCAGGACAATCCATAGTGTCCTCCCTTTTTCATTGCATTTCATTCAATGTTATTTTTTGTGATGTCCATCATACGCTTGTGAAGTAGCAAAACTAAGCAGTACCTATTATAATTGATGTGCTTGTTTTCTGCCTAACAGTAGAGTGCCCAACCTTAGATCACACGAAGAAGAAATATGAAATGAGGGCATGATCCGTGCGAACGCGACATGGGCAAAAGGAACTATCAATCTACGCGACGGATTGGTCACATGATACAGTCATTTGTTTGCGTGCATGTGCGCTAATAGGCGTTGTGAATTTAATCACTGTGTTCCTTATGCTTACAAGAGTATTCTAGTTTTTACTAAAACAAAATTACTTAGATCAGTAATTCCAGTATTAATATAATGTTAGTCATAGACAATGCAACCAGAAAGTTTTAAAAGTTACAAATGTACGAGTAAAGCAATCTGAATTGCTTTACATTTGCTTTTCATACAATAGCACATGAATTATGCCCACTAAACATCTTCAGCCATGAAGCACCCGATTGGAAGGATTGCCAAACCACAAGCTAAGTACCTATCCATTTAGTTAATCGAAATTATAATAATGTTGTTGTTTTAGATTTAAGATTTCTGTTAGAATGAAATCGGTATTTTTAAGAACAGCTGCGCATTTTCATAACAACTAGAAAAATGTATAGACCGTGTCGTCCGGTGGGACACGGTCGAGAATTTTTTGTGTGCACAATTTGTTTTCGTAAAAACTTATCTACAAGAAATAAATTAATTATAATTATGAAAAACCTCTATTTACGTAACCCATTTTTTCTTACATTTCTATAGTTGCAGTAGTCTTCTGTTAGGCAATACGGCATGCGATTTATTTTCAAATTATGTTACAGTAACATTAATAAAAATGAAGTATTATAAAGTGATTCCATTTCTAATGTATAAGTATTATGTTTCAAACTTCGCAAAAAGAGTAAGTATGGTACAAGGCTTGCGAGATTATCTTTCAGCAGTATAATGCCTTAACTAATTATATCAGACAGAAACTGATTGTTTCTCCATCACACCTCATGGATATTGTTCCACGATATTACTTACAGAGGTACAGTCACTCGCATAAATTAGTGTAAATAAGTATAGCGCAAAAGTTACTGTTGGATGACATCCTCAGCTTATATGGATTAGGAAGTCCACTGCTGGCAGAATGCATCATCGTTTCTCTCAGACCGCCTTAAGTGAGTAATTTATACCTTAATGACAAAAGGTTTTTTTTAAAGTAGACGATTATTTGAATGATGTAAACGTGTGGACCAGCTCGCACCAGCACAATTGCTGTATCTAAACATTATTTTTGAGAAGAAGAAAAGAGGCTTAGACAATAGTAACTGAGTTTTTTGCGCTGCTTCTTCTTAGTACTAGCCCACAATTTGTCCCGAAGCAGTAATAGGGCTTCAAAAATAAATGTTGGGACCTGTATAAGTGCTAAGTGCATGTGTGCCCTGTAAGGGCCTACATGCATAAAAAACAGACCTTTATGACTTTTACTTTTATGAGACTACAAAGCTCAACGCATGCCTTTTCTACCCGATTGCAGCTAATCAGCTGGTCTCTTTGCCGCAGAGGCACTGCCAGTAACGGGCACTTAAGGCCATTAGACAAGCTAAAATAGCTTTAGCAAAACTTACGTCATTTCATTGTTATTTGCCGCAGTAAACAGCTCTTGCTTCTAGGACCAAAATGTGGCATTAGCTATTAGAAAACATAGCTGGATATTTCTATATACTTCAGAAGCGTTGTGATCGGCACTTAGCGCGTGATTGATTCAAATATGATTGTCTGCTCATAACTGTAGCCCGTCTGTTACGCTGGCATACCCTTACATCTCTAGCTATTCTGTGGATATTCGGTGGCTGACTGTACCGTCGAAAAACGTGCAAGCTTTACGTGAGAGCGGCAACCTAATAAGGAACGATTTCGTGACGCAATATGAGCCTATACATATACGTTTTCCTTGTTTTTGTTTGTTTTGCGCCGATTTTGGCGACGTGTAAGTAAGTTTTGTCTAGGATTGTTATGTGGAATTGTACTTTATCAAAGAGTGGGGATAAACGGATATCATTTTGTGGTTGTTATGTTGAAATCTGCAATTTCAAAGGCAGTAGGTAGTGGTACATAGTTCAAGTAAATAAATTAAGAATTAAATTAAAAGGTGGTAAAAAGCTGAATTAGTTGGCTAAAACTAAAAAACCGGCCAAGTGCGAGTCGGACTCGAGCACGAAGGGTTCCGTACCATTAACTTACAACATTAGACAGTATAGGCAAAAAATATTTTTAAGTTTATACTGTTCTTTTGGAAAAAAGTATATATATTTATTTCATTTATAATTTCAAAAGTATTCATCACAGGATACCCGAAACAATTTTAAATAAGGGTTTCCGCGCCTGTTTCTTTACATGAGTGATTTGAAGTTTATAGGTCCAAGACTTTAGAAATTACAGGGGGGGACGGGACACCGTGTAAACGACTTTAGCGGGCTATATCTCGCAAATGGTAAAGCTGATAAAAAAGTGTTGTATGGAAACCCTACCTAATTTTCATAGTTCTTTTCAACGATACCCCACACAAGGACGTGCACTCAAAAAAATAATTCACCCCCCCCCCCTTTACATGTATGGGAAGGTACCCTTAAAAGGGGTAATTTTAATTTTTCGTATTTTTAAAAATGAGATCTATATGTGAAGTATCCTCGAACCAAGTAACATGCAAATCAGTCCATAAACGTAGAAGATATTCTGCTGTGACAGACTAGGACGGACGGAACGGATGGACTGAACGATCTTATAAGGGTTCCTTGTCGGATTGCGGAACCTTAAAAAAGGTGGTTAAAAACTGAAAAAGTTGTAAGTAACATTTTTGCTAACCAAATACCAATAACTGTAATTACACTTATACCTGGCACTGTTATTGCCGGAAACTTGCTATTTTGTGTTAAATAGGTATGTATATTGATTAGTATAAAATACATCTTAGTCACATGCGTAACAAAAGTATCTGGTTTTTGTAGATATAAGAAATAACGTTTCTATAAAAATAGATCCTTGAAAATAACATTCGCACTTGCACAGGATATGAGCAATCGCTGCACCTGTGCTGTTGTCATTTTATATGCTCTTGGGTTATGTAAATAATATTAAATTGTGTGCAACGAGGAAATATTGCCAAGAATTGCACATACGAGTCTGTAGATAGCTACAATCGACGTCGAGAATCAGTGATTTGGTACTCTGCAAATCGATTATAGCGCCACTCGAGTTTTGATTAAATACGATTGAGCTTGGGAGTAGGTACTCTGTTTCGCTAAGAGATTATTTTCCAGAAGAGCGGGACTGAACTTCTTTGCCAAGAGCTAATCTTTCAAATATAATGTATTAGTATGTTTACCATTAGGTATTCTATAGTATTCTGCTGTATTAGTAGGCATTTTGTTAAATTCAACTTAACCCATTGACTGCTTAGTATCAGTACCAACTATTAAATTAAATTTCGATCCCAAAAATTAATCGACTGTGTCACCCGGTGGGACTAGAACCCACGTCCCTTCGCTATCCGGGCGAATGCTCTTACCAACTGAGCTAGTCAAAAATGATATAAATGTCACCAATTATACAAATCTTAGCTGATAGGCATTATTTATTTTTATACTGCCATTAGGACCCTGCGCCCTAGTGGTTGAATGTTTGTTGGCCAGTATGTGAAATGCAGAAGGCAATGACAAATCAATTCACTGAAATTTGTGTATTTGATTCCACATATTTAATTATTACTTTATTACGTCATTCAGTCATGATGAGGTTAACGACTAAAAAGAAAAAGGTACAACCCTAAGCGGTACAGAACGTAAGTTTACCATTGCACTGCAATTCCAAAACGCGAAATAAGTAGATTCGTATTTGCGGTAAGCGAGATCGCTTTCACTGTGTTCCCTTTAAAACAAAAGTACTAATAGTTCTGACTCTGTTAACTCAGTTTGTTAACCCCGTCTACCACAGCACTGGCCACTACAATAGCTAGCTAACAAAAATCAATGACAGTCCAGTAATGTTTTAAATCCAGCACGTTAGTGTGTCTGGAGTCTAGCCGCTTAGTCACCGTCTACGACTGCCCTGCCCTTTATTTGCACGCTCCGTCAACGTGACTGCTGAGTAATTTTACTATTTTCACCCCGTAAAGTGCAACGCACGGAAACGCTATATTAATAAACTTGTGCGGCAGTTGACAGGTTAAATAAAATGTTTTGTTAATTTGGGGAGCGTTGACCTTTAATCAACTTAGATTTATTGAAAAAAATAATACATGTCGTATATAGCATGACATAGCTATGTACCGATGACAAAAACGTTTTTATTTTATTTAAAAAACAAGATTTTAAAAACATTTATTAATTAATGAAATTTAATTGTACTTGAAATCGAGTTATATATCCATGGTATTTTCTATTCTTAGGGCAAAAACTTTTAGTTAAAGTTCCCACTTATTTATTATAGTGTACTTTATATTAATATGTATAACGCGTTAATAGTTGTATACGCATTAATTAGGTTATTGAATTGCAATCAGCAGACATAAAGATTCCTTTGATACAGAGATGTTGATTACTAATTAGAACAGATCTATACATACCTAAGATATTCTAGCAAAGTGTTTGACCACCCACAAATGTGGTGTCATCTCACCAAAGCTATTGTTTGATTGATTGTTACCGCTTAATTGACACAATGAATTCATTCCCAGAAGTCTTCTTACTAAACAATACATTTCGTAATCCGTCACTGTACAGGAATGCATGCTCAGGAAATCTTTATGCTAAAATTAAAATAATTTCGTTTGCTTTGAATGTATGTAGCAACAGTACAGTGAATGAATTTATTTTGCGATTCTCCTTGGGTGAAAATCCTTCAAATTATAATATATATTCTTATTTTACTTCAGGATTCAAACACATGTTGTGATACCGTTGTATCGGATTTCCATAACACAAGTGTTTAAGCTACTTTTTTACTTTGGGATCTGAACAATGAATGTGTGATGTTGTCCATCATTTTATTTTATTTAAAAATTTTCGAAAATCTTACAGCTAGGAATCAAGTAGAAGAGTAAGGCCATTTACAAGTTCATACATTATGGTCAATGTGTTAGTAATAATTATACAACATCACTACTGCGCACAACACTCAATTACCTACCACCCAAAGAACACATCGCTCAGTATTTTTGTGTGGAGACACTATGGTGGATGAGATTCCAATTAAGATATAACCATCTAAATCTGGACCTCACTACCGTAATTTGGTACTCACTACGACACCGAACCGGAAAAGCTAATCCGGAACTTTTTCAAGGCCTATTATCTGAGTTGAAAGCCCACTTGCACAAGTCTGGATTAGCTATTCTGGAAGCCCACTTGCACAGGTCTGGATAAGCTAATCTGGAAGCCCTCTTGCACAAGTCTGGATTAGCTAATCCGGAAGTCCACTTGCACAAGTCTGGATTAGCTCATCTGGAAGGTCCACTTGCACAAGTCTGGATTAGCTCATCTGGAAGGTCCACTTGCACAAGTCTGGATTAGCTCATCTGGAAGGTCCACTTGCACAAGTCTGGATTAGCTAATCTGGAAGCCCACTTGCAATTAGCTCATCTGGAAGGTCCACTTGCACAAGTCGGGATTAGCTCATCTGGAAGGTCCACTTGCACAAGTCTGGATTAGCTCACCTGGAAGCCCACTTGCACAAGTCTGGATTAGCTATTCTGGAAGCCTACTTGCTCAAGTCTGGATTAGCTATTCTGGAAGCCCACTTGCACAAGTCTGGATTAGCTATTCTGGAAGCCCACTTGCACAAGTCTGGATTAGCTAATCTGGACTTGATATAGCGGCAGCAGAATAAGAAGTAGAAAAGGATAAAATAAATCAAAAGGTGATTACCAGAATAACTGAATCCCATTTGCGAATATCGAGGCCGGGAATGGAATTAAAGTCCGAAATAAGCGCTAAAACCTTAAATACACCTGGCCACTACTAATTTTCATATTGATGAAAAAATACAAGTTTTTAAAATTATTTTTTAACCAAAACAAATTCATTGCTATCCCATTAGGTATCTATAACTTGGCCTGATTGAGAACTATAACTATATCTACCTACATTTTAGGTGAAAAGTGCCATGTACTCGTATTTTCAAAGCATGAATTCCAGCGCTAACATAAACAAACATACATCGTAACCGAAACGCGATACATCATTGTTCTGCGCCGGCGCAACGCTACCGATGACAACACGTCAAGTTGCTCTGCGGCTTCTATTGCAGTTTTAATAAAGGTGAATTTCCAACAGTCTGATATGCTGACCGTACTGCTGCTGAATGGCCCAAAACATTCAGTATTATGTCTAAAGTTACGTACACACCACAAATTTGAGAACTTGCTAACAATAACAGCTTTTGTACACAACTTTGCTGTGCGTTTGGGTATCAAACTTTTACAAGCTGAGTGAATGGTTATTTCCTTCTGCATGAAGTCGTAGGTAAAAATGAGACTAGGAACATGAACCAATACACGTGATTTTTGACCATAATGACTCATCTAAGGGTTGACCCATAAAATTTGTGAAAAGAAATATTCTCAATGTTTTGGGTGTATCAAATTTTTCTCGTCAGCAGTGAACGTTTTTGGTATTTTTTGTTATAATATTGTTTGAAGAAACTGATTTTGGGAATCTCGGACTAACAATCGGAATTACTTTGGACAGGTTTATATACAGCTAATGGGCATTGAAAGGCACAAGAAATGCAAGGATACAGATATCCTAAAACTAACTGAAAAGTGACCTATTGGCGTTTGAGCAGTTTTTGACTAGAGATCTTTTCATCGAAAGTGTAGCGTTGCGTATGGCGTCGTTATGCCAAGCTTAAGATGACCTAGTTGGTTGCGGCCGACGGGCTTCGGCTAGTCGGTCTTCCTCTCCCATCTCAGAGCGTGCCTAACCCAAAAATTGTGCTACTCAGTGTGCCGGTTTTACCGGATCAGGCTTTGATCCTAGCTGAGTAACACCTTGTATCGTATCGTATCGAAAGTGTAGCGTATGGCGTCCACCGGTACTAAATACTAAAGAGTGAAGGCGGCCGATCGGCTTACTTTGATGCGAGTGTGTGCGTGAAAAGATCGTGTATTTACGACGATAACTGGCTTACTTTGGTGCTTCAGTTTCAATGTAGGCGACACGGAGTCGACATTTTTCTTCACGTCGATGAAGTAACGATCACGGATCGCGCTGGATGCCGCTTGTAAAAATTCACTTTGAAAGTTTATGGAGGAAGCCTATCTACAATGTGTTTGGGAACCGACCCGACAAACTTTAAGGGCTTTTTCTACAGTGAATTTTAATGATAAAATGTCCTATATAAGTGGGGTGAAAATTCAACCCTTTTGGAATGGCAGCATTTTAATAATTTGGTCATCGTGTAGGAAAAATATTGTCAGACAACTCAAAACGAGTGGCAATTCAATAAATATCACTTAAGTATCGAAAACAATATTGTAGACTGTTAAAAAAAATTTTTTACCCAAAAAATACAGTCAAAATTAAAGTTGCTGTAATTAATCTCAAAAATTTTAAGTTGATTTTTCACCCCACATGTATGGGACATTTTATGATTAAAATTGAATGTAGAAGAAGCCCTTTAAGTTTGTCGGGTTGGCTACCTAACACATTGTATAGCAGATAACGTCCTGTAACTGATAATGATGATGATGACAGTCAGATACGCTTACAAAAAATCAGCATGCTAATAAATGTTGCAAACAGCTTACATTCCAAGGAAAAACGTTATGTAATAGTAAAGCTAAAATCACTTCGAAGTTCCTGTCGTTCACGCTCATTCCGCGACAATAACAATTATAATTTTCCACACCATTAGGCACAGTAGTTCACTTGTTGATTGCCTTGACATTACCAAAATGTTGCTTGTTGGGTATTCTTTTTTTCATGAGGTTTTTCAGTGGTCGGCGCTGTTCCGTTTTACTCGTTTGCGATTAGAATCGACCGAGCCGTGTCGAATTAGGTAAAACGGAACAATTTGACACGTTTAATGTGGAATTGTGTTGCTTGTGTTGTTGTGGTCTGTTGGTTTTACCTTGCTATGTAATTTGGTTTTGTTATTTTTCTGTGCGGGCTGTTTGCGTAAAATACTTTCAGGCAGCCATCTGACCTGCTAATTTTCATTATGTTTGGTCCTGGTTGGTAAAGTACACAAAGTTGGTTGTGTATTTAATGTTTTTGTTTTTTTTTCACTATATTCTAAAATAGGAAACCTAGGGAAACAATAGAAAGTAAGTATATGAAAATGCAATGTTGACTTATTAGTATTGATCGATTCAAAGTTTTTTCTTTTTTTATTAATAGACAGACATTTGTCGGCATGATTTCTAAATACAAGAGAATAGTAGGTACTAGCTTTAAGATCCGCAATGTAAAATTTGCATGATATAAATGTATTCTGGCAAATAAATGATTGATTTGATTTGATTTAAATATTTTCATTAGAGCCAGACTATTGAAAAACCGAGTGGAGGATTTTTTTTAGCTGACTACGTAATAATATAATGTTCTGAAGACATGAGCGGAGAGTAGAGATGTAATTTTTCCGATAAGAAAAACATTATCTTCTTCTAAACAATAGTATATACCAAAGTTAATCAATAAGTTAGTACTTATTACATGGTATGTCTAAGTGCTTAGCTATTAGTCCTTACCTTATAAATCCGTCAATCATCATCAGTCCTTATAAGGTTGACGCAAACAAACGACCACACAGCGCACTGACGTCATACCACTATTGACCAATCAGAACGAATTAGTTTGTGCAAAGGTTAACTGACGGTTAGCAGGAAAATCACTGCTCGATCCTCTCGATTAATTTACTGACCGTACGGCCAAAGGTCGCCGTACTTTGTCGTATATCAATTAGTTTTAATTTTGGTATCTGCTGATCAGTGTCAAAGAGACATGGTACCTGTTTGGCTGGTCAAAGGTGAGAATTACGAGTATCTACGAGTGGTCCAGAGGTCTAATGGTACTTAGTCAAATCTAAGACAGTGAAGATTTGATTATAAAGCTTCTACCTAGCTAGGCTTTTATCGGTGCCATAATTATAAGCACCTAATTCCTAAGGAGTAAATTGGTGCGGCCCCACATTAACCTTCCCTGATCTGTCTTTCCGCAACAATTTTTTTTACGTCAGTAAATGCCTTACGCACCGTAACTCTCCGTCGGGGAACAGAGAGGCGTGTGTGGGACTCCCGCAAACCCGGGTATACCGACTAAAACCTGACGACGCCCGCCGCATGTGTTGGCTGTGACAGCAGGGGCCGCGGTATCTCGTAAATCAACCATATTTCAACCTTATGTTAATCACATAGTGTCCCATATCATTTGAGATATTTCGACGAATTTGGTTAAGTTGATGCGGGGCCCACTATTTTTAAGTAAAATAACCATTAATGTGAAAAAATGAATGGCCATACAGAACGAAGAACTCATTAAGAATTAGTTCTATCCTCAGACCTAGTTACTATTCTGTTTTTAACGAGTTTAACTTATGTAAACTTTTCATTTGTTTTCAGGTAAGTCACCAACCAGAGTTAGCCATCAATCTTGTGAGTAGCTTTACATTTTAATTTACTTAAGCAATCTCAATTTACCCCAGCATTTAAAACAAGGAACCGTAACAGTTTTGTTAAATTGAGACAAATGGAGGGTTCAACGACCCTAGTGTAGCTTTTTCGAACCGGGATACGGGATAATCTTGACTAATCCTGAAAATTAACTCGCTATCCCCTTAGGCCCTTACTGGGTATTAACGGAATTCATTGAAATGTGTTTGTCATCCTAAACGGTTTAGCTCGTCGATCTAAATTACTTGACATAACTTATTTACTATTCTGTAAGGATCTTTGTTAGGGTATTTGCCGCATGTCAGACTACCCACTTTGATCTTGAGACCACCTCTATTCCCTACGTAATAAAAGCTGTTTTCGTTGTTCACATGGGTAACCTGACGTGCTGCTGACTGTACCTATAGTTGTATTTTGAGGACATGCTGCATACACACGATCCGGCTTAGTTTGTATGTCCACAATTAATTTGGTTATAGGAGACGTTAGGGACGCTGTTCTGTAGTTTTATTTCTTTGCATTGGTTCTGACTATCGACAGTAGGCATGGAAATGATTGCTACTTTTAATTCATTTTCATTTCATGAAATGATGATTTTTTTTCATATGAAATCACATGTGTAATTTCATTGGCGATGTTTTTTTTTCGCAGTGTCATAATGTAACACTTTTTGCTATTTGCTACTTATAATGAAATATGAATTGTTGTGAACGGTTGCTAATTTGCTACTAATATGAAATTTAATATTTAGGTTGTCACGAAAAATCATGGCAAACGAATCTAAACTTTATGTTCATAACTTTAAAGTTCTTGAAATGCCCACTTTTGAAATGCGTCACCTATGATCGCATGACTAGTGTGTTTGTCTTTTTCTAACACGCACCTCGGGCAAATCATTCCTAATCGCTCGCTCGCGACTCGCTCTGCTACAAGCAGTCATCAATGAATGAAATGAAATGAGCATGGTCTATGATTTCGCAGAGTGCGATTTGTAGCAGTCTATATGAAAAAAAAATAGCAGGTGTGAACAATGAAATTCATTTCATATGATTTTTCATCTGCTATTCATGAAATCTTCCATGCCTAATCGACAGCCTTTTCTAAGATTAATTTTAACTTTTTTTTTTTTCTCTACTGAAAGGAGAAAGACTACATTAATTTAGAAACGTCAATTTAAGCGTTTCCATTGCTCAAGTATTTTTCCAAGATTTTGCGTGTTTTTGTCTCATACGTTTGGCTCATTGGGCTCGAACTAAAACTAAACTAAGTCTAGTTTAGTTTTAGTTCGAGCCCAATATGTGCTTTCCGTATTGACTGTAGTTAGACATCCTTATTACTATCAGTATTTTATTTGAGATCACTGATGCTGCCAAGAGAGGATAGCTAACATAGATAGTATACCTAATAGGTACCACAGAATACATACCTAATAGTCTAAAACCCCTTCGCGCTACAGTTTGAACAATCCAACGAGATTACTACGAGTATACTAATGCACCAGCTACTTGCAAATAAAACGAAACCGTACAACTCTATTCTAAAATCTTGCAATATTGCTCGTACGTCTTTTGTTTACTTCCCTCCACCTTGTTTCCACAATAATTAAAACAAGATAAAATTAAAGTGTCTGTATTTCTTCCTTATTCTTAACTAACGACTTAAACATTGAGTCATTGTCGGCATAGTTAAAATTCCTTCTCTGATAGCAATCGTGGGAAGTCTATTGTTTGTGTTATATAATTCGCAGAACCCAAGGTTGCATTGTTTTGGTCAGCAGGTGTCATTTATAATAAATGGATTAAAATATTTAGGCAATAAACTAATTAAGAAATAATAACAACGGCTGTTTTAGAAGAACATGCCGTAATTAGGAAGGTACACATCCTGTCATATGATTTTAGATTTATTAAAATAAGTTAGACTGAAGGTAATTCAATAAGTTTTTAATCTTCGTTGCTGTCAGTTTGCTAGAAGTTACCAAGAATTAACTCTAATGAAGTAAGTGCAGTAGTGTATTAAGTAATTTATCTTAATTTTTATTAATAAGTTGTATATATAGTTAATTACGCTTTAATAAATTATATACCTAAGTGCAGATTATGTAATTTAATAATAGTGTTTTATGTTAAAATGCCTTTAATAGTGTTTTATGCTAAATACCTTTAACAGAAGTCGAAAAAACTCACATTAATACGGGAATTAACGCGACGGTTAGTATCTTACGTTTACGCGAATTGTTGAACTCATCAAAACACAATTTTACGGATTACTTCGCGATTTGTTTACATTTTATTTAAAACCTGACGTTTCGAACATTTTACAGCGTTCATGGTCACAGGGAGACTAAGGTTACTATAGTTTGTCAATTACAAAGTTTTGAAAAATTAAACTACGGTCACACATTAATATTAATTTACGTTCCTATTTACGCAGAAAGAGCTAACCGTGTCGCACTGTAAGATCTCAAGACACGGTTAGGTCTTTCTGTGTAAATAGGAACGTAAATTAATATTAATGTAGTTTAATTTTTCAAAACTTTGTAATTGACAAATAATACCTTAGTCTCCCTGTGACCAAGAACGCTGTAAAGTGTTCGAAACGTCAGGTTTTAAATAAAATGTAAATAAATCGCAAAGTAATCCGTAAAATTGTGTTTTAATGAGCGTCGGTTAGTAGGTAAAATATTCGACCTTTCTTTTTAAAGGAGATCAACTCACATGTTCGTTATTATGGCAGCATGGATGCAATCACAAAACATTGTTCATGCCATTAATATTTTTAATAGGAATTAAGGTGTTAATGCCTTTGAGGAGCACTTTGAAAGCTGCAACCGTTAGCAGGTCATAAAATCTGACACCGAGGTTCTAGCTCAGTTGTTAAGAAGACTATTTGGTCATAATATTTTTCCGTTTGAAACAAGAGATATTTAAGCGCACCGTTCAACCATACCTGAATCTGAGCTATGTAACCTACTGTCCAGATATTATTTCTGAGTAAATATAGTTCCAACATCAATCGAAAACGTGTAATGTAAGTAACTACACAGTGAAATTGCGATCGAAGCTGAACAAAGCAATAAAATAGATCGAAGCGGAGGCGAGGGACCGATCCATGCCGTTCTGTTCGGTACTGAGCACAGCTGCATGAGTGGAGTCGCTCGTGTACACAATTGATCATGCCTGAAACCTTGCTTCCATTTTTGTGCTTTTCTGTGTCAGAAGTGAAGCTATTTGAATTGATCAAAATAAGTTTCTAAGAGTGGTTTGACATAAAGATATATAGGTATTTTATTGCGCACAGCATACAGTTGTTTTTTACAATAATTTTCACAGGGAGACGTAGTACAGCTTAGGCAGTCTTATCGTTACAAATACATATTTGTTCTTACTCAACTAGGACACAAAGACACTGTAGAGCCCTTGTATAATCGCCAGCACATCAAACATTAATAATCCCTGATAAAATCGATGGGTTAGAAATATTTTTAACTAAAAATAATAAATGAGCCGTTAGAAATAAAAATATTTTTAATATGAAAAGTAGAATTCCCAACTGTTGAAAATGATTTTCTAACTGGAACAGACACATCAATCTGCAGGTCACTTAGCTTGCACGTCGTAACGTAAACAAAATGGAGTAGAAACGATTAAGTATACGTCAGCGGCGAGAAGCAAGCAATTAGTTCTAATAAAGACGAGTTACAACACTATTACGTAGGGATGCACCAGTTTTCTTGGTGAAGCTTAAAAAGGAAACGTCACTTTTAGTAAGTATGGTCTCAAGCGCCATAAAGTGGGCCTTAGCACAAAATTTCAAAGATTTTATTTTAAAAACTTGGTTCTGGTACTTTTTAGAGTAGTTCCTAAGAGCACTTATTAATGTAAAACCATAGCATAGATCTAGCTAGGAAATACAGTAATAGAAAACATTTATTTGGCATAACCCACAAGGCGCATAAAGGAAAAAAAAACAACAGACGAAAATACTCGTACATATACAAAAACAAAACAGAAAACATGGTAGCAAAAACAGTGTGCCATAAAGCCCCGCTCCCCGTCCTCGGAAATTTCAAAAATAAATTCAAAGTATTAATTATGTGAATGTACTTAAAAACTTGGTTCTGGTACTTTTTAAAGTAGTTCCTAAGAGCACTTATTAATGTAAAACCATAGCATAGATCTAGCTAGGAAATACAGTAATAGAATCATTTATTTGGCATAACCCACAAGGCGCATAAAGGAAAAAAAATCAACAGACGAAAATACATATACAAAAACAAAACAGAAAACATGGTAGCAAAAACAGTGTGCCATAAAGCCCCGCTCCCCGTCCTCGGAAATTTCCAAAATAAATTCAGTAGTTACGGTTTAAGTGTAACATGCGACCTAAAACACGCACTTAATTACTCCCGTAGAAGTAGTTACGTCTCATTGCTAACTCATTGCCCCACTCCTAAAATTAAATTACCCCAAGATTTATTGCCCACCTCAGCTATAATTAGGCAACAATTTCAGCCGGATAGAGTGGCAACACCATTTCGCTTTTATCTTTTTTTTCGTGAGGGTAGCAAAGGAATCCGGTGCGGTTTTTTGTCGTTTATTTTTTAACTGGCCGGTATTTTTGGATACTGAAAGGATTGCGTGTAGTGTCGCAAAACTAACAAGCGATCACTAATTCAGAAGAAAATTTGAGATGGAATGTGCAGGCATAGAAAGTGAATACTAAATAGTATGTTAAATGTGGTTTCCGATAATGGCAAATTAGTGGCCTCCGAACAATATATTAGGATATATAGTTCAAAGAGTATTTTCCAATAAATCTTTTCTATCAAAATTCTGTAGCCCTCTTAAGACAGGATTTGTTTAGGCTATGGTCTAGCGTAGACGCTGATGCGACGTGCGGCGTTTATAGGAGACCATAGCCTTATTAAACCAATAGCCATAAGAATGTATAGACAAACCGCTGAAAATTTTACTAAAAATCCAGGAATGGATGAGATATCTCCTTTACCCAGCCTATTCTACCCAAGCATTCTAACTCATCATAACTCTACAAAAAGGTGACACTTAACGGCGAGGGCCAACCACTCATACCGATTGACATATCGTTGTCGTGTCACAAGAATTTGTTGCTTATTAAACACACCCTTTTTACGAGATCCCGAAAAAGCTACGCGGCTCGAATAACATATCTTTCAGATAACAGTCGACCACCGTTCGGTCCTTTAATAGCTCAGTTTGCTGGGCAAATAGGCAATAAGTTTTGATTGGGCTCCTCATAGACAATTTACGATAATAGACGCCGAATAGAGCGTACGACCGCCGTATACTAATTAATGCAACTTGTGAGCGGGTGTAATTCAAACGTCTGTGAATTGTAATTTTAATATATTTTGTACACGTTTAAAAAAATAATCCCTTAAAACATACATATTTCTTGGATTTATCCTAGAAATAATAAAATAAACTCAAACTATTTCTTTACCTTCATCAAAATCGGCTGAGCGGTTAAAGCCTAGAGAAGTAAAAAAGAGACATATTTTCACATTATTAATATTTGTTTCGAAACGTCGTGTAATGTTTTTTTTTTCACATACTCACGACGCTTACGGGTTGCACTTTTCCCATTGATCCCATATTGCTGGTATTATTGACTTGCCCACATTCACCCATTGATTGCCCAAAAAGAGGTAGGCATCTACTTGCCTAAGTTGTCTATGGGTAGTCCTGAGTTGGGGCAACAGGCCCGCCTCCAGCGCATAAGTCATACAGATGGCTTGCTGCCTCCATTACGCTTACGTTATGGGGACTGTAAGTATAAAAACGCATTACCGAAGGCTAGGCGTTCCCGATTTTAGCGAGGCATAAGGTGTTTTTATGGTGGGGGCCTAAAGCTTTCAATTTCTATGTAATGTACGAGTACATTCATCATTATAAAGTCCGCTTTTTCTTTTCATTTTGGTAAAGAAGGTTGTTTTTAACACTCACAGTGTTCTTTCTTATTTATATAAGTTTAAATAAGAAACCAAGTTTCGCACATGGGTTAGATTTGAACCTACGACCTTTGGCTAGCTGGGCCAACGCTCTTACCTACACAGCAGCACGGTAGCTCAGTTGATTTATTATAGTTGAGTTTATTTAAACTTATACATTTATAGAAGAATTTATTATTGTATGTTCACACTACACTGTCACACGCGCAATAAAGACAACTTTCGTAGGCTGTTATAAATTGTAATAAAGTAAATATTTTTATTATATTGATATTATTTAATTTTTCCTTATGCATGAATATGCATAAGGAAAAATTAAACAATATCGCGAGCTGAGTCAGTACAGCGCCATCTATGATCATGCGTTGGTACTAAACTTTATAGGCGCGGTGATACATACAATCTTTGAAACGTTAATATTATTACAAATTGAACATTGTATCTCGAATCTTTGGTTCTTTTAAAACCTATTTATAACCTAATTATTTTATCTATTGGACAAAGTGATCTTAGGTATGTTACCTGTGAAATAAGACAAGGTGGTCACTTGATTTCACAGCGGTTGGTCAATTAATCCCACTTTTGCCTTATTGAGCAGGCTTGGACCCTTTTTAGGCTAATTACAAAAAGGTTCGCGTCTGATTGATTTAGATCTTTCAATCAGCTTTGTACTCTCACAGAGTTTTTGGATCAGCCTCCTCGAAAAAGGCAATTACATTGGGTATAACTATAAAAAAGACTAACACGTTCTAATTGATTATTTATTTGTATTTCTTTGTGTTGGTAAACAGCAGGGCAGGGCTTAAAAATATTTGTTGGGACATGTCTCAGTGCAAGTGTATAAGTGTCAAAGAATATATATACACTACGCCCCTGTGAGCTTACATACATAAATAAATGACTTTTATGAACCAACCCTTATTACTACAGGGCCAATTTCGGATTGAATTGGGGTTAGTTTTAGGGTTCTCAAGTCGATCGAATTTCTCAATAATATGAAACCACTGCGTTATTTCTTGTATGGGGAACCTAATATTTAAGAGTTCCGTTGGTTCACTCCAGGTTTAATCAAATGCAATCTAGTTCTAAAAAATTATTTTCTTACATATACAAAAAATATCTACAGTTAAAATACAAAGCAAATTGTAAATGATTACTTTCTAGACGTATTAGATACTGTCAAATGATTACATTTGATTGCATCACGTTGCGTGCGTGCTCCAATGACAAAATGCAGTCTCTATTATTTACTTGTCGTGTCTCTATTATTTACTTGTTGTGTTATATTACTTGTCGCATGGTTAGTTTGTGAAATTAATAAAGGTGACTGGATATTTCTGTTCTTTTTTTAAAACAAACTAATAAGACATTTTGTTACACAGCGTGTTCCTATGTTCAGGGCAAATAAAAGGCAAAGTAATTTTCAGACAACTATGATAAATAAAATGTACAATTTCTTAAATGTAATTGAAAAAAATCGTGTAGGTAATTGTGCTTTTGAATGCTATGTGGAAGTCTTTTTGTGGGGAAAAAATAAATCACTCTCTCGCATATGAACCTCAATGAATGATCAGAAACTTGCTAAGTAGTAGCAAGCCGTTTGATGTTGATGTCGTATTTAATTAACCCATGCATACGAGGATCTTTGCCAATTTTTCTTTACATTCTTCCTGTTGTGAAACAAGCCCTGAAGATAGCGGTTACATCAAACCAATGTGTATACTCGTCTTCTTGTTTATTCCTTGGTACATGATTACAATTTACTTACTCAAATCAGTATATATACAACAACCATATTTTTTTCCACAAGCACAAGAAATATTCAAGAGAAGCGAAACGGACAGCGGATCTGAATCGGAGGACGATCAACACCAGGTAAACAGAAAACACAAGACCCAACCGCAGGTCACCAACCACTAAGGCTAGACAGCCCACCCCATCATCTCATCAACGCTCATCCTGTACAAACAATACCCATCTAATCCAATACTCCTAGACTGGGCTGCCTAACCGCTTGGTTGTGGTCGGGCGGCTGCGGCTTTCCGATCTTCCTCTCCCATCCCAGAGCGTGTCCCTCCTTAACAAATGGTGCACCTCGGTATGCCGGTTTTACCGGAGCTGAGCCCTTGAGCCTTGCCGAGCAATGCACTATCGAATCGAATTGACTCTCATATAAGCGCGTAATCGTCTATAATCAGGTAAATGACTACTTTTTTTTAGCAAAGTGTCACTTTTGACAGGTAACAACGCCAACAATACAGCAGCGTCCACAGAACATGCATCCATTCCACAGATAGTTAAAACACCATTTCTAACAGACACACAACTGTAAATTGTAATTTTGTTGTGTTCCTTGTTTTTTAACCGTGCCCGTTACGTTGTTTGTTTTCGTGTGTTATGTGATGTCCATTCATTAATAAATGTATTTTCTTTTTTTCTTCTTCTTCTAACACTGTATTGTAATGTAAAGTCGCTTCTAAACCACCACCTAAAATAAGACTTAAGTACTTTTTTAACACCATGTAGAATTATGTTCTTGGAAGGTTGTGCAATTTTCTAATCTCTGATACTATACATAGATCCATACTAAATATTATAAATGCGAAAGTGTGTCGGTTTGTCTGTCTGTTACTTCTTGACGGTTAAACCACTGAACCGATTGAGATGAAATTTGGTGTGGAGACAGTTCCAAACCCTAGAAAGGACATAGGCTACCTTTTTTCGCGATTTAAAAACATCAAGGGGTGAAATGGGGGATGAAAGTTTATATGGAAAATCTAACTCTTGCAAGCGAAATCGCGGGGAACCACTAGTTCTAAAATAAATTTCAATCTGCTCATTTTCTGCGGCAAAATGTGACGTCATGCCAAAAAATAATATAACGTCATGTCTGTTCGTGATAATATGTAAACACTCGTTTGAACTTGTTTGAGTAAAGTTGAGTAAACTCGAGCTTTCCATCTTGTACAGCCTCTACAGACGCAAATTTCAATTAAGGCGACTGCAAACTTCAGGTTAGTCTTGTGATCTAAGGGAGATGGTATTTAAGTTCGGCAAAGTTAAATAAGTTATTTACTTATAATACTCAGTCGAAGTATAAATCAAGTGATACTTTTGAAACCCACTTTGTATTTGTTAAAGGCTTGTTAATATCAGAATAAGTAAATACCTCCTAATTATACAATTATACATACATATTATTATTTCTTGTTCTTT
Source organism: Pyrausta nigrata (assembly GCA_949316185.1). Lineage (NCBI taxonomy): Eukaryota > Metazoa > Arthropoda > Insecta > Lepidoptera > Crambidae > Pyrausta > Pyrausta nigrata. The sequence continues at coordinate 13,336,323 of OX438949.1, read as the reverse complement.
TTTACACCAAACGTTGGTACACAGAAGTTGGTTTGTTTTTATTTCTTGCAAAGAGAAGTAAGCAACATCGTATAGTTTAAAATGTTGCATTATAGGATCGTCAATTAATTAAATAAGCATACAGGCTGTTAATAAATGTATGTGCAAATTTTAAAGGTGTATAGGTAGGTATGAAAAAATCTTAATTATTTAGTTTTTCGAAGTGTAACTTAGCTTCTAAACATCAAGTCAGGAAATCACGTCTCTGAGATTCTCTATGAAAATACCTGCATTGCTTAACCAGGGTTAGACTGAATTAAATTATCATTTCAAATTAAAAACCAGTCTGGAGGGTATGCTAGATAATCGATTTGCAAACCTACAGCGGTTGCCTAACAAAATTAGAATTTTCTTATAAAATATGCAGCCTCATGTATAATACACGTGAGCAATCTTTTTGAGAATACATTTTGCGGTATCTCCAATCTTAGATACAGTTTTTCCTTTGAGGAAATATAATATACACGGAATTTGACGATAAGATAGCGCACTTAAAAAAATAGCATTGAACTCGCTTCCTTCGCAATATCTTATAATTCGATTGCAAAGCGAATGCTTATCACTTTAGATATATTAGTATAGCATCTCAACTATAGTAATCCCAATCTTATATAGTTTTCACATTGTTTCAGTATACACACCAATTAGGTACCCAAACTAAGCGTGAACTTTTGCTATGGGCGAATAGAATAACAAATAGACAATAGACATACCTACTTATGTACTTTTATAAACTTTCATAACTTAGGTACAAATGATCGTGCTCATTACACAAACACTTGCCCCTTGCAACCTCTGGTTTTGTACTCTGGAGCGCGAACTACTCTACCAAGACGGTCAATTATCGGTTAACACTTGTAAAATGTCTGAAATTACTACTTACTAACGAATTATAAGTACAACTTCCTGCCATAGTATCATATTATAATATGGTCGACACAGAACCTATTATACACAAAAAATGAAATGTTACAAAACAGAATAGCGGAAAGCAAGTGAACTCAGGTGGGTTATTCTTTTTAATTTTCTTCAGCTTTTTTCTCGTACTTTTCTCATAAAACGGCAACATTTATCTTCGTAAATGCTTATGAGAATATGTAGTGGCTGCATAACCTGTCAATTCCTGGCTGACTCTCAAATAACCGCGGGGACACAATAGGCCCCGATAAGGCTCGCGGCCGCAGGAAGCAGCGTTCTGCGTTGAGGGCCGAGGCCCGTATTCATAAACGAGTCGTGTATATTCTTCGCATGTAAAAACAAAAAATATACTCAGTTACATACACCTAAATAGAATAAGTTGAAAACAGAACACGTATATTAGAAGACGCAAACTTGGTTGGTTTAGATTGGTTCAAAAACAAAAAGTTTTTATGTAGGTAAGTATTGGCATTGGTAAAAAATGAGATGAACAGGAATATTTTAATATAAATAAAATTAGTGTACCAAATATAATGTCTGTAACGCCAGTAAAACATGGTAAATTGGGCAGTAAGATTTTTTTTCGCAGGGATAGCTAAAAAATTTCGTCGTCAAGGTATTTAATAATAAAGGTCGACATTTTAACTCCTAAATAAAGGTTATTACCTGAATAATATTATACAGCGACCCATTTAAACTATCATTAAGAGGTATCACTGATGATGACAATATGGAATCAACATGTATGTGTATATCCATACTTAATATTCTAATAAATAGTATTCAAGAACATATATATGTGTTTCGATGAATATTTTTTAAATCTGACCATTGCTATTGTGAAATCAGGCAGTCCTATGCAATAATATATATTATATAAAATAATTATTAAATGCAATAATATATATTGCAATAATATATATTGTATAAAATAATTATTGCAATAATATATATTGTATAAAATAATTATTAAATCATTAGGATTGAAATATAAATACGTTCCTCTCGTCACTGTTGACACAAGATGAAGACGGATGCGTGTCTAGGTACGTGTATTCATACGCTATAGTTTTCTTTATCGGGTACTGTAAGCGGTGTTTGGGGAATAATACCTAAGTTATTGTGTTTTGATATGTTGGACACTAGAACTATTGTAGTTTTTGCTGGAATTTTACTAAGGAAAAGGAGACTTGTTGGAAATGTTGCGTGGGCGCACGTTGTTTACTGGAGATCACGGGAAGGTTTTTATTCTCTCGGTGTTCTATACAATGCCAGCGTCGGTGGCGCAGTGGCTAGCGGGTTGCCTCTCATGCGGGAGGCACCGGTTCGATCCCACGTGCCGCCATGAACCAATGACTTTTTCTGAGCTATGTACATTAGTTGTTTTTTTTATATTTATTTACTGAGTACACAAAACAGAATTACAGACAGTTACATAATATAGTATCTAGGTATGCTGGCATTAATACACTGTAACTCCAAAACATGTGCACACAGCATGATAAAGTATCTAACAATAGAATTAGACATAAAACAGAGGTAGCCAAATTATTACAATTACATAACATTAGCAAAACCGATGCTCTTACGGTGAGGGAAAACGTGAGGAAACCCGCACATTCAGGCAACTGCATGTGTAACCATGGTCCAAACTGGTTAGGTTCCTCTGGTAACAGGGTCTAGCAGGTCACTTGGCAGTCGCTCCACTGTAATTACCTGATCTGCCACATCCTGAATCATGATCCAAAGCGGAACCTGGGCCGTCGCGTGCGAGTGCACAACCGGGATAACGCTAGGAGGATGATGATGATGTTCTCTACAAAGCCAGAGGGGGGACTGCGAAAGGATGCCCAGCGCGTGAATGGTACCGGTGCGGATGGTTTTTACTAAAAGTACTAAAAGTTAGTGGGTAGGTTTACCCGAGTTCCAAGCAGGGGAGTCCTATACTTAACTCCTGGTCTTGCCCGGGACTAGTGGGATATTTGCGTTATACATTTTCAAGTCTCAAAAAAAATTACTAAAGACGCCTGGGTCAAGACTGGTAGTCGTGCTAAGAACTCGAACTTCAGAGTTCCAAACCTTATCCTTTGAAGGAAAACTTATATACAATATACAGTTTGCATGATAGAATATTTCACCATAGAAACCTAATTTTCGCTTGCCCAATATTACATTAGGTGCTGTGTGACGACAAACTTTTGGCCTATTGTTAGGTTCGGTCGAGATTGCAATTCACAATCTTCAGTCATAACGATTAGTTACGACACATGGCTAGGGATGTCACTTGAGAAATCGTAATCGAAAAATATAAGTTTCTACTATATTTATGTAAGTATTTATTTATAACTAAAGTCTATTTTCTCTAATTTATTCTATATTCTATACATCTATTTTATTGTTACAATATATACAACTTATTAATAAAAATTAAGATAAATTAAAAGTTTATAGTGGCCCATGAGGGGGTCGAACCCGCGACCTTCACGTTCATCAGCACGAGAAAAACTACGAGTTAGAAACTCTACGAGTCGCGATAGGTCTGCGTGTTGGTGCTGAGGTTTGCCTTCCACACAGATGTCCTTGTGGTTCTGATGTCGGATCGTTGGGACATCACGGACTCTCCTGTATTAAAAGTGCAGGCCGCTTTTCGCGTCATGCCAGCATCAACGACATCATCCGTCGATCTCTTGCCTCTATCAACGTGCCGGCTTTACTCGAGCCGAACGGTATCGCGCGTGATGATGGCAAGAGACCAAACGGGATGTCACTTGTTCCTTGGCGGATGGGTCGGGCTCTTGTGTGGGACGCTACCTGTGTCGACACCCTTGCAGCCTCTCATCTGCCCGGGACAAGCCGTGATGCTGGTTTGGCTGCGGGAAGTGCCGAAAACTTTAAAAAGAACAAGTACAGGCAGATCGACTCCCGGTACCACTTTGTACCGTTTGGAGTCGAAACACTGGGTTCGTGGGGTCCCAACGCTATCTCTTTTTTCAAAGAGATTTCCAAGAGGCTGATGTCAATCAGTGGTGACCTAAGAGCTGGCAGCTACCTTGCTCAGCGTATAAGCATCGCTATCCAGCGCGGTAATGCTGCCAGCATCCTGGGAACCTTACCACAAGGACCCTTTTTATAATTTTTGTTTTTGTGTTGTATTAAGTAATATATCTATTTTATATATATTTCTATATTTTGCAAGTTTGTTAGTAGAACGTAATTTGGGATGAAATCTTGAGTGACATAGCTAATATTTAATGCACACAGCTTGGGCGGGTCGCTCGTATCAAATAGCAAGCTATAATTGATACGATGGGAGCTTACCAATTAATCACATATTTGACAGCACATAAATATCAACACGTCATTTATTAAGTATCTAAGTGGTGTATGGACGTACAGGGAACTGACCGAGTTTTACAATGACGCAACTCATCCATCACACAATTATGTTAAAAAACAAACAAGTATAAAATCAGAACAATAGCTGCTTTAAATTAAATCCAAAACTAACGGTTTCATACAAATTGCCCACCTTTTTTACCTCCTTAGGGAATGATTTCCAAAAATAATTTCTTAGTTCACCAGTAGACCTCATAAGGAAGGAACATATGTGCCAAAGTTGGAGTCTCTAGACCCAGCAGTTTGGGCTGTGCGTTGATATGTCAGTCAGTCATTTGGTCAGTTTTTATTTTACATATTTAGATTACAATGCTTTCCTCAAACAAGAATCATTTTTTACCAGCCGGCAACCCTAAACTTTCCACGGTGCATTGACGTCCCACACGTCCGCTAATTTATGCATCGATTACTTGCTCTCTGACTCAGGCGACATCTGTTTGTTATACACCGCCAGCATTGTGTGCTAATCATACTAAAGCGATCGAATGGTTCGAATTCGCGACGTAGCGTTGGTAAATGAGTTTTTAATAGCGAGCGATTTCGATGGTCGACGTCGACGAGTCGTTCAGGGTTTGATGAAGCAATCAGAGTTCACTATTTTGTCTGAATTAAGGAAGTGTTTCAATAGGAAGACATCAGGAACCATCACAGCCAGTAAGTTGCACTGTAGCCAGCGGTGTATTCTAGCACGGTCATCAGGCATCATTGCTCTGATTCCAAAGTAATAATATAATAATAATGTCCTCCTATTTTGACTACAGCGGCCTCTCTCAACAGAGATTAGCCAACTGCGCGGGAGATATTATAGTGTGTGCGCAATGTGTGTGTTGGGTTTTTTTGTCTTGAAATAACTCAGACATAGCTCCGGAGTCAGGAAGCTGGTGGTAACATCCCCGTGCCCCGGAAAACACGTTAATCCGTTGGTCCTGCGCTTGATCTCTCTACGGTCATATCGGACTGCCGTCTCACAGAGTTATGAGATTGAGGGGACAGAGAGTACACCTGATCCCAAAGTAAGTAGCTAATGGATTTGTGTTTGAAAATCAGACACATCGGTGACACCACAACAACCAGACCATTTCAGCTGGCTTCAAAACTTATCATAATATTGTTTATTACTTATAATGTTCTCCTAGCCGAATAACGAGCACAGCAGCCATCCTAAACTGAGCCGGGATTAGCCAAGTTTGATTTAATGGCAAGCCAACATGACCAAAGAGTGATCAGGCGCAGGACCAACAGCTTAACGTGCTTTCCGGGGCACGAGGGGAGTTATATACACACTGACCTGGGGGATACCACCTTTTTGATTTTTACTAAACAACAGTAGACTTCGGTGTTACAAAAAAAATCGACCAGGTTTATATTGGGTCTAAATATTAGCCGACAACAGAGGAATGAATGACACATTCGTGACATAACCTAATATTGAAGCGCTTTTCTAATTGGCCAGCTAATAGCTTAGTCCTGTCTTAAACCCGGTACTAAGTTTTTGGAATAACGGGGAAACAGTTTTATTTGAATGTGAGTATGTATAGATCTTACAGCCCACTCATCAGTCGTTCTCATAGATAATAATCTCCCTTTTGGAAATAACCAAGATGAGTAGGTACTAAGGATAACAGTATGCCCTCAAAAGCACATACGAGTATTAGAAGTTTATCGGTAGGTGTTTCGAGACATTTTATAGCCGATTGGATCGGGGTCTTGCGGAACCCACGTAAATAGAGCTCAATGAAAATCACAATACTGCCTGTATTGTTTGAATATGAAGATAAGAAGATTTCATAATATGAAGCATAGCAACCTTAACTTCTACTAGTACTTAGTGGTAGTTAGGGTTTGTTTAAGTGATCAAACTGGACAATATTTCGTGTTACATTTCCTACCGAACCTGACCCCAGCCCTCAAATTCCATGTGTTTAAAAAGACGAATAGATTTCGTTTTTTGGCGAACGTCTTGGTGTATTGGTTCGCGCTCCGGACTACAAAACCAGAGGTTGCGGGTTCATATCCCGCAAGGGGCAAATGTTTGTGTGATGAGCACGAGCATTTGTACCTAAGTTATGGATGTTTAAAAAGTATATAAGTATTTCTATTCGTTATCCTAGTCAACATAGCACAAGCTGACGCTTAGTTTGGGGCTAGGTAATTGGTGTGTTTGTTAAAACAAGACCGTTATGATGACTCATAACGGTCTTCTTTTGAATATCAGTACAGAATCTAAGTACGTCATTCCCTGCTTTAGTACTAAAATTGAATTACCCAAGCAATTACTGGTAAATATAAAATTGCCAACGAAACAGGAATATACATTCAGTGCGGGAGTGTATAAATGAATTGAGTAATAATAATAAAAAAGTTACAAATATTTCAATAGAACGGAGGGCGGAATAAAATTTTATACCCTTGTGTAAGGTCTCCATTGTACGATTCGACAGGTCCGTATTATGGGAATTTGTGGACGGGGTGTCCCACGCACGATATTACTTGGCATGATAACAAGTGACGCATTCAATCGGTCACAAAAAGAACTGATACAAAATTAAGTTTAGTCTTCGGCGTGATGGAATCAATTGCGGCTCAATCGGGGGCGGTGGGGCATTACGGTCCTGAATACGGTCCTGGGTTCAGAAGAAAAAATATGGAATTGCGTTCTTTATCTGAACAACAATTTATAAAGTTTGGAGCGTGTCACGAATCGCTGAAAATAGCAGATAGTATTTTTATGACAGAGTTATTTATTAAACTGTGACTGCAGCCGGAGATAGCAACTTTTTGATATACACGAGCTACTGAGTCTACTGTAACTCCCACGCGGTTTCAAAAAAAAAGGACTTGTCCATTAATGGTTTTTTATTCGTCAATATTTCTAACCAGAACAATTTAAATATTATATGAAAGAGTTTACAATCGAATCAACGCAGGTTGGATGAAATGGAGGCAGGTCACAGCAACAACATGCGATCCACGGATGCCCTTAAGATTGAAGGGCAAAACATCATAAGACCTGCCTTACTGTACGGATCGGAATGCTGGGCCGTTAAGAAGATGGATGAAAAACGACTGCATGTAGCGGAGATGAGAATGTTGCGATGGATGTGTGGAGTGACAAGAATGGACAAAGTAAGAAATGAATATATAAGGGGAAGTTTGCAAGTGGCGCCTGTGACAGAAAAGATGACGGGAAACCGTTTATCTTGGTATGGACACGTGATGAGAAGAGAGGAGAATCATGTGACAAAAAGAGTGATGAGTATGAATGTTAGTGGATGGAAGGGAAAAGGCCGACCTAGAAAGAGATGGATGGACTGTATAAAGCATGATATGATTGTGAAAGGAGTGGATGAGTCAATGACGAGTGATAGGATTGTATCGAAGAGAAAAACATACTGCGCCGACCCCAAATATAATGGGAACAGGGCAAGCGAATGATGATGAAAGAGTTTACAAAAACTAGGCTTTCTGCATAAATAATATATTTTTAGGGCCTCTGATTTAGAGAAAAATTGAAATTAATTTTACTGTTAGTCTGTCTGTACATAAACCGCACCTTTGGCTATATCAATTACCACATGAAAAAAACTTTCAACAAAAATGACAAATCAGGAATGAATGATTGAATGAAGAATGAAAAAAGAAAACAAAAATACTTTTTAATCAATTCATCCATTCTAAGTAGGCCAAGGATTAAGCCTAAGCAGCCAGGAAATAAAAAGGAGTGACCAATGGATGATGCCACATTACAAAATATTTTTTTCTGAAAAACGGAGGCGTTTAAAATTATGATTTCTATGGTTACGTGTTTTATATTTTCGTAGCTTACAGATAAATATAGTTTATTGGTAGTTAGTGATATCTTGCAATAAAAAACCAGCCTCCACAAAAAGTGGACATGTCTTTTAAAGTTACTTTGCATATAGTCTCTTTTCTTACGTACATAAGTCATTTAACAATTTTACTGTTTAATATCATCAATTTCGATTGATATTTGCAGTCAATGATAATAATACATTCATGTACTCATAATATAGTATAAATAGTCCAATGCTAGCTTACCAGATTTACCTACATCATTTTTTTTAACGTATGTATTTTGCTATGGATTGCTATTTATTTTTAATGTATTTTGCTATGGAGTCCGCAAAAGTCTAGCGAATCTCGTCATATTTTATTGGGGCTAAGATATACGCCACGTACAATAAATCGCAAACAGATGCAGACTAGTAGGGTGACCATGAATACTTAGCTTACAATTATGAGAGTTGTGTTATTATTTCACCTTATATTAACTAAGTATGTAATATATTAATTTAACCGTTTCGACTGATAAGTATGAGAGTTTAGATACATGCAGTAATTTCATTGAATACTCGTAGTATTTCCTAGAGCATTCCTGAAGTTTCTACCTACGACAATGAATTCTATGACACTAGTTCTACCTACAGAGTGAGTTCTCAAAATGTGCTTGCTAGACTAATCCATATTAGCTTGTGCTATTTTTTATTGTATATTTTTACCGATAAATCCTTGGTAAAAGCGCTTGATATTAGTTACAGATACGGAAATTGGAAACTATATGAAATAGTTTGTATGAACAAAATAGTGGTCACCCTACGCAGACTCAGCGTCGTAGCCCATAACATCACATATGCGAGGCGCATTGGTGGCACCACTAGTAGAGTTCGACCCCATAACCCAAATCTTTGCCTCTGTGCCATAAATAAATACTTTAATATGCATTACATTGTACCAAAAAGAAACCCTTGTGATACAATGTACGGATCAGTTCACCATTGTGCTCAATCCCTTTGATGTGAAGATCTGTTGATAGATGCTCACCTACGTCAAGAATTATGTATTCTTAGATGATATGTGAAGTTTGATATGAAGTTGAGTGATTTCTTTGTTACAATGTTACTTTCGAAATTATAATCTATGCTTTACAATAAAAGTAAACGTTTTACAATGAAAATATTTTGTTTTATTCAATTTTAAAATAAGAAATTCTGGATACTAAGTTATGTAGATTCTGTACATTAGCTTCAGTTTCGTTTTGTTATTTTGATATGGAGAAAAGGGTTCCTGCCCTTTTTTTAAAGCTTAGCTATTTCTTACATTGCCAACAACTTTGTTGCTTATTTCATAAAAATAATCAAAGGCATCATATTGTGATTTTAGTTGTAGCGCATTTGTAACACAGCTTTAAGATTATATTAGACGGTTTCGGATGTTCATCCTCATCCCATCACATGTCGGATGAAATAGGCCACTATGTACGAGTATGATGACAAAAATATATTTTTAGTTTTATAGCTAAGTTTCGTGGGCGTTCATCAAGCTTTAGGTACAAATATGTATGGCACAGAAGAGCAACTCCTTATAGTGTGCATAATATGATGCATATTGATATATATATATCTATATCGACATAATCTTGGTTAGTAACTAATCTAAATTCTATGACTATTGATTACAGCTGACAATTTTATGTCCGCACCTGTAAAAGTTTCTTCCACAGGGGATCCCTTTTTATAATTTTCTAGACTTAACACTGTGACGGACAATAAACGCATATAGGCGTCCGCGTCATAACAATAAAACTACTATTGTGTCTGGGTATAAAGTGCATCAATATGTTATGATGTGTAATAGCCTACTCTCCATTAGTAGGTAGGTATTAATTATTTCAGCGAATTATTTTTGAAATTTCTTGTAAAAGTCTCTTCCACAAAGTTTTATAGTCTTACTTACTCATTTCTCTTTATGATCATTATCATAATTTTTCGTTTAGTATTTTATTAATGTCCTCTTCGTTAGGATAACCGTGTATCGTGGCTTTCCCACCATTAAAAGTAAGAGACGATAAAGTCTAAAGCCACTCATTATATTTCGCTCGCTTGTAACGAGAGGACTTTCTATCTACTTTTATCGTCTTTGCAACTCTATGATGTGATCTCATAATAAATATTAACAGCTGTCTCTAGCGGCCCTTGGGCCTAACGAACCTTAACGTTTCTGACAAAAACAGGCCCGTTTGAGTTTCCTTATTATGTGATAATTTATGATTTTCTTGTGTTACGAAAGGCCTTAGATGTTATAGTGAAATTAATTTTTAGATGTCCACTGTTGGTGGAATTAATATATCCTACCGGTAGCTAAAGTTAAATGGATTTTCCCCGAAAACTGAAAAGTCTAGTGGTCAAGTGAGATTAAACGGTTGAGAGCCAATGTCTCGGAAGAGTTAACCGACATCTCAGCAAAGCTTTACACTTGTACGCTCATATATAATTTGGTTCTGAAACCTAACCCGGGGTCAAAAATTGCCTGAGTTTTTCGTGTCCGTATTGAGTAGCTCGAGGTTAAAAGTTGTTAAGCCTGTATGCCTTGGAAAGCATGCTAACCCGTTCTTGATCTTGGTAATTCGAATTGCCCTATTCATCTGACTATAAGTGCACAAGGAGTGCATCTGTATGTTTAGCACACATTTGTCCATAATGCAATACATATCTATAAATATACCTCAAACTAGCAGACCCCGCGACTTCACCCGCGCCAAAACTCGGATTTTTCATACAAACTTTCATCCCCATTTCACCGTCCTGATGATTTTATATCGCAACAAAAAGTAAGCTATGTCCTTACCAAGGTCTCAAACTATCTCTGTACCAAATTTCATTTGAATCGGTCTAGTAGTTTCGGAGCCTGTTCAATACAAATGATCAAATCAGGAAAGATTTATACTTTATAATATTAGTGTAGATAGCACACATTTGTCCATTTCGCAATACATATCTTTAAATATACTTCAAAAAATCCAGCGATACCTGCCTATATTTAATCTCTGCCACATTGTCTGCTTTATCAGGAGTTCTGTCAACGTATATAAATTTGAACGATAATTTAATTTCTGCCCTTTTTCCGTAACCAACGTCGAACTTTCGTTTGACGTCATGCGACGTCAACTCGGTCCTTGAAACAAAGGCGCAGGATAGATGGTGATTAAGGCCCACGACCCAGATGCAGAGAAAAGAATGTTTGATGCAACAGACAGACAATGCCGACACGCCATTGTGTGGATTACTGAATGAATCAACATTTACTTTGCATGCGTGACATATGCGTGACATTATTAAATAAATTATCAAGTAATATGGCAACCAGTTTTTAAATTAATATCTTAGAAGCTTAGTAGATTGAATTAGTAATAGTTTTGAGCCCATTGGCCTTTTCTTCAACCTTTGTGAAAAAAAAAAAACATATATAAGCATTTACAATATTATAGAAATGTACACGATGAGTAAGTACTAGTGTTAATGGTATGCTCTTATTTTTACCTACATGCCTGACGAAAAATCCCATTCTTCCTTTTGCGCAATTGCAAACAGGTGTTAAGTAGGCTAGGTCGGCTGAAATTAAAAACCAACCCGTAATCCTGGATTTAAAAAAAATTCCGGATGTTTTCCTATCCATCGAACAGTTCACTCTATCTAGGCCGCAGCCGCCACGGTCACAATACGTGTTCAATGGATATTTGAATACGCAGACAACCAAGATTGAATTAACTTCTCAACGCTCTTAAACAATATTTTCAGAAAAAAAAAATCTGCACAAATTCGATTCCACCGGGGAGACGAGAGTGGGCTGATTTTAGTAAAAATTATTTAGACAAATTGTGGAACGTTGCAAACTTTTGCAATGTCCCATGGCATTAGAAACAAGGTCTTCTAGACACTTCGAGCCCCACGTTGAGCGCCACTTTGTCTTATTCCTTGAACAGTGGGCCAAACATCAACCTACGCTGATCTGTTAAATTTCCGCGACCTTTATGTTAGGCACATAGAGTTCCATATCATTTGAGATATTTTAACATATTTGGGTAAGTTGATGAGCCCATTGTACATGTATTTTTCTTCAGAGTTCGACGGCTGTAAGGTGCGACCGGCCGGCCGGAAGGAAGGCGACATCATAAGCCCATTAGTTCTAATGCGGCGGTGCACTCCGCCATTTTATGGGCTCCTGTATCGCAACACGTTACCCGTAATGGTGATTGAAAGTGACTGTTTCAAAGGAATTGCTATATAAACGAAAGATATTTTAAAAGGACATACTTGTAAGCTTGATATTTCTATGACGAGGCAGGGTAATGCAATTTTGGCGCTTGGCATTTCCAATTATGACAAAGGGTCATAGTTAGAAATGCCAAAATGATTATATTTTTATAATGTTTTTTTCACTATCTTTCATTTGATACCATAGCAATATATTATAAGCACCAAAAAATCGATCCCCACCTCCTTTTGTTGTATCTACATCCGCTCAAAAACATTACCCATTACTCTCCTTCTAATAATACGCATACGGGTAAAAAAGGACAAATCTAAAAGGACATCTCTAAAAGGTACCTAATAAGTTTGGTTCGAACCATTAGAAAAATACGGGGCTCTAAAATTCCACAACCCTTGAACTCTGCTTGAACGAATTTGCGGGCTGATACGAATTGACTTATACTTACTCCCATCATTATCGTCTAGAAATCATGGTCTCTCATTTGTACTATGTCTTATAGTGAAGAAAGGTCACCCTGTATTTCTGTATTTTACTTATTTATTCTATTAAGGTAAAGAAACATAGCCTAGGTTGTATACTGGAATACATGCGCCCAACAATAGGGCCATCAACATCTTTGCAGATATTGGTATTTATTTGGTTGAATACTCGGAAAAATCTCATAGCAGTACCACTTACAAATTCGTCTCGGCCCGGTATTTTTTCTCTTTTTGTAGGAAGAGTTCAGCTTGTAATTTTCTACCTCGTTCCCCAAATGTTTACAGTAAACATTTACCTTCTAAAAATGGCAAAATATACCCTCCGAGGCTATAGAGCGAGCTGCACAACATAAACAACCATTACTTATAATAACGACACGGTTATCCGACTTAATCTTGGTTTAACGACGGCACCCGCCCCCCGTTTGCGTTATAAAAATCAAGATATTACTCTATTGGATTAAAACATTTTGGAAGTCTTATCTAACAAGAATATCAAGTTCAATGAGATATTTTAAAGTTTAAGTTACGATATAAGCAGATTTATAATTGAAGCAGGAATGAAGATATAAAACTTTTGCTAAACCAACTTAAGTATTCATAGGTTTAAATTATCAAAAAGTAATTATAAGAAAATGCATCGATGTTCCTGTTATTATCTTCCAAAAAAACTAGTAGGTACTGAACCACAGAATAAGTACTAGTACTTCATACAGAAGTATGACTTTGTATTCAAAGAAATGTCTACTCAATGTCGTCAACAATATGGCGTAATTTAGTTCGCCTCAGAGTCAAGCACATTTTCGTGTAGACACCTACAAAAATCCATTGCAAGATAATTTCATACTTATTACTCTGAAATATGATTCATAATACACTAAACCTATTCAGTGACGTAATATCACGATACGCGATAGGGTTGACTGCTACGAGAAGCTTCTAACGCCATCTAGCGCCTCTTTCTAGTACTTTATTCATTCTCGTCCAGCCAGCAACGTAGCCGGTGAATAAAACGCGCGAGCGTATCGCTGGCCGGTAGCGACACGCAACTTGTTTTAGCCCCTAAGTAAGGGTCGCCGCGCGTAGGTACGTTTTTGCTACCTACGCGGGGAGATACACAGGCCTGACTGAACTGTTTTCTACGGTAAAAGCTTTTGCGAATCAGACCCCGTAATACTTACCTAAAGATTTTCGTATTCATAAAACCATTCGTTGAATTTGCTTTTGTCAAGATGTCTTTATCAAATATTTTTGAGACTATGTTAGGCTTAATTCAAAACGGGTCAGGTTCCCCTGTTAACAGTGTCACGGAGGTCAGATGGCAGTCGCTCCACTGTAATTACCTGATCTCCCACATCCTGGATCATGTTCAGCTGACCCTGGGCCCTCGCGTGCGAGTGCACAACCGGGATGACGATGATGTTAGGCTTGGTTTATTAATAAACATAACTCACAGGTCTTGCTAGCATGTAGCCATCTTTGGGGAACAATTATTAGTAAACAATGCAAGGCTACACTTTGCTTACAATTTTGCATGACTATCAGATTGCACTGACGTGGGGCGCGATGCAAATTGATCAATTATAATTGACTAGCAGTTACCCACGAGTTTTCCCGCGCAAATGTTGGATTTCTTATATATACTCTCTTTTCACCCCCTTCAAGTTTTATATTGCGACAAAAAGGAGCCTATGGCCTTTTCTGGGTCTCGAACTATCTATAAACCAAGTTTCATCTAAATCGGTTTAGAGTTACAAGCGTGAAGAGTTAACATAGAGACTAACACACTTTAGCATTTAAAATATTAGTATGGATACATATTAAGTAATATAAAATGAGTTTTTCACGCCATTCTATGATATTGTGAAATGTGTGTCTTTCTTTGCAATAGCATCGTAGTTTTAAATATTATCATTTTTTGTTACAGGTATGCCCAGCACTTTGTTTCATCAAAGACACAGGTCTTCCAAACATCATCATAATAAACAACCATAGAACGTCCACTGCAGAACATAGGTTTTTATTGACGCTTTTCTATTTTACATTAGGGTTATAAATACCTAATAAGGACCGCTGTAAGACGTAAGTATCAATTTGGTAACTATACCACAGATTATATAATAGTTACTATGTAACAGATAAATCACTCCAAGGAAAATCGTCCATACCTACTCTTATAATAGCCTAAATTTTTTTTGTAGCACACCGCTGCGCCCGAAAATGTGCCTTAAGTTTCGAACATTACGTTATTATTCCTCTGCAGCTACGCGACCTTGGAGTAAAACTAATAAAGTCAGGGTTGCCACTTTCGATACAAGACCTATTTTATTTGTAGCTTGGTTTGAAATGTTTTACAATGATATAGTGTTTTACAGTTTTAATAAGTGGTAATGTGGAAAACAAGATCTAAGATGTTGTTCTGCGCTAAATTATTTTCAAAAATGTATTCATACATAGTTACAAAAAGCATCTGTGGGAACTTTCAGTCTGCCGTAAAATTATGATGACTTATTAAAATATTTAAAAAGTTCAAACGTTCGAGACTCTGATAAGTCTAGAATTTTATTTAAATCTGAGACTTATTCAGGACATATTATGCTTCTGGTTGCATTTGTACAGTAAATACCAGATGTATAAATCATATTACTTAATTAGTTTGCATAAAAACGAATCGACCGTAACACAAATAAATCAACATTGCGTACGCGCGCGCCCGTCGGTTGTTGGCAGCCTCCTGATTTACGCACCGCCGTCGGTGCGCTCGAGAGTAGGCTATTAACGCGCGCAAGTACATTGAGTGAGAGATGCCTGACTATACATGTATGAATGATATTACAAGGTTATTTGAAAAAAATATTATTAATGTTTTTCAAATGGCCCTGTATAACACTAGGGCCCGAGTTCACCAATTTTTAAACAACTGGTCAACATAAATTGACCGTTTATTTGACACAAACCCGGTACAAAATATGTCAAATAACATTATAACGCTGTTTAAAATAAACATGACGTGTTGCTGAACTAGAACCCAAACACCTATTAGTTGAACAGGCGTTTGAGTTCAAATTCAAACTTAGTTTAGATTGGGATCTCAACATGTAACTAAATGTCAAAGTACAGTTACCTACCTTCTACATAAATTCTGTACCTACATTGATTTAAAAAATACTAAAATACCACCTACGCCTTATTTTAGGTCAGTACACTAAAAAAAAGGATCAACCAAACTAGTTTTGTTAGTTGAAGGTTTCGTTGTAGGGAAGTAATTTTTTGTTAAATATAAACAATCAGTAACAAACTAGTTTTGTTACTGATAACCGTTCGCAAGTCACTAGATTACGGCCTACTACCTAGTAGCCAAATTTTGGTTACTGTTAATCAATCATTTTTTTCAGTGTAGAGTACAAAAAAATAGTTTTTGATCTTTTTGAATTTCGTCTGTATGTTAGTGCTTAAAATGGCGCTTCGGTCACTGCATAAGTCAATGTAACCATTTTTGTGAAATAAACTTATTATTATTATTATTACTTATTATTAGTGTGCATGTATGTATGTATACAGGGATCTTAAACGTTTTTTTTTATTCGAAATGGGTTTGCTCTTGACTATAGACTAAGCCAGACGTGGCGCAGAGTCGATGATGGAGCGAGCTCATGAAGAAGCCTGTCCACTCTGAGTTAGAAGGTCTTTGGGTTGTAATCGTTAAAATCGTTAAAAGTTGTCGTTATAGACTGGATATTATTTTCTATCAGTAACCTACCATATATGGTATACATTTAGTGATACAGGATGACCTCCCTTCACCATACGACAGAGAATAAATGAGAGACCACGATTACTGGACGGCGATAGGAGTATGAGTCAAGTTGTATTATCGAGTCCACCCACGACATCTAAAATCGTTTTTCTCATTAGGTATCTCTGTCTAACGTCAATTTAACAACACGTCTACAGTCCAAGGTTCCGTACAAAAAAATTTGACCGATCGCACGTGCACTAGTGTGCGATCACCTCAATAACGGCTCTGCTGAGTGCCAACAGTCGGGTTAAGTAGTCTGATAAGAAACCCCGCAGTGGGGGCGCGGCACGCACTGACCCCGGCAAGTAGGGTGACCATGAGTAAGGTGCTTAGGAGAAATGTTTTTGTAGGACAAATAGGTCCATTATTGCTAGTAATAGTAGTAGGCTTGTTTTGTAACCCCAAAGGGAATTGAAACTTTCTGGCAAATTGACCTCGCCGCCATTTTGTATTTTCTCGAAATAGCAGTGCACTATGAAAATGTTCGTTTTAGATAGAGGATACATAGAAGAACACAAAATGACATGGTAGTTACCGTACCCTAAAGTGTCACTTTACTTTTCACTCACTTTAGTGTGATATATTTGAAGGTGTAGCGACATCTTACCACTGTCGCTAACACTAGCAAGCAACTTCAAGACGAGACGCCCTGACTCGGCTCCTACAGGCTAGATGGCGCTGATAGCCCGCTCCATACAACACAAACCGCGATATGTAAGATTTAGCACGAGCTTGACTACATATAGATAAACCAAGACGGTGACTATAGGACCTTGGTCCCCGACCATAACAACCGGTCGGTAGGAAGCGCTTCCCTTTGCCTTCCTAACCCAGTTGCGCCAAATTGGTGACCCCGACGTGATCAACACTGGAGCATGGAGTCACACCGTCGTCATCATCAGCGTCGTCTTCTCCCTTGCCAACAGCACCCAGCCAGCAGCATTCTCCTGCAAGCCAGCTCACCAGCCTTAAGGACACCACCGCAGACCGCACCGGTTCTACCTGGTTCCTGGGCAGCCTCATCCAGCTCATCATCCCGACTCACTGTGGACTTCGAGCTCTCCCGCACGCATCGTGGACATCACACATGCTCATCCCGACTCACTGTGGACATCACGCATGTACATCCCGACTCATCGTGTGGACATCGCGCACTCATCCCGACTCACCGTGGACATCGCGCATCCCCACTCACCGTGGACTTCACGCATGCCCATCCCGACTCACCGTGGACATCGCGCATGCTCCTCCCGGCACATCGTGGACTCATCAAGCACTGGCACTTGCAAGCTCACTACGCACAGACTGCTGAGCTCTTAACCACCCTGGCTCAATCAAACTCCGGTTCTTCGGGGG
This sequence comes from Pyrausta nigrata, assembly GCA_949316185.1. NCBI lineage: Eukaryota > Metazoa > Arthropoda > Insecta > Lepidoptera > Crambidae > Pyrausta > Pyrausta nigrata. Next base: position 13,318,266 of record OX438949.1, on the reverse strand, counting down.
GAGTGGTGTAGCGACATCTTACCACTGTCGCTAACACTAGCAAGCAACTTCAAGACGAGACGCCCTGACTCGGCTCCTACAGGCTAGATGGCGCTGATAGCCCGCTCCATACAACACAAACCGCGATATGTAAGATTTAGCACGAGCTTGACTACATATAGATAAACCAAGACCCTTGGACCTTGGTCCCCGACCATAACAACCGGTCGGTAGGAAGCGCTCCCCTTTGCCATCCTAATCCAGTTGCGCCAAACTTTCTGGCAAATTGACCTCGCCGCCATTTTGTATTTTCTCGAAATAGCAGTGCACTATGAAAATGTTCGTTTTAGATAGAGGATACATAGAAGAACACAAAATGACATGGTAGTTACCGTACCCTAAAGTGTCACTTTACTTTTCACTCACTTTAGTGTGATATATTTGAAGGTAAATATCGACAAATGTGGACTACGCTAATTATGGGACCCTTTACTAGACATTTTTGTTCCTTTAGGTGTCCTCTATTTATACATATCACTTTCTTTGTGCCCTGCGATTTCGCAAAAAAAAAAACAAATATGTCGATATACCAGCTTCCATATAAAAAAATCAAACCCTTCTTATAAGCAATCCTTTATCCAAGATTCAAATCAATCCCGCTATTATGTTTCCATTGATTACAGTAAGTAAGGCTGCCAGTATCAAAATACCGTGTTCAATAGATACAACCGCGATTAAAAATCTTCGATCTCGGTTCTATTATTAATTTCGGGCGTTATTTTATATATATTACTCATTAACGCCCACTGTTTGTTGCCAGTCTGTTATTTGTATCATACCTAGGTGACTTTTCAACCCCATACAAAGTGGAAGCAGTAGAGTTTTGTATAAGCTTTGCTTTGAGCTTTGATTAAAAGACAAATGTAAATGGGCCCAAAATAGTCAACTAAAGACAAAGTTTTCTGTTGAAAATGTGTTTAAAAGGTTTTAGAAATGACACAATAGAATTTGATGTCTAGACTTTGTTAAGCTTTTTACAATTACTTACATGTGTTTAAATCCGTCGAGTTAAAACACTTTCTTTGGGAAATTAAATAAATGATACGATCGACACACAAGATGACACGGTCGATAAATTTTTGTAAGCGATAAATTTTAGGTATTTAAATTATAAAAATAATTACACTTTCTTTAAAATACGAATATCTACTTAAAAGTCCTATTCGAATATTACTGTCGAGAGAGCATTATAACTGCAAATAAAAAAGGAAAACCAGAACAGTGACCCAGATATTTCAAATGTGTGGTCAACCCAAGCCACACACATTACGTCCCGAGATATTTATTACTGTAACAATATTGCAGGATTAGTGAGGGAATTAAAGAGCTGCGTCAACCTGGACATAGCACCTTAACAAGTCTAGTCTTAGACTTAGAGTCGATTTAAAAAAGGACTACAGACTTACAGTAACCAACAGTGTTAGTGTCAGTTTTGATGAAATAGGAGCATCGACAGAAGTTGACCTACACAGAATCTGTAGGTACTTTTTAGTACAGAATCTGTACCTTTTTAACTTGTATTAAAAACATAAAATTTGGGTAAGATAAAGAATAGAAGAAGTATTTGTCTTGTACTCGCAACAAATATCTAATTATTTAGCTTATAATGGGTCCCATAAAGCTTTTATTTATTTCTGAATTTTCTTCCTATCTACGTTTTCCAGTACCACCTACTTATTTTATCCTCTAACATACGCTGAGACCTCAAAGAAATATTCTGTAACCCTCATTAGGTCTGGCAGACACACCATTATACCTAATAAAGAACCTAAACTTATCTAAGACAAGACTAAATGTTACCTATATGCCTCAGGCACATTATGGCCTAGAAAATAAGATAACACAACTTAGGACCTGACAGATATTACATACGTGATAAGAACACGTAGTTACCGTACGTTCCAAGAAACGGGTCTAATTTCGAATACTAGAAATGTAATAAAACGATTCAGATACTATACGATAGCTTTTCGGTCGCTTATTTATACACGGTAGCGATGGGACATTGTTCGAAAAAAAAATCGAATGAATCGACAATCGACCATTCGAACTATCGAATGTCGATTTAGTAATTCGGAAAAATAATAATCGAATAATAATCGACAATCGAATGATAATCTATACCTACTCGGCCCTTCGATGCATTCGTTGAATTACCGCGACTGTGCGCACAGGACAGGCAGCGAACGAATGATTAATCGACGCGACGAATGACGATTCATTCGTTAGTAGTCAGGCCGTACTGGCCTGCGCACCGCACGCTTCGGTATTGCTCGCCGCATAATCGAAGGATAATCGAATAACTGCGGTAGCTTATCGAATACATTCGATTACAGAGACCATTCGAATAATTCGATTAATTTAGTAATAATCGCCCATCGCTAATACACGTATAGAAAATCAATTGAAGCGATATTGCCGTCTGGACAGTAATAATATTTTTTCTGTATCTAAGCTCGCCCAACTACAGCATTTGATTCTAATGTGGCGAAATAACACTTTTTCAATGATGCTTTAATAAATCATGTATGAATCCTATCCTACTAACTATACTAAACCTATCTACAGAGGTCACTTAATTTTTTAAACTATTTTTTTTTAATTTCGCAATTGACGCTCTAGGTATAACTTTTACTATTATTTATTTTGGGGTTTAACTTCAATAATCTTTTTTTTTCGTAGTAATGGTATTTTTTGATGCTTTTTGGACAGCATTGCTGCCATTTTATTATTGTTATTAAGCTTCCCACCTGTGATAGCCACCTCAACCATCGGCTGGTTTTTGTGGCATCTAGCGTTGGGTTTACTCCCCGGAATATTTCCAACCGTTGGGTTTATTCCCATTTTCGGGGAAAATATGCGGAATATTAAAATAAATACTTTTTTAAACCTATCACAAAACTAAACACAAAAATGCAATCTTTCTAAAAAATTAAAAAAATATTTTTTTTTCGTCAATTTTTTTTTCATTAGGAGTATGTCTCTAAAATTTGATAAAGAAAACGCCCTTAAATTATCGCTAGTCGAAACCCGGACACCATGTCTCACAATTTTGACAAATTCAACGACACCTTATATGTCAAAAACTGTCAAGCCGTTTGGGTTGTAGGGCATGCCAAACAAATATACATACAAACATACTCTCGAATAACATAACCCTCCTTCCGTAGTCAGGTAAAAAATGGATAGTGGGCGTCACGTCAATTAATTCCCAAGCATTGCATTGCGCAGGTCATGTAGTAATCCCTTTGAGTAATGGCGGGTGCGGCTTGATTATGACAACTAGCATAAAGTCGCCACGACACGCGACGGGCGAAATAGGGATGTGACAGTGCCTACTCTGAGATTAATGTCCGTAGGCTCTTATAATAAATAAAAAAAAAGAAATGATTACAGATAAGCAGAGCTAAGAGCAACTGATATTTATTCTGTGTTAAGAGTTAGACTGACAAATAAGAATTAAATAAATCATAATATCCCCATAGGCCCATTTCGACAGCTGCCAATCACACCCAAGATGTATGTGTAGTAGATGCGCAATGTGTATTGGAAACCACTCCTTTTCTATCGCTATCAATCAAATTTTGGTAATACCGTAGTACTTACACTTAGTCAGTTTTGAATCATCATGGAGCTTGCTTGGAGCCACATAAACTGCTGGCACTCCCAGAGGAAATTGTGTGGTAACTTAATAGTCTCTTTCAAAATAGTTACTAAATCATTATCATGATTGGTTTTTTTCGTCAATTACAGACGAATACAGTAGGTGCAAAGTGCAAGCACCTAGTTGATGACTGTGTAAGCCTATGTGAGAGCGACATGACAGCTCTTATTTAATAGCTACCTATAATATTTAATCTAGTTGCAAGGCCTTTTTATGGAGGGTATAAAATATAATTATCAGGAAAAATAAAACATAGCTGATATCCGAAACTTAATATAACCACAGGTAAATCCGAAAACGCGTTAGCATTCAAATCCGTGTTCTCTCTCAACTTTGTAAATAAAAGCGGAGCACTGACTAACTCAAAGTGAATTAGATAGTTTGCACAACTCGCAATGAAAAATAATCTTGTGTGTTCATAACTGAAGTAACCACTTGTCATGCGATTTTCTCAAAAACAATTGTGAATAAATTGGCCCCGTTTAAAAAATTTAATTGCTAGCAACTTTGGAGAAAATTAGGAAATAATGAATGAGACATTCTCGGAAAAAAAATATGATGACGGAGAAATTAAAAATGTCAAGGTCTGCAAGTGTCATTTGCAACTACCCACTGGACGTGACAGGGTAGTGAGAACAAGTGAGAAGCTAAATGGCGAGTCTGCCAAGTTTTATTTTTGTATACAGGCTTTTTAGTGTAAAAGATAGGTAGTTCAAGTTTTCAATAAAAAATATATACGTGCATAATCTACATATACTATTAAATATTATCTGCATTTGAGTATGTTACCTATTGCTAAAATTTCGATGATGAGTTGTGTCAAAATCGCGGAAACTTAATTTTCATCTTGCTGTGAGGTTTTGATCCGTTTTATTCTTTATCCATCATATCAATTTTACTATCGTTACCAATGCAGTATAAAAGCATTCTGTTTATTCAGACGATCTGGCGTCAGAAAATCTGGCAAAAGTGCTTTTATTTCCGAGTTCACTTACTCGGAAAGTTGCGTTTATCAAATAAATGTGTCAGCCAAAAGTTTAGCCTCGACTTTGACAAATGGACTGGAAAGTATTTATTAAAGTATTGTAATTAAGAGCTATAAAGTTGTCTGTGTTTTTCGCATTAGCTTATAAAGTTGTCTCTTTCGTGAGCTTTTAGGTCTAACTCATGAGATAAGTTATTGAAAATCAGATAGGTAGGTAATACTTACTGCCAAACTTGTAAGAAATCAAATCATGAAACAATCAATAAAAGTTTTACAGGCTACAAGCGGTTAGTGAATATTGATGCTTACTGGAAACAAATGCCTAATAAGTCTCAGATTGTAACTGAAATCACGTATTTCAAATAATATGAAAATCAAAACCATTTGAAACATTACATTGAAAGAACATTCTTATAAATTATTGTTTTTTAAGTGATAAGAATTCACTTTGCAATCTAAATATATTATTGCACTTGAAAAAATTGACCGCTAGAGGCGGGAATCGAACCCGCGTTCCTCGCATGCCGGGCGATTGCCTAACCCCTCGGCCACCCTGGCGTTGGCAAAGCCTGTCGAAATTTTCAAGTGCTTCTTAACGCTGTAATGCCGCGTTGCTTTCATCAATGTTATTGGGATTACACTCTCAAATCTCGAAAGAAATACTTTTACAAGTATTTAACAATCGAAAGATAAAGCTTGCAAATACGATAAATTATTGTTTTTTAAGTGATAAGCATTCACATTCATTCAAGCATTCGAAGAACATTCTTATTTGACACTGATTAAATACATCGCCCTTTAGTACCCTTCAGTGGTATAAATAATTTTATCTACATACTTTCGTCACTGACATTTCGGTTTATTAATTCAAAAAGACATTTTTTAACAATTCTTGATATTTTGCCAAGTCCACGTTCAGTCGTAAATTAAGTAAGTTTAGATTTCTGAATTTCAACATTCCAATGTTAATATATCTGTGTATTTCCTCAAGTCAACGATTTGATTGTTTTCTCGAGTCCTTCGTCTCGTAAATTCTAGATTTGAATCCAGTAAAATTTTGCTATATGAAATTTTCCTGTCATCTCCGTTCATCTCAAGATTTTCTTCCAATTTTATTGACACATAAAAGTAACGTGCTAAGAGCATTGACCCCATAATATCCTATAGTACATTGATCGCCCAGAATCAAATCTACCCACGTGCTTTGACGTGGGCGATAAAAATTTCAATAGGCGCACCGTTAATAGGGGCTATCTGGGGCGTTAGCCTGGGAAATAGGAAGAAGACTAGATATTTTAGGTCTGTTTAGTTAACTGAAGTATTTGCACCATTCAGCCTGAGCCGTAAACGTAAAGAAACATTTTTGTTAGTTTTATAGGTAACAGCCGTTTTAAGAAACCAGTGGGAAGGTTCATAAACTGTATGGTAATTTTGTTAATCTTTTTGTAGTCATCATCATCCTAGCGTTATCCCGGCTGTGAAGTCGCACGCGATGGCCCAGGGTCGGCTGACCATGATCCAGGATTTGGCAGATCTGGTAATTACAGTAGAGCGATTGGCATCTGACCTCGGTGATCCTGTTAACAGGGTAACCTGGGCCCGTAGCTTAATGGCAATATATTCTCAAGCGAAGTTCGTTATCGCTAACAAAATGTATGAAACTGACATAAGCCATCGAAATATCACGTGACTTTTGCATACATATTTTGACATTACGTTGGCGATAGCGAAATTCGCTCCAGAAAGATTACCATTTGGCTACCCGTAGCCAACCGTAGCCCTGACCGGTTTTGAATCATGGTTACACATCTTCATCATCTTTTTGCAATAAACAACGGTTTTAAGTAAACATAGACAAAGGCATAATTATTCACACACGTCCGTGGTCACATGGTCACGCGTATTAATATCACTTGTTTAATTAGTGATGTGACCGGTGACAGCTGCCTATTATCGACTAATGAGGAACCGACAATTACCTTAGTATTAAATAACCAGGTACAATCGCCATTACTTACATCGGAATACACATTTTCGTTGCAAAATCGCCTCTACGACAACCGCATGAGATGCCGCTGTTTACTTTGATATTATGTCGTCCGTACAACTAACTCAAGGACACAGCGTTAACGAAAATTGGTAATATTATTCAAATATTTAACTTGAAACTTTATTGTTTACGCTCAGTCTCGGTTTACTTTAAAATATTAATTTTGAGATACCTATTTAATAGGCAGCAACAAAAACAGCTTATTTTGCCAATAATTCAAAGATATTATAACTTTAAGATCAACTACACGGTTTAGTATTATTTTTTGTACTTATAAAAAACAGATTTCTATGTCCCGGCACTGTTTTAAGTGATTCCAAGTATCGACGTAATGGGTTCCTAACGAGATGCTTAATTATTTGTATAATAATGACAACAGACGTTAAGTGTCGTTAAAGATAACAAGGTTTTTGTTACAACAAAAAAGCAATTTTATTTAGCTACTCAAATAATTTTCATTTATCAGCAGTAGTACTAAGCTATTAGGGACAATTTATTGAGCAATGGTGGAACTGATACTAAAATCTTATGGTAATACTTAAAAGTGATTAGTTGGCGTATTTACGGTATTCAAATTCAGTCCATCATATAATGTCGTAGATCTACTTATATGTTGCTTTTTGTTTTACAACACTTAGGCCTACTTGCGAACGTCCGGATCAGCTAATCCGGACTGGCAAGTAAGCTTTAAAAACAAATAATAGGCCTTGAACAAATCCAGATTAGCTAATCCACACGTGCGCAAGTGGGCTTTACAAGCTATTCAACTGATACAATTCGTTGGCCGGCCTCTCAGGTAGGTACGTATTTAGAGCCATTGCATTTGCAGTAATGGAACGCGTTCATTAGGCGGGTCGAGTGGCCCCTTGAGTGGCCATGCATGTGGGTCACGTGGCCCAAGGCACATTTTACGAACATAACATGGTGGGTAATTCGCCAACTCGTCCCAGAAACATACGACCGATCTCATCTCCCCAGACGGTACTATACTCATATCTGGGTCCTGCTGTATAAGTCTTGTGTAATGCAAGTGTGTATGTAACCATAAGTTACCCTTTGTAACGCCGGCTTGCGTTAAGAAGTCATTTTATTATCGATTCTAGTCTATTATCTGTTTTAGACATCAGGCTTTCGCGTACTGTCTTGCTGTCATGAGTGGCGGGTAAAGGGTCGACAGAGTCGTAAAACGAATATGGTATAACAGAGTCGAGACTCTATAGCTCTGAGCCAAACTCTGGATGACGATGTACGTATTTTGACTTTAGTCGTCCCAGCCACGCATGCCAGCATGGATGGCGCGAACGAGCGTGCTGGCTAGACTTTTAAGTTGCAGTAATTTCTGCAATATTAAAAAATACCCATCTGCCGCCCTGCAGCTCGTTCCATTTATATTTAGAAGGACCTTTTTATCCAACAAACTTTGGGTATGTATTTAGTGTTAGTAAGATCAACCTACCCATAGTTAATGAGCTGTACTAAGGTCTCAGATGAGAAGCTAAAATGAGACGAGTTAATTTAATAATAAATGTTACCGACTCTACAAAAGTAAATTTATGATCGTTTGGGTATGTTTAATTTCCGTTACTCATTTCATTTTTTTTATGTGGTCTCAAATGTGAGTTTTGTGGGACGAGATCGTGAATTGCCCAACTAGAAAGAGGTGAATGTGATAAGAAAACTGGGATGTCCCGAGTAACCTTACTTGCTTGTCGCCGACTTTTTCGTTTGCAAGTGCTACTTTAATTAGAAGTCTTGCTGCACTCAGCACGTATGGAAATGTTTTCTTGAGAATAGAGCTTTAATATTTTCGTTCCTTTTTACACTTTTTGGTTTGATAAAATCAAAAACTACCTAACTGATCGAATTAAAAGCTGTTTCGTATTTCAGTAGCAACCGTTTATAATAAATTCGATCAAAAAGAAATACGTCGTAGGTATAATAAACCAGATACTCAGAATAAGTACATATTTAATTTACATTTATACCGGTATAAGCACCTATACTACCTACGGAAAATAAATAGTACCTACTCATTTCCATTGGTTAATTTCAGTTTGTAGAGCTTTGATTATCAAGTCATTAAGGTAAACGTAAAAATATACAGGCATCGACAAAGTATCGGCAATTACACGATACATCGATAGAAACAAACATCACTATTACGAGCCGTCATTGAGATGAATTTAACCACACCTTTATTTTCGTCTAGTCGAGAATGCGCAAACAATCCCGGCGATTTCGGGAATTGGACTCCGGGATCCTTGCGATTAGGGTTGGCAGGTGCAGGCTTAGCATTTCTGGGACAAAAATACTAGGGTTATAGAAATCGAGTAGAGTAGAATAGTAACATAGAGTAGTTAATTCTTCATTACAAACTATATGAATTTAAAGGATGTCTTATCGCTAAGAAACAGCTTATATTGGGTGACTTAAAAATATTTACCCATTACAATTTCCAATTTTGTGTGTAATGTCGTATTGGCCATAATGACACCAAAATAAGCGCCTAAAGAACTGCGACAGTAGGTTAAACTTTTCGAAAAATGCGAGTGCTAGACGCGCTGTGCTCCTCGCTAAAATTTCCACGACACGGTCTAGGGATCTCACAAAAACCCCTTTCGCGTTAATTCACGAAAGCTTTTAAACTTAAAATTCAAATGAGTGAATATTTTTAAATCACTCAGTATGAACTTGTCTAGCCGCAATATTTTTGTTTACTTAAGTAGTAATTAAAAAAGAAAAAATCTAAACTTAGTAGTAAAAATATTGGATATTGGGATACGGGACAATTCGGTATGAAAAAAAGTAAATTTGAAGGAATATGCTTTATATTTTCTTGAAGTAAAGACTAAATTAAGAAAGTATTTTGACTTTTTTTCAGTAGTTAATAATTATTGAAAATGTAAACTTGTGACACGCGTTGTAAGCATGCCTATGACGATATTAACAGGATTCTCATTAAAAAAAAAACTTTTTTTTCTCGATTGGAAACTCTCACACATGCAAATGGTAATTGGGGCATATGAAGGATAAATTATAATCCGTATTTTCGTAAAAATATCTTCTTATAATAATAATCTTTCAATTTAAGGTGGTATAAGTAACTGTATATTGATTATGGGCATAAAATCTCTAAATGGTTTTGAAATTACAATAGATTGTGTTTTACTTCACATACCGAATTATTTTGATTCCGGGTCACGGTACAAGACGTGACCAAAGGCCGGGACAGATTTCCTGGGCCTACCAACCCTAGCTATATCGGACAGCCCACGGCCCTATGGTCCATTCAGTTAGGTGTTACGGGATTCCTGGGTGATACACCTAGATTGTTTTGGGTAATGGGCTGTGGGAATGGGTTTTTTAAATAGTCGGGCGGAAAAAAATAGTTTTAGGATTCTTCCACATGGAATATGAAACGGGTGGGAAAATAACATTTTACCTGTGAAACCTTCATCAACTTACTATAATATGTAAGAACTCTTTTGTAAAAAAGAAAGCAAAAATCGGGAAAATTTTGATTCGCTGTTACAGAGTTGTGATGATCCAGAAAAGTAAAAAACTGACAAAATAAAGTTAGTCACTTTTTCTAGTAATTAGATTACCTTTAGTGACTGTAGAATGTTTTGTGATCCATGAATAAACAAGTGATTATTACTACCTACCATTTGTTATTTTTGCTCCCCTACGTAATATGTAATAATTAGATGAGGTGCTAAATAGTTTTATTAAATGACCGACCTTTATAAAAAACTAAAACTTTTCCCAAAATAATTTGATTTCTTAAAAAAAAATCCTGAGCTCTGGTTATTACAATGAACACCGCCTCGACTGCCTCGTTGGTCTAGTGGTCAGCACGCTGAGTACTATCCACGAGGTCCCGGGTGCGAATCCCGGGTCGGGCCGAGAGTGTTTGGGTTTTTCTGTCTTGAAATTACTCAGACACAGCTCCGGAGTCAGGAAGTTGGTGGTGTTAACACCCGTGCCTCGGAAAGCACGTTAAGCCGTTGGTCCTGCGCCTGATCTCTCTACGGTCATGTCGGACTGCCGTCTCACCGAATTATGAGAGTGAAGGAACAGAGAGTGCACCTGTGTATTGCGCACACACTTGTGCACTATAATATGTCCCGCGCAGTTGGCTAATCTCTGTTGAGATAGGCCGCCGTAGTCGAAATCGGCTAGGAGGACATCACATCATCACAATGAACTAGTGAGGAATATAAATATGTACATTTTAAAATAGCTCCGGAAATTTAGTTGAAATTAAATAAACTATAATCCAACTGCAAATATTTTCAATGCACAAATTAAACACTATGCAGTAAATATGCGGTATTGCTGCAGTGGATGTCTGAACTTAGTTCCCACTAATTAATAGCGCGCAATTTAGTGTTTTGTACCGATGCCGATGGTACCGCAATCATATTCAAAGTAGGTATATTGGTATTTGCACGCCACTGTATAGTATACTAGTCACCATCTTTATAAGATTTTGATTTTAATAACATAAAATACATGCTTATCTTAAGTCTGTTGAAACATTTTATTCAACTGATTGTTTTTTTTTTGCTTCATCATCATCTGCCTGCGCCATTTCCCATCATCACTCAGGGCGGTTATGAGCTGTTTCTAGGTCTATACTATTTTGTATCAGGTCTTTTTGGACCGTCGTTAGCCAGGTGGTGGTGGGTCGTCCGCACCCACGCTTCGTCGACGGCATTTCTAGGGCTACCCGTACTATGTGATCCGAAGGACGTCTAAGGACACGTCAATACCAGCGTAAACGCTTTTCTTGGACTTGATCCGCAATGGAAAGCGATAGCGATATAATATACTTTATTGCTGCTTACTTACCCTTTTCATTATTGTAATATATATTAGGCTGTAGTGTTTGACATTAGGTTATTGCCTTTTCTCTTTTCCTTTGACCAAAGATTGTGATTTTGATGCACTCACTTAATTTTTTTATGAATTTGTTATTGCAAATCGAATTACCACTACCGTGTCACTGAAAATTTATAATTGAAGCAACAATATCAAAGTAATAATAACTTTGAATTATAAACAAACCATTTACAACGACCTAAATAGCCTAATTCAGTTAACTCATTTCAATCCCGCGCGTAGTTTTGAGTGACAGTTTATAACGCCCGTCACGTGCGTGACGTTAGGTAAGGTGACGTTAAGTCCGGCCGGCTTTTCAGTTGGCAGCTTTTAAGTTTTCCGAAAAGCCCGTTATTTACTGCAACATGTTTATTGTAGGATGTTGCTATATAAACCACATTATAGTTATACTATATTATAGCTGTATTCTGTTATTCTGTAAATTGTACCACCTATAAATACCTTGGATAGAAACAAAAAAATGTTATTATTATTATGTTATTATTCAATTTTAGATAAATGGATCCTCTATAAATTATATGTAATACCTACCTATTTAACACATAATAAGATCTAGTCCTTGATAATAAGTATACATGGTTATTTGTAAGACACTATTATTAATAAAAGCTTGGGTTTCATTTACAATTTTTTCTTACTAAAGTCAAAAAAATCATAACATGATTTTCTGCTATGGCTTAGTTTTTAACAGACTCTTCAATCCATATCCATAAGATGTTCGGATTTACATCTCCATCAAATTAGTGAATCACAAATACGTTCGCAAGTCTCTTTCATCAGCACCATTAATCTTCAATATCAGGTTACTCGTATCTTACATTATCCGCCAAATTACGTTCTACACACTATGTAACAGCACGTAACACGCGATAGGTACAAATAAAATTTGCTTAAATTACCCAACAAACACTGCAGGCGCCTTTTGTTTGTCATTATAGAAACTCCCACGCTCTCATTCGGCCATGGTGTTAAATACCAACCTGTAATCAAGGCAGATTAGAATTTCCCATGACTTTTGTTTTCTACCTCTAGAGAGCATTGAAAGTGAAGATACTTTCATATGTTCATATCATGGTTATATGGAAAAAGAAAGTGTTATAGGTAACTATTTTTATAATTAAAAGTACCTACTAAAGTTAATTTTGCTCACAAACATTAATTGACCGTCTTCATGCGGGACTTGAATCCACGACCAATCGCTATGCAAGCGAATGCTCAAAAAGTGATAAAAAGTTACAAGCGTGATTGCCAATGTTCCAAAAGACAAGTTTCATCTACCTTACACCAAAATTCATTTAAAGTAAAGCTGTACATGTTACAATTTTATAAGTGACGTTCTTGCGCATTTATTAACGTCTACTATCATCACTCGTATGGCAATATTGGCCATGATGCTAGGAAAAAAAACGCCGAAGTTCAAAATCCAAAGAGTGTAGCCCCACACATGCGATTTCATCAATGAAATACATACAAACGTCTTATTAATATCACAAAATTATTATCAACCGCATTCTCATAAAGTTAGGATATCAGTGATGACTGTATGAGTTATTATTTTATTACTTTCGTTTGTTTTGTTATCTGATAGCTGTTTTTGCAACTGTCGGATAAGGTGTAACAGATCCAATAGTTAATAAGGCCTACTTAAACATTACCAACCTATTTAATTAGGAGTATCACGCACAGTACAGATAAAGTTATGAAATTTAAAATCAGTCGTAGGTACCTACTGTATTTTATTTGTTAAGTATTTCTTGTGTTACTGTTAAAGAACCACTGTAATAATTAGTATCTGCTTGTACGCAAATTATTGTTTATGTAAGTAAAGTAACCTCACATAAGTGAATTTATGTAATTCTTGTGAGAACAATAAAGATCTTAAACCACATTACACATTACATATTATATCGGCCTAGAACAAAATCAAAAAGTATAGTTTTTACTAAAAAGCACTATGACACTTGTGCGTATATTAGAACGTACTTAAACAAAAAAGGTGTGCGTTTTTTTGCATTCTTCAAGACGTTTAGTTCACAGTTCTGAAATATTTTAATTTATGATGCCCTACTTCGTAAATCATGTCTAACTCACTTAGTACGGTTTCTTAGGTCCCTTTATGCCAGCCATCTTAACCGAGTTTACCAATCCTTAAACAGCCGGTAAAGTTCGAATGACGGTTAATTTGACAGAATCCTCATACAAAATATGTAAATATTTCTAAACCGACTAATTAAACACTAAACATGTGTTGGTAAACTCCAGGCTTTCTATTACTAATATCTCGAGACATACCAGAAATATATTTCTCACCCGCCGTGCGTCAGTCCTAATTTTTAAACTCTCATCATTAGCCACATGTTAGCTATTAATATGCACCGACTGCGCTTGCATTCATACATGTGCAGTAGGATGCTCCGATGACGTAAAAGGAAATGATGCAGTTTCCCATAGTATGACCATATGACTATCGTTATTGTGAATGATTTCTTTTTGCTCGCAATGCTGTCTATTTTTGGTATACAGGAAGTAACTAAAACGTCCGAAGCTTTATTTGTTTTGTTTTTCATTCTTTTGACTCAAGTTCAAAATTCCATTAACAAGATAAGGCTTGTTCCTTATTTGGGGTCAGCTCTCCTGATACTTTTATGCCATTCTAGGCGATTTTGTGTCATTTCTGGCGTCAGACCCATTGTCAGTCGTTCGTTCTGGAATAGTCTGGATGATTTGCCTCCAGGTAATCGGAATTCTATGAACAACCAACGTAAATAAATGTTTCTTTGGTAAGAGAAAATATCTAATGCTATACAGAACTTAGCATTTAATAATAGCCTATCTCGTACGTAAATAGGTATGTATAAAGTTTTCGCGGTATTAAAAGTCTGCATATTGATTACAAAGTCGGATTTTCCATACAAACTTTCATCCCACATTCCATCCCCTGATCATTTTAATATCGTGACAAAAAGTAGCTACCGTCGTTCCCAGGGTCTCGATCTCGATCTCTATACCAAATTTCATTTGAATCGGTCCAGTAGTTTCGGCCTATTCAATACAAACAATCAAATCTTTCCTCTCTTAGTAGTGTAGATTCCTAGACGCATAACTAAAGTCTATTGTGTTTGGAAGTGAAGATTTCTGAAGAAGGACGCACAAGCTCAACTTACTCTTTAGGTAACTAATTATATCACCCCGTGTTACTTGTAGAAGAGCGACAATAAACACGTAGGCAGCTTCCTCTGACATCAAAGGAATGCTTGGTGCCATTCTAAAGAACTTATAGGTCTTTGTTAAGTTGCAAATGCTAAACATCAAATGTCGGTCCTTGAATGGAATCGATAAGTGATCGGAATAGGCCATTAAAGATTTGTTCTTTTAAAACAGATCGATTAAATGATGTTTTTCCTGAACAAGTAGGTTAATCCATACTAACATTATAAATGCGAAAGTGTGTCTGTCTGTCTGTTAGCTCTTGACGCTTAAACCACTGAACCGATTGAGATGAAATTTGGTGCGGAGACAGTTCGAGACCCCGAAAAGGACATAGGCTACATTTTGTCATGATATAAAAACATTAAGGGGGTGAAATGGGGGATGAAAGTTTATATGGAAAATCCAACTCTTGAGGGCGAAGTCGCGGGGAACCACTTGTACCTAATTTTTATAAAATCTTTTTTTTTGAAATGGTCTTTTCTCTAGCTTTTATTTTATAGCAACCATGTACTACTTTTGTACCATTTTTTTATGCATTTATTTATTGTAACTCTATTATTATTATAATACGGGAATTCGTGAAACGTATCTTAGTATATTGTTTTAGCTCCCGATTTTATTATTATAATGTTAGTGATAAACAATGCAACAAGAAAGTTAAAAAGTTATATTGTAACTCTATTTGATGACTGTCTAGGTACCTGTATCACCTCACTTTATGGATCTGAACTACAAAAACAGAGGTTGCGAATTCAAATCCTGCAAGGGGCAAATGTTTGTGTGATGAGCACGAACATTTGTACCTAAGTCATGGATGTTTGTAAACGTTCGTATATCTACCCATTATCCTAGTCAGTCACCATAACACAAGCTCAAGCTTAGTTTGGGGCTACTACTACTTTGACGACCGTCTTGGTGTAGTGGTTCGCGCCCCGGACTTCTAAACCAGGCGGTTGCGGGTTCGAATCCCGCAAGTGGCAAATGTTTGTGTGATGAGCACGAGCATTTGTACCTAAGTCATGGATGTTTATAAATGTATATAAGTATGTCTATCCGTTTCCTAGTCGCCATAGCACGAGCTCACACTTAGTTTGGGGCTAGGGAATTGGTGTATTTGTTGAAACAATTTATTTATTTATTTATTTATTTTACTAGGTACTTTTTGAAACAATGTATTTATTTTTTCTCTTCAACGCAAAACTTGATATTGATGAAAGTTAACAAATGGCGTGATGGTAGGTTTTCTATGAAAACCAAAATACGCTGCGGACATAGTCTAGGGTATCGTCTAGTTATTCAATCCTGCAACCCTTTCGAATTTCAATTCACTAGCTCACAACGCGTGTATTGAAATAGTTATTTTATTGCCATCGTCAAATCTAAACAATATCATCGAAACCCGCGTTATTTCGAACTCTTAAATATAACGGTGGCTATTATTTCAACAGACATATAGAAATACCTTCATACAAATCTGTAACATAAAACGATTTAGGTAAAACTTGGAGTAAAAAGGGCAAAATGACCAAATCAAATTTAGTTTTATGACCAATCGTACCAAAACTTTAGTTTTGGAAATCCGGAGTAGGTACTGGTCATACTTAGAATCACAACAATAAGTAAACCTACTCGTAGACTACTACTTGTACCAAGCTTTTACCCTATAAAAATGTTTTAACAGGAATCTTATATATATTTTTTTTGAATGGATACAATAAAGCGTCCAAATAATCTTGCATCTTCTTTTTCTAAGACATGTCATGCCTCGCTACGCGTCTCCCAATTTAAATAAAATAAAAATCTTCCGTCACCCATCAGCTTGTGTCCCGTAATATTTCATGGGTGATTTTACCATCCACGAACGTCAGAACGCGCGTTTCTGTCAATCAATCTCTGAGGCCCCTTACTATGTAATAAGTTGTCCCTATTTTTAGTCTTAGGCCTCTTTCTCGCTCACGCTAAGGACAAGGCTGGAGTAAGTAAGACGGCAGGATGCAATATAGATTTTGTGACACAGACAGAATAGGTATCCTGTGACAGACACGGTTGACATTTGCGCGAGCGCTGTTTACGTCCACTTCGTAAAATCGAACATTTTGTAAATTGCTTTTTTGGACAAATGACTGCGGGAGACTGTTTTGACGTGAATGTGTTTTTTTGAAAATAAAACCAGTGAAATGGGAGACGGTTTCAGATGCAAATGGTTCCGTAGAAACTTGTGTTTTCGTAATGTAACTAAAATTTATAGTTAAAGCAATAAATATAAAAGTTGGTACGAGAATTATGACTGAAAAAAAAACCTATTACTTACTGGAAAGGTAAAAATTTGCGCTGTAGTAGTAGAGAGAAATAAAAACAATCTATGCAAAAAAACAATTGTATTTGAAGGCCATAAAACACTCGTGCTAAAAGAAAACCGTCAAGGGTCGAATGGAAACCAAGAACACGATCCCCACTTCTGAGGAATGCCAGAAAATAACGATTGAAAGTGAGTGTGACTCATTTGTGAGTGAACTGCGAAGGGCACTCTTGCGACACGCAACTCAGCTGATCTATTCCTGTCGCGCTCCCAAACGGAGAGGACAGCTTACCCGAGTATGTGATAGGTTGTAATTTGTAAGTACTGTATGTATAGTATGATAATATCAATCGCTTGAGATTTATTGACATTGGTATGCAATTGGTAGATGGACAGAATGGATTACAAAGGTCGAGGACCTGCTGTGTTTTTTTTTCTCAAAACAAATTTGAGTAAAATATTGGACAACGTCACATACCATACTACTACTACTATTGCTCTGACCCTAAAGTAATTTGCTTAAGAACTTGTCTTGTGGAAATCAGAAACAACGGGACGGTGGTACCTAGTTACTACAAAACCAAGACCCGAGACAAATAGAAAATACAGATTTCAGTGATTAAACCCGGGACCTCAAAGCGCATGCCACTCGACAGGGGTCGTAAGAGGTTTGATTACTATCTCTATTGTAAGTAGTAGTATTAAAAGCATTTAGTGTATTTCGCACAAGGTGCTTCATAAAAGGTCTTCAATATGGATTAGTTCCTCAGTACCTTTAGTAAGAAACACGTTGTTTACATTTATGTTCCTAAATTGACAATAGGGTTTGGAGGATTCTGTAGTCAAAAAGACGTGGATCACTTTTGTTGTTTGTCCAAGTCCATTTCTGTTAGTCTCGCTACCTTTCTGTGTCTAGCTTAGAGAGTACTAAAAATTGAAAGTAAATATTACTATATTAATTTGTGGCACAGGCATCAAGGTATATTATAGGTACCTCGTAATATCATGGACTTCTGAAATCTAATTTAATGCCTATTCAGAAAACCTTCGTCGTGTAAAATCATTATCCCTTCTCTAAAGAATAAAAGGGTAAAGCCAGAAGGGCCACTCCCGACGGCAAATACTCAAGATCTGTATAAGACGCTCTCAACTGCTTGAGTAGACGATTTACCCCTCTTTCCTGATGAGCTGCATTCATTAGTACCACTTGAAACAGCTGGAAGATTTTCACGCCTATGACTTTGTGATTGGGGTATTTAACGCCTGATTTTTGTGCAACTGAACCTTTTGTACTAAGAACAACTTGTTTAGGTAAGGCAGTGATATCCGAGTAGGTTTACATATGAAAATATTTATGATTTAAGAACCCAAAATACATTGGCTCGATTCAAATGTGCCCCTAATAATAAATTTAAGTTCAGTTTCTCTCTTTCTCTGCCAAACAAACGAAAAGAGACAGACTATAATAATTTAGAAACGTTAGGCTAAACAGCTGTCAGTTGCTAAGGAAATTACAGAATATTTTACACTTTTAGTAGGGATGTCGTTCTATGACGAATAAAGTTAGAGGAAGAAACGCAATAACTTGTAAAAAATACGTAAGAAAACGCATCACTCAATTTGACGTGTCTAAATTATTATAGTCAGTCTCTTTCCGTTTGTTTCGCCGAGAAAGTGAGAGACTGAACTCAAATTTAATCTTAGATAGGGCACATTGGAATCGAGTCCATTATTTATTAGTTTTCCACTGTGAATTTAACTTTTACTATGGGAACCACCTTATTTGATTCGCCTAAGGAACTATAATGGTACCAGTACAAAAAAAACCTCAGGAAAAGTTTAAATGTGTAGGTAATAAATAAGTTGTTGTATACACAAAACAACTAAAGGTACACAGGTAACATTAAAGGTATTTAAAAGCTATGAAGTTTTAAAATAGCGCCCATTGTGTTAAGCAGTTTACTCGCGCGAGAGACTATGCCACAAATGTGAAACAAAATAGGTCACAGAAACTTCACTAAAATAAAAACGCTAAAACAACAAATACTTTTCAATCCAGCCGTGTAATTTAGTTGTTTGTATTTCTCTCCATACAAAAATGCTTCTCGCATAGTCCGACAGATTTATTTTTGGACGAATCGAGTCGTATTGGGAAAGCGAATAGGCGAATAGAGTCTGGGCTTGTCAACCTTTTTAAAACACCATTTAAAGGCGTAAAAGCATACATACAGTCAAACAACTCCACTTTTTTGTGATTTTGTTAAAAATTATACTAGTTACGTAAAATCATGAATGTCTTTGGCATATTTTTTTTATTACTGCTGACGTAATAGTCGTTCGACTTCAATTTCACTCCAAGAGGAATGATTTGTACTTAATATGTTTTTAACGAATAAACTCAAAAACAACAGAACCGATTTTGAAAATTCTTTATAGAGGATGCTACATTATTACAGACTGACTTTTTTTTAAATTGCATCCATGCGAAACCGGGTTGGATTGCTAATTTAAGCATGTTTTTGAGTAAGTACTTGTTATAATTCTGTCTGGCCCTATTTATTAAGTTTTCTTCCTTGCACGCATTGCACCACTTCATGAACACATACATTCTGTAAAAACAGGGCTTTCAACTCAGATCATAGGACTTGCGCAAGTGGGCCTAAGTATAAATATTAACAAAAGCTAAAAATCTTTGTTTAATTCGTCTACTTGATAAAAAAAAATATTAAGTTCATCTGTTTAATGTTTTTTACTACAAAAGTAGTAGTCATGAAATCGAAAAGTTCATCTGTTTAATGTTTTTTTTTATCAAGTAGACGAATTAAACAAAGATTTTTAGCTTTTGTTAATATTTATACTTAGGCCCACTTGCGCAAGTCCTATGATCTGAGTTGAAAGCCCACTCGCGCAAGTCTGGATTAGCTAATCTGGAAGGTTCACTTGCGCAGGCCGAATTAGCTAATCCGGATAGGAGCATGTAGTCCTTACAGTTTAATAGAGCTGCGTCTGTAACAGTGAGTTGTCTGTGCTTCCGACGTAAACAAATTAACTCAGCATCAGCTGAACCACCGTTTAATTAACGCTGAAAAATGGCTCCTCTCCCGTTCGATATCGCGCCATTAAAATAGTACGGGTCGATATGCTGGACTGGTGATGTGCTTGACCGAAACCGTAAATCGATCGTTATATTTCTATAAAAGAATCGGAATCGATATGCCATAAATTGTTAATCATTCGCTCCAGCTTTGCATCACTAGAATAAAGTCAATACAAAGCTTTAGAACTCCCCATTACCTTTCTAATTAATCCATACTAATATTATAAATGCGAAAGTGTGTCTGTCTGTCTGTTACTTCTTGACACTTAACCACTGAACCGATTGAGATGAAATTTGGTACGGAGACAGTTCGAGACCCTGGAAAGGACATAGTCATTTTGTCGCGATATAAAAACATTAAGGGGTGAAATGGGGGATGAAAGTTTATAATGGAAAATCCAACTCCTGCGGGCGAAGTCGCGGGGAGCCCCTAGTTACTCTATATTAAACAAATTAATTTAACGTTGCCGTGAACACCCAAGATTCGATTGCAGTAATCCGCATCAAACACTAAACATAATAACTAATGATACGTTCCAGCGTTTTCCAGTTCCGTCGTTTTATTATACCGAATGAAAATCTTCTCCGACTTTTGCCGTAAGCTTTTCATGAGAATCGTGAGGTAGGTCTCAAATAGTACTCTAGATGTTGTAACACGCCGTCTAGTCTTAAACTAGGGCATTCCATCTGCTGCAACCACGACTGGGTGACGACTGACGCCAAATCTAAAAATATTCGGACACAATTTGATGAATAACATTAAAAACTCGGTTAGAAACCCTTTGACAGGTGAATCCAGTTCAGCATGCATTTTGCTAAAAGTAACATCTTGCAACCATAACCTAAATTACTGTCATCTAACCTGCAGCAACAGAAGTCGCACTAATTTTACAGTAATTTAATTTATGCGTGTAATAAAAACATCCCAAAATTTACCTATTTTGTTTACTTTATTTCATAAAGAGTTTTGATATTATTTATTATTATTATTTTCCAAATAAGTAATCAAAAAGTCAAAATTATTTGATGGCACGTCAATGACCCCATTAAACATTTTAAAAAAAAAATGGCACATTTATGCATAAAGCTTTGTCTACCCTGGTGTAGCTTGTTTCGAAATTCGAATCTGATATTTTCTTCGCTGCCCCAACTTATGCATTGACAGTGTTGATGAAAATATATAAAAAAAGTTTCATGAGTTAAAATGTCTGCCCGATTGGGAAGAAAAACAAAACGTCGGTAGGTAACGCGCGCACGTCACTAGTGTTCAATCGATTTATGCCTTGTCGCTGTGATTTATACTTCACGAAACGCGATGTGATCGAATTTAGAATGGTGTAAATTCACTCGTTCCCATGCCACAGACGAATGTATTAGCATTTGCAACGTGAGATACAGCTGGAACTAAGCTAACTGACGGGTGCATTTTGTGATATAAAACGAAAATGTATGTCCTACTCTTTAAAAGAGAATAAAAACTGCAGCTGTCAATTGTTTTTTTGTTTGGCAAAATGTTCTCTTTTTTCCTGTCTGCGCCAGGTTTTAGAGAGTATTTATGTATGGAAAATTGTTTGGCTTGCCCTATAGCCCAAACGACTGGACAGTTTTTGACATATGTTGTTAAATATATTATTGCACTTGAAAAAAAAACGACCAGAGGCGGGAATCGAACCCGCGTTAACAAGCACTTTCGACAGGCTCTGCCAACGCCAGGGTGGCCGAGAGGTTACGCAATCGCCCGGTATGCGAGGAACGCGGGTTCGATTCCCGCCTCTGGTGGTCGTTTTTATTTTAAGTGCAATAATATTTAGACTGCAAAGTGAATGCTTATCACTTAGCACAATAATTTATATTATTATATGTTGTTAAATTCGTCAGAATTGTAGTAGTACCTACCTAAAACGCTTCGAAATTGGCTTAAAAACTTGAAATATTCCACTTGTCACTGGTCTGACAGTCCCTTAGCTCGTCACCGGAAATATGAATTGCTGTAAAGGACAAACCACAAATTTTCAGGAGAGCCAAAAAACAATCTCTTTTTTTTTAAATGTGTTATATTTTTTGAGTTTGTAATGCTATTGAAATGACAACTACAGCAAAGTTTCTTTAAATTTAAAGCTCTATTACATAAGTTTGCTAAAAATGTTCTAATTTTTATAGTTTTAAAAATAGACTGTCCCTTACGTTATTTTTATTGTTTTAAATGACACTTACACTAACTTTTTTTGAAAATGAAAAAATGAGATTAAATGTAAGTCCTTAGAAAATTTACTTGTGTTAATGTAAGAAACACTAAATTTGGTATTAGAGTTACGCTATTCGAAGTGCTTAAAGGATAATGACACTTAAATCTAAGAAGTTAAAGTTTTATAGGCTGCTTTCAACAAAAGATAAAAAAATTATTACAATTAATGGATTTTCTCAAAAACAAATAGGACTATCTCTAAAAACAAAAAGTATTTACTTCGTACGTAATTTAAATATAAAAAAACCTAAAATACCTGTGTTCTGATATTGATTTATTAATTATTATTTATAATGGGTCTCAGAAATGGTGTAGGTAGTAAACACACATTAAACCTAAGCAAAATGGCATTTTTCTAGAAATATTATTAAAAATAATAATGGTAAGAGAGCCTCTTACAGTAGGAAACTTAATTAACAACAAAAACAAGTCCTCTAATACAATACTAGGTACATTATACTTCAATAGCATAACCATTATTATATAAAAAATATTTAAAATGTAATCAATGATATATTCAAGGCAACAGTTTAAACAAATAAGTATTACAGAAATAATTCAGAGTGTTAATCATCATCATTTTCGTCATTCATATTGACCCGTTACATCTAATACTTGCATTCCAAATAGTCACAAACACTTCACGTAATTATTTCACAATACTTTTGTCGCTCAAATACCGCACGTGTAGTGATGGGCAGTGGATAAATACCCAAAGAGTAAATACTCGGATATTTATCCAAAATGGATAAATACTCGTTTTTATCAATTTTTATCGGATATTTACTCGAAATGTAATAACTAAATAAGACCTGGGGTCTACTTTACCAAGTGCGACAGGTGCGATACCTGTCATTTAAGTTTTTAACCGATTTCAAAAAGGAAAAAAGTTCCATGTTCCTCCGGTTCCGGGTTCAAACACCGGTTCGAGCCGATTTCTGGGTTTTTCTGTCTTAAAATAACTCAGAAACAGCTCGAAGTCAATAAAATTGGTGATACATCTCATCTCATCGAACTATGAAAGTGAAGGAACAGATAACTGCACTTATGAAATGGGCACACACGTGTCCACTATAATATCTCCAGCGCAGTTGGCTAATCTCTGTTGATTGGTTACCGTAGTTGAAATTCGGCTATATAGCATAATATAATTACTATTTTTAGTGTACTGTGAGGTTTGAAAGGTAGTTCCTTTGTCAAAATTGTCATAAGTCAATGTTATCACAATTTTTCTTGAGACAGAAATGTGGCATCGTCAAAGGCAGAGGTTCTAAGAAAGATCGAAAAGTTCTGTGAGGACACCTCAGTGTTGTACACCTCAGTTGCCAAACCTGCTGATAGCTCGGCCAGCGATCCAAGAGCTATACTGATTCGACACTACACCGAAGACATTCTGGACGTAGGCCTCTACAAAATTAGGATGGGCCTGAAACAGCTTAAAAACAACAAGGCACCAAACTCTTTGGTTTGGTGCTACTAGAGGGCATCACGCCTGATGCATGGAAAAGGAGAATGGTAACCACCATACTCGTTAAATGTTGTTCTTCAAAAAAAGGAGACCGAAAGGAAACCTTATTAAAAAAATACAGATCTATATCACTCCTGAGCCACAAACTGTTTTCAAGGGTCATCGCGTATTGTCTCGTATGTAGTTTTAATGACTTCCAACCTCCTGAAAATGGCTACAGTCCAATAGAACATGTACGCTAAGGAAAATTTTACAGAAGTCCGAGGAGTAGGTACAATGCATATAAACGCTAAGCATAGAGTCATATAGTAGGTATGACTCTATGCTTAGCGTTTGTAGATTATGAGAAGGCCTTTGATTTGATCGAAGCGTGGACGGTGCTACGATGTCTTCAGCGGTGCCACATAGAGTATAGAGGTGTTAGTGTCTTTACAACAATGCTACCATGTCGAGCCGATAACAGAAGCAGAGCTTGAAGTTCATTCCACTGCGAAAAGGTGTGAGACAGGGAGACGTAATATCTTTGAAACTGTTCACTAAGACATTAGAAGACGCCTTCAAGCTTCCGAAATAGAAAAGATTCGGCATCAACGTTAATGGCGAATAGAACACAATAAACCGAATCTTCTAACAAGTGGGTCTTAAAATGAACATGGACAAGACGAAAATAATGTCTAGACTCTAGCTCCCGAATGGTACCCACTCCAGTATCTGTTGGGAACTCAACTCTCGAAGTTGTTGACAAGTACGTCTACCTGAGGGTAGTCCTATGTTCAGCAGTGGACGTCGTACGGCAGCACCGACATGATTTTCAGATTATTTTTGTTTATAGCTAATTATATGGAATTCAGAACTCTTTAGCACTTGTTTTGATTAAAATTACCATTTTACTATTATTATCATCATAAATTTGCGGGTTATAGCAAGAAACATGTATACAAAATATTTATCTATGTTTTTGGATAAATACTCGAGTAAAAATGGTTATTTACGAGTATTTATTAATTTTGTGTATTTATCCGGATAAGAACCCATCACTACGCACGTGTCAAGGATTAACAATACACTAAATGAATCAAAACAAACAAGTCGCCGCGCGCCGCTTGCTCTAGCGCTTTATTGTCAGGCCGGGCGATGATTCGTGCGCAAAACGTCTCACTCTAACGCGTGGTGGCAGTGGTACAGAGAGAAAAGGAAAGAAACAATATATTCCCTGTTATTTTTAAAGTAAACTATTGTTCTAGGAGTAGATGTTTTCAAATAAAAAAAAAGTTTAGCGTAATGGTCTTATTTTTTTTAACATCAGCCTGTCGACATTAACATCAACTGTTTATTTTTAGTTTCTTTAAAATATTTAATGTAAAAGAGAATGTAAAGGACTCGTAGCAACACCAGATTCCTTTACATTAATTTGTTGAAAAAATTACCGTTAAAATTTATTTATGAGATTAATGTAAGGAACAGTTTTGTAGAAGTTCAGTAGCTTAACTAATGTAAAAAACAAATTAACTATGTTAGTGTGCTTACAGTAGAAAGCTACAAAATAAATACTAAGTTACATTAATCAAGAATTCTACACAGTTCTTACACGTACTATGCATTACTTTTTAAGTTTATTTTTTACCAAATTAGTTGATGTAAAGGACATCATTTTTAAAGATATCCAAATTCTAAATATACCATTGGATAGAGCGGAAAATTTGCCATCAAACTGTATAAAAAACTTAATTTCGACAAATTGTCCTTTACATTAATTCATATTTCCGGTGACGAGCTGTGCTGGTGATTATTTCGGATTTACAGTCAGTCGTGCACTTGACTCAGGTAGTTATATTTGGAACTCCCTTAAGTGCAAGCTTTGTTTGATTTGGTCTTAGTTCGGCACACCGATCGGACTATTATAGGTTTTCAGATCATCTAAGCCATACTTTTCCAAAGTGGACGCTAACGCCCCCTGGAGGCCTAGAGGGGAGGTAAGGGGCCCAGAAAAAAATGGGGTGCTGATGTGATTTAATATTTTAAACTTGCATTATTATTGCTCTCTCTGGTAAGAAAAGTCTCGTTTTAAATATAGATTTAATTTAACTCCAGATAAGACTAAGATGTTATTGAGGTTTTTAAGGTGAAAAGGGGGGGGGGGGGGGGCGCTACTAAATAACTCATTTTCAAAGTGGGCGTTAGACGAAATAAGTTCGGGAATATCTGATCTAAGCTAAGGGTCTTTGATTTATAGCGGGAAGTACTTTAGTAGGCTCCTACCAGGTGCCACGTATCTACTCATTACGCTCATCTTATCCGTGATGTTCAGTGATGTATTAGTTTAGACGGGGATAGAATATAGGGGGCTAGTTTATATAGTCTCCATATTTAGGACTGAATGTGGCCATCAATACTTTTATTAAAGAGGTATCACCTGTCTTGACAAAAATGGCTCTCATTGTCATCGAGGTAGCAGTCCGTAGCAGAATTATTTTATAGAGCATCTGTTTTTTTTAATGATTTCGATCAGGACTCCATTGTAAAAGTTGTATTGTAATTGATGGACATTTAGCCTTTTTAATACAGGTACTGTTTAGACTGACATCCTGTATAGTAGTTACTATGAAGCGATATTTCCAACACCTACCATTCCGTACGCATCAAAACACGTTAGGTTATGTAACCATTCCACCCGTATGCGTGAAACATTTTATTTTTGCTGCCATAACGAAATACCAAAATCAATAATTCAAAACAAAAAGGTCCTGTTAAAATGCTCGCTTTTTCAGTCTTACAAACGACCTAAAAAGTATTTTTGCTAAGGTAATATAAGGTATTTTGTAATTGTATATGATTGTAATAACAAGGGTAATTACTAATTTCTTAGATACTCGTGTTAGATCGTAATAAAACATTAGAGTAATCTGTTCCCTCCTAAGATTTCTTAGGTCTTAAAAACCTAAAACGTATTTTTGCTAAGGTAATTTAAGGTATTTTTTCAAACAAGTGTAATTACCAATTTCTTAGACACACGTATTAGATCGTAATGAAACATTAATGAAATCTGTTCCCTCCCTCATATCGAATGGAATATCGTTACCTATAGACAGTAAATAAAATGTTTGTCGAGTAAATTTCAATTTACGTCTGTATGGCTGTAATCTTGACTTCATTTCATATTCATACGTACTTTCACCTGAAGTAAATTGAAAGTCCTGCATATAAAATGGTTAGCAAAATTTTCGACTGCTATTAATTATACCGTACTTTTATATCGTCTATAGTTCATCGATTTTTGATTAACGGCCGTAGTCAAAGACGTCCATTTAAGTTATCCTTCATTAAGTCTAATGCCGTCCTTTTTGTGGCGGTCGTGCAATGCCGTCCTTTTCTATTTCATTAACAAAGAAAGTGACAGAACGAGACTCAATTAAAAATTAAATTTATTTGACGTATAAATATTTTTATGACTTAAGCAATTATTTTGCAAGTTTTTACGTTTTTTAATTAACGTCTCTGAGTGCGGCAGTAAGACTAGTACCTGTTCGGGCATTAAGAATTAGTTTCTAGAGGTAACTCTACGTCACTGGTAATATTTTTTCCAGATATAAGTAGTTCTACCTCACTGGTACATAAATACAACGCAGTTAAATATTTGTCAAAAATCAACAGTTTAAAGTATAACTGAAGTGGAGTTATCTCTCTATTATTATAACGTTAAATATTACATTGTATTGCGGGTTCGAATCCCGCATGGGGCAAATGTTTGTGTGATGAGCACGAGCATTTGTACCTAAGTCATGGATGTTTATATGTATTTAAGTATTGCTATCCGTTATTCTAGTCACCATAGCACAAGCTCACGCTTAGTTTGGGGCTAGGTAATTGGTGTGTTTGTTGAAGCAATTTATTTATTATTATTATTATTAAGAGCAAAACTCCTGATTTCAAAAAAGTGTCTACGTAAAACTTTAAAGTGTTTATAACGTATCCATTCACACATTATCCTAGTTTTTAAACCTGATTTATTCAGCACGCAAGGTCAACATAACCCAGACAGACAGAAAACTGTAAACACAGGTAAAACAAACTATTTTTATTTTCGTTTGCCATCTTGTAATGCCAGATTAAATTTTATTTAGTCAGACTCACTCATTACATGCATTTATACCTTGATCGTGTTCGTGATTAATTAAGACCCGATTTCACCAACTTTTAAACAGCCGGTAAACCTCGATTTACGGTTAATTTAATAGAATTCCCATACAAAACGAAATAATGCGAAGCCGGCTGATTCAAAATTAAACATGTGTAGGTGAACACTAGGCTTAAACGTTGAATAAGTAATATTAATAACAAGACCCAAGTTCACTAATCCTTATACAGCTTGTAAACGTCGATTGACAGTCGAATCGAATTTGACAGAATTCTCATACACAATATGTCAAATATTTCTAAACTGGGTGATTAATAAATAAACATATGCTGGTAAACTCCGAGTTTAAATTGTTTTAGATTCACATAGGCATGTTTAGACTTCACTCGACGAGCCGAGTTGACTTTATTACAACAAATTGCCTGCAAGTGCGTCGTTATTACAAATACTACCATCGTTATTTTAATTATACAGCTATGCAAATATCAAAACAAGGCAACACAATTCATCAACCCCAAATCGCGGGCTTACTTCACCGAAGCCAATTCAACCGAGCCGGGTCGGGTGTGAATTATACCCAGCCCAAGATTTACCAAGACCTCACTGATATTGCCTTTGATTCGCAAATGAGGGTTATAAATTAAAGATAACTGTTTGTTATATAAACCTGGTATCACAAATGCTAGAGTTAATATTTAGACTAACATCCCGTTATTTTCATCATCATCCAATTAAGAGCTGGGCTCTTGTCGGTAGAGTTTTTTCCATTCCTCTCTGCTTTCCGCCCTTCTCTTGACCTCCTGATACGACCCGATATTTATCTTTTCTTTTATTTGCTGCATGTGGAACTCAAAAAAAGACTTACTACAAAATAACGGCCAAGTTTACTTAAAATCTGTTTCTTATTGTCGGCCATAGTTTTCGTCTTCCACTGTCGCGACTTTTAAACTTATTTGCCTGTGCTAAAAATATTCAACAACCGAAACAACAATATTATTATTTTACTTACTTACATATTTTTTTAAGCAAAGACACAATAATATCATTTACTTAATTCAATCAAAACAACTTATCTCCAGAAGTTATCTTTCGTAAATAAACAGCTCACGAAGGCCATTGGAATACTCATCATTCCTTTTCAGCCGGTATATTAAAGTAACATAACGTATACATTAGCTTTAAAACATATTGAGGGTTAAATATGCATTAATAACGGGTTAAAACTTCCTGGATTGTTCCTCTATCAAAAATAATCTTTTAAGACCTTCTTTCTAGCCCTTAACGCGTTTCGGAACTCTAAAAATGCGTATTAAAATAGACAGATTTGTGGAGCGTGTTATTATAGCGAAGAAATATAGGATATCGCGCGGATATATCGGGCGATACAGTCGCGCGCGCATCTCCCGAGATCTCTTTAGTTGCGCGCGCAAAGTAGACCCGTCCGCGCGTTTTTATCAATACTGTTTACGTAACTGACTGTATTAAAAACAAAAGCTCAACGTGTTAACCAAATTAATAAACAACTGTGATATTGTTAGTTTGTTAAATAAAAATTAGACGTGCAATGCCTGTTGAAAAAAAGTGCTTTTAAAATTCTCGAGTGTCATATCCAATATAGTTTATTCGAATCAAAACTAATGGTGCCTAATAATTTTAGTCAAAACTATCTTATTAATAAAATGAGGTGTAATGATAATAAATCATATCGTAGTTTTATGGTTAGGTAAAAATAAACAGTATATAATTGTGTGCTGAATGTTTGTGAGTGTTTTCGTGCCAAGAGTAAGGAGTGGGTGTTGTTAACTGACTTCGAATAATCGTGTATAAATGGTGGCTATGGTCGAAGTAGTGGAAAGGAGAAACAATGAATACTTCAGATCATTTCTGCCCGTAAGTTGTTGATAATTTTTACACAATTAAAAACTGAACGCCGCTCAATCTCTTAAGCCTGGTTCACTAACACATGTTTAATTTTTATTAGCCGATTTATTATTTGATATATTTTGTATAGGTAATCTGTTAAATTTAATGACAATGTCAATCGATGTTTACCAGCTGTTTTAAAGTTGGTGAACTCGGGTCTTAGAGTGCACAAAATCTATGCAACTTTTTATTATACGGAATCAAAATCAATGTGAAAATGTACGCTACTAAAGTCGTAAACAGCTGACGCTTGTTGGATAGGGAGTGTTTTTGTGATTTCTGTTTTTTTAATAGAAAAAACTTTAAGGTCCCCCTACAATCTACGTTCTAAGTAAATATAAAAGTAAGTAGATACTCGTACTTAGGTACGTATTAGGTAGATCTTTTTCGTATATCATTTAAGAGTTAATCCTATTTTCGATGGAGTTTCTTTCATCTTTCCCTATTCTCTGCCATTCTCTTGACCTCCTGATACGACACGACGCCCAACTTCTTCTTTACTTGGTCCCTATATGACCTTTTAGGTCTCCCTCTCTGCCTTTTCCGTCTTCTATTTTCTATCTTCCCCTGAATGATTGTATTTATAAGGTCATCATTTCGTATCAAGTAACCCTAGGTTGGTATACTTATATTATAATAAATGGTGAATGGTATCAAATGCTCGTTAAGTGATAAAACTCTAGCTTAAGCAGTATTCATGATAGATAACAGAGTTCTTTCTAAAACGAGTATTTCTGTTGATTTACTTAGATAGGCGATTCCTTTTTTTCAACTAATAAATTCATTCTAACAAAATTCTGTTGGACAGGTAAGACATTCCCGGAATTCCTTTTCGGATTATCTCCTGAGTCCTGACACGCAACGCTTTTATTGAGATTTGTGTAGGTATCAAAATACCAGGGAAAAAATAAGTATCTTACTTAGTTCAATCATTGTAGTGTTTGTAAAAAGATAGTATAGTTAACCACATATTTAATTTTACTTAGGTTCGCGTTCACCATATTATTAATATTTTTTGACACATATTGTATACAAATTGTGTCAAATAAACAGTCAATCTATGTTTATTGGCTGTTTAATAATTGATGAACTTGGGTCTAAATTATTACTAATTCCGTAAGTGTACACAAGGTAGTGTATATAGCTAAGTTATTTTACTAAAAAATATATTAACATAGTTCGTACTTCGTATAGATAATAAGTACGTACATGAAGTAGGTAATTACAGGACGTAAGTCGGTTATATTTACCTAGTTACCTAAGTAAAGCCTTGGAGAGATATGCGATAAAAATTATTCTTACAAGTAAAATTAGGAAGGTCTTCACTTTGTTCACAATGGTAAAAAAGTCCAATCACACCTTTTTATCACAATTAAATGAAAGAATTATAATAGGCGCACCATTTAGGTATTTATTTTTGGTATCAATGAACCCAACTTGGCGAACCATATGTATTTGCGTCAATCTCCTGCAAAGAAACACAATTGAATAAAATACGGTAAAATACGAGTATATTACGGGT
The DNA here is from genome assembly GCA_949316185.1 of Pyrausta nigrata. Classification (NCBI taxonomy): domain Eukaryota; kingdom Metazoa; phylum Arthropoda; class Insecta; order Lepidoptera; family Crambidae; genus Pyrausta; species Pyrausta nigrata. Next base: position 13,286,724 of record OX438949.1, on the reverse strand, counting down.
TTCTTTGCATAGCCCGTGCATTGAACAAGTTGATAGCTGTCTTCACATCATTTATTATGGAAGGAATTAACACTATTCTCAAGAAGTTCTGTTTTTTTTGTAAAGATTTAAAGGGCACTTACATACTTACTACGTTTGTTGCTTTCTTCAATTTAAAAATAATTAAGCAACTTTAAATTATTTACATAATATTCAAAAACCGGCGAAGTGCGAGTCGGACTCGAGCACGAAGGGTTCCGTACCATTAACTTACAACATTAGACAGTATAGGCTGTTCTTTTGGAAAAAAGTACATATTTGTATTTTATTTATAATTTTAAAAGTATTTATCACATGATACCCAAAACAATTTTAAATAAGAGTTTCCGCGCCTGTTTCTTTACGTGAGTGATTTGAAGTTTATAGGTCCAAGACTTTAGAAATTACAGGGGGGGACACCGTGTAAACGACTTTGGCGGGCTATATCTCGCAAATGGTAAAGCTGATAAAAAAGTTTTATATGGAAACCCTACCTTATTTTCATAGTCCTTTTCAACGATACCCCACAAAAGGGGGTGCACTCCAAAAAAAATAATGTATCCCCCCCTTTACATGTATGGGGAGGTACCCTTAAAAAGGGGTAATTAATTTTTTTTGTATTTTTAAAAATGAGATCTATATGTGAAGTATCCTCGAACCAAGTAACATGCAAAACAGTCCATAAACGTAGAAGATGTTTTGCTGTGACAGACTAGGATGGACGGACTGGACGATCTTATAAGGGTTCCTTATCGGACTACGGAACCCTAAAAACTTGTGGGTCTCATGTAAAATAGTACACAAGACGTAAAGTGAATACTTTTACCTTAGGTATCGAACTATTTTACGCATTGTTAGCACTTAGTAGTTTATTTAAATGTCTTAATGATGTCGGTTGAATAAGGTTGCTGTATCGTCGTCGTCGTATTTACACATTGACATAAGTTATTATAATATTTACAGTGGTTTTACTTTACACTTGTTTTAGTGTTACACTATGACTTTTTGCATTGATTGTATTTGATACAGCGCGTAAGTAACACTACAGAATAAATACAGTAATGCGTTCTCCTAGTGTTCTCCTTTACCCAAAGGTTGTCTGAAAGAGATCGCTCCCAGCCATAAGACCGCCTACATTGTACGTACCAACATGTTTTTTTTATATCAATTGTATATTTGTAATGTGTTTCTGGTTGCAATAAATATTCCCTACCCAAACCTTTATATTTAGGATTGCTACATATACATGTATAATTTATGTACATGTATAATGAGAGTCTGTTAATTTCAGTCCACCAAATTTTTTTGACACAATTCCTATACAAAATATGACTAATACGGCTGTTTAAAAGTTATTAAACATGTGTTGGTGAACTAGATCCTTAGGAAATCATTGTGTACGAGTAATTGATTAAAACTTTCGACCAACCATTAATCAAAATTCATTCATTACTCTCCTCAGCACAAAGATAAAGCTAGTAACTGAAAACGTCTTTGAACTGCAACCTCTTTTATCTGAAGCCCTACTACAGACGACGCGACGTCTTATTTTCAGCTTTTACTATTATTTATCTAGCCATCACGCTCACTCGCAGTGCCATGCTAACAAGAGTGACAGTGACGGCCGTAGCCAAAAATACGGATATCGGCTTCCAGAGTAGGGCTAGAGATAAACCCTGCGTGCGCGCATCGTATTCGTATTTCGAACACACTAATTATTTCCGCGCTGTCTAAATAAACAAGATGCCAGATCATACATTTTAAAATTTTGACACACAGCCAACTGCCAGCTTCGACCTTGGTGGTACCTCTCTCGTAGACAGATAGGCGTTTTGTATTATTTTTGATATTTACTATTGTTGCGAACACGTCACCCTACCTAAGATTTTTATTTAAGCAGATTTGTTCAGCTGAAGACAAACCATTACATAAGTTCTATAATAAACACATTACAATGGTAAGAATGTGTAATGACTTATGATTCAATTAGATAATACAATCATTTCAATACACCGACAAAATTAAATTGAAAAAACATAAATGATGTAGAATTACCTACTCTCTCGGACTTGAAAAAGTAAAAAGAAACTTATTCACCAACTTCGTTTAAAGTTATCAGAATACTTTATCTTGAGATAAGATTTCTTTGTCGTTGAAGTGCTAAATTATAAACTGACAAACAGTCAAACCGTTTTGGGCCGCCTAACACACATGCCTATAAGAATGTTTAAGATTGTGTTTAAGTAATTTCTCTGGATTGAGAAATTTAACAATATTTTTTCTCTGGTTTTCAGGCAGTCAACTCACCACCAGTTCCCCACCGAGAGGTGACGGGGATATCCGGATCGTACCGCCCTCAAAATGAAGAGTACGCCGCTGTTCAGCGCCGTGTTGAAAGACCAGCTCAGCCTGAAGCTGACCCTGAACGCAAAAAAGAAAAGAAATGGTCCCTAGGAAAACTCTTCAGAAGAAAGAAGAAAGATGAAGAAAGCGAGTCTTCCTCCGAATCTGACGAAGGAGTCAGCACACGATCTCCATCAAAAAGAAAATCAAAGAAAAAGAAGAAGACGCCGGCTGTCAACAACTTTGACCATATAGTTATTAGAGACACAAGAAGAGCGCAAAGCTTGGCGAAACCAAATATGCGTGACGTGACCGACGATGGTGTCTTGTCAGACCCTTCAGCTGGCTTCATCAACTACCGAGCGAAACAACAAAATATGTATGGTGCATCAAAAGAATCACTCAGTCTAAGAGATGATAACTCCAACAGGTCCATGAAAACCGCTTTAGATACGCCATCTCGGAAGACGAGAAAAGGTCGACTGAAAGCTCGCGTTGAAGCTCTTCGTAACAGTATGAAAGGAGAATCCAGCAGTGACGAGGAATCTTTAAAGTCATCCAATTCCTCGTCTATGGTTAGATTCAGAAGCGATGACTCCTTAATGCGATCACGTGACAGTTCATTGAACAAACGATCGAGAAGTGCAAGAAACGAAAGATACATCAAAAGATTATCCAGAGACGATGAAAATCAACTGAATAAGGAGGCTGAGTTAATACAACAAGGCTACACAAAGGCTGAGGTTGAAATGTTAACAAGAACGCCCACAAGCCAAAGTAGTGGTTACGGAACGTGCAAACGCGACCAAACCACCAAAATCAAACAAGACCATCTATACGCCAATGACATTAACCGCCGTCCTATGAAGTCCGAATCAATTTCATCATTCCCTTCGACCCAAAGTTACCCCTCATCCATTAATTTTAATGCCAAAGTTAACAACGAACATATTAACTATTCCATTCAATGCCCAAGTAACATAATTAAAGAACCACTTTATGCTAATAACCGGGAAAGGAGTGTCAGTAACCAGTACGAGAGACCTGAAAATGTCATGTGCGTCAAATTCCCCTTAGGAAACGTAACAAACATAAAAAGAGAAGAGAGAGCCCCTCCAGTGCCACCTCCCCGAGACATGCAAAGGAAGGTTGCCACCCCTATTTCAATGTACTATGATAATAACCCACTAGTAGCTGATAGAATGGGTAGCAACCAGAACATAATTCACGGTGTACCTAATAACGACTTTGATAGAATAATGCGACGAAGCCAAGAACGGTCGATAAGCCACAGCTTTAATGGTTTGAGACGGCCAATATCGACCTCTGAAGACCATATTGCTATGCAAAACAACGAATATCTCCAAAACTTTCAGTATAAGAATGAACAACCAAGAAGGCCAGCATCAGTATCGGCGGAGCCGAATCATTACGGACTCTACGCAAACACTCCTCCATGGAGAAAGAAAGTAGAGCAACCAAATATTATAAAACCCGAACCTGTCCAGTTGCGACAAGACTACCTGTACTATGCAGACCAAAGCCCTCGATCCAGAAGGCCAATTAGTATCAAAACTAGTCAAAATAATTATGAGAACCAATATTTAAGTGACTCACAAGCATCTCTCAACGTAAACGAAAGTGTCTACCGAAGACCAAGAAATGCATCTGAGTTTTGGAGAAAAATTGATGACGCCGAAAGGCATAGACGACAACACAGTGTGTTTTCAAACTCCAGGAGCAACAGTGAATATTCCAGTAATCCGCCACAAAGGCTACCTTACATAGAGCAAAGAACCAATGGTGTTAGAAATGATAACACTGATATCCAAAATAAAAACAAAATTGACTTCAAATCACAGTCTTTAGATACCACTGATGGTGCTAAGGTATGGAAAGCGACGACGGAGTATAAAAGATCTATTGCCGTAGAACCACCGAAGACAGTAACATCTCCTACTTCTAAAACTCATGTCCGACATAAATCTGATACGTTTGTACAGAACTCGTATCAGGTGCCATCAGATGACGAAAAAAGTTCTGAACGTAGAAAGTCAACAAACCTTGACGACGCTCTTAACGAACTGGAAGCTATTTATAATAGCTTAGGCTTAGGTGATGAAGATTTACTCGATAGGGCAGAACGCCGAGAGTTAATGACGCCTAAGTTCAACGATCAATTCAACGACTGGAATGGCAATGATGATGAGATTCAGCTGAGAAGTCAACCTGCAACGCCATTAAGACGTGTGCAGAGAAGATCAACATTGCCTGACAAATTACAAGACGATATGGCATTCCGTAGAATGAATTCATTGACAAAAGAAAAACCAAACTATAAAGATACTCAATCACAAATTAGTTACATGCTGGCTTCACCTGTTTATGTACCGTTTGGTTCTGACGATGAAAAACATTCAGATAGAAATGAACCCGACATAGTTCATGACGATGTTGTGTACAGAAATATAAAGCAAACAAATAATAGGCTAAAAACCATGGATCCGCAACCTCCATTTGGCATTCCTGTAGGACCAGTATCACCTGCCCCCCAGAGTGACTATCTGCACGCGACACCTGAAAATAAAGGACGATCCCGATTTGTGCCAAGAAGGTCACCTGACCTAGTATCTGATGACTTAGCTTACAGAAGCCTACGAAAAGATAATAGACATTCGTCACTGTTCAATGGAGATGAGTATTTAAATGGTCATGTAAACAACAACCATAGCTACAGTGAAAATCCATTTACTAAAGAGTCCGCCTCTAGTCTCAAAAAGAAGAGGGCTGTGAGATCTTTATCAGCGAACATATTTACAATGATTCAAAAGGAAATTGACGATGCATTAAATATGAGTAAAATGGCTACAATACAGAAAACGCACAGTAATAGTGATGTCATGCGACGTCTCCGTGAGACCTTTGAAAATTCCGACAAGGACCAGGATCTTTATCTCCGTAACAAGGTAAAACAAAGACACAATACTGTCAGTCTCTTTGTCAATAACTCCCATACTCCTGCACCTCATTTCGCAAAAGACGATTCATTCATTCACAATGATGACAATTATCTTGCTAAGCCTCCATCTTGTGATAAGTCCAAAAGCTCATCACCATCAAATAGGTCACCACAAGCATCAAAACGATCATCTAAAGACGAATTCCAGCATGTTCTTAGCATGCTTGCTCAAGAAGCCATGGATACTAGCAACAAGTTAGGTGTTGCGTTAGCTGAGTTAGACAAGAATCGAAGTAACGCTGAAAAGAAGTCAGACGTACAAAGTCGAATTTCAGACAGCAGACTCTCATTCCTCAATGGTCTGACTAGTTGCAAAGCAGATGATTCTATGCCTGAAGTAAAAGTAGTTAATGTACATTCAGAAATTTTGAATGAACACAAGCCAGAAATAAGCGAACGTAATTATAGTGATGCTGAATCAAAAGCTAAAAAGACTGAAGACAGCCTGTTAGCTATTTCAGATCAACTTCATAAAGTTGAAGACCAATTAAAACATAGTTTTGAAAAGGAACTAAATATTGAAGATGAAAGTTTAAGGCTTTCCCATTATGTTTCTAAAACTGACAACAAAATGAAGGCTGAAGAATCCACAGTAGTTTTGCCTGAAACTAAGTTAATACCCGATGTTGTACCACTAAATATGCAAAATGATTCCGTAAATGTAGAAAATCTCAGTGAAGTTGAAAAGTTACCTGAAGTTCAAATAATAAAACCTCCTGAGTATAATTCACTGAATCCGTTCCTAAACACAAATAATAAAATTAAAGAAATAAATGAGATCAATGCATTCAAAGAATTGAAAGACGGAATTTCTGATTTAATAGCAGGCATCACTCAAGTGAATGAAAAACTATTTGTTCCTAAACCACCGAAAGTTGAAACTGCTACAACTGACAATAAAATGACAGGTATCTCAGAGGCGAGTGAGAAACTGAACCAGGTATCTCAAATACGTAGACAAGAAGCGCCTAATAGGTCTTCGGTGAATTTATCAATTTACGAAGACGATTTAGAAATTAAAAAAGAGAATGCTGATTCCAACGAATATAACTCTTCAGAAGAGTTAGCTACTATATTTAAATTGGACGGTGTGAAAATGCCTAATTATACTGAAAATGATGATGATAAAGAGCCAGAAAAGGTTGTCAGAGATGATTTGAGTTCACCTAAGCTCGTGAAATCAATGAATCAGCAGCTGAGAAGGCTCTCAGTGGACCAAACAGAGACTCCTAGTCATAGCAACTCACTGCCAACTAACGTGGTGCCGTGGAGAACTAAAAGGCAAAATCATGATTCACAAAAAGAATACAGAGGTACGTGGCCCATTCTCATGCATGGTGTTTGGTGTTCATTTTAACCATTTGCATCCTGCTTTTTTTGTTCATATTAGCGCTTTCACATGACGAAGATGCTATGATATTTTTCTGAGGATAATATTAGAATATGCTGTCTTAAATCAAATGGATCATTACAAACGTATGTTATAATGAGTATAGGTTACTAACAAACATGTGAAAATTATTGCAAAGTATCATAAGATATAGGTAACTAAACTGTTATATCACTAATAATTTATAATTTGATACTTTTCATTTATTTTTATACCTATTTCTATAGCAATTGAAACGGTTCCTATGGCAACCTGATCTATTCCTCTTGTAACACGTTTGATATTGATATTTAACATCATTTACCTATTTTAGAGGAATCTTCGTCGTTTGTGGCGCTTAAGTTGTATTATTTCGTTATTTTTTTACCCTAACATTTTTTTGTGTTCGTTTTTGTCCCGACAGGCAGTAGCTCGCAGTCAAAGCGCGATTGGCAAGACCCTGGCACGTTGATGTTAGCTTGCTCTTATACGATGATGATCTCCCAACACTTAGCAGAACTGGACTGGCTGACCCTGCTAGGCTTGCTGCTGGCAATTATCACTATCATCGCTATGCTAATTATCTAACCTGTGTCCTGAGACAAGATGCTTCTTGCCCGTTTATTCAGGACTTGGTCATCCTACCGTTACCATGAGTTTACGGTGGTTTTACTCGCTAGCGACGCCGTAAAAAAAGTGTATAGAAAATTTTAGTTCTCCAAGTAACCACTAGAGGCGCTGTGCAATTTTCCATACACTTTTTTACGTCGTCGCTAGCGAGTAAAACCGCCGTAAACTCATGGTAACGGTATTGCTTTTTAATTTCCATCTGTATTTTCGTTGCCTAGTTGGCTTGGTCGGGTAGTACACAGTGTGTCTGGGTTTGTACTATCGATAACTTATGGGCTATCAAAATCATCAAAATTTGATGAACTAATATCAAATTTTAGCCCCATAAGTTATCGATAACATTTAATGTTATCGACCAAAAACCCCCATGTTGGGTTCTAACTCCTCCCCTCTTGACATGGCAGCCATTTTATTTATTTTTTTAAATTTCTGTGGTCCTACGAGTTATGAAATTATTCATTTGAAAGGTTAACGCTATCGCCTATCAAATGAAATAAAGTTCAATTCAAAATTATTGGCCATCATAAAGGATTTTTTAAAGAAATCTTGCTAAAAATTAATAAAAAAAAAGTTTAATACTCATTTTAACCTTTTACTAAACTAAACACAAAATGCAATTTTTATGATTTTTTTTTTCATTGAGATCATGTCTCTAAAATTTGATAAATAAAAGGCCCTTAAAATATCGCTAGTCGAAACCCAGACACCCTCTATATGAATGGTGTATAATATCTATACACTTTATGTTACGATGTTATTCTCACGTACTGGAATCATGAAGCATTTTGTCTAAGGATGTTTTAGTTGCAAGTACGTTTTAATATTGAAATGTCATTGAGGGAATAAAATCACGTTGAACTTTGGTACTAATATTTCTAAGTAAGTAATAAAAAAAACATTATCTTTCCCTCCGTGTCATTTAAAAAATCAGATCAAATTAATAGCTACTTTAGGTACTTATTTAACTTTTGTTTTCTCCTGTACCTTTACCATGAGTTTACGGCGGTTTGCTAGCGACGACGTCAAAAAAGTGTATGGAAAATTTCACAGCGCCTCTAGCGATTACTTGGGGAACTACAATTTTATATACACTTTTTTTACGTCGTCGCTAGCGAGTAAAAAACCACAGTAAACTCATGGTAACTGTACTGTAGGTTTAGTTTTGTTCCATTAGTTATAACTACTTAGGCCTGCCTACTTTAACCGCGCTTTACCCACATATTAGGTAAATAACATTTAGGAACATTAATTTTTTTTCTAATTTTGATCATCTGATTTGGCCGTTAAAGTTACATAACTTATAAATACCTACGACGTAGGTAACTATGTCCCAAGTTCACAAAAAAGCCGGTAAACATCAATGGAACACAAAATATGTCAAATAATGTTAAACCGGCTAATTAAAAATTAAACACGTCTTGGTGAACTCGACCCTAAAAGTTATTGTTTTTAAATACATCCTGGTTGAGAAATTTCGCCAATTTATTCCAATTATTAAATTATCTGATCCAATTTACTACTTAGACAAGAGTACTTACTTTGATGATATTTTTATTACAAGCCTACAAAACTTACTATTCAGAAAATTGGAAATCTGTTTTATTAAGTAAGAAAGTAAGTAATTTTTAAATGTAAGTTTTATCAACAATAGCTACTTAACTGTGATGCTACTAAGTTTATGACCTTTTAATTTTTATATTCGTAAGTTTAAAATACAGTATACCTACTTAGAGTTAGTTTTTGTGCCAAAATATTAAGTATCAAAGGGATGATTCAAATCATTGTAAAATGAATGGCTTGAAATCAAATGTTTGCATGTTATGTATTTGAGCGTCAGTTTTTAATGTTTTTATTATAGTTATTATTGCATGTTATTTTATAGATTTTATTATTTTTACACAAGATTGTGTATTATCTTATCATTTGTACGATATTTCACGTAACCATGTTAACCAAACTTTCTTAAAGTGAACCTAGTAGAAAATAAATATTTGTAGTTTATACAAAGATGCACTAACTTTTACAAAGCAGAAGGAAAGATAGATTTCATTTTATTAATTTATTCATATTCATTTGTATTAAGGCGATGTATTAAAAATACCTACCTATTTATTTTTTAATCACAGAACTTATAATGGTTTAATAACAAGTTATTTAAGAAATAATAATATTTTGTTATCAACGTTGTATTGCTCATAGCTTTTACCGATAAATTAGTCTCTTCTTCTGACATTGGGATAAAAGCGTCATTATTATTTTATTGTGTAGTAAATAATTATTATCAACCAGTGTAAGAAAGTCTGCCTTATAAAATAAGTTTATTAATTTCTTTATAGGTGATAACTGATTGCCACAGCGCTGCCACGACACGCGTCTGAGTCCTTCAATGTTCTTCTATTTATAAAACAAGCCTACTTCATAAATAATTTGTCCTATAGCTTTATGTCAAATACCTACATCAATGTGTTTATGTAGAGGCTTCCAGTTACATTAAAGAGAGCGTTATTTATATGAAAAAAGAGTTATAATTTAAATAAAATGTTTCAGTTTTATTTAGCGGTGTTTTATTTTGCCAATTCTTAGTAGATACAAGGTTAACTTTTACTTACCTGAGGGTCAATAATAAGTAGGCTTAAGTAGGTAACTAACTAGGTAAGTAGGCATTCGGTCTGTGATATCTATGGTGATACCTACCGACTAGCATGGCTACTAGACGTTCATGCAGGTGCATAAGTAAGTAGTAGGTGGTGAGGATTTCTGTTTCTATAAACAACTAATTTAAAGTAGGAAAAAAAAGTCGGGATAAACTTTTGCAGGCTGAAAATGAAAGTAAAGCCTTCATTGTTTGGAATGTTTGTGTAATGTAAGTACTGCAGCAGAGACATCCATTGGACATTCGGCAAAAATTATAGCTCAAAAAATTCGCACAAATCAACGCCATCTAGCTAGTTTAAAATGATTTAACTTAGTTTTATTAGGATTTTTACTAGGTGGCGCTATCGTCAAGGTATGTAGTATTACACGTCGAAACTAGATGTCGCCACCATGCAGTATACAATTTAGGTCTTTTACAAGAGACAGTTTCTCGATATGTTCTATCGTATATTTTGCTCAGTTTCCTTTAATTAAGGGCGCTTCGAATCCTCTTTATACGACAAAACTCGGTATAATCATACCAGCGTAGATTGGCAACTGAGCATAAAAAACATATTTTTCATGTATTTACATTCATGTAATTTTTTAAGCCTGCTGTCTAATTATAACAGTTTCTACGATAAAACAAACATGTCTTGTTTTCGCAAATTAAGTATTTGTTTAAGTCAGTAGCTTTTTGTAGTAATATTGGCCTTGAATTTTGGACCAAAACACAATTATTTTTGCAAATCCACTGTCGGGTAAAATAAATATTATTCCATTGTTTTTCGATATAATATAATTTATGATTTTATCATACTTTTAAATATTGTATAGCAAATCTTAGAAAACTGAAGGGTTTAGAGAAAGAAAATAAACCTCAAAACAAGTATTTTTTACAATATTTTTCAAAATAGTTCTTAAAATTTACTTCATAGGCATCAGTAGCCAATTTTCACTATTCGCACTATAATGACGTACTAAAATTTCGTAATGAAAATTATATAGGTTTTTAATTAAGAGAAACCGTGGTGATTACATAGACTTTCTTGTCGAAAAATACTACAACAAATGTTAAACCACTTTTCTCATCCAACGATAAATAGTTCTTGGTGTTTTTATCACATAAAAATATCACTTGGTCGAAAATAAGATAGTGAATTAGATTATGCGTCCACTTTGACACTAATCATTATGACAATGGATGACATGTCAATGTCGATTTTAGGTTTCTGTTGCCAGTAAAATAAATTAGTTCCAGTTGCTTTCCGCAACATGGCTATACGAGGGTCAAACTTAAAGTTCTTAGAACTGGCCACTTATAAACAATATAATAAAAAAAATATTCTAAAATTTGAAAATAGAACTCTTTGCCAATATTACTGAGTATATATTTCATTCATTTGTCATTTGTTTTACGACTTGGCGGCAAATTGAAAATTGTCTGTGTCACGTCAAAATGAATTTAACACGAGAAAATTTTCGTGCAATGATTTTTTATGACTTTCGATGTCATTTAAGTCAACAAGAAAGTTATGATAGACTACGATTGGCCTTTCACGATGAAGCCCCATCTCGTGCGACTGTTTACAACTGGTTTAATGAGTTGAAACGTGGTCGCACTAATCTCACTGATGATGTACGTGAGGGACGGCCTTCTACGGCGACGACTGAAAATAACATCTGTGTTGTGCGGCGTATGATAGAGACTGACAAAAGAGTGACCTATCAGCAGATTCGGACAAGCTTAGGCATCGGTATGAGTCAAGTGCACAAAATCCTCCACGAACATTTAGCGGTCAGGAAGCTTTGCGCCCGGTGGATACCTCATAATTTGACTAAGGCTCAAAAACTCCATCGTGTGGATTGGTGCCGTAAAATGATTGAAAGATTTAACGGAGGTGACTCAAATGCTGTGTTCGACATACTGACAGGTGACGAAAGCTGGATTTACTGTTATGATCCTGAAACCAAAAGACAATCTGCTCAGTGGGTGTTTCCTTTCGAGGAGTTGCCAACTAAAGTGAAGAGAGATCGAAGTGCGGGAAAAAAAATGGTGGCCTCGTTCTTTGGAAGGATAGGTCATTTCGCAACAATTGTGTTAGAGGATCAAAAAACAGTTTCTGCAGAATGGTACACTACCAATTGTTTGCCACTTGTCTTGGAAAAAGTTCGAGAGAAACGACCTCGCAGTAGGATTCTCCTTCACCACGACAACGCCTCGTCGCACACCGCCAAGCGAACGATCGACTATTTGGCGACATCAAACGTTGAATTACTGGGTCACCCGCCGTATAGCCCCGACCTCGCGCCTTGTGATTTTTATTTATTTCCAAAAATTAAAGAAAAACTTAAAGGAAAGCGGTTTATGAATGCTGAAGAAGCGGTGGCTGCGTATCGCGATGCAATTGAAGAGACCCCTAAGGACGAGTGGGCAAAGTGCTTTTCCCAGTGGTTCCATCGCATGCAGCGGTGTATTGACGTCAATGGACAATATTTTGAAAAGATATAATAAAACTAATAACTGGCTAATGTAATCAGTTTTTTATTTTCTAAGAACTTTCAGTTTGACCCTCGTACCTATTATAGCCTGACCAAAAATATATGGGACCACGCCATATTGCGGAAAACAACAGTAACTGATTTCTTTTACTGGCAACAGGAACCTCAAATCGTCATTGTTATGTCATTAATTGTCATAATGATTTGTGTCAAAGAGGAAGCGTAATCTAATTTCAAATGGATTACCGATTTAGTTGTCATATCACAATTTTTGATACATCATATAGTGCGAACTGTGAGAATTGGCTATTGATGGTAACGGAGGATATTATTTTAATAAAGATTTAAAAAAAACAATTCTTTATAAGTATAAAGAATTGTTAAACAAGTGTTTTGAGAGATTTTTTCTTTTTTTAACCCTGCTTACATATTTAACTGAAATTGTTCGTAGAAGCTTATAAAAATCTTGCAATAGTTTTCTTATTTCGAACATTATAAATAATATCGTTTACAAGAACAACAGGTAATTACACTTTTACCCGACTGGTTTAGCAAAAATATTTCCCAATCGGTCCAAATTTCAAGGCTAATATTAAAAGCCACAAGCTACTGAATTTAATAAGTACTTAATTTGCAAGTGTTTTGTCTTGTTCTTGTATCATAGAATCTATTATTAAATTCCTAGCTGTAAGATTCCCGAAAACTGTTAAATAAAATAAAATAAAATAAATTAAACTCAGAAATTTATATGTATATTTTATAAATGTTCAGTGTCCAGTCTAAGCTGGTATGATTATATCAAGTGTTGTCATATAAAAAAGATTCTTAGCGCCCTTAATTCAGGTCCCTTATATTTCTGAATCTCGCGAATGAATCTTATTTTCCTAAATCTTATTATTTCTCAAAGGTCAGCTTCTTGCGACAAAACTCGTGGCGGCCGATCCTGGCCTATCCTACATCATTTTGTATCGTATGTGATTTCTATATTCTCAAATCATTTAAATACTAGATAGAACATCGCCCCATAAATCGTGTCATAGAAGCGGGCAAACCAATGTGACTGTGTGCGTGACAACTTTGTCTTTCAACAGCATTACCTACATCATCTTTTGTGTCTATGTTGAAGCATAGATGCCCTCCAAGCTCTCCAGAACCTTTACCAAAGACAGATAATGACTACTTAGCTAACATCCGAACAAAAAGTTAAACAATATGGTCTTTGTTTAGTTGAATAATATTTTATAGAAAAATAAACGAAATAAATGTAGACTTAATGAAGGTTTGGTCTACGTTGGAAAAAAAAATGATTTTTGATAGTTTTGAGATCTAATAAGTGGCAACACCAGGAAAATTAATATATTTTTTGTTTGTTCGTCACAAATTGTAAGAAACTCTAATGTCGAACTACTTACCGGTAGAAGATGATCTTAATTGCTTTAATCGACCACTTTTATTGCACTAATCGCCATTTCAACTAAAAAAATTGCTATCTATCTAGTATGTATTTATACAATCTAAGATTATATTTTAGTCAAAAATCAGAATATTTTAGTCACATCAAAATCTAACGTAGTGATTATTATAATATTATATTTTATCTATCCTGACCAGGAATATATGAGACCTCGCCATACTGCGGAAAACAACTGGAACTAATTTCTTTTACTGGCAACAGAAACCACAAATCGTCATTGACATGTCATTAATTGTCATAATGATTAGTGTCAAAGTGGACGCGTAATCAAATTTTCGACCAACTGCAATTTGTATGTGATAAAGATACCGAGAACTATTCGTTTTCGTAAATAAAAGTGGTTTAATACGGTGTTGTAGTGTTTATCGACAAGAAAGTCTATGTGATCACCACAGTTTCTTTAAATTAATTACTGACATAGTTGTCATAACGAATTTTTGGTACGTCATATAGTGCGAATATTGAAAATTGGCTACTGGTGGATACGGAGAATATTTTAATAACGATTTTGAAAAATGATTTTAATGAATATTTATTATGAGTTTTATTTTCTTTATTTCAAACCTACTTGGATATTTTAACTAAAATAGTTCGTAGTTTTCCATGGTTTCCTACACATTACTTAAATTTTATGATAAAATGATAAATATTATCATTTAGAAAAACATGGATTAATGTTTCTTCTACTTGTTAGTGGTTTTGCAAAAGTTATTGTGTTTTGGTCCAAAATTTAAGGCCAATATTACAATGAGTTACTGAATTTTATAAGTACTCAATTTGCGGGTGTTCTGTCCTGTGCTTTTATCGTATAATCTGTTATTATTAGGCAACAGAATATAGGCTTAAAAAAAATAACAACCCTTCAAAATTATTATACAAATGTAATGAAATAGATTCCGCTATAGGCTGTCAACAAGGTGACCCTCTTGGACCTGCCATTTTCAGTTTGGCTATTAACCCCTTTATTCAAAATTTAATGTATGGTATTTAGACGATGGGACACTAGGAGGTGACGCTGACACTGTTTTTTTAGACTTTTCTAGAATAATTCAAAAATTTCATACAATAGGCCTTTCTTTAAATTTTGACAAATGCGAAATTTTTATTTCAGAACATCTTCCTCTTACAAGAAGATCTGAGATAATTTCTAAATTTCATAGTTTGGTCCCCAATATTAAGATTCTCACAGACTCAACCCTCCATCTTCTAGGCTCTCCTATCTTCGATAATGCAATACCCCCTCATTTTCAAAAATTAGTAACTAAATTTGATGAATGTTCAGACCACCTTTTGGAAATCAACGCTCATTCGGCTCTCTTTATACTTAAATCCTGTCTTTTAGTTCCTAAATTTAATTATCTTATTCGATGCTGTCCAATTTGGAAATTCCAAAATTTGACTAATAATTTAGACAATCTTGTTAAAACACATTTGGAAAAGATTCTGAACATTCGTCTTTTGGAACGGTCTTGGGATCAAGCGTCCCTTCCTATCCGTTTTGGTGGGATTGGGACGCGCAAAATTTCCACTGTCTCCTTACCTGCCTTTCTATCCTCATCTTACAGCACGTCCACTCTCGTTGCAAGTATCCTGCAGCCTTCTACTGCAAACTTTGAAGTGGCGTGCCTGGACGAGGCTAGAAATGCTTGGGATATAGCATATGCGAATAAATTCCCTTCAGATCTTAAAATTCAAAGGAGTTGGGACCAAATTTCTTGTTAGTCTATTTTGAAAAGTCTTATTGACAGTAGCACTGACAACGCGGATCTAGCCAGACTAAAAGCAGTTTCCACCAAGGAAGCAGGATACTGGCTTCAGGCCTATCCTTCGGCCAACGTGGGAACCCTTTTGGACTCAGAAACTCTACGAGTCGCGATAGGTCTGCGTGTTGGTGCTGAGGTTTGCCTTCCACACAGATGTCCTTGTGGTTCTGATGTCGGCTCGTTGGGACATCACGGACTCTCCTGTATTAAAAGTGCAGGCCGCTTTTCGCGTCATGCCAGCATCAACGACATAATCCGTCGATCTCTTGCCTCTATCAACGTGCCGGCTTTACTCGAGCCGAACGGTATCGCGGTGATGATGGCAGGAGACCAGACGGGATGTCACTTGTTCCTTGGCGGATGGGTCGGGCTCTTGTGTGGGACGCTACCTGTGTCGACAAACTTGCAGCCTCTCATCTGCCCAGGACAAGCCGTGATGCTGGTTTGGCTGCGAGAGGTGCCGAAAACTTTAAAAAGAACAAGTACAGGCAGATCGACTCCCGGTACCACTTTGTACCGTTTGGAGTCGAAACACTGGGTTCGTGGGGTCCCAACGCTATTTCTTTATTCAAAGAGATTTCCAAGAGGCTAGTTGACATCAGTGGTGACCTAAGAGCTGGCAGCTACCTTGCTCAGCGTATAAGCATCGCTATCCAGCGCGGTAATGCTGCCAGCATCCTAGGAACCTTACCACAAGGACCCTTTTATAATTTTTGTTTTTGTGTTGTATTAAGTAATTTATCTTAATTTTTATTAATAAGTTGTATATATAGTTAATAACTTAAAAAAATAACATGAATGTAAGCATATAAAATTTTTTTTTTATGTTCAGTTGCCAATCTACGCTGGTATGATTATACAAAGTGTTGTCATATAAAGTAGATTCGAAGCGCCCTTAATTCAGGTCCCATATATTTCTGGTCAGGCTGTAGTTGTATTATGAAATTTAGTCATCGCCCCTAGTGGCACATTTGCGATCGTGAGCGCGTGTGACTGACAAATAAATACTCGAACTCAGTCCTCTGACTAGAAAGAACCTAAGCATATTTGTTTTCTGTGCTGCCACCAATCTGCCAGCCAGCCATCCATCACAAGAAAAAAAAACAACTGTCACGCCTGTCACTTTTTCGCAAGAATTCTCTGCGTGTTGTGAATTTATTTGCAAATGAATTTATAGTATTTTGGCTAATCTGCTAAACTTAATAAATTGTGATAACTATTTTTGTGGATATTTTGTACTTAGTGCTTAGTGTTTTATGGACAAGACTCTGCATGAGCGTTTTATATGTTAATTTGTGTACATCAACCTACTTTGTTCCTGTTGACCTGCCTTGACTGTGATTTTCAAAAGGTATGTAACGGTTTTATTTTTAACTTAGTAATTTTATCACCTTGGCTTATTTAAAAACTTAGTTTTTATTTCTAGAAGCTTCTACTTATGACACAAAGCTTCTGTCTCAGTTTATCGTTTATTTATGTTTAGTATGTTATCACCATGTTTTGATATTTTACTGCTTATTCTTTTCAGTATGTCTTTTATTCTGCGTTATTTATCTGAGAATATTTATCGAGGCTATCTGAGAAGTCATCAAAATTCGATGCATACGAGGTTTTGTAGCTTATATTTTTTATCTTTATCTGAAGGTAGGCAGGCAGCTGCAGATGTAATTAGGTATATTCCACGTGAATGCAAAATTAAAAGCAAGTATTTTTTTTATCTTTAGTTTTGAAGTCTCTTCATTAGAATTCAACAAAATAATTACCATGTATGTGCTTAACCTAATATTCAAAAAGTTTTGGCCATGTGTTGCAAAATTAAAATATTAAATTTTGGATCACCATGTTTTGTGATCATTTGGCTGTGTTAGGTACTGATAATAGTACACATTCAGTAAGCAGTCAGTATAGAATGACAACATAGACACATCATTGGTCGCTATAACCAAATGAATTTGTATTTTGAGACATAAAGCACTGACAATGTATCTCAATCTCTGCAAGTGATAGTGCACAAGTCTATCTGAATAATTTACATAATGTGTAGCATGCAATACTGGCTGCGGACCGTCATTGAATATTATAATGCATTGACCTGTTTGTATTTAATGTATTCTCATTTTATGTCATAAATAGTACATAACATTATTATAAAAACTATAAGCATGTAAATAATACATTTATAAGTATGCCCCAGAGAGTGTAGTTATAAATAAATAAGTAGTGCTGTCATTGGAGAACACGCTTTACATGCAAAGACCACTACAACTTGTCCGCTCATAGTTGGGAGACTGATTGCAGATTGAAACAAAAACAAGTATAAATAGGTAATCATCTATTTGATAATAAGCTATAATTGCAGGTGATTATGTTTGCCAAACTAATATGGTTGGAGTTCTACTACTTATTATGTGGTATGGTTCAACAAGTGATTCATGTTTGGACTTGTAACTTTGTTGAGTGGGTGTAAATGAAATGTTAGTACTATGCAACCAAGCCAACTAGACACTGTCAAACAACTTACAACAACAAATAGAACAAAAATACCAATGCAAATGAAAAGGCAATGGTGTTAAAATAAACTTAAGCATTTCATCTAAATTGTAACAATATTATTTTTTAATTGCCTTCAGTATTATTGTTGTATTTGTCATCTTAAGTAGTTTGACATTTGTCTACTTCTTAGTTGAGTAATAGTCATAGGGACACATTTCATAAAATCCCTCTGATATCTATAGCTATAAAAGAAGTTGATAGATAAATTAAAAATTGATTCTACATCAATGAAAACTGCAAGATAAATAAATCAGATTGCAAAATAACCCCCTATTACAACTGCATAAGATGCTGTCGTTTTTACTCAGACATGCTGCCATCGGTACAACAATGCTCACCTGGCTATGTGTTATAGTTGGATTGTTGTTTGGTCAGTCTTTGATTATAGCCCAGGAGCCCTCTGTCAAGTAATCAGTTCCTGTTATTGTTGATCTGCAGCTTATAACCTGACCCATTCGTCTCTGGTACTAACTGGTACTTAGAACTAGGTCAGAAGGCTCCTGCTAAATTAAAGCATTAGATTGGATGTTTTATATTCAGTTTTTTTCTGAGGAACTCATCTTGTCTCTTGCAAGATACCTTAATATTACGATGTAGTAGGTTGAGATATTTTTTGCAGTCTCTGGATTTTAAATGTTTTGCTAATGCACAAACACATTTTACTACTAAGTGGCCTCAAGAATTGGTTGATTGGATCTTCTGTGATTGTAAGCGATTCAGTGCAATAATCGGTAAATTGTATAAGGGAGCCTAGATTTGTATCATATCATCCATTCATTCTAATTTGCCTACAGATGTCTGGCGGCAAGGAAGGGCCCTAAGGTCAGATTGCGCAAAGAACCCAAGTAATTGCAACACTCGAATCGGAAGTGATACATCTTAGAGATCGCGCCGCTTATTGGACAAGGGACCTTACGTCTATTTTTAGTACGGACGGCATACGGCACGTCGAGCTTAACACTGCGGTATCTTATGTTTGTGTAGTAAAGGCGATTTTGCAGCAAAAACGTACAGCATGAAGTGCTGCTGACTGTAATATCTTCCTTGAGGTCGGCCGATTTATTTTGAGGGTCTGTTTACATGCGTCTTTGGTCTTGATGAGGGGATTTTGTGTCATGGCAAAATGAATTCAGTTACTTATATTTTAACTAGCGGTGTACCACGACTTTGCCCGCGCTTATGTCGAATTTCCCATCCAAACTTTGCTGTCCCGCTTCCCTCGCTGCGTTTGTTAATGCGGCAGTTATTGTGTAGAATGACATTTTAAAAACATATATATGCGCTTATCACATAATTTTTTGTTTGATGTTTTTGTCTCTATACACAAGTAATTAGCTCTCAAAACAACTCTCTCCACTAGTTGATTTTCCAAAATCTTTATGTTTTATCATTCAGAAACAGCAAACACATACGATAGATTTGACTTAGTTATCTCTTGCTTAAATACGATAAAAGCTACCTCTTAATTGTAGACTCTTATCCCATTTAATTTATTTGAGCATTGTTTAAACGTACAATACTCTTCTGCCCACATCCAAGCAACGAATTTTTGTAAACATGGAACCGAAAACATTAGCTGATATAATATAATGTGCCCTTGAACTTAACCTTAGCCCACGCTATCGAAGCCATTATGTTTCTGTCCTCTTGGGACCACGAATCCATAATATTAGGCAAATGCCGTGAATATTTTATTTATATTGTTGTACGTTCGAAAGTTACGTTGTTGGCGTCTTTCTATTTACTTGTTATCTTATAACAATAGCAATACGTAAATGTCTCTAAGTTTTGGAGCCACTAAGAAATTCCTAGCTCCCTTTTTATCAAGTGATAGCGTTCTAAACCACCTATACCAAATATTGGCAATCGTTGATGTAAATTCAAAAGTAATGTTGTTGGGGTCTTTCTATTTAATCTTTATCTTAAAATAGTAATACGTAAATGTCTAAGTTTTGGAGCCACTAAGAAATTCCTAGCTCCCTTTTTATCAAGTGATAGCGTTCTAGTGCCACCTATGTATCAAATATTGAAAATCGTTTGATGGCGCGTGCCAAACTTTAGGTTACGCAGGTTAGTTAGGAAAGAAAATGATAATATCAACGTCATTATTATATTTTTATAACTTAAGCAATTATTTTGCAAGTTTTTACGAAATTAAATCGAATTTCACTTACAAAAATTAATCGACTGTGTCATCCGGTGGGACTCGAACCCACGTCCCTTCGCTATCCGGGCGAGTGCTCTTGATGAAAACCTTGAAATCTCTTGATGAAATCGAACGCCGGCTCACTGGCGTGGCAAGCACTTGCAAAAATTCGTCAACTGACTAACGTCCTCCGTAGCTTAGTTGGTAAGAGCACTCGCCCGGATAGCGAAGGGACGTGGGTTCGAGTCCCACCGGATGACACAGTCGATTAATTTTTGTAAGTGAAATTTGATTTAATATCAACGTCAATTTGACCATTCATCAATTTTAATTCTATAGGACCTGGGACATCAATCATCAAGCCCGGATCGAACCGAAATTTGTTTCTGGGTTTTCTGTCTTGTAATATTTTAAAAACAGCTCCGGAGTCAGGAAGTTGGTCGTGTTAACATATCTGTGCCTAGGAAGGTACGTTAAGCCGTTGGTCCTCCTCATCTCTCGCCGGTCATGTCTGATTGCCTCATCGAACTATGAGAGTGAAGTAAAAGAGAGTGCACCTGTGTATTGCGCACACACTTGTAAACTCTAATATCTCTTGATACCTACATTGATCTCTGTTGGGATTAGCCGCCACAGCCGAAGATTTTGTTAGGAGAATATTATATGTCTGACTGTACTACCTACTCGTCACGTATGTTCCGAATTCGTCTCAGTCAGACCCGTTAGTCATGTCTTTCCTTATTCATCAAACTTTTTTTATCTCTGCACATCAATTTATAACTGCGCCGTGTCTCATTTTTAAAATGTCTTACCTTTGTTACTTTGTTAGAAGATTGGACTGCAAGAGATGTAAGAAGACTAATAATATTATTAAAGAACATTCGCTAGACTACAATAAATACGTACAAATTAATTTTGAACACAATCTTATGAAATGATGATAAAATTCTTCATGACACAGCCAAAGCATAATTAATGCTAGATTTGAGTAGTACACAAGTCTCGCGACTATTCCAAACCTGATGCGCTCTAGATTTCGTACTACCATTAAAATTAATTTGAATATTCTTTGAATACTCTTAAGTAAAAATGATAAAATTAGGTACATTAAGGGGGTGCAGCGCCAAGCAAGCCGAGTAAGTCTAAACGATCTTCAAACTGAAATCGAACTTATTGATATTAGTAATTAGATCCATTTGATTTAAAGTTTTATACTTGATGATTTAATTAAAACAATAGTTTTATTCTGCGCAATGTGCAAAACCATCAGACATTTGTGTTAAAAACTGAAAAGTGTTCATATTTTCTTATTTATATTTTATTCTTGTATTTTAAAAAGATAGGGACCTGTCAAAACAATCATTTTCATGTTACAAATTATTGTTTCATGCGTAAAAATTACCAATATTCGAAGAAAAATACTCTTAGATATCATTAGCTACAAGTCATGTTTATTATATTATAAAGAATTTGTTTCAAATTTTAACAAGACCAGGACCTTGTGCAATGATTAGGCTAACGTAAATAAGTTGTTTTAATGTATTTAACTAATTCAGCTTATCGTACAAGTCATTTAGAAATACGTTAATTTTCTCAATTTCGTGCAGGACCGCCTTAATGAAAGACAGGTGTGCACAATAAACATAGTTGCAACTGGACGGTGCCGCGGTGCAGCGATCGCAATGTCCGACGAACCGTGAATATTCATATCCAATTACTGCAAATAGCAATTTCCGTTGCATTGCAGACGTGGTTTCAGTTTCAAAAACTCAAGGAGCTGGCATTGGGTGTTCCTGCAAAATCACTTTTAGACTGCCTCAAATTATAGAATAAAGTGGCTTCTCTTAGAAAACCTTACTTGATGTTAAAATCTGTTAATCTTCAAAGGTTTAGATTTCTATGTGCGAAACGTCGAGTGATGATGATGTCAATTTAAACTGGCTGGGCCCAGTAGCGTTAGGTATACTTAAATAAATCGAATTCATTATGCCACAAAATAAAGTTTCGACCACAAACGATCGTGAAACTGCGCAAGCGATAAATATAATATTATTTTCTTCACTACGATTTCATATTAGGCGTACAATCGATTCGTAAACGACTGTCAATAAATAGACGTTTAGTAGTTGTTTGCAACAATAAATTTTTAAGCGCTTCGCTTTCACGGATTGTTGTCTTTTACCAGATTAAAAATTAATGTCGCAAGAATGTTGCGCAGAAACCGACTATCGTCACACAATCTTCATCTCTGCTAAACGCGCGAAACTAGTTTCTGCGATCCGCATCTATTTAACACACATAGAAGTGTGTCAGACCCCAATCGATCAATCCTTAAATTCGTGCTACTTGTAAAGTCTGTTTCCATGCGCTAATGCACTATGATATGATATGTGTGAAAATAATGTATTGTTTCTCTAACCAGATGGCTTTGTCAACGAAAGTGGGATATAAGGTCAGGCGTTGCCCTCACGACTCAGAAAGTTAAACCAATGTTTGGAGATATCAGATTGCGTCTTAATTTCCTTGTCCCATTTTCTGACGAGAGCGGCTGGCCACTATAGCTGCCCTTCGTTTTTGTGAGAGTTGATCACGTGTCATGCGAAAAATTCAATCGGGAAATTGGGCTGATCCAGAAGTTACTCCCAACTGCCGGACCGGGAGCAGCGAATTGACTTTTTTTGTCGGACTGTTTATTACGTCTAATAAAATGTTTAGTTTCTTGTTCCACGAGTAATAGAAAGCAAAAAATTTCATTTGGAAAGTTTTTTCCTTTTGGGAATTGTGTGCGGGAAAATAGGTCAGTCCGCGGCACCCATGGGATGTTTTTACAATCAACGCATGTCAATCAAGAGAAAGAAGTCGGGCAAATAGTATAGTGCTTTGTTTGTGTTTGCAATAAGATATCAAATGATTTTCTTTAATTTAACTAATTTATTCACAGGTTTTATGAAAGTAAAACTTATCGGCTGTTGTACTTACAAATTTTCGATCTGTGGTGGAATCTAAGATGGTCTGATGACCGATGAGTTTAAGAGTGCAATATTTTCTTTCTGGTAACTTCGTTGTTATAAACATATCAATCACCATTGAACAATATCAAACATTACGATGAATCATGTTATAGTGTACTATATCGACCCGTATGTTTATGATTATTGAGGAGCTAGCCATTTTATAAGCCTCTATCTAAAGTTACCATTTTATTCGATCGTAGTGTTCCTTATGGAAATGTACAATATTTTGTCACATCATTTCTCCATTTTGATACTGAGGCCTTACTCCGGTTATTTCGAATGTAGCCGTCCCTTTCACTCACGGCAGAATGACAACGCGAACGAACGTGATGGCTAGACTCGAAAATACAAACATCGGCAACAGGAGTAGCATCTGCTTTGGAGTGTTGAACATCACTCATCCTCACTTTATCTTTGTTTTGCAGTACTTGAACGCGATAAGAGAAATGTATGAAATTGTTTCGACTACAAAAAAGATAAAACACATGTCATAATTAGTAAAGTTATTGAACGTTGCCTTGTTATGACTTATCAAAATAAACAATTTGTCTCTAATAAGTGTCGAACAAATTAGACTTGTTGAAATTTCATGTTTTCATGCTATAAATACGTATTTAAAAGTTAACATAAAATTAGCATAATAGATATTATCGTCAATTTCTATAGATATAATTTTTATTGCGTCGTTCTGCCTGCCCACACTGACATAACCTGTTTGGTATGATAATATAATCAATCTACATTATGCCTCTATATTTTGATGTCTCGTTAGCCAAACTTTGAACTTTCTCTTTGATCACACTTTTGAAAAATACAGCCAATTTGCTATTCTTTGACATTCAACTTCGAGGTCACGCAATTTAATTGTTGCAGCAAATAAATTTGGCTATATTCGATTCGTCCAGTCTCGATTTTTTCGCAAATGCATCGAGGTTTTCATACGAATCCACCGGTATTCAGAACCGGCTTCCGAGTGACGTGTCGCGTGCGCCTGATGGGTCGACTCGCCAGTATCGTCTCTCGCGCCGCACCAGCAGGTGCATTCGATACCTCCTGCGTTATACTGTTCCCCTGGTACCTTAGTAGTTGTGAGAAAGCAAAATAACGGACATAGTGCTGTGTTTTGTGTGATTTTCGGACACCTTGGAAAACTGCTTCATATTCTTAATCACAGGTATTTTTTTCTTATGTATACAACTTTTACTAAACTTTTTCAAAGTTGTTACGTCCAGTTTAAATTATGTAACGGTCATCAGTGAACCAATTTGGTTAAGAACTTCGATGTTACCGATTTCATGGTGACTTGAATAAATCGATTGAAAATTTCAATTCCTTTTTTACTTAATCGTTTGATGATGCAAGCTTACAGTCTGCTGTGTTGTTACTTGTGCTCTTTCATTGTTTTCAAAGGATACGATTTTGATTTTAAGAATATAACTTAAATTACAGAGTTAAAGCAACTGCTGAATGAAGCCACTAAGGTTATTAAGCATTTTGTGATTTTAATTTGTTTGTAGAAATGTTGCGGCCGCAGGCGATTTCTCAAAGGTTGCAAACACAATAAACGTGCCTCCTAAAACCGCGAACGCGAAATCATATTCAAATGGCAATGTCAATGAACTGTATTGTTCTTGATGGATTTGTAATATCTACTATAGGTATATGAGCTATATGATATTCATATAACTCCTCTCCTTGATTTTTAAATTTACACGTTTTTATATTGCATCTTTCGTATCCATATTGATAAGATTGATGTAAAACAGTTAAAAAGCATATTTTTAAGGTATTTACCTAAACACCCGTTATGTGATTTCTTAGGACTCACTGCATTCTTTGATGATATTTTATTCAAAACGACGATCCGTTGACGTATCTTATGGTAAAATCTGATGCACATATATTTCATTAATTAAGAATAAGTTACTTGCTCTGTAATTACTGTACAGTCACAATTATAATTAAAATGATTAATAAATCAAATCCATCAATAAGATGTTTTTTTTCTTAATTATTATTTATTCTACTAAAGCTTCAAGGTTTTTATCGTGTGATGAATGTTTTTATTAAGATTATTATAACCATCTAGTCAATATAACGCAACAGCTACATGTTTATAATATTCATGGAATCTTTGCCTCAGTGTTAGATTGTAATGCAGACTAGAAATCACGATGGCACACATATCCCGACGGTTAGCACGCAACTTTTTATCGAGGTCGGTGGAATAAGTAATCTACCAGATGAAACGATTGCAAGTCAAAGGTTCCACTTCAATATTTCCGTATACTTAATTGATTCCATAGATTTTGGTACTTAGTTGATTCCATCTACTTTAATGATGTAATCACATTTGCATTTATTTTAGAACTAGCGCAATATCTGTTGGTTGTTTAATTCTTTTATTTATCAGACACATATTGTAATCTGACAATCAGATAAAAAATATCAGATACAGTTTATAATTTCGAGGTTACGACTCTTTGTCTGTCACTGCAGTATTTTATTGGAGTCAGTGCAAAAATCTTAAGGTAACGTTCATCTATCAATGGCCGCTTTAGTCATTTGTGACTAGTCATTAATGTGTCATCTTGGTTGTTCTGTAACTACTTCTGAGATTGCATTAGCACGCAAAAGCGATTTTATCCCAATTTTAAACCTTTCTCTCCATTGTTCGACAGTAGATGCACGTCTGAATGATGATTCATAAATTGCAATCTTGAGATTCGGTCGCATTATCATGTTTACTTTATGGGATCGTATTCGTCACCTTAATCTTGTTTAACCCACTGACCCACATAGCTTTGGAGATGTTATTATTCTTCAATCGGCAGCACTTATTCAGATGCAGACCACGTCTTCATTCTTTCCGTTTTCGCGACATTCAACGGTCTAGAATTGAAATCTCATGTAGCTTGCACGACATTAATAAACTTTCTTACATTTGTTGCACCGGATCTTATATGCAGCTCGTATGTCCGAACTACAAATAGCAGCGAAAATAATTGTCAACGGTGCGAATCTAAAAATACAAGTGATTCGGGTCCGGTTGAATCATGCGTTGTTTTTGAGAACATTATTCCGCAAACCAAAGCTAACAGATATTTACCTTTATCCTCTTATTTAACGCCGGCACTGTTTAATTATCTAGTCAGATTTATGATTAGTACAATGGTTGTGAATTAATAAACCTCCTTAATTAATATGTGTTTGTCTTTGAACAAATTGTCGCTTAGTGATCTTAATTAACTAAACTTAATCTTGCCTTATACTAATGCAGCCAAAATGAAAACCAAAGCATTTATAATTCAAAATACAATGCCAGACATTAATCCTTTGCGATCGTTATCAACATAACAATAAACTCTACAAAAGCTGGCTCTTGCGTCTCAAATCAGGCAATTAGACAACTATAACTCTTATAAAGAGAATTTATTACCGGACAGCCGTGTAAAATGTAAATCGATTACCGAGTAGAATTCATTTTCTGTTAATTTCGCGAGTGCCGTACCGAATATGGACAGATCGTTCGATGTCCAATGTCGTGAGCAAAAAAAGTGCTGGTCCATTCGGTTATAATTCGTATAAATTAAACGAGATGGTCCAAGGCTACTTTGGGGAAAATCGGTAAGAATCGTTCAGTTCTTGTGCTTATTATCGAATACCATATATGAATATAAAACATTACCCCTATCATTTCATTTATTATATTGCTAGTTCACTTGACAACCGCGGTTGAGTAAATAAATACACACAGACAGACAAATCTACCGACTTATGCAGGAGTAGCAGCAGTTGTCTTCAGGTTGTTAAAAATGTTAACTTCAGGGTGATGTAGAATAGTGTTTATCGTATTTGCAAGCTTCATCTTTCGATTGTTAAATACTTGCAATAGTATTTCTTTCGAGTGTTGAGGGTGTAATCCCAATAAAATTGATGAAAGCAACGCGGCATAACAGCGTTAAGAAGCACTTGAAAGTTTCGACAGGCTCTGCCAACGCCAGGGTGGCCGAGAGGTTAGGCAATCGCCCGGCATGCGAGCAACGCGGGTTCGATTTTCAAGTGCAATAATATATTTAGATTTAAAAAACAATAATTTGATGTAGAATCGATCATAGAATACAGGACAAACATAAAATATGTTTTTAAATAGCATGCAGACTTTATATTGTTAGTTTTTGTTAGTAGAGGGGAAATAAAAATTGGTGTAAAGTGCGCATCAATGTGTCGGTGACTCGGTGGCCTCTGCCCTCTCGTTTGCTTATTGCGTAGAGTAAGTAGTTGTTTTCAGTGCCAATTATTGTCTTTCCCATCCCCTTTTTGTAAAAAAAAGAAACAGATAAAGAGCCACTTAAATCGTCGTATGAACCTGTACATACTCCATAAGGGTCCAGTCCCTACCGACACCCCACCGTATGACCGTTGGCATTCTAAAAATACGTTCTCCTAACAATGCAACATAAAAACAAAGCACATAATTTCGAGTAGATCAATATTTCTGTTGAAACATTCCGAGGAAAAATGTTTGCATTCTTTTTCCATTCCAGAGTTTGCTTTATCTAATTTTGAAATATGGTGTTATATTCTTACTTGTTTAAGTTTCTGAAATTAATTTCTGCGTCTCTTTAAGGTGCTAACAGATCTCAAAGATTTTATTAGTTGTAACTAGCAGTTCCCCGCGATTTCGCCTGTGCCAAAAGTCTGATTTTCCATACAAACTTTTATCTCCCATCTCACCCCCCTGATGTTTTTATATCGCGACGAGAAGTTTACCCCTATTTCACCCCCTTGATGATTTTATGACAAAAAGTAGCCTATGTCCTTCCCAGGGTCTCAAACTATCTCTGTATCAAATTTCATTTGGATCGGTCTAGTAGTTTCGGAGCCTATTCAATACAAACAAACAATCAAATATTTCCTCTTTATATTTACTTGCGGCGTTGCTGTAATAGACATATTCCAGCAGTGCCGTTTGTAAGGCTTTTAAAATATCTGTGTGTGTATTTTATTTTTATTTTATTTATCATTATTTTATTTTATGGTAATGTATTATTCATTATTAATTTGCCTGAATGTGTTATTATGAGCCCTGTGTAGCTTGAAATAAATGATTTGAGTTGAATTGAATTGAATTTATAATATTAGTGTGACAGATGATTATCATCAGAATTTCATCAAAGGACGATATTGTGTAAGTAGTAAGTAGACTATTGCATATTTAATACGTAGTTGTTATCATGTTTATCACCTGTATTGGTTTCATGTGACACTCGTCTGTATGATATTGCCATCACTTGTCACTGATTATTTTGCGATATCCATATCATTCGATATTTCATATTGCATGCATTTTGCTCAACACTCTTATTAATTACTAATTCTAGTTTTAAATAATGTTCTCACTAATTTGAATGATTCCACAATCAATAATGTATGCTTAACCAGCAACGCATTTTAAGTTAGCATATCAAATCATCTCTTCGATACAGATAGATAGCAGTAATAATCGTACGAAACCAGTTTAATTTCCAAACAAAGATGAAGGTAGGTTACATAAATGAGTTCATATAAAGCAATGACTTGAGATAGGGAGAGGAAAGTCCACATCAGGTCGTTTGCGTCTCTTTACTTTTATGAGACGTGCAAATATTGACAAGAAACATTATCTATCGGCAGTTACGTGTCTCGCTATATTTAGGTATGTTTCACTTTCAAATTGTACCGCATATTATAAATTATCGGTTTATCAATAAAATCTGAAAAGAGAAATTAGATTAGTCCTGTCAGTATTAAGTTATTGTAACAGATTGCAATGGCTTAATGAAAGTCTGAAAGGCAATGCTGTGTGCATAAAATAAGACTTGACAGAATATAATATTTTCTAGTAAGTAAAGTCTTATAGGAGTTATAGTAAAATAGGCATTCTATGCCTAATGTAGCACAAGGGATGAAATTTCGTGCGGAGAATCCAAATTTTGTGCGGACGAAGTATTGTTCAACAATAAAATTGTTCGAATACTAAAATATCGCTCTGCAAGCTAGCTAACTATAAAGATAGACAGATGACTCTTTATTGCATACCATAAAATAAAAAACAAAGTAATTTACACAGAAAGATGTACAATGTAGGCAGTCTTACCTTTAAAGGCGATTTCTTAAAAATTACTTGGAAAATTCTTGATATAAGTATATAACTTATGGTCTTTATTAAAGACATTATCTCGTTCTGTACTTACATGTGCTAAATTAGTTTAATACGTCTACCCTGGTTTATGTAAATATATTTTTTAAATAATGTTGGTATTCCGCGTAATGCCTCTCTTTGAGGTAATTTGAATTTATTCGTGTTCCATAATTCACTTTCTGGAGAGCGTGGATGTGGCCTGAATACGGATGCGTTCGTTATTATCAGGCTACTCGAATTAACCTCTTTCATTTTCATTGAAATTAATTTCTACAAAAATCTATACTAAAATTAAATTACCTGAAATACCAATTCGGCATTTTCAATTTTTTTGGAGATTTAATACCTATTTTTATACATTTTTTATTAATACTTAGGCAGACATTCCACTGGGATCCAGTTCATATTATTTAATGTGAATTCCACTCTAGATAGACGCAAGAGGACGTAGAATTAAAAAGTTTGGTGCTTACTGTTGGTATGTCAACAACTTAATGTAACGAAGGGACCAGAGAGAGTAGAATATGTCCAAACTGTCTCCTTCCCTTTTAACTTGATCCAAGTTAGATTAGTCTGGAGAATAATCCATGCTCAATTTACTTTTATCTACTTTTCATTTAAACACAATTTTTCTAATTACAATGGCTATCAGCCATTGAAATAAGAAAACATCCAAATTTCAATAGAGAAGATGGTTGGAAAGTTCCACCGGCATTGGATCCTATTCTAGCAAAAGCCAAAACAACACTTTGCAGTGCAAGACCTCAAGACACGGTAAGCTCTTTCTGCGTAAATAGGAACGTAAATTAATATTAATGAGTGACGGTAGTTACATTTTTCAGAACTTTGTAATTGACAAATAATACCTTAATCTCCCTGTGACCACGAACGCTGTAAAGTGTTCGAAACGTCAGGTTTTAAATAAAATGTAAATAAATCGCGAAGTAATCCGTAAAATTGTGTTTTAATGAGTTCAACAATTCGCGTAAAAGAAACAAATATTTATCCACATTTTCTGTGTGTTTATATCCGAATGAATGTATAATTTAGACGGAACGATATGTAGGTACTTTCTCTTTTAAGTTTGTTTTGTTTTACTCGTACATAAGCAAGTCCTAATTATGTAACGCGCCTATTTTCTAAGATTATACCAATTACCGCGCGATGTTGCCTAACAGTATCCAAACGGATCGTTTCCGTATATACTCACATTGAGAATTACTCCAATTATAATATATTGTACGTAATTATCTAATACCAGCGGGTTCTTAAAGCAAATGATGGATTTTCTTTACAAACTTCCACCCCGCTCTTAACCCCATTAAAGCATGTTTTCTAGGATAAAAACTATCCCATGTCCTTTTCCAGGACTCAAAATATCTCTATGACAAATTCCATTTAAATCTGTTCAGCGGTTCAAGCCGATTTTTTTGTTGTCCCTCAGTCATGCACGTGATTCGTGTTATCTCCTTACCTACACGAGGCTAGGATATCGAAATGACAAATTTGTGCTAAATAATGACGCAAATGCGTGTCACATAATCAATGCTGAATGATGCCAACTGCACTGCAAGCAACAGTTGTTTACATACTCGTATTGACAACATGTGCAATGTGTGTGGTCGAATGGAATATTAGTTCCCGATGCTTCCATATGTTGAACCTTAGGGTCAGTAAGTAAATTGTCATTTAATTAAATCCATACTAATATTATAAATGCGAAAGTGTGTCTGTCTGTCTGTCTATTACCTCTTGACGCTTAAACCACTGAACCGATTGAAATGAAGTTTAGTATGGAGACAATTCGAGACCCTGGAAAGGACATAGGCTACATTTTGTCGCGATATAAAAATATTAAGGGGGTGAAATGGGGGATGAAATTTATATGGAAAATCCAACTCTTGCGGGCGAAGTCGCGGGGAACCACTAGTAGTAAATATCCGAAAAGTTGAATTCTTATCTTTATTTTTAATGACATTATATTTTTGCACTCTAACGTCCAAGTTCAACTGTTTCAAGTTAAACTGTCCAAGTTCACAAACAAGAATTCTGTAATTGACTTATAATAAATTATTGTTCTTAAGTCTAATAAACATTCACTTTGTATTCTTAAGATTCGATATTGCACTTCAAAAATGACATCTAAGGCGGGAATCAAATCTATGTTCATAGCAAAACCAGAACACACGCCCACGGATTTGGAAAAGCCAATCTATTTAATCTCATATTTAGTTATCCAGCTTACCCACACTCTGACTAGAAACGCGAAGAAATTGTGAAAGAAAAACAGATTGAAGTTGTGGTTTATCACAGTTTACCACTGCTTGGGACATCGAGTTTGCACAATTGTTTCAATGACCATAAAAATGAACTCAGCGCTCGACTGGTTGGATTATCTTTAAAAACATATAATTTATTTATGCATAACTTATTCCTTTACTATCGTTACCTGTTTATTTATGTAAATCCGAATCGTAGCTGCTTGTAATAGGATCTTTTTATGACGTAAATCGACATGCAGTAGGCGGATAATGTTACTGGAGTTGCCATGACAGTTATATTGCACAAATATGGCGACCGCGATTTGCTAAATGGACATATGGACGTTTCTGGCATTGTTATATTCACTGGTGGCTACTGGTTTGGGCTTTTCGGAGATTTCCTTTCTATTCAAGTAAGAAAGCGTATTATTTAGTAATTTGGCTTAGAAGTAAATGGCAGGAAAGATTGTCATCTTCATTGGTCTTCTTTTCTTACAATCGTTTTGTGATGGGAAAAAATAAAATACAATTATTTTGCTTTAAATTTCCGCTAAGAGACTCTAGCGCAGGCAACAAAACCACACCAACCGCAACCGCATTAGTCTAGAGTCAAGAGCAAACCCATTTCAAACAAATAAAAAAAAACCGCGTTGAGTACCAGTTCAGGCAAATGCAGATTGCACCGCCCTCTCTCCCTGCCCTGAGATGTTGTCGCCTCATCGACAACATCTCCTGAGGATGCCGCGTGGAGTGGCGAAACGCGTCGAGGTTTTTTGCACGTTGGTGTTGGTAACTAACAACTGCATTAGCTGTAGTGCATGCGTATTGAGAGAGGGAGGGCGGTGCAATCTGCATTTGCCTGAACTGGTACTCAACGCGGTTGCGGTTGGTGTGGTTTTGTTGCTTGCGCTAGCGTCTCTTAGCGGAATTTTAAAGCAAAATAATTGTATTTTATTTTTTCCCATCTAATAATGGATTTCCGCAAAGTAACGCCTGATTCTATTAATTAATTAAATCGTTTTGTGTTTTTGTAGATTTTAATGTTTGCACAGAAGTCTGTCCTCACATTCTTTAACAACAGCATTACCTACTACGTCCATTATCTACAAAATACTATACTATAAGACATTTATTTATTCTTCTGCTTATTTTATGGTGCTGTCAATATAACATGTTGTTAATGGTACTAAATTGATATTGAATAGAAAAATGTTGCATTTAAACAAAATAATGTCTAACTTATGGCATATCAAAAGGAACATGGTGTATTAGTTCTGTCAAGGGCCTATCCCGCTTGGCGAAAAGTCGTTGTCATTGTAGATAAAGATGTCGTGTACCACTTTTGTTTTCTGCGCCATTTATCTCGTTTCTTGCCGATGGTCGTTCACCGGCTGCAATGCGGATCTGTGCGTGGCAATAGACATAAACAGTCGTACTACTCGACGTGTGAATTAGACTGTGAGATAGTTCAGCACGCGACGCCTCTAAACTCCAGTGATAGAACGCACACTCGATAGATGTGCGCGGCGAGTTGTGAAATTGGACGAAAGATAACTATATCTCTCTCCCTGGCTATATGTCCCACATGGTGATGGGGTCAGCCTTCTTTATTTTTCTACTCCACTTCGCCCTGTCTTCGATATCTTCGGAAGGTATGAGGACCATATCGTATTTTGGAAATTTCTTCACAAGTGCTGAATTGTCAGAAACGTGTATTTCGAATAGTAAAATAATAAATTGTGACTTTAAAACATTCTTTTGTTGAATATCCAGTAATAAGCGTACCTGGTCATAACCATAGATGTAAAACATTTGATCCTTTGATCCTAATCAAATGCCCAATATTATTTCATGTAACATGCCTACCCAAAACCAGACTTATTCTAAATGATTTGTTTACAATCATGCGTGTATATTGTCTATAGTCTTGTGTATATAAATCCTCTTTGAAACGATAATGTAGCGATAAGTTAACATAAAGCGTAAAGTTAACTCACGCCGAAGGAACATGGGGTCTGGTCCCGTTTAACAATAAAGCTTATCCCTTACCTAACTCGCCCGCCGTCACGCAGAAAGGATTCGCCCGTATCATTTTATAAGGCAAATATTGAATGCACCAGATGTTACCCTTTTATTCACCTATAAAATCTTCCGCAGCTCTCCGGAGTTATAAAGTCATAAGCAAGTTTACGGTACACGCGTCTGGTTTTAAGAGTGCTACGCGTTGTGAAAAATCCTTATTAGGAATCTTTATCAGCTCTAAAACGCTTTCCTGTATATATTATTATGTTAGTAAGTAATCTCAATGATTATGTAGACGTTGTACTTAGTTAGTACTTAAGTACTCGTAGGTGTTTATTTTCATTTATTTGGTAATTATACTCCTGCCCCAAATCTAGTATGAATTACTTGTGTTGATCTATTAAGTTATTGCATTAGAATTAATGTCAGAATTTGGTAAAGGATAAATCAGGTTGCCAATTACGCCATAGGGAGAAAAGCAAAATATATTTATATTCTGGTTATAAGATACCTTTTCTATTCAGTCGAGGGCAATTTGTCCACTTTTAGAATCTTACTGGTGTTTAAATTTTACTTGAATCTAAATTGGCTCTCTCCGTGTCCGAAGGAATAGTCTAGAGCAAAGAATTTTCATCTACCCTAAAGTCGTCTAGACTTAGGATTTACTAGATTAGTGCACGCTATTAGATAAACGCTTCGCCAAAATGTTGGTCCGACGCTAATGAGTTTAATGAAAACAAGATATCTTAGAGTTATTTAATGCAGACATCTTTATGTGGAATTAATTTAACGACTGCAGCTTTTGCTATGAATTGCACGAGTTCTTGTTACGCATATACCTACTTAATTATCTCGTGCTGCTAAAAGTAGGTACAAATCCCACACCCAAATAATAATGTATCTATATGTATTTTACCTCCTCACGAATAACATTATTTCAATAAAAACTACAAACAATTGTAATACTTTACTATAATATCCTTTGTGAATGAAGTCATTGTTTCTAACGTTGCTAATCTCGATTTGACTGACTGGAACAAATAGTTTCCACGTGACTTGCTTATACGGTGTTAAATTAAGTACAATGTCAATGCCAATTCAGACACTGCCTTTCCTAAGCCTGGCCGAGGCCGTGGCTCAGAACGTGCATATAACGTGGTAAGAGTAAGCTTACTCCCTCATGCTAAATGGTTCACGGAAGATCAGATGGCCTACTTTATGATTCGATGTCCTTAAATATAAGGACTCGGCTCAGAGTCAAACATAAGTACACGTCCTACTCACTGCATCCCGAAACGAGAAAGACGCATAGGAAAAAATAAGAACGCGTTCTCTACAAGCATATATATACATATATATAATAGATGGTCCGAATGTTCAATACGGCAAATGCTAGAATCATTAGATGGTCCGAAAGGTCAATACAGAAAATATTTTAGAATCATTAAATGATCCAAATGGACAATACAGCAAATGTTGTAGAATCATTACAAACCTCCACCGTTCTATTTGTTTTATCAGTGTTTACGAAGCAGCTTTTATTGGGTATTCGTCTTTGGTCGAAAAGAAAATTTTGATGATGATAAAACTTTTTAAGAGTTCCTTCAAACTTTTATTTCCATCTAAGTAATAGATACTATTCCTTGTTATGTTAGTAGTTTGAAGCCTACTGTATTGGCATCTATTGTGAGGTTTGTATGCTTTGCACTTGTTAGACCTAGGTATAAACATTTGCACAAACGCAACCTTAAGAGCTAAAGTTCATAAGGCAATTTCCCTTGCACGGTGTTGTATGACCGTTATGATTCAATTTTCGCACGTGCCCGATAGTAACACGAGTAGGCAGCAGTAAAGAATACTATAAAGTCTTACAAGTATGCAGTGTTCTATTAATATCAAACATAGGAAGCGACAACACTGCTACTAATCATTTTAAAATTGCAATGCAAGACTAAAGCATTAAAACTAAAAAAAATACAGCTGCACGCTAAGGCCGTCAGATTGTAAACAGTGCATTAGAAAAACAGTCTTTGAACGGATTAAACCAATGGTCTAAAGTAAGTTTACACGAAATACGAGTGAAGGAGATTCTTAAAATTTCTAACGAGGGGTTTTATTGGACGAACGTGCAAAGATTTATTGAATCGCCAGCGTAGACTCAAGTTCTCAACCAGGCGTCCTATTAAAGTAATTAGTAGCTGGTGAGGTTACCGTTCAGATAACCGATTTGCTTTATTACGCTAGCCAAGCGTGATTGTGAAACAGTAAAACTCATTAAACTCGCTTAATCGCCGATTTAAAACGATTGCGATCTATGGTATGTGTGGATTATGTTGAGGCTTCTTTCATGGTTGAAATGTTTCTTTATTGTTTGTTGGAAAATATTTATTGCGTTTTGTTGCAAGGTTTTCTACTAGATATTAACTTTTGTTGACGCAACTCTGTTTTTTTTTAAATGTTTAATGATTATATCCATATTACTAATCCTTATCATCAAAGCTCAGTATAGACTGAGCCCTGTAGGACAAATTTTGATAGATTTTAGCGAAACGCCAAGACATCAATTTTGGGTTATTTTAGACGAAAGATCTGTTCTCATTAAAAATAATATTGAAATATACTCTGCGATTTCTAAACGTAATTTCTAATTAATCAAGTGACGCAATTTGGCAAATGTTCACGCATTCGGGACAATATTTGCAGCAACATTCCCATACATTACTGTGAGGCACACAATAGAACAAAGACCGATGTTTCGCTCGAAACGTATCGCTCCCTTCGCTGTAAGGCCATAAATTAAACATCATTGTTTGCTTTCTTTGATTCTGCTCGTGACCTTTCAATCGTCATTGATATGTTTATTTGAGAGTCGATTAGTCTTTCAATAACATTTTTTACCTTATTATTCTTGACGTCCTTTTCCTGTTCCTTTAGTTAGTTTGTATGATTATCGATAACTTTGTCATGAATTTTTAAATACATCATGTTTATTAGGAGCTGCTTAAGTCTTAATTTTGTATCTCCGTTATAACTATAATATATTTTTGGCCCAAAATTAATAACCGATCCGTAATCCAAGATTCAATTTCAATCCCTGTCACTATCAATCTATTTGCGTATTCATTGAACAGTCCTTGGTAGTGTCAGAACACGTTCAATGGATACTATTATTTTAGATTTTGAGCGTTAGTATAGTCTGTAGTTTTACTATAAAGCAAAATTTAAAAATGATGTTTTCTCTCCTTTCCAGCTTACAACCACCACGCCGACTTTACCACTGCCAACTATTCCGCCCTTCAGCGTGCTTAATGTCGCAATGCTAGACAATTTTAGTAAGAACGCTCAAGCCCATAGGCAATTAGAGAGGTGCTGGCGTACGTGACGTCATCGCCGAAGAGGGAGCGACATGAGCCAGTCGCAGGATGAGGCCCGGGCGGCCAGGATACAGAAGTATAAAGAAGAGAGGAGAAAGCAGCTGACAGCTAGAACTGCCACTTTGTTCTCGTCGAACGTTACTGAGAGGTGCGTACAGATTAGTACAGTTTAAATTTTAAGGGCAAAGATTCTCCCATATTATGTCTAATACCTACTATTTGAACATTATATTCATCATCATCAGCCACAGGTAGCGTTGGGTTTACTCCCCGGAATATTTCCAACTGTTGGGTTTATTCCCAAATTCGGGGAAAGTATGCGGAATATTTCCAATTCGTCGGGAAAATAGGGAAAATACTCAAAAGTGCACTTAAAGTAATAAAATGCGAGAATTTTGCTATTTTGATAATGGTTTTACGCCTGTAGCACACCTTCACATAAAACCATAACAGCGGGACCACGCTATTTTTGCCTGTTTGTCAGTTTTATTACACCAAACGTAAACGGCATGTTCTAATGCTTAGGTTTATCTGAGTCTCTCTTTCTTTGAGATTCGACGATCCTGTAGTATACTTCCTACTACTGTATATACGATGTCGCGAATTGGTGCAGAAATGTAGAAGTTTGAGAAGGATTGGAGAAATCTCGACTTATGTTTAAGACCCCGTTTGTTAACGGGGTCATAGTAAAATCTCTACATTAGAAACGGCAGTTTGGCTTCTGTTAAGTTTGAATATTTGAGACAAATGATAATAAAGTTAAATCTTCGTTATTAAAAACAAGAAATTCAGGAAACAAAACGGGTAGGTCTGTTTTCTTCGAGGTGTCTAGGTGAACATACTTAAAGTCCCGAGTGTGGTAAGTGAGCTATCAACGGAATAGTAAAAGAAAGGCGCCTCTTTTGTTTATATTTTTTTGCTTGTCAACTCGAAAATTGCTTGTTTTATTTTAGGACACATTCATTTAGATTATTTTTCTATAGGTCCAAAAGTGAACAAGATATTACAAAGTATCTGATTTGTTGACAAGTTCAAAAACTTAATTCCATATGCGGATAAATCGCGCAATACTAATTTAATGTTTCGAACAAATAAAGGCGATTTTGCACATGTAATAGATTTAATTAAAGAGAATTGTAAGTTTTTTTTTTAGTGTTTGTATGAATAACATCAAAAAAAGTTTGAGATCACTAGCATAAACTGATATCATTCTTTAAATTTAATTTTATCAAGAAAAATGTTTTGTTGTGTGTTTTCTTTAAACAGAAAAACCCTTTGAAATTAAGAAAAAAAACTAATTTTAATTTT
Source organism: Pyrausta nigrata (assembly GCA_949316185.1). Taxonomy (NCBI): domain Eukaryota; kingdom Metazoa; phylum Arthropoda; class Insecta; order Lepidoptera; family Crambidae; genus Pyrausta; species Pyrausta nigrata. Next base: position 13,248,110 of record OX438949.1, on the reverse strand, counting down.
TTAAGAACAAAAATAGAGTAATTAACCATAGCACAATTGTAAGAGAAATTTGATATTAAGTAAAATACTGTTTAACCAAACTTAACGACAATTTATGATTAAAACGTTTTTATTCAATATAATATAACTACTCCTCTGGCTCGAACACATGCGGAGATCCTCCTGGGCCTGCTGAGGATCAAGTTATCCAGCATTTCTTGGGGTAACCTGTCCCATTCTTGGATAGCGGCTTCCCTGAGGTCTGGCACTGTCTGGGGACGTGGCTGACGGTTCCAAACAGCTCGCTTAAGAGCATCCCACGCGTGCTCTATTGGGTTTAAGTCAAGCGAGCCAGTAGGCCAGTCTAACCTTGTGATGTCGTATTCTCGGAGAGCAGCATTGACTCGTTGAGTTCGATGTGCGGGCGCATTATCATCGTCCAGTACAAATTGATGCCCATGGTTTACTCGGAATGGTCTGACAATTCCATCAATAGCAACTGCTTTATACATGTCTGCTGTCATGAAGCCTCGATACCTTCCTGTAGCAGTTCTTTGCCTTTCACGGTCTCCTGGTTTTCTCCAGACACGGACACGTCGGTTATCTGAATGATACTGATTCGCGATTCGTCAACGAAGAGACAGTTTTGCCAAATGGTTTCTTCTTCATCTTCTTTATTCTGCTGAAGCCTAGCCCACTCCAATCTCTGTCGTTGACGTTGCCGAGAATTCAGAGGCGCTCGCCAAGACCTCTGTGCTCGTAATCCAGCCTGGTGCAAGCAATTCCGAATGGTCTGAGTGCTAACTTCAAGCCCAGAGGCGGCCCGAACCGGTCGGTCAGCTAAATTACTCATCCCGTGGTACCTCTGCAACGTGGTCACGACACAGGATTGGGATATAGTAAGTCTGCGTGCTGTATTCTTCTTCCCTCAAAGTTACTATTCTTGCTCGTAAAACTTCTAAATATCCTTTTAGCATTTTTTCAATCACAACTTTTTGCGAAAAAATATTTAAAATCCGTCAAAATTGACTTAATCAGATTTCTGAGTGAGCGTAAGCTATGACTGAAAGCCTTTTTATATGGAAAAAGAATTGAACTGTTATTGTCTTGAAGTCTAATTGTATATTTTTAAATAAATAATCTTAAAAGAAGAAGAAAATTATAATCTACCGTTAGAAAAAAGATTTCGATTTTTCAGTGATCGTAAACTTTTTTTGATGTGTGTATTTAAAAACTCTACCGAATTTACCAATTTAGTTTTTTTTTACATTTTTAATTTTTATTTTACCACTTTAGAAGTGTTTTCTTTATCAAAAAATTTGTATTGCGAGATTTGTCCGCAGTTGAAATTAAGTTTTTGAACTTGTTATCAAATCAGATACTTTGTAATATCTTGTTAACTTTTGGCCCTACAGAAAAAAAAAATCTAAATGAATGTGTCTTAAAATAAAATAAGCAGTTTTCGAGTTTACAAGCAAAAAAATATAAACAAAAGAGGCGCTTTTCTTTCACGATTCCGTTGATAGCTCACTTACCACACTCGGGACTTTAAGTATGATCACCCAGACACCTCGAAGAAAACAAACCTACCAATTTGTTTTCGGAATTTCTTGTTTTTAATAACGAAGATTTAACTTTATTATCATTTGTCTCAAATATTCAAACTTAACAGAAGCCAAACTGCCGTTTCTAATGTAGAGATTTTACTATGACCCAGTTTCTTTACGTCGAGATTTCTCCAATCCCTCTTAAACGTCTACGTTTCTGCACCCATTCGCGACATCGTGGGCAGTAATAGGAAGTATACTACAGGATCGTCGAATCTCAAAGACAAAAAGACTCAGATAAATCTAAGCATTAGAACATGCAGTTTACGTTTGGTGTAATAAAACTGACAAACAGGCAAATGTAGCGTGGTCCCACTGTTGTGGTTTTATGTAAGGGTGTGCTACAGGCGTAAAACCATTGTTTTAATAGTTAAATTCCCGCATTTCATTAATTTAGGTCCACTTTTGAGTATTTTCCCGCCGAATTGGAATATTTCCCAATCTTTCCGTTTTTTCCCATACTTTCCCGTATTTTTCTTTTCCATCCCAATTTTTTCTTTCCCTTGCCCATCGCTAGCCACAGGGCGTCTACTACTGAACATAGGCACCCCCTCCTTATAAACTTTGTCCATAATAAGTTTAAATAATAAAATTAATATGTTTTTATTTAACTCGTATTTAAGTAGAACCTCTGAAATTCGTAGTTATGTATTACTGTGGTGTTAATTGACATTTGTCTTTCCCATTCCAGGCGTCCCAAGAAAGCCGCTGGTCGGTCGCAATCCGATGACGCTGCAGAACACCTCAAGTCTTCCTCGGAGCTAAATCTCAACACAGCTTCAATTTCAGTGCCTATTAGAACCACCCGTACTTCACGTTTAAGAGCCGCTGCCGCCACCCATTTAGACTCCTCGCCGTCCCCTAGGAAATCCAATAGAAGTTCATCAGTCCAATCTCTGTTAGAAGACGCCAAGAAAACACCCAAAAACTCCAAAGTTATAGACAGAGACAAACAAAAGTTAGCCACCAACAGAAGACAAAGCAACGAAAAGGAAAATGTTAAAAGCCCTCCTACGGCTCACTATTCCGACAAAGAAATTGGTGCTATTAAAACAAAATCGAAACATTCCAGTCGTAGAAATATTTTAGAAAAAGACAAAAGTAACTTTTTATTTAGTCCTAAAGATAAAAATGTTGACGAGAAACAAGTTTCAAGAGATGAAAAACGAAAGAGAAATTCCGTAGCAGAAAATAAGGTAGATAGTCTGAAGATTGAAGATAAAGTTGAAAATGCGGTGTGTGTTAAAGATGAAGAGATTTTTAATGATATCTTAGCCGATAAGGTTTTGTCAGATAGTCTGGAGAAGAAAAATATCGAGGATTTGTTTAACGACCTTGTGGTTGATAACTCAGTCGCCCAGAATGACATCGAAGTTGAGTTGAGCGATGTTGTAAAAACTACAAGGCTCAAAGATAGTCACAAAGATAACATTCCCGCGGTTGAAGCTATAGAAGTCAATAAAATTGTTAATGTAGTGAAATTAGAAGATAGTGGTGTGCCAAAAGTTGTAAATGATGATGTAGGAGGATTGTTAGGAGCCGTGTGTGTTCGTAAAGTAGAAAGATTTAGTGAGTTGCTCAGTAATTTATGTTCACCGTGTGAAGCAGATATTTTGTTCGAGGACATTTTGGTTGAGAATGGGATTGATGGAGATAGCGACTTGGTGAGTAAAAATTTTTTTACAAAATGTAACTTTAGTAAAAATTGTTAAGGGTTTCCATAATTGTAATCAATCCGTAATCTTAATTGACACAGGTATAATATGAAGAGTACATACATAAATCTTCAATAGGTATTATTTACGACGATAGTAGCATGACATCATAGCAAATATTTGTATGACTTCGTATTTGTATTAAGTTTACATAACATAATTTGTTGAAGTGAAACCTGTGATATAAGTCTGTGCTTAGCAGATAGCCCCTTTTGTATGTTTCCGTAATTGGATACTGCTAATAATGTTTGTTCAAGTAATTGCTCAGTGCCGTAAAAGGCGCTAACTATGATTTGTGCTTCGTTATGGACAGTTCAGAGTAAGAACTTTGAACTGTCCATAACATATACATATGATAGATAGGACATCTATCTGCATAGTAGGCAAAATAACCTTATGTATTCTGCTAGAAAATGTTCTCAATGCTGCAGGTATAACATATCTTTGACGCCTTGATTAGGTTCCAACCAGGCCTCATAAGCAGAGAATCCAATAAGAGTGCTTATAAAGTGCCTAAGTTTTTTGAATAGGACTATGATCTGGATACTTTCAAGAAAAGACTTAATAGGCCTAGCCAGACATGTTTCATCCTCGGCCGCATTGGCACTTACCATCAGGTGGGTTTGCGGTCAAATGTCTGCCTATTAATAAATAAATAAAATACAGTGTGATTTAAATTTAACTAAGGATACGAGATCTTTGGTGGTTCGTAATAATTATGTAGTCGGCAACACGCCAGGTTACCCACATGAACTTCGAAAACAGCTTTTATTTCGTAGGGAATAGAGGCGGTCTCAAGGTCAAAGTCTGATGCGCGGCTGTGTGTACAGGCTTTGCAGTTGTGATAGGGGCGATTTTTTAACAATAATGTGTAGTCGCGATTTCTTGATTAAAAATAACTAACAGGCTCTGTAGCTGTAAGTATTCAAAAGATTTGCCAGATCATTGGTCAGATTTATAACACTGTCGAGATCCATTCACCTAAATTGTGAGAATATCTTAAATGGCAGCGTGATTAATAGCCCATGTTAATCCGTTGTCGCCACTGAGTGCCTAATCTTGCCTTTCGCCAATTAATAAATGAGCAGACGATTCGGGTCAGTCTGTTATATTGTACCGCTGGTCACCTTAACAGGTTTCCGCTGTTGGGGTTAGGATTATCTTGAAGTCTTGGCGAGTGCATTAATATTGTTCAAATTGGATTCTGTTTTGTAAAGCTTCTTCTTGAGTTAGTGTGTTATTGAATAAGAGCCTCGATGATGTATTAGCGGTGTCACTACGTATTGAGTCGTATCCATCCATGGCTTGTCGTAAAACTACAAAAGATCGAAGGGCAGCAAATTAGTATGGTAGAGTTTTGGTTTGTTTGTAACGTCGACTTAAGCCTACAAACATGGAGTAAAAGTATAAATATGTAAAACAAATGACAGAAGTATTACAAAACGATCTTTATCCCAAAATAGCTCTAACATTTTAAACAGGAACAATTCATCATGAGACCGGTATATTTAAATAAGGAAAATAAAAAAGGTTAACATACTAACTCTATAATATTACGTAAAACGTGAGTTTTAACCAAGTCCATTAACTCATGCTGTATACTAATTAATTGACATTTAGTTCGTGCCATTATAGAAAAAGATACAGTAAATCCAACACGTATAAAAGGTCACATAATCCCAGCGCAGGAGTTGCATACCAGGATACTATAACCGTACCATAAACGTCATAAACAGACTACCCTACTGTGACCTTGAGACCGCCTCCATTCCCTACGTAATAAAAGCCGGTTTCTAGTTCAAATGGGTATTCTAAAATGCTGCTGACTGTTCTGGCAAGGAAACGAATATAACGCGGTTTTGGTCGGAGACAGAACGATAAAGTGGGAATCGTCCCATACTTTGGTTTTCGTTTAACTATCTTCTAACTACCTTTTCATTAATCGTTCGCTACAAGGGCATAAAAGAGAGACGGACGCTCGGCATCCCTTGCACCAACACATGCCAGTAGTCCAGAGGCTAAAGAGCCGGCATAGTTTCGTCAAAGAGTATCCCCTCCCCTCCTAGTCCTCTAGTCCTAGTCCCCCTAGTCCTAGACCCCTCTAGTCGGCAAAGCTAATCAAGCCCGGATAAGCCTTTGGAAAGAGAGATACCCGAAGAAATCTCCCATTCCGCTTAGAGAACAGCTTCCCCTGGGCATAGTATACCTTGGCAAATTTGGAAGTCCTTAAATAGACTGCGGACACAAGTCAAAGCAAGGAGAACATGTACAGATGGGGTTTTGTTGCGAAGCATGCCTGTGTGGTGCCTCTCCACAGACGATGGCACACCTATTGTCGCACACGTGTCCACCTGCACACGTGCGGACCTGTACAACGCTACTGATAATGTTCTATCAGTCGCCGAGTACTGCACCCTTATTCACAAACACTCGGAAAGTTTCCGTGTCGGATTGTTTTCGTATGTAAATGTCAACACATTCTGTTATATAAGATCTCAAGACGTAACAAGTTTAAAACATTTAAATAAGGTTTTTATGTATGATATTTATTTATTTTCTATTGAAAACCCAATTTTTATATTAATACAGGTTTCGGAAATGTTTCGGACACCCAAAAGATATCGGAAAAGTTTTCAAAAGCTAATGTCAATTGTGCCGAACGCAAACGTCAGTTTTCGATTCGTTTGTTAATCGCTTTTTTGACGTCTTCGGAAACCTGCCTCTCAAGATTCGGAAAATGTAGTTTTCGACGTTTGAGAATAAGGGTGCTGCCTCTAAAATATAACGCCAGAGTCGACACGAAAAGAATAAGAACAAGGGTTGCTAACTAAAGGTACATTCTGGGACTTTTGTATTCTTCTACCTTGTGTTCATGGTGTCGGTAATGGGGCCAAACTAACTGCTAAATTAATGGCGATGGTTGCCCAATTTGTTCAATGGACGCTATGTTGTTATTGTCTCTAATTAAATTAATTAGCTTTATTGTTATTTTGTTTAGGAAGCAGTTGTCTTTTAATGCCCCGTTAATTGAAGACAAAGAAGATTTTATTGTCTGTGTTGTGATTATAATTAAGTGTTGACTTGTCTTCTGGTTGTAATTACCTATAACAGGCAAAATACATCTGAAAGTAACTTTCTTGATTCTTTTAATGGAGATATTGAGCGCTTGGAAATGTTTTTTTTATTTATGTAGGTAGGTAGTTACCCTAAATGTACTACGAAGAAAATGATGAATTTGATGATGATTATTAGGTACAGTCGGCAGCACATCAGGTTCCCCATTTGCCCCATGAAAACAGCTTTTATTACGCAGGTAATAGAGGTGGTCTCAAAGTCAAAGGGGTAGACAGACGTGTGGGTTTTAGTACGGGTCTTTTAAATATATTCAAACCGTAACGTAGTATGTTCCGGTTTGAATATATTTAATTGTGATTTTTCGGTAAATTAATGTTACTTTTCCACTTTTGTGAGAAGGTCTACTGTTATCGGATTAAGAAATGGTTAGAGCTTCCTAATTTATAGGTTCCAAAGTCGTGACGACAGTCGTTTCGTACGCGAGGTCTGCCTCTCGTACTCGGTTATCATAAAATCTATCATGATTTATCACATGTTCTTTAAAGCAGTTCGAAACAATGAGACCGTTTACTTCACAGCGCTCTAGTAACATTGTTCAACAATATTTATCACCGCCGCCAATTGTAACGACCAGACTAATACAATATTCGTTTACTAGTCGAACTTGACCCGCTGTTGTTACCGGACCAAATACGGTATAAATCTGCTAAACCTTCACCTTTAAGTTGAGATTATCTTCGCGATAATGTAATGTAAATGGAAGCCGTTGGGTGTCTCCATTTTTAACACACGGAAAGACTGCGCGTTTAAGTTAGAAGAATTGAAAATAATCAGGGCTACTACAGATTTTCACCAAAGCCGTTTTACATACCTAAGTTGAGCGTACTTCAGCGGGCGCTGAAGAGAAAACTGATTGGGGTCACGTTGGACCCTAAAACGAATGAGTGACTGAGACAGCAGAGCTAGATCACAGATGTCGACAAGCGCATAGCCAGACTGAAGTGGGAATGCAGGTCATACGGCGACCAGGGGATCAATAGCGTCTTCCAGGAAGACCTCAGATGATTTGGAAGGACGACATACAAAGACCGCGGTGAATGGCTTAGTTTATTTTGTATACACGAAGGTTCGAGACAGGCTGAAGAGAGAGCGAGAAAGAGAGTTGTCTACACCAAATTTGAAGTCGGTCTAGCCTCGTCAGAGGTTGGTGACTAATAGCAGAACTTTTTAATGGGGCCCCTCTATCATTCTTGGGCTATTCTCATAGGCTCATAAGACAATTGTGAATAAAACTTTTTATTTAATGAACAGTTTAAAACAACAAAAGTTTATTTTTACCATGACACCTTAAAAATTTGTCACTGGCTCCCTTACAAGCGAACCGATAAATGATGTTACTGTGCACCTGGATTTGAGTGGTAATGTCTTAAAAACGTGTCTACATTTTTTATCCAATCGTTTTGAAGGTAGAACTTATTTTGTCTAATTGCGTTATCCTGAATTTACCTCTTATTACTCTAGGCTACATCTAAACGTGCCGATGGCTGGATGTTTCGTCAGTTTTCTCGGATGTTTATTGTTCAAAACAAAGTTGGAGATTTTATCCACCTACACAATAAAAGTGAAGTCCCCAGTTGACTGAAATTTTCATAAGATTATACTCGTGTGGCCTGAGTTGTATCTACCGGGACATTTCATTAATAGCTCCTCATCTGCCGCCTATGAACAAGAAGGCACTCCAATACTTATAGTTTTTCTCACATATTTATATTTACTGACTTCGATCACTTACACTTTTAGTATGTGGAGGTATAGATTCAGTTTGACTGGTAGTTATAGCGTTTTTACTTGTTATTTCCGTAAAGGAATATACTATATTAACCCCTTGAGGATCAGAAGCATAAATTTTCTATTGTGTCTGGAAACATGATTTCTGAAGTATTAATGATTGTAGGTAATAAACATATTAATTTAGTCAAATAATTGAAATAAAGCTTGTAAGTTTAACTAAGTTCTTGCTAATGAGACTCGAATAATATATTGGTTAGTAACGTTAAATGTGCCCATGTGAATTTACCAAAAGCATTTACTGAGGTCTCGCACTACTAGCATTAGTGAAATTAGTCTGTAAACTTGTATAGGGATAATTCTACTCCGTTAACTTTAATGGCCTAACCTAACGGTTATTGTGGTGCTTGGGAATAACCCCTTTAGAAAAAATAAGTAAGTATTGCAAAAACAAACCATATTGCGACAAACTTTTCTCTACTTGTTACCCGACTGCGGAAGGAGGGTTATGTTTTTCGAGAGTATGTATGTAATGTATAATTGTTTGGCACGCCCTACAGCCTAAACGGCTGGACAGTTTTTGTCATATGAGGTGTCGTGAATTTGTCAAAATTGTGAGAGTGACATAAGCTATATAAATTTTAGAAATGGCGCCCGCAAATGGAAATAAAGGGGGGAGGGGGATTTATTTTTTTCTTACCATAGCAATATGGGTATCAAATGTAAGCCAGTAAAAAGTCCATTTCAAAAATATAAAAATTTTTGCAGTCGGTTGTTTTGTTTTTTCGAAAATTATATTTACTTGTTAAATATCGCAATTTACGAATAGCACTCTTAAGTACAAAGTTTACTTGAAGTTGCGTGGGTCGTCTCATCTTAATTTTACTTTTGTTTTAATATGACAACCTTACGACTAACCCTTCTTCGAGCTTTTAATTGAAATAAACTTCTAAGTCTAATATTCAGACTTTTCTGTCTTGTCTATAATTAAAATTAATGACAGACACGTTTGTTACAGATCAAGTTTGATTTCGCTTGTAGGTTAATATAAATTTAAGCGGCAGATTGCTTAGGTCAAAATTTATCACATGCAATCAGGTCAAGCATTTCCTCGATATGGCATTGTCGAGAAATTGCATGTAAATTATTATCTGGCGCGATATCCTCTTAAGGCGATGTCGAGGCAATTTGTTGTGACACGTTCTATCATGGAGAGGAATCACTTTCGTATCTACATGATTAGCTTGAAAGGCGTTTCCAATTAACTGAGCCCGCTGCAAGATCTAAAATTGACACTGACCTATTAATTTTAAAAGTTGGATAGTCTTTATAGTGGTCAAGATGATTGTTGTCAACAAACAATACCATAATATGCTGTCAAAAGTAAGTATTGTACAAGTGGTACCTTAAGGCTCATGAGATATTAACATTATACAATAGATATTTATCTCAGCATAATCTTTTACATCAAGCCTAGACAGGAAAACCAACCAAGTATGTATCGTTTCGGGCAATGTGGGGTTCGGTATTTAATCGTCACAAGCGCTGGTATTATGGCACAAAATAAGTACTAGTACTCCGTACAGAAGTATGACTTTGCAATGAAATTTTTTAAAATCTTATTTTACCACTTTAGCGGCGTGACTAGAATACATTCTCAACAGTTTTCTAGTACCAAATGCCTCCTCTGTTAATCCGCGGACAGACAAATAGATATGACGAAACAATAAACAGAAAAAGAACTATTCATGAACAGTAAACTTACCAGTAATGAGCATCAAACACCACTGAACCTTGATCACCTCAATTTGCACTCCATAATTAAACAAATTAATTATATCCATGAAACAAAAAACTTTTCCTCCATTCTTTAATTTTCATTATGTGACCTCCCACGCTACTGCCTGCCTCCGGCCTTCTGTCGGGCCATATTTTGAATCATCATTGGCAGTTGTATCGCATCCACTCCTTTCTTATTCGTTGTATGGGAAAGTTCAATTTTGGTGTTGTGCTTCGATCGCAGCGTCGATGGTAAAGTGGTCAAGAGAAACAAGACCAATTTTGGTAGCACCCACGGTATTAATCGGTGGTATTGTGTTGTCTGCGCTCGCGCATGTCTTGCTGACATGCTGGCGACCTCGTGTCTCAGTCACGATACTGCTTCTTATTTGGTTATGATCTTCGCGTACTTGGGTGTGGTGATGAAGTGCGATTTTATTTGTGTTGTCTATGTTTATACTTTATGTCTGTCATGGAGATGTGACGGGTCCTGTGTGTGACATTAGCTGGATCATTTCTGATGCCATCTTATTCGTTTATCATGTCTAGTTATGTTTGATAATGTTGATTTCATAACTTATCCTACTTACATTGGTTACGTTAGTTTCACTTAAAATATTTGCATATATATTAAGGCACATAAATACTTATGCGTTCCGCTTTCAATTTTTGTTTCGCGATGTTGCTAAAAATAGTATTTATTAACTACTTAAATTATGTACTTAGTAGGGGGCAATATAAATTGGATCAACGAAAATACTGGTTAAAATAACAAAGACAATGGTTTCATTGATTTTTTCTATCCTTACGAATCATTATCATCAACCTAGCGTGGTCCCGGGTGCATTCTTTCAGAGCCTTTCAGATCTGCTTTCTCACTCTTATACCTCCATTTTGGACGGTCTTCTGCGTCCTATAAGCGTTTCTACCCTTTACGAATGTAACACGTGATTTGCCTTGAAGTTATTTTTGTTTGTTTACTGCCTGCTTAGTGAATTGTGACGAACCATCTTAACAAGCTCGTTTGTTACTTTCCCGAGATCAAGGAAAAAATCATAGTTTCCCATTGAATGTAACGTTTTAATTAATATGTTTCTTCGTATGTGCCCATTCGACTTTGACGGCTGTTGAAATGTTTGCTTGCGCTATTTGCTAATTTATTTCTAAGAACTGTAATATGTTTGGCGTCGTTATAGCTTAAGCCTATTTTTATGGATAAATTACCAATTGCACATGAATGAACTATGGCTAAGCGCTTACTACAAAATGTATTACATCGTTTGAGATTCGAGCAGTTTGGTATGGTGACGGGGGTTAAAGAGCGATTGAACTATACTTAATTAGGCACAATAGGCAGTTTACGAAAGGTTTTATCAACCACAAATTTATCGCACTTCATTTCGGTTTCAGAATAACTTAAGCTTTCTGGATAATAATCAAGTAAGCTTTTTCATTAAAAGTCTTTAAAGTGTAATGATTTTTTGCCAATTACTTTAGACATGTGAAATAAACTACACGTTCTTATTGCTTCCATTCCCAATGAAATCTCATTCTTAAATCTTTAATCTTATTTTTTAATTGGACATTTTCACCATTGTGTCGATATCTTTCATCGGGGCCTGTGAAATAGGGTCAGGGTTCAGTGAAAAATATATTCGGAGTGGTCCTTTAATGGGCTCATGCCTTAACGGGTGCGTGTCGCTTCGAAATTAATCGAGTGAAAGAAGTTTGCGCGCGCGCATAGCGCCTTGCGGGCTGGCCAGTTGCGAACTCGACGCGGTTGCTCACGCCGCGTATTGTTAATTTGTATTACGATATCAACGCGTACTGTTTATTTTATTGTTTATTATGTTTTATGTTTTATTATTTATTTACAATCGGATAATATGCGTGCTTGCAACATTGATATCAATGAATTTGTTGATCAAGTTTGTAGTGGCGGTTAAATTGTTCGTGTTTTACGACTTCCTTCATTGTTTAGTGGAAGTAGAAAGTCTTAAAAATGTTCTTTTTCATAATAAAAGTAACAGTGTGTTCTGGGAAAGTGACTAAGGCATTAGATGCCTATAAAGTTCGTCAAAAGGACCGATATTTCATTTATCGATAAGATAAGCTTTTAAAATATTAGCTTGCTTTATTGTGTTCCGAAATATTGTGATTCTAAGTCGTGGTCTTAACATAGAAATAAGTCAAAATACCGACCGTCTGTTTAACAATATCAAAATTCATTCCTTCAGAATGAAAGTAAACAAAGTGACTTATTATGAAGCAGGAATTTTCGTTGAAGAATAACAAATCTGAGATAATGTTTGCTTTTTATTTAATCTTTAAGAGAACTGGTGAAATATTTGCTATAGGTTCTTCCATAGAATTTTTCCGATATCTGGCTAATCCTATTAGATGTAATTGAGCTATGAATGGTATGGATTGGCACTTTATCCCTCGAGTGAGATGTTTTATTTGAGAAAAATCCTTTTATTTTACGATACGATGCTATCCTACGTCAGTAATATATTTTATTGAACAAAAAATAAAATATACTAAAAGCTACAAAATCATGATCAATATTGTACTGAGATAGTTGTTTCTTCTATTATCACATATTTTTCTCACTTTACAATCATTAAGCAGAAACTTTTGACGCGTCATACTTTTCCCGTTTACGATTGTATAAGGATTACACTTAAAAAACCCGGCCAAGTGTAAGTTGCACGCGCGCTCTTTAGACTCTAAATTTTATAACCTTTTAAAAACTGCAATAAAATCACGTTTGTTTTATGAGAGCCCAACTTAAATACCTATATGTTTTTAGTATTAGTTGTTAAAGCGCCTACAGAAATACACCATCAGTAGAAAATTTCTAGCTATCACGGTTCATGAGATACAGATTGGTGACAGACGGACAGTGGAGTCTAGTAACATCCCCGTTTTTACCCCTTGGGTACGGAACCCTAATAAAATATTAAAAGGTTTGCAGTTCTATCCAGTTAGGCGAAGCGCAACTTTTCAGTTTAACTGCCTTTGTTCAATCCTCTGATCAGCTAGACTAGACCTTTTATCTAGAGAAAAAGCTGAATTCTAGTAAAAGACTTATCCAATTTACTCATTTTCATCCAAATCGTGTCACACAAAGTGTGCCTGCGAAAAATACCCTTATTCCACCGAAATTCATAACAGTTTCCTGTTACGCTGAAAATAAAAGCATTCAAGACCCTGAACCTCAATTCGGTCGCTTCCGCGGCATTTGTTGGTGACATTGACGGTGACTGCTGAATGCTGATAACTAAGTGGCTAACTCGAAAGTAAATCACCTCCCGGCTTTCGCCTTCTAAGGCAAATCAGCTTTGTGGGGCAAAGGCCTTTGATCCGAGCTGAGCCCGTTAAGGAAATTACCTAAGCGCTTAACGTAGATTACACTATCCGGACGCTAATAGGTATCGGTGTTAATTGTATTATTTAATTTTTACTCGGTGGCACTAGCTTCCTTTTATTAACTGTGGCAAAAATCTAACAATGTCAATTGATGAAAATTGATTTAAAAAAACTGTCACAATTGTAAACTATGCTGGCTTGATATATTAGTAGGTAGATGAATTGTTACGTTATTATGAATAAACATTGTCAACTCATCTTTTTTCATATAGAAAACTCTTGTGAACATGCCTTAGACAAACCCAACCACTTCATTAGTTTTGACCAACCTAAAATACTTGCCAAAGAACGGCGTTTTATTCCTCGAATGCTACGTGATGCCATTGAAATTAGAAAACATCCAAATTTCAATAGAGAAGATGGTTGGAAAGTTCCACCGGCATGGGATCCTATTCTAGCAAAAACCAAAGCAACACCTAGCACTGCAAGATCTCAAGACACGGTTAGCTCTTTCTGCGTAAATAGGAACGTAAATTAATATTATTGAGTGACGGTAGTTAAAATTTTTCAAAACTTTGTAATTATAATACCTTAGTCTCCCTGTGACCACGATCGCTGTAAAGTGTTCGAAACGTCAGGTCTATAATAAAATGTAAATAAATCGCGAAGTAATCCGTAAAATTGTGTTTTAATGAGTTCAACAATTCGCGTAAACGAAAGAAACAAATAAAAAACTCTTGATCTTCATCTTAGCCCGAGAGCAAAGAACATCAATCAATAAAAAAACTATACAAGGCACTTGAAGGAAAAGGATTAGCCAATACTTTCGACTGAATTTTTATCAATGTCGGTCAAAATCGTCGCTTTTATCAAAACATTTTTGTCTCTTGCTGTTTCTTTCATTAAAAAAATCCATTTTAATTTAATTTATAACTATCTATACTTAATGGCAGTATACTGATGATGAACACAGTATATTTAATGAGTTACTGTACCAAAAGTTAGTAGGTGTTAGTAACAGCTACTTGACTATTGCAAAATTCAATTATTATAAGCTGGGTCGTGATTCATCGACATTGAAATTGCTTCGTTTGTTGATTGACTGAATGATAGCGATTTTGAAATCAACGGTTCCATTTGATTTTCGACGGCAATTCTAATTTATCATCTATTGGTATTTATAGTGGACTAGGTTAGGTAGGTACTATTGGTCACGTTTAAAGCGTCACCTGTTGCATCATATGTTTTAGACAACTGTTTGATATACAGCCAAATTGATTTGTCTAAGGCTGCGGTTAAAATAGAGGTGGACTGGTTTAAATTTAAATTTGGTTGAATTACTTAGCCAGATCTTGACTTAAGCTGTGATCTCACGGACAGCACATTAAAGATCTGTCTCAACGGTTGTTTTTAAACATAGATAGACAATTTGCAGATTTTTTTTTACCGACTGTAACTGAGCTACTGAGAACGTCAGTCACTCGACAAATTTTTGTAAGTGCTTGCTGCGCCATGCAATGTGCCGGCGTTTGATTTCGTCAATACATTGGGTAAAGTATCCATATGTATGAAATGGAAATGTTTTTGCAAATATTAGAATGCTACTTACTAGTCTTACTACACACATGACTTTAGTATCTAAGTTTAAGTGGATCATGCATGGTGCAAAGTGAACCCTGGGCCCTTGCCTACAAGTGCAAAACCGGAATAACGCTAAGATGATGTTGATGATGTGATAAACAATGCAACAGAAAAGTTTTAAAAGGTAAACTTATCGATGATAATTGATATTGAGTTGGTTAGTGAGTTCTAGTCTTAGTGTGACCAATTTGCATTGCGGGGGAGGCTCTCAGGTTACCTAGATCGACATTCTATCTTGTTGCGAAGGTTGTGCACTTACCTACTTTGAGGTTGAACTGGGGCTAGGTGAATTGATTCGGTGTCGAAATACCTATTTGGCTACTTTTAGATAGCTAGCTCGGTCGATATAGATTTTCAATCATGGATCGTGATGGAAAGATCTTTGGTAACGGTGCAAAAGGACGGGAAACTAAAATTCAAGCCTATCTGAAATTTGACTTCTATGGACCGTGTATTCTCAGGACCTAAAATATGTTATTAAAATAAAATGATTAATTTTAGTTTTGAATATTTATTACTTTTTCTAGATATTTCTGATAACATCTGGATTGTTTGAACTATTATTAAGATAACTGCGTTGTATTCTTGTATTTCATCCTAAGAGAAATATACTTTTTACATAATTTTATAACTTTTCTCACCAAGAGAAAGTGTTGTGACCAGCGTGACTGAACATTTTCCAACTACATAAATCAAAATCTTACGACACCGCGACTTTTCACACATCATTAATTCCCCGTTTCTACTGCTAAACATATGGAGTAAACGCTTTTATAGATTTAATTGAAGATAAGTAGATGACGCGAATGAATGAAACTTGAATGCGTTTTAAACTTTAGATTTTATCGACGTTATCAAGTTAACAAATCTCTATAACGATGTGTCTAAATAAAAATAGTGATTACGTACGATTCAATCTATATTAGCTGAATTTAGCTGTTCCGTGAAATATGTGTCGTTCATATGAATTTTATTTAACCCTCAGGCTGTTGCTTCTTTTTTTGCTATTGTTGTACCTACTTAAGTAATATTAAATGTGCGCCAATCTTCATCCCATCAAAGGCATTTTATTTCTTTGTAAGCGAATTCAAGAGACGTGTCACAATCTCAATCCGTCGAGTGTGTTCTTGTGAACTGAGATCATATTAATTAATTTCTAAATTCACATTCTTTTTTAATCATCTTTTCTCACCGAATTGACTGAGTGCTTTTGGAGTCTGGATCTTGAACAAAAAGACGTCGTTTCTTTGATCTGTTTGTAATTTAATCGTCAGTCTTTTTCTCTGTACTGTTTTTAGGGTTCCGTAGTCCGACATGGAACCCTTATAAGATCGTTCAGTCCGTCCGTCCTAGTCTGTCACAGCAGAATATCTTCTACGTTTATGGACTGGTTCGAGGATACTTCATATATAGATCTCATTTTTAAAAATACAAAAAATTTAAATTACCCCTTTTTAAGGGTACCTCCATACATGTAAAGGGGGGGATGAATTATTTTTTTGAGTGCACCCCCTTGTTTGGGGTATTGTTGAAAAGGACTATATGAAAATAAGGTAGGGTTTCCTCTTATTTAAAATTGTTTCGGGTATTCTGTGATTAATACTTTTGAAATTACAAATAAAATAAAAATATATACTTTTTAATGTTTTAAGATGGTACGGAACCCTTTGCGCGCGAGTCCGACACGCACTTGGCCGGTATTTATTTTATCCTTTCAACATTTATTCGCTGAGCATTTCGTTGACGATCATTATCTTTAATATTTGTCAACCCTTCTACGTAAGTCGTTTCTTATCATTGTTGCAAGCACTTAAAATTACAATGCATTTCGTTTTTACCATCTAAACGCCCCGATCAACAATTAAACTAATAGTTAATCCGAGGTTAGTCACGAATCACGTTCGTGTTGTTACCGAATGAGTATTCATTGAATAGAAATCATCGGGCACATCAAGTGTTGTTTACACTGTGGATACTAGTTGTGTTTTAGTTCTTGATTCTTATGTGACGCCATAACATTCATGAGCTAATCCGAGTGCAAGATGCGGATCTACTTCAAGGAGTATAAGGTCAAACCGGTGAGATTCAAACTTTACAGCTGCTGATGTATTGACGACTGCACATTCATGTTAACACTGCGGCATCCTATCCAGTTGTAATAGCGGCGACTTTGCAACGAAACTGCGTTGTCTAACGTGCTGGCCACTGTACTACAAAAAATAAATCTCTTCATAAAGATGATTTTACACACGGCTTCACGTCATACTCTCCCACTTTGACCTTGAGACCGCCTTTATTCTTCGCCTCGCCTCTGTTTTCGTAGTTCAAATGGGTAGCTTGACGTGCTGCCGACCGTACCTAATAATAACATACTTGTTACAACTTAGAGATTCGTAGGTTAATGTGTTGCAAAAGAATTATTAATTTAACAACATACGTAAAATCTTTTTTAATGCAAATAAAATTCATCGCGGAGATTTTCATAGTAAGCATATACAAAGTGATACGGAGAATAATTGTAACAGTTTTACCAATTTGTAACATCATTTAATTACTCGTCGATAGAGCCTATAAAGTTTATTGAGAACTAAGTAGTTAGTTACTAGTCAAGGGTAAACTCTAAATCCTCAAGGATCTAGCGCCACGGATACTAGCTCAAGTAAGTTAAGTTAGTAGTTTACACAATAGCGATGTAGTGTACCTACAATACAAGTAAAGCTCTATGTTTTAGTTATTAAACAGCTTCGTCTAGTTGTCTTGTTGTCTAGTTAAAGTTTACTAATAGGGATTTTAATCCAATATCGTCATTATTTGAATAAATTGAAAATTTGTCAAATTAAATAAAGGTTTGTTTATGCATACAAATAAGTAAGTAGTAGGTAAGATATATTTAACAATCTTATATTATCAATCGTTAAATGCTTCAAATCATAAGGATTGAAAAAAAAACTTATCTAATTTTATTAGGGATTAAAAAAAATCTTTTTATATAATTTTATTTTAGACCTCGTGTGTCGATGTATGGTCAAATGAAATCAAGACATTTATTTGATTTTGATGAATTCAAGCCTTCGCTCGTATATTTCACTTGTTAAAACTTTGCAAGGAGATAGTTTTAGATCCAAGACCCTTGTCACTGACAATAGTATTTATACTACTTCGTATGCTCCTTGTGTAAACTCTAACAATTGAGTGTGAAGAGCCAAAAATACATTTGCACTGGGACCTTATTGAATATTCTCAAGTGTTTTCACGACATTTTGGTGAAAGGACAAGTTAACACGTACTAGTAAGTTAGGGTCCTTTATGTAAACTGGGTAAAACTATAGATTCCTTATTACAAAAACTTAGTGCCAACCAGGTTTAAACCAGCACTAAGTATTAGACGACCAATCATAAAAGCGTTTCTCCATTAAATAATGTCACGAATGTGTCATTCATTTATATTTTGTCTTCTAATATTAAGTCCTGGTTTAAACCTAGTCTTGTAGTATTGTAACATTTTTGTTGCAAAGTAACTTTTATAACAACTGATTGGGAAGCCAGTGTTTACCTTCACGTGCATTTTGTAATTTAATTTGTCCACTACATTAAATAACTACTACTATACTACATTAAATGCTCAACTTATTAATTTTCCAAAGTCCTTTTGTTGTTTTAAAAATGTTTTCTAAACGTTAGAATAAAATTTCCCTTCTGAAATCTTTAAACAAATTGATTGCGATATGAAATATCTCAAATTCATTTTCTTTTTAGCTTCTGTCAGGTACCAATTTACTGAATGTGCACTTAAAATTTTCGTTGCTAAAAATGTTGAAAATAAAAGTGAATAGGTTTTAAAGATAATGAAGGTACGTGGGCGAAACACCGGGTGGGTTTGTCATTAAATGGTTAGGTAGAACTGCACAGATGCTATATTACGCGTAGCTTCAGACCGACGAAAAGAAAAGAAGTGATTAGATCATCCGTGCCTGAGATGTCTTATTTATGAGTATATTGATTTCCTTTTCGTGTTTTAAAATGCGTTTTTTACCCACATCGCAAAAACCGCGGCAACGAATTAGGGAATGCCAGTCAACTTCACCGCCGGGATTTGCTTTCTGCTAATGCATGACTGCAATGTTGAGTTTTGTTAGCCTTTAGGACCTAGATAGAACTGGAACTAGATTGATTTCATTTGTGGAACCTCTTTTTATTAGTTCTCGTTCACTATTATATACTTATGCTATACGGCATTATGTCCAATTACTACTGTGCTGGTTAACATACAGCCTACGGCAAACTTATGCCTGGATCACACGCATGTAGTTGATAGGCGACACAGATATGTACTTATATCCTGTTACATTTTCTTCACCAAGAGCCTATAGGCATAGTATTAGGTTATCTAGATGGGAATGCGCCTTTTCGCTACGTGTGATTCAGGCTTTATGATATGTCATCAAGCTCCGCACTCTCTCTCGGCCTATAGTCTGACAAGCTTATGCGCGACTCTCCTGCGCGCAAGACGTGCGGGGGTCAAGGAAGCGACATCCTTTCCCGACTGCCTCATTGGTCCAGCACGCTGGGTACTATCCACGAGGTCCCGGGTTCGAATCCCGGGCGGGCCGAAAGTGATGGGTTTTTCTGTCTTGAAATAACTCAAACACAGCTCCGGAGTCGGGAAGTTGGTGGTGCTAACACCCCTTAGCTCGGAAAGCACGTTAAGCCGTTGGTCCTGCGTCTGATCTCTCTACGGTCATGTTGGACTGCCGTCTCACGGAATTATGAAAGTGAAGGAATAGATAGTGCACCTGTGTATTGCGCACACACTTGTGCATTATAATATGTCCCGCGCAGTTGGCTTATCTCCGTTGAGATAGGCCGCCGTTGTTGAAATTCGGTTAGGAGGACATTATGTCTTGCCCCCCGTCGTGTGATCCATGCATCAAGATTGCTGGCAAATGATTAGCGACCCGATTCTAATAGCAACACGTTCCACAGCGCACAACGCCGGAATGCACGCCGCCATGCCGGCGCGCGCAGCCCTCGCCGCGCACCACCAGCACGCCGAATCACGCGCAGGCGCACGCTGCCGTCGCCGGCGTCGCTACTGGTGAGTACCTACTTGAAAATAAAATGAAAATAATTAATTTCGCTTCATCATCATCATCCTCCTAGCGTTATCCCGGTTGTGCACTGGCACCAGGGCCCCGGGTCCGCTTTGGACTATGATCCAGTAAATGTATAACAGATTAGGTAATTACAGTTGAGCGACTGCCATCTGACCTCTGTGACCCTGTTAACACGGAAAACTGACCAGTTTGGATCATGATTCAGTCGCCTGAATGTGCAGGTTTCCTTACGATGTTTTCCCTCACCGTACGGGCATGGGTTAGTGAAACAACTGATGTTCATTACTCAGTCATTGGTACATGGCGGTACGTCGGATCGGATCTGGGACCTCCGGCCCGCATGAGAGGCACCCCACTTGCCACTATGCCACCGAAGATCTCTATTTATTGTGATGTATTAAAACGTCTCAAATTTTGATCAGTTAATTGATATAAAAAAATTACAATGCAATATTTTAATCCTACACCTCGCTACAGATCGTAGGTCATCAATGAATAATGATGTTGTTCACTCTACAAAAATTTACATTGGCCAATAGCCAAAATATTCAACGAAAATCAGTGTATAAAATAATTATGACTGGTGATTAATATTCTGAATGTCGCCATTCTCAGAAAATGCAAAATATCGTCGACTAAAATTACAAACTGCACATCCTTGCATCGTCAATTTTTTATTACTTCCCTTCCAAAATTAAGATTTTGTGCCTCACGTTTTATGCCCTAACATATATAAAACTCGCGGTAGTTAACTTCTAAGTATTTTGGGTCTTTTATTTTTATTTATTTATTTATTTATTGGACAACACAACAGACTACATCATGACTTAAATTGTAACTTAGAATTATAGTGGTACACAAGATATAATCCTTATACGTGTTATCACGGCATGGCAAGAAAGAGAAACATTTTTAATAACAATATAAATACAGATAAAACAGCTCGTAAACTCTCAATCACAATCACAAACTACAACTATATAAACTAATCAATGAGAGGGATCTCTTTTTGGATGTCTTTCAGAACATTTCTAAAGTGAAATAGGCTGGAGTTGATGAT
Organism: Pyrausta nigrata; assembly: GCA_949316185.1. Lineage (NCBI taxonomy): Eukaryota > Metazoa > Arthropoda > Insecta > Lepidoptera > Crambidae > Pyrausta > Pyrausta nigrata. The sequence continues at coordinate 13,226,980 of OX438949.1, read as the reverse complement.
GTCAAGAATGGGAAAGCGAGTGCTATATTCCTCGTAAAGTCGACACAACCTGGATAGGGGTTGATTATGGGAAATATTATTTCGCGATAGGGGTATGTCAAAAACTTTTTTCAAGGGTCTACGTGGGTTGTGTTTTGTGTTAAAACTTAACAGTTTTAATACCTCGGGGCTGTCCAGTTCTGAGTGTACTATTTTGTGTTGATTAATCAAGTCTAATTCGTCACGACGGAGGTGAAGTGGTGTCATGTTAAACTCTCTAAGTCTCTCATTGTATGACCGAAGTTTTCTTTTTTGCCGGTTCGGAAGCTTAGTAAACGTAGAAATTTGGATTGGATCGATTCAATGCGCTCAGAATGCACTGCGTAGTAGGGATTCCATATGGTCTTCTCTTAGAAGACTTGGCAGTCCCCGATATTCATAATATTTACTTACCTCCTTACTTATAATGAATTTGCCACTGCTAAAACACTTCTTTCTATGAGACGGTTAGTTTGGCATTTAAGAAATATAGGTGACACTATATAGATGTTCCAAAACTCGACGTCAACCCAAAACCGGGTGAAAAGGCAAGTCATGCTGGTTGTCAGAAAAATGTGGAAAAAAATCTTAGCTGCATGTTTTCAAAATGATAGGAATTAAAAAACTAAAAATATCACCTCTAACAATTTTTTCACACCTGTTGCCGCAAATATCAACTTTTTCCAACTTTTATTTATTTTTGTGTAACCCTTCTCTACACTGTTATCAAAATTTCTAAACCAGCTGCTCTAGTTTGCATAACAAATAGGACTTATTTCTTTTTTTTTTTCATTTGCTGTTTTTTTTTGGTATTTTATAAAATTAAAAATTTTTTTTTTCTTACAACCAGCATAACTTGCCCTTTCACCCGGTTTCGGATTGACTTCGTGTTTTAGGACACAATGTATAATCAAGTTTTATAGCAATGTTAAAATAATTATTTGTAAGGGTTAGTGTTTGAAAATGTCTACACTCGCAAAGACTAAAGTACAGTGACTAGCACATCAGACTACACATTTCCTTTGCAGAATCGCCCCTACAGCAACTGTGGTGTAACATACCGAAGTGTCCGTTCTTGAGTCTTATTTAGTAAATTTACTTATACTTCATAAATAATTACATAATTAGGTTGCCCTATTAGATTAAGATTAAGTAACTTACTTTATCAATATTTGTCTTAAAGAAATTGGTAGGTATTGGTGACGGGTGATGGCAAATTTTCTAATATGGTTCTATTTTTACGTCCAATATTTGACGCCAGGTGACACTTACGGTTATGCAAAAAGTCGTCTGCGTGACTTATATTGGCAGCGGTCGCCCAACCTTGCTCCAACTCACTATTCTAAGGGCAAACTTGTTTTGGTATTCATTCATGCCGAATGTGTTCTGAGCTGACGGCCTAACCGAGAGTGTTCTATCTGCACTATTATTATAAAGAGGAAATATTTTATCGTATTGAATAGGCTCCGAAACTGCTGGATCGATTCTAATGAAATTTGGTACAGAGATAGTTTGAGACCCTGGGAAGGACATAGGCTTTTTGTCGCGATATAACATCAGGGGGACAAAATGGATCCCCCATTTTGATACTTCTAGAAAAGAAACAGGGAACTAGTATTCCCTGTTACTTCGCCCACGCAAATATCAAATTTCCCATATTTGTATGGGATATGATTGTTTCTGCATCGCATAGTTGACAGGTAGTGAATGCCTTTATGGCATTAAGTCCGTCATTCGCACTACTTTGTGCAATAAAAAAATAACTAACAATAAAATAAACTCATCTCACCCACCTAATAGGACGATTATTGTATCTGGATAAAAACTATTCTATGTCCTTTCCAGACTTTAAAACATTTATTTTATTTATCGTAATCGGTTCAAAACGTTCCCAAAATGCACTTCCACCACAATTTTTACCCCATTTAGGGATGATTTCTGGCTTATGAACTATTCTTTGTCCTTTTTAAACTATCATGTTCAGCGGTAAAAGTTAGCAGACAGGGACTGTCGTATTTATATTTGTGATTTTCTACCGAAAGGCTAGGTCTGTATTTCGTGATACGCCCACAGACCCAGTTATCTGACACTCTCTGTGAGGCTCTAGTTTTAAACTCGACGTAGACGAAATAACTGGCGACGTTGAAATTTATTTTTTAACGTACAAGGGAACTGCAGACTTTTTAGTGCTTTTGCACGGAGCTTTACTACTTTTATTTACTACTTCTTCGTTAATTGCGATAAACCGTAAAACGCTCCTGCAAATAGGTACATAACTTATCAAAAAAATCATAAACCCCTGTTTAGTCGCCTGACTGAATTTAATTTCATTGGCTTGTAGTTTCATTCAAAATCCCTGAGGTTAGCAGCAGTCTAGTTCAAAACCTAGATTTTGTATGTAAATTCGCAGTAACGTGCCACTATCCTCATTCGCTTGCGCAGTTAAGAGAGGTATAAAATGCGCCGCTAAATACTAACGTAGAATAAATATCTTCTGCCTCTACCTTCATTATGGCAAACAAGTCATCCGTCAATCTAACTTCGCTGCCTCGCATCGCAGATTAATTAGTAGATATGCATTAACCTATGCGTGTCGTATTTTCACTTGCGCCGTATACCAATTAACCATCGGGTGTATTCTTAATGTGCAACTTCTCACTCGAACGCGATAGTGAAACCGATATGTTGAAGAGAAATGTTATTATTTCATGTGTAATTTCTATCATATTCTATATTTAAAATTTAAAAGTTACACTTTTAGGTGGAGATTTTCTCTCTACTTCATGCCATCTATTTGACCTCCCGGTACGATTTCTCGTTTCCTTTGGTGTTTTAGTGATTTTATTTCATCGTTACGTAAATGTAGACAGCAGTGTTACAAACCCTACTGTTTTAACAGTAGATTTGCTGTTAAAACAGTAGGATTGCATTGATGTCCCTGTTTTCTGTTTCATTCCTATTTTTTACTGTTTTTCGATTAGCGTTCAGCGCCACCTATTACACTATGCAAATATATTTTTGATAACCACTATGTAATAAAATGCAATGACACTAGACGGCAGTATCTACTATTCCCCGACCACATTATATGTGATTGACGATCATATTTTTATGCACGGGGAAATCCCAGTTTACGAATGACAGCTACAGGCCTATTGTATTGCGTATTGTGTTGTAGTCGCAACAGTTTTCAAGCTTAGAATTGGAGAAATACATGTGACCCTGCCGTTTATATTAAAAAACAATATTCGAGTTCTGGTAACTAAGAAAATTGATCATTGTTTTAATTATATGAGCAAAAGTATGAAATTTGCCTTTTTTTTCTTTACCTACTGTTTTATCCTGTTTTTTTTTTGCGAGCTGTTGTTTTTTAGTTTTTTGGGGTTGGCAACACTGGTAGACAGACAGACAGAAAACTAAACAGAACCTAACCGAAAACCCACACAAAAGCTGATACATTATTTAAAGGCTAACAATAAGGTTTTTAATTTAAATTGGGTCGAACCTGAATCTAGGCTGCTGGTAATAAAGAAGGGAATATGTATTCATGAATTATTTATAAATTTTTGGCTGGAAAATACTGAAAAGATTACCTATATTGGACTTTTATGTTTGTAAATTAGCATAAAAAATGTTAGTAGAAAATACAGTAACTGAAAATTTGCTCTTAAATACATTCAGAAGATAAGTTTTCATAGACCTAGCCCTGTTAAAATCATTTTATTTTATGACTAGTGGTTCCCCGCAACTTTGCCCGCAAGAGTTGGATTTTCCATATAAACTTTCATCCCCCATTTCACCCCCTTAATGTTTTTATATCGTGACAAAATGTAGCCTATGTCCTTTCCAGGGTCTCGAACTGTCTCTATACCAAATTTCATCTCAATCAGTTCAGTGGTTTAAGCGTCAAGAGGTAACAGACAGACAGACAGACAGAAGACACACTTTCGCATATATAATATTAGTATGGATTATCATATAAGAAAACACCGTGTTCTTTATTGTTTCCGTGAAATACAACTTTGATTACAGCCAAACGATTACGATCATTTAATGTCAACGTGATAGATTGCTACTGGTTTACATCTACATGTGTCAGGTTTGCCACTGATAAGCATTCTATTAAGCTAGACACACACTTTGATAAATTGCTCAATCCTTCGTGATTCCTTATTGGTTAAGGAAATCAATAATTTGATATTAGAAATAAATAGAGCAATACATTGGCAATTAAGTAAATAAAACTATTCACTCGTACAGATACTCTGAATAGTGGTCAGTAGATGGACCGCTTGATCAGAATGCGGTCAGCATATCAGTCAATCGGTTGATTGATTTAAAAGGGGAGCTGGTAGTGACTGAATGGCGAAAACGGGAGATCGGGTCTTGTGGTGAACCCTGGTAGAGGCCTACCACCTACAGTGGACTGCAATGGGCTGATATGCTGATAATTCTAATTGCACACATCTACCTAACTCTGACGATTTTATTTTTCTGAAGCATGCTCTCCGCTAATTATCGTGACAAATGTCAGTAAATGAAGAATACAAACTTCTGCGGTGTTATTACAAAAAACATAGACCAGGTTTAAAATAGGTCTAAATATAAGCCGACTACAGAGGAATGAATGACACATTCGTGACATAACCTAATAGAGAAACGCTTTTCTAATTGACTTGCTAATAGCTTAGTCCTGGCTTAAACCCGGTACTAAGTTTTTGTAATAACGGGGATTGTGTCCTGAAATTCTTTAGACCTCCACGTTAGTTAATTGTTTATTTACGCTATGTGAGTGACATTCTTACTAGGGTTGCCAACATTTCTTCAGCAAAATTTAGTATTTTTCAAAAAAAGCTTTAAACAATATAGTGCACTAAAAATATGGTATTTTATGGAACTCGGTAAATATAGACGACGATATATTTGGTACTTATTTATTTTTATTAGTTAATGTCAAAAGTTATAAAGCGACCCGTTATTTTTTTTATTATGAGACTTTTTAGTTGCATATCGGTTTTGAAAATACAGTATTTAGCGTACTACTCGTATATATTTCTTCAACTGTTCAAAGTAGGTACGTAGACCCGAAATACGGTACAATACTATATATTATACTACGGTTGGCAACCCTTTTTCTCGCACCAGTCACGTCTAGTGGACGCTAGGCTAAATCCCATCATTTGTAGGCCACAGGTCTACCTCGGTTACCAGGCGAACAGCGAACGAGCGTAGTACTCGTAGGCGGTATATATGAATTATAAAATACTATTGCCAGTCGGGACTTATACAGGATGTCCCGTTAATGAAGGATAATCCTTTAGGTACGTATTAATTAAGCCATGCTCTCAAAAACTTTAAGTTAAAGTGTTGCCATTTATGAGATTCGGGTTTTAATTATTTTTGGGACCCTTACTTACATTTTAAGTGAAAAGTGAATATTGATTTTGGTGTTTGGAATATTCAAGAGTATTAAAATAGAAACAGACTTTTAAAGAGTCAATAATTGCAGAAGTAGACATACAACAATTAAATATTACTATCTAGAAAATTATTATTAAATTTAGTGCAGCGATCCGTGAGGTCGTGAGTTCGATCCCCACCTGTACCACTGAGTTTGTACAAAAACTTAAGTACAGTCTTTTTCTAAGATATCGATGCCTGACGGTGAAGGAAAACATGGTGAGGAAACCTGCATACTAATTGGCTAGTGTGTGAAATGAAGAAGGCAATGGCAAACCACTCCATTATACATTGCCAAGAAAGTCGTTGTGTGTGTTTCATTCCACATAATGATCACGACCCTCAGTCATGAGGTATACGACTATGAATATCTAGAAAATACACATATCTAGAAAATCCCGGTAACACGTTTACGGGTTTTTTTTTTTGGCTAATTATAGAGCATGATGTAACTAATCTGTACCCTAAAGATTATCCTTCATTAACGGGACACCCTGTATACCCTGAAATATTCTCCACGTAGCTCTCAAGAGTCTGAGCTGGTATATGGGGCAAGGTTGTGTAGTCAACTCGTAACTTAGAAGTTTGCCACCGCCTTATAGTTAATAGGGTAAAACCGGGATAGATGCCACACTTTTTGAAAATATGTTATTTCTCCCTGTACAATTATTTCATTGTTTTATTTGTAAGCAAGGCAAGTACCTTGGTATTTTATCTAAGAATTTATGAAAGATTAAAAATATTACCTTTGACATTTCCAGAGTATTACCGATTATTGCGGACCTCTAAATTTTGAGACATCTATCCCATATAAGCCATAGTTGCCAAGTCCATATAAATAACGCTAAGGATAGACGACCCGCTGAAAAATGGGCCATCTTTCCCGAAAAAACTTTGATCGCACCTAACCGTCCCATGCAATGGCACAGAGACATGAGACCACGATCCATTTGGTGGTAGTAGGAAAGTCTCTCGATAGATAAACGAAATAACAAGCTATGTATTTGCGAAATTAGAGTAATTACAATCGGGGCATCTATACCACTGGGGCGTCAATCCCGGTTTTACCCTACGCCTTGGTATTATTTCTGTGTAAAATTGAACGGCTCTCGAGGTAGTTAAAATAGTATTGTTATATTTCTCAAAGCAAGTTTCGTGAAACCCGCATCAAGTTCGAACTAGCTTCTTAGCTGCTTCTTTAGATAAAAAAGAAAATATAAGAATATTCTCAGCATGATGCTTATGTGATGGATAATAGCCGAGTGGTAAAATTTAGCAAAATAATGTCATCTAATTAAGCATAATTAGGTTACACTCGACAGTAAACATTTTCCAGTGACCGCAAAGTTTATTAAAGGTAATATAAAACGAGTATAATATTTTTGCAAGGAGATACGAAGGCGCATGTCCCTTTACGACAGACTTTTATAGCTCTGGAATACCGTTTCTCAATGTTTTTAGGTCGCGTCTTCCTGTTGCAATAATATAATACCCAATAATACTTTTATGGGTATCCTAGATATTTTTGAGACCAGTTTTTCAGGCCTATATACTTACTTTTTTAAATTTCTCTGACCCTGAATGATTGCGTTATTTGTGTTTCTGCAGTATGTTTAATTTTTTGCTTCCACTTATTCCATTACTTATTATACTTTGGAATGAGATATTTTCCAATTTGAGTTGTGTTCATTTATTTAAAGCTTTAATGTCTACCTTTTATTTATGCAGCTTGCTTTCACAGATCTAGTTAGATAAAACCTCCTTTATAGTTCTGTAATCGTGACATTTTATTATATGAATTTGCGTCCGTAATGAATCCTAAAATTATATACGTAGCTTTTTATTTTTACAAGTAATGCCTGCACATTTGAGAAGCACTGTTCAAATGTATAGCATTGCGACCGAGGCCAACTATGGCCATATTTCTTGCACGGGCTTGTGACATCACACCGCTGGTAACAAGAACGTTAGGTAATATAGACTTTAAGACCCCGTTTCATGTCAAGTATGATTCATCGTTCCAGGAAACTGGGTGAATGGGAATTTCCTCTTAAGATTCTGAAAACACGATACGTTCCCTAGCAAAGCCTTGGTAAAATAAAATAACCTAGCCCAAAACTAAACATGAGCTTGACGTTTATCAACAACCATGACTCAGGTAAACATGCTCTTGCACATCACACAAACATTTGCCCTTGGGATTTGAACCGCAACCTCTGGTTTAGTAGTCCGGGGCGCGAACTAATACACCAAGACGATCGTCGTAAAGCTATATACTATTAGTTAAAAGTCCCGAAATCCGGCACTACCATTCGATCATGTTTTATTAAAAGTATTTAACTTAAGAGATAAGTAATTTTGCTCGTGTTTTCAGAAATGATTCCACAAGAAACAGCAGAATACTTAACTACACATGTATATACGCGTCTTGAATTGTTGATCGCCCACGTTTCTCTTAACAGGCTAGGCGTTAGATGTGCTATTACTGCGAGCTTGAATCAGGCTTAATGCACATCGAGATTACCCCTGGGATAGAAGGCTGCCAGCCAGCCGGGCACGTGAGTTCCAAGGTCGCAACCCTTTCCCTGGCACTTTAGTGCTAATACCTTTAGTGCCTTGATGCTTCTGAGTTCAACAGAATCAAGTTCTGTTACTTGTTTCTTGTGGACTATTATGATTGATGTATCCTGGTGGACCTAATATGCCGCTGTTAGCTCATTATATCAATTGTGCCGGGCTTAGCGTACTCGCTGAATACGCAATCCTCTCTTTGCTTTGACATGATTCAGATGTGATCATTTTCTGTGTTCAGTAGTTTAAAAAGATATATTGTCTTCCCTAAATTAAATAACGAAGCAATTTCCACAGAACGATGTACAATTAAAGGTTTAGTATGTATATCCACTTTCTCTGTTAAATCGATACTCACTCGTTAGTATTGTACCTATTTGGTTGCATTCGAATTTGTATTTAACGATTTCAGCAGAGATGGCAATTGGTTTCTGTTCACGGACAATAAATCGGCGACTTTATGTCCAAACATTGTTAGGAGCAATGTCCTCTCCCAATCCTAAATGCGTTTGAGGGGTCTCCTCATTTTGCCAAATGTTTCTACCATCTGCACCTAACAATGCTCATTGCTCAGATTCGACTAGAGATGCAGAAATTCTAATTAAACCGAGAGTGGAACTGAGACTTTTAATATCTTTAAGAGGATGAGTTTCTTAGTATTCGTTAGTTAGTCCTTTCAAGCAAGTTACTTGAAAGCATTCACAAAACCCCGTTTCTAAATCATTCGTAGTCCTTCAGAACCGTTTATATTCGAAATTCCAACTTAATTTCGGACTTTTCAGAGTAGTGTACCATGAATGATTCTAAAATGTAACTTTTGTTCAAGCATTAGCTGGGTATTTAAATGGATTGAGATTCATTATAAATCAGTTTGGATTCAGCGTTGAATATTAACGAATAATGGGAACATAAAGTAATTCTTCTTGGCCGGGAAACTTTTAAATTATTTTCGGTTATTTTATTTCGACACATGGCGTGGAGTGAAGTATCTACCATCAAAAAGTTTGAGTGAAAGTTATTACAGAATATTTGCTACCATCTGCTCCTGTCATGCTCATTACATTTACCTAACTTATAATATGACTTGCTGTTTTCCGCGACTTCGTCTGCGTTGACTACAAAATGACATGCTTTTTTTGCTCTTCGCATTTTCTGATTAATACAGGATGACTTGGACCCATATACCATTACGGGTCTGGCGGCGCATGTGCAAATTGTGTCATGTGCACCAAAATTCAGCAAATTTAAAGTCCGTAAGAACCACGTACCGACAAATTAAAAAAAAAAGATCGTTTTTGTATACCACTGACTTAAACAAAGGCCTGGGAGGTTATTTTGGGTTTTTTTAAATAACGTTCGTACAAAATTCGTCTTTTTTACAGTTTTATATTAATTAGTATGCCATTTTTGTAATATTTAAAGTTGACTCTCTTTAAGTATTCTGAAAGGCTATGGTTGTAAAAGATGCGATCTCCACATCATCGATCAAGGGAATTAAAAGGAGATTGTGAATAAATGTTCATTTGGTGTTCACATATGATTTGACACTGAAATTCGTGTTTTATTCGAATACAGTAATTGGATATTAAAAGTTTATTTCCAAATCAAGAAAATTAAATATTTTTAATTGTGTTCACAAGTTTACAACTAAAAATATTTTGATCACAGTCCATGTTTGATAGTAGTTAACGTGAGAAGTATATACGTATATAAGTATAAACTGCCGTAGATAATCCATAACCATGAAAACAAATACCTGGCATGAAAATCTTTTTTGCTACACATCGTCTTCAAGTCATGCATGATTGCACTGAAAATATATGAGCACTTGTTAAACTAGGAAGACCAGTGTCTAACATGCGAATGGTTTATCTCTATACTTACAATTTTAACCTTATTTCTATCCTTAACAGTCAAGGAATTTAAATTGCAACCTGTCTAAGTGTAAATAACGTACTGCAATCTGTGCGTATAAACGCATTTGAGAAAATGCTCCCTTGCAGGTAGTGAACAAAAACTTTACCACAAAATTTTGCCAACGGACACTATCACACCTGACACTGGCTCCTGAAATTTTCAACCTTATTGCGTTGTGATAATCTTAACGCGAATAAATCGGGAATAAGATGCCTTGTCTGTACATTTGATGGTCCCAAGTCCGAATCTATACAGGGTCTGGTATAACCCATTTTGAGGATGACCATCATCAAAGGACTATTTCACACCTGAAACTAGTCAAGTGGTACTAATTCAAAGAGTGGATATTCCATCGTGCATCGCTCCACATTAAGTCTAAAAAAGCTGATTGAATATTCAATCTTCAATGCAGAAAGGGGCGTTCAGAAATACAAAAACAGAATATCAAATTAGACTACGTACTTGACGGCTCTGTGCGAAAAGGACTTTGTATTTTGCTTAAAAGTTATATACAGTCGTGTGGGCATAGAACTAAGAACGCTAAATATTTATTCCTTACTTAGAATTTTGATGAAATTTAGTGTGTTGCTTTTTAATGCATATTCATATACAGGGTGTCCCAAAACTCAGCGTTAAGCGGAAGTGACGCGATTCCATTGCTCAAACAACAACTTTTTGTATGGGACCAACATCGAAATCTCAAAAACATTTTTGGCTTCCCCATACAAAAGTGCCGATCAGCTGAGAGCAGTTTGTATGAAGAAGTCAAAAAAAATTTGTGGGTCCCATACAAAAAGTTGTTGTGTTTGAGCAATAGAATCGCGTCACTTCCGCTTAACGCTGAGTTTTGGGACACCCTGTATATGCAATATTAAAAATGCAATTTAATAGTACTCTTATTATAGCAAGCGTTATTTTATGTCGGTAAAAACTCGTAAAATTTTAAAACGATTGTCACTAACCAATACCTTGTTGCCGTTGTTTGACCGGGATTTGAAACTGAGTTCGCGGTGAAGTCAAAAAGTACTTGATGCCTCCGAGGATGGAACCCACTAGCTAACTTGTTTGGTCAACAACTGGATTTACTCCTAAATTAAATTTGCTAAACTCCGATCTGCCCTCTATAGGTAGTTAACGCATCACCACTTTGTTTGATTGAATTTGAATATATTTAGAATGTCCTGTACAAAATTCGATTACTATTATCAGATCGAAAATGCCGTAGGTTGTTGTAAACACGGGAAATGTTTCAGCGAATATTAGTGATTTAAACTGTTTATGCCACTTTTTACAAGTTACAAGCTATGTTTAATATTACTTCTTTTAAATTTCCGTTTAAAAAAAAGTACAAGGTGCGTCACGCGACACATCAATACCCTTATTTTTGGCAGTCACAAAATAATATTTGCAACTGTTGATGTTATTTTGCTATGAATACCCACTACTGAACCAAGGTCAACAAGTGGAACGTTTGCCCTTTTGTGTGAATACTGACAGCGAGTATGCTATGTAGGAAGAAACGGTGAATCATACTTTTTACCCAAGTTTCTATACCTACTAGCTACATCAAATATGCAGTAATCTAGGTAAGTAAATGTTGAAAAGCTGAAACGTCGATCTTTAAGAACCTTTCGTTCTTACGGATAAATGTTTTCACTTCTTGTGATTTCATCGAAAGTTCAGGGTCGTTTACATTAATCAACAGTGCTAATAAGTGTTTGCCTATTAGTTCAAGTATCCCTTACCTTCTTATTCAGTCACAGTAACTTTGCGTATATGTTTTGTATTTCGTATTCATTGGTCTTACGGTTATTAAGGATTGTTACACAACATTTTTCGGAACTGCGACACACATTTTATACGGTTTCTGTTTAACTTAGGGGAACATTATTAAAATATTCCGCATCCATGGAAGAATGCGTGTCTTGTCCATAATGATAACATCCATTCAATTTTCTGTGTTATTTATTCTCAGTCAGTATATTTTATTCCTTAATGTTCAGTGTTCTTACTCGTTTGGGAATTTTCCGCACGTTAAACAATTTGTAACTGTTATAACATAAGAACATTAAATTCGCCATCTTGTGCGAGATCAAACGTTATGAGTGGATGAGTTATCGTCTCTGTGCATGAAATTATTTCAATACATCTCCAATTCTGTCGCAAAAACGATTTCGTGACATTTTTTTATCCTTTAGGAATTTTGATTTTAAGGTAAAGATTTAAAATGCAAATATTATGGTAAAGGACACTCCAACCGGTAACCTATCCATTTTCTGTTTTGCAAGTCTTGATCTGTCTTGATGTGTATTTTATGACCGAAAAAAATAGAGGATCGTGTTCAGGACGTTGACGTCTGACAGGTTGTTCGAAAGTTGAAATTTTTTGTATCAAGTCGCGGGAGGTGCGCTTTATTTTCGTTATCATTCAACCGGGTGTATTGTACGGACGTTTCACATGCGGCGCGCGCGCACGCGTGAGGTCAGTCGAAGTTTACGGTTCGGCGGGCGCGCTTATCTTGATCGATGATCTAGCAACTATCGATGCCTGATCGGAGTTTAAGTTGAACATTGTTTGTGTGAGAAAATTTGTCAATCTATTGACGTACTTTTATAGTATTTGTGATTGTTAAGTTTAAGCTTGTTGTTTACAAACTGTTTTTTTTCTGTAACTTTATTTCTGCGTAGACGTATTTTAAGATGAAGATAAATTTCTGTGTGATTCACATGTCCTGAGTTTTCCGTAAAAACAAGGAGTGATTAAACCAAACAATTTGGATGGTTATTTGGATCGCGACTCGCGCGCATGTGCCAAGCGTCCCGGCGAACATTTCTTTAGAGTCAGTCTAAATGACACCTACCGGTTCGTCTACCTCACATGCGCTTTTCGCTTTTTCAATCGACCTATAAAAATATATAGAAATACTTTTTTTTTCTTACAAAATGAACATGGAAGTAGTGTTTGTGCAAGAAGGGCCTATAGTGATATCGTGGATTGTTTTTCTTTTGTTGATATTCCGGTGTTACTATCAAATCGGTGCGACAAACTGTTATGGTGAGTTGTTTATTGTTTAATAAAATTGTTGAAAAAGATAAAAAAAACCTTAGGATTAATAAAATTAGAATTAATACACATTTTTTTGTTCTCATAGTTAGTCCATGAAGAGTGGAATATGTATATTTTATAGTTTGTTCATCTTACGCTTTTTCATTTTGAAGTTAAGTAAAATCTGATTTATTTAAACTTTATTGCACCAAATAAACAAAGTAAAATTGGCGGACTTGTTGCCTTAAGGCATTCTTTACCAGTCAACCGCGTAGGAATGCAGATAAATTGCTATAATGTTATAGTAATATTATTTTATCTTGCCGTGTGAATAAATTCAAATGTCAGCTATTTCAAAACGTTTTGCTTGCGAAAATTTTGCGGAAAGATGCTATGATTTAACGATATGTCATAATATTTGGAAATTCCGCACGGGTCCCGGCTCACGGATGAACAAACAATTTTATCTTTCAATACAAATTTAAATATCCAATGGATGCAGATGGCGTAATTGCCCGCTATTGTTTGATAGATTTTTCTCATGTGTCACGTTGTTATAAGAACCATACTAAAATGTTGAAGTATTAGTTGGAACACTATAATAGATAGTCTAGTTACTACTTATAAGTAGATACCTTTCATTCAAATCCAGACAAAGAACCCTGCGGTATAGGTACTTAACTCAGTGAATCACAAATTAGCAAATTAAAGTGCGATTGAAGCGATATAATGGAAGTTTTAAAAGCGTTCGTTTGCAAGGAATGCCAAATAAACCTACGCGGTGGGGTTATTGACATCGGCATTGTGCACGCAACGAGCAAACTACCCGATGGGAGGATTGTTGCCATCAACAAAGCGTAAGGCGCTATAATATTTTCCTTTATTATACCCTATTTGCTTTTATAACCATGTTTTTATGAGGATAAACGACTCTCCACGGCAAGTTTTCGCCTAATTGTTTTGATACTTTGGTGTTATGACTGTTTTATTTGGAAACATAGGTGTTAGAGTTTAGACGCCAGCTAAGCGTTAATTTTTAACGTAGAAAAATATACTTATTGCGTTCTTTTATATCCACAATATAACATTTTGTGATAGTATTTATTGTACGTCGCGATCCCCGTAAGAAGCACACATATTCTGACGGATAGGTAGACGAGATCCGTTTCCCAATATTAGATTATTTATACTGAAATTCATAGCATTCATAACAAATATATTTTACTTAGGTACCTACATATTCATTTTGTTTAAAGATTATACCACAGCTTCTAAGTTGAGAGTAATATTAGATGTTGGTTCGGCCTTTGCAACACCATTTAGTTTGTCCATGGGGGTGGGACGTCAACGCAAATGTTTACTTATTCATGTTGTTTGCTAGACCTAATTGAATACCTACGTGCTATCAATTTTACAACCCTAGACTATACACACTTGTATTATTTACCAAAATAGTGTCTCATTTGCGTGTCTCTGACAGCACCGAATGCGTCATTGGCATATCGACGTGCCGTCGGCGATTGTCGATAACTGTGCAGCTATAGATTTGATAGTCTCTCTTGCTTTGTTTACTTAATTTAACAATTTATGTTGCATTTCAGCAACAATTTAGCCAATCTATTAGGCGCGCTATTCACACGTTGTTTCATTTTCGTCTGATTTTATCCACATTAAACATTAGTTGCTACAGGAATGGCTACTTTAACTGTAACCTTTCAGTTATTTTGTTTTTATAATATTAATTGTCTTTGCTAACATAGTTTTAAAGTACCTACCTACTACTAACTACTACTATCATTGTTACTTTAAATAAATAAATTCATTCATTCATTAGTAATTCCTTAGCTTCCTCCTTACATGTGGTGTGGTTGTAGGAACTGCCTAATTTTATTGCAGACCCCAATCTTGGTAGCTTAATATTCCCTTGGATCTACAGGACTAATTGATCAAATGGTCTTCTATGTTGAAAGTGCTATTAATATTATCCCACTAAACATTGCAAGTGGCTAATTTTGTAATTATAGATGTACTTGTTTACTCATCATCATCCTAGCGCTATCCCGGTTGTGAGCTCGCGCGCGAGGGTCCAGAGTCCGCTTTGAACCGTGATCCAGGATATGGCATACCTACAAAAATTACAATTTATTAAAGACAATAAACACAAGTAAATTGGGCTTTTAAAAACCTTATGCAAAGATGCCATGATGTTCCGTATCTTCTACTAAGAATCACTTTAAGATGTAAAGCGTAACAGTAATAGTGATGTTACAATTGAAAAATATATATTCTTTTACTTCATAAGGTACTCCGTACTTCCTAGTGGAAATGAAAAGGCTCCCCTTTCCCCCTTTACCGGTTTGCTACTACTGACCTATTTATTCGTGACGGTACGTCACGCAACCTTATGATGATTTGTGTCGTTTACATTTTTATGCGGGGGATACGTTCGGGACTGTTTGGGTAAACTGACTTAAGTAACTTATTGCTGTTGAGTAAATGTTTTGAACGCGTTTATAATATCAACTTCCCAAGTACACACGGAAGCGTAGAACATTAACCTCCCCTGATCTGTCTTTAGCAACCAATTTTAGTTGGGCTATTTGGACAGATTTCGGTAAGTCGATGTTGTGCGGACTGTACCTGCCTGGGTTACAAGTGACGGAAAATGTAAACATCTCCGGGACCAGGTTCAGACCGCGATCAAAAACAATATATAATTTTTTTTGGACTTCTTCATACAAAGTTGGCCGATCACCGGCCAACTTTGTATGAAGAAGTCCAAAAATTATTTTTGATTTTTAATATTTTTTTTAGCTTCAGTGTTATGTAAACTACCAGCCCTAAGTCGGAAGCTGCTGACCAAAACAACACCGTGTATAATATAATAATAAAATAGGGCTAGGTGGAAAAAATAAATAAGAAGGCAGTTCATACCCCATCATTAAGTGATCAATATGACCCAGAAAAAGAGAGATAGAGAAGGTAATAGTGGACGACCGACCTGTATGTACTCGTATGTGTTTTAAAATTGATGAAGGTTTATTAACCTGCCTGTGATAATAATAGGTACGAATAGCTTTGTTACCAGATGGCATATAAAAGATACGTGATGCACGTATGAAGTATGATGTAGATATTGTTTTATAGTCGTTTGGCTGACATTTAGGTCGACCGGGTGACTGACATGAAAATAGATTGGATGATCTAATTATTAAATTTATCACGAGATAGATGCTAATAAATAAGATAGTACGGGAGGTTATAAGGTAAATGTCTTATTTTATTCGGCGACCGGGCGGACAATACGTTTGTAGGACCATAGCTAGCACCATGCAGTTTACATAGAGGTAATTTGTAAATGTTGGTTTACCCAAACCCAATACCCATTGTACCAATTTTCCATATTTTTTTAAAATCTTCAGGTGTCCAACTGCAGGGTATAGGTTAGGTATAGCTTTCTATTTCGAGCAGCTGTTTCTCCGTCGTTTATGAGACAGATTATATGACATGTCATAGACTAGATTGGATTGGATGCCCAGACCACTGAACCTGCTGAAAAACAATCTTCAGATTAAATGAGATCATAAAAACCTGTCTCTCAAACCAGATATCCCATAATAAGGTTTTTGCGTTAGGTATTATTTTAACTAAAGTCTTTATAGAACTAAAAATGTGTTAAGTGTCTCCTGAGTAATTGAGTAAGTTAGGGATTTATTATACATGCTAACATACCTTTAATGATATAAGGAGGTCTGTCAATAGTTTATGTTACGGTCCTACCTCCCCAGGTATTTTCAAAGGGTCTGGAGTCGAGGTCAATGGTCCACTAATCGCGTAAAAGGTATTTAGAATATGTAATTGCAAAATGTAATTCAATGATCTTGAACAAATGTCTAGACGTTTCTATTTAGCTTAGGTGTGTTAAATGTAAGAGACCTACTGGGGTAATTGCCCTGTCAAACGACAGACGCCCTCTAAGATACTTTATTGAGTCTTACCTATAAGTATTTTCGAATTGGTTTTAATCTTAATATTTACTATTGTTTGATACTAATAAGAATCGTTCCAACTTATTTCACAGCTTTATATATTATTCACCACCAGTTCCCCGCGACTTCGCCCGCGCCAAAAGTCGGATTTTCCATACAAATTTTCATCCCGCATTTCACCCCCCTGATGATTTTATATCGTGTCTCAAACTATCTCTGTGCCAAATTTCATTCGATTCGGTCCAGTAATTTCGGAGCCTATTCGATGCAAATAAACAAACAAACAAACAAATCTTTCCTCTTTATAATATTATATATAGTATAGTATAGATTCTAGTCGTAACCATGAATTAAGTCTTAAGCTAGACGTTAATAAGTCTTTATTGGATACCTAAAAGATATTGGAGCGATATATCGGTCTCTCACGTCCGTTCCGAGACGGGAACTAGCGTCGAGCTTAGTCAAATATTCATAAGGCAGCTAGAACTCCAGACCAGGCTGACTGGAATGCTTCTAACGAAATTGACCAGTAACTCTTTTGCAGCGGTAGGTATGTTTATAAATTACGAGGCGTTACTACTAGTCGTTTTAAGTTCGAAAAGTATTTCTAGCTGAAAATGAAAAATTTAATTAAGTACAGTCAGCAGCATGTCAAGGTATACATTTGAACTACGATACATTGTATTACTTTAGGGCATAAAGGCGGTCTCAAGGTCAACATGTATACTTAGTTTATGACTTTTACTTTATGACATAAATTTTGAAATTAGGTACGTTATGATGACTACGATTATAAAATTTACAAGTCGTTTCTTTAGCTGGAAGGATGATAGCCACCATAATTTGGAGTAATCAGGAGATATTGATGATAATATAATTGCTGATCTCGCTAATAAAAGAGGAAAGATTTGATTGTTTGTTTGTATTGAGTATTGAGTACGCTTCGAAATTGCTGCATACTACTTTTTGTTGCGATATAAAATTATCAGGGGGTGAATGGGGGATGAAAGTTTGTATGGTCCGACTTTGGCGCGGGCGAAGTCGCGGGGAACTGCTATTTACAATAATTATGAAAGTATCAATATCACAAAAAGTCTAATATATGCATGTACCTACTATGCTAATATTCTAAAGCAGAAATAATATATTAAAGTTGTTACTTTAATATATTATTTCTTCTTTAAGCATCCTGAAAATTGCTCAACGATTGGGCATAGGTACAGAACACGAAAATCTGCTTCAGTTCATAACAATTTGATAATATTCAAATTTAAGATTTTTATTTGTAACTTTGTCCCAGTTCGCTCTATCGGATTAATTCATCCAGTCACATGTTAAATGTTAAACTATTATATATAACCAACCTAGTAGGTCGCACGTCAATTACGAATATCACCTTCAAATATCATGTGCATGTCACAAAGCGACATCATGCGATAGTGTCTTCAGAGTACAAACTACAAGTCAAATTAATGTGGCTTTTAATAATTCAATTTAAAAAACATTTTAATTAAGCACATATTTTCCTAATTAACAGGATACACGTGGGAATACAATCGTTTCCATTCCACTTACTAAATAAAAATTTACTTAAACTTATCAAACGCAGATGACTTAGTTCTATATACACCGCTGTTTTTTATGGCGCATCTTCTTTACTATTATGTCTTAGTTGTAGCACAGAATAAGTACTAGTACTCCGTTGTAGTAAGTATATACTCATAGATTGTAGGTAGGTAATACTTAGTATATATAGCTTTATCCATTCGATTTTGGTTTCTTACTTCGACAGAATAAAAAGCAGACTAAAAGCAACGACGTTGCTAGTAAAAGCTAATGCAGTATCGTAATATAGTACTAAAATATATGACGATCGTCGTATATCTTCTCCTGAGCTTATTTTTCTCGGTAAACGTTCCGTGAGTCCTATTTCTTATATTATCCGGAGTTTTCGAGAAGTCGAGTCCCATAACCTCGTATCTAGGTCACCTGGTTTGCTTGCAACAGATGCAATATAAAATATTGTTGACTTCGTCCGGTATTGATGCAAAAGTTGAACATATTGTTCTCGTTGTTACCTTATTCGTATAATATTTTCCGTTTAATAAAACTTCGAAAACACGAACAATCGTGACGGTTTCAGTTCAAAAAGCTGATATAGAATATCGCTATCGAACTACGTTTGATTTAATTTGGTTTTCATTTTTAATTTTCAGAACGGTGGATGGCTTTCGCGCCAACCGTAGAATAGGTATTAATTACGTTTTAGTTAACGTCTAGTCTAGGTCGGTCTTATATTTTAATCTGGTGTATAGGTATGTAAAGCTTAGGGTAAAGTCAGAATCCAGTAGCATTTCTTGTGCTATTTAGGCTAGAAATAACTAAATATGTTAGCTTTACTCGTTTTACATGCACCTAAATTAGACGCAACGTTTTAAAAAACTGTTCGTGAAAATAACTATAACTTAAAATGCATCGTGTTTAAAGATCACCAAGTCAGGACCCCCTGTCACAGTTCTGTGATATATTTAGCTTTGCGTACGCGCACGTTATGCATATTAATAACCGGACATTAATAACTCTCCTGCCGAGGATCTCTCTCTGTGCATTTATTACGTAATTTACAGGTCTATAAGTTTTGCTAAGAAAGTCGGTGCTAAAGACTTAAACATTGAAAGGTTTGTTTTTTTGTAAAAATTGACTTAAATGTTATGGTCACTATTTAGATCATTCTTCCTTATGAAGTAGAGATAGCAGTTTTTATATTTATGCACGAGCTTATCCAATGTGCCTTGGGCCTTTCTAAATGGAAGTACATTTTAACCCCCTAGTCTTCTAGAGGTCACTTTGCTAGTCTGAAATTGTTCTTCGTAGGATTTTTGATCGTTCTCAAGTTACAGTAGAGTTGAGTTACCAAAAACCTCGCCTGTAAGCCTCATAGCGATTCGCTTCAGGTCTTGTAGTCACCAACGCGACGGTTTGTTTATTTATCAGACCGCGTCGGAATGCCACTGAATAGGAAAGATGTTTCTCTAAAAAGCGAATGACATAAATGGAATAAGAAAACAACCGTCGATGCTGTCATCGTTACGCCACGAGCCCACGGCTTAATCATTTTATAATTAAACTTGTTTGCGCTGGATATCAAGTAAATAGAATTAAAAAAAAATAGCAAAATGGTGGAACTGACATCGATGAAGGAAAGTTAAACCTTAACACAGTTGCGTCGTAAATAAATGTCATTTCTCGGAAAATATTATTAGCATTTTATTTTGCTATTGCAGTCAATATTTCAGATCCAGTTAAACAGGCTGAATACTTTGTTGATTCTTAGCAAAACAGGAAAAGATGCAAATTAGAACCCGTTCCATTCGTATATTGCATCGGAAATCGATGGGATATCTACCGAAAAGGTTTTATTCACGATCTGATACTATTCAAGCGGCCTTTGATATAGGTAGGAGTAGATAACAGATCTTTGTACGGACCGGTAAAACAAAACAAGCAAAAGCAAATATTATTATGTACTTGGTGCGATTACAAGTAGAGATAATATTTAACGGGCGTATCTGTTCAGTTACTTAATTACATAATGCCGTTCGAAACCGACGTTCAAAAGTTGTACCGAAAGCTGTGGAGTGTGGATTAAGGAACATTTAAGTTCATTCTTAAACTACCAGTTTCTACGAAAACTCTAAACAAATAGTATGGGGTTACTAAAACGAATAAAAGCATCCCAGATGGTGTAAACAGGGCCAAGTCAATAATGCACTGTACGAGTAACTACCGGTATATAAAGTAGCCAAATGGCTCTCTAAAAATACACACTGCATCTTGTATGGGTAGATAGAAAAAGCGTCGGTCAGTTTACACATGCGAACGTCACTGTATATTATTGGTTAATGATGTCATAATGATTCAATATTATGATTAACGTCGGGCTTAAATAAATACTTTGACATTTTTGTTTTGTTACAATTTTTATCTAATGCGTCTTACGAAAGGTAAACCTCAGGCGAACCTTTTTAATGAACTTTGCCCTTTAATCGATCTTATCCTTTTAAATGCTCGTTAGATCGGAAAGGACTTTTATTTATTTTCTAATTTAACTTAAAGCTTCTGTACGTGCGTGTCTGTCCATAAATTTGAGTCGCCTTAAGATATCATTTTGCAGTCGACGAGATCCAGACCAATCAATTTGATCTTTTAACAGATTTAAAATACATTATTGTATAAGTTTAAATAAGAAACCAAAAATTCGCACAGAGGTAGCCAAAGGTCGTAGGTTCAAATTTGGTTTCTTATTTAAACCTATATAAATAAGAAAAACACTGAGTGTTAAAAAATATTAAAAACTAATATTTTTTTTGTTTTAAACTAGCCTAGCCCCAAACTATACGTAGGCACAAGCCCACTGTATGGATAATAAAAGTAGAGACTATTCAGTTAACCTACCCTACTATGTTATTTTCAAATCAGCAATCACCAAAGTTACGCGCCAAAGTTTTGAAACTGGTTCACTAACTGTTTAAAATATGAATCCAGCATGTCACTCGTTAAGTTTTCTCACTGAATCATTGCTGCCTTAAATGCTCATAAATGTCATTGACCTTTTGGGCACCTGTTACGCAAGAGCCATTCTATGTTTCTTATTTTTCGTTCAGGAGTAGGTAATTGTCTTTTAGTCCTTTACAAGTGAATCACGTTTTCCATGAAGTTATTTCATAAGTTATTCAGACCGAGCATGTACAGCGGACTCCTAGGCTAGTTCGATATAAGTTAGCTATTAGGTATTTATTTAGTTAGTTTTAATATTGACTTAAAGGTGAAGCAGGTAGATGTAGAAGCCTCTTTTTTATTTGTTTGAACTTATGAACGGTAACGTCGATAGTCAGCAATTAAACGGAAAATAATAGACTCTGTACGCTGGTCAAGTTTCAAAATAATCCCTGCTGCAAATCACATTCTTAATTTGAAACCAAATAAAGAATTTGTTGGTCATGCCATTCTATGTTTACTTCATACCCCTATCTGTAGTATGCTGCAGTCGGTGGCTTTAGTATAATACTTATACATCATTGACTTAATGTGTCGATTCACACGATCCATTCGAGATTTTCTTCTATTTGGAATAACATTCAAGCAGTCTCCGAGCAGCTTTCCATTTGTGTAACAGGAGCACTTCACAGTATGAAGTGCTCATCATACCACTGTCTGATGCTTAGATCTGACAACCCTATAGGTCGTGCGATGACGTCACCAAATTCGCGCGGCCTTCGCGGCCGGTCATCCACCCCGGCACCGTTACCGATGCAGATGTATTGCGATTCCTAATTAGCTTACGTGCGACATTTCTCATTAAATTTTTGTTTAAGATTTCAAGTGTCCCATTCACTCTCAATGGGCGCAGGTTTTTAGAAAAGTTTCTGATTTTTCGCTAGCGCAAATCATGTTTGAAACATGAAATAGTTAAGTAAGTAAGTACCTAACTTACTCATATTACTAGTGTCAAAAATAAATACCTGTATGTGTATTTTTGCCGACGTTGACATTACATCGAGCCATTTTAATGCTGCGATTTGCAAACGATCTTTTAAAATAATTTTGATAAGTCAGCGTATTGATTCAAAATAAGCTTTAGACAGAGTCCACCAGACAGACGCTATCTCCTTACCCAGTCTCCACCAATACCCATGTTCCACAGCAGACTATTGGTCTATAAAACCCGTTGCATAATGCAAGGATGCCCATCTGGTAATAGTTGTCACGAAAACTACGAATTCGAAAATGCATCGAAGTATAAATACAAATTGCTATGTTACAGAAAGTCGTAACTTTTGAAATTATTCAGCTCTGTCTGCGTGCAATGGAATGTACCTTTTTTGAAAAAGGTCAATGCACAGCAAATATTTTCTTTTTTAATATTTGAAACATCAAAGTGATGACGTAAACAGTGACTTTAAAACATGCCATACAACACAGGTTACACACGGCACATAAAAATAATAATAATGTATGCTTTAAAATAATAAGGTATCTGAAGTGTTTTGCAGCAAATATCTACTGAAAAAGAATATACCTAATTACTAAAAGTGAAATTCGAAAAAACTTAAGAAAACAAAGAAACTAAGATAATTATCTAAGATATACCAATTTAGGTTGACAAGTACTTATTTGTTTAACATTCAGTCCTCTGAATTCTTAATTAAAAGAATTAATTAACTGGTTTTTGCCAAAGCTTTTCTGCAGACTTCTTTGACTAGTGTTGCAAAAGAAAATATGGCGCCCTGTAATTTGCTACAAATTGTATTGTCAGCCTTATTATTATTAGCTTGAAACTAACGCTTTGTGATTGTGAAAGCTTTTGTTGAACAACTCTTTTCTTTTGAAATAGTATTAATTTATTTTAATTTAAGAAAGTGATTTTTATAGAAATTTAAATTGGCTTCAAAATAATGGTCATTTCAAATTATTGTTTCATATTTTATTACACGCCACGTAATAAAATTGTTGTCTCTGACAGCCTTTGGGATTTAGCATAATTTCGTTCTGAATCAGAGAGATGAAATCGACAATGCGATTCTGCTTGCTAGCGAATTACTGACGTTATACATCTTATATTCGAAGTATTTTTCTTCAAAGACAACGAAATGATCTATTACATTCAAATCTTGGCTATCAAATTCAATCTTAATCCATAATTTTACCTCATCTTCGTTTTTTAGTATTTTTCTTGCTCTTAACCTCTGCCTTTGTCTTCCATCACATTTTACGATAGATACAAGCTTATTTTGAAGTTTAACTTCATGGCCTACCTATACTTTGGTTTATTATTAACAGCGTCTTAAGTTTCTCGTGAATTTTCCACAAGCATATTTTAATTTTGTTGTTTATTTTCCTTTAGGATTTTCCAGCAATGAAATGAAGAACAGTTACCAACATTCATTGAGTTTGGTGGGTGCGATGAACTCGTCTTTGCTTTTGTGATATGAATTCTATAATATCTTGAACTATCTCTGTCCAAACTCGACGAACAAACTTATTCACTCCAAAGATAGTTATTTTAAGTTAAAGAATTTCTAGTCTATATTTGTTTCCAGTCATCTCAGAGAATAGGATTTGAAAGTTTGGATATTATATGTCTGTTTTGGCATTCCTTGGTTGGTGGGGTTTAAATAAACGGTGGTGCATGGAGGAATATTTCAAGATTATTCTTGACAAAGCTATTATCCCGGAGTGGATTGGAGTTCAGAAGATGCAATCCATTCTATAGCGAACTTCGCTATCGCAAAATACGTAGGTATGCAATAGTCACTTGATGTTTTGATGGCTTATGTTAGTTTCATACATTTTGCTAGCGATAGTGAATTTCGCTATGGTATAGTTTGAATTTTGTCTAGGGGCCCTGATAAGAAATAGGCTTGACTAAATTGTCAACTCTAGCGTTCTTCTGATAATTGTAAAGCGATTGAAGAATTAAATGCTTTAAATATACTTTTGTACCAGATAATATTTATTCTGTAATCTCAACAATAAGTAATTTAACGAGTTATTTGATTAAAATCGTCAAACTATGGAGACTAAAATAAGTTTTTGATTTTAAGTGGATCAAAAAACAAATTTATTTTTTCATTATTAAATTAAACAGTCGTGTGCTCTTCTGTCCAAACCTGCGTCCGAATCTTTAATTAACTGAAAAATAAATTCACTTCTCAATATTCTCCAAAGCTTGTTATGAGACTATACAAACATCAGCAAATAAATGTCGTCTCCGGCTCTCTGAGCACTAACTTTGTTTAAACCTGCCCAATTTATTTATTCACCAACTGGTATACAGTCTGAAGTTCTGAACAAATATAATCACATTTCTGTATTTATGTCACCGTAATACGGTTCAAAATTGTGTACCATGGACTTTTAAACTGTCCAAACCAAACACGGATGAATGCGGCACAAAGCTATTTATAATCGACCGAATATTCCTTCTGGAGCGTTAAAATATGTGTCTACAATCGAATCCATTTATTTTGGTAGATAGTTTTGAATAATAAATAAATAGAAAGTACAAAGCAACTTCGAGTCCAAATTATTAGAAAATATAATTTATGTTTCACATTACCGCAATGCAGTTAGATATATTTTTGCTTCTGACTCTAGACTAACCTAGACGTGGCGTAGACAAAGTCGACGGTTGGAGCGAGCTCATCCAGAAGGTTCTAGCACTTCCACTAACCATATAAGGGCAGTTAGGTATTTATGACTTAATGTTAATATTATTAAAACTGAATGCATTATTTATATATTTTTTTATAAACCGACTTCACACACAGCATACATCCCCCACAAATATCCCTTAAGATCTCAAGCAAGATGTAGAGTCCCTAGCATCGAAAACTAACCTTTAAGTCCGCACAGGTTTTCAGTATCTTTCAATCTATTGTCCTATAAATTATATATGGTCCGGTAAAAACTGAAACTTAATTTCAAGTAATTTTATTTAAATATAATTATAAATACTTGTGATAGGAGTAACCGCTCTCTCTTAGTCCATAGAATAAATTTATAATTACAGGAAAGCAAACAAATTAAAAATAAACTAATCAATCTACGTGCTTTTAAGAGTGTGCTGCTAATGCAGAGTTACATCGTGTGTGTGTGTGTGTGTGTGTGTGTGTGTGTGTGTGTGTGTGTGTGTGTGTACGTATGTGCGTGTGTGTGTGTGTGTGTGCATGTGTGTGCGTGTGTGTGTGTGTGTGTGACTGTGTATGTATGTATGTTGGTAGCATACCTACATATTGATAGTTTGCACTAATCTTTCTACATAATCATAACTTTTGTCCACAAGCCAATAGATCAGTGTTCTTTTACAATTGAAAAGTGTTATTGGATAAACCGTAAGTTCATTATTAATAGCGTTGTAAAGATGAGATGACTGTCTTGCGTACTGTCTTTTAGCAAAAGTTGTCCTGGCTGGCACAAAGGGCACAACGTCCTTTTTTCTTCTACGTACTGTTTTATCTTGGGTGAAATGGAGTGTCTTGTGTTTACGAAGAACAGTTTGTAAAATATATAGTTTTCTCACGCTCAAGTGTCCTGAAAGAGAGTTAAGGTCATTTGTGGGAAATCGATACGGCTTAAAAAACATGACTTTAAGCAAAGAGCGTTGGGCTCTCTCTAAGTCCAAAAATTTTATTTTTGTGGCTCCTCCCCATACAGGGAGACAATAGCAAAAGACTGATTGAGCCAGAGATATATAAGGTGACTTATAATCAATTTAAAATATTTTAATGGCGAATACTAGAGCAAAAATAAAGTCTTTTTTTCAAGTAACATTTTTTATTTCATCCGCTAGTTTCTGTTTTTGTTTTTCCTAACAATGTAAATGTAATATTTTTAGGCGCATGCTGTACATAGAAAGTCTTATCGTCTATCTCTCTCTCACAAACTAAACTTATCTCTCACTTCACTAAACCAACCCCTCTTCCTGCATTTCATTCATAAATTGTTTCAAATTATGAACAGCACAGCTCAGCGAAAGAAAAGAATAGACTCCGCCACGAGCTACGCTATGCAATGCTATCACAACATAAGTAGTTACTAGTTAGTGCCACTATGTCATTATGAAACCTGTTAATAGGGAAATTTCTGTGACGAAATACTGCATTTTTGATGCAGCGTTTAGGTATTCACTAAGTTTAATTGCAGGGGATATTTCCAACGAATCGTGAGCGGTGCAGTGTAAGCTAGATTTTTAAAAGATACTTATTAAACAATAATAAACAATCTACAATGTAAGACTAAAAAATGCAATAAAAAAAACAGTAATAATTACTGCTTCGCTTCTTTTCAGTGGAAATGCACCCTAATGTATGTAGGTATTGTAAATAAATTAAACTCGTTTTCAACTTTTATTCATTTTATTTTCAATAATAAACAGTACACACGATAGGCATTTACATTAAATGCTGTTCGTGCTGAAAGTACATGTACCTGCGGCTCCATGCCGGTACATTCAGAAGCAGCTCCGGTAGGTCACGTTGGAGAAGCTCCAAATACGTCTCCGTATTCAGCCGGTCAAGGAAAATGGGTCCCAAAAGGTGCCCGTTTAGCACTCCGGCCCACACGTTCACACTAAAACGGTGTTGGAAATGATCCGGGCGAATTAATCGGGGATTGTGCTCACACCAGTAGTGAGAGTTGTGCAAATTAAATAGCCCTTCACGCGTAAACGTGCACTCGTCCGTCCACAGCACGTTGTAATTTCGGTTTCGCATCAGCTACCTGCAGAACTCTACCATCGGCGCGTAGTCTCCTGGCAGCAACTTCTGGACCGGTTGTAGTGGTACGGATGGAGCCTTTCGCTGCGCAGAAGCTGCCACACGTAAAATTGGCTTACCCCAAACATACGGGCAGCGTCTCTCGTGCTCGCCACTGGGTGCCGCTGGAAAAAGTCCAGCACGTCTTGTTCTATCTGCGCTCGGTGTGGTGAGGGTCTCCCTGAGTCGGGACGCGGCTGGAAACTTCCGCTCTCGCGAAGCCGCTGCACAGCCCCGAGGATGGTGCGTAAACTCACGACGCGACCATGTCGTTCTTCATAAAGCTCTTGAGCGCGCAACATGACCTAACCTGCATCTCTGTAGCACAGAGCCACATTAAAATACTCTTGCGATGAGTAGCGGTACGGCATTTTGCAACGCGGAGCGCGCGAGTTGCGCTCAAACGAACAGGTGAAAAGTTGTAAGCGAACTAAACAAACTGCCGCGCCGCGCGCGCGTAAAAGTGGGCGGGGCAGTACGGCACGTGTAGCGGCGGGCTTTGGCGGCATAATAAAAGCTTCGCGGTGCCTTTATCAAAGAAACCGACAAACGCGCCGCAAACCTTTGACTATGCTCGGTCGAGATGAATGAATGGCGAGTTGGCGCGTGTAAGCTGGGAGTGAGAGAGAAGATATTGACATCCTTTACAAAACGTACGCAAGCAAGTAGGAGTAAATGCCTACAACGAACAGGGTGTTTTATTTTACTTAGAAATCAAAATGTTTTTTGGCGTTTTTCTCGAAAACTAGCAACTTAAATTAAAAATGATACTTAAAAAAAATATTTCATTTTTACTCTAGTATTCGCCATTAAAATATTTTAAATTAATTCTAAGTCACCTTATATATACTTGATTTAAAAGACAGCTTTCAAGCAACGTGTCGTAATAGTTTAAAAACCCAAATCAGTTTTCGCGTTCTACTCATTATTACCTCTATCTGTGCGTGCCAAGATAGCCTTTGGTCGAGCATTATACCTAGGTATTTTATGTTTTTAATTTTAGAGCAAGAGCAAGTGGTATTAAGAATATTTAAACATTTATGGATTTTGATTTGAAAATTTGTCGAAGGTTGATTTCGGTCATAAATGGAGAAACAAATGTAATTAGTTTTAAGGGTATTTAAAGTTAAAAGATTACTATCCAGCCAAGATGCAACCTTTGCTAGACCTGCTTCAGCAAGAATTCTTACGCTGTCCCATGTTTTACCCGAAAAAACCAAAGCAGTATCGTCTGCATAACAGAAAACGTGTCCCCCGTCCAATTTCATGTTGCAAAGTGAGTTTATATAAATTAAATAATGTAGGACCCAAGACACTGCCCTGAGGTACACCGTAAGATAAGGTTTTTTCAGAACTTGTAAATTCAGCAATTTTGACACGTTGTTTACGGAAAGATAAGTAATATTTAAACAAAGATGATGAAACGATTAAGTAGGTTATTCTTGACGAAAGCCACAACTCGTTAAATATCAATGGTCTATAATATCTACCACAAAACTATTTCTTAGCTCTACCGCTGTACAATTTTATACATAGTAAACCTTCTGGGTACGCCTCCATATTATTCCCATGTCATTGTTTTTACCTCAATATATAGGTATTGAATGATATGCTGAAACAAAACCGCAAACAGAACTAACCAATAATAGTAGATTATTCACCAAGGGGGTAAAGTGATGTCTTACGTCACGGGCGTCATCTTGAATCTCGAGCGTAACGAAGGATTCGAGTGTTAACTCCCGAGCGCAGCGAGTTAAAAGTAGAATCCTGAGTAGAGCGAGGGATTTAAGCTTGACTAAGACGAAGACATCTTTATCCCCGAGGAGAATACTCTGCTTTTCACACTTCCTAACTAAAAAAATGTACCTACTACAAAAACCTTATTTTATCTATAAGTATATATCCTTTGACTTTTCTGGTAGTAAATTATTATTATTAACAATACCAGCAGCTTTACTTCTAATGGACTCCGGTGTCATAAACTTTGTCACTCGACAGTTTTACGAAAACATTGTTTGTAAATTCTGAATATAGATAGGTTTTTTTTCTTTAAAAATAAATTTCAAATATGTTCTCTTTGATCCGGGACGGGGTAGTGTGAACATGCCTTCGAACTCTTATTCGAAATTCAAATCACTTTGCCTCCCTAGGGGCATAATGAAATTTCATACAACATTACGTCCCTAGGGATGCAATGACTCACTTTGAGTCAGGTTTACTTGATGTGTTATTGAACACTGCCGAGTAGGTAGTGTGAATTTTTTTAATGATCGTTTTACTACATTTCATTATTGAAAACGTCCTCTGTCAGACGCAAAGTAATTTGTTAGAGCTTTGATGTAGGTAATTAAGGTTAATTGATATCGGGATTGTATACTTTATTCATTTCGACCTAATGTTAAAAGCTTTTATAATAGTTTGTTTTAATTTATCTATTCGATTTTTAATGCTTATTTTAATTTATCTATTAAATGCAAGAAGTATTCTAGCTGAAACTTCAATGGCGAACGTACACATGCAACATTTTGTACTATTGCGTACTATAAGCAATTGACTAAAGCACTATTCTTGTAATAAATCGCAATTATACCTACGATATAGAAGTTTTTTTATTTCATCAAGCAATTATTTATAAAAAATAGGATAATAGATCCTTAATAACTTTAAAATACAAGATATCTTTGGTAACGTGACGTTTTGTTTATTAGCAGAAAATGATACCTTCGAAGGTTTCCAAGTGCTGTCATTTCTCGCCAATCATCTGTAAGATCATAGTTTTGAGTTTGCGTATTATTGTTGACGTTTCGCAGACGCTTCTTTATTAAATTTTGAAACATTATCTTTTGCTTCTGTTCAAACAGTCTCCAGTTCATGTTTAGTCTTAAAATTAGTTTTGAAACCCAAAACCGTGCAAAGGAAATTGCTAGATTGGTCTGATAGTGCCCTTACTGCTATTGAGCGTCACTTATGTATTTTTTTTATCAAAGATTACTCTTTTGATTAGTTTTTACTTGGTAGAAATATATAATTTTTGCAAGACTTTGTAAGGAAATATCAAAAACAAAAGATTAGGAATTTTAACTGTATCAAAAACAGTAAATTTCCAGAATGGATTGGTGCTTTTTAGAAGTTTTAACCATTTTCCTATAACTACCTACCTGACACATTTTAGGTACAGTTACGATTATCATCAATATGTATACGTCTGCATTTGGTTGGGGACCTAATTACAATAGCATAAAAACTTATTTGTATACATTTCATTGCTTGTCTGTACGTTGTAGTCGTCTGTTTCTCCGTCTGTACGCTTGTCTTAAGTTGGCAGTCTATTATGATTTCCATATTATTTACAGCATACTTATTACAAAGAGTATTTTTCTTGTTTGTTGTGGTTCAGATGGGTGGATCCTTAAGGCTAATAAGCCGTTGAATAAATAAAGCCTCATTGTCGGAGCTGCCTTTATCGGATACCAGCTGGGCCCGATGTTATCCTAATGGAATATTATAATCCAGACCTGGGATGGACTTTTTAAAGTTGGGTTATTCTTCCGTTTATCGTCATCATTTTTTTATTCATGTCAACTTATGGACCAATTACAATTTACAGAATTACATTAAAAATAAATAAATAAATTATAAATTGTTTCAACAAACACACCAATTACCTAGCCCCAAACTAAGCGTGAGCTTGTGCTATGGCGACTAGGAAAACGGATAGACATACATATACGTTTATACATCCATGACTTAGGTACTCATCACACAGACATTTGCCCCTTGTGGGATTCAAATCCGCAACCTCTGATTTTGTAGTCCGGGGCGCGGACCACTACACCAAGACGGTCGTCAATAAAATAAATAATGTCAATTTAAAACAAATAAAAAAATTTGAGACGAGAAAAATGAGTGAACTCAGAAAATGAGACGAGATGGAATAATGCACACTTCATGAGTGTATGTTACACGCAATTGTTAGTAATTAATTAGATTTTACGGCGATGTATAAATCTTTAGACGTATCAATGTCTTGCTCGGGGTAAAGGTCGCGCCCCAATGAATGGCCACCGGCCGTTAACCTATTAATTCCCTGATGCGGGTCGCTGGGTTCTTTGGCTTACTTTAGTGGCACATACTTACGTAACGTAATCAATCGGTTGCGCTCACGCTTACATTGCATTTATTCAAACGTTCGTGTTTTGAGGCGATAGAGTTTTAGTGACAAATGATTTAAATAATAACATAGCCACAAAAAAAACATACAGTCGAATTGATAACCTCCTCTTTTTTGTAGTCGGTTAAAAAAAAATAGTGCCTACAGGCAAATCTTGGTCTTAAAATTTTGTACAGAAAATAAAAAAAGGATACCGTATATAAAGCCTTTATTAGATGAGCAATATACAATTGGCGCGATAGCTGAGCGGAGAAAACTTCACTTCTCATCCGTGAGGTCGTAAGTTCGATCCCCGCCTGTACCACTGAGTTTGTACAAAAACTTAAGTACAGTCTTTTTCAAAGATATCGCTCCCTAACGGTGAAGGAAAACATCATGAGGAAACCTGCACACTAATTGGCTAGTGTGTGAATTGGAGAAGGCTATGGCAAACCACTCCATTAATTATTGCCCAGAAAGTCGTTGTGTGTGTTTCATTCCACATAATGATCACGACCCTCAGTGATACGACTATGAAGATGAGCAATGGGCAAAACGAGCGGCGTTGACCCTCGCACTAAGACGCTGCTTAAATCATCTGTCTAGAATTAAATGCCTTATGATGATGATGGATATTGGATACTTATTGTTGACTCATAAAAGTGCAGCCAATTTTCTTCACTACTCATGTTGGTTTAACACGAAACTTAGCCTCGCAGCTATGCTTTGTCTGCTCTAATTTGTCTGTTTGTGCAATATAAAAGCACTCGCAGGATAAAGCTCACGGTCGAGCGCCTCGCCATTACAGGGCGGGTTGGAGCGCTTGCAAAGTGTATTGCCTGCTCTGCTGCCCTTGGTCAACGAAAGGTTAACTAGAACAAACACTATGAAATGAAAATCCGATAGGAAAATTCTTGGCGCATCAAAAACCTACTAGTCATTTATGCGTATTATGTCAAAGTAAATTTGTTGATAAGGCATGGCCTATACTTACACCCGAGTTCACCAATCCTTAAACTGCTGGTGAACTTCGTTAACGGTTAATTTGACATTATTGCCATACAAAATATGTCAAATAATTCTAAACCGCCTGATTCAAAAATAAACATGTGTTGGTAAACTCCAAGCTTAGTAGTTGTTAATAAAAAATGGGCGTCAAATTTAAATTTACGTATAGCAGATAGAAATTCAAGACTTAGAAGAGCTAAAATATGCAAACCAGCTACTTCATAGGCAGCAAAGCATATTTTAAAATGATACAATTTTGCCCAGGATTGCAGTCACGTTCTTTGTCTGTCTCCAGACAGTATGTAAGGTTATTTACTTAAATAAAAGGGCAAGAAACTTCTAAAAGTGTACGAGTGGAGTTTCTGTTCTCCTGGTTCTGTGCAAGTGCGAAATTATGCAATCGACCTTGCTCATTTCACTATAACCCAGCACGATTTTATACGACAGCGAAAGTTCAAAAACAGACTGCTTATGCTCGTGGCATTTCAGGC
Organism: Pyrausta nigrata; assembly: GCA_949316185.1. Lineage (NCBI taxonomy): Eukaryota > Metazoa > Arthropoda > Insecta > Lepidoptera > Crambidae > Pyrausta > Pyrausta nigrata. Next base: position 13,194,015 of record OX438949.1, on the reverse strand, counting down.
GGTTTCAGGTCTTTAATATTTTAATGTTTAAAACAATATTTACTTACATCCAATTTAAACCAACAGATGTTTACTTTTTAAACACCTGTTGTAATATTATTTGACATATTCTGTATAGGAATTGTGTCAGTTAAAGGCTGTTTAAAAATTGGTGAACTCGGGGCTTAAACCCTTACGGTGTTATTACAAAAAAATAGACCGGGTTTAAAATAGGTCTAAGTATTAGCCGACAACAGAGGAATGAATGACACGTTCGTGACATAACCTAATAGAGTAGCGCGGGGTTAAGGTTTTTGGAATCACATCCCTGAGATAAATAAATACGTAATCCTGAAGCGATCGCTCACGTTTCAGATTTACCATCGAGATAATGCAATCTATCGATAAAGATAATGCGGCTGTTGTGTCATTGATAGTGGTTATATAACTGCGGACTATTGCATCGTCGCAGTAAATCTAAGGAAACAAAGACAAGTAGAACATTTCTAGGCGCATTAGATTTCTTATGGATGTTATTAGTGATCTATTTATCCCATGAAGATAATGATAGATGAAGACAAGAACACAGTTGCCGAATCGAATGGGTATTTGTTACTTCCGATTTGAGTAATTTTTTAAATATATTTAATAGGCAATCTCACCTGATGGTAAGCGAAAATGTGGTCGAGGATGTGACATGTCTGTCTAGAAGCAGCCTATTTACTCTTTTCTTAAAAGATTCCAAATAGTAGTGTTTAGGATAACCCTCGGATCTGGATAGATTGCCGGTTTGATAAGGGTTGTGTGTCATCCCACATCGTGGCTTTACCGTATCAATTAAACAAACAGTACCTCTTCGTACCTGCCTGTCTGCATTCAGCGCGCCAGTTGCCATCGGTCCGTCGACGGAGGCACGCGCCCTCCGCTCCTTACGCGGTCGACCTAACTCTTCGATCAACGTATTTTTAACCCGCGGAAATCGCGTGGCGTTTACGATTTCAAAAGTGGACCCACAGTTTAAACCATTTTTAATTTCGTGTCGGATGTAGTGTTTTTACTTAGGTGAGTTGAGATTTGCGTTGCGATCAGCTGTGCAACTACGCCTCTTCAACAATGTTGACAATGCATGCACTGCTCACGTTTGCACGGTTTCGATATTGTGTATATATTTATTTGAATATATATTTATTTGAGTTAAGACTATTCTAATATATACACTTGAGACTCAAGTTAGGAAATCCTAATCAAGTTACATGCACGACATACGCACAGAGCTGAATCTTCCAGCTGTGACGCCTACGAATGTAATTAAACAACGATTAATTACCAAAATCGGCTTCTAATTTTAACGCCAGCTAGGCTTCCGAGTGGTTAAATAATTTTATGTTACATAACACATTTGAAATAAGGCTTTCAAGGTGTTAGGGTTACCTATTGTGTAGACTGTAATAAAGTTGGTAACTTTCCGACTCCTTTTCTTTTAAAAAATAATTAATAAGCTACTATTGTGTCTTGATGTTTTGGTGCCTTAGTGTAGTTGTAGTTAATAACTAAGTTATTGGGTTATAAGTTGAATTTGTAAGTAAGGCAAAAGTTGATTTTTATATTTGTCCATCCTACTTAGGTCTTATTACACAACCTTCGAACACCTAATGAAGCCTTTTGCAGTTTATGTCGTTTTGTAGATTAAGACTGATATAGGTTTTCAAATAATATAATACATCTCCATCGCTATGTCTTTTAGCTAACCGAGTCTATTCGGATGTTGTTTAAAATATACAATGTACCTACTGAAAAAAGGATCAACCAAACTAGTTTTTTTAGTCGAATGTTACATTGTAGGGAAGTCATTTTTTGTTAAATATAAACAATCTTCTAGTTATCAGTAAGAAAACTAGTTTTTTACTGATAACCAGAAGTTCGCAAGTCACTACATTAAAGCCTACTAGTAGCGAAATTTTGGTTACTGTTAACCTATAATTTTTTTCATTGTGTCTTTGCATAAATTGAACACTTAATTTGACACTTGCGCAAAACGTTTTTTAAATATCAATGTTTTACTTGACAGCTTCAATGTGGATACAAATCAGTTGTTTAAAGTTAGCAATTGTAAGACATAGAAGCTAATAGGGCCATTATAATTTAATGACTGTTTCTACAACTGGGCGTTTGTTCGACACAAAAATATTATTACTGTTGCTAATCTGTTGCGTTTAGTCCTATACACACTACCGTGCACATTACGTTAATTTTCTTACCATTAGCTTAATCTACGTCGATTCTTTCCCACGTGTTGATGACCACACAAATAACCTTAACATAACCTCTTTCGGGTTAGCTTAGTCAGTTAAGGTTAGTAGAGGTAACCTCTACTAACCTTAACTGACTGCCTCGTTGGTCTAGTGGTCAGCACGCTGGGTACTATCCACGAGGTCCCGGGTTCGAATCCCGGGTCGGGCGAGAGTGTTTGGGTTTTTCTATCTTGAAATTACTCAGACACAGCTCCGGAGTCACGTTAAGCCGTTGATCCTGTGCCTGATCTCCATACGGTCATGTCGGACTGCCGTCTCACCGAATTATGAGAGTGAAGGAACAGAGAGTGCACCCGTGTATTGCGCACACACTTGTGCACTATAATATGTCCTGCGCAGTTGGCTAATCTCTGTTGAGAGGCCGCCGTAGTCGAAATCGGCTAGGAGGACATTATTATTACTAACCTTACGTAAGTATGACCGAAAGCTTGTTTTAGTTCTAAACTTCATGACATATTAAAGACCCTACAACTACTAAGAAGAACCGGTAATTCCTATTTAAAGTATCACTTATGCAAAGCTCTGTTATTATTGTTTTATAATTTCACAACAGTGTTTCTGTACAAATGTTAATGTCTTATTGTACAGTCAGGTCAAAAATCATTCGTAAAATAAAGTTATTAAAATCGTAGAGAATATGTATAATTCTTGTATTGCGTTTAGATAGTAAATCTAAAACGCATGACTGTAAATTTTCCTACGTGTAACGGCCGGTTCACACATGTCTCCGTCTTACTGTTCCGTTTTATCGTGTACGTTTTCTTTTCGTCGATGGTGTTTGTAGTTGTATGAGCGACTTCACACATGGCAAAGTATTCTGTATACAGTAAAACATATCGTTCCTGAAAAAAATTACATTCCGTTTTGTCATCGAATACTGGACGACGGAACAGTAAAAATATACGGATACGTAGAATTTTAACGGATAGATACTGTGTGCGTGGCGGGCGGTGTGTGCGGGGTGTAGGAGGGGGAGTGATGCGACAGGTTTTGACTCGCATTTATATATTTATATATAAAAGCGTATACTGTGAGTTTTCTGTTCACACATCGGATCCAGTAATGACGGATCCGTTAAACGTTATACGGTGCCTATGTATGAACAGAGCATACATTTATGACGTATCCGTTAAAAACGTACCAGTAAAACGGACTCCCATGTGTGAACGGGCCGTAACGCGTAGTATGCGTGGTTTCTGTTTACCAAACATACCGTGAGTGAGTTTAACCATTGTTTAATATTTCACAGTTACTATAATAGCAATGTTTCACGCTACAATGTGAATTGTAATATAATCATTCATAGTTATATGAATGACATTATTTAATATTGAAGTAGGCTTGGTGTAGTTTGTTTTCAATTTTGTTATATCTCTAAAGTCGTCATCGTGAGTGACAATAAAAAGTGTGAGTTTATTAATTTGTTTAACATGTGCCCCATAATTTGAAAATGTAGGTTCTAAAAAATATTTTCTAGAAGTTCCGAAATTAGCGCACCATCTTTGCATAACGAGATAAACAATTGTTTCCATAAAAGACTGAGAAAGCGGGTAGTATACTTAGAATCTCCTGTTTTTTAATCTTAAACTCTAAATCGTCTTAACTAGTGTCTTTATTAGTTATTCTCCATCCGGTCCGTTTTTAAGATGCGTCGCTATATTTAGTGGCATGAGTTTCAACTGCTTAAAACTCTTAAAGCTATATTTGGCGTGGCTGCCACTAATTTTGGCCATCCTGAGAGATGTAAAAGTGCCACATTTCACATGCAATCGAAAAGTGTCAACTATTGCTAACATACAAGTTTTGACTCAGTAATCATTAATACATGTTAGTTTTGTCCTTATTTAAAAGATAGTTGCTTTTGCTGAGCTTTCAATAGCTTTTTCATTAAAATCGTTACCTCGCTTTTCAAAGTTATAAATTAAAGAAATGGCATTATTTAGTTTAAAAAACAAAAAGTATTACAAGTTAAAATAATTTATTTCAAAATCATACACAAAAAAGAAAAATATCAAAACTCAGACTTGCGTCAACAGTCTTGTTAAAAAACGCAATCCTGTTAACTTCCATCTACTCTACAAAACACAACATTTTATGTTCACCTGTGCTTGATCCATAAGCAATGTAAGTAATGTGCTTTACAATATAGTTTCGCACATTAACATTGCCTTACAGTAGCTTCTTTATATCCCGTAATGCTAGCATTTAACTAGGGTTGTAAATTAGCTAAGTAACGCTCGAATTACTTGCGACATACTTGAGTCCTTAAAAAACTCTTATTGTATTCGAACACAATCAGCGGCTTTCCTAATGTGACTGTCTTGGTATAAATGTATTCAAATGTCACGCAGACGTTGGCATGCCTTTTGTTGTACAGTCTGACACGAAAAAGATTGAACATTTATATTCAATATAAATTGTATAGTTTGTAAATAAAAACGAAACGAATATGTTACTACTTATAAGCATTTTTGTGTCCCCAATTCTAAGTAATTAATTCTAATATTTAAAATAAGCTGTAATTTTTATTTTCCGCTTCTTCGTCTGCGTAGACTCGATGATACCAAAAAATCCCTAACCACCTAGCGGTATAAAATAAAATTGAATCTTGGACACATTAGAATCGAGTCCAGTGTCAAGTTTTTTTTTTAATATGGATTTACACTACCTTAACTTAAAGATTAGATATGATTACGTATGACCTATCATGTCAGCTCATTGCAAGACTCAGCGCATTATTCACGGTTAAAAGAATCCATTGAATACATGACTGCCTTGACGAACTTCAAAGACAAGACAGGAGTTAGCTATATCTATTAGATCTTTGCTTCGAGACATGAAAGGGACGACTGATGTGTTACAAATGAATCCAAAAAGATATCCCAGAAATGATACATTGTATTTTTACAGATATAGGGCGAAATCGAAGTTTATTTGTGTTATCATTCGAATACGTTATTGTTAATCACATATCACGCTGAATATGAAATGGAAACGAATGTATAATTGCACATTGCAATTTTGGGTCTAGGTAGACCAGTATTTTAAATCAAATAAAGTACCAATTGTTATGTCAGTTAATATACCGTCATTTTTTATAAATAAATGATACCTTGTTTCTCTATGCAGATGAATGAAGTTATTAAAATATTTTTACAAACAACACGCCATATCATGCTATTAATAATTGAATTAAATAATAATAATAAACAGCTTTCTACACGAGGTATGCTGTTATTATTTTATAATAACTATTGGGACATGTGCATGAAGGAATCGAATCCGAGATTCTTTGTGGAGACGAATTACCGCGTCACAAGTGGAGTAGTCAAAGGTATTGTTAACTTGGTATTGCTAAATTCAAGGCTACCTCTGAAATCTGGTCTTGATGGTCAGGCTGAGCCCAATTACAGACGTCCTTAGCTAGATTAACATTGCTTTGACAAAACAAATCCAGCGGTTTGAAGTTGCGCACGGTATATACCTATGTACTTTTAACTAATAACTACGTCTCGAAAGTCGAATGGTTCCATCAAACATAAAGCAAAAAACTTTAGAATGAAACTAAAAATTCTTTGCAATTCTTTTGACATTGTTAGTAACAATGTTACATCGTTAAAGCATTTTCCACCAAATTGGCAAAGAAAACGTTGACGTCTTTGTATCTTTTACGACGAATTTTATTTTTCCCATCTTCATAGATTGAAACGATTGCATTTAGTTGCTCGGAATCTGGTGACGTGTTGAAACTTTTCAGACGATGTAATGTCATCGCTCCTTCGCGTCGGTACTCATGTCTAAAGTTAAGGTAGACATGTACCAATTTAAGCTGAGCTGTTAGTAAAACAATCGCCTGAAATGTTGTGGTTCTGAACATTACCAATTCAAGCTGAACTCTCCGTAAAATATCGAAGTTCAGTTCGTAGTAAAAATTACTTTAACAGTACCGATGCAATTGCACATCTCATTGCACTTGCAAGATAAAATTATTTGTCATTTTAGATGGACGCATTTGTGCTTCCTTCGGCAGCTTTGAAAGCATGTCATTTGGTTGGTATTCTGTATTCTAGTGGTAAAAACAAGTGTGGGTATTTATCACATTTTATGATCTGCCATGTTTCGATAAATATCGTATGCGATATAATATCGAAGGCATGAGAATTGGGCCTAAGGTCGGTCGCAGAAATTTTGTTTTCGTGATTTATTGAAATCTTTCCAAGCTGGATCTATTGGCCAGTAAGTAAGTATTCCTTACTAAATAATCTCTTGTATATTGATGATGCGAATCTTCACAATTATTCCGCTCATAAGGATAAGCAGGGAATAAACATCACAATGAAAAAGTTTGGCGAAGTTAATCTACTGTTAGCAATAAATCTGAAACTCATAATTTCAGCTTTAATATTCAATAGTATTGTACTCAGTGTAGCTGTTGGTTTCGCATAACTCTGATGTTGTGCAATGTGCCGTCAAATAATTCGAAGCATCCATCATCTTTTGTCCTATTTTTGGCTGCGGGAAAGTAATCAAGAACAAGCGGACTGGATATAGCCCCCCGTCCGTTCTTCTTTTCATAAATTTAAAATTAAATTTTATTGTTAAATACTATAGGTAATCTGTATTTATTATTATTATTATTAGGTACGTACTACGTGAAGGCTTAAAATAACAGATACCTTAATTTACTTAAAAATGCTAGGTACTACCTTACCTAATTTGTTGGATAGGCCTACAAAAGCTATGTATCATAGATACTTAAATTTTACGATTATAGTTTTCGACGTTAATGCGTTGTGTTAAAAACATTTTGTCTACATATTTTCATGTCTGGTAATAGTATGTATATTATCACGCAGTTCGGATATTGCTTATTTATAACACCTTGGTTATTTAATTGTTAACATCTGTTTTATATTCATTTTATGTATGTTTAAGTACGTTCATGTTACAATCTACTAGGCATGGAAGATTTCATGAATAACAGATGAAAAATCATATGAAATGAATTTCATTGTTCACACCTGCTATTTTTTTCATAAAGACTGCTACAAATCGCACTCTGCGAAATCATAGATCATGCTCATTTCATTTCATTCATTGATGACTGCTTGGAGCAGAGCGAGTCGCAAGCGAGCGAGTAGGAATGATTTGCCCTAGGTGCGTGTTAGAAAAAGACAAATACACTAGTCATGCGATCATAGGTGACGATCGATACTGGGTGGGCATGTCAAGAACTTTCAACTTATGAACATAAAGTTTAGATTCGTTTGCCATGATTTTTCATGACAACCTTAATATGAAATTTCATATTAGTAGCAAATTAGCAACCGTTCACAATAATTCATATTTCATTATAAGTAGCAAATAGCAAAAAGTGTTACATTATGACACTGCGAAAAAAATCATTGCCAATGAAATTTCACATGTGATTTCATATGAAAAAAAATCATCATTTCATGAAATAAAAATGAATTAAAAGTAGCAATCATTTCCATGCCTACAATCTACACCCAAGTGTTATTATTTGTGGGATGTGTATTTTACTTAGTATCTTTTGTTGCAGTTATTTTGTTATAAAGACTCATACAAAATCACCCTTTTTTATTCGTAATCGATTTTAAAATATGCTATTCAAATGCTTTGTCCTTGTTATTTGTTTTATGGATAAATCTCATCCAATGGAATAACGGAGGGAATGGAACAGATATTTCATGGTTGTATTACCAATTTGCCTACAAAATACATCCTACCGGATATCCAAGAAAAACATTCTAGCTTGTTCTCAACTCATCATACTTTTAGGTATTAAAATATACTCTTTCAATATAAAAAAAAAACATTTAGCAAGATAGTTTGAAGAAACCTACCATTAAGATCTAAGTGTGATAAACACCAGGCTTTTTGTATTGATACAGTTTGGTTGTGTTACCTACTTGTTAGCAAGTAAATAATATCAAGTTCACTGAATGATACATGAAAACATCGTACTATTGCATTTTTATTTGCGTTTATATAATTTAGTATTCCAACTCTAATAATAACGACTGTTTTACAGCTTCTTCTCCGGTTTTATAGTTATTCGTTATTCATAAACACATTGTAATATTAGTAAGTTGCCTACTTCAGATACCCTTGTGTCATAAAAAACGTACAATTATGACAGAGGTCGTTTAATATACAGTTCCCATACAATCTTTTGGTTGACTGTTCATACTTATGTCAAGGTCGCAGCATTGTTACTTACAACTTTATAAGAAATATCGTCACTGATATTTATCACGTACTATGCCACAAGGCAGCTAATAACTAAACTTTATTCGTATACGGTTAGGGTGGATTTAGGTCTGAAATTGAATTGGTAATTTGAAGGTGTTGAGAATTAGCAACTATAGGCTACAGCGACGTGTTGATTAGATACGAGGGTCAAACTGAAAGTTCTTAGAACTGGCCACTTATAAACAATATAATAAAAAAAATATTCTAAAATTTGAAAATAGAACTCTTTGCCAATATTACTGAGTATATATTTCATTCATTTGTCATTTGTTTTACGACTTGGCGGCAAATTGAAAATTGTCTGTGTCACGTCAAAGTGAATTTAACACGAGAAAATTTTCGTGCAATGATTTTTTATGACTTTCGATGTCATTTAAGTCAACAAGAAAGTTATGATAGACTACGATTGGCCTTTCACGATGAAGCCCCATCTCGTGCGACTGTTTACAACTGGTTTAATGAGTTTAAACGTGGTCGCACTAATCTCACTGATGATGTACGTGCGGGACGGCCTTCTACGGCGACGACTGAAAATAACATCTGTGTTGTGCGGCGTATGATAGAGACTGACAAAAGAGTGACCTATCAGCAGATTCGGACAAGCTTAGGCATCGGTATGAGTCAAGTGCACAAAATCCTCCACGAACATTTAGCGGTCAGGAAGCTTTGCGCCCGGTGGATACCTCATAATTTGACTAAGGCTCAAAAACTCCATCGTGTGGATTGGTGCCGTAAAATGATTGAAAGATTTAACGGAGGTGACTCAAATGCTGTGTTCGACATACTAACAGGTGACAAAAGCTGGATTTACTGTTATGATCCTGAAACCAAAAGACAATCTGCTCAGTGGGTGTTTCCTTTCGAGGAGTTGCCAGCTAAAGTGAAGAGAGATCGAAGTGCGGGAAAAAAAATGGTGGCCTCGTTCTTTGGAAGGATAGGTCATTTCGCAACAATTGTGTTAGAGGATCAAAAAACAGTTTCTGCAGAATGGTACACTACCAATTGTTTGCCACTTGTCTTGGAAAAAGTTCGAGAGAAACGACCTCGCAGTAGGATCCTCCTTCACCACGACAACGCCTCGTCGCACACCGCCAAGCGAACGATCGAGTATTTGGCGACATCAAACGTTGAATTACTGGGTCACCCGCCGTATAGCCCCGACCTCGCGCTTTGTGATTTTTATTTATTTCCAAAAATTAAAGAAAAACTTAAAGGACAGCGGTTTATGAATGCTGAAGAAGCGGTGGCTGCGTATCGCGATGCCATTGAAGAGACCCCTAAGGACGAGTGGGCAAAGTGCTTTTCCCAGTGGTTCCATCGCATGCAGCGGTGTATTGACGTCAATGGACAATATTTTGAAAAGATATAATAAAACTAATAACTGGCTAATGTAATCAGTTTTTGATTTTCTAAGAACTTTCAGTTTGACCCTCGTATCGTTGTTGAATAATACTTGGAACCGCGCTTACACTAAAATTTGTTTCGCATGGCTCTGTACTTGCAGGTCAACTAAGCTATAATTAGTCAAGTACATTCGGCAGCACGTCAGCTTACTCATATAACTCATAAACAGCTTTTATCACTAAGGGAATAGAGGAGGTCTCAAAGTCAAAGTGGGGTAGACGGACGTGCGGCCGCCGTGTGTACTTACCTACTACAGTGATCATCATCATGAGTGGTCACAAAATTTTAGCTTCTTACTTATGTGATGTGCTTGTGTTATGACATGATGTGCGCTCATTCGAGTTAATAAAACAATTTTTAAGGATGGGAAGAGATTTTGCAGTGAATTCATAGTTCATCTAAGAAAGAATATATATTTTCTCAAAAACTAAAGAGTTTTATATACCAAAATAAAGCACTCATACCGGTATAGAGTTCTAAAACATTATTTAGACAAAGAAATGTATTCAGCTTTCAAACTAGACAATTTTTTTTTCCTCAATTTTGTTTCGAGTTTTCAACAAAACATCACATCATGCAAATGTTGTTTGCAAAACAACTACTTGCAGACAATAAGTCGTGTCATTATACCGGCTTTAGTGCTTCCTAAGTCAGAAATTTGTATTTACCGAAGGCCAACTATATTATACCAGATTACCATAAAGCGCAGGCGTTTGAACACTAAGTTTTAAAAAGTTATACTTGTACCAATATGATAGATTATGATAATTTTTATGTTTACAGAAAAACGTGAGACCTGTGGTAAGACTTTAGACGATTGCAATTATTGGGATAATATGACGTTACTTTAGAAATAGTGTAAGAAAAGTTTTTAAAGAGATACTGTAAAGTAATGAATACATACCCTGAGATATATTGTGATGGTTTATTATTTTTATGACTTATATTAATTTTCTTTGGTTTCAGGTAAGGAAATCTCCCTCTTTGCATATTGCATTGGAAGAACAGCTGGGTTCAAGGTAGTCGTATTATAGTAATCTGAATTTCTTGACCTTGACTTGTTTGGGTCCAACAAGAACAAGAAATGGCGACTCTTATTTATCTCACCTGACTGCGATCTATCACAGACATCCAAGGCACCGCGCAGATGGGCCACTGACCATACGTAGACGCACGTGGCCCATCTGCGCGGACTTCTATAGATATCTGACCACGATTTGGGTTCGTTTATACTGGCAGCGGATATTTAAGTTGCGGCTCCCTTTATAAAGGGTAGCTTTAAGAAGTGTACTCAAGTTAGCACATGGTCTATACATGCCAAATTTATGTATAGTGTTTTTTAATCACTTGACTAAAATCTCAAGCATATTTCGTAAAGTTAAGTACGACCATTTTTTGTTTAGAAAACGACGAATTTCAACAATAACATTACGTATTTATGCTAACTTACTTGAGCTTTTGGCCTAAAAAACCTCTAACTGAAGGTATTTTTAATTAATTAGTAAATGTATAAAGGATATTTTATAACAGTCTATATTTTCCACATTATTCACGAAAAACCATTTTGTGACATACGCCCGTTACATTTGGAGCCAAACTGACTTCAAACAGGCCAAGCTGTATTGAACCGCGTTGCTTCTGTAGTAGAGTATATCGTTAAAGATGGGGTCGGCTCCCCGCACGCCCGGGTAAATGTCAAAATCAAATCTTAGGGAGCCGGCTCTTAACTAGAAATGGCGACCCTTATTTATCTCACCGGACATTGCGATCTATCACAGACATATTATCATTACATTTTTGCCGCCCACAAAACATTCTTCATTTGATGCGTTGTTGTTACTTGTTATCAACTTTCATGACACGGCCCTGATAACAAAGTATTTTGATAAACGAACTGCCCTACAAGGGTGTTATGGGGATAAGGACACTGGGCGACCTTTCCGCGAAAGTAAGAAGTATGGTTATGGAGGTCGCTGCTTGGAATTTATTACTTAATACGATATTTTATGGTGGGGTATATGGTACAAGTAGTGTTAGATGACGAGTATCCGGCTTCTAAGATAAGCTTTCGCATAGAGTTGGTAAATCGATCTTTGGAATTAACAATAAAATTAATGAAGGTGCATTTTATCCTAACGCAATTGTCTTTTTTTATTGAATTAATAAATTACTAGTGTTCGTCAGATGGCTCAGAAAAGAAATAATTAATAAAGTTTTTTTTTCATAGTATATATTAAAAGATTCTTGTTGTGATACGTAAATCGCAGATTGATATTTTATGTAGCCGTGTACTGCATAAAAATGGCACATGCCAATATCTAGTTACAACACTAAGAGCCATATCATACTAGCGGTTTGCGAGCGAATTGGGGGCGGAGCGGGCACGCAGCGAAAACGCCGCGAACACGCCACGGCTGCAAAGCGTAGACGCCACGAAAACGTCGCGAATACGCAACGTTTTCGTGGCGTGTTTGCAGCGGGTTTACGACGTAAAGTACACTTAGTTGCAAAATGGATTCCGACGAGGAAACACTGCTGTTGCTTTTGTTACTACGAAGACGCCGGAGACGGAAACGAAAGCATCGACGTATTTGGGAGGACCCATTATCAATTAATCGACTGCAAGAGAGCGACTACTTTGTGTTGTTTAGCAAACGAATAAAAAATAATCCAAAAAAATTTCGCGAGTACCTCCGAATGTCAAAACCTACATTTTATGAGTTGTTGCATCTGGTGCAAGCTGACTTAAAACATGAAGATACGCATTTGAGATTATCAGTATCACCTGAAGAAAGGCTCGTAATTACTATAAGGTATGTTTTTTATATTTAATAAATAGGAAATAATTACCAATACTTCTATAATTATGTAAATCTGTGACGCGACCGTTATTTTAATGAGAGAAATAAGACCACGTACTTACATATAACACACACGTATAATTATAATTAATTAAAGAATAGATACAAGGTGGGTTGGGTTGGACCTAAACGTTGTTTTACGGAAAAGTTGGTTTACGGAAATTATCGACATAACAGTTTATTTCAATTTTGTAAATTTATGAAGTTATTATTAGTTATTTAGTTTCTTTTTATTAGTATTTTAATGTAGATTTGTAAATATAGATTTTAGTGCTAAATTAAATAGATTTAAGTTATTCTTTTATAAATTAGGTTTTTTAGTACTTTTAAAATAAATAACGCTACATCTGTTAATTATTTATTAGTTACATTAACAATGTTACGGTGGTTTTACATTATCAATATCTATTTACCTATACCTATTTCACAATAAAAGGAGGCAGCTAACCAAGATTTACGAAAATTCTTATTCTGAAAATAAATCACTATAAATTGTATCTTCAGTACTGTTTTCACCAAAAACACTTGGTGGAGAATTAATTGCTTGCAATGAATTATTTCGGGGTGGCTCTAGACTTGTATAATATCCTTGATAGTTTGGAGGATAGCTGTTAGACATGTGCTTATACTTTTTTAAAACTCCCATAATCTCCATTTTCGCATCCATTTTATAGTCAGGATGAATTGATTTTAAATCTTCTACTAGAGACAATGCAAAGTTATATTCGGGTTCACTTTCACCACTTCTTCTGTCTCTATTCATCCTCTCGTCCATCCTTTGCATTAATTTTGTAATCATTTTATCCTCAGCTTCATTAGATTTTTTCTTCCTTTTTGTAAGATTAGTTGTATTATCATCGTCTATGTTTATTGTATTCTCATCATCTGATATTGTTGGTGGCGGAGTTTTCAAAGGACGAATTTGAGTACTAGTATTCAAAAATGATAGCAAAGGTGAATACAAATATTCTTTAGAAGAAGATGCACCGGAGCCACTCTTGCTTTTTTTGTTCCTATCCTTGACGTAGGCGTCGCGGATTCCCTTCCATCTTTTTTGCAATTTCACAACTGTAACAATAAATATAATATTTTTATTAATATTTCAGGTATCTGGCAACTGGGTGCTCTTTAATGGACCTGCATTTTTCATTCAGAAGAGGATTTTCAACAATACAAAAAATTGTTCGCGAAACATGCCAAGCTATTATTAAAAACTTATTTTATATTTGTATGCCACCCAAACAAACAAAAGATTGGGAAAACATTAGTAAAGGCTTTTTAGAAAATGCTGATTTTCCTAACTGCATAGGTGCAGTGGACGGCAAACACATTAGGATTATAAAGCCGTGCCACAGCGGCTCGCTATATTTTAATTACAAAAAGTATTTCTCGATGAATTTGCTAGCCGTATGTGACTCCAACTACAAATTTATATTTGTTGATGTTGGATCCTATGGAAAAAGTTCAGATTCAACTATATTTGACAGAAGCCAATTGAGAAGTGATATAGAAGGAAATAGTTTAAATATTCCGCAGCCAAAACAAATAACAAACAATGGAATAGCGTTGCCCTTTACTTTTATTGGTGACGAAGCATTTCCCTTGTCAAAGTATATGCAAAGACCGTATGCCGGCAACTTTTTGACGCCAAAAAAAAGAATATATAATTACAGATTAAGTCGAGCACGAAGATATATAGAATGCACTTTTGGAATAATGACTAATAAATGGCGTATATTCCACCGACCATTAAATGTTGGAATAGACTTTGCCGAAGAAATAGTAAAAACTTGTTGCATACTGCATAATTTTGTTCGATCTAAAGTAAAGGTAATAAGACGTCGTAAGAAAGTACCACGCATATTTGGACTTTATGACAACCCAAACGTAAATCAAAATCATTGTGGACTCTCAGGTATTGCGATAAGGGATAAATTTGCCGACTATTTTATATCAAATGAAGGGGAATTACCATGGCAGCATAAGTACATATAAATGTGATATAAATATTGTTATTTCTCTTACCTGCTTCATTTTTCTCCTTGCTAGTTTTTTCCGCAAAGCTTGGAATAAATATGTTGCAAACCTCTTCCCATGCCTTTTTTTTCAAATTACGATCACTAAATTCTCTTCTCTTTTGATCCCATATAACGTAACGACTTTGAATTTCGCTTATAAATAACTCTGTATCAATATCGTCTGCCGATCTCGACGATGCCATGATGATACGTCCACTCACATTCGTCTCTTGTTACGGACTGAGGTGAGGCGAGGAGAGGGGATGGCGTTTGTGCGAGAGTGTACAAAATGGCGTCGACGCTTCTTTTCGCAGCGAATTCGTTGCGCGTCCGCGACGTGTTCGCTGCGCATGCGCGGCGGGTTCGTTGCGCGACCGCAACGTATTCGCTACGCCCCCGCTCCGCTGAGAGGACGCTCGCAAGCCGCTAGTATGATAAGGCCCTAAAACCACATAAATTCACTCTTTACCTATTTATATTTCATATATTTGCAATATGACAATAGAGACGTTAAAACAAAAATTAAAAATTGTATTACCGCACATCAGACTGATCTTAACTATCTTCTTCAGACAGACATATCGATGAGAAGCAGAGGTCTAGCCTACTGGTACATCTAGATGGACGACTAACAGCTTGTTTTCAAAATGTATTTGGGGCTTTACCTTAATAATGTCGACAATAACGATAATCCTTGAAAAACACAAGTAAATGAGTTCGTAGCAAGAAAAGCATGCATCCGTAGTCCAGGTTAGAAAAATGCTTTACTGAACAGATAAACCGGTCATTCAACCAATGTAGACCTTCGTAATATTATTTAAGAAGCAGCTCTCAAATACATCTCTTTGGCATATTTTAAAGATGGGCATTACTTGTTGAAATGTAGACTCCCTGCGGACAATCTCAACAAAGAGGACATATTATAGTCGGCTATTCCGACTATAATTTATACATAAGTACACCAGTTCCTTTACTAGCTTTTAGTTTAGTCTTTTAGTATTTTCATCATCATTATTAGCGTTTTAGTCCTATTGAAATGAAAAGGTAAGCAACGTAATTGAAGTCCTTGAAATAACATGCCTCGAAGAAAGTTTGTTCCTTGACATTTTGCAGGTTTTCTTTAGCTACAAGTTTTTATCCTTGACCTCTTACTGTTTACAAATTTTCAACGTGCTGACTTCAAAATATAGAGTTAATGTACGTGTAAAGAAAATTTCAGCGCATACACATGTAATTAGCATAATTATCAGTAACTGTTACACAATATTTTCACAAAAATACATTGTCAGTTTAGTGAAATCCTTTCATTTTAAGATCACTGATTCATCTTCATTCTCATTACGGACGACAGCACATCAAGCGAAACACTGCGGCATATTATGCATCTGTAATAGCGGGGATGGAGTCTGATGCCCTGGCCACTGAACATTTCAAACATGTTAGTGCAACTTTTAACATTGTCTAATCGTACATATTTAGTAATTTTTAATCATTCGAAGGCAATAGATTTTGTGATGACCTTACTATGTTTTATTTCGTCTTACCGTCTTCGTGCCTTGAATGTTTTTAATACATGTGTACTTATATGAAATTTCGGATGTTATCTCGTGCAAACTGCGCTATCAATATTCTCTCAGGTTATTATCAGGGAGGTCCACTCGATATGGATTGATTGCATTATCTGTATCTTATCGTCTGTCCCATTCGAGATTTTATTATCTCCGCCGAAATCCAAAACTTACTTCGAGAACTTTCTCTATAAGAAGATTAGTGATAGTGAGGACCAAAGCTATAAATAAACTATACTCAGATAAATGGAATGAGATGGTAAGCCCTTATTGGTTTCTAATCAATGTCTTTATATGTTTTGTAGTGATGTTAATCTGTTGAGTGTATCGGTAGTTGAGTATAGTTTGGACAGTAACCCAAAAACAACCTGTCACGGAAGTCCGTCTTATTACTGGGCAATGTCGTTTTGAGTTTCCTTTTTCAAAGAGTTTTTCTGTTTACTGGGCAAAATTTTTCGAAAATATTTCTAGTGAATGATTAGATCCTGTTATTTTTAAGGTATATCTGTGTAAGGATTGGTTTTCTCATCTCGAGGAACAGTATGTGTCGAGTTTTTAGCTGAAGTTCGATTTGCATTGTGCTAGACATCGTCCGAAAAGTCAACTCCTATCTTACCATTATTTTTATCGTCGATACAACTCAGCACAGCACTAATCAGCTTTCTTTGAAGATCTTTGTCGTGGACTATTAATTTATTCTTCTCATTCGTTATTCGTACATTAGTCAGATTATTTTAGTCATCAGGTCTATGGAGTGGATTATATATTTACTGGCATTTTTGAATACTTCAGTGCCAAAGTAACTGTTTGTTCAACAAACGCATTGCTTGATGCCAAATCTTTTTCTTATTAAATATTATTTTCAAATTTAAATTTAAAATACAAATAAATACGACATAACGCCAAGTCATCGTGCAAAATTAATTTATATTTTTAAATGATTTTTGCTTTTTTATACACTTTTTTCAATACTGTGTAATTAATTAACATTCACAGAATTTCTAAAGATTCAACGAGCACGTCACACAACAATTGTTCGAATAGAACACGCTCCTCTATAGATTGCTTTTGTAAGCAGTTTTTGTCGGTGTCTGTATTTGTACAGCCCGATATCTGTTTGTCGACGTCTTTTGTAACCACGGTTAACACAACGCACAACACTGGTTCTTATTATTATAGAGGATAAGAAACAGAATGGAAAAGCTCACAATTTTATTTGGAAAACACACTCGAAACTGAAACAGTGCCTTTTCGTGACAAAGATCATATTTGTAGTTCTGTTTCAGAAAGACGTTTGCTTGAATTAGAACACATTAAAACGGGGATTAACGCGACGGATAGTAGGTAAAACATTATATACCTTTAATTTTTGCCTGACGTTTCGACCGGGTTGCACCGATCGTGGTCACAGGCAGACTGGCTGGAGAACTGCGATGTCTTCACTCCGTATGTGGGGTAGATTCATATTCTTCTACCCTCACATTATTAACAAAATTCGTACCGCCGCTGCACACTACGTTAATCCCCGTTTTAATGTGTTCTAATAATGAAACGCGAAAGTTTAAGAGTGACGTTTGCTTGAATGTTCGAAACTGTTTATTGATATACTTTGAATATAAGCACATAAAAGAGCTCAGTGAAGTATCCACTTCCAGCACGCAAGCTGTTCTATGGAGTTCTATTGTATGTATAACCTTAGAGGAATTACACTAGGGATATTGTACTATGCCTTATAAAATCGAAACCTCTACATGACAAATCTTTTAACGACCACTTCACTACTGACTAGTGTTTATTCCGTGCCGAGAATGTCAGTTTCATGCAATATCTACTATAGATAATATGGGTGATGTAAGTCCATAACTGATGGAAACCATAAAATATTTTCATATAAGTTTGTATTCTAGTTCCATGTTCATTGTAAATGTCGTGACCAATGAAACATATTAAGTCATAGTGCTAACTTTTTGTCCCCTCAAGTATGGAAATGATCCAATGGTATGCAAATGGCCTGCTGCATTTCACGGTCAAATGCAGACTCACGGTCGTCTATAACACAAAACAGGGATACAATCATCACACAACATGAGGACAAGGACCTCAAATGACGAGTGTAAACAGCATGCAAATCTAGTTTAAAATAAAAATGAAAAGAAGAGAAATCATGATTCTAAACAAATACACAATATTAAATAAAATAAAAAACTAATTATAACAACAATTACAAATGAAACAATATTAATAATTCATTTTCATTTAATTTCATTAATTGATGTTATTGTATCATCCACTCTTTTCACAATCATTCATGCTTTATCCATATTTTTCTCGGTCTTTATTGTTCAATATTGAAATAATATTTTTTTCCAAAATATACCATCCGATTGTTAACGTCCTTTCCAAATCAAACCGTTGACGTAATCTGTTTGTGTAACAATAGGTCCTCCTGATATCAAATCTTCATCCTTTGGGGGGAAACACATCTAATGGATTATAAGACAATGCTACCGCCCGAAATGTCAACTCTGATCTGGTGTAATATTAGTCAGTCGCCTCTCCAAACTTACAAAGGGCTTTATTGACAGCAAAAGGAACTTCCACGAAATCTTCCCACTGGGAAAATTTTCCTCATTAATTCCACAACTTTGGGAATCGTCACGATTTAGTCTTTTTCGATGTTATTTGTCTTAGAGATTCTCGGAAATTAATGACCGCTTTTCATTTAAAAAGACATCATTGTGTTGCCTTTCCGTTATTTTCAACAAAAATGATTTTATATGATACTTTTGACTTTGCAACTCACACTTTTAGTTGTGCGGTATAGACGACAAAGCACATCGAGCTAAACACTGCGGCATGTTATGCAGGTGTAAAAGTGATTTTGTAATGAAAGTGAGTAGTCTGATACTAAGTTCTTGATTGATTCTGATTGACAGTATTTTGTTTTGTACGACACAATTTTTTTTATCCTTGGCCTCATCTCATCCATCCTACATCGTCTGAGAATCTTCACACAGATTATTTTTATATCCATATAAATTGTGCACGCAATCAACCCGATTATTCAGCATTCAAGAAACATCGGAAAAATATTAGCAGTTTAAGGAAAAACATTTGAAACAACAAGCATTCTTCGCCAACTCGGTGTGAATATAAACAGCGCTTGAGATAAACAAGAGCTAATTACTCTGGGAGATAGTATTGGGTTTGAGTTAATTAAAGAAGAAATGAGATAAATAAGTATTGCGGATAAGAATTACAAGTTGTATCAAATAAATTAAAACTATACTTACAACTAATCACTGTAAACAATTAAGGGCTTGCCTAACACAATTGGTTTTAATAATGTGTGATTTAGAATTCAATGTTTTTCGTACATTGAAACATTCTTAATTAACGTTTTCAGAGCAGTAAGGTCATTAATACCGTAGAGGTCATTGCTCTTACAAATTAATAACGTAAATCAAATAACCTTTTATCTCTAATACATTCGCCGTATATGTGTACTTATAAAACGTACACACGGCCGCTCGTCAGTCTACCCCACTTTGACCTTGAGACCATCTCCATTCCCTACGCAATAAAAGCTGTTTTCGTAATTCACATGGGTAACCTGAAGTGCTGCCGACTGTTCGCAGAATTAAGTTTTATTATATCATCTATGTACACAGAATTATAAAAGCGACAATCGCAATACAAAAAAAAATTTTCTTATGAATCCTAAAATTACTCCTACTCCAATCAACAAACCTTCTACAAAAAAGAACGAATATTTTTATTTGATGGAAACATACAAATTGATAGTACCCACGTGCGGCACTCCAATCTGCCAATTTCGCATTCAGCATCCCCTGTTTAGGTAAATCAATTTACAAAAGAAACTTTGCAAAGGGCTCGTTTGTGTTTTGTTTGTAGAATTTTGTTGGAATCGTTGACATTAACATATTTTATGTTATTGCATATTTATTATTATTACATTCTTCTTAAGAGCTCCGTAAATTCTACGGTATTGTCACTATGTCTACCCCATTTTACAACGGCAATGTAAACGTTAGGTTTTCATTGCGAACTGCGTTTTTTTTTTTTAAATTTATATATCACAACAATATAAACTTAATCTTATTAACATTAATTCTTACTCTAAAAACCTCAATAAGGTTTATCTCGCAGTAGGCGAGTTCGGGCTTACGTAAGGTGGTATAAAATATTTTTTCAATAGGGTTTTACATTCTTTGGAGTCCGAGTTACTAATATCTCCGAGAAGCGATTTTGGCAGCGTATTTAATATTTTTGGCAAGTGGTATTCCATCTTTCTCGTTCCGTACAAGTTATTATATAGCGGTAGAACATACATTGGTAAATAATCAGTCTATGGTTATATTGGTACTTAAATATACGTTAGATAAATATGTATTTTAGATGTGTCACAATTAATCATTCCATTAATATTTCAAACTCAATGCTAAGCGTTGGCCTTGTCTCTACGCAAACAGGTAGATTAACGAACTTCTGAACTTCAGAACAAGAACCTTCACTCAAACTTAATCATCTACCGACACCCCTAATAATGCTTTAATCGTTCACAGGTTTTCAGTATTTTCAATCATTGAAGAAAATTCAATTGAAGAGATGCTTTATTGTTTTATTGCCGTGTCTATCGTTTCCGTTCTACAGGTGGCCCGTTTACAGTGGTCCAAAAATTTTTTTCAGCTTGATAGCATCATAAGAGATCGTAAATCATACTTTAGCCAAGCGAAAAGTTATGGACTTTTGACGATTAGAAATTTTGAGTTTTAAAAAAAATGCCGAAAATTTTAATATTTTTGACGCAAAACCTCTTTTACCAGAGATTTCTCTCTTTTTCCAGATTATTGCACTATGCCCATACCAAATTTCATTCGATTCGGTTTAGTAGTTTCCTTAGCAGAGAGGTTTTGCGTCAAAACTATTGAAATTTCGTTTTTCGTAAAAAAAGTCGAAATTACTAAACCATAAGTTTTCGTTTAACTAAAGTATGTTTCAAACGATCACTCATGGTGCTGCTGTCAAGCTGAAAAAAATCTTTGGACTACTGTAAACGGGCCACCCTGTATAAAATCACGATCAAAAACATTACACTCGTTTGTTTTGGGCACTGGGTGTAAAAATCACAGTGACTTATCATTTCGTAAAAAGAATTTAACAATTTTGTCACGACTGTAGTCAGAAACCCTCGTACCAATTAGCATATTATTAATAGTCACTATTAATCCTGAAGGCGTGGGTCATCTATGAGTACTTAATCCTTACTAATTATAAAATAGCTTAGTAATAGATCCATCAGTACGATTAGATGTAAGCCCTTTTATAAAATTCATATAGAACTTCTGATATTTTTTAAAACAACATTTGTATTACAAATCCGATAACATGGACTTTCGTAGCAGAATTTTTGCTAAATTACGTCGAGGTTATTGTCCGTCTGAACGCGCCGCGAACCCGCGACCCCGCGTCATTGAAGCCATTATTTCACCCACCACCGATACCTTCAGTTCTCACAAAATTCTCGTCCGAGATACAGAGGGTGATGTCACGAACATTCCATCTGTGGAAGATGATCCTTTCTAGAGAAATTAATTCTTCAGCACAGCCAGTCAGCTAAATATTTTTTGCATTGTTGTTGTTTTTTCTTTTATAGTTAATGCCATTTTTGGATTCTTGTTTGTTGGATTTAACACCATAAACTAAATGCTTTTGTTTTCTCTCTTACTTAAAGCCTTTACTTTATGTAATGCCTATGTACGCAGATGTAGTGTTGATTGTAAAACTAGAATTTTATTTAAAAGTATTGTTACAAATGATTCAGACATGTTTGTGTGTTTTTGTATAAATCATTTATCTGTTTGGTGCGCGGGGGATTGCAGCACGGTTTTATTACTTGAGAATTAACGATCATCATTTCCTCTTGCTTAATGACCTGATGATATTGCTCGTCAACGTTTACTGTATTTTTTGTGTCTTTCTTTAATTTTTTATCTAATTTTGTTAAGTTCATGTTGATGTTTGTGAAATTCACAGTGTGGGTAATTAATTTCAAAAAGTGAATGTAAAAAAAATTAATGCTTTTTATTAAATACTGTAACTTTAAAATGATATTAAACTAACATTGGTAATGTAAGTACTGTTATTAGATTTGCTTTGCGTAGCGTTTGCAATTACGCAGTCAAGAATAATATGTATGTTGATAAAAGATAAATCTAGTGTGTATTTAGGTCGCATTCGACCCAAGTTGGGGTTTCATCGCATCCATTCTTGTCGTATGTATGTCAGGTGAATTTTGTGAAACTATGTTATTACTTGGCTCTCCTCGGTAAGGATAAACAATCCGAGAATAATATATTTATGTACAGTGTGGAAATAAATCTGTCAATTATAGTCATCTTGACCAAACGCGTTGATTCCCTGAAGTTGCGGTTGCTAACTTATTTGCTTCGTGGAATTTTCCTATTGGTAAATCTATTGGGAGCCTCTGGTCGTCAACGTGTATGAGGCATAAGTAAACCATTGTACAGTCAGGCTGCCCCACGTGAACTAAGAAAACACCTTTTATTATGTTGGAGGCGGTCTCAAGGTCAAAGTGAAGTAGTCTAACGTGCGGTGTATTTTTATGATAGTGTTTCTATATTTTTATTAACTACTTATTAACTTGCGTATCCAAAGCTAGATAGAGATACTTAAACGCAGAGACAAGTATACACGGCCGCACGTAAGACTACCCCACTTTGGCCTTGAGACCGCCTCTATTCCATACGCAATAAAAGCTGTTATCGTAGTTCACATGGGTAACCTGAGCTGCTGATGACTGTACTTTGATACATAGAAAGCCTATTCTCGTCATAATTAATAAGGAGTCTACTATCCTAGTGAGAATTAAACCGGGAAATATGTATCCCTTTTAGTTGGTTCCCATATTACATCATGTATTAGATTTCATGAAGGAGGTTTTAGCAATATTTGGCTTTCCTTCGGGGAATTGAGTGAAAAAATTCCAAGCATTAATAAGAATTTATGTTGAAGCCTACACCCACTTGAATTAGGTTCAGGCTTTAACTCACATGTTGAAGTTAACAATATTATTAGTGGAACTTAACTTCTACTAAACTTAATAATTACACAAGGGAAAGTCGACATACCACTAAGTCAGAAGAAAATTAATTGTCACTAGCAGTTCCCCGCGACTTCGCCCGCGCCAATAGTCGGATTTTCTATACAAACTTTTATCTCCCATTTCACCCCCCTGATGATTTTATATTGCGTCAACAAGGAGCCTATGTCTTTCCCAGGGTTTCAAACTATCTCATTACCAAATTTCATTACAATTGGTCCAGCCGTTCTTGAGTTATAAGTGTTGTAATATTAAACGAAAGTTAAAACTATACCTCCTAGAAAACTTATAATTAGATCCGTTGGCAGATGTGCGTTTTCTCGATTCCTCCTTTTTGGTTGTTAAATAGTTTTATTATGTCTGCTATTTATTAATTATTACCAATGTACTCCTTTTATTATTTAATTTAAACGTCGACTCAGGTCGTGTCAATACAAACCTAAGTGGTTTCAGAATGCGACTTTCATAATTATGTCTTTAATGTATTTTTGATATGGTAAATAAATGAAAAAAAAAAAAAACTAACATAATTTTTTTTTTATATGTAGATGTAAACTGAACTGATTGATGATGATTTTAACCAAAACTTGTTGAGGCTTATTAGTAAAGTTTGCTGAATCTAATATTGTTAACTCAAATTTTAATGTTTCGTGATCCATTTCACTTAGCTCGCCCAATGCGAGTGCATAACAGATGGCGCCACCGTCGTGCATCCTGTAGGTTTACAGCCTTTTTATGCGGTCCTCCCATTTTATTGCTTATGTCCCTCCCTTATTTTATTTCGGTCTGACTTGAGCCTTGTCGCAAAAGGAAAGGCAACTTTATGACTAGAACTGGACGCGGGATTCCCTTTTGACTCGGGAACAACGGGTTATTGGAATTCTTGTCCCTAATAAATTGATTTATCAAGAGCTCGTGGATATAATGTAC
Organism: Pyrausta nigrata; assembly: GCA_949316185.1. NCBI lineage: Eukaryota > Metazoa > Arthropoda > Insecta > Lepidoptera > Crambidae > Pyrausta > Pyrausta nigrata. The sequence goes on along the minus strand of OX438949.1, from coordinate 13,169,523 downwards.
TTAGTCTGAGTTACTCACCGCTTATAGACAATTCATTTGTTTGAACCTTCGATGAATTATACTAGTTCTAGGACATACTACGCCGAAACATGACTCGCCTTCACACTTCGAATTGTCAGTTCTCCATTACCGATTAATAACAGATAATAATTAATTTAACAATCATTTTTTCAGCGCTAATGTATACAGGTGTCTCAAAATTAGTATGTACAAACTGAATCTTGTGTACACAGTAAACGATTTGTATTTGTATTTATAAAACTCGACGTCAAATGAGTATGAAACTGGGTGAAAAGGCAAGTCATGCTGGTTGTCAGAAAAAAACAAAAAAAAAAAAGTTTTTTTGAATGCTTATAATATAAAAACATGCAAGTAAGGTTTTTCACATTTTTCTGACAACCAACATGACTTTCCTATTTACCCGGTTACGGGTGACAGCGAGTTTTAAGACACCCTGTATGTGTTGGAATGTTAAAGTCCTCCAAGTTTTGTCAAAAAGGGACTTGAAAATGTCCTGCGGCTGTCAGTTTGATGCAATGGACTCGATTCCAATGTGCCCTGTTTAAGATTAAATTAAAGTTCAGTCTCTCTCTTCCTCTAATAAACAAACGAAAAGAGACAGACTACAATAATTTAGAAACGTCGTTAATTTAGAAATATGCCCTACATTGGAATTAAGCCCAATATCTCCAGGTATGTTTAATCTAAGCTATTAATTTTGTGGATGAAATCTTGTAATATTGGAACTAGCAGATTGATACGAACAACTTGTCATCTACATAATTTCTAGTAGTACTCGTATTGTTTAGAACGGACTAGATCACAATTGTTTGATTACAGCACAGCTGAATAATGATGTTAACAAATCCTTAGGTGTTCTCAACATTGTTACGGCAACCGTAGAAAAAGTAAGTGTTAAATAATAATGGTACAGTTATTACAACTTATACACAATAAAACATTTTTTACGACAACTCCGATAGCGTGATGAAAATAGTGTTTAATACGAAGTTATGGCCTCATAAATTTGACATAATTGGCGATGGTGATCAGGTACCTATTTGGACGAGAGCCAAAGTTGCGCGTGCTAGTATCTACACCCGGTGTTTCCAGGAAACGGAATCGGTATAACAACATAGAGCTTTGCTAAACATCGATATGAATTTAAAAAACGTTTATTTTTTGGCAGTTTGTTTTGCGAAACATTAAATGGTTATTGTTATAATTTAAGCAATTCGTTTGCAAGTTTTTAACAAATTAAATTAAAGTAAACGTCAGCTCACTGGCGTAGCAAGAACTTACAAAAAACGTCGACTGACTAACGTCCTCCGTAGCTCAGTTGGTAAGAGCATTCGCCCGAATAGCGAAGGGTTGTGGATTCGAGTCCCACCGAATGACACGGTCGATCAATTTTTGTGTGCGCAATTTAATTAAATAGTTTATTAAATAAATAAAGAAAAGATAGTCGTACTTAGAGATGACATTTATAAATCCTAAAGCCTAGTTTTTTTTTTACATGTTTAAACTCTTGGACCATGTCCCACAAGGCTCACAGCACAGAGTCCAGAAACCAAGCCTCGATTGCCTTTACAAAACTTACTTTAGGCTTTTAAACTATTACTTGCAGTAGATCTACAAACAATTCTATAAAATTCTGTCTTACACTAAGATACGACACGCTAATACACTAGTAGTAGTTCCTAACTTAAACCTTTACGTATCATGTTTCCAGACACAATAGAAAATTAATTAAATTGCTATCTTTTGGGGTTTGTCAGGTTAAAATCCTTGGCGGATTCTATGAAAAATACAAATAAGTTCTCGGAACTTTCATTGTCAATCCATTTCCAGCTAAAACACGCGGTCTGTTTGATTCCACTGCAGCATGAGTAACTTGTATCATGCAATACATAAAAGGCTATATTGCACAGCTTTATTTTTCATGCAGCACTTTAGTAAAAGTCGAGAATTTCCCGTATTCAATGTTCAGTCTGAAATCGTGCGTGATGTTATTCGCCAGTAGCTACGTTGAGGCGAGTAATCCTTAGAAAACCGGCCAAGTGCGAGTCGGACTCGCGCACGAAGAGTTCCATTATCTATATAACATTATACACTATATTATGACTTAAAATCACATGTGTATGGGAGCCCTCCTAATTTTTTATAATTTGAATTTAATTATTTATTTTTGAAGTAAATATATAACTGAATATTCTGTGAATATTTCAAGCGTCTGCCTGTTGCCATTATTATCTTTTAGCCAAAAAACAGCGAAAAAAACGTTTTTTTTGTATGGGAGACCCCCATGAATATTTATTTTATTCTATTGTTCTAGTATGTGTTGTCATAGCGAAACAGAAATACATCATCTGTGAAAATGTTAACTATTTAGCTATCACGGTTCATGAGATACAGCCTGGTGACAGACAGACAGACAGCTAGCGGAGGCATAGTTAGGGTCCCATTTTTCTGCTGCCCCGTTGTAACCCTTTGGATAGGAACCCTAAAAAAGCGTACACCAATTTAAGGGTAAGGTATAGGGCACTAATCATGTGTAATGGTGATGCATCTGAGGCAAATATCCTTGAGCCAGCTAGCAAGTTATCTGGCGCAAACGTTCCCTAATGACGTGTTCTACATATTCATTAGGAATACAAGACATAGTTCAAGGTTCTCCACTCAACTGATAATGGGGTCATGTTATTACTTACTAAGTTGAGTTATTGCGGTTTAAGGATTTAAAGTTCCTAGTAGGACTGCTTAAATGGATGCACATAATCCCGAGTATTCTGAGAATTGTGACGAAGTGATTTAAATCCTTGGCTTCGTGATTACGAGAACATGTAAAGGCTTAACCAGAAAAGGCAACTATTTTATAAAATTGGAGGATGGACTTAAAAAAAAGGTTAACTCCAATTAGTCTATTCTTTGAATTAAAAAGTAAAACATTTTACTATAATTATGTTTGTTTACACGAAATACTTGTGCCAAATATACTTCCTCATTTTCACTTATTAGAGTTATTCTCTTTCTTCGAATTAGTTGCGCAAATAAATCATGCCTATCAATTCTGCAAGCACCATTATTTTGCGACCATGAGCCATTTTATGAGTGTCCGGGACATCCCGCTTCTGTAATCCTTGCCTTTTTTATTTTGATTGGATCTTTTACTATCTCGCTGCGGTCGAAGGACTCGCCCAAGGACTTGTGGTTGCTTACTTGGCTGAAATTAATATTGTTTTATGTCGCTCGGTCAAGGGCGCAGCGTCCAGGCCTTGTTTATGTTTGCTTGTCTGTGTTAGCTTAGTATCTATGGCATCAGGTGTATTCAAGTATAGATGGCTTTATTGATAACTGTATACGCAGATAACAAGTAGATGGCTGACACAGCATAATCTTTGGAGTTGCTCTTTTTTACCCGACTGCGGAAGGAGGGTTATGTTTTTCGAGAGTATGTATGTATGTATGTATAATTGTTTGGCACGCCCTACAGCCCAAACGGCTTGACAGTTTTTGTCATATGAGGTATCGTTGAATTTGTCAAAATTGTGAGAGTGACATAGGCTATATACATTTTTAAAATGGCGCCCGCAAAATTAAATAAAGGGGGGATCGATTTTTTCCTTACCATAGCAATATGGGTATCAAATGAAAGCCAGTAAAAAGTCCATTTCAAAAATATATTTTTTTTTGCAGTCGGGTGTTTTGTTTTTTCGAAAATTATGTTTACTTGTTATTTGACCTAAATTTAGAAATTATAAATAACTTTAAAAGGTTAATGGTTTTCCTTTGTGTTTGTTACTTCATGTAGCAGCAGCGAAACAAGTAATTTCACCCTTCTCAACTATGAATCATCGGGTCACAACATTCCTAACTAGTGTTTAGCCTGACCGGTCGTTGACACCTATTACATTTATGTTACACAATTTAAGTTAAATAAAAAATGAATATTCTCTCAGATTCGAAATGCAAAGCCTCAGTCCCCAGTATGCATTAATTTTGCACAGGCATGACTGAAAATTCTAGCAGTTAGTATTATTTAGCCTATAGTTTACCAACACATGTTTGTTTTTTAATCGGCTGGTTTATTATTATTTTACATAAATTGTATGGGAATTCTGCCAAATTAACCGTCAATCGACGTTTACCGGCCGTTTAAAAATTGGTAAACTCGGGTCTTAGTAAGTAACAGTTTCAGTTTGTAGTGTACTACATGACAAGTAGGTACAAACATATATTTTACATCAATATGTACTTTGTTTTGACTTTCTAAATATTATCAGACTTTCTTTGAAAATAAATAAAAATGCTTACAGTTCTCCAAAAATTTTTATCAATTTTTAAAAATTATCTAATACATACCTAATAAATACCCAAGTTATTAATTTCAATTCTCTCAAATCTTCCAATATAGGTTTAGCCAATATTCATTTTCCTATTGTGCTGTAATTAACCAGATTTCATCGCGCAAAGCTTTGTTTGTTCATGATATGATTAAAACCACGCCATAATTGGGTAAACTGACACTGATGATCAAATATAATCCACGAAGTTCTCATGATTTTTTAATATTTTTTTTTTCAATTTGTAAGCCTATTTATAAACAAACTATTGTATTTGTCCATTGAGAACGTACCAAATTAAAAATGTAGATATTCTGCATAATATACCTCTATATTTTCCCAATAAGATTCATCGGATTCAGATTCACTGGATGCAGCGCTTTCGCTTCCGTCAGCAAAAAAATCTTCGCCTAAAAATTTCATTGGTTTATTATTTTATCAGGCACTAGTGGTCCCCCGCGACTTCGTTCGCGTAAATTTAGGATTTTCTGTGGGCATTGTTAGGAGCGGAGTATTTTTTAAAACTGTGATATTTTTTAAGATAAGAATCAAAACGCGTGTGAATAATATGAACATTTTAATTTTAACGGTCCCCCGCGACTTCGTCTGTGCTTTTTGATAAACTGCCTCCCCGTTGATTTCTAGGTAGGTATCATGCATTTTATAGCTCATACAAAGCGTTCCCCGAGAAATAAGCTATCTAACACAAAATATTTTTTTCAAATCGGCTCAGCAGTTCCTTTGATGTTTAAACAAAAAAAAATATTCCTCCGTTTTTTTAGTTATAATGTGAGATATGGTGCAACCGACCCTAACCTCTTTATAATATTAGTATAGAAAAAATAGCAGTCCCCGAGGACATTCATGCGCACCTATTGATTTTACTCCATTCCTGAAAGACATAACGTGATTTAAACATTACCTATCTATATATATATATACCTATTTATATTTTTTAAATTACCTATCTTATAGCTTTGCTAGATACGTTGTACCTTACACAAAGGTTTTTTTCAAAATCGGACCATGAATAGGTAATTCTGATCTGAGATAAGTGCATTCAAAAAATCAATTAGACAAAAGTCAAGAAGAAATCAGCAATATTAAAGTACTATCCTGGTCACCACCGCCTTACCACGATGGCCAAAGAAAGAGCATTGCGTCTTGTCGTACTGTGTGTGCAAGCGACAATAGGTGAGTTATTTGTATTAAAGGCAGGCGGCAGAGACCTCTTTGCTTGAACTTCAATTTAACACATCATACGTCGTAGTAATTATCTACTTACTTATTAAGTTATTGGGAATAACTCAAGCTGACCCGCGAGTTAAATACGTACAGCGCCATCTATATCTACATTATAATATTTTGTTGCGTCTTTTAATTTCTATTCGACTACTTTATCCTGCACCCATTACAATTTTTCTGCATGACTTAAAAGTATGACTGGGGGAGAATACTTTTAGCATTGAGTCCACCTTTTGTACACTGTCCTAAGTGCAATAAAGTTTTTAAATAAAAAAATAAATCTATTGACGATATAGCAAATGGCCAACTTTGCTGCCGTCCTTACTTCGATACAATATTATATTACTCTTGATAATTTTTTAATGGTATGTCCGATTTGAATAATTCAAAAAGTAATTTACAGGTACTGATATAGCCTTGAATATGACGTGATTTATTTGGATAAGGATTAATACCGACATACTGAAACTGGGGCTTTCTTTTTGCCGCCGCAAAAAATTCATATTTTTACCTAAAAAAGGAGTTATTGTGACTTAACTGTTATAGTTAGACATATGTTATCGCGGACTTTATTGTAGATAATAATGTCCTCTACAAAACTGTTGAACATTACTTTGCTCTATTGTCAATAGTTTTCGCAGCGTTCGCAATTTAATGATTTTCCTTTTACACCTTTGGTTACATAATCGAAGTTTTCATACGGAACCCTAACTTTTTGATAATGTAATATAGCCTATGTCCATCGCAGATAATGCAGGATTCTAATGGTGAAAGAATTTTTCAAATCGGTTCAGTAGTTTCGGAGCCTATTCGTTGCAAATAAACAAACAAACAAACAAATCTTTACTCTTTATAATATTATATAGTATAGATATATGTACGTCGTTTGTAATTAAAATATCAAATTATGTGTTCTTTCGTTGTGTATTCGTTTTTGTGTACGTCCAACTCGAATAGTATTACACAATATACGACAAGTATATTTAGCATGAACTTATCGCGGATTGTACGTCGGCAAGTAATTGTGTTTTAGCTGCAACAATAGATGTCAGTTTTGAAACAAATCAATGTTGTCTGTCAATCGCTCTAACCAAAATTGGCACATCTCATACCAGCTCGAGTGCAGAAAACGATTTCAAATCCAGCACGTTGCTGTCAAAGCGTTTATTGGATGTATGTGTTCAGTTTCCTTTGCGCGTGTGGATGTTACCAGCAAAACAAATCCTTTATCCGTCTGTTTTGATTCCACACACGAGCGTTAACTTTTGTCTGCGAAAATCAAAACACGATTATGGCTTAGACGAGCGATGTTATTAAACAAGCTAACGTTATGTACAGTCCTCAAAACAAAATTTGTCAAACTTTACCTTACGACTGTGACAGTAAAGGTCGATCGTCTAGCCTATTGTTGACTGTACGCATCTAAAATGTATGATTAAAACTCTTTCGACGTTCGTACTGTTACGTAATGAAATATCGTATCACTATTTACACATTTGATCCAGGTTTCATGCGTATGACGTGAAATGTAATATCAATGTTTTCTTGCTCTTGGTAACATAAGTTTAGGGGGTTGGAATATATTGTAATAATATTCTTGAAATTGTTTTGTCAAAGTAAATACGCGAAGTTGTTTAGGCTAATATTATTTTATGTAAACTTGCAGAAGGATTAGTTTCATCGTAAATTAATCTGTTTTTGGTAGATATCTTCTAATCGTCTTGGTATTTAAGTGAGCTTTGATGCCTCTTGTTGTTTCAGAGATTTGATTTTCATCGAAGTTTATCTGGAAAATATAACCTAAGGATCAATTCAATACCTCTGACTTAGCTTACTAACCCATTAGTTGGACTTTGAAATAATTGCAATGCGACTTACCCCACTTTGCGTTGCGGCCATCAGCGGCTTTTATGCTTTTAACTAAATAATTTCTGAGAAAGTGGACAAACGGAAAGCTAATTAAATTAATGGGTCATTAAGTTGCTCCTTTGTGCTTTTTGTTTGGGATGTGATAAACTTTATCACATGTTTAGCTTCTCTGAAAACTAGATTTACATGTACAAAAAGCACAAAGGAGCAACTTAATGACCCATTAATTTAATTAGCTTTCCGTTTGTCCACTTTCTCAGAAATTATTTAGTTAAAAGCATAAAAGCCGCTGATGGCCGCAACGCAAAGTGGGGTAAGTCGCATTGCAATTATTTCAAAGTCCAACTAATGGGTTAGTATAAAGGGGCCGCACTGTGACCTAGCCTCGTGTTCTAGTCGATCAGTCTGTGGACTGAAACATAACCACTTTCCGGGCAGTTTAATGGCGTACTTTGTTACTTCACAGTGAGATTCATATCCTGTTTTATATTCACACTTTCAGGTGGTTTACGACGCGATAGTTGCAAGTAGGTAAGTATCTTAATATGATGACGTTGTCAGAAAATCTAAAGCATTTTTGCTCATTTTGAGATTGGTGGCTTTAATTCATATAATAACATCTAAAGCTGAACTGTTTACGATTTTTTGTCACGTATTAAGCTTTTATCAATTTCTGTTGAAATATCTCCCAAATTGCATTCAATGCTTTCCTCGCAACCACCAAAATTCGTGTTCTCAGTTAAAAAATCACATATCTGGTCTACCGAAATCTAATTTGGATTTCGCGAGAATCCACTCGGAGCCTGAACATCGAAAATCAGTAATTACACCACCAAGCCATCAAGTCTGCGACCTAACGACCTCAGGTTTAGGACGTAATGTAGCACGAATTGCGTGACCCCGTTAACAGAAGTTCTTAAAAAAGATGCATAAATTTATGCGCTCCCTGGGATTTCTACAGGAAACTACAGTACATGTTTGTCCTGATTTCGCGAACTCTCATCGTTCAACTTTTTGAAAGCCAGGAAACTGTTTTACTTTCTGCATCGAGCTCTATTGGGGAATGTAAAAGTCTACACCGAAAAACATTAATTATAATAGTCTCACCATGTTTTCTCCACATCTTAACAGAAACGATGACTGGCCAAGATCTGTTTCAGTTCTTTCTGACATTAAAATATTTCTAAAGTTGCTATCACACCATCCGTTGTCTGCAATCTTTTTCGTAATCTTCACTTATTGCCCTTTTCAATAACGTCGCCTTTACGAAATTTCAAGACAAATGTAACGTTTTCCTCAACATTTCGTCGTCCCGAATTTTGGTGGCTTTAATTTATATAATAACATCTAAAGCTGAACTGTTTACGATTTTTTTGTCACGTATTAAGCTTTTATCAATTTCTGTTAAAATATCTCCCAAATTGCATTCAATGCTTTCCTCGCAACCATTAAAATTCGTGTTCTCAGTTAAAAAATCACATATCTGGTCTACCGAAATCTAATTTGGATTTCGCGAAAATCCACACGGAGCCTGAACATCGAAAATCAGTAATTACACCACCAAGCCATCAAGTCTGCGACCTAACGACCTCAGGTTTAGGACGTAATGTAGCACGAATTGCGTGACCCCGTTAACAGAAGTTCTTAAAAAAGATGCATAAATTTATGCGCTCCCTGGGATTTCTACAGGAAACTACAGTACATGTTTGTCCTGATTTCGCGAACTCGCATCGTTTAACTTTTTGAAAGCCAGGAAACTGTTTTACTTTCTGCATCGAGCTCTATTGGGGATTGTAAAAGTCTACACCGAAAAACATTAATTATAATAGTCTCACCATGTTTTCTCCACATCTTAACAGAAACGATGACTGGCCAAGATCTGTTTCAGTTCTTTCTGACATTAAAATATTTCTAAAGTTGCTATCACACCATTCGTTGTCTGCAATCTTTTTCGTAATCTTCACTTATTGCCCTTTTCAATAACGTCGCCATTACGAAATTTCAAGACAAATGTAACGTTTTCCTCAACATTTCGTCGTCCCGAATTTTGGTGGCTTTAATTCATATAATAACATCTAAAGCTGAACTGTTTACGATTTTTTTGTCACGTATTAAGCTTTTATCAATTTCTGTTAAAATATCTCCCAAATTGCATTCAATGCTTTCCTCGCAACCACCAAAATACGTGTTCTCAGTTAAAAAATCACATACCTGGTCTACCGAAATCTAATTTGGATTTCGCGAGAATCCACACGGAGCCTGAACATCGAAAATCAGTAATTACACCACCAAGCCATCAAGTCTGCGACCTAACGACCTCAGGTTTAGGACGTAATGTAGCACGAATTGCGTGACCCCGTTAACAGAAGTTCTTAAAAAAGATGCATAAATTTATGCGCTCCCTGGGATTTCTACAGGAAACTACAGTACAAGTTTGTCCTGATTTCGCGAACTCGCATCGTTCAACTTTTTGAAAGCCAGAAAACTGTTTTACACTCTGCATCCAGCTCTATTGGGGATTGTAAAAGTCTACACCGAAACACATTAATTATAATAGTCTTACCATGTTTTCTCCACATCTTAACTGAAACGATCTGGCCAAGATCTGTTTCAGTTCTTTCTAATATTAAAATATTTCTAAAGTTGCTATCACACCATCCGTTTTGTGCAATCTTTTTCGTAATCTTTACTTATTGCCCTTTTCAATAACGTCGCCTTTACGAAATTTCAAGACAAATGTAACGTTTTTCTCAACATTTCGCCGTCCCGAATTTTATTTTCTTTATGAAATTCATCTTATAAATGAGATGATGCCTCCGTTTGATCTCCCTAAAAATGTGCAAATTAATTAAGCACATAATTGCCGTCCCTTTAAATGTTAAGTTAAAAAAAAAAGATATAATCTCATCCATAAGTTAAAACGGTGAGTGCCTAGTAGGTCAATCAAGTTACGTGTGGTGCATGCGCCGGTGCCTAATCTGAGATCTCTTTCCGGTCATGTCGGACTACCGTCTCACCGATATATAAAAGTGAAGGAACAGAGAATGCATTTATGTATTGAGCATGAATATTTAGATTATAAATGAAATAATAAAAAAACTGCATTACCAATGTGTATATGCCTAAAAGGGTAGGATCAAGTGAAACTTTTGTATATATTTAAGATCATTTTTGTAACCTTGTTTTTCCATACACAATAGTGCTTACTTACTTACTGAACACTTATTATATCTTCTGCGTACCCTGTTGATATGTTTAATTTGTCGCCGTAGCCGTAAATTCGGTAGGAGAATGTTATTTACATGTGGTGGATTCGACGAATTGGCGAATTCATTGGGGCTGATATAATGCACCAAGTTAATGCGCGACCCTTCTGCGCAAGACGTGCGGGGGGTTGAGAAAGCGCCAATCGTATCTGTCGTAGGAAAATCCCCTTCGCCACAACATCTCCCATCCCCGCTGACATCCAGCATGCCTCGCCCCTACACCTCTGGCGTCCGGGGAGGTAGTGCATGAACTTGTCGGACTATACTCACTTGCTTCTTCCATCTCTAAGCAGTTGGAAGAATTAAGGTTACGTGATAGAAAAAAAAGGCTACTAAGAGCGGTAGTCAATTGGTGCTACGCGACCTGAATTGCACAATATTGTGTCGTAGAAAAGATCCCTATCCATTAAATTACTTTGCGAAGTGGCACTTCTGTACCTGCACTATTATTTATTCGTGGTATAAGTAGCATCAGGTGTCCCGGGTAATGGTGTTTGAGTTGAGCGTCAACGCTACTACTAAGTAAGATAATCAACTTCAGTTTTTTATGTCTAGAAGGGCATAAAGTGTCCTTGACTCTAATTAAGTTAATATGTCATCATCACGGATTGGACGATACAATGAATCAATCAAAATAAAAAAATCTAACCTGCTACATTTTTTTTATTTTATGAATATTTAGGAAACATACAGTATCTGTAGGTATAAATATAAAGAATTACAAATTAGAAACACTCAAACTAATTAAGTTTCCTCTAATTGGAATAATAATTTAGAGCAGACTAAAAACAAAGACTATAATAAATAAAAAATTAAATGGTGACGAAAAAATAACACGACAGAGACTTTAATGCGCGCTTAGTCGGGACACCGCAGAGAAATTTCTCTCAAAAGATAGGGGCAGTCGATAAGGTTATGCAAAAGTTTTAAAATAAAATTATTGGTTAGCTAAAAGAGGAGGTTTACTGTATTTGTTTTAGGGTTCCGTACCTCTAAATGAAAAAAAAGTAACCCTTATAGAATCACTGTTGTCCGTCTCTCTTCTGCGTTTTTCGGTCAAAACATGGCATGGCACCCCAATCTCAATATCCACCAAGCGTTGTGGTCGCGGTATGAAACCACACAAACCACAGCCTTCGATCGAACGTGATTTCTGATCATGCGGAGATTTATTATTATGTACCTTGTATATTTTCAACTGTTTTTAAAAGATATAAAAACAAATTTGTGTCCATACTGTAAATATTAATTTCGAAAACAAAACCCTCTTACAAGTGTATGATTTACAATTGTGTTTTCCCTGACAATGATTATACTGCAATACATATGGGTTACATTAAATATTATGTTAGAGTTTTATTACCCCCACTGCAAAACTTTCACTTAACATTTAATGTGATTTGTTGATTTTTTTAAGACTGTTTGTTTATTTACACCTGATAATTCACTAATTATTATGATTATTATTTCGTTATTCATTCACTAGGTTCACTAGGACCAGACTAGGCGTAGACTCTCAGTTATAAAACCTCAAACGACTAGAACCAATGCCTTCGACATTCACGTGTGTCCATCATATGCTTGCTATCCCACCACATCGGAAATTACCTATTGCCAGCCGTCCTTGCCAGGTAAACGAGGGAATTATGACGTTACCACACAAATTGAAACAACTGACCGTAGTTTTAATTACTTCGGTTTAATTAGAATAGTTAATGGTCATATTTCGCTCGTTCATGGTACAAATATTAATATCGCCGCACCTAGACAGGCTTAGATTAGATCATAGAATAGTTGTAGATTCGGATATTAGTAAGATTAAACTGATATAATTTGTTAAAAGCATTGCTCCGTAAACTGTGTATTCTCAGAAACTAACCCCAGCCAGCTCATTGCAAATATTTCTGGTAAAAGTGTGGTATTCATAGAGTAGGTTTTGTACAACGTGTACAAAAGTGCAAAGCGTTACTTGAGTAACAATAGCTTTACCGGTCACAGCGCGCGAAATGTCACGCAGATAAGCACCTGCGCGGCAGTCACTGAACCTGTCGAACAATACATACACGTAGCGGGTCAACAACTTCCTCTTCCGCTTTATACACCTCAGATTATAACAAGTACCTCGTATATACGCTCCTATTTTATGGTTATTTGTAGATTTTTAATATTTCTTTATTTTTTGTTCCAGGAACTGTCGCTAAAACAAGGAATCGCCGACCCCTCGAAGCGCCACAATCCAAGACTGAAAATTCACTGCCGTCTTCCAGAGTATCTCCTAAAAGGGCTTTTAATTTATCCCTCGGCATTAAATCGTCTTTTCTCAAATCACCTAACGCCCCCACCACTTGTAAACCCACTGAGAGGCGTCGCAGTTCTGATACTGGCACCAAACCTAGTTGTATACCATTGAAAAGGTCTGTTGAAAAACTCACTCGCACCTCTACGTCACCCCTCAAGCAAGACTCGAAATCAAAATTGGAATCGTCGAAAGGCAATACAACACGCAGAAGTCCAGACAAAGCAAAGAGTGACACAGAAAACAACCGAATCGACAGAAGACATCGAGCTCAAAAAGATAGCGAAATTGTTAGCGAAAAATATCATTATTCAAAGAAAAGACTGACTAGTTTAGAAAATAATTCTCCAAGAGAAACGAACGACGCTAGCCACATTTCGTCTAAAAATGTACTGAAGAATAACACCGAATCAAATAAATCTGATGCTGTCGTCGGTGGCTTAGAGGAAAATAAAGACGCGAAAATGTTGTCTACATTGCACGAAACTGTTAGACCACATGCGAGTAACTCCAGACTTTCACAAGAGATGGACAGCTTAGCAGCGTTGACTAAACAGACATTAGATAGGGTTAACAAATTGTCGAATAACTTAACTAGTAATAGGTTACCTTTAGACACATCTGAACAACGTTTTGACTCTTTATTTGGAGCTAATAATGAACAAAGCATAAATAATAATCATAACTATAATTATGGTCTTACAAATGAGAGGCCGGCTCAAACCAGAGGAGTCACTGAAAGGCTGAAGGATATAGACACAGCAGCTCAGAGACTTATCGACTTTGAAAAGCAAAGTGCAATGTTTTCTGATCTCAATAACGATACGTCTAGTCAAAACCGTCGGCTTGATACCTCGTCGACATCCTGTAGTCATACACCTGTGTCTATTTTGAAACGAAAATCTATTAACGAAGATAGTGCTTTATCTAACACTTCCAACCACGCTATTGCTTCTCCTCCCGTAACATTTTCCCCGAGCGTGGTTGAGCCACGAAGTTGCCGCTTAGAGAATAGGCAGCGTCAAGGGATACTTAAAAAACGTCGCAGTTTAGACGAATCTCAAGTTGCAAGGAGAAGGTCTTGCAGCCCAGAAGTGTCTTTCGCTGAAGATGGGTCTATCGATACTAACAAACCAATCCTTAAAAATAGAAGATCGTCACTAGAAGATGTTGTGCGGAACAGATCGCCAGATGGTCAAATTCAAGGCATTTTGAAACGAACAATGAGTAGAGAAGAAGATCCTGCCAATGAAGACATATCACAGGGTTCACCAGAGCCTCATGGGATTTTGAAGCGCAAATCTAACTCCAGCTCTAGTAGCAGCACAACATCTTCCCACGTATCTATTGCTCAAGCCGTACTTTTAGCAGCCGCAGGCGGCGCTGAAATAATTGAGGACGATAAGGACATCGTTAGGCCAATTTTGAAGAAAAAGAGTTTCTCTGAAGAACGACCATGCCTTGACATTTTATTACCGGATACACCGAAGCCAATACTAAAGAAAAAATCAATGGAGCATGATGATCATGACTTTGATCTTCCTAAAAAACCTATTCTCAAATCGTCGAAAAAGTTGTCCGGGGACGAAGGACATACTTCTAGTTTCGATATGAGCGAAGACGACAGAAGCTCGCGAAGACCTTCATTGCTTAGATCGCGGACATCTGACCATTCCGGTTCGGAGTGCGAGGCGACCGTTAAGCCTATTTTAAAGCAGAGAGGGTCAAGTCTCACCAGGGAACGTAGCCAATCCCCGCGCCCACGGCTCTCGTTTTGCGCAGACAGCGATGCGAACATTAGTGTGACGAATATCAGTTGCGACGCGAACGACTTATCCGCGGCTGGACCGCGCCGAATTTTAAATCTCGCGCCCGAAACGGAAGACAATTATCCGTGTGCTGTATTGCGCCGGAGGAATCTCCGCCCAAAATCGAATCCTCGATCGAAAAGCTTAGTTTGTGATGTGAACGACGAATTGCTTTCAATACTAAACAATAGAAGGATTAAAGTGGAGGAAACTTGTGAAAACGGACACTGTGCACCTTGGGAGCTCGGCAACCGAGACGAAGCCAGCGGCGATGACAAACCGAAGTCGTTTCCATCAATCGCTGCCCGAATAAAAAGTATGGAGCAGGCTCTCACGAAGGACGTGCCGGTCAACGATCAGCCGTCAACGTCAAGAACCAAGCCTCGTGATAAGGAGCGCTTTAAGACCCAGCCCATCACTGTTGAAGAAATGCGCTCAGTCGCTGTCAGGTAAGAGTCTCTTCCTAATTTACTTTTTGCTTACCGCTTTATTTTAAAATTGATCTGAAAAAGGCTTTTAGGTGATCAGCGATCCATTTCAATCCACAACATGCATACGAAAAGTTTATGCGTTGTTTGTTCCACATTTCTTTATTGCCAGTCGAGTGATTTTCTTAAATATGGTTTTCCTCGTGCAAAGGTGATTGTGCTCTGCAGATCCCGGTTGAAGCCGTTGGCTCCTCGCCATTATTTTGATGGGCGGGCGCGTGGCGTGGGCTGCCACCGAATGTTTTGTTCTGAACACTCACCGTTTTGATGTTCCGGTTGCTTTCCACAGTACAGATTTCTTTGTGACGCGCCCTATGAGCTTCTCTAGTGTTTTGTTATTTCTTTACTTTTGCACAGACGTTAGTAATTTGAAAAACTTAACTTCAATATTGGAAGCCGTCTTATACAACCATTTTTTAAAGGTATCGGAAACGGGGTAGGGAACCTTAGTTTTGCTCCTTTTTGATTGGACAGATATTTATTTTCAGAACTAGTTCAGCTAAGTAACTGGAAAGTCCTTTTTGAAATAAATCATAATTTTCAAAGCGTATTTGATCACAATTACACCAAACCTAATCCTCTTCGCGCCAGATTTGCGTAATCCGCTCAAAGCAGTGGATTGGAAGCCATTCATTAGAAGTTAATCCTTTAATTTTAATACAAATCTCCTAAGCATTTTTACACAATTAGCTATTCATGAAGTTGGTTAGCGAAATTTGCGTTAATTCCAATGTTTCTAGCTTCTGACATCACCGCTGATTCGTGCTACAGTTTGACTCATGTTGCGTATAGTTCTACACGCGTAGGAATTAATTTTGGCTTGTTTTTATTGATGCCGTATAAAACAGGTGGTGTTTTGTGACAATACAATGTACGGACACTATTGGGATCGGGACCAACTTTCAGAATGGTATGTTATCCGTTACGTTACCAAAACTGCACCAATATTTGGGTCGGCATATCCATTTGAGACGATGCGGTTCGCTTTCTGCATTTAGGTCAGTTGAGCTCAAGTTGTGCTAAAATAATAAGCAAAAGCTATTTATGTGATTAGTATTTGTGTACTAACTCACGTACGTTAAACACGTAACCATACCAGATGGTTAATAATTTGGTAGTAGCTACATAACTTTGACACCACGAGGGTGGCATTTTCTATTAGAAAAAACCCTCCTTAAAATGAAGTGAAAAAAAAACCTTACTTAAGTAGTTTTCCTTGCCATATTATTCTTTAATAATAAACGCCATCCTCTTACAATCATAAATGAATTAATACTCAATCAAAAGTAATTTGGAATACATTGCACGCTGCTGCATATCCGTTTTTTGTTCCGAAGACTGTAACGTCGTAAACATATAGTAACAGATCCTATGAAGTTATTTGTTTTTAGAGCTTTTGGAATCCTTCCAATTCATGTCATGTGCTGTGCTTTACCCTTAGACAACCGAGCTGACCCACTAAAAATATTTCTATTTATTTACTGACCTCAAAGCATGTACACAAACAGGTGCTACATATTTATCTCCTAAAAGCTTTTTATTTTGCGACTATTGCCAAAGATCTATCTATACTTGTTTGTGTACCAGGTGGTTTGGCACAGCTCAATACTTACAAGCTTATTTGTTTTCCGGTAGAATGTACTTACAGTGTGCAAGTGATTTGTCTTGGATCTGATGTTAAAAACCCCTATCTGAAATAAAAATATTTACTATACATACTTCATTAAAAGTGTCATTTCCTTTTGCAATATGTTAAATTGCTCATACAATCGCTTCCATTCTTCTTATCACCTCTGCTATCATGCAAAAATTGCACCAGCCCATTTGTGTTATGCTTCTCCGTAGCACTTTAATTAAATGTTCAAATCAAAGATTCCAGATTTTCTTTTGTTCCTACTCGTAAATTAGAACTTGCCCAAACTGACGATGCATGCCAATCAGTTACCCAACGCCGGATTGGACAGTCGCATTAATCTGTCGTTATTAACATCGGCTGCGCTTGAGACGGCCGCATGACGGAAATACGCACTCCAGCCGTTAGTGGGTCAAGCACTATTTCTGGATCTGTTGTAGTTCGCCGCGCATCGAGTTTTATCACCGGCACGATGATAGTATGCAATCCCATCTGCTCTTTTATACGAGTATGCCTCGTGTGCACGTTGCGATGTTCTGCAATTGATTGTAGTAGCAAATGTTTTAGCTTTAAACTTTGTTATTAAGTAGTTTCCCTTACTCTAGCTAGCTGGATGGTGCCATGCATCGTCCCGAGCGAAAAAAAAGTTAACTTTTGTTTTCGGCATTTATGCCATACTGATTTTAAGCGCCGAATATGAAGGCAACAGGCAGTTTAACGTCAAAGCCATAATTCGGTGCTGATCATGAACGTTTATTTCTGTCTCACTTGGTCCTAAGTGAGACAGAAATAAACGTTCATATCATCGTAGACAAAATGTAATCTGCTAAAGCGAGTTTCCTACCGCTACCTGTAACTATAAAAATGACATTTATAAGCCATCGAAACATCACGTGACTTTTGCCTGCACTTTACATTTCGTCGACGATAACTGAGTTCGCTGTAGAAACATTGTATCTTGTCTAAGGAATTTACTATCAAGCTCACGTGTGCATCTTGATAATTTACTCTTTCTCTTTATGTGTCTCTTCTTTGTTGGGATCGCGAATGACAAGTTTTTCACTTGCTTGTTTCTCGATTTTTGCATTGTCATGCATATGTATGATGCACCGAGACCGTCCTTTTGTAAATTACTACTTGTAATTTGGGTACTTGAGTCAAATAATTCTACTTTGTAATTAAATTCGGTTTATTTGCCTCTTCTTATTTTCCTCTAGACAAAACTGTGTGTGTTATGTTATTAGAACTGTTTAGAAATAGTTTTCATTCTGTCGTTTGTTTCTTTTTTCACATCACATTCAGTCTTGTTTGATGTTTTCATACTTGGCATCATATTTATAAAGTCAACGTGCTTGTGAAGTATTACGTGATTGACTAAAGTAACTTTTATCGAATCAATATTCCAGTATCACTTTTATTTTTTAAGCGTGTCTTTTTGATTACCAATTTGCTCTTCTGCCCTTAATGGCATAGATTAAAACCCAGCTGACGCCATTCGTCTTAATAGCTGTACAAGTAAGCACGCTTTTAGGGCGGCGTTTAATTTTACGACTATGCTCCGATTTGGGTTATCTTGAGGAATTGCAATGAGTTTGTTGCATTAAAAACCGCTTTGAAAGCTCAATAATCTGTACTTTAGGGTGGTATATTGGATCAGTGTGTTGCAATTTCCTTGTTATTAAAAGACTTCTTTAGGAAAAGTAACTATGTGTAGGCAAAATAACCTTGATTGATATCAGATATCAAGGTTATTAATATAAGGGGCCATCGACTTGGTGCCTAATGTTTTAAAATGTATTTAGGTTGAGTATATAGCTTATTTATTTTCAATCGGTTTTATAAGATTGATGGTCCGATCCAACCATAACTACTAACTGGCATGAGATAATCGATAAATTTCGATCGAAGATCGATAGATAGCTTCGCTATCGAGACCAGACAATTATATTTAGATTATATTGCCGATACTGTCAAACTCCCTGAAACGATAGATCGGCGACGCCGTCCCAATCACTCATGCCATAATTCATCGAAATTTATGAAGGCACACTGAAAAGGTTTCCATCTCTTTCTTATGTACGGCTGTGTTCTACATTGACGCGCTTCTTTTCTCATTTCGCAGTTTGGAACCGGGCCAAGCGAGTTTCCAAGCGTTCGCCACAGCGGGCTGTAGTTTTACGAAACGGCCCGTCGAGTCCGGTGCTGCTGCTGTGACCAGGGGTCTCGGAGCGACGGAACCCGAGAGAGACCCATTCGTAGACTTCGCGCAAAACCTCGACTCTCCTCCCTTCGGAGCCAGTTCGTTTAGTGTCAAATCGCCGATCACCAACGGTGTCGGAACCCCGGGCGTCAAAGACGACAGCTACGGCGAAGCCACCTTTCTGGATTTCGAAAACATCGTTGCTAACACCGAAAGGAAACAGTCGACATTGGACGAGATCGAGCAAGAAGTAAACAAGGTCCGGGTGGCTTTGGACGAGGACAGCCGCGCCTTGGATGAGGACGAGAGGCAACAGGCTGAGGCTGACAACTGGAGTCTAAATGTGTCTTGTGATAGCGGAGTGTACAACCGAGCATCTTCCAGGGACTCTGGACCGCATTCGGGTAAGTCAACACACACTGTCAAACGATTTAAAACCATGAGATATTTTGCGAGTGTTAGCAATAAACTGTCGGAAGCTTCCGAAATATTTATACACCCATCAAAACTGTACCAATGTCATGAAGTAAACATGTGGAAGTAATCAGATCGTGCGGGTTGCATTAACCGAGTTTTGTTTATGTTGCCCGATAAAATTAGCTTTACTGAATGCGTCGCTATTCGTATTAGGATCGTTTTGAAAATAAACGCGGTAACCTTGCTAATGTCTCTGCTCTGATTTGGGTCAATGTAATGCATGTGTTCTTTGTCAAACAGTTTAGTGAGCGATCTGATTTGCTTTTTCGCGGCAAAAAACTCACTGCTACAGTTACTTTTTGTGTGGTATGTCATGATGATTCAAACGTCCGTCAACCGTGGTGTCATGGTCGAATCCCTCCACATAGATTTAACGTAAATATACTTTTATTGCTCTGTGTGTTTGGTACGCGAGTGCCGTGTCAAATTAATCTCTGTGTTTTGCATATAAATGCTGCAATGTTTGGACGAATACTTTCTGAATTAACTAAACGATGTACTTGCCCTTAGAATTCAAGGTTCAAATTTTTTAACATAAAAGCTGTATTTTCCAGGTGAAGAACTCGGCTTGATCGAAAGCCAAGAGATCAGGGAGAATCACGCTACAAACAGCAGCGGCAACGAGTGGTCGTCTTCTTCTATCGAGCGCGGTTTCAAGGCGATGGAAAGAGAGAGGAAATCCACGGAGACTGAGGCGGTCAGGAGTCCTCAGGAGACGGGGAGTGATGATGAGGTCCCGGACAATAGTATTGGCTTCGCGCTTGGCCTGGTGAAAAGTAACAGCGTGGTTGCTAGAGCTAGCATGTGGCAGCAGTTACAGCAACAGGCTAAAGGTGGGTTCCATAATCATTATTATAAGTAATAAGTAAATATTGCACTCTAAAACCCATCCACCATCTTCAGGTGGACTATAAGACCAGAACCTACGATCCTTCGATATCCGGGTGAATGATCTCCCAACTGAGCAAATTAGTTAATCGACAAATCGTAAGTGCTACATCAGTGCTCATTAATTCGAGTCCCATCTGAAAACGGTCAATATCGTTTTCAGTGCAATATTTATTTTCGTAAAAATTGCAAAGAATTTGCAAAAAATATTAAATAAAAGTCTATCAATAATGAAGCGATTGGATATTCAGGCCGTTTTTGCCTTCAAAGTTTGGAACTAAGAAGAGAGTTTAATTATGCGTGCAGCGACTTTAACGTGAATTGAGCGTTTTAGGTGAATAAGCGCCTGCTGATAATTTGTTGATTATAGTGTAGTCTAGCTTAGTGATAAAATGAAGCTAAAAAGAACACTGTGCTGTAAGCCAAGCTGCACAATATGTCGATATTCACTCTGATTCTAATAGTAACGTAAACATTAACCAATATTCGTTTATACCAGCCGATATTGTTTTGTTATTAAGTAGTTGTCTAAAAGCTTGTTATATCGGTATAACAAGTGACGCATGGCTTTAACGCCCAATTTCGGGGCTTACCCGTTGTTTGCTATCCATTCTATCGAGATTTTGCTGTTCACAACAGTGATTGGCGCTTAAAGATTGAACACGTGTTTGATCTGCCATCATCTTAACTACATACATTTATACATACCCTTTCTGTTAAGAATGTATCCCCCTCCCCCCTCTGTATCAGAATTATCTTGACTTACCTAAAGGAGATAAACTGGTATGCTTATGTAGGTATGAGGTAATCTCTAGTGGACCGTTTATAGAATTTATTACTGAAAGATACTTTATCTCCGTTTTATCCTAGGAACATACACTTTTCAAGACCATCGTAGTTTCTTTTTTAAACCGAAAATAAAATAAGCTCTCGGCTTTTAGATCATGTTTTTGTTCACTTTGCGTTTACCTTGCATTAGCTGAAACCAAACCAAAGCCACTTTCCATTTTCACTGACTTCGGGTAATAACCGGATACTGTTATTTTTTTTTTTTATTATTACTAATGGTTGCTCCCACCTACTGATTGAGGCTTTAGTCTACTGTTGCACAGTTGGCAGCACGTCAGGTTGCCCATTTTAACTACAAAAACAGCTTATTAATACGTAGATAAAAGAGGCGGTCTTAAGGTCAAAGTTTGGTAGTCTGACGTGTGGTGTGTACTTTATTTTGCATAAAATTTGTTTTCGCGACTTGCTTTCTTTTTAAACGTTAGATCATTCAAACGTCTATTCCGCACAATTAATCTCACCTTATTACCCACTTTTTATTGATAATCACCATACAATAGTGTTTCTCATTATTTTTAGGATCGGTTAAAAATCTGTTCGGCGCGATCCATGATTACATGCGGAGAAATTAACACGCATTTTTACAGCTAAGTTCTTTGTTATCCATAACCGTATTCAAATCTCAGTAACGTGCTTTCATCTGAAATTACAAGTCAGAGTCATAACAAAGATACCATAGTTGATTGATATAGATCATAGACAAAACAGACCACTCACGTGGCCGTAAGCCTTCCTCGACATTGCATTGCCATGTATTTTAAGACGGTACGATTACATACGGAGAAATTAACTAGCCTTTTACAGCTAAGTTCTTTTTATCCATATGTACCTATTCAACCGAATTTCAGTATCTTGTATTCATCTCAAATTACGAGTCAGTATCATACCATAGAAACCATAGTTTTGATAGAGCATAGACAAATCTCATTCGACCAACACTTACGGTCAAGCCTACCTCGACATTGCATTGCCATTTATTTTTAGATAGTTGGCAGTTACATCTTGGACAATAATAATTATGGTTCCTGTATATTGTGTAATCAAATCTATAGGCTGTATCTGTTATGTAAATTATGTAGTCATTCAGTCGGTAGCGTCGGATCGATATTAGTAGCAATATGAGTAATGCAATAGATCGATATTTTTGTACTAGATACGATCAGTGTGTATATAACGGGATATCGTAGCGATCAATCTCATTGTATACTACTTATAGTTTCTTTCAAACGAACTGGCACTAATGGAACTTGATATCATAATATCTTATACAATATCATAATAAGTAAATACGATTAGCATTGCGTTGTTTCTAAAAAAAAACAACTTAAACGTTTGAAGTAAAGTTTCTTTCTTATCATCCATTCGTGCCAGTGGATGCTATGATTATGTGATGTGGTATTATTAATAATGCTTATTATTCGTTTCTTATTTTCAGGAACCCCAAAGCCTCTGATTCGTCACAGTCGCTCAAAGAACAAGGAGGGGCCATCAGTGACGGATCGCTTCAAAACACAACCCATCTCTTTCTCGACACCACCAGAAACAACACCGGATAGTCCCAAAGAAGACTTCTCTCTCGCTCAGTCGAAGAGCACAGCTAATGTGCTAGACAGGGACGAAGATGGTAAGGTTTTTTATTTTATTTTTACCTATCCTGCTTTTATATTTGAGTCAAACTTCTAAGTTGATTTATTTGCCTCTTATTTTTACAGAAGCAAAGTAAAGTCTAAGTAAAGTTTACAAGCATGTAAATTGCATTTTGTACGGTACAATGATAAAAAAGAGAGCTTCCTATCTTTTGATTGTCGGCTTATGTTTCTTTTTTGCATGTCCTCGACTCTGTGTATGTCCGGGTCTATAAACACAACCGCACAATGTTATGTAAATACGCACACACTCACTGGTGGCAGCTAAGTTAGACGAGGACGATCCGGCCAAGATGTCATTGAGTGAGAAGATGAAGATGTTCAATCAGAAGTTGACTCACAAGCCACCCGTGGCTGGGCTGCCTCGGCCAAAAGAAGATAGAGTAAGAACGTCCCGACTCCGGACTATGCCAGTGCTAGCCAGCCAAGTTCAGGAGGCCATGGAACAGAACGAGAGGCTCACCAAATCGCTCACCCACGAAGAAGTGCCGCGTAATCCCCACTTCCAACTCAAAATGGAACTGTTCCGATCCGCCAGCGCTAAAAACACATCGCTAGAATACTTGATGAGGCAGAACGCAAAGTTTAGAAGCTTAGGTCTGATTTTGTTCATTATTTCAGTTTGTTTGTCGTTTCCTTTGCTTGGGTTCAGCACTAATATCACACTGGAGGTAAGTTCGGAGTGTGCATGCAGTATTAAAAGCATGGTGCGTAGTTGAGTATTCGCCTGTGGAGATTTGATGCGATTTGGAGTCCTGATCCTTCTAACAGCTAATTCTTGGCTTAGTTGAATAATTAAAATGGTGTAAGGCGACAACGAAAGGTTTAAATTCGTTAAATAAGTGATTTGAATCATAATCTTGTTTACCTTTAGGGGCTTTGTAAGGGCTATTCATATAATACGGTCACTGTGTCTCTGCTAACTAGAAATTTGAAAATTATATACGACACGATACGTCGCAAGGATTTTGTTTACAATCAAGCATAATGGTACTTTTATTGCATTTAATACGTTAAAATTTATTGATTTTAAGTTAACTTAGTTTTTGGAATTCACTATATCAGTATCTAGTATTAAAATGTATTTACCTAAGCTACTAACCCAGTTTGCATACACGTATCATAAAACACGAAATTGGAATGAAAACATACACATTAATTAGTTGAACTCATCAATTCAACCGACTGTAACGCTATTTTTTAGTGTTCAGTATTTATTTTATATTGTTATTAATCCCACTTGGTCTTGGTGTTGGTTTGGTTATCAGCTAACTAGGCACGCTAGTATTGCAGTGGGTTAGAGCAACACTTACTCATATCGTAACTCAATTCGATACTTGATTCTTGAGTAATATTTATTTTGGGCTCACAGTCATGCAGACGATCGCGAAACCTGTTAAAAATAAAATTTTATTTCTTCGCTTTCGATATCATCCGTCTGTGTAATTGATTTAAAATGATGCAGTGCATATAGTTTTATTTTGATAATCTCCTTTCATTTATTTTGAAACGTTCAATTGTAGTCGTCGTTATTTCCAATGAGATCTGTGCTTTCTTGTTAAACAATTTTGTATACCTACATAATATAGGAATAACATGGGATGAAATGGGTTCTATTTGCGTGAAACTCACTCACTAAAACTATTTCGTGTATTATTATTTTACCCTTAGGAGTCCTGGTAATATAAATTTACGGAAACCATAAATCTTTTTCTACGCCCATTACCTAGCTATAACAAAACATTATAAAACTGTATACAGGCTGTATTATTAACACTTGAATGGGAGGCTATCTCTATTTCATAATGACTGGCACAAGAACTTCCCCGTATCTGTAATGAACAAGCAAACATAATTATTGAAAAAAAAAACGAATCACCCGGCTGCTAAAATTATAACACGTATTTTTGAAATGGTCTTTTCAATGGTTTTCATTTGATACCCATATTGCTATGATAAGGAAAAAATCAGTCCCCCCTCCCCCCTTTGTTTCCATTTGCGGGCGCCATTTTTTAAATGTATGTAACCTATGTCACTACCACAATTTCGGCAAATTAACCGACACCTCATATGTCAAAAACTGTCTAGCCGTTTGGGCTGTAGGGCGTGCCAAATAATTATACATACATACACACTCTCGAAAAACGTAACCCTCCTTCCGCAGTTGGGTAAAAATTATCTTGTAACCCGTAAGCATTCTAGAGCCACGTAGAAAGATGGGGCTAAGTAAACTATGGCTTTCTTTGACAACGCCTTGACAGTACCTCATGAAACCTGTTCATTGCTTGTTACACATTAGTGTCAAGTCAACTTTTGTGATTGGTTGGCTCAATAACCAATCACAACTGTCTATGTAAGTATTCATACAAGTACGAAGCGAAGCTATATGACACTCGCTCCGTGTATTATTTACTGATATCATAGTTTTTATACTGTAAATATAACAAATATTATATCATTGTGCCAGTTCTTATTGAAATATCTTCATCATACACTTAGTTCGTACACGTTGGGACTGATACGGACTAGTTACCTCATTTCACAGCTTCAGAAGCATGCTATCGTTTTCCCTCTGCGTTTGAGCGAAAAGGAACGCACTCGTTTTGAGCTGTTAAAACTGACACTTTCTAAATAAGTAACCTTTTTTCAGACCTCGACGACGATTCCCCAGTGGAGAGGGCGGAACGCATGATCACTCCCGAAGTGAGAGGCATCCTCAAGTCTGGCAGCACCGTGGTGCCGACAAAACCTAAAACCTTGGCTAAGGGAGAAAGTTCCGAGGTGTGTAGATATGTTAGTTCCTTTTGTTTTCTTTTTAATTTATCTTATTATTACAAGATACATATAATAGAACCCTATTCTGTAACTCTGGGTTCCTATAATAAAAGAATGAATCGTTCTAAATTGCATTTGTCTAATTTTTCTATAGTGACGATAAAATGTAAACCTTGTCGGTAAAAAATAGGGTCCAAAATCCCACCATTGCGTTTATTGCACTTAATTAGTATTTCGGGCTTTACAGCAATGCAGCATGGTTTAAAATCTTTTGTTGGAGACAGATGCATATAAGAACTGTATGCATTGTTGTTTTATCATATGAACTCGAGTAAGACGATGTCAGTTTTTTTATCCTAGTAAACACTAATGCTAGCATAAAAGTGCGTTCGAGCGTAGCGCTAGATCGAAAATTTGAACGATGTTGTATTGAGGCCTTGCAGACCTTATTATCGACCCATAGTTCGGTAGGCTTATTATCAATATGAATATGTATGCAATGAGGGATTTTCCTAGTGTCAAAAATCAGTACTTAAAAATCCGCTAGATGGCGTCAAGACAGGTAGACTTTTATTTAAGACAAAGGCTGGTTTTATTGTTATTTATGTTATAGTGTTAATGTTTAGTATGTTTTAGATTCACGCGTACTGACAGGTAACTTTTTAACAATTTAGTGATCATTAAGATGTTTTTTTTTTTCATGAAATTTTATTTTGAACTGCATGTTGAAACACGCTGATTCTTACCCGACTGAGGAAGGAGGGTTATGTTTTTCGAGAGTATGTTTGTATGTATAATTGTTTGAAACGCCCTACAGCCCAAAAGGCTGACAGTTTTTGACATATGAGGTTTCGTTGAATTTGCCAAAATTGTGAGAGTGACATATACATTTAAAAATAGCGATTTTTTTCCTTATCATAGCAATATGGGCATCAAATAGAAGCCAGTAAAAAGGCCATTTTTAAAATATAATAACTTGCAGACGGGTGTTCTGTTTTTTCAATAATTATATTTGCTTGTTAACGTAATATCATCACTAATGTCAACAACACATAATAATACAATAATTTGTTTTTATTTTATGCTCAATGATTTCGACGCAATATTTATATAAATTAGATGAATAGCGCCATCTATTATATCCCTCATTACCAGTGCGCTTAATACAACTGACCGATAAACATTGTAGGTACTTTAGTCTACGGGGTGGATTCTCAGGTTTCTGTAATCTGCTGGGTGTCGTAAGGCTAAGGGATCAAAGAGAAATAGAGTAAAGCCTCGGAGTTCGGGGGCAGATGTTTTTGAAACATCTTACAGGACATCTGTCAAAGTGACATTTAGCCAATGTGAATGACATTTAAAATTGGTTTTGTAACAGTTACATGTTCCATGGTTTTCAGCATTTTAATTTAATGATTCATTCTTCACCGATTTACTTAGTAATATTATTTAATAATAATCTATTCCATTACAGGGTCTAAAAGACGAAGGCATCGACAGCTCGTCGGACGACGAATCCTCCCCCTCCAGTGTTTCCTCCTCAGAAAAGAGCTGCTCTTCATCAGACAGCTCGGACGAGATGCCCGGCCCGAAGCCTAGGAGGTTCCAACGCAAAAACAACAAACTTAAATCCTCCAGAACCGATTCAGACTTGACCAGACTCCAAGACTCTTACCCTCGTAAGATCCAGCTACCAGGAGCAAATGAATTGAAGGAGCGTCTAACGCATGCCAAGAACCCAGAAGTCAAGCCTATCCTCGCCAAACTGGTTAGAAAACCGTCGGAAGAAGCGAATAATGAAGACGACAGCACTAGATACAGGCGATTCGTCAAGAAAATCGACGAGCCAATCCAACTGGGGAAACTGCGTAGACCGCCAGAGAAGATAGTCAGTCAACCTGTTATGATGACGCAAGAGAAACCGCCAACTGTGCTAAAGATATCTGCCTTGAATCAGGAGGCGAAGAACAAGTTCTTCGGGTTAGATCAGCCGAAGAAAGAGAAGACTATTGATGAGTTGGCAGCCGCTGTGAGAAAATACATTCCACCTGTAAGTATGCCTTCAAATATCTACTTGTAGTATATACGAGGGTCAAACTGAAAGTTCTTAGAAAATCAAAAACTGATTACATTAGCCAGTTATTAGTTTTATTATATCTTTTCAAAATATTGTCCATTGACGTCAATACACCGCTGCATGCGATGGAACCACTGGGAAAAGCACTTTGCCCACTCGTCCTTAGGGGTCTCTTCAATGGCATCGCGATACGCAGCCACCGCTTCTTCAGCATTCATAAACCGCTTTCCTTTAAGTTTTTCTTTAATTTTTGGAAATAAATAAAAATCACAAGGCGCGAGGTCGGGGCTATACGCTTGGCGGTGTGCGACGAGGCGTTGTCGTGGTGAAGGAGGATCCTACTGCGAGGTCGTTTCTCTCGAACTTTTTCCAAGACAAGTGGCAAACAATTGGTAGTGTACCATTCTGCAGAAACTGTTTTTTGATCCTCTAACACAATTGTTGCGAAATGACCTATCCTTCCAAAGAACGAGGCCACCATTTTTTTTCCCGCACTTCGATCTCTCTTCACTTTAGTTGGCAACTCCTCGAAAGGAAACACCCACTGAGCAGATTGTCTTTTGGTTTCAGGATCATAACAGTAAATCCAGCTTTCGTCACCTGTTAGTATGTCGAACACAGCATTTGAGTCACCTCCGTTAAATCTTTCAATCATTTTACGGCACCAATCCACACGATGGAGTTTTTGAGCCTTAGTCAAATTATGAGGTATCCACCGGGCGCAAAGCTTCCTGACCGCTAAATGTTCGTGGAGGATTTTGTGCACTTGACTCATACCGATGCCTAAGCTTGTCCGAATCTGCTGATTGGTCACTCTTTTGTCAGTCTCTATCATACGCCGCACAACACAGATGTTATTTTCAGTCGTCGCCGTAGAAGGCCGTCCCTCACGTACATCATCAGTGAGATTAGTGCGACCACGTTTAAACTCATTAAACCAGTTGTAAACAGTCGCACGAGATGGGGCTTCATCGTGAAAGGCCAATCGTAGTCTATCATAACTTTCTTGTTGACTTAAATGACATCGAAAGTCATAAAAAATCATTGCACGAAAATTTTCTCGTGTTAAATTCATTTTGACGTGACACAGACAATTTTCAATTTGCCGCCAAGTCGTAAAACAAATGACAAATGAATGAAATATATACTCAGTAATATTGGCAAAGAGTTCTATTTTCAA
Source organism: Pyrausta nigrata (assembly GCA_949316185.1). Taxonomy (NCBI): domain Eukaryota; kingdom Metazoa; phylum Arthropoda; class Insecta; order Lepidoptera; family Crambidae; genus Pyrausta; species Pyrausta nigrata. The sequence goes on along the minus strand of OX438949.1, from coordinate 13,140,483 downwards.
ATTTTAGAATATTTTTTTTATTATATTGTTTATAAGTGGCCAGTTCTAAGAACTTTCAGTTTGACCCTCGTACACTTTAGGGTACATGTTACCTAACATTTTTATTTTCCTCTGTGAGTCTTCTATCAATACATATCACTATTGTGAGCCGCGATTTCGAAAAAAACAAAATGGTGGTGGGGGTTTATATGCCAGCTTCCACTCTTCTTTTGTGAAAAAGTTTATATAGGGTGTTAGTGATAACATTCTAATCATCAATAACCTTCAATTTTCATTATGGGGTCATGATCAAAATCTTAAAAAAATATCTGATTGTACAAATAATTTTGCTACCTCGATGAAAATGTGTGGAAAGCCAAAATTTTTCACGATTTCGGTGTTGACTCCATAATAAAAGTTCTAAGTATTCGTAAAAGTTAAAAGCAGAATAAAATAATAAAACTTTCAATTTTATAGGTTTTATTTATTATCAGCGCGGTTGGTTAGATGTATTATTTGGGGGTGTACTTACAAAGCTATCTCCCCGCAGGTGAGCAAGTCGATGTCGATCCACACGATGGAGGTGCCGGGCTCCGGCAGCGATGGAGAGAGCAGCGGCGGCCGTGAGGTGCGACAAATCAACACCAGAGTGCGACACAGGTATGTACACAATTTATCCAAGCACTTATTGTGTTTATTATATGTTGGGACGTGTATAAGTGCCCCCTGTGGGCCTACATACGTAAATAAATGACTTTTATAACTTTATTACACCATCCTATTTGTGTAGCATCCTACTTATAATAATAATAATAAATCTTTTTTTTATCGACCAATTTAGATCATTAGTTAGTAATACTTAGCCAATAGGAAGATGTTATCGCAATTTACTTTTTAGGATGCTACCTTTCTAGTTAGGAAGTGAGCTTCTCGAGTGAGCGAAGTGTCTGTGGGGTCCCATTCTGTGAGACGACATCCGTTGATGCGGCTTTAGCCGTCGCTGTCACTAATGCCAGCATGTCAGTGCGAGCGAGCGTGGCGGCTAGAGACGAAAATATATGCGTTATCAGAGTAGAGCACCTGTCATGTCCTATACAATAAATATGACTAAAATAAAACCAAAAATTCTAAAATATTCTACTTTTTCGATTCGTACTATTTCCATGTCGGGGTATAAAGTCTCTCTTTAACTTTTTATTGCAATAGATTATTTCAACGCTACGGATATTTGTATTTTTTTTAACGGTTCACTGTAATTATACTAATTGTGTTCGACTTTTAAGTTGAAAAAATGTAACATGTTTTTTGTTATCATCATCTTATGTCAATTTTCCTCTTTACATCATTAACATATAACATTTACGTTGCACATCAAGATTAAAATTGATAAAAACTACAAGTCCGCTGGTAACGTGGCTAATTTTACAATTTGTCTCAAGATACTGGTGCATGCCCTCAGGCATATTACACAGTTAATGACGCAAATGATAATCCTATGTATACTTTGCTTTAAAATAAACATATTCAATTTGTACTGCACTCCTTATCATATCGCGCATCAGCTTATTAAAATTTCAAATTAGCGTACATAATCTTGATAACTATCCTCGGTATCTTAATGTTTGTACCTATGTCCGCAGCGTGAATTCTAAACAGATATTCTTAATAAGTCAGCCTATTAGATCCCACTGCTGGGAAAAGGCCTCACCTCAACTATGAGGAGGAACGAGCCATACTTCACCACGCGGGCTCAGTGCGGATTGGTGGAGGGGTGTATGTAAGGCAAGTGACAAACCTTACTGTCAGAAGTTATCAAGCCGCCCTATGGCCTCTGACTAGGCTTAACGACTAATACCACAGATATTAGCCGGGACCAACTGCTTAACGTGCCTTCCGAAGCACGGAGATGCTTGTCATGGACGTCACTTAAATGGTCGGAATGGTCACCCATCCAATCACGACCGCGCCGTGGGTTGCTTAACTTTTGGTATCACTACCAAAGCGCTGCCGCCACTGCGCCACAAGCACCTCTTATTTACTCTCTCTCTCTTATAACAGATATTCTTATAGGTTAGCATTTAAAAGACGGAAGACTGCGTCAAAAGTGCTGGGCTGGTGTAGTTTCAGTGTTTAGTTAACCGATATCGAATCGTACAAAATCCGATATCTATAATTGCTAGTTATATGCATAGCTTCTGATTAAAATATCAATTTGATCACAATCCTCTTAGTATGTGGAATCAATTTTTAATATCTCATCACATTTTTAATTTTGTTGGACACTATAATATATTGAAAAGAGGCTTAATCAATTTAGCGCTTACGTTTCTAGTTTTTTTTAATTCTTTTACAAGTGTTTAACCGTAATAATCACCAGTTTGATGATAGGTGCAGACACGGTCTAGGGTAATTCATATCTGCTTATTAAAAGCCTATTCACACGTGCCTTAAAATATCCCAGGACCTAGTCTTTAGGAAAGATATTAGCCGTAAAGTAATTAGGGTTCAGTTTAGTAGGCTAACTTGAAGTCTCATGTACATGCTAAATCGTATTAATAAAAATACAAAGTGCATTATCGACATTTGCTAACATAGGGTAGTCGCATCACTATTAGTACCGACCAATCAAAAACCGGCCTTATGCTCGATGCATCCAATTACTACAAACCAGCAAATTACTAGGATATAATAACAGCAATAAAGCCTACTGCATACCGTGGCATGACTGTAAGAGCGATTAGAATTAAATTTACGGTGCACGTAAAATGTTTTACAAGTGTGCCTTTGTAAAATATATATTTTTTACAAGAATGCTTTTTCATCTTTACTTGGCTTAATTTTTATTTGAGTCGCATTGGCCTGTCTATGTGACTCTAATTTTAAGATTAATTGAAGTCCATAAAAAGAATCCAGTGCAGATTGCTTGCTTGATCTTCAATTTTTATTTTATTGAAAATAGATTTGTATTTATGGTAAAAACAACACTCCAGTTAATTGACCATTTCAATTATTAGTTAGACTGTCATGGGACCAGCGGTTCTGTTAGTGTTTTATTTTATTTTATTTTATTTTATTTTATTGGAAAACAAACAGCTTTTAACAATGCAATATAAGTTACAAAACAATGAACATTTAGCCTATAGTTTTCACATATATGTAGCTTAAAGAAAATACAAATCATATTATGTATCTTGATTGACAAGTGATAGGTACTAAATTCACAAGATAACAATAGACAGCAACAAAAGTCGTTTATGTATTACAAAAAGAACCATAAAAGTGTTATACCTATAGCTGCGGTCAGTGACATCAGTCAGTTGGGCCCATGAAATCACTCGCAATCAGTGATGTTCTCAGTGATGGTTTACCAACCAGGATAACTTTTAGATGATGCTGACTGTACCTACTGCCGGCCAAGCAGAGCCCCGTCTAAAAGTCTTTAAAGGTCTAGAATTCTAAGAATCTAGTTATAACCGTACAGTTTCCACATTCTACATCACCATTAAGCTTACATTGTATGTAATGTCAGATATTATAATGCCACAAAATTGTAACTTCACAGACCTAAGTACCCTGTCTCACTGGCACAACGAAAACCTAACGTTTGTTCTTAATTCTGGACTCCAAAACAGCGGAGACCAGGGGCTCAATTCTAACGCCTTCAATAGTATTGTTGTCGTATCAAAATGTTGGATATTTTTCACATTTTGTAATATCCGATATTTTTATTTCATAAATGTCGTAAGTGACATAATATAAAAGGCGTGAGAATTAAGTCCCTGGTGAGAAGCGCGCGACCGGTGACGCAACCATGGTCATGGTGTCTCAGTGAGATAGGATCCTAAGTAAATTAATAGTTTTACGTTTTAGTTGCCTACTTAAGCCCCGGGAATTGCTCGCAAACCGGTCGGCGGCTCTCGACATGATGAGGTTAGAGATTCTCATTACGATTGCACCATGTACTTAGTCATTAACGAAGCCGCCATGTTTTATACGATACATTTTGTACTTTCGAAGACCTTGTGAGGCAATATCGGCTGAAATTAAACTTAATTGCGTTTGTGATTGCGACTGAAATAGTATTCTAATTAGTGTTTAAAATGCGAGTTAGTGTTTTCACTTTTTATTTTGCCATGCGCAATATAATTTACATACTTTTCAACTGTTCATATTTTTACTCATCGCTAAAGTCCGTCTTATCATAAACGGCGTAAGTATAATGGCGTGAATATTTGATTATTTTGAAATTCAGTCTCAACAATTTTCTTATAAAAAATGACTCTTCAAACGTATAATCAACCCCAAGTTTTCTTTAGTTAACTATATTATTGACCCATTGAACTACCTATACGGAGATACTATCGTGTGATACTATAACTAATAGGCCCTGTTTTTATGTGCATCAAATATAATGATCCAAGTTTCCCTTAGTAGTTAGCGGTTAGTATTTATCCATTCCCCATCAAATCGGTTGATGTGTAAGCAAATTGTGAAACTCTGCGGCGGACGAAAGTTATCAATTACTCTGTCGGGAAATCAAGCGAACCGGTGCATTAAAATGTGACAGTATGATTTTCTTATGGTGAAAGGGTATTTTCACCATTTTTTTATTGGATTATGCAATCTTAGTACTGCGGTTGGTCAAATGTTAGTGGTAATTTGAAACGTTTGTTTGTAACTGTAGGCTGGGTATGTATGTAATAGGTTGTTAACAACGTTTATAGCCTCGAGGAATTACATTTTCTCACATCTTCATGTAAAATTATCAACAGAGAAACGCACAAACACACATGAAGTTCTCTTCTTCTTGTGCAGCATGTGTGGTAAGAGACTTTACTAGTTACCAAGTAGTACGGGTCATTCGAACCTCCGCTTTGATAAATAATATTACCACGCTAGGCAGCTTTGTTCATCCTTGGTGGTAGGCTCCGTGAGGTGTAGCCCGCTCTAGTAGCTACCACCCTCACACTAAAGCTCGGCGCCAAGCAGTTTCCTGTGGTGCGTCGGTGAGTGGGAGTGCCATAACCGTCAGGGTGACTTCGCTAGATAGTTAGATAGATATTCTTTATTGCAAAATAAAAGAAAACAAAGGTACATTAAATTTTAAAATTAAATTAACTTAAAGTACAATTTAGGCGGACTTATCGCTTGTTGAGTCTAGAGTCAAGAGCAAACCCATTCCTAATAATAAAATAAGAAATAAATAGCATTGGTACCCCGACGTTCTAATTTTTTTTTTCATCAGTCCACCAAGTCGAATGAATGTGCTCATCAGGTACTTCAACTTCATATACGTGGTCTCTGAAAATACCACATATCTCGCACCACAGCAATATTGTTGCCATAACAAGGTTGTCCCGAGTACCACTCTGTTTTCTCATCACCAGCTTTCCACGTAATCATATGGCGTCAAGATCGAAAGTGCCCCCCGCCAATAGTACACCGCTATGTGTGCCGTGAAATTGCACTTACGTGATTCGTGGGCCGACAGATGTAAGATATTAGAGCGAGATCAACATAAAACTGAGATAAGGTTTTAAGCTTTATCTGTATACTAGTGGTTCCCCGCGACGGCGCCCGCAAGAGTTGGATTTTCCATATGAACTTTCATCCCCCATTTCACCCCCTTAATGTTTTTATATCGCAACAAAATGTAGCCTATGTCCTTTCCAGGGTCTTAAACTGTCTCAATACCAAATTTCATCTCAATCGGTTCAGTGGTTTAAGCGTCAAGAGGTAACAGACAGACAGACACACTTTCGCATTTATAATATCAGTCATCTGCAGAGTTGCAAACTGGAGTGTCATGCAGATTGTAAATAGGCTATTTAACGCCACTAATCGTTGACGTGCTTTTACGAGGGTCAAACTGAAAGTTCTTAGAACTGGCCACTTATAAACAATATAATAAAAAAAATATTCTAAAATTTGAAAATAGAACTCTTTGCCAATATTACTGAGTATATATTTCATTCATTTGTCATTTGTTTTACGACTTGGCGGCAAATTGAAAATTGTCTGTGTCACGTCAAAATGAATTTAACACGAGAAAATTTTCGTGCAATGATTTTTTATGACTTTCGATGTCATTTAAGTCAACAAGAAAGTTATGATAGACTACGATTGGCCTTTCACGATGAAGCCCCATCTCGTGCGACTGTTTACAACTGGTTTAATGAGTTTAAACGTGGTCGCACTAATCTCACTGATGATGTACGTGAGGGACGGCCTTCTACGGCGACGACTGAAAATAACATCTGTGTTGTGCGGCGTATGATAGAGACTGACAAAAGAGTGACCAATCAGCAGATTCGGACAAGCTTAGGCATCGGTATGAGTCAAGTGCACAAAATCCTCCACGAACATTTAGCGGTCAGGAAGCTTTGCGCCCGGTGGATACCTCATAATTTGACTAAGGCTCAAAAACTCCATCGTGTGGATTGGTGCCGTAAAATGATTGAAAGATTTAACGGAGGTGACTCAAATGCTGTGTTCGACATACTAACAGGTGACGAAAGCTGGATTTACTGTTATGATCCTGAAACCAAAAGACAATCTGCTCAGTGGGTGTTTCCTTTCGAGGAGTTGCCAACTAAAGTGAAGAGAGATCGAAGTGCGGGAAAAAAAATGGTGGCCTCGTTCTTTGGAAGGATAGGTCATTTCGCAACAATTGTGTTAGAGGATCAAAAAACAGTTTCTGCAGAATGGTACACTACCAATTGTTTGCCACTTGTCTTGGAAAAAGTTCGAGAGAAACGACCTCGCAGTAGGATCCTCCTTCACCACGACAACGCCTCGTCGCACACCGCCAAGCGAACGATCGACTATTTGGCGACATCAAACGTTGAATTACTGGGTCACCCGCCGTATTGCCCCGACCTCGCGCCTTGTGATTTTTATTTATTTCCAAAAATTAAAGAAAAACTTAAAGGAAAGCGGTTTATGAATGCTGAAGAAGCGGTGGCTGCGTATCGCGATGCCATTGAAGAGACCCCTAAGGACGAGTGGGCAAAGTGCTTTTCCCAGTGGTTCCATCGCATGCAGCGGTGTATTGACGTCAATGGACAATATTTTGAAAAGATATAATAAAACTAATAACTGGCTAATGTAATCAGTTTTTGATTTTCTAAGAACTTTCAGTTTGACCCTCGTAATGAACTGTTAAAATGTTCTTCAATTGATATTTTATGAGAATAGTAAGACTGACGTCACACCTCTCTGTTCTCAGCCAACTTACTTTTTTCGAGTTTAGCTTGTTAAAATCAAATTATGCAGATTATGTAAAAATATCAATAAACGTTTGTTTGAAATCTGAGAAATATGTGTGTTAAGCACTCAATTGATTGATAATAATATGTGTGTTAAGTACTCAATTGATTGATTGTAATAGTAGATTACTACATCTTAATTAGACTTAAGATAAATAAATAAATTGTTTCAACAAACACACCAATTACCGAGCCCCAAACTAAGCGTGAGCTTGTGCTATGGTGACTAGGATAACGGATAGACATACTTATATACATTTATAAACATCCATGAATGCTCGTAAAATAGCGTCAAACTTATTGTGTATCTATAAATATTTTCAATAAAATAGTAACAGATTGTTTCCTGTATTTTATGGGCTTCTTCCTATTACGTTACGATTGTAATATCAAAACGAAACGAATTAATTCTAATTGCACCAAAGCGTACCGCGCTACGCATTGTTATGATCCATGACCACGAAACAAGACTATTACCATAAATGGTAATGGTCTTACCGCATTTAAACAGTCGCGTGCGCATTCTATTTTAGGCTTAATGTCTTATGCCGTGAGATTTATATCTGGTTCTTACCGTCTTTGCCCGAGTGGCACAGTTGCTTCTTTGCAAAATGGCTAGGAAACCAACATTCCATGTATGGAGCAATGGATGCAGGTCAAGTACAGCGCTGCACAATTATTTCGCTTATATTCAGTTCTATGAACCCGGTTAGTAACGAAATATAATATCTAGTGTAGTGCGGCTTAAGTACCTACTACCTCTTTACAGGTTAGAATGTAAACCAAACACATGAAATGGATAAATTTTGATTGATAACATTAAATCTGATTTGAAAATCATTAGAGAAATATTTCAAACATCTTTTTTTATCATGTTAAATGCGTTGTAATACAATTACTACTGAATACTACGAGTATTATGAATTATGGAGCCCGTCCTCAGAATGCGAGTTGTTTTATTTTAGTCCAAAACTAGCTTTAGCTATAATATACATTTACCTGATCTGCCATACCCTGGTCGCGGTCCCAAGCCTACCCTAGGGCCTCGCGTGTGCGTGCACCACCAGGATGGCGCAAAGATGATTATTATGTACAAAATTTGTAAATAGTTAGTTTTTTTCTTCTAGCTACCTAGCTTACCAAATCCTAAACGGCTCTTTCTACTTAGCAGTTCGTTTTATTGTGCTTAAATTGAGCAACAGTAAGGTTTTGTGCCTGACTGCCCATGCGCGAAATGGGCTGAAATACTACTAGTATTTTAGTGTTCTAAAAAGTACAATATAATTAACTATTTCGACATTGAAGTCCTAATCAATTAAATTAATGAAATCACGATTCAAGTAACTTTACGTAAGTAATTTTACGTTTTATTACAATACCTACTTTTGTAACAATATATCCGTGAGTTTAAGTAAACTAACAGAGCTACAATCTTGAAGATAAGAATATAATATTGTATTACTTTTGGTTTGCTTGTTACAAGAATAAAAATTCCCACAGTAGTGGTAGATTTGCACATTTTTTCACATGTCGAGCATTAGTCTGTTAGCCAACAGAGACGCTTACTCTGTAAGACTGGTTTGTACTTTCAACTGTAGCCATTCTTGTCTCTTATGCCGTCGGGACACTGCCAATGAGCATGATAACTTGACTTACAAATACCACAGAAAAAAGGTTAGAAGGAACATCGCCCAAACAGGGGTAGGTGAGAGACCTCTTGAAGTAGAACTTCAAGAGGTGTCCTGTCTCCTGTCTAAGTTAAGACAACACGTGGTAAGAAAATCTTAAGAAGTTGTTTAAGGAGTGATTTTGTAACAAAAATGAAGTCTGATTACTGTAAAATAACCGCAAACAATCAAATAGCAACCTTTTTGGATTCAATGTAATTATTTCTTAGTTTATGCACGATAGATTCAATTACAATTAATTATACCTGCGACGCGTAGAGTAGTTCCCTAGATCTTACATTACACAGTAATGCGCTTTTGTTGTTATTTACTCGGTTACGAAGTTGTAAAGTGGGTCAAGTACGCTCTGATGATCACCGTTTGCATCGGGTTGTTGAAATAAAATACTTTTATTACAAGTAGGTACTGTGCCCTCACAGTAGTGGTAGAACATTGTAAAATATTTTTTTGTAGATATTGTTATATTTTAATATGCAGTTGAAATTTGTAGTTAACACCGTGACAAATAACCTTAAAATACGTTAGTAACGAGTCTTAATGTTGTATCCTAATTTTTCGCATTAAATTGTGCACTGGGGCTTACTGATCTACAAATTGGAATAGTGCTGGAACTTTAAACAAGAGATTAAATATTCGTATTTGCTTGATTAACGTTACTTCATTTGACAAAAAATAATAGTTTATATTCCAGTCAAGTTTAAGTTCGAAATATATCGGTAGAACTACTATCAATATGTTTTTTTTTTTCAAACAATCGATCAATCTTTTCGCCATTTGCTTTATTCCTATTGCACAATCCAATAAAACTCGTCAATATCTCATCTGACATCGTGAATAATTAAAAACTGGTTTTGTATTAGTCCGTATTGTATACAGACTGCGGGGTGTCGATAAAATGATGACGCATCGAACTTTCACTGACGTGGAGTATACAATGACCTTGTGTGTACTGAACTGACTCATTGGGTCTTTCCTCTATCTCGACTGAGATGTATACGCCAATTTCGTTTTCTACCTTTGTTTTCTATAATGGGCCTCCCGGGCTATTGTCGCGGTTGCTTTTGCAGAAAGAATGAATTATATTCGCTATCTATCTTCATCTGACTGCAGAATACCGTTTTCGACATCTTTTTTCTGTTGTGTTGGGAAATAATGTATGGTTGGTTACTCATGATATTTTTGAGCATGAAACTGTAATTTAGGGTGTTAGAATTGACACCGCCATACGAAATGCTGATTGTGCCTCATGCATTGTGAGAGAGACACCATTTTATTTATTTTATAAAAAGCCTTTTGCTAGGTATAGACCTACCTATGGTTCATTTCTTTATTTGAATAAGGTGAAGTTTAATTAAAACGAGACACATATTTCCCAGCTCACAAGTACCTACAGTACAGCACGCCCTGTTTTGTCGCATGCATTTATTCATTAGATTATGCAATACGGCACAATAGGCCGCCATCGCTGCGCGCGAGTGGCACACAAACCCGACGCGCAATTATCTACGCCGATCTGCATCGAAACGAAGCGTGCGTTTGATACGAAATTCGTATAGTGCGTGTATAATATCTAGTTTAGCTTTGAATATGTTTTGTGTCGTGTTTTAGTAGTACAGGAAAAAAATGATCTTAAAATAATATTTTGTCGTGAACATAATCTTTATTTATTTAAATAATGACACCCAACTCCAGCGATACACAAAAAATATTTTATAATTTAGTAGTAACAACTTTTGTTGTTTGCGCTAATTATTATTTTGAACTGATCTCATTTAAAAATGATTTCTGATCAATCTATAATAAGCTATGATTTGGAGCAATTTTACTAAACTAGGTGTCCGGAACTAAAAGAAGACCCGGTCCGATCTAACAGCGAGTTATTTGGTGCTGAATTTCAAGTAATAACTAACAGCAGAATAAATAAAAACACACAATGACCGATATACAATTTTCTTTTGTGTAGGTACATTTTTTTATTTGGATTTTCTTATATGAATATTTGTTATATTTAACCACCAAAGTGTAGCATCCTTGCATAATCGTATTTTTTAGATTAAAATCTGATCTTAAATACACAGTTAATTAAATATACATATATGTTTGGATTATAGCTGGTATTTTATCATAATTTGCATTTTCGTATGGAATACAAATTAAGTAACAAGCCATTGACTTTGAAAACTGGTTCGTAATTTTACAGATCGTTGAAATGTATAAAATGTTTTAAATGTATTTTTATTGTTATTTTATTTTATGCTCCTCAACTGTAGCGTAAACAAACGAGAGCCTATTCACGTCCCTAAAACGCAATCAAATGTCAAACATGTCCAAATTGTATTTTACAAAATTAAACAGAGAGACGGAACGTCAAAAACTGTATGACATCACCTCTTAAGATGCATTATTATTAAATTCTAGGAGTAATATTTGATCTTCTTAAAACTATTTTTGTTATTGGTAGAATCTATAGTCCCTTGTGAGCCCTCACTTCTTAGTCAGAAGTATCCGTTTTAATCAATCATTGACGTAACATAGAAATTACGTTTTGTCCAATTATACTAGCAAAAAAGTTGTTTACTTACCCCGAGGCATCTCTAATAGAAAGCTGTGTTTATGATGGTGCAAGTAGCCGGTAAAAAGTTTAATCAACGCCAGGGGACATAATTGGCCCGGGTCGGACGGAAGTGGCAGTTAAGTTGACAAGAGATTATTTTCGTCACCACTAGTAGATAGTATGGTTAGTAAGTAATTTGTGCGATTTTAAACAATTTTCAGCAAGTAACTTGTATTTAGGAGCCCAAAAGTGTTAAACCTACGAGACCACACCTATTACGAGGGTCAAACTGAAAGTTCTTAGAACTGGCCACTTATAAACAATATAATAAAAAAAATATTCTAAAATTTGAAAATAGAACTCTTTGCCAATATTACTGAGTATATATTTCATTCATTTGTCATTTGTTTTACGACTTGGCGGCAAATTGAAAATTGTCTGTGTCACGTCAAAATGAATTTAACACGAGAAAATTTTCGTGCAATGATTTTTTATGACTTTCGATGTCATTTAAGTCAACAAGAAAGTTATGATAGACTACGATTGGCCTTTCACGATGAAGCCCCATCTCGTGCGACTGTTTACAACTGGTTTAATGAGTTTAAACGTGGTCGCACTAATCTCACTGATGATGTACGTGAGGGACGGCCTTCTACGGCGACGACTGAAAATAACATCTGTGTTGTGCGGCGTATGATAGAGACTGACAAAAGAGTGACCTATCAGCAGATTCGGACAAGCTTAGGCATCAGTATGAGTCAAGTGCACAAAATCCTCCACGAACATTTAGCGGTCAGGAAGCTTTGCGCCCGGTGGATACCTCATAATTTGACTAAGGCTCAAAAACTCCATCGTGTGGATTGGTGCCGTAAAATGATTGAAAGATTTAACGGAGGTGACTCAAATGCTGTGTTCGACATACTAACAGGTGACGAAAGCTGGATTTACTGTTATGATCCTGAAACCAAAAGACAATCTGCTCAGTGGGTGTTTCCTTTCGAGGAGTTGCCAACTAAAGTGAAGAGAGATCGAAGTGCGGGAAAAAAAATGGTGGCCTCGTTCTTTGGAAGGATAGGTCATTTCGCAACAATTGTGTTAGAGGATCAAAAAACAGTTTCTGCAGAATGGTACACTACCAATTGTTTGCCACTTGTCTTGGAAAAAGTTCGAGAGAAACGACCTCGCAGTAGGATCCTCCTTCACCACGACAACGCCTCGTCGCACACCGCCAAGCGAACGATCGACTATTTGGCGACATCAAACGTTGAATTACTGGGTCACCCGCCGTATAGCCCCGACCTCGCGCCTTGTGTTTTTTATTTATTTCCAAAAATTAAAGAAAAACTTAAAGGACAGCGGTTTATGAATGCTGAAGAAGCGGTGGCTGCGTATCGCGATGCCATTGAAGAGACCCCTAAGGACGAGTGGGCAAAGTGCTTTTCCCAGTGGTTCCATCGCATGCAGCGGTGTATTGACGTCAATGGACAATATTTTGAAAAGATATAATAAAACTAATAACTGGCTAATGTAATCAGTTTTTGATTTTCTAAGAACTTTCAGTTTGACCCTCGTATTTGTGCCATTTTTATTTTTTATTTTAAGACAAGTAATATTTTTCTTAAATACAAATGCATTTATGGGTATACAGTAAATGTGTTACATGATTTGAGTTTACCAAAATTTGTTTGTAGGTACTCGTAATTTGCGTAAGTCCAAGTTAGCTAATCCGGACTTGTTCAAGGCCTATTATATGTGTTGAAAGCCCTGCGACAGTCCGTATTAGCTAATACGGACTATTTCTAGGCCAAGGATCTAAATTGAAATCCCATTTGCCCAAGTCCGGATTAGCCAATAACTTATTAAAAAACTAAGTTATTAAAAAATGGCACTCTGTAAAAACCAGGTTTGTGTGATACAAACGTTTGCTTTGCTCAAAAGGTATTACTAACTTGCGCTTTTCAAAGGAGATGTTCCAATTTTGGCCATCTCTTGTACAATTAACCAAAAAACTACGAAAAATCGTTTAAACTCCCTAAAAATATTACAAAATATATATCTTGCCGTTTTCCGATGCACAAAAATGTTTTTCATAGTTACACATTCAAAAATAATGGCAATTTCTATTTGAGAACGTTCTAAAATCAAAATAAAGTATATTCTAAAAATAATTCAAAAATCAACGTAGTTTTACTCTTTTACTTTAACCATTAGAAAACTATGTTATCAATATTCATTTCACTAAGAAAGAAAGACAACTTGAATGATCTAACTGTTATTTTATCTGAATTCACATGCAAACCCAAATAAGTTTTCTGAACGATTAACGGCTAAAACATTTGGTTTTAAGCGTGAAAAAAGTAACTGTCACCTGTCATTTGTGACAGTCGCTTCCGCTGTTCCGTCATTATGAGATAGTATTGCCGCAAAATGTAAAAAAAAAACTTATTTGTGCCCGAAAACAACAAAGAAGTTGTGGAAATAGGTGAGAGAATGGGGTTTCATAGCCCTTTTCCTATTTTTTGGTGTAATGTACAAGAGATGACCAAAGTTCCATAGAAAACTGAAACATCTCCTTTTACTTTTTAAGATTTAGAAGCTTAAGGATTGTAGGTAACACTCATTCAGATAGTTGCTTTTGTAAATTATGTACTAATCATTTAGTACAATTCGTCCATGGTACAAATAAGTAAATATTTCAGAAGGTATTATAATGAATCTTTCATACATATGATTAATAGACATGTAATCAGCTTTAATCACAAATACCTAAGTATGGTATTTATTTTATTATACCATGTTCATACAAGGAAGTTGGATTGTATAATCAGTTACGGCAAAGTGTAATTACAAGTTGTAAACACATTAAATTGTGTTAACCAACTGTGATTTTTCCAATTTGCATAATTATGTAATAGATCAAACATCGTACATAACATTTTACAAATGATCTGACCTTTGACGTGGGATTAAAAAGTGGAAGTTACTAATAGCTCACTTATTATATCACTTTTTGTAACTTCTATTTTCATGTTCACTTACCTACTGTTTTTAAAGTAGCACAACTTAATTAGTTTTGGCCTTTAAAACACAGTTTATGTTTTCATAGTAGTACGTATGACGTAGCTGCGCGTAGGCAGAGTACTTGAATCTAAACTTGCTGCATTGCCGATTTTACTGGCAAAATATGCAGTACGTTAATACTGGTGATTCTATTTATCTACAAGTAATGAATCAGTTATCCAAAGTTATTCTAGTCGCCATAGCACAAGCTCACGCTTAGTTTGGGGCTGGGTAATTGGTGTGTTCGTTGAAACAATTTTAAAAAAGTTGTTTTCTTTAGTTTTATCTATGATATACCGCTCCTGATTCCTAAGGATTATTTATTTTATCTTTCTTTATGGGCACGACAACATACAAAACCAGTCTCTATGGCTGTGTCTCGACCTACACAATGGTAATGCAAAAGAAAATGCCTGATAAACATTATAATGGCAGTTTTAAACTAACATACACGTCCAGCGGTCAATTAACGTGTGGGAGATATCACCATATACGTGGTAGCTATCTTGAATCTCACCACGGCCTCTTCCGATATGACCATAGACGTCTGTAGGAAACTTCACGAGACACATGTGTGTGCTAATGAAGACATCAAACTCGCTGTAAATAAACAGATCTCGCGTATGTCCTTTGTCTATCATCAATGTGTGTTTACTGGCCTTGCGTATTATTTATGGTTCTAAATAGACTTATTCGTTCGTATTCTACAAATAGAGATTCACATCTCAATTGACAAGTTGTTAAATACCTGTTTTTTTATGCAAGTAGTAAACTACCAATTGTCTCTTATACAGTTTGCATTTATCCTCATTTGCCGCGATGATGTTTGCAATTAATTGTGCAGTAACAAAAAATGTTCAAGTATTTCATACAGTTTCCACACTTTTTCGAAACATAATTTTGGAACTCGTCATACGATGTCGCCACATAAATATGGTTAAAATTTTACCCAACTCTTATCGTATTAAACCTGATTGCGTAGTTCATCAACTATGTCTAAAATTCCGTCATCTTTGACCACATGTTTCAATACACATTTTTAATTACTGTTCGCGTATAACATAACTTTATGCGATGGGTATTTAGTGATTTTTCTATTTTATTGTACCTATAAAACATAGATATTATCTTAGGTACTTATCTCTATTATTATGTTTTTTTTTATAATTTCAAACGGAATGATCAATCTCTGTAGACCTGGTGGATCTTTTAAAGTCTACATGGGGTCATAGAAAATTTGGATGCTCAGTTCAGTAATAATCTCGAATGGAGACCACGTCTCGGAAAACGTAGTATTGGGCGCCCTCCTGCTAGGTGGACCGATGACCTGAGAAAGGCGGCCGGTGGTGGCTGGATGCGAGAAACGGAGGACCGTGAAAGTTGGCGCCGTCTTGGAGAGGCCTATGTCCAGCAGTGGACTGCAATAGGCTGATATAATGTTCTGTATTTTATTAAAAAGTCAGTGTTTTTTAACTACAATTTGAGAAACTTGGCGTTGCTATGAAGTTGCACCTTTACCGCTTTACCGCACTTTATCCTTCATTTCATTCTTATCTGACCAGTAAATTATCATGCCCTCTCATTCAACTTAAAACAATCTGAGTGAAGGATATGTAAGTTAATTTCATAATCACTTAGTCTCCTTTAACTTACAAAATCTTACCGAAAGATAATTAATTTAATTTGTTCAAAAGCTGACTATGGATTGAAACATCGACTACTTACACTGCAAATAGGCCTAAGCTAAGAGATGTAGCAATTACACAACATAGAGTGCAGAATCACTAAAAATTAGATGCTCTAAATCTAAACATTTATTTGGCTTACATTTTACTTTACAAACGGTCAGTATTTCTGAATATGACTTACATAGATACAGTTACTGAAATGAATAAAGGAGTAAATACATCTACACTTAAAACATCGCATCTCTTCCAAATTCAAAACGCAACTATTTATATAAGTCACCCAACCCGTTACTCATACGGCAGACGGTCGAGGATGCATAAAATATTTAACCAACCACTGGAGACATGATGGCCGCCTAATGGCGTCCAGAATAGTAAAAGAGGTACTCACGAACGTGCCCCTTGAATAGTAAGCTCTCATTTAGTCTGGACTGCACTCGTCTTCATATGCCACCAGCAATGGGAAGGGAAAAAGAGAGCAGACAGTCCTGTCCTTACAAGTTAGCACCTTGGGCACTACTCTGTTAGATGTTACTTGTTTAGCTTGACTCTAGCCAGCGATGAGACCGCCTGCATTGTACCTACCAACATGTATTTTTTTTTAATCTTAATTGTATGTTTGTAATGTGTTTCTGGTTGCAAGCTCAGTATTTACAGGCTCTTTGTAATAGATATCACTTGCTAGATTACTTGCATCTTGTCTCCAAGCACAAATAGTGCCCAAAAAATAACGAGACGTGTTCCGGCCCCATATTTACTATCCATAATATATTATTAGAATTTTCTGTCCTAAATTGATGAATGATTTTTGACTTTGACTTTTATATATGTTTCGCATTTACTACGACGTAGCACAATGCCAGCACCATAGGATGTTTTGTGTTTACGTTCCTTTGCTTTATTAGAGAAATATTTTTCGAGGATTGAGATCGAAAAAGCCACATTAACTTCATGTTTTTCTGTTACTTTTGAGCTGTGCTTTCATTGGTTTGTAGACTTTTCCACAAACGACTCCAATTTAATTACGACTAGGGATACGGTTTTGTCTCCGCTTTAATTTAAAGGAGTTTCAGCGCAAGGTAAATACATGCAAGTGATTCATTTAACCTCCGAGACCTGCTTTGAAAGATCTATTTAACTTGAGACTGCACAAGTATATCATACGACAAGTATATGATACTTATTTGACTGAGGCAAAACATTATTGCGCTCGTTAGTTTCTTTTGTAAAGTCTATAGGCTTACTGTTAGAATTTGGTAAAGACCGACAAATGAGTACAACGCCAATCATTTTACTATGTCGATGTTTCCTTCAAATATATCGGTACACTTTGGGGTAGGTATGGCATGGTAGGTACCTACCATGTTACTTTACATTTTGTGGTCCTCTGTGTCTTCCATCCATACAAATCACTTTCATTGTGCGCCGCGATTTCATTAAAAAAAACACAAAATGGCGGCAGGGGTTGATATGCCAGCTTCCATACAAGAAGTTTCAAACGCCTTTGTCTGAAACTTATTGTGTGAATTCATTCATAAGGTTAGTGGTGAATTTCATCTCCACGAAGGTACCTACAGATTTCTAACACAGACACATAAATATCAAAGTTGGAAGCACCTAGCCCCCTTCATCCCCTCTCCAAACAGAATAGTCTAGACTAAGTCTAGACATATTTATATTAGCAGAATAGCTCTAGACCCCCTACTCTTAGGAAGTCTCATTGGGAACCCAGACCACGTACCAGCTGACTGTGAACATAATTTTATTATGGACCACATTTAACTTATTCTGTTTTTAGTCAAGAAAGTTTTTAACTGAAAGGAAATTGGAAAACTCGCTGCTTTTCTCGCATCGAACCATAATAGGGAAATGAAGTAAGATTTGTGTGCTTTTGTATTTTACAATGGGAATCAGATATCGATTTCTTCTTGGTAACGTAATGCATAAACATACCCACTGACTGGTGTTACAATTTTCATAATATTTGCAAGTAGGTTAGGTACATGTAAAGAAATCGGATCAAATCTGACACCATGCTTCCCACCAACAAATGCTACAAAAACTATTACATCATTGGCATTTCCCATAATTTAAACTTTATCTCCTACTACATAACTACTAAATCATTAAAATTCTTCGCTTTCAATTTCGACAGAAATGTGTAAAGAGGTAATGCCGACTCGCGGTGCACTGATTCCGGCAGCGCGTACGCAATCTTTATGAGTTACGATTTCGATGTGGGTTAATGTTCATTCAGATAATGGTCGTGGCTGATGGGCAGCCAGTTCCACTGGAACGCACGCCGAATCTTATTTTAGAATTTTACTACGCTTTAAACATGCTCAATGATGCAATCTTTGTTGCAGGTATGAACCAGACCAAATCAGATTTATTCTAACTCCGGTAAGTTGCATGAAGAACCTTAATTAGTTTTCCAAAGATGATATCAACGGTAAAATAGATGACCGAAAAAGTGGTTTCACGGGGCGGTTTATAGATCCTGATTTACCGAACGTGCGTCGATAAAACTCGATCGTGACGGCTGTCTCGTCTCCCCGATCGTACCCACGCATTTTTCCCACGTTTACTGAACTAGAGTCACGACTAGCACTTTTTTGTATATTCATTACCTACACAATGATGAAGAACCCTACAGCAACTACTGAGAATGGTATTGTGTTAGTGCAGTGCTCTTGAAGTTCCGTTTCTTCGAGTGCACAAAAATATTCTCATACTATCGTAAAGACAGACATTTCCTATTCGAGTAAATACCAGGAACCTTTGGTATTTACAGGCTTGGTTCAATAATAGTAACGTTTTGCAACCGCACGTGTTCGAAGACGCCTCAAAGGTCACTCGGTGAATAGATTGCTGGCAGATGGTTCATTTACACAAAAGGACTGTTACATGATAATAATTCTGGCAAACTTTTTCTAAACAGCTTGACTTGTCTCTGCGGGGGTTCTATCATCAGCCTTATGCTTATCATCTTGTTCCAACACGAGTTCAGTAGCCGGTGGTGCGTTTTCTATAAATGCATTTATTTTCGTAATCATTCTATAACAAAAAAAACCCTTATTGTGTTATTCAAGCCTAGCACCGATAGCCTTTGTAGTCAGGTCCTCATTGTTTATTCATCGTTCTGCACCCGTAGCATTAATGTGCTTTTGTCTTCATCCTAGATCAGTTATATCATTCATTTGTATTGAGATATTATTATGACTGTTTCTAGCAATAGCAATGTTTTTATCATGACGTTGTTAATAGTCCACGTGTTCAGCACAAGCTGTCAATTCCATGTACTATCGTCATTTGATACCATTCTATGAGTTTCGTCAGTACCTGGTTTTTATCATTGATTGTTTCGGTAGTTGAGTGAATATGACACAATACTTCAAATATGACACGACGAAAATTGCGTTCCACTTACTATTTACTGGGAACCCGTGAGATTTGAGCATTGTGTAGATCAAGTGACCCTTAATTTAGCCACTTTGGTCATAACATCTATTTTAACTGTTACCGTGATTTGTATTGTCTGTCTTGTAACTAAAGTCACTGTCCTACATTTTGTCAGTAAACACTGTGAACTGGTTCATGTTTGTCAGATTTATAATTTTGGCCTCAATTCCTTTTTTTCTACGGATTGAAATTAGTTTAGTGTTTATCTGTATTAATTAATAATTTGAAAAGCGTTTGTGTGTAATAAGTACCGGGCTATCTTATCGACGTTGTTCATTCAAGGATGTGTTCTTAAAATCAATATGAAAATAGATATTCGTACAAAAATATTCATTTGCGTTCTTTTTTGACGCAGTCACACGATGTGCGTCCGGTAAGTTGTTTGTTTACGTATCTCCGTAGTAAGCCCATGTGTAATGTGTATGTAACTGGCCGCTAAGAAGCAGCGGGGCGCCGTGGCACCGCTCGCAGACTGCCTGAGACAAGCACTCAGTCGCGCGCGGCACGCCCGCCCGTTCGCACATCGTGTGTCTCGCCCTCGCCCATGGAACAGCTGATCGCGACCTTTCGTACAACCAAACAAACATCATCACACAAAAACACTACCAAAACCAAATCCCGAATAAACACGATTACGAACCGTGTAAACGCATCGCCAGGTACGGCGACTGCAGCGCGGGACCAGATCGATATCCCAAAAACGGGACCGCCACCTCCAGCTATAGCCAGCCAACTAAGTAATACGCGTGCAATATCAAACAGTTGCAATAATTAAGACTGATATTTTTACTCTGTGATCTTGATTAGTAGGGACTGTGCTAACCGCAAGAGTTCGCCTTGAAGTGCAGTGTAAACGAGAATGGATTTCCTTGGTTGACTAGTATCAGGTGATTCTGCTGCGTCTTCCGCGGGCATTGTTTACCCTGAGTAAGTATGCATGTATTTACAAGCACCGTTGTTTGTTTAGGGTTAGACCACCGACTTGTGGTCTGATTCTTATCGCATTCTATGTAATGTACAGATTACTCATAACAACGTAATCCATTTTGTTGCGTTATCTTAGCAATGATATGCGCATATGGTTTTGTTATTGTTACTACTGTACCATCGATATAAACGTTGCGTTTACAATGCAAAATTTGCGAAATATTTGGATTGAACTCGAAGAAATCAATTTGTCTGTGAGTGTTGTATCTATGTGCAAACGGTTCGTCGCACCCCGCCGTCGCGCCATCCCCGGGCCGACTGTGAACTTGAGGGGTGGTTACCCTCTGTCTGTGTGAATAGGACTGCAGAGGTCGACAAACCCAATCACTACATCATTGAAAACCCACCCGACTTTGTCAAAACTAAACCAATTTCCTAAACCAACGTGTTCAATCTTCGTCCTTATGACTATCTGACTATTTGTTTAAGCTTTATTGCACAACTAAAACTTTGAACAAAAGGCAGGCTTAATGCCTAGTGGCATTCTCTACCAGTCATACCGTTGTAAATTATCTGGTCCAATTACAAATGCCAATAAACAAATCGTATTATCAAACTTTTTAATTATAACGTTCACGTTCCGCAAACTCACCAATTAAATATTTTATTCGACCTTTAAGTCTGTGTAACAATTTCAAAACTATCGTCGTACGAAATTATTGCAATTGCTACTATTGTAATGTTATCTTATCATAAAAGTAGATAGCATGCAATCAGAATTTAATTTATCTTTTTTGTTTTTCAAGAATGTCTTAATTACCGTTTAGTTAGTTTTTGCTTCGGCACCTGTTTTTTCTACCATTTCTTCAGTGTTGTCAAATTGATAAGTTTTAATACATCATCTTAGATCATAATTTTCTTTGTTAGTCAGCAGATTACTCTTAATTAAATTAAACAGTTTGGAGTTTTTTTTAAGATTGTAACTATACATTGTATTATTTTACAAGATTTAATTTTTATGCAATTGCAGTGGCTTGCTGATCTTTAGATTATGAAGATCTTAACGTTTATCGTATGTCACGCACGCGACGCAAAACTTTCACTGCTAACGCACATGAATAAGGAACCGGTCCCATTGTGATGGGATCACTTTATCACTTTGACTTTGTAACTAATCTATTTAATAAAATCATACATTTATCCCTGTCAGTCAATAATAGATGTTAGTAAGGACAAAAATTAACAACCTTAGTTATAAAAGTATTTTTTTGGTGTCGTAGTCATCTTTTCTTCTTTATCTTCTTTACATAGTATAAAATTAAGTCGCTTCCGCTGTCTGTTTAAACTGCTCAACGTTTAAAATGCAGTTTGCAATTTTCAGCAATAGATGGAGTGATTCAAGAGGAAGATGGAGAGATTCATACAGGTGTGTAATACATGTGCGAAGCCGGGGCGGGTCGCTAGTATTTTATATTCTTTCATAACCTCACCAAGATCAAAAGAAATTGTAGGAAACCCCATTCCGCATGCTAATCTACTATAAATTCGACGTGTTACTACGAATCACTTTGTATCTCTGCTCTCCCATAAGATTGTGAAAATATCGATCTATCGACATCGACAAGCTTTCGTACAATCAGTAGCACATCTTTCGCGTTCATCATCGTCATTGCAAACGAAATCGAATTCTCATTCAAAGCCCACATCTACTCACGCCTAGCGGAAAGCGGTCAGATCAACTGATTTGCCGCGAGTTTCACCTTCTTTTGTATTCCGGGAAGCGTTCTCATGAGGTGCGTAGGAAAGTGCATTTCCCGTAGATTCCGTATCTCGAGAATACGTAATTTGATTAGCTAGAGTCTACTTGATACGTACATTTCCTTGTTTTATTTTGTTATTAGTTTCCAAAGAGTTTAGTACGGCCTTTTTATGAGCACCTTCTTAATGATATCAACATTATTATTTATATAAATTGTCTCAGAACTTAAGATCTTTTATGTTTAGTGACACAAAAAAATGGAACATACATACATAAGTTGTTTCAAGAGCATTGAATTACTAGGACTACAATTCATATCTAGAGGTACTTATAAATGCAAACAATAATGATATTACAGAACATGTTACAAGAAGGATGTATGGATGGTTAACTATTATTGTTGTACACGTTGATATGTTTTGCAATATCTATGGCGAGATCGCTTGCATCTATTTATTATATTCCTTGTTAAACTCTTTCAAATGTGGTTGTGTGCTTTCGACCGTGACTCCGTGTTTTTGCTGCATTCTGTTTGAGTAAGTCACATGATAGTGTGATTTGTGGTTGCAGGAATTTTCCTTAACCTAACATTAAAAATGACACGTTTGTTTTATAAAATAGCAACATTAATTTATTTGGGTTTTCAATTCAATGATTTTACTGTTTGTTTAGGCAAAAACCTTTGTCTATTGTTGACTGTCTCTATATCGGGCAAGGTAATTTTTTGCATCTCCTATATAAAATTTCGAAATATTTAAATATACTTCGCATACAATTTGCGTGTTATCTTAACCACGTTCTGTGCAAGGTTACTCATTGTTACTGGTTCAATTTAGGGCCTTTTTTCTCTTAGTTATACTGTAGTTTTTGTGTACCCTCGGGCTCCAGTGGGTGAAGCACGTAGGTACTCGTAGCCAACGAGGCTAGTCACGATTCGCAAGCTCATGATTCTTGCTGCGATTGTATTTATTACAACCTTTGCGTGTCGACGCTCCCTCATGAGCAGTGATGGCAGAGCAGCAAATTCAAGATATATCGGCGTTATATTGCACAAATCTTTACTCGGATCAAGTAGAATATCTTTAAACATTCGAATGGGGTGTTTTTGCAGTGCGTTAGCTTGTCAGCTGTAATATAAGGTAAATGCACTACAACGTTGTCGCATTCAGGTGCAGGTATCTTTTAAAAGACATTCGTGAATGTTTAAAGCCGTAAACAAACGGTAAACCTCAGGTGAATTACTAAAAGATTTACAGTTTGTGCCATTGCTTGTGACAACGTTTTATGGCTTATAAAATGTGAATGTTTACTTGAAGAAGTATTATTGTCAGAAATATTGACGCAATATGTTGTTAAGCAATTATATGAGTATATCCAGTTACTGCAGATATTATTAAAAAATAAGTGTATGTTTGTAGTTTGGCGTGTATTTGCTTCCATCATCATTTACTATTTATATCGAAATAAGAGTCAGTCACTCTTAATAGCCAGTTTTCATCCGTAATTGTCATTAGTGCGATTTTTAAGAGCTCTGCCATCTCACCGCCAGTATTTATGCCGGTATCTGCGTCTGCGCAATTTATCACACTATCCCTAATCAAACACGGTTGCGGTTTGGTGCATACGAATTTGTTTTCTCTTTTGAATTGCAAATGCCTCCACAATAGAATGTCATTTTCCGTGCCGGCCGTTCCCCATTATAAACACGCCACACAGATTTTTCATTCGTTTGTAAGTAGTATTTAAATGATTTATGTGTGGAAACATTGATGTGATGTAATTTTTGTTATGTGTTTTACAAGTAATGCTTTATAAGGGCCGTTTATTGTGGTAGTAGATTAAATCTTTTCTTTTATTTGACAAAATTATAATGTTTCTTTGGCTATATTTAATCACTTACTTGCCTGCTTATTTATATTATTGTTAGGATATTGTTACGAAAATTTTATTAAAAACCTAAGATACATAGCTTTTTAAATAAACCTTACCAGTATATTCATTAAGCTTATTTTTAAAAATTTCTAATCAATTACGCAAAAAGCTACAAGACTTTTCACTACTTCATGTACTTACGCAGCCCAACGCTAAGGAACATGTTTCCATTCTACAAACCTAATCTAATCCACGAAACCCATTAGTACCCAACGAGGTGTGGTCCAAATTTAGTATAATGAGCACAGACTGTCACGGCAATTAACAGTGGTCGGAGTTCGCTTCCTGGCCCGATATTTTGGGACCGCTTGATAACTATTGTGTTGTGTTGTCTATTTTTGTTCCCACTTTTATGCTTTCGAGTTTTTATAACGCTCTCACGGTTTGCTTCACGATGGGTTTATTTTTAAAAGGTTGTTCATCTTTTATCACGGTAAAGTACATGTTATTGTGATGACTACTCTCTGTTTTGTTTTTATTCATTTCAAATTAACTTCTTTAATCTCTTGCTTTTGGCACGAAGTAGATTTTTTTTCTTTGATTACTTTAATTATTTCCAATATAAACAGTTTTGTTTCGAAACTCAATTTGTGAGTCGAACACTTAAAGTTTGCCTCAATTAAATATTAGGTATTTGACTCTCAAATTGTGCAAACCATAAGTCAGGTTAACAAAGCGAATAAAAAGTTAACTAGCGAGGTAATTTGACAAGCAACAAAGACGACGGAATAAGATAATGAAGAGAGTAATATATCACAATTGGCGCAATTGCACTTGGCTTTGGATTGAAGCTGATATGTTTTATTAGCAAAATGCGGCTCAACGACCAGTCTAGACTTTTATATGCACCAGAAAACTAGTCTGACTTTACAAAACTATGATTAGATATTTTTAGTTACTCTTCCACAACGCGGTAAGTTTTATACAAAATTTAGATGCAAAAGTTATTTTAATTTCAAATAATATTTACTGTTTTGATTGGTTACTTACCTACTTGTCGCATTTGCTTGTATATAGGTTTTCGTCATAACCTATTACGAACTATGAAGGCTGATACTAATAATCTATATTCCCTATTTAATAAAAAAACACTTTTCATTTTACAATCCTTTTACTTTTTGTGATTCTCGTGTTTTTTTGTTTAATTATAATTTTGCTTGTTTGTGCTAGTTTTAAATGTCTCAATTTGTGAACTGCCAACCTGCTTGCTATTGTTAACCTTTGTTATCCGTATGCGCATGGCACGTAAGTAGGTTACCAATTTGTAGGGTTGCCGCTTGGAATTTATGATATTCAGTTTTCATAAGTAATACTGTTGTTTAATTTAAAAATTACAGTAGCTTTGGTAACTCTATACCAGTTAACGCTATACCTAGCGATTTTTGCTACATGCTTCACAGGTCACCGCTAAATAATGAGTAGTAATTGCCAGTCTAAAGCACAATAAAAATATTTTTGAGCATCTAATAACAACCTCTTTCTAATGTGTTTCTTCTGTTATAATGTTCTTACTTTTCTTGGGTCCGGACTACTGTGGTAATGAATAAGACCCTCAAATGGCTAGATTTTCAAAGAAAAGGTCAAAACATAGCCGATATCTACTTCTTTACATCGCGTCATCAAGACGTAAGCTGACTTAATCCATAATTTATAAACCTTGGTGACGATCAAATGTGGTAATCTATGTAACCGTAATACAAATGTTGTCTTCATTTCCTTAAGCATATAAGTATCGTATTGTTCAACGAAAAATTGCTTACACAAGTGTACATAGTGAGGATATTTTAATTTATTTCACGTGCTGTATCATTTTGATTCTTTTTATTACTTAGTATTTGTGACACTTTTGTGTATCCTCAATAGTTTTGAAACGGTTTCGATTAAACATGTTAGATGAATTTTGTTAAAACAATTTTGGTTCCAATGTTTCGTTTGTATTTCAAATTTTACTTTTATTATCATCTATACGAGGGTCAAACTGAAAGTTCTTAGAACTGGCCACTTATAAACAATATAATAAAAAAAATATTCTAAAATTTGAAAATAGAACTCTTTGCCAATATTACTGAGTATATATTTCATTCATTTGTCATTTGTTTTACGACTTGGCGGCAAATTGAAAATTGTCTGTGTCACGTCAAAATGAATTTAACACGAGAAAATTTTCGTGCAATGATTTTTTATGACTTTCGATGTCATTTAAGTCAACAAGAAAGTTATGATAGACTACGATTGGCCTTTCACGATGAAGCCCCATCTCGTGCGACTGTTTACAGCTGGTTTAATGAGTTTAAACGTGGTCGCACTAATCTCACTGATGATGTACGTGAGGGACGGCCTTCTACGGCGACGACTGAAAATAACATCTGTGTTGTGCGGCGTATGATAGAGACTGACAAAAGAGTGACCTATCAGCAGATTCGGACAAGCTTAGGCATCGGTATGAGTCAAGTGCACAAAATCCTCCACGAACATTTAGCGGTCAGGAAGCTTTGCGCCCGGTGGATACCTCATAATTTGACTAAGGCTCAAAAACTCCATCGTGTGGATTGGTGCCGTAAAATGATTGAAAGATTTAACGGAGGTGACTCAAATGCTGTGTTCGACATACTAACAGGTGACGAAAGCTGGATTTACTGTTATGATCCTGAAACCAAAAGACAATCTGCTCAGTGGGTGTTTCCTTTCGAGGAGTTGCCAACTAAAGTGAAGAGAGATCGAAGTGCGGGAAAAAAAATGGTGGCCTCGTTCTTTGGAAGGATAGGTCATTTCGCAACAATTGTGTTAGAGGATCAAAAAACAGTTTCTGCAGAATGGTACACTACCAATTGTTTGCCACTTGTCTTGGAAAAAGTTCGAGAGAAACGACCTCGCAGTAGGATCCTCCTTCACCACGACAACGCCTCGTCGCACACCGCCAAGCGAACGATCGACTATTTGGCGACATCAAACGTTGAATTACTGGGTCACCCGCCGTATAGCCCCGACCTCGCGCCTTGTGATTTTTATTTATTTCCAAAAATTAAAGAAAAACTTAAAGGAAAGCGGTTTATGAATGCTGAAGAAGCGGTGGCTGCGTATCGCGATGCCATTGAAGAGACCCCTAAGGACGAGTGGGCAAAGTGCTTTTCCCAGTGGTTCCATCGCATGCAGCGGTGTATTGACGTCAATGGACAATATTTTGAAAAGATATAATAAAACTAATAACTGGCTAATGTAATCAGTTTTTGATTTTCTAAGAACTTTCAGTTTGACCCTCGTATGCCACATCAAATGAGTTTCATCCGAGCTTTATTAGTTGAAATGGCTTTTGGTCATGTCGATAATATCTCTACAAATTATTGATATAATCAATACCAGCTTCGAATTTCGTGTTTCCAACAAAAAAATGTTGTCCGTTGATTCATATATTTGTGATCGTTTACTATTATCATGGCTATTATTAAATAATTTATGTCCAGCCCGATTGTTTTAGCGGTATAGCCGATTGCACCAATTAGGCCTAACAAAAGATTTGAGACAATATAAATTAATCTAATAACTAATACTACATTTCTGAGTTTGACTTAAATTTATCTTATAGTAGTAAAGTAGTAGTGTAGAGTTGTCATAATTCTACCGCTTCCAAACGTTTGTCATTAACAGAAACTAATCATTTAGCGTCTTGTACAAATGTAATTTTTCCTAGTATGTACTGCAATTTTTGGTAGTCTGACAAGTTCGTACGCAACCTTCCTGCGGTCAGCAGAGGTGCGGCGGGCGAGGTATGTTAGATGTCAGCAGGTTATGTTGAGGGGATGGTAATTTCTTATGCTTTCCTATGGTTATTTGACTGCCTCTTTGGTCTAGTGGTCAGCACGCTGGGTACTATCCTCGAGGTCCCGGGATCGAATCCCGTGCCGGGCCGAAAGTGTTGAGTTTTTCTGTCTTGAAATAACTCTGACACAGCTCCGGAGTCAGGAAGTTGGTGGTGATAACACCCCCGTGCCTCGGTGCGCACGTTAATCCGGTGGTCCTGCGCCTGATCTCTCTACGGTCATGTCGGACTGCCGTCTTACCGAATTATGAGAGTGAAGGAACAGAGAGTGCACCTGTGTATTGCGCACACTGTGCACTATAATATCTCCCGCGCAGTCGACTACCGTGGCCAATCTCGGTTTAGATTGGCCACTGTAGTCGAAATGCAGCTAGAAGGACATTATTTTAATTTTCTATGACCAGTTGCTTGAGATTGGCGCTTCCTAGCCCCCCGCACGTCTTGCGGAAGTGATGGAGGGTCGCGTATATACTTGTCGGATTATAGTAAGTAGTTATTTTTTAGGTGGATGGCACCTTGAGTATCATTAGTCAGTACTGTTTAGCAGCGAGTACCTAAGTAAATTAGAGCCGTAGTTTTTAAGTACAATGTAACGGTTTTGTTTTCGTGCGAACAGGGTCAATTATAGTACGCAATTGTTATAGAAACGTTTACACGAACGCGTGTTTCTTTTGCTTAACTGTAACTCGCTATATTTCAGGGCTAGAAGTATACCTAAGATACAATTATGTAAAGAAATCCCTGTCTGATCCAGAAAGGGTTAATTTTAGTGATGATCCTTGTATTCATATTTTTTTACAAAGCTACTAGTGAAACCAGTAAGTAATAATTAATTGAATATTTCTATTATCCGTCTTAATAATCCGTCACTTAATAGTAATAAAGTTTTCTGTCTGCAAACATTCTCACAAAAGCTACAATTAATTACCGTGTCGACAGCACTCCGCAAAACAATAAGTTCATTACCGACCACTTTGTACTGAAATTAACGCTAATGATCAAATTTAAGCCCGGGGACTTAACAGTTAAGGACTGTGCCCACTGCAGCGTACCATACTATGGCCGTGCTATAAACGTATATTTGACAGAAACAAAATATAGAAGCACGGTGTTGGTTGGTGACGGAACGGTCTTGTGGACATCGTCTCATACTTTTCAATACAAACAATCTTTTTAGGTACCTCAAAAGGAAAAAAGGAACCCTTATTCCAACAAAACGATATTGTCTGTTGATTCATATTTTTGTGATCGTTTACTATTATCATGGCTAAAAATAATTTATGTCCATCCCATTGATCCATCCCAATTGTTTTAGCGGTTTAGCCGATTGCACCAATTAGAACTAACAAAAGATTAGAGACAATCTAAATTAATCTTATAACTAATACTACATTTCTGAGTTTGACTTCATTATTTTTGAAAGACCCTGTCCGTATGGACAGACGAACAACAAAGTGGGTCTGTCAGTAACCTTTTTTCCAGACACGCGTAGAGGTATAAAGTTGAAATTAACATCGAATACGTATGTCTATGGTCTCTTGAAGCTATACAAAAATCAAGCTTTTAGGTCAACGCAATCAAAAGATACGGCCATTTTTGCTCTATTTTCTAACATTTTCCAGTGGAATCAAAACCTGTGAGGTACTTCCCATGGACCTAGAACCATGAAATTTGGCAAAAAAGAATGTCTAACAGTACAAGTAAAGAAAAAAAACTGGAAACCGCGGATTTGTGATTACATCATTGAAAAAATCTTTGTTTGTATGGAACCCTCATTGCGCGAGTCCGACTCGCACTTGTACGGTTTTTTCTTTTGCCTGATGCGACCATATCACACGGCCATGGCATGGTACAGTTTAGTGAGCACAGACCTTTAAGTACTGATAGTGTCTGTTGTATAACGATTATTAGTGTCCATTCACGTGGTACGCCCACAGGCATTCAAAAACTTTGATAGATGAGCCACCAGAATTGCTTTTACCTATCCACATTAATTGAAATCTGTAATATTTATGATATGTTATTTAAAAATAACTAACGCAGACTGATTTGGATAAAATATTATCCGATGACGAATTATTGTTGTGGTTGATTTTGGGTGCCTAAAATAAATGGACCTATTAAATCCGCTGCTTTGAATTTGAGTGGAGTAGAACGAATAAACAGGAGTTTGACATGGATCTATGATCAATCTTAAAAATACAGGTGAGTATCATTATTATTTAAAAAAGAACATTAAAGGCACTATGGCGCTATCTGACTAGATTTCACTATAATAAGTGCTTTAAAGTTTTCTAAAACTTGACTTTAAAGCTTTGCGTGTCTTGACCTCCAGTGTTTTTTGATTTTGTTTATTGAAAAATAATAGTAGATTTGTACTATTCTCATAGGGAAAGACTAACATGTTTTCTATTTTCCCATTCTTGACCCAAGTAAGAGATTTCTGTATTTTCACATAGCCCTGCGGGTGGGTTACGCGCATGACATGACATGTATTCATTGTTGCCCATAAAATATTATTTCATTGTGCCTAGCCGGGTCAGCATAAAAGAGTTCGTGCCTTTGTTTGTCTGTCCGAACCCGAGCGCTTCTGTCGCGTGAAAGCCGCTTTCTCTAATAGTCTAACTGTACCAGGTCAAAGGGATCATATTTTGTACACGACTCATATACACATATTATTCAAACGATCTGTGGGAACTAGGTTTGTAAAAGAATTGGATTCTATGTTAATGTACTATCATAGGAATCTTTCATACATTGTAGTATTCATAATTCGCACATACCGTGTCAATGTACCTATTGTGCTATCGTAATTACGTATTCTTTTCACATCTGGAGTTACATAACACTAGGCTACATTGTATTTGTTGTCGTCGTGTATCGATTTGTTAAAACGAAAGGCCATAGAACCATGTTTACTTGTTGATGAATCACTATTTCACGTACAAAATAAATCTTTTCCCTTCGTGATTACTTATATATTGATGGGTTTAGTCTTAAAAGTGTCAAGAGGCTCTACAATGGAAGACCTATGGTACAGGACGATATCCGCAGTATTGAATCCCCCACACATTCCAGCCCAAGTGAGTGAGAAAGACGCTAAAAGCAGAAAATTCACACACCATCCTAAAGTATTCGGCCTCTGAGCTAAACCCCACTTTGTCCTGGAAAAAGCTCTTTTTCAGCACGACGAATGCCTTCGACACTTCGTCGAAGTATTCGTGAGGTACGCTGATGACAGCAGCATCAAAAATCGCTGGGTGGGATCGGAGAACGTTCTTGAGCTCTGCTGGGGCCACTTGACCCTTTACCTGGAAACATTCAGACGCAGTTTTAGGAGACGGGAGATCTGACAATCCGATGGTGGATTATCGAATTATAGTCCTCTTCTTTGAAATCCTTAGAAAATTTAATTATGTCTATCCCAAGACTAATAGCACCAAAAATCCAAAGATTGACTGCGTTAAACTGCGTTTGCGCAATCCAATAAGGTAATCTCAACTGACGAGTATAGGTATTTGCAGTAATTGACATTTAAAATCATGTTTATTATAATCTGATTTGTGGCCAAATGTCACAACAGATTACGATAAGGACCGGTTGCATTGTTTAAGAGCAAAGAAAGTTATCAGTGAAGTTGTAAATTTCGTTTCAATTTGGGTCGACCTGATACCAATGAATTTGTCAGTAAACGGGGTAACACTTTAATTGACCAAGTGAAAAACGCGAAAACTGGCTTTTAAACGGTACTAGTTCTTTGATATGCTAAATGCCGACTTCAAATCATTATTATTTTGTCAATGGGTGGTTTTTTCCGTTCAGTCCGTTCAGTTCAGTTCCGATCGCGACTTCTGAGCTTTACAATAAGCTTAATGTCTAATATAATAGTCATGCCCATTTGTTAACTTGGAATTTATTTATTTACCGAATTTGTCAATCAACTATCTTCTCTGGGTTGCTAATTTTTTATCCAACTGACTTATTCGTCTGTTACTTATGTCATCCTATCTCGTAGCGACATCAGGACTAACAGGTTAAGTTTTCTTTTTGCGAAAACTACCTCTGTATGTTTTCTCTACTTACCTGTTTCTTTTGTGTTGAACTTAAGATTATAAGTAACTCCTGCAATATTATCGAGTCATTCTTTGGCTCCAATTGATTACAGGGCCAGCTTCCGTGGGCCGCGCGAACGACCATTTGTCTTGCCAGGGCTGTATTATAGCTCCACTATGTAATTCTGGACTGGTATTGAACGGAAATCATCGTAGTTATTCTAAAGACTGGTTGGTGTAGATATGATTTATGTAATAAACGTATTGGAATTACCATAGTGTGATGGTGATACCATTCATTTCATAGAAAGACACTCTAGTTATACCTACATATTTGTAACATTTTATCCCAATCTTTATTAACATTTATGTAAGTACTTCTTTACCTCTTGTAGTAGCTATGTAGTGCCGATTGGTTGCGATTGTGTATGGTACAAAAAAAAAACGATAGTAAGGGACAGACTATAAAATATTATTATTTAATAATATATTATAGCTTGTATAAAACAGAATATAGGTAACAGTGACAGGGGTGGATGATTCAGTGAAGAGTGATATGAATGTATGGAAGAGAAAAATATACTGCGTCGACCCCATAAACTGGGAATAGGGCAAGAAAATGACAAAGGGCACAGATTTTAAGCAAAGGCCCATAATGAAATGAGTCTTAAGCTTTGTCCAACACTATTAACAATCTACGCAAAGGGATAATAAGAATTACTCTTATTTTTACGCTCGTCTTTCAATTAGAAACTTTCAATTCTTGATAAAATTTTCTAATTAACCAGTATAATAAGATTATTGTTCCTAGCGAACATAATCAATTATGACGAACTAACAGGGACGCGACCGGTGGTAGGATAGATAGTAGCTTAAGCACTTATTACGATATCCGATTTGTAGGAAACCTAATTAGGAAATCAAAAGATGTAATCGAAAGTGATTGAAGGAAGGTGAGGTGAATCCGATTTACTTAGTTAGGGTTTGCGAATCGGGGCCCCGGTTTGTGAACCATTTACGTGTCCCTGTGGCAAGGAGGTCGACAAATTAGGTCTTCATAGTCTTTGTTGCCAGCAAAGTGCGGGGCGTCTCGCCCGCCACGCAGCACTTAATGACGCCATCAGAAGAGCTCTTGCCAGCATTAACGTTCCTTCCACATTATAACCTCGTGGGTTGGTTCGTGATGATGGCAAGAGACCTGATGGCCTCACGCTCATTCCCTGGGAGCGGGGACGGGCCTTGGTATGGGACGCAACTTGTGTTGATACTTTGGCCCCTTCTCATCTCAGGGAATCAGCTTTTAAAGCTGGGTCTGCCGCTGAGTCGGCAGAAAACGCCAAGCGGCGCAAATACGAGTCTCTTGCAGGTGATTATGTGTTTGCACCGTTTGGCGTTGAAACTTTTGGACCGTGGGGACCTAACGCCAAATTACTTTTTAGAAAAATAGCCCCTAAATTAAATACAATTCTGGAAAACAAAAAAGCTGGCTCGTTTCTCGCTCAGAGGCTAAGTATGGCTATCCAACGCGGAAACGCAGCCAGCATTCTCGCTTCCTTGCCTCATGGACACGGTTACATTTTTGAATAAGTAGATTTTAAAGTTTTTTTTTAAGTGTACATATTTAGTTAACTGATTATTTTTATGTAATTTAATAAATAGTGTTACTAGTTAGTTCCCGGTCTTTTTCCCAAATTGTCTCCGAAAAGTTTCTTACAAATCGGATAGTGTAGTGCTTAACTCTGGGGCGTTATGCTTATGCAGTTGTATTAAAGGCGATTTTGCAACAAAATGTGTAGGTGGTCTGATGTGCCGGCGACCGGTTGTACTTGAGAAGTAAGCGGCTGTGGGCGGCTCAAATAACGGTGATTTAAGGGTTATTGCTTAGGCCCATTGATATATACTCAACTATTTGGATTTGTAACTGTTTTACTATATTTTATGTTTTATAAGGAGATACGGTGTGTCCAAGAAATCCCTTTAAATTGCATTAATCTACCTACATCACTTTGGTCTTTAAATAAGTTCAGTATAAACCGAGAGAATACTCATGGAATCCAAAAAGCTATGCTAGGTACTTTCCTATGTTGTGGGGTTGTCAGGAAAAATGATAAAAATACTTTTGTTTTTTAATAATGGTAAATATCATCGGGTGCCACAATACTGGGCGCGCAAGTATCTAAGTAGTAAAAAGTTATTTTAATTAAATAAAAAAAAATATGTATGCGCGTACGCACATAAGCTTACAGACGACGCATACGCTTGGAAACGAATGAGAGTAAAAGTGCATTCTTACACATATCACCATGTGCGATCGACGCGTCAATCCGTCACATCAGGCCACTGACACTTCCATGAAAAGTAAGAACTTTGTAATTTAATTGAGCTAAAGCAAACGACCACGTCATTTGGGACTATGTTTCAGCAATGAACATTCTGTGATTATGATCGCGATGAATCAGAGAATAAAAATAAAACCTAAATACAAACAATTTGATTGGTAGATATTAATAATTAATGCTGGAACAATACAAAACACAAGTTGGTACCTACTATTATAAAAACACGATTGAGAACTCTATATTAAAGTGTAGATTGAGACAAAATCATAATCGTGCTCATAATATTACTTCTTCATGCTTCATTCGAAAAAAAAAAAAATATGTCCCATCATCGGCCGCATCGTCGCTTACCATCAGGTGAGATTGCGGCCAAATGTCTGCCTATTAAATTAAAAAAAAAAAACTTATTACTTTGAGATCTAAGAATAGAAACAAGATGTAAACATTGACAACGATAAATGACTTATTCTTGCTTGCAAATGACAGTCTCCTTGCTGAAGATATACTGTATAGGCACTTAGGCAGTCAATGTTATGGGGCCACCTGCAGCGAGGTGTTAGCGGACAAGACAGCTACAATAGTAAAATATAACGTCTATTACAATGGAATAAGAATCAAGTCCAATCGTTTTATGACCACTGTCAACTGCGCCCATGGCCTGTATGAAAATAGCCAACTCAATTCTGCTATTTTTATCATGTATATAGCTATTTTAAACTTCCCTTTGTTTTTGTTGAGATGGCGAGCTCCTATACGAAACTTAGATGATTTATTTACGTCCTACTGTTTGTTTTTTGCCCTAAATATAGTTATTATTTAAACTGTTACTGTGTACTAAATTCCCTTGGAAGACTGTTTCTTTTTGGTGGTGACTTTAATACGTATTGAACCTACTTTGAAAGCATGCACAATGTTGTGTACTTGAAATATTGCTTGCGTACGTCGGTATTTTTAGATCCCATAATATATTGAGTGGATTGTTTTGAAGTTCCGATATTGGATTCACTGCATGAGCATGATTGACTAATGGCATTTTGATGATCGGAATTCTAATTAGAGTATTGACTCGAATGTTTATCAAGAGTTGAATCTCAACTCAAGTATCCAGATAGTTTTGAATCATATTGATATTAATGACGCCTCTTGAGATAAAGAGAAGAATGGAGATAAGAATGAGATTAAAACGGGCTTATCACACTTAAATTAACTGGTTTTAAATTAACTATTACGTAAGATGTATGGGAATATGAAATTAGAACTGACAATTATCTATTAATATGTTCTTTAGTTAGACCAATACCACAAAACTAAATGTAGGTGTCTAATAAAATATGCTAAATAGTCGAAAGGTGGCACCTGTTATCCAACAAAAGTGTGGGAGAACCGGTCCAAAACTGTTACGCAAAGGCCCTTTTTGGCTCAGGCAGGATTACTTCGGTTTTCCGTCGAAAACTTACCTTATAAGAGTAGACGGATTGGCCAATCGGTTAACATAGTTATCGCAATAGGACTTCTAAAGGGAATATCACTTTGAACTCGCCTGGGCTTACAGTTACTCGATGTTACTAACCCCTTACAGGTTAAATCTAACAGTTGTTGATACAGCATAGGACTCAAAATTGCGTGCACACGTTTTAGAAGCTGCATACGTTACCTATATTGCAAAAGACGACGCGATAAGCGATAAAATACCAACTAACTCGCGTGCGCGATTGTGCAACACAAGATTCTTTGTAGCGAATAAATTATTGCTAATTGAAACTGCTATTCCTATCCTTTGACCGTAACTGCACTCCTTGACCCAATCTAAT
Source organism: Pyrausta nigrata (assembly GCA_949316185.1). Taxonomy (NCBI): domain Eukaryota; kingdom Metazoa; phylum Arthropoda; class Insecta; order Lepidoptera; family Crambidae; genus Pyrausta; species Pyrausta nigrata. The sequence continues at coordinate 13,104,147 of OX438949.1, read as the reverse complement.
AGGGATATACTATCATCAACACGCGTAATTTGCTTCCAAATTTTCCTGTATTTGTAATAAAATTTAATTGTATGACCATTTCATTTATATTTTATTACAATTACAAAATGGAAATGTGCTACTAGTAGATTCATACTTCCGAAGTAGTTCCGAGTCTTCCGCTGAAGAGAAAGAAATTAAAACAAAACAAAGATCTACAAGAGACAAAAAACATCATGGCGACATATAATAAATATGATAATTAAATGAAAATGCTTCCATGATAAAAGGCTTAGTGTTATGTGATTCGCTTTTGACCTTTAGCAGCCCTGAAGAATACGAGAAAACATTGTAACCGAAGCTTAATAAACCGAATTCCATATCGTTGCATAATTTTTATCGCTTGCATTATACTTTTACGCATTACTCTTATCGTAGCTTGTAAAACCCCGAATCGAAAGAGAAAACAGTAAAATCCTTGTGAGTCAAGCAGTCATAATGTAGAGCTCGTATATCAAATCGGCTTATCTCACCGTCACCTGTTAGATTTCTAACGAGAAGTTTTATGGTTTGCGAGACCATTAGCAATCGGTGACGTAACCGTTGATGTTAGGTAGGTAGTTTTTTTGGTTATTATTATCCAATCTTCAGATTCAATTGCCAGCATTGTTTTTGTTATAAAATCGGCCAATCTACAAATTGGCTTTGAGTTCATTAATATCCTCATCCGTAACTTCATCTTTCCACGAGCTTTATTTCTCTCCTGCCTATAGCATCAAACCCATATCAAAGATGATGTCTTTGACGGGGCTTGCCAATCATTCGCTTTTTGTTTTCTCTCACCGGGCATTTTACATTTTACAATACCAAGTGCTATATCTGCACCATCAATTGAAATGATATCTAATTACTTACAGCTATAAATAATTATGATACGACAAGATAGATAGATAGATACCCTTTATTGCACACTACACACAGTATCAATTTAAATAAATGTTCATAGAGAATGGTACAATTTAGGCGGTCTTATTGCTGAAAGCAATTTCTTCCAGACAACCTTCAGGTAGAGGACAGTCCAAAATTAAATTGGGTCGGCGGTGAAAACTATCAGAATAAAGGGAAATGGGTAAAGAATAAAGAAAAAGACACTATAAGAATACACATACATAAATTACTAAGGCTATTAAATGTTAATAATACTAATAAATATTCTGAGTTACATAAACATACATTAATGATTATGCATACAAATTATAATGATACTATATACATACATAAAATATACATACTATATACTAAACATAACATAAGTTATAAGGTGTGTGCGACTTGACCAACATTTAAAGGAGAAGGTAAGAATTGAAAGAAAACTAGAGGCGTGAGAGGAAGTAAGTTTTTAATTTGCGTTTAAAGATGGGAAGAGATTCAGACTGCCTGATAGACAGTGGCAGAGAGTTCCATAAGCGGATAGATTGGACAAGATTATTTAAATATTGAGTCGACCTTCAAATTAGAAAATCGGTGTCGATAAAATATCGTAGACGTAATATCTGTAATAACAAGGTCAATTTATAAAATGCAAACGCATATTTGTGATGGGTTTTTGCGTTGATGGAGGAGTATACAAATTGCAGCTGTAATTTATAATAGTCTACACTTATATTCCATGCCACTAGGCCGTAACTAAAAGCCAGTTTACGCTTGTTGAGTGATTCTGAACAAGTGATAATTTAGCCTTTTACATGCGGGATAACAGAAACCTCGTCCAAACATAACAAAGCTTCAACTTTGTCTATTGCTTTAGGTCGGTAAACTGGTAAGCTTTGTTTTATCTGGCAGCTTATTCACTTCTCGTTGTTTTATAATGGTCACATTAGCTTGGCAGTTAAGCTTGTTCATGCTGTTTATTTAATTATGTGACAGGTTTAATACCTGGAATATAACTATCAACCTTGTGAATATAAATTTATCATCCTCAGTGAGATGTTGCGATGTTGTAAGCGGATTAAAACAAACTGCTTGGAATATTTTCCACTAACAAGCTACGATTATTATCGTTTAGCGCCACTGCCTCCGGAGATCCTAATACTTTCTAAACTTCAAAACCAAAGGTCCGTGACGATGAATTCGACGCATAAAAGCATTACACCGAAATACCGAACGGGTTCCACTAATAGCCGATCGGATCTCGGATAATCTATTTTGTGGTGTACGGCGGAATATGGCTATCGGCATAGCTCGCATAGAACCGCCATAACAACCAACAGTCCACACAAACCCAAACAAAAAATCGAATATTTCGAATTGTGTCGCGGGTTGTACACAAAATAAATATTTTTTTTCAACAAACACAACAATTACCTAGCCCCAAACTAAGCGTTGACGTTTGCTATGGCAACTAGGATAACGGATAGACATACATCCATGACTATAATATGCTCGTGCTCATTACAAAAACATTTGCCCTTCGCGGGATTCAAACCCTGATGCGGATGCTGATGATAAGATGCTGTTCTTTTTGAACTGTTGATACTAATGGGCCGTAGGGTAAACGGGAAAATGATTGGAATGGTTGCTAATCTCAGAATGTGGTTCTTGTACCAATCAGATAAGGTTCAAAATTACATGGATTTTAAAGGGATGGTTTGAACCAACCGCGGACGGAAACCTCCGGGCTAACGGTTGGGTAGAATCCAAATTGCACCTATATTTGCTTTATTATTGCCTAAATTCTGCAGCTCGAGTTGAAAATCCGCTTGTAGGCATATCCTGTATTTGATGATCTGCTCGCCATTACGCATGCACATGAATATATATTTCTTCTACAAAATAGTTCCGCTATTTCAATAGGCTTTTATTTTTATATGGCCATCGTATAGCTGACGTAATAATCGGCCTTGGAAATTAATATTATAGGTACTTTATTAATTTCTATCAGGATACTCAAATGAAGTCACCAGCTTATAGCTAAATGCCTAATTTATTTATTTAAATTCGTTGCGTTTCACTGTTACGAGTACCTAAGAAATTCAACTTGTGTTGTATTTATTGAAATATATTTATTTGAAGAATACACTAGTAAATAAACTATAATAGTAACATATATACAACTTAACAATCAAAATTAACATTATTTTTAATACAAAAGAACTTGTGTTCATTTAAAAGTTACGAGTTCGATTCCTTTCCAATACTATCTGGGTTGGGTGAACTTAATTATTTGGTCAATATAGATTTCCTATTCCTAATTATAGTAACCAGCTCCTTCATGTCATATTTGATGACATTTTAACTCATATGTTGGGTTAATTAGTACATTTATAATTACTAGTGACTGTAGTCCGCTGTTAAAATGTGCAGTGTAATGTATCTAGTGGTTCTGCGTGACTTCCTATCTGGATCGCTAAGGTCAATACGCCAGTCGCACTATTATTGGTCATCGAGGCCGTTGCGAATCGTAATACCATTAGATATTCCTTTGTTCTGTTCACGGCGAAAGTTTACGCCGTCTTGAAGTAACGCAAGGTTGGTTTTTGTCGTGGCCTTTTTAAGTTCAGCATCTGATAGTTCTTGTGTGATCATTAAGTCAAAATTATCTCATGGCAATTATAGTGTGATCATTAAGTCTGATATGTTCTTTTGTGTTCAAATTCTTTCATTGCAATGTCCTATATTAGGTTTTATTACCACCTTTTGTCTATATCGTTACTGGATTGTTACTGGATCCTTAAATCTATCAAAGCTTCAAATCAATCGGTCTTATTTGAATAATCTGCTGTTGTTTTGGCAATGACTTTAAAGTTTATAGTTCCATATGCCATACCTACAATATGTTTTCCTTCAATTCCTCTTTTAATCGTGTTTTCCACTCCAAAGCGTTCCATCGTCCATGAGTGTGATATCTATTAATTAGCGTAAGATGTCTGCCCATTCACCTGTGCTGTCTCCGCTCCCGGTCGTTTCCCTGGCCGGCGAAGTGTGAAGTGTCGTGAGTCGTCTGGCTTCTGCGGTGAAGCCGCGGAAATGCATGAGGAAATTGCACTGTTGCAAGGTGCACCTGTCTGGGCAGCGAAGTGTTAATTGTGCACCTAGATGTTAGTTACGGAGGGTTGATTATGTAGATGCATTTTAATCATGTGTAGTGCAGAAGTTGTAAAGCTGGTAAGTGTCGTTTGTGACATGATATCTACGGCCACAAATAAAGCTTTTAACGATAGTTGAAGTATGTTGATTGGAACTTTTTTTAGCGTTAGTGTATTTTGGCGCGTTTTTGGGCTAATGATTTGTTTTGGTAGCCAAGTACCTACCTAAAGTCAGTGAACGCATATATACTACATAATAGATAGTAGATTTCTTGGACTTTATTCGGCATTAGCAAAATCCCGCTTGGAATTATATTAATTTTCATATTTCGATATATTGCCATGAATACCAGTCTGCTATGTTATTGTTGTGATAATGTTATAGACATATTGTGTCATTGACATGCGAAATCTCATCCTATGTTCATTATGCCACGATTCCCGACAAACAGTGAAATGTGTTACGTAATTCTATAGCCGTAGGAAATTGAATATTAATTCCGTGTTCGTATCCAATAACACTAGTTCATCTTGCAGTTAATAGCCTTGTGTTAATAAGACAGATGTTAAGCTGTATCTCATAACGAATTCAGCTATAGCACCTTATGGAAATGGATTTAGGATATAATTTTCAATGATTGACATTGTACTTATTCTGTTTACTAATTGTTATCTCTTGTTGTTCCAGGTACGTATCTGAAGGACTGCTGTAGTGTTAGAACTGTAGTGATGTTAAAAAATTAAAAATATACTAAACGGAGACGTGATGGCGACTTCGGATGTACTGCTTGAAAAGTTTGACTGTACAAGGTATGATTTTATTTTCATTATTATTTTGGTTAAAATTAAAATCTTACGTATCTCAATTCAAAATATTGCTATTTTATGTCTTTAATGTAATAAATACTCTTGTGTTTGTGTAAGTTGTTGTCAAAGTCGCGCTACGTGGTTAGCGCTATAGTTCATTTTGTACAACTGATTAAAGGATTATGCAAAGAATCACTAATCTTCAATCGCATTTCTCAAGAGATTCTAAATACTAGCTACCCTCACTGCTATTTTTTCCGTGTTGGGTTTTTCTACTTGTGTGTCTTGACTCATCCGTTTCTGATTCAACATTTTAAGAACTGGTACCTAAATCGAATATTGTTTTTCTGTCTGAATGTCCAATATTTTGCCTTCGAATTAGTAAAATCACTCGCGTCCATCGTTCGAGTCTGTTTACAAGCGAGTTCATAGACCCAAAACGGGTCGTGTTACGTCACGCTATTACCATGCCCAACCATGGCATGATGCCTAAGGTGTTACAGATAAAAATATAACAGCCATCAGCCAACTCATTGTATTATAAAACAATACTACGTCTACAAAACAGAATAGTAATTTGGTATTCTTGCTGAAAACGGTTAGCATCAGACCAGTGTTCCCCTTTGCGTCGGGAAACATTGTTTTGGTGAACCTTAGAAAGAAGCATTAGAAATTAATAGCGAAATGTTTTTTTGAATATTCAATTTCTGTCGTACTTATTATTTTTTGGATACAAACTCCGTGGTCGAGTTGCTTGCACGCTGGTTTTAATGGTGTCGCCATATCTGAGGTCCTGAGTTCGATCCAGTTTAAAGAACACATATTTCCTATATTGTTTTGGGTCTGGGTTTTATGTTTATTATTGATTTTGTGATATCACCGTTGTTTCTGATTTCCTTAACACACTTGTGATGTAGCAACTTAATACTTTGGAATCAGAGCACTGAATAGAGCAGTGTATGCATGCGACGCTGACCAATATTTATTCATTATATTATTACGAGGGTCAAACTGAAAGTTCTTAGAACTGGCCACTTATAAACAATATAATAAAAAAAATATTCTAAAATTTGAAAATAGAACTCTTTGCCAATATTACTGAGTATATATTTCATTCATTTGTCATTTGTTTTACGACTTGGCGGCAAATTGAAAATTGTCTGTGTCACGTCAAAATGAATTTAACACGAGAAAATTTTCGTGCAATGATTTTTTATGACTTTCGATGTCATTTAAGTCAACAAGAAAGTTATGATAGACTACGATTGGCCTTTCACGATGAAGCCCCATCTCGTGCGACTGTTTACAACTGGTTTAATGAGTTTAAACGTGGTCGCACTAATCTCACTGATGATGTACGTGAGGGACGGCCTTCTACGGCGACGACTGAAAATAACATCTGTGTTGTGCGGCGTATGATAGAGACTGACAAAAGAGTGACCTATCAGCAGATTCGGACAAGCTTAGGCATCGGTATGAGTCAAGTGCACAAAATCCTCCACGAACATTTAGCGGTCAGGAAGCTTTGCGCCCGGTGGATACCTCATAATTTGACTAAGGCTCAAAAACTCCATCGTGTGGATTGGTGCCGTAAAATGATTGAAAGATTTAACGGAGGTGACTCAAATGCTGTGTTCGACATACTAACAGGTGACGAAAGCTGGATTTACTGTTATGATCCTGAAACCAAAAGACAATCTGCTCAGTGGGTGTTTCCTTTCGAGGAGTTGCCAACTAAAGTGAAGAGAGATCGAAGTGCGGGAAAAAAAATGGTGGCCTCGTTCTTTGGAAGGATAGGTCATTTCGCAACAATTGTGTTAGAGGATCAAAAAACAGTTTCTGCAGAATGGTACACTACCAATTGTTTGCCACTTGTCTTGGAAAAAGTTCGAGAGAAACGACCTCGCAGTAGGATCCTCCTTCACCACGACAACGCCTCGTCGCACACCGCCAAGCGAACGATCGACTATTTGGCGACATCAAACGTTGAATTACTGGGTCACCCGCCGTATAGCCCCGACCTCGCGCCTTGTGATTTTTATTTATTTCCAAAAATTAAAGAAAAACTTAAAGGAAAGCGGTTTATGAATGCTGAAGAAGCGGTGGCTGCGTATCGCGATGCCATTGAAGAGACCCCTAAGGACGAGTGGGCAAAGTGCTTTTCCCAGTGGTTCCATCGCATGCAGCGGTGTATTGACGTCAATGGACAATATTTTGAAAAGATATAATAAAACTAATAACTGGCTAATGTAATCAGTTTTTGATTTTCTAAGAACTTTCAGTTTGACCCTCGTATCAGTGTGATGGCTGATCTCTCTGAGTTGTGATACCGTGCTTATGTAAATTCATTAGACGCGCAGCGCGGTGCATCTCGTTCTTCATTTATGTGAGACCCCATACCATCGCAGATAAACTGTGTGAAAATGTGCTAAGATACTAGTGATACTACCTTGGTAGAATAGAAAAAAAAATAAGAAACATTAATAGGCACGTAGTATGAGTAGGAAATATCTTTTAGCATATTTTATTCTATAAACTTACAGTTTTATGCCTTTACTTTAGTTAGCTGGGTTTTCATCATTTTGAGATAGCCCAAAAAACTGTCACTTAATTTCCTAAAAGTACACCGTTTAATCACTAAGAGCAAACAAATGAAAGTGTTAAAAAGCTACTTGGACACGCCGTGTGCATGTTAATTGCCTAATGTTAAAAACATTAACAACACATTACGGCTATCGCACAGAGGAACACGTGTTTCGAGCCCTAATGACTTTAGTCGTAAACTTGACGCGATAAAACGCCGTCAAAATTGGCATGGATAGAATCTGTCTTGATATTCTGCTGTAGAAACCGATGCGGTCTTGAGCAGCTCCTTCCTATCGGTTTCTACATGACCTCCAAACTTCAATTTGAAGGATTTGAAGGTGGCACCCCATGATGATTCTGCTGTATTTTTTATAAAACTTGGTATAGTGGACAGCACATCAGGCTATAGATTTTTTTTTGCGAAATCATCTCTATTGCAACTGCATAAGTGTTTATCTAGACTCGATTTCATCCGTATGAATTAGAAAGAGAAGACTTTTTTTTAATAGTAGTCTGGGTAGGTAATTAATTTGTAAAGGCACGATAGGTAACACAGATAGTTTTGACTTGAATAAACACTTAGAAAAAAATGAATTCGTTAATGCTCACTAAAAGTATCTCTTAATTTTTACAAAAAGTATTTTTCCTGTTGAAATTCAACAAATTCTTTTATGTACTTATATCTTAATGTAGTGCACTTTGTATTTATATTTACTAGCTTTATCTCTGTCCCAGTTTCTATTCCAATTCGTAATACACGAAACATGTGGGTTTTAATGTTAAACAATATTATCTATTCGGTTAACACTTAACAGAATTAACATACGAAAATTGACATACATTTACTTATACACCGTATCAAAGTAAAATGAGGTTTTCAATGTGGTTTTACTTAAAAACGGTGTACACCAAAGGACTTTTATGATGATCAAAGCATCTTTAGTTATACACTTGTAGCAAATACCCGTATACGTTAGTTCCTAATAAGTTATATTAAATCTTGACAATAGGCGATAAAGAAAGGTCATCTTCATCTTCAAGTGAAGGATGAAGCTTAGCTTAAATTCAAAATTTGAATGTTTATAGCACTTACTTCAACGCTTTTTGTCCTTTGGCGAAAATGCAAATATGGACTTTGAATGTTTTATTTTCTTAGAACCCTCATTAATTAGTCATGGTGTGACCTTTCGCAGCTTGACAGAAATGCGGGTTGAAATTTCACGAGACACTTTCGACTCATTCGCTTGCCCTGTTCCCATTATATTTGGGGTCGGCGCAGTATGTTTTTCTCTTCCATACAATCCTATCACTCGTCATTGACTCATCCACTCCTTTCACAATCATATCATGCTTTATACAGTCCATCCATCTCTTTCTCTTTTATAAAAGTTCTGTCATTGTGTTCCACTTTAGATCGATGTTTTCCAAAGGACTTGTCCTCTTTTTGTATGGAGGCTGGTTTTTTATTCTAAAATATCACGAACCACTAATAAACCTATATTTATCTTTAAGCTACAATAATATGAAACACGTAACCATAGAAATCTGAATTTTAAACGCCTCCATTTTTAAGAAAAAATATGTTTTGTAACAGGCATCATCCATTGATCACTTACTTGTATTTCCTGGCTGTATGGCTATGTACCATTGCCTTTCCACTGGTGGATAAATACTACAAGGTACTATCACAGATTATATAATAGGTACTACTGTCAATGGAATATCAATTTTGCTGTCAATTTTTTTTTCATGCGTTAATTGATATAGGCGAAGGTGCGATTTATGTACAGACAAAGAGAAATATTAATTTCAATTTTTCTCTAAATCGGAGGCCTTAAAAATATATTAACTATGCAGAAAGGCAAGTTTTTGTGAACTATTTAATATAATATTTAGTTTATTCTGGTTAGAAATATTGACGAATAGCGAGATTATCTATGTATGTTAGACTACAGGCCCATGTCCAAAATGGATGGGTCATATGAACCAGCAGGTGACGTATATAGGACGATATAAGAGCATAAAATAATCAGATTTAGCACTATGCTGTCACTTTAAGCTATCCAACTGAGTGCTGGTGAGAATTCAAAAGTGCAGGAGAACTGGAGAAGAGTAAGTACATTTAGGTCATATATTTTTGTACGGCATTTTTACTATCGATAGATCCATGAAAAATAATAAGAAAGCGCGCAGTGCCGTAAAAAATGGTGCGCCACAAAGTCGGTATTTTTTTTGAGAAAATCAAAATATACCGACTTTGTAACGCACCCTACGAGTAGATATTTTTTTACGCCACTACGCGCTTTCTTATTATTGTTCATGGATTTATCAATGGTAAAAATGCCGTACAAAAATATATGACCAAAATGTACTTACTCTTCTCCTGCACTTTTAAATTCTCACCAGCACTCAGTTGGACAGCTTACAAGTGACAGCATAGTGCTGAATCTTATTATTTTATGCTCTTATATCGTTCTTATACGTCACCTGGTGGTTCTTATGACTCATTCATTTTGGACATGGGCCTGTAGTCTATGTGTACTGTGTAGTCGAAGTTGGCTTAGTTAGATATTTTTGTTTTCAATCAAATCTTTTACATGGCATGAAACGACGCGTCGTGTGTAGCGTTTTGTGCACTATTCTTTTTTAAACGAATTCTGTTCGTCTTAGCCTGGAGTTCACTATCCCATGTTTAATTTTGAATTAACCGGTTTAGAAATATTTTGTATGTGAATTCTGTCAAATGGACCGTCTATCGAGGTTTACCGACTGTTTAAAAATTGTGAACTCGGGTCTTATGGTAACGAGATCTACTGCAGTCCATTAGAATTTGTATATAGTTTTAGCCATTGTTATCAAGACGGTAAGGTCTACTCAATGTAAAGCAGTCATATTAACATTTTACGCCTTACTTCACCAAAAGAAATGTCATAGAAATTCCAATTTCACGCTATTACGCCGGTCACAGCGATTACTCGCTAGGACACAGATAGAGATGGGCGACGGGAAAATACCCACTGGGAAATACCGGGTAAATACCCATTTTGGGTAAATATAGGGTTTTTTACCCGGGAAAATACCCAAATCATGGGTAAAAACGATTATTTGTTTATATGGGGTGATTACAGACCGGGATTTGGTATTTTTAGATTGTTTAGAAACTAAAGTTTAGATTGTGATGAAGACTGGTCCCCGTTTATAGTTTTTCTTTAATTACTGAAGGACATTTTAAACATTTTATTAAATGAACCTTCATCTTGTTCACGTTAGTGAATTTGTACACTTTTCCGCAGTGTTTGCATTGAACGCTTTTATTGTTTGCCGAATGCAAATAATTATCCCAAATATCTTGTTTTTTATTTCTCGGCATGATAATTGTATTTTGAAAAATATGAGAAAACACAGTTCATATAGGAAAGCTTAAAACGCATACAATCATGTAGTAATAAAACTAGTTAAAGTAGATATTAAAAAGTGATATCAATAAGTATGTAGTAATAAAACTAGTTAAAGTAGATATCATTAGTTGGCATGTAACAATATCATCAAAAGCTGCCGCTTGCTATTGCTTAAGCGCACTGACAAAAAAGAGAGACAAGACAGTCTCAGTTAGCGACATTCTTGGAAAATAAATGAAAAAAGATTGAATGGGCGCGTAAACAATCTCTTACACAGGAAATAATTTTGTAATAAAAAAAACAAAGGTCTTTTTAAACATATCTAAGACAAAATGTACGGTTTTTAAAGGTACAATTCATCATAGTTTTTTAAATTCATGAATTATGTTGATCATTAATACAGTAAGTTAGGTATGTAAAGTCAGTTTTTACTTATTTTAATTTCTATTATTTTGAATATTAATTCTTAATATTTCGATCTATGTTTTGTATGCGGTTATTCGAATAATATGTCTTTACCTATGAATTTTTTTTTCAGTACTGGTTATTTCAAATAGAAAAAAAGTTTGGAATGGATTGAAAGTTTGTATTCTAAATTCAAATTATTTTTTAAAAACACGACATTCTTTTTACAAACTCAGTCTTTTCTTTATTGATTAGCGTTGTATTTTCATTACATTTGAACATTTTTCGTCATAATAGATACTTTAAAAATTCGTGTAATTATGAAATGGAATATGAGTTCCGTCGTGGCACCAACGCGACACAAACGGCACGTAACATCAAAAACGCTTAGGGAGAGAACTGTCCAAACGAACGCACAACCCGTTATTGGTTTTCCCGGTTCCGTTCTGGAAATGTTGACTTAATGAAGCTCGTGGTCGTCCGGAGACTGGTCAACAATGATGAATTAAAGGCGATTGTGGAAGCTGATGAAACTCAATGTACAGCTGAGATAGCAGCAGCTTTTGATGTTAGCATCAAACAAATTTTGATCCGTTTGCGACAAATAGGCAAGGTAAAAAAACTTGATAGATGGGTGCCCTACGAACTTAACGATCGCTAGCGCAACGTACCCGTCGAGACGTGCCTTGCGTTGCTCAATACGCAAATAAATGAAAAATAATATGAAAAATGTATTCTGTTCGACAATCGGAAGCGCTCCGCGAGTTGGTTAGATCCTGGTTCAGCACAAAGCAATGCCCTTAACCAAAAATATGCCTAAAAAGGTAATGGTCACTGGACACACATGGTGATTCGCCACAGCTTTGTATAAAACGGCATGAGCATGACTGCAGAAGTGTACTGTGAAGAACTGGCGACAATGATGGAGAAGCTTGCACATCGGCGACCAGCTTTGGTCAATCGGTCGTCCCCACTGCTCCTTCACGACAACGCGCAACCCCATACTGCACAACAGACAGTCTCCAACAAAACGAAAATTTCATAGGTAAAGACCTAGTATTTTGTGCCGATTCCAAAATTTACTTTAACTTTAACAAACAGAAATAAGGGAAATCATTAGTAAATAATGATGTGTTGTTAATATCAAAGTCCGTGGGCGTAGCAGCAGTAATAGTCATCAGTCCAAAGAGTATCGCGATTAAATCACAAAGCACTCGAAAGTCCATCTAGGTTGTCAAAAGTGTTGGCAGAATTAGCACGTGCGCACAGTACGAAGACAAAACTTCGTATGACGTATAATCATCGCGTAATGGTCGATTCAAAGCAATTACTTAAAACGGGTATCTATTATCCCTAATGTCGTTGTTTACAGCAACCTTTTGTTAGGGAATGTAGTTAAATCGTTTTAGGGACTTATCTGTATATTATGCGCAACCTGAAATATGAATTTTTGCAATTAATCATACAGGGAAAGATTCAAGGCAAGAGAAGTGTCGGACGTAGGAAAGTACCCTGGCTGAAGAACCTACGCCAATGGTTTGGAAGGAGTACCCGATCATTGTTTAGAGCGGCGGTATCAAGGGTGCAAGTTGCTATGATGGTCGCCGAACTTTGACAGAAGATGGCACCTCAAGAAGAAGGGACTTATCACATAAAATGGCGCCAAATTAAAAAAAATCTAATCTAAACATTTTGCATTTCACTATTAGAATCTATGTAATTCATTTTTGTTGTAAGTGCGGCCCTAATACAATTGCATACCGTTATTGATTTGGTTGTTGACTGGAAAATATTGAATTAGTGGCAAAATTTATATTTACCCTTCATTTTGGTATTTACCGGGTATTTTCCCGCGTTTTTACCCATTTTGGGTAAATACCGGGAAAATACCGGGTAGAATCCCATCACTAGACACAGATAATATCCGAATGCTTGCACGCTATAGCAATACGTTTGCAATTGCATAACCATACTGGTTGACCTATTGATTAGTGACGGTCTGATGTATAGCTCTATCGATAAGGAAAATCCTTTCATCATGCCTATATACCAATTGAAGTTAATTAACTTATAACCTTTGTTTTTAATTAGATACAACTTTATATCACGATTTCAGGAATTGCAGTTTCTGCTTAGACTGTACATGGATTGCGTGAACTATATCGTATTTTTGTTGCACATTGTTTTACTAGGTAAAGACACACAGCTCGCTATCACACGCCTCCCCCGAAGTAGGCACGTCACAAGACCCAATCTACCGTTTTCGCTATCCAGACTCAACTAGCTACCCTCTTCAAATCATCGGTCGATCTGATAAAATTAATAAAATTTGATAAAATTCATTTATTTCTGCATATAGACCCAACTAGGGGCACTTATACACGTCCCAATCTTAACCCTACCACTGCTTCGTGACAATTGTGGGCTAGTGCTGAGAAGAAGCAGCAAGAAACTCAGTCACTATTGTCATAGCCTCTTTTCAAAGTTTTACAATTGTTTCGTACATACAAGTCATTCCATACATTGTTATCTTTTATATAGTCGTCTATTTTATAATAACCTTTTGACATTAAAGTATTCTTAACAACTGATTTAAATTTATCGTTAGGTTATCCAACACTAAGTTTAGGTACCTACCGCTACAAGTGTTTCAGTGAAATTTCATTTTCTTCTGCCACTTTTTTTATGTGTGCTAAATAATGACGTACTTCAGTAGTTTTAGTAATCCATTAGATTAGCAGTAATCCCTCATGATTACACGCTCACTTCATAAGGAATCCCCGTTTTAAAGGCTTGCGTGCTAAGCCGTTCAAGGTCACTTCACACCCAACTACCTACGTCTGAAATGTAAGCTTGATTAAAATCGGTCTTGTCTTTTTCAAACCTTTAGCATAAATGCACATATTTTTCGTAAACGACCCGTCAAGACAAGCTAACAGGAACTGCTCACCGAGATGTTCTGAAATGGTCCTTGCAATTTTAAAGGTGGTTTAGTAGGTAGGTAGGCATAACCATCGATATTAAATTTCTTTTCTTAAATTCCCATTGTGAACAGTCGAATATTTGCCAAGATTCCATCAAAAACCTGAATGTTCGAAAGCATGCTCATTTACCTAGACTTACCAGACTACCAGTTACTACGTTTTTTTAAAAAAAAAACTTTAATGTAATGTAGTGGAAGGAAGCTCGATAATACCTATAAATTACCATGTTGCATTAAAGGCCTACTCTATGATGCATTCGTAATTACTGCTCTAGCCATGGCGCTCATTCGTCTTGCAGTGCTGGCATGAGTGACAGGGACAGCTACAGTTGGAAACACGGTCGCGTTACATGGTAGAACCTCTGTCCTGCAATCGTCGTTCCACGTCGGGAGGAGACGGTTTTTAATCTCCAGATGTCTACCATTGCAAAGATGGAGACGCTCGTCTTAATCTACGTTCCTATGAGACTGTAAGTGTGCGTTTAGCTGCCTCAACACGCTTTACGGCTCTATTCTGCAAGAATTTGTTCGTATTTTTGGATTTAGCAATCGTGCTGTGTGAGTACACAGCAATGCTGGCAGCAGTCAAAGCAACTAAATTAGTTGAAAAATCTACAGTAGACACCTATGAAGAGGTGGTGGTTGCACGACGAAGTAAAAGTGATGTTACTACTTTTGAAATATTTACAGGCATAAGTATATGAAATAAAGGCTAACTACGTGATTTTTTTCTATGTTAATTATGGTTTCTCTTTCTCGTTAAAAACTACTCCGATATGGCTTAACGTGACTTCGCTCCGATACTAAATATTGAATTTTTTTCAGCTTTGTGCTGTAGGTATATTCTTCTTATTTTTATCTTGTTGGCACACAATAAATAATAGTACTGTTGGTTAGAGTCGGACGTTATGAGTCGCCTATCTATTGTATTGTGTTTAAGTAATACCTACAACTATATCATATTTTTAGTGACTAGGGAAGTAGCTAAATCTTTTAATATGACAAATAAATGTATAAAACTTTATTTCATATAATGATAACTGGATTGTATTTTCACTTGGTTCTTCCCCATCGTTATCTTATAAACCGAATTTCTTTTCAATTAGGTATCCGATAATATGATTACTTTAAATTGTCCTGACTTAATGGCACTATATGATCAATAATTGTCTCGAATTAGTAAAAAAACATGTTAGCATCAAGAAAAAATATTTCCTTTGGCTACAATGACTTAAATATTAAGCACACCAAAACGCCTATTGGAATAGTATAGCAACAAGTATCACTCGTCTATCACTCGATCGGACTGACAGGCGCACCATTAGTTACTCTCACGCTGGCCCTTCGTCCAATTCCACGTATAATTTACTTTGCTTAACTAATGGAATACATCTAATATACTTCTCGTTAGACTGCCCTTACCTATTGTATACGAACTTAAGAAATGCACGGCTTAGTTTTATTTAGAAACAAGCTAAAATACCTTTAAAATGTACAAAAGACTACTGATATTTTTGGCAAATGGGGCTACTGCGCATGTTTACGATGACAAGAACGCTTAGTTTTTACAGTGTCAATTTATTACGAAACAAACTAACAAAACCAGAAATTGTGCAGACTTTTGTCTTGTTCAAAAGAAATAAAAAAGTAGGAAAGAGCCGACTGGTAGTAATTTAGCGACCCCTACAAAGATGCTTATCTTTTAGCTATGTTTGTTTAATTTTCGTCCTATAAAAATAATATTTTCGTCACAAAGAACGCAGTCTCGAGTGCTTTCAAGATTTTCATTTTTCAGTAGTCTAGACGATGAAGGGGACTTAGGGTTGCTCTGAAGAGGTCGTTGTACTTTTCGCGAGAATGTTCTTTTATGCAAGATTGATTTACTTTGTTTTCTGTTAGAAGTTATTTTTAACTTGATATATTTTCGGACACAATGGAGAATATATTTTATTCTTCAAAAGTTCGTTGCGTGTTTTTAATTCTGATTAACTTATTTAAGCTTTTGCCCTTGATAAAAATTTGATATTTCGCACAATAGGTTATACCTAAACATATTTAATGTCTAGAAGCTCTGTAGTCATTTATTTATCCATTTAATGTGCTTATTATTATAACTTTCAGCTGCTTATCGCCTTTTTCGTTATAATGTTTTTGAGTTTGCTACATGTAGCCTAGATCAAGAGAGTCCACAAAGTTTTTGAAGCCTTCATTTGTTTTTTTATTTATAGTCAACAAGAGTAGTAATTATCAACGTTGGCAACCCTATGGGCAGGCTTACGTTTCGCTGACTCCAGTGTTCTGTCGTCTTATTATTTTTCGAACTGTAATGTTTTGTCCGCAGTTTACCACCTTATGGTTTCCGTCCGCCCAACGTTTCCGCCATTTTGTTTTTGAGATTTTCCGGCGTTACTGTTTCATGGGACCCCAATTGAGCTCGCTTCGTTTTGTGCTTGTTAAGCGTAATTTTCGTTTTATTTCGAATGAAATGAAAAAAGTATTTGATGAAGCAAAATGAAAACTCTTCTTGAACTTTTCGTATAAAATTAATCGAAACTTTAAAAGACTTAAGACTCCAATAAGTTTGCAAAATAAGTTCAGTTTGTATTTCTAAATGAAGTTACTTGGCTCTTTTAATTACTCTCCAGCCGAGAGTTTAACTTTGTAAATAGTTTTAACAAATATTATGTTAATTGCAGTCTGCTATAACCATAACATTTTTGTTCAAATTTTTATAAAAACCTGATAATTTGCTGCTTATTTTAAAAAAGGGGTAACCTACTATTAGTACTAAGTAATTTACAGTGTCTATGGCATCTGTTGCTAACAAAGCTCATAGATCTACCCTCCTAAAGAACATTTCTAAGTTATTGGCTAGGGGAGGGATGGGTTGATTAACGCACGCAGCAATTATTGTCATGTGGAAATGACAGGAGAGAAGGGAAGAGGGAAGTTGGGGTGACATGAAAAGAGCAAAAGGTTTTCAGCTCGTTTTGCCATCGGAGTGCCATTTTGTGAAGGCTGAGTGTGATTAAAAATGCTCATTCCTGTAATAAGGTACTCACAAGTTAACAAGTAGTAGTCTTGGGGAGCTGAAATGGTGTAGAATTTTTCGTCTTTGGGCAGCACAAAGAAAAAGAAAAAAGTTTTATTCACGGTAATTTTTTCCCGAAAATATTTTAATTTTTTCCTTCGATAAGCATGGAAAGGCAGCACAAAGAAAAAGGTTTCTGGAGTTATGTTTTCCTCAAAATATTTCAATTCTTCCCTTTAATTAGCATGAAACTTATTTTATACTGTTAACAGCTGTAGTCTCAATATACCTACCTGTTTTTTTTTTGCTGAACTCAAAAATATGCTTTACCGCTTCACCGTAACGATGACTTCACTAGCCCTGTATTTACTATACTTTGAATCTAGCTCAATAGTTCTAAACAACATACAAAATAGATCGAGTAAGTAGTTGCTGTCATGTTTCACGCCGCCTCGTCCCGTAGCTTCCGTTTCCGGTGAATCCGTGCAAATCTCATTTCCATTTCAATAGTATCCTTCGCGCTGTATTTTGCTCTGTGTGGAATAAATATGTCGTTTGCTGTTTCTGATATGAGGTGTGAATAGGTACGGTTTTTTGAGAAATCTGTCACGTTAGAATAATGAATTCTAGAAATCTTATCTGGATTTGAATAGAGAGGACTTACTTATAATAATTATGATATACATATTCTTAATTTCGACCAAAAAATGATCATAGTGTTAGTATGAGTTAGTTAGTCTCATTCTTATACTGTTCAGGCTTGTCATGAAGACCAAGATGATGATAGTCTGGATAACACCCACATGGAGTCATGAAGCCTTTTTTTATCTAAGTACCAGTCAATTTAAATGTTTCAACCGATCGTATGCCGCCATTTAAAGATATAATTGATATTTGGATAATAATCGATTTATACGTAAATCTACGTTCCAGCATGCAAAGGGTTAAGAACCAACTCTGCTCAAAAACGTTTGTACCTGAAAAACTCGATCACAATTAGAAATAGATCCATACACAATATAAATCTAAGTATTTATAGTAAGGTAAAGTTAAAAATAACTTGAAAGTTTTGTTCAAAACTCGCCCTTTCACGCCAAGCCCCTGTCATTAACAAACAGCTACCCTCATTGCTGCTAGCAAGAGATAACGTATCCGTCCTCTCCTTCAACCGGCCCGCCTCTCCCCCGGACTTTAGTGACAACACATCAAGCTTAACACTGCATAACCTAAAGCGGTTGTTATAGGGTTGATTTTGGAACGAAGATTTAAAGTATGATTCGCTGGCGACTGTACGTACGGAAACGAATGCTTTGACGCCAGGAAACCGGGTATCATCGTGTGATGAGTGACATTTCTAAAGTTAGTTTGCTACCGTTGTTTAGGTGAAAAAGCTTTTCTTAGTTGGAAAGTGTTCTAAGAAATGTGGAAGAATTATGGGACGGTTTTTGATCTGCTGTTATAAATGAGAAATCTACACTGAATTATTTAACTAACTCTGCTACAGATCTGAACAAAAATAAAAACCACAAAGTAACTAGGTGGCTAGTTTGATACTGGTCAAAATGCTGAAACTACAAATGCCGGGTATTTCATAAAACACTGAATACCAAGGTTTCATCACAAACTCATCAATGGTTTCGGAAATCATGTAGAACAAAAATTGATTTTTATATACCTATTCCAACTTTAATAATTTTTTTTTGCCACATTGGTCTAGTGGTCAGCACGCTGGGTACTATCCTCGAGGTCCCGGGTTCGAAACCCGGGTCGGGCCGAGAGTGTTTGAGTTTTTCTGTCTTTAAAATTACTCAGACACAGCTCCGGAGTCAGGAAGTTGGTGGTGTTAACACCCCCTTGCCTCGGAAAGCACGTTAAGCCGTTGGTCCTGCGCCTGATCTCTCTACGGTCATGTCGGACTGCCGTCTCACCGAATTATGAGAGTGAAGGAACAGAGAGTGCACCTGTGTATTGCGCACACACTTGTGCACTATAATATGTCCCGCGCAGTTGCCTAATCTCTGTTAAGATAGGCCGCCGTGGTCGAAATTGGGCTAGGAGGACATTCTATATTTTTTAATATTTTCAGGTAAATGCCATTAGTGTAGAATAGAGGACGAATATATATCAAACCCGCTATTAACTATCTCATTTAATGTTCGGGCCGATATACGGCGCTGGTTGTTCAATAATGACGTAGGTAATAGCCGTTATTTATAACTGCAGATTATTTCAGCTAGCAGCCAGGGGTGGGAGGTAATAAGCAATAACAGATGGTCGGTTTTTAAAAATAGGTTTTAGTGATGGGATAATTTGGATCTTTCACGTTTAGTTACATAACTTCTATAGCTTACACACAAGTCATTAAAACACAATTTTATTACTTCGCGATTTATTTACATTTTATTTAAAACCTGACGTTTCGAACACTTTACAGCGTTCGTGATCACAGGGAGACTAAGGTATTATTTGTCAATTACAAAGTTTTGAAAAATTAAACTACCGTCACCCAATAATATAAATTTACGTTCCTATTTACGCAGAAAGAGCTAACCGTGTCTTGAGATCTTGCAATGCGAGGTGTTGTTTTGGTTTTTGCTAGAATAGGATCCCATGCCGGTGGAACTTTCCAACCATCTTCTCTATTGAAATTTGGATGTTTTCTAATTTCAATGGCTTCACATAGCATTCGAGGAATAAAACGCCGTTCTTTAGCAAGTATTTTTGGTTGGTCGAAACTAATGAAGTGGTTGGGTTTGTCCAAGGCATGTTCACACACTGCTGATTTCTAGCGAAAACCAAAACAACACCTCGCAGTGCAAGATCTCAAGACACGGTTAGCTCTTTCTGCGTAAATAGGAACAAATATGTCAGAAACAGATATTACACACAAGTCTTAAAAATATATAAATCTTAGATATCTTTAGAAGCAAGTTCTTTCAGACTTAAAAGTTATCTAGATAAAGTTTTTCTTTCTAACTTAGCCCAAATCTTTACACTTTCAAAATAAAACTTGCTTCTTCTCTCTTAGTTGATAACTCAAAGCTGACGGTACCTGCATGCAAAACACCGACTTTGCATAACTAAAGCACTGCCATAACTTTTATGTACTTACATATATTTTCTGCGCAAAATCGTCACTGTCAGCCCCCTTATTTTATTCATGTATGTTCCCTCCTTGTGTGTGTTCTCCTTTACATACAAATAAAATGAATAGTATGTTTTATTCTACATTCCTCCGCATATTTACTGTAGCATATAAACAAATAGAGACAGAGAACAACACATCGTCGCAATAGTAAACAAATAAAAATCGAATTATCTACTGATTTTGAATCTATAATCTTTCTTTTGATCTTAAACGACCTCTTTAAATAACAAATTTTCTTTAGATTTGAATCAAAAACGAAAAAGTTTCTCATTTAACTACAACTTGCATAATTTCTTGTGTAGGTATATATTTAAGTAGGTAATACCTATTCCAGAAGCATAACACACCATAACCACAGATTATATTGCCATAACCTTTTTTTAATTATTTTATTAGATCATACGATTTTTAACTGACCTGTTATCGGCATTGATAAGATATGAACCGATTGCTGTATGCATTATATTGTCATTGATACGATTACGTTATCAATCGTTATAATCGAATTACGATCATACAACAAATTCACAAAGTTGTTTTGGTTTTTAGCGATAAGTCGTGTTCTGTAAAAGTGCAGTGTTGTAAAAAAAAAAGCTTTTAGTGATAATTTAACGCAGTTACAGACAAATTTCGATTTAGTGTATGCTCATTGTTTTAATATTGCCTGCTGTGTGAAATAAATAAACACTGCCGACTTACTTCAGTCGAAAACGTTCACTTAAATTTTGGTTATAGTTCGTTCAATGTGTTACCATTATTTGTTGAATGAATTGCGCGCATCGATATTCATAGTTGTAAATCAACAATTGATATTAATACTGATGGTTCCATTCACCCATATTCAAATAAACAACTCGATCATTGAAACTATCAACACAAATTATGAGGGCCGCTATGAAATGCATAGTATGCATGATATATACCTACTGATTACTCGATTTACAATAATGCATACCGACCAGATTACCTTGACCTGTGGTGATGCACTGGCGTAGTCTGTTGTGTCCAGCCGAAGAGCTCCAACATATTTGGTCTATTGTATAACGTTAAGTTAAGACCAGTGAGACTAGACCTCTAGTGATCCAAGGGTACAGTCTTAAAGCGTTTCTAATGAAATTTGACGGGAGTCTTACGATTATTTTACGGATGCGACGCCCACTCACAATTCAATTAAATTTCATCTAGTGCATTTTAGTGACAGGGCAAGATGTGATACGATTTGATTCTTATGGCTCATGAAATAACTATTGCAATATGATAGTGCAATTGCAGCGCATAAATATCATCACATTTTGTATGTGATGTTATTTATGCGCTGGGTAGTTCATCGGTAAAACATTAACATTTTTTCTTACATATTTTATGTGATACATACCTCCTTAAAATAGTACCAATGTATGAGAAGGTCAGTCAGGAAAGAGCGCGTTAAAAAAGTTAATTTTATTGGTAGGAATTCGATCGTGGGAGTTTCAAATCTATATTAGGATAAACTTCATATGATAATTATGGATCTCGAAATATTATTAGAGGAATTGGGTTGGTTCGATAGAAAATCGTCCTGAAATTTGTTTTACATGTGTACTGGTGCTACATTTTTGGAGCTTTTTCTTTTATTTTGTTTCTCATTACACAAAGACGAAAACGCTATACCTATTTTTTTTTAATATGATTAAATTTTTATTCATGAATTTTCCAAAAATGTTCATGTCCGAAATATGCGCAGCGACGATGCTTGAATTTTTTAATGAAAACATAGCCTTTGCCCTTGACATGTACATTATATAGAAACAGAAGTACCTAGGTAGTGATAGTGCATTCCTAACGTTAAATCGAAGCGGCACGGTCATAAATATTCTGGACTGTAGTGGCCAGCACGTCAGACTATACATTTCCCTCACCAAATCGCTCTTATTAAAACTGCATAAGATACCGCAGTGTTAAGCATGACGTGCCGTTTACAAGAATGCGGGCTTCGTGTACGTACAGTCAGCAGCGTTATCGCATTTCCCCGGACGTTCCGGAAAAGCCAACGATCGTATTTCAAAAATGGCTGACCGGTATAGCAGTCCCTCAGTCTCTATAGTGAGGGTAGTTATTCAGCATTGGCCCATGATTTGGAACTACCAACTCTCGGCTACAATGTTTATGAGCTTTATTTTTGATTTTTTAAGTACATTACTAATACTATTATTACTTAATGAGTACCTCAATCGATGGATAAACTTTTACCTACTTTTCCTTATCAATATGATTTAAAAACATTGTGATTAGAATCTGCGATAGAAAGATTTTAAAGTTTCTTTGCATGAATTTAAGAAAGAAAATTTGTTTAGCAACAAAATAAAACTTATTTACAAACTAATCTTACTAACAAAAATATTTTCATAACTTAAATTTGCAATACCTACATACTTTAATGTATGGCTCGTGTTGTCTATATTACTAAACTCAAAGTTTTTCTGTAATATGTCAGTTAGCTAGCAGTTATTCAGCACACGTAGTCGTTAATAACTTTTCTTTACGTTAGCCTCGTCTAATAATCAAAATAAACGTTCCAAAAACAATCCCAAAATCTACAATGAAATATCATGTCTGCATCGTAGGTACGCTGCGTTGAAAAGTTGCGAATTATTAACAACGGTCGTTGAGCCATTAGGGTTCCTCCTCCCCTCTAGTCTGGCCAGGCGGGAATAAAACCTGGTGCACACTGATATTTCCCACGATATTTTCTAAATATATACAAAGGAAAACTGACTGTGTAACTGACTGACATATCAACAACGCACAGCCCAAACTACTGAGGTTAGAACTTGAAATTTTGCACCATGTATAGTTTATATTTGGAAATTCACCCGTTAAAAAGGGGGGAACGTTCGTATAAAACTCCGTCAGTTTTGAAGCTAAATCGATAAAAAGTATTTTGCTATTTGATTGAAAGTTAAAAAAAAACATGTTTTAGGTATTTTTTTAATTGAACCACTAAAGGGGGAGGGGGATGAAAGTTTATGTATTAACACATTGAGCGCCATGGTGGTCACCAGTGACCCCCAAACAATACAATTCTATTGTGTCTAGTTCCGTGGCAGTCAAAGGCTTAAGTATGGGCAATTTAATATTTACGCAGACGAAGCCGAAAGCAGTCGCTAGTACTTTATTAATCATAGACAATACACGGCAGTGGTATTTTTGTTTTCTTTAATTTGATAGAGTTTATCGACTGCAAGCCTTCTAATTATGTCGTTAAAGAGGCGTTTCTGTCTTTTGTCTGTTAAGTGAGAATAAGCCTTTTAGGTATACTTGGCACATATTATGATAGTTAAAAAACCTCGGTGTTTTGTGAAACTAAACGTTTATTGGTGCATAAAGTGCCACGGAAAATTATGGCCCTAATTTTGTGTAAGTAATAAGTGAATTAGTATTTGCCAAATTTAAATTATGTATTTAAAACGTCCAAGTATACCTTTATGAGGGCTAAACATATTTATATACAAACTACCGCATTCTCTGACAAAACGTGCAAACAGATAGAAGTTCAGCAAAGTCCGCATGAAGCGAGAACTCAATTTTCTCCTGCAAATTTCACTTGACAGCGAGCTGCTAATTTATCGCGCGCCCAGTCCAATAGAATTTAATTCAAACTCGATCTGACAAACAGATGGCTCTCGGAACACTGGTGTGCACCAATGCTAACATGGAACGTTGTAACAGCCAAAATATTACAACCATTACAAAATGTAAGAAGCTTTTCGTCTAGCCTAGTCTTCGTCTTAAAACTTTTGTTTCGTTTTGTTTCTCCATACAAAGGTAGTCCCCTGTTTTCTCTCTGGATAATGCCTAAAGCTAAATGGCTAGTTTTTTCTACCATGAAATCTACATTTACAAAAGCTATGCTCCTATTTTTCGCTTTTTCTCATGTAAGAATTAACAAAGGATATGTGAGCCTTCAAAAATTAAGAAAAATGCCAAATTTCATCCTCAACTTCCAGACACTCGCCAAAAAAACTACACAAATTAACAAAAACTAAAACACAGGCGCATAGTCCAATTCTTTCATAAACTATGTCATAAAAAATATGATTTCTCAAATTTTGGACGAGTAAATAGGCGACTACGAAATGCTGTTTTAATAAGCGATTTATCGACTGAGCTCATTTGTTCCTTTATTGCTTGGGCGGCCGCTAGAGATTGCGTCGAGACAGCAACAATGTATTTAAATACCTATCCTTCAAATGACACGTGAAATCGTTTCCTCTTTATTCGCTATAAATGGCGACAACAACGAACTAAAAACTTTCAAAGATGTATTAGCAGCCTCAGTAAAAATTTGATTCTTCTATTCTGCCAAAATTATGGTAGACAAGCCATCAATCTGGCGATTGATGGCATATTTGTGAAGTTAAAGTTTTTCTAAAAACTAACTTTTAATATGTTTTTACATTACAATATTATGTAATACGAGCACGCCATCGTAAGGTAACTCATTTAACTATTCTTAATACTGACATGTAACTTTTGTACATAGTAGGGTTCCTACTTGCAAGCTATTACAGAAAAAAAAAACAGATTGCGAATAGGAACCCTTCTAGTATGCTTTACCTATGGATTGAGATATTAAGACGCTGGCTGTTTTCAACATTCTATGCCGGCTAGACGGGCGATGTCCTTTTGCGTTGTGTGCGTCGAAATTCGTGTACAAGCCACAACATCTGAGCCTTCTGCAAATCTCGTCCATCTTAGCCTGTGGTAATAAAGATCATATTCCAACGGAGCTTTTATTGATGATCGATGGGAAATCCACGAAACGGGAAATTAATAGCTCACCTGGCTCCGCAAATAGTATTCGCGTTTTGTTGGTTTAGCGTTATAGGTAATAGCTGTAGGATAGCTGCTGTCTGTACAGCGGTTGCAGGGTTGCAGTTATCGCACTTAATAACAGCATTAATGCTATCGGAAACTTCCGATGTAGGGCCATAAAAACAATTGCTTTGCGTCTCATTTATTGCTAATCAGCAGGTTCTGATTACCGAAATAGTTGTTTATTTTTGGATTCATTGTAAAAATATTAGTACCTCAAGTACCTTAACTTGAATACCTTATTTTTGATATTATCTTTCTTAGCCTAAGAAGAATAAAGTTAATGATACGTAATAATAATAGACCAGCAAAATCTAAAAATACTTAATTAAATAAAGTTTCCGGCTACGGGCGACTATCGGACTCGTGCCTTCCGCGATTGGACGAATGCTAAAAGTCATTTAAGTCATTTATTAACACTGAAAAAAATCATTGGTTAACAGTAATAAAAATGGTTATCAGTAACAAACTAGTTTTAGACCAATTGCTGAACTGTTTGTTTATTTTAACTAAAATTGACTTCCCTACAACGAAACTTTCAACTAACAAAACTAGTTTGGTTGATACTTTTTTTCAGTGTATGCATGTACCTAGACCCACTGAAGGCACACTTATACACATCCCAATAACTACCAAGCTATTATGAAATGGAGTTATTCTTGAATCCTGTTGAACTAAACGTATTGCAGTCCGTTTCCGTGCTCTCATCACTCGCATTGTTACGTCCTCTATTATAGCAAAATAATCTCAAACCATATCGCCCTCTATAACAGCATAAAATAACCTTACTTAACTTTTTTAATTTTCGTCTGAGTTCCGACTAACGTTCCGCCTCCGTGTTTGCGCAGCGCCTAGGCATAATGAGTGTGATGCCTTTGCCTTTGTTATACTCACAATGCAGTCTGCGCTGCAACTGGAGTGCATAGATAGCGAACTTTTAGCTGCCGGTAGAGCGGCTAGTGTACTTATAAAAAAAAATTGTGATCACTAGCAAAAGCTTGTTTTATATCCTTAATATATATTTTTGAATAAAGAATTAAAAAATAATTAAAAAATTTTTAATTTAAATCATACTGCAATAAAAAAAAACATTATTCAAACTGATCACAAACTTTTTTGATGTGTGAACTTATTTGTATGCAAATTAAACGTCTACCTATTTTTAGCACCAAAATTGTTGTTAGTGCTAATCTAGTTAAATAAAAGCGTTCTACTTTCTTATCTTGAAGTCATTTTTATTTATCAGATTGAAGAGTGAGATTACGGGCCAGTTTAATTAGTTAATAATTTTAGTTAGTTAGGCACGAAAAGATAATATGTCTGTATACCGTTAAATAAATCGATATCACATTTACTGCGCCGCTCTGTATCATCACATCAATGTCTGGCTGATATGTAACTTCAACAGAACTATACTAAGTACACTTGCTTCGTAAATGAACTGAATATCGATTTACAGATTTAGATAAGTGCATAGTAAATAAACTCAAGGAGTGGTCTGATTCTATTTCCAAGTAATATTTTCCCTTCATGAGTTTACAATATCCCTCGCTGGGTAATGTGTGATGCAGTCGTGCTACGGTTTGTCGCCCGCTAGGTACATTCACTTAAAAAAGTGATAAATTTGTATTTTAACCTTTTTTAATGCGTAGTTATTTACTTCTTTACGAATAGCCTGAAACCAGCCTCAATCAGCTGTTTGATAGATTTTGATTTCATTTTTTGTAGAAACTAATCAATTGGTTATTTTATGTTCTCCAATGACAGATGTTCTCTATTTTTCCCACCACTGACTAAGATATGTAGCTTACTTGATAGATTGTTTGTCATATTTTATATCTTTTTTTTACGTAAGCTATTCAGAACTTCATCATGACAAAAGTGGTTCGGAAGATAGAATGTATAAATCGAGCTATACTGATATCATTCTTATGCGATTTTATTAGATGCATTGGAAAGTTAAAAGTTTATCATTTCAATGCAAGACAATATTACATTATATCAGGTTGTTTTCAATATGTTGTTATTTTTTTCAGTCGCTTTTAACCCAGTGCCAATAGTGCAAATAAGTGTAATGTTAATGTAGTTCGCTCTTTGTCGCCCGCACATTCAGTACACAAGGGTACAGACACCGACAAAAGTGCATTGGTACATTGTACATAGTAACGACAAATACAATACCTTTGTAACTGAATCACAATAGTGCGTGAGAGTTGCAGTAGATGCGATCGCCCTGAATATGTGATGATGGGAGAGTTTTTTGTTTCCGTTATGTCACTCATTGTTACCTTTTTCGCAGTTTTCGCGGAACGTTACTATATTCTTCTCTCAGTTATTGTTGTCAAGTGCAGTTTTAATACGATGAATTTGGCATTTACGATTGTTTCAGTCGTAAATTGGTATTCTTTCTAAATTGAGGTTGATGTCTTAGAAATGCTACAAATTATATGCTAAATATTCTTGAACGCCATTGCGTCAGAACGCCAAATTATCTTAGGTAGTAGAATACCAGTTCTCTCACATCTTAAACTTGAGACTGCCTACATTTAAAACTTAAGTCTACTAAAGGTTTAATTACTCGCTAGCTTTCCCGGCTTAAAAACTAAGCTAACAAAGCTGGGGGAATCAGCGAAGTTTTTCAGGAGAACAAAAAACACCTTACAAATAAACTAAACACAAATTATGCTTACGCTAATTAGTCATGGCTTCACTCAATTAGCCTTTATTTAAATGAAGTTAAAAACCAAGCATAATTCGTCTTAAGCCTTCCCCAGGAGTCAAATGACAGAAGCACTATAACGACACTTAATGGGAAACAAGGAAGCAATAAAAAATACTTTCTTTATATAGTAGGGGTAAGCATTCATGTCATAAAATAGAAGCCTGCTAAAGCTCTATCGTTAGGGCGGCTTTAGTAGAGATGTAGTCTGTTACTGCTACTATGTGTTCTCGATCTAAAATGTTAGTGTCATTTTTGATTGTTTTTGTTTTTGTTGTTGTAGTCAGATTTTTTTAAGGTTTTGCCTTTCATCTACATATCCACGGAAAAGGTGAAAGGAATCCAATGCAAGTTATTTTGTATTTTTATTTTAATCGTTTATCTGTTAAGTTTTGTAAGGCTCGCTTTTGGCATTTCCTGTTTGGAAGGCTTTACACTAATAGAGGGTGATTTTAAAACACTTTACCACATGGTACTCGACGAATGTTTTTAATTCAGTGAGCTGTCTAACACATTTTTGTTTCTAACTAAAAAATCGGCCCATATATATATAGTTACCCACTTACTTTCTAAATCAACATAAATAATAATAAAATTTCCTCCTAGCCGAATTTCGACTACGGCCGCCTATCTCAATCGAGATTAGCCAACTGCGCGAGACATATTATAGTGCACAAGTATGTGCGCAATACACAGGTGCACTCTCTATTCCTTCACTCTCATAGTTCGGTGGGACGGCAGTCCGACATGACCGTAGAGAGGTTAACATAAATACCTCGTTGACTGTATCACATTCGAGTTTCATCGACCAGTTTCATGTGTCACATTTCGGTTCGAGTTTCATTCGACTATTTCCGTGGTAGTGTCCCGTAAAGGCTTCTAGGCGCAGCCCGCCCAGTCACTCGGCACTCACTGAAGGGCGCGAACGCGCGAAAACCTTCTGCCGGAAGTCTCGCGCGCTCTTTGCTTTTCAACGGTAGGTATTGTATTTATTTGTTGTTTTAGTAAATAAATAAGTACCTACTTATATAAAAAAGAAGTAGTTCTGATCTGATATACTTAAGGTGAAATTAAAATGTAAATTAAGTTTAGTGGCTCCCCGTAACTTTGTTTGCGATTACGTGACCTTGGTATACTTAACATTGTAATTCTTAATAATGGATTTTTAAAAATGTTAAGGTTTTTAGATTTTTTGTGGTTTAGGCAGTGCGTTACCAGCAAGTTATTATCACGAACTATGAGAGTAAAGAACAGAGAGTGCATTTACAAACTACTTACCTGTACATATACTTGTAAACTACCTTTTATTTCTTCTGCGAGCTTGACTTATCTTTGTTGATTTGATTTCTTGGCTACATAGTCATGATTTTTGGTTTAAAAAGTGATTCAAAAGAAAATATTTATATTTTTCATTTTGAACGTAGTGGAATGTTAATTGGAATACTTCCATCTAAAGTTTGAACCTGCTCACAAAACTAGGCACATATTTGCGCAAACAAAACATTCGTAGTTATCAAGGGTAAGCTAGTCTAGCTAGTTTAATTATTATCGCAAGTTAACAAACGATTAACTCATTATCTTTCCTCCACGATCCCACCATTGTAATCTATTTTCTCTTTCATTTCCTTTTCATTTTATTTTGTTTCTTTCTATCCCGAGGATTTCAAATGCATTTGTGTGCAATTATTCCGAGTTCCTTTGTTTCGTTTGCACAAAACGTTTTGTAAAAAGGCTTATCAGAAGGAACCGGGTATTTCCTGTATTACTGTGCGGTATAGTTGGAAGTTAACTGTACTTGTTATTGACTATAGTGCTGATTATATCGACTTTCGAATTTTTTGTAGCGTGTGACGAATCACGGAAAGGGCTAATAATTTATAAAGTTTTGTATTTTTCAACTTCGTAAAATCTTAATTTCAACTTTTCGTGACTTGTAAATGTATAGTAGTAGTTAATTATTCTGATTATTTTTACCATAAAATTAAAAGTTTCTGTGTACTTTAGTTTTATTATTTAGGCCCAGTTTCCTGTAGAAATCGGTCATTTAATTATATTTATTGTTCCTTGTAAACTTGTTTTATTACAAAGTAATTTATCCTCTATCTGTTTACATCGTCCATTAATCACCTATGCTACTCGTATACCACACAACAAAAGACAAGAGATAAATTAATTACAACGAAATAGTTCCGTCCATTTATCAGTTGAACGCACCCGGAATCGAATCTATGACACTTGCACTGTCACTGTCAGTTTATCTTCAACGACAGGACAGGATAGACTACCTCTCGTGTTTATTTTCAATTTTATTTATTAAATTACTAACAAACGGGACAAACTTATAGAATAGCAAAAAACACGACTAAAATATAATGATTCGGTAACATTGTCGTAAAACTAAAGTTTTTGTAGTAAGTTTAATGTCGTTTATAATTTTTGTGTAGTGTGTTAAAAAATCTGTGAAAATGCTATCGGTTAGGCCTGTGCAAGATAGACTCTTCAATTTTAAGTCTGTTAAGGAGAAATTCGAGCAGCCCAGGTAATAATATATCTTAGAAAATAGATTTTGCTTTGGTGATCGTGTTGTCGACACGATTTTACCACTGCTCAACTCCCTCAAGTTCTTACATTTTTCTTGTTGTTTTTAATGATTTCCTGTATCTTTTTAAGCTTGGAGAGCTCTAGCTGAGTTATTTGAAGTATTATTTTTATTGCCTCCTTACACTAGTATCTTAGATGAATATTTGCTTTGATCCTCAATCCTTACTTTGATATGAAAAGGGCTTTATCAGTATCTTTTTAACGCTTTTTCCATGCGTGTTTGACAAAGATGTTTCATTCGAACAAAGAGTGAGATAAAACAATGTGTGAAGAGCTTGAATGATAAAACGCGACGACACTTATCTCACAAGCTTGAAAGTGGTTTGTCAACATGAGCTTTTATTGATATGAATTTGTTTGTTTATATCTCGAAACTCATACATTACTATTGTGATAGACCCTAACAATATCTATGCTGCAGTGAAATACATGTTGTGATTTATTTTGTTTTGTTACTTGAATGTTGTCTCTCTAAACATTATGTTTGGGGCTCTTACGTATTTAAATCAGGTTTTTTCATAGGTTTATAGTTATGTTTTAATTTATTTGTGTTCTTTCGTGCTTTTAGTAGATAGAAAGAAGAATAAAATGAGGAGAACATCGCATACATTGCTCTGATTCCAAAATGAAGAACTGGTTTTGAACACCATAAAACTAACAACACTGTAACACATAGATAGATTTTAAATTACTCTAGATTTAATAGCTTTCATATGCGTCCTATTTGCGGTTCTAGTAAACATGGACTGATTTGAATATGGGTCCAACTTTTTACGATAAAACTTATCAGAATAACCGCTTTGCATATGCCTTCAGTTCGTCGATCCATGCGTTTGACGAATGCCCATGCCCACTGCGAATAATATTTAATATTTTATTTCCTACTAACAACCGTGTAAGGGTGCAATATGCAAGTATTTTGGGTTTTGTGATACCACTGTTGTAATTTCCATAACACAAGTGCTTAAGCAACTTTGGGATCTGAGCAATGTCCAATATTTATAATTTATTATACATCTTCCTCTTGTACCACTCTATCTATTGCTGAAAACTGCATTAAAGTCTGTTGCGTGTAGTTTAAAACATCTGAGCGATCTTCGTCTGAAGTGATTTTGATTTATAGGCACTTTTAATGTCATATTAACTATATACATTAATTTGTCTGTCTGTTTGTTTACAGGGCGGGCGGTGGAGTGCAGCGCAGCGCGACGCATGCCGAAATGCCGCATCGAGGGGGCACCATAGCCGAAAGGTACTTATTATTTTTTTGTATAATATTATATTCAAAAGTTATCAAGACCTACCGCTCTTTTCGTGTTATAATTCTTCTTCTTTTCGTGTTATATTTTGGCGTTATAATTTTGAGGACCAATACTCAAAGAAACAAATCAAATTTTTATAATTTCTGTCTGGCATTATTAAGCTTTTATTGCTTTCCAGAAAGCCATAACTATTGCAATTTGAAAGCAATTAATTTAAGCGGTAGGCCTGCTCGACAAAGGTCTCCCAAATTCTCCTTCTATCTTCGTTTATACCTAGCATCTTACGATCTTTATAAATTAAAAACGCATACATTTTTACTCAGCTTCGAAATAAAAACGATAGTTTGTACTTTTTCTGTTTTACAAAATGGCACATTTATTCAGTGTGCGTGTATATAATAGTTTTACCCATTTGAAACAAGGACAGTATATGCTATTAAAACATCTACTCAAGTTATTTACGTAAAACAGGAAAACTTATGTTATCCCCTGTAACTGTTTACCTTAATAATATAGTTAATGTTTTCTCGTATAATTTCAGTATAAATAACCAAGATAAAACTCAACTTCAATAGGTTATGCGTTGTTATCGAAAAAGGAATTTCTAATACTGGCATTGTTAGTAAATTAATCATGGCACCAAAACTGTGCATATTTTTATTGTCTTTGGCATTTATGCACTGAATTAGATTCTCATGAAATTCAATTGCTCCATTACTAAACTGTTAAAAAAAGGATCAACCAAACTAGTTTTGTTAGTTGAAGGTTTCGTTGTAGGGAAGTCAATTTTTGTTAAACATAAACAATCTTCTGGTTATCAGTAACAAAACTAGTTTGTACTAGTGTAAACTAGTTCGCAAGTCACTAGATTACGGCCTACTATATAGTAGCCAAATTTTGGTTACTAAATATATTTGATATATAATTTTGCACTTGAAAAAATGACCACCAGAGGCGGGAATCGAACCTGCGTTCCTCGCATACCGGGCGATTGCCTAACCTCTCGGCCACCCTGGCGTTAGCGGAGCCTGTCGAAATTTTCAAGTGCTTCTTAACGCTGTAATACCGCGTTGCTTTCATCAATGTTATTGGGATTACACCCTCAACAACTTTTAGTTACTGTTAACCAATCATTTTTTTTTCAGTGTACTATTGATAACAATGTACCTTTTCCTCGAATAAGCGACACACACATACAAATATGTCGGTTATTTCTTTTGTACTACTCTTCTTGCTACCTGTTGGTGATTAGTTCACTAATGACTACCAAGATAACTATGCCCAAAGGTCACTGTAAGAAATTTTTGAAGTACATAAGTACTTACCTAATACTCCTATTGTTATCTTGTAATGACTGTTGCATTCATTATAAGATATGTTTATGTTCATAGATACTGGTATTGCCTCGTAGCATTTACTACTGTAGTTCATCATGACGTTATTGTTTACTTAGTTGATATTAATTAGCTCTAGCTAAAGGAACTTTCGCTCTCATAAAAGATCGTAAATTTGAAAATGAATAACTTCTCTAGAATCAGAGCATCAGGTGCTCATATCAGTGCTAGTACCTGGGCGCCATGGGCGGTAACTACTATTTAATAAAAAGCCTTATGATTCGTAAGTATTGTTAAAAAAACATAAACGAATAAATACACACAAAAAAACAAAGAAAAAAAACTTTTCGTCACCGTGAGAGATACGTACGTCTTCCCCAAGTCCAACCCACGTCTTCTACGATTCTTCAGTCGGACGTCTTGCGCATTATACCACGACGTCCATAGTCGCCGGGACATAATTAGCGATCGAAATCTGCGTCAAAAATTACGAAAGATAAACGCATGAAAACTTAAAGACACGCGTTTTCCAAAACATAAGACTGATCTAGATCGATTTTTCAACCCGTTTCCGAGATCACAAATAAATAAATATACAAGAATTGCTCGTTTAAAGGTCTTTGCCCACTACACCGTACCATACCATGACCGTGCCAGGACCGTATAAAAAGTACCTATTTGAATTTCGACCTTAGCGTCAAAAGTAAAAGTTCAAAATGTCTAAGTCGGTGTTCGTCGATGCACCGTTCTGGCACTGCGAAAACAAACACTGCGCTTGAATATTTTGAACTTTACCTCCTCTGTTTAGGGTTGAAAATCGAATGTGTATTTTTATACGGTCCTAGCACGGTCAGGGTATGGTACGGTGTAGTGGGCAAAGACCTTAAAGGTATAAGATTTGTTCAAGTACATCCTATACTTATTGTAAACGACTTATCTGTCAGTTTCACATCTTATTGAGCAACGCTTCCGCGCTAGATTGAAATGGCCCACAGATAATTCGATTGTTACAGCATTGTAAAGGAAAGCGTAATTGTGTTTGAATCATAATCAAAATCGATCACACCTTGTAGGTCCCTTTTACTAATAATGACACGTCTATGTAGTGTAAAGATGTGGAAAAATTGTGGGAGGCTTTATTATCTATAAAATTGTGGTAGTTGCTTACCTTAACCTGATAGTTGGTGTCTAAGTGGTGTCAGGCCTGTGTATCTTCCCGCGTAGGTAGCAAAAACGTACCTACGCGCGGCGACCCCTTGGTAAGGGACTAAACAAGTTGGGTGTCGCTAGCCGGCAGCGACACGCTCCCGCGTTTTATTCACCGGCAGTGGGCGACACTAGGTTGCTGGTTGGACGAGCGTGAATAAAGTCCTAGAAAGATGCGCTGGATGGCGTAAGTAGCTTCTTGGGGCAGTCACCCTATCGCGTTGCGTGATAGTACGTCACTGAATAGGTTTAGTGTATTATTCCAGAGTTATAAGAATGAAATTATCTTGCAATGTATTTCTGTAGGTGTCTACACGAAAATGTGCTTGAGTCAGAGGCGAACTACACCATATCTTTAACAACATTGAGTAGATATTTCTTTGAATTTCATTGCAAAGTCATACTTCTGTACGGAGTACTAGTACTTATTCTGTGGTGGTGTCTTAAAGAGAGTAGTAACCCCGTCAATACTTACCTTACCAAATTTGCCTTTCTATTCGGATATTAGTAAAAACTGCTAAAAATAATTCGACGTATACACCAAAGGCCCTTCTCTTTAAAATGATACGCCCATATTTAGGTACCAATGTTCGGCGATATGAGTGGTAAGGACGGCTATAAAAGTACCTAAGTGGAACTCGGAGTCTCCTTCGTTTTTGTATTAGACAGAATTACTATATGCAGTCTTTCTTTATAAGTGAGACCATTTACATGCTAAACAAAGTTTTGTTTTATTGTTCCCGTTTTCAAACCTTATGATTAGAGGGTATAATCCCAGCATTGATGAAAGCGGCATCACAGCATTGAGAAGCACTTGAACATTTCGACGTGTTTTGGCAACTTCTGCCGAGTGGTCCATAGCTAGGCAATCGCCCGGCATTCGCTGAACGGGGTTCAGTATTTTTTTCAAGTGCAATAGGTATCATTTGTACCATGTATTACCAGTATTTGTTATGTTACAGGCTGGCGGCGCTCCAGGCAGCCGGCGCGAACGACTGGCGAGCGAGGCTCTGTCGGCTCAGCCCCGACCGGGAGGACTCGAAGGCGATCGAGAGGGCGAAGATCAGGATCAATGTAAGTACCATTCAGTTTATAGTTGTACTTGTGGAGCGAGAGATGGCGCTGCGTGTAAGTTAGGTCCCGGTGGTTAGGATTTCACGCGCATGTAGGCAATTTTACATTACGCCGTGCGTGCTGTTTGGTTTATACATAGTTTTGCTGGGTGCACCGAGAGATGGCGCTGTGTGTAGTTTAGCTCGCGGCCGTTAAGATTTAGCGCGCGTAGGCTATTTTACATTGCGCTTACTAGGAACGTATCAAGACGGACGGACACGGGTAGGAAGAACAACAATACGTCTAATCTGTCTTACTACTTACATTGTTATTACAAATATGTATATTTCAAATAATAGGCGTAGTTTACCTACACGGTTCCAAAAAAGAAAGATGAATGCGAAAGCTTTGAACCATCATCATATCGACTGACGTCGTCGTAACAAATGATTATTGTTGAAACATAAAAATTATTAAACCTACGCTCTACATATTTCTAAGCATATATCTTCTGCACAACGTGTCTACATTTAAAAAAAATGCTACGCTTATGAACAATCCCGTGTAAAACACATCACGTCTAACATCGCCACTATCCTCACGCACCCCTTTTCCATATACACGTAAAAGTAGCCTAGTGCGGTATAATACAACGGTCGAGTGCACTCGTCAAGCCACTCGGCTAGCTACCGTAGTTTCAGTCAGTGCACCTGTAATAAGCTTACTAGTCAAGTATTCGGTCAAGTAGGGTTTAGTTTACCGTGTGCTGACTGATACACGACTAAGAAATAGGTAGTGCTAGGCTACATAGGTTTTTCTTTAGATATTTTTAAAGACAAGTAGGTGAGAGCATTTTTATAAGTATGCTTTATATTTTATTACCCGACTGCAAAAGGAGGGTTATGTTTTTTGAGGGTATGTGTATACATACGTTTACGTTTTTAAAACATACTGTTTGGCAAGCCCTATAACCCAAACGGCAGTTTTTGACATAAGAGGTGTCGTTGAATTCGTCAGAATTGTGGTAGTGACATAGGCTATATTTTTTTTAAATGTTGCCCGTAAATGGAAACTAAAGCTAGGGGGATGATTTTTTCCTTATCGTAGCAATATCATATAATATTTTTTGCGGACGGATGTTTTGTTTTTTCAATAATTCAACATAATAAACAAAATAAGCAAACAGCTTATTTAAACTCCAGTTGTTTACTAACGTTGACGTTTTTCAAACGTATTCACACTTTTAATATTTAAAAAATAAGCGTGTAGTTTTCAAAAAGTCTGTTAAAGCCTACAAGTTGTTGAAATGAAAAGCCTTCAGTTTCAGCGCATTGCAGCTTCCAAGCTGACCTTGTCCCGATGACCGCGCTTGGTTTTACACTTTTCAAGTTCAAGTTAAATAAGCCAGTTGAACATTTAGATGCTCCGAACTCGAGAGTCGGATGCACCTTCAGATTTTCAAGTGTGATATCGATATCCAATTAGCCACTTATATCAAATCGCAATCATAAGTAATGTAAAAGACATGATTACCATCATCAACATCATAAACTTAAGAGCTAGCTCTTGTCGGTGGAGTAATCGCCAAGATCCTTTCTTTTGTTAGATTGTGTTTTGAATTCCATAATACACATAACTTTATATTTTTTCTTTATTTGGTTAAAATTACTATCAGGATGCAAATTGAATGTCTTTGTACGAGATTCGAATGAATAAAAGCTCATCAATCACTAAATCTGTAGCATGATTCGTAAAGCTTAATATCTCTGACATTTGAATGAGCTTTCGCAGAGCTTGCCAAGAACCAAGATCGTGTAAGCTTCAATAAAATAACGAATCGATAACTTACTAGCCAAGGTTACTGGTTTATGTTCCAGGCGGGGATATCTCCGTTAATAGTTAAGGTAAGCTTTTCAGTAAGCTGCACAAATAAATAATGTTTGGGAAGCTAGAAAATAGAAATACGGAAGAGTAAACTAGTAAGTTAGGTGTCGTGTCGTACCGAGAGGTCAAGGTGATGGCACGGAATAGAGAGGAATGCAGAAGACTCCACCGACAAGAGCGTAGCTCTTAAATTAAAGGTAAAAGAGTAAACTGACTTTAAGCTGCATCTTATTATATTACATTGTTTCAACAATCCCACCAATAATATAGTCCCAAATTAAGCGGTAGCTTCTGATATAATAATAATAATAAATTGTTTCAACAATCACACCAATTACCTAGCCCCAAACTAAGCGTGAGCTTGTGCTATGGTGACTAGCATAACGGATAGAAATACTTCAATACACTATATAAACATCCATGACTTAGGTACAAAGGCTCGTGCTCATCACACAAACATTTGCCCCTTGCGGGGTTCGAACCCGCAACCGCTTGGTTTAGAAGTCCGGTGCGCGAACGACTACACCAAGACGGTCGTCAATTTGGTGACTGGGATGACGGAAAATATTGAACTGATTCCAAATATTCTTTCACGTTGATAATTTTAGGTCTACTTTCATCTCCTTTAGGAGTTGTACTTTATTACGGAACACTGTTGACGACCATCTTGGTGTAGTCGTTCGCGCACCGGACTTCTAAACCAAGCGGTTGCGGGTTCGAATCCCGCAAGGGGCAAATGTTTGTGTGATGAGCACGAGCATTTGTACCCAAGTCATGGATGATTATATGTATTTAAGTATTTCTATCCGTTATCCTAGTCACCATAGCACAAGCTCACGCTTAGTTTGGGGCTAGGTAATTGGTGTGTTTGTTGAAACAATTTATTTATTTATTTACTGTATATTTTATACTAGTACTTTAGTAACAATGCATTATTTTATTTAAACGTCAAATTGTTAGATTAATTTGTTTGTGTTGTCAGTAGCTGCACGCATGATAGCTTATCATTCATAAGTAGACATTAAATTAAAATTGATTTACGCTAAGTAACATAGATAAAAATGATTTGGATAAATTGAAACTCTTTAAAGTTATAAAAAAAAACATTCGCCAGCACATTAGACTTACATTTTCATTGTGTCGTCGTTTCGAATTCGTTCTTATTG
Source organism: Pyrausta nigrata (assembly GCA_949316185.1). Classification (NCBI taxonomy): domain Eukaryota; kingdom Metazoa; phylum Arthropoda; class Insecta; order Lepidoptera; family Crambidae; genus Pyrausta; species Pyrausta nigrata. The sequence continues at coordinate 13,065,646 of OX438949.1, read as the reverse complement.
CAACGGCTTACAATGCTGAAGCTTGATGTGCCGTCATCCGTGCATCAAATTATTTCTATCCTTGCCTTGGTCTACGAAAGTTAATGAAAAGTCTAAATTTTAATTTTACATCCATGCCATAATTAAAATCTAGAAATACATTCGAAATGGAAGCGTGTTTATTGCGCGAAACACGACATTTCCTCGTTGCTTCCAATTAATTTTAATAAACGCCAAGTTAAGGCGCGGTTTTAGTTTGTTTGTGAATATTTATCCAACCATTTGCAAGAGTATTTTCGCACTAGATATAATTCCTCTTCAGTATTATCTCAAACAGAAATAATAGACTACAAGAAAAATCCTTGAATTTAGAGTTATGTTATTATAATAAATAAACAATATAGTTACGTACGTGGGTTCGAGTTCCACCGGAAACACGGTCGATCAATTTTTTTTTAAACAATTCAATTGCAAACAAATTGCTTATAAAAATAATTATTAATCAAAAGTTGTTATTAAAATGGCTAACCATGTTGCCGCGTTGTTACGCCTAATGATAAATAATAATGAAATTATTATTTAACTAAATGTATAAAAGATCTATAATAAACCACACCTGCCAATTTCATCCATCATGGTCTGATCTGATCTGATACATATAACCAATCTCATAACTAACCAAGGGCATTGGTTGGATATATTTTTCGTGACTCCAATGGATTTGGAATACGATAAATATTTTATGACCTTGTCACTGAAACGCACTGATAGTGATACTATACTGATGATGCAGTGATATAAATCCATCTTAATTTATTCATCATCTGTTTATTTTACTAATATTAGATAATCTGTGAATTAAGCCTCTTACTGCCACACTTAGAGACGTCAGTTCAATTTTATCCATATTTAAGTCTCGTTCTGTCACTTTCTTTGTCAATGAAATAGAGAAGGATGGCATGAGACTTAATAAAGGATTAACTTTAATTGACGTCTCTGAGTACGGCAGTTAGTTATTAAATTCTCACCTACCCCTAAAAGGGTTACATAACTTGATCTTAGTATTTTAAAATTCCTGAAGTGTGAATAATTAGAGTTGATTTCATAACTTTATTAATTCATATCACAGATCCCAAAGGTAATTTTCCTTTGACATACGTTAAGTAGAACATTTACCTGAGCTAATAACATCGTAAAACTTGACTATCGTACCACACCTCATCGTGCGAATATAAATGTGACACGGGGAATTCGCATGCTATTCGTCCTAAATTAGATTCACGCCAAAGTTGTGGAAACAACCAGATTTCGTGCCAATTTAGTTTTTACGCCTATGGTAATAGAGATCCCAGGTTTCATCTGTAGCAGCGCTAACTTTGCCTGGTAAAGGATACAATGTTTGCAGGTCACGGTCCAGTTTCCTGTTAAGCAAACGTTGACCTCGTTAAACCCCTTATTTTCGGTTTTATGACACATTCGCTGGATTCGCTTCTTTATAGAAACCCATTGATTTGATTAGTCCCTTTTATGGGAAATGCTAGCGGACATCACAGTTATGCAATATATTTATCCACCATCCCATCCAAATCTTCGCAAAAGATCTATTTATTTCTGTCTCAAGCGAAAAGGCCATCAGTCGCGTCTCCCCGGGCCATATTTTCCACTTTGTTGCTTGGATGGCGCCATGCGAGCGAGCCAATAAAAAACCGAAAATTTTTCCTGCCCCGTTGCGATTTGACGAAAATTACCTCCTATGCTTAGTCGATCTCCAAATTAGGGAATATTAAAAGTTGCAGATGTTTTTGAAGCTGGCTAAACATGTTATTACCCCTAAAAACTGCCTTGTACCTACTGTTGTTTGTTACTTAAAGTAGTGTAAAGGAAGAGTAACTACTTACGTATGTAATCTAGCTAGAGTTATCCCTCAAGTTACAAGACTAACAACCATATAATTTACCGCTTTTTACATTGTTTATTAAACATATTTTCCTCCATGTTATATTGACAAGCTTCGGCTGAGTTTGATGGCTGTATTATCTTTTATGACGATTAATTTAAACAAACAACTAAGTAAAATTGCAAAGTAAAGGTTTTGTCGTTGTGACGGTGATGAAATATAATCTCTATATTTTAACTTTATAATATGTTTACACACCTATTCCTAACAGATCCTCCCTGTATTAATGTTCCCGGGTCGTTAAGCCAAGTCACAAGGACAAAGACAAGTCAGCGATAATTTACCCCGGAGGCATTTTCATAGTTCAGCCTATTTATAGCCGAATGACATAGCTATTTTCAGCACAAAATGTCGAACCATTTGCCCTTTCGTGAAGCATTGTTTAGACTATAGTATCCAAGGCCTAATTTTTGTCCATAGTTTTCAGCGAGGCGTTTTATGATTGAATTCAGTTAATTGTTTTAGCATATCCCCAAGACTGATACAGAAAGAACAACATTAGCGCTAGCTACATAGCTGTATTGAAAACAAGCTTTATTTATCTGTGTTTACGACCATTATGGTGTAGTGTTGCGCGCTAAGGACTACGAAACCCGGTTGAGGGTTCGAATCCTGCAATGCGCAAATGATTGTGTGATTAGCACGCGCATTTATACCTAAGTCATGCATGGATGTTTGTAAAAGTTTATGTAGGTATGACTATTTGTTATCCTTGTTGCCATAGCACAAGCCCACGCCTAGTGTGGTACTCGGTAATCAATTGTTGTGATTGTTGGAACAATTCATTATTATTAGTAAATAATGCCTAAATTGTATACGTAGGTATCGAATAGAATAGATAAGCTATATATACATACATACATAACATTATGTTCTTCAGATACCGGTCTTATTACTTACTGAAAACACAAGTCATACTCCCACATATTTATCCAGGAAGCACCTTTCAGGAATAGGATCTCCAATAATCCCCAGTTATCCGCTAAAAATCAGTGTCGTGGTTTGCCTACGGCTACCACGACTAATGCTGAGTCGGATGCCTTTTCGGTAGATCATATTTTTATAATTTGTTTCTTGTTCACCGATCCCCGAATAAGTTTTTTTCTTTCTTTCAATAATAAAACAATAAACTGTTTCAAATCTCACCCTTTTAAACCTTTTAACGATTTAACCTAAACGGATAGCAATACTGAAACTGAAATCAACATGTTTTTTCATCGAACAGTGTGATTGCATTTAGCTGAGCTTTTATTAGATCCACTGGCAGCGCCATCTATGTTTACCGGCGGAAATTAAATGTGCGCCAGTGTCGCCTCTAGCGGAGCGCCGGGTAACTAACTTATTTACGTTTAGCGCGGGAACGTTTTCGCTATAATTTGTTACCTACAATTTTCCAGGGAGTAGGGATTTATTATATTGATTTATTAAGGACAACCAACAAAGCATACACCACACTACCACCGGATGACACAGTCGATTAATTTTTGTGAGCGAAATTTAATTCAATTTCGTAAAAACTTGCAAAATAATTGCTTATTTATTTATTTATTTAGAAACTCAACAGCTTGTTTACAGTTTTCATGACACAAATAAATTACACATTATCACTTAAGCCAATTAAAGAGTTCCATAACATGTATTTTTGATTATGTCGTGCTTAGCAAACAACTAGTGCTTTGTGATAGCTCGCCGATAAGATGCACGAGACCAGCAATGTTGGTAAATCGATGGAGAAAGAAATATTAATTAAGATGCCTAGATGATACTAAGATAAAAAACGTTTTAATATCCTACTGTTGAATAGTCCTCCTCCCATACCAGTATCGCACACGAAATCGGCGGCTCATACAATAAGAAAATATATATATTATTTATTTTTTCTTTAAACACAAAGCTAACTTTTAGGTTTTCCATAATGAGATTTTATTTCAGTGCGCATGTTATAAAAATAATCATACACCACACATTAGTACACAATTTTCGATGAAATACATTTACCAGTGTTGCCTTACATAAAGGCTGCCACGACATGCACAAAATACTGCTAAAAACAGACACACTCGTATTTAAATAAATTATTGATATAAAAGTAAACAAAAAAAACTTGGCTAAGCACTACTTACCTCTCAACATCAAACATTTGGAGTAGTGTAGACTTAAATTTACGTAGCTAGTAAGACGTATCAATACTGGCGTCGAACGAACGTGAAAGCTTACTAAATTGCGCTGAATCCTATCAATGGCGGAAAAGTGGCCTTTTGTCCTATGTCCAATGATCCAACAGATTTTAGCATATTGACGCCTGGCCACTTTTTAATAGGCTGTCCTTTAACCTCATTGCCACTGCCATCTTTAGTAAACGTTCCAAATAACCGTTTGAACTTACGCAGGCCTATACAAAAGGTTAGTCCTAAAAGTATTTGCCTTAATTTTGGTTAATAATTAAAAATCATACATAATGGACATTTATGTTAGTCACATTAAAGAATTAGAACATACCTGTACGAGTACATTCGTACAGGTATGTTCTAATTCTTTTGTAGTTTACAGAAAAGTGCAGCTAGCAATATTGAACTACTTTTAGATCAACCATACCTGGGGCTGGGGATATTGTATGTAACTGACAGCTGCGGGATATTTTGAAGTCCACATTTGACAAGTTTTGGGGACTTGAGAATCCAAAAGCGTATACATTGTCGCTACAACCAAACTGTCACTTGAAGAGTCAGTTGAGAGTAGGGTCACAGAGAAAATATTGTAAAAATGAAATTTCGATCTTGTCTCAGTGAAATGAGTTTTTGTACGATTATTTTTATATATAATATATGTATGTTTATTCACCTGTCTTACACGCTCTGCATGCTCTCACTCGATACTTTCGTTAAAAACTTCTTTCTTCTTCTTTTGCACCGTATGTATCTTCTTGTTTGACCAATTGTTGACTGGTAGAGATAATGATTTTAGCATTAATTCCAAATAATTTGTGCAAAAAGTATTATTGTATAAATAAATAAAATAAATAAATACTAGTAGGTGCTGCCATGTTTAGGCTTTGTTTTTGAATGGCGTAGTGAATCCTTAAAGAGTAATTTATCTAAACGTTGAACTGTTAGGTTAGGGATAATTGAGTGAATCTACTCTAGTAGTTCATAGCAGTAGAGAAGAGACTAGCACAACCAAATGTCAGATATCCTTTATCATCATGCCTGTGACAATGCAAATAGCTGCGTGCATTCAACCTTGCGCTTCGGAAGTGTATAAGGCGGTCTTCACATTGCCCAGCACCATGCAGCGTAGCGCGTGAATTTCTTTGTAACTCCCGCGCGTTGCGCCAGGCCTGTGTATCTTCCCGCGTAGGTAGCAAAAACGTACCTACGCGCGGCGACCCCTTGGTAAGGGACTAAACAAGTTAGGTGTCGCTAGCCGGCAGCGACACGCTCCCGCGTTTTATTCACCGGCGGTGCGCGACACTAGGTTGCTGGTTGGACGAGCGTGAATAAAGTCCTAGAAAGATGCGCTAGATGGCGTAAGTAGCTTCTTGTGGCAGTCAACCCTAGCGCGTTGCGTGATAGTACGTCACTGAATAGGTGTAGTATATTATGAATCATATTCCAGAGTTTTAAGAATGAAATTATCTTGCAATGTATTTCTGTAGGTGTCTACACGAAAATGTGCTTGAGTCAGAGGTGAACTGAATTACACCATATCGTTGATAACATTGAGTAGATATTTCTTTGAATTTCATTGCAAAGTCATACTTCTGTACGGAGTACTAGTACTTATTCTGTGGTAGCGCGAGCAAACAAAGAAATTGACGCGCCACGCTGCAAGGTGCTGGGCAGTGTGAGGACCGCCTAAGCCAATAAGTTGACACCTGAGCCGCGACCTCTGCCCACCGTTTACGGTAAGGGTAAATGAAGCCGACTCCTTTTATAGTACGGCTTTGTGGCCTCGAATGTGGGACTCGTGCGTATGTAAAGTATGCACGTAATATATTTTTATTGCGAGGAACTATTTAGTTTAGTTGGAAGGAATATGTAATAGACTGTCCCGGCTATATTTGTTTTCGTATATTCTGCTGTATTTAAATATTCGCCATTTATTTATTTCACACACACATTACCAATATTATTGCAATGTATTTAATAATATTCAATTAAATTATTTTGTACATTTATTTACAACAATCGGTTTAAAATTGTGATTTACATCCAAACGATGCTTGTTGTATTTTTACGAGTGTATGTATATGTACTCACTCATATTACATAATTAGTGGAAAAATAAAGTTTCGCACGTCTCTATACTAAAAGTATTTAAATTTAATTACTAACTACTTTTCAGCCTATTTGCTAAAATTAAATACTTATTACCCAATTTCAATTAATTGTTTTGTGTTAGTCGAATAGACTGATCCAACATTTAAGCTGATGAAGTTACGTGAAACCAATTAACTAAATATTAATATTATTATAGCTAGTGCTGAAAATCAATTTAGAGAACTAAGTTAGAGATGGTAGGAATAAATTCTGTAGGCTTCGACAATGCAAATCCCTAGGATATGATAATAAAGGAATGCAAAGGCCAAACCTGTTCAATGGTAGTATGCTCAAATCGATAGACTTATGCTTTTATTTTCACAACTACGTAGAGAATTACATAAAGTAATTAAAAAACATAGGTGCAATCAGTATTTCCTTTAGTAATTTGAATAAAAACTGTAAGTGAGTAACAAATATATGCGTATAAAAAGGGGGCCTAGTACTATTTTTAAATCCTTACATACCTTAGAATATAATAATACACTTACTTAAGTGTGTATTATTATATTTATTAGTATTAGTATAGCATTGTAATAGGGTAGTTTCATCTATCAAAATTAAATTGCGAAAGTCTGCTATTTATATAATTTTCACCATAGGAAATACGATTACAACACTGTTTTGTTCTATAATTAAGTAGTGTATTTATAATTTTAAAAATAAAATCGTAGTTTTATTATCCGTGTATCACGTGACCGAAAACGCCAGCCGCCATATTCTTCTCGAGAGTGACGTCATAAGAGCAGAATCAATTACAGTTCTAGCACAGAATAAGTACTAGTACTGCGTACAGAAGTATGACTTTGCAATGAAATTCAAAGAAATATCTACTCAATGTTGTCAACGACATGGTGTAATTCAGTTCGCCTCAGACTCAAGCACGTTTTCGCGTAGACACCTACAAAAATACATTGCAAGATAATTTCATTCTTATAACTCTGGAATATGATTCATAATACACTAAACCTATTTAGTGACGTACTATCACGCAACGCGATAGGGTTGACTGCCACAAGAAGCTACTTACGCCATCTAGCGCATCTTTCTAGGACTTTATTCACGCTCGTCCAACCAGCAACCTAGTGTCGCGCACCGCCGGTGAATAAAACGCGGGAGCGTGTCGCTGCCGGCTAGCGACACCCAACTTGTTTAGTCCCTTACATAGGGGTCACCGCGCGTAGGTACGTTTTTGCTACCTACGCGTGAAAATACACAGGCCTGGTTCTAGGAAGGAGTTAATATCTCTTTATTGCGATTTTGTAGCTTGTTTTAGTTTTTGCACATTTAATACATTATTTTACAATGAAGGAAGGATTCGTAAAAGCGGACAGTACGAATCTGGCAAAAATAGACTCGCTTATGATAGCAAAGTTCTTTGTGTGCAACACCCATTTCTTTTCTGCCAAATTCAAAAATTAAAACAGCCATGTAAGTATATTCTGTTCATTTTTTAAAACTGCATCATTACATTTTAAAATCTTGTTTTTTTATCAAACTATAAAGTTCAGGCAATACACTAGTACATTTGACGTTTACTTGTTGCTGTTCTTATGAAGTCACAAAATGGAGGCTGTTGTTTTGGCGCAAACATTTATCGTTTGAATTTAAAAAAATATTTAATTGCATAAAGCGATATTATTTCCAGGAAATAAAAATACCAGTTAACTATTGAATCGATACGAAAATTTAAAAAAATGTAGAATAGCATATTAAAAGTGTTGTTGTAATTAATAAAATGTTTAAAGAAATAGTATGGTGTCGTGCCTTCCTAACCGGCTTTAACCTCAATGACAATTGGCATGTATCTAAGATAGCTGTTTATCTCAAACTATACAGACTTCAGACGTCATTCATGTCACATAATCAATTATTCCGTGGCCCAATCGATAAATCGGTTCGATCGATTCCCGCATCGGCGCAAGGAGGTCGTGACGGAACGCAATTTCTACAAGCGCACGCGCAAATGCATTTCGCCGAGGATCGCTTTGCTCTTGTTCGATGATGCACTTGGCTCTTGAGTTACTGTACCCCTTTCAATGTAGTACATCGACCTATCCAAATCTGCCAAAGTATAAGGGACTCGTATGTGGTAAACAGTAGGTTGAGAGATTTGTTTGTTGTGTTTACAAATGTAGGATTTCATACAATTTTAATGGATCGTGTAAATTAAAATCTCACACGATCTTGGTAACATGCATTTTTTTGATTTCATAAACGCAAAAGTAAATATTTTCTTGTAAAATAAACGGAACAACACGCAGTGAGCAACTTAACTTTCATATTTTATACCAGCAAAGTATATTTAATATCACTGGTATTAGGTTCTAAGCGAGCCTAATATAATAAAACAGGATCTGAGTCATATCGAAAGAATTCCCTTTGTCTTACCTCAGTTTCTATTTTTCTGTTGGATTAACAACTCACAATCACATAAAGGCTAGCTTATCAATTTAAGATTAATCAGAGTTATTGCTTTTTATGTGTAAATAAATAACGTAGTCGGAATAAAAAAAACGTAAGTACTTAATAGGCATGTGTTGCACTGAGCATCTGTAGCAGTATTAAGGCCTGTTTACACCTAGCGATCGATTACGTTCTGTCATAAATGTCAGATCGAAATGATGCACCGCTCCATGTATGACAAGATCGTGAACGATTTACATTTTGCGATCAATCATCACACACAATATTCTTTCAGGTATGTATCACATGCGATGATCGTATCGACCATGTCATGTCGTCTATGGAAGCCATTAGATCTAGTATTTTATCGTACAAAATCTTAATTAAAGATCTAGCCTCATTGAATGCCTAATTTGAAAAGTACACACTGCCGGACGTCACATTACCCTACTTTGATCTTGAGACCGCTTCTATTCCCTACATAATAAAATTGATTTTCTTCAAATGTTTAACCTGACATGCTGCCGACTGTACCAAGACGCCTACTAATTAAGAGTTGCTCTTGCCGCTCATCCATTATTTCAGAGTTATAATTAACGCGATCGTCATTCAAACGCGCCACCTTTATGACAGTGGCCCACATAATTTTGGCATTAGTTCTAAGACAGCTAAATTTAGATTTTGGCCAATGCGAAGTACACTTTAAAAGTTGCTGGAATAGTATCTTAGGATGTGTTTACAAAAAGTTTAATTTGTCACAAGTTTAATTCATTCGTACTATTATCAAATAAAGTCCTTGTTTATAATTATAGTGTCTATATATTTTAGTTTAATATTTTTTCTACATTTCAGACCGTTTAATTGAAGTTAAAAATTAATAATTTTAGTAAATCACTTTACGTATGATAAGTAAAAAAAAAAAAATTAAAAAAAAAGGGTAGGTTTGCTGATAAATGAAGTAGGTTTGCTGATAAATGAATTATTTAAATAAATAGTATCTCATGTTGTTTTTATGTATATAATTAATGTGTTTTTAAGACAGCATTAAATAAATTAAACGACTTAACGAATCGCTGTCTGCATATAAATGGTATTTAATGGTATGTCATGTTAAGTCGATCGGTAAGATTAATGATACAAACGCGTTGTATTACTGTCACTCTGCATCACTCTCGAAATGGAAACGGAAAATATTATGCGGTTTTTGCTAAAACAATTAGCCTTGTTCGCACGATAACCAGCTCTCCGTATCATCTTACGACTTTTAGGGTTGTCAAAAGGGTTAAAGTAAATAAATATGATAATGGACAAAGAAATTGTATACATGTGTATACGCGTAGTATGATGCGGTTAGAACTGCGGTTGACAGAGGTATTTAGCAATAGACCACAAGTACACATCAAGCGGTTCGGTTTCATATTATAAAAGCTATCAGTTAATTAGTTCGTAGGGTACTTCAATATTTTAATTAGGCTATCTAAAACTTAGCTGAATGTGGTGAAACGTATGGACAATCAACTTAACAGCATAAAAGTATCTGTCCATATTAGCTAAAGTTTTGACAGCCCTACCGAAATGCATCGGTTCATGACTAATACCACTCATGATACCTCCGAATTATTAAATTGTTCGTTCATTATTTTACCGTATACATTCACATTTAAAAAGGAAGTTAATTATTATTGTATTCGAGGTGACCTTACCAATTGTTTAAAAATTTAATCTTTCACGACTGTCAAATACTGTTAAATAGTAGGTAACAACTTTCATGTCCACTTCCGTGTTGAAAAAGTAAAGTTAGCTTATAGGTATAGTTCACTAAATTACATACCACTGCTGGCTGGGCATAAAAAAGTGATATGACTGTCTGAATTGTTTTTTCTTAATCAAATAATCATATAACCTTCTTGTGGCGTAATTTCCCGGACACGCTGATATTTACCTTATTTAATAACACAAACATTTAATTTAATAATTGTTTTGGCAATGACCTACTACATAAAGTAAATAATGTTCAGTTTTTATTGTATTTGCAAGTATAATCACACACTTTCCGATTATGTTTTTGCTTTCCTTAATCCTTTTCAAGTGAATAAATGAATTATAAACCTATACTATGTTATTAGCTCGTCTATCAATTATTAATAAAACCTATTAATTGTTATAATAAGTCCCATAAACATAATTTTTGTATCTCAATCACCCCTAAAAGATAAAAACAATTTACACTACTAAAACTTTATTCTGCAATTGATGACTGAAATTTTATCCAAAATTGCTTGAGACTTACGGTATATTGAAATATTAAGAACCTTTTGTAAAGCTGTAATATTATTAATAATTTCGACTGCCCCGTTGGTCTTGTGGTCAGCACGCTGGGTACTATCCACGAGGTCCCGGGTTCGAATCCCGGGTCGGACCGAGAGTGTTTGAGTTTTTCTGTCTTGAAATTATTCAGACACAGCTCCGGAGTCAACACCCCCGTGCCTCGGAAAGCACGTTAAGCCGGTGGTCCTGCGCCTGATCTCTCTACGGTCATGTCGGACTGCCGTCTCACCGAATTATGAGGGTGAAGGAACAGAGAGTGCACCTGTGTATTGCGCACACACTTGTGCACTATAATAAGTCCTGCGCAGTTGGCTAATCTCTAATGAGATAGGCCGTCGTGGTCGAAATTCGGCTAGGAGGACATTATTATTAATATTATTAAATAATACCTACCTTAAATCAGCTTTAGCTGTTGCACTGCCCAGTACAATATACCTACTTTTGATATACTTTAGCTTCAAAGCGCAGCGCAGGTATACCCGTCCGGCAATGACCCGGCGGAGCGCGAGACGGGCGGGCACCGCAGACCCGCAGTACTTTTGGCGGGCTCGACGCATGCGCGCGCGCATCTATCGCCCGTATTTCGCGAATACATTTTTATAATCGTAAAAAATTCGGTTTCACCAAATCCGCCCGGAAAGTTTTGATACGCTGCCAGTATTTTGGTCTCTGAGTCGGTATTTCGCACGTCTAAAATTGTGACATTGTGTTATTTGTTTGTTTTTGGTGCTAGTTTAGTTTTCCATTTATTTCCAGAGCGTAACAGTAAGAGTTATCTTGTCTTATCGGTCGGTTTATCTAAACTATCAACGTGCGACCTTGTGATCACCTTCTCCGGGGGTATTGACGGAAAATCGTATACTTCGAGTCAGTTATTTATTTTCTTGGCTGCTTACTTTGTTTTCTTTAAAGTTTTTTTATGTTTGAGACAGTATTTTGGTCTTACTCGTTATCGTAGTTACACCATTTACAGAACATAGACCACGGTCCATTTGTTTTAATACTTGTTTATATTAAACTGTGTTGTTTTGATTAAATTCTTCGCTTTTGTTGCATGCAAATTTATTCATCATGTACTGTTACAGTTCGGCTACTTTAAAAAAATAAATGAACATTAGTAAAAGGATCTTGACTACGCTTTGCGGTTCGACTTTCACACGTTGCAATGATCGCGACACCACTTTTGTTGTAGCCTTAATTAGTGTCTGCATGTCTGTAAGGGCCTTAACAATCCTGTTTTCTAATGCTGCCGATTTGTATTCATCGTGCGACAATTTGTGTGTCAAGTCACAGATTACGAATAGTTATGGTCAAGTGTTATGTAGTTAGATTGATTCGTCCTACATCCTTGTAATGTTAATGCGAAAGTGTTTTGTTTGTTTATGTTTGGACACATACAATGTCTGATCCAATTTTTAACTTTAAAAGTATTGTCATTAACATAATTCGAGTAGCAAGAGTGCTAAAATGTCGTCACTATTTACCTAGGTACTGGAAAATCTTAGTAGCACGGGGTAATTTTTTAGTATGTAGGTATAGTGGGCCCTCATTAACTTACTGTCAAAATATCTTCAATCATATGGAACTCTATGTCATCAGCATAAGGTTGAAAAATGATTTAGGGTTAGTTACATTTGCCAGATCATGGTAGGTTGATTTGGGCCGTGTACTTACCACGAATAAGGGTCGAGTTCACTAACAGATATTTAATTATTAAACAGCCGTCATAATAATATTGAACTTATTTTGTATGGGAAATGTGTTATTTAAACCGTCAATGTAGGTTTACAGGCTGTTTCATAATCCTACCAATATTATAAAACCAATATTATAAATGCGAAACTTGGTAAGAGCACTCGCCCGGATAGCGAAGGGATGTGGGTTCGAGTCCCACCGGATGACACAGTCGATTAATTTTTGTAAGTGAAATTTGATTTAATTTCGTAAAAACTTGCAAGATAATTGCTTAAGTTATAAAAATATAAATGGTTAAGCTGATTTCATCTTAACTGATGGTTAAATATTTGTAAAAATATTTCCATTGGATACATGCGGGTACATTCCCCAAGTATTGATGAAATCGAACGCCGGCTCACTGGCGTAGCAAGCACTTGCAAAAATTCGTCGACTGACTAACGTCCTCCGTAGCTTAGTTGGTAAGAGCACTCGCCCGGATAGCGAAGGGATGTGGGTTCGAGTCCTACCGGATGACACAGTCGATTAATTTTTGTAAGTGAAATTTGATTTAATTTCGTAAAAACTTGCAAAATAATTGCTTAAGTTATAAAAATATAAAAAAGTTTGTGAGTGTGTGAGTGTGTATGTTTGTTACTTCTTCACGCAAAAACTACTGAACGGATATGGATGAAATTTGGCACAGAGATAGATAATAGTCTGGAATAACATATAGGCTACTTTTCATCCCGGAAAAAAACACAGTTCCTGTAGGATACAGAAATAGTAGTTTACGCGGGTGAAGTCGCGGGTAATAGCTAGTTGGAGCTATAAAGAGATACCATAGTCAGTAAGTTTAGTCCGCCTGTAGAAACTAGTCTTATTAATGTTTATTGTCTCGCCACGGGCCCGGGCATTGACTGGGACCTACAAGATCGTAAATAAGTCTGGAACGTAGCTATGGGTCCTTCTCGTAAATCAATAGCATTGTATCGGTAATAGTCTCTTTTATTTTATCTGCTGTCGTTTGTTTTTAGTTTAGGTTTTGTAAACACTGCTACTTTTAAGCACTAGTTAGTCGTCTACTTGCAGTGATTCAGTAGCTAGAATAGCAGTGATTCAGTAGCTAGAATAACACGTATACTAAGAATGAAAGTTTAGCGTTCCTATGTCAAATCAATTCTTCGTAGTTTTAACATAATCTTAATCGTATAACTTTAAGTTTCAAACGCTGATGTGTTCATAAAATCTGAGTTCGTCGTTGCGTTGTTGGCTCATATTTGTTTAGTTATTTGGAAGATATTCAAGATTTTAATTAAAGTCGTCGGTTTTTTGCCTTTTCCACATTAGGTTAGGCCAACTAGACATATTTGGCGTGCGCGTCGTCACTCGGATCTCGGAATATCTTGTAATATAGCTCGATGATGGAATGTCGCCGCTTGCAGCAAGGCGAGCCACGAAGATTTTCCTTAAATATTTCCATTCGCTAGATGTTAAAATAAAATACAGTTTCTCATTCTTCACGTTGTTTGGATTTCGTTATAAATAGGTACCTAAACAGTTGTTACATCAATTATATTCCTGTATTTCCATCTTCTATGTCTCGTCGTTTTCCGTGTCTAATAATAAACGACTATGTTTGGTAATGAATAACAATATGTCTCGGACAAATGCAATGAAATTAACTCATTGGGTTTGATCTAAATGTAATTGATACCTGTCATCAATTGCGCATAATCTATTAACGGAACTGCGTTTTGGTGTCCTCAAAACATCGACACGTGTTTCGTTTTTTTTTTGTTTTCTCGGTATGGGCTTGTTTACCTTTACTATTGTTCGTATGGTTGGATTGTTGTATTTGGGCGTGGAACACTCAAGGTTGCTGGTACGAAGACGATACCGGTCCAGACGCACCTACCATATTGACAATGTTACATGAGATGCGTCACCGGTAGCCACCGGTTGTATTTCTACGCAATATCGGACTAGTATGAGTCATCCCTATTTACTTGCCCGATGATAGTATCCAATGATCAAACCAGTATGCGTCTGTCATTCTCCTGACGCGGTCAAGCGCTGCGACCACTCTGCGACCGACTCACATTGACCTCACGTTTTACGCGGTATTGGTTTCAGCTGTGGAATTAACACCTTATGTTTTATTCATCGACATTTACTCATCAATCAGCAGTCGTGATGTGGTGATTGTGAACAGTGCAAAAACTTTATTGCTCAATTAGCTTCTCGATACAAATGGAGCGAATCGACTCCAAGGATTGCTAGCCGCGCTCACATGTCGCAGATAAACATATTCTAGTCAGTGATGTGTTTGTGTGAATTATAAAGTTAAAATGATGTTTGAATTGATAATCGGCGTCGCCGCGTTTTTGTACTTAATATGGAAATATCTGTTGTCTAACAAACGGGATCAACTCACGATAACACCTAATAGTGAAACTCAAGAAATTAAGATTCAAGAGGCATCCCAAGATCTCATAAACCATGAGGATGTTGAAAAGAACGAAACTGTAATAAAGAAACCACGAAAAATAAATATTGTATCTAAACATGAGTCACACAATACTACAGAAGGCTTTCCCTTGAGTGAAAACCCTAGAATAGAGATTTTGGAACCTGTTATTCATAGGTTATCTGTAAAATCTACTGAACCTAATAACCTTATAGCACCAAGTGCACAGCTTGAAAAATTAACAAAACCTCACAGCGAAGCAAGCGGTGTTGGAAAAAAAATTTCTTCGGACTTACTAAATAATGCCCTTACTACGTTGAGTTCCAAAACTGTAGAAGAAATCCTTTTAGTCAACACAGATATCCAAGTGGTGCCACAAATCAAACCTATTGAATTTAATGATGTGATCTCTCCAAGCCAATTGCTACAAAGACAAAAAGAAAAATATACCAGCAAAAACATTAAAAGGGAGAGTCCACCAAAAGAAAGATTAGCAGAATTTCTTGAGAAAACCGTTTTTAGCGATGACAAAATTCAGTCTATCATACAAAATTTGTCGTTAGATCAAACTGATTTACCAGAAGCTGAAGCATTCAGTATTTTAAAAAAAGCTCCCACTCACGATGAATTCAAACCAGTGATAAGTGAAAGAGCTGTGAAGTTACAGGATTCTATTGATGAGATAGCTAATAAGATTAAGCAATTTAAGGACGATAAAGCTAATGAAGTAAGCCATAACGAAACGAAACTTGAAGATGCGGAAGTAGTAGAAGAGGCTAAACCTTTCTTTAAACGTCTCCAAAAACAGCCAGGGTTTCCAGGAGGTCTCAATTTCGGGTCGGTTATAGGAGAACTGAAGAATAAGACGAAGAATGGTGGACTAAAGCCTGTTTTCAAGAAATTCGACCCGGATTCAGACTATTCTAGTCAACTGCCGAGTGCACAGGCATGTTATTTGATTATTTATTAGTTCATACTTATAATAGGTACAGTTAGAAGAGTATCACGAGTTCTTGTCTTATGCATTTATAGTTTACCGCTGTATTGTACTTTATGGAAATAAAACGACTGAACACTTTAACTTTAGTCTTGAATGAAGCGATCATAGCCAAAAATATCTATTTTGGCTATGATCACTTTGACTTTAGTGGCAAAAATTTCGTACGTATTGACCCGTTCACTAGGTACGTCTATATATACATCGTCATTTCAAAACTTTGTTACTATTTGGTGATTCCGATTAGGTATAGGTAGGTACTGCCGGGAGTAATGCGGCCGATAGACGTTGCATTATTTTTAATTACTGGATTACACATTCGTAGCGTAAATTCTGTAATTACAATCATAATTGTGCCAATTAGTAAAGGATATCCAATATTATTTCAGTGCCTGTTGACTACTAATTTCGTAATATATTATACTAATATATTGCATTTATAGCTTAATGAATATATCATTAAGTTAGTAAAACTGATCGTAAAAATTATCTGTATGATATCAATTTGCTTAGTAAATTTTTTTTCCTAATTTGATTTTACTCATTACAATACTAACTCTTATCTTGTCGATTAAGAAATACAACTTATTCAAATTGTCATTAATTACAACAAAACACTAACAAATCGTCGTTAAAGTCATTCGGCGTCATCAGAACGAACAAATTTTAATTAAAATCACACAGTTACATGACATAATACTAATAATGTTGAGCTTATTATACCACCAAAGAGACTTAGATCAAATCTAAGACGCAACAATAGAATATTTTACCTATGGCGGAAGAGTTATTATGACTCACTTTAATGTTTCACACTAGTTTCTAGAGCCCATCTATCTTCTAATTCCCGCCTGAGTCCTCGCATGCCTGCGAGGTGCAAGGGTGCGGTAGACGAGACTGTTCTCGTGATTTGGTTCGGAGATTTGAATTTAGAAAAGAATGCGATTTCAGTATTTCGAAATTCGAATAACCCAACCGCCGCCCGAACCGCTCATGGTATCCGTTCTCGTCTACCCCCGCGCCCCTCTACCCTCTGGCGAGGACTCGGGCGGTCGGATTATAGTCCCTAACCATGTTTTAATTTAATCAAGTTACCCATCTTCATTAAATCATGTTCAGTTCCTTGATCAATCATAATTATCTTTATGATGCATTCGTTTATTTATGATAACAATAATTTATCAGCCTATTTAGAAAAGCTTTTATCTATAGGGATCATACATTTTTCCCGCTTTAACACACTTATTTGTTTCTTACGTTTACGCGAATTGTTGAACTCATTAAAACACAATTTTACGGATTACTTCGCGATTTATTTACTTTTTTTTTAAACCAGACGTTTCGAACACTACAGCGATCGTGGTCACAGGGAAACTAAGGTATTATTTGTCATTACAAAGTTTTGAAAAATTTTAACTACCGTCACTCAATAATATTAATTTACGTTCCTATTTACGTAGAAAGGGCTAACCGTGTCTTGAGATCTTGCAGTGCTAGATGTTGCTTTGGTTTTTGCTAGAATAGGATCCCATGCCGGTAGAACTTTCCAACCATCTTCTATATTGAAATCTATAGTGACCACGATCGCTGTAAAGTGTTCGAAACGTCAGGTTTAAAATAAAATGTAAATAAATCGCGAAGTAATCCGTAAAATTGTGTTTTAATGAGTTTAACACACTTTTTGTGTTCTTTGTACTAATTTATTATGTCTCTGCTTCCGTGTAAGTACTATGCCAACTATTGACAGTTAGCACTAATGGCAATAGTATGTACTAAAGTTGTAGGTACTTCTCTAATAAACTTATTATTTTACTCTTTGACAAGGTAGGACAAGAAAAGCAATTTAACTTGAGGGTATGTTGTGCTGATGATTTTTATCCTTCTTTCTGTATTCAGTTTTATTAAAGGAAATACGCTTACGCTTTACATGAAAATCTTCCTAACTGAATTAGTACCATTAATTAATAAGATAAAGCTTGAATTTGTAGTCTGAATTATTTTTAGTTTCAAGAAATTCGACCCGGATTCAGACTTTTCTAGTCAACTGCCGAGTGCACAGGCATGTTATTTGATTATTTATTAGTTCATACTTATAATAGGCACAGTTAAAAGAGTATCACGAGGTTAAAAGAGTATCACGAGTTCTTGCCTTATGCATTTATAGTTTACCGCTGTATTGTACTTTATGGAAATAAAACGACGGAACACTTTAACTTTAGTCTTGAATGAAGCGATCATAGCCAAAAATATGTATTTTGGCTATGATCGCTTTGACTTTAGTGGCAAAACAAAACACTATCAAATTGTCGTTAAAGTCATTTGGCGTCATTAGAACGAACAAATTTTAATGAAAATCGCATAGTTACATGACATAATACGAATTATATTGAGCTTATTATACCACCAAAGAGACTTAGATCAAATCTAAGACGCAACAATAGAATGTTACACCTATGGCGGAAGAGTTATCATTAATAATGTTTCACACTGGTTTCTAGAGCACATCTGTCTTCTAATTTTCCGTCTGAGTCCTCGCATGCCTGCGAGGTGCAAGGGTGCGGTAGACGAGACCGTTCTCGTTCGGAGATTTGAATTTAGAAAAGAATGCGAATTTCAGTATTTCGAAATTCGAATAACCCAACCGCCGCCCGAACCGCTCATGGTATCCGTTCTCGTCTACCCCCGCGCCCCTCTACCCTCTGGCGAGGACTCGGGCGGTCGGATTATAGTCCCTAACCATGTTTTAATTTAATCAAGTTACCCATCTTCATTAAATCATGTTCAGTTCCTTGATCAATCATAATTATCTTTATGATGCATTCGTTTATTTATGATAACAATAATTTATCAGCCTATTTAGAAAAGCTTTTATCTATAGGGATCATACATTTTTTACGCTTTAACACACTTTTTGTTCTTTGTACTAATTTATTCTGTGTCTGCTTCCGTTTTGATATGTGTAAGTACTTTGCTAAGTATTGACTGTTAGCACTAATGGCAATAGTAGGTACTAAAGTTGTAGGCACCTCTTCTAATAAACTTATTATTTTACTCTTTGACAAGGTAGGACAAGAAAAGCATTTTAACTTGAGGGTATGTTGTGCTGATGATTTTTATCCTTATTTCTGTATTCAGTTTTATTAAAGAAATACACGTACGCTTTACATGAAAATCTTGCTAACTGAATTATTACCATTAATTAATAAGATAAAGCTTGAATTTGTCGTCTGAATTATTTTTAGTTTACCACGGTTTCCTGTCACATGACGATAACCAAAATGTCATTGATGAAATGTTTCATTCAACTCATTGATAAAAATTCTGAATGTGTCATTGAATTAACAGGCTACATTTGCATAGTGCACGCTCTCGTATTATTAATTGCTATCTCTTTGTATGAACCATTGATTACATAAATTTTTTTTTGCTCTGACTTATGTAGGCAAGCAGAGATTAACTGATTTTATGATTGTGTATTTATGCTTAGGAATAGTCAATACGTTATTAGTCTTAATTGCGCTACTGCAAATCACTTAACGATGTTGTAATTTGATGTTAGTACGATGTAGTTACTTATTAATTAAGTAAGTTAATATTAACGTAGTCCCAAAATGTAATTTATCATTAAATTAGCAGTAAAAATCTCGTATATACCTATGTGGTGGGTGCTGTATTTTCATAACATCGTCAATCTCATGAGTTCATTAAATTCAAAATATATTAGCTACCCGGCCTAGCGGGCGCAGTTTAAAAAAAATAAACCCTTTGTCACAGAATACCGTAGCTATCTGCTGTTGAAAGAATTTTAAAAAATCATTTTGATTCAGTAGCTCTATAGATTACTTCAAATAAACATTTACTTCGAATAAATAGTCATACTCACATCTCTTTCATCTCTCATCATCATACTCACTAACTTTACCTCTTTTTAAAATAAGTATAGATTTAGTTCTCTTTCAAAAACGTAATTACATTCCATTCGGGTCATACATCTGTAACTATAGCGTTAGTTAAAATGCTCATATACAAGCGATAGCCGAATATCTTTTTTTCTACCCTTTGTGTTACAAGTGTTTTATTAGTTTCTTTCTTTTAATAAAGACAATGCCTTTTTATTGTTACAGGAATCTCTAAATGCGTCTGTGGACGAAAAGAAAAAGGTGCAAATCGAGGACAATGAGCTGGGCCAGAACATTCTAGCAGACAGGCGGAACAAGCTAGAAACAGCGGCTCAGGTAATTTGAAGCCATAAAAGTTTTTTTTTCTGTATATAGGCCCACAGGGGCCACTTATACACGTCCCAACATATTATATATTTTAAGCCCTACCACTGCTTTGGGACAAATTGTGGGATAGTGCTGAGAAGAAGCAGCGCAAGAAACTCAGTCACTACTGTCAACGCCTCTTTTAAAAAGAGTATTTGGATAGGTACAGAAATTGTACTAGTTAGTGCAAACTGGTCCACACGTCTACATCATTCAAAGATTCGCCTACTTTATAATAACCTGTGTGTGAAGTTCTGTTTTACAAGTCCTCGACATCATTAGACAGGTACAGTCGCGAGCATAATATGTAAACACACAGATTTAGACAGAAAGACTTAATTATAAAGACCGGAGTTCACATTCGTATACTTTTCATTGCTCGTGATTATAAATTCCAAACTTCCCCATCGAAATTATAAAATGCAAAGATCGTAAGCGCCTTTAAGTACTGCGACATTTACATTGTTATCTAGATGGGTGGACAATATGGACATATTTCATCTTGCCGGTAGACATCCGTAAGTGGTGCTTAGGGTCTCCAATGTATATTTTTTGTATTACCTGGTCAGTTAGAAAATAATTGTCGAAAAAAATATAACACGACATCTTAAAATAGTCACTGTATACATACTTTATCAGCTATTTCTTTTTACTTAACTGCAGGAAAATCTACCCTTCGTAAAGGTAATATTAAAGACATTGAAGATATTTGCCAGATATAAAATCACAACTTTACTTTTTACAAGTTTCATACGAAAAGAGGCCCTAGAAGTTTTTTGTTGTTGATCAAATTCAAAGGTCACATTTTATTTGAATTAATAATCTTTGTTTAAAAAAAACTGATACTTCACACATGGACTAAA
Organism: Pyrausta nigrata; assembly: GCA_949316185.1. NCBI lineage: Eukaryota > Metazoa > Arthropoda > Insecta > Lepidoptera > Crambidae > Pyrausta > Pyrausta nigrata. The sequence continues at coordinate 13,044,388 of OX438949.1, read as the reverse complement.
CGGTAATAACTCACATAAGATGCCCATCTTTGATTGTTGCGTACATCCTCATTACAATGGGCATATTGAACGAAATGAGTTCTTATATTGACATTAAACGCTTATTGAGCCGGAGACCTTGCTGTAATTTATTGTGGGCCTTCTTTATATCCTCCACTCATTCGCACGTTTAAAAGCTTAGGGGGAGACCCTTATTTACTTACCTATAAATATCTTAGTTACGAGTAAGCAAAGCGCCCAAATATTTTGGCTAAAATTAAGTGTATTTCCTTAGATTACCTAATATTCGTATATGCAGCCTGAAATCCTAATCCTGAAATCCTGTCACTAGCAAATTAGTTATAATTGATTCAGTAAGTAACCGGCTGTTCTTAAAGCTACCTGGCGTCATGTAAGTCACTAATTAGCAAAGGCTAGAAGTACAAAATCTTCGAACGCATATTTCTTTTAAACTATTTATATCTAGGGTGCAGTGAAAAGTTATTTGGAAGGTAGAAATAAAAGGCTTCTTGAATACTAATCCATTAAGTCTGCCAACTTTCAATTAACAAAAGGGCCCCGCTGGCACAGCACAGTTTTTTCTTCTTCATTAATTTGCAAAGGTTTACCTTTGCATTTTGAAGTACATAAATCGATAGGTAGAAATAAATAGTCGATTATTTAGGACCTAAACCGTTAATATATGGGGTCCTGCTGCATATAATGTTTACCTATCCATAAGTTCTATCCATAAGGTAGCTTTGATATAGTGTATAAGGAGAGGTCGGTATTCGATTGGCTTAAGTATATCCATATGTAATATAAACCTGCCTCCTAATTTGGTTCAATTGTAGATTTAATTCTGTCTTTATACATACCCAGGCCAAGTTTCAAACAAGTTTTAAAACAATTGTCTTAAACTCTTGGAAAATAGTGCAAGCGCCACAGTGTCGCTTAAATCATATGTCGGCCTTAACACCGCGTTCGAACGGCCCAAAAATAATTGCGTTTATAAGTGTAGCCTTTGCACTTGAGGCTGCGCGTACGCAAAAGATCAAGGCTTTTCGTTTTGTAACATTTCCTATGTAATATTGGACAGATATAATGCATTTTAAGTAGCATTGCAAGTGCATTTTAACTGCAATGACGGCATGGTTTTATCCTATAAAGTAAAAATGACACGTAATTTTCGTTAATTGGTAGTACATACGTATTAATGGTTTACTAGAGAGAGAATAAAATAATAAGATTAAAATCTTTATTTCGACCAATCACAGATTATATCATCATCATCAAATTTAAGAGCTAGGCTCTTGTCGGTGGAGTTTTTTCCATTCCTCTCTGTATTACTCTCTCTTCACAGATTATAGTACAAATTGTTGTTAGTAAGAGAAAATTGATATTACTTTAGACTAGTTATTAATAAAATAGTTTAAATCATTAAATTAAAAAAATAAATTGCTTATCATATTTTATTTAAATTTATTATTTATTATGATCTCACAATATACTCCATCTGTAGTTGAATAGTTTTGTTGCATGGAATGAGAACTGTGTCCATTACATTAGTTTAGGTCTATCATGTACTCGTATGTGTGCTAGTCCAAACCGCTAAATGAAAACACCAACCAACCACGTTTTGCTCTAAATGTCAAAAAACGTTTTTTTATGGCGATTGAACGTAAGTTTGCCGCCTTGGACTGACCCTTTTTTAATTCCGGTAATGACACTGCGTGAGTAACGGCTTGATAGTGATTCATTTAACCACAACACGGGAATTATTAGGAACCATAATTCGCGAAGCATAATTCGCTAACAATGAGTTTGAGTAATCAACGACTTGGTAGTTTTTAATATTTTTTAACACTCACAGTGTTGTTTCTTATTTATATAAGTTTAAATAAGAAACCAAAAATTCGCATACAGGTAGGATTTGAACCTACGATCTTTGGCTAACCGGGCCAAGACCTTTGGCCTATATCAACGACTTGGTGTCAAACGAAAAGGTTATAAATGAGCTTATTTACCTTTGTCGTTAGTATATAGAAGATTTATTTTGTTTTCTTCGAATTTTATAGTAGGTGTACCTTGTTTACGAGTATTCCTATCACTGTTTGGTAGAGATGTTCCTTTGTGTGCTAGCGGTTTCCCGTGACTTTTACCGCTCAAATGTTGGGTTTCTAATATAAACTACCATTTCATTCCCTATTTCACCTCTTAAAGGTCGCGGCATCGCGATACAGGGCCACTTTTCAGTAGTTCTTTTTCTACAGTACGGTTTTGAAATTGGAATTAATTTTCTGCCCAACTTAATTTATTTTACTAAAGTTGCCATTACTCAAAACTTTGTGTACCCACAGTTGTAAAACTACTTCTTTAGTAAAGATTTATACCCTGAACAATAATAAAATACAAAAAAATAACATTTTAATTAAGGCGGTCCTGCACGAAATTGAGAAAATAAACGTATTTCGAAATCACTTGTACGATGAACTGAATTAGTTAAATACTTAAAAACAACTTATTTACGTTAGCCTAATCATCGCACAAGGTCCTGTCTTGTTGAAATTTGAAACAAATTATTTATGATATAATAAACATGACTGACTTGTAGCTAATGATATCTAAGAGCATTTTTTTTTTCAAAAACTTGGTAATTTTTACGCATGAAACAATTTTTAACACAAATGTCTGATGGTCTTGCGCATTGCGCAGAATAAAACTATTGTTCTGATTAAATCATCAAGCAAATGGATCTAATTACTAATATTAATAAGTTCGATTCTGTTAGATGATCGTTTAGACATACTCGACTTGCTTCGATCTGCACCCCCTTAATTTATTTTAACGATGTTTTACTAAAAAGGTTTGTTTTAATGAAAATTTAAAAACAACCCCAAGTTTATTAGTACAAGGATTTTTTGTCGGGAATAACCTCCTTGTTCTCCCTGTTTCGTTTGATCCCTGGATGGCCCCTGTAGATAGACACACTCGTATTTGTAAAATTAGTATAGATATTTTTAATGTATTTGTGCTAACCCAAGATTCACTTACCAACAGGGATGGCGCAAACGGGTCCCCCAGAACGATGCGTCCAACTTCACCGTGGCGGGGCGGCTCGAGCGCGACAAAGTTACGACTACCCCGCCCCTGACGCCACCCCCCGTGTTGTCGCCTCCCGTTACCGCTGTGGCCTCGCCTGGAATACCAGCCCCGAACACATTCAGGTAAAAATTAACAGCTACTCTGGTGTCCAAGTCATAGCTTAGTGTACCAGCCCCGAATACATTCAGGTGGAAATTAACAGCTGTAGATTAAAAACTAGTACATTGCGTTCGAAATTATGAGGTGCGTTGATGCCCTCCGTCGCCGCTGTGGCCTCACCTGGTATACCAGCCCCGAACACGTTCAGGTAAAGATTGTCAGCTATTTTGTGAAGTAATATTATTACATAGCGTCTGTCAAGTGACACAACCGCTACGCTGCCCCTGACGCCCTTGAATAGGTTTAGTGTATTATGAATCATTAACCAGAGTTATAAGAATGAAATTTCCTTGCAATGTATTTCGGGAAGTGTCTAAACGAAAAGATGCTCGACTCAGAGGCGAGCTTAATTACACCATATTTTTTGTGACATTGAGTAGTTTTTGAATACCATTACAGAGTAATACTTCTGAGCGTAGTACTTGTATTTATTCTGTGACGGCGGGACTAATCTGACTTATTATTTACAGATCTCGAAAGCAACCCTCTTCCCCCACGAACGGGTTCCCCTCCGGCCCTCTCCGGTCCGCATCGTGCGCGGTTGTCAGCGCGGCGGCGGTCGACAAGCCGAAGGAGCAGGCGCGGCCTGACCGGGAGTCCTTCAAGCGGAGCCACTCCGTCAGCGAGAGCATCGGCGCTAGGCTTGAAGAGAGTGAGTCTCGTTTGTAGTCTGATAAGCCTGATAGATCCCGAGATTCCTGTGATAGATCCTGCACCCTGCCCTACGTGCAGGGGGCGAGGAAGCGCCAATCGTACGTGATTGTCATAAGAAATTCCTTTCACCGCAACATCATGGTCCTCGCTGATATCTAGCATGTCTCTGCACCTCTGGTGACCGTAGGAAGGTTGCGGACAACTTTTCGGTCTAAAGCAGCGTTTTATCTGCAATAAAGTAAGAAAGCTTTTGTGCACTGAGCTATTAATTTAGCGAGAGCATCAACTAATCCAATCTGAGACGCATGTGATATTATTATGCGCAATAAACACACTTATGCAGGATCAGTTTAGAAACACCAATACCAATGTTGAGTGCCAAGCCAATGGAGCACGTGCGGCCTGACCGGGAGTCCTTCAAGCGGAGCCACTTCGTCAGCGAGAGCATCGGCGCTAGGCTGGAGGAGAGTGAGTCTCGTTTAGTGGCTCAGAAAACGAAAAAACTGAGCGTGATTCTTCTAAGCCTACTTTTAAGTGCACGCCGTCTCTTTTTCTACTGAATAATCGAAAAAAGACTGATAACATTCGAAACATCAAACTGAACAGCTGTCGGTGTCTCAGTAAATTACAGAATAGTTTTTAAATATTTTTAACACTCACAGTGTTCTTTTTTATTTATAAGTTTAAATAAGAAACCAAAAATTCGCACACAGGTAGGATTTGGCCCGGTTAGCCAAAAGACGTGGGTTCAAATCCTACTTGTGTGCGAATTTTTGGTTTCTTATTTAAATTTATATAAATTACAGAATCCATAGACAATTTAGTAAAAATATCAAACTATGACACTGACAGCTAAAATTAGACAAATATAAAAAAAAGAGAAAAGAAGCACTTAATTTGATGTTATGTTTCTTTTCGTTTCTCTAACAGAGAGAGAGACCTATTATACGTTTGGACAAAGGTTTATTTTAATCCCTGACACCTCTTAATTTACTTACTTTCTTTCAGAAGACGAGGTATCCCCCGGCGCGGAGAAGACCGGCTGTCCTGTCCGGGTTCCGCGGGCAGACGATGAGACCTTCCACGCGTTCTTTGCGCCACTACAACAGCAGGAGAAGTCCAACGACCTTGGAGTAGACGTTGACCTTGATGCCATCGACAGCGGCTCCAGGCAGTTGTAAGTTGACAAATCCATAATATCTGTTTTTTTCGGTTGCTATGGCAACATATCTTTATGATGAGACCTACCACGCATTCTTTGCGCCACTACAGCAGCAAGAGAAGACCAACGATCTGGGGGTAGACGTTGATCTTGACGCCATCGACAGTCCTGCTCCTGGCAATTGTAAGTTGACAAAACTATTACATCTGGTCTTTTCGGTTTCAAATCAGATCGATCTGTCGCCATGGAAGTCGTTGATCTTGACGTCATCGACAGTGGTTCCAGGCAGTTGTAAGTTGACGACATCTTTATTACAGTTCAGTTTACACGATGAAACTTTCCACGCGTAATTCGCGCCACTACAGCAGCAGCAGGAAACGAAACGTAACCGTATCGCCTTTCGCCCCGCTGTCAAATAGACGAAACCAGAGCGGATTGACAGCTCCATTATGACCCTGCTACGGCTAGGCGAGACGCCGAGTTTATGTTTCGCCGTCTGCGAGTTTGTCCTAGTTTGTGTTTCAAGTGCATAAATTGGTTTTTGGCCTATGTTTACCAGTAGAGATCCTGCGGCTAATATTAATGATGATGAATTTTAATATAACAACTTTTGTCAAGCCCGCTGGTATTAATTAAGAAAAAAAGAAAATACATTTTTTGGCATCCTCATGCAAGCACACAACACTATTTTAAAAGTAATGAGGGATTATCCTAGTGTCAAAAATCAGTACTTAAAAATCTGCTAGATGGCGTTGACCCATCTAAGTCAGGTAGCTTTTTATTTAAGAACAATGCTGGTTTTAGCGTTTAATATGTTATAATATATACACACGTACTACGAGGTCATGTTTAACAATTTAGTGATCATCAAGACGTTTTTTCTATTAAACGTTATTTTTAACTGCAATTCGAAACTTGCAAATTTTTAACGTAAGTTCTTTCGCTACATGTCTTTACACATACTATTACAATAATTTGTTTTAGTTTTATGCTCAGTGATTTCGTCGCAATATTTGTATAACTTAGAGAAATAGCGCCATCTAATAACATACAATAAAACTAAAATTTTAAGTTGTCAGAAAATCCCTCATTAGAAGGAAAAATAAAAATAAAAAAGGGATACATGGGCAAAATCAAAAACGAATAATTATTATTTATGACTAGAATCGTGTGTGTTAATTTAATTTGTTTAATAAAACAAATTGAGTATTTCTCTAGATGCCAACGTTTTCTACGCAAAAACATGTTGTATATTGTAATAAATGAATTGAATTAATTACCTACAGACTGGCGAGCGAATGGGCGCGGCGGGCGAAGCGAGAACGGCGCCACGTGGCTTCCAGAAACCCGCTGAAAGCGCTCGCGGCGCGCACCGATCTCAAAGAGGAGTATGTGGCGCCACCTTCCACTATACGCGAACAGCTGTTTAAAGAGAAGGGTATGTACTACACGTATTTACTCTCAATTACTTACTTAACAGGGTGACTCAGCGACCCAAAGTGAGTCTTGGCCTCCGACACCAGATCACGCCATGCATTTCGGTCTTGCGATAATTCTTGCCAGTCGCTATGGCCGAGGTTGAGCAGGTCTTGAGCTACAATGTCTTTACAGGAAGAATATTTACTCTAAGGTTTCTATTTATTATTTAGTTTTAATCGGTCAAAAGGCGGATAAGGGTATTTACACGAGAAATGTAACTGTCAAAGACATGCTAGGGTGAGCATATTTCAAATCAAATGATTTTCTTAGCGACAACATCGCTACCAATCTTGACCTGCAATGTTTCCGTTTTACTACTTGGTGTAAATCTTAGAAATAAATTAATCACGGCTATCCACCACCGATTTTGCATCTCAAAGGTGATTTTGAGCTTTGAGCAGAGAGCTGCAGACAAAAAACAGAGTTCCGATTCCCGCCTGAAGCTAGCTTTTTTTTTATTCGAAATGGGTTTTCTTCTGACTCTAGACTAAGCCAGACGTGCCGCAAACAGAGTCGATAGTGGAGCGAGCTCACCCAGAAGAAGCCTGTTCAGTGAGTTTGAAGGTCTTTTGGGTTGTAATCCTTTGGAAACACTGAAGCAGGTAGTAGCAGAAGCAGAGTTCCACAACTTAGCTGTGCGCGTTATAAATGTTGATGAGAAGCGCTTAGTTCGTGTTTTATTTTTTAAGTAGGTAGGTATATTATATACAGTATTCGCATTGTTATTTAATACTAAACAAACCAATTTACTTCTCTCTAGTAACTGCCAACTGCGGCCTAGCGGCTGAAGCTCTAGCAGCGCTGGCCACTAAAGAGGACTTCTCTAACGTGGCGTTGCGTAGCGCGTCCACTACGTGCGTCCCAGCGAACGGGACCAAGCCGACGATGCTGATGCAAGTTAAAGGCAGGAGGCGCGTTCAGGTTGGTATAATAATACGGAGGGTATTAAAGTTTGATTTTCGTTGCTTGGCGAAAATTTTTAAAACTTCGTTACTTTATATTGTGATGTCATTAAATGATGTATGTTTAATTACCACAGGAGGTTGTTATTTTTGTGTCTAGCTTATTTTTACAACATTTGCCTACGAAACACAGACTTCACAGCGCTTTGTTTCTTAACTCTTCTAACTGCATCGGGGATCTAATGGTCAGCACGCTGACTTCTATCCACGAGGTCCCGGGTTCGAATCCCGGGTCGGGACGGTTGTTTCTGGGGTTTTTCTAACTTGAAATAACTCAGAAACAGTCAAAGTTGGTGGTATTGACACCCTCGTGCCTCAGAAAGCATGTTCGAAATGATGCATTCATTTCTGAATGCTGCCTCGCAAGAAGTCCATAAAAAACATTTTTTGGTGAAAAAGTGTGATTACAGATCACAGAAACAAATCCTAACCCGTAATGTAAGATTAAAATCAATCCCGGCTATTTGCGTATCCATTGAACTATCCACGTAGCCACGGCTGTCAGTGTCAAAATATCTGTTCAATGGATACGCAAACTCTTTCCCGAATCGGTTAATAATTTTTTGCTTAAAATAGAAAAGTTCTTAATTCGTCTAAAATTTTTTTCTACGTATCGTTACAGACTAGGCTCGTGGAGCCAGTGCACACGAACGTGAACCGCGGCGACTGTTTCGTGCTCACCACGCCTGACCACGTCTACCTCTACATTGGACTCTACGCCAACGTCATAGAGAGGTAAATCACTTGACATGTTGCGTCAAACAACCTCTACTTTAGCCTAGACTCTACGCTAACAACTTAAAGAGGTAAACCCCTTGACACGTTGCTCAAAAATAACCTCGACTATAGCTCTCAGTTTTTAGTACACACAACAAAGTATCAAGTCAAACACTGCAACAACTTGTGCTGATGTAATAGGGTTTATTATGTAACATATGTGCTGGCCACTAACTGCACATATTATTGCTTTAATTATTTATCTAGGTAGCAAATTTATTAGGTAGACAAAAAATGGGGGGGGGGGGGGGGGCTGTTGCTAGATGTCAGCAGGGACGTGTAGTGTTGCGGGAAAGGAGATTGATGAACGTCGCGTGCGTTTGGCTCTTCCTCAATGGCGCAAGGGGCAAGCTTGGAGGCACGAACTTGTTGGACTATTTACAGAGTTTAATTTCATTTGTTTTATTCTGCCATTTGTTTTTGACACATATTTCCCTTTCCCACAGAAACCGCAGCACCGACATAGCCCTCCACATCCACAACACCAAGGACTTGGGCTGCAAGTCCACCGGCCTCGTCAAGATCGATGAGCAGACGAAGAACTACTCCAACAAGCACTGGAACCAGTTTTGGTCGCTGCTGGGTGTCACTGACAACGTTGAAGAGTACAAGCCTATTGAGACTGGTAAGATAATGTAGATTTTCAACATAACACTCTTCTTAACCGTTAATATGCCTTAACGTGGGTCCGCAAAATATATTAATCAGCTAAAAATGCACATAAATGTCTTTATTCACATTCGCCGGTATTCGCCGGAAATCTCTTAAAAATTGTGCAAGAAAAATTAACTCAGGATTTCCACTTATTAACACTACCAACTGATTAAAAAAATATAGATTCGTCTTGATTAGTCCACTATCTTTATCTGTCAAATATTATGACTGAGTGCGTTGAATCAATCATAGCATTGATGTGTCAAGACAAAGCGCTTGCGTCATCAATCGAAGAACGGAAAGCGCAATCCTGTTGGTTTTTTTTATTTATTTATTTAGGAACACAAAACGGAATAACATCACAAAATACACGATATATAAGGTCGCTTTTTAAAAAGTGGTGAAATTAAAAGGGCAATTACAAAAACATTAATGAAACATTTTCGTTTTAAAAAAACGAATTTCTTTATACGCTAGTTTTCGAGAAAATCGCAAAAAACTATTTTGATTTAAACGTAAAATAAAACACCCCGTGTAGCTTACGTAGTACGTTCGGTGCGCAGGTTCGGTGTAGCAATGAATTCGATAAGGACGCCACTATGCTCTCTCGCACTCCCACCTTACACGTGCGACTGGCCGGCGGTTCGCCTCACTCGCGGTCTGTCGGCGTAGTCAAACACGCCGACAAAGGTGCCGCCATGCCGGCACACGGAAACACGCGCCGCGGCTAACACGTGCCGAGCCTCACCCCGCTACCGCTCACTGCTACCCCCGCGCCCGCAACAAAACTTCTCCCGCTTCCTGATAGCAGAATGCCATATTCAGGTATTCCTGGGCGTTATACCGATACGCCATGATGAAATGTTCCGGACGTAGCGCGCGCGCACAACCCAGTGAATTGTTTTATGCGGACTGAACTCTTGCGCTGCGTGCGCTCTGCGGCACTACTAGCACGTTTTAATAATTAAAATCATAGGGCCCGGTTTATCTAAAATATTTAGAAGTTCTGTTAAAGTTTTACCACTTTATAAAAGGCGACCTTATATGAGATTACATAAATTTTAGGCTGAATATTATCACAAAGTATGTGTCCATTAAAGAAAATCAATCTTAAAAGAATCTTGGCAGCCTATCATTCATCATTATTTTTTTCGATTTTCCAATCTAGTACAAAGATACTCTTATTTGCATCCTAATACCGATACCAGCCATACTCACTTTCATGTTTTTGCTATAGGTCACGTGGATGAAGACGAAATCTACGAATCGTGCATTGTCCAAACCAACATGTGTTACGAAGTGATGGACGACGAACTGGTGCCTATCAAGGATTACTGGGGCCAGATGCCCAAGATCGCCATGCTGCACCAGTCCAAGATAATCGTCTTCGATTTCGGCTCAGAAATGTACATCTGGTACGGGAAGAACGTACCCTTAGAAAGCAGAAGACGTGCCGCTCAGCTAGCCCAAGAACTATTCGACGAAGGATACAACTATGAAGAGTGCCACATAAACCCACTCAACGCGGCCATGTATCAAGGTGCGCGTGACTCCGAATCCAATGGAGTCACGAAAACGTCCAAAAGTAGACCAGAATGGGCGATCCTCTCCAAAATCACACAACACATGGAAACTATACTGTTCAAAGAGAAATTCCTCGACTGGCCCGACTATTCCCGAGTGATCAAAGTGAAAGCGCCAGAAAACAAATCGAACAGCGTCGAAATAACGCCATGCGACGCCGAAGAAATGTGGTCGAACGAGTACCAGGACCCAGATCTCATTTTAGAAGGGTCACACATCGGTCGCGGCACGAACTACTTCGACAAAGAGAACATGAGACACTATGACATTAAAACTAAGTCGGTCTGTAAATGGGTGATACAGGAATACGATTTTCAGAAGGTGGAAAACGATGCTGAGATCGGAGAGTTCTTCTCTGGTGACAGTTATATCATTCGATGGGAGTACCAAATCACTGTGACGGGTAGAGAGCTGAATGGCAAGCCGTCTAAACACAATGTGACTGGGCGTGATCGTTGCGCGTATTTCTGCTGGCAGGGCAAAGATGCTTCGTCCAATGAAAAAGGTGCAGCCGCGTTGCTGACTGTCGAATTAGACAGAGAGAAAGGTCCCCAAGTGAGAGTAGCCCAAGGCAACGAACCGCCGGCATTCCTGAATCTCTTCCAAGGAAATTTGATCATCCACCAAGGGAAACGAGACACCGATAAGAGTCGGTATCGCTTGTTCGTCACTCGCGGCAACTTATCCAACGAAGCGTATCTTCTTCAAGTGCCGTGTTCCGTCAGACAGCTTCGTAGTCGAGGATCGCTTCTTCTAGTCGACACAGAGAAAGGATGTCTATATATCTGGCACGGGGCGCGTAGTTTGAAACACACAAAGAACATTGCCATAGAGTTAGCGAACAAACTGATCGCCAGAAAGTCTGGATATCTGTTTGGAGGGAACGCGTGCGACGTGAAGATAACTGAGGTCAAAGAAGGGGAGGAGCCTAAAGAGGTGTTGGAGGCGTTGGGCGTGGCTAACAAGCAGCACTATAACTCGGTGCTCGGTGGGGGGAGGGACGTGGGGGGGGACGTGACCCCGCGGTTGTTCCACTTCACGGATCTGGGCGGGCAGTTCGAAGCGAACGAGGTGCTGTCGCCGCTGAGGCACGAACATCTGGTGACACCCTTCCCTTTTGAACAAAAGGAGTTGTATTCCGCTTCGCAACCAGGTGAGAATGTGTCAATATGATGTCATTACTTTTTAATTTTAATCTCTCTTCTCAATTTTTAATAATCTAGTGTAAAGCTAAATAAATAAGACATTAGTATTAAAAGCATTTAGATCAGTAGGTATTAAAAGACTAATCCTAAAGGGTGTGTTGTATATTTGTGTTAGACTTAAGTTACTGATGAGAACAGGTACGTTTGAGTTGCATGGAACAGAGTACTTTAGTTGTTTCTTAGTGCTTTCATATATGAAAGATATTGTAATCTAATTGGTTTCTTGCTTAACGTCTCTTGTCTCAAAAAAAAACGGTAATTAAAAAACTAAAAAACCCCGACTGCGTTTCTGTGTAATTGGAAATAAAAAAATCCCAAAAACAAGACATGGTCATACCCGGGTTAAATTGGTACCCATATTAAAAATTGTATAGCATAGGGACCCATTCTGGAAATGGAGGCTTAGTGAATTTAGAGCACATACCTACCTCTAGATTACATTACAGATTACTCCAATCTACTGACGAGACGGCTGACTATCTAACATAGGTCCCAACAGATTTAAATAGTGGGACAATTTTGCTAAATTTCATTAAACTTGGGAATTTGCCCTCATCAATACATGTATTGAAAATAGTTGCTAATTGAGGTGCTACTAAATTAATAATTGTTTTGATAATGTATACGGAAAGTCCCCATAGGTCTTCGGATTTTTTCATATTTGATTCGTTAAATGTTATAATGATAACATCAGGGCTCACGTGTCTGTAGTGCAGTGGAAAATCACACTCATCAATATTAGATTTAAAAATGGACTCGGCTAGTTCTGAAGAGGAGGCAAGTTCTTTAGTTGTGCTGGGTGCAATATTGGAAAACAATTTTTCGAAAACATTTGCAACTTCTGAGTTTCATTTTACTAGCCTACTCCCATCGTGCAATGAATATGTACGATCTTTTGATTTACTTTTACATGTTTCTCTGTTTATGATGGTCCATGTAGCCTTTGCTTTGTTTTTGGAACCTGCTACTATCCTACGGAGACGGTTTGACATTAATATCTCCACATATGACTGCCTGTATACTGTCGATACGGTGTTATCGACAGCCTGTATTTTTGGTTATAACCGATATTCCCAATGTCAATCTATTGAATTTAGGACTTACAATATAATAAAAAAAACTTGTGGACTTGACTTACACAAAGGAGACATTATTTTTAGAGTAGATCTTATGACCGTAGAATATACGCTTAGATCAATCATACGTGTAGATATTGCCTGGAACTGACAGCCAAGGTGACATTTTCGATATTTAGACTCGAGTTCACCAACTTTGAAACAGCTGGTCAACATCGATTGGCGGTTAATTTAACAGAATTCCCATACAAAATATGTTAAATAATGCTAAATCGGTTGATTAAAAAATAACATGTGTTGGTGAACTTCAGGCTTAGGGATTTCAAATCCAATTTTGCGTTAACATTGACGCTAAAGCTTCAATGTTATAATCATCAGTTCTGTTTCTAACCAGTAATGGTTAAATAACTGTTACTCCAAAGTATCAATTGAATGTTATGTCATAGAAGTTGTCGTAGTGATCGTAGAAGATATTTAAAATATTAATAATATAATGGTTTTTAATATTTTTACCTCTCACAGTGTTCTTTCTTATTTTATAAGTTTAAATAAGAAACCCAAAATTCGCACACGGGTAGCTACCGTGCAGTCCATCCACCCGTTCGAAATTCTTGGTTTCTTTTGAATATTTCATTGCATGACGTCAGCGACATCTACCCGAGCTATATTGCAACAGCAGTGGGCCAAGTAGTTATTCTTTATAGTATTCATTCAACTTGAATGATAACGCTTTCGCTATTTAATGGTTTTAACGCCAAAGGTCGTAAGTACGCATCACTTACGGAACGTTTATCTTATTATCATCTAGGCATCTTAATTAATATTTTTTTCTCCATCGATTTACCAACATTGCTGGTCTCGTGCATCTTATCGGCGAGCTATCACAAAGCACTAGTTGTTTGCTAAGCACGACATAATCAGAAATACATGTTATGGAACTCTTTAATTGGCTTAAGTGATAATGTGTAATTTATTTGTGTCATGAAAACTGTAAACAAGCTGTTGAGTTTCTGAATAAATAAATAAACTTGTGCAAGTGATTATGTGTTTGCGCCGTTTGGCGTTGAAACTTTTGAACAGTGGGGACCATCCACTAAACTACTTTTTGATAAAATTTCACCTAAATTAAATTTTATATTGGAAAATAGTAAAGCTGGCTCGTTCCTCGCTCAAAGAATAATGAATAAGAAAAAAGAATAACGCAGCCAGCCAAGTATAGCTATCCAGCACTGTACCGCAGTCCTTGTCTCAAGGACACGGGTTTATTTTTGATTTAGTAGGTATTAAGTTTTATTTGATTTGTTGCATGTCTTTGTTTTTCTTTTCTTGAATAAAGTGTTGATTTTTAATATTTTTATTTATAATATAATATGTATTCGCAGCTCTGTTCCTGCTGGACGACGGCGCGGCGGTGTGGCTGTGGCAGGGCTGGTGGCCGCGCGGCGAGGACGGCGAGCTGGAGCCCGCAGAGAGAAACGCCGGTCAGTATCCGCTGCTATACTTTCTATTTATTTGGGACTAGCAGTTCCCCGCGACTTACCCCGCGCCAAGTCATATTTTCCGTACTAAGTTTCATCCCCCATTTCACCCCCCTGATGATTTTATATCGCGACAAAAAGTAGCCTATGTCCAAACAAACAATAAAATCTTTCCTCTTTATAATATTAGTGTAGACAAACGGTTTTACAATGATTCTTACTCTAGAGTTGTTTCATTGTTTTGAATGTTTGTCACGTTTGATCCACTGAGATTTAATGGTTCACTGTTATTGAAATAACAAAATTATAATTGAGGATCTTAGTTAGACAATGAAAATTTTTAAATAAGTTTGTTGTTGACATTTTGGGTTACGTAAACAATATTTTTTTCTTTGAATAAAATACTTCTCTCTTTTTCTTTGTCTCTTTTCGTTTATTCACCAGAGAAAGAGAGGGATTGAATTTAAATTTAGTATTAGACAGGGCACCCCAAAACGAATTTTTATTTTAAAATTTGCGTCTTATAGATAAAGAAAGCATTGTTTCATTTTTTATTATTACCGGGACAGTTTTAAATTGTACCAAAGTAACATTTGGCGAGAGTCTCGGTGTTGTGGTTCGTCCTCCGGACTACGAAACCAGTGGTTGTTTTTACTTAAGTTATCGATTTTTATAATCGTATACGATGCCGGTTCGTTAACCTAGTCGCTTAGTTTGGGGCTACGTATTCGGTGTTTCTTAAAAAAAAACATATATTTAACATTTTACATTTATTTAACAAATTAAATTTACCCTCTCAGGTGTAGGAGCGTTCGCAGCGCGTTGGCAGGGCATGCGAGCCGCTGCATTACGTACCTGTGAAGCGTACTGGCGCGTGGCGCGCTCGTCTCCTGATGGGGAGGCGGACGTGCGCGTGGTCGCCGCGGGGCTGGAGCCGCGCGCGTTCGCCGACCTGTTCGACACCTGGCGCGAGCACGACGAGGCGGCGGACGCTAATATTGCGGTGAGTTTTTTACTATACAGGAATTGTTTCTATTGGTGTAGCCACCTCGGCTATCTACCTAGGCTACCTGATTGCGCAAGAGCATAATGCGGCTGCGGACACTAATATTGCGGTGAGTTTGTTAGTAAGGTTACTACACAGGGCATGCGATCTGCAGCACTACTCACGTGCGAAGCGGTGGAAGCTAATATGGCGGTGAGAGTGTTTATCTTAGGAGTAGGAGCGTTCGCAACACGTTGGTAAGGCACTGGCGCGAGCATGATGAGGCGGTGGACGCTAATGCGACTGTCTCGTTGGTCTAGTAGTCAGCACGCTAGGTACTATCCACGAAGTCCCGAGTTCAAATCACGGGTCGGGCCGAGAGTGTTTGGGGTTGTTCTGTCTTGAAATAACTTAGACACAGCTCCGGAGTCAGGAAGTTGGTGGTCTTAACACCCCGTGCCTCGGAAAGCACGTTAAGCCTTAAGCCGTTGGTCCTGCGCCTGATCTCTCTACGATCATGTTGGACTGCCGTCTCACCGATGAGAGTGAAGGAACAGAGAGTGCACCAGCGCAGTTGTCTAATCTCTGTTGAGATAGGCCACTGTAGTCGAAATTCGACTAGGAGGACATTATTATATTGATGCTAACCTGTTCGACGCCTGGGGCCCAATTCTCACGCCTGCGATATTATGTCACATACGATAATTATCGAAAAAAATGGCGGATATCACAAGATTTAGATGCTACGTATTCTCGAACTATGAAAATGTCGAATACTTATCACAAAATGTTGATGTTGCGTATTCTCAAAGTATGAAAATGTCGGATATTTATCACATTTGGTGATATCCGCCATGTTTTTTCGACAAATATCGTATGTGATATAATATCGAAGGCGTGAGAATTGGGCTCCTGGGGCCCAATTCTCGCTCCTTCGATATGGACATTTTCATACTTTGAGAATACGCAACATAAAAATTTTGTGATATCCGCCATGTTTTTTCGATAAATTACGTATGTGATAAAATATCGAAGGCGTGTAAATCGGGCCCCTGGGGCCCAATTCTAGCGCCTCCGATATTATATCTCATACGATATTCGTCGAAAAAACATGGCGGATATCACAAAATGTGATAAATATCCGACATTTTCATATTTCGAGAATACGCAAAAAGAAAATTGTTTGATATCCGCCATGTTTTTTCGATAAATATCGTATGTGATATAATATCAAAGGCGCGAGAATTGGGTCCCTGGTGCGACACAGCGACGGACGCTAATTGATATTACTTACGGTGAGTTTGTTACTATAGGTATATTAAATTGTGTTTATGGATTATATTTGAAGAAACTTATATTCGGTGACGGTTGGATATGGTATATGGTTGATTTGTAATTTTTTTGTTCTACAATGCAATACGTTGTGTAGTTCTATTATATTAAGAAAATATTTAACAACGAATTTACAGCAGCTTTTAGTAAAAGACATGCTTTGTTATCCCAAAAAAAAAAACGTATTTTCATACTAAAATATGCAATAAGCACCTGTACGTCTTTAGTATGAAAACGCATTTTTTTTCAGTTGGTAGATCTTCTAAAAAAAGTTGTTGTAAATTCGCTTTTAAATACATACCTAACATATTAGAACTTCGTTACTTATTACATTGTTTTAAAATTTTAAACACGATATGATAGTGAAAGGAATGAATAAATCAGTGTAACAAAAAAGAGAGAAACATACTACCCCATATAAACTGGGAACAGGGCAAGAAAATGGTGTTACTTTTACGATGAACTTTTCGACGTTCTGCGTCTAACACTTTGCAAAGTTTTTGAGGAAAAATATAATTCAGCCAAAAAATGGTGTAAAGTGTTCGAAGAAAATTTCAAATTATAATAAATTATTAATAACGTTAAGAATACCGAAATCTTGTATATTTGTTAATACCCAATATTTACTTTCCGGTGATGGTGACGTGGTAATATTAAGTTGGTGAAGGTTGTTATTAAAATTGGTGAATGGACAAAAATAAAAATTGTTGCAAAAAATGCTTCCATGTTTATAGAAAAACTAAAAAGAAGTGGTACGGTGAACGTGTTAAATCTATTAGTTGTTACTGTTATTCACACGTCTACTTAAAACCAGATTCTTTAAAAGAAACGTAACCCTATTAGTACGCACGGCCGCACGTCAGACTACACCTTGAGGCTACCTTATTGCCTACGTAATAAGAGCTGTTTTCATAGTTCAAAAGGATAACCTGACTTTCTGCCGATTGTACAGATTGTTGTCCTTTTGAGACATAAAATGTGACATATTATAAAGTATTTTCTAAACACTATGATTTGTATACTTTCAAAAAAAAAGGGTGTTACTATTTAGACAAGACCCTACCTTCGACCGCATCGTCGCTTATCAGGGAAGATTGCAGTCAAAAGTCGGCCTATTTAAAAAAAACACATCAAAATTCTAAGATAAGCTTACCTCTAACTAACCCAATACACTGTAAAAACCGCACACTATTCTATCGCTTGTCGCACTGTATATTGCAGCACGGGTACAAAGCGGGCGAGGTGTTGTCCGGCGCGTGCGAGCTGTCGCGCCTTACCGCCTGCGACGCGGTCCTACCGCTCGCCGCGTTGCAGAGGCGCCCCCTGCCGGAACACGTGGATCCGCACCATCTGGAGAGGCATTTGGCGCCGCACGACTTTCAGGTACTGTTTTACCGCTTGTGGGTTTAGGGGCGCCCCGTCGCAAAGGCGCCCCCTTGCAGAGGCGCCCCCACACGAAGTTATAGAACCGTAGATGGATGATGATGATGATTTAGAGAAGCAAACTTTAACGTCTTGATGAAGAGTCTTAATTACATGGTGTCCAGTAAATGAAGACTACAGATTAGTTACATCATATTCTATTATGTGGCATTTTTTGTTCATGTGATATTCTCACCATTTTTGAAATTGTGACCTTAGCCTTCCTCTTTTCCTTTTCCCTTCTCCTTTTCCCCCTATGTTCATTCTAATACATCGTGTCGATCTAAGTGTCCTAGCGTCTTTCCTTTTCTCGATGGTTTGCGGTATGTGTCTCTTGTCAATATTGGTAACTGTACCTTTTTCTTGCAGGAGGCTTTCGGTATGACCAAAGAGGAGTTCACAGCGCTGCCGGCGTGGAAACAAACCAGCCTCAAGAAAGATGTTGGCCTGTTTTGACCCGCCGGCCGCGCCCATGGCTAGGTCCCACTATTTATACTTTTCTACCCGCATACCAAGGATTTGATACAAACGTTGAGAGCACGCTTTAAAATTCTATAGTTAACGAAAACAGTTTTGTACTAACGGAATGTAATGTATTCGTTCTCGTGATATTTACATGTAACCGAATAGAGTAGCTCGTTTAAGGATTTGTACGCGGAATTGTCGCGTCGCATCCATGCTGGCACCGCCTCTGTACATAGTTGTTTTAATCTATTTATTATTTTATAACGTTCCTGTATTCGTAAAATTTTATTATAACACCTTTTAGTATGAATTTGTAATTAATATAATTTTTAATTTTATAAATGGTCGTTTTATTGTCCCCAGCGCTTGCCGACATGGATATGACAATTGCAATGTATATCGTGGTGATATTTTTCGATTTTATGACATATTATCAAATGATGGGTTACGCCAAACACGTTGTGGCTAGTTTGTTATTTTTAACGCATCGTTTGACAATATCGGACGTGTATTCTTTTGTAGGGCAAATGTATTTGGTCAAAGTGTGGTTAACTGTTATTTAAATCGCTAGATGTACAGACACTTCTACTATATACGCTTTAGGGTAGGCTTGTCGGTCTGTGACGGTTGGGATCCTATACAAATAACATGTGATAACTTTTATATTGTGTATTCGCTTAGCTAACGTATATCGATGCCTCCGTGCGCAGTGTCGCGTTATAACATTAGACGTATTTGTATAACATTGTGACTGTCACAGAAGTACTATTGTAACAACATCACATATCTTAACTACTCTATGCTACTTTTATACTGTGCGTTAGGTGGACCATGTTTTGATATTTAATCTTAAATCATCGTTTGGTTGGCTTCGCTTCATATCGGGACGTAGTTTTGACCACATAATTGACCTAATGTTACGTTGCTATCGTTGACTGATGTTAATATTAATGAAAATCTAAAGCGGACGAGCGGATGATGTTACCATTTTTCCCGTTTTGTATCAAAATGTTTTAGCTTCGAGCAGTACTTATCTGTATACGTGTAGTTTTGGTGAAGCGGTGCTCAAATGAATCGCTCGTCTGCGTGAAACGTCTAGTATAGTCGGCCAAATCATTTTTACTCTTTCTATGAAAAGTATTGAAAAGTAGTCTTGTATCTTGATAAATATTTGTGTGTTCCAATCGAGCTTGTGATTTTGAACTGTATAATTTTTAAAAAACCTTCCATTTTTATTAACCTTTTCGAGGCCGACTATGATTTTAACGCTGTTGCTATGTTATTGTATAATTTTAGATGTTTATTTTTTATAACTAGCATTAATACCTGAATGAAGCAACGGTGGGTCGAAATTTGCCAGTATTTTGGTGTAATGCTATTAGGGAACCGAGTCATACTAGATAACTGTAATAACGTTTCGTAGATGCATTTACGGCAGAATCCACAGTGCCTGCAACGTTATGGTAACTCTCAAATTCAATGTAATGTTTTGCTTTGGTTGTGTTACTTATACCTATGATTATTATTGTATTTGAGATTTATTTTGTATAATAATGTAATAAATCGCTGAATTGGTCGATGGTGATTTTATTTGCACTCCTTGTAAGCAAAGGTTTAACTGAAGGATAAAAAAAGTAGAGCAAACACAAAGCAAATATGGGATGACCTGTTGCATGAAGTCGTCTTTGCACATCTATACTGTTCTTGTTTGTAGGAAGTAATCTTTGGAAATACTGAACCGATTTAGAAAATTATTTTAACAGTAGAATGCTAATTATTCCTTCAGGTATCTATATTGTGAATTTCACCCGTGAGAAGCCGGAGCGGGATATTTCGTTGTATATGTTTGACTATAGTCCGACAAGTTTGTGCGCGACCCTCCTTGCTCCCCGCATGACGTGCGGGGGAGGAAGCGCCAATCAATCAAATGCTCTTGAAATAATGGTGTTCTTCCCCGCTTCTTCACCCGTCAACCGCTGGCATCTAGCGTGACTTGCCCCCCGCTCTGGCGACCGCAAGAAGGTCGCACAAGACTGTCGGTTTATATTCATGAGGCTAAGGCAATCCTTAGTAGGTACGTTA
This sequence comes from Pyrausta nigrata, assembly GCA_949316185.1. Lineage (NCBI taxonomy): Eukaryota > Metazoa > Arthropoda > Insecta > Lepidoptera > Crambidae > Pyrausta > Pyrausta nigrata. The sequence goes on along the minus strand of OX438949.1, from coordinate 13,023,828 downwards.
CAAGTTACTGATTTAGGTACTATTTTTTTACAATGAAAAATCTGTCAAAGTTATAGCGTGTGTAAGATTTGTGGTTGAGGCTAGAAATAATAATAAAACGCAAGTTCTCACGATTCATTCATTCATATTTACAAAATTGCACAAAGTGACCTAATTACGCTTAACTACTATAAATAACTAAACTACATAAGCTAAGTAGTACAATACACTGCATTACAATATTCCCTAGGTCAGGGAATTAATTTAAATGCAACTAACACTGCGCCTAAACAGCTACTCTAAAGAGTTTTCTGAAGAACTTCTTCATTTGTTCGAATTCGTCGTCATTTTGTTCAGATTCGTCATCATTTTCTTCGTCATCGATTTCCTCCTGTTTGTAAGGGACTGCATCTTGGAATTCATTGTCGTCTTCTGTCCCATCCTCATCATCATCACCGTTATCATCATCATCATCATCGTCATCACCAGTTTCTACCTGTTTCAACCTTCTGGCTGGTACAATTTCTTGGAAACTGTCATCACCATTAACTTCAGTTTCTTCATCATCTTGCGATTCCTCAACTTCTGTTTGTTGTTGTTTGATTTTGCCGGGAATCTCTCCGTCGTCAAAGAATTCAGCATCTTCGTCATTTTCATTTGCTTCTTCTTCATCTTCAGTTGTCTCTTGTTTCTTATCAGAAATTTCGCCATCGTCTATGACGTCAGCTGCATCTTCACCTTCAGATGATTCCTCATTACCCTCGTTGTCATTGTCACCTTCAATATCATTGTCACCCTCGTTTTCATCCTCTTCGTCGCCTTCCACTTCTTGTTTTACTTTATCATCGACATCTCCAGTTTCCGCATCATTTGGATTTAGTAGTTGCTCTAACTCATCTTCGCTGACTTCCTCGATCTGTTCCTCTTCCAATTCCTCCTGTTTCAGCATTTTCTTTACAACTTTGATTGCTTCTTGAATTTCGCTCTCTTGTTCAGTTTCTACATTATTTACTTCGTCATTTTCTTCGTCGTTTTCCTCGACTTCTTCTTGTCTTAAGCGCTTAGCCATTCGATCTTTAGCGAGCCTGAGTAGAGCGTCCTGGTCTAGTTCACCATCATCTCCTGATCCTTCGTTGGATTCTTCACTTCCTTCTGTGGGTTCATTTGACTCTTCAGACGCTTCGGACTCTGGCTCTTGTTCAGACTCTGGTTCTGGCTCTGGCTCAGGCTCTGGCTCAGTTTCTGGTTCAATCTCTGCCTCCGGCTCTGTCTCAGGTTCAGGCTCTGGCTCAGGTTCAGGCTCTGGCTCAGGTTCAGGCTCTGGCTCAGGTTCAGGCTCTGGCTCAGGCTCTGGCTCTGGTTCCTCAACTATGCAGCCTGGTGGAATTGATGACCCATCGCACACCTGAAAAGATATAATTTAACGATTATTTTTTTTGTTAAATCTGTTTATTTGTAATCATCTATGGTGATTTGTGAGATATGCATGATTGTTTAATAGTGGACTAGCGATTTCCTGCACATTCGCCCGCGCAAATGCTAAATTTTTCACTCCAAACTTTCTCCACAACTACCTGTCTTACAGACCAAGTAATTATGGACTTAGTTGTCCCGGCATGGTTCAGGGGTAAAAAATGCTTAGTTAAAGTATTTTTTTAGCTGTGGTCAGTAAAAGTCAGTATTTTTGACCATGGAATCAATTTCCACCCCTGTTATATCTATCGTCGGTCTATCTGGCTGGTATAGCCTGCCAAAGAAACTTATTCATACAGGTTTTATCTGTCAAACTATAGATTAGGCACCTATTGCACTTGAAAAAAGACTGAGGCGGGAATCGAAATCGCACTTGTCGCATGCCGGGCGATTGCAAACCATGTCTGAGGAAAACAATACCGCGCTCATCGATTGCAAACCATGTTTTACCTGATCCTCCTCATTAAACCACGTGTCCTGAGGGCACTCCATCAGGTACGCGCGCTCGGAGTAGCACTGGTAGTATTGGAAGCAGCTCTCCGCGCTAGCGATGCGCAGGAAGTTCTCCTGGTTCCTGCATATCGTCTCCGGGTCCTGTCTCAAGCTGATTGAGAGGCCCGAGACTGGTGCCAGCGCGACTGCGCAGAGTAGCAGCGTAAGCGCAGCTGGAGGAAAAAGTTAAGTAAGTAGTAAAGTTCAGCGGCAGCACTTCAGGGCCCGTAGCCAAATGGCAATCGTTCTGGAGCGAACTTCGCTATCACCAATGAAATGTCAAAATATGTATGCAAAAGTCACGCGATGTTTCGATAGCTTATGTCAGTATTCATACATTTGTTCGCGATAACGAACTTTGCTTGACAATAAATTGACACTTGGCTACGGGCACAGGTGGCCCACTTGAACTACGGAGACAGCTTTTATTACGCATGGAATAGTGGTGACCTCAAGGTCAACTAGGTACCTACCTAAGGTACCTATACCTATTATTTGTAATTTTTCTTGGTTTATGTTCATTTAAAGATAGGGACCTAGGTATCAATACCGGAATAAAATATTTGCTATCATTTAATTCAATTTTATTTTAATAAAGCTACCCAATTAAACTTAGTTACTTACCGTTAATTCTTTTGGTGTAGCCTACCAAAAGAATAAACGGTAACTAAGTTTGTTTGAGAGTTTAGGCAGTGGATTACACGTGGAGGGCGACAATGATAGGTGGGAAATCGGTCTGTTTTCGCACTTACAGCCAGGCACCTGCTGCATCAGTTTTCCGGGGTTTTTGGGGTCACTTCACACACTTCACAGGCCACAATCACTCGAAATGTCTGTAAGGAGCTTCACAGGATACACACGCGGCGAAAGCGCTCTGGTCGGTAGTACATGTGTCATAGGCAACGTCTCGGTGGCAACTAGGGGCTCCGGGGTTCTCACGGTACGTTTTAAACAAATAAAAACTAGGCAAGTACGCGTGCGAGTGCGCGCGGCGCAGTATCAATAGGGTACACAAACAAATCAAAATATTGTAGTAAACATATCGCCCGCCCTAAACACGTCAAGTGTTTACGAGAAGGTTAGGAAGCTAAGGAAAGGAAGTTCACTGGACAGGAAGACGAACTAATTTCGTCAAAGATCTCTTTAGGCTACCGGTAGGAGTTTTAACATCTACCACACGAACAACTTGGTCTTGGCCAAGGTATAAATTAATAATGCGTCCACGACGCCACTGCAAAGGGGGGAGGTTGTCATCTTTTATGAGTACTAGCTCACCCACTTTAGGAGGATCACAAGGAGAGGTCCATTTATTTCTAATTTGTAATGTATTTAGTATTCTAAATGCCAGCGAGACCAAAAGTGCTGGGTAATTTGTTGGATTAGCTGAAACCGTGTAAGGCGATGCAATTATACGTCTTTATAAGGGTACTCCGGAAGTGCAGTTAAGGGTTGTCCAATTAAGAAGTGGCCGGGAGTTAACACTTCGACATCATTAGGGTCCGGAGAAAGTGGGCACAATGGGCGTGAATTTAAAACTGCTTCAATTTTAGCAAAAACAGTGGTCAGCTCTTCAAATGTAAGGGGGGTATCGCCTACTACTCGTTTTAGGTGCGATTTCGCCGATTTAACCGCAGCTTCAAAAAGACCGCCCCAATGAGGGCAAACAGGAGGATCGAAAACCCAGGATATGTTCCGCTTTGAAAGCTCAGAACCAATAGCCGCCTGGTTTTGAGACAGGAAACACTCTAACTCTTTAAGGTTTTTGTTGGCACCGATGTAATTTCGAACGCAATCAGATCGGATTAGGCGGGGTACACCACGACGCGACATGAATCGGGAAAAGGCCGCAATAAAGGCTTCAGTAGTTAGGTCCGACACAACCTCAAGGTGAACGGCTTTAGTAGAAAGGCAGACAAATACACACAGGTAACTTTTCACTAACCTTTTGTTCCTATAGGCCTGGACTTTGGTAAAAAAGGGTCCTGCAAAATCGGTACCTACACCGTCAAATGGTCTAGCAGCCGTGACGCGGTCTTTAGGTAGGTCACCCATAAAGGGTTGAGATACAGCCGCTTGAGACGATAACAGGGAAGGCATTTAAAAATCACATGCTGAATAGCTCTGCGTGCCGACAAGATCCAAAACTCTCTATTTAACATGGCAAGAATTGCATTAACACCAGCATGAGCATTCTCGCGATGGTAATGTGAAATAAGGATGTTCACGAAATTACCATTCTTAGGCAGAAGAAGGGGATGGCGCGCATCAAAGGATAGATCGGAGTTTCGTAATCGACCTCCAACTCGAATCAGGCCTCTGTCATCTAGAAATAAATTCAACTTTCTAAGGGAGTTAGTGATAGGATCGCCACGCCGTAAGCGATCAAGTTCATCAGAAAAGGAGGTAAATTGAACGATTTTCACTAAGAACAAAAGGGAATCTCTCCGTTCCTCAGGGCTCAGGTAGGACGAGTAAGATTTAGGAAATAAAAACCGCCTTAGGTAACAAGTCACGTTTATTAGCTTGTTCAAAGAACTATACCGCTCTAATAAGAATGAGGGATCCGGGGTAGGAACATCGGCAGGGACTACTAAACAACGTAGTCCAGGAAGATCACTACTCAAGGGTTAGGTTCCGAAATACCGGGCCAGTTGTCAGGAGACTGCGTCAACCACAAAGGTGAAAACCAAAGGGAGTGGTCGATCAGTCGGGTGACTGACATACCTCTCGATGCACAGTCACTAGGGTTCATGTAGCCTGGGACGTGCCTCCATTCACTAGATGTAGGACTATTATTAATCTGGGAGACACGATTAGCCTCAAAAGTCTGAAGGAGGTGAGGAGTGGTTTTTAACCAACACAACACGATTTTACTATCCGTCCAACTATGGATTGAAGTCAACACAGACGACCTTTGCAGACAAAGAGCGACGTGATGAAGTAATTTAGAGAGGAGGGTAGCTCCCAACAATTCCAACTTGGGAATTGTTAAACGGGTCCGAACAGGGGCAACTTTAGATTTAGCCATAACAAGATGGACGGAGCAAACACCTGACGGAAGTTCCGCACATAAATAAACAGCGGCAGCATATCCCAATTCAGAAGCATCACAGAACCCATGTAGGGATAAGGAGGAGGAAGCTCTGGGAAGAATATGTCGCGGAATGGCCACTTCACTAACCTTCGCTAGGTCCTGAACAAATGCAGTCCACTCTAAAGACAGGGGTTCATTTAAAGGATCATCCCAGGATAAGCCTGACATCCATAAGCGTTGGATAAATTCCTTAGCCTTAAATACGACGGGAGATATTCAGCCACAAGGGTCATACATACGGGCAATCAAAGATAAAACTTTGCGTTTTGTAATAACTGCATCACGGGTATCACAGGTATAATTGTAGGTAAATGAGTCACTCACAGGATTGTACTGCACACCTAAAATAGCGACAGTCTGAGGATTATCTGGGTCTGAGAATGAATGAGGAAGTTGCAAATGATCCGGGGGCATATCCTCCAGGAGCTCGGGCCTGTTACTAATCCACTTACGGAGTTCATAACCACCAGAGGCCGTTATTCCTATAAGCTCAGTTTTCAAGGCCCGGGCAGACGCAATAGTATCAGCACCAGTAAGACAATCGTCGACATAAATATCTCTCTCAAGGACTTCAGCAGCTCGAGGGAAGGTAAGTCTCTCTTGTTCAGCGAGCTCAAGAAGGGCACGAATTGCAATGAATGGACTGGAACGAAGACCATAGGTATTGGTATTAAGTTCATAGGCAAGAAGTGGCTGAGAGGGATCCTCACGCCAAAGCACAAGTTGGTACCTTCTATCATCAGGATGTACCCAAGTCATACGAAACATACGAATATCTGTTACAAACACTACCTCGTGCCTGCGGAAATTTAGGAGGATGTGAGAAATATCTCGCTGAAGCTTAGGGCCTGTATGTAAACATTGATTCAGGGACACTTTAGAGGACGTAGGACTACTACCATCGAACACAACACGTATTTTGTCACTAACGGACTTAAAAATTCCATGATGAGGGATAAAATAATGTTCCCGGGTCGAGTCATATGATGAAAGGGACATATGGTTTAGGTCAAGGTACTCGCGCATAAAGGAAATGTATTTCTCTCGAAAATTAGGATTGGCTTGCAAACGCTTCTCAAGATTATAGAATCGCCGTAAGGTATTGGTTTTAGAATCACCGAGAAGTGGACGATCATGAAGAAAAGGGAGTCTAACCATAAATCAACCATCGCATTCACGAGTGGTAGTTGCTTTAAAAAAGGTTTCACACTCTATATCCAAGGGGTTCGCAACTGGAGATTGGGGGGCCTCTTCGATTTTCCAGAATTTTTCAACTATTTGGGACAGCGAGACTCCAGTCATGGGGGGTTCCAAATCAGTAAATCCTCCATAAACAGGACCACACAGGACATAACCAAATATCGTCGAGATAGCAGTAAGGCCATCAGGGGACACAAACAACTCGGACCTTAAAAGGCGACCAATGACGTCAGCTCCAAGAAGTACACTTATAGTACCAGGTTTGTAAAATAAAGGGTCAGCAAGAGGGAGGTGCTTAGTAAAGGTAATAACACTTTTAGGTAAGTCTACCTTTGGGAGGGTACCAGCAATCACATCAACAACTATTGCACTGGTAGAGATTTCTGGAAAAGCAGAATTAACTGGCTTAAATGAAAAGGATACAATGCCCGGGGAATTAATAGCTTGAACATTACCTATTCCACGAACAGGAACTGGAGAAGGAATGATAGGTAAGTTCATGTGGTCAACAACAAGCTCAGTAGTAAGAAGGCAGCCCTGAGCACCAGTGTCACATAAGGCACGCGCTTCCACATAATATCCAGACGAGGTTTTAACATGTATCAAGGCCGTAGGTAAAAGAACGAGAGAATTGCGAGGTAAAGATGTAAAAGCGGGTATGGAAGGGGGGCTGCTATCTAGTCAGAATTGTGGGGCCTCATTGTACTTATGATGAAATGCACGTTTATCCTGGGTTCTTTGACCTAGAGGGGCATTATAAGTACGGTTACCGTTGGGTGCAGGTGGGGATCGCCCGCCCGAACGGGGAGGTGATGCTCTATGGGAATCACGAGGGGGCGGGGTACGAACACGGTGCCATTCAGTACGTGGGGGTGACACACGGTCCGTTAAGTGACTTTGTGGGGATTGCCGCGGTTGGTTAGAAGCTAAGGCCGCGACGTCTCGGTATGAGCGCTCGCGATCGTAATTCACAGGAGAGGAGTCATTATAACACAGTAACGTGTGATGACTGGAACGACGGCACGTGCGACAGCGATAATTTCGCGTGCATTGGGATATGGAGTGTCTATCCAGGCATCGATAGCACAGTCGGGCTTCTTTTACAAAGGTAACACGTTGACGTGTAGGAAGGCGAATAAAATCGGGACACTCGCGTAAGTAATGCGAAGTACTATTACAAAGGTGACATTTAGATGTCGTTGCAAAGGTAACAAAGGCTCTCGCAGGAGGTGGTGCGCGTTAGGTTTAAGCAAACGAGGGGAGCTCACAGTAGGGGGGGTAGTAGTGTCAACGACAGAAGCACTACCTACATTGTCGTGGTGCCTACATTCATCCTTAAGAAAGGTAATAAGATGATCAAAAGTAGGGAGGTGATTAGGATTATCGCCATAACGACGTTCAAATCTCGATTTTAACTCTGAAGGTAGTTTAGCAAGGCATAAGTGAACTAATAGGTACGACCATTGTTTAACAGGAAGTTCCAATCTTTCTAAGCATCGATAAGTCGAAAGCAGGGGGTTCAGGAACGACACATGTAACCCGGAAAGTTTAGGTGTTATAGTAGGGAGCATCATTATTTGAGCAATGTGGGTATCCGCTAAAACACGCAGGTTATGGTACCTTCGTTTTAGGAGGTCACGGGCCACGGTGTAATTGCCCGCCTCAATCTTGAGGTGTTGTATTAATCGACGAGGTTCATCCGATAAGGCTCCCACTAAATAGTGTAGCTTCAAAGTCGGGGTAAGGGTAGGCTGGTTGTCCACCACGCTATCAAACTGGTCTATAAAACTGATCCAACTATCGGGACGGCCATCAAACTTAGGTATAGGTAGGTCAGGTAATTTACTAGCCGGGTTATCAATAGCCAGGGATTTATTCTCCTTGAAGGCGGTGCTAGTACGGGACGTCTCAAATTGGTGAGGTCGTATTTCGTCTAACTTAATTTTTAAGTCGTCTACTTTGTCCCTTACTACGCGTATCTCGTTCTTAACTTGCACATATTCTTGTTCATAAATAGCAGGATCGAGATTACCTAACAGCTTGGAACAAGCGGCGGAAAACTTGTCGCACATAAGTGGCAGGTCGGAAAGACGCGCTCGCATACGATTGGAGGAAAAGGTCTCAAGAACTCGGTGGGAATCATCAACCCAGTCACAAATATAACGGAGTTCACCAATAGCTTCACGGTATTCAGCTGTATCCGTGTAAAGTACGGCCCTTACGGTCTCGTTGCCGGTTTCGGTATCCGACATTTTATTTACTTTAAATCGCAAGAAACAAGGTAGGTAAATTAAACTCACAAAAGATTTCAATACGATGCGTAAAGGAACAAATAGTAAGGGACGGCACCGGGTATGGCAAACGTAACTCGTAAACAACTTGCACGCGGTCACGCGGTAATGGCGTGATCAATAGGGAAACAAAGCGCTCGCGCACCTCACTTGCACTCAAAGGGTAGGTAATTAACGCGCTAATCGATTTAATCGACACTTATGTAAAACAACCCCTTTTACATAAGTGTCGATTAAATCGATTACTCGAATGTTATTAAGGAATTTACTGTAAATAGGTTAGGTATATGACGAGACGTTTTCTTCAAATTACAAAGGAAGGTAGCAAATAAATAACTCTCAATTAAACAAATTACGTTACTAATAAGGGGTCCTAATAAAAAACTACGCTCTGCTACCAAAATGTTTGAGAGTTTAGGCAGTGGATTACACGTGGAGGGCGACAATGATAGGTGGGAAATCGGTCTGTTTTCGCACTTACAGCCAGGCACCTGCTGCATCAGTTTTCCGGGGTTTTTGGGGTCACTTCACACACTTCACAGGCCACAATCACTCGAAATGTCTGTAAGGAGCTTCACAGATTACACACGCGGCGAAAGCGCTCTGGTCGGTAGTACATGTGTCATAGGCAACGTCTCGGTGGCAACTAGGGGCTCCGGGGTTCTCACGGTACGTTTTAAACAAATAAAAACTAGGTAAGTTCGCGTGCGAGTGCGCGCGGCGCAGTATCAATAGGGTACACAAACAAATCAAAATATTGTAGTAAACAAAGTTTAATCTCAACAACATTACTTAAGTATAATTTTTCCCCGAAGAAATCCTCGAAAATGTCTTGCGCAGTTAAACTGAATCCTTCAGTTTATATTGATAAAACTTCAAGGTCTCATGATCAATGTCGTAATCAACAAGTGTCGAGATGTTATTGATAGTTTATTGATAAAATTTTTGGGATATGTCAGTTATCTGACTAGTACCCATCTACGTTTTATTAGTCTATTTTCTCGTGAAATTAAAACTATTTTATACCGCCCAGGCTTTACGCGGGTGCAATAACCTGCCTACGGCCTACATATCTTACTTGAATTCTTCTATCTGAAGGTATAACCCATCCTTTTTTATGACGCAGTCGGTATTCAACCGTTTGAAAACGTTGTTTTGAGGTTTTAAACCGTTCTGTATGGTTTTTAACCAGTTGTTTTACAACTACCGACGTAGGTAGGTTCTCTTACTCAGTCCGACTGTTCGATTTAACTGATAGTGAATAAATAAATTGCTTCAACAAACACACCAATAACCTGGCCCCAAACTAAGCGTGAGCTTGTGCTATGGTGACTGGGATAACGGATAGACATAAGTACTTATGGTACAGACAGCCGGAGCAACTTTGTTTAATACTATGTTTACAGCCTTAGTTTTCAATTATTAGTTCCTATTTCATTTTCATTCAGTGGTGAATTCATTGTTCATGGACACTATAATGACGGGTCTATACCGGAAGTTCTTAATACCTACAACTGAAATACCTACGCTTAAAACGTCGAAAATCAAAATACCGAACGTATGAAATACCTTTACCCGAAATACCGAAGCTCAATATGTCTATTTTCAAATAACCGAAAGTTCTAAATCCCGAAAGTTTCGAATCCCGAAAGATTAAAATCCCGAAGATTCATAGTATACCGAATCCGAATGTATAGGTAGGTCGAAACGCATAGGTTTTGCTCTTCTGCGGCGCTGCGGGAATTGCAGCCGTTTCGCCCTAACGTTGCGAATCTCAGTCACCCACCCTCGCCTCCGCAGCTTCGGCTTGCTGGTCGCCGAAAGCCGCTCCAGCTCGCACGGGAGCCTGAGATTTGCTACAGCGAGCGAGGGCTGCTCTCCCTCCGCGCCTCCGGCTTTTGAATTACACTCTAGTATCGGGCAGACTAGTACCACGGCGAAGGACCACGGCGAGTCGGGGTCAACTAAAATTTGTTTTTCTTAATGAACCTCAATCTTAATGGTATACAATTTGTTTGACGTTTCGTTCATAGGTCTTATAAAATTCGGTATTTTTAATTATAGGGTTTTCAATCTTTCGGTACTTACCTATATTGAATTAAACTTTCGGTCATATAAACAGTCGGTATTTTAATTATCGGCATTATTCGGCGTTCCGATTATAGGTCTTATAAGATTCTGTGTTTTGAATTTTCGGGATTTTAAACTTCCGGTATTTAGACTTTCGATCATATAAACATTTGGCATTATAATATTCGGCCTTCCGTTCGTAGGGCTTATGAAATTCGGTATTTTTAAATTCGGCATTGTAATACGACGTACCCATAATGACGGATGTACGCCAATGTTTGATTAAGTAGGTAAGTAATTAAATAGCAAAATAAGACTACTTATAAGTAAACATTGGGAAAACAAAAACTTAAAAGTCCCATTGTTGTTAGGTAGGTAAGTTACATAATATTTTGTAAATTGAAATTATTTATAGATGAATGAGTGCCTAGTTATTTTACTCTTTAAACTAACACCCCATAAGATCTTATTTACACAATCACTAGGTATTAGATATTATTAAGTAGGTATATATTTTTGGGTTAATATTTTCTAATTGACAATAGATTGATAAAGGAAAATGGTCAGAGGTGTACACACCATAAAGTACTTTCACATCGAAAAGTGTCTTGTAGGCAGCCGATTTCATGACACAATGGTCTAGCCAACTTTTTGCACCAATCATATCGCTAACGAAAGTAAAAGTAAATAAGTAGAATAATGCCAAAAGTGTCATAGATTGCTATAAAATAAACTAATACCAATAATAATACTAATAATTGCTTAAGTTATAAAAATAATTATTATAATTATTGTTTTTAAGTGATAAGCATTCACTATGCAATCTAAATATATTATTGCACATGAAAAAAAACGACCACAACCCGCCTCTGGTGGTCGTTTTTTTTTTCATGTGCAATAATATATTTAAATAATTATTAGTTATGCTGATTTCATCTTAACTGATGGTCAAATATTTGTAAAAAAAAACATCCGATGGATTTTTTTTACAAATATTTGCATGCGGGTAGTACATAAATAATCTAAAGCTAATGTTTTGTCATGAAGAAATTGTCGCAATAGTACCTAAGAACCCAAATATTTTTATTTTGCTAAAGGCCTGCTCAGTGTTTAATGAAACAATATAGACTAAGAACAATTAAGTTATTCCACACGCAAAGAAATAAAAATTGCAACAATCGGTCACTATATACAGTTACATCTACACTAGCAATATAAATGATTAGATAAGGTAAGTTCATAGGATTTACTATGTTTAATTTATAGAAACTTTTTTTATCTTTATTAGGGAAACTAACCTAAATCTCAAATGATTACTTATTTTTGTGCAACTATGTATACAGTGGCCAGCACACCAGACTGTCCATTTTCGTTGCAAAATTGCCTTAATTACAACTGCGTAAGATGCCGCAGTGTTAAGCTTAATGTGATGTCGATCGTACTAAATACTAAAGGGCTCAGAAGATAAAAAGAAACTAACCCTAATTAGTGTTGAGAATATATTCAAAAAACCACTCACTGTACATTGTGACCGCAACCGTAGACACTTGTCAGTATGCGATGCACCACAAAAGTAACTCAGGCTCGCTAAAGATTTTCAATTTTATCGAGATCATTCGTGTTCCTTGATAACGGATATCGTTGGGATACCGCGATAGGTAACACTAAGATACGTCGATCAAATGTTTATTTATCGGCTACTACTGCTGGATTAAGCTTGAGTTCCATTGTCACTACTTTTTGGCGAATATAAGAACTATTACTTAATGGAAAACACTACCGGAGTTATTACAAAAAAAAATAGACCAGGTTTAAAATGGGTCTAAATATTAGCCGACAACAGAGGAATGAATGACACATTCGTGACATAAGCTAATAGAGAAGCGCTTTTCTAATAGCTTAGTCCTGTCTTAAACCCGGTACTAAATTTTTGGAATAACGGGGTACGAGTTTATATATAAACACTTCTTCTTCTTTGTTATGGCGAGCAAACTTAAATTTATAAACACCGTCATAGTAATGTCAATAATTATTGTCTAAGATTTTATTTGTGTACCTACCCACATTGGCCACATTATATGAACAATAAAAAACTTCACTTACCTTCTTTGTAGGAACGTACTAAGAATGTCAAGTAAAATGGGCAGCATCCCCAGAATTCGAGATGTTGATGAGAATTATTGAAAATGACAGCTTTTCTCTGTAATGAATGCCCAAGTATTTGACATTAATATATAAGTATTCATACTGCTTGACACATACGAGTTATTGACACAACTGTAACACAATCACTTACAAAATTATCCTCGGTAACTTAGTTGGGAGAGCATACGCCCGGATAGCAACGGAGCGTGGATTCGAGACCCACCTGGAAATGGTTGGTGAATGTTTGTGTGCAATATTAAATTTAAGCAAAATTTATAAAATAAATATAAAGAATAACATTTATTATTTTTAAAAGATTATTGAAAATAAAAAATAGTTTTGAATAATACGCGCTAGCGCAAACCTACTTTAAATTTAAGGAAAATGATGTCAAAAAGTCGCATGACTACGTTTGCATGATAGCTGAATTATTCAAAATGATTTCCTCCTCTCAATCTAGACGTAGGCATCGTGGTGCGTGACCACTCGTAGTTGGTAGATATCTTGTAGTAGGTATGATTAGGGTATGTACGGAGTATAACGTCCTTACATTTGATACTAAAAAATCACTGTGCCTTATGTTACAATGTGATTTTTTGGATTTATGAGAAAACTAAAAAAAAACGTAATTCTTCGCCGAAAAAAATACACAATCGAATTGCGAACCAAACTCCTCTATTTTTGGAGTCGGTTGGAAAATGTTTAGTTAGGATGATTCCACTTAGTTGTTTTGGCTTTTTAGTTTTGATGGCATAATAATATAAAAATTACATAGGTATCTGTAATACATAAGTACAATCTGTGTCTAAAGTACATATCTGAAAAAGGTTTTACACACATGCGTTTCTAAAAACTTTTTGATTCACCCTCGATGGTATGGCATTCTCCTACTTTAGGTACTCAAATAACAAAAACTGAGTTTTGGATCTATGCAAATTATACTTAGGCCTACTTCATTTTCGATATTGTTATTGATTAACATCTGTGACACCGGTTTAAAACCTTTGTCACTAACTAATCAATATTTAAATTGGTTTAAATAAATAAATAAATTGTATCAACAAACACACTAATTACCTAGCCCCAACCTAAGCGTGAGCTTGTGCTATGGTAACTAGGATAACGGATAGACATACTTATATACATTTATAAACATCCATGACTTAGGTACAAATGCTGCGGGATTCGAACCCGCAACCGCCTGGTTTAGAAGTCCGTAGCGCGAACCACTACACCAAGACGGTCGTCGTTTAAGTTTTTCCACTTTAGATAATTTGATAGGTAGGGATCCTTCTTAGCAGTCGTATACCTCATGAGAGGGTCTTGATCATTATGTGAAATGAAACACAACGACTTTCTTAGCAATTGATAATGGAGTGGTTTGCCATTGCCTTCTCCATTTCACACACCAGCCAACTGTGTGCAGGTTTCCTCACGATGTTTTCCATGACCATGTTAGGCAGCGATATCTTTGAAAAAGACTATTCTTAAGTTTTTTTACAAACTCCGTTGTACATACATGCGAAGATCGATCTCACGATCTCACATGAGAAGTGAAGTTTTCTCCGCTCGGCTATCGCGCCGTTTATCGAGGAATCCCTACGGAACCCTAACTCGTAGATACTGCGCACTGACATGCGCTTGGCTTATTCGAGGTAAAATTGTCTGAATCAGTAGCATTTTGCATTGTCTATCAAGGTTTGACAAGCTTTATCATTTTGCAAATCTTGGATTAAATTTAAGTATCGACGACTAGAAGGTTGAGTTTATCTTACAGATATTTGTGTTATGTAAATCTCAGTTACCAACTTGTAAGCGATTTCAATTGCATAGGTATCTTAACATTTAAAATTCTTTTACTGAATGAAATCATTCCTTTATTTTAAAAAAGAAACTCGAAGTTTATTTAAATTCGGTAATTAGGTACTGCTGTATTCGGTAAAACCCGGTAATTGAACCAGCTAAAAATAATAAAAAACACTGTTTAAAAAATTATATTTTTTATTTCAAAAACCAAATGTTTACAAATTATGCACAAAGGCTGCACAATACCAATTCGTAATAATAGAATAACGACAATTTATTTTTTAAAGTTTTCAGTATATATTGTTATAGCGGCAACAGAAATACATCATCTGTTAAAATTTTAATTGTCTAGCGCGGTTACTATCACGGTTCATGAGATACAGCCTGGTGACAGACAGACATATGGATAGCGGAGTCTTAGTCATAAGGTTTAATGTGATGCTACTCTGCATTAGTCTTTTTATATAGGTACATTCTGATTAATAATAATAATCCTCCTAGCCGAATTTCGACTACAGTGGCCTATCTCAACAGAGATTAGCCGACAGCGCGGGAAATATTATAGTGCACAAGTGTGTGCGCAATACACAGGTGCACTCTTTGTTCCTTCAATCTCATAATTCGGTGAGACGGCAGCCCGAATTGAACGTAGAGAGATCAGGCGCAGGACCAACGGTGTAACGTGCTTTCCGAGGCACGGGGGTGTTAACACCACCAACTTCTTGTCTCCGGAGCTGTGTCTAAGTTTTTCAAGACAAAAAAACTCAACACTTTTGGCCCGACCCGGGATTCGAACCTGGGACCTCGTAGATAGTACCTAGCGTGCTGACCACTGGCTACCATTTTGATTAAACAACTAGGAGTAGGTATCAGTGGTGGGAAAAGTCTCGTAGCACAATCTTTTACTACTTCCTACCACAGAGACTCGGAAAAAACTAGAAAAGAAAGTCGATATAAATGCTAATTGGCAAGTCGACGGACAAAGACTCTGTCGGGTTTCGACTGTAATTGCTTCATTGGACTTTTTACCGACGTTTTAAAAATGTTATTTATGACCGATCTACTTGTAGTATACCTTTGGAACTAATGACAATGTATTAAAAAAAGATGTAGACATGTCATCTCCTACTGCGCAGCGATTTGAATTTGATGCGCCGAGCACACGTTCGTTTACGTGTCAAAAGTCATATAAGTACGAAATTTGAATGCTAATTTCTATAGACACTATCATTGTTTGGAACCAATGAAAAACGTTGCAGTGTCGGGATAAATAACGAGGTTTTGTAGGGATCGGCAGTCCACAAATAACCAAAGTTTCACCATGTTCATTTGTCCGTGTCCATTTGTCCGGGGCCCAGCGTGGTTGACCCTTATTACTAGAAAACTGTAATTTTTACCAGTAGGTTAAAAAAAGGCATGTGTTATTTATATATGATTTTGTGCAATATGGTCCAGAGCTGCCTAGTACCTTTAATTAATATTTTTTTGTTGCACAAACAAAGAAGTACAAATGGCGGACTTAGCCGGGAGTTCATGTTTAATTTTAAATCAGCCGGTTTAGCATTATTTGTATGGCGGTTGTTTAGTACAAGTAGTAAAAATAGTTTGTAAAATTGTCACTAGATGGCGCTGTATTGCGTTAACTCGCGGTTTTAAAGTTTTTTCCTAGAATGTATAACCCTTTGAGAGTCTTAATAAATTACGTTCGTTCGTCTTCAGTTGTAGTTTGATTGATTTCGAGTGAGCAAGATACGCTGCGACAGTGGTTCTGTCAAATTAACCGTCAACCGACGTTTACCGGCTGTGTAATAATTGGTGAACTGGTATCTTAATACTTAAAGCACAAAGCCTACTTACATGTTATATCTGAATAGACTCCATTGCATGAAAGTACCAAAACAGCAGTGTAGGTTCTGGGATCTAACTACTTCTTTATGATTAAGTACCAAATGAGTTAGATGCGCTAAACTTAGACAGAGTTCGGAGGCAACGGAAATTGTGCTATCTACTACGTTTGTAAAAGAGAATTCCATATCTTGGGATTTAAAAATAAATTTTCCCTAAAATCAGTTATTCACTGCGCATACATGGTAAATCATATCCGAAAAGGGATGTAACTTTAACCCAAATGTATAAAATGTAGATGAGGACTTTGCATTGCAAATATTTTATGCAGGTATTAGTAACTATTATTTATGGCTGTTACCTTACTATAGTGAGTAAGACATGAACATCTTGCATTGATGAGCGAATGAATCATGGTCTAAATCGTGTGTTAAAAACATAGTGTTAGTGAAAACGGAGATAAGCAACCGAAAGCGAGGTCCTGTTTGGATGGGTGACCATTCTGAGCAATAATATTATTTGTTACAAGAATCTCCGTGTTTTAAAAATACGAGAAGCTATAATAAGTTATATATATTAAGGTATATATATATTAAGTATCATTTCGATGTAGTGTAGACGACCGCCTTGGTGTAGTGGTTCGCGCTCCGGACTACAAAACCCTTGTTCAAATCCCGCAATGGGCATAATATTTGTGTGATGAGCACGAACATTTGTACTCAAGTCATGGATTTATATATGTCTATCTGTTATCCTAGTCGCTATATCATATCATATCACAAGCTCACGCTAAGTTTAGGGCTAAGTAAGTAATTGGTGTGATTGTATAAAAAAACGTGGTGTAGTTAGAGGCCCTAGGCACGGTAAGCCTAGGGCAGCATACTCCAGCTGACTTTAATATTAGTCACTTTACGTACGCGTCTTAGCCCGCACCAAAAGTCGGATTTTCCATACAAACTTTCATACCCAATTTCAACCCGGCCCCTTGATGTTTTTATATCGCGACAAAAAGTAGCCTATGTCCTTTTCCAGGTTCTCAAACTATCTCTGTACCAAATTGCATTTGAATCGGTTCAGTAGTTAAGGCGTAATTGCGTGTCATACAGACAGACTTACTTTCGTATTTATAATATTAGTTAGGATATAAGTGACTCATACAACAAACGTGACATTTCGCCATTTAAAAAAAATTAAAAATAAGGTTGTGTCTAATATTGTAAGACAATGGTACGGAAACCTTCGAGCATAATTCTGACATAGGCTTGTTCATAGGCAGTTAGTGAGGCTCACTTGTAAGTACAAGCAAATTAATCAAAATTATAAAACAGTTTAATAGCAATAGCGATTACGGAATCCGTACAAAATACAGCCTTCCTTGTGGTAGGAACAGTTTAATAATCTCAAGTACCCTTTTGTCCTCGCAGAATGGTAATAATTTAGTCTTTTGTAAATTTGTCACAATGAAAATGTTGCTTAATAAGAAGTAACGTTTGACAAAGTAAGTAGGTACATACCTGTACCTATAACCTAAGCTGCCGACTGCCTACCTGTAAAATTGTCACAATGAAAATGTTGCTTACTAAGAAGTAGGTAACGTTTGACTAGAAGTATAACCTATATATGTATATATACTAGCTTTTGCCCGTGACTTCGTCCGCATGGTATAAATTATTTGGGTAGCTTTTTCATTAATAGTCAAAAAATATTTATAAATTTTGGACAGAAAATGTCACTTGTGAACCATAGCGATATTATAATAACCATGCAAATATTAACATGCTGCCGACTGCTAACTTAATATACTTTTAAATTAAATGCAAATAACCAAAAATTGCACGTCCAATAAATTTACTTAGAGCAATTGCAAATTCAGAGATTGTCATACCCCGGAAACCCATAATACTCGTTACTTCCGCCTTCGCGTGAATTATTCTACTCGACACAAGTAACATGATTTAGCTGTGCCTTGGATTTAAGTAAGCTTATTTCTGCTAATTAAGTGATTGTTTGTAAAAAAAAAAAACATTATTTTTATTAGTTACTTCTACTTTCCGCTGATTTCTAACTTGTCGTATTTCTAAATTATTTCCTAAAAGTGTAACTACCTACTATGTTCTACTTGCCTTTCAGGTGTACAAATATCAAGAAAGTCGCAATATGTATGTTTGTGGACAAACAGAGACCAGTACCTAGTGCTTTCTCAACAGACATTGTTTAAGGATCTAATACACCTTGCACTTCCGTTTACTTCGGGGATAAGTTTGTTAGTAACAGACAAATAAGCTATTTACCCGACTGCGTAAGGAGGGTTATGTTTTTCGAGAGTATGTATGTATAATTGTTTGGCACGGCCTACAGCCCAAACTGCTGGACAGTTTTTGACATATGAGGTGTCGTTGAATTTGTCAAAATTGTGAGAGTGACATAGGCTATATACCTACATTAACAAAATGGCACACGCAAATGGAAATGAAGGGGGGAGGTGGGATTGTTTTTTTTTCCTTTCTTAAGCAATATGGGTATCGAATGAAAGCCAGTAAAAAGTCAATTACAAAAATATTGTATTTTTTGCAGTCGGGTGTTTTGGTTTTTTCAATAATTATGTTTGCTTGTTTTCTGTACTAGTGCACTGTATTACTATTATACTATATTAATTTATCTACTAATATTACCCTTCAAAGGTTAATTTTGTAGGATTTTTAAAAAGTGATATGCATTTTATTTTTATAACTTAAGCAATTTGTTTGCAAGTTTTTACGAAATTAAATTAAATATCGCTCACAAAAATTGATCGGCTGTGTCATGCGCGAGACACGAATTCACGACTCTTCGCTATCTGGGCGAATGCTCTTACCAACTGAGCTACGGCGGACGTTAGTCAGCCGAAGAATTTTAAGTGCTTGCTTCGCCAGTGAGCCGGCGTTCGATTCCGATTTAATTTCGTAAAAACTTGCAAATAAATTGCTTAAGTTTTAAAAATAATTATAAGTACTTAAAGCTGATTCCATCTTAACTGATTGACAAATATTTGTAAAAATATTTCCATCGGATACATGTATTAAATATACATGTAAAATTATTCGTTTGTGCGGAACCCTTATTGCGCGAGGGTGACTCACACTAGCTTGTTTTTTTTCAAGTGCAAAAGTATCTTTCACGAGCATTTTTCTCTCTATTCATCCCCTTAAGTTTTATTTTAGCAACAAAAAGGTTTCTAATAGGTAGATAGATATTTTAGGACTCTATATCAAAATCGGTTTAGCGGCTCTAAGCATGAAAAGTTAACAGACCGGAATTATATTAAAAAAATAATTAAATTAAAAAAAATAATTAAATTATTAAAAAAAAAAATGTGAAATATATTTTTTTTCACGATTTTTATACCACATTTTGATAATTATGTTAATCACAAACAAACTTTGACAAGAATAAGTATAGTTGCAATGAAAACGTCTACATTATTGCGTAAGATGGTGAATTTTGCAAAAAAATACTTTATTCGAACAAAGCAGTTAGGTAAGTACAGTTGTAGACAAAACTGTCTCCAAATGCCAAAATCCGCCACCGGAAAATGACCCTTAATGATGATTAGCACTGAATTTAATAGGGCTGCCAACCGCTTCTGAAGAAAAAACTTTTTAAAAGCACTATGTCTGTCTTCTGTTTAGTGTTATTTCAAACCTGTATTGTTTTTTAGATTTTTATAACTGATGGCGTTTGTATTATGTTGGACATTGGAGAATGTGCCACTGCCACTTTTCGTCGCAAAAAAAAACTTGTAAGGGCCTCCCCCTTTCAAGTTTTATTTGTTTTTTTTTTAAATCGTGGATTAAAACCTGAACGGAACATACTGTCATTTGCGCAAATGAAATATGAATCCGTTAGCTAGTTAAACTGGTGGTACCACAAAACCCAGACCCGAGACCTTAGAGGTAGCGACACCATGAATACCGGTGTGCCACCCACTGGACCAAGTACCTGTATTATATTGTTCTTTTTAGACCTGAGTTCACCAATTTTTAAACAGCCGGTAAACCTCGATTGGTTTATTTGACACAATTTAAATATTGCTAAACCGGCTGATTTAAAAATTAAACATGTGTTGGTGAACTCCAGAATAACCGACTGGCTCCAGGCGCCAATCTATTAAGCCCCTCGACTGTCGTTATGCGTTTACGAGTGCATGCGTTTTAATTCGTTGCAATAAATTAGCTGAAGAGATTTGTCACACGGCATTGGTGTTACTTTGATTAGTTAGTTCGTATCAAAAAGTGATGGTAATTTCGGCTACCTACCGTCAAAATAGCCGGTCATAGACGTATTCATTTATCGTTGAAATTGTGACCAATAAACTGCTGCCTTTTAATATTTTCTTCCTATAGTGAGATAAATACTGCTATTATATTGTAGATGGAACAACGATTAATGATAGTGACTGGTTTATTCAAGTCTACTAATTCTATGGTCGATAGTAGTAGAGTTAGGCTTGAATAATTTCTGGTTCTTTAAACCTAATTTATTCCGGTTAAAAATTAAAGACAGAATGTATTTTAAATACTATCATTTTCTAGAATTAGACGCCAATACTGTGAAAGCTCTCACTTTGCATTGAGTTTTTGCATTTTTTGCACCGGATATTTTTCATTTTATTTATTTCACTTTAATTGTAGATATACTATAACTAAAATACCGGCTTTCCGACTAATGCGGCCATTCGTATCTATCGGCGTGCATGATTGCCTCCCAGGGCTGCCATTCATAGGAAATTAATCTATTTTCAAATCAACCAAATATTTATAATAACCATCAGTCACCAAAGGTTTAACTTTTAAATTTTTTAACTTTAACTTTTTGTTTGCGTTTACGTAACGATCGCTTACGTAACGATTACGTTAGCTCATTAGTGGGGAGCGATATAAAAGGCCAGGAGCTCTATTTTTGAATCACTCGTATGACATTATGTTGGCGAATGCGACATTATTTTTACTCAAACACATTAATTTTTACATTTTTTCTATGACTCGCCTTCTGTGACAAGTGGGCAGGGGCACTCGTTGCGGTTTCGAGCGATCGAGTGCAGTTGATCGAGTGATTCAATGATGCGAAGTTTTAGATGACGAACGAAAATCAATAGAAATCTGCACTCGAGTGATTCAAAAATAAAGCCCCTGTTCGCCAGCGACTCATTTCAGTCGTCCGTGCTCAGCCGAGGCGACAACATCTCCTGAGGATGCCGCGTGGAGTGGCGAAACGCGTCGAGGTTTTTTGCACGTTGGTGTTGGTAACTAACAACTGCATTAGCTGTAGTGCATGCGTATTGAGGGAGGGAGGGCGGTGCATTCTGCATTTGCCTGAATTGGTACTCAACGCGGTTGCGGTTGGTGTGGTTTTGGTGCCTGGGCTAGCGTCTCTTAGCGGAAATTTAAAGCAAAATAATTATATTTTAATTTTCCCATATAACAATGGATTTCCGAAAATTAACGCCTGAGTATCTGTGCTTTCAATGCGGTTTCTATGATTTTACGTACAAACTGGGATCACACATATTATATTATACCTACTTCTTTTCAGACAGCTAGAAATGCCTTTAACTAATTGTTAAAGGAATGCTCGAAATGCGACAGTATTCAGTTTTACCACTACAGAGGTAATACTTAAAATTAGTTATAAACCTAGGTTCTGACTAGTCAGAGCTTACCCCTGCCTTGATAAAATCTTGACAAACAGTAGGTAAGGTACTTAAACCTATTTGCGTGACAGACCAATCTACACTGGTGGAATATTATTATCAAATCTATTCACTTCATAGCAAAACGAACAAAAGTGACGTGTATGATAGCCTTATATAAGATTTTTTATATATATATTATTTTTATAATATTTCCAAAATGACAGGCAACCCTATCACTCCCTAAACAATTAAACAAGTGTGGATAATGCACTGCTCCATAAAAACGGGACGCGTGGGAGGACACAGGACAGACTTTATCTGAATGGAAATACTTTTACTACGAGTAGCACTACACTTTGTTAATTGTGCGTTTTGGCAAAGTATTTCAAAAACTAATACGAACTTTTACTTTTAATTAGGTAACGATTGAGGACATTCTTGTGTCCCAGCTATGAATTTTTTGGTGCAAAAATCATGGATCTCAAAATGCATTAGTTTACAGCAATTTAAATGGATGATTCTTCAATACAAATGGAAATTTTAAATAACGACCGAAGCTAAGCTGTGTTTGGAGTTGTACTTAAAAACATACTTCGCACTGCAAACCAAAGTAGGTGACAATAAGAGGAATAGGTTATTCCCAGGGATTAAGTTCACCACGATAATTGGCCCTTTTAGCACACGGATTTGGAACCCTTGTCTGAAAACAAATTTGTGTAACGTCGATTCGTTAATTGCTTGGGTTTAATGATTACCTACTTATTAAAATTGTGAATGATTTGCATTCGTAAATATTTTTGGTTACTTTCGTAACGCAATTTAAGATTATTTAGATAAATATTTATTTGTAAAAATAATGATGTAGATATATGTAACTACGTAAATTGCAGCCGTGGGAGATATTTTTATAATATTAATAGATATTACTAACATGTATGGCGACTGCATGTGTAACCATGATCCAAAACTGGTCAGGTTCCCCTGCTAAAACAGGGTCACAAAAGTCAGATGGCAGTCGCTCCACTGTAATTACCTGATCTGCCACATCCTGGATCATGGTCAGCGGACCTTGGGCCTTCGCGTGCGAGGGATAACGCTAGGAGGATGATGATTACTAGCATAACTAAGTAGATATTTTTACAAAATATCGTCACTGATATGTTGCCGTATGATTTCTTATGGTTTTTCAACATGGCGTGCCCCCCAATAACATTAAAGAAATGTTTTTTAAATTTCTTTCTCCAAACTTTTGTGGCACACGTCACACCAAGAGTACAAGGTGCTAATGACTGCACAAAAATGTTGCTATGATTTCACAAACTCCGTAACCTTTGACCATTTGGCTTTCCGCGGTGATCCGTCACCCCATCAGTGCCACCTGCCCCATGATCAATATGAGGAAAATAAGTACCTACTTGCTTTGTTTTGTTTGGTTGTATTTTTAGTAAAGAACTTGCGGTAAACAAGGGCCACCTGACTTCAGAATTACATATTTTGTATTAACAATAAATTAAAATAAAAAAATAGATCACTTAAAGAATATTTATTGTTTTAGCAACGTAAATATGTAACATTTTTGCTTTTGCTTGTAGAATTTCGCTTGAAAATAATGAATTTTTAAAACCCCTTCTGTGGCCCTTATTAAACATACTTAGTTTAATAAGGCCCAGGTTCTGCAGCCAATACCTAATAGGAAAAACACAATAAGCACAATATGTTTTAGTTTTGTATTTATTATATTACCATTTAGCATAATATCACACCTATAAATGCACATAAATTAAAGAGTAGAATAATAATGGACCTTATTAAACTAAAGTAACAAAAATTGGTGAAAAAGCATATTTCCAGACAACATTTTGATCCAATTATTTTACCTTTCAACAAAGCATCCTTAACTCTAAATGAAACTTTGAAAGTAAAAAAAAATAAATACATAAAATAAAATTAAGCAAATTCTGTGGACCTTATTAAGCTTATAGTTTTTTTTATCTGGTTTTACTCAACTCTGAAATGTAAAAATATTTCGAAATCACATAGATAACAACGTGGTTTTAGCAGGTGCTTCCATAACTGCAATCTTAAAACTTAATAAGAAATATAAAAAAATACGTTTTTAAGAAATAATAAACATTACATTACAATAAACATTCAAATTCTGTTACAATTATCGCAAAAGTTAAAAATAAAGTAAACTTGGGTTTAATTAAATCACAAGTTCGACAGTTTAATAACGGCCGGCCCTTTAACCCGCCTTTCATCTGGCCCTTATTTGGTAGTCACGTAACTAAATTTGATCTAAAATACACTTAAATAAAAAATACATTGTAACTTTACCCTGCTTTAGCATCAATAAACTGTAAAGTTTACTTCGAAACATCAAGATTTAAAAGGAACAAATTATTTCAACCACAATTTCGTTGTTTCCGGAAGAAAAAAATACTATCAAGTGACGCAGATCAACACCCTGAACGGCTTCTTAGCTACTGACACGATGGAGTTTCGTGCGTGACTGCGCTGACGTATATTAGCTTTCCTATTGGTCCTTTATATGTGTGCGTAACAAGAATAAAATAAAATCGTTGGAAGTGCATTTTTGTAGTAGTGGCCCTCGATAAACACCGGCTCTTGATACCCGCAGGTACCTTAGAGCACGCACTTGGCCCTTGTGCATATCAACCATTCACTTGATATTAAAATCTATTGTCTTTGTTGTTAAGGTGAAAATTGATTGAGATAATCATTCAAATATTTTTGTATTAAGAGCAGACTCCCAGTGAAGTTCCGTTTGCAAAAATTGCGAAAACGTGTTGTTGATGTTGCCTTCCATAGAAAGAATGAATTCATTCATTCTTTCTATGGAAGAGAATTTATTTTATTTAGATTGGTGTGTCGGATAGGGAAGTTCATTTTAATTAACCAAAGTGTTGTGCATGGTTTTTACCATGGGCCACTTTCTAAAAGTCTTATGGTATGATTTTCGAACATAATTACAGCCCTTTTAACATAGTTTCTGTTTATTGAGAACTAGCTTATTATCATTCCCAATTTACGTTTTATTTCGCCGGACAGTCGCAAGACATTACACACATACATTCATGTTACAGGTACATTAACCTTTTTATCCATGGACAATATTATTAAATATTTGGCAATCATAAAATAAGTTAAGTTTAAAAAAAATCTATCTCTACATAAAAAATAAAATAACATCCACGACACAACCTTCGAAGATACATATAAATTTTGACCTTGACCGCTACAATTAATTAGCCTTTTAATACCTTCCTTTACAAATAAACTGAACAAAAAGTTTGTCTCTACCATCTACAGCGCTCGGACACGCGCAAGGTTCACTTAAGCAGTTAACCTGTGAAGGGCCAAGGACCGTTTCCGTAGGCATTAAGGAAACTGACAATTATGCGAGTGAACCTATCTATATTCTGTTGTGTAGCCTCTTATATACTTTAGGCTCAGACTCAAATGCTTGGAGTTGGTTAGGTTATTTCATGGTTTTCTTTTGGTAAAACTTCACATAGAAGTCGTGTGAAATTACGGTAATTTACGTAGGTTGTTAGGGAAAAGTAGAAGGGAAAAGAAAAAGAGGAAGACCAAGAAGGTCCTACATAGACCAAATCAAGGAAAAGTTAGGGGTCGTGTCGTACCAGGAAGTCAAGGAAATGACACTGAATAGAGAGGAATGGAGAAGACTCCACCGACAAGAGCGTAGCTCTTAAATTATAGATAGATAGACGTAGGTTGTATACAATAGCCTGTACCTATTAAAGGAAACTGACAATTATGCGAGTGAACCTATCTATAATATTATGTTGTGTAGCCCTTTACGGGGCCCAGACTTAAATGCTCGGAGTTGGTTAGGTTTTTCATCGTTTTTCTGTTAGTAAAACAGGGTCACAAAAGTCAGATGGCAGTCGCTCCACTGTAATTACCTGATCTGCCACATCCTGGATCATGGTCAGCGGACCTTGGGCCTTCGCGTGCGAGGGATAACGCTAGGAGGATGATGATTACTAGCATAACTAAGTAGATATTTTTACAAAATATCGTCACTGATATGTTGCCGTATGATTTCTTATGGTTTTTCAACATGGCGTGCCCCCCAATAACATTAAAGAAATGTTTTTTAAATTTCTTTCTCCAAACTTTTGTGGCACACGTCACACCAAGAGTACAAGGTGCTAATGACTGCACAAAAATGTTGCTATGATTTCACAAACTCCGTAACCTTTGACCATTTGGCTTTCCGCGGTGATCCGTCACCCCATCAGTGCCACCTGCCCCATGATCAATATGAGGAAAATAAGTACCTACTTGCTTTGTTTTGTTTGGTTGTATTTTTAGTAAAGAACTTGCGGTAAACAAGGGCCACCTGACTTCAGAATTACATATTTTGTATTAACAATAAATTAAAATAAAAAAATAGATCACTTAAAGAATATTTATTGTTTTAGCAACGTAAATATGTAACATTTTTGCTTTTGCTTGTAGAATTTCGCTTGAAAATAATGAATTTTTAAAACCCCTTCTGTGGCCCTTATTAAACATACTTAGTTTAATAAGGCCCAGGTTCTGCAGCCAATACCTAATAGGAAAAACACAATAAGCACAATATGTTTTAGTTTTGTATTTATTATATTACCATTTAGCATAATATCACACCTATAAATGCACATAAATTAAAGAGTAGAATAATAATGGACCTTATTAAACTAAAGTAACAAAAATTGGTGAAAAAGCATATTTCCAGACAACATTTTGATCCAATTATTTTACCTTTCAACA
Organism: Pyrausta nigrata; assembly: GCA_949316185.1. Classification (NCBI taxonomy): domain Eukaryota; kingdom Metazoa; phylum Arthropoda; class Insecta; order Lepidoptera; family Crambidae; genus Pyrausta; species Pyrausta nigrata. The sequence continues at coordinate 12,996,959 of OX438949.1, read as the reverse complement.
AAGCATCCTTAACTCTAAATGAAACTTTGAAAGTAAAAAAAAATAAATACATAAAATAAAATTAAGCAAATTCTGTGGACCTTATTAAGCTTATAGTTTTTTTTATCTGGTTTTACTCAACTCTGAAATGTAAAAATATTTCGAAATCACATAGATAACAACGTGGTTTTAGCAGGTGCTTCCATAACTGCAATCTTAAAACTTAATAAGAAATATAAAAAAATACGTTTTTAAGAAATAATAAACATTACATTACAATAAACATTCAAATTCTGTTACAATTATCGCAAAAGTTAAAAATAAAGTAAACTTGGGTTTAATTAAATCACAAGTTCGACAGTTTAATAACGGCCGGCCCTTTAACCCGCCTTTCATCTGGCCCTTATTTGGTAGTCACGTAACTAAATTTGATCTAAAATACACTTAAATAAAAAATACATTGTAACTTTACCCTGCTTTAGCATCAATAAACTGTAAAGTTTACTTCGAAACATCAAGATTTAAAAGGAACAAATTATTTCAACCACAATTTCGTTGTTTCCGGAAGAAAAAAATACTATCAAGTGACGCAGATCAACACCCTGAACGGCTTCTTAGCTACTGACACGATGGAGTTTCGTGCGTGACTGCGCTGACGTATATTAGCTTTCCTATTGGTCCTTTATATGTGTGCGTAACAAGAATAAAATAAAATCGTTGGAAGTGCATTTTTGTAGTAGTGGCCCTCGATAAACACCGGCTCTTGATACCCGCAGGTACCTTAGAGCACGCACTTGGCCCTTGTGCATATCAACCATTCACTTGATATTAAAATCTATTGTCTTTGTTGTTAAGGTGAAAATTGATTGAGATAATCATTCAAATATTTTTGTATTAAGAGCAGACTCCCAGTGAAGTTCCGTTTGCAAAAATTGCGAAAACGTGTTGTTGATGTTGCCTTCCATAGAAAGAATGAATTCATTCATTCTTTCTATGGAAGAGAATTTATTTTATTTAGATTGGTGTGTCGGATAGGGAAGTTCATTTTAATTAACCAAAGTGTTGTGCATGGTTTTTACCATGGGCCACTTTCTAAAAGTCTTATGGTATGATTTTCGAACATAATTACAGCCCTTTTAACATAGTTTCTGTTTATTGAGAACTAGCTTATTATCATTCCCAATTTACGTTTTATTTCGCCGGACAGTCGCAAGACATTACACACATACATTCATGTTACAGGTACATTAACCTTTTTATCCATGGACAATATTATTAAATATTTGGCAATCATAAAATAAGTTAAGTTTAAAAAAAATCTATCTCTACATAAAAAATAAAATAACATCCACGACACAACCTTCGAAGATACATATAAATTTTGACCTTGACCGCTACAATTAATTAGCCTTTTAATACCTTCCTTTACAAATAAACTGAACAAAAAGTTTGTCTCTACCATCTACAGCGCTCGGACACGCGCAAGGTTCACTTAAGCAGTTAACCTGTGAAGGGCCAAGGACCGTTTCCGTAGGCATTAAGGAAACTGACAATTATGCGAGTGAACCTATCTATATTCTGTTGTGTAGCCTCTTATATACTTTAGGCTCAGACTCAAATGCTTGGAGTTGGTTAGGTTATTTCATGGTTTTCTTTTGGTAAAACTTCACATAGAAGTCGTGTGAAATTACGGTAATTTACGTAGGTTGTTAGGGAAAAGTAGAAGGGAAAAGAAAAAGAGGAAGACCAAGAAGGTCCTACATAGACCAAATCAAGGAAAAGTTAGGGGTCGTGTCGTACCAGGAAGTCAAGGAAATGACACTGAATAGAGAGGAATGGAGAAGACTCCACCGACAAGAGCGTAGCTCTTAAATTATAGATAGATAGACGTAGGTTGTATACAATAGCCTGTACCTATTAAAGGAAACTGACAATTATGCGAGTGAACCTATCTATAATATTATGTTGTGTAGCCCTTTACGGGGCCCAGACTTAAATGCTCGGAGTTGGTTAGGTTTTTCATCGTTTTTCTGTTAGTAAAACATCGCATTGAAGTCGTGTGAAAACACAGAAACTGACGTAGGTTGTACGATAGCCTGTACATATTAATTTTCGGGCAAGTGTCTAAACACTTAATACGCAGGTTCATATTCATCTTCAAGTAATCATATTGGTTTTCACACCACAAAGGACTTGTCCATTAATGGTTTTTTATTCGTCAATATTTCTAACCAGAATAAACAAAATATTATATGAAAGAGTTCACAAAAACTAGCCTTTCTGCATAATTAATATATTTTTAAGGCCTCCGATTTAGAGAAAAATTGAAATTATTTTTTCTCTTTGTCTGTACATAAACCGCACCTTTGCCTAGATCAATTAACGCATGAAAAAAAATGACAGCAAAATTGTTATTCCATTGACAGTAGTACCTATTATATAATCTGTGGTAGTACCTAGTAGTATTTATCCACCAGTGGAAAGGCAATGGTACATAGCCATACAGCCAGGAAATACAAGTAAATGATGTCTGTTACAAAACATATTTTTTCTCAAAAACGGAGGCGTTTAAAATTCTGATTTCTATGGTTATGTGTTTCATATTTTTGTAGCTTAAAGATAAATATAGGTTATTGGTGGTTGGTGATATCTTGGAATAAAAAACCAGCCTCCATACAAAAAGAGGACAAGTCCTTTATTGTTAATAATTATAAAATAACTATAATAAAATATTCTTGGCATTATTTATTGACAATATTTAGGCTATGAATGATAAATTAATAAGTAAAATAAAAATACAGGGTTTTAGACGCTCTCTCACGATAACATTAGTCATATATAGATAATATTGTTAGGAAGCAGTGGTAGGGTTCTATTTTATGTTGGGACTTGTATAAGTGCTCCTTGCGAGCCTATATACAGAAATAAATGAATTTTATGAATTTTATTGCACTTGAAAAAATGACCACCAGAGGCGGGAGCTAGTCATTTTTTCAAGTGCAATAATATCTTATATTTAGATTGCAAAAATAAATGCTTATCACTTAAAAACAATAATTTAACATGAGTCATGCCTCATTACTCATTACATTAAAGTCATACTCTTTATATACGATATGATTAGAAACAAAATGATAGAGCGTACATACATACTACAACAGTTATCCAAGCTTATGATGCTTATAAACAAATTTTGTATATCTTTTTAAAACATAAATATAATAACATTAATAACATTATTATCTTTAAATTCTAAATTTAATGTTTGGTATCTTGACGATGGCTCTCTAGGGGGGAAAGCTGATATTGTGTATCAAGATCTTGTTCGGATTATAGAAGACTTTAAAAAAATAGGCTTGGAGCTCAATCTCTCTAAGTGTGAACTATACATTAATGACCATGTTTCTTCGGAATCACGTCAAAATATTACCGAAAGATTCAACTTGCTCGCTCCCAATATCAAAATTCTAAATTCTGAATCGCTTTGCCTTTTAGGAGCTCCTCTTCTTGACGCCAGCATCAAACCTTTTCTTGATAAAAAATTGAATCATTTCACTCTTTCAGCCCCCAGATTGGAAAATTTGAATTCTCATATTGCTTTCACTATTCTGAAATCATGCCTTTTTGTCCCAAAATTCACATATTTTCTTCGTGCAAGTCCAATCTGGAAAAACTCGCAACTTCTAGAGCTTTTCGATACCACCCTTAAAAAAAGTCTTGAAAAAATGCTAAATCTTCAGCTTGAAAATGATTCTTGGTTACAGGCAACACTTCCTATTCGTTTTGGTGGTATAGGCGTACGCAAAATTTCGAGTGTTGCTCTCCCCGCCTTTCTCTCCTCTTTGTATAGCACTGCTAGACTTACAGAAAAAATATTAAAACACCCTTGCTAACTTACTGAGGTGAGAGAGGCGGAGGAGTGTTGGCAAGGTCTCTGTCCTGGTGAAGACATCCCAAAGGAAAAACACCAACAAAAACTTTGGGATGTCCCACTAGCTAGAGAGACTTTCCATTCTCTTCTCCTAAATTCTATCAGTGATTGTCATCGTGCAAGGCTGTTGGCAGTTTCCTGTAAGGAATCAGGCCACTGGCTTCATGCTCTCCCTTCCAGAAATATAGGCACCCTTTTCGATAGCGAGACATTCCGGGTGTGTGTAGGATTGCGAATCGGAGCTAAAGTTTGTGAACCTTTCACGTGTCTCTGTGGCAAGGAGGTCGACCAATTCGGTCTCCATGGTCTTTGTTGCCAGCAAAGTGCAGGGCGTCTCGCCCGCCATGCAGCTCTCAATAATGCCATTAGAAGAGCTCTTGCCAGCATTAATTTTCCTTCAACGCTAGAACCTCGTGGGTTGGTGCGTGATGATGGCAAGAGACCAGATGGCCTCACACTCATTCCCTGGGAGCGGGGACGGGCTTTAGTATGGGACGCAACTTGTGTCGATACTTTGGCCCCTTCGCATCTCAGGGAATCAGCTCTTAAAGCTGGTTCTGCTGCTGAGTTGGCAGAAAACGCTAAGCGACGCAAATACGAGTCCCTTGCTGGTGACTACATGTTTGCGCCGTTTGGCGTTGAAACATTTGGACCGTGGGGACCCCATGCTAAATTACTCTTCGGAAAAATTGCACCCAAATTGAACATTTTATTAGAAGATAAAAGAGCTGGCTCGTTTCTCGCTCAGAGGATAAGCATTGCTATCCAACGCGGAAACGCAGCCAGCATTCTCGCCTCCTTGCCTCAAGGACACGGTTTTGTTTTTGATTAAGTCATTTGTTTTTTATTTTTAAGTTTTAGGTTAGTTTACTAGTGTATTTAGTTTAATTGATCGTAATAACATAATATATGTGAATAAAATAGTTAGTAGAGCATTATTAGTTTTCAGTATTATTTAATTCGAAATTATTAAAAACTTCGACGACTTCGATAAAGTAATACAGGCATATAATCTACGAGTAAGAACTAATTAATTCTACTATGTTTTCAGTTCATTCATTATTTAATACCTATAGGTGGGGTCAATTAGAACCTACTCATCAACTAATCAAATATCAATATTTTTTTATTAGGTAAAAGTGTAACCATTTTTGAGATTTCGGTTTTAAGTACCTATTCATTATTTTTTATATATTTTGATGTCGGGAGAGTAGTAAAATTTTTATTTCAATGTCTGTTTTTACAGACATTGAAAAGTCAATAATTCTCGAATGTTTGAATGTTCCGACTTCAATGTCGTGGTGACAATCAGGCACAGACTATATAGCGTATCAGCCGTGGCGTCTGGCAGAATGCCAAAGCTGTTCATGTCCTGCTTCCTAGAATAGATCTCCACCTAAGGCATAAGTCTAATTGTCATCCATTGTGCCTGGAAATGGCGGCATACTTACGATGGGTTAAATCTAGTAGTAGAGCCAACATTATTTGACGTGGCAGTCTCTCAGGGTCCACGGCTAAAAATTTAAGTAAAATATTACTGAAAATTTAAAATGACAATTAATAATAAAAAAAATCAGTGGCGCAGGGACTGTGCCATATACAAAAGCTCAATAAAGTTGTGTGTTTACTGCGTTTTGTTTTCCCAGAAAAGCGGACACGCTTGTTGAAACCAGATACTCCTGTAAGCAGAAGCAGCTGGCAAAATTAAAACTTGTAGCGCTAAATTGGTGTCCCGAAACGCAACATGATCTCCTACAGCAGTTTTGTTTGGGTTGAGTTTAAATTAAAAATACGTGGAAAAAGGTTTTTTTAACTTGTGAAAAGGATGCTGCAAGTTTGCAAAACACCGTGGGCGTTCCGTTGGACAACTGTTATGCTCATGCATATGCATATGCTCATAAAGATCATATTCAACGAGCAAACTAACTTGACTGTTGATCAATAAGCAATCGAGCAGCATTGCTAGAAGGGCAATAATTGCTAGAATAACAGTAAATTAGTCAAAATCATTCAGCTCAGTGCAAGACTGTCAAAGTTGGGCCACTAAAAGGTAGTTATTAAAAGGAAGAGATTGCTTTTATTTATTTATAAAGATCGCCAAAAAGCTTTTAGCGATGAGACTGCCTCGTTGTACACGACCATTTCAAGAAAATGGCTTTATTTTTTTATGGTTTAAAGCACACATACTTATCTAAGGAGTAGGTAGGTAACTACAGATGTTGTATGAACACCCATCATTTTATTGACGCCTTCCGAGAATGAACTAAGCTATTTCGCAGAAATATTAAATGTATGTCAGGTAGTATTGAAACTGTTAGGTAATTTTCCAAATTGGTTTCACGTAAATTCAGAGTTCTCAACGCAAGTAAAGGCCGCGTTAACACTGGAACGCATGGCTTAATACAAAAAAGTAGAAAAGTAAAAAATAATGCGAAATAATTTTCATAAAATTAAACACATTTTTAAGTTACTAATTATAAACTGACACATTTGCAGCCTCTTATCTGCCCGACACAAGCCATGATGCTGGTTTAGCTGCGACAAGTGCCGAAAACTTAAAAAAAAAAAACAAGTACAGGCAGATCGACTCCCGGTACCACTTTGTAGTAGTTTTTCCCGGTACCGTTTGGAGTCAAAACACTGGGTCCGTGGGGTCTTTTTTCAAAGAGATTTCTAGTTGCCGGTTGACATCAGTGGTGACCCAAGAGCTGGTAGCTCAGCGTATAAGCATCGCTTTCCAGCGCGGTGATGCTGCCAGAATCCTAGGAACCTTACCACAAGGACCCTTTTTATAATTTTTGTATTTCTATTGTATTAAACAATTTATCTTATTTTTATTAATTAATTGTATATATTACTTTATTTGTTACTTACCTTCATTTAGTTGTAAGACAAAGTTACCTAATTAATTTAGTTATACGTAAATAATTTCGTGTATTTAAAAAACATCGGGTAAATTGATTTCAAATAATATATTTTTAGCAGACTTCAAGAACGGACTTATTATTACTTATTATTTTTCTTTTATTTAGGTACTTAGGTAGGTACTCAGTCTGTACATACCCTAATTTTAAGTACATTAACGCTCTAAAACACGAGTTATGAATGAGAACCGAACTTAGGCACATTGTCTCCGAAATTAGTTTAGCTAAGTACATGTTCGGAATACAACATCGAGGGTTGGGAGTGAGAGGATTCAACGGCTTCCAGCTCCACTTGCGAGCACATAAAGTTAGTATAAACTGTATGGATCAGTATGAATGGGGATCTGTGATCAAATATTTCCTGTCAGTACATTAATAAAGAAGTAAAATGACAGATGTGAAAATGTCTTAAGAAAGAAAATCTTCTAAAATGTGGGGCGCAAACTGTGGAGGTTTTATTTTAATCGCCGCCACATCTGACGCCTCCGATCATAGCTTAGAAAGACCTTACTATAATGATAATACTTCATTAAGCATACATATACTTAGGTACACCTTACATCTCGTAAGGTGTGTGTGTCCTCCTAGCCAAATTTCGACCAGGGCGGCCTATCTCAACAGAGATTAGCCAACTGCGCGGGACATATTATAGTGCACAAGTGTGTGCGCAATACACAGGTGCACTCTCTGTTCCTTCACTCTCATAATTCGGTGAGACAGCAATCCGACATGACCGTAGAGAGATCAGGCGCAGGACCAACGGCTTAACGTGCTTTCCGAGGCACGGGGGTGTTAACACCACCAACTTCCTGACTCCGAAACTGTGTCTGAGTAATTTCAAGACAGAAAAACTCAAACACTTTTGGCCCGACCCGGGATTTGAACCCGGAACCCCATGGATAGTACCCAGCGTGCTGACCACTAGACCAACGAGGCAGTCGTAAGGTGTAAGTATATGCTTAATGAAGTATACATTCAGATATGTTAAGCTGGGGTGTAGAATCTAAAACATACGTAACATAGTAGTATTTTCCGCTTTTGTGTGTGGTTCAAGACCATCTTGTTTTCATGTGATTTGACTCATGTACTTAACCAGTAAATACAGATATATATATTTTTGTTCATTAAAAAACTTCTGAGAATAAAAACTTTGAACCGTAGAACTGGTTCAGTCAATAAAACAAATAGAAGGTTTTTTGTTTCAGAATTCAGCGCACTCCCGTTTTTCAACTATTTAGGATTCGCGCCAGCGTCCAACACAAGCTGCTTTTCTTGTGCTATTTTCTCTTGTCGCCCCAATTAAGATTTACTTTGACTAATAAGTACTTATTCTGTGGCAATAATCATACAATTATTTATTGCGCTATCTTACTAGTCCACTAACCGAATACAAAATCGGCTGTTTAGTCGAATGCATGAATATAGATCGAACAAGCCATTTGATTTTGTAGAGCGTTTTGAGGCCTTGCAATAATGGCATACAATCATTTTGTAATGAGATAAGTACTATTTATTGACAGCATCAGCTCATGTACAAAATCTTAGGTAGGTATTTTTATTCATCTGAAGCGAAGCCCGAAAGTAATTATTATACCTTGTATAACAAGTAAATATATCATCATAATAATTAACCTAGCCACAGGGCGTAAACTGCTAATCGGCCTTCCAATTTTCAATGTTGTTTGGGAAGAAGTTTATTTTATTTTTATTTATATCACAGAGGGGAAAGTATTCGGGTTTTCCGTCTTGAAATAAACAAGTAACAGCTCGAGAATGAAGTTAATAACAGAACTTCATTGCTAACGAGCTGTTGAAAAATCTACTTTGAAAAGTACTCTTGAATTACCGTCTCACCGGAGTTAGGAGTGCAGGAAATGAGAGTCCATGCGAAATTAACGTAACAAAATTTTTGTACCGCTAAAATATCTTCGCATGCTCTGCGCATTAGCCTAATCATCACAAGGTATTTACGTGCATCAAGACTGTCAGCTTTGTAAAGCGAACCACTTTGTGATGCTTTGGCTCTTATTACAAATAATAAAGCTGAATCTTGTAAGCGGGACTGGTGAGTTTCCGACAGCTGAGATAACGGTAAGTTTGCTCTCAAGGTTTTGCGAACTAGTTCATTGAATTCACAACAAAATGTTTGTAAGTAACTTTATATTTTAGCAACAGAGTTGTACCTACTGTACTCGTAATTGTGGGCATTACTCCAATTTAATATATTAGTTTCTTACATAAACGCGAATAGTCAAGCTGTTTAGAACAAAAATTTCACGGATTGTGTTAAAACCCATTTCATTTGTGTTAAATTTAATATTTCAAAAATCAATTATCTACTTGATCGTTAAGATCGTCCTGATCGATCGTTAAGATCAAAGAAGTACCTATTTCTTTTCCCTCTACGATTAACTGTGCTAGGCTAGGCAAACGTATGTCGTCCTAAAACGCAGTCCTCGTATCTTGTAACTGAGAAACGTATGATTTATATCCTGTCTTTTTCTTCTCGTTATTAACCCTATTTCCTTTAGTATTAAAAAATATTCTACTACCGAATTTAGGCAACGCGACGGCTAATCCTACAGAAATCTAGCAAGTACACCGGAGATATTATAGTGCACCAGTGTGTGCGTAATATACAGTTGCATTCTCTATTCCTGTCTTATAGTCCGGTGAAATGGCACAATCCGATTTGATTGGACAGCGGAAACTCTCCATTGTATCCGTAGGCTAGGTTCAGATGGCCATATTTTAACGGTATACAAGATTTTATCGAATAGAGCAGTTACTGTACAAAATATATTCAATTGATAATCCAAATTACAAGAATTCTATGCGAAAAATATAGTGTTCCGTACGGAACACGTTGACAAACACGTAAAAATCGAAAAGAACTTATATCCGACTCTGCCTAGCCTTATTGATCTAACAAGTTAGAACGCGTACAACGAAGGTTTGCGAGGTTCCTCTACAAAAAGATGTACGGGTCCTATCCTTACTTGTTCCCATCTAAAAAATGCTCTTTAATGATGCATTACACCCTAATGCTCAACGGCCAAATAGATAACCCGCCCGCGTTGTCGCAGTGCAGCCTGTCCGCGCCCGCCCAGTACCAGCGCATGCGCGCGCGCCGCCTACTGGCCGCGCCGCCCGCGTGCACGCTTACGTCGCGCTACGCACCCACGTCATGTCATTTATTAAATGCTCTGACTTAAAATACAGGTGTCCCGTAAATGAAGGATAATCCTTTAGTTACAGATTAGTTACATCATGCTCTACTATGTGCCAACATTTTTTTCAAGTAAAAGTGTTGCCATATTTTTTGTTTTGAGTTTTTATTATCTTGGCAGCCTTAGCAGCCTGACTAACTTTTTTAGTAAAAAGTTAATATGTTTGGAATATTCACGAGTATGAAAATATGACATGAATTGTAGAAGTAGCCTTAAAAAATTGAATATTAATATCTCGAAAATGGTAACACTTGAAAAAAAATGCATATTATAATAGGGCATTATGTGACTATTCTGTACCTAAAGGATTACCCTTCATTTAAGTGACACCCTGTATTATATTCCGTGCGAGCTGATTTAATTATTAATTTATTGCAAGTGAGCTTTTGTTGATACCGTTGACGACCGTCTTGGTGTAGTCGTTTGCGCACCGGACTTCTAAACCAGGCGGTTATGGGTTCGAATCCCGCAAGGGGCAAATGTTTGTGTGATGAGCACGAGCATTTGTACCTAAGTCATGGATGTTTACATGTATTTAAGTATTTCAATCCGTTATGCTAGTCACCATAGCACAAGCTCACGCTTGGTTTGGGGCTAGGTAATTAGTGTGTTTGTTGAAACAATTTATTATTTATTATTATTACACTCTAAAACGCGAACGAACCTGTATATTCGTCCAATGACATACCTTGCTTATCACTAAATAGATGGCACAGAAACACAATAAAAGCGTGCCCACGCAATCTTTGTAGTTCGTTCAAACAAAGCGCACCAGTTATTGTCTAACACAATGGTACAAGTCCATTACCTGCAGCGGTCATCATCTATTTATGTATGCGTCTAACGGGGCCCTGGATAAGGCTGGGAGGAGCAGATAGATAGATAAAGGAAACTGTATAAAAATTAAGGAAAATGTTGTCTAACGACGGTTAAATTCCTTTAAATTTACAGAAAATACATATGACCCAAATATTTGTATGCAGACAGACGATTTAATTTTCTCAATTGACCCATAGCCTAGTCGCCTAGCTTACATTTTTTGTTCTGCATCCGCATTGACAACAATATAGGCACTGAAAATATCAAAAGGCACCAACAATAGTGACATAAAGAAAACAACATTTGACAATATACAAGTGCCTAGGTAAGGCACCAACAATAGCGAAATAAAGAAAAAAACATTTGACAACATACAAGTGCCTAGGTAAGGCACCAACAATAGTGAAATAAAGAAAAAAATATTTGACAACATACAAGTGCCTAGGTAAGCCACCAACAATAGTGAAATAAAGAAAAAAACATTTGACAACATACAAGTGCTAGGTAAGGCACCGACAATAGCGAAAGAAAAAAAGAAGAAATCAGACAAAATATTTCTGTCAATCATTATAATAATACTATGGGAACAAACATGACTACGAGGTTTGCTACGAAAGCTGCTACAGATTTGCTACGAATGTTGTGCTACGATTGGTTTGCTACACGCGGCCGAATAAGACGTTTTATCGGCATTCTACGGCTGTATTTCTAGATGCTAGTTATGCTTTGCAAAAGTATTTACGGCTATTCTGACCCTCAATAAGTCTGTTAAATTTTTCGTTACATGACGAATATTGTAAACAATCTAGACATTCCTTTCAAACAAAACTATTTATTTAAAAATAAGATAAATACATAATAACCTACTATGGTTATTTATTATTTTTATACCTAATAGTATTTTTTCACTGATAATATTTTGTGTCCATTACTCCAACAGGAAAGGGTGATCTACAGCAAATTGAATTATGCAGAAAAATAGTGCGTAATCTGCTATTAATGTGAGCCAAATAAAAAAATTGTGGGGGTTTTCGTTTTCCAATAAAAGCGGTAAAACGGATTCTGCTGGAGAAATGTCTCTCCAGCAGGAAGATTTTGAAATAGTTATGTTTTTGGGGCTCGACTCCCATATGCAGAAGCAGTTTAGCCTTCGCTGCTTCTCCATAGCCTGCCATGCCCTTTGAGTCGATACACAAATACAGGCTTCTGTAATTTTGTACTTTGTCACTTTTTCCTGTTTTTAAGCGTTTGTGAACTTTCTCTTATCATGAACAAAAAAAATGTTTATTAACAATATAAAATGAACATTATCTCCTAAACTATCCACATTACAACTCTTATGAATTTTCCTGTTGGAGTAATGGGCACTAATATTTTTAAGTTATGAAACATTGTTTACAATACTTGCCAAGCAGAGAAATTGGACTTTAGGCTAATATTACTCAATGTCTCATTGATTCTTACAAATTTTATTAGTCAGTAAAATTTTTCACTTGTCAAAATTCCCAGATGTTTCGTCCCAGCACTATAATTATGAGTGCAGAGTCAATATATGTGGGTAGCTGGACAACGCTTCTTACCGATTCATTATTGAAAAGCCTGCTGATGCTTAAAGTAGCTGGTTTCGTTCTTTGATTAGACCTTTGTTTAAAAACTCTGTGGGATTAACTAAATATAAATACTTATAAAAGAACTAAGCACACTCGTAAGTCTTTAAAATAAATACTTATTAATTATTTAGTGTAATATATCATGATGTACATGGTAATTTAATAGCTTTTTATTTATATCATGTATAATTATTTCTATAACTTAAGTAATTATTTTGCAAGTTTTTATCCGGATGACACAGTCGATTAATTTTTGTTAGCGAAATTCTATTCTTTTTTATATCATGTACTTTAAAAATAACACTAAAATTAATATGAATTAAAACACAAAACAAACTTAAAACCAAGAAAATGCAAGTGGGCAAGTTTATTTATTTTTTATTTTGTTAAAAGTAGAAAAAAAAAAAAACTAAACGCTTTCAGAAAGATTAAGTGTAATAAATTAAAGTCTAATGTAAAATAGACAAAACAATTTTTTTTTTTATAAATAAAGAATAAATAAATAAATTGTTTCAACAAACACACCAATTACCTAGCCCCAAACTAAGCGTGAGCTTGTGCTATGGTGACTAGGATAACGGATAGACATACTTATATACATTTATAAACATCCATGACTTTTGAAGCACATCCGGCTAAACACTGAATGCAGCATTTTTAACAGTTTTATTGGAGCGAATTTGCATCTAAAACGTAAAGTATAATATGGTGGCGACGGTACACTTTGTATTAATCAAATTATTGCAGCTTATCTTCAAAATTATAACCTTTAGTTGATTTATTAGCAACTGGTCCAACTAGCGTGGGATCCTACATCCTACACATTTGTTTAACAGGTCTATCAAATATTCATGCCTTAATTATTGTTCTGTTTTTAATTAGCTCGTATCATCATGTGTGCATGACAGAAAAAAGAATAAAATAAAGAAAAAAATTGTGTACTAATATTATAAAGAAGAAAGATTTGACTGTTTGTTTGTTTGTATTAAATATGCTTCAAAACTACTGGACCGAGTCGAATTAAATTTGGTACAGAGATAGTTTGAGACCCTATGAAGGACATAGGCTACTTTTTGTCGCGATGTAAAGTCATTAGGGGGGTGAAATGGGGGATGAAAGTTTGTATGGAAAATTTGACTTTGGCGCGGGCGAAGTCGCGGGAAACTGCTAGTATAAGATAAAAATAGAATAAAGATTACCAATTACTATGCCAAAGAAAGTGTCGTCTCGTCAGTATACTTACCTTTAGGAAAGGAATTATCGTTTCCTATTGCTGTTGCTGTACATTTGGGGTTCCAAATTAGTTTTATTAGTAAATTATAATTAGTATTTTGAATCTCTGTTGTTGATGTATTAACCATACTATAAGATCAATAATTTTCCATTTTGAAATCATGATTTATTCTTCAAACTTTTCAGCCCTCATTTTTTTACCAACAATATAAGTCAAATGTACCAACACGACCATTGTTACATGCAATGTTAAAATAATTTTGTATATGCAATAAGTAACAATCTTCCTAAAAAAAACCTTCAGCTCCAACTACAACAGCGGCCAATCTCAACAGAGACTAGCTAACTACGCGGGAGATATTATAGTGCACAAGTGAGTGTGCAATACAAAGGTCAAAGGTGCACTCTCTGTTCCTGAACTGTCATAGTTCGGTGAGACGGCATTCCGAACTTCGACATGACCCAAAACAGCTGAGGCGCGGGACCAACGGCTTAACGTGCTTTCCTAGGCACGGGGGTTTAACACCACACACTTCCTAACTCCGGAGCTATTTCTATTAAATTTAAGTCAGAAGATTCCAGAAACTCGACCAAACCCGGGATTCGAACTCGGGACCTCGTAGATAGTACTAAGCCTGCTGACCACGAGACCAACCAGGCAGTCAATAATAAATAGCAATTATAATAACTACTTCTAATGTATATTGTCACTTATAATGTAGAGTGTATGCGTATTATGTATTATGGACGTGACTCTATTATGCTAAAAGATAGCAAATCTATTTGTAAGCAATAAGGAAAGTCGTGTTTATTTGCAGGTGATGATTTGCGACGAGACGCCGCGCTGTATTCTCAAGATACCGTTAACTAGGGCTGTCAGTTTTTCGACCTAACTCCGTCCTCCTAGCGTTATCCAGGTTGTGCACTCGCACGCGAGGACCCAGGTCCACTAACCATGATCCAGGTTGTGGCAGAGCAGGTAATTATAGTGGAGCGACTGCCATCTGACCTCCGTGACCCTGTTAACAGGGGAACCTGTTGGATTATGGTTACACATTCAGTTTTTCGAACTAACTGTGAGCTCTTAAAGCAGGCCTGACTTAGCACTGCTCCTTTTTGGCGAACTTATAATGCTTTCAAGAAAAGAGTGAGAAATATTATATTACAAAGATATATTGTTAGATAGGCCAATGCAAAAAAACTTGTTAATAACACCTCATATTTAGGGTTAAAACATAATAAACTCAATATACCTCTGAGAAGCGAGTTTCTTCAAGAAGACTAAAACGTCAGTTTCCGAATGTTATATCTTAAAATATAAATAAGAATGTAGCTTATGGGAAAATATTACTTAGTCTTATAAGTATGTGTAAAAAAAATGAAAATATTTTGTGACACCTTTCTGGTAATTAGTTCATGACGCAAAGAATGAGCTTTGCTGAAGGATTATTTAAATAAGCGTTTGTTTTAAATCGAACTTTCTTTTGGTCTAGCAGTTTCATGCAAATCGGTCTATGATAGTAAAAAAAACTTCAAATTTTTAATTGCTTGATTCTAACTAGTGTCGCCCTGTGCTATACATTTATCCCTAATAATATCATTACGGGGCTTACACGCAGCCCTAGGGACTCTTGTTTGTCAATCAACACGTAGAATAACTAATTTTTTCGTTATTTTTGGAGTCACCTTTACTCCTTAAATGGAATAATCTGAGGTAAATACCAAGTACTTGTGTGAAAGGAATAATATTACATCAATCATAATGTTTTTCTCTTTGGAGACTTTCGTTCAGTACTTCAGTGAATCTCTTGTGGTTGGTAATGTAATAAGAGTTCTGTGATGTGATAAATGTTAATCGAAAAATAAGATTCTATCAATTTCAAAAAGTAAATTGTTTTTTTTAACTGGACTTACCTGAAATTAAAGTTTGTTAACATTTTTGAGACCGTTTGTTAAACTGGGTAACCATTTACTAAAATTATAAAAGCATTTAAAACTAGTTGGAATCAACGATGTTGTTTTTGTACGACGTATTATATACATAACTTGCTATCTCACTATAACCTACCGTATTTTTTTGTTCGTTACTACGCTACGAGTACACGAACACTTTTGAACGGTTAGCTTTTTTTTTTTGCAAAATGAAGCATTTTCCAATAACGTGATTAAATTATTTAAAATGGATAACGATATTTTAATTACTTAAATAACGCTTAATTTAAATACGTTCTATGATCAACCGTTTGTGTATTGAAAAATCCACCCGTGTTATTTTTTAAGTTGCAAGAACAAAAAAATAAATAATATCTGGCGAAACACACGTTCGTAGCTGAAATGTATCTCGAATATTCCAGGACAAAACGGAGCTAAAAAACTAAGACCCGCAACGAAGATGAATGCTTTAATATCGAAGTAGGTATAAATCAACGCCTTTCAGCGGTTAAATACGCGTTAATGGTACGTTCTCGATACTTTTAATTCTCATTCCTGAAAGATTTCTCATTGCAAAACGACACGTGAACTATTAGGTTTAAAAAACTTATTGTAACTTTTTATATTTCTCATTAATATGTATAGAGCCAAGAAGCCTGGCCAGAACCAATTCAGGAGGAGAGAAAACCATGAGTTTTTGGGAAATTAAAATGGTAAAATTACACAGTAGGTCAAAATTAAAGAAAAACTTCAATTGCCTAATACTAAAGGTGTGTAAGACTACTAATTAAGTCAGAGGGGTGAATTAAACCTTTCTGGAGAAATTATTTTATACGAGTAATCTGATAATAAAACAACGTACGAGTATAACTCGAAATGATGCTGACAGTCACCCAAAAACTACGTTAATCTAGAAAAAACAACTTAAATCAAGATAAAGGCTTAATTAACTCTACAAAAGGTAACCAAAAGACGTATCTACTTATAACTGAAGCAAGTTAATGGAAACTTTTTAGCTTACTAAGTTGGAAGTTAAAAATAGACACCGGAATCTTAATTAGAGTGCGAAAGCAAATTAATATTAGCCGATCCGCGTTTCCATTAAGCGCTAATGCGGTTTGCAGTTATTACCGAATGACGCCCACGACACAGCCCGAATAAGTGAGCCAGTATTTTAAAACCTACGTAGATATCATATTTCAATAACCGACTATAATATAAAATAATAATACAAAATAACCATGATCCATGACCCGGTTAACAGGGTCACGGAAGTCTAATGACAGTCGCTCCACTGTAATTACCTGATCTGCTACATCCTGGATCATGGTCAGCGGACCCTGGGCACTCGCGCGCAAGTGCACAACCGGGATATCGCTAGGAAGATGATGACATAGATATCATGTTTCCTCAATAGAAAATTAACTTTTATCAACCCGCCCCCTGTTCTTATGGGGTTGACAGGTTGCACGCACTAGATAACGTCAAAGTGCAACCGCGGCCTGGACTATGTGTGGTGGTAGAGTACCTACATTAACCACGGACTTTTTCATCGCTGTGCGCGCGCTCGCCCAACAACAACAAAGTTTGCAAGTTTGTTTGTTTTTTGTATTCTTGTTGATTTTATTTGTTCATTATTTATAATTTTATTTTGTTTAGATAGTTAGTATCTAGACAAACCTAACATAGGCGTTAAGATACTACTAACCAAAATAACACAAACATAATAAAAAAATCAATGAATAAAAGATAATGTTCCACCTTAAAAAACGCCTGAGGTGGGAGTCCGACTAGTGCAGCGGAGGTAATTACTTGAAAATTTCGACAGGCTCTGCCAAAGATTGTGTAAAGTCATCCGGTAACTGCTTCAAATAGACTTCAGTTCATTTGGGGTCGGCGCGCCTAGATTTTCTTTTCCATAACATGCAATTCGTCACTAGGTCATCCAGTTGAGTATTTATATTGTTTGCTTGAAATCTTATATCAAATGGTTTCTGTCCCAAAAAAAAAGTCTTAGGCTCAATTTTCGTCGAGTATAACCTACTGTTTTTTATAGGCTGTGGACAAATTGTGAGCGCTTTTAATTAAATGATAGGATTTTGTAGCCACCTCTAAACTGTACACAAATAGGTTTGTATTTTTGAATAAGAATTAAAATCATTGCTAACTATACAATACTGCGTTAATATAATAATAATAATGTCCTCCTAGCCGATTTTGACTACGGCGGCCTATGTCAACAGAGATTAGCAAACTGCGCAGGACATTTATAGTGTACAAGTGTGTGCGCTATACACAGGTGCACTCTCTGTTCCTTCACTCTCGTAATTCGGTGAGACGGCAGTCCGACATGACCGTAGAGAGATCAGACGCAGGACCAACGGCTTAACGTGCTTTCCGAGGCACGGGGGTGTTAACACCACCAATTTCCTGAATCCGGAGCTGTGTCTGAGTAATTCCAAGACAGAAAAACCCAAGCACTCTCGGCCCGACCCGGGTGCGTTAATATACTACTTATAGTAAACGTTAGATTTTCATGAAAAAAAATGACCAACGAAAATATTTCTTTTCCGTCATAATAAATAACTGGGCTTACTGTGCTTTTGTAATCGTTTGTCTTCAGGTAATTTTTGAATTCGAATTTTAAGAACTTGTGACCATGTGGTTTAGAACTTTTTAGTTCGCGTAGAATAAAAATTTATTTCGTACCTAAGAAAGTGATTACTAATTTTGTGAAAAGATGTAATAATTAACAAAATTACCTAGCTCTAATTAACTATTTATTATTAATCAATGTGACATGTTCTTAGTTTTTCTATTTTTATATCTACTTCTATCTATCTTTGTTTTGTTTTCACCCTAAAAGTGTGGGTGTGGATGTCGCTAAGTGTTCCGAACTTTGGACTGGTTTCGATTTCAATCTTGTTAGCGCAACAATTAACTTGGGCCATAGTTGTTTCCTTTGTATAGTCATTGGGCTCAATTCTAATGCGCCCTGTCTAAGATTAAATTTAGGTTCAGTCTCTCTCTTTCTCTATCAAACAAACGAAAAGAGATAGACTATAATAATTTAGAAACGTCAAATTAAGTGATGCGATTTTTTAACGTATTTGTACAAGTTTTTGCGTGTTTTCGTCTAACTTTAGTCGTCATCGAATGACATCCCTACTAAATTGTCTATGGGTTCTCTAATTTTTTTAGCAACGGACACCTGTTTAGTCTGACGTTTCTAAATTGATATAGTCTGTCTCTTTTCGTTTGTTTGGCAGAGAAAGAGAGAGACTAAACCTAAATTTAATCTTAGACAGAGCGCATTGGAATTGAGCCCATTGTTTTATTATGAAACTTAAGCTACGAAGTAGGAGTATGATCTCTTATCTTGCAGACAATAGGTAGGTACAATACTTTTACGACTAAATAGATAGACAATGACTTTTTTATTTTTAGACTTTTTTTATTTTTAGACTGAATACTTTATTCATCGGCTAATTCACCGCCGTTGCTTATAAATAGTTATTACCTTCATACAGACATGATCATTGACTTATAATTTCAAATATTAAGTGTCGTTCAAAAATTAGTTAATCTGACAGTATTATTGAACAAGCATTCAACATCAATAATATGGAGCTGGTTATTTTCATTATTAGGTGTTATTCTTAAATTACCGAGCTATTATTGTCATTCGATATTACTGTTATTTAATCCTAAGGAAGGCAGGGAGGTAACTTCACTACTCACCGTAAGGTCGTGAGTTCAGACCCGATCGGTACTACTGACGACTACAGAAGAAGAAAAAACTTAATTCTATTTTATTCCGTCCTTTCACAGCTATGTCGGACTACCTTCCTTGACGTGTGGCGATAGTCTAGTTGTAACAAAACTTTTACCACAAAGCAATAGAATACAATAAATAAAAAGGAAAACAAAGTTACTAGTCAGAGGCAAACTTGTGACAGTTGTGTCCAAGACCGCTTGGAAGTGAGACAGACGATATTGTCTACATATGCTACACGCTTTGTATTGCATCTTTTAACTCTATTCAGTACATTTAACGAGTTGATATCAAAAGTACAAAAATAAATAAAAACCAATGGCCCGTGTGACTTCTATAATATTTTGTACTAGTTGTCAAGAACACGTCATTCTATTTACAGGTCAAGCAGCTTTTTAGGGTTTCGTAGTCCGACAATGAACCCTTATAAGATCGTTCAGTCCGTCCGTTCCGTCCGTCCTAGTCTGTCACAGCAGAATATCTTCTACGTTTATGGACTGATTTGCATGTAACTTGGTTGGAGGATACTTCACATATAGATCTTATTTTTAAAAATACGAAAAATTTAAATTTCCCCTTTTTAAGGGTGGAGTGGATCCCCTTGTGTGGAAACCTTGGACCTATAAACTTTAAATCACTCACGTAAAGAAACAGGCGCGGAAACTCTTATTTAAAATTATTTCGGGTATCCTGTGATAAATACTTTTTAAATTATAAATAAAATAAATATATATACTTTTTTCCAAAAGAGCAGTATAAACATAAAAAGATTTTTTGCCTATACTGTCTAATGTTGTAAGTTAATGGTACGGAACCCTTCGTGCTCGAGTCCGACTCGCACTTGGCCGGTTTTTTAAACTTTGTGAAACAGATGGTATCAGGTCCCATAGTTAAAAATTACTACTTAGTCACGTTACATGACTTGCTTTTTAATATTCTGTGTCATCGCCGAACAAAATACTAGGTAATTGTCCTAGTGTCCACTGTATGTGATTATTTTATATCCCTTTCCGTTTTAAAACTTCTAATAAGTAGGTATTCACTTAAAACTATGAATGTAGACCATTATATTATTACAAGTCATGTTGAATCATCGGAAAACAAAAAAGTATTGTTCTAATGAAACATTTTTCAAACCTAATATTAGAGCTATTAGGGAGATACATAATTTGTGATGCTTTTACGAAATGTTTAATAGCATCACAGATTATATCAATCCCGCTTGCGTGAGTAAGTCCGCATGACTCCAAAAGCGCCCTTATTAAAAATGCACCTAAGCATTTATCTATTTTGTTATTTATTTTTCTCTTATCGTTATTTATAAATAAATAAAATAAATAAATAAATTGTTTCAACAAACACACCAATTACCTAGGTAATTGGTGTGTTTGTTGAAACAATTTACTTAATTTACAATTTTAAAATTTACAATTTAATTAAGCTCACGCTTAGTTTGGGGCTAGCCCCAAACTAAGCGTGAGCTTGTGCTATGGTGACTAGGATAACGGATAGACAAACATTTATAAACATCCATGACTTAGGTACAAATGCTTGTGCTCATCACACAAACATTTTCCCCTTGCGGGATTCGAACCCGCAACCGCCTGGTTTAGAAGTCCGTGGTGCGAACCACTACACCAAGACGGTCGTCACGTAAGTTCGTTATAACATTATTAATTATACTAATTTGTTTGACTCAAATCTTTAGTCTCAAAAAAAGGATCAACCAAACTAGTTTTGTTAGTTGAAGGTTTCGTTGTAGGGAAGTCAATTTTTGTTAAATATAAAAAATATAATGATAACCAGAAGTTCGCAAGTCACTAGATTACGGCCTACTAGTAGCCAAATTTTGGTTACTGCTAACCAATCATTTTTTTCAGTGTAAATCAAACTACCGAACTACATATTCATTCACATCTCGTTTCGCTCTGACAGTCTCACTATGCACCACAATAATTTAAAAGAAACAAATCTTCCTTGTATCTCGTGGCAGGGAAACAGGAAACACCACTCGTCGCCTTATCGCTCTAATGTCACCATTCCATCTCAACTATCGTGAAAAAGTTTGTTTATGGTTGCTTGCATTTCATTTGTTTTTATTCAACAGCTTCACTTATTTTGCTTTCAGTTTTGCTCATGCATCGACTGAGTGACGAAAATTTCTTTAAATAAAGTAGCTTTTGCTATAATGTGCCGCTAGAGGCGCTGATAAATTCCGTATTTTTCGTCATACTGATGAAAATGAGCGCGTGTCAAAACCCAAACTAATCTAAAGAAAATGCATGCGATCTCATTGTTCGAATTCTGGCAGCCAAGCGCTGGAAACTTTTCCAGCGCTTTGACGCAAAACACAATTTGACAGTGCGGGAAACCTTCAAACTACGCCAGCATTTCAGATCGATCGACATTTGTTTATTTAATTTGAAAATTGAAACGAACTACATTGTTACATCACCGCTAACATTAAAACTATTTTAAACAAAATAGACGGGACCTATTTTATTAAAATAGTTTTAATGTTAGTGGTGATGTAACAATGTATTATTCGATAAAGTTTTTGTACCTTCTAATAGCTACAAAACTCCAGATTCGTAAAAAGTATTTCCATCCAGTTCAAAGAGGTTGTACGTATAGGTACAAAAAGATCCTATGGCCGTATGCAACTACTTCTGGGAAAAGCATAAAAATAAATAAATTGTTTCAACAAACACACCAAAACACATTAATTACCTAGTCCCAAACTATCTAAAAACTAAAAAAAAATACTGTATTTAATGAGTTAAGTTTCATTTTGGTTTGCACGGTAAATGTGTTTTTTGTTTTATTTGATACAAACAACAGTTTAAGTTTGTTAGTAAGTAGTACCTACTTGTATGTCCAAAAACCCTTTTTTAAATAAAATTAGTCGAATCGTCTAACCTGAACTGATTTGATTAAGTCAAGTTTCAATCATGCCTCAGCAACTCCGTGGTATGTAACAGACACATCCACTCGAAGCTGCGCGTTCTGATACAGTGAAGATACAAAACAGTAAGTTGAATTCAAATAAGGTGTCGTGCTACTTATAAATACTACAAATTCGTGATAGATTTTTTCACTGATTTAAAAAAACCGGCCAAGTGCGAGTCGGACTCGCGCGCGAAGGGTTCCGTACCATTAACTTAAAACATTAGACAGTATAGGCAAAAAAAAGTATATATTTTCATTTTATTTATAATTTCAGAAGTATTCATCACATATACCCATACCCAATGGATACCCAAAACAATTTTAAATAGGAGTTTTTGCGCCTCTTTCTTTGCGTGAGTGATTTGAAGTTTATAGGTCCAAGATTTTAGAAATTACAGGGGGGGGACACACCGTGTAAACGACTTTGGCGGGCTATATCTCGCAAAAGGTAAAGCTGATAAAAAGTGTTGTATGGAAACCCTACCTTATTTTCATAAATTTTTTGTATTTTTAAAAATGAGATCTATATGTGAAGTATCCTCGAACCAAGTTACATGCAAATGCAAATCAGCCCATAAACGTCGAAGATATTCTGCTGTGACAGACTAGGACAGACGGACTGAACGACCTTATAAGGGTTCCTTGTCGGACGACGAAACCCTAAAAAGGTATGCTCAAGGCAAGTCACGCGCGATATGACGTTACATAATTCGATAAAGATATATACAGTAACTATATGAGAATTTTTGGGTGTACTATCTATATACCGATTTTTGTTTTTGCTTTATTTTAAGCGGTCATTTCATTTGTCTTATAGGGTTTAGTAAAATCAACTTCTCAAGTATTTACCAATGTCGAAAGCTAGTCCCCTCCGAACAATTATTGGTCGTCTTTATGATGACTATACCTACTGACGTATGCCTCCACTGTGGTTCTTGCGTTTTGTGAAAAGCTTTGTATGATGTGAAATGAAGTGGATAATTAAATGATGACCAATGGCTGTGGGATTGCGGGAAGGATACGCGCTGCGCGGAAAATACATTATCTCACATTTACATGTATTGTTATGTTAAAACCAAATCCTTTTTATTAACTTCGTATAAAATACGACGATAGTATCACATTACTTACACTCTTTCTAACTTATTGGTGTGTTTGTTGAAACAGTTTATTATTATTGTTTATTGGAAATAACGTAGGAAATTTGATATATATGGAATTTTAAAACAACATTCTTATTTGATATAAGTATAAACACACTTTTCCTCATGAGGAAAAACGTTTCCTTTGTCCCACCCAGATTATAATATGTGCACCCTGAGGCTGCTTTCTAAAAGTTTTGACTGTCACTATCTACTTTAATGAATCATTGTTTTGTGTTTAATTTTACTGTCTAAAATAACCACTGACTTCTTTTATTATTATTTACTTTTTTTATCTATAAAATAATGTTAAAATAAAGTTAGCCTTTAGAGATCCCACTGCTGGGCAAAGGCCTCACCTCCACTATGAGGAGGTACGAGCCATACTACACCACGTGGGCTCAGTGCGGATTGTGGGAGGGAGGGGTATCTGTAAGGCAAGTGACCAACCTTATTAATCTATAACTTACTTTTATTTCATAGGTACACAATTTGTGATGAATGAATATGATCCCATGTAATTGAAACTTAAGGAGGTCGACAAATATGGTATTCACTGTTTTTGTTGCCAGCAAAGTGCTGGGCGTTTCGCCCGTCAAGCTACTCTTAATGACGCCATTAGGAGAGCTCTTGCTAGCATAAATGTTCCTTCCACGTTGGAACCACGTGGTTTGGTCCGTGATGATGGCAAGAGACCCGATGGCCTCACTCTCATTCCCTGGGAGCGGGGTCGGGCCTTTAGTGTGGGACGCAACTTGCGTCGATACTTTGGCCCCATCTCATCTCAGGGAATCAGCGCTTAAAACTGTAGCGGCGGCGGAGTTAGCTGAAAACGCCAAACGACGCAAGTATGCATCACTTGCAAGTGATTATGTGTTTGCGCCGTTTGGCGTTGAAACTTTTGGACCGTGGGGACCATCCGCTAAATTACTTTTTGGAAAAATTGCACCTAAATTAAATTCTGTTTTAGCAAATAGTAAAGCTGGCTCGTTCCTCGCTCAAAGGATAAGTATAGCTATCCAACGCGGTAACGCAGCCAGCATCCTCGCCTCCTTGCCTCAAGGACACGGGTTTATTTTTGATTAAGTAGGTTTTAAGTTTATTTATTTTTGTTTCATGCATGTCTTTGTGTTTATTTTCTTTTATTGAATCGATTACTCGATTATAATGCGTAGTCAAATACAATATTATCGATATTATCGATAGTATCGATATCAAGTTTTGAAGCGATACTATCGATGTAATCGATGATATCGATCTAATCAATTTAATTGACCTATCGAATTAAATAGTATTGCTAACCAGCAAAAAAAAAAAATTGAAACTTTGATTTAGATTTTTGTTCGTAATACATTTTTACGTAGGAATCTAATACCTAACATGTCGATAAAAAAGGCTTACCTACTTTTTTGTTTTAGCATTAGTAGATAACTCGAACCTCCTCATAGTTGAGGTGAGGCCTTGCCCAGCAGTGGAATCTATGTAGGCTAACTTTACTTTTACTTTACTTAGTAGATCGTCAACCAAAAGTATTTGTCAGTTTAACAAGCCAACTACGGAATAAGCCCTCTAAAGCTTACGTTGTTTTGTCTACATTTGTTACAACGTAAGTATAATAAGATTAGAAGAAAAAAGACCCCCATGAGACGTAGAAAAATAGAAAAACGTACAAAACCCAACGGAACAAAATGAGCTCATTCATTGGATTCGCGCTTAACCTACGCATACCTTTTTGTGATATTGAAAACACTACACCTGATGCTTGAAGTGCTTGGACTGGAAATAGGCAATGAAGGTGAAACACTGCGCGCCACTTGTTTTTGAATATATGTACTTACAATGTATTACCTACTAACACTATATTTTAAAGCACTATTACAAAGACTAGACTTTATATTATATTTTTGAATTATTCGTAAACGAACTGAGATTATGTTACATGTATAAAAGAAGTTGGTAGGTATATATATAGGTATAATGTATTCATGTGATGTGTTAAGGTGTACGAAGTTCTTATCTTCTGGCAACGTATTTAAAAGCGAATTTAAAACATTTTTTTACTAAGGCCGTCCTGCACGAAATTGAGAAAATTAACGTATTTCTAAATCACTTGTACGATGAGCTGAATTAGTTAAATACATTAAAATTACTTATTTACGTTAGCCTAATCATTGCACAAGGTGCTGGTCTTGTTAAAATTTGAAATAAATTCTTTATGATATAATAAACATGACTTGTAGCTAGTGATATCTAAGAGCATTTTTTTCGAAAACTTGGTGATTTTTACGCATATAACAATAATTTGTACATGAAAATGATTGAATTGATATTCCGCAGGTCCCCATCTTTTTAATACACAAGAATAAAATATAAATATGAAAATATGAACACTTTTCAGTTTTTAACATAAATGACTGATGGTTTTGCGCATTGCGCGGAATAAAATAATGTTCTAATTTAATCATCAAGTCTAAAACTTCAAAGCAAATGGATCTAATTACTAATATTAATAAGTTCGATTCTGTTTGTAGATCGTTTAGACTTACTCGACTTGCTTCGCGCTGCACCCCCTTAATAGACCTACTAATCCTAAATGATATTGAAGTTCGGAGTGTCAACGAACCTTTTGCTAACGCAAAAAAGAGAGAAAATATAATCTTTGACATGTGAGACCTACTATAATTTGACGGTTTATACAAAAAATACAAAAATACAAAATATTTTATTGGTAAAAATACATGTTACGTTAACACAAAAAATAGGCCTTATCCAGTTAAGTTTATATAAACCTGTGCTAGGATAAAGCTGCTCTTCAGCCGTTTACACTAATACATAACATGTTAGTTAGGTACATTTACACATTTCCAATCTAAGTTAGATATTATTGCACTTAAAAAATTACCACGAGAGGAGGAAAGATTCCAAGTTACAATTTTAATTAATTATCAGTAGATATGCGTTATTTTCTGCATTTACAAATCTAAGTTTAGTACCTTTTCAGTTTCAGTATAATTCATCTGTTTTAACCAAATATGTAAAGTTTTCTTACAGTCATTGAAGGTCATGTTATAAATATTAATGTTGATATCACCTAAGATGAGAATATTTTTAACATACTTGCTATCTTTGAGAAGAGAATCAAGTGAGTCCAAAAACTTTTTTGTGTTTTTATTTGATGGTGATCGATAAATACACAATAAGAAACAGTCTGGTAAAGTGATTTCGAGACAAGAAGCATCAGTAAGAAATATTTCTTTTACCTTGTGTTGTAGAAAGCTATTTACATATACGACCACACCGTCATTTTGCGTAACTTTGAATGTAGTGCAATGGGATGAGTAACCTGATCTAACAGGTATTGGCATATCGGGGTTCAATCTACATTCTGTAAGTATAATAATATCGATTTTATGACGGAGTAGAGTTAGGTTTACACTTAAATCGTCAGAGTTTTTATATATACTTCTTATGTTTTGATTAATTATTGTGTACAATGGTTTTAGGGAGGGTAAGTGATCATGTAGGTTATCGGAAGTACAAGAAAAGCTGTTTACGTTCGTTAGGTAGTCTAATTCATGCATGATGTTACAGTTATCTTTACTCATATTTGGTATCAAAAAAGGCTAGATGGGGTATCGATTGAGGTGCTATATCCGATAAATAGAAGTTACAAATGAGTAGTTGATGTAATATTCCGAAAGGTTGATGTATTATTATTTTTACTGATGCAAGTTACAGTTTTTACATGATGATAACATAGAATACTGTATATTGTTTGGAAATCCATTTTGTTTTTTGGTTTGTGAAGATATATTATGACGTTATACGAATCAGGGCCGTGTTTCACCGCCCTAATTCTCTGCTTTGTTTTAATAAAATTTGTTTTTACGGTTCTGTGACACGTTTAATTTTAGCTTAACGATACATTAACCCGTCTCATATAAAACAGATAATTTAGTGTCAAATATAGTTGGTTAGTGACATCATTATTTATCTTATGGCGTCATAAAGGTTTCGCGGGTTATAATCAAGAGAGTTTAGGATTATCCATAAAGTTTCCACATCCACATCATATTTCTATTTATTATTCTCATTTAGCTGTTTCAGTTAGATGGGTAGAGAGAAATTTCGTTTGACTTGGAAATATTTTTATAATAAACAAATATACTAAAAAAAATGTATCGACAAACACCAATTACCTAGCCCCAAACTAAGCATGAGCTTGTGCTATGGCGACTAGAATAACGGATAGATATACTTATATATGTTTATACATCCACGACTTGCGTACAAATGTTCGTGCTCATTACACAAACATTTGCCCCTTGCGGGATTCAATCCCGCCACCACTGGTTTTGTAGTCAGGAGAGCGAATCACTACACCAAACGTGTTTTATGATGTTGAATGATCCGTTGTTGCATTGCTTATTTTAATAACTTGAATTTGACAGAATTAGCATTAAAGCTTGGTTTCACCATCTTACCTTAACTATGGATGACCAACATCAGAAATCTGTCAAACTTAATACAAAACTATCAAGAGATAACGTGACTAAGATACGTAGGTAACTGTATACACAAAAAGTGTTCTATTTCAGTGTGTATAGCAGCTGCCGGTCTATACGAGCGAGCTACTTTTTTTTAAATAACGTACTAAATAAAGTGAGCATTAATCAATGAAGTACCATTAGTTACATTAATTACGGTACAACGTGATGGATTGTGTTTTCTTTGTAATCGCAATTCTTCAAACATTCACTTATTAATGTGATTAAATTCCACTACTGGCAAATGACTTCATTTCAAAGTAATCGTACAAAATAAATGAAGAAGAAATCGTCGGAACAATACTTAGCTAACTTGAGATATATTGTTATCTAGCGCTTTCTTGCGACTTTGCCCGCGCAAACATCGGGTCCCCATTTAACTTTTATCCACCTTTTTACCCCATGTAGGGATGATTACTAGGATGATTTTTGGGATTAAAAACTATCCTATGTCCTTTCTCGAGCCTCCAGTATACTAAATTTCATTTTAAATCGTTTCAGCAGCGGTTTAAGCGTGAATCGGTAACAGATGGACAGACATACCATTTAATTAGGTACAGATGGATAGACATACTTATAAAGAACTAATAAAGTACTTGTTAATTGGTTCAACCGATCGAAAACGAAGGTTTAAGTCAATTTGTTATATGTGTATCCATTGTAAACTTATTTAGATACTGACAGCCTTGGCTTGCGTGAACTGGGAGGCGATTCACTAACGCCAACATCACCACTGTGTTCGACGAACAGCTTAAATTTCAGAATAGCTTGACGGTTCCAAAGGCGCTGCTCAATGTTGAAGTAAAAGAAAATCGTCAAACTATCTTATCGTTCTCGATGACAGCATTGTTATTTGCTTAGTGGATCGACATGCGGTTGAATTATCACACAAATAGCCGCAATTGATTTGGGTCTTGGATTACGTATTGGTTATTAATTTCGGTAGAAAATAGGCAGGTAGGTTACCTGCGTAGTTATGATCATCAGACGCATGACGTTGAAAGAAATGCAAACATAAAAAATATCTTAAGGAAGCCATGAACAGAGCCGAAGTAACAATTTTACTGAAGTATTTCTGTTGACCAACACATTAACTGATTAGGAAGGTCGTATGTGCCAAATTGAATGAAATTCGTAGAAAATGCCCCGAAAACGGAAAGGGACAGAAAATGGACATATGTAGTTACTAGTAGGGTTACACAGGCTTCCGTCGGTATGTATTCTCACGAATCAGCCTAATTTCCGGGCCCATTCACTGCAAAATGAACGAAAAGTAAATTGGCTCTTTTTATTTTGCGCTGTAACACCGCCTTTTCTATAGTATTATTTCGGGCCTCGGTAAATGTGTGGGCTTGCTGGTTAAAAGACATGTTTGGTTGCGTAGATTTGTAGCTATCTCGATTAACGCGATAGCTCGCTTTGTGTAAATTCGTAAATAGTGGCCATCATCGGTCAGTTGTTTCTAAAGAAAAAGATGTATATACCCGTGAATGCAATTTTAATTTTTATAGAGATTATTACAACATCAACAATCCTCCTTGTTTGAAAGAAAGAAATAAAACTATTTTTTTTAATATCGCAAGTGCTTCATTTTATTAAAAAGGCGCCCATAAACACCACGCAGAATCGAATCTACAGCGACCTTCGTTATCGCCAACAAAATGTTAAAATATCAGTCACATGAATTTTCGATGGCTTAATGTCAGTTTTAAGCCGGGTACAGACTGCTGTAACGTAACATGCAATGTAACATGAAACGAGCATTTCATAAGTGTGGACGCAGCGCGCGCTCGAACTGAGCATGTACGTGCTCGCATCTTGAACCGGCATGCGCGCGGCGAACATAGCTCAGTCTGCCGCGAACACGCGAAGATAATGGATCAGAACGACCAATTAAATGTAAATAAACTTAATTGAACTTACTTGTTAATTGAAGTTTAGCGGCACGGCGCGCACGAGTTGAAATGCTCTGTTCGTGCGCATAGTGTGCACGGTTCGTGCGCGCAAGGCGTCCACACTATGGGAATTTTGTTACATTGCATGATACATTGCGACAATGTGGACGGCAAATTATTTTATGCGTGTTACATTGCATGTTACGTTACAGCAGTCTGTACCCGGTTTTATACATTTTGTTATCAATGGCGAACATGGCGATCTGTAGAATAGACTGATAAAACGAAGTTCACTTTCACTAACAAAATATATCATACTGACATAATATATATAAGCCATTGAAACATGTGACTTTATTTTGTCATTTCTTTAGCGACAGAAGCCATCGTAACATCACATGCATACATATTTTGACATTTCTTTGGCGATAGCGAAGTTCCCAAACAACTAATCACATTTCGTCAGTAGTATTTCCGCCTCTCTCTTTCCAGTCTCCACAGCTCCATGCACAGTTGAGAAGTGGGTCTCATCGGTCGCCTCTCCCGCGAAGAGAACTCTTGGCTCCCCAGCGTCATCCTTCAAGGGTGCAGCCAGGTCTGACCGCGCGGTGGGGTGGTGGGGCGAGGTGGTGTGGTCGTATGTGTAACTGCCTCGGATGTAAGGATTGGCGTACCAGGTAGACCTGTGAACAATTCAAAAGCTTTTTATTTGGGGCTAATAAAGATCCAGGTGTTAGTATTATGAAAACTTCTTAAGGAATATAGGGGTTGGTATGGGAACATTTTTTTATTGCACATGTACCATTGCACTCCTTGCGGACGCAACCCAGTGCTGTGCATGAAGTGTCTTAAGAGTCGGCTCCCTAAAAATTGATTTTGACATTGCACGGGGAGTTGGCCCCTCATTTATCGATATACTCTACTACAGCAGAAACACGGTTCAAAATCGCTCAGCCTGTTTGAAGCCAGTTTGGTTTCGAATGAAACGGCGATTTCACACAACGGTTTTTCTCGGTAATAATGTGGAAAATATAGACTGTAATAAAATATCCTTTATACATTCACTAATTAATTATAAGGACCTTCTGTTATAGGTTTTTTGGGCAAAAAGCTTACCACCAGGACCACTTAATATAGATTTTGAGTTTGGTTAGGTTAGTAAGCCTGTGAACAATTTAGTTACCTATGCTTTGAAAAAAAAGAAAGAAATAAAAAGTATTTAGTACCCAAAACTACAGAACAAAAGGCCTCCGCTCAGTGTATGTCAGTGACGGCAAAAGCACGTCAGAAGTACTGGATTTGGATGTAAATACTCGTACTTCGATTCCTCTTAGGCCCGGATTCCACCAAAGTGAAGGTGAAACGAAAAGTGCAATTTGCGATACTACGTACACACGGCCGCACATCAGACTACCCCACTTTGGCCTTGAGACCACCTCTATTCCCTACGTAATAAAAACTGTTTTCGTAATTCACATGGATAACCTGACGTGCTGCTGACTGTACATTGTTTGCATACATTTATGTTTTGAACTCGAAGAGGGGTCGAGATGTTTGACAACAAAGCACATCTCTTCTCCTCCTAATGCTGGTGGAAAAGCGCCCTAAGTGTTTCTTGAATGAGCTCTACTCTACAAACA
This sequence comes from Pyrausta nigrata, assembly GCA_949316185.1. Classification (NCBI taxonomy): domain Eukaryota; kingdom Metazoa; phylum Arthropoda; class Insecta; order Lepidoptera; family Crambidae; genus Pyrausta; species Pyrausta nigrata. The sequence goes on along the minus strand of OX438949.1, from coordinate 12,965,353 downwards.
CTTCAGCAGCAATAGAATAACTTTATCAACTAGATGAATCCATTAAAACTGATTAGAAGAAGAAAAATCGTTAGCCAACCAAAGCGTTCCCAATTTTAGGTTAAATGATAGTTTAATACTAACTATCGTATCCTCAAAGGAACACTTTGGTTGGTCAGATACAACGTATAAAGTGAGTACGTATTTTACTTAAAATTATATATGAGGCATGAAATTCGATTCCTATATGTTTTCCAACCAAACCACAATTTTCCGTGCAATGATTCGAGAAGGCAATTTGGAATCACTTGCTAAACACAGGCAATGTTTGAGGATAATTCACAAGTTTGTATGTACGTTGGCGGTAAAGCTTTGTTGTTTGACTGTAGGTGCCCGTGTTGTATGTAAGAAACAAGAACCTTAAGTTTATGAGGATAAGTTTGAAATGTTCGACAGTGAAACTTTGCGAGTATGAATGTTTTAACAAAAGTTATCGCATGATTAAAACGATGTGCTTTTTAATTTATCGGAAAAGGTAAAAGGTGAAATTTGAACTTTGAGTATCTGCCTACTACATGTTGTCTACACTAATATTAAGAGCAAAGATTTGATTGTTTGTTTGTATTAAATAGGCTTTGAAACTACTGGACCGATTCAAATGAAATTTAATACAAAGATTGTTTAAGATCTTGGGAAGGACATAGGATACTTTTTGTCGCGATATAAAATCATCAGGGGGAGAAATGGGGGAGGCGCGGGCGAAGTAGCGGGGAACTGCTTCAGTGATATATTCGAGGCAATTAAACGGTGGTATTATACTTAAATGGTAAGTTTAAAGAATCCTATGAAATACGTAAGTCTAAGAGTAATTTTAAATAACTTCTAAGATGTTTATTTTTTACAAACCTCAGAATGCGGACTGGCTCTGGAATATTTACAACTGCTCCCATAAAACGTCTTAAAATCTTCATAGCTTTCTTTATAACTAGCTCTTCTGGGAGAGTTTCCACCTGAAAAGTTACTATTATACTTAATTATAGTTTAATTTTTACCTCTGTCTCACTGTAATTAGACTAAGTATATACAGTTCTTCAATAATACGAGAATACTTAAATAAATAAATAAATTGTTTCAACAAACACACCAATTACCTAGCCCCAAACTAAGCGTGAGCTTGTGCTATGGTAACTAGGATAACGGATAGACATACTTATATACATTTATAAACATCCATGACTTAGGTACAAATACTCGTGCTCATCACACAAACATTTGCCCCTTGCGGGATTCGAACCCGCAACCGCCTGGTTTAGAAGTCCGTGGCGCGGACCACTACACCAAGACGGTCGTCACCGAATACTCTAACCGAATTTTGGGTACGGGTGGCCAATCTCAATAGAGCCAACTCTAACCGAATTTTGGGTATGGGTGGCCAATCTCAATAGAGCCAACTCAACTACAAGTGTGTACGCTTAACACAGGTGCCCTCTCTTTTCCTCCAGTCTTATAGTTCAGTGAGACGGTAATCCGACATGACTGGAGAGCGATCAGACACAAGACCACCGGATTCTACACGACTCACGAAAAGCACGTACAGCCAATGTAGCTGTATTCAAAATAAGATTGACAATTGACATACTTACCAATCTGCCAACAGCTCCACTTGTCCACAGAGTCAAAGCGTTCTTTGTGCCCAATGGCTGACTAGCCATTTGCAATCTCAAGGTCCACGTATCATCAGCCACTTGTATCTTGTCTTCAGCTTTCCACATGAAGCCGAAACTTGTATGATCCTCTGGCCACCATTGGTACGGGAATAGGAGTATGATCTTGCCCAGTAGACCTATCTGAATGTTGGTTATGGCGTCTATCTTCTTTTGTGGAAGCGAGGGAGAGAATAGGGTAGAGTACCTTAAATACAAGTAAAAAGTTGGAATCAACTGTCCTTAGAAGTATTTGTGGTATTGAAACAAATGTTACACAAAATAATCTCTGTAGTTGGTCTCTTACATTACTAATGTTAATTAATATTATTGAAAATACATTCCTTTTTTTTAAGTTTTTTTAATTGTACCCTTAATTTTTTTTCATACACACTTAGGTACTTACCTCTCTTTCAATACTCCAAGAGAAAATGTCACAATAACATTATCAGCTGTGTATACAGAACCATCTGTGCATTCGACAACAACCTTCTTGTCAAGGTTCTGAGGCCAGAGAATTTGGGAAACCTCTTTTTCTAGTTTAATTGTTAAGTTTGGTAAGCCAGTTCTGTTTTTGTATGTATTCTGTAAAAATATTGGATTATTAAAAGATAAAATATAAATTTATCGTAAATTTTATAGATTTTAAGAAAATCTTATTCACCTTTTCCATTATTTTAACAGTTTGATTGTATTTTATTGGTGTGATAGTTTCATTTTAAGGTTGATGGCTATTTATTATTTATTTAGGGTAAAACTAGGTTATATTTCTTTTCTGAACAATAGTCGGCAAGCCTGCTCATCACCAAACATGAAGTGCACTTTATTTTAAAACTTCTTGCGAGGCAAAGCAACTCCGTGCCGCATTTAGCACAATTTCTTAAAGACCCGGACTACCGCTGATGACGACTCTCAAAGATCTAAAATGGGATACAAAGGGCACACTCACAAGCCTGCCTAATTGGCGACTGGGCAAGATTTTGTTAAACTAGACTAGTAAAATAGAAATCGTGTCTAACCTTATGTAATATTGTAATAATAAAGTACTACCTCTTAGTAACTGGAGAGGGGTAAAACTGGGATAGATGCCACATTTTTTGAAAACATGTTATATCTCCCTGTACAATTATTTCATTCTTTTATCTGTAAATCTGGCAAATCCTTTGGTATTTAATCTAAGAATTTATGAAAGGAAAATATTACCTATGATATTTCCAGAGTATTACCGATTATTGCGGACCTCTAAATTTTGGGACATCTATCCCATATAGGGGATAGTTGCCAAGTCCATGGATGTAAATAACGTTAAAGATACACGACCCGCTGAGATATTGGCCACCTATCCCGAAAAAACTTTACCCGCCCCATGCAATCGCACAAAGACATGAGACAATATATATTTGGTGGTTGTTGCAATCAACCAAAACAAATAATGCATAAGTTATTGAAAACTTTGAGTGACATTTTTGTCAATTCACAACTTTTATTTTAGGTAAGCTGTAGGTAAGAAATTATCTGACGAAAAAGTTACAATGATAAACGTATTTTTGTCAACGAGTATTTCATTATTAAGGCAATTGTTAATAAAAGAATCATTTCCTAATCTACCTTGGGGACTTATTTAATTTTATCCCAAATTAAAAACAAGTTGAAATCAAAACTTACCAACAAGATCTCAAACATAGTTCTATACCCATGCTTATGCCAGCTCAGGTACTGATGTCCTTCTAACTCGGTATACTTGCTCGATGTGGACACATCATTCCAGCTGTCACTCGAGTCGTGGTTGTCAACGATCACGTCAACAAATAATAGGAATTCGGATACGAAGTCGGGCTGGTTCAAAAGGCTGGGGTGTTTGTCTGCTATGTAGGCCTTCACTCTGATAAGGAAAGTATGGAGATATTCATTTGTAGTCTACCTCACGCGGCATTAGCAGACGACATGTCATCGCGAAATACTGGTTTCTATGTATTTCTATGCAAGCTTCGTGCCGCTAGGTGCGAAAGGTATTTCATAGATATAAATAGAAAACCAGTATAGTGTTGCGGCGACATGTCTTCTGCTGGTGTCGAAGCTATCATTGCATAATGTATGAATTGACATTTCCTGATTATTAAAGGCTATCATTGCTTTCCAGACGTCAGTTTGGAAGTTATTATTACTTACCTGAAAAGTTTTATATCAGTCGAGTTAAGCGACAGTCTTACTGCGGTGTTAAAAGTGTAAATTACTATAATTGCCGAACTTCGGCAGAAGTTGGCACCTAAACGAAGTCGTTACCTTTTAGTGATATACTGCCCTAATGGCTCAGGTTCCACAGGAGGTTCGTCTATCATGTGCAGAGCAAACCCCAGCAGGTCATGCACCAACTCCTGATCAGCGAGGCTACCATCAGATTGGTATATTTTCATCTTTATCTCCTGAGGTACAAGGTCTATTTTGTTTTCGACTGTCAGATCGTAGACTGGATGTGGATATTGGCCGTGAATCCTGGGAATAGAAAATAAGTTGAAACAGCAATTTAGTTTAGTTTAACTAATCTATACTTAATATTATAAAGAGGAAAGTTTTGTTTGTTTGTTTGTTTATTTGCATCGAATAGGCTCCGAAACTACTGGACCGAATCAAATGAAATTTGGCACAGAGATAGTTTGAGATACTGGGACAGACATAGGCTACTTTTTGTCGCGATATAAAATCATCAGGGGGTGAAATGGGGGATGAAAATTTGTATGGAAAATCCGACTTTTGGCGCAGGCGAAGTCGCGGGGAACTGCTAGTAACTAAATAAAGTGCTTCATCAACATTATTATTTAGGTATATACCTACTTGATCAGTGGAATCGCACCTTTAACCTACACAAGAAGACCGTCTGGGTTTAGTGGTTTGCGCTCCGGACTACTAAACCAGCGGTTCAAATCCCGAAAGGAGCAAATGTTTGTGTGATGAGCACGAGCATTCGTACCATAGTCATGGATGTTTATAAATGTATATAAGTATGTCTATCCGTTATCCTAGTCGCCAAAGCCCAAGCTCACGCTTAGTTTGGGGCTAGGTAATTGGTGTGTTTGTTGAAACAATTATTATTAAAAATACACGTATCTAGAAATCTTGTGTACTCGGACATATCAAGCCGACTTTTCGTATTAGGTAGTTATACACAAAATATTATTGCTGAATGGCGGTTTGTGCAATACGACTTACACATGATGATAATAATAATTCGTTATCAGTATTTAGTTATAAGTATGTAATATTTGTTTCACATGATTATTACATAATCAAACAGATAAAGACGAGTGCCTTTACACTCGTGTATGTTTTCTGTCATATGTAATTTTAATATTCCGTGCGTTAGTTGTGCTGTTAAGATAATAATATATTTTTTCAAAGAAAACCCTGATAGCCTTGCCATTGAAATCCTTATAATTAACTATGCTTTGTCTTTGCTACGTAATGTGTGACGTAAAAGGGTCTATATTTGACCAACAGGTAAATAGCAACAGGTATTTCCAGTGTAACTTACCATTCTGCCCCAAGCTCGACAACTCCATCTCCGAAGTCCAAGGTATGGATTCTTCCACCGATCCTGTCCTGGGCTTCCAGCCCTAGGACCTTCTTGCCTGCTTTGGCCAGTATGGAAGCAGCAGTCACACCTGATGCCCCCATGCCTAATACTATGGTATCGTAGACGAACGTCGCCATTTTTTCTGTGAGACGCACAAGTTTTGGTGTATTTTGCATATGACTTTGAAATTGATAAAACTAATCTCAAATAGTGTAATCTTAAAACTTAACTGAGTGATTCAAAAAAGTATTATGAAATCAATTCATATCACACAACTGAAGTAAGGATGTCAGATAGGTACTTACTTTTTGATAAGGTTGATAATTTGCCGTCTTCTATTATAGTATTTATCTGATATTTACATTCACGACAATTTTATCGTAAAAAACGGTACGTATTGAGTAGTTCGAGTACATCGATCACGTAACCTATAGATAGAGGCGAAGTAAGGGCCATTTTCAAAGAAACTTTTCAGTGATATATTTTTAATCAATATTAAATAACATATTTAAGTAAAAATATGTAAAGAATTAGGTGAATTTGTTTCAGAAAATGTGTTGAGGAAAAAACGAAGGCATTCAGTGCCAAGGGATTTTGACAGAATTTTTCCTTAACAAAATTAATGACACTTCGTCTCTATAGGTTATGTGCTCGGTGTTCAAGTATGTGTGGCATTTTATCCGTTTGTAGTAATACGATAAAAAGTAGGTTCATAAACAAAACTAATGAACTGTTTAAATGTGTGACATTTAAATGCTGCCTGAGCCAATAGAAAAAATAGAGATATCTCAAAAATATTTACTTTCCCATACTAAATGACCGATCTGCGGTCACCACTTTGTAAAAGAGTCATGAGTAATAATCAGACAGGCTGTTTCTTACATACTGTATGGTTTTAATGATATCCATTAAAACATGCACTTTATCTATACATAAATGTATGTATAAGCACTTTATGTATAAATGTATGTATAGTCAAAAACTGTTGACTGTAAACTTTTGATGTCTTGCATTGAGAAGCTCAGTCACAAAGAAGCGCGTAGAAAAAAGATCATTTTTATGATAAAGATTCGATCGTGAGAGTTTCGAACCAATACTTATAACATTAAACTTGGACATATTATATCGATAAGATACTTATGGACCTCGAACACGATTAGAGGAATTTGGTACGATAGAAAATCCTCCTAAAGTTTGGTCTAACTCTGCCCTCTTTGCATGTTTAATACTATTGAATATGTTTGCTGGTGATAAAATCTCGAAGTTTCCTATTTTATTCTTTTACAGTGTGTTCAGCAGTACACATAGACGAAAACTATGAGTGCTATACTTTTTTTTAATTTATCAAACACTCACTTTTATGCGCGAAATCTGCGCGGCGATGAAACATGGCCAGTATTTTACCTATAAAGTCCAAATGTCATAAAAAATATTGAAATGCATAATCGAATTTTCAAAACCTCTTAAATAAATCAAAAGCAGTGCAATAAAATAACAACAGAATAATTTTACACTAGACTAAATTCCAATGTGCCCTTTCTAAAGTTTTTAAGTTAAGTTGAAGACTAAAATAATTTAGAAACGTCAAATAAAGCGATGCGATTTCTTAGGTATTTTTACAAGTTATTGCGTCCTCATCAAATGAAATCCGTACTAAATTATCTATGGATTCTCTAATTTCCTCAGCAGCTGACAGCTGTTTAACCTGACGTTTCTAAATTATTATAGCTTGCCTTTATCGTTTGTTTGGCAGAGAAAAAGAGAGACTGAACTTATTTAATCTTAGACAGCCCATTGAAATCGAGCCCACTGTTTCGTAATTATTTAAGCTGAGTCGGCGGTTACCGGATTTTTTTCCCCAAAAGAAAATTCTCGAATAATATTAAAAGATCCCGAACTATAGCCGCGGGGTCTGAACAAATTACAACAAGTCGTGGTCTCGTTAGAAACAAATTTAGGAGCCGGGATTGGTAGATAATTCTATTAGTGATTTTGGCAACTCGCCCAAAACTGATAATTGTGTTACAAACCGCAATTTCAAAACGGCGTGCTTTGAATCTGTGTACCTAATGTCATTGATCTTTTAACCCCTTTCTGATTTTGAAATATACTTAGTTAAAGTTTAAGTTGGCGAGTGCGAATTTTTGGTTTCTTATTTAAACGTAATATAAATAAGAAAGAACACTGTGAGTGTAAAATACTTAGTTAAGATCTCTTTGGAAAAGAAAATTATAGTAAATCCTACCTTATTACGTACTTGGGTAACAAAACAGACCAAGACTTAAAAAAACAATTACTTGGAAATGTAGTTTTGTTTTTTTGTTTTTATACACGCTGTTACCTTGCATCCTTGCCATATTTACAGAGGTAACTATATTACGGACACTGAACTCAAATCATTAAAAAATAGTAACCTAAAATTTTGATTTTTAATCTTGATTATTTAATTTTATCGACAATCTGTTACGCACACCAATAACAATCGTAGCACATACACATCACTGTTGGCTGTTCATCGGCACAAAAGAGCCGCGGCGATTGCGCTCTCTTTCTAACATCATAAACGCCGCCCCTTCTTCTTCTTCTTTTTTTTTCTTCTTTTTTTTCCCTTCTTTTATCTCTGTGAATAATAATAATAATGTCCTCCTAACCGAATTTCAACTAAAGCGGCCAATCTCAACCGAGATTTAGACAACTACGCAGGAGATTTTATAGTGCACAAGTGTGTGCGCAATACACAGGTGCACTCTCTTTTCCTTCACTCTCACAATTCGGTAAGACGGCAGTCCGACATGACCGTAGAGAGATCAGGCGCAGGACCAACGGCTTAACGTGCTTTCCGAGGCACGGGGGTGTTAATACCACCAACTTCGTGACTCCGGAGCTGTGTCTGAGCAATTTCAAGACAGAAAAACCCAAACACTCTCGGCCCGACCCGAATTCGAATCCCGATTCGAACCCGGGACCTCGTGGATAGTACCCAGCGTGCTGAGCACTAGACCAACGAGGCAATCACACTAGACATTAAGCACTTATACAAGAACAACTGGGTACAAGAAATAAAGTTCTACCCATATAACCCATTCGACTAGGTGCAGATTATATTCCTTTGTAAGAATAACTCGATAGCTTTGTGCATTCATTTATAAACGCTTTTAATCGTTCAGAACTATGCAGGAGGCAAGCTAAAGGTATTAATTAAAATAAACAGTTCTTATTTTCGCTTTACTTCCTTTTCGAAGCTTGAAATAAGTGGCCACGCGCAGCTAAGGAATAATAACGTTATGTGCAAAGCATAAGGTTCATTTCGGTCTGCGACAGATAAACTGTAAGCTATTACTATCCGTTGAACTAATGACGTTATTTACTTACCCTAAATCAAACTTGTTACTTTGATACGAAATCGGCTTTACAACTGAGTGGGTAATTAGAGATTAAAGCCTATAATTGATCCAGTTCTGGTAAACGGAAAATAAAATGCTTGGGTTTGTACTATGTTCATCTTAAGTCGTTTTGAATCTTTAGAATAGTTAATCTATTCAAAGTACTTTCGCAAACGACTTATTTTTATGATTGTGTACCTCAAAAAGAAAAAAGGAATCCTTATAGGATATTTTTTTGTCAGCTTGAATGTCAGGAACCCCATTTTCAGGAAGGCATGGAGATATCAAGTTGAAATTAACATCAAGTACTTATGGCTGCGGTCTCTTGAAGCTGTGGCAAAACCAAGCTTCTAAGTTACAGTCCGAAGATACGGCCATTTTAGACGTATTTAATAAAACTCACAGGATACTTCCCATAGCCCTATAATAATGAAATTTGGCAAGAAGGAATGTCTTATAGAATAAGTAAAGAAAAACATCCGTAGGAAAAAAACTCGCTCTTCCCCGTTTTTTTAGAACTTTAAAACAGACTTGTGACGTAAGAATGTCTAAGTAAAGAAAATAGCTACCACTCAGGTACGGAAACCAGTTAGAAGTTGTATTAAGAATGTTCTGACTTCGAAGTTGCTTGCACTTCAATTGAAAGTAAACCAGACGGGTTTCTCATTAAAACACAATTTTACGGATTACTTCGCGATTTATTTACATTTTATTTTAAACCTGACGTTTCGAACACTTTACAGCGATCGTGGTCACAGGGAGTCTCTCTGTGTTGTTTATGATTTAATGGTGTGCATATTAAGTTACCTTACTTATGATGAAACTTATCAAGAAATTCTTAGGCTCAAATCTTACCGGCCTATACCTATAAAACTAGCGTAGTATATCTTAATATCAATTATTAACACATTAAGCGCCATGGTGGTCACCGGTGACCCCCAAACAATATAGTTCTATTGTGTCTAGTTCCATGGCAGTCAAAGGCTTAAAAGAGTTTGTTCGAAAGAGATCACTATGCCGTGTAAATATTGTGACCTAAGTATTTTAAAGGCCCTATTAAAAAATACTCGAAATAAGGAGTATTTTGTATTAGTGTTAGTAACCTAGATGTTATTAAAACTGGCAGCACAGAAAATGGGAAATATCGCCGTGTGGCGTGATTGTGGTAATTGTGGATCAAGACCATGCTTCCTAACCATCCAATCAGTACTTAGGTGTACATTTCGTAAATCTTAACATTTTCAATGACAGTGACGCTTATAGGCGTAAGAATAATCAAAGTTATACTGTCTGGGTAAACGGTCGGTAAAAGTGTTAATACGTTTTAACACTGGCTCATTCAACTCTAATCTACGAATCAAGCTACGAAGCTACGCCGTAGCACATGCTACGATACTACGAGAACGTTCTTCCGCAGCTCCGTATTCGTTCGACGCGCATCTGCCATCTAGCCATCTCGCTCGTCTGCGTTGTCATTCTGGTGTGAGTGACAGGGACGACTATAGTCGAAACTACGGACATCATCAACTGGAGTACAGCCTCTGTCATCGAACGCAAACTAGATTAACTATTTATGTTTTGATTAATTAGTTTCCATTATAAAGTAATATGCTTCCTAAAATAGTGGTGTAAAGTTATTAGGAAACTGTAAGCGAGAAGTAATGTCTAATATTTTCCACTGTTGATTATGTAACTCAAGAAAATAGGGAGTAATTAACGTGGAAAACTCCTGTATGGTGTTATTACGTGTGTTATTTATCAAAATCGTTACATCGATTTAGCATTAATAATTTAAAAGTAACAGATAAACTTAATAACAGGCTCAAAACATTACCCTTCTTTTGGGTTCGTATCAATGTCATTTAACCTAATATAAACTTTCTTAAAAAAGTTTTTCTTATGTACTGTAAATTTTGCATATAAAGAAAATTAATTACTCGAAAAGACATAAAGAATCCTTGACAATATTATATTTATTTACATTTTATTTTAAACCTGACGTTTCGAACACTTTACAGCGATCCCTGTGACCACGATCGCTGTAAAGTGTTCGAAACGTCAGGTTTAAAATAAAATGTAAATAAATCGCGAAGTAATCCGTAAAATTGTGTTTTAATGAGTTCAACAATTCGCGTAAACGTAAGAAATAAATATTATATTCCTGAAAGTGAAAATGCTCGCGCAGAAATTCAAAAGCGTAGGTTTCATAAAAAATATGCTTGAAATTCAGTCAAAGAGTGCCTGTAAAACAATGTGAACTGCAAATCGGAAATGAAATGGCAGCTCTAAAAGAATATTGCCCAACTCCACCTTATTCAGTGATGAAACAATATAAACGCTTTTAATACACCTGCTTTGCACTGTTTATTGCCTTGTTGTATGTGACCGGAATAGCTGACTCGCTTTGATGACATATCTCAATTTCTCGTTTTAGTATTTCATTTGTGTATGTTGTTCGATTGTGTGACTGTAAATTACCAAATTCTGCACCATGAGATAGGGAATTTTAATCTTTGTATTGTTACATCCGCTTCAGGCACCGTTACGTCACAACCGGGGAATATCGTCTACCGGAAACTCCACTCGACACTAGCGCCAACTTTTTTTTTTTTTTTTCAAATTGTAATGGATGGTTAGAAGTTACTATTTTGACTGTCTTAGTTGTTCGTAGAATTTGATATAAAAGCAAAATGCCCGTTGATTCCTTCTGTTACTTCACGTCGAGAGTTGTGTATGGCAAAGCTCTGCCCGAATAAATACTTATCAAGTTCTACGTATTCTAATTTGGCCTGCCTAACCCACCTTCTGTTACAGTATGATTAAAGTCTTTTTGGCCTGACTTGATGACCGATAATTAACCTAACATTTTTATGTTGGCCTCGGCCATTTTAAAGGTGGGGTATCAAAGAAATAACAAGACAAATCAGATACCCGACATATTTATTTTATTTTATTATAACGTCGACAATAAACAACAAACTAATTTATGGGTATCCAAACATTCAGTTTACTTTAACATTTAATCTAGAACTTATAATATTATACAATATTACATGTATGTATGTAGAGCGAGTTTGACAGGACAGCCAAATGAATTTCAAAATTGACGCCATTAGAATTATATACCAGCCGATTATAACAAGACCTCTAAAACATACAATTTAATACAATTTTGAATGAGTAATGCCTTTTCCTTTTATATTTATATAATTATTAGAAAAGTGTAAGTGCAATTATCAAATTTTCTTCTGATAAAACATACAAAATACTACATCTACGAGTAGGTACTTTTTTGGTGGAATCAATTGCATTATAAATTGTTAACAAAAAATCAACAAATTTACAATAACTAAAAAATTTATAAAACATATATTTTCTAAAGATGGAAAAATATTGACTCGAAAGGCAAGCCTCGGTCATTAGTCAAAATCATTCAGTTCGATTCTAAACACGATACGTATCTATGAAACATTGCACTAACACTTCCAAGTACATTTAGGTCAAGCTATTTCGAAGCAGTGAAATAAAATACTGGGCTTTAAAACACTGGTTTGTTAGAGTAAATACAGAATTGACACTTCATTAATATTATGACTTTCTATTCCAAGTTATGTTAAATATTACAAAGACTGCTTTTCCAGTATATTTGCTTGATTAAAAACAGCAGAATCACGCCCAATGAATCCATTGAAGGAAGATTCTAAAGTTCATCAAGAAAATGACTACCATAAAATATATTTTAGTCTTGTATCTCTTACAATATTCAGATTTCTAATCTTCATTCTTGTTATGTAACTTAAGTCCGGTAAACAAAATAATATCTTAGTATTTAAATCTACGCGTCGAATAAAAGAGAATGTTTCTGTGGACAATTTTCTCACGCCATCATCGTATTTTTTAATTTAATTTATTTACAACATAGATAGTCAATACCGAATAACAATTTTAAATAGCAATATTAAGGAAACAACTAATCGTATAGTTATTTTTTATATTTTTTTAAATGATCGCAGGATATCCCGTTTATTTCATATCACAGTACCATAATTACAAAGATAATGTAACTTATAAATAAATAAATGTATAAGAGAAAATCTACCAGTAACCGGCTACATACCTTTGATTTGATTACACAATTTTCTTTCTTCTGGTATATTTTTTTTAAATATTATCAATCGGTATTAGATCCAGTAAAAATACTGGCTAGAAACATGTACTTTTGCACTAAAAAGTTCAAAAACAATTGTACACTTTTTAAGATTTAAATATAGAACAAATGAAAAATCAACCGTCTAAAAATTGGCCAGTTACTAGAAGATTTGCCCTACTTAGAGTAAAGTGAGTACAAAACAATAGTTGTGTTTGAAAACAAGTTAGTTGGATTAGACCACGTTTCTAAGTAGTTCGTCGGAGGTGAGCTGTCCATCCTGCAAGCAGAGGTAAAAGGATTAGTAGGATCCCTATATTATTAGTCTGGAGGATAATGGAATCCTGCATTGAAAAGGCTTCAGACATTTTCTTGCGATTTCAATTGCGAATCTACATTATTACTAGTAAATTAAGGTTCTTCTTCCATTGAGTTTAGATTTTAGTTATAGTGTTAAAAGAATACAAAAGAATATTCTACAAAATACCATAGACATAGGATTTGTGCAAAATACTGCAACATTATATAATATTTAAAAAAATCGTTATAAATCGGATAAAATACACGCTATTTTCGTAATAAATATAATTACAAATTAAATTCAACAACTCAGGAAAACAGGTTTCCCTACCTACCTACTTTTTTTTGGTCATTAATTTTTTTTCTCTTTTGCTTCTCCTAGTATTCAGTGACATAATAAAATGAAAGTAGTGTTGAATAACATTATACGTTTATATCAAATTAGTAAAAGTAAGTAACAATCCTACAATGCTGTAGGAAGAAGAGGATAAAAATGTCACTGTATTTACACATGGAATCTAAATTGCTGTTCTATTTGTATCCGACAACAGCACACCAAACTTAGAATATCTACATCTTAATCGGTTGTGATAGGGGCGAATTTGCAACAATAATGTGTAGTCTGACGTGCTCGAAACTGTCAAAAGTCAGTACAAAGGATAATCCAATAGTGCATTCTCTATGCAATTTGCGTGGTGATGCAATGCTTTGCATGCTGCTGCTTATTAAGTTACAGTTGAGTAAGTGATTTGAGAGTTGACAAAGGAACGCTATCTCGTAACATTTAAGGTACTTAGTTGAAGTTAGGTCCTTCTTGCCTTAGTTAATTTTTGCAGTAAACTAACAACACATTTAATGAATGTATGCACATTGATGGAAGTTTTGAATCCTATTGTAGTTGATATGATTTTATTTAACTGTTTACGGGCATCTTACAGCTAGGAATAAAGTATTTAATACAATGGAAAAGTAAAGTTTCCACTTATAGTAAACGTTAACGCCTCGAGTATCGTAAGGACTCCGGCGTCCCGATAATAATAATTAATTGCTCGTGTCTGGAAACACGATAATTGAAGGATTAAGAAAATACCTATGATAAAGACTACTACCATGTACGATAGTTGAGGCCAATCAGATTACACATTGTTGTTTTATAATAGCCTATGAAAAAAATGTTCTCCTAGCCGAATTTCAACCACGGCGGTCTATCTCAACAGAAATTAGCCAACTGCGCGGGACATATTATAGTGCACAAGTGTGCGCGCAATACACAGGTGCACTCTCTGTTCTTTCACTCTCATAATTCTGTGAGACGGCAGTCCGACATGACCGTAGAGAGATCAGGCGATCAAGAGATCAGGATAGGCTATAAGAATTGTAGAAGATGCAGTCGCAGTCTTTACGTGATGTTGTCTGTACATAGGTTCCTATCCTGTCCCTATCTTTCATAAAATTGAGACTATATATTTTATTGATATATACGTGGCATACTCATTCGGCTAAAGGAGATGTTTCAGTTTTCTATGGAATTTTGGTACATTACACCAAAAATAGGAAGAAGGTTATGAAACCCCATTCTCACACTTATTTCCACAACTTCTTCATTGTTTTCGTGCACAAATAAGTTTTTTTTTTCATTTTGCGGCAATACTTTTTAGTACAGACTGAACAGCGGAAGCGACTGTCATAAATGACAGGTGACGGTTACTTTTTTTCACGCTTGGAACCAAATGTTTTAGCCGCTAATCGTTCAGAAAATTTATTTGGGTTTGCATGTGAATTCAGATTAAACAACAGTTACATCATTCCAGTTGTCTTTCTTTCTTTCATGAAATGAATATTGATAACATAGTTTTCTAATGGTTAAAAGTAAAAGAGTAAAACTACGTTGATTTTTGAATCATTGTTAGAATAATTTCAGAACGTTCTCAAATATGGCGATAGAAATTGCCATTATTTTTGAATGTGTAACTATGAAAAATATTTTTGTGCATCAGAAAACGCCAAGATATATATTTTTTAATATTTTTAGGGAGTTTAAACGATTTTTTGTTTTTTGATTAACTGTACAAGAGATGGCCAAAATTTAAACATATCCTTTTCGCGAATTTCCGCCTGCCATTACACTTCAAAATATTTTCAAAAAGGCCGCAAAAGGACGCCATATTGCATATTTTATGAAACTAGATTAAATTTCCTCCCATTTTATGTCAACTTTATTAAAACTAATATTAAAAAATAACCCCATAATTATTGTTTTGCCTGACAATAGCGTTATTTATGAGACAAATAAAATCTTAGGTACCCATTACACACGGCATTGACAACAGATCACTCGGCACCAATATCTTAAGTGCGGTCGTGAATTCGATTCCCGGCTGCGGTTCGAATGTTTGATGTAAACGATACCGCTAAGTATTTGAGCAAAGCTTCAAAGCTTCATCTGAGGAAGGGTTTCACTGAATTTCAGACTAAATTGTGTGTGATTCGCCATTTCGACGTGTAGGTATTTGGTGTATTATCAGAATAGTACTTCAATTTCAGGGAATTCAGGTCACTGGTATTGATTGTGTATACAAAAACGACATTTCCCGCCTTTTTGCGGTGAAAAAGAAAGCTGTCACTTTTGACAAATTGTTTTGCTGCGTTGTTTTTTAAGAAATAAAGATCTGTTTCTAGCCAGTGTGTCAAATAAAGACATTGCCGTACTCAAAGACATTAATCAAACTCATTAAAACACAATTTTACGGATTACTTCGCGATTTATTTACATTTTATTTAAACGTTTGAACCTGACGTTTCGAACACTTTACAGCGTTGGTGGTCACAGGGAGACTAAGGTATTATTTGTCAATTACAAAGTTTTGAAAAATTAAACTACCGTCACTCATTAATATTAATTTACGTTCCTATTTACGCAGAAAGAGCTAACCGTGTCTTGAGATCTTGCACTGCGAGGTGTTGTTTTGGTTTTTGCTAGAATAGGATCCCATGCCGGTGGAACTTTCCAACCATCTTTCCTATTGAAATTTGGATGTTTTCTAATTTCAATGGCTTCACGTAGCATTCGAGGAAAAAAACGCCGTTCGCGTAAACGTAAGAAACAAATACGTTAATCAAAGTTAATCCTAAATTAAGTCTCATGGCGTCCTTTTCTATTTCATTGACAACGAAAGAGACAGAACGAGACTTAATTTTAGATTACATTTATTTGACGTCTCTGAGTGCGGCAGTTAACCCATAAATAATAATATCTTCCTCAAAAAACGTTTTCGAACCAAAATCAATAATTGAAAATCTTTGCCATTACAACGAATTTCCCTAGTTTCCTCTTTATCTACTCGTACTAGTACATTAGTAGGTATTTTATGTAGACCTTAATTTAAACTTATACCACATTTACATTGAGTAGTTTAATGGATTTCGATTATGTACAAAAATATGCGGGCGGATCTGGTTTACATAAGCACCTTTACATAATGTGTGGATACGGAAATGTGTGGATCTAGTTCTACTTTAACACCTTTACCTTATCTTTGGCTTGACGGAAAATTACTGAAAAATATATGTACTTATTTATTCTAGGCCGGATGTTAGCTCATACTTCGTACATGAAGTGCCTTTAAAAATGGCTTTGCATTTGATGTGATGAAACAGCAAATGGGAAAAGAGAGCAAACGTTAATTTGCTACGCGTTTTGACTTTTGTAATACCTTTAAAAATGCCAAACTACAGTTACGTATAAAAATAGTAACACTTTAGTACTAAAGTGGTCGAACGAGTCAGTAATTTTATTATTACTTATGAAGTCATCTTTTTCGTTTTGTTTTCTATTGCATTCACGGCAGCCCTGAGAGTTTTAAAAAAAGTAACATAAAATATTTACCTGATTGAGGTCAACGAACTTGCGAATGACGGACCTCGTGAAGTCAGGGTTGTTCAACATCTCGTTCACGAACCAGTCCAGGGGGATGCTGAAACAAAACAATAAGTAAGCATTTATAAGCAATTGTCATTTAACCAGGCACAATTGAACCATTTGAGTTCTAACTAAGAACCTAAGGCCATAAGGCAAGATTGTTTTTTTTTTAATTAATAGGCAGACATTTGACCACAATTATACATTATACTCGTACTGTTGGGCACTGGCCTCAAAAACTTTTGAGGTGGATGCATCTGCTGAGTTGAGTCGCTAGATATCGGAAGCTTTTCTCTTATTTATTAATTTTATATTTCAATTACTTGTGACTAGCACGAGAATAAGATTATAGTGATACTAACTCACTGGATGAATGGATTTTGAATCTGAAATAAAAGTAATATTATTATTTAGGTAGTCGTTAAACTAAATAAAATACCTTTGGGTGGATTGATTGATAACATTTGACAATAAGGTCACATTACATACCACATTTAACATTGAACTATTATTCGTTTTTAATAGTTCCAAAAAGCAGTAAAGATGACGCCCCATTAACCCACTACCAAAGAAACCACAAATCCTTTTACAAAATTCTGTGATCCTAAAAAGAACTACGTTTTACGTGAAATGCTATCACAGATAAGTATTTCAGACGAATCACATTCGTTGAGCACAGATAAATAAAGTTAACAAATCAACCAAATCTGTTTGCCGAGGTTCCCAACGAAAGCCTCAAATCCTTTATTTGCGCTATTCAACACGTCGCCCCGAAATAATATTAAAAAAGTAAAAGACACAGCGTTCGATATTAAAAAAGCAAAAATCACAGTATTTTATTTTCTGTGAAATTGATTGTATCTCTATTGAACGTTTTGAACGTATGAACTTAACACATCAAAGACGTGATTTGACGGACAAAATACGTGTTTTATAAGGCTATGAATATCAAAGGGTTTTATAAAAGTTCACCTTTAAAATGAGAACATGGTATGTCCTTCAAAATTTTACAATAAACAAGGTTTATATGTTATCAAATAACAAAATATCTAGTAAGCGTTAATGATTTATGTAAATATTATCTAAACTTTAGTGGATACGAGTAGAGTTGTACGTTTTTTTTTTTCACACAGATTCAAGTAAATAAAATAAATGCTCATTGTGGATACATTTAAATGTAAGAATGTTCGAACTACTCCGTTCTATCATGAAAGTATAAAGTTCGATGTAAAGTGAAGAAACTTAATAACTTCAGACAGTGAATCATTTTCAATAGTAAATTGATAGTACAATGGAACTACAGAACACAGTAAGCCCATTATTGTAGTAAGTAGGTATCTAAGCTATTTTTATTCTTCAAGTATGTGTTTCTAATTATTTCTGCTTAGCCCAAAGGTATGACTGGTAGAAATTGCCTATTGCAATTAAGTCCGCCTTTTGTATAAAGTTTAAGATTACCAATAAATATACAGGGTGTGGCGTAAATAGTGGTCCAAAGCAAAGGTGTGGATACACTGTACACTGAAGCACCACATACCAGTTTTTAAAAAAAAATTATGTACAGGGTTTTCAAAAAAAAAAAAATTTTAAATTTTTTTTAGAAATCGTTACCTTGCCTTACAAATTTGGTTATAATTTCCAAAAATGACGGTTTTTTTTTATCCATTTTTTTTATTATTATTGCTGATCACTTGTGCTTAGTACTCCATTCGTTTTTTTTTTTTTACAAACTGAATTTAATAAAAAAAATTAAGTTTCTTTCAAAATGCAATACTCACTGCTAGCAAATCGTTTGACTTTCAATGCTTTTGGTGCAGCAATAACTTTTTTTCTGTAAGTCGTAACACTTATTGTTGCACCATTTTAGAATCTGCAAAAGATGGGCATTTTTTTTAAATAATGGACACTGACAGTGTGGTACATTTTTTTTGCACCAAAAGCATTGAAAGTCAAACGATTTGCTAGCAGTGAGTATTGAATTTTGAAAGAAACTTAATTTTTTTTATTAAATTCAGTTTGTAAAAAAAAAACGAATGGAGTACTAAGTACAAGTGATCAGCAATAATAATAAAAAAAATGGATAAAAAAAAACCGTCATTTTTGGAAATTATAACCAAATTTGTAAGGCAAGGTAACGATTTCTAAAAAAATAAAAAAATTTTTTTTTTTTTGAAAACCCTGTACATATATATTTTTTTAAATACTGGTATGTGGTGCTTCAGTGTACAGTGTATCCACACCTTTGCTTTGGACCACTATTTACGCCACACCCTGTATAAATAAACTTGAAAGTTTCTTCATTCGAGACCATTTGATCAAAAGCGGAGCGTAGGGCGTCTACCGGCAAGATAGACAGATGTGATCTCACTAAATGCAGGCCGCTTGTAACAGATCTCTTTGTAAATCTATGAACTATGTTCAGCAGTGGACGTCCTGCAGCTAGAAACTACGACGATGATGATGAAAAAACCGTAAATGACGCGCCCGATCCTGACTTTAGCAGACCGATTCTCTGCTAACATAAAAATTCTAAAAGTTTATAGGTACTGAACAAATTCTGTGTGCTACTGTAAAATATGGATGTGTGATTGAAACGATAACTTGAGAACAACTGTTTTTTTATTTGGTCTACCCACAAAAAAATACTTATTAGTATCATATATGACATCTCTCTTCTTTTCAACTAAAGTTAATTGAGTAGAAGTATTACTACCATGCACTTAAATAATTTACAAAGTAGGTACTAACTTTTGCATAGTTAACAAGTAAGTAAACTCTAATTTTGCAAACAAATATGATAATATTAATACATATAAGCAAACACAAAATTAAACGTAACCAAACTAATGACCAAACCTTTGCGGCGGGTAGACCGTTCTTCCGCTACGAGTTATATGGTATGACGGCCGAGCAGTCTCCGCCAACCCTTTCTCTCCCCTCGATAAAGTCTGCGCAGCAGTCACTAAATTGGTCACAGCACTTTTCTGGTCATTGGTTTGATGACGATCTTGATCATCATTGTCAAGTAAATAGTTGTAGCGACTCGGTTTGTTTTGTGTAAATGACTTTATTATATGTGACCTGTTTCTGCGATATGTACCTCCGTTGTCGACTTTCACCCAGTATCATGTTCTGATCTATCATGTTCTGATTTTTTAACAATTTTGGCATTTTTTCACAAGTTACCCTCTCGCATTCGTAAGGCATCTCCCTCAGATAAATCTTTAGCTATTTTTGTGCCCCTATCGTAATAGTGTTTAATTTTGTTTATTCTTAGTTGTCTTTGATTCTTAACAATATTCGTCTTTATTTTTTTGGTCCTAAATTTTAAGGTAAAACTGGCAACCTGGTATTGAGAGACCTTCCCATCAATAGCTGTGCAGGTGAGTATTGTTCACCGCTTACAGGTGTGTTGCGAAAATTTAGCAATGCTAAGGTCCACTCAGTATGGTCTTCAGATTCTTTTTTCAATAATCGTTTTACTGTTTGAACGTTTCGTTCGGCCAACCCATTAGAACGTGGATACAAAGGCGAGCTAGTAACGTGCTCAAACTCCCATTGTTTAGCAAATTCTTTAAATTCGAATGAAGTGAACTGAGTACCGTTATCCGTAACAAGTTTCCGCGGAATACCGAATCTAGAAAAAATACATTTCATTTTGATAATCACTGTGTCACTTCTAATGTTATTAAGACTTATAACTTCCACAAACTTCGAATAATAATCGATAACCAATAAAAATTGCTTGCCATTTAATTCAAATAAATCGGGGGCGATAACCTCCCACGGGGTGCGGCGCGAGCGGCACGCGCGGCGGCACGGCGCGGTGGCGCTGGCACACCTCGCAGCGCCGCACGCGCTCCTCGATCTCGGCGCCCATGCTCGGCCACCACATGTCGTCACGCGCGCGCCGCTTGCACTTCTCGATACCTGAATGCCCCTCATGAATGCGGCTTAACATTTCTTTACGCAAACTACTCGGTATGACTATCTGATTATTTCTAAACAAAATACTATTGATCACGTGTAATTCTTGTCTCACAGTCCAATATTGACGTGCTTCTTGTTTGACCTGAGCTTTATTATCCGGCCACCCCTCATAACCGCACTTAACGACTCATCTTTTCTTGTTTCATTCCTTATCAATTCTAATTTTTCATGAGATGCATCTACGTTGGAAAAAATGGCGTTCACGTGCACAGTGACGTCATCGGTTAATTCTCTATCTTCATCGCTCGATTCGGTCTCGACTGCCGCTCGAGACAACGCATCAGCGATATGCATTTCCTTACCTGGTTTGTACATAACCCTTAATCGGTAAGCCTGAACCTTTAACAACATTCGCTGTAGTCTAGGCGGAGTTTCATTTAAAGCTTTCTTAAATATAATCTCAAGAGGCTTATGATCACTCTCTACCGTGACCTCACTGTGCCCGTAGACGAACTGATGAAACCTAACACAACCGAACAAAATTGCTAACATCTCTTTTTCGATCTGTGCCCAGCGTTTCTCTGTGGGGGTGAGGGTGCGCGCCGCGTACGCCACGGGCCGCCCGCCCTGCAGCAGGCACGCGCCCAGCCCCTCGCCCGACGCGTCCACACTCAACGTCACCGCCGCGTGCGGCGAGTAGTACCGCAACACGGGGGCGCTGCTAATCAACCCCTTAAGTTCATTAAACGCCTTTTCATGAACACTCAACCAGTCGAATACTACATCTTTTTTTATCAGTGTACGTAAAGGGGAAGCCACCTGCGAATAGTTCGGAATAAACCGTGACAAGTAATTTGTCATCCCCAAGAATCGTTCCAATTCCTTTTTATCATTTGGCCTAGGTATGTTTTTAATGGAGGAAATTCGAGCTTCTGTAGGGCTAATGCCATTATTGCTTAGTGTGTGGCCTAAAAATTGAACTTCAGATGCACCAAAAATACACTTTTCTTTATTAAACTTAACGCCGATCTTCCTCTCCCTGTTAATTACTGTCCTGTAACCTGTTATCATGTTCCTAATCATGTAACCTGTTATCATGTTCAAATTTCGTTTTTCCTTAAACTAACAAATCATCAGCGAATACTTCAACCCCCGGCAAAGAAAAGATCTTAAACATTTCATTATAGAATATTTCTGGTGCGCAATTGATTCCAAACGGCATACGCAAGAAACGATACCTACCGGACGGTGTTGCGAACGTGCACAGCTTCGAACTGGCCTCATCCAATTTCAGCATCCAAAACCCGTTTTTGGCATCTAATTTTGAAAAATACCTAGCGCTAGTAAGATTACTCGTAACCTCTTCTATCGTTGGAAATTGAAAGTGACAACGGCGTACTGCTTTATTAAGGTAATAGGGATCTAGGCATACTCGCAACTTGCCCGGTCGCTCAACTATCACTATATTAGAAACCCAGCTAGTGGGTGAATTTTCTTTAACAATAATATCACGATTTTGCATTTTATCTAATTCTTCCTTCAACCGAGACATTATTTTTATAGGAACCTTCCTAGAACTATTTGCTACGGGAGGCACGTTTTTGTCTATTTCTATTTTATAAACATACGGCAAGCATCCAATGCCCTCGAAAATAGTTTCATCAAATTCATATTGAGCTAATTCATCAACATTCATTTGTCGCGATAGGAGGTTCAGCTCACGACAGGCCCGAAGCCCTAAAAGGTTATTACAATTTAAATTTAAGACGTACACTTTTTGTTTACATGCTTTATTTCCGTAGCGTAATGTCGGCTCAAAATAACCTACAACGGGTAACTGATATTTACTAACCTCTCTAATAACAGAATGATTATTTTTTAAAGTTTTTTCACAAAAACCTGCCTCCTTAAAAACTCCTAGTGACATGACTGAAACTTCAGCACCGCTGTCTAGTTTAAAGTTTACTTTTTTATTGTCCACAAATATATCATTAAACCACGCGTTATCGTTATCATTTACCTCATCGATCGATAATGTGCACAACAATGACTCACGTAACTCGGCGTAGTCCTCACGATCCTCCAAGTCCAACTCACTTAATTTTTCCAGCTCGCTAACAAACCTAGATCGACACATTTTCGCAAAATGACCGATTCGATCACAGCGATAACACTTTATATTACGTGCCCAACACTTTTCACCAACATTATGTTTACGACCGCACCGATCACACTTAGCTCCTGTATCACGGGAACGATCCTGTTGAAACACTGGACGAGTATCTCGCCTTCGTTGATATCACGACCCGGCAACGGAAGGACGCGCACGCAATTCCTCCAGCGCGAGGTCAGCAGCACCTGCGCCGGCGCCGGCCCGCGCAGGCCCCGCCTCGCCGCTCGCGCACCGCCCCGCTTGCCTGCTCGCTGTCTCTGCCGCACGACACCATGACACAGCCTGATCTAATTCCAATCTCGGCTTAGACAATAATCTTTCTCGCATGTCGTTATCTCTTATTCCTTTTATAATCTGGGTAAGAACCAAACTGTTACACAACTGACCGAACTCGCAGGACTTACTTTTCAGCTTAAGTGTACTCAAAAACTTGTCAAAGCTTTCATCGCGCTGACATGTCTAAAAAAAAATTCACATTGCAAGTTGGATCACAGTGACTTGCAAATGTTGACACTAACACGTCATAGTTCGTTTTTGTCTCGTCATCCAAGTCTAATTCTTCCAGAATATCTCGTCCGCATTTGCCGATCACATGCATAAACAAAGCACACTTTTCTCGTGAACTCGCCGACTCTTTGCCTATAGCAATCAAATTATAATCAAAAGCTGTCTTCCATTCACGCCAATTCGTTGCAATATTGCCCTCGTCCGCCATGGCGGCCGGCTGTTGCAACATCGTATACATTGACTCCATTTTTATAGATCTTGATTGAGTTGTCTCTGTCATGATACCTTACTGCACTATTTAATAGTAGTATGATAATTATAACACACTAATTCACTCGACGCTTTTAATAATCCACACCTGACACCATGTAAAATATGGATGTGTGATTGAAACGATAACTTGAGAACAACTGTTTTTTATTTGGTCTACCCACAAATAAATTACTTATTAGTATCATATATGACAGCTACATTGTCATACATTACTCTGTGTACACGATGGTGGCAGTTATTTATTTGAAAATTACTGACCGATTTGAGTTTTGGATTATTTAAGGATATTGTTATTGTTACTAGCCCTTGTGGAGCAGTTTATCCGTAATAAATTTATGGAGGTAAATGGAGACTAAAGGTCAAAACATAGTTTTTATCTTAGCAATCATCCCACACCCTTGTGGAAAAAAGTGAAACTTGAAAAGAAAAACTTGTGTAGTGAAAAGAGGGATGTAAGTTTGACGGGAAGTCAAGAAATCTGATGAAAATATTTAGTGCCGACGCGGCATTACTGCGTTAAAAAGCACTTGAGAATTTTGACAGGCATTGCCAAAGTCTGGGCTGCCAAGTGGTGTAGGCAATCGCCTGGTAATAGATAAACGCGGGTTCGATTCCCGCCTTAGTAAATTTTAAACTGAGAGGTTTCTTTAATTAATTATTTATTAGAACAATATAAATGTACATTAGTAATATATATATACAACTTATTAATAAAAATTAAGATAAATTATTTAATACAATACAAAGACAAAAATTATAAAAAGGGTCCTTGGTGTGAATGGACATTTATATTGTTCTAATTAAATAAATAAATAATTTATTTATGGTCAACCACGAATACACATCGATTTACGTCTTCCTACTTCATTTTTTTTTATTTACGGGATTGCTATCTACTCCTTCTTTCCTTACTTTTTTCTGCTTTATCCTTCTTCATCGGTCTTCTGTTTTTCAAATCAAATTCTTTCTTTTTCACAACTCACATTCTCACTAGATGACCAGGAACCAGTGACTAAATACAGAGTGATACTTCTGCATTCTATCCAACTATATGGTGTCATGAATATTTACGTCAATTTGTTATCAATTTCCCGGATAGCATTGGTTCAAGTTAACACTTCGAGCACCAAAGTTTTTTCATCAGCACCATTCTGCCTTAGTGGTTATGAAGTAAAACTAGGTATTAAAATTTGGTAGGCAGGTATAGCCACATAGAAAACACGAAGGTTTGTACGATTTGTATCATCACTAGATCCATATTATGGAAAAGCATTTCATCATCTAGTGATAAATTATCCTCAGCAGTGATTTCTATATAATATATAGCAAACGAAAGAGACAGACTATGTTAATTTAGAAACAGCTGTACGTTGCTAAGGAAATAAGTGAACCCATAGACAATTTAGTAGGGATGTCATTCGATGACGACTAAAGTTAGACCAAAACACGCAAAAACTTGTACAAATAC